>OX333077.1:91337-2765023 GCA_946863875.1 Alloplasta piceator | reverse complement strand
TTATATTTTTAGTTAATAATGCAAATGTCGGACCATTGAGCATTACATTAGTACTGGAAAATGAAAAAATGAAACATTGTGCATCACTTTATTAACGAGTACCTGGAAAAGCATTACATTGTCCGTTGCTGAAGTAATGGATAATGTGGAAAGAGTCACATCACTCATTCCTGAAATAATGAGTAATCCAAAAATGTTCCTTTACCCATTATTAAAGTAATAGATACTGCAAAGTAGCGTTAATTTTTCATTACTGTAATACTGAATATTTTGAATAATGCATTATTCGGAATAAAAATATTTTACGCATTCGTAGTCCAATAGGACAATGCGATAAAATCTTCCTTTTATTTACGAAAGTGGAAAATATGGATCGATGAAACCGGTTCAGGGACTCGATGGTATGGGTTTTTGAAATTTTTGTAAGTAAAAAAAACCCAAAAATGTTAACATCGGAATGTCAACGGAACTAATAATCCCCGTTTTGAAATTTGAAATTAGAATTGAAAATTTGAGTCGAAAGAGAATAAAATACATATATGCTGCGCATTTCCCTTCGATCTAACGAATAAAAAAATGCACAAGTGGAAGATGATTTTTTCTTTTGGTTGATTCACAAATAATAAAAAAATACATGGAATTATTCGAGAGTAAAAAAAAAGTAAACAATCGTATATGAACAAGAATTATTATTATCTTGACAAATTCCGGTCAGAGATAAAAAAGAAAAAGATGCTGTTGGTTTAAATCTCACCTAATAAATAAAAAAAACAAAACAAAGTACCGAATTATACTTTCGAAGTAAAGAATTAGGAATCTAAACAAACGAATTTCCGTAGAGGGAAATCTAAACAAACGAATTACCCTGTAAAAAATTTGCGGGAATAACACATACAGTCTGAGATATATCATTCTCACGCACTATGATTATAAAAAATCATACGAAAAGGAAGATTTCATTGACGTTGCCCTCTACATACAGAAATTACTTTTTATTCCTTTGAACCATTACTCAAAGTAATACATTATTTATAGATGTAATGCGTTATTTGAAGTAATGCACTGCTCGATGTAATGTGTTACTCAAAGCAATGAATTGCTCAATGTAATGCATTACTCAAAGTAATGCATTGCCCAATGTAATGCATTACCCAAAGTAATGCATTATTCTTCAGTTTTGTACCATTCATTACTATAGTAATGAAAATTTGTTTCTACTTTGAATTACCCATTACTGTAATAATGGACAATGGTAGCGTTTAGCATTATCCATTACTGTTGTAATGAATAATGTTACGTTTTTTGCATTACTCATTATTAATTTAATGCATAATCGTTAGGTTTCACGTTTATCATTACAAAAATAATGCTTAATGTTTCTATCATAGAATTTTCATTATTTCTAAAATATATAATGCATTGTTTTTACATTATAATTTCGGCAACTCTGAGTGTGAGATATTTAATGAAAAAAAAAACGAAAGAGAGTTGATTTGAGAGAGCGATCGCACGATTGTTTGACGAAAAATTTTGGAAATGGAAGGAAAAAAAAGTGAAAAAGAAAGGAATGCCGTAGTTGAGGAGGAGGAAGAAAAAAACGTAGAGATTTAAATAATTAAAGTAAGCGAGGCTAGAAGGCAGAAATAGAGGTCGTATTTAGTCGAGTCAGCTAGGCTAGGTGACCGAGTCAAGTGCAAAGCCCTGTGCCTTCAGCAGCGGACATCGGCTCACCGACAAAACGAATATATGAAATTTAACCGTCCGTTTTAATTTTTTAATAAAAAAAAAATATAAACATAATACAAAAAAAGAGAGATGGGAGTGGAGCGAGACGAGAAGGGGGGAGGGGGAGGGAGGGGGTGGCGAAGAGAGGAATGGGGAAATGAACAAAAGTCGCAAAATATTGTAAATCTGAGAGATCCGTAAGTTTAGAGATGAGGATAGTGAGGAATGAAGAGAGAGAGAGAGTTATCGTTAGGGTTTTTGGTCGAGCAGGAAGTTGAGATAATCTTGTAACGGGAAAAAACGAACCGCGAGAAACGTCACGAATCGGCGAGAAGGAATATTTTCTGTGCATGTTGCGTATCTGTGTGTGTGTGTGTGTGTGTGTGTGTGCGCGCGCGTGCGCGTGTGTGTATGCGCGCGCTTTTTTCCAATTTCAAACGACGATTTTTGGGGGCTTCGGAATTTTTTTTTTCTTTTTTTTCCAAGATCGACAAGACGAGGGCACGAGTGAGAATTTTTATTTCGATATTTTTCCGAAATACACATTTACGCGAGTCCTTTCGAGGAAAAAAAACGAATGAACGTTGAAACGGTTTCTCGCTGACGCTTGAAACCGCGTGAGCATAATATTTAGCGTTTAAAGAAAAATATAAAAAAATAAACAAACGAACGAAAAGTTGGGAAAAAAACGGAAAACAGAAAATTGCCGGACTCTGCAGCGTGTACGTAAAAAAAAAATATTTGTCGCTCCTTGAAACGAGCGCGATGGACGGAATAATCGAGGAAAAACGAAGAAAACTTATTGTGAGAATATAAAATGACGATACACGTGCATAAAGACACACATTTACATTTTTGAAAAAAGAGAGGGAGAGAGAGAGACACCAAAAACATACGCTAAGATTCTCGATGTTGTAACACTGTAAAATTCTATGCTATTGATTGTAAAACGCAGTTTTATTCCGTAGTAACTTACAGCGCGAGTTATAAAAAAAAAAAACACCACAAAATACGTCATAATTCGTGTAAAACGTGTTTAAAAAACGAAAACTAAACTAAATTAAAATCAGCACACTTTATTCGCAAGGATCAGGATGATCCGAATTGTCGAGTGAAAAAAATTGGAAAAAAATGCGAATAAAACGTTGACGTTTGATAATTTTGCGTGAAAAAAAATACCATCGTGTCCAGCGTAAACGAGAGAAAAACAAAATTACACACAGACAAACACACACACACACACACACACACACACACACACACACACACACACACACACACACTGATACACGCGTAAAGAGACACGCACGTTTTTTTCGTACTATAATAAATTACATGTCATGTTTAATGAATATGAGTGGTCGATGATAATGTCATTTTACATGAGATATATATATACGTGCGTGTATATATATTTCTGGCATTATCGACGACGAAGAAGAAAAATAAAATCGGAGTCACCCTGGGGCCGATCGACGATTCGACCGTTTCCGATTCATGTTCGATAAATAAATAAAAAAAAGTAAAATAATTAAGAAAAAAAACAAATCGATTACGAAGATAAATAGTCGAGGTGAAATACCGTTTTGCTCTTCGAGAGCTCTGAGGTGATTTTAAACTTAAAAAAAAAAAAAAAACCAGCGATTCCGTCGTCCACCGTAAATCGGCCGTTCCAGGGTGAAATCTGTATTCAGAGTGACGCGCAATATTATAACTTCGTGATTAAGTCTCCCCCCTCTCGCGGGGTATTATATAGAGATGAAAAAATAACAAACGAAAAAAAATTAAACTACGTAACGCCGCAAGGCAGACACTGCCACACACACCGCAGAGTGAAAGCGAGAACACCATCTCTTGTCGCTGTTGAAACAGAAAAAAATACACACACACACGTACAAAGAGGAAAAGACAAAAAAAAGCCCATAGAAGAACAGAGAATAACTGATCATGAAAGAAAAACGGAATAATCGAGAGGGATGATTAAGGATGTTGAGTCCCTATGAAATATTTTAATGTTAATTCTTCAATAAATAGCTTCTTAATCGTCGTGAAATTTTTACACGACCTCCTGAATACTTCATGTAAAAATATACTAAATTTTCAGAATTCTATCATTATTACTTCAACCCCCTTAAGGGTTAAAATGAAAAATGATGAGAAAATTCTGAAAATTTTGTATGTTTTTGTATGAAGTATCTGAGAGGTCGTGTAAAAATTTCACGACGATTGGGAAGCTCGTTCTTAAAATATGAACATTTTGTTGAGAACAATTTTTTGAACAAATAAAAAAAATATTTCTCAATAAACTTCGTTTTGTTTCCGTTGCTTTCAATATAGTGTAGATATTAAAAAAATTGAGAGGTCAAAAAAAAACTTATTGCAAAGTTGTATCAGTTTCCATAAGACGTCATTTAATTTCATTTCATTTGTTAATGTTAATTGTTTGATAACGAGCTTCCTAATCGTCGTGAAATTCTTACACGACCTCTTGAATAATTCATCCAAAAACATACCAAATTTTCAGAATTTTCTCATCATTTGCGATTTGGGAATCAACATTCTTAAGGAGAAAAAAACGTGAGAGATCGAATTTATCATTCGAGAGATCTATCGTACATACACGAAAACGCTCCGATCGTGCAACGTTCGAATGAGAATAACAAACAAAAAAAACGAAAAAATCTTTTAAAAAATAATTTTTGTGTTAAATTATAAAAATCGTCCTGTACGATTGATAAACATAAATCTATAATTACAGATATTGAGGGAATAAATGGATGTTTGGAATTGACTAATTCTTTTCACAATGATCGATATGTTTTTTAATTTTTTTTTTTTTTTACAATTTAAACGAAAAAATTGTTCTCAATCCTTAGGAAAAGTATTGTGAATAATTTTTATCATTCGAACGGTGCAAATGATCAGGATGGAGTCTCGTAAGATCTTGAATGACGGAATACAGAGAAATGAAAAAAAAACATACTTCGAAGAGAGAAATTTACGAAAAAAAAAATATGACATCGCGACGACGCATTGCCTAGCTCCAAACTCGCTCAGAACCGCGAGGTTAAAAACGTTTTACTAGACACGTAAATATTAATAAGAACTTTGCTCGTACTAAGAAAAATCGCGTTCGACTTAAACTCTATAAACACGTGTATGTGAATTTTGCGAATGAGTGCGTGTGTGTGGGTGTGTGTGTGTGTGAGAGAGAGAGAGAAAGAGAGATAGTGAATGGAGTCTCGAGGCTCGATTGTACAATTCCGATTAGAGATGAAAAACATCCGAATGTATTATAAAATAAACCGGTAAAATTTAAATTGCAAAATGATCTATAGATCATAAATTTGCATATAAACTGTTCGACAAACAATTATAGATAGATAAATCATCCATATTTTATCTGTAGGACGATCTATGGATATATGATCTATCGATCGATGATCCATAGATCAAGGATCCTCAATGATCTATAGATCAATGTTCTAAAAAATGCATCGGTCAATGTTCCATGAATGATCTATGAATCAAGGCTTCGTAGATAAATTGTTGACAGAACATTGATCTATATTTTATTTTTTGAATGATCTATAGATCCATGATCTACAGAGTTATGAAACGAGGATTATTTGGCTAACGAATTTTCACTAAGTGAAAAACTAAACGAATTGATCATCGATCCAAAAGAGTGTAGATCGAAGCCTCGAGATTGCCGATGTCGAAAAACAAAATACTAATGTTAAAACGATGCATCCACGGAGTTGCGTCCAAGAAACACGGACGGCGGGTCAAATTTTGATTTTTTTAAACTTTTCGTTGCACGTTTTATCAATTTTTATTTATTTAGCCGCGTTGAATCGCGATCCGATATTCCATGCGTGTTATTATTTTTTTTTGTTCTCCATCGCACAATCCGTTCTCCATAATGGCGTACTTTTAGCGTTCTCAAAGTATTAAACGATTCTTTTTGTTTGCGCGCGCTCGTTCGTACATTTACAAGAACAAGAGAGAAAAAAAATGCAAAAAATTAAAAGAGTAAAAAAATGAAGCGTATAATCATGATGTAACCATTGCAATTCTACGATCACTGCCAAGGAACGTCACTGTTGACGTCCGGTTTCGTTGTCTTAGATGTCGTCGTTTTCGGCCTCGCACGCGCGCGCGCGCGCTCTCATTTTTATCATCGAGATTCACGTGATTTATTGATTTAAAAAAAAAACAAAAAAAAATCTTTTATTCGGAACAGCGTGCGTTGGGTGATTGTTCATTATACTGCCAAGCGTAGAGTCGTATCTCTGTGTTTAAAAATATTAAAAAAAAAAAAAAAGAAAGAAACTATAATACTCTTCTTCCCCGCGTGCGCTCTTCAACTCCGGGAAAAAAAAGACACCAGCCTCGATTTTTCGAGTCCGATACAGAAAATTATCGATACGTAACTCGTCCGCCCGACTGTCCTGCTCGAAAAATTTTTTTTTTCCTTTTTTCGTAGAGCATTTTTTCATTTTTCCCACCCAAAGTGCGAGAGTTCGGATTAGGAGAAAAGAAAAATATTCGTAAGCTTTTTAAAACGTTTAAGAGAGAACGAAAAAAATTGTCGATCAGACCCGCCCTCCTCGGTTTCCGTTAACGACGACCGAAAAAAAAACGAAAACGAGTTTACATACAAAATAGTCATTGCATCATTGACTCCTTTCCTCCGTAAAAGCGACGTGCATTTGATTCTTTTTTCTTTCGTTTTATTATTTTTTTATTATTTTTTTTTATTATTTTTTTTTTTAGTATGTTCGATGCGATGATCGATCAAAAATACACAAAATCATGCACACTCGACACATTTTGAGGATGAACGAAAAAATGACGAAAAGAAAAATATTTGGACCGGAAGTAATGCGTACTTTATGCGTCTGTTGTTTGAACTATTGATTAATTGTATTAAATCGAAATTTCGTAAGTTATAATTAAATTGGCGAACGGGGTTGAAGAGAGATTTGCAATTTTGGCAGCTCGATTTGGCAATCGATGAAGAAATTTAAGAAAACAAAATATATAGATATATACATATATTCGTCTCCAAGAAAGAATAAAAAGAAAATAAATGAAGGAATGAAAATTTGGATGAAATTAAAGAGAGCAGAGATAAATATTCGAGCTGGATGAAATTTTTTAAACGGTGAAATTTGGTGCTTTGGAATGTATTAGACTGAATCATTGTTGTACGTTTTTGAGCGAAAGATAAGAGAGAAAGAAAATTATGAAGAGAAATTATAAAATGAAGATTTGGATAATTGGCAAAAATTATTTCTATTCGAGGTGAAATTTTATGTAAGATAAATCGTGAAGAAGAAAAAATACACACACACGAACACAGTCACAGACACATTTTAATGCGAGAAAGAAATTTCGATTCGAGAATATCGGTACGGAAAAAGAAGAGTCCAGTGTTTTGAGTTTTTTTAAAAATTTGTTTTTCTTCGAAAATAAAATTGTCGCGTTTTCTCGTTGAGAAAGTGACGAGACAAACGGAAAGAAAAACGAAATGAAAGAGGATAAAAAAAAATATTGGCGAGATTAGCGTGTGTAAATCAATATTATATTCTAACGATTATTAATGAATAATATACAATAATTTTAACGATTATAAAGGTCTTTAAACGTAAGCGTTAAACGAGAGAGAGATGAAAATGCGATTAATTCGGAGGAAGGAAGAAAAAACGACGATGAACGAAAATCCAATTTGATGCGAGCTACAAACTCTGCAGATGTATTTGTCTTAAATATGATACGCGAGAATAATCTCGGAGCTCGAGGCACAGACTGACAAAAAATTTTTAAAAAACAAAAAAAACATAACGAGTAGCATTGGACACTCGTGCCGCTACTGCATTTTTCTTCATTTTTTTTTTTTTTTGTAATGTATTCACTACACGACTTCACTGCTCTCGTTGCATCCACTCACCAAAATTGTGCTTTAAATGTCAATTTTTTTTTTTTAATCAAAGAAAAAAGGAATCTACAATTTTAGAGTGTAAAATTTATAGTGGAGTAGAGCAACAAAATAATTGTAAAAATTTGGCGCGGTTCATGATTCTCGAGCATTTCCCTCAGAGATGACTTCACAAAATTTAAAACGATCAACAGATGCAAATTATTTGGACCCTTCAACCCGATCAGGTTATCTCTCTTTTCGGCACCTTCTCAGGTTGTCGTGGGTCGCTAAAGACCCGAGGCACGTTAGAACACGTAACTTGCAATGAAAAAATCTGATAAAATTCCTGAACTCCCTTGAATACTTCTACTTTAAGGGCACACCATGAAGATTGCAAAAAAATTTTAACGATTTTTTTTTTCGTTATACACACATTTACCTCTAAAAAATGCTGGCATTGACAGAAAATAGCTCGGGTCTCGAGCGACCCACGATAACCGAATCGGGTTAATTATTTTTCAATTCGACGAAGTCGATTTCGTTGAAACAAAATTGTTAAAATTGAGCCTCCCCTCGATTACTAAAAAGGTTTGGTTCGACGAGGGCAGTGGTATGAATTTAAAAACCCTGAGATTCGAGATTTGGGCGCTGCGAGAAAGTGGATTGAGGGATGAAGAAATTCGTGGTCATTTGAGTGTATATACGATAGATTAAAAAAAAAAAAAAGACGAAATAAAATTATAACCGAACGTGGACGTGGAGAGCCCGAATAAAACGCGGCCATATTGGACGCGCGCTCGCGATTTGAACGTTAAAAAACAAAAAGAAGCGTATACGAGAAAATTGTGTGTGTTGCGATGTGTGTTTAAAAGGAAAAAAAACATCCGAATTGTCGAGGGAAGCGTGTGAGAGAAATATATATATATATATATATATATATATATATATATATATATATATATATATATATATATATATATATATATATATATATATATGTAAGATTCGACGTAATAATGACAAATTGTGTAAATAGCGAGAGAGAAACCCGAGGATAATCGAAACGAACGAGAAAAAAATACAGAGCGGGTATAAAACGAAAAAAAAAATTAGATTTCTACGTGAGACTCAACTCTCCCCCTTGTTCTTCACGATTCACTTTATTAATTTATATTCTATATGAACGATATTTCGAAAATTCGATGGGGATTACGCCGAGAAGCAAAGGAAATCGTAATGCCGAAACGCAGAGCTACAGTTTAACTAATCCTCGTTGAGGGGCAATGGCGTCGTTGGCGGCCATCTTTAAGACTGAGGAAACAGCTGTTTCTCTCGATTAACCAACGATCGGGGCAACCGCACGATGAAAAAATACGATACAAACGAGAAAATATCGAAATAAACAGCTGATTCCTCAGGCGATCCCTCTGCGAAAAACGATAATGAAGAAAAAACACACAGACACAAAAAGACACTGACACGCACGCATCAGGAGCACGCGGGTGTTTCTAAAGAGAATGTTCCTATAAGTCATAATAATATAAATATTTAAAGAAAAAGAGTCTAGGGTTAGACGTGTTTTACTCTACAAAAAATGAAAAAAAATAGCTTGTAAAAAAAGGAAAATAACAGTACGTGCATTAAAAATATAAATATTTTTCTTACGCGCCGGCCGTCGCTCCCACGAATTCTATCGTATCCGAGTAGAAGAAGAAAAAGAAACAGAAAACAAGGCGAGACACGAAAAAACGCGCGAAACAGAGGATTTTTAAAAAATCTCTGGTGTTTCGAGGTCGAATCGCCACTTCAGATGGAAAAATAGTGATATAATGATAAATCTATATATATAGACACATATATATGTATAAAAATATATACAGATATATACTTGCATAATATATTTTCGAACGAGAAGCAGCACGGATCGCACGGAGTGGATTAATTGTATTTTAAAAAAACTGAGAAGATGTCAGGCTGTATATATACATATATATAGGCACAAGGCCGATTCTTTCCCGTCACTTTGCCCTTCAAAAGTAGCTCTTTTTATGCGGAATGAGAAAGAAAACGATGACTTTAACCAGTAGAAAAACCCTTCGTGCGTGACCCGTTGAGCTGATTACAAAATGGACGAATTCGCCAGTAACATTTGGAGATTAAAACTCGCGCCGTTTTTTCGTGTCAAGCTGTCTCTCTTTGGAAGCACCTCCGGTAGATGGAGGCAATGAACACAGTCTCTTCCCGTTCTCCGCCATTTTTCGATAAATAACGAGGTTATGATGAACAAAAACCAACAAACACACACAAAAACACACGAACCGTGGAAAAAAAAGAAACTATGATCGTTTTTTCGAAAAGTTCGAATTGTTATGATTAACAGTTGTACATTTTGTTTGTTTTTTTCCGTGTGCGAAACAGAGTAAAAAAAATACCCAAGCGAACGGGTTTTGTAATGGAGGAAGAAAGAGAAGAAGAAAAGTAAATCCGCAAATATAACGATGTACAGGAGCAGAGAGTGGCTCTAGATGTATTATTACGATTAATAATATTAATGATGATTATGCATGATAATGTAACGTTGTTTTTAACGAAGATTTCGTTCGTTTTTTTTTTTAGTTGACACTTGTATTTAAGTGGCATAGTCGAGAGAGAGAGAGAGCGCGAGAGAAAGATAGTGAGGAAGAACCGAAAGTTAATCTTCCTCGCTTTAAACATAGCGAGATATCATTGAGAGTAAATACGATTAATTTTTATTGTTATTAATTAATTAATTAATTAAATATTAAATAATTATTATATTAATTAATCCTTATTGGACCGTGCAATATGTACAAATTTCGACTAAATTACCTTTTTATATGGATATTAAGTAGGCCCAACGTCGGCGTAAAAGCGAGAAAGAAAGCGAGAGAGAGAGAGAGAGAGCACGAGAGTACTGCGTTAAACGAAACAAAAAGGTGAGAGCGAGCCCTCTGTCTGTTGTATATTATTTTTATTTCCACCTTTTTTACATAAAAACAAGCAAGATCGGCATGGACCATGCTAACTGTATGGATGATATGTTCCAATACTAGAGTAAATCTTTCAACAAATACATAAATTTGTTTTCTTTTTTTTTCTTCAATTTATTATCACGTCGTACCCGCGTCGTGTCACACATCCCCACTCCGGCGCCACCCCGTCTTGCCTCTCTTTGCCGCGAGGCGCGTCAGTCGGAGCGCGACCGTCGGAGCGAGAGGTTCCCCGCGGGGATGCTCGCTGTCGCGATTCTTTCGGGCTCCCTTCCAATTGAATCCCGAAATTTGGGAAAAAATTGCCCGCTCGAGGACTCTGATGATCGGCCGAATTCGCCCTCAAGCATCTTCGCAAGGTACGTACACTTTTTTTTCCTTTTTTTTTTTTTTTAATACCAAAATTAAGAGGTAAATTGATTATACGCAGTCAGATCGGTCGAAATGTAGCGTTATTTTGCGATTTTTGTTTTCTTACGCGTGTAGCATACAACACGTATATACGTCATTATTCATTATGTGTGGGGCGTTCCATCCCAAATCGGACCGTTTGAAAAACTTTTTTTTTTATTTTCTCAATTTTTTAATATTTTTTAGTACCTATCAAAAGACCCTTCCTATTAAATTTTGAGCTTTTCTTTATTTCCCGTTCAAAAGATATCAAATTAACAAAAAAAACCCCGCTCTTTTTTTGGTGTTTTGGTCATAACTTCTTTAATAATGGTCCAAATTGAAAGTTTTTTTCAAATTTTTTGTTTTGTTATAGCCTTATCAGAAAAAAAACACAACAAAAATATTGGACGCGTTTTTGAATGAGTTTTTTGAGTTTTAAACTTTAAATCGCGTTTTTAAAAGTGAGTGTCATTTTCGATTTGTTATTTAATTTTTTGTGCTAAACATCTATCTCTTCAACAATCTTTAAGACTAGTCCGATCGTGGGATATCAATAACTACTATTTTTTCTAATTTTGAAAATTAATTTTTTTTTTTCATAAATTATTATGAATACCAATTTTTGTTACTGTATAGTATTTTTTAAAATCATTTTGACTTAATTTTGACACTTTTTCATTGTTAACAGATTTTTAAAATTAGTAATTAATAGATGAGCAAATAACTACAGTTCAAGAATTGTATGATCGAGCATTGAACCTAAATAGTCTATCGAATATTGCTGTCAAATTTTCACCTGAGAAACATTATTTAGATGCAAAAGAAAGATTTTATTAAACGTATTGGCAAAGAAATATTATAATTCAGGAAGTAATCGTATATGTAAGGTTTTAAAAAAAATACGTTAATAAATAAAAACTGTTGTTATTATTGTTCATAAACAGACTTAACGATTAATTATTAATTTTAAGGACCCGTTAACAATAGAAAAGTGGCAAGATAAATTCTAAATATTGAAAAAAATACTATACAGTAACAAAAATTCGTATTCATAATAATTTATTTAAAAAAAAAAAATTAATTTTCAAAAATCGAAAAACAATAGTAGTTATGGAAATCCCACGATTGGACTAGTCTTAAAAATAGTTGAATAGATAGATGTTTAAAGCAAAAAATAAAAAAATAAAAAATAAAAAATGACACACACTTTTAAAAACGCGATTTAAAGTTTAAAACTCAAAAAACTCATTCAAAAACTCGTCGAACATTTTTGTTGTATTTTTTTCCGAAAAGGCCATAAAAAAACAAAAAATTTGAATCATTATCAAAGAAGTTATGACCAAAATACCAAAAAAAGATCGGTTTTTTTTGTTAATTTAATAACTCTTGAACGGGTAATCAAAAAAATCTCAAAATTTAACAGGAAGGGTCTTTTGATGGGTACTAATAAATATTAAAAAATTGAAGAAACCTAAAAAAAAAGTTTTTCAAACTGTCCGATTTGCGATGCAACGCCCCGTATATTATATATACTATTCTTCTTTTTTTTTTGCTCTCGTTTTTTTATCGATCGAAAAGTTGACACTTATCGGATGTATTCGGGATTAAAATTTATTCACGACGCAAGACAGAGGAATTTCGATAAAAATAGATTTTTTTTCGTTTTTTTTTCTCCAAGTATCCCGCAGACTCATTTTCGTTTTGTCGTAGCGGCGTAAACACGAAGAGATATACGAGTGACGATAAAACGATCCTTCTTCCGATTCCCATACAAAATTTATCCACGATTGTATCGAGATTTTTCCTTTATTCTGGGAAGGAGAGAATCGAATTCTTTATTCGAGGCTCACACACACAAATTTATCCATTCAGCTGAGCTGATTTTTGAAATTTTTTGTTCCCACCCTTTTTTCAATTTTTTTTCTTCAAATTAATTTGAAACTCCGCATACCTGCTTCGTATAGAATTTTACAATCATTACCTGTGGAAAGAAAAAATATTACAATTTTACTGTAAGAACAGGATTGAATGGGAAAGTAATTAATTTTTTAAAACTGTTTTTTTTGTAATGGGCTCACCAGACACTGCACTTTTGCTCTGGATTCATCGGTGAGCCCAACGGGCAATTGTAGGCTCTTGCGAAATCCTCGCTATTCGAAAGAGGTCCCAATACTCTGACCTCTCCGGGCGAATGAACGCTACTTCGTATTTTCGTAAGTGCCTCTTCCGGTGTCATCGAGCCGCACCATATTTGCGCGTAATTGAGAAAAAATAGCTGATCGTTGGTCAAATTGACACCGGGTAAGAGAGGCTCCTCACCGTGAATCGATACCCATTTTTTGTACGCCTGTTGAATAAGATTGATTGATTGATTGATATATTTTATCGATGCCCTAGTAAACTTTCGAGCAAAGTGCGTAGAGACAATATAAACACAGAATTACATGTAAGAATAGACAGTAACATTGAGTACATTAGAAACATTGAATATCGTAGGGTCATTCCATGTCAAATCGACCAATAGTTTGAATCGACCCCTTCCAATTTCGATGAAATTTGGTCAGAAGTTTTCTTTGATCGTAAAACAAGTTCTACTAAAGGAAAAAAATTAAGTTTTTTTTTCGAAAGTTATGCAAAATTCAAAATTTCACTATTTTTTTTCAATTTTCCAAGTTCATTTTTTAAATATCTCGGAAACTATTATAGTTACGAAAAAATCGTTCTGGATTCGTCTGAATTCGTCTTATACTTGGTGAAACGAAAAAAATAATATTCCGAAAAAAATGTGGAAAAATGATGAATTTAGAGATTTTTGAAATCTTAAAAATCGTGGAAATCCACGATCAACATTAAATTTTTGGTTCAATTTTTGTTATATAATACCTTGTACTAATCTTAAAAGATCTTGAAATATTCAGAAAGTTTTTTTTCAAAAATATGAATTTTAAAATTTTGCAAAAAAAATTTTTATTTTTTATTTTACCTCTAAGTTAAGTAAAGTTGAGCAATCGTGTAATTTTTTAATTCTGAGCAGTAAAAATTACAAAATTACATGATTGCTCAACTTTACTTAACTTAGCGGTGAAAAGAAAAAAAAAAATTTGTTACGAAAATTCAAAAATTCATATTTTTGAACAAAAACATCTTTCTGAAAATGTCAGGATCTTTTAAGATCAGTACAAGGTATTATATAAACAAAACTGAACCAAAAATTTACTGTTAATCGTGGATTTTCACGATTTAAAAAAATTCAAAATTCTCCAAATTCATCATTTTTCAAATTTTTTTTTCGGAATATATTTTTTTCTTAGCTCCAAATATACTCTTCAAAATCAACCCAGAACGATTTTTTCGTAACTATAATAGTTTTCGGGATATTTAAAAAAATAGACTTGAAAAATTGAAAAAATGGTGAAATTTTGTATTTTGCATAACGTTCGAAAAAAAAATTTAATTTTTTTTTCCTTTGGTAGAACTTTGTTTTATGATGAAAGAAAACTTCTGACCAAATTTCATCGAAATTGAATGGGGATTCCAACTATTGGTCGATTGCGTTGTGCATCTAGGAAAGTAATTAATTAATTAGCCTAATATAATGGGAGATTAAAAACTAATTTAGGACAGAGAGAGGAAAATAGCGTTATTGTACAAAAGTTTAATAGACGAAGTTCCGAGTGAAAGATAATTCTCACCCGAAATGATTGTTTGAGGCCACCGTTGTCCGCGATGTTCTCACCCTGTGTCATTCTTCCGTTAACGTAGAGATCTATTTCCTGTGGCTTGTAACGAGAATATTGGTCGACGATGCACTGTGCCCTCTCCCGAAATGCTTTAATCGTCGCGTTATTCCACCATTGCATCATGTTACCATCTTTGTCAAATTGACGTCCTTTGTCGTCGAAACCGTGAGTTATTTCGTGACCAATTACGACACCGATGCCACCGTAATTCAGTGACTTTGGAAAGTGTTGAGAATAGAACAGAGGCTGCAAAATTCCGGCTGGAAAAACTGCAGGAAAATACCAATCACAATTTTTGGTAATTAAAAATAATAAAATAAATATCATTTAAATCAAATTAATAATTTTATTAAATTAAATTTTATTTAAATTAAAATAAATTTAATTTGAATTACAATTAAAATATGAAAATTATAAAATATTATTATATTATCTGTCACGTTTGACATTCAATTTTAAAAATAATTGTCTCACCTATGTCGTTTTTGTTGGGATTGTAAAAAGCGTTGACCACCGCTGGCTCGGTCGACCAATTGTCCTTGTCCACTGGTTTTCGAAGCTTCTCCAAATTGTGATGAGCCTCGTATCGCAAAACGGCCAGGATATTTGCCAAAAAATGATTCTCGGTTATGTTAAGCTGAAAAAAAAAATCATTTTTCACGGGCCAAGAGTTTCAAAATTATTTTTCAAAATCGATATCACAGGTCGAACATTTTCCCGCACTCACCATCACATATTCCTTGGATAGTTCGATGGGATCTTTCAAAAATTCCGGATATCCGATCCTCTCGTTCATCGAATCCGCTTTGCTCTTTGCCACTGCCCTCGTCTCGTCGTCCATCCACTGATTTTCCGCCAACAATTCGTTGAAGGCCTCCCTTATCGTGTGAATCATTTGCAATGCTGTCTCCTGAAAAAAAAAATTATTGAGTATTTTTTTATATTTAAAAATCTTTATATCATCTTACCTTGCTCTCGTGATTGAAATTATCACGTATAAATAATGCTCCAACTGCCATTCCCAATTTTTTGTTGGTCCATTCGACGCACTGTGACCATCGATTTCTCTCGCTGAGTATTCCCAGAAGTATTTTTCGATACTCGATCCTCTTTTGTTGATAATCATCGATCATATGGGGCATCAATGACATTACCAATCGCCACAGAATGTAATTGTGCAATGTTCTGATCCAGAATGAAGCAAACGAGCCAGATTAATCGAATGGATCGAATAAATGAAAAACGGATGATTTCATCGGGCAATGCAATTACGGGACGTTCATTAATCAGGCGAGACTCACGATGGGTGGGGGGGGGGGGGGGTACTTGAAAATATCACGATTGATCACATGGGGAGGTGGGGGGTCTCGGGCAATATCACGTGTATTTTTTTTTGTTTTTTTCATAAAACTTAACATATTTGGGATGTTTTTTCAACTTACCGACAAGTGATAAAATTATTTATGTTAATAGAATTATCGATTTTTCACGGTGAAAATTGTTAGGAAGTGTGAATTAGATTGAAAAATTAATTATTTTTGTTGCATTCAAGCGATGCGAATTTCAGCCTCATATTTATTCTTACTAATTGTTGATAAAATAGAATATATTATATGGGACATTCGATTGGCTGAAATTTTGTTTTCCTTTTCTACCCAATTGAAAACATTTTTCAGGAAATTTTCAAATTTGTTTACCCAACCCAAAAGAAAAAGCTTTTATTTTTTAAATGACCATAACTTCTTCAAAAATTGACTAATTGGGACGTTCTTTTTATTGAAAATTTTCGTTTTTAAATATACTTTCTAAAAAATATAGAAAAAATATATTAAGATAATATTTAAATCTAAGAAATATTCCACTTTCTTTTGAGAAAAATCATCCTTTTATCGGAGTTCGCCTTTTTTTTCATTCAAAAAATACTTTGATCAATTCCGGAAAAAATGCCGCCCAACCTGGAGTAGGTCGACATTTCCTTTTATTTTTTTCTAACGATGATTGAAAGAAAAAAAAATTCTCACTTAGGCTTATTTCACAAAGAACCACTCTGAAAATTTTTGAGGATTCATGAAGGACCTCGGAATTTAAAAAACTGAGAAGAAATAGAACATTGAAAGTAGTAATCGTCGATTTTTTTATTTTTTTTTTAGGTGCAAAAAATAGTAGAAAAAGTCGAGCCACTCCAGGTTGGGCGACATTTTTTCCGGAATTGATCAAAGTATTTTTTGAGTGAAAAAAAAAATTAAAAATGGCAAACTTCGATAAAAAGATGATTTTTCTCGAAAGAATGAAAATTTTCATAGATTTTAATATCTTAACATTTTTTTAAATTGTTTTTCGGAAAGTAGATTCAAAAATAAAAAAATTTTTAAAAAACGTCCCAATTAGTCAATTTTTTAAGAAGTTATAGTCATTTAAAAACAAAAGTTTTTTCTTTTGGGTTGGATAACAAAATTTGCAAATTTCCTCAAAAATGTTTTTAAATTGGGTAGAAAAGGAAAACAAAATTTCAGCCAAATCGAAAGGGGTCGGATTTAAAAGTGGTCGATTTGAAATACCCCATATAGATTCTATAAAAGTTATTTCGTTCTTAAAATAAAATTGTTCGTATTCAGATCACGTTACTAATTGCAATATCCATAACTATCGGATTTTAATTTTTCGAAAATATATTTATCACTATTGCCATTGGTAAAAAAAATCACGTGACAACGGCAGGGGGGTAGGGGTTCAACAAAATCGCATGGATGATCACGGAGGGGGAGGGGGAATCTAAAATGGATTAAAAATGCATCACGTGATTAATGGACGCCCCCTTAATCAAATTGATGGGATTCTGTTGATTTTACCTGCGATCGGTTTTCTCGATTATACGTCCCATCTGAATGAAATAAGGCATCGCGTAAGCCACGAGTGGTTCGTCGTTCGGTATCGGTGAATTTAGAAATTCCTCGAGATACATTCGCCAATTGATCTGCGGTACTTCTTTCTGCAATTCCTCGAGAGTCAATTTACGATAGATCGCCGATGTGTCGTGTCTGTCGGCTTCCAGTAATGAGGCCTAAACAATATTTCGAAATAGTCAATCAGCTACAATTTATAGGACAGTTTGACCACTTGAACAATTTTTTCCAGCGTCTGGGCACAAAAGTTTACTTTTAGCACCTAACTGAGCAACATAATTTTCTTTTGAGATCTGCTTGAAGTAAAAAAGCATTCACTGATTCATTCAAACTCAGTTACGCTTTCTTTCAACGTGTCGAGTTTATAATAATTTAAATTGATTCGGGTAAAGGAGAACAAAAAATCGTACGTTTGCCAATTGTCTCTCGAAGCTGATAACACGGTCGAATTCTTCGGCTGCGGTTATTGGATTGGCGCCTAATAAAACCGAGACGTTGGTCATGTAACGATGATAAGCCCGCAATTCGGCTTCGCTGCTTTTCTTGAGATAGTAATCCCTGCTCGGTAATGCCAGTTGCATCTGATCCAACTGTCGAAATACAAGATTCTCGACGTTAATACGATCGTGATTAGGTTTTTCATGATCTTTGCTTTTTCATGATCATCTTATTGACCGAAAAGTTTCATTAACCCTCCGTGGTTACGTTTATCTGGGTCGATTTGACCTTGTCTATTTTTGAACAAGTATCGTGACCAAACTATGGGTCGGAAAAATCTCAAAAAATTACAGAACATCCTTCAAACATTCTAGTTGATGTATTAAAAATTAGTTTAAAAAAAATCAAATTAGTATACATTCAAAAAAATTCATAGAGAAAAAAGAAAAGTAGTCGTGGGGTCGTTTTGACCCAGTGTGACCACTGAAGGTTAAACTCTATTCATACGGAACCGAACTATCATTGATTTCCTCGATAAAACGAACGCATTGATATTTGTTATAAAAAAAAAAACCTTGGGTCGTTGACAAAGGTCTTACTTTGCTGGCGCACCTGGAGGATGTTGGCCGAGGAATTCTTGTCGTCCGGACCGACCCATTGCTCGAGCAAAACACCCTCGTTGTATTCACCCCTCAAACTACCGAGGAGCACCTCAATGGGATATCTCGGTGGTTGCCAAATGGCCCCTTCGACGACCGGCCATCCACCGAGTTTTCGCAATATTTCCCTCAGCGGGGAATCCCCAATTTTCCTTATCTGAGCTGAAAAAATGTTTTCCATGTTTTTTCGCTCAACTATCGCCGCTCTCGCATCAGATTGTCATCCTCGTGAGTTTTTACATTATTTATATTAAATTTATTTTTCAAAATTCGCTGATCTAACGTAATGCGGTATTCTAGAATTTTGAAAAAATGTATATTTTTTTTTAATTTTCTTAAAGTTTAGACCTTTAAGAATATATTCTGGAATAAACATTTTTTAATTCCAATAATTAAGGTAGTTATAGCTATTTCAGTGACGCAGCATCTATAAATATGTTGTAAAAAAAGAATGATTTTATTTTTATTTTTATTAAGCTCGACAAAACGCTCAAAATAGCTCTATACCAGAATACCGCCTTAAATTTATTTTCTTGATTTATCGCTAATTAAAAAAATCAATATTTTTTTCGAATATCGAATTCTCTTTTTTGATACAATTTCTCAAATGGGCCAAAAGGGCCCATTAATGGATAAAAAAAAGAATGTTTTTTTCAAATTTTTGATAAACAATAACGTGATAAAAAAAATGATTCTTCATCATTGTACCCACGGATGTCCATGCAAGATTTGTAAAACATCTTTGCTTTGAGCGTGGCGTCGTTGTCCTCGGAATTCGGTGGTTCCTCGAGGACCTGTTTCAGGATTACTTTGAGCTGATCCGAGAGCACCTCGAAGGTGCTTATCGAGCTACGATCCTCCGGAATAACGTGCGCGCGATTCCACGTGCCGCAGGCGTATTGAAAAAAATCCACGCAAGGTGCAGCCGTGCGATCCATCGCTGACAATAAACTCGCCGCTGTGAGAAAAAATTGTTTGTTGGGTTAGGATAATTTCATTGCACGTCGATTTTGTACGAATTTTTCAAAGGCTTTTTTTCATCACACAAGTCAAATGGTTCTCCAATTGTCGTTTATCGATTGGATGCAGGGTCGATCGAAAACATTGTCCAAATTGGGCAGAATCTATAGGGATGACAATCTGGGATGACCTAGTTTTCAAACGAGCCACGCTTTTGATGAAAAGTTTTAGTACCCTCGCTATAAGCAGATTAATTTAATTTCACGACTATTTTCCAGACGCGATATAAAGTCATTATTGACTCAGAGCGGGGAGGACATGGTTTATTAATATTTTCGCTCTCGACGACGAGAGTAGAGCCAACTTTGCGAAATTACTCGCTCCTAAACGATGATTGCTTTTTTACTTGCTCGGGAAAATTTCACGATTCAATTAAATTCAGGGGAGGTATAAATATATTCACGGTGCTTCGAGAATTTCTCTCTGCAAGTGGCTCTGCCATGAATATGTGCATCGCCATTGGCGACTCATTTTTTTTAATAAGTCTGTATTTTTCTCAAAGATGTCCGAGAGAAATTATTTTTTCTGGTGATGTCGTATCCAATTGCGCACAGTTTCAAAAACATGGCTCCCGCGATTTTCCACTTTAATTTCACCCTTAAATTGCATCGCGTATCCCCCTTAAATTGCAAGCGAAATCGTACAAAAGAATTTTTCAATAAGGTTTGAGGGTTTCATAAAATTATTTTAATAATAATTAAAAATAGCGGTTTCGTAGTCAACACTTACCCGTTCTCACGCATTCTTCCGTCATGCAGACGTTTGGTCCTGTTAAAAAAGGTTCATATGAATTTTTTTTTATCAATTTTAAAACCTGAAATTATTCGTAAAAATTATCTGCAAATTCTTGACTTTGTGAACTGACAAATTTTTTAAATATCTAATAATTGTCTATGGACGATCAAGGTGGGTTCTTCGTGAAGAGTTTTATTGTTTCGTCTTGGAGCAATTATTTACCGAATTAGAATTATTGTCAGACACTTAATGAGCCACTCGATGAGAAGGGAACTCATTGTTGACGACTTGTATTCGTTGACTAGCACAGCTGCCGGTTTCGACGTGAAAGAGACTTCATTTGAATTTATCCTTCGAATTTACGCAATTTCGTTGCATAATTAATATCGACAAAACATCGAGACTTTGGCTGAAATTTTAATGAGTCGATGTAATTTTTTTGCGATCGTAAAATGGTGTCAGAAGCGTGTTGCCATTTATCGAAGACAACAGGAATATTAGGCGCGTGTTTAGTTGAACGAGATGATGGAGGAAACAACAAGTGGCTCTGCCAGAAAACATGCGGTTCAAGTCTCCTCTCCCCTTGCTCGAGCACTCTCTCGATTACGTAAAATATTGATTCGTCCAATATAACCACTGGAGCTTCTCCAATTTCGTATTTTTATTTCATTTCCACTCTTATGACGCAGAAAAAATGAAGGAAACTTTTGGCAAATCACCCAGGGGACAAAAAATAGCTTGGGGTTGTTGTTTTCGTCAAAAAAGAATAATGCACATTAATCGAATTAGGTTTGAAATTCAGAAATATAAAATTAAGATAGTATACAACTAATTTTTGGCCCCTTTACATGGGTTTGAAAATTTCAAGAAATCAATTTTTTTATTTTTTTCATCTAATAGTTACAATATTTCTAGAATATCATCCTTAACCCTCCGTGGTCGCACTTATCTGGGTCTATTTGACCTTGTCCATTTTTTAACAAGTTTTGTGACCAATCTATCGGTCGGAAAAATCTCAAAAAATTACAGAACATCCTTCAAACATTCTAGTTGATGCATTAAAAATTGGTTTATAAAAAATCAAATGACTATATCTTCAAAAAAATCCATAAAGAAGAAAAAGAAAAGTAGTCGTGGGGTCGTTTTGACCCAGTGTGACCATGGCAGGTTAACTTTCAAGTTAATCCGAATAAAAGTCTAGGATGGAGAGAGCCTGTGAAAGTTCCTCTCATTAGGCCAAAGCCTTAAAAAAATTTCGAATCTCCCTCTTTTAAAATTGCTTTTATTATCAAAAGAGGCTTCATTGGATGGGAAAAATGCATTTTTGCATTATAGCCCGTCCAGCACGGAGATTCGTGAGGTAATAATCGTTAACCCGGTTAGCTCATATCCCTATATATATATTTATATATATATATATATATATATATATATATATATATATATATATATCGTCGTTATAGTTTATTGCCTTAACTATATGTATACAACATTCGCGGTCGAATTGAAAGAAGTTGATAGCCTCGACTCGGATAAATTCTTCACGAGAGTCGAATGCAGAAAATGCATGAAGAGGTGAGTTCCAATAAAAATCTATAAGACGATCCAAAAGTTGCGGGTTATCCCACAAAATATATTGTACCCGAAATATTTGCGATGTACGCATCACATAAAAATTTTTGGCGGCAACAAAATATATAATGTAAATCTAGATCGAAAATTTGAAGAATGAACTTTTACAAGATGATTTATATTTTCTCCATTTATATTTTCAGAATGCTGAAGCAGTTTCGCCCGATTTTGAATTAAAATCCGCGTATTTGCTTTTGGCTCCGCGGCAAAGACTTTCTCCTCGTCATCATTTTTATTCGCCTCTATATGAGGAGTTCTTTTTCAACCGGGCCACTTTTTTTTCTCACCCTCTCCAATTTTTTTCAAAATCTGCCAGTTTGAAATATCAGTCAAAAGGAACGTCTGTGATTTTTTAAAGATTTTTTTAGGCGTCCGTTCAGGATTTTCAATTTTTCATTATGAACACTGTATCTCAAAAAATATTCATCAAACAAAAAAACATGAGAATAAAAACTTATTTATTTTTTCCACGTAATCGAAAAAAATAAAAATCATAATTTTTCTACATTGAGAAAATTGAAATTTGGCAAAAAAATGAGAATAAGATTTTTTTTAACCTAATAACACACTTTCGATTTCAGTACAAATTTTATGGGATGTCTGTCATTGGGTAAAGAGTCTGCCAAAAAAATTTCAGAATGGCACCTGCAATGGTTACGATGAAAAAAAATAAAAACCCTGCGAAATCTCATAACCATAAATATTTCGCAGGGTTTTTATTTTTTTTCATGTCTGTCATTGGGTAAAGAGTCTGCGAAAACAATTTCAGAATGGTACCTGCAATGGTTACGATGAACAAAAATAAAAACCCTGCGAAATCTCATCACCGCATATAGATTTCGCAGGGTTTTTATTTTTTTTTATCGTAACCATCGTAGGTGCCATTCTGAAATTTTTTTCGCAGACTTTACCCAATGACAGACATCCTGTAAAATTTGTACCGAAATCGAAAGTGTGTTATTAGGTTTAAAAAAATTTATTCTAATTTTTTTGCCAAATTTCCATTTTCTCAATGCAGAAAAATTATGATTTTAATTTTTTTCGATAAAGTGAAAAAAATAAAAAAGTTTTTATACTTATGTTTTTTTTTGTTTGATGAATATTTTTTGAGATACAGGGTTCGTAATGAAAATTTGAAAATCCTAAACGGACGCCTAAAAAAATCTAAAAAAAATCACAGACGTTCCTTTCGACTAATATTTTAAACTGGCAGATTTTGAAAAAAATTCGTGAGGGTGAAAAAAAAGTGGCTCGGTTGAAAAAGAACTCCTCATATATAAATATATATTTACATATAAATGTGTATACATTGAACGCCGTTTCAGCTCGAGTATCAACTTTTTTCATTTTCTCAAACGTCTCGCTAGCTTTTTTTTGTAGATTCTTTTTTGGTAAACTTTTTATTTTTTAAAAAACTTGTTATAAAGTTTTGCGCTTTTTCGCGTATTTTTCTTTCCCATCGTACGCTTGAAGCTTCAAAATGATAACGCACACATCGCGGAGGGAAAATACGGGACTCGTTCGCGCTTTATAAGCGAAAATAAGAGGGCTCGAAACTCCCTCGAGTATTTCGTCAAGCGGTGAAACTCTCGCGAGGGAATTTACCAAAGTGCAATATAAATAAAGCAGAATATAGGATGACGAAACGCGCCCTCTCACAGTGAGAAGGGCGCACTGGGATAAAGTTTCAAGAAACTTTGCCTCCCCGATCGCAAATTTACCAAAGTTTCGCCCCGAGTTCGCCCGATGTTCGCGTAATCACTGTGTATTATTCAAGAAACAACTTGGGAAACGTGAAGTTATTCTCGCTGACTGTAATCACGTGACGCGTCTTTCATGAATCTTTCAAATTCAAAAGAACATTTCGAAAATTCCCGGGTTGCAACATTTTTTAGTTAATAATTCCCAACAAATTGACACGTCTTTTTACAAAATTCTCAGGTAAACTTTTGCTTACTCGAAACTTGAGTAATTTTGATAAATAATTCATTGATTTTTAATAAATTTTAATATTCTTTTCCAGTTCTATTTGACTCTTTGAGATCCGAATGAAATTATAATTCAAGATAAAAAAGCGCTTGCCGCAATGTTGTTTTTTGTATAATTTGTAATAAATTAACGCGAAATTCTGAGATTTTTTTTTACATAAACATATTTTAGTTACTGTAAATTAATTTAACATACAATTCACCTAAATTAATTTAACTGGCATTCCACTCAAACTTATTCAATTTTATTGAATCATTTTTTAATTTTATTTTCAATTGTTTCTACTTTTGATTAATTACTTTTTTACAAATTTCAAATTGAATCAGAAAAAATACTCACTAGTCTCGGTCACGCATTCTCGCGAACGATTAACCGCGAGTAGCATCAGCGTAAAGATGCTCGTTGCGATGAGAAGAGCAATTGCCAAAGCACCGAGAAGCTGTTGCCTATTTGTGGGACCCCTGCCTCGTCTCGTTATCGATGTGCCCCTCGTTATACCGGCGATCGGTCTTCGTGAATTTCCGGGATGATGAATGATCGTCGTTGTCGTGGTGCCCCGAGGTCCACAGGTCACCTGTGAAACTTAATTAACGTTTTTTTCTCCTTCCAAACCCTAAAATTGCGCCTCGACAATTTATTTAAATTTATTATTAAATTTATTTATCAAATTTATTTATTAAATTTATTTATTAAATTTATTCTTTATTCCTTTCCTTAAAATTCGTGTTGTTTGGAAATTTCGTGAGCAAGTAAAAGGGTGCAAATTTAAAAAATACATCATTCTAATTAATTAATTGATAATTGATAATTACAATTTATATCTCGAAAAAGTATCAGTAAACAAAATTTTGAAAATATGATTTTCCAGAGCTTTGAGATGTTTTAAACAAAATTACAATCTCAAAAGAGAGAGGGTATGAGTTTCTCTCGGAAGGGATGAAGAGGAATTTTTAGAGGATTATCGAAACAATGATAATTAGCGTAAAATTTAATGACCTGAAGCGGAGTTCCAGAGTGTGGAATTTCGCGAGCAGCAGGTGGCAATAGCTCGCTCTCCTCGACGATTACCGTTGACCTGAGATAACCATTGTTGCTCTCCGGCTTCATATTTTCCTTGTTTTTCTTTTCCTCGACCTTGGTCGCGATATCGAATTTCCCAAAAATTTTTTTTCAATTTCTCTCTTCGTTCTCAAATCCCGCGCTTTCGCGACGCGTGAACGTCTCTCTGTTATTTTTATCCGAGCTCATCTCGTCGTTCGTATGGAATTTTTGCAAAAGAAAAACAACCCTCACAGTGATTTTCCGACTATCTTGAATCTCGTTGACGAAAAGTTCAATTCAAAATGGAAAAAAAATTCTTATTCCCTCAACAAAATTTTGTCCTTCCCTATATTCCTGTATTTATTTTTTCGTACTGTTAACCCTCTAGTAAGCTTCGTAGGGGTGAACACCACTGCGGAGGATCCGTCGGGCGATGCGTGAATCCCGGGCGCGCCAAACTCTCGCTCCGCACATTTTGCTATCCCAATTACAATCGAGCTCAAAAAAAAACCATCCCCTCGCGTCGAGTCAATAATTTTTGTAAAATCAATCAAAAGCTCATTTACTTTTCCTCCCTTCGACAACTTATTATTTCCCATCCATTTCGAAAGAATCTCCTTGATTCGTCAATCTTCAGAATCGATTAAATTTTCAGAAGTTTTTGGAATTTAAAAAAAATTAAATTGATCGCAGAGAATTGATGTATCGGTGAAAAGATTGATGGCAAACGATTCGCGATATTGGTCGAGTATCCCGTGGCCGTGATCGTCGGCAGTCGCTGCCAGACTGAAGAGAACCCCGCGAGAAATGTATAAAAACGCCGCTGAAAACGCGAACACACACACACAGTCATATATATATATATATATTTATACATTATATACATATATAAAGCCACAGGCAGGAAAGCACATCTTCCTCCACTTTTGTTGCCGTTGAGTTTCTCCCATCCCTCCATTTATTACTATGATGCGCGTGTACAACCCCTCTCCCCTTCTCCCCCTTAAACAACCCCTTTTCCACCCTCTCGTCGCAAAACCTCGCTCGCCTAACTGCGATTGTGCGAGGCTTTGCCTTATATAAATATATACACGAAAACATCTATAACAACGCGTTTACACACCACCATAAAACAGAGGATGACCGTGATACAGCGTCGTAACACTTTTCCCGCTCATCTCCACCCCGTTAGTCCAATGTTCGCTAAATTGTTTTTTTTTCTTTTCTCCCTCATGAAACTCCCCTCAGATCGAACCTGATCCGATCACTCGAACGAAATATTAATCACAATTTTTTTCTTTGCCAGTGATGAAAGAATTTTCCACTAATCTCGATAAATCTGCTGGAAAATGATCTTCATGATTGTAAGTATAATTTTGTAAGACCATTAAATTTCCTCCCGATGAAAATCAAATATTTGTGACACATACAAAAATATTAATTTTTGATAATATAATATAGTTTTCAATATATTGATTTTTTTTCTTTCAAACGATTTTTTGTGTTGATTTGTTTCATGGGGTTGAAGAAATTTTCATTTCGATTAATTGTCATCTGACACTCTCCAAGGATCGTGATTTATTTGGTTCGATTTTTTTCTCTTGGGGAAATTAAGAGGTATCTTTTTTTCCGGGATAATTTGAGGAAATCGCGTTATCCTTGGACCCGCATCAACGGCATTATCACCCTGTCCTGGCTATCTCGTCTGTGGGGTTGCAATGGTGGATATCAAGCTGAGGTGCTGATGTTTCCGCAGGTCGATATCACGCCTGCGCCCTGCCCTGATGATGAGCTATTCGTCGGGCCCAGAATCACCTCGACTTCCCTTCTGTTTACAATACATATAGTCCATACACTGTGTGAGAGATTCCTGATCAAATTCCTCGATTTGCAACCCCCCAAAATTCCCCACATTCATTCACGAGTTTCTATATTTCTCCAGCTTCTCGCTGAAGCACCCTGAATTTTTTCCCATTTTTTTACAGCAAGGTCAATATTTTTTTAATTTTTTAGAAAGTCCAATAATTTCCCCCCTGTTTAGAAATCTACTATTTTTACGCATTATCTGGGGCCTTTTGGAATGGAGACTGCTTTATATTTTTTATTTTTGAAGATTAAAAATATGACTTGGCGATTTTTAAAAATCCGAACTCAAATTTGGTGAAAAGTTGCTTTTATTGAAAAAAATCTAGCTTCCCAAAATCAACAAAAATCTTTTATAAACTTTGCAGAGAGATTTTTAAATTTTACACCTTATTTTAAAAGATATTGTGATCCACATATCTGCACCTGCTCCTCGTTGTATCTTCTGGTAAAAAAACATGAAATATCTTGTTATGAAGAGGTGAAAAAAAGAAGAAAAAAAGATTTCTTTTGCTACCAACGAGACAATATGTATTCTCGGGGCTATCCGATTACGAATTCAAAGGAAGGATTCCCAGAGAAAGGATTTTCATCCAGCTCGCCTTTCATTCTTTTCTCGTCGGCTCTTTTCCAACCCCCTTTGCGTCATTTTTATCAAATTTGTCATGCACCAAAGAAAATTTCAACGCACTCTCGGATGAACCGACCAATTTTCCATTCTTTTCGTATGCAAAAATGAGGCAAAAAAAATCCTACTTCATTATTTCCTGTCCTTCATTATTTTTCATCCCTAGATGCACTTTTTGCAGCGATACATTCGAGTTTGGTAGCGGGATTTGAAAAAAAAGAAAGACTCGATAAAGCAATAGAATTTTTATATTATTTTTTTTATTATTATATGTACAACGCACAACGCACACGCTGAAATTGATTTTCCCGTCGCTTCTGCGAGGGGTTTATCAAGTCGATGTCAAAACCACATGAACGCGTGTCACAGCGTTATCTGGGGGAGAAAAAAAAGCTGAGTTGAAAAAAAAGAATAGTGGATCGACGTTGTTTGGAATCATCACTTATAAATGACACGTGGGGTGAAATAAAAATGAATTCATGCGTGCAAAGTTTGAAATGTTTGCTGATTAATCGTTGGTTTTTCTCTAGGGGAAGCTCATCAAGCATTTAAAGGCCAGTGACGATCTCATCTCATGATATTTATTCTTTTATCAATTGTATGTGTCGTGTCCTGATTGCGTCGCAAGAATTAGAACAATGAAGCTTTAAATTCCATCTGTGAATAATTAAAAACCAATCTAAATAGAACTCCCTTAAGTATCAATTAGGATAATAATCATAAAGCAAATATCACAATATAAATTGGAAATAAAAAATTTCAGGTAATCCGAAGCTGAAACTATTTCTTCTTCCAAGGATTAATATGCTTCAGCTGTAGCTCAAGTTTTGTCGTTTTTCTACGATATTAGAAACGTCTCTCCGGGTTGAAACGAAAGAAAAATAAATCATAACAAAGTTTGCCTCTGGAAAAACGATGAGGAGAGAAATGAGGTCTGGGAAACGTTGGAAATTCGATAGAGATATATAAAGCTTGAACTTTTCATCTCGCGTGTTCTTGTGCCATAACAGCTATAAAAATAAGAAGACTAAGAAGATAAGAGAGTTTACAAATAAATATACTCTCTATAAATATAGACTCTATATTGAATCTTTCTTATATCTTTTTTTCCTGCAACAGGATCCTCGAGGCTATATTATAGTGAAATTGATGGTAATTCAATGTACCTTTTATTTTTATCCAGGATAAACTTCCTGGAGTGACATTGTGGATGAAACTTTAACCGCAAAAGGTCAAGTTTTTCAAAAACCTTCAACATCCATTTTCCAAGTATTTCCATCGTACAGAAAAAAATTCGTCCTCATTTTCCCTAATTTCAAATATTTGCGCTTGATGAATTTTATCTTTTGACTTACCGACGGTCGGTATTATCGCTGGGAGAAATGTGTGTTGATAGTACAGTATTTTTCATCACAGATAGCGCTGTGTAGTCCGCCATTTTGGAATCAAAAATAACCATGTGACGACAGTATGACAAATTCGAATGGATTGAAAAATCATCGCTCTTCAAAATTAGCAATAAATTCTGATCGCAACGATCATTACAAAAAACTCTAATATTCATAATCTATGTTCTTAATCACGTAATTAATATCCATCGTGCGCGGTTAATCGGAATCACAGGAGTATTTGAAATAAGTGACCTTGACTCTGACTGACAGAAATGTTTGCACACGCGTTTCCTTGAACCAATTTGACGTATTTTGGGCGTGAGAGGCGTGAAGGTGAGATTTTTTTCACTCAGCTCAATATGTTATAAACATTTTGAGATTATAAATTCAAATTATTTACTGAAGGATTCTTTGGATTGTCTGATAATGAAAATAGAGGTTAACTTTGATAGAGGCAGTGACGTTTATGCAAAACAATAATTCTGCGATGATATATTCTTTAGAAATAATTTAACGCAAGCGTTTAGACAGGGAGAGTTTGAATTTCGATGAAAAAATGAGCGAGTTTTTGGCTCGAAGAAATAACGCTGAAAAATTGATGTTTCAGATCTCAATGGCGTGTTTTATGTGTACACGGCCCACGGGCCTAGATCATTTTACCTATTTTCTATTTCGCTATCCCACTGTCACGATCTCACGATGCATCGTCAATGATAATAGGCTAAACTCTCTCGGAGGTCCCGTCGAAACATTGAAACATAAAATCCTAAAGGGTGAACTCATAGCCGATGAGTATCAGATGCAGATAGCCAATAGTCTGCAGAGGGTTTACAACGACATCGAAGGTTACGAGCCTGAGAAACCTGGTTTGCTGAGCAAATGGCTGGGAAAAGGCAAGAAAAAGAAAAAATCGCCCAAAGGACTCTATCTGTACGGAGCTGTGGGCGGAGGTAAAACAATGTTGATGGACCTATTCTATAATTGCTGTCAGGTATCTGGATTCTCATTTCTCGTGGTAAAGCAAATGGGGAGCCAAAAATTATACTTAGAAAAAAAAACATAGAATGCAATTTTATAAATTCGGAAAGAAACATTGGGAAAATGATCCTCAAGATTTTTGCATCTACAGTTTTCGATTTTAGCTCAGCATTAAAATGAGCAAAAAAAGATTTTTTATATTTTTGTCATTTTAAAACGTTATTTCGATGATACATTCACCCCTCATCGCAAATGACGCAGTCTTTGTCGATAAAAAAACTTATTCATGATAAAAAAAACAAGGAAAAACTAATAAAAAATACTTTTCTAATGCATTTAAAGTTTCATCGATATTCAATGGGTCAAAACAACTTTAATTGTATGTGCAATTTTTTAAAGAACAAATTAGCCATCGGAGAATTGAATGAGAGACAAAAAACTGCAAAAATTTTAATAGGGTTTTTTTCTCCTTACCTCAAGTGAGAAGTTACAATGAGCCGAAATTGAAAAATCAAAATCTTGAAGATTGGAAATTTTTTTTCTCCGAATTTGGAAATTTGTGCGACTATCTGATAATTGAATACGATTTAAGTAATTCCGCGACTATTTTATCAAATGGTTTGAAGATGTCAAACAATATTGTCTAAAAAAATCATTTTTCAACTTCCATGACTAGATAAAACCTTTTAATGAGTAGTCGCGAAATTATCGAGAATACGAAGAATATAATTCTGAGATATAGGCGGCAGACCTCTAGAGGTATTGTGATATATTATGGCTTTCCATATGCAGTACAAATTCCTTAGATAGTAGATCGATGCAAACGTAACTTTTTAACTTCTCCTTCAATTTTCAGACGGAAAACAAGAAGCGCGTCCACTTCAATAAATTCATGCTGGACGTTCACAGCAAAATACACGAAGTCAAGAAAGATGTCGTGCGGGATCCTCACAGCACAAAGCTTCAACCCTTTGATCCTATACCGCCTGTTGCCTCGGTCATCATTGAGAGAGCATGGTTACTTTGCTTCGACGAATTCCAGGTAGCTTCTCCATGAGGAATAGCAATGAAATGAGTCTCACAACAATCTGATAAAAATGGAGAGTGAAAAAGTCTCACGTTTATATATTTGTTTTTTTTTTACTTCAGGTAACGGACGTAGCTGATGCTATGATTCTAAAACGTCTGTTCACGGAATTATTCAACAATGGTGTAATAGTCGTGGCTACGAGTAATCGATCGCCCGATAATTTGTACAAAAATGGTCTTCAGCGAGGAAACTTTGTCCCCTTTATTCAAGTATTGAAAGATCACTGTACGATCGATTCTCTGGATTCAGGAGTCGATTACAGGCTCAAAGGAAGCGGTGGAAAAAATCGCAGTTACTTCGTGTAAGTTTGATTCATGCAAATTCAAGTAAAAATTACATTTAAATTTATAAATTCTCATCAAACGAATCGTCAATTTATTTGGCTGACGATTTTTTTTTCCTCAGAAAGGGCCAAGATGCCGATGATTCCGTCGACAAACTGTTCAAATATTTGTGCTCAATGGAAAACGATACTGTAAGACCGAAAACCTTATCGATAAAAGGGCGCAACGTATCGTTTAAAAGAACATGCGGCCAGGTTATAGACTCGACTTTCGAGGAGCTGTGCGACAGGGTAAAAAATTCAAGATACTCACGAATAATCGTAGAATAACCTTTTTTTTTTCTCACAATCATATGTCCACTCGTTTTTAGCCTCTGGGAGCGAGCGATTATCTCGAAATGTCGCAGGCTTTTCACACGATAATCATCAGGGACGTTCCTCAGCTGAATTTGAAATTAAAATCTCAGGCGAGGCGATTTATCACGCTAATCGATACACTTTACGATAACAGAGTAAGAGTCTACATTTATAGTAGCGTACGTAAAAAATATCTAATCCACTGACGATTATTATTATTTCGTAGGTGAGAGTCGTCGTTTCAGCCGATGCTCCGCACACTCAATTGTTCGTTGCCGAGGGTGACGTCGAGTACAGCGATGAGAAACGAATGCTGATGGACGATTTAAAAATTTCTGTTGGATCGGTAAATACACTTCCATGCAGGGTTGCGAAATTTTTAATGAAAAAGTAATGCATTAATCATTACTTTTTTAATGGCAAATGGAAATAATTTTCACTAACCATTAACATTTAATGGTTAATGGAAATAATTTACATTAATCATTAACATTTCAATTAATCAATAAGAGTGAATGGTTATTGAAAGTGTAAATGCATTATTTGCAACCCTGCTTCCATGTCACGAAAATATATAAGCAATGCTAAAACGTTCCACGGAGAAGAATTATTCTAACGTTTTTGTTTTTCTCTTCGCAGGAGGATCACAAATCAAATATTTTTACCGGTGAGGAAGAACTTTTTGCCTTCGATCGAACTGTATCGCGTTTATCAGAGATGCAGACAAAGGAATATTGGGATCAATGGCAGCATCACAGATAACCCTGATCCATCGTAGAAACGAAAAATAACGCGTCCGCACGTTTATGCGTAGTTTAAATGTCTTGGTCGAGACTAAAGTAAGGTACTTATTGGCTTTATGTCCATTAATTTATTGAGAATTTCGAGTCAAGTAATAACGAGGGATTGCTTTTTTTCTTTCAAAGTATCTGTAAATATCTAATAAAATATCGGAGGATTTTCTTTCTCCGAATTCCACGACAATCCTAGCGAACTTGCACTCAACTCTGAAAATCGCGAACTGCGTTTAACTTGCCGAGATAACTGCGAACGGAGAATTGACGGCACGAGAGCGAATTGATCGACGGAATCAGACTAATTGCGATCAATTTATTGCGGATTACGTCACTGAGAATCTTCATATTTCGCTCGTCCCTTTCATTCTTCATTCTTCATCTCGATACTCAAATTTTTGAATTATATTCACGCAAATTTGACAACTCTAAAAATGAAAAAAATTATATGTATTGGCTGATACACCCAAAAATCAAACGGCATACATTTCAATGAGGTATTTCCGTCGATTCAAGCGGGAATTCCCGAGAGAGAAAGAGAAAGAGAGCCTCTAAATTTGCGCATCACATGAATTCGACGAAATTGCGGCGATGAAAGTTTTTGTCGGTCGTAAATATACACACGTGTATATTTCAAAGTATACGTACGTGCACAGTGATGGACTTGTAACGCTCTTTCTTATATACACATAGTATATATGGGGCATTCCAGGTCGACTCACGTAGTCATCCGCCTGACCCCCTCGGATTCAGTTGACGATTTTTTTTTTCGGCATATTTTGGTCCAAAAAAAAGAGATCATTTTCTTCAGATTTTTATCACTCGTTTTACCTCATAGAATAATTTCTTTTTCCATAACTCTTGAGTAAAAATGAATTTGGACCAGGTTGTAATTCTGGAATTTTTTTCTTAAATCTATAATTAAAAACAAGTGTTTTCATCATAGTTTGAGAGTGGGCCGAGAATAATCTATATTATTTTTTTAATTGAAAAAAAAATTTGGTTACAAATTTTTAAAGTAAATATTTTAATTATAGTTCCGTATAGGAAAAAAAAATCGTATCTTGGTAAAAAAACAAATTTCCTATATTTTAATAATATATTTTCTGTATTTCAATAATAGATTTCATAAAATCGATTAATTATGGCATTGAAAAAAAGTATTACTTGTCGGACGGAGCACAACAATATTAAAACTTTATCGAACTATTATCAAAAAACTATTATCAAAATATAAGAAACAAATTTTTTTTACCAAGATATGATTTTTTTTTTTATTCTACAGGGAACCATCATTCAAATATTTAATTTACAAAATTTGTAAACAATTTTTTTTTCTGTAATTAAAAAAAATATATAAATTATTCTCGGCCCACTCTCAGACTATGATGAAAATACTAGTTATTAGTTATAGAATTTATGCAAAAAAATTCAGAATTTAAAAACTGGTCCAAATTCATTTTTACTCAACAGTTATGGAAAAAATTTTATTTCATAGAGTAAAACAAGTGATAACAATCTGAAAAACCGCTATTTTTTGGACCAAAATGTGCCCTAAAAAAAATCAGCAACTAAATCCGAGGGGGTCAGGCCGATGACCACGTGATTTGACCTAGAATGCCCCAATATGTATATATATATATATATATATATATATATATATATATATATATATACATCTTGTGATAGTTTAAAAAAAACGTGTTATTTCCCATTACGCTCCTCATCGGGATTTTTGTACCTTTTCTTCAAGGAAATATGAGCACGCACATGATTATTATACACGGCGATGAAATTTCAATACGCTAGAAAAAATTGAGATGAACGTGCGTGCAAAAACTCACAAAAGATTGTCAAAAAAGACGCTAAATTTACGATTAGTTAAGAATGAAATAATATTGTACTTTATCAAATTATCATTTTTTGAAAATTGTAATATCCGTATTTCAATTATGCGAGGACTATTTTTTAGGGCAAATTTATTGGAATCTCCATCAGGAGCAAAATTGGAAAATGTTTTTTTAACAATCATTCTCTTATAATATAGGACAATTTCAGAGCCAGACGATATTAAATCTCGTCACTTTTCAATTATGCTCATAAAAGAAATTAGAAAATTAATCAAAATAGTCGTAATTCGATTTTTTGCAATGATTTTTGTTTTTTCATAACTATAATTTCATCAAATCCCTTTTTCCTGAAGTCCGGGATGAGATGAAACTTGGAAAAGCGCATTGCGTTCTGGAAGAGCTTTACAGAGCATCGCATCTATTTATAATTGAACGCGCAATGTAAGCGTTTCTCTCGTCTCGGAAACTTATCGAAAGGAGAAAATAATCTTATGTGTGCGCTCGCGGATTATCCGGCCAGACGTCGCTACTCATACACGTCCCTCTCGTGGCCGGACTTTCCATCCCCTCGTTCCTGTTTTAAAATATATATATCTATATGTATATTATGCCTTGCTCCAAACATAGATTTCGACGGAACTCACATGTGCGATCCGGTAGACCAAACTCAACTACCCTGCAAAAAAGGATGAGTCTTCGGCGAGCGTGACGCTGTGGCTGAGGTTCTTGAAATACCGAGACCGTTACGCGTGTCTATCAAACGTTTGCAACAAATACATACATACTAAGTGTGACATTTTTCCAGAATTTGAACTTTCGAATGCCTGGGATTTTTCTTTCAGGAAAATTTCATGACGCTGTGAAAAGACCGATGGCACATTTATTATTCAAGCCTCATCACAGAGTTTTTCCTAACTTTTAGGGATTATCCGGTTTTCACAAGAGAAGCTTTTTTTCATAAAGTACAACATCATCGTTGTTTACGTGAGAATCTTTAAAAAACGTCCCAAGATGTCGACTACACTTGAAAGGATATTCACATCATTTGGAGTCAGAGTTGCAAAAAATGCATTATTTTAATAATGCATTATCGATTTCATTAATGATAATTTTTTCATTTCATAATGGGACTTAACTTTCATTATACATTATTCATTAAATGAATAATGTGATAAAAAAAATATTGCATTATATTTTTAGTTAATGATGCAAAAGTCAGAACATTAAGCATTATATTAGTACTGGAAAATGTAAAGATGAAACATACTCATTACGTTATTAATGAGTACTTGGAAAAGCATTGCATTATCCGTTGCTGAAGTAATGGATAATGTGGAAAGCAGTGGAAAGAGTTACATTACTCATTACTGAAATAATGAGCAATGCAAAAATGTTCCATTATCCACTATCAAAGTAATAGATATTGCAAAGTAGCGTTAATTTTTCATTACTGTAATACTGAATATTTTGAATAATGCATTATTCGGAATAAAAATATTTTATGCAGTCGTAGTCCAATAGGACAATGCGTTAAAATCTTCCTTTTATTTACGAAAGTGGAAAATATGGATCGATGAAACCGGTTCAGGGACTCGATGGTATGGGTTTATAAAATTTTTCTAAGTAAAAAAAAAAAACCCAAAAATGTAATCATTGGAATGTCAACAGAACTAATAATCCCCGTTTTGAAATTTGAAATTAGAATTGAAAATTTGAGTCGGAAGAGAATAAAATACATATATGCTGCGCTTTTCCCTTCGATCTAACGAATAAAGAAATGCACAACTGGAAGATGATTTTTTCTTTTGGTTGATTCACAAATAAAAAAAAAATACGTTAAATTATTCGCGAGTAAAAAAAAGTAAACAATCGTATATGAACAGGAATTATTATTCTCTTGACAATTTCCGTTCAAAGATAAAAAAAAGATGCTGTAGGTTCAAATCTGATGTAACAAATAACAAAAACAAAACAAAAGTACCGAATTATACTTTCGAAGTAAAGAATTAGGAATCTAAACAAACGAATTTCCGTAGAGGGAAATCTAAACAAACGAATTACCCTGTAAAAAATTTGAGGGAATAACACATACAGTCTAAGATATATCATTCTCACGCACTATGATTATAAAAAATCCTACGAAAAGGAAGATTTCATTGACATTGCCCTCTACTTACAGAAATTACTTTTTATTCCTTTGAACCATTCCTCAAAGTAATACATTATTTATAGATGTAATGCGTTATTTGAAGTAATGCACTGCTCGATGTGATGTGTTACTCAAAGTAACGAATTGCTCAATAAATAATGCATTACTAAAAGTAATGCATTGCTCAATGTAATGCATTACTCAAAGTAATGCATTATTCTTCAGCTTTGTACCATTCATTACTATAGTAATGAAAATTTGTTTCTACTTTGAATTATCCATTACTGTAATGATGGACAATGGCAGCGTTTAGCATTATCCATAACTGTTGTAATGAATAATGTTACGTTTTTTGCATTATTCATTATTAATTTAATGCATAATCGTTAGGTTTCACATTTTTTATTACAAAAATATTGCTTGATGTTTCTATCATAGAATTTTCATTATTTCTAAAACAAATAATGCATTATTTTTACATTATAATTTCGGCAACTCTGTTTGGAGTTTTAATTTTACATAACTATTCATTTTTTGAAGGAACTCGATCGCTTGAGCTTGCGCAAGATAATAAAAAAATAATAATAGTGGGAGACAGGATATTGTGACATTGAAAAGATCTTCAACGAGAAAAATTTTTTTTTGTAAACGTCAATTTATTTTAAAAATATAATAGTTAATATAGCCATAATAATATAATATTAATAAGGTCAGACTCGCGTTAACCGTCGCAGAAAATGGACTATGTACAAGGGTTTTATGCAGTGATAGAAAAAAAAGTTTGATGATATTGCGAGGCCGACTGGTCGTACTAGAAACGTTCCTCGTTAAATATCATTCTTATAACAATTCAACAGGTTCGATGGACTCCTAATAGTCGTTGATAAATAATTAAATTCTCAAGTTTTATCTATTTTCTATATATATATATAAACATATGCATATGTATAATATATATATAGTCACTCTGATATCTCTCGTATAGGACAGAGTCAGCGTTAATACCAACTCGGCCGACGGACGTTGGGGAAATCATCGAATTAAATACCAACGAATTTTTTTTCGACGATATACGCATATAATTTACGCAGAATTTTTCTACATCCCCGCGATTTTTGTGGCATTACTCTTTCATTCGGTGTTTCTACTTCGTTTCGTCGATATTTTGTACTTCCTCGGCTCGGGCGTATTTCGCAGGCCAAAAATAATCGAGCTTTTCAGCTCTGGTCGGTTGTTCGATTTTCTCGCATGATTTTTCGAACAATTGTGAAACACTCCTGACAAGTTCATTCTCGTGAATGAATGTTTCAATGATTTTTTTTTCTACCGCGACGCTAACGCGATGCAGAGAATATTTTCTAGAAAAGCCGAGTATCGTTTTTATTTCGAATGATTTTTTTTTTTTTAGAAATTTAAAAACGACCGTACGTCCTCGAAATTATTTCTTATCTATCGCTCATCGGTGCTCACAGGGATAACATGATGGATTTTTGATTGTTTTTGTGTGTTTTTTGTTTGCAGTTGTTGTTTTTTTTTTTTTTCAAACTTTGACACCGACGCCCTGTCGAAGCCTCACCAGTGCCGGCATGTAAGAAGCATCCTCGTCACTCGAATCATCGCTCACTTCGGAATCCTCCTCGGGCAATGGCTCGGCTTTGGCGCCAAGTCGTACGAGCTCACGCGCCAGTGAACTGTCCAAGCATATCGCTATTTGATAAGCCGTTATTCCGGCGTACGTCGGTGCGTCCAGGCACGGTCGGCATTCTTGAAGAAGATAAGTCACGACCGAACGACAACCCCGCTCCAGGGCAATGTGCAACGCTGTTCTTCCGGAGAGACCCTCGCGAGCCTCGAGATCAGCGCCAAGGCGCAAAAGATGCTGCACGATGTCCACTTGACCACCGGATACTGCCAAGTGTAAACACATCTCGCCTGGAAAACAAAAATCAAAGAAATCATTAGATATCGCACAAAGAGAAGTAAAAGTGCATACAAGTATTTAAAGTTTAATGTCAATGTTAAATTGATCGACTGCATTTTCTATCAAAATATGGGTCATTCCGTGTCAAATCAACCAGGAGTTGGAATCGATCCCTTTCAATTTCGATGAAATTTGGTCAGAAGTTTTCGTTTTTGATAGAACGAAGTTCTACAAAAGGAAACAAACTTAAAAAAAAATTTTCGAAGTTATGCCAAATTTCACAATTTTTCAAATCCTTCAAGTTTATTTTTTAAATATCTCGAAAACTATTATAGTTACGAAAAATCGTTCTGAATTCATCTTAAAGAGTAAATTTTTTTTTACAAAGATACGATTTATTTTTATTTTTTTTCCGATACGGAATCATAATTAAAATATTTAATTTAAAAAATTTGTAAACAAATTTTTTTCTTTTGGAATTACGAAATGTTCCGAATTTTTTTTTTTTGAAAAATGATGAATTTGGAGAATTTCGAATTTTCAAAAATCGTGAAAATCCAAGTACCGTATTAATTTTTTTTGTTTTTCTGTTTTTTCGTTTCAAAAATTAAAATTTTGGAACTTTGGTATAAAAAAGAATTTTTTTTACCTCTCCGTTAAGTAAAATTGAGCAATCATTTAGTTTTGTAATTTTGAGCAGTAAACAAAGTAAAAGTAACCGTATTTTGGTAAAAAAAAATTTTTTTTACCAAAATCCACCATCGTGAAGATTTCAGGATCTTTTAAGATCAGTACAAGGTATTATAGAAAAAAAAATAACTAAAAATTTAATGTTGATCGTGGATTTGCACGATTTTAAAAATTCATATTTTTGAAAAAAACAAAAAACACCTATCTGAAAATTTCAGGATCTTTTAAGATCAGTACAAGGTATTATATACAAAAAATTGAACCAAAAATTTAATATGGAACTTGGGATTTTCACGATTTTTGAAAATTCAATATTCTCCAAATTCATCATTTTTCGAAATTTTTTTTCGAATAATTTTTTTTTTCGTAGCCCCAAGTATACTCTTTGATGAATTCAGAACGATTTTTCGTAACTATAATAGTTTTCGAGATATTTAAAAAATTAACTTGAAGGATTTGAAAAATTGTGACATTTTGAATTTTGCATAACGTTCGAAAAAAAAATTGTTAATTTTAATAACTTCGTTTTATCAAAAACGAAAACTTCTGACCAAATTTCATCGAAATTGAAAGGGGTCGATTCCAACTCTTGGTCGATTTGACATGGAATGACCCACATGGTTTTTAAACTGTTCAAGTATGTGCAAAAATCGGAGGCTGAACTTTGAAAATCCGCGAAAAATTGAGAAACGATCCAAATCAAATAAACCAAGCGGGGTTTTAAATTCAACTTCATCTATTTCTGAGCTTTTCTCGTCAGTAAAGGTGGGATTTTTTTCAAGCTTTTTTCCTTCCAAGAAAAAACGAATAATGCAGCAGAGACCAAAAAATAATGTTAATCCGAGAGACAAAATTTTTTTTGCTCAAATAAAATTCGACAAAGAAAGTGAAAGGGCAAACGAGCGGAGGAAAGCTCAGCTACTCGCGGGTTATTTCAAAGCTCATTCATACTCTCGATTCTCCATCTCTCTCTCTCGCTTCCTCTCCTTCTCTTTTGGTTCTTTTTGGAGACTGGATGGGATCCGGCGAGACGACTCACACTTTCGGATCTCACTCCGATAGATCGTCCCCCCTTTTTGGACTTGCTATCTTTGTCGTTCAAATACTTCCTCCCCGAGCTGCCCGACTTAATTTTTTTTTCTCTTCGAATAGTTGAGACTCCTACGCGGGAATTTCGGGGGAGGGTGAGGAACTGAATTAGAATCTCTACGATTTATCGTTTGATTTTTTCATCTATTTTTAAGCTTCTATTATTACAATTGTAGAGAAAAATTTGTCGAATCTTGGCAAGACTTCAAATCTCATTATTTATAATGAAAAATTCAAATAATCGAAATCCCAAATTTCGAATACTCTGTTGCATTTTTTTTTGTTCCTGGAGATCTTGTATTTTTTCAAATATATTATTGCGTCAAAATTGAATCGAGAAATTTGAACAGAATTAGAAAACTGTGGCCGGTCCCGAATTAGGGAAATTCTTGAAATCGAAACGTTCGTCGGAAAACGAGTTGCCTGGAAATTCCTTTGATTTTATTTTCGGGCAGGTACTTGACAAATATTCTGCTCGTTCTCGAGGAATGAAAAGAGAGAGAGAGAGAGAGAGAGAGAGAGTCACATGCCTTTTGGGATGATGGTTTATAGATAGAACTAGGAAGACGCGGTGAATCATTGTCGGAGGTTTGGCTGGCTTCCCGCGGTCCAAACTAGGCCCGCGACGATCAAAGTTACCGCTAATATTAGCCACCAATTTTTGACCACATCTATGTGGACACTGGCGTCGAAAATTTCCCTCTAAATTTGTCAATTTTCATTTACGTCAATCCCAGAAAGAGGCAAAGAAAGAAAAATGAAAATTCTTCTCTCGGATCTTCCATCATCCGATGAAATACGACTTTATAAATAAACCCTGTTTATACACGGGATGGCCACTGTCAGGGAAAACCTGAAAATGTCAGGGGATTTTTTGAGTGTCAGGGAAATCAGGGCAATGTCAGGGAAATTGAATATTAGTCAGGGAAAATACCGAAATATCAAATTGAGAAAAAAAGTTTATGGGTGAACATTTTTTTCTCTGTGCACCGTTGAAAAAAATTATGGGTGAACATTTTTTTTTTCTGCGCAGTGCTGAACAAAAATTTTGGGTGAACATTTTTTTCTATTTTTTTTTCCACGGAAAATGCAATGTTCCTATCTTGTCACTTTTTTCACATATCCGTCAGGAAAATTTTCGAAAATGTCAGGGAAATGTCTGGGACATTCAACTGGGACATTTTTTTCGTTCAATTTAGTGGCCACCCTGATAAAGGTTGAACGCGGTTTTTTGTTTTCATTCCAATATAATTTTTCAAGGTTTAAAAAAAAAGGCCAGAAAATTCTCAAAAACTATCCACGATAAAAAAAAAAAAAAATCTAGGCCACATTTGAATTTTCCTTAAGATCAACGATTTTTCAAGCTCCACTTTGCGTCATTTCCAGAGGGTACAAAAATAAACTCATCGAGCTTGTTTTTTTCCAAATATTTGCGAAAAGCTTCGAGCTTGCCAAAAATTAAATTCTGTTTACATGAATTTGAAAAAAAAATTAGTCAATGAGATTGAATTTGAAAAACGGGGAATTTGGGGATATAAGACATAGAGAGAGGAATCATTATTTTCACCACCGACGTCTACGCTTTTGTGGGGTTTCCCGAGTTGTGAATTCGAGCCACACAAATAGACGTGAACGGTGTATTTTTAAATTTCGAAAAAGAATAACATTCGCAAGCCGCTCGAGTCTTCGTGCAATAAACGAGAGCTTGCTGCGGGTGCACAAAAATACATATACATAAATATATATATATATTTATTCCGTGTGTCTCATCGTCTAGTGATGTAACTCGTTTTCGTCGTCGTCGTCGGAAATCGCATTGGCACGGCTCGTTGCTCGCTTACCGACGAACATTCCGTTCAAAATAGGAGGCAAAACGACGTATAAACGACAAAATAAGGTTCATCATAATTTTTTATCGCGACCGACAAATCTTCCATCGCACTCAATTAAATTTCATTATTATTATTATCATCATCAATCGTCAGCAAAAAGTAAAAAAACATTCGTTCCATTTTAAATTCCTATTTCTATCATTATCTACCAATTATCACTTACAATGATTGATTAACCTTCGAGTAATTGATAAAAATTTGCTGTGATTTTTTTTGCAAATATCGTCGGTGTCAAAAGGATGTAAAAAAAAATCCGGAACTGTGAAAATTTGGAAAAGCCTCAAGCTTCATAATTGGCATTTATTTAACGATTAATAATTTTTTAATATTTTAGTTATACTATAGTTTAGCAGTTTATAATAACAAATGCGAATTTTTAAAAAATCTTGAGGCCCATCATTTTTTTAAATACATTCAGAATTCGTTTCCCGTCATAATCTTATGAAAATTTATATACGCCTCGAGAGACACTTTTTAATTACGACGACGACAATAATGGAATGATTTAATCAACGTTCAGATCGTGAAACTCTGAGAGTTGACATTCCTCGTGACTTTCAGATGATTTATATACGGGGAAATCCCAACGTAACATCGCACCTACATGTATATGGGGCATTCCAGCTATAACCGAGCGGCCATTACCTCGACATTTTTTTTCGTGTCACCGATTTTTTTTCAGGTACTTTTCGAAAAAAAAGACATACGTATTTCCCAAAAAAAATTATTTTTCATCCTCTTCCGTTTTAACACCTTTCGAAGTACAATTTTTTTCGGCAAGAATGTATCCTTCGATTTTTTTCAAATGAATTAACAAAAAAGTAGAATTTTTGAGAAATACGTATGTTTTCTTCTGTCGAAAAATAACTGAAAAAAAAATCGGCGTCACGAAAAAAAAATGTCGAGGTAATGGCCGCTCGGTTATAGCTGGAATGCCCCATATATATGTATATGCTCCATGTGCTAAAGTGCAAATTTACGAAAGCGGATTTGAATCGAAATATCGTTGACTGTACGTTACGTATTGTAATCCCAGCTGGTTGAAAATCGTCCACGCTCTCACAAAAAAAAATCCGAAGACCGTAAAGTGAAAACGAAAGAAAGAAAATCAAAAGGAAAAGTGTCCGAGCTAGCTACGATAATTTTTTTTCTTCTACCTTTTTCAGTTCTGCAATTTGCGGGGAATGAGAATCACTCGGAAAAACTAGGTTTGTTGTGACCGGAAAATCGATTTTAATTTCGCAATAGGAATCTCTGACTATAAAGACGACGACTTTGGATTCGAAGAATATTTTACTGGAAAATCCCAATGTTCTCGAGGCGGAAATGTTGATTGTCGTTCGCAAATCGCACTTGCATTGTGAAAGGATTTTAAATGCGACACAGATTTTTAATCTAACGCGTTTTCAAGACAATGGACATTTTTTTTCGCGCGATTTCGGATTTTATTTTATTCGAGAAAAAATTTAAAATCCTTGAAGTAAAATTATGTACGGATACATTAATATTCAATTTATAAATCTATATAAAATATATATCGATGTATATTTAATTTTTTAAAATCAACAGCGAGTCATATATTTATATCTTTTATTCATAATATATATGTATATTGGCTCATCAGCATCGATTTCCAGTGAAAGTCGACGAAAATACTCGGAACTCGAGGAATGGCAAGACGTGCCGTTATACATATGTATACATATATATATATATATACATTAGGGCGATTTTTTTCGACTCATTTTTTTTCTTTCACTCCCCACCCGAAATTTTGTTGTATATGTCTGAAAGAAAATTCCCTGAAAGTTACAGCCCTTAATATTAATATTAAGCACTTTCCCTTCGCATGATAAGTTTTTTCATTTAAAATACACGTAAATGAAAACATTTTTTCGTCAAAATTTTACCACTCCGCGGTTTTTTATGCTATCACATTGATTTTGGTCGCAATCAACGCAGAATCGAACGATCTTTAAAAGTGTCCTGAACAGCGTAAGTGTAACTTACACTGGTGAGATGGTACGGGTCCCTAGAGTTGATTTTCACTCAAAATTGTCGATTTTTTGCTGTTATCTCCGAAATGATTAACTTAACCGAAAAATCGCAACAGGAAATTTTGATGGAAATTTAATTTCCTACAAAAAGGTCCTTTAGACCTAACTGCTAAAATTAATATTTCTTGAGATATTGAACCTTAACTCATTTATGGTATAAAATTTGTAGTTTCTCGAACCAAAAGTTTTAAATTGTTGATATTCCATATCATATCACCATATCACACATCATATGACGAGTGGTGATATGATATGGAATATCAACAATTTGAAACTTTTGGTTCGATAATCCATAAAAATTTTCATATCACAAATAAGTTAAGGTTCAATATCTCAAGAAATATTGATTTTAGCAATTAGGTCTAGAGGACTTTTTTTGTAGGAAATTAAATTTCCAGAAAACATTTCTTTTACATTTTTTCGATATAGTTAATCATTTCGGAGATAACAGCGAAAAAACGAGAATTGTAGGTGAAAATCAACTTTAGTGACCTCGTAAGATCTCACCGGTGTAAGTTACACTTACGCTGTTGAAGACACTTTCAAAGATCGTTCAATTCTGCGTAAATTGCGACCAAAATCAATGCTATAGCATAAAAAACCGCGGAGTGGTAAAATTTTGAAGAAAAAAGTTTTTGATTTACGTGTATTTTAGATGGAAAAACTTATCACGCGAAGGGAAAGTACTTAATATTAATATTAAGGGCTGTAACTCTCAGGGAATTTTCCTTCAGACATATGCAACAAAATTTCGGGTGGTGAGTGACAGAAATAAAAATAGTAGAAAAAAATCACCCTAATATATATATAATATATGTATGATGATAATGATAATTTGATGTGAGAAACACGCTCGTTGATGACCATATTATAATAAAACCCCGCGGCGTAAGAGTTCAACGAAACCTCATCATCGGAAGTTTCCTCTTCAGGATGAATTTCTTAATTTCGTGTTTCCTTTCTTTTTTCCATCACGTAACAATGAGCACAAGTGTGTGGAGAAAAAGAATGCTCAGCTCGAGATGTCCCTGAGATTTGAATATCTCGAATTGAGGTCATCGGCTTTTTAGCGCCTTCGCTTTCACGATCAAGAACCAAGATCTCTTTTCCCATTTCTCTCGCTCTACCTCGATTTTTTAAATTTTCTCCATTAAGCGGAAGGAGATACGCACAATATTGCATGGAAATGGCGTTCGCGATGAAAAGTCGGACGAGCGATAACGCGAGAGTCAAATGTGGGAATTACCCGAGGTGAGGAAGGCGACCTCATTCCCTTGGGGCTTTAAAAAAATATATACATACACAAATATATAATACTATTCCGCGAAAGTGCCGGATCTTTCGGACGAAAATGGACTTCGCATATGGTCATCATTCAGATTTTTCGATAATTATTATTGAATTTTATTCTTAATCCCATTCATTTAAATTCCATTCTATATATTTTAATTTCCTTTCTCGTGGAGGGAGTTTTTTTAATCAAATGAATTCAGGATTCTCAGATCAGATAGAAATTTCTCCAACCACCGACAAATTGGATTAGGAAAGAATTGCAAAAAAATGTTGTTTGTCAAATTCGAGACTAATTTTTAGCGATTCAATGTTTTCTTTTTTTGTTGGAAAAATAATATTGACCGCCAAATGATTCATCGCATAATCGAGACACAGCGAATTTTCAGAACCAAATGAAAATATAATTCGTTGTTGAGTGAAAAAAAAGTTGGGTCAAAATTTGCATTGTTTTCAGCTCTGGAATTGTGAAATTGAAACGAACGTGACTGTTACGTGACTCGACAATACCAAAAGGTGTGGAAAAACGAGGACGCGAAGAAAAAAAAATGCATAATGCAGTCACACAAATATCGAGGTTTACATATGGGCATAAATATTCAATAATGAGTATATGCGGATTTTAAACGCTCGTTAAGGGACAACGAGTGTTGGAAATTCCGAGTCTTTTGTACTCGTACGATCGTGGAATATTCCGATTTAAAAAGACTCACCTCAACGTGAATTTCAGAACGATAATTTTGATCGTTTTTTCCTCAAACGCTAATCTCATTGAATATTTGAAAAAAAATGGGATTGGCCAGTACGAGGAACTTCCATTCATAAAGAACTACTAAGTTTTGAGATAAAAAATAATCACAGGATAAAAATTTCCATAAAAAATAATCTAAACCAAAGGTTCCGACAACAATAAACACGAGAATCGTCTAAAAAATTATTCTAAACAAAAAGAGATGAAACAATCATTCGAAATAACTGAATTAATTGCAAATCAAAACGATCATTCGTGACTCCGCATAATTATGTTTTAAATTTTTTATTTTTTTATTTGTTTCCATCTTCTCTGCATCCGAATGCATCAGACGTGAAAAACATATTTTTCTATTGCGTCGTTGAGTCCGGGGAAACCCGCATTTTCGCCGGCAGCGATTTTGCGCGGTGATCATCGTAAACAGAAATAGAAAAGAAAAAAAACTCGAAAACTTTGCGACTGGTTTTTATTGGTCCCAGAGAGCCGTGGGAATTTGTCGGAAATTTCGACCGATTATCGTCATCGTTTTTTATAGAATACCGTCAAAATACGCTCGAAAGAGAGAAAGGTATTTCTTTCTTGAATTCTCGAGTCTCTCGAATCGTGTGAATGAATTTTTTAAAAATTCGACCGAAAAAACATGAGTTTTTTCGTTGATAATAAATTTCATCTTTTTCGTCCTCAGGTCGTCTCAAAAACCCAAGTAATTACGAGGGATGAGAAAAAATTTCGGCTCTGCCATAATCCTTCGTAGTTTTTTATTTATTTTTTCTGCTCTAAAAGCAACGAGACCTTTCCCGTCGTTTCGAAGAAAAGAGACGAGCAAAGTTCTTAAGGTTGTTTAGAAGCTATGAAACCTTTGAATGTTAATTGTTCAATAAATAGCTTCTTAATCGTAGTGAAATTTTTACACGACCTCCTGAATACTTCATGTAAGAACATTCAAAATTTTCAGAATTCTATCATCATTACTTCAACCTCCTTAAGGGTTAAAATAAAAAATGATGAGAAGATTCTGAAAATTTGGTATGTTTTTGTATGAGGTATTTGAGAGGTCGTGTAAAAATTTCACGACGATTAGGAAGCTCGTTATTAAGAAATTACCGTTTTGTTAAAAACAATTTTTTAAACAAATAAAAAAAAAAAATTATCAATAAACTTTGTTTTCTTTCCGTTGCTTTCAGTATATTGTGGATATTCAAAAATTGAGAGGTCAAAAAAAAAACTTATCGCAAAGTTATATCAGTTTTCATAAGACTACATTTAATTTTATTTAATTTGTTAATCTTAATTATTCGATAACGAGCTTCCAAATCGTCGTGAGATTTTTACACGACCTCTTAAATACTTAATTGAAAAACAAACCAAATTTTCAGAATTTTCTCATTAAACGTGATTTGCTTCTAAACAACCTCAAAGGTAAAAAGACAAATTAAAGTCACCCTGAAATGGCGCTTGTAAAGCCAAATAACTGTATGCGGCTCATCGAAGGCCAAGAAATTACCGGGGATTCCCCGGCCTCAGGGAAAAGAATATACGAGAATTCTCACGGTGTATCAGCGAGGCCGTTGGTCGAATATTTCAAGCGCCAGAGAACGTCGATTCTCGACCAAAACAGGAAATGTCTCGCCACTTTTTCGCATTTACTATTTTTCACAAATTATTATATCATATTAAAGCATAATCGAACAAGAATTATATTGAAATATGACATAATCATTTATAATAATAGTGTAAAATTATATTACATCAGCAAAAAAGCGAGTATATTATCATACTATATTATAATATAATAATTATTATAATAATCTCCCCTGGAGAATTATACAATTCTCTCTTTCTCTATTTCTCTGGCGATCTGATATGAAATAATCGTTTCTACGGATATAGACGTCATGAAGAAAATTATATCATCCGTCGAATCTCTAAAAACGAAGAATTTCCAGGATCCCCCCTTCCAAAAGTGACCATATTTATAATTGAAACATTCTTTTTTTTCTCCCCAGGTATCTTCTCCTTTTTGGGTATTTCCGGATATGGTTTTCAACGATTTTATCGAATGCATCATATTTCGATTTAATTCTCCGAAAAATAACGCAAAATGATTCAAAAGAAACACACCGCCTTTCGATGACAATACAGACCACAATCAAAGAATTTTCCAATGTGTCACCGAGTTTGCCCCGGAGAACGGTGAAGAGTTTTATGAGAATTCAATCTCGAAGGATCTTTCTAGCAATCTCTCCTACGAACACTGACACTCGTTCATGTGTTTGGGTCATTCCATGTCAAATCAACCAAGAGTTGGAATCGACCCCTCTCAATTTCGATGAAATTTGGTCAGAAGTTTTCGTTTTCAATAAAACAAAGTTCTACCAAAGGAAAAAAAATTGAAATTTTTTTTTCGAAAGTTATGCAAAATTTCAAATTTCACAATTTCTCAAATCTATCAACGTTTTTTTTAAATATCTTGAAAACTATTATAGTTACGAAAAATCGTTCTGAATTAGTTTTAAAGAGTATACCTGGGGCTACGAAAAAAAAAATATTCCGAAAAAAAAATTTGAAAAATGATGAATTTGGAGAATTTTGAGTGTTCAAAAATCGTAAAAATTCAAGTTCCATATTTTATATTTGGTTTAGTTTTTTTATATAATACCTTGTACTGATCTTAAAAGATCCTCAAATTTTCAGAGAGGCGTTTTTTTTGTTCCTAAAATATGAATTTTTGAATTTTTAAAAATCGTGCAAATCCACGATAAACAGTAAATTTTTGATTAATTTTTTGTATATAATACCATGTTCTAATCTTAAAAGATCCTGAAATTTTCAGGATCTTTCAAGATCATTATAAGGTGTTAAAAAAGGTATTAAAAAAATTTAACCAAAAATCTAATCGTGGATTTGCACGATTTTTAAAAATTCAAAAATTTATATTTTTGAAACAAAAAAAAACACCGCTCTGAAAATTTCAGAATCTTTTAAGATCAGTACAAGGTATTATATTAAAAAAATTAAACCAAATATAAAATATAGAACTTGGATTTTTACGATTTTTAAACATTCAAAATTCTTCAAATTCATCGTTTTTCAAAATTTTTTTCTGAATATTTTTTTTTCGTAGCTTCAAGTATACTCTTTAAAACTAATTCAGAACGATTTTTCGTAACTATAACAGTTTCCAAGATATTTAAAAAATAACCTTGACAGATTTGAAAAATTGTGAAATCTTGAATTTTGCATAACTTTCGACAAAAAATTTTCAATTTTTTTTTCTTTTGCTAGAACTTTGTTTTATTGAAAACGAAAACTTCTGACCAAATTTCATCGAAATTCAAAGGGGTCAATTCCAACTCTTGGTCGATTTGACATGGAATGACACGTATACATTTTTTTCTTTTCAATTTCGCATCATAGACGTCGGGTTTTTCCAGTATTCAACAATATCTTTCACCTTCGAGTTCCATTGCGAAAGTTCCTGTTCTCACGCCATTGCGATTTTTCAAGTTTAATTTTTTATGCCACTATTCTATTTTTCGTCCAGATTTTCATTCAATTTTCAATTTAATTCAATTTAATTTTTCTGCAGTTTCTAATTTCGGTTTTATCTTAATTTTTTAATGGAATTATTTAATTTCGGTTTCAGTTTTTTTCTTCTTTGCAATTAATTGATGAAAAAAAGATTCCTCAACTCACCGTCGTAATTTCGTTGCTCGAGATTCTGCGGAAGGGCGGGTATTCTCTTGCTGTTTGCCAGGTAATTCCTCTCGACCGGGGACAGAGGATCGGTCAGGGCTCTCGCGCATGCTAAATCGCCCGACGAGCACGCCAAATGTAACGGTGTGTTCCCCCGGAAATCCCGCGTCGACGGATTCGCACCGGCGAGTACAAGTCGTCTCGCTATTCTCGACTGTCTCGTGAGTACCGCGAGATGAAGTGGCGCCTGACAATCGTCGTTGAGAATATTCAGGAGACACGGATGCGGGGCCATTCTTATCAGACTGAATGTCGCCTCCAAGAAACCCTGGACTATCGCGATGTGTAGTTGCCTGCGAATTAAAAGAAAACAATTAAATAAAATATAAATATTGAATGAATATTGAAAAAATTAAAGATTCAATGAAATTATAAGGGTCATTCAATGTCAGATCGACCAAGAGTTGGAATCGATCCCTTCCAATTTCGATGAAATTTGGTCAGAAGTTTTCGTTTTTAATGAAACGAAGTTCTACAAAAAAAAAAAAAAAAAGTTTTCGAAAATTATGCAAATTTCACAATTTTTCATATCTTTCAAGTTTATTTTTTGAATATCTCGAAAATTATTATAGTTACGAAAAATCGTTCTGAATTCGTCTTGAAGAGTATACTTGGGATTACGAAAAAAAAATATTCCGAATTTTTTTTTTTGAAAAATGATGAATTTGGAGAATTTTCCAAAATCGTGAAAATCCAAGTTCATGAGTATTACATTTTTGGTTCAATCTATTTTATAGAATACCTTCTACTGATCTTAAAAGATCCGGAAAATTTTCAGCAAGGTGTTTTTTGTTTTTGGAAAAATATGAATGTTTGAATTTTTCAATATCGTGTAAATCCACGATCAGCATTAAGATTTTGGTTAAATTTTCAGGATGGTATTTTTTTGTTTCAAAAATATAAATTTTGGAAAAAAGATTTTTTTTTACCAAAACACTTTTACTTTTAAATTACTTTCAAAATTACTTACTAAATTAATTTTCAAAATTACAAAACTACATGATTGCTCAACGTTATTTAATTGAGGTGAAAAAAATTCAAAAGCTTATATTTGAAAAAAAAAGAAACAAAAAAACATCTTTCTGAAAATTTCACGATCTATTAAGATCAGTACTAGGTATTTAATATTTAAAAAATTGGACCACAAAATTTTCGCGATTTTTTTAAATTCAAAATTCTCCAAATTCATCATTCCTCAAAACTTTTTTTCGAAATATTTTTTCTTTCGTAGCCACAAGTATACTCTTTAAAACGAATTCAGAACGATTTTTTGTAACTATAATAGTTTTCGAGATATTCAAAAAATACACTTGCATAACTTTTGAGAAAAAAAAATTTTTTTCCTTTGGTAGAACTTCTTTTTAATAAAAACGAAAACTTCTGACCAAATTTCATCGAAATTAAAAGGGATTGATTCAAACTCTTGGTCGATTTGACGTGGAATGACCCATAAATATTTAGAGATTGGATGACATTTAAAATATTTAAAAAATTGAATGTAATTCAAAGTATTTAATAATTGAATAAAGTATAAAAATTGAATGAAACTTTTAAAACGTAAGGATTCAATGAAATTATAAAAATTCGAAGATTGAATACAATTTAAAACATAAAAAAATCGAATAAAATTTTAGAATTTTAGAATTGCATGAAATTAAAAAAGTTAAAAAAAATTGATTAAAATTTTAAAAAAAATAATAAATTACGTAAAAGCGTTTGATTGAACAATAAGAATTGTGGATTCACGCATCGTCGTTTTTCAGCGTATTTCCACTATTTTTCAACGTATTTTTCAGGGTGAGCAAAAAAAATCGTATAAAAAATGACGCAAAGTATGCGCAATCGAACGATTGTTCTACGATGATGATGACGACGACGATGACCGCGCTCGCGGTTCTACTTGAGAAAAAAGAATCATCCGCGCGTCATTCAATCGAGCGTTACGAGTTTACGACGACATCTCGATATTCGTGTATGACCCAATGCAATAGAATGCAAATATTATTTTCTATATTCACAGAAAGTGCTACCGCAATTTTTATTTTATTCTCTTGTTAACCATGAAACCAGATTGACCTTGAAAGACCCGACTCAATACTTGCGCAACGCTTCAATGGAAATTACAAATGGGCGGAGTTTAAAAAAAAATGTGGCAAGATATTGAAACGAAAGAGATGCTTTTAAATTATTCATGAAACACTCGACTGAACAATTCATATTGCGATTTGAAGGGAAATTTTCTAGTTTTTTAAAATGTAAATTCAAACGCACAATTTTTGGCGCCGGAAATAGATATACGGAGGAATTTAAAATTCCCGCCAAATTGACTATTTATAATGCGAAAAATGAAACATATTAAATTTCATAAACGCAGTAATATTCCAATATAAATTTTAATTTTCAGAGTTAATTCTCTCAATTTCAATATACAAATACTGAATTTAAGTTTAGTTAATTTTCCAATCGATATCTATTAATTTCGACTTCATATACTTGTTTTTGAAGTTCAATGTACAAAAAAATATGAAATTTTAATAACAAGTATATTAAATTTAATTTTAAAAAAAGTATAAACAAAGAAAAACTCACGTGTCACCGTCTTCGTCCTGCGTGTAATAGATTTCCCAGGGTTCCTGGCTGTAGGGTTGTAGCTGCGCGTGCGCGTGTTTTTCCTCCTCCGTCGCTTCCGCCTCAACGCGACACCTCGGATCCTTGATTTTGCAGCTAACAGGCCTGAGTTCGAGGATCGGCTCGGACTGTACTTTGCCACGGCTAAGCTGATTTAGATTAATATGTTTGAGGCTAAGCTGACTGAGGCTCTCGCTGAGTCCAAGATCCAGACCGCTGTCGGCTCTCATTGATTCTGTTGGAACGGCCTCGTCGCGGCCGTTATCGTCGTTTATTTTACCGTGAATCGTTGACACTTCCGGTGCGACGTCGCGCAATCCGAAATTGCGATGCTCTTCGTTGCGCTGTGCTTCCTCCTCGTCGATTTCGTATTCCGATGTCAGTAAATTGCCGCCCGACGAGAGAAAACCCGAATCGACGATTCCCGAGTCTTGCCGAGCACCAACTTCCTCGCTGTACTTCCCCTCGCTATCTGGAACATTTTCCTTTTTCGTTGTAACGTTGCTCGATTGATCCCACATCTTTCTTCCTATTTCTTTACTATCGTATATTACTCAATATTCAACTTTGCACTCTCGTCAAACGCATTCGCCCTTTACGAATTTTCAAATTTTCCCGCTCTTTTTTAAACGCCCGCACAGTTAGTACGACTCTGCGGAGTCGATCGTTCAGTGAGAAAGTATTTTTTTCTCGTGTAAATAGCGCGAAGTATCGTGATAATAACTAGAAGTATGGCGAAATATTCGCAGGATTCGAGGATAAGAATTCTCCAAACTTCCCTCTCTCTCCCTCTCGTCGCTGAATCGTGCGGATTCCTAACCTCGCTTCGCTACTGCGTTATTTTTTTCCTCGATCGCGCTCGCCCACGCTTCTAAAACAATGTTTCCCTCCCGCAGTTGCATTCGTGCTGGATTTTCGCGTCTATTACTTTTATCTCGATACTTTCAACGAGTCGTTTCGTTTCGTAATTTTCTTCGATGCTCGTGGGGCTTATTTTTTTCTCTTTTTTATTCCCTTCATTAACAACGGATCACGTACGCATCGAAAGTTTGTTGTTATAAAATGTCGTGTTACGGTTCACACAGCACGCAAGTGACGCGTTGATTTCGATGGAAAGGAAGAACGAGGCTTTTTTTCTCGTATTCACGCGACCTCGAGGGTTTTCGAATCAGCTGAGAATCTCGCGATATTTTCTCTCGGCTGTAACGACACTATCACTTTTGGACCGTGTCTCAAGACACACGCGTACAAGAAACTAATAAAAGAGAAACTCGTTTTCACACGCTCGAAAATCTTCTCTATATAATTCCCGGATTCGTGTCGTCGATGTTCGTTTTTTAACAAAAAAAATAATAATTTGTTGTTTGGAATCGACGCGATCTTTCTCGTCAATATTTATCGCCACTTTGGGAATGTGAGAAGGGGATAGAATAAAAAAATATACGGATCGTTAGTCGACGCACAACGTTCGCTCGTGAGCTTTCGTAGCTGACTGACTTTTTTTGTGCTGATCGAGCCAGAAAGACAGAAAGACAGAAAGACTCCGAGCGAGGTTTTCCCCCCACCATTTTGCCGCTGAGGAGGTACTCGTGGCGCCGCCGAGCGTCGACGCCACGAAGCTTCTCGAGAGAGCGTTCGGCGCTTGACTCAAAGAGCGCCTGAGAGTGTGTGTGTGTGAGAGATAGATAGAGAGAGAGAGAGAGAGAGAGAGAGAGAGAGAGAGAGAGAGAGAGAGAGGGAGAAATATTCCGCCGAGCAGAACGCTGCTGAAGAAGCTTCTAGCAGAGAATTCCCGACCAACGTGACCGTCAAAGAACGCTACAGCCCATTGCAAGAGACGAATGTATGTATATTGGTGGCGGGGGGTCCCGAGCGAAAGCCTTGGGAAAACCCATTGTCCTCTGGGTCTCTCTCGCTCCCACTCACGCGGCCAGCTGCGCCCTGGGAATATGTATCGACGATTCACTGTGTATAAGCACATCGTATAATGTTTATTGTCTCTTATACTCGATATTTTTCATTCTACGCAAACTATAACGCGCTCTCTTTTCAAATATTATAATCGTTCTACCCGCTATCTTTTGTATTATTTTACCATGTTTTAGGATACCCTTTTGTTAGTATATCTCGAAGGTGACGCTTTATTTACATATGAACGCGTATTTATCCCGTACAAACGATTTCAATAGTTAATATACGAGCTCTTTTTTTTAACCTACAATTCCGGTGGCGCTCTCGTCGCGAGAAATTACTGCGTTGATCAAACGAGCGTTTGTGAAAACATCACGAGACGATTGAGGTGAGATTGTTGCTTCGGCGACATTAAAGAACCTTTGATATCCTTGCTCGGAGCAAAGTACCAGCTGAGAGAACCATTCGGACGCAAAAATACCTTACAATGTCAGTGCACCTGTGGCATTTGAATGACCAAAGTCCATTATAAGGGGAGCGAGAGAGAAAAAAAGAGCGCTTGAGGATTTTATTTGTTTGTATATATATATAGATATAGGATCTAGTCGTATATACATATATGAGGCATTCCACGTCAAGTCGGCCACCCAATTTTTGAAATCGCCAAAAATCGCATACAAATTAATAGAAAGTAGTTCTAAGTATCAAGAAAATTCGTGATTTTTTTCAGATTTTTAAATTACAAATTTTAGTCGGAAAAAAATACATCGAATTTTTTGTCCCATTTTGTAACCCGAAAGTTATTCTTCGTACAAAAAAAAAGTAGAACATAAATATATTAAAATTTAGGATTTTCAACGTACTTTTCACTGAAATTTTTTACAAACTCCTCCGAAAGTTCTATATTCCATTTTCGGAGCAAATTTTGTTTTTATATTTTTTTCTCAGAATTAACATCTTCGATTCGGCTATAGTTTTAACAGTTTTTTACTTGATATATTTACAGACTATAAAAAAATTGGCATAGTGGAGAATCCATTCCTTCCCAGGAGTTTTTCATCCCAAACGAATACACAAATTTCTCTGTGCATTAACAGGGTTGAGACTATCTATAGATATGTTCTAAAACCCGCATTTTTGTTTATTTTTTATACTTTTTCAATTTTTTCAACTCTTCATTTTTTTTTAAATATCTTTTTGTACATTTTAATAAACTTTATCAATGGACCTCTGTACACCGATAAAGTCTATTCAAATTAAAGTCAAAGGCTACTCACGTCTTTCAATTGCAAAAAAGAATTATTTTACCATCTTTGGATACACCGACGTCTCTATGGCCAATGAGTACTTTTTTTTTAGTTCGATTTGGGTATGATTTTTGGGAATGAAGCAATGATACTGCTTTGTTCCTGGAATCGTCTTCGCAGTATCAAAACGAGATTATTTTATTATTTTTCCCTGTCTACGATTAATAATGATAAAATATCAATATCTACACTATTTCGTTAAATCACTCTGGAATGATAGGTTGTATCAATAAAAATGCATTTGAAATAATGGGTTCTCCACTGGGCCAATTTTTTATAGGCTGTAAATATATCAAGTAAAAAACTGTTAAAACTACAGACGAATCGAAGATGTTAATTCTGAGAAAAAAAATATCAAAACAAAATTTGCTCCGAAAACGGCATATAGAGCTTTCGGAGGAGTTTGTAAAAAATTTCAGTAAAAAGTATGTTGAAAATCCTAAGTTTTATGTTATACTTTTTTTTTCGTACGATGAATAACTTTCGAGTTACAAAATGGGACAAACACATTTTTCGTATTTTTCCGGCTAAAATATGTAATTTAAAAATCTGAAAAAAATCACGAATTTTCTTGACAGTTAGACCTACTTTCTAAACATTTGTATGCGATTTTTGGCGATTTCAAAAAATGGGGTGGCCGACTTGACGTGGAATGCCTCATATATATGTTTTTCTGCCTGTGCATCCGCGGTCGACTACCCTGAAGATGCTAAACATAAAGTCATCTCAGTCTTTTTCGATCAACAACTAAAATGAATTTCGTTTCAATGCGTTTATTTGTAGCTTGGAAAAAATGGCGTTCATTCTGTTTAATTCTGGGCGGTGTTAATGGGCATATAAAGTTTGAAAGAGAAATTCCAAGAAGAAAAACTGAACAAAAGTCATGCTCGGCTAAATCGTGTTAAAAAATTTGAAGGTGACGGATATGATTGATCTCGAAACGGTTGAAATTTTTCGAAAACCCTCAGCTACGCGCATTTCTAATTTTTTAAAAAATAACTAATGTTGCAGGCTGTAAAAGGTCAATACAATCAATTGCAATTTGCAACGAAATTGTCGGATAACTCAACAATAAAATAAAGGAATTTTCAGACGCATTATTCTCGTTGCAAATAAACGATACCGATCCATTTGTCAGCTGATTTTGATTTTTGGTGATGCTCCGTACAATAATCGATACCAACGATGATATCGAGCCGCTTATCGAATAAATCGCAGTCAATCTGACTTATCTTTGTTTTCAATGAGAAAAAAAAATCCCAAAAGAATGGACTTTACTTTTCGAACGAAAAATAACAAAATGCTTCTCGAGCAAAATTGCTATCTCGAGTATCAGTCACGAATTCATCGGTTTTTAGTAAAAAAAAAAACCCATCTCTATCCTATTTCACTTTCGACTTTTAATTTATACAGATAATTTGAGTGCACGAATAAGAGGAATAATCAAATTTACCAAGTTTTGGGTTTATTTCGACGAAATAATTTTTCGAACCTCTCACGTAATAATGATGAATTAATTTAGAAAATATTATTTAATACAAAGAATTTTTAACTCATTAATTCAAAGATAATTATATCACCTATTAATTGGACCGTTTTGGCGTATAAATTTGGATAAAAAATTGATAAAATTCCGGGTTCTCGGAACTTCCCTTTCGATTTTTAAAATTCGGCAGCTTCACTGTAGTAAATTTTTTTTAAAGAAACAGATGATAGAAAAAACTTGAAAAAAATTGGGACTCCTCTTTGGTCTTGGTAGAATCGTAGAAAAAATCAGGAACCACGTGCGACAGGATTTGGGTCTTGTGGTTGAGTTTATTCGTAATCCCCCATGTGTAATTTTTATTATTCGTGCAATTTGGAAAAACCATTTCATCTAGGTAATTCCCGTAGAGGTAATAAATTTCGCCAACTATCGAAAGAGGTATCGTAGACTCATACACACACACACACATATATATTTATGGACACACAAAATCCCTTACATGAGAGATTCTTCGAAATTTTGGCATTGGGGAAATGTGACAAATAAGTCAAACATTTACGCGCCTATGTAAAATGTACTACGTCCCTTTTCCCACATATCTTATATCACGTTTGAAAAAATCCTAATATCAAGAAAGATTTGAAGAAAATTAACTTTCTGTTGGCAAAAAAAAATTCCTCCACAAAGTTACTGATTTTAAATGGCTTTTTTTTAAATAACAGCCTTGATATTGAGTCAAGAAAGAGATGATTTCAAAATTTTGATAATTGAATTTTTGGTTTGGAAAGTAATGGCCTTTTTCGGCAGTACAAATAAGCCCTCATGTGTGTTGAACACTGAAAGGTTTTTCCGGTGTTTGCACAATGGAGAAATGCTTATCGGCGAGGTTTTTCCAGAATGAAATGTACTTCGTGAGTGTAGAAAAAGGCTTACTCGACGATGCCATCAAGGGATATATATATATATATATATTACATACGTATATAATTGTGTATACAACGCGATCGTTAACCTGCATTTAAGGGGCATTCCCATAGTCATACGCGCATATACATGTATATATATATACTTATTATCCGAAAATCTAAATCCCAAAGTTACGTGTATTTCGGGCTCGTTTATCCAAATATAGGTATATAGGGCAATAATTGTTTCGCGAAAAGGGAAGAGTTATGTAAAGCCCGATGGAAAATCCTCCGGAGGTTTTCCCAAATAAGCATTAAGGGAATGGGCAACTAACATGCATTTTTATAAATCCCTCAATTATCGAAAAACCCATCCTGACGTCTCAAGGATTGAAAAAGCAACATTGTATCTTGAAAAAAAAATCTCATAAAAATTATTTTTTTTTCTTCTAAGGATTGCAATTCTAATTAAAAAACAAATTTTATCTCGACGAAAAAACTCCTCGAAAATTACCAAAAATATTTCAATTACCTTTGATGCTTATAAAATTATTTGCGGAAAATTAAATAAAATTATTATTATTAAATAAGATGATTTGATAAAAATGCGTCTTTGAAAAATTTAAGCGATACACCGCAACGATGTTGAGCAATTTTACACGGCTCTTTCGTTATTCTCGTGATTATCTTTGTGTCTCTTTGACGACTGGAATCGATCAATCGCGGTTTGATTGTAAAGGGGGGAAATACGAGGTAGAAACAAACGATACTTTCATTCACTTGGAAAAACCGTGGAGAGATCCGAGTTAACGGGAAATCGTAATTTATTTGAGAGAAATTCCGTGAAACATTGTCACGAATATGCAAAAAAAAATAGAAAATAAATTAATTGCATATTCCCTGAATAATTAATTTCCACCCTTTGTTTGACGTTTCAAATATTCTACAAATTTTCAACTATAAAATCCAATTTGAAAATTCATTAATAAAAATTGTAATTTAATTCAACAAGTTCAATAGTAAATTCAATCGAAGATCCTCGATCGAGAAAAAAATTGATTTAAAAAACTTCAACCCTCAGAATAAAAAAAATGCATCGATTTTCATCGATGATATAATTTCTTGCTTACCAAAATATATTTAATATTAAAAGTGTGGGGTTTACTTTTTGGAGTGTGCGTATGGAATATCCGTTATTTTTTTACCACTGACGTCAACTTTCGAAATGGTTTCGATTGAGAGTCCGATTAGATCGAGCCGAGAGATGAAAGGTGTTTATTTTGTCAGAGAAAATTAGTCTGCCATTGTCTGCTCGTTTCTTTGTCCATCAGGGGGAAAAAAATGGAGCGCGTTCCGTGATACTGTTTCAAGTTTTTAGTTGCTTCGAAAAAAAAGTTGGATATATCTAGATATGCCAAGGCTTACACACGGGTCTGGCTCTGGGGAAAACCTGACTGAAGATAACTGTTCGTTTATGTATTATCGTACAGTACAGTCACACAAGCTTATATATGTACATATAAATGTGAATATATATACATACATTTTTTTTTTTCGTAACTCGTGAAATAAGGGTCATGACCCATGTGTTCGATTTCTGAATACAATTGTATATCAATAATCGACGGGAATTTCACCGCAGTACCGCAAGTTTCCCACCCCTATCCCAATCACGCCGGGGGATTCCTGGATATTTCCCAATAATCAGGGATTTCCTGAGCCCTTGGCCCTCGAAATTACTCCCAATGATAATCGACAAAAATTCAAAAATTAAAGAAACGAATATAAGAAGGTAATCATCTCGACAATCGTCAATGTAAATGACTATAAAAAACTCTTTTTTTCACACTGTAAAAAAGAAATGTTTGAATATCCAATTAAATGGGATTTGACATTTTGTGAATTTCCTGAATTGACATTTTGTTAAATTTTGCACACTGTAAAAAAGAAATTCTTAAATATCGAATTAACTGGGATTTGACATTTTGTGAATTTCCTGAATTGACATTTTGTTAAATTTTGCACACTGTAAAAAAGAAACTCTTAAATATTGAATTAATTGGGATTTGACATTTTGTGAATTTCGTGAATTGACATTTTGTTGAATTTTGCGCACTGTAAAAAAGAAATTCTTAAATATCGAATTAACTGAGATTTGACATTTTGTTGATTTCCTGAATTTTGTTAAATTCGGTTTATTATTTTGATATTTGAGTAATAGAAGGGTTAAGGATAGATTAAAAAATATTTTCCTCACACTTTGATAATCATCAAGCATGATCGATAATCAGAAATCGATTATTTCGATCCATACTGTATGATGAAAAAAATTCACAATTAAATACTCTTAATCTTTTTAAACATTTCAATTGATTTGGAGAAACTGATCACAAAGTTTTGATAACTTTTTGTCCAATTATCTTGTGAATTTTATTTCAGAGGATATTTCATGACGTTTCAGATAATTACCAAAATTTCGACGATTCAGTGATAAAAAGAATCAAGCAATGATTATTTTTCGAGCGAGAATCATTCAACCCCATATCGAAAATTATCTATGATCACGGATTTCGTCTTTCATATTCTCAATTTAAAAAAAATACTGTCACGTCTTCCCTTCTTAAAAATTGATTTACCAAAAAAATTGAAAAATTCTAAAACACGCTTCACCATTTTCCTACAAATTCATCCCTATCCACAAGTTTGGCACACACGCTTAAAATATTCAAATCTATCAAAGAAATTCGAAGGACATTTTTTTTTAAATGTCCCTGACAACTAAATTTTTTTTTCAGATTTATTCACAAACGTCACTACCGAGAAGAACTCACCGATTGTTGAATTAGACTGCAATCGATGAGATCCGAGACGTCGTCACAAAACACAACCGCGATTCATAAATTAAAAAAAAAACTGCACAAAAATAATAAAATTCCTGATATTCCTGAAATGCACTTTAGAAATGTATTCCATGGGAATTTTTCAGCCCCGATTCAACTCGACGTGTTTTGCTTATGACGAGAGTGAGAGCATCGATGAATTATGAACGACTGGCGCTTGGAGGACCAAAATAAAAATGAGAGATACACGAAAAGTGTTCATCCCTGATTTGTCGACTGACAATGCGGCCGACAAAAATTTTTGCCTGGCTCAGAAATCCCTGCATGTATACATATATATGAGTGCACATGGCGAAGGAGGCGCCTCCATTGGCCCCCCCCCCCCCTCTTCTTCTGTTTTCCTCCACTCTTTCTCTCTTTCTTTCTCTTTCTTCCTCGCTCTCGTTTTCGATTACCCGAAAACGCCGTTTGAAAAAGCACAAAAGGTACGAGCGCGCGAGTGCGAGACTAAAGGAAAATATTTGGGAAATACCTAATAAAAGCCGGAGCGCACACATGCAGAATTACAAATTTTCCCATGAGCTTTTGCAAAGACGTTACTATAAATTCGCATATAATATATAGATCATTCTCTACCAGAGTTGTAAATAATGCCTTACTTTGATAATGCATTACTGTATTTAAAAAAAGTAATGTGTAATGGATGCATGTGCCATTACAAATAGAAAAGTAATGTGTAATGGATGCATATGACATTACAAATAAAAAAGTAGTGTGTAATGGATGCGTGTGCCATTACAAATAAAAAAAAAGTAATGTGTAATGGATGCATGTGCCATTACAAATAAAAAAGTAATGTGTAATGGATGCATGTGACATTACAAATAAAAAAATAATGTGTAATGGATGCGTGTTCCATTACAATTAAAACAAGTAATGTGTCCCATTACAAATAAAAAAAGTAATTTGCAGTGGAGAATATTGGATTACAAAGAGAAAAATTGCCGTGCTCGTATTGGAAACTTGCACATTGCTGTCTCATTATTTTATTCCGCTCACTAAAAGTTCATCCACAGTTATCACAAATGATCCATAAAGTTAAAAAATAGAAACAAAAAAACAGACAATTCATCGTTGAATATGAAGTATGAAAATGTACTCAACCTCAAAAATTATCCAACTTAATATTGAACTTGCTTTTACAAGCTGTTACTCATAATTATAAGCAATCTGATAAAAATTACAAGTTACTGATACAAAATTTGTCGCTTTATTGAATCCCTAAATAATGTGCATGTTCTTTTGTTTCAACTTTATGGATCATTTGTAAAAATTGTGGATTACACATTACTTTTTGTATTTGTAATGGCACATGCATCCGTTACCCATTACTTTTTTTATTTGTAATGGGACATGCATCCATTACACATTAGTTTTTTTTATTTGTAATGGAACGTGCATACATTACACATTACTTTTTTTACTTGTAATGGAACGCGCATCCATTACACATTACTTTTTTATTTGTAATAGCACATGCATCCATTACACATTACTTTTTTTAATTTTAATGGAACACGCATCCATTACACATGACTATTTTCATTTGTAATGGGTAATGCATTACTTTTACATTATTATTTTCACAACTCTGTTCTCTACCAGTCACAATTTTTTTTCAAAATCGGGGGATGTATTCGAAAAATTTATCTCGCTATTGTCACGATTATAGACAAATTGCTTAATTAAGTAATTCTTTCATTTTCCTGTTTAAATTAAACGGCAAAATGAACATTTATTAAGTTTCAAAATTAATGTGAAAATAAAAAGTTGTCCAAGAGCTATTTTCGTAGCAAAAGAAAAAGCAAAAAATTGCAATGAGATAAAAGAGATTGTGTGATAAAGAACGAACGAAATTTCACGCACTTGTAATTGACGAGCCTCTCTTAGATATTGCACTTGACGCTAACAAAATTCTCTGCACGAGTGATTTACATCTAAAAAAAAGAGGCTTGAGAGAGAGTCGCGAGAACGAAGAAGAGAGAGAGCGAGAGATATTTTCTAACCGTCTTATCAGTGAGATTCAAACTGGACGATAAGACCGGAGAGATAAACGGTAATAAAAAAATAAATTGCCCACGAATGGCCGTTGAGTCACGAAAATTTTTCCAACTATCAGAAATGATAATGGGGCATGGTTATGTAAAAAATCGTGCTGAATTTGAAATTCAAATTTCGTTGGTAGAGTATAAAAATGCCTTTTTTTTTAATTTCATAAACGTATGCGAAAAAATCGTTTGTTTGATAATCAATGCGAATTCTAGAGTATGAACGTTGCTCGCTTACCACACCTTATATTTTAGAAATGCACCGAAAATTGACTCTGATAAATGCTCAATCATCGATTTGGATCGATTTCCGTTACGAATTTACGTGTTCGAGAATTCCCTGTCTGACGAGAGGCTCGCACTGCGCCCGAGGCAACAAGTGATGGGTATTTTTCTTCAGATTCACAACTTGCCCGTTATCGAGCTCTAGTTTGCCGTAATCGACGAGGCATCTGACCTGGAAAATAAGAAAAAATAACGATATTCTTATCAACGTTTCGTTACCCCATTGCCGTGAAATTATTTTTGTATTTTTCCTTGATACACATTCAAGATGAACGAAGGAAAAAAATAACGGTCGTCTGTTTGAGCTGGATGTAATGTGGGTCATTACTGTGTACAGCGAGAAACGTGAAAGATTAGACGAGAAAAAAGTTGGCACAAATTCGATGGAATATTTTCAGAAGAAAAGAATATGTTTCTGGATTTCTAAAATTTTAATTTTCTTTTAGCCAAAAATCTATAATCAAAACAGCGAAGAATCAACTTTTGGTAAAAAATTGTCGAAAATTCTTCGTTTTATTCCTAAATTCATGTGAAATTTGTACCTCTATGTAAAGAGTTTTAGGAGGAAGAATGTCCATCGTGAGATTGAGACCTTGACTGTCTCCTATGGATCTCATGTAAGTCGCCAGAGCTTTGCTATAAGCGTTGAACCATTGCATCTCCGGTGGTAATAAATTCGCGTTCACTTCCGGTGGTAATATACTGCCAAATTCCCATCTCATTTGCCTCAATCTTCTCATGCGATTGTGCAAATAGGCAAGCAGGCAGCGTTTGTTTCGATTCAGTACAATGTGACGGAATTGTACGGACAGATAGAGGGACGAATCACCGGCCATCATGCTCTGTCTATCGCAATCCCCAAAAAATGCATATAGCAATAGAAAAGTGAAAATTATTTATATAAATACGTTAAATGTATTGAAAAATTTGCAATGAGGCATGAATATTGTGTTTTTCATGTCAATTACTCACGCGTCGTTTGAATTTGCCGCGTAAAGTGTCTGCATTTCTTCCAAAACTTGACGAACTACGGGATCCTGAAAAAAAAATAGAAAAATTGAAGAACGCCGAGAAAGAAATTTGATAACTATCTCAGTGTATTTTGTATCAGGTTAAAGTATATAATTACGAGATATCGTACATTGAACGGACGTATATCGTCGGAGAGATCGAGCTCGGATATGAGTTTGACGGCTTCCTTGCCAAACATTATGAACACTCGGTGCTTTTTAACGATTTATGTTAATGTAAATTTAGAAACAGAACTGTTTTTAATTGTTTAAACCGGCCGTATACCTGTTTGTTATTATTTTTAGCGCTTTGAGCGCCATCTATGTCCCATGCGCCATTTCGGCGATCAGCTGTTCGCGGCTGACGACTGCCATCTTGCGGCGACTGCGAGAAGCCTGATCAGCTGTTATATGCATTTTCGGTAGAAAATGGAGTAACCTGCAGTGAACGGGATCTTCTCAGAGGTTAAGTTTTTCATTCGGGAATAAAACGACATTATACTCCTCGCAATGTCGATGATATTTCGAAATCTCGTCGCTAGATTGCAAAAATGCCCTTGCAGAATATCGGCTTTCAGTACAAGTACTGAAAATACATTTGTCAAATCGGTCGAGAATGCAAAACCGGTGATCTCGACGAGAGAGTACATCGACGAAGATCGGATTTTTCAAAAGCGCCGGGAAGTATGGCTCGAGAATATGGATACTCCGGCACTGAAGAAACTCGGTCTGGTGACTCTTCATCCCGCGATATTCGCTGCGAACCCTCGTATCGATATTCTCTTCGCTAATATCAGATGGCAAAGATTCTATCAGCATGTGGTACGTAACTTTTCTCCCATCCCCATTTACAAAATCCCGGTGGTCATTTGAATATAATGCATTCACGTAGGTTTGCTTATTTTCACGTCATTCCACGTGAGTGCAATATATTCTCATTTTAGCGAAAAAAAATTTCGGCTATCGTTTAATGTTTCTTCTTTTTTACAGAGTTACTCACAGATGAAAACACGCGCGGAAATGAGGGGCGGTGGACGTAAACCCTGGCCTCAAAAGGGAACAGGTCGAGCGCGTCACGGAAGTATTCGCTCGCCGTTGTTCTTTAAAGGTGGAAAAGCTCATGGCCCGCGCTCTCACAAAACGTATTTCTTCATGTTGCCTTTCTATTCCCGTCTCCTCGGTCTCACATCGGCACTGAGCATCAAGCTGGCTCAGGATGATTTGCATCTGATCAATGAAATTGATATTCCCAGCAAGGAACCCCAATATCTTCAGGATCTCATTGATCAGAGAAATTGGGGACCGTCCGTTCTTATGGTAGACACGGAGGATATCATGCCGAGAAATATTACCATCGCCACTGACAGCATAAAACACGTCAATATAATGCCAGCTTATGGTATGGATTTTTGTGTTTCATTTCTTAAATCAAGAGACTTATTTTCTTGTTAAAATTTTAACATCGATTATTTCTGTTCTAATTTTCGGTGAATTGTTATTCGTTAAATTTCACACGCCATTAAAATTGTTTCTATTAAAATCATTGCTAGAACTATTTTTTCTAGAAAATAAATACACATATTTGTAAAAATATATGGGATGTATTTTTTGTATAGATTTTACACGTGTATTTTTTCATCCTATGTACAATCAGGGTTGCAAATAATGCATTACTTTTTTTAGTGCATTTGCATTTTCATTACCCATTAACGTTTAATGATTATTGGAATTAATTTAATGGTTAGTGGAAATTATTTTCATTAACCATTAAAATTTAATGGTTAATGGTTCATGAAAATGCAATTGCTTTCAAAAAAGTAATGCATTATTTGCAACCCTGCTAATTACAATGTAGTGTGTAATAGAAAAAATTTCCATTACCCACTGCAATGTAATGTATAATGGACAAAACTTTGATTGCAATTTTGGGAATGGAAAAATATAGATGAATAAATTATTGCAGTTTTGCATTACATTTGATTGACTTAGGACTTAGATTTTTAGAATTATAATATAGAATTTAGAATTTAGAATTTAAGGTGAAAATCTAAGTCCTAAGTCAATAAAATGTAATGCAAAATTGCAATAATTTATTCATTTATATTTTTCCATTCCCAAAATTGCAATCAAAGTTTTGTCTATTACACATTACATTGCAATGCGTAATGGAAATTTTTTCTATTACACACTTCATTGTAATGGGCAGGGTTGCATATAATGCATTACTTTTTTTAATGCAATTGCATTTTCATTAACCATTAACATTTAATGGTTAATGAAAATAATTTCCATTAAATTTAAATGGTTAATGGAAAATAATATCCATTAACCATTAAATTTTAATGGTTAATGAATTTTTAATGGTTAATGGTTAATGGAAATATTTTCCATTTTAATGGCTAATGAATTTAATGGAAATTAATTTCATTAGCCATTAAAAAAGTAATGGTTAATGCATGACTTTTTTATAAAAAATTTCGCAACCCTGTGTACAATTATATTTAATTGCTTAATTTTATTTAAATTCCATTTATGTTTTTCTTTCTTTTTCAAGGACTGAACGTGTATAGCATGCTGAAGCATGATACTCTCGTGCTTACGGAACGTGCAGCTCGACACATAGAGGACAAACTTTTGTATCATCTCAATCGAACGGATTCGAGAAAAGTCATGGCAAAGTTCAAAGTCAATCAGATCTAGAAGAGCGGAAGAGAGAAAATAAATGGAAATATTTGATCATTGATGCGAAATAAAGTTGAAGTTATTTGAGGATATTGAACGAGGCTTAAACGTTGATGTGTAAAATTCAAGAATGTTTGGAGAATGATGTGCCATCACGAGATAACAAATTGCCTAATCTTTTGACCAGCGAACTCTCGATCGTCATCTTTTTTTGATACTCATGAGACTCTGGGACTTCTTGAGGATTGGCTGAAAAAAAAAATGAGAAGATGAAATTAATCGTGGAATTTCATCGGTATTGGTAAGGATAGATAAAGGGCGTAAATTACCCTCGGATTGGGATCCGTTCCCAGCATCTTTTCCCTTATTGCCCATCGCACACGAGCGTGCTGTTCCTCGCCCGGAAATGATATTTGCTTCCATTCCTGCTGATACTTTTGATAAAGTGCAACAGGATCGGATTTTCGAGCGCTGGCGGCACGTTGTGATTCCGCCTGGAGTCTCCATGGTCGTATAACTAAAATTCAATGTTATTTCTTCAAACGTGATTGTTTTTTGTCTTTTTTTCTCATTTGGAGTCACTCGAGATTTTGCCATATCCGAACTTTCTCGGATTTCTAATGTTTCATAAAATGTCAGGTTTCTCCAGAACTGATTCTTTTTCTTACTTTTGAGAAATTTTCTAAACATACAAGCTAAAGGAATTTTTTTTTACATGATTTCGTATTCGAGCGACTCGAGCATCTCGATGGATTTCTAGCTTTTGCGAGCCCTGTGGGATCTGAAGCGACGCTTTTTGATCTGACATGCAGAATCGCCGCATGATCCGTGAAATCTGGAGCACTGAGAGGTCTCGCAGGATCACGAGATTTGTGATTCGTTTCAGTTGCTCGCAGTGCGATTTTCCGCGGGGTCACGTTTTTCCTCTCCGTCGATACGTTCTCTGAGCTTTTTGTGGAAATTTGAGCATTTTTGGATCGTCCGTCGTGACTCTCGGATCTTTCGCCGCCTCGTCTCGTGAGTTCCTCGGAAATTCGTCTGCCTAAGTTTTCCTTACTTTCCTTTTTGCAAGATCTCGCTGTTTTGACGTGTACCTCGTTGTTCGATGCTGCAGCGGCTCGATAATTACGTCTATTCTCATTCTCTTTATCATTATTTTCTCCATCCTCGTCGTCCGATATGCAATGTATCTTGATCCTCACCAGAGGATCTTCGTGGCGCGACATTTTTTCTAACTGTGTTATATTTTCCGACGAGACTATTCTCTTGCCATCGATCTCATCTTGAATAATCTCACTCAGCATTTGCTCCTGCTTGGAGAGTATTTTTTTTCTCGTATCCTCCTTCCACTGTTGTTTCTCGCGCTCTTTTATCTTTCTATACATTTTCAGATCTGAAAAGAGGTCAATAATATTTTCAAGCTTTGTATTTTGAATTTTGGAAAATTTAGGAGGTAATCTGAACGCTTACATAGTGTATATTTGTAATTTCTCCTCCTCGACAATTACATTAGCATAAAAGCAATTGATTTTGTAAACAAATAACAAATGATTTTGTAAACACCATTTTTTGTAGAAAAATTATAATTAAGTTTTTAAAATCAAAACTGGCGCCCGGAACCAAAAAACCTAACCTCTTTGAGGATATTTTTTGATCGTTTCTCAAACGGAAATCGGAGTGAATATTGAATCGTAAGATAATTTGGACGCGTTAATGATCGTAGACGAATAAAAAAAAATCGGCTTTTAATTTTTTTAAATCCATCTTACCTTTCATGAATGCTTTCAACTGCGGTGCTGTGATGCCAACGAAACCCAGAGAATTGAGGAGTGCAAGAACCTCGCGAGGATCGTCCTTAACGTCCGTCATTATTGATCCTAATATTGCGACGAAATTTATAATTATAACTGAACTTAGTAAAATACAATATTTATTCACGCTATTCGGAGGAAAATTGATAAACACTCGTTGCGCTTTCACGCGCGTTGCCCATCAATTGATTTTGTCCGTTACTCCGTTTACGTTTGAAATATTGAAATGCGCAATGGCGCGTGGTGGGAGAAGAAACTCCTCGTGACGTCACGCGCCATTCGGGTAACTTCGGAATATTTCGGATGATGTCGGCGCGTCGCTGGAAATCAGCTGTTCGTTTGAATATGCGGTCGTACGATATTTTTATAACAATAAAAAATGAATTTTAAAAAATATCAGGCACCTTAAGGTGCAACCGGTTGGGGTTTAATTTTTGAAAAATGTTACTTTTTCAAATTTCAAAGTGATATACGTAGAATTGATTTAAAAAAACCAGATAATGAGGATGCGCCTCTGAAAAAACGTCAACTATTAAAGAACCTAAATCTTAGCTGTTAGAAATCTTGGAAGCACCTAAGTAATTTATACCTTATTTTATTATTTCTTATTGCTTTATAAATACGCTAAAAAATTGGAAATTGGAATCTGGTGATTCCAAATAAATTTGGGAACTGCATGATAATTAAATACACGAGTATTTTTTTCTGCTCGACTCTGTATGTGCATATTGATAAATGGACACGGATTAAAGCTTCATAAAATGTATGTTTTATGGGATACTGCGCAGATGAATTTACCCCTCGAGTATCGGGGCTATTAATAAAATACCTGTGTATATATATCACATACTGTGACCTACCCCGAAGCTTCATATAAATGTATTTATATATTTACCCTACGAATATCTGCTGGAGCACTTTCAGTTCGTTCAAAAATTACGTCGAAGAATGGCGTTCCTTTTAACGATAGGAACGACAGTGGTTTTTGGCATATTCACTTTATCCGGTTGGTATTTATTTTAATCGATTGATATCCCATTGAAATCAATTGAACAAGCTATTTTTAATTTATATTTGAATCGTCATGTATTGAAAAAAAATCAAATTATATTTAAATTACAATAACTTATATTAAATTACACTAAATTCTTTCCAACCTCGTTCTTTACTGGTAAAATATATGATTTGAGAAAATTATTTGTCAGGTTTTGATGCAGCGCATATAAAAAGGCTGGATGTTCCATTAGCTGTTCGTAATGGTTCAGGTCCGATTGAATTAGTTTGCGTTTACGATATTGGCGATTTCGAGAATGGTCTCGTTGTCAAGTGGTACCACGAAAACGAGCAAATATATCAATGGATCCCACCGAGTGAGTTATTGATATCCATTGTATTTCCAATTTTCTACCGCCATTTGTAAATTTGTAATAATTTACAGAAAATGTGCTTGTTTCAGTGGAACCTCAGGAAAATGGTGTGTTGGCAGGTTTCACATCTCACACGATCGATACGTTGAACAGACCGGAAACCCACTCGATAATTCGCATTGAGGAGGTCAATATCGATATGAGCGGTGAATACACTTGCCATGTCGTCACATTCTCAAGCAGCGACGTTTCTGAAACAAAGAAGATGATAGTTTACGGTAAATTTGAATCGACTTGAATTATTTATTAATATTTTACCCAAGAAACGTTTTTTTCATTTTTTCTCATAAATTTTTTTGCATTCTTTCGCAGTTCCCGAAAATATTTTAACCGTTCGGGCATTGACTTACAACAATACACACTTGAATCTCGTTTGCATATCGATCGGGGCAATTCCACTTCCGGTTTTGACGATAATAATCGAATCGAGCGTTCTCAAGCATCGTGAAATTGACATTGACAAAAATTATGCGAAAAATCGTGGTATTTCTTTGAGCACGTTTCTCATAAAACCAACGAGACCTGTGCTAGTGGAGTGCGAGATAAAAATTCCGGAAACAGGATACGTACGCAGAGAAACAATTGTTTATTATCCCAGTGAAGAAAAAAAAATTATCCTCAAAACATAACAAAAAAGTTTACGTGGTTCAAAATCCCATCTATGAGACAATCCTCGTTGCAAAAATTTTACTGAGACCTGTAATTTTTTTTACTCATAAAAATCCATTAAAATGTTTTAAATATGCAAAGTTGATGAATGGTTGACGTTTTTCGTATAGGTTGAAATAAAAAATAAGCTTCACTTCAATTAATCGAGAACAAGGGAATTTAAAAATTATTTTAGCCCTCAAACGGTTGAAAAAACTAGAGAAAAGCTAAAAGAAACTAATTTAAATTTTTCGGTCACGAAACAGTTTCCCATGAGTCTCCGCGCCTTTTTTCTGGTGCATTGTGGGAAAAAATTGCGCGAATGTGTTCAAAAATCGATATTGACAGACGCAGAGAATGACGCCTTGATTTTTTTTATCAACAGCCCTCATTGAAATTCGGAGATTTCGAATGAATGAGAAAAATGCACGCGTGACTTTTCAATGATTCTTTCACGAAATGGCATTAAATTTATTTTCTAGAAAAGGTACATTTTTCGTGAAAAGAAATGACGACTCATCCATTCGAAAATCGTCCCCGGAAGATAAACGACATGGCCCGATTCTCACGTATAAAAAGGACTTTCTTCTTGTAAGTGAGAATTTCGATATGTATGGGTGCAATTGTAATTTTTTTCCAATCGTTGATACGAATTCAACCCTCTGAAAAGGGGAGGGCAACTCTTACGTCATATCTTTACAAAATCCTCGAACTCTGTTCTATAAATAAAAAAAGCATCCTCTAAAAATTGGAACCCACATTTATACTCTTCGAAAACAGGGGTGATGTAAATAAATAAAAAAACAAGAGGAAGCTATCGTTGGTTGAGAAATGGAAAAAGATTTACGATCGTGAAAGATTAACGGTTTCGTATTTCGAAATTCAAAGTCAGTCATTACGAGAAATTTAAGTCAACCTGCGAGCCGAAAAGTATATATTTTTCTATCCGGATATCTCTCGTGCAATTATTAAAGATTAATTGCTGTTTTAATTCGAGGGAAAACTAAACGAGAAAAAAATATTTCTATATATTTATCGATAGTTATTTTTTAATTTTTTAAAAGAAGATGATCTATTATATATTAATATATAATATATTTATATATATTATATATTAATATATAATATGATATTTATTGCGGCATCATAGCAACCATTAACATCCCTTGAGTATGTATTACACCCCTTAATATACGTGCTATTATATTTACGTGACGTGTCGAAAAAATTTTATGCACGAATCCTCCAAGAGGGTGGGAGTGCGTAAGGGTGCAAAAGGGTGTCCGGTAGTGGGGGTACACACCCCCAAGAGGAGTGATAACGATGAAGAAGAAGACCGGAGCGTCTCCTGGAGTCATTCGCACGCCGACCCTCGACCGAACAGGTGAGCCCGATTCTCTGCAAAGCAAAATTTAGTTTAATAATGAGAAATTTTTTTCAAAATTCCATCTGTAAATTATTTTCGTGCCCTTACGATTTTTTTTATTTTTAAAAATATTTGGCATATTTTTTTATTTTTCTCATCTACCTGCTATTAATATTTTTTTTAATCGTTGTGAAAAATGGGTTCAATGAGAATATTTTTTTCTGAATCCGTTCAACGACCAGGCGAGGTAATTTTTTTTTTTTTAATATTTATATCAGAGATTGAGAAAAAAATAATTTCGCAGAAAGAACTTCTTGCAATTTTTAATTCTAAAAATTATTTCTAATTTAATTTAATTCTAATTTAAAAATATTCAAAAATCGAATAATTTCGATTCAATGCTTTTTTTGGTGAAATGGGACATATCATTTTAATATTTTTTGCTCGGATAAAAAATTGATGTTGAATTTTAAATAATTTTTTACTTGATACATATACAATGCATGATGATTTTTATGTTTCAAGTTTGAGCAATAAAAATCGTTGTAACTACACTTCACCGAAGAATTCAAAGTTGTTGCAACAAACGAAAGAACTCTATGATGGGACGTACGTGCGTGCTTGTTATTCTTGCAGGTAAGAATTTTTCTTTATTTTTCTTGTGTTTTGGGATTTCGTAAAAATCCCTTGGGATAAACGTGAATGTTCGATATGCTGGTTGTTACTTTTTTCTGCTCGTTAAACGATCGATCTCGTTGGCAATATAACCGACGCGATGAATTTTCGGCTCGGCGATAAAAAGGACGATAATTCGGTCGGTTGATTTTTTTGTACAAAAGAGGTGACAAATTGATCATAAATATTTGGGCGAAAAGAAAATTTGCAGTCAATTTCACTGGTGAAAAAGCTATTTGAATTTTTATTCCTTTATCCTTGATTATTTATTGATTCTAAAAAACATTGATCTCGATAAATTAAACTTTTCTACATAATTAATTTTTGTTATTCATTACAATCTTCTGTTTTATGGTAATTGATGTAAATTTACCACGTGTGAGAATATGTTCAATTCCCTCGAAGGATATAAAGAAAATTTGATTTCGATAAATTAATATTAAATTTTGTCTTCACTAGTAATTTAAAATTAAAAAAATTCATTAGAATCATTTTTTTTATGTTCAGTCTCTTACCTCAAAAGTTTGCCACGCGTGGGAAGACATGCAAAATGCCGTCCTTTCAATAATACCATCGAAATCCAATGCGAATTGATCCCATAGATATATTGTATAATTCCTGTAATGGTGTAACGGGTGATTATGCACAATCCTCACAATCGTCAGAGAGGATCAAAGACGTTTGGTAAATCTCACCGTTTCCTCATTCCCTTCCAAACCGTAGTCGGATTTGTCGCCAACGCGACTTCTGAAAATAAATCAATTCAAAATATCTTGTTGTACAAATTTTGTCAGAATTATTGATTAATCAATGGCACTTAAAAGAATTCCCCTAAATCTTGTGAACACAAAATACATGAAATAACAATTACGAGTTTCGTTAAAAAAAAACTCCAATTATTTGTCTATAGATCAATTATCCAATTATTCATCATAGATCAGATTCAATCAAATTTTGAATTTTTCGAAAAGTGATCTCGAGAAGCTGTTGATAAACGAGATTTGGTGAACGATGAAATAAATAGATGAATTTCTAATTTGCAATATTTTTTTTTTCATGCGTTATCAATATTTAACGAGACGCGTCAAAGAGGACGAATAATTTGAACGAAAATTCAAAAAGTTTCGCAAAGTTATGCATTGCTATATTCTCCCGCCCCCTCGATTCAGCGGATAAGTTGTAATTACTTTATTGACATTCATTAAATAGCGATATCAAGGAGCTGCTCGAAAATCTCATCCATAATACAACGAGGATCGTACCCTCCCTATTTCTTTATCCAGATTATTCAAAATATATTCGATAAACAAAAACATCTACTCCGTCTCTTTTATTCCAATTTTAATATCTCTCTTATCAATTGAGGGTTGAAAAAACTATAGTTGATGAATTGAAAAAACCTCCGAGTTGAAAATTTGCATGCAGCAGTTTCGCTTTCCCAGTTAACATTGACCAACAGTGAAAAAAAATTAAGAATCTGGGTGCACATTTTTTACTCGCATAATTTTTCAATTGTTCGCAAATTTTCAGATTCGAAATCAATCATCCTCGATGCCTACTCTTTTTTTTAAAAATAAGTTTGAATTAGCTGCAAATTTACTAAAATCAAACGTATGGTAAAAAGTTAAAGATTTTTTAAAAAAGTTTCAAGACATTTAAACTATTCCTGTATGACGATTTTGATTTTTTTTTCATATCGTGGCAACGAACCTTTATGACTTATTGAAATTTGAAAGAATAATGATATTTCTTCTCGACAGTGTGCGTTTTGTGGGCTTGCGGCGAGACGCTTTCCTGCGACGCTTGTGGCCGCGAATGTCAACCAAGCTGTGGAACCCGTAACTTTCGCGCCTGTTGCTTCAATAATCTGAAGAAACGACGCGACTCTCGTTTCCAGCTCTGGGATGAACCACCCAGGCAAAATGGACGTCTTGAACTCGTATACGACGTGTAGTTCTCGTATTTTATCCATCCCTTAAATGTCCACCGAACCTGCATAAATAGCATCCGATAAATTCGCTAATTACACGAGATAAGAGAAATAAAAAATATTCGAAAAAAAGAAACACTCACGAATAGATGTCGCCTAAAATTGTTCTTCGACTTCAATTCATGTTCTCAATTTTGAAGGATGTTAAATTTCTTGTTTAATTATTCTGGCAACGAAAGAAATAAATGTATGTTTTTCGAGCCAATAAAAATATTGGAGATGAAAAAAATAAAAATAAATGTTTTTCATGATGCGACGGATTGATTTTTTGAATGTGCGTCGTTCAAACACTGTACTTGTGTCGATAAAAGATTTTTAAAAAAATTGTGTTTCGCAATGAGTCGAAATGGCTTTTATTGTAAAATGAAATTAAAGGGAAAATAATTGTTCTCAAAATTTTTATTCGGCATCAATTTGTCGAGTCTCTTATACGTCGTATTATCTTTTTCATTAATATCTGTTGTTTCCTCGTGTCCGAGCTACTTTCGTATTTCTTCAATTTTATCAATAACTTTGATACATCATTTTGCAATATTTTCCATTGCAATTTATCCAAACCTGGATAAGAATCCAATTTAATGAATTTCGAAACGTCTGATTTATTCTCGATATCATCGGTACTCGTTATTTTCTTCTTTTTAATTTTGCCAATTTTATTCAAAGACTTTCTCTCATGAATCTCTGTAGTGTCTTTTGGAGCTTCGACGATTTTTCGTTTTTTCACACTCTTTTCGATCGACAATTGTTTCGCCAAATCAGCGGCAAATTCGTCTCGGCTTATGCGCTCTAAATGCAGAAGGAAAAAATACACATGTTTGATTATACATGAATGCTAGGCGAGTATACAAAATTCTAGGGAATAAAATCATTTCGAAGTTTCAAGAAGATAATACTAATGAGCAAAAAAGTAATTTGTACAAATTTTCTCTTTAGCACGTACCTCCGATCAAGTCAAATTTCGTAAGAGGCTTGTTCGTTTCATTTTTCATCTCGATCCTCGAAATATTCGATTTCTCCGGCATCGTGGAAATTTCGATGGATTCAACGAGCGACGAATCTGCGGATTTAGACTCAGCCCTCGATTCTTCTTCGGCAAATTCAACATCTTCCGTATTATCGTGCGGCGTTATCAGGTTAAATATGCGATCGGACAAAACTTGTTTCTCAGGTATTCTGCAACAATTCAAGAATTTTATTCGGAGCAACTTAATATATTTCAATGAGTAAGACTTTGAAAATTGTTTATAGACTATGCGAAACAACTTTATCCTCCAAGCTATCAGTACAAAATTTTAATTACAGCCGGAAATTCGTTCTGAATTTACATTTCCAAATAATATAATCAATACTAGAGGGCTTGAAAAATTAAATAGAAGAGCAACTTTTTAGAAGAGAATGATCATTATCGTTTGAAATATTATTTTCTAAATTTCAAATTGAATAAAATTAGCATGATATGGAAAAAAGCAATCGTCATGGCAACAAAGTTTGCCTAACAAGAAAGGGAAAACTGTGAGCTTGAAAATAAAATTAGCTCAAAGTATAGAGAATAGATTTCAAATGTTTCAACTAACTTTTTTGTATCCTCATCGATCCATGGCACATAGAGCCACATTTTCAGATCCTTGGGTAACGATTGATTTTCAGGGAGCCAGGAAACTCCGACAATTTTTAATTTGTCATGATATTTGTACATTCTGTTGTACCACTTGCAGCAGCTTTTTGTCAAATGTCGGGATAACATCCTGTGGGAAGAAAAAAGTATCATTAATATCTTTGGCGGTCTGAACTTTCATGTTTATACAAATTTTCTTACCAAATTCTGCTGATTACAGCATAAGCCACCACCGATATGTTCCACGCCTGTCCGAGACTTATTCTCGTTTTGAAAAAATTACCAGCTTGTTCCGCAGTGCTTTCTATTCTGCACATTAGCTTGGCGAAACTCTGAGTCCTCACAAGTACAAACTGGAGCATTTGACGCGAAGGTAAAATTAAAAATTCTTCGCCGCATTCCATATTGTCGGCGAGATATTTGTATTCCTTTTCCAAAGATAATTTCAAATAATTCAACAGTGCTCTGTTAACTTTTTCCATATTTTTCAGTCCTTTGTCGCTTCTAAATTTACTCTTCATTCTGTATATCAAACGACTTAGAATAGCTGCTTCCGTCTTTAAAAACGTTTGGGATTCCAAATTTTTTATTATCTTCTCCGTGTTATCGAAAAAGCCGATAGAATCTGCAAAATTGAAATGCATTTTTTCAATGTACGATTTATCGATTATTTTTCTTGAAGACAATATTATCTTACATATTTATTCCAAGTTTCTTTTTTCTTTATGAAAAACGACATCAGGTTATAAGAGGACTTATTTATTTTGAATAAATTCGTTTTGTATAATACAATCCCGGATATTCAGGTTATTTACCAAATTCATCAGCAGCGCAACACCACGTTGTCGTGGGTGGTCGATTCAAAGTTGATTTGTTCCAATAGGCTTCCATTTTCTTTTGATTTATTAACTCTTATTGCAAGAAAAAAACTTTCAACGATATTTTAATAATTTAGATCATTATTTTGAATGATTGTTGATGATTTCGAATGCCCGAAACAAAACACGTGTTACGTCCAGCTCAATCCGAGCACGACGTGTCAGGTCTGACTATATTTTACGTTGCTCACAACTCGGCCGATAACTGCAGTGGATTTTTTCAGTTTAGATAGTTTCTAAGATTTAAGAATTGTTAGGTATTTTTTAAAGAATTCTTAGAATTAAGAATTCTGAAGAAAATCTCTGCAATCGTAATAACAACCGTGCAAGAGTAAGCTCTTCTTCGGCCTTGATATGCGGTGTCTTACCGACAATATCGACTGTCGGTAAGGAATCTTGACTGTAGGTAAGGTAGGAAATGTCCTGAGCGTCCCCTAACGTAACTAGAAACCTAAAGAATTTTCAAGGCGTCATCTGAAGAATTATATCCATCGCGGTGTGGCAACACTGTTTGGAGCAGTTTGGAGAATTGGGGCAGATAGAGTAGTAGAAGGAAATAATATTTTTAACCTCTTATTCGGGCAAGCTGCTAACAACAACGATTTGTTCATTAATTTGGCAAGAAAGAATTAATTCCTTTTTATTTTCAACAGTCCTGTATATATGCGTGTGTGTGCGTGAGTGAAATGAGACGTAAATATCAAGTTGGAGCAAATTCGTACAAATAGAGTTGGTGCTGAAATAGACAAAAAAAAATATAAAGAAAAATCAAAAATATGAGTTATCACCGTGGCGGTGGTAATAAGCCGAGGGGCTTTGGTTTTGCGAGTTTTCAAATGTCCGGAACGAAACGAACGGGAGCCAATATACCTCCGCCGAATATTTTAAATGCGCCACCACCGCCGTTGCTCAGTAAACAAGGTTATCACACGATGAATGCAATAACGGAGAGTGCATTAGCAGCAAATTGGGGTATACCGAAAAAACGGACGAAAACGGAAGAGGAGTGAGTATACGATAACATTTATCAACTTCATTATTTTCTCATAGTCAATCTCGTACCGTGATTCTCGTATCTTACTCCGATTCGTCAGATATTTCGAAGACGACGACGATCAAGTTCAGAGCTCGACCCTGGAATACATTCCCGCGCCGGGATCGCCCTCTTTCGATTTGGCAAAGAAGGAAGAAGAGGACAGCAGGACTGAAAACCAAGATGACAGCGAGGAAGATCCTCTGGATGCTTTTATGGCTGGCATCGACGCCGAAGTTAAAAGGAGCACTAGTAGCGCGCAACAATGCTCCGAGGAGCCTCTCAAAGAGGACAAACCCAAAGGTTTCAGGGCAGACATCGACGGCGAGGATGACGAAGAGAGCTATTACAGGTAGGATAGAGGAAGCAGGGTTGCGAAATTTGTATTGTAAAAGTAACGCACTAATCATTACCTTTTTAATGGCTATTGGAAATAATTTCCATGAACCATTAAATGTTAATAGTCAATGTTAATAGTCAATGTTAATAGTCAATAGTCAAGTTAATGGTCAATGGAAATTATTTTCACTAATCATTAACATTTAAGGGTTAATAGAAATTATTTTCATTAACCATTAACATTTAATGGTTAATGGAAATTATTTTCATTATCCATTATAATTTAATGTCTAATGGACCATTACAATTTAATGGTTAATGGAAAATGGTTAAAGTAATTTCCACTAACCAATTACATTAAATGATTCATGGAAATAATTTTCATTAATCAATAAATGTTGATGGTTAATGGAAGTGATTTTCAATTACCAATAAGAGTTAATGGTTGGTGAAAATTATCTCCATTAACCATTACGTGTTGATGGTTAATGGAAATTATTTTCATTATCCATTAAAATTTAATGTCTAATGGAAATAATTTCCATTAACCATTCAAATTTAATGGCTAATGGAAATTATTTCCATTAACCATTAAAAGTTAATGGTTAATGGAAGTTATTTTCAATTATCAATAAGAGTTAATGGTTAATGAAAATTATCTCCATTAACTATTACGTGTGGATGGTTAATGGAAATTATTTCCATTGGCCATTAACATTTAATGGTTAATGGAAATTTAATGGCTAATGGAAATGATTTCCATTAACCATTAAATGTTAATGGTTAATGAAAGTAATTTTCACTAACCAATAACATTAAATGATTAATGGAAATAATTTCCATTAATCGATAAATGTTGATGGTTAATGGAAGTTATTTTCAATTATCAATAAGAGTTATTGGTTAATGAAAATTATTTCCATTGACCATTAAACATTTAATGGTTAGTGGAAATAATTCCCATAAACCATTAAAATTTAATGGCTAATGGAAATGATTTCCATTAACCATTAAATGTTAATGGTTAATGAAAGTAATTTTCACTAACCAATAACATTAAATGATTAATGAAAATTATTTCCATTAACCATTAACATTTAATGGTCAATGGAAATAATTTCCATTAGTCATTAACGTTTAATGGTTAACCGAAATAACTCTCATTGACCATTAACATGTAATGGTTAATGGAAATTATTTCAATTAATCAATAAGAGTCAATGGTTATTGAAAATGCATTAAAAAATGTAATGTATTATTTGCAACCCTGAGAGGGAGAGGAACGACTCTTGTGAGGAGCAAAAAAGACTGTCATTCTATTATACAGGTACATGGAGGAGAATCCAACCGCCGGACTGCAGTTGGAAGATTCGGATCAGGAAATGGAGTACGACGAGGATGGAAATCCAATAGCGCCGCCCAAGAGAAAAGACATCGATCCTTTGCCACCGATCGATCACAGCGAGATGCTGTACGCGCCTTTTGAGAAAAATTTTTACAACGTGCACGAGGAGATTGCGGCACTCGACGAGGAGCAGGTTCAACAACTCCGGGGAACTCTCGGTATTAAAGTATCGGGTGCATCGGTGTCGAATCCGGTCACGAGTTTTGCCCATTTTGGCTTTGACGATGCTCTCATCAAGTCTATTAGGAAAAACGAGTACACGCAACCAACGCCGATACAGTCGCAAGCTGTGCCGGTCGCGTTGAGCGGTCGTGACTTGATCGGTATAGCGAAGACCGGAAGCGGCAAAACTGCCGCTTTCATATGGCCCATGCTCGTACACATTATGGATCAGAAAGAGCTCGAATCCGGTGACGGACCGATAGGATTGATTCTAGCACCGACGAGGGAATTGTCTCAGCAGGTAGGTAGGCCATAACGATGAAAAATGGGCGAAAAATGTCTCTGGAGTAGAGGAGACCGGGGACAAAAGTGACAGGGTACAGTTGTAACATAGCGAATATATCCCAAATTATAGTAGGTACCACCGTGTCCCGCAGGCACATAATGCGTCTTGCAGTTCCTCACATTTGGTTACTAGTCATTATTTTTTTTCATAAGCTTCCTTGGATATTTTTGTGTCAACTTTCGCGGTTTTTAAAGCCTCCAGCTTGAGAAAATTAATCAAATTCTAACTTTGAAGTAGAAAAAACCATCTGGCGACAATTGTAACAATTTTGCCGGGGACGGTTGTAACAGTTTGTCGGCTGTCAGTTGTCATGATAATTTCACATCTAATCATTGAATCTAACATCAAACGGACCTTTTTTTAAAGTTTCTGTGTGCAAAAATGCCTCTGCAACGCGTAAGAATCACGCAACGAACATGTGCCGACGTGTCAACGTACAAAGAAGCGTATGAAAACATTAAAAATGGTTATCTTTGGGTTAGATGTCATGTTTCTGTGACAAGTTTGGTGTGTCTGAGACTTTATTCAATTATTTCATGATTTTTATCAATTCGATACGACTATTTCCATGTGTTAAGATTTTATCATTGTGACCGTAATATATATCCCTGTGATAATGTTTGATGTTGTAATAATATTATATAATATTGGTCACAATGAGAGATATAATTTTGTGTTAAAATCTTATGTTCCAACTAGCCCCATTGACCGTTTCAACTGTACCCATCGACTGTTACAACTGCCCCTGGGTAGGGGACGGTTGTAACAATTTCTTACACTTTTTATAAAGGCCTATATTTTTTTGTTTCAATTCTAGTTACAGACTTCAACATAGAATCATTTTGTAGACCATTAAATGCTCTATGCAGGGTAATACTTGTGATTTACGTAAGCAATACAGATTGTTACAACTGTCCCCGGTCTCCCTTAATTATAATTCGCTCGTCATAATCTCATTCCGCGTTACTTCCGCTTGGCATCCACAGATATATCAGGAGGCAAAAAAATTCGGCAAGATATACAACGTGCAAGTTTGCTGCTGTTACGGAGGTGGCAGCAAGTGGGAACAGAGCAAAGCTCTGGAAGCTGGAGCGGAAATCGTCGTAGCGACTCCTGGACGTATGATCGATCTCGTCAAGATGAAAGCCACGAATCTCGCGAGGGTTACCTATTTGGTACTCGACGAGGCTGACAGAATGTTCGATATGGGTTTTGGTAATTGTCACGTTTGTTATTATCAAATGAAAGAATTTTTGTTATCGCGAGAGAATCCCTGCAGTAGTCATTTTTTCTTCCACAGAGCCCCAAGTACGATCGATATGCAATCACGTTAGACCGGATCGTCAAACGCTGCTCTTCAGTGCAACGTTCAAAAAACGCGTCGAGAAACTGGCGAGAGACATACTCACCGATCCCGTGAGAATCGTCCACGGTGATGTCGGCGAGGCAAACACCGACGTGACGCAACACGTTACAATTTTCCACAATAATCCCGTGGGTAAATGGTCCTGGTTGTTGCATAATATAGTGGAATTTTTGAGCGCGGGCAGTTTATTGATATTCGTGACGAAAAAGGTACGTACGTATAGCTGATTTATCGTAAAAAAAGGTCTGGAACGTTTTTTTATGCCATTTCGAATTCGATTTTCCTGATTTTTTAATTATTTGTACAAATTGTTTTTAGATTTCGACTCTATTTTGAAAACAGCTGTTTTTCGCCTTTTTCCCCCTCTCTTCAGGTGCACACATTTTCTAGGGAATTTTTTAAATCAATTTTTACGATTGGATTCATAAAGAGGAAAGTTTGAACTTCAATTGCCTTTTTTTTTTAACTGAGCGATTTTTTTTCAGAGTTATTCTGTTTTTTTTTTGTGAAGACAGAGGAAATTTGCAAAATGCCGTATAACACGAAAAGAGGATTCATGAAAAACTTCAAGACAGCAAAAAGTTGCGTCTGTTTTTGTTGAGTACAGAGGAATTTTTTCAGATTTTTTTTCCAAAATTTTGTTTTCTCATGTTGAGACTGGAAAAAAAATTGAAAAAAATTCCAATGTGTTGAAAATGGTAAAATAAAGTATTTTGCCCTCTTGAAATTTTATAAATAATCCCATAGTTATCGAGTTATGTTAATTGAATGATCTGAGCTCCGACTCAGAAAACGAGAAAAAAAAGGTTGGGAAAAAAAATCGCTCAAAGTTAAAAAAAAAAAGGAAATTGAAGCTCAAACTTTTCTCTTTATGAATCCAATCGTAAGAATGTATTTAAAAGAATTCCTCTAGAAGATGGAGGCACCTGAATAGCGGGAAAAGGCGAAAAACAGTTGTTTTCAAAATAGAGTCCAAACCTGAAAATAAATTGTCAAAATAATTAGAAAATAGGAAATGAAGCCGAATTCTTCCCCTTTGAAATGCCGCTTGTTAAATCAGTCTCCGTTGACTTACGGCGAAATGGCATAAAAAAACGTTCCAGAACTTTTTTGAAGTTTTGTCCGAAAACTTTTCGTCGGTAGCGTATTTCCTTACGCGTTTGAATAACCTTGCGAATATGAAATATCAGTTGAACGCCGAAGAATTGGCCAACAACCTGAAGCTAAAGGAGTTTGACGTGATGCTACTGCATGGTGACATGGATCAGGCTGAAAGAAACAGAGTAATAACGGCTTTCAAGCGGCAAGACGTCAGTATTCTCGTTGCGACGGATGTCGCCGGTAAGTTTATTTATCTCGTTGACTCTCGTCTCCCGCCAACAGGAACCGCCACAACAAGAACGTTCTGCAGGGAATGTTGAAAAATGTTTCAGCTCGCGGTCTCGATATACCTCACATAAGAACCGTCGTGAATTACGACGTTGCCCGAGACATAGACACGCACACTCATCGAATCGGAAGAACCGGTCGTGCTGGTGAAAAAGGCACCGCCTATACCCTCGTGACTGACAAGGACAAAGAATTTGCCGGTCACTTGGTGAGAAATCTCGAGGGTGCGAATCAGGAGGTACCGAAAGGACTGATGGATCTCGCGATGCAGAGCTCGTGGTTCAGAAAGTCAAGGTTCAAAGGTGGAAAGGGCAAGAGCCTGAACATTGGTGGCGCCGGACTCGGTTTTCGTGGAAGACCAGCGGCATGTCCTCGAGCGATTCAGGTATCTCGTTTGTCGGCAGATTCGTTGAAAGTAACAATCCCATAATCGTCGTGAAGAAGCCTCGTAAAAATTGCACAATTCACAGTCTGGTGGAGCGTCCACGCAAGTTCCAACCGCCGCCGCTACTGCTGCTGCCATCAAAGTGGACCAAGTTGTGAAGAAATTGGAAAGACAGGGACCCGGAAGTGATCGTTTATCGGCGATGAAAGCCGCATTCAGAAGCCAATATAGTTCTCAAGTGAGTTTGAAATATCTGCAGGGCTCGCCTTCTTATCAGAGTTGTGAAAATAGTAATGTAAAAGTATTTGCATTGCCCATTACTTTAAACAATGTGTATTGGACAAGTTTTCCAGTACAAATAAAAAAGTAATGTGTAATGTATGTATGTTTCATTACAAATAAAAAAGTAACGTGTAATGGATGCATGTCCCATTACAAATAAAAAAGTAATGTGTAATGGATGCATGTGCCATTACAAATAAAAAAAGTAATGTGTAATGGATGCGTGTTCCATTACGAATGAAAAAGTAATGTGTAATGTATGCACGTTCCATTACAAATTACATTTTAAAAACAAAGTAATTTGCAGTGGAGAATATTCCATTACAAATAGAAAAATTGGTGTGCTCGTATTAGAAACTTGCACATTGCTGTCTCATTATTTTACTTCGCTCATCAAAAATTCATCCACAATTATCACAAATAATCCATAAAGTTAAAAAAAAGAACATGCACATTATTTAGGGGTTCAATAAAGCGACTAATTTTGTATCAGTAACTTGTAATTTTTATTAGGTTACTTATAATTATGGGAAACAGCGTGTAAAAGCCAGTTCAATATAAAGTTGGATAATTTTTCGAGTTGAGTACATTTTCGTACTTCATTTTTAACGATGAACTGTCTGTTTTTTTATTTCTATTTTTTAACTTTACGGATCATTTGTGATAATTGTGCATGAACTTTTAGTGAGCGAAATAAAATAATGAGACAGCAATGTGCAAGTTTCTAATACGAGCACGGCAATTTTTCTATGTGTAATGGAATTATTCTCCACTGCAAATTACTTTTTTTTTAAATTGTAATTTGTAATGGAACGTGCATACATTACTTTTTTATTTGTAATGGGACACGCATCCATTACACATTACTTTTTTATTTGTAGTGGCACATGCATCCATTACACATTACTTTTTTTTATCTGTAATGGGACATGCATCCATTCCACATTACGTTTTTATCTGTAATGGGGCACGCATCTATTACACATTACTTTTTTAATTTGTAATGGCACATGCATCCATTACACATTACTTTTTTATTTGTAATGGGACTTGCATCCATTACATATTACTTTTTTCATTTGTAATGGGACATGCATCCATTACACATTACTTTTTTATTTGCAATGGCACACGCATTCATTACACATTACTTTTGTATTTTGTAATGGTACAATTATTCGTTTCACATTACGCAGTGTAATGGGTAATAAATACAGTAATGCATTATCAAAGTAATGCATTATTTACAACTCTGCTTCTTATCTGTACGGAATAATCGAGACACGTGATAAACGCGTTGCAGTTTCGCGCTTCCTCCGATCACACGTGGGAACAAACGATTCAGCCAGCTTCGGTGATAATGCCACCACCCGCCGTGATTCCTGATTCCAACAAATCTCCGAACGATTCGGTCGAGAATTCGGAGATCCCGGAGATTTCGGATACGACGAAGGCCGCCTCCGACAAGTCCGAACGCAAGAGAGTACGAAAGAGTAGATGGGAGTGACGACGGAGAGCGAACGAAAAAGCGTCCTGGAACCATTTATTTTATATATAAATCACAATAAACTCGTTAATTTACACCAGCCTGTGGAGAGATAAATAGGCGACACAACGTCGCATCGACTCTGCGCTGTCGCCGAATTTTAAACATTCGTCGAGCGTATCGTGATTGTGCGTCTTGATTATCATCCGCGCATCCGGAAGGTGTGCGGATTCGTACAAAAGTATTTTCAAGCCGCCATCGCCGGTGCCGCGGCGTGAATTAGCTTTGATTAAAAGATTTTTTTAATAAAACGCGTTTATCGATATATCATTTGTGCGAGCCATTATGATACCGACACCTCACTGTTGTAAACATTTGTCTCTGCTCGTAATTCAGTTGCTCCTCTCAAGTGTGACCGTATTGCGGCGGCACAAGCGTACCTCCGCCAGCTGGACTGCTCTTTCTTCGGGTTTTTTCTTTACTCTGAGAGTTGCACGCCGCGGCGGGCATTAAATTATTCGTACCGGCGGCGATCGCCTTTTTAACTCTGCCCTCGTCAAACGCGACGAACCTTTCTTGCTGTTGTCGTTTACCGTTGAATTTGTCCATAGCGCGAGTGTACGAACCGGTGCACACTTGGAATCTCTTATCCTCGATAATCGACGAGGGTTCAAAGTTTTTTTTATAATCATTAAAATTATCGCTTCGATGTATCTGCATCGTGTTGCAGCTCGTTCCTCGAATCGCTGACGACTTGTCCTGCTCCCACGACATTCCAACATCGTCATCGCTCCATGCTGGACGAGTACCGTTTTCGCTCGACAATGGCGAAGATAATGCGACAAACGCGGATGTTGGCGGATCATCAGTGTTGATCGACAATTGCCTATTCGAGAACGGGGCATTTGCGCGTGGTTCGCTCATCGCTCGATCACTGATCAACGATCCATCAACGGTATTGTTGTTACTGTCATTATTAGTCACTGCTGCCATCGACGTTGCCGCCGTCGCTACAGTCGTCTGTTTGTCGTTGAGTATCGTTTTTGTAATTGACGTGCGTTTGCGTAATTTTTCTAAATTCTCTTTGGAAACTTGACGCGCTGGATCGGCCTTTTGCAAAATGTCTTTGAGATTAACACAATTTTCGTATCTCTGTTCCAACAGGGAGGAATATTCGACTCTCGTCGATGTTGATGGCGATGTCTCGGCGTTTGTCAAACAACTCGTTGCATCGGTTGATGCGCCAAAATTTTCATTACTTCCAAGACGGGACGAACGAGAGCTCTGCGCCGTAGTCCCCGGAAAAAAGGCACCATTACCGACGATGACATCATCGTCGGTATTGATCATTATGTTGGAGGAAGCAGAATCATTCGTATGTGCAGCTTCAACGCACTGTTTGTACTTGACGTCTATTTGGGTATCGAGAGGTCGTTCTTCTCGTCGCCGCCTTCGCCGTCGTCGCTGCTGCCGTGATTCCTCGGAAATAGCCCGGGATAATCCGGAATCAGAACCATCGTTGATGGACGATGAAATGTCGTCTCTCTCTACGGCGGTTTCCTCGCAGTTGCTCGAACGAGCGTGCTGAAAATTTTCGAGCACAGCCTCGTTCTTTTCATTAAGCTTCCGAAGCTCTTGCCAATTTTTTCGTGGCTTGTAACTCGTTTTACGCTGTGGTCCGTTGGCCGCGGTACCACGACGCTCGCTGCTGATATCAATATCCGGAACGAAGAGTCTCAGGGCTTTTGGACCGGTTGGAAATGGTTCGATTTCCTTCTCCGTCATAATCGCTATGTCCAGACTCGTTTTTGATGAAACCTCCTGATGCTTGTTGAACGCTGACACTAATTGCGAAACGGTAAATTTCGGCTCGCCATCGTCATCATCGTCGGAGTCGTCTTCGTCGTAGTCGGAATCGTTGAAACTTGAATCACCGGAATTTTCACGATTCGCGTTCGTTCCTTCGACAATCAACAGAGATCGATGTTCGTCCGAATCCTCCGTGAGGGTGTCCGACTCGACGGATTCAAGAGAATGGCATTTGTTCTCGGATTCATTCTTATTATTTTCATCACTACACGGTTTTACAACCGCGTCAATTTTCGTCATTGATTCTTGATACTTTCCATTCGAATGAGGCGTCACGTTGCTCACTGTCATCAATTCTGCGTCTGCCGTTCTTTCTTGATGTTTATCATCGATTATGCTAGATTCGACGTTGTTGCTGTCAATGTCGCCATCGTCGTCTCCTCTTCTTTTTCCATCAACCGCCTTATTCTCGTTGTACCTCAAACACTCGAGGCTGCGATAAATGTCCAAACCACCGTGAGATTTCGAGAGGGAACGGAGTCCATAGAGCTTTTCCTGCGAACGACTAATTCCAAATGGGCTATTCGTCGCGTAATCCGCCTTTCTCAATGCTGCCTCTACACTGGCGGTGGACAAGCACGCCTGGATTCGATTGAAAGTTGGCATTATCGATGAATTGTCGGGCCCGCCGCGTCTCGTGCGATTGAAAATAGCTCGCGATGAACGAGATTGGCCCCGATGTCGGCTCAATAAACCCTGCGTCTGTTCTTTGTTCAGGAGACAACTGATGCCACTTCCTCCGCCCGCAGATGTCAGCGTACTCCTTCGCGATGAATTCAGGCTGCTGAGTGAACTGGCCGGATTCGTGTGGAACTCGCTGCTGCAACCGTCGTCATCGTTGTCATCGTCGTCATCTTCACTGCTGCTGCTATCCGCGAGACTGGCCCGACTCGCGGTCAATGACAGATAACTACCGTAATGCAGGCACATTTCGCTCTGGCTGAGACTTTGAAACTTCGCTTGCTCGTGATTGGCGCAAACGCTGCTCGTAATCGCGCCACTTTCCATCGTCAGATTCGCGTGACTCGTCGCTTGGCTCAAGAGTGCAGCTCGTCGAAGATTCTCACGACTGACGACACGTTCCAGCAACACTTCTCGGGATTTGGACAGGTATCGTCGAAGATGGGGCGAAGCCTGAGTCGGTGCGTCTCTCAGCCAATCATGTCGCAGACATTGCTCAGGTGACATTCGCGCGCTGCGATATTTCGAGAGGAAAAAAAAATCTTTCATTATAACAATCAGAGTTATGAAAATAGTAATGTAAAAGTAATGCATTACCCATTACTTTAAACAATGTGTATTGAACAAGTTTTCCATTACAAATTACAAAAGTAATGTGTAATGGATGCATGCCATTACAAATAAAAAAGTAATGTGTAATTAGATGCGTGTTCCAGTACAAATAAAAAATAATGTGTAATGTATGCACGTCCCATTACTAATTACAACTTTTAAAAAAAGTAATTTGCAGTGGAGAATATTTCATTACAAATAGAAAAACTGCCGTGCTCGTATTAGAAACTTGTACATTGGTGTCTCACTATTTTATTTCGTTCACTAAAAGTTCATCCACAATTATCACAAATGATCCATGAAGTTAAAAAAATGAACATGCACATTATTTAGGAACTCAATAAAGCGACAGATTTTGTATCAGTAACTTGTAATTTTTTTTAGAGGCATGCATACATTACACATTACTTTTTTTATTTGCAATGGCACATGCATCCATTACACATTACTTTTTTTATTTGTAGTGGCACATGCATCCATTACACATAACTTTTTTTTTTATTTATAATGGGACGTGCATCCATTACACATTACTTTTTTTTATTTTTAATGGTACATGCATCCATTACACATTACTTTTTTTTAATTTGTAATGGCACGTGAATCCATTACACATTACTTTTTTTTATTTGTAATGGGACATGCATCCATTACAGATTACTTTTTTTTATTTATAATGGCACATGCATCCATTACACATTACTTTTGTATTTTGTAATGGTACGATTATCCATTTCACATTATGCAGTGTAATGGATAATAAATACAGTAATGCATTATTTACAACTCTGATGACAATAATCGTTTAACACACTGATTTCGGAGTCTATCGAGACGAGACAAACCTTGGATCTAGCACGAGAAGCTTGGCGACAAAGTCTCTCGCCTGCATGGACACTTCCTCGAACAGTTCCTCGGGAAAGTCAACCTCGCCCAATGATATGTTTTCAAACGTTTCCTGATCCGTCTCACCGCCGAATGGTGAAAATCCAGTTAGAAGGACGTACGTGGTGACCCCGAGGGACCTGTGGAAAGGACGAATGACGGACATCGTATCAGCGAATCGTTAAATGCGAAAATAGCTTTTCAAGAAATTTACTACATCACCGTGACTCACCACATATCGGCGGCCAACGTTATCGGTTCGTAGTGGAGAATTTCGGGAGCTGAAAATTTTCAACGTGATTTACACCGCTGTCCAAAAGGTTGGAAACACTCGCCCCGATTCCCCGTCACACGAAAAGTTTCACTGCTCTTTTAAAAATGAAGACATTTCAATTCAAGAAGCGGCGTTTCAAAGGGAATATATTCAGCTTCGTTTCGCTTTTTCCAAAAAAAAATTTCGATTTTTTTTTAACCCTGTACGCCCTTTGAAACATGGTCATTTTTTGGCTTTTTTTTCAAAAGAGCAGTGAAACTTTTTGTGTGGCGCGGAATCGGGGCGAGTGTTTCCAAACTTTTGGACTGTAGTGTATGTCTACCAATCAAGGATGGGTTTTTCCATGCTCTCGACTTACCAACGTAATCGGGTGTTCCGAGGATTTCTCGAACTTGGCTGCCCTCGAGGATCACCCGGGATATCTCAAAGTCACAGAGCTTTACTTGGCTCTCGGGGAAGCTGCCCATCATGACGAGGTTTTGAGGCTGGAACGTGTCAAACGAAAATGCATCATTATTTTATCCCGATAAACACTTCGGTGCGTGCATTATTCATCAAACAAATAATTGGTCATTGTTTATTGGTGCTACTATTTGCGAAAAAATTTACATTAGCATACGGGTCAATCTGGACGAATTGCAATTCGTCTAGATTGACCCGTACGATGATGTGAATGTTTCCTCAAATCGTTGCACCAATGAACACTAAAATCTTGCAGTTACAGATTTTCTAAAAAATTATTACACTTAGAATAAAATGTATCCTGGGAATATGGCCGGAACACGTGCATTTCAAATGGGGAAATCTACCCTATTTTCGGGAGGGGTCTACATAAAAATCTGAAAAAATTAGTGGTTTTTGAATTATTTGGAGTCGATTTGGGGGGCGTCTGATAAAAAATTCGTCCGAGCCCTAAATAAGCCCCGCCATAGTATGTATATTGTATATATACTAGGACGATTTTTTTTCGACTTTTAAAAATTTTTTTCACTCTCCACTCGAAATTTTGTTACATATGTCTGAAAGAAAATTCCCTGAAAGCTACAGCCTTTAATATTAATATTAAGTACTTTCCCTTCGCGTGATAAGTTTTTCCATCTAAAATGCACGTAAATCAAAAACTTTTTTATTCAAAATTTTACCACTCCGCGGTTTTTTTATGCTATCGCATTGATTTTGGTCGCAATTTACGCGGAATTGAACGATCTTTAAAAGTGTCCTGAACAGCGTGAGTGTAACTCACACTGGTGAGATGGTACGAGGTCACTAAAGTTGATTTTTACCCAGAATTCTTGTTTTTTTGCTGGTATCTCCGAAATTATTAACTTTACCGAAAAAATGTAAAGGAATATTTTTCTGGAAATTCAATTTCCTGCAAAAAAGGTTCTCTAGACCTAATTGCTTAAATCAATATTTCTTGAGATATTGAACTTTAACTTATTTGTGGTATGAAAATTTTTATGGATTATCGAACCAAAAGTTTCAAATTGTTGATATTTCATATCATATAACCACTGGTGATATGATGTGTGATATGGTGATATGATATGGAATATCAACAATTAACAACTTTTGGTTCGATAAACTATACAAATTTTATACCATAAATAAGTTAAGGTTCAATATCTCAAGAAATATTAATTTTACGAGTTAGGTCTAAAGGATCTTTTTTGTAGGAAATTAAATTTTCAATAAAATTCCCTTCTACGATTTTTCGGTGAAGTTAATCATTTCAGAGATAACAGCAAAAAATCGAAAATTTCGGGTAAAAATCAACTTTAGGGATCCATACCATCTCACCAGTGTAAGTTACACTTACGTTGTTCAAGACACTTTTAAAGATCGTTCGATTCTACGTTGATAGCGACCAAAATCAATGCGATAGCATAAAAAACCGCGGAGTGGTAAAATTTTGATCAAAAAAGTTTTTGAGTTACGTGTATTTTAGATGGAAAAACTTATCACGCGAAGGGAAAGTACTTAATATTAATATTAAGGGCTGTAACTTTCAGGGAATTTTCTTTCAGACATATGCAACAAAATTTCGGGTGGGGAGTGAAAGAAATAAAAAGTCGAAAAAAAATCGCCCTAATATATATCGTGTGTATAATATAAGGCGCAGGGTCAACGATCTTTGCGAGAGCAGACGCCTCGTGCATGGTCATCCGCAAGGATCGTTGGGATGTCCGCGCTTCGCACACTTTACCAAAGAATTATTTCCCTGGTCCAAGGACCGTATAAAGCATTACGCATGTATATACGCTTGTACGGATGTGGCATTTTTATTGTTTAATTTTTTCAACCGCGAGACTGACAAACAACGTCCGAGAAACTGCCAAATGTTTCCTCGTCCTTTTCAGAGTATATTCATCCGTGCAAGCATTATTATACATATGTATATGTGTACATTAGGGTGGGTCAAATGAAATGACTAATTTTTTTTTCCCTCGATATAATGAAAAATGTATTGTTTGGCATCTCAAAAAAAAACCCTCTGCAAGTATTAGCCCTTCATATTTAAATTAAGAGGTCCCTCATGACACATTTTTATTTCCCATTTAAATAACTTAGGCTTTTTTTTCAACTTTGGAATTTTATTAGACTTTAACCGTTGAGGTTAGGAGAGTTTTTTTAGCACATTTTTGTAGAACATTTGATGATACAAAAAAGCTCTCTTGTGTTTAGGCCCAGTTCCACAACCATCATTTAAACCTGGTTTAATTTTTTTTACATAGCGTATGTCTATGTAAAAAAAATTAAACCAGGTTTAAATGATGGTTGTGGAACTGGGCCTTAATCGATAAAACTAACCGTTCAAAACGAGGTAAGTAGAATCCAGAGCTAATTATCACCGATTATTTTTTGAACGGTTAGTCTTATCGATTAAACACAAGAGAGCTTTTTTGTAGAGCATCAAATGTTCTACAAAAATGTGCTACAAAAACTCTCCTAACCTCAACGGTTAAAGTCTAATAAAATTCCAAAGTTAAAAAGAAAATTCCTATGTTATTTAAATGGAAAATAAAAATTTGCGATGAGGGACCTCTTAATTTAAATATTGAGGGCTAATACTTGCAGGAGGTTTTTTTGAGATACCAAACAATACATTTTTCATTATATCGAGGAAAAAAAATTAGTCATTTTATTTGACCCACCCTAGTGTACATAAATATCCTAACGTACAAAATGTGTGCGTTGATTGGGTTTTCTTTTTACACTGGCCCATTGGGCCTCTCTCGACGCGTGCCCTTGTGCTCTCACGACGATATATATATACTGTTTATATATGTATAAAATGCACATTTGGAAAGTGTGCTCGATTAACATACGACCGCGGCTGCTGCGCGAGGCTAGCTGCAGAGTATCCTGTGACCGTCGTTACTACTTATAAGTATCAAAGTATGCGGATATATAACACACGTCCAAAACGTTTATCGCCGTGTCGTGCGTATTTCTCAATCGTAGTAATACTGTACTTGTACTAAAACAACAGAGGCTGAATCGCATCGAATGGGACTCGATTCATCGCGCGTACCAAAGAATGTGAGACAATTGCAATTTGCTCTTTCAAAACCATGAAAATAAAATATACTCATCGTATATTTGATATAGGGGTTTTTAAATTTCATCCTAAAACGGCCAAAAGCTCAATATCCATTATATATATGACAAATATCCGCCATACAGGACAATTATATTTTGAATGTAAATGAAATGAATATATTTAAGTCACATGTGGGTCATTCCATGTCAAATCGACCAAGAGTTGGAATCGACCCCTTTCAATTTCGATGAAATTCGATCCGATGTTTTCGTTTGTAATAAAACGAAGTTCTACCAAAGGAAACAAATTTTAAAATTTTGTTTTCGAAATTTATGCAAAATTTCACAATTTTTCAAATCCTTCAAGTTTATTTTTTAAATATCTCGAAAACTGTTATAGTTACGAAAAATCGTTCTGAATTCATCTTACGTTAAAGAGTACTTTTTTTTTTTTACAAAGATACGATTTATTTTTATTTTTTTCCTATACGACTCATAATTTTTTAAATCTTTCAAGTTTATTTTTTGAATATCTCGAAAACTATTATAGTTACGAAAAAATCGTTCTGGGTTCGTCTTGAAGTGTATGGCTACGAAAAAAAAATTTGAAAAATGATGAGTTTGGAGAATTTTGAATTTTTTAAAATCGTGCAAATCCACGATCAATATTAAATTTTTGGTTCAATTTTTTTTATATAATACCTTTTACTGATCTTAAAAGATCCACAAATTTTCAGAAAGGTTTTTTTTGCTTTATCAAAAACATGAATTTTTGAATTTTTAAAAATCGTGTGAATCCACGTTCAACATTAAATTTTTGGTACACTTTTTTTTTATATACTAACTTGGACTGACTTGAAAGGACCTGAAATTTTGAGGATGGTGTTTTATTGTTTCAAAAATATAAATTTTTTAATTTTGGTAAAGAAAAGTTTTTTTAATTTCGGGATCTTTTAAGGATCTTTTATTTTTCAGGATCTTTTAAGATCAGTACAAGGTATTATGTAAAAAAAAAAATTAATGTTGATCGTGGATTTAAATGATTTTTTAAAATACAAAAATTCATATTTTTGCAAAAACAAAAAACACCTTTCTGAAAATTTCAGGATCTTCTAAGATTAGTACAAGGTATAATATTTTAAAAAATGGAACCAAAAATTTAATGTGGATCGTGGATTTGCACGATTTTTAAAAATTCAAAATTCTCCAATCTCATCATTTTTCAAAAAAAAAAAAAAAATTCGTAGCCCTAAGTATACTCTTCGAGACAAACCTGGACGAACCCAGAACGATTTTTTTGTAACTATAATAGTTTCCAAGATATTTAAAAAATAAACTTGAAAGATTTAAAAAATGGTGAAATTTTAAATCTTGCATAACTTTCGAAAAAAAAATTAAACATTTTTTTCCTGTGGTAGAACTTCGTTTTATGAAAAACGAAAAATTCTGACCAAATTTTATCGAAATTGAAAGGGGTCGATTCCAACTCTTGGTTTGTTCGACATGGAATGGCAATATATGTCCTATGTCTATTTTTTCAATTTTTCATCCATTGGAAAATATATCCATATTATATTTTACAACCGCCTTACGTGTATAAATACATGGAAAAATGTAATATGGATACATGTAAACATATAATTCAATGGATATGTGCATATTTATTTTATATGTAAATATATAAGTGTGAGGAGCACGTTTTCTCGATAATCAAGATCTACCGATTTCGGTGGTCATAGATCACAAATTTCCTTATGAAATTTCACAGAATCGGTCACCCACTCATGACCTTTAACTCGATATGGATGAATTTTAAATTCCCATGGCAATCCAATGGTTTATTATATTTTTAATAAATAAAACTCGTGATTAATTTACCAGAAATATAAGAATACCATATCTAGAATTTATATATAAAAAATCCATCATCTGTATATTTTGGATACATGATTCATGCATGGAATACATGAATTAAATATACTCAATGTCTCGAAAAACATACTTTTGGCTATACTCTATTTCCATGGGGAAACGCGCGATGGCCCTCGCTTTGCGAATGATTTTTCACCTGACAGTGGCCGTCAGCATGTGCATATATGTAAATCTCGTTCTTTGTACGCGCGCGTATTACTCACGAAATGAATCAAACATAAAAGAGAGACGAGAATCTCATCGAGCGGATCTCGCAGCATTGTCCATGTGTCTGCTGCAGAAACAGAGCTGGAGGAAAATAAAAAGAGGAGGAAGCGAGCGCGAACCAAATTCGCAATGTGAAAAATGAAAAAAAGCGCGGGATCAGAGTCTCTCTCTTCATTTACGAGTCTCCGTAAAATAGAAGCTCGCTAGACGCAGCGAGACACTGAAACGTGCAGAAAGAGCCACGAGCGTCAGAATCGAGTCACATTGATACAGCATTTTTCTCTGAATCGTGCATCAAGCTTGAAATACACATGGGTCATTCCATGTCAAATCGACCAAGAGTTGGAATCGACCCCTTTCAATTTCAACGAAATTTGGTCAGAAGTTTTTGGTTTTAATAAAACAAAGTTCTACCAAAGGAAAAAAATTTAAAACTTTTTTTTCGAAAATTATGCAAAATTTCAGAATTTTACAAATCTTTCAAGTTTATTTTTTAAATATCTCGAAAACTATTATAGTTAAAAAAATCGTTCTGAATTCCTTTTGAAGAGTATACTTGGGGCTATTTGACATGGAATGACCCGGATGGAAGAAATTCTATCGATTCGCGCGATATTCCGTGTTCCAAAGTTGCGCCAGCGGAAATTCGAGGGACGCGGATGCGAGAACAGCAGTTTCAAGTATACCTGGAATAATTAGGTAGAGTCAGCCTGCGCACCTGCATCGAGTATAACATAAAACGCGATACATGTGCCACGCAGCTGTGCTCGGCATTAGAATAATCAATGCGAATTAGCGAAGAAAAGGAGGAAAAAATAGAGCTATAAATAAATAAGGCACGTACAACTACACTTATGTTTGTATATATATATATATATATATATAAATGCGCTCTTTGGCGAGTGCGTCCAGCTTACCTTGATGTCCAAATGAGCGATATTTCTCTCGTGGAGGTAGGCGAGTCCTTCCACGAGTTGTTTGACAAAGTGAACCACGTCACCCTCGAGCGGTACCAAATCCCCGTCTATGAGAGTCTGTAGATCACCACCTGGCGCGCTGTTCTCAAAAACATATTTTCAAATTTGGTAAAGATGCAGAATTACACTTTTCACGTAATCCACGCTCTCTGCGCACGTCTAAAGGATGAATACGTCTGTACTCACAACTCCATGACGAGGATTATCTCCTTTGGTGTCTCGTAAACGTCGTGAAGACGCACTACTCGCGGCGATTGCGAGCAAAGTGACAATAGAGCTATCTCGTGCCGCAATTCGGCGCTGCAATCGGCATTGAAGCGAATTCGCGAGGAATACTTTGCCGCGTAGAGGATTCCCGTCGATCGCGAACGGCAACGATACACCCTCGCCCACTGGCCACTGAAATTGACCAATCATCATGAATTATCATTGTCCATCGCGGAAAGGCGTTTCTCTCAAAACTGTGTTTTCAGAGCCGGTGAGCAAGATTTCTCAGAAACGGCATAACCGGTCGGTCTCAAATTTTTACACGAGCTTTATTATTTATATATTTTTTAATAATTGATCAAAGGTTTTTTTTTATCGATTAATATTTTCCATTTTATAAACAATGTGAGGCAATAATTTTCATCTGAAATTCATCACAATGATTATTCTTTGGAAAAAAAAATTTCAAAATAAAGCTAAGTTACTAATATACGTACTATATGAATTTTTATGTTAATAAATTAAAATTTCTCTCCAGAAAAAATTCCTCCTGACCTCCTGACTACGTATAACCCGTTAAGGCGATGGAAAAATTGGTATTGCACCACATTTCGAGGTTAGAATTTTTCTCAACATCGCGTAGAAAAATACTGACAGCTTTCACTTTCCTTCTTACCTTTTACCATATTCACGGGATCAATTGCGTATCTGGATAAACATTGCAACTGCACTTTGTTAATTGTTAAAGTATTTTATTCGCGAGAAATAAAAATTTAAGAAGGCGCGAGACGCGCCTCTGTTGTCCTCATTGTGTAAGCAAAATTTTCGGAAATACGCGACTCTTATTGTCGCGATATTCGATAACTGGTTTATTCAACGTCCCATTGTTAATTAGAGCACTGAGAAAAACGTAACAACGGAAAACAATGAGTCAAAAAATGAAAAAAATGTTGACATGGGCCGTGAACTAACGCGGCCGGCATCAGCTGTTCCGTGAGAGCTGCGCACGCGCACGATCGAGTCGATGGGTAGAGCAAAATACTGCATCGCAGCGCTATCTCTGGGAGTAAGACTGATCTTTCTTAATATAGCTCAGCAGCTGTCGTGACGTCATTATATAGGTCAGTGGGTCAACAGCTGTTGTGACGCGAGACGTGCTCGAAACTAGGTCACGATTATTCTCGGAAAAATGCCTCCGTATATGGCACGAAGCTTCCAGGAAATTCTATGTAGTGACGTACTGACTGAGCGAGGGAATTCCCTCAAAGGGGTGCGAGAATTGCGGTATAAAAAAGAATGAGATAATGAACAGCCATAACTCCCGTGTTTTTGATCGTATAGACATCTTTCAGGCGTCATTTTCTTCGTTTTCGAATTCTTCAGGTCCCCATTTTGAGTTTTATTTTTTTCGAAATCCTTAAGGGGGTATCTAGAAAATAAATTTTTGAACAGCCATAACTCCCGTGTTTTTGATCGTACCGACTTCTTTCAGGCGTCATTTTCTTCGTTTTCAAATTTTCTAAGTGTCCTATTTGAGTTTTATTTTTTTCGAAATCCTTAAGGGGGTACGCAGAAAATAATTTTTAAACAGCCATAACTCCCGTGTTTTTGATCGGACAGACTTCTTTCAAGCGTCATTTCCTTTGTTTTCAAATTCTTTAAGTATTCTTCATTTCAATTTGATTTTTTTCGCAATTCTTAAGGGGGTACGCAGAAAATGATTTTTGAACAGCCATAACTCCCGTATTCTTGATCGGACAGACATCTTTCAAGCGTCATTTCCTTTGTTTTCAAATTCTTTAAGTGTTCTTTTTTTAAATTTTATTTTTTTCGCAATTCTTAAGGGGGTACGCAGAAAATAATTTTTCAACAGCGATAACTCCTGTGTTTTTGATGGGACAGACTTCTGCCAAGCGTAATTTGCTTTGTTTCCAAATTGTTTAAGTGACCTTCTTTTAGTTTTATTTTTTTCGCAATTCTTAAGGGGGTACGCAGGAAAGAATTTTTGAACAGCCATAACTGCCGTGTTTTTGATCGGACAGACTTCTTTCAGGCGTCATTTCCTTTGTTTTCAAATTCTTTAAGTGTTCTTTTTTTAAATTTTATTTTTTTCGCAATTCTTAAGGGGGTACGCAGAAAATAATTTTTCAACAGCGATAACTCCTGTGTTTTTGATGGGACAGACTTCTGTCAAGCGTAATTTGCTTTATTTCCAAATTGTTTAAGTGACCTTTTAGTTTTATTTTTTTCGCAATTCTTAAGGGGGTACGCAGAAAAGAATTTTTGAACAGCCATAACTGCCGTGTTTTTGATCGGACAGACTTCTTTCAGGCGTCATTTCCTTTGTTTTCAAATTCTTTGTTCTTTTTTTGGTTTTATTTTTTTCGCAGTTCTTAAGGGGGCACGCAGAAAATAATTTTTGAACAGCCATAACTCCCGTGTTTTTGATGGGACAGCTTTCTTTCAGGCGTTATTTCTTCGTATTCAAATTCTCTGAGTTTTTTTTAGTTTCATTTTTTTCCAAATCCTTAAGAGGGTACGTAGAAAATAAATTTTTGGTAATTATTGGGAAGCGCGACTCATCAGAAATGCGAAGCCAAAATTTTTTTTTGGATTATATTCTATTAGATAATGATAACAAAATAAATACAGCTCCAATTCTAGTAGCTAAATATTATCTATTAGAATATGATTAAAAAAAATTTTGGGATGTCGTTCCGATGAGTCGCACTTCCTAATAATTACCGTCATTTCCTTCGTTTTCAAATTTTCTAGGTGCGCTTTTTTAATCCATTTTTGCTCGCAATTCTTAAAGGCGTTCGTAGAAAAGAAAAGTAGTAGGAGCAATAAAGAGTTATACATTGAAGATTGGTAAAAAATTTGAAGTAAATCGTTTGAGTAAAACTTGAGATATCATGAAAGCCATGTTGAGAAAAATAGTTTTGAGAAAAACGTTTATAGTCCGATTTGCTCTGACGTGATAGGCGTAGTTGCTGCGTCAGTAAAATAGCTATAACTTCGTAAATTATTGGAATTAAAAAATTTCCTTTCGAGGGTATATTCTTAAAGGTCCAAACTTTAAGAATATAAAAAAATGAATTTTTTCACAATTCCAGATCACAATACGCTTGAATATGCGATGAGAATGACAATTAAAAAAAAATTCCAACTCTTCGTAGAAAATAGTCATGAAAATATCAAATCTAGATCTGATTTTGCATGAGTGAGTTTATTTAGATATTTTAATGCTAATTATTATATGATTCCCTCATTTTCTAAATTGTTTCTATGATTTTGGTTGCTGGCCATTTTCCCTCCAATGTCCATTGTGCGTTGCTTTTATCCAGGGACGTCTACTCCTCGACCGGCGCGACGGTTTGCGACGAGGCCCTCGAACTCGGATATTCAAGTGTGCGCTCGCGTACACGCTCTTAAACCACGCTCGGTGTAGATGATAAATTATAATGCCAAAGATAAATTCTCATAAAAGTCAGTGCACGCGGCCGCCTCCAGAAGGACCGCACTTATGTTCCACTCAGTCCGAGTTATGCACGCTTTATTCTATAATGGACAGTGGTCGGTACACCATCTGGATATGATACGGAAATTCATTGTTACAGGCCCGGTGGACATCCAAAAGGTAAGTGTACCGAATATGGTTGGTGTACCGAATATGGTGCGTCCATTCTATTTCTTATTAGAATAAATTCGATTTACGTTCAATAAGTGTAATGTTTTTTTTTTAATAATCTTTATTTAATATGTTGTCACTGAAAATAAATATCAAATACGAGTGAATTGTAATCAACTCGTATTTTCCCGTAATTCATGACCAGATACCGAGCGAGGTAAAAAACGTTCGTTTTCTTATCAAAGAGGCTAAAGAAGTGATCGGGCTAAAGGGCATAGTTTATAATAAAATGAGCATCGAATTAGTTGAAATAAGTTTCAAAATATTATAAACGACTCATTGGAATAGTAGAGTGCGGAAATACTCGAGCAAGTTAAGTATTTGGCCGAAAATAAATACCCCCTACCTCGGTACATAGTGAGAATCGTATGCACCGAATTCGGTTGCTATATGTATAACCTCACTTCGGACGTAAAATGAATACAATCGTATTCGGGACGTGCATAGGTCCATAATAGGGACGCAGTCAAACGCATGTAAAACGAGTAGGGGAATGTGGGGCAAAGTGGACACTGGGGCAAAGTGGACACGAGCTGAAAGTGAAAATAATGTCAAGCTCATAAAATTATTACTTCGAATTCAGACTATACCTGCACGATTCCCGTAACGTTTCATACACTATTGAACAATATATTCAAAATAAAAAGCACAAAACACGGAAATCGTAAAATTTGGGAAATTTTTTTTGACAAGATTCAAAAAACAATAATGGGAAATGAATTTCACGACTGAAAAGTCGATGAATATGCAAAAATACCATGATACATTACAAATACAAAATACATGGTACATTTTCCACATGCACCCAGAAAAAGAATTTATTTGATTCAAATAAATTCTTTCTTTCTTTGTTTCTATGGTTAAGTTAATATTTTATTCGGGCATAGTCGATTACAGTGTCTCCATTTTCGAGAATCACCGAGTATAGATTTTTCTGCATCTGAGGAGGCCTGTCCATTTTGCCCCCAAATTTTTTTTTTACAAAATTCAAAAAACGAGAATGGGAATGAATTTCACGACTGGAAAGTCAATAAATATGTGAAAATACCATGATTTATTCACTAACAAAGTGAATTCATAGTACTTTTTCCACATGGAAAAAATTAGAGCAAAGTGCGTCTGAAGAATTACCTCGTTTTTTTTTAAATTTCATTCAAGAATCGGTTTTATTGGCTTTAGTTCTTTGTTTATATTTGTAAGTTAATATTTTATTCGGGCATAGTCGATTACAGTGTCTCTACTTTCGAAAATCACCAAGTACAGATTTTTCTGCATCTGAGGAGGCGTGTTTTGCCCCCAATTTTTTTTTTCAAAATCAGGGATATTAGGATCGGGAATCAATTTTGAGACATGAAAGTAGTTAAAAGACCGTGTGCTTGCCGATGAAAATCCTTAAATTCCTTAACTGTCCACTTTGCCCCACACTCCCCTATAACCAAATTCGGGACATGCATACGCCCATAATAGGGACGTTTGTCAAACGAGTACAACCAAATTCGGGTCATTTGCATGGGTACGCATTTATAGAAATTATAAATAAATAATCTAAAGAATAACGAAAATGAGGTAGGCTTCTGTTAGCTGAGATTCCACGCTTTCCAATAATATCGATACTTTTAACCCTAAGACAATTTTGAGTAAAGATTTTCCACTGCTAACAGCCAGCGAAGCTTTAGGTCCTCCATATTCGGTACAGTTGGTATTTGTTTGAATCTCGTTTGGGTTTGAGCGGAAGAAATATTCGTTCAGTTTTACCCGCGCCTTTTCCAGTCCGAAAATTCTATGTATACGATTAAACCCACCTATATCAATCTACATATCTCTCCCTCTGCCAAGATTGATCGAATACCGGATTGTTGAAACAAGGAATTATGAATGGACCATCCGATTTCTCTCAAGTTTGCGCTGGTGCGCGTGAAATATATGCTCGCACGCACTTTGTCGCCCACCATTGGAATAAACTTTCTGGACGCCCACACGACTTTTTTTACATTTTATATTCCGACGATTTTGACCGCGCGCGCGACACGATTCTCGCGGTCGAAGGGAAAACGTGGCGAGCTTCGACACTCGCTCGACGCTTTCATTCCACGCGAATAAGCCCTGACAATGGTTTTTGCAAAGAAATATTGATGCGTGAACGCGGGTGTTAAAAGTTGGTAGCCGTTTTGCGACTAACCTGGCAAATGGTTCCGGATCGATCTCGTAATGTTCCGATATGGGACCGGTCTTGACGACCGTCGCCAATTGGGACTCCTGAACGAGCACCAGGCCCTCCTTGACGTGCTTCTCGCTCCACTGGACCCGACATTTTCCACGACATCGAGACGAGACCTCGGATTCATCGTTTTTCGCTCTCGTCGGCGACGTCGTCGACGATGACGACGTTTTCAATGATTTCGACGCCGTTGATTGAAACTTACGATGCTGCTGAGGACACGGCGTCACGGTATTTCCCGTCGATGGCATTTTTCAAGTGGATAATTATTTTTTGCGCACAATATATTCATAGATCAATTGATCAATTAAATTAATTAATCATTGAATTATTCGTTATTCAATTTAATTGTTTGAGGTATTTATTCGCGCACCAAGCGATCGCTTTTCAAAAAATTTGTTTCAATAAAAGATCTGGAAATTTTATTTTTCCGTGGCAAAACTGCAAAGCAGAGACTTCAAACGTCTAAAAAAACGCACTCTCGACGTCCAACTACGCGCGTACCACGCGCGCACTTTGCAGCGTCCAGCAGCCGCGAGTCTTTGTAAAAGTATGGCGTGGTCTGCTTACTCGGACACGGGAGAGAAACCACTGGGGGCGATATCGCCGATTCGCAGATCCGCGCTTCGGCTTCTGCTCGACTTGTTCCCTTTCTCGATCGGCGACGGCAGCTTTCCCCCGCGCATTCCGCGCCGCGCGCGCTGAGACGCGCGCGTTTTACTCTCAAACCGTGTGTGATATGTGCTTCTATAAGCGCGACGTACTGCTTCTCGCTACTGTATTATTAAGCTATCGGTATGAAAAAGAAAACAATTTTTAAAATCGTTTTTCACTGAGAAAAATCCAAGAGAAAATAGATAAATTATTTTTCAAATAAAAGTTGATGAATGTTTTGAGTTTTTGGAGATATTATTCGTAGATTAGTGTTGAGTGGAAAACAACACATCAATATAAAGTCCAAGAAAATTATATTTGGTAAAAAATTTACTGCTCAACTTTATGTTGAGTAAAAGTGGCCATAACTTTTTTTTAGATAAAATTTTCGCTTCTCTGAGCGTTTGTTATCTTCGCGATCGTTAAAGCTTCGAAAGCATCCGATTCCGATCATTTTTCAATTTTTCACAGATTTTTAAAGTTCATTCATCGATTTTTGCGAATTTTCAAAGGCCTTCTATTTTTTTTCAGCGATTTTCGTACGAAAAAGAAATTTCTGGTTCGGTCAAACGATAAGTTATGAGCGCTTGAAATTTCGGTATTTTGAGGTTTCTGAAAAGTCGTCCGAAAATGAGGAAAAATATAAAATATTCAATTTTTATTATTTTCGAACCATATTGCAATGGGAAATTCATCGCTGATTGCAAATCACGCCGACTTTTTGTCGGCAAAAAATGTATTCATGAGAAAAAGCAAGGAAAAATGAAAAAAAAAAAATTTTTTGATGAAGATTTATTAAAAAATTCGAGTTTTTGAGAAAATTATTGGTAGAAAAATAAAGAAATTTTTTTTTTATTTTGGCCAGAATTGAATCGGTCGTCCAAAATGACTGTAATCTTGTTTATCAATAAAGTTTCGGTTTCGATTTGTGCTCATTCTCTTTACGATCGTTGAAGCTTCAAAACCCCGCTTCACTCATCCGATTTGGATCATTTTTCAATGTTGAGCGGATTTTTCAAGTTTGACCATCGATTTTTGCGAATTTTCGAATGCCTTTCTATTTTTTTCAGCGATTTCCGTATGAAAAAGAAATTTCTCAATCAGTCAAATGATAAGTTATGAGCGCTTGAAATTCCGGTATTTTGAGGTTTCTGAAATGTCGTCCATAAAAGAGCAAAAATATAAAATATTCAATTTTTATTATTTTCGAACCATTTTGCAATGGGAAATTCATCGCTGATTGTAAATAAAGAAATGTATTCATGAGAAAAAACAAGTAAAAACGAAAACAAAATATTTTTGACGAAAATTCATAAAAATTTTGAGTTTTTGGGAAAATCATTGGTAAAAAAGAAATTTAAAAAAATTCTTTTTTGCATTTTGGCCAGAATTGAATCGGTCGACTAAAATGACTGTAATTTTGTTTATCGATGAAGTTTCGGTTTCGATTTGTGCTCATTCTCTTCACGATCGTCGAAGCTTCAAAATCCCGCTTGATTCATCCGATTTGGATCATTTTTCAATTTTTAGCAGATTTGTCAAGTTGGAACGTCTATTCTTGTACAATTCCGTATTGAAAAAAATAAAAATACGTGTTGGAAAAATTAAAATGCGTTTACCGCGATGCATGCAGCCGTCGCGAAAACATTCCATTCAAGATCTATCGCGTCTCCCACGCGGAACCGAGCGCAATTTTGTCGAGCGATTCGTAAAATAATTACAATCGTGAATAATACGCGTATGGCCGGACCTTGGCGCGATATTCCGCGGTAAATTTGACATTTAATTGCACGCGAGAGAGGAGCTATTCAAGGTATATCGCCGATGGACTTCTGGGGAAGAAAACGGCGTAACTAAAGTCGATTTGAGTTTGAACTTGGGCGTGCGAATTGCGACCTTGTCTTTTCCAACGTTCCTTACATACATATAAATATATATAAATATATAGATTCGCGTATCAGCTGACGAGATATATGTTTGAAACAGGCGCCATAGCAAGTTTCTTGTGTTTTATTTTTCATCTCTGCACGCTTCCTTTCTCTCACGTTCCTTGTTCTTCTTCAACGCAATCTTTGGCTCACGTCTGTACACATAGATATCTATATTAGACTGATTAAAAAAAGCGACTATTTTTTTTTCGAAATCCTCTATCAAATACCTTCGGGGAGGTGGAAAAAAGATGCCTGTTAAAAGCAGAGCTCTCAATATTAAGATTTCGCGGTATCTCATCGCATATTTCTATTTCCCATTTAAATAACACAGGAACAAAAATTTCAAGTTTAAATGGGAAATAGAAACATGCGATGAGACACTGCTAAATATTAATATTAAGAGCTCTGCTTTTAACAGGCATCTTTTTTCACCTCCCCTGAAAGTATTCAACAGGGGATTTCGAAAAAATAAATAGTCGCTTTTTTTCGAATCAGTCTAATCTATATTCAATACATCCGCCTTTCGTTGTCGTCGCGAATGATCGGGAGAATCGCGTACGGCTCGAAAAACACAACGTGCGAATTAACGAGGCCTCACGGTCATCGCGATTTATTTTCATTTCTCGGGAGACTTCTCTTTTGCATCCGGGGATAAGGTAAATTGCAAGCTTGCCGTGTGTCCGTGCGCGAATGACGAACGAAAAAAATATCGACAATCTTGATATAAATCCATACGACCTTGCTTCGTGCAAGGATACATCTCTCTTTCTCTCTCGGTAAAACGAAAATTTGCTCGCTCCGCTGGGAAGAGCCATATAATAACGCGGCGTCGTCGACGGTGGTATATGAAAAAGAAAAAGGAGAAAAGGAAGATGAAATCAAGTTCTCGATATGGAAAATTACGATGTGCTGGTGAAAACTATATGGCGCACGTTTAAGAGTTTACTCCGCGTCGAGCGTCTCTCTTTAGAGCGAAGGAGAACCCGTCACTGACGTAGATCCGCTCAATCGCAGTCATTAATCACGCGATTATATTATACAGTATCGTACATTGCATATAGTATACGCATTTGCTCTGTGCTATGATAGAATCGGACTGGATAAATTGCAATCAACGATGACCGCGCGCGCCAAACTGAAAAAAATTTTTAGGACTCTCAATCCTGATGGATTTCAGACGATTGCAACGCGAATCATAGGAAAAGTTTGACAATAATTCCGCTAACACGGAAAATGATGAAGAAGGATATGGGGGAGATATGTGATGAGAAAATAATTCCAACGAATAATTTAACAATTGAGGTCGTTTTCGATAGAGCCAAATTTTTGTTTATACACAGTAATGAAATAAGCAATGCTTTTTTTTTCACACATCCATGTCATTTCACGTTTAGCACGACTTCGTTCGAGATGAGACTGGCTCAACAATAACAACCGACATCGTGTTCTTAGTTAGACTGGAGTGTTTTATAGCGAGCGATATTATAAGCGAGAACGTGAGAGACAGCGCGCGCATGATCAAACCCACTCGCAACTTAATTGCTGCATAATTCTTTTTATACAAGTACGACGCTTACTCGTCGTCCGCGAATGTTTACAAATAGTTAACGGAGTTATACGCAGTCAGGAGGTCAAAAAAGCGATTTTTCGAGATTTTTTCTGGAAAAATATTTTAATTTATTAATGTAAAAATTTATATACATATTTTTGTAACTTTTAACTTTATTTTGAAATTTTTTACTTTTAAAAAATAATGATTCTTAGAGCCGAGAGGTCTTCTAAAAAAGGTGTTTTGCTGTGAGCACGATATCTCTGGATTGGATCATCCCAAATAAAAAAAACTTGCAAATCGGAAATTTGCACATCGCTTCCTTAGTATTTTTTCGTATTTACAAATCCTCCTCTATAAGGAAACGTTAGCAAATTTTAGTAAATGTCAGCTGTCACAGTTTTGGCTTCCTCATAGAGGAAGCTTTGTGAATACAAAAAAATACTCTGAAAACGATGTGCAAATTTCCGATTTGCAAGTTTTTTTTACTACCTCCGGTTATCGGAGTAATAAAATGGCAGCTTCGTATCGTACAATTTTCGATCAAGCTTTTTTTTTGAAAATTTCAAAATTGCATAAAATTTGCACGGTTCAAGCGATTTTTGCAACATTGAATACCAAGTAACTTTTTCCATTAAACTACCATTATAGAAATTTTGATCCTGATATAACGAAATATGTGCAAGGTAGAGCGATCACGCTCTTTCCCTAAAAATTAAAAATTTTATAAATCACGAACCCCTTGAGCAAATTTTGCGAAATTCAATACCAACAATATTTCCATTCAAACTATCGGCATAATTTTTTTTTTTAACCTGCAATCGCAAAATTTGCCGACGCTAAAGCGATCAAGCTTTTTCTTTGAAAATGTCAACATCGCATAAAATTTGCACGGCTCTAGCGATTTTTGCAAAATTGAATACCAAGTAACTTCTTTCATTAAACTAGCATTATAAAAATTTTGAGCGTGGTATCACGAAATGTGTGCAAGCTAGAGCGATCACGCGCTTTTCGCAAAAAAAATAAAATTTTATAAATCACGAACCCCTTGAGCGATTTTCGCGAAATTCAATAGCAATAATCTTTAACACTCAAACTATCTGTATAATATTTTTTAACCCGATATCACAAAATTTGCGAACGCTAGAGCAACCGCGACTTTTTTTTGAAAACTGAAACGTCGCATAAAATTCGCACGTCAATGAATTTTTGCAAAAATTATAACAAACAAGGGGACTGTGGAGCTCAGCTTATGTGCAAAATTTCGGTTCGCTACTCCAATGTGGTCTTGAGATATAGATGTTCGAATTTTTCGAGGCAGCGACACACATACACACACACATACATACATACATGCATACATCCTGACATTTTTTAAAAATATGATTTCTCGATGTTTTAGGACATTTTGAGCATACTGACATGAAAATCTTGAAAAAAAAAAATTCATGAAAACAAAGCTTCCTCTATGAGGAAGCAAATCAAAAAAAATTTCGTTAATATAAGGTATAATCTAGTGTTTGTTCGAAGGAATGAGCCAAATATCTATTTTAAACAAAATGGCGGCTTTTTGAAAAAAAAAATAGATTTTTGATGAAATTTTTTGCTTTAAATTGTTTATAAAATAGGAAATATTCATCGTTAAAAAAGAACTTTTGACTGATTACTAAAACATATATTTATAAAGCTTGTATAAAAATTTGAGATTGATCGGTTATGCCGTTTCTGAGAAATCTTGATTACCAACTTTAAAAATACAGTTTTGCGAAAAACGCGTTCAAAGTTTCAAAAGCACTTTATACCGGAGATGTCCACCCTCGTTACTTTTGAAAACACGCTCTTTTTTTATTTTCTCTATTACTTGCTAATAAACAACTATTTTACTAAAATAAGCCATAGTAATTGTAACTGCACATGTTAACTGTGCACTTCAAATTGTAAATTACTATGTTTTTACTGAGTTGCTGAAAAAAAAACATAAACAAGAAATGTAACGAAACAAGTAACTGATAAAGTAACGGAGTATTACTTTTGTGCGTTACATTGCTTTTTCATAATTTTTTCCAGAAATGCAGTAAAAAAAAGGTCATTTATTATATAAACTGAAGAGCTAACATATCCAAGAATAAATACTGTGGGTTATTTTTGTAAGATCATTGGTTATTACCAAGTAATAGAGCCAATAAAAAAAGAACGCGTTTTTAAAAGTAACGATACATCTCTGTTTTAGACATAGTAATTACGGGTTTACAAATATGCCTGTAACTTCGAAAATATTTGTTTTTCGGATTGACGTGAGATTTTCTGTGTATATACTTAAATATTATGTACATTACGAAAATGAAATTGAAAAAATTGATTTTTTGAAAATCCTGAATGCGTATAACCCCTTAAGAATATATAATTCATATAAATCAAAATACACATATTACAGATTTTTTTATATATTAAATATAGATATGGTATGAATGGTCAATATACATATCTTTGATGCATTGGTTATATATCCAATATAAATCTGAAATCCATGTGTCTATAAAATATACGTTTGGTATTGCTAGTGCATAAATCGCAAGTTTAATTTTTTTCAAATATTATAAACTACTGGTTTGCCATGGGAATTAAAATTTCATCGATAACAATCTAGTCTGTGGGTGGGTGACCGATTCCGTCAAATAAAATATTCTGCTCAGACCAGGATTTGAATCCGAAATCGATAATCTTGCCGATCTTAAAATCATGACGCTAACGATTACGCCAGAGACGACTTGGACATTTTTTGTATCGAAACCGTCTAATAGTTGCATCGCTTTCAACAGTTAGTTGTTATAGTATTATTCGTATATGGCAAATATATAATAGATGTCAAACTTTTCGCCATTTTATATGACACAAAAAAAATCATGTATGTCAAATATATGACTACTTTTTTTTCATTGGGGGAAAACACGCCATTAATATGAGATCTTCTTCCATGAAATAAGCGAAACGGTTTACCGTTTCACTCATTCTATTCTTCGTTTCAATCTACCAAATCGATCAATTTTTCCATTTACATCGTCGAAGAATGAATCTCGACACTCGGCGGCGGCGGCGGCGGCGACGGTCCATCGCGTTTTTCTATACACGGCAAAACCAGCGTTCTAGTTTGAGTCAATGAATCATCGCGCTTGACTGTACATAGTAACATTGAAAAATCGACTACTATTTATAGAATTGCGAAAAAGAGCCGCGTCCGACAGACTTGCCGAGAAAAACTAAGACACGCGAATTATCATTATTACACTCAAGTATATTTCAAGATGCGTCGTGGAAGAGTGCGAATTAAAAGCGCCAAACCGGAATTGTGCGGAAAGAGTGGATAAATCAATTTCGCAGGACAAAAGCCGCGGGAGGCGAAAAAACTCCACTATTTTTCCTCTTTTTCAAATATCTCGTATAGCATTTATTTTCATATCGTTGCTACAATTGATACAATTATCAAGAATATATGTACAATAGGAATTTCGAGTAACTTAACATTAGCTACGCGATCCTATTATTATTTTCATAAGTTGGTAGTATTTTTGTTTACTTAATATTAAAGCGTAATGATAAAATTTTAATGTCGTAGTTGTACGATGATGGATCAATGGGTTGAGGATTCGAAGCGTGAAAAGCGTGCTTCCGCAACGTTATCGAGAGACCGATGGATAGAAAAAGAGAGAAATAGAAAGAGAGAGAGAGATAATCACACACACACGCACGCGCACACGCACACACGTGCACACGCACGCACGCATACACGCACGCACGCACACACACACGCGCACACACTCGCACGCACATACGCACAGTTTCGATGGGCGATTCTTAAAAAATAACGAAATAAATAGTATTCGATCGTTCACCCGAGCCAAAAATATATACAAACAAAAATGTGCGCTAAACCATCGGTTCAGTACAATCAATTCGCGAATCTTCTCTCTCTCTCCCTTTTTCCATTATTTTTCTCTATATTTTAACTCTCTTGAAATAACGGTCCGGAAGCCACGATAAAGGTCGACAATTATGACTAGTATCTAAAAAAAAAAAATTGGAAAATTAGTTCCTAGTCGCGTCGCCGCGCCGGAGCACTTTACAGAGGCCTATTCCCGTGTATTACAACGCTTCCCGAACGATTTGAGCCAATAATTGATAAATGATGAATCAACAACGTTTTCGCCCACATCTATTCTCTCCCCTTTGACTCTTCGCGTCGCGATCGTTAATTATATATTCTTCGATTCTTCGGTTCTCGTTTAATTATGCAGTTTGATAAATTTCGAGATACACGCAGCGTTTGATCCAGACTCGAAACTTGCATTGATTGTCATGAGCTTCTATCAAGGCACGCTTAACACGCGCTTACGTATAAAAAGGCACGCTTGGAAATACGATCAAGTTGCGAGGGAGAGAGAGAGAGAGAATAGTATATTGACACGAATAGATCCATAGATTTAATTCATTGTTCACGCGCACTCATTGTTCTGCAATGTTTTACCCATAAACCTTGAAAAGGTTGCAAACGCGTGAGAAATGGTTTAGGCACTGTTGGATAATCGGTTCGTTGAAATTGCCGTTGATCGTGCGAAATCGGTGCGTCAAGCGAGTAATTGCGCTCTTGGCAGTTTCGTTGAAAGAGTCTTTCCTCAGTTTATCATTAAATATATAATTATTGTCGTCTCGCGTTGGTCGATGGCGAACGATTTATGACACGTGTTTGTTGGCGGCAAACTCGCGGACGGGCAGGCAAAAATTCCTCGATGAATATGGCGATTTTCATTTGTCCGAACCAGGCTTGCAAATAATGCATTACTTTTTGTAATGCATTGCCATTTTCATTACCCATTACAATGTAGAGTGTAATGGAAAAAAATTGTATTACCCATTACAATGTAGTGTGTAATGGAAAAAATGTCCATTACCCATTGAAATGTTGTGTGTAATGGAAAAAATGTTCATTACCCATTACAATGTAGTGTGTAATGGAAAAAATTTTCATTACCCCTTACAATATTGTATGTAATGGAAAAGATTTTTATTACTCATTTCAATGTAGTGTGTAATGGAAAAGATTTGCATTACCCATTATCATGTAGTGTGCATTGTGCAATCGAAATTTTTTTTATTACTCATTATAATGCATTGTGTAATGGAAGAAAATTTCATGACCCATTACAATGTAGTGTATAATAGAAAAAAAATCCATTACCCATTGCAATGTAATGTGTAATGGACAAAACTTTGATTGCAATTTTGGGAATGGAAAAATGTGAATGAATAAATTGCAATTTTGCATTACATTTTATTGACTTAGGACTTTAGATTTTTAGGTACCTTTAATTGTAAAAAGCATCTATTATAGATGCTTAAATTCGACGTCCTAAGTCAGTAAAATGTAATGCAAAATTGCAATAGTTTATTCATTTATATTTATCCATTCCCAAAATTACAATCAAAGTTTTGTCCATTACACATTTCATTGCAATGGGTAATGGAATTTTTTTCTATTAGACTCTACGTTGTAATGGGTCTTGAAATTTTCTTCCATTACACACTACATTATAATGAGTAATGAAAATGGTTTCCATTAGACACTACATTGTATTGGATAATGGATTTTTTTTCATTACACACTATATTGTAACGGGTAATGTAAATTTTTTCCATTACACACTACATTGTAATGGATGATGCAAATTTTTTCCGTTACACACTACATTTTAATGGGTAATGGAAATTTTTTCCATTCCTCACTGCATTGTAATGGATAATGAAAATTTTTTCCATTATACACTACATTTTAATGGATAATAGAAATTTTTCCCATTACACACTACATTGTAATGGGTAATACAATTTTTTTTCCAAAATTGCAATCAAATTTTTGTCCATTACACATTACGTTGCGATGGGTAATGGAAATTTTTGCTATTATACACTACATTGTAATAGATCATGAAATTTTCTTCTATTACACACTGCATCATAATGAGTAATCAAAAAATTTTCGATTACACACTACATGGTAATGGGTAATGTAAATTTTTTCCATTACATACTACATTGTAATGAGTGATGAAATTTTTTTCCATTACACACTACATTTTAATGGGCAATGTAAATTTTTTCCACTACACACTACATCGTAATGGATAATGAAAATTTTCTCCATTACATACTACATTGTAATGGGTAATGGAAATGTTTTCCATTACACATTCTAAAAGTAACGAATAATGCATTACTTTTACATTACAAATTTTGCAACCCTGGTCCGAACTCTATTTCCCAGCGCGTTCTCCATTCTCCTCCCTCCCTCTCTCTCTGTATCATATTTATTTATATCGCTTCTTATCCGCGTTCAATAAACTCTCGTAATCGTAATATTTACAGCAGAAGCAACTCGTAGCATTCTCCATTGAATTTTTCTGGTCTCCAAGAGAGAGAGAGAGAGAGAGAAAGAGAGAAAGAGAGAGAGAGAGAGAGAGAGAGAGAGAGAGAGGAAGGGATGCGTAAAACTATTTTTATGTACATTCGGAAGAAGTGGAAGAAAAGATGCCGTCTCTGCGGAAGAGAACATAAACTAGATGGTAGACAGTGTCGTTTGTGATGACGCACCAAGTTCGTTTTTTTTTCGGATGAATACGCTTTACGAAGCAGCACCGTGAACTTGAAATCTTCGGATTCTCGCTTTGACGGATTCGCACTGTACCTCGCTGTACCTCGTGTATCTTCCGGCTCTCACCGGTTCTCTGATGACAACGAAATTACCGCCCCTCTCGCGCAGTGCCTCGAGGCCAGCGCTTTTCTGGCCTCTCGTCGAGCTTCCGTTAGCGCAAACGGTGCCTCCGCCACAGGATGCATTCATCGTTCTGTCCGGTAATTTTTCCGCTGCCAAACCGTTGTCACCGCAACTGCGTCTCGTTTCCGTCGTGAATCTGCTGAGCGCTTTGCTGACGACGCCGTTGCATTCGCGCGGCCACGCTCTCGAATAATGTCGACTGCTGTGTTGCTGCTGCTGTTGAAGTTGCTGCTGTTGATCCCAACGATCGGTATCCATCGAACCGGCGAATGGAAAACTCGCTCTGCCCTGGGTCTTCCCGTAGAGTATAAAATCGAGCGAGTCGTCGGAATAAATGCTGCTGCGATCGCTCGAACTGTCGGTCGATATTTCGGAAACTGTGTCGCTGCCACTGTCGCTGCATTGATGTTCCCCTCCTGCAGCGACCGCGACCGCCTCTCCGAGGATGAACACCGGCGTGCACTTGAATACTTCACCGGCGGGCATCGTGTGAGTCCCCGTCGCCCTTCTCTGCGCGATGCTGACTCCGCCGATCGACTGATTGCCGATCGAACTCGAAACGCCGTTACTCTGCTCGATTATAACTATTTCCGTACCGGCTGAAAACTTTTGCGCCAGCGAATCCATGTTTCTCTTGAAGGTGTCCCTGCGATCGGGACTGAGGCCGATTCTCACGGGCATCGGTGTCGACTTTGGCTTCGAATAGATGTTCTCCGTATGCGACGAAATGGCGCGCGCCGCAGGTGCTTTGACCTCGCTTTTCTCGAAGACCAATCTATCGTTACCGCTATTCGTCGTCGGCGTCGTCATCGTTGATGACGATTTTAACGTTTCCGATTCAATCTCGGCGTTCGCTGGCGCAGACTCCGCCGTCGATGTTCTCTTCGGTATGCTCGTTTCTTCCTGTTTCGTGGATTCGACGGTTGGTGGCGGTAGTGGGGGTGGTGGTGGTGGAGGTGCTGGTTCGCTCTCTTGGTCATTCGCGACCATCGTAGAAGATGGCAGTGAGAGAGGCGCAACCGGATCGTCGAATGACAAGAACCACGGATGTTGCAGGCACTCCGTAACGGTTAGCCGTTCGCTGAAACATCATTTTAACCAGAGTTGTGAAAACAGTAATGTAAAAGTAATGCATTACCCATTACTTTAAATAATGTGTATTGGACAAGTGTATTACACATTACTGGAGGCGTGCTCAATTACAAATAAAAAAGTATTTTGTAATGTTAGCATGCCCCATAACAAATAAAAAAGTAAATGTAATCGATACATGCCCCATTGCAAATAAAAAAGTAATGTGTAATGGATGCATGTTCCATTACAAACACAAAAAGTAATGTGTAATGGATACATGTGCCATTATAAATAAAAAAGTAATGTGTAATGGATGCATGTCCCATTACACATAAAAAAGTAATGTGTAATGGATGCATGCCCAATTAAAAATAAAAAAAGCAATGTGTGATGGATGCGTGCTCCATTACAATTAAAAAAAGTAATGGGTAATGGACGCGTGCTCCATTATAATTAAAAAAAAGTAATGTGTAATGGATGCATGTGCCATTACAAATACAAAAAGTAATGTGTAATAGATGAGTGTTCCATTACAAATAAAAAAGTAATGTGTAATGTATGCACGTTCCATTACAAATTACAATTTTAAAAAAAGTAATGTGTAATGAATGGAGTGCTCCATCACAAATGGAAAAATTGCCGTGCTCGTATTAGATTTTTAGAATTTTGTATCAGTAACTCGTCATTTTTATTAGAATGCTTATAATTATGGGTAAAAGCAAGGTCAATCTAAAGTTGGATAATTTTTGGAGTTGAGTACATTTTCGTACTTCATATTTAACGATAAACTGTCTGTTTTTTTGTTTCTATTTTTTAACTTTATGGATCATTTGTGATAATTGTGGATTAACTTTTAGTGAGCGACATAAAATGATGAGACAGCAATGTGCAAGTTTCTAATATGAGCACGGCAATTTTTCTATTGGTAATGGAATATTCTCCACTGCAAATTACTTTTTTTTAAATTGTAATTTGTAATGGAACCTGCATCCATTACACATTACTTTTTTTATTTGTAATGGAACACGCATCCATCACACATTACTTTTTTTATTTGTAATGGGACATGCATCCATTACACATTACTTTTTTATTTGTAATGGGACATGTATCCATTACACATTACTTTTTGTATTTGTAATGGCACATGCATCCATTATACATTACTTTTGTATTTTGTAATGGTACATTTATCGATTTCACATTATGCAGTGTAATGGGTAAACATACAGTAATGCATTATCAAAGTAATGTATTATTTGCGACTCTGATTTTAACCCTATTAATTTTCCATGCAGCGTCATTTTCAGCAATTTTCTTCGATGGGACTGAAGAAGAAAAATAGATGTACACTACCGGCGAAAAGTTTCTGGACAAAAATTCAAAAGAGGTCTGAAACATTATTTTATGCCACTTCGCCGGAAGTCAACGTAGACTAATTTAACAAGCGGCATTTTGAAGGGGGAGAATTCGGCTTCGTTTCCTGATTTTTTAAATTATATCCCGATAGTGTATATTTGGTTCAATTTCTGTGAAAGATTGGACCCTCACCTTGGATCTTTGAGCATAAGTTTGGACATCAGGTCCCGGGCAGTTTCGGACACGTCCTCGAAGAGATCGTCCGGAAAATCAAGATGACAGCGACTTATGTTGCAGAAAGTTTCTTGCTTGGTATCACCGCCAAAGGGCGAACATCCGCTCAGCAAGACGTACAAAAGTACACCGACCGACCACATGTCCGTTGCCAGGCTTATCGGCTCGTAATTCAAAACTTCGGGGGCTGAAAATAATCCATTTTTAATACCTCGCGATGATCGACAATTGCAAAACCAAGATTGAGAGAATTTTCGAATAAGCCTCGCGACAAATTTCTTCTCTCATACTCACCAACATAATCGGGCGTGCCCAAAATTTCCCGGATGTCCGCTCCGTGGCTGATGTAACGCGATATTCCAAAGTCGCAGAGTTTCACATCGCATTCGGGAAATTCACCGGTGAGAACCAAGTTCTGTGGCTGTAACGGAAAACGCTTTTTTGAACTTCTGTTACAATATACATTTACACTTTTTGCATCTATATAAAAGTGGAACGTTGCGCGTTTGAAATGGTTGAAAATTTCCAAAGACTTGCAAAGAGAGGGCAATTAAGGGGGGAGGGAAATAGAATGCGCCTGCTTCCTCGCGAAGGCGCCACGAAACACGTTTTTATTTTTCCATTCCCGCAAATCACTTATACAAGACTGTAAATAGTGGTATTTTATTAATAAGAGGAAATTCTCTACACGCATTGCTACTCCGAAAGGAAATAAACTTTCCAGGCCGATATACGCGCGATTTAACGCGCTGCTTCGCGGATCTCGAATCGTTACGTATAAGCGTGTAACGCAACTCCCTCTTCTTCCGCCACTATTTGAGTCTACGCTATTACGCGGCGTCTATCGCGAAAGTGGATTAATAGATAGCGCGTTGAAAAAAAAATCTAGGGGGCAAAATGGACATCACCCTGAAATTGTGTTTTTTTTTCGAAAATTCAAGTAAACGAGGAAAAACGTTGAAGAAATGATTTCCTTCGCTTTTCACATGACTTTGATATCCAAGATACTTGAACCAAGCTGCTTGGCGTATTTTTGCAATTAAATTTTTTGGGCGAAAATTCAAGTAAACGAGGAAAAACGTTGAAGAAATGATTTCCTTCGCTTTTCACATGACTTTGATATCCAAGATACTTGAACCAAGCTGCTTGGCGTATTTTTGCAATTAAATTTTTTGGGCAATTCAATTCTAATCGCAGTTCTTGCTCCCAGTACCTCATTTTGCTCGGATTATCCCAGTATTTTAGTCAAAATGGGTTGATATAATACTTTCGGAGTATGTTGGGTTTTTTTCTGATGCGATAAGAATGACAATTAAAAAAAAAAAATTCCAGCTCTTCAGAGAAAATCGTCATGATAATATCAAATCCAGATCTAATCCAATTTGGATATACCAACGCCAATTTTAATGACAATTCCCCTATTTTCAAATATTTCAATTTTCAATTTTTTCCATAATTTTGGATGGTGTCCATTTTGCCCCCACTTCCCTTATGTATGAGGCATTCCACACCGATTCGACCTGGGTCTGACCCTTCACCTCTCCGATTTTGTCCGCGATTTTTTATAGTTTTGAATAACCTCTGAAAAGCACTGAGGATTTTTTTCAAATTTATTTGGAGCGGTTTGACTTAATGATAATTTTATAAACAAATTATTTTCAGTCCAAATTTAAAAATCTACAAAAAACCACAAAAGCTTGTCTTTTTATACCAAAAATTTCAAGGGTTGAGCCAGGAGCTTCCTTCTGTTTATAACAAGCTTTTGCGATTTTTTTTTTCTGAATTGAGTGGGCCGTTATCCAAACATTTTTGTATGAATTAAAGGTGTTTAAAAACACTCAATTAGGGTTTCTCCTCGTATAGGTAAATTTTTTTTTTTTTTAATTTTAATGTGAACAAATCTGAACAAAAATCACAAAAATTCCATTTTTAATGTATGACAAATTTCAAGTATCAAGCCAAAGTGGACAGGGGTTTCCTTCCATTTATAACAAGCTTTTTCGAAAAAAAAAATTAAATAGAAAGAGAAACCTGAATTGAGTGGGCCCTTATCTAAACATTTTTTAAACACCTTCAATCCATACAAAAATGTTTGGATAATAGCCCACTCAATTCAGGTTCCTCCTTCTATTTAAATTTTTTTCTTTGGAATAAGCTTATCGCTCAACGCTTGAAATTTTTTATATAAAAAACGGAATTTTTGTTATTTTTTTCGCATTCTGAAATTGAGGCTAAAAATAATTTGGTTATAAAATTTTGGTTAACTCCAATCGCTTCCAAAAAATCTGAAAAAAATCCTGAGTGCTCTTCAGAGGTACTATATATACTACAAAACCACAAAAAAATTGCGGACAAAATCGGAGAGGCGAAGGGTCAGACCCAGGTCCAATCGATGTGGAATGCCCCATATATATATGAGGCATTCCACGCTATTTCGATCAAAATCTTGCCTTAATGATTCCGATTTTCCTCTAAATTTTTTATATAATGAAACACATTGAAAAAATAAATTCCAAATTACTTCATAATTTTTCGATCACGCGTTCTTTGGTTGTTTTTTCGAAGGTCCCCTTTGTAAAATCTGAAAAATTCAGAATAATCTAATAATTTTTTTTTTTGCAATTTTTTGAATTTTACTCATAGAGTATTAAAATCTCCATTTTGGAACGAAGCCCAAAAATTTTGTTATATTTTATTAGATGATTCTGAATTAATAAAATAAAATAAAATCCAAAAAACGCGTGACCAAAAAATTCTGAAAAAATTTGAGACATGTTTATTCAATGTCGTTTTTTCTATAAAAAATGTAGAAGACAATCGAAATCATCAAGGCAAGATTTTGATCGAAGTGTCGTGGAATGCCTCATATATAGAAAGAGAGAAATGAACTGGTGCAAGCTAAAAACGAAACACCAAGAATTCTTCATGATACGAGCTGATTCGACGAAATTCCAAAGTGGCGGTTGAATGTGTGTTGGAAAGGATGTTGCATTTGTACGAATCGTTATATTCACGTACGCGAGTCTTCTAATCCAATTTGTTGGCAGAATCATGTTGCCCAGCGTGAGCTCATTTTGACAACGATTTGGGTCGTTCAACGCGTTGACGTTCTTCGCAAATTTGAGATCCAAAAGAGAGAGCAGTGAGAGCGGAGCTCGCTGGTTCTCGATTACTTTGCCAAAAGTTTAAAAGCTCTACGAATATCTCTCTCGGTCTCTCTCTCTCTCCTCGCTGGATGTGCACACATTTGGTCCACACCGCACCTGAGAAGTACCGATCGGCCGAAAGTTTATCGGCGCCCGGACGTCGCCGAACTCGCGCCCGGCGTTTCGCGGCGCGAGTGAGGTAGGTCGATGCTGTCGACCGCGGCGCGCGCGATTCCCCTCGTCCCAAGTTATTTTTACGCCGAGTCGAGTTATTTTTACCATCTCCTTTCTTTCTTTCTCGCGCACGGCCAGCAGCCGATTCAGAATAAACGCAAACTGGCGTCGTCGCGGGAGAGGAAAAGGCGGCAGAGTCTGGGCATTCGTGCCAGAGGAAATGGGAATGGGTTTCGAGTAGAGTGAAATATTTTGTTTTTTTTTTAACCATTTTCATTTTTTCCATGAACAGGCGCGAGAGTTTCAACCGATTATTCATCCATACAGAGGAAGTGGGGCAAAATGGACACCATGCAAAATTATAGAATAAATTGACAATTTAAAAAATTATAAAATGAGGGAATTATAATTGGCGTTAATATAACTAAATAAATTCACCCACGAAAAATCAGTTCCTTCAATATTTTCATGATAATTTCCTATGAAGAGTTGGGGGAAAAAAATTGTCATTTTCATCGCATTGAAGAAAAACAGCCCTACATACTTTAATCTTAAGACCTGAATGAAATGAGGTAGGAGCAAGACGACCGTAATTGTAAAAAAATAATTAATGTAACTCCGAATAAAATTGAATTCCGCTAAAAGTTTAATTTAAAAAATTTGCCAAGCAGCTTGGGCCAAGTATCTTGGAAATTGAGGTGACGTGAGAAGGGAAGGCAATTTTTTCAACGTTTTTCTTCGTTAACTTGATTTTAATAAAAAACAAATTTCAGGGTACCATTTTGCCCCTATATTATTTTTAATTACAGGAATAAGCGTCGACTTACCTTAATGTCGAGGTGGGCTACGTTGAAGGAGTGAAGGAAAGCTATACCATCGAGAATTTGTCTAAGGAGTCTCGCAACCTGACGTTCCTCCGGTACTTCGTCCCTGTCGAGCACCATTTGCAGTTCACCACCCGGAGCCCTTGAAAATATATCATCATTTCGATCAATTGAGCTTGTGAATTTCCAAGCGATCAATTTCATAATCTCGATCATATCCCATACTTGACATCAGAGCTGGAAAGTACTCGAAGCACTCAAAAAGTACTCGAAGTACTTAAAAAGTACTCAAAGTACTTAAAAGTACTCGAAGTACCTAAAAGTACTTTTTAAGTACTTGAAGTACTGCCCAGCTCTGATAAGTACTTAATAAGTACTCGAAGCACTTAAAAAGTGCTCGAGGTCGAGCTCGAGGTACTTAAAAAGTGCTCGAAGTAGTTAAAAAGTACTCGAAGTACTTAAAAGCTACTTGAAGTAATTAAAAAGTACTTGAAGTACTTAAAAGGTATGGTAGTTAAATTTTCAAGTACTTGAAAAGTACTTCAAGTATGGTACTTAAATTTTCAAGTACATGGCCTGTACTTAAAGTATCGTACTTAAAATTTCAAATACTTTTCTGTACTTCAAGTACTTTTTCAAGTACAAGTATCGAGTACTTTTGAATGTGTCTTGCTGGTGGTTGCATTTACAAAGCCTTTGAATATGTAATTGAAAATAATATTTCGTGACGTATGGACATGTCCCCTCAACTGTAGTCTAGGACAGTTTTTCGAAGACGAACACAAAGTTGGAGTAGTTTTAACTATCCATGTATTATATTCTTTATTTCTTCATTTTCATAACTGTATCAAAATAAATCGTAATTACAATCTTCAATGCGTTTTTTGAATTATTTTTAATTTTTTGTTTGAATACTTCTGTTCCAATATGCCTCAGCCTAATCTCAGTGTATTGCACAGGGTGAAAATATCTTTTGATACAAAAAGTACTCGAATAAAAATCAAATGTAAGTACTAGAACTTACGAGGTATAGCTGAAAACTTGACAAGTACTTGATACTTGATTTTTCAAGTACTTGTACTTAAAGTACTTCAAGTACTTGTACTTCAAGTACTTCAAGTGCTTGTACTTCAAGTACTTCAAATCTCAAGTATTTCAAGTAATAAGTACGTACATCAAGTACTGCCGGTACTTTATACTTAAAGTACTCAGGGCACTTTGTACTTGAAATACTTCCCGGTACTTTGCCCAGCTCTGATTGATATTATAAGCTAATTATACATATTCAACGACGAATGTGCGAGTACTCACAGTTCGAGCACGAGAACCATTTCCGTATTGGTCTCGAATACCTCGTGGAGGGATACGAGTCGCGGACAGTGCGCCGCGGCATCCAGCACCGCGACTTCGTGAAGGGCCTCGGCTCTGAGCTCCTGAGCCCTTCGTCTTTTTCTCAAAAATTTAGCAGCCCATTGGCGTCCGTTGGATCTTTCCCTGCATCTCCGTACCGTCGCGTACTTTCCCCTGTATATAAATAACAATGGATGAGAATACATTGACAAAATACGAGGTAACTACAGCACAATCAATAGCAATGGCTGACAATTGGTAGAAAAGGAAATCCATATTTTTTGTCCAATTTTAACATCATTTCACAAATTCCATTGGCATTTGTACACGCGACTGAAATCGGAGGGGAGTTGGCCGTTGAACGGATAGGACGAAGGAGAAGAAGAATAAGAAGAAGGAGTAGGAGAAGAAGGAAGCTGGCTCCTTTGTTCCGCCACGATATAGAGCCGCCATCAATGCAGCTCGCATTCGGGTTTACGACTGCATTGCACTCGCTCTCCCCTTCGCAGACTCATTCTCAATTGTTCCAATCGTTTCGCACACCTGCGCGAGAAAAAGCTCACGCGTGAAAATGATGAGGCGTCCGAGAAACGGAACAAAAAACGACTTCATTAATTGGGTTTGTGTGTCTGTGTTTTGTTTTAAATTTGAGTAAGCATTTAGAAAGATCCCAGAAAAATTTCTTCACCTTTAGGGAAGTTGGATACTTTATTAACTTGATCGTACTTTCGAAATATTCGTGGCATGAATTTTTCGAGTGAGGACAAAAAAGTTCCTCCACTGCGAAATTAAATTTTTCGTCTTGGAGGCGCGAGAAGCAAACACGACGCGCGAACCCCGTCCTCAATTTCAGGTTTCCCTTTCGCCTGTGGCCTAGATTCGCGAAGGATCGCGCGCGAAGAACTTTGGCGCGAAAGGTACAATCTCGCTGATTTGGCCCTGCTCGCTCTTTCGCTCGAAAAACATACGTATATGTATGTAATTATCAGAATTACAGAGGAGGAGGCTAAAAGTCCCAGTGCTTAATATTCGTGGACTAATCCAGTAATTTTCTTCAAGGACTAGTGGAGTATTACGCCATTTCGAGCTGGAAGTCTAGTGATTTCTTTTGCGGTGCTGCTCGTAAAAATTACTAGACAAATTTTATATGAGGAATGAGGAGTATGGAGTAATATGAAGTGTCAGGTATCCCGGGATTAAGTTATGAAGCTTTACTGAACGCTTGAGGCATCAGGAATCCTGAAATGAAGTTAGGAGAGGTCACTTGATTTAGGAAGGTTCCAGGGATTAAGTTCTGAGGCTTTACTGAACCTTTGAGGGGTCAGGAATCCTGGAATTCAGTTGGGAGACGTCACCTAACTTAGGAAGGGTCCAGGGATTAAGTTCCGAGGCTTTACTGAACCTTTGAGAGGTCAGGAATCCTGAAATGAAGTTGGGAGAGGTCACTTAACTCAGGAAGGGTCCAGGCATTAAGTTCCAAGGCTTTACTGAACCTTTGAGGGGTCAGGAATCCTGAAATGAAGTTGGGAGAGGTCACTTGACTTAGGAACGGTCCAGGGATTAAGTTCCGAGGCTTTAGTGAACCTTTGAGGGGTCAGGAATCCTAGAATTTAGTTGGGAGAGGTCACCTAACTTAGGAAGGGTCCAGGGATTAAGTTCCGAGGCTTTACTGAACTCGTAAGGAGTCAGGAGTCCTGACATCAAGTTCTGAGGCGTTACTTAACTTATGAGTGGTCCGAGACAGTACGTGTATGTATTTTCGCCAATTTTCGTCACCATCAGAAAGGATCGGGAAATTTTTGAGACTCTTTGAAAGTCTCGCCGGTGTTAAAGGAGCAGAGAGGAGTCGATGTTGTTGGTGTATAGAAAGCAGCCACCGCATACACTTTCTCCGCAAGATGAAGGCCTCTTTCTCTCCCTCCACTGGTCCTCTTCTCGCACGCTCTATCTTGCTTATTTGTTCCAAGGAACCTCTCGCAAGTGTGCGTATGCGCGCGTAATATAAATTTGAATGCGCGCGAAGTACGAATTTGAAATTCGATACGCCAAATAAATGAGAGCAGAAAAAGGCTTCGACTGCGGGTTCGTACACTTGTGATGAGGGATATTACAGATAAGCGGATTATCATTCGGCCTCGGACAAGTTATCCTCTGTTTTGCGTTGTCCAATTTATTCGATCACGCTGATTATAAAAGCGCTCGCGTGCAATATAAAAAGGACACTTTCCAGTCCTTGTGACACGAAGATGGCTTCTCTCGTGTCTTAAGACTCCTTCCGCTGTACTTGATACTTTGAACTCGCTTGCTAAGTCGCCGCTGCAGCGGAGGTCATCGACATCCAAGTGTCTTTGCCTCAATTGTAATCCGGGTATCTCACGGTCAGCGCGACGGTCATCGCGGTTATCCTCCACATCGTGGAGACACGCGGACACGGTAATTTCAACGAGCGGCTGGCCGAGCGGATCATGCGATCTCGCAAGTTTGAGCTCTCGCTCCCACGGAAAATAAACCGTTTTGCACGGTAAACGTGAACTAATGGAGAAGCCAGTTTTCGTAATCGTAATATTCGCATCGCACCAGCTGGGCTTTGTCCCGGGCGTTTGTCGCTAGGACAAGAAAGTCCGACGACAAAGACCTCGCGCAAAATTTACTTGTCTTTAAAAAAGCGTATCAAAATCATCAACTTTCATGGGGGTATGAGTTACATACACCGTCGGCCAAAAGTTTGGAAACACTCGCCCCGATTCTACGCCATACAAAAAGTTTTACTGCTCTTTCAAAAATGAAGGTATTTTAATTCACCAAGCGGCGTTTTAAAGGGGGGGGGGGGGTTCAATGGGTCGTGAACCAGAATTACCATGCCAACAAAAAGCTGAAAAACGACCATCTTTCAAAGGATGTACAGGGTTAAAAAAAATCGCAACATTTTTTTGGAATAAGCAAAATGATGCTGAATATGTCCCCTTTAAAACGCCGCTTAGCAAATTGAAATGACTTCATTTTTGAAAAAGCAGTGAAACTTTTTGTGTGAATCGATTGGCGAATGGACCAGGTCCAAATGCTTTTTGGTGCGATATACTCAAGTTCTTTGAGTTTCCAACGAGGTAAAAGTCTGTCCACTCGCGCCTGCGTCAATGTCTGTAACATGGGCTGCCAACTATGGCGCGGGGCATTCGATAATGATACAGAGAGCACAAGAAAAAGTCTATTTCTCTTATTCTCCCTTTTGCTCGCTCAAATTATACATACCGTTACGCAAGAGTCTTTCTTCTTCGCAAAGCGATGTCAGTGTGTTTGGGTAAGAATCTGTGTACCTATGATGTGTCACATATTGACCAGAGCGCACTGACAAACGAGAAAACGTAACCAACACGCGCATCATTCGCGCGTGTTCTTACGTTTACAAGCATTCTATATTACTACGACATATATATTAGGGTGAATCGAAAAAATTAAAAACTGTTGGCTACCCTCCAAAATCAAAGATATCGTTGAAATAAAGGTTTCTGTGCAACGGTTCGATTTTTTTAATTTTCTTAAAGGGCGCGCGGGACGTTTGAAAACGCCATTTTTCGCGTCAAATTTACTATATCACTGATAAACGGAAACAGATCATTCAAAAAGTTCTGAATTTTTTATATAAGGTGCCCAGGTATGTACTCTTTCAAACCCATATTTACTGAACATTAACAAATGGTTCATATCTTCGAAAAAAAATCTCTGAAAATCAATATTTTCACTATTTTTCAATTAATTATATCATTAAATATTGATTTTTGTCTTCTAAAACGTTTTTGTATTTCTTCCATCTTTTTTCTTGTAAAACTCGGTATCAGTATTGCTTACAATGCGAAAATTGCTAAAAAATAAATATTTATTTTGGAAATTTTTATATTTTGAAAAGATTTATTTTTTAGCAACTTTCGCATTGTAAGCAATACTGATACTTAGTTTTACAAGAAAAAAGATGGAAGAAATACAAAAATATTTTAAAAGCCACAAATCAATATTTAATGATGTAATGAATTGAAAAATCTCTGAAAATATTGATTTTCAGAGATTTTTTTTCGAATATATGAACCATTTGTTAATATTCAGTAAATATGGGCTTGAGAGAGTACATATCTGGGCACCTTATATAAAAAATTCAGATTTTTTTGAATGACCTGTTTCCGTTTATCAGTGATATAGTAAATTTAACGCTAAAAATGACGTTTTTAAACGTCCCGCGCGCCCTCTAAAAAAATTCAAAAAATCGAACCGTTGCACAGAGACCTTTATTTCAACGATAACTTTGATTTTTGAGGGTAGCTAATAGTTTTTAATTTTTTCGATTCACCCTAATATATATATATATATATCGTAGTTACAAGCTGTACAATCCACACTACGCGGTTCGGTAACTTTCTCGGAAATCGAGAACGCACCGGATCGCGCCTCTTGGCGGAAAAACCGGATTTTCAACCAAGACACATTCGAGAGTGCACTAAGAAGAGCAGAGCAGAGAGAGAAAGAGAGAGAGAGAGAGGGAGAGAGAGGGAAGCACCTCCGCGGTCAACATACACGAAGATGCGGGTAATTTGCGAACGATGAGAAATGCCAATGGCGACAAGTCCGATAATCTCGATTGGTAATCGAGATTCGATCAAACTGGGTGGAGGTTACGATGGTTATTGATACACTGGGGAAAACGGAGCAAAACGGCCACCCTCGAAAATAATTTTAAAAAGACTTTTCAAAAAATTGGCAATTAAATTTTTGAAAAAATTTAATTTTTATCGTAGACGCGTTATCGTTTTTTTTTTAGTATAGTGGAGGTGGCCGTTTTGCTCCTGGTACCTCATTTCGCTCTAGCCCTAGGATTATCCCAGTATTTTAGTAAAAGTGGGGTAATACTATCAGACATTGTTGTTTATGGCATGCCAAATGTTGCTAAAAAAATTTTAGATTCTTATTGTATCACGAAAGACGGAAATTTCAATGAAATAAAATTTTTTGGTAGGACGGTAAGGGCATCCTTAAGGCCCACTGGTTCAAAAAATCAATTTTTTAAAAATATTTTTCGCAAGATAAACATCTTAGAAGAATAGACTGTAAAAGTTTCAGACCAAAATTTAAAATGTTTTTAAAGTTAAGAAGAGAGCAATTAACTAATAAGTTAATATTAAAAATGACTAATTACTACGGTTTGGCAATCACCAGGAACTGTAAATCTCTCGAAGAAATGAAGAGAGCTTTGAGATAACTTTCAGGAAACGGAAGGATTGCTCTATGCACCAGGCATATCAGATTAATGTAAGTATAATTTGTTTATACAAAATCTGTTGCCAAAACTTTAAACGCGTTTGTCTCGAAACTACGTTTTCGAAATTTCGGGAAAGTACTGACTAAAAACTATTCAACCGATTCAACTACAAATTTTACCCATTATTTTAAACACACATTGCTAAATACTTAATCTTTAAAACATTCAATTCTTTAATAATAAATGAATTTTTTTAAATAATTTATTTAAAAAAAAATTCTATGTCAAAGACCTTTTTGTTCACAAGTCCGCCATTTTTTTTCTTGAAATATGCATATGATAGGTTATAGACCTAGAATTAAGTCTACAAAACAATAATCTCTTTGGATTTTTTTTTCAGATGGAAGACTGTGTGCTTCCCCGAAACAAGTCACCTTTTTTTCGAGGATTCCACTTTGACGTACGAAATCATAAACAAATTCATGTAAAATTAAGTAAACAAAATTTTGTTTGTACTCTTTAAGGATGTTGAGTCCCAAATCGCAAATGATGAGAAAATTCTGAAAATTCGGTATGTTTTTGGATGAATTATTTAAGAGGTCGTGTAAACATTTCACGACGATTAGGAAGCTCGTTATCGAACAATTAACATTAAAAAATTAAATTAAATTAAATGTAGTCTCATGGAAAGTGATATCACTTTGCGATAAGTTTTTTTGTGACCTCTCAATTTTTTAATATCTACACTATATTGAAAGCAACGGAAACAAAACGGAGTTTATTGATAAATATTTTTTTTATTTGTTTAAAGAATTGTTCTCAACAAAATTTTAATATTTTAATAACGAGCTTCCTAATCGTCGTGAAATTTTTACACGACCTCTTAAATACTTTATACAAAAACATACCAAATTTTCAGAATTTTCTCATCATTTTCCATTTTAACCCTTAAGGAGGTTGAAGTAATGATGATAGAATTCTGAAAATTTAATACGTTTTTACAGGAAGTATACGGGAGGTCGTGTAAAAATTTCACGACGATTAAGAAGCTTTTTATTGAACGATAAACATTAAAAGATTTCATAGGGACTCAACATCCTTAAGATAAAAATAACAACATGTAAAAATTTCAAAACGATCGCATTGTATTTGGTTATTTAAAAAAATTAATGAAAAAACGTCGAAATTTCTGTCGTCACAGTGGACTACTACCTTGAAAAGCAAAACATTATTATTATTATTATTATTATTATTATTATTATTATTGTTCTTATTATTATTCGAATATTATTTTGAGCGTGACGCTTTTATGATTGCGATAAAAGAAACTAATCAGGGTTGGTGTATTAATTACATTTGTATTTTGTATTTAGTGAAAATTTTGATACTAAATACATTTGTATTTTGTATTTAGTGAAAATTTTGATACTAAATACATTTGTATTTTGTATTTAGTGAAAATTTCGATACTAATTACATTTGTATTTTGTATTTAGTGAAAATTTCAATACTAAATACATTTTTATTTTGTATTTAGTGAAAATTTCGATACTAAATATAATTGTATTTTGTATTTAGTGAAAATTTCGATACTAATTACATTTGTATTTTGTATTTAGTGAAAATTTCGATACTAAATACATTTGTATTTTGTATTTAGTGAAAATTTCGATACTAATTACATTTGTATTTTGTATTTAGTGAAAATTTCGATACTAATTACATTTGTATTTTGTATTTAGTGAAAATTTCGATACTAAATACATTTGTATTTTGTATTTAGTGAAAATTTCGATACTAATTACATTTGTATTTTGTATTTAGTGAATTTTTCGATACTAAATACATTTGTATTTTGTATTTAGTGAATTTTTCGATACTAAATACATTTGTATTTTGTATTTAGTGAAAATTTCGATACTAAATACAATTGTATTTTGTATTCAGTGAAAATTTCGATACTAATTACATTTGTGATTTGTATTTAGTGAAAATTTCGATGCTAAATACATTTGTATTTTGTATTTAGTGAAAATTTCGACACTAAATACATTTGTATTTTGTATTCAGTGAAAATTTCGATACTAAATACATTTGTATTTTGTATTTAGTGAAAATTTCGATACTAATTACATTTGTATTTTGTATTTAGTAATTAGCTAATTACAAATTTGCCCAACTCTGAAACTAATTCATAAGTTAAAGGCTGGATGAGTGCGGTACGAATGAGAGCGATGACGTTTAACGGAGAACCGTTCGTTTTTTCTTGGACGAAGAACGTCCTCCTGATGGTCAACCCCTCGAGGAATGCCGCCTCACGGTGTAACGAGTCACCGATCCGGTGTTCACGACCGCTTTATTCATACCGATTCTTCTCCGGGTCACAGAATACCCCGTCGTAATATCAATATCGATTGTAATACATTATGAAAAGTAAAAGTCGCACCGGACCGATCGTTCGAGCCGTAAAATTCAACTCGTAAGCTTCAACTTGGACTATAATCCTTATGTGGGTTAGGAAATGTGCTAACGATATATTTCGACTAATAGCACATACAAGGTCCCAGGATTGCGCCTATTCTTTCGTTTGCCCGACTCTTCACAGGAGAGACAACCGCTGGAGTAAAAAAAAACTCGCTTCCGCACTTTTATAAACTGTATCAATGCGCGGGGGGGGGGGGGGGGGGGGTATCACGTCGCGATCATCGACTGCAGCTTCGTCGTCGTCGCGGAGAAGCCTGGCGCCTCCGCGACAACGCGCTGAAGAAGCAACCTCGGGTCTTTGCCCGATAAACGTGACATATATATGTACGGGGGAGACCGGGGCAAAATGGACACCATAAAAAATTATCGAAAACCATTGAGAATTTAAAAAACTTCGAAAATGGAGAAATTATCATGAGAATTGTCGTTAAGGCGGTATTTTGGTCTAGGGATATACATTTTGAGCGTTTTGTTGAGCTCGAGAAAAAAAAACATATTTTTACCATTATTTTTTTACAACATATTTATTAATATTTTTTAAAATAGATTTAAAAAAATTCTAGAAAAAAAAATTAAATAAGTTATAAGCTGGGGCTAAAAATGATAAAATTCTTGGCTGGGGCAAAGCATCCTCAATTTCGTCAAAGTAATCGTGCATTTTGAGAATTTTTTGAAAATAACGATCTACGAAATAGTTGATGAAAGAAAATAATCCGCAATTAGCGTATGGATGTTTAACCCGGAAGTAATGAAGGCCGAGGTCGATAAAGACGGTAAAGAAAAGCATCGAAAAGGCGATCCAAGGAACAAACGCGGCGTTGCTATATAAGTAATGATCGCGTTTAGTTGCGCGGGCCCGCGTTGATGAAAAAAAGGCACGCCAGAGGGTTCTCCGAGAGACGGTTAATCGCGCGCACAGTCCGCAATCCCGTCGTCGTGCGAGCAAACGTCTCACAGTCTTGTACAGTATCTATGTATATATGGGGCATTCCATACCAAATCGACCTGAGCGTGACCCTCGACCTCGCTGATTTCGTTTACGATTTTTTGTATGATTTTTCCAACTCAAAATAGCATTCAGAATTTTTTTCAGATTTTTTAAACTAAATTTGAGTATGTTATGATTCTTCGAACATTTTTTTCAAAAACCTCGAGAGCCGTAATTTAAATATCTGAAAAAATTCGCAAAAATCCGGTGTCAAAAATGAAAATTTTTGATCCAAAATTCATGATGTCCAGGCTTTCGCTTCTACCTCGATTGTAGGTTTTTATGAAGAAAACGTAAACAAAATAGATACAGAAATTAACCAACTATTTTTGGAAACTGTTGTTTAACGATAAAGATACCCAAGCCCCTTTTCACGGTAGATCGATTTTTGAATCTATTATTTTTTTTTACGTTTTCTTCATAAAAACCTAAAAAAATCATAACGTACTCAAATTTGGATCAAAAAATCTGACAAAAATTCTGAATGTTATTTTGAGTTGGAAGAATCATATAAAAAATCGTAAACGAAATCAGTGGGGTCGAGGGTCACACTCAGGTCGGCTTAGTATGGAATGCCCCATATGTATATATGTATATTCATATTACGACTAGCGCACACTCTCCCGCCTTATCGGTGTGCCGAGAGCCGCGCGCGGTCGGGGGAGCGCTAACATCCGGAGTTGCTCGAGCTCCGATGGGCCCCTTTCGACATCCGGTCTGCTACGTCAAACCGCATAAACCGAGCGCGCGCGCGATGAAACAAACGGGGGAAAAAACGTGAAAAATGGAATTTAAAAAAAAAAAAACGTCGGCAAGACGAAGAAACGGATATACATTTTGGGGAAGTGGGGGCAAAATGGACACCATACAGAATAATAAAAAAAATTGAAAAAAAAATTGAAATAGCAATCAACTTAAAACAGAAATTGACGGGAGAATAAACGTGGAAAATTGGCGTTAAATAAACTCAACAACACAAAATCAGATCTAGACTTGATGTTTTCCTATGAAAAGTTGGAAAATTTTTAAAAAATAGAGTATAGTCAAAAATATATTTTTCGATATATTGAGAGTATTATTCATAGTAAATTCATTAAAAAAAAAATTTTAAAGATGGTATCCGCTTTGCCCGCCAGACTTGTTTTTCGACGCGCAATCTAATCGATAAAAAACGGTATTCCTAGATGAAAAGCAAAGAATTATAGCATTGTAGTGGCGTTATCTCTTATGGGGTCCATTTTGCCCCAATTTCCCTTGTATCAAGAGCAAATAATTTCGCATTATTGTCCGGCCGTCCTGCCGCGTTCCAATTAGTCTTGATATAATGTTCATGATATATACGTGTGTGTACCCTTCTATTTCGTATGTGCACTTTGCCGAGGAACTTTCGCGAAACGGAATGGCGAAATGAGCCACGCGAAGAAAATGAAAGAGCGGACGAAGAGGGAAGAAAAAATGAGGAGAAGAGAAAAAAGGTCGCCAATTCCTGGTGCGGATTTTTTTTTAGTGCCGCAGGGCAACGGGTCTCCTCTGTTTAACAACGATATTACGCAGCTGAGCTCGTAAAAAAAATATAATATCGCTGACGTCCATTTCTAGTTTCATTCTCACAGTGTCAACTATACGTGCAATATATGTATATATTAGGGTGGGTCAAATAAAATGACTAATTTTTTTTTCTTCGATATAATGAAAAATGTATTGTTTCGCATCTAAAAAAACCCTCTGCAGGTATTAGCCCTTCATATTTAAATTAAGAGGTCCCTCATCGCAAATTTTTATTTCCCATTTAAATAACATGGGAATTTTTTTTTCTTACTTTGAAATTTTATTAGACTTTAACCGTTGAGGTTAGGAGAGTTTTTAGCACATTTTTGTAGAACATTTGATGCTCTACAAAAAAGCTCTCTTGTGTTTAAACGATAAAACTAACCGTTCAAAACGAGGTAAGTATATACAATCCAGAGCTAATTGTCACCGATTATTTTTTGAACGGTTAGTTTTATCGATTAGACACAAGAGAGCTTTTTTGTAGGGCATCAAAAATGTGCTAAAAAACTCTCCTAACCTCAACGGTTAAAGTTTAATAAAATTCCAAAGTTAAAAACAAAAATTTCCCATGCTGTTTAAATGGGAAATAAAAATTTGCGATGAGGGACCTCTTAATTTAAATATGAAGGGCTTATACTTGCAGAGGGTTTTTTTGAGATGCCAAACAATACATTTTTCATTATATCGAGGAAAAAAAAATTAGTCATTTTATTTGACCCACCCTAATATATATATACACATACAATACGTTCTGAGGCGCGTGTGACAAGATCGACAGCGGGGACTGAGCAGTCAGTAGCAGTCGATCAACTCGACGTGAGGTCTCTACGTGCCCGCGGTAAACTCGTAATTACATATTATGTTTTAAAGTTGGCAGGCTCATAAATATATCTATATACGTTATACAATATAGACTGTATACGCGGTGGTATACGGTATATTCGTCGAGAAGAGCCACGGTCATGGGAACGCGACGACACTCGCGATCGAACGTATACATTCTTCGCTTTCCCGATAAATATGGCGCGTGCATTCGGGTGGTGGTCTAGACAACAACAACAACAACAAAAAACAACGATCACTAGAATAAACCAAACGAAGGGAGCGGTGGTTTAGAAGCCTCGATCATGAAGAGAATCCACTCTGAACAAGGCCCAAATTTTATCTTTGAGTCGAAAAACGCCTTTTTTTGTTCATATAGCCGCCATATTGCGATTTTTTTTCTCGTTTTTTCTGAGTCATTAAGAATTTTTTTTTTTAATGTTGTATCGGATGCAATCGTGTCAGCTAGCACACCCCTTTTTTAGCCCAAACTTTGCCATTACAATTTTCATTTTTTTTCCTCAAACTTTTTTTTGTTCATTGTCAAAATATTAATACATAAGTTGTAAAAAAAAGAATGGTAAAAATATATATTTTTTTATCGACTTCGGCAAAACGCTTGAAACCTGTCTCTAGACCAGAATACCGCCTTAATAAACTAATAATTTTTTTTGCACGTCATATGGATGTATTTTTGTTTCCCCGTTTTTTAAAACAAGTTGTCACACATGCTTGGGTCAATTTGTGCCGATAACTCTATTCCCGGAAAGAACAGCGCTCGGTTAGAGCCAAGTCACGCGTAATTTCTCGGTTCCTCTCCCTCTGTTTCGCTTCTCCGTTAAACTTATTAACAAAGCTTCTTGCCGGAATCGTTGGGCGACCGACTCCACGGTCATTGAAAAATCTTGACGACAGTTCGCCTTGGCAACAGTAAAAAAAAATGTTTCTCGGAGAATCCTCGCAGTAACAGTGCGTGTAGGCCCGTAGCTGAATTATGAATGCGTGCGCTTCTCACGTGACTCACCCACCCGCGTAGATACGCATCGGGCGTGACTCGACTCACTCTCTTTCTCTCTCTCTTTCGGACGCTTGAAATGTGCACGCACAGTGCAAGTTTGTGCATGCGAGGAATTTTACTCTCCACTGTTGCAGAGGGAGAAACGTTCGAAAGGGGGAGTGCGAAACGCAATTTTTGCCGTCTGACACTTTAGTGAAAACTATATGTACCGCGGGATAATCCGACTGATATTCTCTTGTACGCAACTTGATCATTACGAGTGTAACCAGTACAACCAGTATAATTTACTGTACCAGTCTCCAGTAATATTGGAGTACACCAGTTGTAATGTTACAGTACAACCAGTACAATTTACTGTACCAGTCTCCAGTAATATTGAACTATACCAGTTGTAATGTTACAGTACAACCAGTACTATTTACTGTACCAGTCTCCAGTAATATTGGAGTACACCAGTTGTAATGTTACGGTACAACCAGTACAATTTACTGTACCAGTCTCCAGTAATATTGGAGTACACCTGTTGTAATGTTACAGTACAACCAGTACAATTTACTGTAGCAGTCTCCAGTAATATTGGAGTACACCAGTTGTAATGTTACAGTACAACCAGTACAATTTACTGTACCAGTCTCCAGTAATATTGGAGTACACAAGTTGTAATGTTACAGTACAGCCAGTACAATTTACTGTACCAGTCTCCAGTAATATTGGAGTACACTAGTTGTAATGTTACAGTACAACTAGTACAATTTACTGTACCAGTCTCCAGTAATATTGGAGTACACCAGTTGTACTATTACAGTACAACGAGTACAATTTACTGTACCAGTCTCCAGTAATATTGGAGTACACCAGTTGTAATGTTACAGTACAACGAGTAAAATTTACTTTACCAGTCTCCAGTAATATTGGAGTACACAAGTTGTAATGTTACAGTACAACGAGTACAATTTACTGTACCAGTCTCTAGTAATATTGATCTATACCAGTTGTAATGTTACAGTACAACCAGTACAATTTACTGTACCAGTCTCCAGTAATATTGGAGTACACCAGTTGTAATGTTACAGTACAACCAGTACAATTTACTGTACCAGTCTCCAGTAATATTGAACTATACCAGTTGTAATGTTACAGTACAACCAGTACAATTTACTGTACCAGTCTCCGGTAATATTGGAGTGCACCAGTTGTAATGTTACAGTACAACCAGTACAATTTACTGTACCAGTCTCCAGTAATATTGGAGTACACCAGTTGTAATATTACAGTACAACCAGTACAATTTACTGTACCAGTCTCCAGTAATATTGGAGTGTACCAGTCTCCAGTAATATTGGAGTATACCAGTTATATTATTACCGGATACTTTAGTAATTATCACTGGCTTATCCATAAATTGGTACCGCATTTTTTGTACTGTTTGCACAGAGATATCGCGCGCGCAGGGCGAATCAATTCGCCCGTGACGGTACATGATAACGGTTGTCCAGTGTGACGAATCTCGACGCAGCGATTCTTTTCTACATTGTGGACTTTGTGTGGTTTCTAAAAAACGCCATCAGACCGCTGCGGCACGGGCGCTCGCGTCATCGTGGAAAATACCTTTTTTGCCGGATGAGTACCTGTCTGTTGGTTGGAAGGGGAAGGGGAGGCGGTGGCGGTCAGAGGCCCCGGCTGTATGAGTCACCTGCGCCGCTCGCGCAGGAAAAAAATCGAGATGGAATGCGAGAATCGTTACGCGTGATTCACGAATACTCCTACCTTCGCTCCTATCTCACACTTCTCGGCGCGACTCTTTCGGGCTTGGACGAAAAATTCTTTCGGCCTCCCCCTCCAGACCCTCCTTCCATCTCTATTCGCTGGTTAAATAAGAATGATCGCGGAATATGAAACTGCGCGTGGAATACAAAACTACCGTTCATGCGCAAACGGACGAATTTTTCAATCTACCTCGGCGAATGCACATAAACAAGTGGTTACGAGTATCCAACTTTACCGTATCTCGGGAATTATATACACGTGTGATATTGTCCTCGAGCAAAGTGTCGCGAAACTTTCCAAGTATGTTTAAATTTAACGTATCTCACGTATGACAAATGCGGAATTCCAACGCGGATCCGCGTTGATTGGTAACTTTACATTCCAAAGCGTTTTTCAGTTATACACACGAAAAAAAAGTTTGATTTTTTAATTATTTTTACAAATTGTTTTTAGATGTGGATTCTATTTTGAAAACAGCTGTTTTTCGCCTTTTTTCCCTCTCTTCAGGTGCACTCATCTTCCAGAGGAAATTTTGTAAATACATTTTTAAGATTGGGTTCATAAAGGGGAAGTTTGAGCTTCAATTTTTTTTTTTTTTATTTTTTTAACTTTGAGCGATTTTTTTTTCCAAAGTTATTTTGTTTTTTGTGAAAAAAGAAGAAATTTGAAAAATCCCGTTTAGCACGAGAACAAAGAGGATTCATGAAAAACTTCAAGACAGCAAAAAGTTGTGTCTGTTTTTGTTCAGTTCAGAGGAACTTTTTCAGATTTATTTTTCAAAAATTTTGTTATTTTCTCAGTGTACTGTATTTACTATAGACCAGTCCAGTAACTATCACTGTATATACTCCACGAATCCAGTAATAATTACCGTATTTTCTGTACTGTATTACTGGACCAGTCCTTCAATAATTACTAGAATTCATGGAGTACTCCATTAAAATTTACTGAAGTACTCCATGAATTTTCAACGGGAAATAACTCGCGGTCAAATGACCAGTACAATTTACTGTACCAGTCCAGTAACGCTGGTACAGTATACGCAAAAAAGTCCATTCATGATTTGGGACAGTGATAAAAAAAACTGAATGAGCCACCTCTTAAAAAAATCGCACGCCGGTTTCCTTTCACGGGGTCCAATATTACGTTGAAAACTATGGTTTCCTGAAGTGGGAGATCGAAAAAAAGGTTTTTTTGAGGCAGTCCAATATACATATATATGCACATAGATTCTCGCTCCAAGTAGGCCGCCGCCGGCGTGCAAGTGGGTCTCTCGCGCACGAATGCGGCCTTCTCCTGGGCCCATCGCGACTCTTTATCCAAGATGCGATACACACGCTTCTACGCATGCCTTACGATCCACGCATACACGCACGCATATGCACACATCGTTATATATATGCTCATGTATGTGCATCTCGGGCCTGATGAAACCGGGCCCCCGAGAGCATCCAAGGTCCAGGCATACACGCAGGCTCTTGCACACAGACTCGGGGCCCGTTCACCGTATACTGACAGCGCGATCGAGTAGCTTTGGGCCCAATGAGGGCCACTCGAGCTCGAAACTTGTAATATTTCTGTCGTAAATAAAGATAACAGTGTTAATAAGGCCCAGACGGAATAACTCGCGTTCACAGCGAGAATCACCGCTATTCTCTCCCGCGTTTCATTATTATTCATTATTATTTATTATTTATGATAATCGCATGAAAATAATTACATCGTCATCGTGTAGAGCACAAATTCGCTCTTATCGCCATTGGCTCATTGCTAGAATACCATTTCTATAGAGTTGGCAGGGGACAAGTACAAGAGTGAATTCTGGGATTCTCAATTTTTGGCCACTGCTCAATCGCGGACAAAGATAGGGAAGGACTCTGGAAAATCTTGATACACATTGATTATCGGTGAAAATTAATTAATTAATATATCGGTCGTGTAACAATACAATATGGTGAATGTTTGTTCGCAGCGGGACAAGTTATTCGTCGTTCTCTCTCTATGTATCAAAGATATCGCTCAGAGTTATGGACCAACGGGTAATTGGCCTCGGGCAACGATATATAACGATCGTGGAATCACGGGAGACAAGCGAAGAGATGTATGAGAAGCGTGGTAAACTTCGTAGGCACGTAAATGGGTACACAATCGATTTACCGTTCACGATATTGTGGAGTCGCGCGAGCGGGGCCAATGACGCAGTGCGAATCTCGATCGTCTTCGTTTAGATAGCTATATAAATGTATATAATTGTTTATCCGTATCCACGGCAATACACGAGATAACTTTGTACACGCGAGGAATAATCATTTTAAACTTCATTCTCAACAGCGTGTAATTTCCCGTGAAAAGCACACCTTTGTCTATTGATGTGGTTTGTACGAAGCATGTGTGAAGCTTGCTCGTTGAATAATCCTGTATCGTTGAATCGTGGACATCCTTCAAAATAACATTTTCGTTGAGTAATGGTTAACTATTTGTCAGGGTGTAATCGTAAAGTTCGAAGAGTGCGTTCACTTTTGTTATTTTATTCGGTAATCGTCTGTTACAGTGCTGGTTGTTCGATCGAGAGTTACTTCCCGTTTAAATTTCATGGAGTACTCCAGTAATTTTCACTGGCCATGAAAAATCACTAGACTAATCCATGAATAATAACTATATTTTTTTCCGTACCATAGTGATCATTACTAGACTGGTACAATAAATTTTACTGGTCGTTCGACCACGCGCTACTTCCCTTTTGAAATTCATGGAGGACTTCAGTAATTTTTACTAGCAGGCAGCATGAAAAATCACTAGACTAATCCATCAATAATCACTGGACTTTTTCCGTACCAGTGATCATTACTAGACTGGTACAGTAAATTGTACTGGTTGTTCGACCACGGGTTACTTCCCGTTTAAAATTCATAGAGTACTCCAGTAATTTTTACTGATAGCAAGCATGAAAAATCACTAGACTAATCCATGAATAATCACTGGACTTTTTTCCGTACCAGTAATCATTACTAGACTGGTACAGTTAATTTTGTTGGTTGTTCGACCACGGGTCACTTCCCGTTTAAAATTCATGGAGTACTGCAGTAATTTTTACTCGCAGCCAGCATGAAAAATCACTAGACTAATCCATGAATAATCATTGGACTTTTTTCCGTACCAGTGATCATTACTGGAATGGTACAGTAAATTTTACTAGTTGGTCGACCACGGGTCACTTCCCGTTTAAAACTCATGGAGTACTCCAGTAATTTTTAATAATAGCAAGCATGAAAAATCACTAGATTAATCCATGAATAATCACTAGATTTTTTTCCGTACCAGTGATCATTATTGGAATGGTACAGTAAATTTACTAGTTGTTCGACCAAGGGTCACTTTCCGTTTAGAACTCATAGAGTACTCCAGTCATTTTTACTGGCAGCCAGCATGAAAACTCACTAGACTAATCCATGAATAATCACTGGACTTTTTTCCGTATCAGTGATCATTACTGGACTGGTACAGTAAATTGTACTGGTTGTTCGACCACGGCTTACTTCCCGCTTAAAATTCATGGAGTACTCCAGTAATTTTTACTCGTAACCAGCATGAAAAATCACTAGACTAATCCATGAATAATCACTGGACTTTTTTCCGTACCAGTGATCATCACTAGACTGGCACAGGAAATTTTACTGCTTGTTCGACCACGGGTTACTTCCCGTTTCAAATTCATGGAGTACTCCAGTAATTTTCACTGGCTGCCAGCATGAAAAATCACTAGACTAATCCATGAATACTCACTAGACTGTTTTCCGTATCAGTAATCATTACCAGACTGGTACAGTAAATTTTACTGGTTGTTCGGCCACGGGTTACTTCCCGTTTAGATTTCATAGAGTACTCCAGAATTTTTACTGATAGCAAGCATGATAAATCACTAGACTAATCCATGAATAATCACTGGACTTTTTTCCGTACCAGTAATCATTACTAGGCTGGTACAGTAAACTGTACTGGTCATTCGACCACGGGTTACTTTCCTACAAAATTCATGAAGACATGTACCTTACAATGTGATTTCTTCGGAGAAAAAAGAACGTTTAACACGCATGGATCTCGATTCTCGTCGATCCTAGAGTTTATATTTGATGATACTGCAAAGTGTGAACACACGCGTTTACCGTAGGTACGTGCATGCGGCGGATAGGCTGATATTGGTGGTGCATCGTACACGTGGCTCGCGTGTGCGCGTGAAAGAAAGAGACAAGTCGCGGGCCCGCGAAGCCATGTTCTCGTCTCATCGCGTCATTCGGGGGGAGGGGACACAGAGACCTGAATAGCCGTAAGTCCCCCCGTATCGCGGACGGGCCAGAGTAACGGTCCCCGACCGACGGTGGCACGACGGATCAAGGTTAGCGTTGTCATCCGTATGGCGCTCGCTCTCTTCTCGTTTACCGTCGCTTCAGCGCGATCATGACGACGAATTGATATCGAGTCACACGCGTTCATCTCAACTGGCGAATGCAAAATAATATTGCTTACTACAGAGCCAACGGACTCTTTTGGCTCAATTAAGTCCATTTCAGATCAAAGAGAGAAATGTGGCTGATGAAATGAAACGGACCCTCCATAGTGATGACAATGGGCCTTAGACAGGTTAAATCCTGACGGAAGTCAACGTCTACGCCAAAACTATGGAGCGGTTCCTGTATCAAATTGATGGAGAATCTTTCGATACCCTTAAATTGAAGAAACAGCAACTTGCCCCGTTTTATCGTTGATGATTCTCATCAATTCCGATCAAATGACTTTTTGGGACAAACGGCTGTACCGTTACTTTTCGTTGCTACGAATCTCCATACGCACTTTTGTGCCTCCTTTCTCCCGTCTTGGTTGGGGAAATAGCCCGTGGGAGATGGCTTTTGTGGACGAGAGGACGCGTGCGGTGAAGGCTGCTCTAACCCTCGCAACCCTCGCAGGTAGTTCAGGGGCAGAAGAACGAAGGATACAATGGCTGAGAGGAAGTAACGAAGGTGCGCAGAATCCTTAGCACCAGGGGGGAAAAAGCACTTTCGAGCAAAAATTCCTCTCGTGTTACCCGTCGAGATTATTCGTCGAGAAAAAGAAGGGCGATCCGAGAGACTTGTCCCAAGGTCTCGAAAAAGATGGATGTGCAGCAGAGAGAGGGAGAGAGAGAGCAAAAACATGGTCATTCCAGGACTCTGCTACGATCCTGCGTAGTGTGTTTTCAGGTATAGAGGAGCCGAAAAAAAGGCAAGCCCGCGGTGTTGAGTGAGTCTGTGTTAGGAACACACAGACGGGCGAAAAGGGCCCGGAAGATTTCTCTCGTTAAATTATTCCACTTTTTGCTGCGGGAATCGCAGAGTTTCAGAGAGAAGAATCTCAGTTCTTCGACTTGAAATTTTCTCCGAGATTTTCTGGCTAGAAATAAGCTCTCACTGGCGTGTACTTGATACAGACTTATTGTTGGATGCCAGAGAAAAAATGGAAGAATGGATTAAAATGGATAAAGCCCCGACGACAAATGAAACACGGCTTCTTGGATCCGATTGAGCCTATAGAATTTTTCTCCCACCTTGTCGGTCTTGTTTTTTGTTTTCTATCAACCACGCACGTGCTCCCCGTGGAGAAATTTTGGTAGGGAAAAACTTCTGCCCCTAACCTGCCCTCCCTAACTAATGTAGGGAAATGATCCGCTCATCCTAACAGGCCCTGTTACGACATGTAACACCTTGCTGGCCATTTTCGGATCCAGTGGTCATGATCAGGCCCCTATGACGATATGATCCGGCCCTAGCAGATCCTGATCAGGACCCTAAGATTTTTAGAATCATGCCCTCAAAGGCCCTGATCACGGTCACGATCATACACCGAAGCGCTTTTTGAACAATTCGTTTTTACGAGGTACTCCTTTTTCAATGTATGCATCTTATTATTTATTTCGAGGCAACACTTTCTTAGGGTACACTTTTCTTTTGGCAATCCTCGAAGAGAATATTAGATTCCGAGTGAACGGAAATTCTCTACGAGAATTAAATAAATAAGTACAATTACATAAGACGGCAGGAACTCCTTGTATGGATTCTTCCGACACCGACTTCTGCTAACATCCGTGCTCGCACCCGTCTTTATAAGCATACTGAACACATTATCCGTATGGGAGTTCAACGGTTGCTAACCTGCGACATCTCGCGCCAAGTCTCGGAACTAACGCCATGCGGTTCGTCGTGATAATAATAATAATCCTCTGCCTACGTAACGAACTTGTGACAGGCGCACAATTGCTTGTTATTCTCGCGGGATAAAAGTGATAATGTAAATAATAATTAAATAATAATAATAATAATAATAATAATAATAATAATAATAATAATAATAATAATAATAATAATAAACGAGGCAATGATTGTTAATTTATTATTATTGTTATTACTATTATTGTTATTTATAATAATAATAATAATTATTATTATTATTATTATTATTATTATTATACTGAAAGCCGATATACAAATAATTTTATTTTAATAAATACTCAGGGCAATCCAATAGTTTTCACATCAGAGCCCTGCCAGGGTAATAAAACAAAAAATGTTTTACTTAAAAGTGTAAAAATAACATCGTGGGAAACTGTTCATATTCTGATCGTGCAGGGCACTGGTAATAAGTGATTATTTCAATGTAATAACTAGGGACCAGGTTGTTAAGTTCCATGTCAGGGCCCTGCCAGGAAAATCGGATCAGGCAGGGCGGATCAGGGGCAAGAATCAACTAATGGTTGCCCTATCACATTTCTACACGGGTCTCATTCGATCTCACACGTCGGAGGATGATTCACCACCGAGACAAAACAAATTGCATAATGTTTCGTTCTTTGTTCGCTGTTTTTTCTTTTGTTTTCCTTAAATAGTCGAGAGTCACCGGTAGAGGCGGAATTGACTCGCTCAAGCGGTTTCCTTCGCTTTTCACATCACCTTCATATCCAATTGGATCGAGAGTTGGTGGCGTATTTTTTGAATTAAATTTTTGGCAAAATTCAATTTTAATCGTCGTTGCATTGTCTAATATTTTTTTTATTATAGAGCCTGCTCCTGGTACCTTATTTTTGAATCTTTTAAATTCCAAATTTTTTCCGACACTTTTGGATGCTGTCCATTTTGCCTCCAGGGTCCATTTTGCTCCCACTACCCTCATATATCTCGGTGCTTTCCTCGCTCGGGGGCTTGTTGATACAAATTTCTCTCTCTTGTCGCGTTTCGCGTTTCATTATATTATCTTCACTGTAAAATAAGCGTGGCGATAGTAACAATCTCTGTATCTCGTCTCGTTGCCAATGAGCTACGAAAAATAATGACACGTGTCTAATGAAGACGGATGTTTTTACGATTTAAGGCGGTATTCTGGTCCAGAGACATAGATTTTTGTACAACATATTTATCAATATTTTGACAATGGACTAAAAAAATTCAAGAAAAAAAAAATGAAAATGAAATAAATCATAAGCTGGTAAAGTTGGAGCTAAAAAGGAGGTGTGCAACCTTTCCAGTCATCCGATACAACATTTGAAAAAATATTCTTAATTAGTAAGAATATAATTATAGCCCCCATCTCAGAGAAAACGAAAACCAAAAATTTCGCAAAATGGCGGCTGTCTGAACAAAAAAAAGGCGTTTTCGACCCTTTTTTTTATAGTTTTTAATTTTTTTACAGTAAAAAAAATAAATTTTGATACAAAAGTGGTAAGGACGATAGACGATACATTGAAAATTGATAAAAAATTTGAAGTAAATGGGTCGAGTAGAACTTGAGATATCATGTCAGAAAAGTAGCTCCTCGAAAAACGTTTATAGTCCGATTTGCTGGGACGTGACGAACGAAGTTGCTGCGTCACTAAAATAGCTATAACTCCTTAAATTATTGGAATTCAAAAATTTTCTTTCGAGGATACATCCCTAAAGGTCTAAGCTGTAAGAATATAAAAAAAAATTGATTTAAAAAAAACCCAGACCAGAATACTCCCTCAAAGAAACACGTATTGTTTCGTTGTGCATGTAACTATATTTTTGTGGCGATAAATGTAGAAGGAATGAAAAAATGAGCCAAGATGGGAAAAAGACGACGAGACGCGTGTATAAGCGATGTATGTGGAGTATATATCTATAGCGCGTATGAGCAGCCTACATAGGCTGAAAAAGGCGTGTGCGGTCGCCACGGTGAAAGGTGAGCAGGAATTTCACTGCTGCCTCGGCGTGTCTCGGCGCCGCGACGCGGCCACCGCTTCGACGTTTCGAGACATCTTTCTCCTCTTTCTATAGCCACAGCTGTGTGTATAATAACTCCTTTGCCCTCTCGATCGCTCGATCCAAGAATCCACTCACACATACGCAAGATTACACAGAGACGACGCGCTTTAAATTTTCAGCCGTCGAATCGAGACATTTGGGAGGCTCGAGATCAGTTTGCTAGGAAAAAAAATCATACGTCCGGTGCGACGACTGGTCAAGCTTCACTTTTTAAGCGCTTCGAAACGTTATTTTCCATCTCGACCAATGAGTATATATATTTAGCAATATTACTCGGCGGTGCTCACCGCATTCAGATACGCCGCTCGAATACGCGCGAGAACTCGGTTATACTGTTCGAATAGCACAGAAATCTAGGTTTCCGGAGCTGCGTCTAGCAGACGCCGTGAATATGGGCAATCGTGGGAAAGCGTGAAGAAAATCACTGATCGGCATGCGCCGAAATAACAAGCTCCCACGCACCGAGTATCGGATGGGTCTATTTATTTCGCAAATGGAAAATAGTTACTAATAGTTCATGGACAACAGTAATAATTACTCAAGTTGACCGAGAACTACTGGATTTTCCGGGATGGGTGAAAACTACTGAATGCTACAGTAATTATTACTATACAGTATATTACTATATACTACTATCCAGTAATTACTATATTACTATATTACTAATTACTGTATTACTATCCAGTAATGTGCAACATTCAGTAATTCAGTTCATGAAAAAAAGTTAATAATGGACACCAGTAATAATCACTGAAGTTCACCGATAAATACTGGATTGTTCGGATCCGGTGAAAACTACTAGCGTGCTACAGTAATTATTACTATCCAGTCCAGTAATGCGCACTATTCAGTCCATGAAAAAAGCTAGTAATAGTTCATGGACAACAGTAATAATTACTGAAGTTCACCCATAAATACTGGATTGTTCAGATTTGGTGATTTTTTACCTCTCTCCCTGCCCCTCCCCCCAAAATCCCCTCCGCTTTATTTTTTACCCCTCTCCCTGCCCCTCCCCTAACTTGAAATCGGTAATTACACATTCTCTAGATCGATATGGAGTAGTAAAAAAAAAATCAAGCGATTTCCAGCTGGAGCCCTGATTCGCAATAATTACCGTACAACGGAAAAAGGGTCAGTACTAATGGACAACACAGTAATAATTACTGAAGTAATACTCCAATATTAATGGACTAATCCATGAATAATCACTGAATTAGTAGGAATGGTGTATTACCGGACTAATCCATGAATAGTCTAAATGAAGGGTTAATTATTGTCAAATTTCCCTGAGTATGATTATTATTTTCATTTTTATTCAACGACTGCGCTAATTTTATTTATCGCAATTCAATATTACTCCTTTCTCCCTGCGGCAATTTAAATGCCAAAGGAATTTCGCGCTTCACGACGATAATCGTGGCACTTCGTCTCTCTCCCGCCCTCTCTCTCTTATAATGCGCAACATAAATGCAAAAAGTTCGAGTCCCGATAAACAACCCACGTGCTTTGCTGTATCAAGTCCACTCGATATCGTAACCCACGCTCACCTACTCACTGCGCACTACATTAACCTCGCTCGGGCATGAACAAAAAAATTCTCACGAATATAATACAAAAATAACCCCGTTATTACGTATATTAAAAAAAAACAGCTTGGAATTACTGCGTGCTTAAATACGGTAAATTAAATTTTGTTTATTTCTCAGAATGATAAATTGTAAATTTCGACGTGGAATTCATCGCTGAGGAAGTGTCGGCACATTAATTACAAAAGTTTCAACCGTATTGATTTTTTTGTTTTTCTCGGAAATGTGTCTTGGAAACGACTTATCGAAATTCAATGCAAAATAGCATACGTTTATCTTGACCGTGAAATTTCAACGGCGAATGATCTTGACCGCTGAAACATTGTTCTCGGATTCACGTTGTGTTCCATACAGAATGCATCCAGCACTGTGTCAGTCGGGGCGAGGGGAAAGGGGCAGAATTCGGCCTCGTTACAACGAGGAAAAAAAAAGAGTCGGGTTGAAACGAGATTCTCGACGCGCTCCGCGGTTATTCGCTGTAGGGGAGGGGCTAGTTGTAACAGTTTTTGGAAAAAGGCCTGTAACACCTAAAATATGTATGCTTTTAAGATTGTGAGTAAGAGAGTTAGTAAAGTATATATCCGAGCACTAATTTCAATTCAAAAATAATTTAAAACCTTTACCCATCTTTTACACCGGACGTTTTTTGAAAAAATGGGACCTGTTACAACATACTCCATGTCTGGGGCTAGTTGTAACAGGCTCGGGGCAACATTTATAAGAACGAACACGTTTTTATTGGTTCACAGTCTTGTATTATTTATCGTGGTTTATTCTTGTGGTGATTACAATCTTTGGTAGTCTCTCATGCTAAAAAAAATACAATACAATAACTTAGCATATTTTTTTCTGGGCAATATTAGAGTAAAGAAGAGTAAAAGAATGCACAAAAAGCTGCAAATAATTTGTAATACCATGTAATCACTGTACTACAAGTTGTAATAATATTATTTATACAAATACATGTAGAGAGCAGAAAAAAATACACGCGCATGGGGCAAATTCTAACATGTTACAACTTGCCCCATGGGCTCATTATTTCTATTTAATGAAATGTCTCAAAAACTACAAACTTTGGAATAATTTTAAAAAAAGCAAATCAAAGCCAGTTAAATTTACGATGTAACAAGGAAAAACAATTAATTTAATTTTAATAGGTAAAATCCAAATTTTCGTTTTTTTTTTACGAAACCTGGCCGAAATAGAGCTCGTGTGCATATCCTCTTATTTTGATGTCTCGCGGGGTATTAGCGGTGTTTACGTTATGCTGCGTGTTATAAGAAGCACATTCAGTAAACAAATTAAATCAAAATGTTTTAAATTCCCGGTCAAAATTGAGTGTTACAACTTACCCTTGTTACAACTAGCCCCACGCTCCCCTACCGGTGTAATGCGCGCGTGTGTGTGTGTGTGTGAAACAAAGAGTGAGAGAGCTCGATTCTCATCGAGTTTAGTGCAGCTGGGCAGAATTGCAGCAGCTTATTCGAGCGCTCTCGTCGCGTTTAGCCACACAAAAGGAGCCTGAATTATTCGAGAAGCTGCGGTTCCAAAAGAGATTCTCTCGGGCGGGATTTCACAGCTGTGTCGAATTGTTCAGGTTGAGAGATATTAAGATGCCACGAAATTTCTCCATCGGGAAATGCATATTTTCGTGCAAGGAGACATTGCAATTGCACAACGAATGTTTGGATGAAAAAAAACTAATTTCAAAATTGACGTTGAAGTTTGCATCATTTTTGTTAAATTCATTTTTAGTATAAGCTTTGCTTGAGCAATTGTCATCCCAAGTCCTCAATTAAGGCCCCAAAATGCATTTCGCCGATTTTCCACTTTGAACATTCTTAGGAAGTGTGAATCTGTTACAACATCATAGAATGCAATTGTGATACGACTTTCTCCCCTCCTCGATAAATATAGAGTATTCCAGAGAGAGAAGGATAGGATGCATTTCCAAAATGTACAATTTTCTCGGCAAATTTTCCGGAAAATTTGGTGATTTCACTTTCACCGCGCGACGAGCATGTTTGAAAAGCGCGCGCATAAACTTGCGCAAGCGTGTCGGATTTTAAGGCTCTTCGTTCAGTAATATCTAGATAGCGAAAATGAGAGAGCCCCTCATAGCAAAACGCGTATATATGTGGGTCATTCCATCTCAAATCGACCAATGGTTGGAATCGACACCTTTTAATTTCGATAAAATTTGGTCAGAAGTTTTCTTTTATCATACAACAAAGTTCTACCAAAGGGAAAAAATTAAAAAATTTTTTTTCGAAAGTCATGCGAAATTACACCATTTTTTCAATTTTTTAAGTTTATTTTTTAATTATCTCGGAAACTATTATAGTTACGAAAAAATAATTCTAAGTTCATCTTAAAGAGTATACTTTGGGCTACGAAAAAAAAATATTCCGAATTTTTTTTTCAAAAATGATGAATTTGGAGAATTTTGAATTTTTGTAAATCGTGAAAATTCACGATCAACATTAAATTTTTGGTTCAATTTTTTTTATATAATACCTTGTACTGATTTTAAAAGACTCTGAAATTTTCAGAAAGGTACGTGTTTTTTTTCGAAAACATGAATTTTCGAATTTTGGTAAAAAAATTTTTTGTTTACCTTTAAGTTCAGCAAAGTTGAACAATCATGTAAATTTGTAATTTTTACTGCTCAAAATTACAAAATGACATGATTGCTCAACTTTACTTAACTTAAACGTAAAAATTTTTTGTTTCTTACCAAAATTCAAAAAATCATTATTTAAAAAACAAAAACACCTCATTGAAAATTGCAGAATCAGTACAAGGTATATATATAAAAAATGGAACCAAAACATAATGTTGGATGTGGATTTTCACGATTTTTTAAAACTATCCAAATTCTGTATTTATAAAAAAAAAATTTCGGAATTTTTATTTTTCGTAGACCCAAGTAACTCTTTAAAACGAACCCAGATCGATTTTTTCGTAACTCTAATAGTTTTTGAGAAATTTAAAAAATAAACTTGAAAAATTGAAGAAATGGTGAAATTTTTAATTTTGCATAACTTTCAAAAAAAAACTTTTTTCCTTTGATAAAACTTCGTTTCATGATAAAAGAAAACCTCCGAGCAAAGTGGTCAATTCCAACTATTGGTCGATTTGACATGGAATGACCCATATATAGTTGTGCATGTATGCAAATCTCTCACGTGTATTATTTTGCATCCATGAGAACGCGAGAGAAACTTGAAATTTTTCAAGAAATTTAAATTAAACCGCAATCGCCGATACGTGCGTCGGCGTGTATAAAACTCGAGAGCATCGTTCATCATAAATCGAATGTCGTTCTCGCGGTGAAATCGATTTGCCGTAAGGATCCTCCACCGCCCACACGCGAGATTCCGCCCGTACGTGTGCGTTTTCTCGTTTATTCACCAGCTTAAATCCTTTTAACACTCTTGTTCGAGTTTTTTTCTCTGCTATTCCAGCGAGCTGCCAGAGTTTCTTTTTGCCTTAACCAGGAAGTTACCCGCGTCTAACCGGGGGGAACGTGCGGGGAAAAGGAAGCCAGAGGGTTGTTGTTGGCGGTGCTGGCGGTGGAGGACCTGTTTCAGCGTTTTATTGCAGCTGTAGGAAGGTTTTACTCGGCGCAGAGCCCGCCTAACAGTAATATATGGGGCATTCCATACCAATTCGACCTGAGTCTGACCCTCAACCCCTCAAATCTGGTTCCTGATTTTTCCTATCATTACTCTCACTCTATTAAGCAATTACAATTTTTTTCAGATTTTTCAAAATAAATTTGAGCGCGTCATGAATTTTTGAATTTTTTTTTTGAACACTTCGATGGCCGTAATCGAAAAATCTGAAAAAATTCCCAAAAATACAGTGTCAGATGTAAAAAATGTTAGTGTAAAATTCATAATATCTGGGCTTTTGCTTCAACCCGTTTTTTTTAGCTTTTTGGGCAACAAAAAATGAAAAAAATAAGAAGCAGAGGTCAATTTACTGTAGACTGTTGCTCGAAATTTGGTATGCATAATACAAGTCTATGCGTAATACAAATCTACAGTAAATTGACCTCTGCTTCTTATTTTTTCCATTTTTTTTTCTCAAAAAGCTAAAAAACGGGTTGAAACCAAAGCCCAGACATTATGAATTTTACATCAGCATTTTTTATATCTGACGCTGAATTTTTGGGAATTTTTGCAGATTTTTCGATTACGACCATCGAGGTGTTAAAAAAAAAACAAAAATTCATGACGCACTCAAATTTATTTTGAAAAATCTGAAAAATCTGTAATTGCTTCATAGAGTGAGAGTAATGATAGAAAAAATCGGGAACCAGATTTGAGGGGTCGAGGGTCAGACCCAGGTCGAATTGGTATGGAATGCCTCATATAAAACTATATATACAAGTCCATGCAACTCGTACTGCATTTATTTGCCAATGGCTTTGTACGACATATATTTTCTGCGATAAATGCACGGGCACCTGCGTTTCTGTTCGTTGAGAGTGTGACTGTCTCTGCGCAACAACTTTTGCTGGCGTTTTTGCTAAACGATGTGATAGACGCGCCAGTGCGGGTGGCAGAATATTATCGCGTACGCGCAAAATTCGTTTGCGCGAGCGAGCGATTGCAACGATAAGCAGACAGCAGCCGCGAGGCTTAACTGGAACACGCTCGCGTTTGCTCGACGCCCGCGCGTTTCGACTTGCGATACGGACATACGAATTCACGTGCATGTATATTAGGGTGAATCGAAAATTTCGAAAACTGTTGACTACCCTCAAAAATCAAAGATATCGTTGAAATAAAGGTCTCAGTGCAACGATTCGATTTTTTGACAATATATAGAAGGCGCGCGTGACGTTTAAAAACGCCACTTTTAGCGTTAAATTCACTTTATCGCTGATAAACGGAAATAGATCATTCGAAAAGTTCTGAATTTTTTATATAAGGTGTCCAGATATGTACTCTTTTAAACTCATATTTACTGAACATTAACAAATGGTTCGTATCTTCGAAAAAAATTATCTGAAAATCAATATTTTCACTATTTTTCAATTAATTATATCATTATATATTGATTTTTTTCTTCTAAAACGTTTTTGTATTTCTTCCATCTTTTTTCTTGTAAAACTCTGTATCAGTATTGCTTACAAGAAAAAAGATGGGAGAAATACAAAAACGTCTTAGAAGACAAAAATCAATATTTAATGGTATAATTAATGGAAAAATAGTGAAAATATTGATTTTCAGAGATTTTTTCGGTTTGCGCGCCCTCTATATATTGTCGAAAAATCGAATCGTTACACTGAGACCTTTATTTCAACGATATCTTTGATTTTTTAGGGTAGCCAACAGTTTTGAAAATTTTCGATTCACCCTAATGTATATACTGTATTGCATACATCGTATAATGCATAGGGGACAGGGGCGCATAATGGAATGATGTTGAAGTCAGCATCGTTGCAATGCAACGAAAATAATTTTTTTTTTCGGTGCATTGCAAGTGACATTCACGTTTTGCTCATCCATTAAAATTCTCAATTTGTTAACGCGTTATACGCAGTCAGGAGACGGGATAAAAGAGATTTTTTTCTCGAAAGACACTTTAATTTATCAACGTAAAAATTTATATACACTACCGGTGAAAAGTTTTCGGACAAAACTTCAAAAAAGGTCTCGAACGTTTTATTATGCCATTTCACCGGAAGTCAACGTAAACTAATTTAACAAGCGGCATTTTTAAGGGGAAGAATTCGCCTTCATTTCCTGTATTTTTAATGATTTTTACATTTTGTTTTTCGATTTGGACTCTTTGAAAACAGCTGTTTTTCGCCTTTTTCCCCCCTCTCTTCAGGTGCACCCATCTTCTAGACGAAATTTTTTAAATACATTTTTACAATTGGATTCATGAAGGGGAAAGTTTAAGCTTCAATTTCCTTTTTTTTTAACTTTGAGCGATTTTTTTGTCCAAAGTTATTCTGTTTTTTCTGAAAAAAGAAGAAATTTCGAAAAATCCCGTGTAACACGAAGACAAAGAGGATTAATGAAAAACTTCAAGATAGCAAAAACCTGCGACTGTTTTCGTCGAGTTCAGAGGAATTTTTTCAGATTTTTTTAAAAAATTTATTTTTTCTCATTTTCTGGGTCGAAGCTCGGATCATGCATTTACTATAACTCGAGAACTATGGGATTATTGATAAAATTTCAAGAGTGGAAAATACTTTATTGTACCATTCTCAACACATTCGATTTTTTTTCAAATTTGATTAAGTTAGCCTCCCCTGACCATTTTGCCCCTCCTTCCTTTTTATATGTATCACGGTTTGTGCAAAGAGATTTGCCCGAGTGTCCGAACGGCGGAGAAAGCTGCACTGCGACCCGCAACATGGTGGAAAACGTATTGTACAGTATCGTATAGAGTCTATAGACATTATATACTATATATTAGGGTGGGTCAAATAAAATGCCTAATTTTTTTTTCCTCGATATAATGAAAAATGTATTGTTTGGCATCTCAAAAAAACCCTCTGCGAGTATTAGCCCTTCATATTTAAATTAAGAAGTCCGTCATCGCAAATTTTTATTTCCCATTTAAAGGAAATTTGGAATTTTATTAGACTTTGACCGTTGAGATTAGGAGAGTTTTTTTAGCACATTTTTGTAGAACATTCAATGCTCTACCAAAAAGCTCCCTTGTGTCTAATCGATAAAACTAACCGTTCAAAAAATAATCGGTGATAATTAGTTCTGGATTCTACTTACCTCGTTTTGCACAGTTAGTTTTATCGATAAAACACAAAAGATCTTTTTTGGAGAGCATCAAATGTTTTACAAAAATGTGCTAAAAAACTCTCCTAACCTCTACGGTTGAAGTCTAATAAAATTCCAAAATAAATAAAAAATTCCCTATGTTATTTAAATGGGAAATAAAAATTTGCGATGAGGGACCTCTTAATTTAAATATGAAGGGCTAATACTTGAAGAGGTTTTTTTTTGAGATGCCAAACAATACATTTTTTATTTCAAGAAAAAAAATATTAGTCATTTTATTTGACCCACCCTACTATGTATACTATGTATAAATGTGTATCCTCGCTCATCCTCGTATGGCTTCGACTCTCCTCTTCCCTGTACCTTCCACATCCACGTATCCGTGCATAGGGCTCGCGTGTAACGTGGAATGCGATAAATCGTTGAAATAACGACAACCCTTTTTACGACCTCGAGAGACGCCGAAGGGGATGCAGGAAGGAGAGATAGATCCATCGCTTAGAGCGTATCTATAAATTTGTAGAAGAACATTTTTCGAATCTGCGAATTTATGGGGGAAAGCGGGGCGAAGCAGCCCTCGTCCAATGTGATAAAAAAAAAGTAAACAAAAAAATTAATGAAAAATCGAGAAATATTAATCACAAGGCCTCAGTCGCTACATCTGATCGGAATTTCGCACGCGAATAAATTTTTTTCTCGACGACAACTCCCCATAATTTATAATCAGTAGATAGATTTTCCATCATAAGTTTTTAAACGATTGAAAAAAGAGTTCTGTTTTTTTCAAGCGACTTTTCAAAAACCTTAAAACAGCGAAATTTCAAGTAGTCATAACTTCATTTTGGTTTTAGAAATTCAAAGATTTCTTTTTCGTACGCAAATATCGTGCCCGAACTCAGAGAATGCCAAACTTTGCGAAAATCGATGGTCGAACTACAAAATCTGCCAAAAATTGATTAATGATCGGACACGGATGAACAAAGTGGCATTTTGGAGCTTTAACGATTACGAACAGAATGAGCCATGAGCAAAGTCGAAGTTCTATCTAGACAATAAATTACAGTCATTTTAGTGAAATTATTCAATTTTTGCCAAAATAAAAAAACAATCGATTTTTTTTTAAAGGATGTTGAGTCTCTATGAAATCTTTTAATGTTAATTGTTTAATAAATAGCTTCTTAATCGTCGTGAAATTTTTACACGACCTCTTAAATAATTCATCCAAAAACATACCAAATTTTCAGAATTTTCTCATCATTTGCGATTTGGGACTCAACATCCTCAAACCTTATATCAATGTATTTTATCCCCATAAATACGAATCTACGAATAGTTTTTTTTTAATCAAAATTTTTATAAATTTTCATTAAAAATGCCGTCACCAAAATTTGCAAAAATCTGTGGTCGAACTTAAAAAATCTGCCAAAAATTGAAAAATTGAACCGGATGAACCAAGCGGGATTTTGAAGCTTTAACGATAACGAAGAGAAAGAGCTCAGAAATAAGTCAAAATTGTATGTAGAAAAAAGTTATAGCCATTTTAGTGAACTGAGTCGTTTTTGCCAAAATACAAAAAAAAAATAATTTAGGTATTTTTTTTAAATCGGAGGTGGTATACTTGGGTGCGATGTATCAATTACAATGTCGCGCGTTGATCGGACGGAGATACGAGGCGAATAGATAATTGTATGTCGATGAAGGTAATCGAGGGAAGGAGAGAAAGAAAGAGAAATAGAGAGGGCGAGAGAGGGAGGAGAGAGAGAGAGAGAGAGAGAGAGGGAGAGAGAGAGAGAGAGAGAGAGAGAGAGAGAGAGAGAGAGAGAGAGAGAGAGAGAGAGAGAGAGAGAGAGAGCGAGAGAGAGAGAGAGAGAGAGAGAGAGAGAGAGAGAGAGAGAGAGAGAGAGAGAGAGAGAGAGAGTTAAACGTCCCGATTAATATGCGCATTATTGTGCCTATATCTTAACTGCCTATAAGAACAGAAACGCGTTCGACGACAACGACGCACGTAACAAACAGGCCACAAACGCGGGCAGCGCGCTGCATGCCCTTGGGATTCCTTTGACAGGGCGTGGGTGCCTTTTTCTTTTATTCAGGTCGACCCCGGCAAGAGTGCGATATCTCGCGAGGGCGGGCATTTCAGCGTGACGAAACTCTCTCGCGTTTTTTCCTCCCCCCCTCTTCCGCCTCGCCATTTGACTGTAAAGGTCTCTTTCTTATCCTGAGCGACTGCAACTATGAAACAATACCGGTATCGCAACGAAAGTGCGATTCTGATCCGCCTGCTCTCAATAACAATAATTATCGGCATGTCACGGCAATTTCTCGCGCAAATTCAAACACTGACCGCAGACAAGAGCAAACTGCGAATTAAACCTTTCACTGCTGAATTCGAGTTATCGAATTTTGAAAAAAAAAAAAAAATTTTAACCAACGATGGATCCGGGGTCGCTGCATAATAAAATTCAAATTTCCATTAAAATTCACGCTAAAAAAACTGTTCGTTAACTTTCAATCACTTTATAGGCGATAAACATCAAAATTTGGAGTTTTTTCAGGAATCCGAATTTCCATTAAAATTTATGTTAAAAAAACTCTCACGATCAGGTAAGTTCAATTCATCGATTCGTAATAAGAAAATATCGATTCATGATGAAAAAACATGAGAATTTAGAAAAAACAATTTTACTTGCACTTTCAGTCAACGCGAATGGTAACGGGGGTCACTGGTGACCCAAGTTAGTTCAGGCCTGCCTTCCACCCTTCTCTCCAAGCTAGCAAGGGAAGACGGTTTGGGCGAGGCACGAGTGACCCCCCCTTACCATTTAAGGGTTAAAAAAATTATTTTCGTTCAACTATGCAAACTTCAACTTTTTCTCCCAAATCGAGTGAAATTTCGGGCTCGCAAGCGGCAGAGTAATGATCTTTTCATCTTCTCGTTATCATCGTCATCGCGATGAGAGTGCGAAAGCATGAGATGGTCCGGGTGAGGATTCGGTGTCGCGCCCGCTCTTCGACCTCGTTACCAATCGCGTCTCCGAGAGCATTCTCATCCGCTCGCACTCCCGATAGTCTTTTTTGCCTCACCGCTCGCTTCGGTTTCCGTTCGATATATATATATATATAAAAAAACACGTATCATGCACCAACACGCGCGTTCGGTTAACCGTAAATTACGAGCGACCGGTGTAACGAGCGTGTGCACGCGGTGCGCCGGGTGAAGGTCGGCCAGCATGAAGAACGCGACCAGCATACGAAGTACGGGCAAAACAGGCACAAGACAAAGTGGAAATATTAGAATGGAGCATAGAAATAGTGGCGACACTAAAAAGTATTGTGTTCGGGGGCGGAACCTGAATGTATAAAACAAAATGCCTCGAACAGAGAAACAAGTAAAACAAATTAAACGATTTAAAGTGGGAAACGAAACAATATGTGATGAGAAGTAATGACAAATATGATAGTAAGTTGATGTAACAGAAATGAGAGAAATAAAATCTACAAAGAAACAGCCGAGAATGCTAATGAAGCAAGTGCCTGGTTTAAGGGAGTATTCTGGTCTGGAATTTTGGAAAAATCAATTTTTTTTTGCATACTCTTGAAGTTTAGACCTTTAAGAATATATGGGGCATTCCATCCCAAATCGGATAGTTTGAAAAACTTTTTTTTTTAATTTCCTCAATTTTTTTATATTTTTGAGTACCCATCAAAAGACACTTCCTGTTAAATTTTGAGATTTTTTTGATTACCCGTTCAAAAGATATTAAATTAACAAAAAAACCGCTCTTTTTTTGGTATTTTGGTCGTAACTTCTTTAATAATGGTCCAAATTAAAAGTTTTTTTTCAAAATTTTTGTTTTTTATGGCCTTTTCAGAAAAAAATACAACAAAAATATTCGACGTGTTTTTGAATGAGTTTTTCAAGTTTTAAACTTTATATCTCAATAACTACTATTTTTTTTCAATTTTTGAAAATTGAAATTTTTTTTTTTTTATAAATTATTATGAATACCAATTTTTGTTACTGTATAGTATTTTTTTCAATATTTAGAATTTATTTTGACACTTTTTTATTGTTAACAGGTTGTTAAAATTAATAATTAATCGTTAAGTCTGTTTATGAACGACAATAACAACAGTTTTTATTTATTCACGTATTTTTTTGAAAACCTTACATATATGATTATTTCCTGAATTAGAATATTCCTTTGCCAATACGTTTCCGTTGCTCTTTGGAATAATTGAATGAAATTTTTGTGTTCCCCTATGATTGACTTCGCAGTATTTTATCGCAAATAAAATGTTTCTTTTGCATCGGAATAATGTTTCTCATGTGAAAATTTGACAGCAATATTCAGTAGACTGTTTAGGTTCAATGCCCTCTCGTACAATTCTTGAACTGTTGTTATTTGCTCATCGATTAATTATTAATTTTTAAAATCTGTTAACAATGAAAAAGTGTCCAAATTAATTCAAAATGATTTAAAAAATACTATACAGTAACAAAAATTGGTATTCATAATAATTTATAGAAAAAAAAAAAAATTATTTTCAAAAACCGAAAAAAATAGTAGTTATTGAGATCCCAAGATCGGACTAGTCTTAAAAATTGTTGAATAGATAGATGTTTGAAACAAAAAATAAAATAAAAATCAATAATGGCATTCACTTTTAAAAACGCGATTTAACAACTTTTAATTTGGACCATTATTAAAGAAGTTATGATCAAAATACCAAAAAGAGAGCAGTTTTTTTGTTAATTTAATATCTTTGGAACGGGTAATTTAAAAAATCTCAAAATTTAACAGAAAGGGGCTTTTGAAGGGTACTCAAAAATATAAAAAAATTGAGGAAATAAAAAAAAAGTTTTTCAAACTGTCCGATTTGGGATGGAATGCCCCATATATTTTCGAAAGGAAATTTTTTAATTCCAATAATTTACGGAGTTACAGCTGTTTTAGTGACGCAGCAACGATGCCCATTATGTCGGAGCGTAACTTTGAGGGAGTATTCTGGTTTGGAATTTTGATAAAATCTATTTTTTTTTAATATTCTTAAAGTTTAGATCTTTGGTCTAATCAATGGTGAAAAAGAGCGATGAAAATGGTTGGTTGGTTGTAATGGCGTTGGCGAATGGCGCAAGCGACCTACTTGAAGAAATTGAGGGAGCGAGTCACCGCGAGACGGTGACGGTGGCGTACCATCGAGCCTCGAGCGGGAAAATACAACGCGACATAGTTGCGACGGAACTCCGATGGCAGATCAATTATATGCACAATTAACACGTGTACATACTGAAGGGGATATGCAGTCGCTCTTTGGTGCACCGGAGAAACTCCGGCGAAAGCGATATAAGAACAATGAGTCTTTTTGCCGGTATACTGTTAAGGGGTTGTCAGCGAGTCGAAAAGAGCGATTTTTCAAGAATTTTTTCTGGAAAGAAATTTTAATTTATTAACATAAGAATTAAATACATATTTTTGTATATCATTTAACTTTATTTTGAATTTTTTCGTTTAACCCTCGTCAGCTAACGATGTTTCGTTAAAGCTAACGGTGGGTCGTTCGTGTCTTCCATTTATTTCACAATTTTAAAACTTTGGAAAAAATCTGAAAAAATTCATGGGCCTTCTTTGAATTCTTAACTTGATGCACCCAATTTTTTTTTTTTTAATCTCGCAAATTACATTGCGTGTCGTTGCCATTACCCAAACTAAAAAGTTTCAAATTAGCGCACCATTTCGTGACATGTTTTTTGCAATTTGTCATTTCAACAAATTTCTTTGTCTCGACGTTTAAATCGTTCTAAATCAGCCGGTTATTATCGAAAGGCGGAAGGAAGTACTATTAAGGGAGAGAGGCAGAGCGGGCGTCTTGTTGGTATTACCGGAACGTGTTTGCCTCTTGAAAAAAAATACCGGAAGTGTGGCTTGTGGGAGAGAGACTCGTGTGAATGGCGACTTGTCTTAAAATACACAACATAATCGCCCCCGTTACCGCTTTTTTTTTTTTTATACGCGACGGAATAAATATCCTGCTCGTTCACTCTTCGACTGTGCTTTAATAATTTGTCCACGTGATTATACAGCGGCGTTGCGATTGCGATTGCGATTTTCAAGTAAACGAGAATTCGCGTTTATTGTAGAAATGGAAAGACGCCGGAACAGGGCGTAATTGTGTTGATAGCGAGTGACCATTGTAATGAGAAAAGATTTTCGATGAAAAGAATAAAAAAAAAGGTAATTGACTTGCCAGTTCAATTTTGTCCGTTTTTAACCCTCCGTGGTCATCGGGGATCAAAATGACCCCAGTGCAGAGCTGGGGTCAGTTTGATCACCAGTGCGACCATTGTGTAACTTTTTTGCGGACAATTTTGATTTTTTTTTCTTTGTTGAACATAAGCATATAAAGTAATTACAATTATGAAAGTCGAATTTTTTTTTTCAATCTATTAAAATTTATTCCGGAACTCCAGAAATGAAAATTGCAGAATTTTTACGGCTTCTGGAGTCTTCAAATTTTTTTCAAACGAAAGTCCTTTTCGCCAAGGACGCGCAATTTTTCCATTTTTATATACAAAAATGATGTAAAAAATGAAGTATTTTTGGTACCTATTTATTGTGTTTTTTTAACTCCGAAATAGAGTTCCCAAAACCCCTTTTCAAATGTCCAAATGAATAACCTTTTCGAAATGCCCACTATGGAACTATTTTTTTCTTAAAGGAGCCATATCTCAAGAGTGTTATCCTAAAATTTTATGGAAAAATAATAAAAATTGCAAAAGTTATGATTTTTTACGTAAAAAATTGCTTTTTTCGCGTATTCACTCGTTCGTAATTTTTTTTCGCCATCTTGAAAATTAAAAAAAAAAAACCATGGTGCATTGCATATTGAGGATGATTGAAAGTATCACCCTGAATTTTTTGAAGTCATTTTGAATAACACTCTGGACATGGCAAGCGCTCAAAGACGATCGGGGTCACAATTGACCCGGTGTAACCACCGTGTTACGATTGGGATGAGTGATCACGAAGGGTTAATATTGTAATAATTAACAATGACTTTCAATATTGTAATATTCAATTTTGTAATAAGAAAAAATGTTCGATTAAAAGAATAAAAAAAAGCTAATTGACTCGCAAGTTCAATTTTGTCCCTTTTTATGCACGACTACACGATAATTTAATCCGCAGCGTGAGAGAGAATAAATATATATATATGTATATGTATGGGTATTGTGTCTCGTATAAATCTTGTATAGAAAAAGTCGTGCCGGCACACAATGACGATGGATGATCTCTCTCTCTCTCTCCCTTGAGAAAGGAGCAAAGGTCATTCTCGCGCGGTTAAATCGTGATCGATAGATCATTGCGATCTCAAATGATCCAGTTTCCTATTACTCTCTTCCTTCTTTCCTTAGTTCTCTATATATATTGTTTACACACACGTGTGCTATTTCCGACCTACACTCGCTGCTGCGGTACAAACTTACTCTCTCTCTCTCTCTGAGACTACATTGACCTCTAATGACCTCTCGTATCCTCCACAGCCAATCAACGTATCACATTCAGCAACATCCCATTGATATTCCTTCAGTATAAAGTCAAGTCTACCAAATTACCAGATAACTCGGTCGGTAACTTACCGACGTCAGAGCGCGCCCCAATGGAAAAAAGTCGCCCTGGAGTCGGTAAGTAAGGAATCGCAGATTTGAGAGCCGGAGACTTGTAATCTGGTGGATTTGTAACAACTGTTTCTTGGCAGACTTGTTTTGTGGTAGATATTTATTATTTGAGAGAGTTATTTTTTGGTGGAGCTTTGTTCCAGTGGGCCTTTTGAAACTATCGTAGACTTGTTAATTGCTGGTGATGTTACGGTAGTGTTTTATTGCGGTAGAGCTGTAAATGTGCCATATGTATAAATGTTTATCCATGATAACTTGACAGCGCTTGCACTGAGACGAGCGGAAACTCGTGCTCTGCTCGCCCGATAGTTATCCCGGAAGTGACTGCGCGAGATAACTCCTCCAGCGGCAAAGCTTCCCTCGCCCGTGCAGCACTGTTATTAACCGCTCGTATTTTTACGTCTATCTTCCTCTTTTACACATTAAATGTTACATGTCGGTAATACTATATATATATATATATATTTTTTTTTTTCTCTATTACGCGATGATACACTATGTTACCGCGAGTGTTTGCCGTGTACCTTTGGAATCTCTCTCTCTCTCTCTCTCTCTCTCGCTCTCTCTCTTTCTTCCTCCAATGAATTATGAACCCGGCAAGATTCGTAATCGCGCTCAGAGCTCGTAAACGAGCGCGCTATCGCAGTTCTGAGATAATAAACACGCGATGAGACTTTGGCTGTGCGGAGAAAAGGCGGATTTCTTGAATTTCAAGGGTCGGCAGCGGAAAATCCGATTTTTTTTTCACACGGTGAGGGCTAAGTTTAGTTAAGGTGATATACGCAGTCAGTCAATGTACACTGTGCAAAATTTCTGTTTGAAACTTCATGAAAAATATGAAGTTTTTATCCATATACAGTATATTAAATTTCATATGGAAACTTGCAATAATATTCCAATATGAATTTTAATTTTCAACGTTTACTCTTTGAATTTCAATATACAAATATTGGATTAAGTTTAAATTGTTCATTTTCCAATCGATGTCTATTAATTTCGATTTCGTATACTTGTTATTGAAATTTAATATACAAAAGTTTCAATAACATGTATATATTGAATTTAAAGACGTCTTTTGCAGTTTATATTTGAGTATATTTGAGTATATACAGAAATTAATCAATGGTTTTTTTTTATCGATAAATATTTTTCATTTTATAAATAATTTGTGGCAAAAATTTTCATCAAAAAACGAAAATCTTATTTGAGAAGTCGCCATTTTGTTAAAAACAAATATTTTGCTTATTCCTTCGATCAAATGCTATATTATACATTATGTTAACGAAATCTTCTTAATTTTTTTTATTTTGAATGATTCGATCCAGAGTTATCGCGCTCACTGCAAGACACCTTTTTTTAAAGGACCTCCCGGAGATCCGCCACAGCGGTTTCGAAAATCATTATTTTTTAAAAAGAAAAATTTCAAAATAGAGTTAAAAATTACAAAAATATGTATATAAATTTTTACGTTAATAAATCAAAATATTTTTCCAGAAAAAATTCTTGAAAAATCACTTTTTTCGGACTTCTGACTGCGTATAACCCCTTAATAATTGATCGATATCGTGCGTGAATCATCGACGGAGGACTCTTGATTCTTGTTGAACGCACCGATAATTCAGTGATGGGAAATAAATGATCGATGAGATAGCAGGCAGGAAGGTATCTACTCATCATGTTTGCTGGAACGAGCCCACGATTCCTTCCCAATGTCGCGAGGAGAATTTGAAAAATTTAAGAAACAATGGTCCACGAAAGTCTCGAAAAAAAATGACGCGAGAGTAAAGAAAGTACATTGGACATCGCATGGTTATATATATCTATATTAGAGTGACCCGAAAATTTTGAAAACTGTTGGCTACCCTCAAAAATCAAAGATATCGTTGAAATAAAGGTCTCAGTGCAACGATTCGATTTTTTGACAATGTATAGAGGGCGCGCGGGACGTTCAAAAACGCCATTTTAGCGTTGAATTAACTTTATCACTAATAAACGGAAACAGATTATTCAAAAAGTTCTTAATTTTTTATACAAGGTGCCCAGATATGTACTTTTTCAAACCCATATTTACTGAACATTAAAAAATGGCTCATATCGTCGAAAAAAAATCTCTGAAAATCAATATTTTCACCATTTTTCAATTAATTATATCATTAAATATTGATTTTTGTCTTCTAAAACGTTTTTGTATTTCTTCCATCTTTTTTCTTGTAAAACTTGGTATCAGTATTGCTTACAATGCGAAAATTGCTAAAAAATAAATGTTTATTTTGAAAATTTTCATATTTTTTTTTTAAATGAAGATTTCTTTTTCAGCAATTTTCGCATTATAAGCAATACTGATACCGAGTTTTACCAGAAAAAAGATGGGAGGAATACAAAAACGTCTTAGAAGACAAAAATCAGTATTTAATGATATAATTAATTGAAAAATTGTGAAAATATTGATTTTCAGAGATTTTTTTCGAGAATATGAACCATTTTAACCTTCATTAAATATGGGTTTGGAAGAGTACATATCTGGGCAACTTAAATAGAAAATGCAGAGTTTTTTGAATGATCTGTTTTCGTTTATCAGTGATAAAGTGAATTCAACGCTAACAACGGCGTTTTTAAACGTCCCGCGCGCCCCCTATATATCGTCAAAGAATCGAATCGTTGCACTGAGACCTTTATTCCAACGATATCTTTGATTTTTGAGGGTAGCCAACAGTTTTCAAAATTTTCGGGTCACCCTAATATAGATATATATATGTGTGAATACATACAACATATCAATTGTACGAGTATGTGGTACACAGCTGGGCTCGCGTTCTCTTCCTGGGCTTTTATTTTTGTGAGGCGACGATATACCGTTGTAGGATGCGTATATTCTTCTCCTATACTTTTCGCCCTGGAAGTGGAGCATTGTTATGCTAAGCACGAAGAAACGTGTCGCGGGGGCTTCGAATATATATATCGCATCTACAATAGGTACAAGAAAAGGATCTTTCCAACATTTTCGAACCCGCGGACAAAGCAGAACGAAAAAAGTTACTCTCTCTCTCTCTCCCCCCCCCCCTCTCTCGCCCCCCTCTCTCTCTCTCTCTCTCTCTCTCCCTCCATCTCTTTTAATGCGCCAAGATGGTATAACTGTATGGTTGTGTTTGCCCATTCGGTAAGACTTGGCTAGACATCGCTGGGCTCAGAATTCTTCCTCAACGAACAAACGAAACAGCTGTTGTGCCGAGAGTACGCTGCGATAGGACCGCTGCAGCTGTGCCAGCGATCACGTCCTTATGCATGCAAGATGTGCCTCGAAATGCAGCGCTCTCTTGTTCCTTTCTCGCTTTATACTTCCCGCTCGCGCTCGCTCGCTCGCTCGTTCTTCGTCGCTTTCTTTTTCACGCTCGTGTTTCTCTCGTTCGCCCAAAGTATTACGCTAGGTATATAGCAACGGGAAGAGAAAGAAATATTTTTTTCCCCGACGTCCACGAATCTTGCTCACGAGAATGCAGCACGAAACGCGATGATCCGATGGAAAATTCGAAATGCAGCGTGAAAGCCTCGATGGAGGAAGAAAACTATAAATATATGTATGTATATGGGTCATTCCATTTCAAATCGACCACTTTTGAACCCTTTCGATTTGGCTGAATTTTCCTTTTCCTTTTCTACCCCATTAAAAACATTTTTCAGGAAATTTTCAATTTTTTTACCCAAAGCAAAAAAACCTTTTTTTCAAATAGCTATAACTTCTTCAAATATTGACCGATGGGGACGATGTTTTTCAAAATTGTCCTCTATAAATGTACTTTCCGAAAAAAATACAAAAAAATTTTAAGTTATCAAAATCTAGGACATTTTTTACTTTTTTGAGAAAATTCATCTTTTTCTCGAAGTTGGCGATTTTGAATTTTTTTTTCACTCAAAAAAGACCTTGATCAATTCCGAAAAAAATGCCGCTCAACGTGGAGTAGGCTGACATTTCCTTTTTTTTTTTTTCATTTTTTTGGAAAAAAAATTAAAAAATTTTCGAGGATTACCACTTTCAATTTTTTTTTCTTCTCAATTTTTCAAACTCTCAGGTCCTTTATGAATCCTCATAAATTTCCGGAGTGGTGTTTTGTGAAAGAAGCCTCGCTGGGAAATTTTTTTGTCTTTCAACCGATAAAAAAAAAATCGAAGGAAATGTAAGCCCACTCCATGTTGGGCGGCATTTTTTCCGGCATTAATCAAAGTATTTTTTGAATGAAAAAAAAATTCACAACGACCAACTTCGAGAAAAAGATGATTTTTCTCGAAAAAGTGAAAAATTTCATAGATTTTAATAACTTATAATTTTTTTGTATTTATTTTTGAAAAGTACATTTAAAGACGAAAATTTTGAAAAAAAATTTCATCGTTTTATCATTTCTACGGCAAATTCTTTGCTCGGCAAACGATCGTTGATAAGAGGCCCTTTTGCAAAATTACAAACACGCGCAAAATAAATAGACACAAGCTCGATGATGATGATAATGGATCGTATCTTGACGTGATAACAAGTCACGAGCGAGATACACTCTCGGCACTGATAACAAGCGCGTGACAACGATCAAGATTGAAAATTCTCGCTCCAACGAAAACACGAGCTTTTTGCATGCCAACTATAACAAAGGAATAAAAATTGTACCTTTCCAACGAATAATCGGATTTTTTTTCTAATAAAATTACGAATCAACGGATTGATTTTCATTTTCCTTTCGATGAAATTATAATTATTTTCATATCATAATTTTGGTTGTAATGGCATAAGAATTATTTCAATAAATTGTTATTTTTAGACAAAATTTTCATACAATATTATTGGAAAAATTGATATTAATCGGAATAATATTTTTTGTTTTGATCGTTAAAAAAGGGCAGTTGAGCTAAACAATGCGCGTTAAGCATCTTTATTCCATTAGAAAAAATCGTTAAATAATGCTGCTCGTTGGTTTGTATTTTAAAGTATTTTTTTTTTTTGCATTTGTAAGTAGGGAAATGTGGGGCAAAGTGGACACGCGAAAAATTTCAAATTTGGGGGCAAAGTGGACACGAGCTGAAACTGAAAATAATGTCAAGGTCATAAAATTATTACTTCGAATTCAGACTATATCTGCACGATGTCACGATTCTCGTAACGTTTCATACACTGTTGAATAAAAAAATAAAAAATTTCACAAATTTAAAAAACAATAATGGGAAATGAATTTCACGACTCAAAAGTCGATGAATATGTGAAAATTATTTGTTCACTAGCAAAGTGAATTTATGGTACATTTTTTGTTTCAATTTCATTCGAGGAACGATTCTATTGGGTTTATTTCTCTGTTTATATTGTTAAGTTAATATTTTATTCGGGCATAGTCGATTACACTGTCTCTATTTTCGAGAATCACTAAGTATAAATTTTTCTGCATCTGAGAAGGCGTGTCCATTTTGCCCCCAAATTTTGTATTTTACAAAATTCCAAAAACAAGAACGGGAAATGAATTTCACGACTAAAAAGTCGATGAATATATGAAAATACCATGATTTATTCACTAACAAAGTGAATCCATAGTATATTTTCCACATGGAAAAAATTGGAACAAAGTGGATCCGAGTACCTCGTTTTTTTTTTTAATTTCATTCGAGGAACGATTCTATTGGCTTTATTTCTTTGTTTATATTGTTAAGTTAATATTTTATTTGGGTATGGTCGTATGGTCGATTACAGTGTCTCTATTTTCGAGAATCACCAAGTACAGATTTTTCTGCACCTGCGGAGGCGTGACCATTTTGCCCCCACATTTTTTTTTCTTCAAAATCAGAGAAATTAGGTTCGGGAGTCAATTTTGGGACATAAAAGTAGTTAAAAGACCGTGTGCCTAACGACGAAAATCGTTAAATTCCTTAAATGTCCACTTTGCCTCACATTCCCCTATTTTTAGGTAATCAGAAAAATAATTATGTAACAAATATAATATTACAAAACGTATACGACGTTTTCGTATACGAAGAATGCGGAGAGAGCGAGGTAAATGTATTCCTATTCGTATATAAGAGGCCGGCTGACGAGAGAGGGTGATACGAGTCAGTTATCCATCTGTGTGTACAAACTGGCTGGCTGCTTGGCTCAAAATGGGGGAGGGGGGGGGAGGGGGGAGAAAGAGCGAACGATATACGCTGTATACTATATTTGTATACATACACACAATATCAGCGTCGTTGCCATTGTAATTTGATTTTTTGTTTTCGTTCCACCGATCAGAATCGAATAAATACAAGTGGCAACTTGAAAAATAATGTACTTGAAACTCCCAACGTTCAGCTGAACGAAAAAATTTACAAACGTTATTACAGATACATAAAGTAATTAACAATTTGATAAATTATTAATTAAAGACTCCAGCCAATTTTGGTAGACAATTTTTCAAATAGTGTAACTATTGAGAATTAATCATTAAATATTAGAGGGGCCTTTTAAATTTTCGAGGTTCAATTTTATAAAAAATAACGCGTTAAAATTACAAGCCGTCAATTAGAAGGCATTATTATTATTATTATTATTATTATTATTATTATTATTATTAAAGTAATTATCAGGTACACAAAGGGGAGTCAGTCAGATTTTCTCAACGATATTTTTAGTGAAATTTTCTCATCTCATTGTTCCGATAAAATTTCCTGTACGAGGTTAAATTGTTCTTCGAGCTTGAAATCGAACAAGGATCGTTGACTGATAAATCACCGAGATTGAAAAATCGATACGAATTTTCTGCACCGTCATTTGAGTTATAATCATCGATTGAATGATGATGAAATTCGCATCCTTGCGATGCAACGAAAATATGCTTTTTAAAATTCATTTTCCTTATATTTGCGCTTTGCTGCGTGCATTAATTAAGCATCCCAAGTCCTTGAAAAAGAGCCCAAAATGTATTTCAACGATTTTTCACCGTGACAACTTCCTAGGGAGAATAAATTTAATTGAAAAATAAACTATTTTCGTTGCATTTAAACGATGCAAACTTGAGCATCGTTCGATTGATTGATCAATTTATTAATGTAAAAATTTATATGTATATTTTGGTAACTTTTAATTTTATTTTGAAGTTTTTCTTTTTCAAAAATAATGATTCTCGAAGCCGCTGAAGTCGATCTCCGGGAGGTCTTCTAAAAGTGGTAAGCAAGATATTTCTGGATTGGATCATCCAAAATAAAAAAATTAAAAAGATTTCGTTATTATAAGGTATAATCCAGTATTAAATCCAAGAAATAAGCATAATATCAGCCCTTAACAAAATGGCGGCTTCTAAAAAAAACGATTTTTGATGCAAATTTTTGTCTTAAATTGTTTATAAAATGGAAAATATTTCTCGGTAAAAAAAAAATTCGATAAATTACTAAGAAAATTATTTATAAAGCATGTATAAAAATTTGAGACTGATCGGTTATGCACTGAAAAAATTTTGTTGTTGAAAATGCAAAAATTTGTTTGACTCAACCAAATATTTGTTTCCGGACGTTCAATGAGATCATTTTGGTAATTCAACAAAGATACAGTGGAAGTTTTAGTTAAATCGGTTAAATCGTTGCTCGAGTGGGCAAAGTTTCAGTTCAATCAAATAAATATCTTTGTACCAAATAAATTGTGTGATTGAAAATACGAATTATTTTTTTGTTACAGCTAAATTTTTTTAGTTAAAATATTCTATAAATCAACGAAATATTTCTGTACAACAGCTCAGTAACGTGTAAATTGGACTAAACTGTATCTGAAAATTTACCAAATAATTTCGTTCATCTCATATCTTATGGTTAACCAAATCCATTTGTCGAATTAATTATAGTTTCATTATTTCAAACAAATTAATATTGAATCAACTAAATTTTTTTCAACTGAATGGATTTAGTTGTTTTAAGTGAACTTTTTTCTCAGTGTGCCATAGAAATGTTGCTTACCGCCTTTAATACACATTTTTGAGAAAAACGCCTTCAAAGTTTCAAAAGCATTTTACACATAGCAGAATCGATTTTTTTTTTAAATCCTGACTGCGCATAACCCCTTAAAACGCTCTCTCGTTGTTATTCAAGCTGTTTTTATCGTTGTCCTCGTCGTATTCCCCTCTCGCGGCATCTTCCTCTCTCTCTCTCTCTCTCTCTCTCTCCCTCTGTCTCTCTCTCTCTCTCTCTCTCTCTCTCTCTCTCTCTCTCTCTCTCTCTCTCTCTCTCTCTCTCTCTCTCTCTCTCTCTCTCTCTCTCTCTCTCTCTCTCTCTCAAGATGAAACAAAACGGGGCTCTTGGCTTCCGAGGTTTTTCTTCAAAATACAGGTTCTTCTACAGGTTCGGCGCCGTGTGGCCGCGGCGGCGGGCGTGCGATAAATAACGGAGTTCGATGAGAGACCTCGTCGTTGAGCGAGACGATACGACGAATAAAAATGTCTCGATGCGACGAGAAATTTCTCGATCTCGTCTCGGCGAGACGAGATACAGCGCGAGAGAAAGAGTGAGAGAGAGAGAGAGAGAGAGGGGGGGGGGGAGAGAGAGGGAGAGAGAGAGAGAGAGAGAGAGAAAGAGAGAGAGAGAAAGGGGGAGGGAGAGAGTATACGGCCTACAAGGTCCCAAAGCCAAGATTTTTGTCCTCTTTTTTTTAAGGATAGAATGACTTTTGTCGAGGGAACTGCGCAAATTCGAAATTTCCCATCTTCATAGCAATTGTCGTCCCGAGCGCGTGCGGTCTTGGCTTTCAGCCCGCATTGTTGGCGCGAACAATCAACCGTGACAGAGCCTGCGAGATTGTGAATACCGTAATTATTCTCTCGCCTCCGTCCGTGATAATGACAATGATAATAATGACAACGAAAAGTGCGGATCGAGAAGGTATATGAGTTTCTCATTGCATCGTTGGCAGAGGGAAATAAAGCCGTTTGTTTGTATACGCAGACGATCAAAAAAATACTAAAAATGGTGTATAAAAGATTGGAGAAGGTTTTGTTAGAAAAAATCCTGAAATAGACACGAAAGTCCCAACGGTTATTGCCGAGCACATTTTGACGGTGAATTATTTAAACAATGGTCAATTTAAAAAATCCTGCAAATTGAAATCTGCACATTGCTTGCTCATCTTTATTCATAGTTCACATAGCTTCCTTTAACACCACAGTATGGCGATCAAATTTGGCTTCGTCGTAAAGGAAGCTTTGTTAACTATTGAAAAATATTAGTAATCGATGTGCAAATTCGATCGGTTTTCACCAAATTTGATAGCGAATAACATTGATAGCTATACTGGATCTTCACAAAATTTCATTGCAATATCTAAAAAATTTCAAAAGTTATAGCGTTTACGCTTCTTTTATAAAAATTAATCATTCGATCGATTTTCGCCAAATTCAATACCAAATAACCTTAATAGCTATACTAATTCTGTACAAAGTTTGAGTGCAATATCTTTAAAATTGCAGAGGTTAGAGCGTTTACGCCATTCTTGTAAAAACGAAAAAAGTCGATGAAATCTGAACACCCGTTATATTTAAAACAAATTTTTTTCATAATGAAGAGCAATTCGTGCTCGACAAGTGTGCCAAATTTTAGCTTGATATCTCGAAGCGTTTTCGAGTTATTAATTATTTACATCTGAAACTTAGGACACACACACACACACATCCGGACATTTTTTCTAAATATGATTTCTCGATGTTTTAGGACATTTTGAACATATTGGCATAAAAATCGTGAAAAAAAAATTTTTCACGAAAACAAAGCTTCCCTTATGAGGAAGCAATTGTTGATCAATAATGATAATCGATGAAAAAAAATTTAAGGCGAAGTCGCTTTCGACAGGCCATGTCAAAACGGTTTTTTTCCATTACGCGGAACTTTGCGAGGATTAAAAGCAACGGAAATAGGATATTTCTCAATGAAATTCATTCTTCCCAAGAAGTTTTCAAAGTAAAAAATCCCTGAAATATTTTTTGGGGTCTGTAATAAGGACTCGGGAACGTTTGATGCACGAACAAAGGGTAAAAATGTTTAAAGGCTTATTTTCCAAGTAATTTTCAATTTTCAATTTGCCGAGTATTATTTTTTTTTTAAATTATATAAATACTCGGCGTTTTGAGTTTGGTCGTCGGTAAAGTAGGTATTTGTCTTGAGACGCTGCCGCATCTCTTGATATGTATATGTATAGAATTGAGACGAAACGGTGAGAGAATTTATAAGATTGTGAGCCTATTCCTGAACATTGAGTTTGTATATTTCTCCGTAAAGGAAATTTCTCAAACTCACAGCGTGGGCAAAAGAGAGAGAGAGAAAGAGGGGGGGGGGGCTCCTATTGGGGTCATCGCGCTTCTGAAAGGAACCGCAAGGAAAGGACAAGTTCTCCTTCCGCGCCTTAAGAAGTAGACAGAAGCAAACCGCGACGAGATGCGCAAAAAATCTCAGATTTTGTTTCAACCGTTGCACAGAGCGTGCAATAATAATCGCCATTGAGATTTTTCTTTCTTTTTATTCGGCGAATAATTTTTGTGTGTGACAAAAAATCGAGATTCATCATTTTTTAGAATTTTTGTCCGTTTTTCAATAAAATTTTTCTACAGATTTCCCACCTACGGATGAGATAAAGATATCATGTCACAAGTGCATAGCAGACGCATTCCAAATACTGGGCCCGGCCACGGGCTATTTTCGACACTCGCGGACTGCAAAATCTGTCTCTTTGCGTCTCTCGGGTCAATCTCATCCTCCTCCTCCTCCTTCTCTTCTATTTCGGAATTGGCCCTCTTCAAGATTTCCCGAACCCAAAATTCCTCGCGCACATTGAGAACGAGTACCTTTCCCGGTTCGTAAACGTGGAATTATTTAAAATGTTGGCACAACGAGACGCAAGAATTTTAATTGCCGAATGGAAATTTATGACGGCGCAGAATCAACACACCGCGCATATTTTATTGTTTCGCGCGTGCGAATTTCCAAACAGCCTGTTTACAAGTTGAGAAGCGTGAAAAAACGCACTCCCGACACGCGCGAATTTATGAGAATAATGAGCGTGCTTAAAACATTAACGATAACGTAAGAAAACGCCAGGGATCGTCTCAATTTCCAACGCGCCACGTTCAGATTGAACGAACCCTCGATTCTGTGAATGGTGCGATCGGACCGGGGACCCAATAATATTTATATTTTTCGCTACGTGATTTCTCGTCCATTCTCTTTCTTTCATTGAACCCTCTAATCACCTAAATCCAAAGACTTTATTTATCAAGCTGAGCTTGAGACCCCTTCTTCAGAGGATCTCCCGGAGATAGGAAAAAGAAAAATTTCGACATGAAGTCAAAAGTCACAGAACTATTTATAAAATTTTCACGTTAATGAATTAAAATGTCTGCAGAAAAAATGGTTGACATTTTTTAATAATTGATCGATTCTTCGCAGGTGCGTGAATTTTCTTCATATTTTGCATGAAATTGTTCATACATTTTTTTTTTCGCGTGGGACAAATTATTATCATTTAGTTAAGGGTACAAAGAAGGCCCATGAATTTTTTCAGATTTTTTAATAAAGGTTAAAAATCGTGAAATAAGCGAAAGACACGAACGACCCATCGTTAGCTTGAACGGTTGCTCAAAACATAGTTAGCTGACGAGGGTCGAAAAGAAAAATTTTCGAATAAAGTGAAAAGTTACAAACATATGTATACAAATTTTTATGTTAATAAATTAAAATGTCTTTGTAAAAAAATTTCTTTTTAAATCTTAATAATTTCGCAGATGCGTGAATTGTCTTCATATTTTGCATGGAATAGTTCTTAAAAAAAAATTTGTCGCGTGAGACAAATTATTATCATTTAGTTGAGGTTTAAAAAAATGCCCATGCATTTCTTCAGATTTTTTTATAAAGCTTAAAAATTGCGAACTAAGGGAAAGACACGAACGGCCCACCTTTGGCTTGAACGGTTGCTCAAAACATAGCTGACGAGGGTTTAAAAGAAAAAATTCAAAATAAAGTTAAAAGTTACAACAATATGTATACAAATTTTTACGTTAATAAATTAAAATTTCTTTGCAGAAAAAAATCTTGGAAAATCTTAATGATTGATTGATATTTTCTCCATATTTTTCATGGAATTGTTATTGAAAATTTCATTTTTCAGGTGGGACAAATTATTATCATTTCGTTAAGGATTCAAAGAAGGCCCATTAATTTTTTCGGGTCTTTTTTTTTAAGTTTTAAAATCGTGAAATAAGCGAAAGACACTAACGATCCATCGTTGGTTTCAACGGTTATTCAAAACACAGTTGACGAGGCTTCAAGAGAAAAATTTCAAAATAAACTTAAAAGTTACAAAAATATGTATACAAATTTTTCCGTTAATAAATTAAAATGTCTTTGCAGAAAAAATTCTTCAAAAATCCCCTTTTTCGACCTTACTGCGTAAAGCCCCTTAACGTTGTTACTCATCGTCCGTGAACCTGATGCGGAAGAGTGCACGGTGGACGATAGAGAATCTCGTGAATCCCCCGTGTACGTGTACAGAAACGTTGATGGAAATTAATTTTAGAAACGACACGATTGAGCGCGAGACGCCGTTCGTCTCGTTTATCTCTCCGATCGACTCGACAGCAGCCGCGTGTGCTGCATCATCTCCGGCCCATGACCTTGCTCCATTTGGTCGAATATCCCCGTGGCGTGTGTGAAATGTACATTTTATAAGACGGTTGCTTCCGAGTATTCATACCGCTACGTGCGTGTATGTGTGTGGAAAGAAAGAGAGAGAGAGAGAGGGCCCCAATCGGAGGTCGTAAAGGAAGGTATAAACGCGCAAAGTCTCTCGACCTCGATATCGCGCCAACGAGGTGGCTCACACACGGTAGAGGCACTTTCTTTATTCGGGAAGAATCGGGAGAACGAACGAGCAACGCAAGAGAGAGAGAGAGAGAGAGAGAGCGCCGCTGTCGCTCGGAGCGCGCCGTGACCGGGTCTTGATCCGATCTTTCGAGCTTCCACGCGCTCACGCCATCACCCGCAGCAACGTACACAACACAAAACCATTACGGGTTCTTGTTTTTTTCCACATTCATCTCTTAATTGTAAATTTAATTTCTCTCATTCGCGTTAATAACTTATTTCGTGGCCTCGCGTCACGAAAATCCACGCTCACTTTATTTTGAACTTTCAAGTGGAAACATTTTTTTATATTTCGAAATGTAATCAAAATTCATGCGTCTTTGTTCAATATCTATATCCCTTTATCGATGACGAACAACGAATAGTCGGAAGTTTGGATCCGACCGGAAGTCGACGTTAAAGTTTGAGTGGTGGCGCGTCGAGCGCTCGATCCTTGACCTCGTTGGGGTCAAATTCAGAGCGTAAACGTCCGCGAGTGCATCGCGCGCAACATGCTCCCTATTCATACACGCCACGCTTCTTTCCGTGCGAAAGATTATTGCGAAAGATTGTAAAAGGTAGAAAAAAGAAGAAACGACGAGGACAATGGACTCTGGCGGCGACGGAGAGAGGGAAGGAGAGACGAGTGTGATTTTAGAGAGAGGCATCCATGTTTTTCTTACCGTGCGAAAGGCTGTTCCTCGACCTCGTACAGTTCCTCGAGAGTCTGTTTTGAGAGAAGCCTCTCCAATCTCTCGGGCGTGGGAGCGAGATGGCCGGGGATGCTGGTAGTCTCGAATAGCCGATCGGCAGTCATGGCTGTATAATTTTTTTTTACCGTTCTCGTTGATCGTGCGTCGCCGCTGCGGCCTCTAAACCGCGTCTATCGCCAGTTCTCGTATCTTACGTGCAGTAGCAAAAATCCTCGGAAAAGTCGCAGCAGCGTCGTCTCGTGAGACGCGCGCGCACCCGCGCGGGAGGCGCGCGCGTTTATCACAAGATATCGCAGAATAATATAATCCAAAAATGATGAGCGTCGTTAACGTCGAATACACAAACATATATCACGCGTTTCGTTGAATACTTTTTTTTTTCTTTTCATATATTCCTCGACATTTCAAACGACGATTATACGCGGATACTTGTGAAGGAACGAAAAAATCGAATCGAAATCGAGAAAAAAAGAGCAAATCATCGATCCTTGGTAAAGCAGATTTTTTCTATGATCAGCATAAAGAACGGAGCACCACGTCACACACGCGCGAATAACGATGATCGTCGAATGTCGCACATTATTCCGAAACGAAAAAAAATAAACTTTTAATCGCAGAGACCTATTCGATCGACGGAGATCGAAAACTTTCCGAATGTCGTTCGCGCGGAGCGTTGATTTTCCAGCGTTAAATCCCTGGACGCGATTTATCGAGTGGATCAAAGGTGAAAGAAGGAAAAAAAAATGCTACAGCGTTAACGCGACGTTGTGACACGACACGCGCGACAACCACTCCCACCGGCGGTTGACCAACAATTGAACGGTGCACCGCTCTTCGCTCGACGAGCGCACATTCCTCCCCTCCCCCGTCGCGCAAAGTTTCAAGCTGCTTCGCGGTGGGGGGGACTCGGCTCTCTTATCTCCCCTCCACGCCTGCTGCTGGTACACGCTCACTTCCTTCTCCACCACCGTAATACACGTACAGCGGTGAGGGGAAGTCCCCCGCTGCTGCTTTCTCGGCCGCTGCTTCACCGATTTTCTCTGTTCGCCACGAACGCCGAACGCTTACGGAAACTCACGAGGGAATTTCTCTCCCGTCTGGCGCTGATATATACCCTCGCGACCAAAGACCGCCGCTGCCTGTGGCAATATACCAGGCATAGACGCGAACCCCTCGCCATCTCATCGCGAACGTGCTGTGCGAGCACTTGAAACGCACTCCGGTCATGCGAGACTCGCGCGCTGCAGCCATCGACGTTCCGTCTTATATTTTATCGCGTGTTTCTCGTTTCACGCGGACCTATGTTCCGAAAATGTCCTTTTTCAAATTTTCAAATCCTTCGTTCCTTTCAGAGATGGGTGAATACCTAATGGAATAAAATTCAATTATAAATTATCCCGCCGATGTGTAATTGCAGCTTTGTTTCATTATTCATTACAATGATGATGTAATTCATTAATTAGGCCTATTAATTGACCATTATCATTGTAATGTGTAATTACCAACTGCAATTTAATTATAAATGTAATTCGATTACAAATGTAATTTAATAAAAAATATAATTTAATTGAAAATGTAATTATATTAAATTATAAATGTAATTGAATGGATCTCCATTACAAAATGCCGAAATAATTTGTAATTGAATGGATCATAATTAAAACTGCTCCAAGTAATGCATAATTTAATGCTATAAAATTATAAATGTTACAAATAATTAGTAATTTAAAGTGTTATTTAATTATAAAAGTAATCACTACCGCCCAACTCTCATTCGTTTACAGGTTCTGCTGGGTTCTTTTTTGAGAGATCTGACATCTTCGTTCAGATGAAAAATAACAATTTCTCTCTCTCTCTCTCTCTCTCTCTCTCAAGATTCTTCTTCCTTTCGCATACAGAATTCACCGCGATTCACCGAAAAAATATCGTTCTCCTCGACAACGAAAAATGCTCAGAAATGTTATCGGACGGAATTGAAATACGACGATCAGCTGAGAGCAACATTTTCCGCTTTATCGTTTCGGCGAAAGGCGCACAAAGAGAAATTCGCTGGAGCGAACGAGATATGTGATATCATAGAGTCGAGTTGACGGAGTGTACGAAAGATTCCGTATGAACTATATATACGGGGGAGAGAGTGGGGGAAAGAAGCTCCTTCGTAAACCGTGACACTGGATCTTGTCAACGATCGTGCATGATTATGACGGCGGCAGCGGCGAGGCATGAATAATGCGATGCATAATTCATTGATTTTATACTCGTTCTCTTCTGCTTGTTCTTCTACACACAGTGTGTATATTTTTTAAATTGACTTTGCTCGATCTGTATAGTTTGACCGAAAATAATATTCAAGGACCTAAAATTTATGATGCTGTAGCGTGTACGTTTGTGAAGGGACTCCTCGGGGAGCCGGACGGTTCCACTTGAACAATTAACATCCAGGCTCTGGCTCGAACGCCTGGGAACCCTCTGGGAGAGCTTTCTGTGCGGCGTCGGAGGCGACTCAATGTTCGCCGCCAATTCTGTCTCTAATTCATACGGGCGAATTAGGATCTCTCGTGCAAGCGAGCGTTTCGGTACAGATGTGGATCAGAGTTGTGAAAATAGTAATGTAAAAGTAATGCATTACCCATTACTTTAAAAAATGTGTGTTGGAAAAGTTTTTCATCACAAATTACAAAAGTAATGTGTAATGGATGCGTGTTCCATTACAATTAAAAAAAGTAATGTGTAACGGATGCATGTTCCATTACAAATAAAAAAGTTATGTGTAATAGATGCATGTGTCATTACAAATAAAAAAGTAATGTGTAATGTATGCGTGTGCCATTTAAAATAAAAAAGTAATGTGTAATGTATGCACGTTCGATTACAAATTACAATTAAAAAAAAAAGTAATTTGCAGTGGAGAATATTCCATTACAAATAGAAAAATTGCCGTGCTCGTATTAGAAACCTGCACATTGCTGTCTCATTATTTTATTTCACTCACTAAGAGTTCATCCACAATTATCACAAATGATCCATAAAGTTAAAGAAAAAGAACACGCACATTATTTAGGAATTCAATAAAGCGACAAATTTTGCATCAGTAACTTGTAATTTTTATTAGATGCATGCATCCATTACACATTACTTTTCTTATCTGTAATGGGACATGCATCCATTACACATTACTTTTTTTATTTTGTAATGGCACGTGCATCCATTACACATTACTTTTTTTATTCGTAATGGGACATGCATCCATTACACATTACTTTTTTTATTTCTAATGGGACATGCATCCATTACACATTACTTTGGTATTCTGTAATGGTACAGTTATCCATTTCACATTATGCAGTGTAATGGGTAATAAATACAGTAATGCATTATTCACAACTCTGATGTGGATGAGAGGAATCGGCGAAAAAACGATCTTGCTTCCGTTTATACATGTAACGCGGTTATATGAAAAATATAATACGGATATAATTTTCAATGTATGAAAAATTCAAAAAATATATAACATTAGACTAATTCAAAAAAGCGACTATTTTTTTTCTTTCGAAATCCCCTATTAAATACTTTAGGGGAGGTAAAAGAAATTGCCGTTGACAGCTCTTAATATTAATATTTAACGGTCTCTGATCGCATATTTCGATTTTTCATTTAAATAACACGGGACAAAAAATGTTCAAACTTTGAAATTTTATACCTCGGCTTCAAGTCAATGTACCAGAATGAACTATACATATTCTCGTAGAGAATTGAACGCTCTACAAAAAAGGTACCTTATGATTTTTCGATAAACTCACTCTTTCGAAAGTTATTCACTAACATATATGCGGCGTTCCACGCCAAATCGGACACCATTTAACTTTTGCATCTCAGATTGTTTTTTACAATTTTTTATGTTTTAGTATTGCTTGAAAGAAGCTTCCATGATTTTTTTCAATTTATTTTGTCGAACTGTTTTCAAGATATGGATTTTTCAAAAATTACGTTACTTTGTTTTTAAACGTCCCCAACTTTGCGAAAAAATAGACCCTATCGTTATCCCATTATCTACTTAGGCTTAAAAGTTGTGGAAAGAATGACAGTTTTTTACAAAAAACTTTTAGTCAAATCGATCAGTTCGTGTTTTATTGTAAATCAGCAATTTATATTTAACACTTGGAAACCTTATAGAAATACGGTTTGAAATTTTCTTTCAATATTGTTTATCAAAAGTAAGTTTAAAAATAAAAAGTTTGAAGAAAATCCTCCCATTTGGCTTATTTTTCGCAAAGTTATGCACGTTTAAAAAAAAAGGAACGTAATTTTGGAAAAATCGATATCTTGAAAACGGTTCGACAAAAAATATTGAAAAATATTATGAAAGCCTCTTTCAATTAATACTACAACATAAAAATTTTTCAAAATAATCGATGATGCAAAAGCTAAATGATGTCCGATTTGGCGTGGAACGCCCCATATGTATATTAGACTGTGAATATGTGTGAACGACTGTTGGTCATTGCTTTAAAAATTAGATAATTTATGTTAATGCAATTTAAACTGTTGTTTCAAGAAAGATTTTACGATATTCAGTAATGTTTCAAAATGTTGCCGGAAACTAAAAAAAAACAGTGAAATTTACTCTAAATTTAAATTTAACCTCGAATAACTTTTGAAGGAGTGAGTTTATCAAAAAATCATAGTAGATCTTTTTTGTAAAGCGTTCAATTCCCTACAAGAATATGTATCGTTCATTTCGATACATTGTCCTGAAGCCGAGGTATATAACATTTCAAAGTTTGAAAAAAAAATTCCTGTGTTATTTAAATGAGAAATATAAATATGCGATGAGAGACCGCTAAATATTAGTCCGTGATCACACTTGTCTAGGTCGATTCGATCTTGTCCATTTTTGAACAAGTATTGTGACCAAACTATCGGTCGGAAAAATCTCAAAAAATTACAGAACGTCCTTGAAACATTCCAGTTGATTAAAAATTAGTTTATAAAAAATGAGATGACTATACATTCAAAAAAATTCATAAAGAAAAAAAGACAAGTAGTCGTGGGGTCGGTTTGACCCAGTGTGACCACGGAAGGTTAAACTTTTTTTTCGTGATGATTATCCGGAAAATAGGTCTAGTAATACCATTTTATATGGTCATTGGGCTATTTTTCATGCATGGTCGATCGATCGGGCTCCATTCTCGAAATGAACGACTCGCAGAATTCTCATTGAACGAGATCCGATTGCGGGGCACCGTAACGATCATCCACGTGCTGCTGCGCGTGAGATACGATGTCCGCGACCAGCGGAAAGCACCGAGCGCGATGTTGCGTTGGCAACTTTCCCTCCTACGCACACAAAATCAAACACAACGACACGCAAACGGCCTTTCTAATCCACAGTCCACGCAAATGTTTTCGAACCTGTTAGTATACGAGCTCTGTATGTTTCTCGAATGTGGCTGTGTGTGTGAACGGCGATACATTCGTTGCCATAGTGTGGTGCCCCCGGATGATGGTACCACGGAGGGACGAATGGGCGGACGCGGGGCGCGAGCGTGTTGCCTACCGCATGGGGCAAGGACGGCCGAGGCCGAGCGAACACACGTACACTCAACTGAGCCGCGCCGACTGTATTCGGGCGATTGCGCCGATCTACCGCGCTGCTGATCCTCTACTACTGCGCGTCGTCGCTACTGCCGATACACGCCGAATACGAGAATGGAAGACGAAGAGAAACCGAGCGACTATCGACAGACTCGACGAGATCACGCATGACTACGCTCCACGCAATATCCCACAATATTTCTGGCCCAATATTTCTTCAGAACATTCTTCAGAAGTATTCTACGGAATAGGGAATATTTTGCACAATGATCCTGGATATTTTTGACTTTTTGGCCCAATACTTGACTAGGGTAAATTTCTACTGGTTGTTCGATCACGGCTTTTTCCCGTTTAAGGGGTGCAGTCAGCATTTTCAAAAATTCGATTTTTTTTAATTTTATTTTCGCAATGTACATGGGTTTATACATTCCATATAAAAACGACCAAGAGAGTTGGAACCGACCCCTTTCAATTTCGATGAAATTTGGCCAAAAGTTTTCCGTTTTCAATAAAACGAAGTTCCACCAAAGGAAAAGAATTTTAAAATTTTTCTTCGAAAGTTATGCAAAATTCAAAATTTCACAATTTTTCAAATCTTCCAAGTTTATTTTTTAAATATCTCGAAAACTATTATCGTTACGAAAAGTCGTTCTGAATTCCTCTTAAAGATACTTGGGGATACGAAGAGAAAAATATTCCGAAAAAATGTTTTGAAAAATGATAAATTTGGAGAATTTTGAATTTTAAAAAATCGTGAAAATTCAAGTTCCGTATTAAATTTTTGGTTCAATTTTTTTTATATAATACCTTGTACTGATCTTAAAAGATCCTGAAATTTTCAGAAAGGGGTTTTTAGTTTTTTCCAAAAAAATGGGAATTTTTGAATTTTTAAAAATCGTGTAAATCCACGATCAACATTAAATTTTTTGTTACATTTTTTTTTATAATACCCTGTAATGATCTTGAAAGATGCTGAAATTTTCCGGATGGTGTTTCTTTGTTTCAAAAATATAATTCTTTAAATTTTGTTTAAAAAAAAAAAATGTTTTTTTTTACCTCTCAGTTAAGTAAAGTTGAGCAATCATGTAGTTTTGTAATTTTGAGCAGTAAAAAAAGTGAAAGCAACAGTATTTTGGTAAAAAAAAAATTGTTTACCAAAATCCAAAAATTTACATTTTTGAAACAAAAAAATACCATCCTGAAAATTTACGGATCTTATAATATCAGTACAAGGTATTCTATCAAAATAATGTAACCAAAAATTTAATATTGATAATGGATTTAATTTTTAAGAATTCAAAAATTGATATTTTTGAAAAAACAAAAAACACCTTTCTGAAAATTTCAGGATCTTTTAAACCCGTAATTACTATGACGTAAAGTGAGCAGAATTACTCAGAAACGGTATAACCGGTCAGTCTCGAATTTGTACGCAAGCTTACTAATTTTATTTTTTAGGAATTAATCGAAGGTTTTTTTTACCGATACATATTTTCCATTTTATAAATAATTTAAGGCTAAAATTATCATGAAAAATCGATTTTTCTTTTTAAAAGCCGCCATTTTGTTAAAAATAGATATTTTGCTTATTCCTTCGATCAAATACTAGATTATACCTTATATTAATGAACTCTTTTTTATTTTTTTTATTTTGAACGATCCAATCCAGAGATATCGTGCTCACCGCAAGACGCCTCTTTTCGGAGGACCTCCCGGAGATCGGCCACAGCGTCTCCAAGCATCATTATTGTTCAGAAAGAAAAATTTAAAAATAAAGTTAGCAGTTACAAAAATATGTATATAAATTTTAACGTTAACAAACTAAAATGTCTTTCCAAAAAAAAATTACTATTTTGACCTCCTGACTGCGTATGACCCCTTAAAATCCACGGAGTATAACACCAGTAATTTTTACCGGCCATGAAAAATCACTAAATTTACAGCTCGGAATGCCGTGGTACAGAATGCAGCGCCTCTGCCAAAACTCATCTATTCTTGAATCACTTTGGACCCGCATAATTACCTTAAATTAGTTGTCCGTGTCCCAGGGGAAATTGTTGAAATTTTTTTCACATTTGGGGAATCATTAGGTGTGTTTGGAATTGGAAATTGACCGGGGAACACGAAGGGACACATCGTGCCAGCTTTCTGAGAATTTGCAGTTTGAATGGCTGATTTCCTAAAAAAATTCAGAGCTTCGTATCACATGTTGCACACGAAGTAGGGATATCACGTAGTCCTTGGCTACAATTTAGAATTCAAAGCACGCGAAACAAAGGAGAGAGAGAATACTTTGAGCTTCCAGCAGAAGAAACTAGTTTTGCGATCCTTTTTGTTCTCGACAATGTTGCTGAGAAGGGGACTATACAGTTGGTGCAGCAACAGAATTTCAAAGTCTAATGCAATCGTGCGAGGGGCCTCATCCTCCTCGCACGAGCTCACGAGGATATTTTTAGGGAACCAGTTTGCGGAACTTGAAGAACGAAGGTTTTTTACACTTACTCGGCCCCTGGCTGAAACGCAAAATCCCTCTTCCTCTCCTGAGATACGCAAACCCTGGAAAATTAAGGGATGTTTCGTTGGTTATACGTAGACAAAGGTATACCTATTGTTTAATACGAAATTATAGATACAGGATGGTAAGCAACCAGATAACCTGACTAGGTTAGTCGTGTAGAGCGCGCCAAGACAATAAAGTAGCTTTTTTTAAAAATGTTGTGCGATAAAAACTGGCTTAGTTATTAATGTTTTCAAAGTTGGCCAATGACGGCTAGAATCTAGGAGAAATGCCGCTGGTAGGGGTTCCTTCCACCACGCCCACTGTTACCCCCACCGCACGGCTCACCAGTAGCATTGCTCCTAGATTCTGGCCGTCATTGGTCAGCTTAAAACATTAATAACTAAGCCAATTAATGTCGTATAACAATTTAAAAAAAAGCTAATTTTTCGTCCTGGCACGCTCTACACGGTGAACGCTCTGCACCTGGAACCTACACGGTTTAGGTTATTTCATTGACGGACATCAACATCTCACCGATTGATTTATCCTCTCTATACAAGGATCCCCCTTCTTCATTCAGCTGAAGGTGGAAAAATATATTTTTTGGATATTTCACCCGCTACAATCTCACTGGGCTGCATTTTATACAGGGAGGAAATTCTCGTCGCGGGTCAGCAAATTTCTTGCGCTGTTTATACGTCCTTTTTATGGCTGCATCAAGGAATGCGAGTACTTATGTTCGCTAGGTTACATGTACACGCAACTGAGTATTTCAATGAAGGAGTAGCGCGTGGAATGAAAGCAGAGCCTCCGCGAAACAGCGACGATCTCGTTGCGAAAACATTCGTTCCTGGCGGATGCAACGCGATAGAGCCGGGGAGATTTAGTTGGGGTGAGGGGAAGAGGGCAATCGGGGAAGGGGTGGAAATAACGAAGCAAGTCGTGTGTGTGTAATGTAAGGCCGGTTAAATATCCCGACCCCGGTTCGAGTTACGTTCTCGTTCAAAGAGCCGGGTGAAAGACTTTTAATAGCCTTAAGCAACAGATGGCTGATTCACACGAAGCAACACACGTGCACTTTACTTCGACTATGTATCAAAAGCACGAATAGATAAAAGTTAAAAAATTATATTGATCAAATAGAATCGAGTTGAGAAGAAAAATTACCGAAGTGACCTCTCACCACCTTGTTTAGGACATTCAGTCGCATTAAGAGAGTATTCTGTTCTAGAATTGTGGGAAAATCAATTTTTTTGTGCATATTCTTAAAGCTCAGACCTTTTGGAATATATTCTTGAAAGGAAATTTTAAAATTCCAATAATTTACGGAGTTATAGCTATTTTAGTGACGATTTTGAATCCTTGCAACGGGGCAACAAGTGTCGTCAATGGAAATGAGGGCGCAGAATCCAGGGGTCGCAGTTTGGTGATATTCAATGAAGCGATTGTTGAATCGCGGGGTTGGTAGAGTCACGGATCTCTGATTTGCACCCTCCAGAGACACCCTCGTATCGATTGTTTGGAGGGGTGCAGATGGACGGACAATTTATGTTCCCGATTAAATGTATCGAATCTAACAGATGCACAAACGCAGCTGGCAACAAATTGCGGCATTGATGAATTGTTGATTCCCTTTTGAAATCCACTTCCGAAAAATAGGAAATTTCACCCAATCTAATTTGGAGCCACGAAAGTTGTTCTAGAAATTAATAGAATATTGTTGGGATTGTTCAGAGTAGGGGAGACCGGGGACAAAAGTAACAGGGTACAGTTGTAACATAGCGAATATCTCCCAAACTATAGTAGGTACCACCGTGTCCCGCAGGCACATAATGCGTCTTGCAGTTCCTCACATTTGGTTACTAGGCTAGGAGACATCTGCACTAAACAGACTTGACCAGAGAGGTGAATTGGTATTGTCAGGCCCAAAGTAAACTTTTGTGGCTTTCGATAAACACGAATATCTCGATTACTGTACTACATATAGTCATTATTTTTTTTTCATAAGCTTCTTTGGACATTTTTGTATCAACTTTCGTGATTTTTAAAGCTTACAGCTTGAGAAAATTGATTAAATTCTAACTTTGAAGTAGAAAAAACCAACTGGGGACAATTGTAACAATTTTGCAGGGGACGGTTATAACACTTCGTTGGCTGTCAGTTGTCATGACAATTTCACATCTAAACATTGAATCTAACGTCAAACGGACCTTTTTTTTTAAGTTTCCGTGTGCAAAAATGCCTCTGCAACGTGTAAGAATCACTCAACGAGCCTGTGCCGACATGTCAACGTACGAAGAAACGTATATGAAAACATCAAAAATGGAAAATCTATACAGGCAACCACGGCACGTATCTTTCGGTTATACGCCATGTTTCTTTGACAAGTTTGGGGTGTCTGAGACTCTATTCAATTATTTCATGATTTTTATCAATTCGATACGACTATTTCCATGTGTCAAGATTTCATCATTGTGACCGTAATATATCCCCCCGTGATAATGTTTGATGTTGTAATGATATTGTATAATATTGGTCACAATGAAAGATATAATTTTGTGTTAAAATCTTATGTTACAACTAGCTCCATCGACCGTTGCAACTGTCCCCATCGACTGCTACAACTGCCCCGGGGTAGTTAAAAAATTTATTTTTTCCCACTTCTAGACCAGAATACTCTCTTAATGCGACTGAATGACCTAAACAAGGTGGTGAGAGGTTACTTCGGGGTAGGGGACGGTTGTAACAATTTCTTGGACTTTTTTCAATTCTAGCTACAGACTTCAACATAGAACCATTTTGTAGACCATTAAATGCTCTATGCAGGAGTATACGTATCATTTACGTAAGCATTATACTTTGGGCCCAGAAAAAGCCAAAATACAGATTGTGACAATTGTCCCCGGTCTTCCCTACAAAATGACGATCCATAGAAAAAGCCACTGTTTGGTTGAACGCCAAAATATTGTTCTTCATTATTGGCGAAAAGAGTGACATCGGTGGAATGATGAGCAAAAAGGGTAAGAACGAGGGGGTTTCAGAGTAGAAAAAAAGAGGTTTTCGTTTCTCTTTCCGAACCAACGGGCCTCGTCATTGTTCACTGGCGCGCTTTTGACGAGCCACGGGCATAAAATCTCCTTGCGCCTCGCCCATTTCTCTCTTTCCATGCAGCATGCGGAGCCTCTCGGACGGAAATGGACTGCAGGCACCACTATCTTGACGTTGAAAATATATCTGCTTCTCCGAAAGCGCTCATCTATGTATCGTGAATATGTATATATATTATTCTTATATACACGAGCAGACGCGGTCGCTCATACGGACATTGCATGTTTGGAATACACGCGAAAAAAGCCCCTTTGTTGAGACTACTCTCGCTCGCAAAAGGTTGGAACAGTTGGCTGCATGGCGAATGGACGGGTGAAGCGCAAAACGAAAAGCCCGTCAAAGGGAAAAAAATGCATTTATTCTGGCAGTTCGTTCGGCCTCTATCTTTCACTCGCGTGTCAAAGAGTTCCATTCCAGAACTCGTATCAGCACCGACGATGCACTAAAGTGTGTGCTTCTGTGTGCGAGTACGATGAAAAGAGTTGAAATACAGAGGAAGTGGGGGTAAAATGGACAGCATGCAAGATTATTTTAAAAAATTGGAAATCAAATATAATTTGAACCCAAGGAAATCGTCATTGTAATTGGCGTTAATATGCCTAAATACACTCACTCAAAATCAAAATTGTCATTCTCATCACATTTACAAAAATGACCAGAAGCAAAACGTAATCGTAAAAAAAAAGATTAGAGAATGCAACTGCGATTAAAATTGAATTTCGCCAAAAAATTTAATTGCAAAAATCTTGGATATTAAGATGTGAGAAGGGAAGGTAATCGTTTTTTCAACGTTTTCCCGCGTTTACTTGAATTTTCAACAAAAAAAAATTTAGGTGTCCATTTTGCCCTCCCTTTTGCCTCTATAGCGAGTTTGTCAATAAAGAGTCTGAGATGTATATATTTTTCTTCTCGTTTCTCAATGGATCCTATATTTCCTCGTGTATTTCACAAAATGCATGTCTCGTGTAAGCTCGATCCAGCAGTTTCGGTATAAACGATGTCCTGGAATTAAGCGTCGAATCGTCTGACTGTCAGACTTTTTTTGGTATTCGCGGACGTCCGTGATCGTTTCTGCGCTCATAAAGGCACGATTTTTTGACCCGAACGTGAAAAAACGTTTACCCAGATGTTGCCTTTTGACAGCGCTGGTTTTCCATCACAGAGAGATTTCCTATTAAATCTCCTGCGGTATATAAACATTGTACTCTCGTTTGCGGACACGTGCAATGGACGAACAAAGTTCAATAGCGCATTGCGGCTGCAGGCACGAGTTTCGCTGAGAATATCTCACGTCTGAATCACCCGCGTGTATCAACTTGGTTAAAATAACCGATTCGGTGTATATTCCACGAGCACATGCAGCATCCTGGCGTCGTTTTCGTCCCATTCTAATATAATAATAATAATAATAATAATAATAATAATAATATATTTAATAATTCATAATAACGAATATAAATACGTTTTAAGCCCTCCATATATATTATCCATATATGGATTGCGGCCAAAAGGTTGTTATCTCTATATATGACGCATATATTTTGGATACACTGCCTTCCAAAAGTTTTGTAACAATGTTTTGAAACAAGTTTTGAAACAAAAAACAAATAAAAAATGAAGATATTTCGATTCAACAAGCGGCTTTTCTAAGGGAACATATTCAGCTTCATTTCGCTTTTTCCAAAAATTTTTTTCGATTTTTTTTGAACCCGGTACTTCCTTTGAAACTTGGTCATTTTTCAGCTTTTTTTTTGGCGCTGAAATTCTGGCCCACGACCACATTTTTTTAAACTGTTTTTCGTGAGAAAAATTTGTGGGGGCGAGTGTAAGGTTCAATTTCGTTTTTTTTTAAGTTTCATACGATTTTTTTTCGTAAAAATATTCAATTTTTCGCAAAAAACGATCATATTAATAAAATATAGCGTAACTCTAAAACTACGGGGTTTTCGTGAAATCACTAAGAAGATAAAAAGTTGCATATAATTATTCTGGATTCAATGAAATTTTTTCAGAATTAAAAAAAAAATTGTTTAACAATTTTTTCTGTCAACGAGATATTTTTTTATCTTAAACAATCGGGTCTCTTACCCCATCTACTCGGGTTTTTCGATTGAAAAGCCACGTAGATAAGGTTTTTCGATGAAAAAGTCATGTAGATGAGGTAAGAGACCCGATTGTTCGAGATAAAAAAAATATCTCGTTAACTGGAAAAATATTGGAAAAAAAATTTTGGAAAAAAATTCCGAAAAAATTTAATTGAATTCAAAATAATTGTATATAACTTTTTACCTTCTTAGTGATTTCACAAAAACCTAGTAGTTTAAGAGTTACGCTACATTTTATAAATATGGTCATTTTTTGTAAAAAATTGAATATTTTTGCAAAAAAAATCGTACGAATTTTTTTTTAAAAAGGAATTGAAGTTTATACTCCCTTCCACAAGTTTTTCATGCGAAAAACAGATGAAACAAATTTGCATGGGTCGTGCGCCAAAATTTCAACGCCCAAAAAAAAGCCAAAAACTGACCATGTTTCAAAAGGCGTACCGGATTTTAAAAAAATGAAAAATACGTCCTCTTTGAAACGTTGCTTGTTGAAAAAAAATATCTTCACTTTTAAAAGAGCAGTGAAACTTTTTGTGCGGCGCAGAATCGGGGCGTGTGTTTCCAAACTTTCGGACATAAATTATATATTCACATTGTATCGAAAAATATACTATATTTAACTTTTTATTTTTATGGAGAGATGCCGTGTATTATATAGTACACACAGGGACACTTTAACGGATTATACGCAGTTAGGAGGCCGAAAAAAGCGATTTTTCAAAAAAAAAATTGGAAAGACATTTTAATTTTAATTTAAAAAGCATTTTACCCATAGTAATTATGGGTTTAAAAATATGCCTATAACTTCGAAAATTTTCTGTGTATATATACTTAAATATATGTAAATTACTAAAGTAAATTTGAAAAAACCGGTTTTTAATTTTTCAATCAGGATTTTGAAAATCCTGACTGCGTATAACCTTTCAACGAAGCCTTGCAGATTCTCTTATCCGTGAAGAGTGCATCCTTCACGAGCCTCCGGGAATAAACAATGCTTATTCCTATCAAGATTCCCTCTCGATGGCGCCCGACAATCGCATCCGAACGCATTTATAAAGTATTACGACGCTAGAGCGCTTCACGCGCTCGTAGCCAGAAATCTTGACAACCGAGAGCAATGAGGATTGGTCGATTGAGTGATATAGCGTATGGATATATGCGCGTAAAAGCTGCGCCGGCGCGTCATCGTGGATCCACACGCAGGCCAGTCGCCCCGAGTTTGTTCTTTTTCAAACATACAGCAGACGCCAAGAAGATGAGTGCATCAGTCAGGATTATACTATAATAATTCCCTTATAACCATTTATACATCGTGAGTCAAGCGCGTCCCTCATTGCTAGGAATGCCCGACGCGAGGCACGTCGACCTCATCGGTTTCTTCTGCCGCGCCGCCGTTTCTGCTTCTTCTGCTTCATACGTCCGGCAATAAAGTACGAGCACAGGCAACCTCATATAGATATATACATATGAGGTATTCCATATCAAGCCGACCAATCCGTGGACCCGACCATTTTTGATTTTGTTGAAAATTTTCTATTTTTTTTGTACGTACTAAAAGCAGTTTCTCAGAATTTTTTTAGATTTTTGTCTCAACCCAATTAACCACAATAAATTGTTCAAAATTTGATACAATTTTTTTTCAAACTTTCTTAAAACCGGAGATATCAAAATAATACAGAAAATCATTTTTTTCCGTCTTGAGCTACAGTTTTATAAAAAGAATACAAAAAAAATATCGGTATTTATTTTCACATGTTTTTTTAAGTTTTAAATACAAAATATATATTTTTTTCAACTTGGACCCTTTTTATTTTTTTGAAAAAATGCATCACTTTTTAAAATACATTTTTACAGATACCAAAAAATTGGCAGTTTGTGTTTCTCATAACTTGTATTTTTTTTCCATTTTTTATCGCGTGTGAACTAAGAAATCGTGTTTCCTCCTTGAATTAAAAAATAGAAAAAAAATACAAGTTATGAATATCACAAGCTGCCAATTTTTTAGTATCTGTAAAAATGTTTTTTTAAAAAGTGTTGAATTTTGTCAAAAAAATAAAAAGGGTCCAAGTTGGAAAAGAAAAAAAATTGTGAATTTTTAAACGCAAAATACTTTTTTTTAAAACCTGGACCCGTTTTATTTTTTTGAAAAAATTCACCACGTTTTAAAAGATTTTTACAGATATCAAAAAATTAGCAGTTTGTGATATTCATAACTTGTATTTTATTTTTATTTTTTAATTCAAGGAGGAAACACGATTCCTTAGTTCACACGCGGTAAAAAATAGAAAAAAAATACAAGTTAAGAGAAGTTCCAATTTTTTAGTATCAGTAAAAATGTCTCTTAAAAAGTGGTGAATTTTTTCAAAAAAATAAAAAGGGTCCAAGTTGAAAAAATAATATTTTGCGTTTAAAACTTTAATAAACGTATGAAAATAAATACCGATATTTTTTTTGTATTTTTTTTATAAAACTGCAACTCAAGACGGAAAAAATGATCTTTTGTTTTATTTTGATATCTCCGGTTTTTAAAAAGTTATGAGCATTTGAAAAAAAAAAAATGTGTCAAATTTCGAACAATTTATTGTGGTTATAGTTGGGTTGAGACAAAAATCTTAAAAAAATTCGGAGAGACTGCTTTTAGTACGTACAAAAAAATATAAAATTTTCAACAAAATCATAAATGGTCGGGTCCACGGATTGGTCAGCTTGGTATGGAATACCTCATGTATATATGATTCCATATGTATATGCACACTAGAGTAGCGTGGCCTAAATAGGACGTGTTCCCGGCTCTGCGTATGTCCGCGGTTCAACATTTTCGAGCGGACACTCTCATCGCGTCCAGTTTAACTTAAAATTACGCTGGCACATTTCGAGAGAGATGATTCAACGACTCGGACCGTTGAAATCATCGCCTCCTGCATACGTCTACATCAGGTCACATAGGAGAAGAGATGCTTCGACTATTCGCGAATCTTTGCAATAATGGCTCTCTTTCCGCTGTCATCTCGAAGATTCGACTCCGTGCATGTACAGCATTGAGACAATGACGAGCGGAACGCCGGGAGATGCAGTTGATCGCGTTCAGCTGGCCACGAGCGGACTCGGTCGCGAATCCAGCTTGTACTCGCCCAGCCGAGGTGCTCTCCCCCGTCGAGTGATTCATCCGCGATACGCTGAGAAACACGACCAGCGAGAGATAGAGGAGAGGGAGCGAGACGAGAGCAGGCTCATCGCGATGCCGCGCGAGATGCACGCGGACCGTTCTATTTCTATTTCTAGCCTGCCCAACGATGTCCGTTCGGTCTGTTTGTGCCCGCTAATAGAAGCCTCTTGACGAACCGAACATAACTCATAGACGCGACGGCTGCTGCTGCAGGTATACGAACGTGTACCGCAGTGTTGGAAGGAGCCACGGAGTGCCTCCTCGTCGTTGATCTCTGCCACCTGCTCGACTCAACTTTGCACGGATATACCATTGAATTTGCACTTTCGCTCGAGATCCCACGTATTCCGACTCGAGCCATTTGAGGCTTCGCCCGCTGATCCTCATTCCGAATTTCGCAAAGTGCATCATCGTCTCAAGAAAAATATTGAGAGATTTTCCCCCAAGAGAGTGCTTTCGCATCCACTTCGTCGCGCTCTCAAAGCACGCGGTCCGAGACTCGCACGCTGATACATTCTACTGGCTCGCGTGGCTATTTTAACGTGGGTATTTGGCAGAGCGCATAACTCAGCCAAGTATTCTTCAAGTGCTATTAACCTCGCTCACACCGGCGTTCTCAAAGTGGCAAAAGCTATATGAAGATTCCCCGCACGAACGCGCGCCATCGCCATCATCAGCGATCTTGATTGTAACTTGATCGTTATACTTTTTATCGGTCCTTCATAATTCGCCGCATTGGCGGATACTGCGAGGATCAATGATTCGCCTTCGATCATCAGTTTTATCGATGAATACATTTGGATCTGGATGATGCATGGTTTAATTCAGGATTTGTCCCATTGGGCGTCCAAGAAGAATCATGATTGTCATATCACGATTACCGGCGATACAGACGCAGGAAAATAGTTCCTGGAAACCTACTTTCGTGAAGATACGAAAAAGAGGGGGCGAGGGACACTGAGCGGCACGCGCCCGACCGTTTCCGGTTCCGCGGATGGCTTCCGGGCGCCATAATATTGTCAACGGCGGTCACGTTCGGGATTTCCGGTGATTGGCCGTGTTCCGCCCTATCGTGTAGCGCCGACAGACGGATAATCGAACGTGCGCGGGACAATCGCCCGTGTCACTTTCTCGTCGTTTGAACGCGTAACAATATTTATATATTGGTTGTGAAGATAGTTGAATAATGAGCGAGGATTATGTTGTCCCGCAGAATAGGGACAAATTTGGTCAACAAATTCTATGACCAAGAAAATGTATGCCAAATTATCGCAAATAATTCTGGACACTGTATTACCCCTGTAGCATCGCTAGCTCGAATTTTTTTGTATCTAAAATACCAGTGAAAACTTTCCGGAAAAAACTTCAAAAATGGTCTCGAACGTTTTTTTATGCCGTTTCGCCGGAAGTCAACGTAAACTAATTTAACAAGCGGCATTTTGAAGGAGAAGAATTTGGCTTCGTTTCCTGTATTTTTAATTGTTTTTACAATTTGTTTTCCAATTTGGATTCTATTTTGAAAACAACTGTTTTTCGCCTTTTTTTCCTCTCTCTTCAAGTGCAACCATCTTGCAGAGGGAATTTTTTTTATGCATTTTTACGATTGGACACATAAAGGGGGAAGCTTGAGCTTCAATTCCCTTTTTTTTTAAACTATTAGCGATTTTTTTGTGTGAAAAAGACGAAATTTGAAAAATACCTCATAACACGAAAACAAAGAGGATTCATGAAAAATATCTGGATAGTAAAAAGTTGCGTCTGGTTTTGTTGAGTTCAGAGGAATTTTTACAGATTTTTTTCCAAATTCTTTTTTTCATTTTCTGGATTGGAAAATGTCGACGTAAAAAATTTGGAAAAAAATTTGAAAAAAGATTCCAATGTATTAAAAATCGTAAAATACAGTATTTTTCCATCTTGAAATTTTATCAATAATCCCATAGTTCTCGAGTTATGGTAATTGAATGATCCGAGCTCCGACCCAAAAAAGAGAAAAAAAAATTTTGGAAAAAAAATCTGAAAAAATTCCTCTGAACTCAAAAAAAAAATAGACGCAACTTTTTGCTATCCTGAAGTTTTTCATGAATCCTCATTGGTTTTGTGTTATACAGGATTTTTCAAATGTCCTCTTTTTTCACAAAAAACAGAATAACTTTGGAAAAAAAAACCGCACATAGTTTTGAAAAAAGGGAAATTCAAGCTCAAACTTTTCTCTTTATGAATCCAATCGCAAAAACGTATTTAAAAAAAAATCCTCTAGAAATGGGTGTACCTGAAGAGAGGGGGAAAGAGGCGAAAAACAGTTGTTTTGAAAATGGAGTCCAAATCGAAAAACAAATTGTAAAAATAAAATACAGTAAACGAAGCCGAATTCTTTCCTTTTAAAATGTCGCTTGTTAAGAAGATCGTCTAGTGTGAAACCTGTTTTTTAAATGTTTTTTTCGGGAATTTTTTTTTGACAAACCATTAAAATCAAATAATTTATGAATTGTGTATCATTTTTATTAACATTTGAACAAACTTTGTACATTTTTTGAAGTGAATGTATTAAATATAATCGGAGATACACCGGCCAACAAGAATACATATAAAACAAGTACGCTTCGCGTACTCGTTGGGGGGCTCCGCCCCCCAAGCCCCCCCGCGCTCCGCGCTACTCAACATTGTCGCGCTTCGCGCGACAATGTTGCGTCGCGCGGAGCGCTCACGTTTTATTGGGGGGCTCCGCCCCCCAAACCCCCCTTAACGTTTTGTTGGGGGGCTTTGCGCTCCGTATTCTTGACCATTATCTTAATTTATTCGGTATGTAAATATTATATTGTTTTTATGTTATTGAACATTGTTTTTGATAATATTGAGTCACATTTTTCATTCTCAATGGGGGCAATGATTCATAAAGGTAATGACCGAATTTTAAGAATTATATTAGTAGGCACTCACAATTTCATAATATTATAATCATATATTTTGTTTTTGTGATATATTTTGAATGTTGGTTAACATGTCCCTTAGGGACGTTTTAATAGGCACTCACACCGTTATTTAAACTCTTTGATTCATTGTGAACATCGAGTAGTCGTATAAATTCTATTAATTATAATTAAAAAGACAGATTTGAATATAATCAATATGATATAAAAGTATCTAGACAATCATATTATTTAAATGTTTTGATAGATTATATTCACAGAATTGTTACAATATTAGGCAGTAATGAAGAATATTAGTGACATTTGAGATGGGCTTATTTATCATAACACTTTAATCATTTAATGATTATTAGTCCATTTATAATAAGTAAAAAAAGCTTTCGGTTATTAATCAATGCTCAGATTCTGTTTTTTCACGTTTAAAACGCGTGGGTGATCGCCATATTGCCAATAGAGCGTAAGCACACAAAAGAACCATGTACTTTTTATAAGAGCGAAATATGGGTTTTGAATTTGGCGCGCTCAGGTCGTGTTTAGTTCCTCTTTTCTCTGTACGTGGCGTAGCGGCGTCGTGACGTACGTGGCGACGTCGCGTGCGCCGGTCTATGCTTTACGTGAAAACGTGAGAGTGTTAATGTGCTTGTTTACAGTCATATAGAAATTCTGTCAGTGAGAAAAGTAGTATTTTTTTTGTTAAAAATATTGTTTTTGTGTAAAAGTTATTCACTTAGCAGTGTCTAATTGGATTGAAACTTCATGGGACATTTGTTCATAATCATATACAGAAATTCTGTAAGTTAGAAAAAAATTCGTCCGTGAACTTCGGAGATCCAAGTGCGAATGAACAGAAATTGCCTTTTTTCGTTAAAAATTGTGTTTTCTTTGCAAAAATTGTAAACATAATGGTCTCCGATCGGATTAATACTCCGTGGGACATTTGTTTACAATCATATACAGACATCGTGTGAGTTAGAGAAAAATTCGTCCGTGAACTTCGGAGATCCATGTGCATATGGACAGAAATAGCTGTTTTTTCGTTAAAAATTGTGTTTACTTTGCAAAAATAGTAAACTTAATGGTCTCTGATTGGATTAATACTTCGTGGGACATTTGTTTACAATCATATACAGACATCGTGTGAGTTAGAGAAAAATTCGTCCGTGAACTTCGGAGATCCATGTGCATATGGACAGAAATAGCTGTTTTTTCGTTAAAAATTGTGTTTTCTTTGCAAAAATTATAAACTTAATGGTCTCTGATCGGATTAATACTTCGTGGGACATTTGTTTACAATTATATACAGACATCGTGTGAGTTAGAGAAAAATTCGTCCGTGAACTTCGGAGATCCAAGTGCATATAGATAGAAATAGCATTTTTTGGTTAAAATCATGTTTTTTGCCAAATTGCAACCTTAATAGTGTCTGATTGGATTCATACTTCGTCAGACATTTGTTTACAATCATATAGACACATTCTGTGGGTTAGAGAACAATTCGTTAGAGAAATTCCAAGTTTCAACTACATATGATCATAAAACGTCTTTTTTTGCTCAAAAATGGCAATTTTTTTCAAAAATCTTTGTTTTACAATATCCGTTTGGATTTAAACTCCTTGGGCATAGAGATTACAACCATACACAACTACCCTCCAAAGGAAATTGAATTCCGTACACCGGTTTCTGAGATCTGGGTCTGGACGGACATCCGACACAGATTTCGAGGCAATTGCAATAGGCACTTTCTGTCATAAATGAGTGAGTGCCTAAAAAAGGTGCTCCACTGCTGAAAAAAAAATCAATTTCTCGCATTGAATTTTTTTTTCTAAAGCGTTAAAAAAAATGATTTTTTTGGAATTCTGACTTTATCTTGGTTCACGGTAGAGCCTCAAGTCGCACAATTGAAATGGCGTTTGGTTTTTTTTATTTCAGATAAGCGGAACGGCCGCAATCATGGCAGAGGTGGAGCACCTTTTTTTTTATATGTGTTCCTGTTGGGCGGTGTATCTCCGATTATATTGAATACATTCACTTCAAAAAATGCACAAAGTTTGTTCAAATGTTGATAAAAATTATACATAATCGATAAATTATTTTATTTTAATGGTTTGTCAAACAAAAATTCCCGAAAAAAAACATTAAAAAAACAGGTTTCACACTAGACGACCCCCTTAAATTAGTTTACGTTGACTTCCGGCGAAATGGCATAAAAAACGTTCGAGACCTTTTTCGAAGTTTTGTCCGGAAACTTTTCGCCGTCAGTGTCCATTTCTGTTGAAAATATATCACGAAAATAATACTAACTAAATACTAACATAATACTATTGACCAATGACAAGATACGTTGCAAAGAAAGACGCTGAGAGGATTTCGCTGGACGAAGCTTTCGATGTCCCTTTGCTCGATCCTGCAGCGCAGGACAAACTCACGCTGTTGTACGTTTTCCTACATCAGAGAATTGCGCTCAACGCGAGACTACGCTTCTTCTTCTTCTTCTTCTTGTGTCAACGTGCACCTGCTGCTGCGTGCGTGATACAAATGCCACGGGCCGGCAAGGCTCTTTATGTCACGTCTGCGCGATATTCATTCATATACCGCGGGAACCGCGAGACGAGGATCAAGCGCGCGGCTATGGAACGTTTCTTTGCCGTGGGTCGCGAGTCGATGAAGATTCTTTGGTTTTTGCTTCGCAAATGCGAAACGTGCGCGATGATGCGGTGAAACGACGTCGATTGCGCGCGACCGAGTCCGAGTCGAGCGTGAGAGAAGCACCTCTCGCAAAGCGCTCGTTAACGCTTCCAATTAATAGACGTGGAAATTACAACAGCAGCGCTGGCGTGCTACTACATATGGGGCATTCCACGTCAACTAACGTGGTCATCGGCCTGACCCCCTCGGATTCAGTTGACGAATTTTTTTTTGGCATATTTTGGTCCAAAAAAAGCGGTTTTAAAAAAAACTTTTATCACCTGTTTTACCCTATAAAATAATTTTTTTTTTCCATACCTTTTGAGTAAAAATGAATTTGGACCAGGTTTAAAATGCTGAAATTTTATTCATAAAATCTATAACGAAAAATTAGTATTTTCATCGTAGTTTGAGAGTGGGCCGAGAATAATGTATTTTTTTTTTAATTAAAAAAAAAATTTGTTTACAAATTTTGAAAATTAAATATTTTAATGATGGTTCTCTATAGGAAAAAAATAAAAATAAATGGTATCTTGGTAAAAAAAAAATGTTTCCTATATTTTGATAATAGATTTCATAAAATCTATTAATTTAGCATTGAAAAAATGTATTACTTTTCGAACGGAGCATCACAACAAAAGAAAAAATTTATCTAACTATTATAAAACACTATTATCATAATATAGAAAATCTATTATCGAAATACAGAAAGTACATTATCGAAATATTTATTTTGACAGTAGATGATTTTTTTTTAAATCCTAAAGGAAACCATAATTAAAATATTTAATTTGTAAACAAAATTTGTAAACAAAATTCGTAAACAAATTTTTTTTCTTTAAATAAAAAAAACATTATTCTCGACTCACTCTCCAACTATGATGAAAATACTAGTTTTTAGTTATAGAATTTATGCAAAAAATTTCAGAATTTTAAAAATTTAGGAAAATGTTCATATTGCCTCCTCTTCCCCTACATAGTGCATCGCAATACTTAAGATGTGAAATTTTTTTGTCAATGGTGATTGTCAAAGAGTCAATTTCCTGTCAGAGTGGGGAAGGGGGCGGTTTAATATCGGACCTATTCGCGCGTAGAGTAGGACAAGGCCGTCCGAGTCTCCGCGATGTGCAACTAAATCGGTTGTGTCGAACCATTGTCATCAGTCCCGTCAACCGTGACGGGTCTATAATATCCAACGGTTGTGCACGTGCAACCGTAGCCGAACGTTTCGGATATGAAAGAAAATGCTTAGAAAAAGCCACCACATGCGGGGTATGATGAACATATTGAGGAAAAAGTAAGAAGCATGGCTAAGGGTCTAAAAGTAGCCCCTATACCGAGAAAGGAGGTGGAAAGAAAGAGTACACGGAGAAAACGACTTAGTTGGTCCAACCAAACACTTAGTTAGTGCTCTGAGCACCAGAAGAGAAATTGGTTGGATCAACTAATTATTTAGTCAACTTAGTTTATCCAACCAACTATTTAGTTGATCCAACCAATTTCTTTTCTGGGGCTCAGAGCACTAAGTCGGATCAACTAAGTCGTTAGGAAGTCGGATCAACTAAGTCGTTAGGAAGTCGGATCAACTAAGTCGTTAGGTATTACTTATCAGAAATGCGCACGAATATTGGTACGAACAATGACCATTTCTTTCATTCTTTCGCTTATGGCGCAGTCCCCGAAATGCACACACAGTGTGCGGACATTGAGACTGATGGCGTGTTCGTAATGAATCCACGTTTCCGTTATGTAGAAGGTGGTGGCGGTGGCGGAGGAGAGGAAAGAGGCGCAGGAGACGCGGAGGAGAGAAGAAGAGATGCAGAGAAATTGTTGACGTCATTCAACTTGACTGCCAGCTGTATTCCATGGGGACTGACCAGCCTTCAGGCGTGCGCGCGCGCGGCATTACGATCGTCGTACGACTAGCACTAGAAACCAAGTGGAATGAGCGGAATACAGCGTTAGTAGTGGACGAGGACGAGAGCGACGCCAGAGTCAGCGCCCCATGCTGCTGCTGTTGCTGCTGCTGCAGCAGAACCGCGATGCATTCTTCCGCACCGTAGGAGAACGAAACGCTCTCGCTCGTGTTCTCAAACGTACAGTATTGGTGCTATATATATATATATATATATATATATATATTTGTATGTATATAGTATATACCGCTGCCGTGTTGCCTCACAAAGGTCTGCGACCTCGACGCCGTTCTCCGCCGTGTATTCCGACTCTCTTGAGGCGATCTGTTCGATCGGTCGTTGCACACGGAACTCGAAGAGGGGAGTTGGAAAACAAATTCGCCGTCTCGAACGGATTTCAGGGTGCAACTGGCGAATTCAAGATTGACGATGATTTCGGTTCTCCGAGGAACTTTTTGCCGACTATTCCGGTGTATAATATCGTCGCAGTTCCGGAAAATATTTCAATGACAGATTCATCCCCGTGGAAATAATGTATCGTCAAAAGTATATTTTTTTATGCATTAAGAGTAATTCATGTAGGGGAAGGAGGGGCAAAATGGATCTCCGAAATTATTGAAAATTTAAGGATGCAATGGAAACAAAAATCGTCGTACAAAAACATAGCAAATTTTCAGAATTTTCTCATCATTTTTCATTTGAACCCTTAAGGAGGCTGAAGTAATAATGAGAGAATTGTGAAAATTGAATATGTTCTTACACGAAGTATTCAGGAGGTCGTGTAAAAATTTCACGACGATTAAGAAGCTATTTATTGAACAATTAACATTAAAAAATTTTATAGGGACTCAACATCCTTAAAAAAATAGAAAATGAGGGAATTATCATTATATTTGGCATTAATTTTTAGATTCTGATATCTTCATGAGAATTTCCTATCAAGAGTTAGAAATTTCTTTAAACATTTTTTTCTCATCCCATTAACGTAGTACAGACGGGTTCAAAAAATCGATTTTTTTTTACATTTTTTGCAAGAAAAACATTCTAAAAATATACTCTAAAAGTTTCAGACCAAAATTCAAAATATTTTTAAAGTTATAGCCAAAAGAAGAGAGCAATTAACTAATGAGTTATTGTTAAAAATGACTAATTACTATGGTTTGGTAATTACCAGAAAATGTAAATTTCTGGAAGAAATGAAAAGAGCTTTGAGATAACTTTGAGGAAACGGAAGGAATGCTCTGTGCACCAGGCATAGCTGATTAATGTAAGTATATTTTTTTAATACAAAATGTCAAGACTTTAAACTTTAAACTCGAAACGACGTTTTCGAAATTTCGGGGAAGCACTGACTAAAAACTATTCAACCGATTTGGCTGAAAATTTTACCCGTTATTTTAGACACACACTGCTAAATACCTAACCTTTAATACACTCAATTTTTTAATAATAAATGAATTTTTTGAAATAATTTATAAAAAAAAATCGATTTCGAAGACCTTTTTGTTCACAAGTCCGACATTTCGTTTTTTTTTTCTTAAAATATGCATGTTATAGATTATAGACTTAGAATTAAGCCTACAAAACAATAATGTCTTTGGATTTTTTATTTGCAATGACTACGGAAGCTGTGATGTGCTTCTCCGAAACGAGTCACCGTTTTTCGAGGACTCCACTTTGACGTACAAAATCACAAACAAATTCATGTAAAATTAAGTTAACTAAATTTTGTTTGGTACTTTTCAAGATACAAATAAGAACATGTAAAAATTTAAAAACGATTGCCTTTTATTTTGTTATTTAAAAAAATGAATGAAAAAACGTCGAAATTTTGGTCGTCACAAAAAACCACTTTAACATACTCTAATAATATCATGGTATTTTTACTAACGATAAAATACTTAGAAAGTCCACAGGCCGAAAATCACTAAAATGACGTACCGATAGCAAATATTACATAATGCAACTACGCTTAAAATTGAATTACGCTAAAAATTTAATTGCAAAAATACGCCGAGCAGCTTGATCCAAGAGCCTTGGATATTAATGTGATGTGAGAAGCGAAGTAAATCGTTTTTTCAACGTTTTTCCTCGTTTTCTTGAATTTTCGAAAAAACAAAATTTCTTATGGGGTCCAATTTGCCCCCTCTTTGCTTGAATCAAATATATGACAACTATACTTAATTTTCACAGGAATGTCTCGCGGCTTCTCTCATCTTAAAGGTGTAAAATCCGCCGAATAGTCTTTCCAGACGCAATTTCAGCATTCCTTCTGGCACTTGGCCCATCTAAACTGCTTCTGGCGATCGCGTTAATGTGCAAGTATCTCACAGCGTGAGTGGGCCCACGATCCGGAACAGTGAGAGATCTAACTCCCGACATAGTTTTGCATGTTTGTTCTCGGCAAATCGCGCGCACACGCGAGTATCTTCCTGGAATGCATATACATAGGGATGCAAATTTGGTAAACTTTGACCGCTCGTGAGTGCGCGCGAGCTCACGTAGATGGTCAAGATTGTAAAGTTAGCGTGAGATCCCGTACGAGAAACCGCAAGAAACGTACAAACCACGCTGTTCCGGCGTAATCCATGAGGATTTAGATCGATAACGATGATTCTGGCGTAGAAATAGCGGAAATTGACGAACATTCTGACGTAACCGCGTGGTAACTTATTGGGCCCGTGTGAGTTAAGCACAAACAAATCGCAACACAGACAAGCACAAAACTGATAACAATGTGAGCGATAACCACGAACTGTAATCAGGATTGTCTGAGCTCCGAATAAAGACAGAACCATATATACCTGACGGTGATACCTTTCGTATCTATTCTATCTTGAGAACATATATTCTTCGTAGATATTCTTGTCGATGACTTTTCACTAACAACGATTTAAGTACACGGAAAAAACGACTTAGTTGGTTCAACTAAACAGCTCAGTGCTCTGAGCGCCAGACGATAAATTAGTTGGATCAACTAGATAGTTGGTTAGGTCAACTAACCAACCTTATTTCGCGTTACAGCTGCCATAAGGGCGTATGCCAGCCAAAGGTAGGGCTGGAAAGCCATAAGGGCGTATCGAAATTTTTTTTCAGGAATCGACGTAATTATGACCGAAAAGTATAGAACCTATGGAAAAAAAAATTTCCCAATTTTTTAAAATTTTTTATACGCCCTTATGGCTTTCCGAGTGGGTCTCGAAAGCCATAAGGGCATATCGATTTTTTTTTTTCAGGAATCTACGTAATTATGACCGAAGAGTGTAGAACCGATAAAAAAAAAAAATTCCCCAATTTTTTTTTTTTATTCGCCCTTATGGCTTTCCGAGTGGGTCTCGAAAGCCATAAGGGCGTATCGATTTTTTTTTTTTCAGGAATCGACGTAATTATGACCGAAGAGTATAGAACCGATGAAAAAAAAAAATTGGGAAAATTTTTTTTTCATCGGTTCTATACTTTTCGGTCATAATTACGTCGATTGCTGAAAAAAAAAATTCGATACGCCCTTATGGCTTTCGACACCAACTCGGAAAGCCATAAGGGCGTATAAAAAATAAAAAAAAGTTGGGAAATTTTTTTTTTCATCGGTTCTATACGTTTCGGTCATAATTACGTTGACTTGAAATTTCGCTATTTTCAGGTTTTTGAAAATAGGCCCAAAATTGAGCAAAACAGTTTTTTATCGAAATTCATGAAAATTTTGATTTTATGAAAAAACTATTGATAGATTCGTGTTTAGGGGGCAAAAATACATCGATATGAGGCCCGAAAAACAAAAATAATTTTTTTTTTTTTGCATTTTGGCTAAAATTCAATCGGTTCACTAAAATGGCTGCAAGTTATTTTCTAAATAGAATTGCGGCTTGAGCATGAGCTCATTCTCTTCGTAATCGTTCACGCTTCAAAATCCCGTTTGGTTCATCCCATTACGACCGTTTTTCGATTTTTGGCAGATTTTTAAAGTTCAACAATAGATTTTTGTAAATTTTTTAAGGTATACCCCTTTCCATTTTTTTCGGCGATTTTCAAACTGCTCTCATTTCTACAAAAAATTAGTTATCGGGATGAACTTAACGGCATTCTCTAAGTTTGGTCACAAGCTTTGCGTACGAAAAACAAATTTTGAAATCGGTTGAACCAAAGTGAAGTTATGAGCACTTGAAATTTCGCTATTTTCAGGTTTTTGAAAATAGGCCCAAAATTGAGCAAAACAGTTTTTTATCGAAATTCATGAAAATTTTGATTTTATGAAAAAACTATTGATAGATTCGTGTTTAGGGGGCAAAAATACATCGATATGAGGCCCGAAAAACAAAAATAATTTTTTTTTTTTTTTTGCATTTTGGCCAAAATTCAATCGGTTCACTAAAATGGCTGCAAGTTATTTTCTAGATAGAATTGCGGCTTGAGCATGAGCTCATTCTCTTCGTAATCGTTCACGCTTCAAAATCCCGTTTGGTTCATCCCATTACGACCGTTTTTCGATTTTTGGCAGATTTTTAAAGTTCAACAATAGATTTTTGTAAATTTTTTAAGGTATACCCCTTTCCATTTTTTTCGGCGATTTTCAAACTGCTCTCATTTCTACAAAAAATTAGTTATCGGGATGAACTTAACGGCATTCTCTAAGTTTGGTCACAAGCTTTGCGTACGAAAAACAAATTTTGAAATCGGTTGAACCAAAGTGAAGTTATGAGCACTTGAAATTTCGCTATTTTCAGGTTTTTGAAAATAGGCCCAAAATTGAGCAAAACAGTTTTTTATCGAAATTCATGAAAATTTTGATTTTATGAAAAAACTATTGATAGATTCGTGTTTAGGGGGCAAAAATACATCGATATGAGGCCCGAAAAACAAAAATAATTTTTTTTTTTTTGCATTTTGGCCAAAATTCAATCGGTTCACTAAAATGGCTGCAATTTATTTTCTAGATAGAATTGCGGCTTGAGCATGAGCTCATTCTCTTCGTAATCGTTCACGCTTCAAAATCCCGTTTGGGAAATTGGGAAAATTTTTTTATCATCGGTTCTATACTTTTCGGTCATAATTACGTCGATTGCTGAAAAAAAAAATTCGATACGCCCTTATGGCTTTCGACACCAACTCGGAAAGCCATAAGGGCGTATAAAAAAAAAAAAAAATCGGGAAAATTTTTTTTTCATCGGTTCTATACGTTTCGGTCATAATTACGTCGATTCCTGAAAAAAAAACTTCGATACGCCCTTATGGCAGCTGTAACGCGATTTCTTAGTCACCACAACTGAGTCGTTTAAACGACTTAGTTGTCATAACTGAGAAATAAGGTTGGTTAGTTTACCTACCCAACTATCTAGTTGATCCAACCAATTTCGCGTCTGGCTCTCAGATCACCAAGATGTTTAGTTGAAACGACTAAGTCGTTTTTTCCGTGTACGGTTCAAGTATGTCCGATTGAAAGGAGGGTGATATGTTTACCATAAAGATCGATCTAGCTAAGAGCGATCTTGTACGTAGCACCATTTAGCCTCCTTGTACCGAAATCCCATTACCATATTTATAGAATATCTCATTCGATACACGATGCATCTTTTTTCCTTTTCATTGCATTTTAAAAGAATGAAAACACCCCAAGGGGACATATGATTCCCGCAGAGCGCTTTTCTGGACGTTCAGAAAGTTGCACTCGACGCGTCTATTCGCAATAACTCTTCGCTCTCTCTCTCTCTCTCTCTCTCTCTCTCTCTCTCTCTCTCTCTCTCTCTCTCTCTCTCTCTCTCTCTCTCTCTCTCTCTCTCTCTCTCTCTCTCTCTCTCTCTCTCTCTCTCTCTCTCTCTCTCTCTCTCTCTCTCTCTCTCTCTCTCTCTCTCTCTCTCTCCTCTCTCTCTCTCTCTCTCTCTCTCTCTCTCTCTCTCTCTCTCTCTCTCTCTCTCTCTCTCTCTCTCTCTCTCTCTCTCTCTCTCTCTCTCTCTCTCTCTCTCTTTCTCTCTTATAAGCACACACATCTGTACATTATAAGGAATCTACATAATCGGTGTAATCAACGTCGCGTTAAGACTACGTAATTGGTTGGCACAAGTGGAACATGTACGGGGGTACCGGTAAAAATATGACTGCGAGAATGACGGAACGGGAAGAGAGAATATAAAGATAGAGAAGGAGGGTCCGGGGTTAAACGGCCCCGTGGGGTGAAATGGCCATATTAAAAAATGACTAGAAATAAATTTTTCATTGTTTATGTACTTTTTAGAACGATTTCCGCTAAAATTTCAACATTTTTATCATTTTTTTAGCGAAAACATTTTTTTTAGTCAAAAACTCTGCGTGATTTGTAATCAGCGGTAGATTTCCCTTCGAAATATGGTTTTCAAGCGATAAAATTTTTTTTTTCCCCCTCGTTTTTGGGCGCCTTTTCGAAAACCTCAGATTACCAAAATTTCAAGTGCTCATAACTTTACTTTGGTTTGATGGAGTCGGAAATTTCTTTTTCGTACGCAAAGGTTGTGACTAAACTTAGAGCTCTCATTTTTGTAAAAATAAGAGCAGTTTGAAAATCGCCGAAAGAAATGGAAAGGGTACGTATGCAAAAAATTGCAAAAATCAAAGGTCGAACTTTAAAAACCTGCCAAAAATTGAAAGATGATCTGAATTGGATGAACCAAGCGTCATTTTGAAGCTCTAACGATTCCGAAGAGAATGAGCCTAAGTCAGAGTAGAAATTTAATCTAGAAAATAAATTAGTCATTTTAGTGCTCCAATGCAAATTTGGCCAAAATGCAGAAAAAGATTTTTTTTTAAATTATTTTTTTCGGACGATGTATTTTTTCCTCTTGAACACGAATTTCTCAATAGTTTCCTTAAAGAATCAAAACTTTTATGAATTTTCAGTACAAATATGATTTTTACTTTTTTCTTGATTTTTATCATGAATAAATTTTTTTTGACCGTAACTCTGCGTGATTTGTAATCAGCGGTAAATTTCCCATCGGAAAATGGTTTTTAAACGATAAAAAATATATTTTTTGTTCAGCGGATTTTTTGGCGACTTTTCAGAAACCTCAAAATAGTGAAATTTCAAGTGCTGATAACTTTACTTTGGTTTGATCGATTCAGGAATTTCTTTTTCGGACGTAAAGATCGTGATTATACTTAGAGAATGCCGTTTGGTTCACTCCGATCACTTGATTTTTGTAGAAATGAGAGCAGTTTGAATATCGTCGAAAAAAATGGAAAGAGGTATGTCTGCAAAAATTAGAAAAATCGATGGTCGAACTTTAAAAATCTGCCAAAAATTGAAAAATGATCCGAATTGGATGAACCTAGCGGGCTTCCGAAGCTTTAACGATTACGAAGAGAATGAGCTCAAATTGGAGTCAAAATTCCATCTAGAAAATAAATTACAGTCATTTTAGTAAACCAATACAAATTTGGCCAAAATTCAGAATTTTTTGTTAAATTAATTTTTTTCGAACCTCATATCGATATATTTTCTCCCCCTGAATACGAATCTACCAATGAGTTTCCCAAAAAATCGAGATTTTTATGAATTTCCTAAAAAAACATTTTTTCAGTATTTTCTCGTTCTTTCTCACGAATCAATTTTTTTCGATTTTCATGGGACGTGCCCCATACCACGAAAAAGTTTGCCGTGTAGCTACAAAGTCTTTCTTGGTAAGAAAAATCTTTGCTTTCGTCGTCAACGCTATTAGAGGTAAAGCTTTTGCGCGCTCTGCAAAAGGTCATTTTGTTCCGCGTGCGTGAACGAAACGGGCGGTATCTGACCGCGTGTCACAATATTCCTCGCTCGTCGCTCGCGTTCACCCGCTTCGATAGACCTTTCGCTCCATATAGCAACGCGCACACACTACAATAATCCGCGTATCACATGCATGCATACATGTAAACTGTAAAATTTACCGTACAGATAAGACGAAAAGAGAACGGAACTTGTCACGAAGAAACAGCGGACGAATTTTTCTCAGCAGGTATTTACAAATGCTATGAACGTTAGCATATGTGGAACACATAGGATGTATCTTTTTGCAAATCAGAGAAAGAGCGCTTGAATATGCCTCGGATGGACGTCCGTGCAATAAAAAAGCATCTTGCTCGTTTATCATCGTCAATATCATCACGGAGATTCCGTTATCAGCGCTAACCGCGGATTCGCGATTGAAATACCGGACTGCGCTCTGAACGAGATTGCGCAAAAAAAATTCAGGTCAGAGCAGATTCTGTCGTATCAGGCCCACAATCTCATCATCAACGATAACGTCATTTTTTGTTCTTCAAATATCGCTCGGCATCGAGGTCTCATTTTGGCAAGAAAAAATTCCTTTTCCTCTTAAATCTCTCATAAACCGAGATTAATTTGACTAAGCGCGGAAAGAGGAAAATTACGTGCTCAACGACGAAGACGTTGCGCGAGTCAGCATAAAAATGTATTGTATCGACGTATTACGATATATTTTTCAAAGCAAATGGAAAATGAAACTTTCCTCATTCATTCGTCAACTTTCTCGTCCGTAATTGCCGATAATTGTTAATAATTTAATTCCACGGATATAGCCAATATACAATTTATGTGTAACTACGAAGGATTCTATGGCAATGTTTGAGCAATATCGTTGTTTCTGCGATTATTCAACTCTTTTTTCCCTCTTTCACGAGGACTTTGGCGGAGAGTTCACGATGCTAGATTCTCGCTAATCGCGAAGCACGAAACTAGTTTATCGAGAATAGCAACCGAAATTGGCAGTGAACATTGGATCGGGCCGCTCGCGACGACGAGGATGACAATTCGCCTCGTCTCGAGTCTCGTTCGAAAATTGGCATCGATCGTCATCCAATTGGAGGGTGTCGCGCATAGTTACGCCGATGCTAAGCCAAACACAATTCGACCCAAACCGCGAGCTCCGCTGAGAGATACGATCAATAAGAGTCCTCATCTCGCATTGAAAAGGTAAAATTGGCGGAATATCGTCGTATTACAATTGTGTAATCATCGTGCAGCACGAGACTAGAGAATCGCGCGCAGCCTTAAGGACGAGTACTAAATTAATTGTAATTTTTTACGCACTCACAAATTACGTCAATTTTCCAGAGTCGGCGACAGGAGAACCGGAATAACCGCATGTGTAATCGGTACACGCCTGTATTTCGCGTCAACGAACGATCAACATCGAGTTTCTCGCAGGAATGCACTTTATACGGTATCTGAATAAATGTTGGGCGGTTTTCTATATGTATATGGGGCATTCCAAGTCAAATCACGCGGTCATCGGCCTGATCGCCTCGGATTTCGACGTCCAATGAACCGTGGATCAAAATCCAAACGAATTTGGTCCAGAATACGACCTCAAATTTTTCGAAATTTCTATTTCATTTTTTAGGGGTTGCCCAAGCTAAAAATCATTAACTTGAGGGAAAACATAAAGAAGGCCCTTTTTCAAATTAATGAAATTTTTTTCATAAAAACTAGGGCCTGAAACAGATATTTTCGTCATAGTTCGATAATGGGCCAAAAATCATTACTATTTTTTTTTTTAATTATAATTACTATTTTTTTTTCTTTTTAATTGTCCGTTTTATTTCAGGTCGTCGAGGTTGATAAATTTTCGAAAAATGTTGTCGTTTCACTCTCAAGACAAGAAAAAAAATCAAGTTTCACTAGAAAAATATTTTTATTGTTGTTATTCTCACTACAAGAAACAATCAAAATGAGAAATTATTTTTAAAAAAATTAAAATACAAAAAAAATAGTAATTATTTTTGGCCCATTATCGAACTATCTGTTTTGGGCCCTAGTTTCTGTGAAAAATTTAATTAATTTGAAAAAGGGCCCGGTTTATGTTTTCCCTCAATTTAATGATTTGTAGCCCGGGCAACCCCTAAAAAATGAAATAATAATTTCTAAAAATTTGAGGTCATATTTTGGGCCAAACGAAGCCCACAATTCATTGGATATCAAAATCCGAGGAGGTCAGGCCGATGACCGCGTGATTTGACGTGGAATGCCCCATATGCACATTTGCCGTCATACGAATATTCCTCGTGAACCCATAAACTCGCGTAACCATACGGAAAAAGTTCAGTGATTATTCAAGGATGTCCAGTAATACGACATTCCGAGCTGCAAATCCAGTAATTTTTCATGCGGAGCTGCCAGTAAAAATTACTGGAGTACTCCATGAATTTTAAACTGGAAATTAGAGATGTTAGATTAGAGTTGGAAGTTAGAGAAATTCTTTGGAAAGAATCGATTCTCCAATCGATTCTGAATCGAATCAAGAAAATCGATTTTCATGAAAAATCGACTAAAAATCTTTAAAAAATTGATTGCTAATTAAAGTTTTTGCTATAAAAAATTATTAAATTGGATTAATTAATTTTTAATACAAAATGATGAATGCAAAATAACAAATATAAAGCAGTTTCCATTCTGGCTAAGCATAGTTTGATTCTTTTACACATTTGCACTTTTTAATATATTCTTAAAAATATTGTGAATATATTTAACAAATTACACTTTTTTCTGTTACATAAGTTTGAATTGTTTTACGATATTTTGTATGTTTTTACTTTCGATTATTCTTTTTGTTTGATCATGTTTACAATATTTTAACTTCTAATTTTTTAACTCTTTTTCTCACCTTTTAACATTTTCACATACTTTTTTTTCTTTTAACCTTGACGTTGATGTTTCATAGACTTTTGTCATCGAATTTTCGATTTTTATGGTCAAGAATCGATTCACCTAAAGATCGAAAAGCGAAGAATCGATTCAAGATCGATTTTTTTAAGAAAAGAATCGATCTCTCAAAAAATCGAATCGGAGTCGAACATCCCTAATATAGTTATTACTATTCACTCCAGTAATATGTATTATTTTAGCCATGAAAATAAATGGTACGTACCAGTGATTATTACTCGATTGGTACGGTAAATACAGTGATCATGAACTGGACTCGGTAAATACAGTGTTTATTGATGGACTGGTTAAAAATAATAAACAGTAAAGAGTAATAATTTATTTAATAAATTTACGAGTGTTGTATTTTAATACAACCATCGAACGATCTCAGTAGCGCCGGATAATTGCGGAATCCAGTTTCCATATCGCGCACATAGCAAGAAAAAGATCTTTCCCAGGATCACCTCCGCATGAAAGATCGGCGTGCAGCATCAAGCACGATAAACCGGCGTGTAGCGACGGAGGCACGAGTCTCGTTATCGCGCGGCTACCGACTATTAAGATCACGATTCTCGATAAAAGCTCAGCGATATGCATCAGTATAGAAAGAAATATCGATATGAACAGGGGACCAATGTATACCGCTACTTCTACTAATGCCGTGCGATTTTTCGATACTCAAAACCGGTTGCCCATTGTTTTTCCGGTCTTTGACAATACAACGTTATCCATTAGCGATAAAAACGGATCTCCTTTTTTGTTTTATTCAAGATCGGTCAAGTTAAAAACGTGCTTTTTTCATCGGCATTCTCATTTCTCTGTCGATACTGCGACGTCATTGTTTTTATAAAAATCATTCATCTTCGAGGAGTGTGGTAAAATGAACAAATTCCTAAGGACAGCGTAATGAATATATGTGGGTCATTCCATGTCAAATCGACCGAGAGTTGGAATCGACCCCTTTCAATTTCGATGAAATTTGGTCAGAAGTTTTCGTTTTCAATGAAACAAAGTTCCACCGAAGGAAACAGATTAAAATTTTTTTTCGAAAGTTATGCAAAATTCAAAATTTCACCATTTTTAATTTCATTTCACAAAACTATTTTAGTTACGAAAAATCGTTCTGAATTTGTCGTAAAGAGTATACTTGGGGTTAGGAAAAAAAAAAATTCCGAAAAAGTTTTTTGAAAAATAATGAATTTTGAGAATTTTAAATTTTCATGAATCGTAAAAATCCAAGTTCCGTATTAAACTATCTGTTCCATTTTTTTTATATCATACCTTGTACTGATCTTAAAAGATTCTGGAATTTTCAGAAACGTTTTTTTTGTTTTTTTCGAAAATATGCATTTTTGGATTTTTTTAAATCGTGTAAATCCACGATCAACATTCAATTTATGCTTAAATTTTTTTTTTATATAATACCCTGTACTGATCTTAAAAGATCCTGAAATTTTCCGGATGGTGCTTTTTTGTTTCAAAAATATAAATTTTTGAATTAAAGACAAACATTTTTTTTTTACCTCTCACTTAAGTGAAGTTGAGCAATCATGTAGTTTTGTAATTTTGAGCAGTAAAAAAAGTAAAAGTAACAGTATTTCGGTGAAAAAAAAAGAAATTCTTACCAAAATTCAAAAATGTATAATTTTGAAACAAAAATACACCACCCTGAAAATTTCAGGATCTTTTAGGATCAGTACAAGGTATTATATAAAAAAAATTGAACCAAAAATTAAATACGCAACTTAGATTTTCACGATTTTTGAAAATTCAAAATTCTCCAAATTCATCATTTTTCAAAATTTTGTTTCGAAATATTTTCTTTTCGTAGCCCCAAGTATACTCTTTAAGACGAATACAGAACGATTTTTCGTAACTATAATAGTTTGCGAGATACATATAAAATATACTTGGAAGATTTGAAAAATGGTGAAATTTTGAATTTTGCATAACTTTCGAAGAAAATTTTTTACATTTTTTTCTTCTGGTGGAACTTCGTTTTATTGAAAACAAGAAGTTCTGACCAAATTTCATCGAAATTGAAAGGGGTCCATTCCAACTCTTGGTCGATTTGACATGGAATGACCCATATATAAATATATTTATTGACGAAAAAAAAATATAGAAATATAATACACGATCCGGTGTGGGATAGTCGAGCTTGAGGGAATCGTTATTCCGCGGGCGTCGAGCGCTCGGCGAGTCCGCAATTCTTCGTCCGTATCTGTCCGATCGTCCCTCTCTCCGTTTCGTTTTCCGTCTTATTTCTCTTTGTACGTGCAGCCAAAGCGCTGTTCCGCGATCCGGTCAGCATATATATATATGTATGAGTGTACATCCGTCATACACGTTTTGATTCCCGATGGAAGTGGAGGCAGCATCATGGCGCATATGCGCGGATCGGTACAAATCGGTACCGCGATGAGAACCTCTTTTGGCGCCAGACGCCACTAAGGAATGCGATTCCCAACTCCTTCCCTATGACGATATATTTTCATCGCAAGATCCACGTGGGCCTCTCCCACGCTGCCCACGTGCAACCCATGTGTATACGGTCATATGGTAAATATGATAATGCGCCTGTGTCTCTGCTGCTCTTTTCTTGTACGATCCTCGACCGGCATCATCAACGTTGCTCCATTGTTACTCCCCTCGCACCTCGTCGTCACTTTTTTTCTTTCTTCATCTTCGTCCTTCGTCGTTATAATAACATAATATTAACGCATACGTAATACGTACTTTATGCCCATGTACATTTCGAGTACATCGTATTACATGATATTAAAGTCGCCTTTGGCCAAGAGTATAAAACCATGAAAATAAAGTATAGTCATTTATTTGATATATGTGATTTTTATACTTCATATAAAACGGCCAAAATAATGATATATTAATATAATTTATTAATATATGTGATATATTTATAAATAATAATAATAGATCTTTAATAAATGAAAGTCGTGATTCGTATACCAGGAATATAAGAATATTATACTTAAGACCCTGCAAATTGGACATTTGCACATTGCTTCCTCATCTTCACATAGCTTCCTTTATCACAAAGTATGGCTATCAAATTTGGCTTCCTCGTGAAGGAAGCCTTGTTAACTATCGAAAAACATGAGTAATCGACGTGCAAATTTGCCAAATTCTTTCAAATTTACTTCTCGCTAAATTCGATTCTTGCCAAATTCAATAGCGAACAACCTTGATCACTATTTTCAATGTGTACAAAATTTCAGTACAATATCTCGCAAATAACCGAAGTTAGAGTACGTTATTAAAAAAAAAAAAAAAATTTGATAAAATTTTTATCATTCGATCGATTTTTGCCAAATTTAATAACGATAGCTTAAATCTTAATTTAATGTATAGCTTTATTTAATCCTCGATAGCTATATTAGCTCTGTGCAAAGTTTCAGTGCAATATCTTAATAATTGCACAAGTCAGAGCGTTTACGCTATTCTTCAAAAAATTCAAAATTTCATAAAATTTTAATCTCTCGATGGATTTTTGCCAAATTGAATAGCGAACGACCTCGATAGCTATATTAGCTCTGTGCAAAGTTTCAGTACAATATCTTAAAAATTGCACAAGTTAGAGCGTTTACTTGCAAAAAATTCAAAATTTCATAAAATTTTAATCACTCAATGGATTTTCGCCAAATTCAATACCAAACAACCTTAATAGCCATACTAATTTTGTACAAAGTTTGCGTGCAATATCATAAAAATTGCAGAAGGCAAAGCGTTTGCGCCATTCTTTCTAAAACGAAAAAAGTCGTTAAAACCTGAACACCCGTTAGAATTAAAAGAATTTTTTTCATAATGAAGAGCAATTTATGCTCGACAATTGTGCCAAATTTTATTCTCAAAAAATTTTCTTCTAAAAAAAAAAATTCGATTTTTGATGAAAATTTGTGCGTTAAATTGTTTTTAAAATGGAGAAAATTTATCGGTAAAAAAAACCTTCGATTAATTACTGAAAAATATGTTTATAAAGCTTGTGTAAAAATTTGAGACTGATCGGTTATGTCGTTTCGGAGAAATATTGCTCACCGACTCAAAAAACACAGTTTTGAGAAAAACGCGTTCAAAGTTTCAAAAGTACTTTATACATAGTAATTGGGGCTCTACAAATATGCCTGTAACTTCGGAAATATTTGTCCAATAGATATTGACGTGAAATTTTCTGTGTGTACACTTAAATGTGTGTATCATACTATAATGAAATTGGAAAAAATCGATTCAACGAAAATCCTGACTCCGTACAACCCCTTAATAATTTTTAATTTTTAATAAGCTTAATAAATCATAATAAATCTTAATAAATCATTATTAATTTTCTTAATTAATATATATGTTCTTCATTTATCGAAAAATATACTTTGGACAATACTTCATTTCTGTGCCAGAAATAGCGGCGTTGTTAACTGTACAAGGCTCATTCCGTCATTGTTATGTTCGAATCGCCATTATAAATTTCTCGTTTATCTCATTGTAGCACGACGAGTTTCAAACACCTGATTCTGTCGAGTCTCCGCTGGTTTTCCCGCGGGGCTTTTCTTCTTTCACGCTCACGTATACATACAGACATGATTCAACGATTCCTGTAAACCACGAACGTTCCCACCGTGTGGCTCTCTAGCTACTATCTTTTCAAGGCGCACCGCGAACAAACCAACAGTCATTCTTCTCCTATACTTCGAGAATCCTCTCCTGGTTGATTGTGCCGCGGTCTTTGGCTCGTTGCTCGATTCAACGAGTCTCCTGGGATTTGTACATCAACGAGAATGGACACGGTTCTTTCCTTCCTGAGGAATACATGAAATACTTGGAAATCGCGAGTGTTTCGGCTGAGATTAACACGACGTCTCCGCGTATAACGCCATGCGGAAAAACTATGATGCGGAACATCCACGAGATTTCAAGATTTTCTCGTCATACCGTGAGACGCAATTTGCTGGGATGTCTCAAGGACTTCCGGAAGAGATTGAAAAAATCGCGGAAACCAACGTAATAACGCTCGGGACGAAAATTATTGGAACAACAGAGGGAAATATATTATATATTTCCCGAGGAGAAATCGATATTTCGACGGCAGTATGGAAGAACGTGCTATCTCAAATAGTGCTAGAAGAACGTGCCATCTCAAATGACGAGAGAAGAAGGTGCTATCTCAAATTGTGATAGAAGAACGTGCTATCTCAAATTGTGATAGAAGAACGTGCTATCTCAAATTGTGCTCGAAGAACGTGCTACCTCAAACTATGAGAGAAGAAAGTGCTATCTCAAATTGTGCTAGAAGAACGTGTCATCTCAAATGATGAGAGAAGAAGGTGCTATCTCAAATTGTGATAGAAGAACGTGCTATCTCAAATTGTAATAGAAGAACGTGCTATCTCAAATTGTGCTGGAAGAACGTGCTATCTCAAACTATGAGAGAAGAACGTGCTATCTCAAATTGTGATAGAAGAACGTGCTATCTCAATTTGTGATAGAAGAACGTGCTATCTCGATCAGTGGACATATTTTCATTGATCCGACACTGGAATTTGGGTACTTCAGTATACAGGGCACTTTTTCTGTTAGGTTATTTAACTTTTTAACGTGATTTAGCTTCATAAGAGAAGAAAAATAAGAAAAAGTGCTCTGTATACTAAAGTACCCCGAATTCCAGTACCTTAACAATAAAAATATGTTCACAATTTGAGGTAGCACGTTTTACCATCACAATATGAGATAGCACGTTCTTCTCTCATAGTTTGAGATAGCGCGTTCTTCTAGCACAACTTGAGATAGCACGTTCTTCTATCACAATTTGAGATAGCACGTTTTTCCATCACAATATGAGATAGCACGTTCTTCTCTCATAGTTTGAGATAGCGCGTTCTTCTAGCACAACTTGAGATAGCACGTTCTTCTATCACAATTTGAGATAGCACGTTCTTCCATACTGTCGTCGATTTGAAATCTCGCAGAGCGAATAAGCAGAATGCGAGGAGAGCGATAGTCCGCGAGCGGTGTCTCAAAGTCGTGTTGAATAGCAGTGCGATAAATATTCAATTGGCATCGTGAGGAGAGTCTCTTGTATAATAACAATTAAGGATATGTATTTCTCACTCGACAGCGCACAGCTGTGGCTTAATTAATTGTCGCCAAAGCTCGATGACGAGAGACACGCGAGATATACATGTTTTCTTCACGACGACGTTCCAACAAGAATAGCATTCAATATTTCCTGCATGCGAGAACGTTGAGACTCGATATCACCATGATACGCTGCCACTAGGAAGATAATGCACCATTTAACCGAGAGTCCGATGGAGATTCTGCCAGTATAATTGCACGCGTTTAATTGCGGCATTGTGGAATTTGATTCCTCTCATTGACAAATCTGCGTCGCGCAACGATTTTCACATGACCAAAGGTTTGGAAACAATCGCCCCGATTCCGCACCGCACAAAAAGTTTTACTGCTCTCTTAAAAATGAAGATATTTTAATTCAACAAACGGCGTTTCAAAGGGGACATATTCAGCTTCATTTCGTTTTGTTCAAAAAAATTTTTTCGATTTTTTTTAACCCGTTACGCTCTTTGAAGCATGATCGTTTTTTTTACTTTTTTTGGCGTTGAAATTTAGCTGCACGGTCCGTGAATTTTTTTTTTGAACTATTTTTCGTGTGGAAAACTTGTGGGGGGGAATATAAGCTTCAATTTCATTTTTTTTAAAGTTTCGTATAATTTTTTTTGCCAAAATATTCAATTTTTTGTAAAAAAACGATCATATTTAAAAATATAGCGTAATTTCAAAACTACTGGGTTTTCGTAAAATCACTTGGACGGTAAAAAGTTGCAAACCATCATTTTGGATTTAATTAAAATTTTCAATTTTTTTTTTCAAAATTTTTTTTTCAAAATTTATCCTGCCAACGAGATATTTTTTTATCTTCAACAATTGGGTCTCTTATCTCATCTATACGGCTTTTTCATCGGAAAACTTTATCTACACGGCTTTTTCATCGAAAAACCCGTGTACAAGAGATAACAGGCCCGATTGTTTAATTGTAAGATAAAAAAATATCCTTGAAAGGAAAAATTGTCGAAAACAAAATTTGAACAAAAATTCTGAGAAAATTTCATCGAATTCAGAATAATTATATGCAACTTTTTACCTTCTTAGCAAGTTAACAAAAATCCAGTAGTTTTGAAGTTACGCTACATTTTATAAATATGGTCGTTTTTTGCGAAAAATGGAATATATTTGCGAAAAAAAATCGTACGAAATTTAAAAAAAAAACAAAATTGAAGCTTATACTCCGTCTCATAAGTTTTTCATGCGAAAAATATTTTTTTTTAATTTTCATGGGTCGAGCGCCAAAACTTCAACGCCAAAGAAAGCCAAAAAATGACCATGTTTCAAAAAGCCTACCGGTTAACAAAAAAATCGAAATTTTTTTTCGGAAAAAGCGAAATGAAGCTGAATATGTCCCCTTTGAAACGCCGCTAGTTGAATTAAAATATCTTTATTTTTAAAAGGGCAGCGAAACTTTTTGTGCGTGATCGCGGAATCGGGGCGAGTGTTTCCAAACTTTTGGACGGAAGTGTAGGTGTAACCTTGAAGAAGACCATGGGTTCTTCCCCTTCTTGAGAATATACGTACATGATCTATCGTGTGCAATTTTATAAATTGATCATTGACTGTGCGTAATGTATACGAGGAAGAGAGAGGAAGAGAGGATAGTTTAGTGATGGAAAGTTACGCATCGACGAGGGCAATTTTAGCTGTATAATTTTCAACTCTGGCCATTATATCTTATAAGATCGTGTCCCGTCTTACGCACAAACACGCAATAAAGCATGATGTATACCATGAAAATACAAAGACGAAAGACTTAAGGCGAGAGAGAGGGAACCCTCGATCGCAATTTGATCAGTGCTATCGCTCTAGCAGCTTTAAACGATTTTGTACAGATCATTAAATTCTGCATCCCTTAATCAATGCGTAAATATGGAAGCTTGGGTACTTGGTGGAAAATCGAATTGAATTTTTAAATAGAATTGACAAGGCCAGTTCGCGTGTGATTGGGAAATATGGCCCTAAACTGGAGTTTGAAGGTCAATGCCTTCAACTTGAGTTTAGGGCCATTTTCCAATGTTTTGCAAGATCAAAATCGTGACGCGGAAATATCAAAATATTCAAGATTATGTATGAAAACGTGTGTGCAACAGTGATGTTGCAATATTTATCGCAAATTGAAGCACGAACTTTGTCAATAGAGATAGCCTCTGGGTCATGCACTCTGTCCGATCCTGCAGACAGCTTGGCATCGCACGAATGCCTCAATATTTTTCCCTGCATATATGACGACATACGAGCTTTGGATTTATGGACACTGATGAAAATTCCAGCGCGACACAATCACCACCGAGAAAAAGTGTGATAACGAGTGCTGCTGCATTCTTCCCGAATGACGACCCTGTTGATGACCTTAATTGAAAAAAAAATGTCTTCAAATACAAAAAACAGACGGCTGTCATCGCATCGTTTCTGCGCATTCGAATCAATCATTCCCGAGGTTCCCTGTTTTCTTGTGACGAACGCATGACGGAAGATGCCCGTTTTGTCCTCTGATAATAAATTAATTGGACGATGGGGCACGACCCTAACCCATCACAAATATAATTGATACCCAGTAAACATATTTATGACACTTTATTTCTTATGACTTATTGTTTTCCTCTGGAATCGTTCAACCGAGTTTTCAAATGCTCGCTTTTCTACGCTTCCTCAAATCGATAAATCAGACGGTCATTTTAATAGCAAATGCACGACGTACGACTAAATTTTGTAAATATCGTTCGAACGATATCGGTCATCGCTTGTGATAAATTATTGCAGTGCCCGATAAACGCGCTGTTATCGGAACGGCGCAGGTGCGAATATCGTCGGCTCTCATTCGGTATAACAATGAAGCGGTTATCTCTCTCGTTGATCCGGAGCATTTGCTTCGAGGGAAAAAAAGGGCTCGTCGTAACGTATCACACACCGATATGGGAGCAATTATGCTTACACACGTGTGAAACGAACGCATAGCGAAAGATCCGCGAGGATCTGGTATTGCATCAAGGATCTCGCAGGTTCTATTTGGCTCTATCTATGCCTAGAGAACGCACGTGTGGGCAGGAGAACGGTGCGCGGTTCTCGTTCGCCATCTCCGCGAGTTTGTATCGCGATCGCCCAGTCGCTCGATTGCGAAAAGATTATTATTATGAGCGCAACAACTGCGAGCACCGCGAGAGAGATCGACCGAGCACAAGTGTGACCCCTTTTCATAAACAGCATCTGTCGCCTCTATCCTGTTGGTCGAGCTACATACGTTGAATTTTATCAAGTTCCTTTGGCACATTTGCAGCTCTACCGTTTATTTCTCTACCAGAAATACATCTCTACCGCAGGAACCATAATATCACAAACAATTAACGAGTCTAACGAATATGTTATTCGTTAGACTTTTGTTTTCAATAAGCCTACGGGAAAACAAGTCTACCAAAATAAATGTGCACCGAATAATAACTCTCTTGAATAATATCTCTTCCATTTTACGAGTCTACGAGATTACTCCGGGTCACAAATCCGGCGATTCCCTACTTACCGACCGCAGGGCGACTGTTTTCTCATTGGCGCGCGCTCCAGCGTCGGTAAGTGACCGGCCGAATTGACAAGCCGGAGACTTGTAGTGTGGTAGGCTTGGTGAGGGAGTATTCGGGTCTGGAATTTTGGAAAAATTCATTTTTTTTGCATATTTTTAAAGTTTAGGCATTTAAGAATACATCCTCGAAAGGAAATTTTTCAATTGCAATAATTTACGGAGTTGTTGCTATTTTAGTGACGCAGCAACTACGCCCGTCACGTCGGAGTGTAACTTTAAGGGGGTATTCTGGTATAGAATTTTGAAATAATAATTTTTTTTACATATTCTTATAGTTTAGACCTTTAAGAATACATACTCAAAATAAAATTTTGTAACTCCAATAATTTACGGAGTTATAGCTATTTTAGTGACGCAACAACTACGCTCGTCACGTCGGAGCGTAACTCTAAGGGGGTATTCTGATCTAGAATTTTGAAAAAAAAATTTTTTTTACAGTTTAGACCTTTAAGAATTATTCTCAAAAGAAAATGTTCAAATTCCAATAATTTATGGAGTTATAGCTATTTTAGTGACGCAACAACTACGCTCGTCACGTCGGAGCAAAGCGGACTATGGACGTTTTTCTCAAAACTACTTTTCTCAACACAGCTGACATGACATCTCAAGTTCTACTCGACCGATTTACTTCAAATTTTTCACCAATCTTCAATGTATGATTCTCTATCACCCTCACCACTATTGCATCAAAATTATTATTTTTCTATTAAAAAAAAATTAAAAACTATAAAAAAAAGAGTCAAAAAACGCCTTTTTTTGTTTAGACAGCCTCCATTTTGCGAATTTTCTTCTCCCCTTTTCCGCTGAGGTACGAGCCAACGAAGCCTTTTTTTTAGCCCCAACTTTATCAACTTATAATTTATGTAATTTTGATTTGTTGTCTCGAATTTTTTTTGTTTATAGTCAAAATACTAATAAATATGTCAAATATTAATAAATATTATAAATATGTTAATAAATATTATAAATACACTGCTGACCATTAATGCCTGCAATTCTTCGAAAGAATTTTTCAAAGACTCTTGAACATTACTAAATATGTGTCTCTAGACCAGAATACCGTCTTAAATGGTAGAGCTACCAAATGGTAAATTGGGCTGACGCCAAATTCCTGAACGAATGACCCACGTCTAAGGACAAAATCCTAAGAGTGAAGCGAAAAAACATCGACCAGAAGGGAACGAGCAGGAATAAGGGAATATGAGCGGTGAACGAGACGCTGTTGTAATGTTACAGGAGGCTCCTAAAGATGGAATTGGATTCTTGCGAAGGAATGAAAAATAAGGACAAAAGGAGCGCGCATTTTGGCACGAGGGGAGGTTGCTATAAGGAGGAGGCGAGAGACGGAAGAGAGGGTTAAGAAGACGACGACGAAGAAGAAGAGAATATTAGAGACGGCCTTGAAAAGAACCTTGCAAGGCCGTCACGGTTACCTGTGCGTGCGCGTGCGTGTGTGTGCGTGTGCGCGCGCGCGTGTGTGTGTGAGTGTACAAGTTGATCGCGCACCTTTTTCGCATCCAGCAGAACTGGCTTTGTCGAATCTCCCTCGTAAGACTTCAGCGGCAAAATACCAGAAGAACAAACGAGAATATGAGACTAGAATCGATACGGAGAAAGCAAAGCACCTTTCATCAGAAAATCAAGTGCACTCTCGCCTACTAAGTCTATTTCGCTCTAGCAAACGTATCGGCGAGGGATTAATTTCAATATCGATCCGAACATGCGATCTTGTTCGCGAACAACAGATCGTCTTTCGTCGAGATTATGAAAAATTGTAACTCTATTTTTTCGACTATTGCTAGGGACTCTGATGGAAGCGAGAATGTCGTAATCTCTCGTTATCGGCATAACGAAAAAAACGCTCCTTTTATCTTGATTCGATATACCTGACGAAGCAAATGACTCGCGTGTGTGTGATAAGCGGCATAGCAACGACCTTGTCAAGGTTATCAATGATATTGGAAGACTCTTCAAGTTTCTAGTTTAAGAATTTTTGTAAACTCGTGCCGATATTGCGTATTTATAGTTGAGCGACAAAAAAAAATATATAATAAAAAATATAATAAAAATATGATTTTTTAAAAATACGAGTCTAACAGTCCTAGTTTTAGATCCGCGTGGAGGAATGTTTTATTGCAACATTCGCAAATACTCAACAACGTGATGTCTGTACAAAAAAAATTCTATGCTTGACGAAACAATTTATCGAGACGAAGCAATCACGTTGTCAATCGTTCTGCGCAAATTTCGAGCGATGAATAATACATCGTCATATGTTTATAGTTGTGCGTTCTTTGTTATTGTCTTTTAAGTGCGAGTAAACACGGAATGCGACAATTCTGCGTTTGTTATTCGCGTTCATTGAGAAAGACGAGAATTGGAAAAATAAGAAAAATACTTGGGAACAGCAATCTCCGGTTGATAGGGTTTGCGAAATGGAGCATCGACTTTTCTCTTTCCTCAAATTAAATGGATATTAGACTATGACACTTTTTTGAGAAAAAAAAATGAAAATTAAATAAAGGCATTAGAATCGCGGCTTTTCCAAAAAAGCGACGGGACATTTTTTTCCTGCGATCATCAGCTTTATTATATGTCACTATCAATGATGATTCATTGGGGGAGATTGAAATTTTTTGTTATCCATTTTTTTCTGAACCAATAAACACCGAAAACAGCCAAATGTTAAATTGGGTTGGATGAGACATTTTTTTTTTGTATGAACTCTTATTACATTATAATAGATAGTCAGTTGAAGGAAGCTCAATTTTTGTACTAAAATTTTCAACTGATATTTTTTATTCAAACTACCAACAACTCCATGATGAAAAAAAAAATGTCCCGTCGTTTTTTGGTAAAGCCGCGATTTTAAATATTTACCTCAAGAAGTTATAAGCTGGTAAAGTTGGGGGCAAAAAAAAGGAGTGCTGGTTCTAGTCTAGTCGTGTCAGTCATCAGATACGAAATTTAAAAAAAGATTCTTAATCAGTAAGAATGTTGTTTAGCCCCTATCTCAAAGAAAATGGAACAAAAAAATTCGCAAAATGGCGGCTGTCTGAACAAAAAAGACGTTTTTCGACTCTTTTTTTCATAGTTTTTAATTTTTTTGCAGTATTTGAAAAAAAAATTTGATAAAAAAGTGGAAGGGGCAATAGAGAGTTATACATTGAAGATTGGTGAAAAATTTGAAGAAAATCGGTTGAGTAGAACTTGAGATATGATGTCAATTGTGTTGAGACAAGTAGTTTTGAGTATAAGTAGTATAGTTTTAGTTGCTACGTCACTAAAATGGCTATAACTCCGTAAATTATTGGAATTTAAAAAATGTCCTTTCGAGAATATATTCTTAAAGGTCTAAAATTTAAGAACATGCAAAAAATTGATTTTTTCAAAATTCTAAACCAGAATACCACCTTAAAGTTATGCTTCGGCGTGACGGGCGTAGTTGCTGCGTCAAAAATAGCTATAGCTCCGTAAATTTTTGGAATTCAAACATTTCCTTTCGAGGATATATATTCCTAAAGGTCTAAACTTTAAGAATATGCAAAAAAAATGATTTTTCCAAAATTCTAGACTAGAATACCGCCTTAAGGATGTCGAGTCCCTATGAAATCTTTTAATGTTAATTGTTCAATAAATAGCTTCTTAATCGTCATGAAATTTTTACACGACTTCCTGAATACTTTATGTAAAAGCATATTAAATTTTCAGAATTCTATCATTACTTCAACCTCCTTAACGGTTAAAATGAAAAATGATGAGAAAATTCTGAAAGTTTGGTATGTTTTTGTATGAAGAGGTCGTGTAAAAATTTCACGACGATTAGGAAGCTTATTAAAGTATTAACATTTTGTTAAGAACAATTTTTTAAACAAATAAAAAAAAAAATTTATCAATAAACTTCATTTTGTTTCCGTTGCTTTCGATATAGTGTAGATATTAAAAAATTGAGAGGTCAAAAAAAAACTTATCGCAAAGTTATATCAGTTTCCATGAGACTACATTTAATTTAATTTAATTTGTTAATGTTAATTGTTCGATAACGAGCTTCCTAATAGTGGTGAAATTTTTACACGACCTCTCAAGCAATTCATTCAAAAACATACCAAATTTTCAGAATGTTCTCAACATTTGCGATTTGGGACTCAACATCCTCAAGTGAGGATAGATATAGTTCCTCATCGAACTCGGATGAACGCGACTAACATTTTCTCTCGATATATGTGCGCTTGTATATGACGAATCACTGAGACATGTCACGCGTATATTTCTTATCAGAGCATGACGTCCGCAAGGTCGACGAACGTCCTCGACGACAATTCCCCACTTCTCTCTCTTTCTCTCTCTCTCTCTCTTTCTCTCTCTCTCTCTCTCTCTCTCTCTCTCTCTCTATTTGTTCCTCCCTCTGCACCCCGCGATAAATTTTTGGTTGCTCTACAATAAATTTTTCGTTCGGAGCGCACCTGTAACAATGTTTGTCGTTTTCATTTGCGCACCGATGTGAAGAACGGGAGTTTAACGACTGTACGTTGATTATAGCGATAACGCTGCCGGCAACAGAGTTCCGTTGCCAACGGGGAATGATGATAACATGTGTGTGTGTGTGTGTGTGAGAGAGAGAGAGAGAGAGAGAGAGAGAGAGAGAGGGAGAGAGAAAGGCGGCAATTTGTCTTACCGAAACGTTGACAGACGAGTTTCTTATTATTCGTCTGGTTCGTTCATTGAAGCTCAAAGTGCGCGTGTGTGTTCTTTTTTCTTTTTATCGTCCGACTCAAGAACTAACGTGATATATATCGATATCATTTCAGATTCAATCAATTCAAAGCATCGTTTTAATTTCTGCTGCTGAATGCAGCTATGCACGGCATTAACGTTAGAGTGCATTCCGTCATAAACGGCGCCAGAATGACGGCCCTACATCGAGCTTACGCCATACTCTCGGATGCTCTCTATCGTCTTGTTAGTTGGATTTTCTTGCGGCGACTTTGGTACCAAGAGAACAGATTATAGAGAGAGAGAGAGAGAGAGAGAGAGAGCGAGAGAGAGAGAGAGAGAGAGAGAGAGAGAGAGAGAGGGAGGGAGAGAGAAAGAGAGAGAGAGAGAGAGAGAGAGAGAGAGAGAGAGGGAGAGAGTTATCAACGTCCGTGGAATCGGCGCCTGTCGTGTCTCAATCTAATCCATATCCAATAGATTCGAGATTCTCACACATGGTATTAAAATGCATATTATGTATTACACGCCGCCGCTCTCGTGGAATTCTATTAATGCATATAATGAATATACACGGTAGAGCATTCAATCGTCTGTGCGAAGCAACTAAAGCGTGCATTTTTCCATCGTTCATCGGACAAACATTGTCGCGATCAGACTTCAGGATAGAATGCTACGGCCAGAGACATCGCTCTGCAGCAGGCAGCACATATTTATGTATATACTATATCTATATGTACACTGCCGTGCAAAAGTTTGGAAACACTCGTCCCGATTCCGCGCCGCACAAAAAGTTTTACTGCTCTTTTAAGGTTGTTTGGAAGCTATGAAATCTTTGAATGTTAATTGTTCAATAGCTTCTTAATCGTAGTAAAATTTTTACACGGCCTCCTGAATACTTCGTGTAAGAACATACCAAATTTTCAGCATTCTATCATCATTACTTCAACCTTCTTAAGGGTTAAAATAAAAAATGATGAGAAAATTTTGAAAATTTGGTATGTTTTTGTGTGAGGTATTTAAGAGGTCGCGTAAAAATTTCACGATGATTAGAAAGCTCGTTATTGAGAAATTAACGTTTTGTTAAAAACATTTTTTTAAACAAATAAAAAAAATATTTATCAATAAACTTCGTTTTCTTTCCGTTGCTTTCAGTATATTGTGGATATTAAAAAATTGAGAGGTCAAAAAAAAACTTATCGCAAAGTTATATCAGTTTCCATAAGACTTTACGTTTAATTTAATTTAATTTGTTAATCTTAATTATTCGACAACGAGCTTCCAAATCGTCGTGAAATTTTTACACGACCTATTAAATACTTCATTGAAAAACATACCAAATTTTCAGAATTTTCTCATTAAACGTGATTTGCTTCTAAACAACCTTAACAATGAAGATATTTCGATTCAACAAGCGGCATTTGAAAGGGGACATATTTAGCTTCATTTCGCTTTTTCCAAAATTTTTTTTCGGTTTTTTAAAAATTCGGTACGCCTTTTGAAACATGGTCATTTTTCGGATTTTTTTTACGCTGAAATTTTGGCGCGCGGCCCATGAAATTTTTAAAAAACTGTTTTTCGCGTGAAAAACTTGTGGTGGGAAGTAGAAGCTTCAATTGCGCTTTTTAAAAAGTTTCGTACAATTTTTTTCGCAAAACTATTCAATTTTTCGAGAAAAATGACCATATTTTTAAGAGATAGTGTAGCTCTAAAACCATATCACCACTTTCGTGAAATCACTACGATGGTAAAAAGTTGCAGACAATCGCTTTGGATTCAATGAAAGTTTTTCAGAATTTTTTTCAAATTTTTTTTTTCAATTTTTCCTGCCAACGAGATATTTTTTTATATTAAACAATCGGGTTTCTTACCTTATCTATACCACTTTTTCATCGAAAAATCTTATCTACACGGCTTTTTCATTGAAAAACCTGTGTAGATGAGATAAGAGACCCGATCGTTTACGATAAAAAAATATCCTTGACAGGAAAAATGGTCGAAAAAAAAATGTTGAACCAAAATTCTGAAAAAATTTCATCGAATTCAGAATAACTATATGCAACTTTTTACCCTCTTAATGATTTTACGAAAACCCAGTACCTATTTTTAGAGTAACGCTACATTTGCGAATAATTTAATAATTTTGCGAAAAAAAATCAAATGAAACTTTTCAAAAAATGATATTGAAGCTTATACTCCCCCCCCCACAAGTTTTTCACGCGAAAAACAGTAAAAAAAAAAAAATTTGCATAGGCCGTGCGCAAAAATTTCAAAGCCAAAAAAAGCCAAAAACCTACCATGTTTGAAAGAGCGTACCGGAAACAAAAAAAAATCGAAAAAATTTGTTGGAAAGAGCGAAATGAAGCTGAATATGTCTCCTTTGAAATGCCGCTTCTTGAATTGAAATATCTTTACTTTTAAAGGAGCAGTGAAACTTTTTGCGCGGCGTGGAATTGGGACGAGTGTTTCCAAACTTTTGGGGGGCACTGTAAATATTATACACATAGTACAAAAGTATGCGTGCGAATTTTTGCGTACAAAAGTGAGCCCCATTGCTCCGTTTTCCACGATACGCTTGGCGCACGTTGCGCGCATTAAAGTCTCCCGTACACATTTCAAACGGAAATGTTGCCGTACGAGGTTTTTACGGCGCGTTAATCGTCACAGCGTGTATGTAATACCCACTACATTTTTCTGCGGTCTCACACACAAATGTGTCTGTTTGTGTGTGTGAGCGTGCAGCAACATTGTGCAGAGGCAAGTATTCTCGCGGACGCGCGTCAGTGCGCGCACAGCGTCTCACGTTTTTCCTTCGCCATTCTCTTTTGCTCTCGCGCGTGTGTAATCCGTTCGAGGAAACAGTCTCAGAACGACGATGCGGTTTATAGCTGTATCAGCAAGAATCGCAGGACAGTTTAAAACGTGTGTAATATACGATATATTACGGATCATCCCCCATTGTGCAACGAACATTGGCAGCGACCGAAGATGGAACCATCTGCGAATGAATTTCATGAAACCTATTTCTTTCTTATGCTGCAATATGATGAACAAATGCTGGAGCATTACGGGAAAGCGGATATCGTTATCGATATTCGTTCGATCGTACACTGAGAGAAAAAATTACTGAACTTGAGAACATGAATTTATTAATTAAATGAAAGTATTAATTCGATTATTTATTCGTTGAACCAAGAGAATCACTCTTCATTCAAAAAAATATTTTCACGAATCTATTACTCCATTATATTAAACTCTTATTTAATAGTAACAATTAAATGCACGACAGATTTGATTAAATTTGTATTCATTGGATTAATTACATTGATCGCATCATAAACATGAGATTATTTGAATCTAAAAAACGAATTCAATACAAAATTATTTTTTTCGAAAAAATCATTTTCTTGCAATAAAGTCATTATTATTTTACTTCAAAAAATATTTTTTTAAAAATAGATTTGATTGAATTTGTATTCATTAGATCAATTACATTTATCGCACCATAAACATTAGATTCTTTGAATCTAAAATGATGATTATTTGAATCTAAAAAACGACATCAATATTAAATTATTTTTTTCGAACAAAATTATTTCTTTGCAATAAATTCATCATTATTTTACATCTAAAAATATTTCTGTAGTATTTTCAATATTTATTAGACATAAAATTGATTGTGGTTATTTGGAAAGAAGCTGTAGTAAAATAAATAACACATTATTTTATTCTAATAGAATATTTGTTTGGAATGATGACATTTTAATTTTCTTCGAGCAAAGAGCTATCATTTTTATAGCATACTATAATAGTATACATAAGTTGTTAAAAATTAAAAAACCGGTTTTCAAATGTTTTTTTATATTCGAATCTTCATAACTCCTAACTTTTTTCAAGTGCACAGTAGTAGTCGTTAGCGTAATAGGTAGCGTGTTAGGTAATTAGGTAGGATAGGTATGATGGTAGGTAGGGTCGAGGGTTCGAATCTCGGTCGGACAGAGAAATTAGATCGGAGAATCGGCGCAGATTTGTCTTTTTTTTCTATTTATCTCTTTTTGGGGTCACTAAACTATACATATTAAATTATTTGGCAAGGGCTATATATTTTTCATAAAATGTTTGGCAGCAATTAATAAACGCGCATTTGATTGTATCAATCATTTTTCCCGTTGATTGGACTAATTAATTTGTTGATTCGACAAATTTTTTTTCTCAGTGCTTCCTGTATTAAGAGACATGCATGTTTTGAATGATAAAATGTGTTCTTGATTCAAACGACATATTGCATATAATTGATAACATACTGTTAGATTCAAGTAAATTCGTTTATTGAAATTGAAATTTATGGAATTGACTGAAAAAAATGAACCGAGTAAATATATAAGGGAACCAATCTAATATGTTTTGGCAAATATTGAAAAAAGTGATTTTTTGCCTTCGAAACTTTATTTCATTGGTTCTAGTAATTTTTTCTCTCAGTGTAATAAAAAAAAAGGCTTCGAAGAGTTGCCCAGCAGCTGCAATATGCAATCACTCGTTATGCAAGTTTTCGTCCGTTGCCCGACGACGAAGACGAGGTTTATCGTCCTCAGGTTGGTCGGTTCAAGCATGCATACCCTCTCAGAGTGTTCGTGCTGGTTTATCGGTTCTTCTTCACCAAGCTTGATTATAAGTCGGTTCTTTTTCCCTCCCCAGAGTTTATATCTCTGCCGCGCGGTCGACGAGCTCTCTGTTCCAAGACCATACACTCGGATACACGTTTTCCCGTGTATTCTTTTACCTCATCCACACACTCTTTCTCTCTCTCTCTCTCTCTTTCTCTCTCTTGAGCAGTTGGAACCCTCTGCGTGAACGCAACGCGCGTGGAGGCAACTCGGAGCAACGAGTACGAGAGAACGTCCTTGCAAGGCCACGATGTCGTCGGGCGCCGACGCCCAGACGCACACACAAACACATACGCGCGGCAAGACGGAGAGCAGCGGAGTGAGCGCTAACGCCGCCATATTGCAAGAAGCAGCGCTCTTTTCTCGCTTTCTCGCTCGCGCTCACTCTCTCCCTCGTTCGTATCCATCGGTACACATTCTTTTCTCCGGTTCTCACTCTGCTCCTCGGCCGATGTGCTTCCTCTTCGCCAGTCAGGTTCCCCCCTTCGTACCCCGCCTCGATCACTTCGATCCCTTCGACTTGTTCTTCTTCTTTCGCGCTTCTCGAGCTTCCTCCTCGCGGCGTCGCTTCGTTTCTTCCTCCTGAAACACCTCGCCATCCTCCTTTCGCTGCGGGTAACCCGGGATCTAACGCGGCAGTGGTTGCACCGCGGTACAACGACCCAACGTTTCGCTCGCCTCTCGATTGACCGTCGACAAAGATATTCATCTATATATGAGGTATTCCATATCAAGCCGACCAATCCGTGGACCCGACCATTTCTGATTTTGTTGAAAATTTTCTATTTTTTTCTACTTACTAAAAGCAGTCTCGCAGAATTTTTGTAGATTTTTATCTCAACCCGATTAACCACAATAAATTGTTCAAAATTTGACACAATTTTTTTTCGAATGCTCATAACTTTCTTAAAACCGGAGATATTAAAATAATACAGAAGATCATTTTTTTCCGTCTTGAGCTGCAGTTTTATAAAAAAAATACAAAAAAAATATCGATATTTATTTTCATATGTTTTTTGAAGTTTTAAACACAAAATATGTTTTTTTTCAACTTGGACCCTTTTTATTTTTTTGAAAAAATTCACCACTTTTTAAAAGACATTTTTACAGATACCAAAAAATTGGCAGTTTGTGCTTCTCATAACTTGTATTTTTTTTCTATTTTTTATCGCGTGTGAACTAAGGAATCGTGTTTCCTCCTTGAATTCAAAAATAGAACAAAAATACAAGTTATGAATATCACAAGCTGCCAATTTTTTAGTATCTGTAAAAATGTTCTTTAAAAAGTGGTGAATTTTTTCAACTTGCACCCTTTTTATTTGTTTGAAAAAATTGACCACTTTTTAAAAGATATTTTTACAGATACTAAAAAATTGACAGTTTGTGATATTCATAACTTGTATTTTTTACTATCTGTAAAAATGTGTTTTAGGAAGTGGTGAATTTTGTCAAAAAAATAAAAAGGGTCCAAGTTGAAAAAAAAAATATTTTGTGAAGTTTTAAACGCAAAATATTTTTTTTTCAACTCGTACCCTTTCTATTTTTTTGAAAGAATTCACAACGTTTTAAAAGACATTCTTACAGATATCAAAAAATTAGCAGTTTGTGATATTCATAACTTGTATTTTTTTTCTATTTTTTAATTCAAGGAGGAAACACGATTCCTTAGTTCACACGCGGTAAAAAATAGAAAAACATTCAAGTTATGAGAAGCACAAACTACCAATTTTTCAGTATTTGTAAAAATGTCTCTTAAAAAATGGTGAATTTTTTCAAAAAAATAAAAAGGGTCCAAGTTGAAAAAAAAAATATTTTGTGTTTGAAACTTCAAAAAACGTATAAAAATAAATATCGATATTTTTTTTGTATTTTTTTTTTATAAAACTGCAACTCAAGACGGAAAAAATGATCTTTTGCTTTATTTTGATATCTTCGGTTTTTTAAAAGTTATGAGCATTTGAAAAAAAAATGTGTCAAATTTCGAACAATTTATTGTGGTTAGTTGCGTTAAGACAAAAATCTAAAAAAATTCTGAGAGACTGCTTTTAGTACGTGCAAAAAAATAGAAAATTTTCAACAAAATCATAAATGGTCGGGTCCACGGATTGGTCGGCTTGGTATGGAATACCTCATATATATATATATATATATATATATATATATATATATATATATATATCGTCTCAAATTCTGCATTCCACGAGAGAAAGATACGTATATTCGCGGCAGTGCCACGGAGATAACTTTGGGTCGCAATATTGCGGAGATATCGACTCTTCTTGCGCGCGACCGCCCACCTTCGTCCAGCTTCGTCGGCTCTTTGTCCGATGAAGTATCCTCCTGGAATGCAGGCCCACTCTTCCTCTCTCTCTCTCTCTCTCTCTCTCTCTCTCTCTCTCTCTCTCGAGAGAGAGAGAGAGAGAGAGAGAGAGAGAGCAAACTGCAAACTCTATCAGGACGGTAATTCTCTTCCTTTCTATATTATATCCTTCTTTTTTTCGCCCTTCATTTCACAATTGCCCGAAAAAGAGAAGAGCGTCTCTCTCTCTCTCTGCCGCATCCTCGCAAAACGCCGATTGGCTGCGAGACTCGTCGAGATTCTATCTCGTGGGTTCCCTGAGATCCCGTCAAGTTGCACAATTCTCTGTGTAATCATTTTGTCCGTCTCTGTTGCCTTCTTGTTTCCGCTGGACGCCGGACTTTGGATGCTCGGAACTGTCGCACGGTTGGACGAGATTCTTCACAATGAAATATGTCAGCAATATGATTTTTCCATAGATTATTGCTCTTGAGAAGAGCACGCTGCTCGTCAGCCCGTGTCTCATTCCCGGTCAAGCTGCGCACGAGGATAACAGCGCGAAAGGAGTCTCCGTGTCGCATCTTGGTTCTCCTCGCGCCGTTTGCGCCACTCTGCAGCTTTCCTGCATGCGCTCTTACGTGCCTTTTCCTCTCGCGGTTCCAAAGAGGATACGTTATACGAGCAAAAGAAAAAGGCTCTCTATTCTGCATACTCTCCTGCGTACGTCCTTTGCCTCATTGCCTTGCGAGTGACAAGTTTGCGAGACCCTCCGCGACATTTATCTCTCCAGCGGGCAAAACGCGTTCGTGCTCGCCCAAGAGAGATTCGTCGTGATATTAGTCAGCGCCAATCGTACTGACGCACATATCCCGCTGTGAATTCTCTCCGTTGCCGATATTCCCCGTCAGACCACGAGAAGGACTCTTTGCGCAAGATCCTGAATGGTGATTCTACATACAGCACCAGATTATTTAGCTTTATTTCAATGACGCGGTGTCTTTTGCCTCGCTCCATCATCAGGCTCCTTTTTTCGAGTGATAAACGTGGGAAAGAAATTTCCCGGTGACGTGACGCTTCGTGCGGGACCACGCATGGTTTTTAAGGTTGTTTAGAAGCTATGAAACCTTTGAATGTTAATTGTTCAATAAATAGCTTCTTAATCGTAGTGAAATTTTTACACGACATCCTGAATACTTCATGTAAGAACATACCAATTTTTCAGAATTCTATCATCATTTCTTCAACCTCCTTAAGGGTTAAATTAAAAAATAAAGAGAAAATTCTGAAAGTTTGGTATGTTTTTGTGGGAGGTATTTAAGAGGTCGTGTAAAAATTTAACGACGATTAGAAAGCTCGTTATTGAGAAATAAACGTTTTGTTAAAAACAATTTTTTAAACAAATAAAAAAAAATATTTATCAATAAACTTCGTTTTCTTTCCGTTGCTTTCAGTATATTGTGGATATTCAAAGATTGAGAGGTCAAAAAAAAAACTTATCGCAAAGTTACATCAGTTTCCATAAGACTACATTTCATTTTATTTAATTCGTTAATCTTAATTATTCGATAACGAGCTTCCAAATCGTCGTGAAATTTTTACACGACCTTCTTAAATACTCCATTAAAAAACATACAAAATTTTCAGAATTTTCTCATTAAACGTGATTTGCTTCTAAACAAACTTAGGGAGAGAATATTAATTGTTTTTTGTAGATATTTGCGATGCACGATTGATTTAGTAGGAGGAAATTTTGTCGTAAGCCGTTTTTTCCACTCTCTCTCGCAAAAAAAAAAAATTTCCGACAAAAATTACTATGTGATTCGTAATTAGCGGAGAATTTCCCGTCGAAATATGATTTTTTTTAATGAATAAAAAAAATAAAAAAAATTAATTCATTTGTAGGTGACTTCAGAAACCTCAAAACAGCGAAATTTCAAGTGCTCGTAACTTTATTTTTGTTTGGCCGATTTGGAAAATTCTTTCTCGTACGTAAACCCTGTGACTAAACTTAGAAAATGCCGTTTGGTTAATTCCGATAACTAAATTTATGTAGAAATGAGAGCAGTTTGAAAATCGCCGGAAAAAATCGACAGGGAGGGACAGGGAAAAATTTGCAAAAATCGATGGTCCAACTTAAAAAATCTGCAAAAAATCTTAAAATGATCGGAATCGGATGAACCAAGCGGGGATTTAAAGATTCAATGGTTGCGAAGAGAATGAGAAGAAGATCTAGAAAATAAATTACAGCCATTTTAGTGAATAGAGTGAATTTTGACCAAAGTACAAAAACAAAATCAATTTTTTTTTCGGGCCTTATATCGATGTATTTTTTCCCCGTGGACGAAAATCCACCAATAGTTTTCTCAAATATTTGAAATTTTCATGAATTTTCATAAAAAACATGTTCGCTCAATTTTTGCCCCATTTTCAGAAACCTCAAAATAGCGAAACTTCAAGTGCTCATAACTTTACTTTGGTTCGACCGATTCTAAAATTTCTTCTTCGTGCGTAAAGTTTGTGACTAAACTTGGAGAATGCCGTTTGGTTTATGCCGATAACTTGATTTTTGTACAAATGAGAGCAGTTTGAAAATCGCTGAAAAAAATGGAAAGGGGTATGTATGCAAAAATTAGCGAAAATCGATGTTCCAACTTTAAAAATCTGCCAAAAATTGAAAAATAACTCGAATTGGATGAATCAAGCGGGCTTTTGAAGCTTCGACGATCCCAAAGAGAATGAACCAGAGCCGAAGTCGAAATTTCATCTTGAAAATAAATTATTGTCATCTCAGTAAACCAATGGAAATTTGGTCAAAATGCAGAAATTTTTTTTTCTAATTAATTTTTTTTTGGGCCTTATATCGATGAATTTTCTCCCCCCAAATACGAATCTACCGATAGTTTTCTGAAAAAATGAAAATCTTCAAAAAATTTCATCGAAAACATTTTTTTTCAAGTTTTTTCTCATGAAGAATTTTTTTTCGAAAAAAACTTTTCGTGATTCCAAATCAGCGATAATTTTCGCATCATGTTTCCGAAACGTTATGTAAAAACAAAAAAAAATGTTTGTCGTGTTGTTGTTGCAGCTCGGGACAGACCGATGTGGGCGCTCCATCAAGTGAAAACAGTTGGAGTGAGTGATCTTTTTTTTCTCTGCTACTTATTGCGCGAGAGTTTCGCTCGCGACTGGGCGGAAGGGAGAAAATCTCCGGCAGTGCGATTCATTCAAATTCCACAGGGGTTATAAATAGAGAAACTGGTATTTAACGCGAGAAATTGATACTCGATGCGTTACGGAGTTTAAAAGTTGATAGCTATATGCAGTCGCTATACCTCGTCTCCGGTCCGCAGCGCCGAATAAGAGTAGTCCTTCGTGGGCCGAAGGGAAAGTTCGATAAACCGCTTCCTCGAAACTTTATTCATGCGTGCGATGTATTTCAGTTGTGGTGGAATGCGCAATATCGTATAGATATCTCTCTCTGCTATTCCAATATTGCTAGCTCTACAATAACACTGCAGCACTGCATCAATGACTCGAGAAAGATTTTCTTCCTGTTGATAACCTGCCCCAGGATTATTCGGGATTAAGTCACATCAAATGGTAATCGCTAGAATTTCCCACCATTTTTTTTTGTCAAAATATAGCCGTGGGATGCTTACTATCAAAGTGCAAGTGATCGTGTTCATTGATAACAGTTCTGATGATAATATTTAATGACAATATTGTTGATAACGAATTGATAAATAATGTCTCTTCCACAAAATCTCTCTATCGGTTGACAACACTCCTATTTTACAAGTCTAATCTTGCGATATCCTACTTACCGACCACAGGGCGGGCTCTAGCGTCGGTAAGTGACCGACCGAATTGGCAAGCTAAACTAGAGCTATTATACTAATTTATCAATCATTTGGATTCGCAATGATGAGCGACGTATTCTCGTGAGTTATAAATAAATGTAATATCGCGATCACTGCACCTCCCAAGATGCTTTTTTTCAGAATAACGATCCACAAAACGGGTTTATTCGGATTGATAGTTACGCGCATCCGCGAGCTCGTAATTATAAAAAGCACCGATATATGCTTTACGCTGCGGTTAATCTCAAATTTCACGAGATCAGAGCACGATGACACACGCGTGATGGCGGCCTATAGATATGATACGCCTTGTGTTGGACGAATCTAGGAATAAAAGAGAGATCCGTCGCGAAAGAACGGAATGGGAGAGAGAGAGAGAGAGAGAGAGAGAGAGAGAGAGAGAGAGAGAGAGAGAGAGAGAGAGAGAGAGAGAGAGAGAGCGGTGATGCGGATCTATTCGCGGTATAGATCTCTCGGGAAATCTATAATTAAGATCGTTGGATGATGACCACGCGAGTTACATCGCGGGTGGTTTTGCCCGCGAGACAGAGCCGACCAAGACGAAAACGAGAGGATACGATGAAGTCGACCGCTGTGTATGATGAGACCGAGAGATCTTGTGACAGGGACGCGCGCGTGCGGTCTCTCGCGGATTATCCGATGAACCTTTCGGTTCGTATTACACGATCGAGGTCTGCTCTCGTGAATATTCGTCATTTATGCTCGTTTTTTGTTTATAGTATAATTCATAAATTCGAGCAACACTGTCCATTGTTCGCTGGAACGACTTTTTGAGGTCGAAGCCCAAATGGCCCCATTCTTTTGAATCTCGCTCCAGCAAACTCCAGCGTCATTCGATAAGGAAACTGATTTTTCAGGATGATTGATAATTTGCTTCGACTCTGCAAGGTAAGTCTTCAAAGTTGATTCCAGAGCTCGGCAGTGCTTGAAAGTACTCGGTACTTGCAGGTACTTGAAGTACAGTATACTTGCAAGTACAAAGTACTTAAAAAGTACTTCAATATTGTACTTAAATTTTTCAAGTACTTCATGTACTTGAAGTACTGTACTTGAAAATTTCAAGTACTTTTCTGTACTTGAAGTACTTTTTTCAAGTACAAGTATCAAGTACTTCAGAATGTGTCTTGCTGATGGTTGCATGTGCAAAGCCTTCGAATATGGTCCATTCCATGTCAAATCGACCAATATTTGGAATCGACCCCTTTCAATTTCTATGAAATTTGGTCAGAAGTTTTCTTTTATCATAAAACAAAGTTCTAACAAAGGAAAAAAATTATAATTTTTTTTCAAAAATTCAAAATTTCACCATTTTCTCAAGTTTATTTTTTAAATATTTCGAAAACTATTATAGTTTACGAAAAAATCGTTCTAGGTTCGTCTTACTTGGGGCTACGAAAAAAAATATTCCGAAACACATTTTTGAAAAATGATGAATTTGGAGAATTTTTCAAAATCGTGAAAATCCACGATCAACATTAAATTTTTGGTTTTATTTTTTTATATAACACCTTGTACTGATATTAAAAGATGCTGAAATTTTCAGAAATGTTTTTTTTTGTTTCAAAAAAACGAATTTTTGAATTTTGGTAAAACTTTTTGTTTACGTCTAAATTAAGTGAAGTTGATCAATCATGTAATTTTGACTGCTGAAAATTACAAAATTACATGATTGCTCAACTTAAAAAAATTCATATTTTTGAAAAAAAAAACACCTTTCTGAAAATCTTTCAGGATCTTTTCAATTCAGTACAAGGTATTATATTTAAAAAATTGAACAAAAAATTCGATGTTAATTGTGGATTTTCACGATTTTAAAAAATTCAAAATTCTCCAAATTCATCATTTTTCAAAAAATGTCGTCGGAATATTTTTTTTCGTAGCCCCAAGTATACTCTTCAAGACGAAACAAACGATTTTTCATAACCATCATGGTTTGCAAGATATTTAGAAAAAAAATTTGAAAAAAGGTTAAATTTTGAATTTTGCATAACTTTTGAAAAAAAAAAAAAAATTTTTTTTTTTGGTAGAACTTGGTTTTATGATAAAACAAAACTTCCGACCAAATTTGATCGAAATTGAAAGTGGTCGATTCCAACGCTTGGTCGATTTGACATGGAATGACCCAAGTACCGGAATTTACGAGATGTACCCGAAAACTAGAAAAGTACTTGATACTGGTACTTGATTTTTTCAAGTACCACCGGTACTTGATACTTCAAGTACCTACGGTACTTTGTACTTGATACTTGAAGTACTTGCAAGTACTTTGCCCAACTCTGGTTGATTCTCAAAATTACAGGACATCGAACCCTCCGCAATGGCCAGGTGAAAAGATGATGGTAATAACTTGATGAAAAACCAGATGCGGACTGTCCTCTTCTGTGATGTCGCCGGGAATCTCTCGGAAACAATAACGTCGCGGTGTGATGATTCTCGTCGTCAATCTTTTCGCTGAAATTCATACTTTATAGCGCTTTCGTCGAACCAGAAGCTGATACAAAAATGTTGCTCGTCTGCTCACCGGCAATATCATCAACCAGCGAAGGCAACGAACCATCAGTAATGGAATATATGGGGTATTCCACGGGTAGCAGGACAGGTTTTGGCCACAGTCTCAAAATTTTTCATTCATCCATATATCGTCTTCTTATATCATTTACAAACATTTTCATGTAGTTATGGACCCCAATTGAGTCTGGGTTTTTGTTGAGTTCTAATCGAAAAATAAAAAAAATAAAATACTTAACGTACTTTTAATTGTGTATCTTAAGTGTCAATACAGCAAAATTAAAATCTGATTAGTGTTTTTTAATTGGATAAATGCTCTCTTTTCAATAAAGCAAATGCAATATTAATCCGATATTTAAAAAAAAATTGCCATCCAAAAAACTGAGAAAAAACTGTTTTTATTTTTTTTTGGCCCTTAGGGTCTACTGAATTTTATCGAAAATTTTACTGAACATTGTTCAACACAGTAGAAACGTACGGTAAATTTTTTAGCTTGCCTTTATTTTTTGTTCACTGGCAATAAAATTAATAAGTTTTGTCTTGAACGAGTTCCGATGGAAAGGAAGTGTCGACTATTTACGGAGTAACTACACATTCAATTGTCAGTGAACAAAGAAAAAAGGCAAGTTGAAAAATTTTCCAAACGTTTTTCACGTGTTGAACTATATTCAGTAAAATTTTTGATAAAATTCAATAGATCCTAAGGGCCGAAAAAAAATAAAAACGGGTTTTTTCTCCGTTTTTGGCTAGTGAATTTTTCTTTACAAATCGGATTAATATTCCATTAGCCTTATTGAAAAGAGCACTTTTTTCCGGTTGAAAAGTGCTGGTCAGATTTAATTTTTGCCGTATTGACACTTAAGGGACACCCAATTGAAGGTATGTAAAATATTTTATTTTTTTAATTTTTCGATTAGGACTTAACAAAAACCAAGTCTTAATTGGGGTTCATAACTACATAGAAATGTTTTTATATGATATAAGAAAACGATATATAAACGGACGAAAAATTTTGAGACCCGCGGCCAAAACCTGTCTCGCTACGCGTGGAATACCCCATATACTATTTTCTTCATTTTTCATCATTATACGATGAAAAATTGTCAGTCAAATCCAACACTGTAATATCAGGGTTACGCATTATTCTCTATGAGAAATTAGCCTTGCTCGTGGTTATTCGTTTGAGGGATTAAAAAAAAGGTTAACTCGGCCTTGCAAAAAACGTATTACGGGAAGAAAAAAATTTCGTACGTGAGGATATCTGCACCGCAGAGAAGGGGACAAGCTTCGTGAGAACCGCAAGTTGATTGAGCTGTTTGGCCGAAGGTCGATAACTGTACAATCACGACTTTACGAAGCGAATACGCGAATCTGTTAAAAAATTGCTGATTTCACTCGTATTTCCTCGCAATAAACGTGACATCAGGATTCAAGGTCCACGATCCAAGATGAAATTAGCACTACCACAAAGTCCGGAAGAATTCGCAAGTTGATGGAAATTTTCAGACTCATTATTCATTGGGAAAATACAAGAGACGAAAAAACATTTCATTTTCATGTACCGAAAATAGTATCCCCATCCACAAATTATTTTATCAGCATAATTGCAACTGGTCGATGATTTTGGATCGATGCAAAAATACACGGTAAAATATTTTTGTATTAAATTTAATAAAAAAATATGAAGTTCTTACGCATATACAGTATATTAATTTTCATATACATGTGTATAGTAATATTCCAACACAAGTATATGAAAAATCAAATAACTACTTTTAATTTTAATATACGTTCGTATATTAACATTCCAATACATCGTGTGATTTTCAAAGCAGAATCATGAAAAAAGATATGAAAATTAATTTTCTTTTGTATATTAAAATTAAAAGCAGTTATTTTATTTTTCATATACTTATATTGGAATATTACTGTACACATTGTATATGAAATTTAGTGTACTGTTTATGTATTAAAAATTCATATTTTGTTATTCAATTGAATACAAAAATTTGTTACAGTGGAACTAAAATTGTACGCCCGAGATATTCACATTAGGGATACAGAGGTCCGAGCGCATGCGACGCATAGCGGTGGATGCGTCAACTAGCACGGCCGCTGACATTGATTGTAATTTTGGAAAATAAGTGTATTAATTTCCAATAACGTATCTTAAAAATGCGAAAAAGCATATAGAAACCATTTTAATATACGGGAATTTGAATTTTCAACGTTCATCTTTTAATTTTAATACACAAATGTTAAATTTAAGATGAAATTATTAATTTTCCAACACCATGTATATTAATTTCGATTTCGTATACTTGTTATTGAAATTTCATATACGGTATATTAAATTTCATTACAAAATTGAAACGAATTTTCAATGGTTGATTGCAATTTTAAGAAAGAAGTGTATTAATTTTCAATAATGTATATGAAAATTGCGAAAAAGTATACAAAAATTTTCAATGCTCGCTCTTTCAATTTTAATATACAAATATTAAATTAAAGATGAAATTGTTAATTTTCCAATACCTTGTATATTAATTTCGATTTCATATACTTGTTTTTGAAATTTAATATACTTTTGTATATTAAATTTAATAAAATTTTTTACAGTGTAGAGATCCTCTCAAAATGATCAAAATTTCTCCTCTTCTTCTTCTTCAAATAGATTTTCGATGCCCGCTGAAATGGAAATTGCCCGCGAAACACGAGAATCGTTCTATCTTTGTAACGCGCATTTTTTTACTTTTTATTTCCGGTTAATTCAGAGACAGATCTACGCAGCTCGTATCTCGTGACTCATCGTTCCGGTTAATCTTCACACCCCGTATAAATCTCGTCTCCGCTGTCTCAATTGCTCTTTACTTGCGGAACACTCTACGTACACACGCAGCCTCTCGTTGAGGTGATTACGACCAAGGGATGTATTACGCGCATGCTCTCCTCTCTGTCTCGTGATTCTGTCGCATTAAATTAATTTAACACGCGCGTGTGGTATTGTAATGTACACGCGGAGCTTGCGCGTATGGAAGGCAAAGAGTAGCGAAGGAGAATAAGAGGAAGGAAGAGTGAAGATAATGGGTCGTTGCGAAATCTTCATGGACCGTTACGTTATCGTGTGAAACGCGATTCTGTCGAGAGTCGACCATTCTGCGTGTACGATAGAAACGCGTGAATCTTCATTACCGCGCGATTCATCACGATCGATATCGATCGATGACCCTTGAAATTCGTGTAATTGGACCGATCGATGTGCATTTGCCGTTGAAAATTTAAAAAAAAAAACCCGAAAATCAGGGAATTATCATTGTAATTAGCGTTGATGTACCAAAATTGACTCACTCAGAATCAGATCTAGATTGGATATTTTCATGACAATAGCAACCGATTGGAAAACGGAGTAATTAAAAGTGCATTAGAAAATAGAAAAAATTTATAATGTAATCTTCCGTAAAATCGTGTCTCGTCTAGAAAATTAAAGAAAACAATAACAACAAACTTGGAATGGAATGTGAGAAATGTTGATAATTAGTTGTGGAAATAGCACGAAAAATGCGAATGAGTACTAATAAAATGTGTGCTTGACACTCACTCTTTCGATGCGATGTTCTCTCGATCGATGTGCAAACCTCAGAGATCCCCCCCCCCCCCCCGAAGACAGACTGAGGTATTACAGCGATGCGATGGTTGATTGATGATTTGTCTTCAGTGGGCCGAATGTTCGTCCTCGTGAAATTTCGACCGGAAGTGCAGCTCCTCGAATCACGCGCACAATTTTCTGCGCACGTTTCACTCCGCGTTTATTATTTTTACTGATTAAATTAGAAATCTAATGCAATGCAAATTTAACACGAGTGTATTTATTTTGTGCCAGAGACGCGATTTTTTTCCGTCGATAGTTTTCGATCGAAAAACCGACGAGATAAGTGAGAAAGGGTATAACTGCAAAATCGTATCTTGTGATTTTTTAATTTGACGTAAGCCATAGACTCGATTTTGAATGTAAGAGATTTTTAATTTTTCATTAATTCAAAAGATTTCAAATTTTTATTAAATTTCAGAAATTTTAAATTTTAATCTTATTTAAGAGATTTTTAATTTTCATCTAATTGAAAAGATTTTGAATCTTTATTTAATTTAAGAAATTTTGAATTTTCTTTGATTCGAAAAGATTTTGAACTTTTATTCAAGTTGAGAGATTTTGAATTTTCATTTAATTGAAAAGATTTTGAAACTTTCGACGATATTTATCGATCGAAAAACCGACGAGACGAGTGAGAAAGAGACTCGCAAAATCATATCTTGTGATTTTGTGATTTGACGTCGCATCTTCTTACATCAGACTCGATTTTCAATATACGATATTTTTAATTTTTAATTTGTTCAAGAGATTTCAAATTTTTATTAAATTTAAGGAATTTATAATTTTGATCTCATTTAAGAGATTTTGAATTTTCATGTAATTAAAAAGATTTTTAATCTTTGGTTAATTTAAGAAATTTTAAATTTCCATTGAATCGAAATGATTTTGAATTTTCATTTAATTAAAAAGATTTTGAAACTTCATTTGATTTAATAAATTCCGAATTGTCATTGAAATGAAAAGATTTTGAATTTTGATTTATCTCAAAAGACCATTTTTTAACCAGCCCTCAATACGCCTAAAGAAATAAATACGTACACCGTGACTTTACCTCGCGATGAACTCAAAAACAGATAAAAAACGATTTTTCCGGGAATCGACCGCCGGTACGGTAGCGCGAAGCGAGTGGGAAAAAGAGAGGGAAAGAACTCGGCGCGTGCGAGCGCCAGCTGACCCGGCGCGATATGTGCATGTATTCTACACAATAACCCCTACTCAATATCTCGATGCTTTTCGGTTGTCGCAATACTTTAACACGATTCGCGACACGGAGCTCTGATATCTAATCGATAACAGTGTCTCTCGTACATGGACCACACACCATAGGAAAAATGAACATTTTTCACTCACCGCTCGCAATGTTTGTGTTTCTCCTCGGAGCGCGTCTCTCGCGCCGCGCTAACTCGCAAAAAATCTCATCGACTCGCAACGACGACGATTCATCGACGAATTATTCTTTCGTAGCACCGAACGCTGCCCCACGAATATTTTCACCGCAAATTTGAAACACACGCCTCAAGAATTAGTGAGAAACAATGAATTTACCGAGACGCGATTAACAGGTACGTTGTTTTCGAACAAGATCGACGGGCGAGACTGAACGAGAGCGCGGCGTGGGGGTAGCGGCCGGAGAAGGGAATGACAGAGAGAGAGAGAGAGAGAGAATGTGACTCGCGAAACGCTCTTCTCACTGTTCCCTTCTCCGGCCGCTACCCCCACGCCCGCGCTCTCGTTCAGTCTCGCCCGCGGATCTCGTTCGATAACAACGTACCTGTTGATCGCGTCAAGGTAAATTCATTATTTTCCACTAATTCTCGAGCTCTGTGTGCCTAAAATTCGCAATAAAAACGTTCGTGGGCATTGAAACATTCAGGGCTACGAAATGAATTATTCGAAGATGAATCGTAGCCGTTGCGAGTCGATGAGATTTCTCGCGTATTTGCTTGGCCTCGCGCGCCATTTTCCCTCGTTTACGAAAACCGGCCATCGCTTCTCGGAAAAAATCGTGTTTTTCACTTTCACGTATACGATGCGCCTAACTGTATATTTTCTTACCAATGTTTTGAATATTTTTTGCAGTTCCTCCATCTTTTTTTTCTAGAATCTCGGGAGAATATAATTGAGTTTGCGCGCTCTCTCTCTCTCTTTCTCTTTTACCCATTCGCATCGCGCGCGCGCGCACGCGTTTCGCGAGTCGCCTCTTTCTCTCTCTCTCTCTCTCTCTCTCTCACTCCGTGGTTCCCACTCTGGCCGCTACCCCCACGCCCGCGCTTTCGTTCAGTCTCGCCCGTGGATCTTGTTCAATAACAACGTATCCGTTGACCGCGACTCGGTGAATTCATTGTTTTTCACTCATTCTTGAGCCGTGTGTATCAAATTCGCGGTGAAAATGTTCGTGGAGAAGTGTTCGGTGCTACGAAAGAATAATTCATCGATGAATCGTCGCGAGTCGATGAGATTTTCTGCGAGTATGCACGACGCGAGAGACGCGCTTCGAGGTGACAAAAACATGGCGAGCGGTGAGTGAAAAATGTTTTTTTTTGCTATGGCGTGTGGCCCATGTACGAGAGACACTGCTAACGGTGAGATATCGGATTGAACTATTGCGATGAACGAAAAACATTGAGGGTAAATATTGAGTGGGGTTTATTGTGTAGAATATATATATATATGGGGCATTCCATCCCAAATCAGACAGTTTGAAAAACTTTTTTTTTTATTTCCTCAATTTTTTTATATTTTCGAGTACCCATCAAAAGACCCTTCCTGTTAAATTTTGAGATTTTTTTGATTACCCGTTCAGAAGATATTAAATCAACAAAAAAACCGCTCTTTTTTTGGTCTTTTGGTCATAACTTCTTTAATAATGGTCTAAATTAAAAGTTTTTTTTTCAATCTTTTTGTTTTTCATGGCCTTTTCAGAAAAAAATAGAACAAAAATATTCGACGTGTTTTTGAATGAGTTTTTTGAGTTGTAACCTTTAAATCGCGTTTTTAAAAGTGAGTGTCATTTTTGATTTTTTTTTAAATTTTTTGTTTGAAACATCTATCTATTCAACAATTTTTGAGACTAGTCCGATCGTGGGATCTCAATAACTACTATTTTTTTGATTTTTGAAAATTCAAATTTTTTTTTTATTATTATGAATACCAATTTTTTTTACTGTATAGTATTTTTTAAATCATTTTGAATTAATTCGGACACTTTTTCATTGTTAACAGATTTTTTAAATTAATAATTAATCGATGAGCAAATAACAACATTTCAAGAATTGTATGAGTGGGCATTGAACCTAAATAGTCTACTGAATATTGCTGTCAAATTTTCACATGAGAAACATTATTCAGATGCAAAAGAAAGATTTTATTTGCGATAAAATACTGCGAAGTCAATCACAGGGGGACACAAAAATTTGATACAATTATTCCAATGCGCAACGGAAACGTATTGGCAAAGGAATATTCTAATTCAGGAAATAATCGTAAATGTAAGGTTTTCAAAAAAATACGTGAATAAATAAAAACTGTTGTTATTATTGTTCATAAACAGACTTAACGATTAATTATTAATTTTGAGAACCTGTTAACAATAAAAAAGTGTCAAAATAAATTCTAATAATGAAAAAAATAATATACAGTAACAAAAATTGGTATTCATAATAATTTATAAAAAAAAAAAAAATTAATTTTCAAAAAAAAGGAAAATAGTCGTTATTGAGATCCCACGATCGGACTAATCTTAAAAATTGTTGAATAGATAGATGTTTGAAACAAAAAATTAAAAAAAAAAAAAATCAAAAATGACACTCACTTTTAAAAACACGATTTAAAGTTTAAAACTAAAAAAACTCATTAAAAAACACGTCGAATATTTTTGTTGTATTTTTTTCTGAAAAGGTCATAAAAAACAAAAAATTTGAAGAAATAAAACTTTCAATTTGGAGCATTATTAAAGAAGTTATGACCAAAATACCAAAAAAAGAGCGGTTTTCTTTTGTTAATTTAATATCTTTTGAACGGGTCATCAAAAAAATCTCAAAATTTAACCGGAAGGGTCTTTTGATGGGTATTAAAAAATATTAAAAAATTGAGGAAATAAAAAAAAAACTTTTTCAAACTGTCCGATTTGGCATGGAATGCCCCATATATATATACACACATATGTACATTTCAATGAACTTATGACAATTTTACCCGTGCAGAAAGACTAGTGAGTTGGACGGGAAGTAGAATGTGTATCTATACGTATTTATTTCGATCGCACCCACGCGTTGAATAGCGCTCATCGAGCTCATCTTGGCGCATACACACACACACACACACACACAATATGTATGCGGAGGCATAGGGAACGAACTCGCGGACAGCACCACTTAATTTCAACGCCGAGCATTGAATCGCTATTACATTCGTACAGTATATGTTGCGATATCCAGTATTTATTGCGATATATATTATTTTATATGGATATAAAACTCCGCAGATCATTATAAAACACGTGTATGATATATTTGGCCAAGTATATCAACCCTCCGTTATTAAAGGACAAAAAAAATTTTGCCCTTCTTTTTTTTATCACATATTTATTAATATTTTGACAATAAACAACAAAATTTTTGAGAAAAAAAAATGAAAATTCAATCAGTCAAAAGCTGGTAAAGTTGGAGCTAAAAAAAGGGTTTGCTGACTGACACGATTGCAACATTTCTAGTCATCCCATGCAAAATTTAGAATAAGATTCTTAATCAGTAAGAATGTCGTTATTGCCCCTATACCTCAGAGAAAACGAGGAGAAAAAATTCGCAAAATGGCGGCTGTCTGAACAAAAAAGGCGTTTTTCGACTCTTTTTTTCTTAGTTTTTAATTTTTTTGCAATAGTAAGAAAAATAATTTTGATGCAACAGGAGTAGGGGCGATAGACAGTGATACACTAAGGCAGGATTCCACTTTTGGCTGCAATTTTTTAATGAGTTTTTAATGAATTTTTTTTTCATAAAAAAAATAAGTGAAACAAAATCAATCTAAGGCATTTATTACCATATCATTCGAGTTGAAAAAAAATTTTAATATTGAAAAACTTAAAAATAGCCTCTTGTAAGTGGCGCCAAAGTTTGAGGAGCACTTTCAGTCTGCGTGTCAAAAATCTTCTTGTAGGTGGCTCCTAGAAGAAAAACAAAAATTTCTACTTAATTATTGAGAGCAATATATTTTATGTCTGTACGTGGGGCTTTTTCGAAATTTCGATTTTTTTAAAAATGGCGGTCATTAAAAAAAAGCGAATTTTTCAGGGTAAAAAAAGTTGCTTAAACTGTGCACCAACAATAAAATAACAACTCTACCGGAAAAATTTTACGTACATCCTTAGATTATACTATGGAGAAGAATTATGCAAATTTTCAAGTCAATCCGATGAAAATTGGATGAGTAACTTTGGCGCCGATCACAAGAGACTATTTTTAAGTTTTTCAACATTAAAATTTTGTATTGTCAACGTGAATAATATAGTAATAAATGCCTGAAACCAATTTTGTTTCTGCCCATTTTTTTGTAAAAAAAAATTCACTAATAACTCATGAAAACATTGTAGCCGAAGGTGGTATCCTGCCTTGAGGATTGGTAAAAAATTTGAAAGAAATCGGTGGAGTAGAACTTGAGATTTCATGTCAGCCATGTTGAGAAAAGTAGTTTTGTGAAAAACATCTGTAGTCCGATGCGTTACTAAAATAGCTATAACTCCGTAAATTATTTGGAATTAAAACATTTCCTTTCGAGGTTATATTCTTAAAGGTCTAAACTTTTAGAAAATTTAAAACAAAATTGATTTTTTCAAAATTCCAACCCACAATACCCCCTTAATTTCGACAGTTATCCAATCGACGCCCAACGCAAAATAATGCGATATGCCAACGATCGACAGATCAACTTGGCATGTTTGTAGTAAGTTCGATATCGCAGAATCGTCGTTAAAAAGGTTTCTCATCGTCAGCTGACGTATAAAGCTCGCAGCATTCTTGCGGGGTAGTTGAATCTTGCATCCGCCTATATATAATATATACCGGCGAGTTTATAATAACCTGTACATCAGCGCGTACTGCAGCAGGGTGATGCTGCAGTACAAGTGAATCTCTCCTCGTTGATGCGCATATACCCTCGCTCAACGGTCGGGACATGGTTTAATTTGACGTGCAATTATATCTTCCCCCCCCGCCCCCCCCCCGCCGCTCCGGTATAGGCGTGTATAATCGCGTGTGAAAACGATCGAGAGTCGTGAGGGCTTCTATATTTTCTTCGATATACACATATATACATGTAAATGCGCGTATAAATAAGCTTCGGTAGTCGGGCGAGGCCTCGAGGGACGAGGCAGGCTCTCGTGGAAAACGATGCCCGGTATCGCCCGAGCAAAATAAGCAAAAGAAGAGGTTGCCTCTGTACACTGCAGCGAGTCTGCATAGAGCGAAAGAGAAAAGTGTGTGAGTTGCTCGAACATTTCCGCATTCACGCGCGATAATCCACGCTCCGTTACGCCTGACTATATGCTGCTGCTCAAACTTAGTTGAGGGAATGTAGGAAGAGTATGATGCGAACAGGCTCGTCTTGGGGATATCTCCATCGTTTTGGCCCAAGGGCGAGGGCCGAGCTATTAAAAAGAAATGCAGACTGAGATGAGAAAAGCGAAGAAAGAGTTGTGACAGTGTCGAAGGTCGGTCACTTACCGACGTTGGGGCAGCTGTCCTGTAGTCGGTCACTTACCGACGTTGGGGCAGCCGCCCTTTAGTCGGTAAGAACGGTAAAAAATGCAGACAGAGATGAAAAAAGGGAAGAAAGAGGTGTGACGGTGTTGAGGGTCGGTCACTTACCGACGTTGGGGCAGCCGCCCTGTAGTCGGTCACTTACCGACGTTGGGGCAGCCGTTCTGTAGTCGGTAAGAAAGGTAAGAAATGCAGACTTGGATGAGAAGAGGGAAGAAAGAGTTGTGGCAGTGTTGAGGGTCGGTCACTTACCGACGTTGGGGCAGCCGCCCTGTAGTCGGTAAGAACGGTAAAAAATGCAGACTGAGATGAGAGAAGCGAAGAAAGAGTTGTGACAGTGTTGAACGTTCGATCGATGAAATTAGTCGGTATTTATAAGGAAGAAATGTCCAGTGATTTTTCATGGACCAGTTCAGTACTAATTGTAAAGAATTTCGAGCTACAAATCCAGTGTTTTTTCGTGGCCAGTAATTACCTAATTATTCATTAGTACTGACTCTTTTCCGTGTACCTCTGTGTGTCTGTTTTTGTGGTTACAAAGGGAACAGTTTGAGAGCAGCATTAGTGAGGAAAGCATTGAACACACCGCGACAATGTGCAATCGTTCTTCTGTGGCGAAAAAATGCTAGAGCGAGTATGTCTTGCTGTATTGTCGACATTTCCTGATGGCGTTGGTGGCGGACTTTCCGCAGCCTCAACGTGGCAGCTTATTTTTCTTATAGCTTTCGGTATATGGGTCATTCCGTGTCAAATCGACCAATAGTTGGAATCGACCCCTGTCAATTTCGATGAAGTTTGGTGAGAAGTTTTCTTTTATCATGCTACGAAGTTCCATCCAACGAAAAGAATAAAAAAAAAATTTTTCGAAAGTCATGCAAAATTCTAAATTTCACCATTTTTTTTTTTAATTTTTCAAGTTTATTTTTTAAATATCTCGAAAATTATTATAGCTACGAAAAAATGGTTCTAGGTTCGTCTTAAAGAGTATACTTGGGGCTATGAAAAAAAAATATTTCGAAATTTTTTTTTTTAATAATGAATTTGGAGAATTTTGAATTTTTTTTAATCGTGAAACTCCACGATCAACATTAAATTTTTGGCTCAATTTTTTTTATGTAATACCTTGTACTGATCTTAAAAGATTCTCAAATTTTCAGAAAGGTGTATTTTTTTAAAAATATGAATTTTTTAATTTTGCTAAAAAAAAATTTTTATTGTTCACCTCTGAGTTAAGTAAAGTTGAGCAATCACGTAATTTTCACTACTCAAAGTTACAAAATTACATAATTGCTCAACTTTACTTAGGGGTACAAAAATTTTTTTTTCCCAAAATTAAAATCATATTTTTGAACAAAAAACACCTTACTGAATATTTCAGGATTTTTTAAGACCAGTACAAGGTATTATATAAAAAAATTGAACCGAAAATTTAATGTTGATCATGGATTTTCACAATTTTAAAAAATTCAAGATTCTCCAAATTCATCATTTTTCAAATTTTTTTTTCGACATATTTTTTTTTCGTAGCTCCAAGTATACTCTTTACGACGAACCCAGAACGATTTTTTCGCAACTGTAATAGTTTTCGAGATATTTAAAAAATAAACTTAAAAAATTGTGAAATTTGGAATTGTCGAAAAAAAAAAATTTTCCTATGGTAAAACTTTGGTTTATGATAAAAGAAAACTTCTGACACAAATTTCATCGAAATTGAAAGGGGTTGATTCCAACTATTGGTCGATTTGACATGGGATGACCCATATGTATACATATACATAATATGTACACGTCGTTTTGAGCGAAGGAGAGAGAGAGAGAGAGAGAGAGAGAGAGAGAGAGAGAGAGAGAGGAAAAGACGGAAACCCCTTTGGTCATTAGTGGACATTACGGGAAGCGAGCTCTCGCTATTACACGTTACGCACTGTATGCAGAATCGGACTCAAGACCATTTTACATGTCTCCGGAAAAGATTACTGTTCTCCGCGAAGCTTTACACCAGCAAATTTTTGTGCTGCTCACAGTTCGTAATACAAAAGGCACACTCTGCGGAGGAATAAACTCCGTGGAGTATGTTTTTATTCATTTATTCATTCGGCTTGTACATGTGCTACGTTTATACCTTTATAATACTTTGACTTTGTTTGTATGGGCTGCAGAAACAGGTGTTTGCCGGATGATTGGAAATAAAATTCGAATCCCGTTCTCGGGCCCTCAGTCCGACGTTAACTTTGCGGCAATAAAATATTATTATTGTTCACAGAATTGCCTGGATAAATAAATGAAACATGTATTTAGAATTGTGCTTGGATACTCCTAGAAAAAAGATTAATTTGATTGTACCGATTCCCTTGAATAGTGGCCTAATAAATCTCTTGCTAAGCCGGTATTTAAATACAATTTTATTTATTTCAAATAAATTTATTTAAACCAAATAAATTATTTTTCTGGGTATAAAAATGTATTTCGTTCGGAAACTTATTGATGGTGATATGGAATTAATCAATTCTCGTGCCCCGAGATATCAAGATTGATCTCTGTTGGTTTTGACGCGTGATTTCGCGATTCAATTTGATGCGGAAACTCGTATTATTCAATTATTCAACTTTTCCGGCTATTCGCACCATCTCGAACATCGCTATTTTACGTGGCGGGTATAACTATGTGTATTGAAACAGCTACGTATTACACTAATGGTAATAACGAGAGTTCAGTACCCGTGTTACGCGCAAACATTTGATTATTCATTAAAAAAACGAGTCTCGTGACTTTTGTAGACGTGAATGAGTCAGACAGGGCGTCGAGTAACGGAGCGTGGAATTAGAAGCTAAAAGCATAATATATACTTTTCGCTTCTAATTCTACGCTCAATTACCATGTGCACATACAATAATGTAAACATGTATATGTGTCATTCCCTATCAATTCAACGCCGTTTTGACGGTGACCACTTCGATTTTTAAAATTTTTTAATACGTTATTATACGTGCAGAAAGAAGTGTCCATGTAAATTTTTAGCTCTCTATCTTAAACTATACCGAAGTTATTGATTTTTGAAAAAATATTCTTAATATAATCGTAACTTCAACAATAATCGAAATATGCTAATTTGATAGGAGGTCATTTTTTTTGTTTTTCAATGTACTTTTTGAAAAAAATATCGACAATGAAGGAAAAATATTTTTTAAATGTTTTTTTTTGCTGTTTTAAGTTAAAATAAGCTAAAAAATTGGATTTTCCTTCGATGCAACCCCTTCGATTTTTTTCAAACAAAATTATAAAATTCTACATAAAAAAACAAAATTTTTGAGATTTTACCGAAGACGGGATTCAAATAACTTCTTATTAAATTTAAAAATTTTTTTTTTTTTTCGTAATTTTGATGTTTTTTTCTTTCATGACTACAATAGTAGATTTCAATGATGTCAAAATAAATAACTCAACTTCTTGCACATGTTCCTTCAGTAAATTGTAATAATTAACACTAAGAATTACAATTTTTATGTAAAAAAATTGAATAAAGTGCAAAACGTACTTGAATTGTAATTCTCAATGTTAATTATTATAATTTACAAAGGAAATATCTGAAAGAAGTTAAATTATTTATTTTAACGTCATTGAAATCAACTATTGTGATCGTAGAAGAAAAAAATATCAAAAATAAATAAAAAAATCGACATTTTTTTTTTAATAAGAAGTTATTTGAATCTCTTCTTCAGCAAAATCTCAAAAATTTTATTTTTTATACGTAGAATTTTTTTTTTTTAATCGCAGGTGTTGCATTGAATGAAAATTCATTTTTTTTGCTTAATTTAGCTTAAAAAAACATTTCAAAAATTTTCTCCGTAATTTTCGATATTTTTTTCAAAAAGTACGTTGAAAAACGAAAAAAATGACCTCCTAACAAATTAGAATATTTTTATTATTGTTGAAGTTATGATTATTTTAAGAATATTTTTTCAAACATCAATAACTTCGGTATGGGTTTAGATAGAGAGCTAAAAATTTACATGGATACTTCTTTTTGCATCTATAATAACATGTTAAAAAAAAATTTTAATCGAAGGGGTCACCGACAAAACGTCGTTGAATTGATAGGGAATGACACATATATATATAATGTCAGATTCTCGTACTATATGGATACCTTCTCTCGGATTCGCATTGTAGAAAACAGTAGAGACACAATGAGTGCGACACACGTGCAAGCAGAATCGAGTAGTAGAAAAGGCTCGCACGACTTTGGTTGATCCGTGATCCCGACAGATGGTCAAATTTTTTTTACGTCATTCAGAGGTTCACAGTGTGTGTTTTGGATCGGAAATTTCTCTGATCATCCCGATATCTTCAATTTTGACGACGCTAGAGAATTTTTAAAATCGCCTTAAAAAATTTGCAAAAATCGAAGGTGAAAGTTAAAAAATCTGTGAAAAATAGAAAAATGATCGGAATCGGATGAGCCAAATGGGATTCTAAAGCTTCAACGATTACGAAGAGAATGAGCACAGAATAAACCCTAAATTCTGTTAAAAAAAAATATAGCAATTTTAGTTTAGTAAATCCCTCCGCAGTCTTGGTGCGTAACTCGACCGGATCAAATGCATATGGGTCATTCCGCGTCAAATCGACCAAGAGCTAGAATCGACCTCTTTCAATTTCGATGAAATTGGGTCAGAAGTTTTCGTTTTTCGTAAAACGAAGTTCTACCAAAGGAAAAAAACTCGATAATTTTTGTTCGAAAGTTATGCAAGGTTCAAAATTTCACAATGATTTAAATCTTTCAAGTTTATTTTTTAAATATCTCGAAAACTATTATAGTTACGAAAAAATCGTTCTGGGTTCGTCTTGAAGAGTATAGGGGAGACCGGGGACAAAAGTAACAGGGTACAGTTGTAACATAGCGAATATCTCCCAAACTATAGTAGGTACCACCGTGTTCCGCAGGCACATAATGCATCTTGCAGTTCTTCACATTTGGTTACTAGGCTAGGAGACATCCGCACTAAGCAGACTTGACCAGAGAGGTGTATTGGTATTGTCAGGCCCAAAGTAAAATTTTGCGGCGTTCGATAAACATGAATATCTCGATTACTGTGCTACCTATAGTCATTATTTTTTTTTTTTCATAAGATTCCTTGGACATTTTTGTGTCAACTTCCGCGGTTTTTAAAGCCTCCAGCTTGAGAAAATTAATCAAATTCTAACTTTGCAGTAGAAAAAACCCTCTGGGGACAATTGTAACAATTTTCCCGGGGACGGTTGTAACAGTTAGTCGGCTGTCAGTTGTCATGATAATTTCACATCTAAACATTGAATCTAAGGTCAAACGGACCTTTTTTTTTAAGTTTCTGTGTGCAAAGATGCCTCTGCAACGCGTAAGAATCACGCACCGAGCCTGTGTCGACATGTCAACGTACGAAGAAGCGTATGAAAAGATCAAAAATGGAAAATCTTTACAGGCAACCGCGGCACGAATCTTTGGGTTATATGTCATGTTTCTTTGACACGTTTGGTGTGTCTGAGACTTTATTCAATTATTTCATGATTTTTATCAATTCGATACGACTATTCCCGTGTTTTAAGATTTTATCATTGTGATCGTTATATATATCCCTGTGATAATGTTTGATATTGTAATAATATTATATAATATTGGTCACAATGAGAGATATAATTTTGTGTTAAAATCTTAAGTTACAACTAGCCCCATCGACCGTTACAACTGTCCCCATCGACTGTTACAACTGCCCCGGGGTAGGGGACAGTTGTAACAATTTCTTACACTTTTTATAAAGGCCTCTACTTTTTTTTCAATTCTAGTTACAGACTTCAACATAGAACCATTTTGTAGACCATTAAATGCTCTATGCAGGGGTATACGTATCATTTACGTAAGCATTATACTTTGGGTCCAGGAAATGCAAAAATACAGATTGTCACAACTGTCCCCGGTCTCCCCTACTTGTAGCTACGAAAAAAAAATCCGAACACTTTTTTTTTGAAAAATGAATGAATGAATTTTAAAAAATCGTGCAAACCCACGATCAACATTAAATTTTTCGTGGAATTACCCATATGCTACATACAGGTATGCACTTATTAGGTATATATTAATTCTTAAGATTGGCTTCGTTCCGCGCGTATATCCAGCGTCGTTGGAAAGCGCGGTGCGCAGTGGCGAATAATCGTGCTCGAGGAATTAGCGCGAGCGTTGCATAATTTTCCTTTCAACGCACGCGAAATATCTTACACACGGGGGCGATTGATGATCTCGGTGATTGCGCGTGCGCAGGAGAAGAGGAAAAACCATGCGGAATAAAATGTGAGACGAAGGACGCGATGAGGACGATTACGCTGAGAAAAATTCATAAGCAACGATCGGTTTATATTTTCTTTGTTTTAGGTCGCGTGTGGGTTGACACGTTGCAGAAAATCATCGTTCTTCTACGCTTTTGGCGCATTTATTATTATTATTATTATTATTATTATTTATTAATTATTTTGCGCCAATATGATCGCGTAAGCCAGAAATTCGCAGAGTTACGACTGAATATATTTATCAGGTTTGTAGTTTGGTGGCGTAATCCTTGAAATGTTTTTCAATGGTGGTTTATTTTTCTTTAAATAAAATCCACACGAGATTACCCCATTTGCACGCGCGCGCGTGAGTGCGAGTGTTTGTGAGATTGACGGTTCCGCAACGAAATCTGCATCGAGACTTGATAAATCATACATAAATATTCATATACCAGTGACGCGTGTGCTTTTTTAATAATGAGACTGGCGCCGTTCGCAAGACTGTCACGCGCGCGCGGAGATTTGCAATTTTATATTAAATGTCCTCAACATTGCGTAGGCGCCGCAAAAAAGATGTTAATTAACGGTTTGATGTATTATTCGAATATATCGGCGACGGGGACGACGCCGCCAATGTTTATAATAAATACCGCGTCGATCAGCGATTATTTAAAATCAATGGTGTGCGCGCGAGGCCGCATTTTCAAATTTCGCAATATTCCGGCGCTTACAGATCCTCGTCGTTCCTTCTCCAATATCCTACATGGCTTTTATACTCACGATGCTGACTCGCAGTTATGCTTCTTTGCAATCTGATGGTCATGAAAACACAAAGTGTCATTTTGATGAACTTAGGGATTTTTTTCTCAAAAAAGTGAAAATGCATAATTGACCTCGAATCGTATCTCGAGACATATAGGGTAATGTGGGGCAATGTGGACACAGGGGGCAAAGTGGGCACGCGAAAAATTTCAAATTTGGGGCAAAGAGCACAAAACACGGAAATCGTAAAATTTGGAAAAATATTTTTTACAAGATTCAAAAAACAATAATGGGAAATGAATGTCACGACTCAAAAGTCGATGAATATGTGAAAATACCATGATTTGTTCACTTGCGAAGTGAATTCATGGTACATTTTCCACATGGAAAAAATTCGAGCAAAGTGAATCTGAAGATTTACCTCGTTTTTTTTTTTTTTAATTTCATTCGAGGAACGATTCTATTGGCTTTGATTCTTTGTTTATATTGTTAAGTTAATATTTTATTCGGGCATAGTCGATTACAGTGTCTCTATTTTCGAGAATCACCGAGTATAGTTTTTTCTGCATCTGAGGAGGCGTGTCCATTTTGCCCCCAATTTTTTTTTTTTTTTACAAAATTCTAAAAATAAGAATAGGAATGAATTTCACGACTCAAAAGTCGATGAATATGTGAAAATACCATGATTTATTCACTAACAAAGTGAATTCATAATACTTTTTCCACATGGGAAAAATTAGAGCAAAGTGCGCCTGAAGAATTACCTCGTTTTTTTTTTAAATTTCATTCGATGATCGGTTCTATCGGCTTTATTTCTTTGTTTATATTGTTAAGTTAATATTTTATTCGGGCATAGTCGATTACAGTGTCTCCACTTTCGAGAATCATCGAGTATAGATTTTCCTGCATCTGAGGAGGCGTGTCCATTTTGCCCCCAATTTTTTTTTTTTCGAAATCAGGGACATTAGGATCGGGAATCAATTTTGAGACATGAAAGTAGTTAAAAGACCGTGTGCTCGCCGATTAGAATCCTTAAATTCCTTAAATGTCCACTTTGCCCCACACTCCCTTAAAACTTACGAGGATTTTTGTGCATCAACCCTCTCGTATATTGTGAAAGATAATTCTTCAGATTCGTTCGCCATGGTGAACGTTGACGGAAAATTACCAACTACACTTTTCAGTCGACGCGTCCCATTTGATAATTAAAGGTGCATCGTAAAAGGCGATTTATGAGCTCTCTCGAGGAGCGTGTAAAAAGCGAATATGAGTACATAAATTTCTCAGACCGTTGATGCGAGGCGTACGATAAGACGCGCATCCTTTAGGGATGTCTGTCAGGACGAATACGACGAAGAAGCGAAGAAGCTTTGTAAGAAGGACAAAGGGACACAAAAGTACATCGTTCCGTTCTTTATCGTGTATATTTATACGAGCTGGTGTGTATATTATACACTGTATAGCTCTGGCTAAGAAAATGGCGTGATTCGCGCCAGCTATAGTGCTCAAAGTGATGTCTGTTGGGCCTTTTTGTTTACCAGCCATTGGGTACACTTATACTATACACGTTGATACGAGAGGAGTTGCGAACGGTTATTTATCCATGCCTTAGCCGGTACACAGAGAGACGGTGCGGGTACCGAGCAATGGGCCTTGGGCGATACGCTCCCACGCAAAGTGGGCCTGTTGTGCGAGCTCGCGAATGCCCCGGAGCGGGACTCTCGGTCGATGCTTTTTCTGGGCCGCAGCCTCGATGCCTCACTTTTTCTTCTTTGTCTTCTTCTTCTCCTTCTTCTTCTTCTTCATCGTCTACTTCTTACTCTGAAAGTTTGTTCACGGGATATATGCCACAAAGCAAGTGTCCAACTTGCCAGGACTTGACATATGGCGAAAAAGCATTAGTTCTTCGCCAGGTTGTGCACTGAGAGAAAAAATTACTAGAACCAATGAAATAAAGTTTTGAAGGCAAAAAATCATTTTTTTTCTTCATTATTTGCCAAAACATATTAGATTGGTTCCCTTATAAATTTACTTGGTTCATTTTTTTCAGTCAATTCCATAAATTTCTGTTTCAATAAACGAATTTACTTGAATCTAACAATATGTTATCAATTATATGTAATATGTCGTTTGAATCAAGAATACATTTTATCATTCAAAACATGCATGTCTTTTGATACAGGAAGCACTGAGAAAAAAAATTTGTTGAATCAACAAATTAATTAGTCCAATCAACAGGAAAAATGATTGATTCAATCAAATGCGTGTTTATTGATTGTTGCTAAACATTTTATAAACAATATACAGCCCTTGCCAAATAATTTAATATGCATAGTTTAGTGACCCCAAAGAGAGATAAATAGAAAAAAAGACAAATCTGCGCCAATTCTACGATCTAATTTCTCTGTCCGACCGAGATTCGAACCCTCGACCCTACCTACCATCATACCTATCCTACCTAACTATCTAACACGCTACCTATTACGCTATCGACCACTACTGCGCACTTGAAAAAAGTTAGGAGTTATGAAGATTCGAATATAAAAAAACATTTGAAAACCAGTTTTTTAATTTTTGACAACTTATGTCTACTATTAAAGTATGCTATAAAAATGATAGCTCTTTGCTTGAAGGAAATAAAAATTTCATTATTCCAAATCCAAACAAATATTCTATTGGAATAAAATAATGTGTTATTCATTTTACTACAGCTTCTTTTCAAATAATCACAATAAATTTTATATCTAATAAATATTGAAAATACTACAGAAATATTTTTAGAAGTAAAATAATGGTGAATTTATTGCAAAGAAATAATTTTGTTTGAAAAAAATAATTTCGTAGTGAAGTCGTTCTTAGATTCAAATAATCATCATTTTAGATTCAAATAATCTAATTTTTATGATGCGATAAATGTAATTAATCTAATGAATACAAATTCAATCAAATCTATTTAAATAAAAAAAAATTTTGAAGAAAAATAAAATAACTTTATTGCAAGAAAATAATTTTTTCGAAAAAATAATTTTGTATTGAATTCGTTTTTTAGATTCAAATAATCTCACGTTTATGATGCGATCAATGTAATTAATCCAATGAATACAAATTTAATCAAATATATCATGCATTTAATTGTTACTATTAAATAAGAGTTTAATATAATGGAGTAATAGATTCGCACAAATATTTTTTTAAATGAAGAGTGATTTCCTCGGTTCAACAAATAAATAATCGAATTAATACTTTCATTTAATAAATAAATTCATGTTCTCAAATTCAGTAATTTTTTCTCTCAGTGTGCCCTCCTGCCTATACAAATATTCAGATTTTCTCAACTATCTATTATTATTTTTGTCATTAATCAGCAATAGTACTCTTAGAGAAAAGATTTATTTGATTGTACCTCTTCCTATGAATAGTGGCCTAATAAATCTCTTATTAAGCCGGTATTTCAATAAAATTTTATTTATTTCAAATAAATTTATTTGAATCAAATAAATTCTTTTTCTGGGTTTAATTGTTTCATTCAATTATGTGTATAATTGTTTCATTCAATTATCGGCACACTCAGAGCTCTACCACTTTTTTCTCTCGTCGGTCACTTACCGACGTTGGGGCGGTTGCCCCGTAGTCGGTAAGAACGGTATCGCAGGATTAAACTCTCGGAGACTTGTAAAATGTGAGTGCCCTTTACCGAGAGACTTGTTTTGCGGTAGAGATATTAATTAAGAGTTATTATTTGGTGGAGATTCAATCTGGTAGGCTTAATATTTGGTATTGACGTTGAAACGCTTCTGTTCGGCAGAGATGTTGGTAATCTTGTTAATGAGTAAATGTGCTGAACTATCGACAGTCAGACACTCTCAATTCAAGATTCTTCATCGCTTCATTCTCAAAAAGAGAAAATCGTTAATGAAATTGACCCAGCATTTTTTCGCACTCCCAATCTCTTGCTCTTTATCGTCCGCGTGTCAGACTCCTATCTTCCGTTGCAAGGTCAGCTGAAATATATCAAGCCCGCATAAATGGGACACGGATCTCGCCTTACACAGGTCGGATAATAATAAGAAAAAAAAATAAAAATAAAAAAAAAAATACCTCGGTACATAGACGTGCACGTAGGGGGAGGCGACTATGTGGCGTCGCGTCGGTGGTGCTGCCACGTTTTACACCGCAAGGTCAGCGTTAGATACGATCTATCGAGCAGGAACGGGCAGGAGAGTCCGCGATGTGTGTCTGACAGCTGGACAGCGGGGGCGCGGGGGGCAGGGGCAAGAGGTGCCCGTGTTCACCGCATAGAGACACCATTTTATTGTGAGTAAATCGAGAAGAGTCGTGTGTATATCCTCGACGTCTTGTGTTCTAGATTCCTTGAGACATTTAGCCTCTCTCCGCAGCGTCTTGCAGCTCGGTTCGATCAAAAAATTCATCATACTTTTTGTACTCGATGAAAAATCTCCAACGTCATGATTCTTTCGAATGAGACTCGCTCTTGAGAGACGGTATTATTCCGTAGAATCGGGGATGAGTTCATACTGGATGTTTTTTTGTCAAAGGCGTCGAAATTCGACTAGTTTACATGATTTGTAACGATAATCGACGAAAATAGGCAAATAGATGAAATCGGGCACATTATTGTGCAATGCTTCCTCATAAAAAGTTTTGTTTTCGCGAATTTTTTTTTCGACATTTTCATGTCAGTTTACAATGTCCCAAAACGTCCAAAAAACGCTCAGTGCAAATTTTTTTGAAATTGAAAAATAATTTTCAATTTAGCGGGACTTTTAATTTTTTGTAAAATGTTTGTGGATAGTCTAACTTTCGTAATTTTGCAGTTACCACTCTGAAATTTTATGTGCAAGTACACTTTATAATAAGGACGGTTGTGATTGAATTTGGGAAAAATCGCTCGAGAGGTTCGGTTTAAAAAAAAATAATAATTTTTCGTAAAAAATTTGTAAGTTCTCTAACTTTTGTAATTTTGCATCTGTCGAGCTGAATTTTTTTGTGCTGATACATTGAACAGCAATAAAAAAAAGTATAGAATTTCGAAAAAATTGCTTCAGCGGTTCGGCTAAAGAAAATCTTGAAATTTAAAAAAAAAAAATGTCAAGGCTCCAACATTCGCATTTTTAGAAGTATCGCGTCACAATTTTTTTTACAAATACTAGACGACAAGAATGGTAAGTGTTGAATTTGGTGAAAACGCTCGAGAGGTTTGTCTTAAAAAAATGTTTGAAATTTTAGAAAAATACCTGTAAACACTAAGTTTCCTAATTTAGCCGTTATGGAGGCCACTTTTTTAGGACCAATATACCAGATGACATAAACAATTAATAATTGAACGGAATTTCTAAAAAATCATGCAAATTAGAAATTTACACACAGCGTCTTCATTTGTTTCTGTCGTTCGTGAAGCTTCCTCTACGAGGAAGCCATGATAACAAACATACATGTCATCAAAATGGTCAAGGAGGTCATCATAAAGGCGGCTTGACGAATGATGGAAAAAAATGAGGAAGCTATGTGCCAATTTCTAATTCGCATGATTTTTTTTTGTAGATCAGCGGTATTATAGTTATATTCGCCGGTCGCGTTTTGATTAATCAGACTCTGACATTTGACATGTAGCTTAATGGCATCGTTTAGCAAAAGTAATACGCATCGATATGATATCCTTTGAATTTTTCCGACTAATATAACATTTGCTCTCTACAGATATAAGCGTTGTAGGCATGAGCGGCGCATTAAGATCGTTATTGGGTCGCGTGTAACCGGCCAATCGGCGAATCGTCCTGCATACAATATCATACACACAAACATGCTCCACAAGAGGTATATCGCGAGAGTTACCCCACTTAAATATTCATTAATCATTCGATTAATCGGGCGTATCGTGAATTTGTGCGAGACGATCCGCGTCCAACCATGTATATACATATGGGGCATTCCATCCCAAATCGGACAGTTTGAAAAACTTTTTTTTTTTTATTTCCTCAATTTTTTTATATTTTTGAGTACCCATCAAAAGACCCTTCCTGTTCAATTTTGAGATTTTTTTAATTACCCGTTCAAAAGATATTGAATTAACAAAAAAACTGCTCTTTTTTTGGTATTTTGGTCATAACTTCTTTAATAATGGTCCAAATTAAAAGTTGTTTTTTTCAAAAGTTTTGTTTTTTCATGGCGTTTTCAGAGAAAAATACAACAAAAATATTCGACGTGTTTTTGAATAAGTTTTTTGAGTTTTAAACGTTAAATCGCGTTTTTAAAAGTGAATGCCATTTTTTTTTTTTTTTAGTTTTTGATTCGAACATCTATCTATTCAACGATTTTTAAGACTAGTCCGATCGTGGGATCTCAATAACTACTATTTTTTTCGATTTTTGAAAATTAAATTTTTTTTTTTTCACTAAATTATTATGAATACCAATTTTTGTTACTGTATAGTATTTTTTTAATCATTTTAAATTAATTTGGACAATTTTTCATTGTTAACAGATTTTTAAAATTAATAATTAATCGATGAGCAAATAACAACAGTTCAAGAATTGTATGAGTCGGCATTGAACCTAAATAGTCTACCGAATATTGTTGTCAAATGTTCACATGAGAAACATTATTCAGATGCAAAAGAAAGATTTTATGTGCGATAAAATACTGCGAAGTCAATCACAGGGAGACACAAAAATTTCATTCAATTATTCCAATGAGCAACGGAAACGTATTGACTAAGGAATATTCTAATTCAGGAAATAATCGTATATGTAAGGTTTTCAAAAAAATACGTGAATAAATAAAAACTGTTGTTAGTATTGTTCATAAACAGACTTAATGATTAATTATTAATTTTAAGAACCTGTTAATTATAAAAAAGTGTCAAAATAAATTCTAAATATTGAAAAAAATACTAAACAGTAACAAAAATTGGTATTCATAATAATTTATTTAAAAAAAAACAAATTTTAATTTTCAAGAATCGAGAAAAAATAGTAGTTATTGAGATCCCACGATTGGACTAGTCTTAAAAATTGTTGAATAGATAGATGTGTGAAACAAAAAATAAAAAAAATAAAAAATGACATTCACTTTTAAAAACGCGATGTAACGTTTAAAACTCAAAAAACTCATTCAAAAACAAGTCGAATATTTTTGTTGTATTTTTTTCTGAAAAAGCCATAAAAAAACAAAAAATTTGAAAAAAAGACGTTCAATTTGGACCATTATTAAAGAAGTTATGACCAAAATACCAAAAAAAGAGTGGTTTTTTCGTTAATTCTAAATCTTTTGAACGGGTAATCAAAAAAAGCTCAAAATTTAACAGGAAGGGTCTTTTGATGGGTACTCAAAAATATAAAAAATTGAAGAAATAATTAAAAAAAAGTGTTTCAAACTGTCCGATTTGGGACGGAATGCCCCATATTTATAAATACTATAATGAACCAGTTTCAAACAGTAACAGCAATGATAATCGCGCTAGAGAGCACAAATTAAAGCTAGTTCAAGCGAGAAACTGCGCACTTGCTGTAGAATCTCATTCTGTCTGCATTTGAATATAAAAAAATGATGCGTGGGATAATTGACCGAAATTATCGCCTTTCTTTTCTGCGTTCAACAACAATAACAATAGGAGACGAGATAGTGGACTGTGATGAGAGCCAGAAGAGTTCTTATCACGACGTCATGGTAAGTATTTTGTCTCTCATGGAGAATGCGAATCTATAGGAAGGTTCGCGCTCATGCTCATGCATTATATGCTCATTCCTCTTGGAACAGGATTTCTCGCAGACTCCTCGAGGGAATAAACGGATCGAGCGAGCGATGGCCTCCTCTAGCAGAGATGCATTACCTGACGGCTTTACGAGACGACGACGACGACGACGACGACGACGACGATGGAGGCAGCCAAAGGGTCGCGGTCGTCTTGACACGACAATGAGATTAGAACGCCCGCGGGAACTCCTCTTTCTCTTGCTCTCGCGCTTCGAGAGAAAGAGACGCCTTTGCTTCAAAAGATTCTCATAGGTTAGCCAATTTCGTTATTTTATGAGGAAGATTTACAGCTGCCCCGATGATCGGCTCGTGGCGAATCCCTTTATGCGCCATTGGCATGATTGCTCGCGTTTCAATGTTAATCCGTCTCTTCTCCGACGAGTTTATAATGATTGTTTTATCGGGCGCGGCGCCCATAACATTGATAAACGACAATCATGCTGCAGTATGGATTTTTTCCAATTTTTTTTATTGTGAACACATTTGTATTTGTCGCTTCGTAAAAGGCCCTAGGAGTATGACCATGGTAAATCTGCCCCCGAAAGGTTTTTAAATGATGCTTAGGGCATAAGTAGGTACTAATAAAATAATAAGATCCTGAAAGTTTCAGATCCCTATCTCAATTGGTTATTGAGAAAAAGTGAAATATGTTGAAAACAGACAAAAAAAAATTTCTCAGGATTGACCCAACCGATTGATCTAAATTTTTTATATGTTTTGGGGGCTGATAATAGCTCCGAGCTAGTCTATAAAATATATATAAATAATCGAGTTTTATTATAAAATGTTGTTCCTAAAAATATTTGTTAAAATTACTATAAAATTGATTATTTATATTTACCTGGTTTAATTTTTGACTGTGGCAAACAAAATTTTGTTGTTAGTTTAAATATGAAATATTATTATTAATAAATACAAATGATGTAAATATGCGTTAAAATACCACAAATTAAACTTCATATCATATAAATAAATTCATTATTTGAGCCAAAAAGTGGTTTTTATTTTTTTCTACTATGGCGTACCGTTTTTTAAATTTTTAAAAATTCATAGTATTATAGTGAAATATAGAAGGTTTGAAAAAAAAATTGTTTCATAATTGTGCCAAAATTGTATCACGGTTAAAAATTGAAAATGAAAGAAAAATAATTTTTTTTTCAAGGATTTTATCGAGCTATATAGCTCTTAATTTTTTTTCTCGGAGCTATTATTAGCCCCCAAAACATATTAAAAATTCAGATCAATCGGTTTGGTCAATTCTGAGAATTTTTTTTTTCTGCTTTTTACACATTTCACTTTTTCTCGATAACCACTTGAGTTAGGGACCTGAAACTTTCAGGATCTTATTATTTTATTAGTACCTACTTATGCTCTAAGTATCATTTAAAAACGTATGTCTCAAAATGTATGTCTCTGAACCAGAATACTGCCTTAAATAAATAACTGCCTTAATAAATAACTGCCTTAAATAATAACTGCCTTAATAAATAATAAATAAATAGTAAATAACATTCTTTCCATCGTCGTCAAAATCACCATCGTCAGTCGATTCTTACACTGGTTCGAAACACGACGGAAAAGTTGGACTATATCATCAGACCGAACTACAAACGACCCTTTTCTTTCGCTCTCTCAATTAAACTCTAGCCTTCTTTCATAGAGATATAACAATGAAATTATCGCGGTAGAACCATTTTGGAAAGGAAATTTGTTACTCGAATGAATCGTTACTGCGGTGGATGAACGGTAAAACTGCAAAAAAAAAAAATGAGATACAAGGTTTAATGACGCGTAACGGCGCGATATAACGCCATTGGTAATGCAAAATTATAATCTCTCGCGGAGATATCGCGACTGGTTGTTCTCGCCTCTGCGTTTTTGCGAATAAAAAAGCGAATCGAAGAGACTCTCGAGCTAAACCACAATCCGCGTGCAAACCACGGAATTCCCGTGAAGAAAAAGCGTCAAGAAATAATGCGACGATCGAGAAATATCGTTCGAATACTTTTCTAACATTGATTTACGAAGAGACATTTTTTTCTATATTTTCGAAAATATTTGTGAAGCTCTCACTCCTGATCTAATGACTCAGGAATACATCAAAACAACTTTCCACCCACGAAAGTTGCGTTTTTTAGTGAAAAAAACAGATTTTTTGTATCTGGAGTCAGAACTCGAAAACATGGGAATCAATTTTTTTCTCCCTTGCAGCACTTATATTCGATATCACAAATTTTGATCCTACACAGTTCGGACCGATTCGTATAATTCAAAATATTGAAATTTCATTTTAAAAAGTCTGTTTTTTCATATTTAACCCAATCGTCCGGCGAAGCCTTTCAACGACCCCGCGAAGCGGACATGTTATGTATTTCATCGAGAGAGAGCGAGAGAGAGAGAGGGATCGCTCGATTTCGATCAAACGGTGACTCGGAGCGCAATTGGATCGAACCAATCGAGCCTCCACCTTCCCTTCCTTTCCTCCCCTCGTCATCGCTCCATCTCGTTCTATATCCTCTCACAAAATTCCTCTGTGCATTGACGCACGACACGTGCAAAACGCGCGCAATTTGCATATTTGAAAGTGAGAGTCTCCGAGTCTCAGAATCGAAGCGGAGGGAGCAATCGATGGCACATTAAACGTTCGTATATGCTATACGTATAATTTACAAGCAAACAAACTGCGCCGCAAGAGTCTCTCTTAAGGGGAGGTTACCGTTCATGACGATGCTAATTTTTTATTTTTTTTTTCCATAATTTCCAGCCTCAAAGTGTTTAGAACGGTCACCTCCCCTTAATGGACACCAAAGCTGATTGGACGAGATTCATAGACACTTTGTTCCCAAATGATAGCGAAAATCTCAGAAATTTATCAATAGCCCACTCTCATCGGAACTTCCCAGTAGGAAACTCAAAAATAGGGCAAGCTAAAAATTGTGTGTTCATTGAAATCGTGGTTCGAGTTTCAACTCGGTCTCGTGCTTCGCGAGTATCAATAACGGTGTGAGGGTCGAAGCTCCGCTGGAATTCGCACGAAGAAGGGTTCCTGCAGCCTCGAAAGACATAACTTGTACCAAAAAGGCTATCCGTATACCTAACGAGAGAGAATTCAGCAAAGTACGAGACTTTTCAAATGTCAGAGAGGTAACCCGAGAGGGCCACCCAACATCGTGGGGTGTGTGTCGTCTCCGGTTTCGAATTTGTCCAAAGTAATTAAAACCGTCACGTGAACGTGAACGTGCATGCGCCAATATATGCGCACGCATCACGAAGCCAACGACGTGCATTGCGCGCGTGATTCGACTTTTATTTTCAAACTATTCAACTTTTATTTTCTTAAGGATGTATGAGCGCTACGTGGTAGTCAGTACACATGATCTCATTAAAATTTTGCAGAAAGGGAACATTAGGTCGTACTATCTAGCAAAATATTAGTGAAAAGTACATAGATGATTTTTAGAGAGCATATATAATATTAAATTAGTAACTGACTGACTCCGGCGGTGTATCGTATGCTCCCCAGCTTTAACCTCCAAATAAAAGTGAAGAATGCCGTGTTTAGCTTGATATATCTAATTCGAATGTTCGTTGACCCCTGTTTTTCAATGTATCATCATAATCCTTGACATTCAATGGATATACTCAATGTTTTTCATCTGCGATATCATATATACAAACAGTGGAACTGTAGAAAACAAAGAGTTGCAAAGTCAATCTTGCCGTAAGCTCTGTGTATAACCATGAATAATGCTACATTTTTAATTAATAATATCTTGCTTAAATAGTCGTTAAGGGGCCTTGCAATTTTTTGAGTACTGAATATTGAACCTCGACAATATCATATTAAAAAATCAGCGTTTAATCTTATACTAAGCCTAGTGCTCATACATCCTTAAAATATTTAACTTCATTTTTGTACACAGAAAAGTCAGTACTAATTTATGGACACACAGTGATAATTACTGAAGTGTTCGGTAATACTCCATTGTTACTGGACTGGTTACAATACTTTTTATTGCTGCTCGCAGAGATGTGAGTAACGAGTTACTTTCGTAACTAGTTGCGACAGAGTTACACGATACTTTTGTATCGAGTAACTAAAATTTTGTAGTTACTGCGATACGAATGTATCGAGTAACGAAAAGAATTGAATTACTCGATACATTTGTAACGAGTAACGAAAATTCCTCAGTTACTCGTTACATTTGTATCGAGAAACGAAAAAATTTTCGATACTCGATACTTTCGTAACGAGTAACGAAAATACCTCAGTTACTCGTTACATTTGTATCTAGTAACGACAAAATTTTCGATACTCGATACTTTTATAACGAGTAACGAAAAAATCTGAGTTACTCGATACATTTGTAACGAGTATCAAATTTTTTTTCGTTAATCGATCCTTTGGTATCGAGTATCGAAAATTTCTCAGTCGCTCGTTACTTTTGTAACGAGTAACGAAAAAATTTGAGTTACTCGATACATTTGTAACGGGTATCGAAAATTCCTTAGTTACTCGTTACATTTGTATCGAGTAACGAAAATTCGTCAGTTACTCGTTACATTTGTATCGAGTAACGACAATTCCGCAGTTACTCATTACATTTGTATCGAGTAACAAGTATCGAAAATGTCCTAGTTACTCGATACTTTTGTATTAAGTATCGAAGATTTTTGAGTTGCTAGGTGCTTTTGTAGCGAGTATTGGAAATTTCTTGGTTACTCGAAACATTTGTATCGAGTGTAGGTTGGGTATCGAGAAGTGGGAAGAAGTGGGCGCGCGGTCGGTGTAAGATTCGGCGATCACCGAAGTAAAGCTGCGTTTAGAGGCTGTCAATAGTTGGATGGGTTTTACTCGTTACTCGTTACAAAAGTATCGGGTAACTGAGAACTTTACAAATGTATCGAGTAACTCAAATTTTTTCATTACGCGTTACAAAAGTATCGAGTATCGAAAAGTTTTTCGTTACTCGATACAAATGTAACGAGTAACTGAGGAACTTTTGTTACGCGTTACAAATATATCGAGTAACTCAAATGTTTCGTTACTCGTTACAAATGTATCGAGTGTCGAAAATTTTTTCGTTCCTCGTTACAAAAGTATCGAGTAACGAAAAACTTTTCGATACTCGTTACAAATGTATCGAGTAACTCAAATTTTTTTGTTACTCGTTACAAAAGTATCCAGTATCGAAAATTTTTTCGTTACTCGATACAAATGTAACGAGTAACTGAGGAATTTTCGTTACTCGTTACAAATGTATGGAGTAACTCAAATTTTTTCGTTACTTGTTACAAAAGTATCGAGTAACTCAAATTTTTTCGTTACCCGTTACAAAAGTATCGAGTAACTCAAATTTTTTCGTTACTCGTTACAAAAGTATCGAGTAACTAAGGAATTTTTGTTACCCGTTACGAAAGTATCGAGTAACCAGTTACTCGATACAGTTGTATCGAAGTAACTAAAATTTTTAGTTACTCGATACAAAAGTATCGAGTAACGACTAGTTACAAATTTGAACATCTCTGACTGCTCGCAGTAAAAATTAGGGTCCGGTGAAAATTACTGGAGTGATTACAGTATTGTGAAGCGCAAGTAAAAAGCTTCGAAGACGGCACGAACGATAGTTTTCACATACAGAGAATATAATACGAATGAAATATAAAGGGTTTGTTTTAGACGCAGATGATAAAAAAAAAAATTTTTTAAATAAAAAATTTAATTTTAAACAAATTTGGAAAATAAAAATTGGATTTTTTTTTTTTAAATTACAAATTTAATACCGCCGCTGGTAAATAGAATTTTTTATATTGCACCATACGAATTCCTCGTACGATCACAAATTAAAATGGCATTCTGATTATTATATGGTCGTGGGAAGCAAAATAAGGGCTCTGGATATGCTGTAGGAGCACATAGGCTTATACTTATCGTATGCAACGCGCTACCCAGATGAGAGCGTTTTGTTTATTGTGAGAAGATATGCTAATTGCTCCGGGATCGTATAGAGTTCGCTGTGCACCACACGAAAGATAGAGCTGCCCGAGACCTCGCCGTAAAAGCTGCGGCTCAACACGCGTGAAATTGTCCGCGCTCCGTGATAACCCTACCCTCATCTTCCCTCGTGTACGTTACCGTATCTTACTTTCTCTACCTCTCTCACTCTCTTTCTCCGTGCACTCACAACGTAGTATTTATCCCGAACGAATTGCTTCAATTTCCAAGGCAAAATTCGTGCCTAAGTATTTAACGTATACTTGGCATTTTCACACACAAACACGCGTGCGTGACTTTGCGTGTACCGCAAAGTTACTGTGGTTTATTCTCCGCACGTTTCATTAAATTTTTATTTTTCGATAACTGGCGTCAATTTTTTTTTTTACACGGAAAAAAGTCCAGGGATTTTTTATGTGAAGCTGCCAGTAAAAATTGCAGGGCAATAAGTTATTTTCCGATTTAATAACCGACACAATTTATTGTACCAGTCGAGTAATAATAATTTGTACGGTATCATTGATTTTCATGGTTTGAATAGTACATATTACTGGACTTGATACACGGACAAAAATTCATAGATAAGACGGTAATAATTCATACACATGACAGTAATAATTACTAAAGTGTCCAGTAATACTTCAATATTACTGCACAACATTCGTACACAAAGATGAAATTACGATGATGGGAACGTGAAGACGAGGGCTGTATTATAATATATGGGCCATTCCATGTCAAAGCGACCAAGAGTTGGAATCGACCCCTTTCAATTTCGATGAAATTCGGTCAGAAGTTTTCGTTTTTAATAAAACAAAGTTCTACGAAAAGAAAAAATATTTAAAAAATTTTTTTGAAAGTTATGCAAGATTCAAAATTTCATGTAATTTTTCGAATCTTTCAAGTTTATTTTTTAAATATCTCGAAAACTATTATAGTTACGAAAAAACGTTCTGAATTCGTCTTAAAGAGTATATTTCGGCTACAAAAAAAAAAAATTTCGAAAAAAAATTTTTACAAATCATGAATTTCGAGAATTTTGAATTTTTAAAAATCGTGCAAATCCACGATCAACATTAAATTTTTTATTCAAGTTTTTTTATATTATACCTCGTACTGATCTTAAAAGATCCTGAAAATTTCAGAATCTTTTAATTTTGGTAAACAATTTTTTTTTTACCAAAATTCAAAAATTTATTTTTGAAACAGAAAAATACAATCCTGAAAATTTCAGGATCTTTTAAGATCAGTCCAAGGTATTACATTAAAAAAATGGAACCAAAAATTTAATGTTGATCGTGGATTTGCACGATTTTTAAAAATTCAAAATTCTCCAGATTTATCATTTTTCAAAAATTTTTTTCGTAATATTTTTTTTTCATAGCCACAGGTATACTCTTCAAGACGAACTCAGAACGGTTTTTTCGTAACTATAATAGTTTTCGAGATATTTAAGAAACTTGAAAGATTTAAAAAACGGTGAAATTTTGAATCTTGCATAACTTTCGAAAGAAAATTGAAACTTTTTTTTTTGTAGAACTTCGTTTTATTAAAAACGAAAACTACTGATCCAATTTAACCTAAATTGAAAGGGGACGATTCCAACTCTTGGTCGATTTGACATGGAATGACCGATATATAAATGATAATTAGAGAAGCCACCTGTTGAAACATGCTCGGCCATTCGGGTTGAGACACGTGATGTCACGTATAACGCTGCGGCAACGAACCGTTACGAACTCTCTGCTGACGAATTGTATGCAGCGAGGGAGGCAATAAGTGACAAAGAAAGCCACGACCAGCTGTATCCACGCTCGCGCCCATCCTGATTGGCTCTGCGTATTGAATAAGGCCCTTTTGCTCGACACTTGGCTCACCCGGAGGGCCCGAGGTGCGCCTCGTGTTCCATCGATTCGAACGGAATAAAACTTTTTGTGATCTTTTCTTTTTTTCGATTTTTATGCACACGCTCTCTTCAATATGCATCTATCGTACGGGAATTACCAGACATTTTTCCTCGACGTTGTTTTTCCTCCGAGGCAGCTCTCGAATCGTCATTCCCGTCGATATTTCTTGAGACACGTATCTCGTTTTTTTTCAATCCACCTCTGCCGACAAAAAACAGAAACGTGGCTTGAAATTTTTTTTTGTATAGATATCAGAGGGAGTTTGATGAACACAAGTTGCACGTGCTGGATAATTTTCAACGACCGGATACTTTTGACGAGGTTCATTGAAAGCAAGCTGAAATATTCTTGTCTTTTTTCGATTTTAGGAATGGACGTTCCGAATGATATTCATTGGAATCAAATCGATGACGATGAATCGATGGAATGAAAAAATAGGATATAAAATATCGTGATAAATGTCTGCTTTTAGAAATGAAGAGAGTATAAATTAGCCCCGAGTAACAACGTTCAATATTGCTTCATTGCAAACATTCGTCGCAAAGGAATTCCCGGCAGTTTAATTTTTTATTACCCGTCTCGAGCCAAGATAACGGAGATAAGAACGCTATCGTGACAAATCGCCTCCGCTCGATGCCTCAGCGCAGAAATATGTACACTGCGACCTCGATAATCGGAACCCGTCGGGACCGGCTCTTGCAAGAAGTGGGGTTGCGCACATGGCACAGAACCGTCTCTGCGCCGCTGGTGGCTGACGGCGGCCTCCCGAGTCGAAATTTGTAGCCTCCCTTGAATGCCCGTAGGTCTCATTTCCTTTGTAATGTACAAGCCGCCGGCCTCCGTTGGACCTACGGAACCCCATTTGTCGAATCCGGTGCCTCCGAGAGGCCTCCGTTCGATTCCACTCAACTTCGGGTAGGCCTCCTAGGCCTCTTTTCGATCTAACGTATCAGTGGTACAGGCCTCCGTAACCTCCTTTCGATTCCAAGTCGTTGTCTCCATCACTTTTTGGTCCGAAACCCTTGGTTCACCCTCAGAGGCCTCATCGGTAACCCATTGTGTGTTGATGCTCGTAGTGTTTTTGTGGCATTGCCGCAAAGGCGACAAAGTGATGTTGTGCGTCGTTCACTAGCGTGCGAATTCTGTGTCTGTGTGTATGTGCCTGTGCCCTTTTCTTTCTGTGTGAGTGCGCGTCTCTGCTTGCTTGAGCACGTTACGACTTCCCGCCATCCCGGCACCAGTCTCGTGTAGTCTCTTGTCTCAAGCGCACGTATAGTTTTTCATATTTTTTCATGTTCGATTGGATATTTTATAGTTGAGGATAATTAATCGTTGATAATAAGAAAAAACAATTCGACGATGAGCACGAGAGTGAAGAGACTTGTGCGCCCTTGTGGTTTATCAAAACCTAGAAAAAGATCCAAAGAAAAAAGGTGGTCGAGACTCGAAAACTTGTATGACGCTTTGGAACTTATTCAAATTCCGAAAAATCATTGCGTTGTCTGTGATCGAACGAGAATCACGTGGGTGGACTCGTAGACGAACAAGCGTTCCTGCTACTACGTCATTGTTCAATAATTGGTAAGAAAAAAGTCGAAACGCCGGTAGTCAACTTAAGTAAACCTAGCAAACTGAACCCTTGTGAACACGTGGTGGATTATATATTTCAGATAATCGTGACGAGCTGTGAAAAATATCTCCCGCCAATGCGTCTACCGGCGAGATAGCGGGTCCGCAAGCGAAAATTTTCACCACTGCAATCATCAACGAAAAAAAAGATGGAAGGTGTGCAAAAAGCCGAAAAAGTGGCTTGTATTGCTGCGTGGATGGTACTTGCAGAGGAAACTTCAAAGGATCGTCGGGTATGGGAAGACGTGCAATCTTCTGATGCATACTTCCCCGTTCAACAACCGTTCGACACTAGTGCGAGAAGAGGAGGCAAGTAGTACACCTGACGAGGTAGAAAAGAAAAAATATATTTAAAAAAAAATTAATATGTTGTTACGTTCAAATATATATTTAAGAGATATTATAAATTGCAATTCCTAGTAAGCCTTATCGCATTAATTATAGTTGATACGAAAAAAAAAATTGGTTTTCTTTCTGTCCATTTTCAGTAAGTTTAATTTGTAATAATGTTGAACGTGGATATAACATAAATAAATGATACTATCCCTACATATGTGAACCATTCATATATATATTCCCGTTACTTATCCCTACTCCGTGTACCATTGGTCAGAGGGTCTGAGGCCCTGGAGGGTCTACGGTACATTCGCAGCAGGCCGAAAGGAGGGCCAGGAGGATTTGCGAGAGAGCTGCAATAGGCCTAAAGGAGGCCCAGGAGGTTTTGGGTGAGAGCTGGAATAGGCCTAAAGGAGGCCTAGGAGGTTTCTAGGGAGAGCTGGAAGAGGCTCAAGCGAGGTTCCGGAGGCCTTGCGGCAGGGCTAAAATAGGCCCAAGCGAGGTTTCGGAGGTTCTATTCGTACCCTCATGGGCCTCCTTTGGGGAAAAAGTCTACTTTCGAGACTTTTTGAGGCTTTACCGAGGCCCTGACATATCCCTCATCTATACGCTGTACCCTCGCTTCGATGCCCGATACTCCCCTAATCTTGTGACGAAGCCTCGGGGTTGAAGGGAGGTCAAAAATTTCGACTCGGGCTAACGCGATTGGCTTGGCGCTTCTCCCACTACGCTGCAATTGCAACGATCGAGGTACCGATTATCGAGGTCGCAGTGTATCTGAAAATAGGTGTGCCTGTGAACGAAATAATTTTATTCCAGCTACGACCGATTGTCAAAATCGTCATCAAGTCTTATACTTGTATCCGAGAAAGGAACCCTAATATTGGCCCTCGGCGAAGACACGCTCCTCTCAGCCACTAATTAATGCAACTTTGAATGAACGACATTATAATCCATACTTGATCTGTCTGTGCGATCGAAATACTGCGTTCTTCATGATGTCTCGGGTGAGTTTCTGCGAAATCGTCGACCGCGCGATCAAGAGCTCAAAAGACGTTCCCTGTGATCTCACGGAGGGAGAATCTCGAGAGTGAATGAACGTAATTCACGAAATCAATGATGACGAGTGGAATTCCCTCGAGGGCGACCCGTCGCCACCAATTCAACGGTAAAAGTTCGTACGAGTGCGTGTGAAAAAAATGGTCTCGCCAGAGTGCAATGTCTAGACTGCAGCAGCTGAATAATCGTGGATGTCAATTATTTTTATACATCCTGGACGTTTTTCGTCTCTTCAACTTATCATCTTTCGATTTTTTTGGCAATTGCACTTTTGGCGATTGCACTTTCAATTCCGCTTTAAGCGGGAGAATCGAAATGTAATTTCCAACGAATCATTAATCCATAAGGAAATTATGGCGAAACTTCTGGAACGTGTGGAGTGGTCGAGAATGATTCGGTCGGTTGAAATTATCACGAAAGCGTCGAGTACAACGATTAACATGGTGCTCCATGTAAGTCGCATCTCATTGCCGAGGAAACTTCTCGGCTTGGAAATCTCCTTTTGCCGTTTATACTCTGCGACTGTGTCCTCCTGTTCCTCCCTGATATTAATAAATATATTGGTACACAACGCCAACGACTCTTTCGATTTCACTCTGTTCATACGCATAACAATCTCGTATGTTCTTTATTCGTATGAGTGCGTCGCGTTCACTGCGTTTCGTTCTCTTATCTCTTTTAGCCTCCAAATATGCATATGAGAAGTTCCAAGTCAGCTCAACCAACTTGATAATTTTCCGCTCGATTGTACCAAGACTAAAAGGCGCGAACTCTCGTTCAATATTTTTCAAATTTTATTTCTACCACTTTAACAATCATGTCCGATCACGAGAACGCGGAATTTAATATCAACAATTGTGAAATAATTTTTGAAAAATTGAAAAAATGTGAAAAACAATCACAGAACAAGTAGACTGAATGTCGAAGAATGTTTGGAAAATCGGTAGTTCTGCGTAGCCTCGGTGAATAAATTTTTCAAAAATTTGAGAAGAGGGATTGATTGAACGGACTCGGAATACCCCATATGCAGAATAGTATATACGTCGAGTATATATATTATATTGCGGTTTACGCGGACTTGGCTCGAAATGACGACGATTCGCATGCGGCACTAAGTGGCCAAGTACGAGCGTTCCTCAATGCAGATTCGTTTTGCATTCGAGTTTATGAATTTATGTACTCGGAACAATTACCATAATTGCCCAGCATATCGCCCTCACCCGACGGTCCGGTTGAAATTGCAACCAATAGGAAACTGCATGGAATGTCAAGGTTCTCGTTTTACGCGCTCCACGTGTCCCTGTCATTGTCGCAATAAAACGACTCGCGAGATATTCTTCCGAAGAACTTGTAAATGTGAATTTTTCTCACACTGCGTTTTACTCTACATTTCGTTGATTGTTGGTAGTCTGTACATAGGCAATTTTATTCAGCAATAATTATACATGCGCATAGCACATAAATGTCCCAATACCGGGACACGTCCCAGTACCCGACAACCTGCGTCAATATTTCAATTGATTAAGCATTCAAGAGAAATGCCAAAGTGTAAATTGATTTATGGAATCAAATTCTATTCCATGCTACGAATAAACGACTAATTGTGGCAACAGCTAAAGCATGTGCTTGGGCTCAAGTTTTACAATAATCACGGTCGTTATTAAAAAAAGTTTCTTTTTGAACGAGAACAAAGGTCGGCATTTTCGTCTCCTCTTAGATGGTTTGGTATTGGGAAATTCACCTTAATCTTCGTCATTAGTGTTTTGGCATGATTGATGACAATGTTGGGGGTGTAACGAACGGAAGGTCGATGACAGCTGAATGGATCGGTCAACGGGAACGAGAGTTAGTGCGTTTCCCGTTGATAAAAGCTGTGGGTTTTGATTAAAAATCTCCGTAAGACACACGTCCTACGTCGTACTGAACGCATATTACATGGGATCCCAAGCCGCCCTGGCTTCTCGCGCCCCAGTAATGATGACAAATGACTGCGTTAATCACGCGACAGCGGAGACGACTTGTCCTTATACGATCAACGTGTGTGTTACGTACAAATGTAACAAGTACTTGTGGCATATGAAATACCGCAAGAAACGTCGTCACTGCAATGTGTGGGGTAAACCTCAAAGGAGGCGTGCGTCAAACAATCCTAAGGGGTCACAAATTACGTTGTGGTGGGTCCTCCAGAAAACGGTGAGGGCTTCTTTCCCTTCGTTAAAGTGGAGTTTCACCCGCCCAACTCCCTTTGAGGGACTCCTATTCAATAAATGAATGCACACGGAAAAAGACCAAACACATATTGTTAGTGCTCTGAGCCCCAGAAGAGAAATTGGTTGGATCAACTAGATAGTTGGTTGGATCATCTAGTTATTTAGTTGACTCAGTTGTGGTAACCAATGATCTAGTTGATCCAAACAACTATCTAGTTGATGCAACCAATTTTTCTTTTGGCGCTCACAGCATTAAGTGTTTGGCTGGACCAACTAGGTCGTTTTTTTCGTGCACGGAACTGCGGTATTCCGCGCTACAGATAGCGGGACGCAAGTGGATACGCACGTTTGCTGAAGACACAAAGTCTAAGAGAGAAATTCCTGCGGCAGACGCTATCGTAGGTGGGATTCGATACGGGAAGAATCGAGGTAGTCGGGCGTTGTTGAGTTTGTACTATCTGTAGAGTCATCGTATGAAGATGTCACGGTTTGACGGGACCGACAATGGAGTATAAATTATCGGTGGCACACAAGTGCACGGGGTGTATCGTCCTTCGGGATCTTCTCTCGGCTTCTCGCTTCCTAGATCTGAAGGAGAAGCGTCGATCGCAAAGTTCCGTATTGCGGTCGAGGGCAAAGAACATCTTGGGCTCTCTCGTGAAGACGCCATAAGTTCTGCTACGGATAACCGAGGGCGAAGTTAGGATAACGAAAACAGTAAGAGATGCACGAAGACAACAACAACAACAACAATGATGACGACGAAAAGATGGCGCTCTTCCTCTTCCTTCGTCAGGGCTAAATTCCTCACTTTGCGTGTGTGAGTGTGTTATCCATCGGCAAAGGGAAAAGAGAGGGCGCTGCGATGAAGATTCGCTGGAGCGAACTCGCCCCAGGTCTGCTGGAACGCCTATGAGGCACTTGACCTCTTCCCTCGTTACCTCCATCGTGGAGGTAAAGAGGGAAGAGTGCATGCTGTAAAAGTCGTGCTCGTGCAAGATGGCGCTCGTTGCACTTGAGGTACCCCGGGAGAAGAAGTTCTCCAGAGCCGCGAGCACGATGATCGACCTTCGAGGCGACCTTAGACGATTAGAGGGAGCGAAGTGGTGCCTCTTTCAACGATTCGTTGATGACTATGATCAAATGATGATCGAATGATTCTCAATTATGATTCTGTCCAATAAAATATACTGCTTAGATTTGGGCCCCTGACCCACTGCTATCTATTTTTTATGTTTTTTTCTTACGTTTCGATCCTGATCAGCATCTTTTCCAGATTTCGATCGTTTCGATCCTGATCAGCAGCCTTTCCTGATTTATTTACTCTTAATTTTTTTTTTTTTTTTTTTATAATTTTTGTTCTATTTCACAAATTAATACGTAATGTAAAACACGTAAGAAGAAAAGAACAAAAACGAATTTTCCATCCCGCTGTGACGATTATACTGGGTCATTCCATGTCAAATCGGCCAATAGTTAGAATTTCAATTTAAATTGCGATAAAATTTGGTCAGAAGTTTTCTTTCATCATAAAACCAAGTTCTACCAGAGGAAATTTTTTTTTTCAAAAATTCAAAATTTCACAAATTTTTCAATTTTTCAAGTTTATTTTAAAAATATCTCGAAAACTATTATAGTTACGGAAAAATCATTTTGGGTTCATCTTAAAGAGCATACTTGGGACTACGAACAAAAAAATTTCCGATTTTTTTTTTTTAATGATGAGTGTGGAGAATTTTGAATTTTTAAAAATCGTGAAAATCCACGATCAACATTAAATTTTTGGTTCAATTTTTTCTATAAAACCTTGTACTGATCTTAAAAGACCCTGAAATTTTCAGAAAGGTGTTCTTTTTTCTCAAAAATATGAATTTTTGAATTAAGATGAAATTTTTTTTTTACCTCTAAGTTAAGTAAAGTTCAACAATCATGTAATTTTTACTGATCAAAATGACAAAATTACATGATTTCTCAACGTTACTCAACTTAGAGGTAAAAGAAAAATTTTTTTACTTAAATTCAAAAATTCATATTTTTGGAGAAAAAAAGAACACCTTTCTGAAAGTCTCAGGATCTTTTAAAATTCGTACAAAGTATTGTACAAAAAAAATTGATGCAAAAATGTTATGTTGATCGTGGATTTTCACGATTTTAAAAAATTCAAAATTCTTCAAATTCATCATCTTTCAATTTTTTTTTGTTCGTAGCCACAAGTATACTCTTCAAAACGAACCCAAAACGATTTTTTCGTAATTATAATAGTTTTCGAGATATTTAAAAATAAACTTGAAAAAATTGTGAAATTTTGAATTTTGCATAACTTTCGAAAAAAAATGTTTTAATTTTTTTCCTCTGGCAGAACTTCGTTTTATAGCAAAAGAAAACTTCTGACCAAATTTCATCGAAATTGAAAGGGGTCGATTCCAACTATCGGTCGATTTGACACGGAATGACCCAACTTTATTTTCATGGGGGTAAATTGTCGTTCACCCTTTCTCAAGCCTCGACGTGGGCGCTTGGATTTTCGTTAAAAAATCGACGAAGAAGTCGCGCGGGAGAGAAAGCGAAAGGTTTTCCCGTTGATTTCATTTGTCGAAAAATCATGACGTGGAATATGTTTCTAATGGAATAATTCATTCGAGACGAAATAAGCTTGTACGAGGAAATAAGCGAGTTTTTTTTCATGTTTCTCACTATTTTGCAGAGGTGGAAGGTATAATATACCTTCTACCTAGCTGAATCGGGAGATTTTCCTATCGAACGCGTTTGTCATGCGCGATAGTCTCGCGATTCAACTAACTCGATTCAAACTCAATCGAGCTGGAGTACAAGTTGGCGGCGGCGTCGGCTGCGGCTGCGAAACTCTCAGGTCTTGTTTATACGCTCTATACGTGATTGCACAATTATATCGGATATATAAGCTCGCAGACACTTCTATGCATGCGGGGATCTCGACTTGATGCTGCGCCGGAGCATTTGCGGCGGTGAATTGCATAAGAAAACGATTGCAAATGTATCACGTCTGTATATAGCCAATGTACAACTTATCCCTCTTTTTCTCGCTGTATTGCCGACGCTGATCCATAGTTGGGCTCGGTCGAGAACGATTGTCACTTTGTGTGTGTGTGTGTGTAAGAGAGATAGGGACAGACTCCCGATGAAAGAACTCTGCAGGAAAACGAGACTATTATATCGTGCTTATGCTCACTGTATTATGTTACCGCGAACGTGATGTATAGCAGGTCGATATTCTCTCACGTTTATAATCATTATATCGGGACATTTTACTCTATCTATCTGCATACGTAACAAATTGAGCATTGATAATGGAAAAAAGTGAAAAAATTGAGAAATGAATTAAAATTGTATCTTTCAGCTGATGATTTTCAGTGGTCATTGTTTTGTCTAAAAGGGCAAAGTTCAATATAGTGGATTGGAAATAATGAATCCGGAATTTTTGAGAAAATTATACTTCAAACCAGGGTTGCAAAATTTGTAATGTAAAAGTAATGCATTATTCATTACTTTTAGAATGTGTAATGAAAAAAATTTCCATTAGCCATTAAAATGTAGTGTGTAATGGAAAACATTTTCATTACCCATTACAATGTAGTATGTAATGGAAAAAATTTACATTACGCATTACAATGTAGTGTGTAATGGAAAACATTTTCGTTGCCCATTACAATGTAGAGTGTAATGAAACAATTTTTCATTGCTCATTATAATATAGTGTGTAATTGAAGAAAATTTTATGATCCATTACAATGTAGTGTGTAATAGAAACAATTTCCATTACCCATTGCAATGTAATGTGTAATGGAATGTAATGTGTAATGGTTTTTTCATTACACACTACATTGTAATAGGTAATGTAAATTTTTTCTATTACACATTACATTGTAATGGATAATGAACATTTTTTCCATTATACACTACATTTTAATGGGTAATGGAATTTTTTTCCATTACACACTACATTGTAATGGGTAATGAAAATGTTTTCCATTACACACTACATTGTAATAGGTAATGAAAATGTTTTCCATTATACACTACATTGTAATAGGCAATGAACATTTTTTCCATTACACACTACATTGTAATGGAAATGTTTTCCACTACACACTACATTGTAATGGAAATGTTTTCCACTACACACTACATTGTAATGAGTAATGAAATTGCAATGCATTACAAAAAGTAATGCATTACTTGCAACCCTGCTTCAAACCATTCTTTTCTGTCTCTCTGGATGTCTTCTTTTCCATCTGGCTGCTTCGCTCTGCCGGTTAGATAACGATTTGATCATTACATCGCAGGAAGATCCATGCGCAGGAGAAATGACCTTCGCGAGGTCACTCTGTGAGGTAACTCAAGGGCGAATAGCCATCGAGGGTCAATGACGCCCACGACGGGCATCTTCTCCTCTTCTTCTTCTTCTTCTATCCTCTCTTTTCCGTTTTATTGTTCTTTCCTCTTCTTCTTCTTCTTCTTCTGCTGCTTCTCTTCTCGTGAGGTGCAGAGGGTCAGAGACAAAGATCGCGAAAGAGCCACGAGAAGAAACTACGTTACATTGTTAATTAGGATCGTCGACAAGCGGACCCTCGTAGAGAAAAAAAAACAACAACAAACGACCAGAGTCCTTTCGAGCGAATGCACTTGCGACCGAACAAAAAGATGATTCACCGATAGAGAAAATTAAGGGGGAGGATAAGAGAGGAAGGTGTATTTTTCAAAAATAGGAAATAACAAATGAGCCGGAGAGAAGGAGAAGAGGGATGCTCGGATTGTTGTCGATGATAAATTTCTCGGGAAAACCGCGGAATGGATTTGTCAGAATCGCTAGAGCGTTTCCTCTTACCCCGAAGAAAGAGTTGCACTCCACGAACGAGATTTCACGCCAGAGCCAAAAGCTCATCTCGAGAGCTTCGATCGTTCCGCTTCTTTCCACGAAGACCAAGATCCTCGACGCCTGATTTTCTTCATGGAATCTCTCTCCGTATGACGACTTGCGCTCTCTTCCCTCGGGCACTTAATTCCACCGGGAAAATGCACACACCGAGTAAAGAGGCATTAATGCGCCTCGTGCATTCTGCAGCTTAGCGGTCGTATCTCGTCTCGTCTATAAAATCGTTTCATTACTCACATATCCAGTCTCATGTATTTTCTATTTTAAGAACTTTATGCACCAAAGCAACAAATTTGATATGAATAAATCAACTTATAATCACCCATTCAATTTACTTATACTAAACTTTTATTGATGAGTTTAAATTTAATAATTATTCATGGAAAAAGCATTTAATCTATACTTTGCCTGCAAAAATACTCAAATTTTCAGTTATCTTATTTTCAATAATAATATTAAATACAATATCTATCAATGATTTTCTCAAAGAATCGAAACTTATTTTAATTGTTCCGGCGATTTTCAAAGTACTCTAATTTCTACAAAAATTGAGATATCGAGATGAACCAAACCGCATTCTCTAAGTTTACTCATAACCTTTGAGTACGTTAACGAAAATTCTGGAATCGGTCAAACCAGAGTAAAGTTATCAGCACTCGAAATTTTGCTATTTTGAGTTTCGCATCGAAATCATATTTCGATGGGAAATTTACCGTTGATTACAAATCGCGCAAAGTTACGGTCCAAAAAAAATTTACTCATGAGAAAAATCAAAGAAAAACCAAAAAAACATATTTTTACGTATCTAAACATATTTATATGTTAGATGCTTTTTTGGGTTTTCTTTGATTTTTCTCATGAATAAATTTTTTTTGGACCGTAACTTTGCGCGATTTGTAATCAACGGTAAATTTCCCATCGAATTATAGTTTTTAAATGATACAAAAATTTTTTTCCATTGATTTTTTGACGATTGTTTAGAAACCTCAAAATAGCAAAATTTCGGGTGCTGATAACTTTACTCTCGTTTGACCGATTCCAGAATTTTCTTAAACGTGCTCAAAGGTTATGAGTAAACTTAGAGAATGCGGTTTGGTTCATCTCGATATCTTAATTTTTGTAGAAATGAGAGTACTTTGAAAATCGTCGGAACAAAGAGGAAAGGAAATTTGTAAAAATCGCTGGTCCAACTTTAAAAATCTGCCAAAAATTGAAAAATGATCCGAATTGAATGAACCAAGTAGAATTTCGAAGTTTTAACGATCACGAAGAGAATGACCGCAAGTTAAAGTGGAAACCTTATCTAGAAAATAAATTATAAGGGATTCAATTTTGGCCAGAATGCAAAAAAAGATTTTTTTATTTAATTTTTTTGGAAGCTTATATCGATGTATTTTTCTCACCTAAACACGAATCAACCAATGATTTCCCCAAAGAATCGAAACTTCTATGAATTTTCAGTAGAAATATGTTTTTTTAGTTTTTCCTTGATTTTTCTCATGAATAATTTTTTTTGGACCGTAACTCTGCATGATTTGTAATCAACGGTAAATTTCCCATCGGAATATGGTTTTAAAACGATTAAAAAAATATTTTTTTTTACGCTGATTTCTTGGCGAATTTTGAGAAACCTCACAATAGCGAAATTTCAATTGCTGATAACTTTCCTCTGGTTAGACCGATTCCAGAATTTTCCTTAACGTACTCAAAGGTTATGAGTAAACTTAGAGAATGCCATTTGGTTCATCTCGATACCTCAATTTTTGTAGAAATGAGAGTACTTTGACAATCGCCGAAAAAAAAGGAAAGGGGTATGCCTTGAAAAATTAACAAAAATCGATGGTCCGACTTTAAAAATCTGCGAAAAATTGAAAAATCATCCGAATTGGATGAACTAAGCGGGGTTTTAAATCTTCAACGATCACAAAGAGAATGAGCTCAAGCGGGAGTCGAAATTTTATATAGAAACAAAATTACAGTCATTTTAGTGAACGGATTCAATTTTGGCCAAAATGCAAAAAAAAAATCAATTAATTTTTTTTGGACCTTATATCGATGTATTCCCCCCCCCCCCACCCCTGAACACGAATCAACCCATAATTTTCCAAAAAAATCAAAATTTCAATGAATTTTCAGCAGAAACCTTTTTTTTTTAATTTAATCTTTCGTGACATTTTTTTCGAAAAAAAATTTGCGCGATCAGAAATCAATGGATAGGGTTCTGCATTCACTCTCTCTAATGTTTACAAATTATAAATATACATATATATATAACATAGATGAAAACAAGAAATGTTTACCCACACGATAGTTTCTGTTAGTCGCTAGGATATATCGCGTCAAAGCCGCACCTACGAGGCGCCGCGCTGGATCACAGCGCGCACGTTTATGCATCGTTATATTGTCAGTGGAGCCTTTAATTATTGCGCCGATTAATTATGCCGGTGCGATACACAAACGCGGCGAAAAGTACCGGCGCTCACCCTCTCGATGATTCCTAGGTTCTGCCGCTTATTAGTAGGGAGGGCAAATTGTGCTCAGTCGCCAACTATCTTTGTGCATGTACTTTGTTCGTCAAGCGCTGTATATGTCGCATAAATTCTCATAATTGCACGCTATAATGTAATAAATTTGAATGCCCATATCGTGTCTCCCCTCTGAGCAGGGTTTTTCGATCGTTCCTATAATATCACAATCCCCATTGAATAGCCGAAATTTCGTAGCGATACTGCTACAATGTGACTAACGAAGAGGGGTCCAAATCTCCACTCGACCATTGTGCGATGCCATCTGCCACGCTGAAATGGTCGTTTGCCGGATCGTAAAACATTGAAGAGAATGCAACGATCTCATTTTACAAGTCTACCAGATTAAAAGTCTGGCTTGGCAACTTGGTCGGTAACTTATTGACACTGGAGCCCGACCCGATGGAAAGGCGCATTCGCCCTGGAGTCGGTAAGTCGGGAAATTGTATGAAATACGTGGCAGGGAGATTTTGTGGTAGAAATGTTATTCGGTGTCTTGCTTGGCAACTTGGTCGGTAACTTGCCGACGTTGGAGCCCGCCCCGATGGAAAGGCGCAGTCGCCCCGGAGTCGGTAAGTAGGGAAATTGTATAAAATACGTGGTAGGGAGATTTCGTGGTAGAGATATTATTCGGTGCACTTGTTAATTGTCGTAGAAATGTATTTCTGGTAGAGAAATAAGCGGTAGAGTTGTGCCCCGCATTGTTTACCACGATTCCCGTGTGTTTCAGTGTCGAACATTCATGCACAATAATGTATCCGACACAATATAGATCGAAATATATGTTTTTCTATACCTATGTATTAATATACACTATGTATATGGAGGTATACTTGTTTTCTTGCACAATGCACTTCGCTGGAGTTAGTTTTATCGCGAACGATCGAGAGCGCTGGGGTTGCCGCCCATCACGACACAGTTAACCGAGAGAGGTTGCTCCACTAACATTTACGGAGATCAAAGTTTCTTGACGTTGTCGTCGTGGTCGTCGTTGTCGCAGTTGTATTGTCATTCCCCTCTTTGCCAACGATCTCTCCCAGTGTTGAACTGCTGAGATTCGCATTAATTTTTACAGTTTTCGCCATCAACAGCGCCTCCTGGAAGGGCAAACAGTGAAATTCGCATATTTCTTTAATACAATATACAGATGTCACTTATGACATGGTACATGCCCATCAGACGAATTTTTACAGTGTGGAACAGTAAAATGTACACTACGTGAAATGTTATATCTTTGTTGTATCCGGTGAACTTTTTACACATTTCACATTGTAAAAATTAGCCAGGGCCCACGAAAAAATTACAGTGTACATTGTAAAAATTGAAAAGAACGTAGTACATTTTGCGGTACGTTTTTTATTTTTCACTGAAAATACTGCAATTTCTAATATAATTTATAGTGTAGTGAAACGTTTCGATATTTGAATAAATTCCAATTTATTCAAATATTGCAATTAACCGTTATTTATCCTCGCTCAGGCTCATAGCTACGAGGGCTTGTACTTGACTAATTAATCGTGAGATCAATGCATGAACCGAATTTAGTTTAACCTCGCACCCATAAAGAGCACGAGCGCCATCGAAATACAATAGTGATCTGTTTAGAAAATATAGTCTTCAGTCCATAGGACTGCTCGACCACAGAACGCGGGTGATGTTCCAACAATTGTATGCCAATTGAGGACGCCGATGTTGGTGATACACCGGACCTTATAGGTGCTCGGTGACTCTCTCGCTGGCGCGAGAGGGCGCGCCGTCCGACGCTATCTAGCGGATCTCGGGCGAAATGCAGAGATCGCGGCACGCCGCAGGTCGTCCCGTTACAGTGCCACACTGTAAAAATTTAAATTGACGTTGCATATTTTGCGGCGCGCATTTGATTTTTTACTGGGAACACTGCAATTTCTAATTATGTGCTTTGAACATTCTACAGAGACCATTGTAAATTTTACAGTTCAAACACAGTGGATTTCGTCGTTTCTGCTTGTTATTTCTACTTTGTCATTTTTTTGCGGTGAACATTGCATTTTTTACAGTGTAAATCAGCGTTTATAATGGTTTGAAAAGTAGAAACTAACATTAAATCCATTAATTTATAATGGATTCCCAGTAAAACGCCTGAATTACAGTTCTGAAACGTATATTCTGCATTGAATTCAGTAATTTTTTAAATATTACACATGAATTGTCACTGATCATTTTTTTCCGTGTGCCCCTTAAATAATTGCGTATGAAAAAAATTGCTTGACCCTTTGGATGAATCTTTGGGGCAACAGGTAAGCCATCCATGTCTGTATTCGACATATGGCCCCAATCTTGGCCTTTTCTCGGCCTCGTGTGAAATTCGTCGCCATCAGGGAGACACGTGCGTTCATGTCCATGACTCAAATGACGACCTATTCGATCGCAAATTTTTTAACCGTGAACGAAAGCGACGTTTACATGATAAATTGTGACATCCACCCACACGCAAATACTTGGAGTGAAAACGTATATTGTAAAGTGAGCTCCGAAGGTTTTTTCTCGTTCGTTGCGGATCTTATTCAGCGAGACGAGCGTTTGAAGCACTTGATAAGTGGACGAATTTCAATTACGCGGTTTGGCGATTGATTGAGGCATAAATTGATTTTGCACGGAAGACATCTTTTTTTTCATTCCTTATATTGGGTTGAATGTTCTGTATCAATGAAACGAGGTTCGAGATGAGGCAGAGTATTTTTTCGGACAATACTCTGACCTCGCAAAACGTTTTTTTTAACGAAAGAAATATTTTGTTAAAATTTTTCTGGCTTTTAAATTATTACAGCGTGTAGCACGTATTTTTTCTATTTAATAGTTTGAATCCATTTTTTACTCAAAAATACGTAATATTACTTCTATGGATAATAAAGCGCATTATAGTGAACTCATTGCAGAATTGTCCAAACAAAAATAAACTGACAAATGAAAGAAAAAAATAACGATCCAGCAGCGTGAGACCGACACACCCTCGGTTGGATGTGCTCGTCGCGTATGCATAACCCTATGTAAGATGGACGTCATGTGTATGAGAGACTCTATGAGAGTCATGAGGATTATTGGGATCGGGACGTGCCAAATAAAGGCCCCGCGAGCGTCTCGTTACAAAAGAGAGACAAATTGCACATTGAGGCAAATGTCAGACCAGAGATGCAAATTTCTCGGCATACGCGACCTCTTGGTGAAATGCAACGGAGTCTCGCATCTCCCGTATTCGTATCACTGCTCTTTTAAAAATGGAGATATTTCAATTCAACAAGCGGCGTTTCAAAGGGGAAATATTCAGCTTCATTTCGCTTTTTCCATTAAATTTTTTCGATTTTTTTAAACGTCCTTTGAAATATGGTCGTTTTTGGGCTTTTTTTGGCGTTGAAATTATGATGCACAAACCTGGAAAATTTTTCAAAACTGTTTTTTTGCATGAATAACGTCTGGGCGAAAGTATAAGCTTCAATTGCGTTTTTTAAAAAGTTTCGTACGATTTTTTTTCACAAAAAGAGGGTAACAAGTTGCGTACAATTATTCTGGATTCAATGAAATTTGTTCAGATTTTTTTACAATAATCTTTGTTCAACAATTTTTCCTATTAACGAGATATTTTTTTTATCTTAAGGGGGGATATATATACACCTAGGGGTCGGAAAAACAGGTCATTTTTGTGAAAACTGTTTGGAATGTTTTATTGGGAGTTTTTCTATCTTAAAGTATACACATTCAGAAATATGTTCAATTTTTTTTATTTAAAAAAATCAAAAATTGACGAGGTTATTGTATAATATTCATAGCGACGTCAAAAAAATCCAGGTAACGGTGTGCACTGGCGTTTCTTCAAAAATCGTCTGAAACAAAAAAAACCAAAAAGATTATTAAATAAGATACTATAATCCAGTACTTGTCATAGCCGATTTCGAAAATATCGGCTTATGACAAAATGGCGGACGTTTGAACATGACAAATAACTAATTTATAGTCGAAAAATCGCTATGTTATGTTCAAACGTCCGCCATTTTGTTAAAAATCGATATTTTCAAAATCGGCCATGACAAATACTAGATTATAGTATGTAATTTAATCATCTTTCTAGTTTTTTCGTTTCAGACGATTTTTAAAGAAACGTCAGTGCGCACCGTTTACCCGGATTCTTTTGACGTCGCTACGAAGATTTTACAATAACCTCGTCAATTTTTGATTTTTTTAAATAAAAAAAATTGAACCTATTTCTGAATGTGTATACTTTGAGATAGAAAAACTCCCAACCCGAAATTTCAAATAGTTTTTGTGAAAAAAATCACAAAAAGTACCTTTTTTTCCAGCATATCTCCCCTTAAACAATCGGGTCTTTACGTCATCCACTCGGTTTTTCCAATAAAAAGAAGCCATGTAGATGAGGTTTTTCGATGAAAAAGCCGTGTAGATAAGGTAAGAGACCCGATTATTGTTTAAGATAAAAAAATATCTCGTTGACGGGGAAAAATTTCGAACTTTTTTTTTTTTTTAATTCTGATAAAATTTCAGTGAATCCAGAATAATTGTATGCAACTTTTTGCCCTCTTAGTGATTTCACAAGAACCCAGTAGTTCCAGAGTTACGCTACATTTTATAAATATGGTCGTTTTTTGGAAAAAATGGAATATTTTTGCGAAAAAAAATCGTGCGAAACTTTAAAAAAAATGAAATTGAAGCTTAAGCTCCCCTCCATACGTTTTTCATGTGAAAAGCTGTTAACAAAAATTTGCATGGGTCGTGCGCCAAGATTTCAACGCCAAAAAAAAGCCAAAAACCAAGCATGTTTCGAAGGGCGTGTCGGGTTAAAAAAAAAAAAAAAAAAAAAAAAAAATTTGAAAAGAGCGAAATGAAGCTGAATATGTCCCCTTTGAAACGCCGCTTGTCGAATTGAGATATATTCATTTTTGAAAGAGCAGTGAAACTTTTTGTGCGGCGCGGAATCAGGGCGAGTGTCTTCAAACTTTTGGACAGCGGTCCAAACATTTATTCCGAATAACTCGAATAAATTATTCGTAATTCGTAATATTGCACAGGAATGTTGTCATCAGCGAGCCAAGAGGACATGATTCGCAATCTTTCAAAGTGTTTATCCTGAACGAGATACTGTTTGCTCTTTTTTGCTCACTGGTAATCCTTACACTGTGGATTTAGTATACATATATATCTATGGATATAAATTTTTTTTACAACACGACATAAAAATTCATGGATCGTGGAATGCACACGAGGTATGCATATGCACTCTCGGCGTTTGGCTCGCGCGCGGAGAACGACGACTGCAGCTCGTAACGCCGCGTGACGAGAACATTTAGATTTTGCGCCGCGACAAACGTCTCGTATTCTCGGTGGACCACGGGCTATATTGCACGCATACCTATAATGGCTACGAAAAATCTGGAGCCGAACGGCAGCTGCTGGCCAACGGTAGCTTATAACTGTCGGATTCATCGGGGAGATGCGCGAATCATCCGCTCTTGAATCTCGCGCGAATACGATCGAGAGTGCGAGATTCTGAGACGAAAATGCAGTTGCCAATTGCCACACTGCATATAGCAGCGTGCTTGTATATCCATTCAAGTCATGTACATGTATTAGGGTGATTCGTTTCAGGGCAACTTTTTTTTTTTTACCCATCGTGCCCGAAAACCTTTAGTTGGTGCCCAAAAACGAAGTTTCGTGAAAGGGGGGTGTTGTCAAAAAATATTTAGAGGTCACGGATCAAAATTGACGGTTTCCCATTTGATTAACATTGAAAAAAAAAATTCTCATTATTAGTGTTATTACGCGAATTTTGATATCGCGATATTTTCAAAGTGGATTTTCATAGGAAATATGATGCTCTACAATAAAGTTCATTGAGCCATGTCCGTAAATTCAACTCTTCCTCAGCTGTAGGTGGATGAAGTAAAATAAATAGATTTTTTGTTTTTGTTTTATTGATTTATTTGCATAGGGAATTCTTTGTAACGTTTGTTGAATGGTTTTTCTGATGATTTTGTATTTTTTTTTGTATTTGTTTTGTATTTTACTTAATATACCTATACTTGAGAAAGAGTCGAATTTGAGGGCTCGGCTTATGAGACTTTTTTGTAACAAACTACTTTCTCTGCAAAGTTCTCATTTGAATTTTTTCGATATATCCAAAAGCTTAGGCGTTTGAATAGATATTTTCATACAATATTCACTTGAAACAATGATACCGCTGAAACGGTTGAATTTACGGACATGGCTCAATGAACTTTATTGTAGAGTATCATATTTCCTGTAAGAATCCACTTGGAAAATATAGCGATATCAAAATTCGCGGAATGGTAACACTAATAATGAGAATTTTTTTTTTCAATGTTAATCAAATGGGAAACCTTCAGATTTGATTCGCGACCTCTAAATATTTTTTGACAACACCCCCCTTTCACGAAACTTCGTTTTTAGGTACCAACTAAAGGTTTTCGGGCACGATGGGTAAAAAAAAAGTTGCCCTGAACCAATCACCCTAATATGTATATGTGGTTATATGCATTTCGCCAAACGTGTGGCGCAGTTAGAGACGAGAGAAATATTAGCTTCGAACTGCAGCAGAGACGACGGGCGATTTTACAACCGGATAGAAATAATTAGACGGAGGCTTCGCGTTTCTCTCTCCTCCGAGATCAACCGCCGAGAAACCTAATTGACTTCGCGCCGGGAACTTTATAGCGTCTATAAAACTGAGAAGTATCGGAGTAGTGACGGAGGACGATTTTATTTTATTATCATTTGCTTTGAATTTTTCTTCTAAAAACAAATAAAAGTACTTGCGTCACTGAGAAGTTAACGCAAGAGTTTTGAATTGAACGGGGCGAAAATTATCAGTGGCATCGATTTATTATTATTTTTCTCAGCAAAGACATCGATTTATTATTATTTTTTTGGCATCGATTTATTATTATTTTTCTCATTGTCAGCAAAGACTCAATACAGCCACGTACACAGATGTAACGTGGAAAAACTCCAGTAGTTTGGTCACGAAACGATTGTCGACGGATCTCTCGTCCGTTTAACGGTACAATGTATACAGCTCGAGGCACTCGAAGGCATAATTAATAGTTTACACGACCGCACGTGTGCATATGTATCTGTGTTTGTGTGTTGCTACCATTACGTCTCCCCCCCCCCCTTTGCAATAGAAGGAATATAATACACGTATACAGCTGATAGTTCTAATACGGTCATATTATAATACACGTACTTTTACCGACCTCCGCTACGCACTCTTATGCCTGTTATTTCCAATGTGTTGCATTTATATGCCAAGCTGGAGCTGATGTCTCCCTATTCACGTACATTGCAAGCTCCAAGTATCTTGCTTTCGTTTTACTATTATAATGTTCTCCCATTTTGCAAGCCTACCAGATTACGAGTCGCCGGGTCTCAAATCCTGCGATTCCCTACTTACCGACCGCAGGGCGGCTGTGTTTTTTCATTGGGGCACGCCCCAACGTCGGTAAGTGACCGGCTGAACTGACGAGCCTTTTAATCTGGCAGGCTTGTTATTAGATAGGGTTATTAACACGCTTCCATTTGGCAGAGATGTTCGGTAGACATGTTAATCGGTAGTGAGGTCATTCCATGTCAAATTGACCAATCGACCCCATTAAATTTCGATGAAATTTGGTCAGAAGTTTTCTTTTATCATAAAACGAAGTTCTATCAAAGGAAAAAAATTAGTAATTTTTTTTTCAAAAATTATGCAAAATTCAAAATTTCACTTTTTTTTCAATCTTTCAAGTTTATTTTTTAAATATCTCGAAAAATATTATAGTTACGAAAAAATCGGTCTGGGTTCTTACGAAAGAGTATACTTGGAGCTACACAGAAAAAAAAAATTCCGAAAAAAAATTTCATAAATGATTTCATGAATTTGGAGAATTTTTAAAAATCGTGAAAATCCATGATCAACATTAAATTTTTGGTTCCATTTTTTTTATATGATACCTTGTACTGATCGTAAAAGATCCTGAAGTTTTCAGAATGGTATTTTTTGTTCAAAAATACGAATTTTTTAATTTTAGTAAAAAAAAATCTTTTTTTTTACCTTTAAGTTAAGGAAAATTGAGCAATCATGTAAGTTTGTAATTTCAAGCAGTACAAATTTCAATTAATTATATAAGAATTTCAATGATGTTTCTGTTTTCACATTCTTATGTAATTAATTAAAATGTTTACTGCTCAAAATTACAAAATTACATGGTGGCTCAACTTTACTTAACTTAGAGGTGAAAAAAAATATTTTTTACCAAAATTAAAAAAATCATATTAAACAAAAAATTGAACCCAAAATTTTATATTAATCTTGGATTTGAATGATTGTTTAAAAATCAAAATTCTCCAAATCCATAATTAAAAAAAAAAAAATTCGCAATTTTCTTTTTTCGTAGCCCCATGGATATATACTCTTTATGACGAACCCAGAACGATGTTTTCATAACTATAATAGTTTTCGAGATATTTAAAAAATAAACTTGAAAAATTGAAAATATGGTGAAACTTCGAATTTTGTATAACATTCGAAAAAAAAAAAAATATTTTTCTCCTTTGGTAGAACTTCGTTTGACGATGAAAGAAGACTTCTGACCAAATTTCATCGAAATTGAAAGGAGTCGATCCCAACTATTGGTCGATTTGACATGGAATGACCCAGTGATATTACGGTAGTGTTTTATTATGGCAGAGATGTATTTCTGGTGGAGAAATCTTCCCTTGAGGCTCTCCTCAGATGTTTTCCTTCTTCCTTCTCATCAATTCGGCCGAAATAATTGTAAATGGGGCATCCTGTACATCAGATATGTACTCATTTATGTACTCGACTGTTCTAAAGCGGGGTTCTCGGCAAAAGGCGATCGAATTGCGGATTCGACGAACAAAAGAATGGTTTTCACCGTGTGCATAGTCAAAGTCCCGCGTCACTATTATATCGTGTAGCCACGGCATGTGTGTGTTTGTGTGTGTACGTGTATGATGTGTATTACAGTCGAAGTCCCCATTTCTTAACCTTCCATTTCTTGACCGTTCCCACATCTTGACCGGGTTACCATGACAACCATTACCACATCTTAACTTCTCCTATTGATGGTTGCACCACTCTATAACCCAGTAGTTCGTAGGCGCCTGCGCAAGTGTGCCGAGATCAGAACAGCGCGTGCGCGCTCCCACGAGCATGCGCGTGCTCGCACGAGCATGCGCGCTTGCGGCGTACAATATGGCGTCATATCGAAAGTGGGGACTGTAGGAGAAGTATCAAGATGTGGGAATGACCTACATTCGTCCGGTCAAGAAATGGGGACTTCGACTGTACCCTGGACTCTACTCTCCAGCGTTTTTTTAATGGCATCTATAGAGTCTCGCGTTTTGTACAACGAGTTCCACGTGTATACGTAAGGCCACCCTGTGGAACGCCAAGAAGATGTAATCGCGCGTTTTTCCCTCTCTCTTTTTCTTTCTCTAGGCCGTAGACCTTATTTTCCCTCTTTCTTTCTCATACGCACACATGCATGGGCACTCTTCGCCATTTATGCCTTCACCTTTTCCCTTCTCCTCCGCGCTATATGCGCTATTTTACTCCCTACAATTAGTGTAATTAATGAGAGGTGCTTCTAGCGAATAAGTGAATCGAGTCCTAAATTAAAATCTCGAGAGTTGTATGGTAAAGTCTCTATAGAATATATCTTGATGTATATTCTGTGCAAGTACGCGAAAGAATGAAAAAAAACATATATGTGCATTACTAAACGATTCGAGAGAGAAGCCTGAACCTTTCTTGCGCCGAGAGCCGTGTTTTATTCCATTGGCAAACATATCCCCAACTCTACTCTGTGCAGTTGGTTACTGTGAGATAAGCTATAAACTGTGCATTGTGCTGATAGCTAGGCTAAATGCGATTATGGAACCGCTTAACCTCTCAAAAAAATTACAACATCCATTCAACTATTCGCAGTTTACCATTTATAAATTCAATACTATTTTATTTGCAATTTATTTATTTTCTCGACTCATCATGATAATTTTAATTTTCAACGTTTTCTGCTGGCTTATATCACGAACTATGAGTTTACGACACGTTTACGAATAATGGATTGTGAGAGAATTTTTTTCTAAGAGGGTATTCTGGTCTAGATTTTTTTTAATAATCACTTTTTTACATTCTTAAAGTTTAAACCTTCAAGAATGTATCCTCGAAAGGAAATTTTTAAATTCCAATCATTTACGGAGTTATAGCTATTTTAGTGACACAGCAACTACACCAGTGACGTAGGAGCGTAACTTCAAGGACGTATTCTGGTCTGGAATTTTGAAAAAATACATTTTTTTGCATATTCTTAAAGTTTAGACCCTTAAGAATATATCCTCGAAAGAAAATGTTTAAATTTCAATAATTTACGAAGTTATACCTATTTTAGTGACGCAGCAACTACCCCAGTGACGATGGAGAGTAACTTCAAGAGGGTAGTCTAGAATTTTGAAAAAATCATTTTTTTTTTACATATTCTTAAAGTTTAGACCTTTAAGAATATATCCTCGAAGGAACATTTTTTAATTCCTACAATTTATGGAGTTATAGCTATTTTAGTGGTGCAGCAACTACGCCCGTCACATCGGAGCAAATCGCACTGTAAAACGTTTGTCTAGAAACTACTTTTCTCAACACGGCTGACATATTATCTCAAATTCTACTCAACTGATTTACTTCCAATTTTTTACCAATCTTCAATGTATCACTCTCTATAGCTCCTACCACATTTGTATCAATTTACTTTTCTTATTGTAAAAAAATTAAAAACTATAAAAAAAAATAGTGGAAAAACACGTTTTTTTGTTCAGACAGTCCCCATTTTGCGAATTTTTTTTTTCTTCGAGGTAGGAGCTATAACGAAATTCTATATTTTAAATTTTGTATCGGATGACTAGAAAAGTTACAATCGGTCAGCCAGCCCTTTTTTTAGCCCCAAATTTACCAGCTTGTAACTTATTTCATTTTTATTTTTTTTCTCGCAAATTTTTTTGTTTACCGCCAAAATATTAATAAATATGTCGTAACAAAAAGACTGGTAAAAATATATATTTTTTTTATCGAGCTCGACAAAATGCTCAAAATTTATGTCTGTAGACCAGCATACCACCTTAATACTGAAGAGTTTACTTGCGCAGCGTCTTGGGATATGTCGTAATTAACTTGGCGATACGGGTATGGGGAAAAGATACGGCGAGAAGAAGAGAAGAGATCGAAATAATGGTACGGCGCCTTCGATCCGACCCCATACTTTTTATTACAATATATATAAAAACAAACAAATATATATATACAGTCATCGTCATTTGAAGTGGGGCAGAGTGTTTTTCCTCGATTTTGGCGAAAATTCGACCGATTTTGAAAATTCAAAAAAGGAAGTTGGAGTAAATTTCATTATCTTCCGAATGAGACTAGGTGGAATGCAATTGGTTCTGAATTGGCCGAGTGCGAGGCGATGGAGTCAAGACGTGCAAATCGCAGATTCGCGGACACCCCGAAAAAGGGTATACGCCGGTCTTTAATGGCTTTTTAACTGGAACCATTCGAAAGAGCAGCTCATGACAGTCAAAATTTAAAAAAAAAAAATGTTAATCGGTTAACTCCAGTGGATGATATTGCCCCAGGAAGTTGAAACGGTTTTTCGACGATAACTTGCAAGTTTCTTGATCGATTGACCTGAAATTTATCGGGGAGTCGTGTTTCGTCATAGCCGACAACCCGGTATAGGTCGTGTTGTAAGAACACTCCTCGGGGATGAGATCCAGGGTTGTCCCGAATACACCGTGTCGGTTATTTGCATTTTCCGCAAATAAAAAGTCTAATCTCGAAAATGTGAATTGGTGCATTGTTGAGGGGAAGATTCAACGAACAAATCGTGTGGTCGTGCAATACCCGAATCGACCTGTGTCACCAACGGGAAGGCACGGAAGAATGGCATGGAAATCCCGAAATCGAAAAAGATCGAGCCCGGAGTCGCAGGGAGATGCTCAATTGTTTTTGCACTCGCCGGGTGACTAAACGTCTTGTCACTGCTGGGGCAAGATGGACCGATTTACGAAAGACTAATATTGGAAAAAAAATATTTGTATCATTTTAAGATTTTTTTCGAGACCGTTTGTTTGGCACTGCGTATTTCGCAATTATTAAGGGGTTATGGAGAAGAGAAATATTGAAAATCGAATAACGACTGAATTTTACCGTATTAACACTGTTCAAAAGCGTCGACATTACCATTGCACAATGATTTTCATCATCCTTAATTTGGCACTGCGATTTTCGCAATTCTTAAGGGGTTATGGAGAAAAGAAATATTGAGAAATCAATAACGACCGTGTTTTGCGGTATTCAGACTTTTCAAAAGCGTCCACTTTACCATCGTCTTTTCATCGTCCATAATTTGACATTGCGATACTCGCATTAATTAAGGGGTTATCGACAAGAGAAATATTGCCAAAAATCAATAACGACCGTGTTTTACGGTATTCTGACTTTTCAAAAGCCCCGACATTATCATTGCACAAAAATTTTCATCATCCTCAATTTGGCATTGGGATTTTCGCAATTCTTAAGGGGTTATCGACAAAAGAAATATTGAAAAAAGAATAACGACCGTGTTGATCGGTATTCATACTTTTCCAAAGCGTCCACTTTACCATTGCACAATAATTTTCAGCATCTTTAATTTGACATTGGGATTTTCGCAATTATTAAGGGGTTATGGAAAAAAGAAATATTGAAAAATGATAACGACCGTGTTTATCGAGATTCAGACTTTTCAAAAGCGTCGACATTATCAGTGCACAATGATTTTCATCATCCTCAATTTGGCACTGCGATTTTCGCAATTATTGAGGGGTTATGGACAAAACAAATATTGAAAAATCAATAACGAGCGTGTTTTACGGATTCAGACTTTTCAGAAGCGTCCACATTACCATTGCACAATTCTTTTCATCATCCTTAATTTGACACTGCGATTTTCGCGATTCTTAAGGGGTTATCGACAAAAGAAATATTGAAAAATCAATAACGATTGTGTTTTGCGGTATTCAGACTTTTTAAAAGCGTCCACTTTACCATTGCACAATGATTTTCATCGTTCTTAATTTGGCACGGCGATTTTCGCAATTATTAAGGGGTTATGGAGAAAAGAAACATTAAAAATTCAATAACTACCGCATTTCACGGTATTCAGACTTTTCAGAAGCGTCCACATTACCATTGCACAATGATTTTCATCATCCCCAATCTGGCACTGCGATTTGAGCAATTATTAAGAGGTTATCGACAAAACAAATATTGAAAAATCAATAACGACCGAGTTTATCGGTAATCAGACTTTTCAAAAAGGTCCACTTTATCATTGTACAATGCTTTTCATCAACCTCAATTTGGCATTGCGATTTTCGCCATTATTAAGGGGTTATGGAGAAAAAAATGATTGAAAATTCAATAACTACCGCATTTTACGGTATTCAGACTTTTCAAAAGCGTTCACTTTACCATTGCACAATGATTTTCATCGTCCTTAATTTGGCACTGCGATTTTCGCAATTATTAAGGGGTTACGGAGAAAAAAAATATTAAAAGTTCAATAACTACCGCACTTTACGGTATTCATACTGTTCAAAAGCGTCCACATTACAATTGCACAATGCTTTTCATCATCCTTCATTTGACACTGCGATTTTCGCAATTATTAAGGGGTTGTCGACAAAACGAATTTTGAAAAATTAATAACGGGCGTGTTTTACGGTATTCAGACTTTTCAGAAGCGTCTCCATTACTATTGCACAATACTTTTTATCATCCTTAATTTAGCACTGCGACTTTCGCATCTATTAAGGGGTTAAATATAAAAGAAATATTAAAAATTCAATAACTACCGCATTTTAGGGTATTCAGACTGATCAAAAGCATCCTCATTACCATTGCACAATGATTTTCATCATCCTCAATCTGGCACTGCGATTTTTGCAATTATTAAGGGGTTATCAACAAAACAAATATTGGAAAATTAATAACGAGCGTGTTTTACGGTTTTCAGACTTTTCAGAAGCGTCCCCATTACTATTGCACAATACTTTTCATCATCCTCAATTTGGCACTGCGATTTTCGCAATTATTAAGGGGTTATGAAAAAAAAAAAAAATTTAAAATCCAATAACTACCGCAATTTATAGTATTTAGACTTTTTAAAAGCGTCCACATTATCATTGCACAATGCTTTTCAGCATCCTTAATTTAGCGTTGCGATTTTTGTAATTATTAAGGGGTTATCGACAAAAGAAATACTGAAAAATCAATAACGACCGAGTTTATCGGTATTCAGACTTTTCAAAAGGGTCCACTTTATCGTTGTACAATGCTTTTCATCAACCTCAATTTCGCATTGCGATTTTCGCAATTATTAAGGGGTTATGGAGAAAAAAAAATCTTAAAAATTCAATAACTACTACATTTTACGGTACTCAGACTTTTTAAAAGCGTCCACATTACAATTGCACAATGCTTTTCATCATCCTTAATTTGGCACTGCAATTTTCGCAATTATTAAGGGGTTATGGAGAAAAGAAATATTAAAAAATCAATAACGAGCGTGTTTTACGGTATTCAGACTTTTCAGAAGCGTCCACATTACCATTGCGCAATGCTCTCCATCATCCTCAATTTGGCACTGCGATTTTCGCAATTATTAATGGTTTAGGGAGAAAATTAATATTAAAAATTCGATAACTACCGCATTTTACGGTAATCAGACTGTTCAAAAGCGTCCACATTCCCATTGCACAATGCACTTCTTCATCCTTAATTTGACACTGCGATTTTCGCAATTATTAAGGGGTTATGGACAAAACAAATATTGAAAAATCAATAACGAGCGTGTTTTACGGTATTCAGACTTTTCAGAAGCGTCCACATTACCATTGCACAATTCTTTTCATCATCCTTAATTTGGCACTGCGATTTCCGCAATTCTTAAGGGGTTATCGACAAAAGAAATATTGAAAAATCAATAACGATTGTGTTTATCGATATTCAGACTTTTAGAAAACGTCCACTTTATCATTGCACAATGAATTTGATCATTCTTAATTTGACGTTGCGATTTTCGCAATTATTAAGGGGTTATAGACAAAAGAAATATTGAAAAATCAATAACGACCGAGTTTATCGGTATTCAGACTTTTCAAAAAGGTCCACTTTATCATTGTACAATGCTTTTCATCAACCTCAATTTGGCATTGCGATTTTCGCAATTATTAAGGGGTTATGGAGAAAAAAACTATTGAAAATTCAATAACTACCGCATTTTACGGTATTCAGACTTTTCAAAAGCGTTCACTTTACCATTGCACAATGATTTTCATCGTCCTTAATTTAGCACTGCGATTTTCGCAATTATTAAGGGGTTGTCGACAAAACGAATATTGAAAAATTAATAACGGGCGTGTTTTACGGTATTCAGACTTTTCAGAAGCGTCTCCATTACTATCGCACAATACTTTTTATTATCCTCAATTTAGCACTGTGACTTTCGCATCTATTAAGGGGTTATACACAAAAGAAATATTAAAAATTCAATAACTACCGCATTTTAGGGTATTCAGACTGATCAAAAGCGTCCTCATTACCATTGCACAATGCTTTACATCATCCTCAATTTGACACTGCAATTTTTGCAATTATTAAGGGGTTATGGAGAAAAGAAATATTGAAAAATGAATAACGACCGTGTTTATCGAGATTCAGACTTTTCAAAAGCGTCGACATTATCAGTGCACAATGATTTTAATCATCCTCAATTTGGCACTGCGATTTTCGCAATTATTAAGGGGTTATGGACAAAACAAATATTGAAAAATTAATAACGAGCGTGTTTTACGGTATTCAGACTTTTCAGAAGCGTCCACATTACCATTGCACACTTCTTTTCATCATCCTTAATTTGGCACTGCGATTTTCGCAATTCTTAAGGGAGTATCGACAAAAGAAATATTGAAAAATCAATAACGATTGTGTTTTGCGGTATTCAGACTTTTTAAAAGCGTCCACTTTACCATTGCACAATGATTTTCATCGTTCTTAATTTGGCACGGCGATTTTCGCAATTATTAAGGGGTTATGGACAAAAGAAACATTGAAAAATCGATAACTACCGTGTTTCACGGTATTCAGACATTTTCAAACATATTGATGATGAAAATAACTGTATAATTATAATGTGGACGCTCTTGAAATGTCTGAATCCCGTTAAACATGGTAGTTATTCATTTTTGGCTATTTATTTCGCCGATAAACCCTTAATAATTGCAAAAATCACAATGCAAAAATGAGATTGACAAAAATAATTGTACAGTGATGAAATAGACGCTTTTAAAATGTTCGAATCCCGATAAACACGGTAGTAATTGATTTTTCAATATTAATTTTGTCGATAACGCCTTAATAATTGCGAAAATCGCAATTCCAAATTGAGGATGATGAAAATCATCGTGCAATGATAAAGTGGACGCTTTTGAAAAGTCTGAATACCGTAAAACGCGGTAGTTATTAAATTCTTAATATTTCTTTTCACCATAACCCCTTAATAATTGCGAAAATCGCAGTGCCGAATAAAGGATGATAAAAATCATTGTGCAATAGTAATGTGGACGTCTTTAAACAGTCTGAATACCGTAAAATGCGGTAGTTATTGAATTTTTAAAATTTTTTTCCTCCATAACCCCTCAATTATTGCGAAAATTGCAATGTTGAATTAATGATGATGAAAAGCATTGTACAATGATAAAGTGGACGCTTCTAAAAAGTCTGAATACCGATAAACACGGTAGTAATTGATTTTTGAATATTTTATTTGTCCATAACCCCTTAATAATTGCAACAATCGCAATGCAAAAAAATGGATGGTGAAAATCATTGCACACTGAAAAAGTAGACGCTTCTGAAAAGTCTTAAACCCAATAAACACGGTAGTTTTTGAATTTTGAATATTTAATTTGTCCATAACCCCTTATTAAATGCGAAAATCGCAATGCCAAATTAAGAATAATGAAGTTTATTGTGCAATGATAAAGTGGACGCTTTTGAAAATTCTGAATACCGATAAACACGGTAGTTATCGATTTTTCAATATTTCTTTTGTCCATAACCCCTTAATAATTGCGAAAATTGCAGTGTCAAATTAAGGATGATGGAAATCGTTGTGCAATGATGAAGTCGACGTTTTTGAAAAGTCTGAATACCGTAAAACACGGTAGTTATTGATTTTTTAATATTCCTTTTCTCCATAACCCCTTAATAATTGCGAAAATCATAATGCCAAATCAAGGATGATGAAAATCATTGTGCACTGATAAAGTCGACGCTTTTGAAAAGTCTGAGTACCGTAAAACACAGTAGTTATTGAATTTTAAATATTCAATTTGTCTATAACCGCTTAATAATTGCGAAAATCGCAATGCCAAATTATAGATGATGAAAGTCATTATGCAATGATAAAGTGGACGCTTTTGAAAAGTCTGAATACCGTAAAACGCGGTAGTTATTGAATTTTGAATGTTTGGTATCTTGGCACTTTTTTTCCTCATTATGAAAAAGGGATGCAGATGAAAAGTCTTCTATTTCTCCATCGGATGCAACCTGTCAAACCTGTATCGAAAAACTCATCCATTTTTAAGCCCTCCATCACTTAGCCGGTGAGTTCTGTCGATTGACTCGCAGAAACTCACCGTTGTCCGACTTTCACCACGTGGAGGTGGATGGACGGGCGCATGGTGCAATACCTTTGAAAGTCGTGTGTGTGTGTGTGTGTGTGTGTGTGTGTGTGTGTGTGTGTGTGTGTGTGTGTGTGTGTGTGTGTGTGTGTGTGTGTGTGTGTGTGTGTGCGTGCGTGTGTGCGTGCGTGCGTGTGTGTGTGTGGGGCGGAGGTGGGGGGGTGTCCGCGTGCCTGCGTGTGTATGTGTGTACGTGTATGTACGTACGTGCGTGCGTGCGTGCGTGCGTGCGTGCGTGCGTGCGTGCGTGCGTGCGTGCTCGCGTGCGTGCTCGCGTGCGGGCGTGCATGCGCGCTTGCGTGCGTGCGTACGTGCGTGTTGTATTAATATTTTAATGATTTTCCACGTGTTCTCCTCAAGGCAATGCAGCGACGATGCATGCTCCGTATTGTCTCCGCGATGTCAACTTGTGGAATGTTTTCCCATTCGCTTATCACAGCTCGTTCCAATTCTTGCAAGGACACGGGAGGAATTTCAAGAGCTCGTATTCTTGATTTGAGCATCGCCCAAACATTTTCTATGGGATTCAAATCCGGACTGTTTGCGGGCCACACGCTCCTCACAATTTCGCTTTCGGCCAAAAACGCGTTGACGATGCGCGAGCGATGACACGGGGCATTGTCGTCGATGAAGATAAACCCCTCTCCAACTCGATTTGACTCGGGAATGACAATCGGTCTCAGTATTTTATTGATGTATCGCTCGCTATTGACTGTTTCATTTTTGAAAATTACGAGCTCCGTGCGAGATTGCAAAGAAATTCCCCCCCACACTGTTATGGAGCCACCCCCGAAAGCACGCGAACGGTTGATGTTTTTTTCTCGCATCCTTTCTCCTTTCTTTCTATAAACACGTTCCGATTTTGAATTGCTAAACAGCATTATTTTTGATTCGTCACTGAAGAGACATTTTGTCCATTGCTCTTGTGTCCACTGCATGTGTTCGTCTGCAAAATGTCGTCGGGCAGCGCGATGCCGAAACGAAAGGGTCGGTTTAATAATCGGGCGACGCGATCTCAATCCTCGTTCCCTGAGCCGTCGACCAATCGTGCTGGACGAAACGGGCCGAGGTATTTTACGCTTCAAAATTGTTGCAGTTACTCGAGGATTCTTGCGAGTTTCTTGGACGATCGCTCTGTCCTCTCTTTGTGTTGTTACACGTTGTCGTCCTCCACCGTGTCGATATGACGGGCTGCCCGTTTCGCGATATCGTTGCAATAAACGATGAATCGCTCCCTTACTCGCTCCGATCTCTTCAGCAATCGAACGGTGGCTTTGGCCCATTTCATGCATTGCGATCGCACGCCCCATCTCAATCTCGGACAATCGTACCATTTTTGGCAAACGCAAAATCAAGTCGAGACTCGCGATTGAAAATTCGTTTCACACGAAGCTTGCTCGCTGCTTGAAACGATAAAATACGTCGTGGAGACACGATTTGTTTTTTCGCGATCGTAAAAAAATATCTCAACAAATTTTGTTTTCTACGTCGTACAAACCCGATTTTTTTTTCTGTAGCGTTCATTTGTTAAGATTTTTTTCGGTCGACGGCTCAGGGAACGAGGATTGAGATCGCGTCGCCCGATTATTAAACCGACCCTTTCGTTTCGGCATCGCGCTGCCCGACGACATTTTGCAGACGAACACATGCAGTGGACACAAGAGCAATGGACAAAATGTCTCTTCAGTGACGAATCAAAAATAATGCTGTTTAGCAATTCAAAATCGGAACGTGTTTATAGAAAGAAAGGAGAAAGGATGCGAGAAAAAAACATCAACCGTTCGCGTGCTTTCGGGGGTGGCTCCATAACAGTGTGGGGGGGAATTTCTTTGCAATCTCGCACGGAGCTCGTAATTTTCAAAAATGAAACAGTCAATAGCGAGCGATACATCAATAAAATACTGAGACCGATTGTCATTCCCGAGTCAAATCGAGTTGGAGAGGGGTTTATCTTCATCGACGACAATGCCCCGTGTCATCGCTCGCGCATCGTCAACGCGTTTTTGGCCGAAAGCGAAATTGTGAGGAGCGTGTGGCCCGCAAACAGTCCGGATTTGAATCCCATAGAAAATGTTTGGGCGATGCTCAAATCAAGAATACGAGCTCTTGAAATTCCTCCCGTGTCCTTGCAAGAATTGGAACGAGCTGTGATAAGCGAATGGGAAAACATTCCACAAGTTGACATCGCGGAGACAATACGGAGCATGCATCGTCGCTGCATTGCCTTGAGGAGAACACGTGGAAAATCATTAAAATATTAATACAACACGCACGTACGCACGCACGCAAGCGCGCATGCACGCCCGCACGCGAGCACGCACGCGAGCACGCACGCACGCACGCACGCACGCACGCACGCACGCACGCACGCACGCACGCACGCACGCACGCACGCACGCACGTACGTACATACACGTACACACATACACACGCAGGCACGCGGACACCCCCCCACCTCCGCCCCACACACACACACGCACGCACGCACACACGCACGCACACACACACACACACACACACACACACACACACACACACACACACACACACACACACACACACACACACACACACACACACACACACACACACACACACACACACACGACTTTCAAAGGTATTGCACCATGCGCCCGTCCATCCACCTCCACGTGGTGAAAGTCGGACAACGGTGAGTTTCTGCGAGTCAATCGACAGAACTCACCGGCTAAGTGATGGAGGGCTTAAAAATGGATGAGTTTTTCGATACAGGTTTGACAGGTTGCATCCGATGGAGAAATAGAAGACTTTTCATCTGCATCCCTTTTTCATAATGAGGAAAAAAAGTGCCAAGATACCAAACATTCAAAATTCAATAACTACCGCGTTTTACGGTATTCAGACTTTTCAAAAGCGTCCACTTTATCATTGCATAATGACTTTCATCATCTATAATTTGGCATTGCGATTTTCGCAATTATTAAGCGGTTATAGACAAATTGAATATTTAAAATTCAATAACTACTGTGTTTTACGGTACTCAGACTTTTCAAAAGCGTCGACTTTATCAGTGCACAATGATTTTCATCATCCTTGATTTGGCATTATGATTTTCGCAATTATTAAGGGGTTATGGAGAAAAGGAATATTAAAAAATCAATAACTACCGTGTTTTACGGTATTCAGACTTTTCAAAAACGTCGACTTCATCATTGCACAACGATTTCCATCATCCTTAATTTGACACTGCAATTTTCGCAATTATTAAGGGGTTATGGACAAAAGAAATATTGAAAAATCGATAACTACCGTGTTTATCGGTATTCAGAATTTTCAAAAGCGTCCACTTTATCATTGCACAATAAACTTCATTATTCTTAATTTGGCATTGCGATTTTCGCATTTAATAAGGGGTTATGGACAAATTAAATATTCAAAATTCAAAAACTACCGTGTTTATTGGGTTTAAGACTTTTCAGAAGCGTCTACTTTTTCAGTGTGCAATGATTTTCACCATCCATTTTTTTGCATTGCGATTGTTGCAATTATTAAGGGGTTATGGACAAATAAAATATTCAAAAATCAATTACTACCGTGTTTATCGGTATTCAGACTTTTTAGAAGCGTCCACTTTATCATTGTACAATGCTTTTCATCATCATTAATTCAACATTGCAATTTTCGCAATAATTGAGGGGTTATGGAGGAAAAAAATTTTAAAAATTCAATAACTACCGCATTTTACGGTATTCAGACTGTTTAAAGACGTCCACATTACTATTGCACAATGATTTTTATCATCCTTTATTCGGCACTGCGATTTTCGCAATTATTAAGGGGTTATGGTGAAAAGAAATATTAAGAATTTAATAACTACCGCGTTTTACGGTATTCAGACTTTTCAAAAGCGTCCACTTTATCATTGCACGATGATTTTCATCATCCTCAATTTGGAATTGCGATTTTCGCAATTATTAAGGCGTTATCGACAAAATTAATATTGAAAAATCAATTACTACCGTGTTTATCGGGATTCGAACATTTTAAAAGCGTCTATTTCATCACTGTACAATTATTTTTGTCAATCTCATTTTTGCATTGTGATTTTTGCAATTATTAAGGGTTTATCGGCGAAATAAATAGCCAAAAATGAATAACTACCATGTTTAACGGGATTCAGACATTTCAAGAGCGTCCACATTATAATTATACAGTTATTTTCATCATCAATATGTTTGAAAATGTCTGAATACCGTGAAACACGGTAGTTATCGATTTTTCAATGTTTCTTTTGTCCATAACCCCTTAATAATTGCGAAAATCGCCGTGCCAAATTAAGAACGATGAAAATCATTGTGCAATGGTAAAGTGGACGCTTTTAAAAAGTCTGAATACCGCAAAACACAATCGTTATTGATTTTTCAATATTTCTTTTGTCGATACTCCCTTAAGAATTGCGAAAATCGCAGTGCCAAATTAAGGATGATGAAAAGAAGTGTGCAATGGTAATGTGGACGCTTCTGAAAAGTCTGAATACCGTAAAACACGCTCGTTATTAATTTTTCAATATTTGTTTTGTCCATAACCCCTTAATAATTGCGAAAATCGCAGTGCCAAATTGAGGATGATTAAAATCATTGTGCACTGATAATGTCGACGCTTTTGAAAAGTCTGAATCTCGATAAACACGGTCGTTATTCATTTTTCAATATTTCTTTTCTCCATAACCCCTTAATAATTGCAAAAATTGCAGTGTCAAATTGAGGATGATGTAAAGCATTGTGCAATGGTAATGAGGACGCTTTTGATCAGTCTGAATACCCTAAAATGCGGTAGTTATTGAATTTTTAATATTTCTTTTGTGTATAACCCCTTAATAGATGCGAAAGTCACAGTGCTAAATTGAGGATAATAAAAAGTATTGTGCGATAGTAATGGAGACGCTTCTGAAAAGTCTGAATACCGTAAAACACGCCCGTTATTAATTTTTCAATATTCGTTTTGTCGACAACCCCTTAATAATTGCGAAAATCGCAGTGCTAAATTAAGGACGATGAAAATCATTGTGCAATGGTAAAGTGAACGCTTTTGAAAAGTCTGAATACCGTAAAATGCGGTAGTTATTGAATTTTCAATAGTTTTTTTCTCCATAACCCCTTAATAATTGCGAAAATCGCAATGCCAAATTGAGGTTGATGAAAAGCATTGTACAATGATAAAGTGGACCTTTTTGAAAAGTCTGAATACCGATAAACTCGGTCGTTATTGATTTTTCAATATTTCTTTTGTCTATAACCCCTTAATAATTGCGAAAATCGCAACGTCAAATTAAGAATGATCAAATTCATTGTGCAATGATAAAGTGGACGTTTTCTAAAAGTCTGAATATCGATAAACACAATCGTTATTGATTTTTCAATATTTCTTTTGTCGATAACCCCTTAAGAATTGCGGAAATCGCAGTGCCAAATTAAGGATGATGAAAAGAATTGTGCAATGGTAATGTGGACGCTTCTGAAAAGTCTGAATACCGTAAAACACGCTCGTTATTGATTTTTCAATATTTGTTTTGTCCATAACCCCTTAATAATTGCGAAAATCGCAGTGTCAAATTAAGGATGAAGAAGTGCATTGTGCAATGGGAATGTGGACGCTTTTGAACAGTCTGATTACCGTAAAATGCGGTAGTTATCGAATTTTTAATATTAATTTTCTCCCTAAACCATTAATAATTGCGAAAATCGCAGTGCCAAATTGAGGATGATGGAGAGCATTGCGCAATGGTAATGTGGACGCTTCTGAAAAGTCTGAATACCGTAAAACACGCTCGTTATTGATTTTTTAATATTTCTTTTCTCCATAACCCCTTAATAATTGCGAAAATTGCAGTGCCAAATTAAGGATGATGAAAAGCATTGTGCAATTGTAATGTGGACGCTTTTAAAAAGTCTGAGTACCGTAAAATGTAGTAGTTATTGAATTTTTAAGATTTTTTTTTCTCCATAACCCCTTAATAATTGCGAAAATCGCAATGCGAAATTGAGGTTGATGAAAAGCATTGTACAACGATAAAGTGGACCCTTTTGAAAAGTCTGAATACCGATAAACTCGGTCGTTATTGATTTTTCAGTATTTCTTTTGTCGATAACCCCTTAATAATTACAAAAATCGCAACGCTAAATTAAGGATGCTGAAAAGCATTGTGCAATGATAATGTGGACGCTTTTAAAAAGTCTAAATACTATAAATTGCGGTAGTTATTGGATTTTAAATTTTTTTTTTTTTTCATAACCCCTTAATAATTGCGAAAATCGCAGTGCCAAATTGAGGATGATGAAAAGTATTGTGCAATAGTAATGGGGACGCTTCTGAAAAGTCTGAAAACCGTAAAACACGCTCGTTATTAATTTTCCAATATTTGTTTTGTTGATAACCCCTTAATAATTGCAAAAATCGCAGTGCCAGATTGAGGATGATGAAAATCATTGTGCAATGGTAATGAGGATGCTTTTGATCAGTCTGAATACCCTAAAATGCGGTAGTTATTGAATTTTTAATATTTCTTTTATATTTAACCCCTTAATAGATGCGAAAGTCGCAGTGCTAAATTAAGGATGATAAAAAGTATTGTGCAATAGTAATGGAGACGCTTCTGAAAAGTCTGAATACCGTAAAACACGCCCGTTATTAATTTTTCAAAATTCGTTTTGTCGACAACCCCTTAATAATTGCGAAAATCGCAGTGTCAAATGAAGGATGATGAAAAGCATTGTGCAATTGTAATGTGGACGCTTTTGAACAGTATGAATACCGTAAAGTGCGGTAGTTATTGAACTTTTAATATTTTTTTTCTCCGTAACCCCTTAATAATTGCGAAAATCGCAGTGCCAAATTAAGGACGATGAAAATCATTGTGCAATGGTAAAGTGAACGCTTTTGAAAAGTCTGAATACCGTAAAATGCGGTAGTTATTGAATTTTCAATCATTTTTTTCTCCATAACCCCTTAATAATGGCGAAAATCGCAATGCCAAATTGAGGTTGATGAAAAGCATTGTACAATGATAAAGTGGACCTTTTTGAAAAGTCTGATTACCGATAAACTCGGTCGTTATTGATTTTTCAATATTTGTTTTGTCGATAACCTCTTAATAATTGCTCAAATCGCAGTGCCAGATTGGGGATGATGAAAATCATTGTGCAATGGTAATGTGGACGCTTCTGAAAAGTCTGAATACCGTGAAATGCGGTAGTTATTGAATTTTTAATGTTTCTTTTCTCCATAACCCCTTAATAATTGCGAAAATCGCCGTGCCAAATTAAGAACGATGAAAATCATTGTGCAATGGTAAAGTGGACGCTTTTAAAAAGTCTGAATACCGCAAAACACAATCGTTATTGATTTTTCAATATTTCTTTTGTCGATAACCCCTTAAGAATCGCGAAAATCGCAGTGTCAAATTAAGGATGATGAAAAGAATTGTGCAATGGTAATGTGGACGCTTCTGAAAAGTCTGAATCCGTAAAACACGCTCGTTATTGATTTTTCAATATTTGTTTTGTCCATAACCCCTCAATAATTGCGAAAATCGCAGTGCCAAATTGAGGATGATGAAAATCATTGTGCACTGATAATGTCGACGCTTTTGAAAAGTCTGAATCTCGATAAACACGGTCGTTATCATTTTTCAATATTTCTTTTTTCCATAACCCCTTAATAATTGCGAAAATCCCAATGTCAAATTAAAGATGCTGAAAATTATTGTGCAATGGTAAAGTGGACGCTTTGGAAAAGTATGAATACCGATCAACACGGTCGTTATTCTTTTTTCAATATTTCTTTTGTCGATAACCCCTTAAGAATTGCGAAAATCCCAATGCCAAATTGAGGATGATGAAAATTTTTGTGCAATGATAATGTCGGGGCTTTTGAAAAGTCAGAATACCGTAAAACACGGTCGTTATTGATTTTTGGCAATATTTCTCTTGTCGATAACCCCTTAATTAATGCGAGTATCGCAATGTCAAATTATGGACGATGAAAAGACGATGGTAAAGTGGACGCTTTTGAAAAGTCTGAATACCGCAAAACACGGTCGTTATTGATTTCTCAATATTTCTTTTCTCCATAACCCCTTAAGAATTGCGAAAATCGCAGTGCCAAATTAAGGATGATGAAAATCATTGTGCAATGGTAATGTCGACGCTTTTGAACAGTGTTAATACGGTAAAATTCAGTCGTTATTCGATTTTCAATATTTCTCTTCTCCATAACCCCTTAATAATTGCGAAATACGCAGTGCCAAACAAACGGTCTCGAAAAAAATCTTAAAATGATACAAATATTTTTTTTCCAATATTAGTCTTTCGTAAATCGGTCCATCTTGCCCCAGCAGTGACAAGACGTTTAGTCACCCGGCGAGTGCAAAAACAATTGAGCATCTCCCTGCGACTCCGGGCTCGATCTTTTTCGATTTCGGGATTTCCATGCCATTCTTCCGTGCCTTCCCGTTGGTGACACAGGTCGATTCGGGTATTGCACGACCACACGATTTGTTCGTTGAATCTTCCCCTCAACAATGCACCAATTCACATTTTCGAGATTAGACTTTTTATTTGCGGAAAATGCAAATAACCGACACGGTGTATTCGGGACAACCCTGGATCTCATCCCCGAGGAGTGTTCTTACAACACGACCTATACCGGGTTGTCGGCTATGACGAAACACGACTCCCCGATAAATTTCAGGTCAATCGATCAAGAAACTTGCAAGTTATCGTCGAAAAACCGTTTCAACTTCCTGGGGCAATATCATCCACTGGAGTTAACCGATTAACATTTTTTTTTTTTAAATTTTGACTGTCATGAGCTGCTCTTTCGAATGGTTCCAGTTAAAAAGCCATTAAAGACCGGCGTATACCCTTTTTCGGGGTGTCCGCGAATCTGCGATTTGCACGTCTTGACTCCATCGCCTCGCACTCGGCCAATTCAGAACCAATTGCATTCCACCTAGTCTCATTCGGAAGATAATGAAATTTACTCCAACTTCCTTTTTTGAATTTTCAAAATCGGTCGAATTTTCGCCAAAATCGAGGAAAAACACTCTGCCCCACTTCAAATGACGATGACTGTATATTAGGGCGATTTTTTTTCAACTTTTTTTATTTTTTTCACTCTCCACCTAAAATGTTGTTGCATATGTCTGAAAGAAACTACCCTGAAAGTTACAGCCCTTAATATTAATATTAAGTACTCGCCCTTCGCGTGAAAAGATTTCCCATCTAAAATACACGTAAATAAAAAACTTTTTTCTTCAAATTGCTATAACTCCGCGGCATTTTATGCTATCATATTGTCCGTGGTCGCAATTTACGCAGAATTGAACGATCTTCAAAAGTGTCCTGAGCAGCGTAAGTGTAATTTACACTGGTGAGATGGTACGAGTCACTAAAGTTGATTTTGACCCACACTTCTCGTTTTTTTGCTGTTATTTTCGAAATTATCAACGTTATCGAAAAATTGCAAAGGAAAGTTTTGTTGGAAATTTAATTTCCTACAGAAAAGGTCCTTTAGACCTACTTGCGAAAATTGATATTTCTTGAGATATTGGACCTTAACTTGGTTTTGGTATACAATTTTTATGGTTTATTGAACCAAAAGTTTCAATTTTTTCGATATTCTATATCAAATCACCATATCACATATCATATCACCAGTGGCGAAATGATATGGAATATCAACAATTAAGAACTTTTGGTTCGATAAACCGTAAAAATTTTATACCGCAAATAAATTAAGGTTCAATATCTCAAGAAATATCAATTTTCTCAAGTAGGTCTAAAGGACCTTTTTTGTAGGAAATTAAATTTCCAACAAAACTTTCCTTTGCAATTTTTCGATAACGCTGATCATTTCAAAAATAACAGCAAAAAAACGAGAAGTGTGGGTTAAAATCAACTTTAGTGGCTCGTACCATCTCACCAGTGTAAATTACACTTATGCTGCTCAGGACACTTTTGAAGAACGTTCAATTCTGCGTAAGTTGCGACCAAGGACAATATAATAGCATAAAATGCCGTGGAGTTATAGCAATTTGAAGAAAAAAGTTTTTTATTTACGTGTATTTTAGATGTGAAATCTTTTCACGCGAAGGGCGAGTACTTAATATTAATATTAAGGGCTGTAACTTTCAGGGTAGTTTCTTTTAGACATATGCAACAGCATTTTAGGTGGGGAGGGATGAAAATTTAAAAAAGTCGAAAAAAAATCGCCCTAATATATATATATATACATATATCCATACACAGACGTTACAGCGGTACAAATACACAAGCTGTAGGACATATATATATATTTGTTTGTAATATACAAGCGGGAACGCGGGACAAGCTGCGTCTGCAAAAATGCCGATGCCATTCGAGATAGAGGTGGTGCTAGAACGGATTCGCCACGGCTTGGTGAGCGCGTCCCGGTACCGCGGAGCGTCGCCTCGTCGCCGTCCTCTTCGTCCGCGGAGCTTTATGGGCCCCGTTGCCGCGCGACGAGCTCGCCTCGAGATCTCTGTTCTGCAGCAGCAGCAGCAGCAGCAGCTCCACGCGAGAGTCTCTTTTCGCGCTATACAGACTCGACGGACTCTCATCCCGCGTTTTCTCTTCTTTTTTTTCTTTTTCACTTTTCTCCATATCCATTTTATGCGCCTTCGACCACTGAGAATCAGAAGGGCCGCGAGAATACGCACTGTGCAAGCGGATTGTCAAGATTTGGGCCCTTTGCGTTCCCAGTCATTGGTTCATGGATACATCGGATTTCCCGACGAGAAAAGAGCCTCCAGTTTATATTCTTGAAACCCTTGACGCGAGCCCTTTTGAATCCGAGCGATCGAAATGCAGCTTTGTGCCAGAGAGGATAACATTACGGTTTTATTTTATTTTGTTTTTTTTACATCCTTGCATCGAGATGACTGCCGCACGAGACGGATTCAAGGACAGGTGCTTCTGGCCAGTCGTATGTGCCGCTATATACAGCATATGTGCATATATGCGAGGGGCAGCACGATTTAAGGGCCTCGCGAGGGCCCGTAAATCATAAAAATAGAAGCACAATGCATCAACTATCGCGTGGGCAATCTACAAACTTTCTGGCGAAAAAACACACGCACACAGTGTCGAATTATCGGAGAATGTATTTTTTCGATTGACGTACACTGTCGGCCAAAAGTTTGGAAACACTCGCCTCGGGTTTCACGCCGCACAAAAAGTTTCACTGCCCTTTCAAAAATGAAGATATTTCAATTCGCCAAGCGGCGTTTCAAAGAGAACATATTCAACTGCATTTTGCGTTTTCCAAAAAATGTTGGCGTTATTTTCAAAACCCGGTACGTTCTTTGAAAGATAGTTGTTTTTCGGATTTGTTTTGGCATCGTAATTTTGGTGCACGATCCATGGCAATTTTTGTTTACTGTTTTTCTCATGAAAAACTTGTAGCGGCGAATATTAGCTTTAATCTTGTTTTTCAAGAAGTTTCGTACGATTTTTTTTTCGCAAAAATATTCAATTTTTTGCAAAAAACGACCATATTTATAAAATGTAGCGTAACTCTAAAAATACTGGATTTTCGTGAAATCACTTAAGAGGGTAAAAAGTTGCATACGATCATTCTAGATTCAATTACATTTTTTCAGATTTTTTTTCCAAATTTTTTGTTTTCTTATTTTTCCTTTTAACGAGATTTTTTTTATCTTAAGCAATCGACTCTCTTATCTCATCTACGCGGGTTTTTCGATAAAAAAAGTTGTGTAAATGATGTTTTTCGGTGCAGAAGTTGCATACCATCATTCTGGATTCAATGCAAATTCTTAGAATTTTTTTTCCAAATTTGTTTTTTTTTAAATATTTTCTGTCAACGAGATATTTTTTTATCTAAAACAATCGAGTCTCTTACCGCATCTACACAATTTTTCCATCGAAAAACCTCATCTACATGGTTTTTTCATCGAAAAACTCGTGTAGTCGAGGTAAGAGACTCGATTGTTGAAGATGAAAAATATCTCATTTACAGGAAAAATGCGAAGAAAAATTTTTGAAAAAAATCTGAAAATATTTCATTGAATCCAGAATGATTGCATGCAACTTTTTACCGTCTTAGTGATTTTACGAAAACCCAGGAGTTTTAGAGTTACGCTGCATTTTATAAATATGGTCGTTTTTTGCGAAAAATTGAATATTTTTGCGAAAAAAAAATCGTACGAAACTTTTTAAAAAACGAAATTGAAGTTAATACTCCCCGCCACAAGTTTTTCATGGGAAAAACAGTAAAAAAAAAATGTCCATGGGGCGTGCGCCAAAATGACAATGCCAAAAAAAAACCGAATAACGACCATCTTTCAAAGGGCGTACCGGATTTTAAAAAAAATCGGAATTTTTTTTTTGGTAAAAGCTAAATGAAGCTGAATATGTCCCCTTTAAAACACCGCTTGACGAATTGAAATATCTTCATTTTTGAAAGAGCGATGAAACTTTTTGTGTGGCGTGGAATTGGGACGAGTGTTTCCAAACTTTTGACCTTCAGTGTATTTGTAATTACTGCAAAATAAAATTACAACCGATTGTCAAACTATTAGAAGCAGTATCATAAGCGTAGATTATGAGTCCTGGATACTGAATCAATTTACATTTTGGCATCTCTCTTGAGTGAACTCTAAATTCACTAAAATATTGGCGCAAGTCGTCGGGTACCGGGACATGTCTTTTCAGCGTGCAGTTTTTTATTTCCTACGATTGCCAGATGCTGTGGGCCCTACATTGGTAGGGTAAACGACAAGGATTCACCTGCTTTTCATGCGGTTAAACGATGAAAAGAGTTGTCCGCGTTCCATTTCAGATCATACTTATCCGAGATTATCTTGGATGAGGGTGGTTCCAGCGTATATTACGAATTTTGAAACAAAAGTTGAGAAGGAATCGAGTCTCGAGAGCCAAGAGGCGAAACGATAAAGTCGCGTGGACGAGATAAAAAAAATTGACCGACGCCCTGTACACGATAGAATCTTTACAGAGAGAAAGAAAGATGCGAGCCGCGCAGATGTTTGATGGCAGATGGCCGAGAGATACGACGCCACACTCGCTGGTAGAAATTTCTGCATGGGGATCGTGCGCTGTACTTGGGGTGGAGGAAAAGTCCATCGCGCGGAGGGTAGTACACTGCGACCTCGATAATCGGTACCTCGATCGTTGCAATTGCAGCGTAGTGGGAGCAGCGCTGAGCCAATCGCGTCAGGCCGCCGTCAGCCACCAGCGGCGCAGAGACGGTTCTGTGCAATGTGCGCAACCCCACTTCTTGGAAGAGCCGGTCCCGTCGGATTCCGATTATCGAGGTCGCAGTGTATAGATCCTCTTTGCGGTGGACACGCGCCACTGGCTGTCGTTCTCTGGTCAGTATAATCAAGACGCCATAAACCTGCTCTCTTATTGCTTCTTCTATTTTTTTTTTCGCCACAATCATTGCTCCCTCGCGCGGGTGCGCGTCGTAAATAAACTTTTTAAGTGTACTACAGAATAGGCATGAGTAGAGGCAGAAAGAGCAACCGAGAGGAGAGTAAAAGAGGGACGATGAAATTCTGTGCCATTTTGTTTCGTAATTGCAGCTCAAAAATTACGATTAGCTATGAAGATATTGAAACTATCTTTCACTCTGCGAAGTCATCTTCGCAGCGAAAGATTAATCGAGCATTCGCTTTGTTTTTTTCAACAGAGGAAAAAAGCCAAAGATACCTTTCTGCGAATCATTTCGCGACGTAATTGCGAACATACGGTCGTTAAATTATAGCATCGCTGAGACAATAAAATCAAGAGAGCGGCCATTTTTTTAATAATGTGGCTTATGCTGCATATTTGGACGAGTCTATTACCGGAAGGGATCAAAAGGACGAAGGGGACGCGAAGAGGACGAAGAAGAAGCGGCGTAATGTAAGAAGCGTGCTCGATCCCCAGATCCCGACTATATCGATCCCGGGGCGCATTTTAACACGAGCATATAACGGTTCGCATAAACCCGACCGTGAGAAAACGTTTTAGAGCTCGGTAAATCGTGGATGCTTCTTAACCATACAGCACACTCCTTATAGATACGATACCGATAGTACATAGACCACCGTATGTGCAACATATATTTATATATGGCGCATTCCATCCCACATCGGACGGTTTCAAAAACTTTTTTTTTTAATTTTCTCAATTTTTTTATATGTTTGAGTACCCATCAAAAGACCCCTCCTGTTAAAATTTGAGATTTTTTTGATTACCCGTTGAAAAGATATTAAATTAACAAAAGAACCGCTCTTTTTTTGGTATTTTGGTCATAACTTCTTTAATAATGGTCCAAATCAAAAGTTTTTTTTTCAAAATTTTTGTTTTTTATGGCCTTTTCAGAAAAAAATACAACAAAAATATGTGACGTGTTTTTGAATGAGTTTTTTGAGTTTCGAACGTTAAATCGCGTTTTCAAAAGTGAATGTCATTTTTTATTTTTTTATTTATTTTTTGTTTCAAACATCTATTTATTCAACAATTTTTAAGACTAGTCCGATCGTGGGATCTCAATGACTACTATTTTTTTTCGATTTTTGAAAATAAAAAAAAAAAAAAATTTTTATGAATACCAATTTTTGTTACTGTATAGTATTTTTTTCAACATTTATAATTTATTTTGACACTTTTTTATTGTTAGTAGGTTCTTAAAACTAATAATTAATCGTCAAGTCTGTTTATTAACAACAATAACAACAGTTTTTATTTATTCACGTATTTTTTTGAAAACCTTACATATACGATTATATCCTAAATTAGAATATTCTTTGCCAATACGTTTCCGTTGCTCATTGGAATAATTGAATGAAATTTTTGTGTCCCCCTGTGATTGTTTTATTTCTCATGTTTCTCATGTGAAAATTTGACAGCAATATTCGGTAGACTATTTAGGTTCAATGTCCACTCATACAATTCTTCAACTGTTGTTATTTGCTCATCGATTAATTATTAATTTTAAACATCTGTTAACAATGAAAAAGTGTCCAAATTAATTCAAAGTAATTAAAAAAATACTATACAGTAACAAAAATTGGTATTCATAATAATTTACAAAAAAAAAAAAAAAATGTTTTTAATTTTCAAAAATCGAAAAAAAAATAGTAGTTATTGAGATCCCACGATCGGACTGGTCTTGAAAATTGTTGAATAGATGGATGTTTGAAACAAAAAATTAAAAAAAAAAAATAAAATGACATTCACTTTTAAAAACGCGATTTAAAGTTTTAAACTCAAAAAACTCATTCAAAAACGTGTCGAATATTTTTGTTGTATTTTTTTCTGAAAAGGCCATAAAAAAACAAAAATTTTGAAAAAAAAACTTTCAATTTGGACCACTAGTAAAGAAGTAATGACCAAAAGACCAAAAAAGAGCGGTTTTTTTGTTAATTCAATATCTTTTGAGCGGGTAATCAAAAAAATCTCAAAATTTAACAGAAAGGGTCTTTTGATCGGTACTCAAAAATATAAAAAAATAGAGGAAATGAAAAAAAAAAGTTTTTCAAACTGTCCGATTTGGGATGGAATGCCCCATATATATCCAGGTAAAACCTAGGTTCTGTATGGTGTGCGTTGTCTCCTGGCTCTTACAAGTCGATATAGCTAACCTATGGCTGCAAACTTTGTGTATATAGACAAACCGTAAACTGACTATCTATACACATAGAAAATGCCTCTCCCTTGCCGATGTGGCTTTAGCCCAATTCGTGATATCCGCATCTCTCTCTCTCTCTCTCTCTCTCTCTCTCTCTCTCTCTCTCTCTCTCTCTCTCTCTCTCTCTGTCTCTCGGGGTTATCGGTCATCGAGATGGAGGCCACCGCGGGGCATTCATCAAGTGGCGAGTTAAGACTGGTGCCAACTCAATTAACGCCGGGCGTAAGTCGTCCAGGGGAATACGCCCTGCGACTTTGAGACGATGAATGGCCCGCGTATATAATACACACGCTCTTCCTCTCTGTCTCTCTCCCTCTCTCTCCCTCGCATTTTGCGCATAGCGATCATTCCAAGAGACGCCAAGTGGATGCGGATGAAACGACGAGACGATGAGACGGAAACGCGAGTTTTACCTCGCTCGAGTTATTCCGTCGGCGCGAGATTCGAATAAATCCACGGCGCAGAGTGTTTATCATCATAAGTGCCCCGCGAATTTCCACTTTTCCTGGACGAGCATCTTAAGAATTTCTCATTTGCTACCGAGCGATGCTGACGAAGCTACGCGTACACTGATGTCTCATTGATGCATGTTTCTTTGCATTCTTTCCAGAAACTCGAAAGAATTCGCAAAAAAATCAATATTTAGTGCATGTGCAATGAGAGAGAGAGAGAAGAGAGAGAGGGAGAGAGCTTTTTTTCGAGCTATAAAAATAGCCTCTCACATCTTGGCGCCGGTTAATCGTTGATAAACCGTGTTTGTGTGTGTCTGTGTGTATGTTATGCATATATGTGGGGTTGTATGAGTTTTACCTCGCTCTCACAGCAATTATGCTGAAGATGGTGCAAGGGATGAGATGTATGAGTCTGTTGATTCTGCTGATGCTCTCTCTCAGCGTTCTTCGTGTTTTCGCTTTTGCTCGTGTATTCTCCAGCTTTATTCCTGGGTGTCTGTTGGTTTGTGCGTGTGTGTGTGTGAGAGTGTCTGGGTATGTGCTTTTCTGGTGAGATACCCCGAAAGAAAGTGTTTAAGGCGAAATACATGTGCCCAGACACGAAGAGTTAAATGCCCGTCTCGCGGTATAAACTAAATGCGCGGCAACCTTGAGTAATTTTCCCGTCGTCGAGAAAGCTTATATTCATCTTAATATAGATTTTCGTCACCCCTTTTAATGGTATTCTCTCTTTTTTTTGTGTGTTTTTATCTCTCCACACGCCTGGCAAAATAAATCGCATTTGAATTCCGTTGCACAAAGGTTTCTTTATTTTATGCAGACCATTCGAATGCCGCTGTCAGCGCCGGGAAGTGAAGCCAGAGGGATGCAGAAAAATTTCATTGATAAATTTCATAAAAGTCAAACATGGTTTCTCAGACAAATTTCCTTCTATTTCCAATATTCTTATCAATTTACACTGCGGCGCCGCACAAAAAGTTTCACTACGCTTTTAAAAATACAGATATTTAAATTCGACAAGCGGCATTTTGAAGGGAATATATTCAGCTGTCTTTCGCTTTTTCCAAAAAATGTTTGCGATTTTTTTAAAGCCCGGTAAAGCTCTTTGAAACATGCTCGTTGCGTGACTTTTTTTTTGCTTTGAAATTCTAGGCGCGTGCAAATTTTTTTAAAATGTTTTTCGCATGAAAAACTTGTGGGGGGGAGTATAAGCTTCAATTTCGTTTTTTAAAAAGTTTCGTACGATTTTTTGTCGCAGAAATATTCAGATTTTTGCAAAAAACAACCATGTTTATAAAATGTAGCGTCACTCTAAAACTACTGGGTTTTCGCGAAGTTACTAAGAGGGTAAAAAGTTGCATACAATTATTCTGGATGTAATGAAATTTTTTCAGAATTTTTTTTCAAAATTTTTTTTTCGAAAATTTTTCCCATCAACGAGATACTTTTTATCTTAAACAATCGGGACTTCTGCGGATTTTTTTTGAAATTAATTTCATGCAGAATATGGAGACGTGCAGGCATCTTTCACGACCCACACAATTTTGGCCCGGACACAAATGACCCATCGTCACTGTTTGAGGATTAATTTACTAAAATATTGGCGCAAGTGGTCGAATATTGGGACATTTGCCTTAATTACTTCATCGGTCAATGATCTCCAATGATTTTTCGAACCTAACGATTTGGGGATGTTTCTTCGGTGTCACTGACCATTTTATCTCTCTCTCTCTCTCTCTTTCTCCCCGAGTTAAGGAAGTCAACGACACAAGATGCATTTCACCGTGAGTTATAAATATAGACCAGGCACAAACGTCAAGTTTATCTTTATTGAAGTTTATGCGAGTGAGGTTGAAACGTGTGGCCTGACAATGTCTCTCTCTCTCTCTCTCTCCCCCCCCTCCTCTCTCTCTCTCTCTTTTGCTCTCTCTCTCTCTCTCTTTCGCTCTCTCTCTCTCTCTTTCCGCCGCACATCGCACTGATCTCTAGTGCTATGCGAGGCTCAGGGCTCTCTTGTGCTCGATCTTTTACGACACGCGAGATCGTTGAGCTCTCGCACGCGCGCTCGTATTGTATGACCACGACGACGACGACGACGACGAGTCTCGCGGATCATCGCGTCGCCTCGCACATAGTATAACCATGGGTCCATGCACATATATTTATATATATGCGATATGTCTTTGGCAACAAGAGAACAGATTACGATTGTTCAGTTTGTCCTGTGCAGTGTACCTCGAATGAGCATGTGTTTGCTCTTTTACCCTCGCTCGCATTACGCTTCATTTCATGGAACCAACGAAGAAATTTTTTTTTTCTCTCTTCAAACCGTAATATCACGCTGCATTGTATAATAAGGCGCTAAATCACGCAGCCATGAACAAGCACCTTCTAATCAATAGCCCTGCGTCATTCCATGCCAAATCGACCAAGAGTTGGAATCCACCCCTTTCAATTTCGATGAAATTTGGTCAGAAGTTTTCGTTTTGAACAAAACGAAGTTCTACCAAAGAAAAAGAATTTTATAAAAAATTTTCGAAAGTTATGAAAGATTTAAAATTTCACCATTTATTAAATCTTTCAAGTTTATTTTTTAAATATCTCGGAAACTATTATAGTTATGAAAAAATCGTTCTCGGTTCGTCTCGAAGAGTATACTTGTAGCTACGAAATAAAAATATTCCAAAAAATGTAACGAACAAAATTGTTTGAAAAATGATGAATTTGAAGAATATTGAATTTTTTAAAATCGTGCAAATCCACGATCAACATTAAATTTTTTGGTTCAACTTTTTTTCATATAATACCTTGTACTGATCTTAAAAAATCCTGAAATTTTCAGAAAGGTATTTTTTGTTTTTTCAAAAATATGAATTTTTGAATTGTTAAAAATAGTGTAAATTCACGATCAACACTCAATTTTTAGTTAATTTTTTTTTTATATAACACCTTGTACTGATCTTAAAAGATCCTGAAGTCTTCATTTTTTTTTGTTTCAAAAATATAAATTTTTGAATTTTTCTAAAAAAAAGTTTTTTCTTTTTACCTCTCAGTTAAGTGAAGTTGAGCAATTATGTAGTTTTGTAATTTTCAGCAGTAAAAAAAAACACCATCAGTACAAGACAGTACAATGTAACCAAAAATTCAATGTTGATCGTGGATATAGACGATTTTTCAAAATTCAAAAATTCATATTTTTGAAAAAACAAAAAACACCTTTCTGAAAATCTCAGGATCTTTTAAGATCAGTATAAGGTCTTATATAAAAAAAATTGAACCAAAAATTAATTGTTGAAAATGGATTTTCACGATGTTTGAGAATTCAAAATTCTCCAAATTCATCATTTTTCAACACTTTTGTTTCGGAATTTTTTTTTCGTAGCCACAAGTATACTCTTCACGACGAACTCAGAACGATTTTTTCGAAAGTATAATAGTTTTCGAGATATTTAAGAAATAAACTTGAAAGATGTAAAAAATTCGTTTTATTAAAAACGAAAACTTCTGACCAAATTTCATCGAAATTGGAAGGGGTCGATTCCAACTCTTGGTCGATTTGACATGGAATGACCCCTTGCATTATGTAAAATTGCATCGTAGAGAAGACCGAGGCAGCAGGAAACGTCCCGACGCTAACTCGAAATTTTCCCGCCAGCGGAAAATTCTATATACAACTTTTACTCCAAAAATGCGGATATTTCGGCTCGAAATGGTAATTTCCTCCAAGAATAAGATTAAAAAAACAGTTTTTGGTCGGGAGAAGTGAAATGAATGGGCTTGGATCTGATTCGCGTTTCTCGCAGATTTCGCACAAAAATAAAACGAAGAAGACAAGGTCAACCTAAGACAAGTAATCCGCTTGACTTCTGAAAGGGTCCAACTGGATGATCTTTGAATTCCATGAAGAGGAATTGAATTCCATGTTTGTTTGAGTCGAGTATATCGGGAATAATCGAGGAATGCTGCGTGCGATGCTGATTCGTATATCGAGCCACTGTTTGTACGGCGGAATGAGTTATTTCAAGCTGATGAGAGATGAGCTTTCTGCCCGATGAATCGGTCGTTCACTGAAAGCATGCGGACAAATTTCCGACCTTGAACGCACCCGCGATTCACGAGTGTCTTGATGCGCCAACAGAAACGAGCTTGCGCCTGAGTGCGTCTCTCATCTCTCTGTACGGAAGACTCTAAGTGACGCGTCGAGTGACGTTTCATTAACACTCGTCCGTCCACAAAGTACATCGCGTGTAAGTGCCAGCGATGTAATTCCGTATACAACGATACACCCTGCGTCATGCTACATAGTACAGTATTACTAGACAGGCCCAATTTTAGCCGAGCACGAGACAGGGACCATTACCTTACCTCGAATATTTGGCTCTGTTTCTTTTCACTCTTTAATACTTTTAAGACGGTGTTCTGGTCTAGAGACATAAATTTTGAGCAGTGATTTTTGACAAGCTGTTTTCGAGCGAAAAATGGTCATATCGAGATCATAAAAAGAGCATTTTGAACCTCCAAGATTCTAGTTTTCAGATCTTTTAGTTAATAATTTTTAGGAGCAACACTTCTTACGCAATCCTAAAAAATAGAGCGCAAAAAAAATTTGGCTAATTTTTGACATTTTATTTTTTGGTCCACAAGCTCGGACATTTTTTTTCCAGCTAAATCAATGTATGAACCTGTTTATTCAACTTTAAATTTCTTTTTCTTCTTCTTTTTTCTCTACGTTGATTTCTCTCGAAGATATCCGACTTTAAACGAAAAAGGATCCTTTTGTCTTTAAGCGGTGATATCTCACCAACCAATAGTTGTACAGAAAATAAAAGGGCAGTTTCGGAAACTAGATTAAATTTCCTACAAGATTCTTCAAGATCTTTTGGAAAAAAAAAATTTTCTACCCTCAATATTGAGTTGAACAAAGTACAAAAAAGTGACTTTCTGCCTTGTTTTGGTAAATCGATCGCAGCTTTGCTAATATTGGAAGGTTAATGTTTTCAGGCATTTTTATAGCTCAATGTACCCGCAATGATCCTGTATGTTTGCAGATCGATTCATTGAACGGTTTTTCCGGACCATTTAATCAAAATTTCAAAAAAAATTAAAAGAGCAAGTTTTTTGTTTCTAAACATCGGGTAATCTACCTAAAAATAGAAAAATTCATTTTTGTCCAACTTTTCTTACAATTCTGCATCTGTTACCGGTTAAATTTGAAAAAAAAAATTAAAAAATTGAAAAAAATCGGTAAATTGGTTGAAGAAGAACTTGAGATATCATGTCAGCCGTGTTAAGAAAAGTAGTTTCAAGAAAAACGTCCAATTTGCTCCGACGTTACGGGGGTAGTTGCTACGTCACTAAAATAGCCATAACTCTGCAAATTATTGGAATTAAACAATTTCCTTTCGAGAATATATTCTTCAAGGACTAAACTTTAAGAATATGCCCCAAAAATGGTTTTTTCAAAATTCTAGACCAAAATACTCCTTTAATTGACTCCGATCATGGCAGATACCTTTTATCACCCTTTGCTGATGCATTTTTTTTGCTGATTATGAAACAGTCCCAAAAAAGTGGTTTTTAAAAATGTTTTTCTTTTCTTCTGCCAAAGCTTTCCTCTGAGATTTTGAATGAAAACGCTTAACCAGTCGTGAATTTCTAATTCGATGAATGCATTCTCATACAGTTACAGAAAAATCTCATTCACTGTTTTTAAAGATGGAGGGAGAGAGCGGAACTTGAGAGAAGAGGCGCAATGACAGGTGGACGTGTAGGCTATCGGGACGAGTCTATTAAATCGGCAAAAGCCACACACGAGACAGCGATAGCCAGCACCTCTTTCTCATCCTCAACCATGCACCCTTCCTCCTACTCTTCTTCCTCTTCTTTATCTTCTTCTTCTGCTTCTTCTTGCCTATATTACCATTCCACGTCGTAAGTTATCTCCGGTGACAGTGCATGCGCATAGAAGTGTCTTTCTGCGTGATACCTTCTGACTTGTTCCTCGTTCAATTTCTTATCCTCGACTTGTTCTCTGGCTCCTTGCGCTCAACGTTCGACTCAACTGATCGTGTTCGACGCGCGGTTGTACACCGCATCGAGCGACGAGTTTTCACAGAGGGTTAAGATTATTCTACGGTTGAGGCAACCGACTCGCGTTGTATCTGTAAATCGCCATGGCGAAGTAAAAGTGAGGACAAAAAGTACCGGCAGGCGCTGTTAATGAGTTTTTGAGCATCAGCATTTAACGTCAGCTTGGAAAATCTCTGCGAGTGCTCGATGGGGAATGATAAATCATTCGATCAATGACAAGTTCCACCATTTTCTGTAAAATGGAGTAAGAAGGCACACTTACAGTTCCAACACTTATTTCTATACTGGAAAACATCTCTGACACGATAAAACATTCTCGGCCGGTCACTTACCGACGTTAGAGCTCGCCCCGAAGTCGGTAAAGAGGGAATCGCTGGATTTGAGACCCGGAGACTTGCAATCTGGCAGGCTCGTAAAATAAAATAGTTGTCAAGTCATCTTTTGTCGTGGTAGAGATATTTCTGGCAGACAAACAAACGGTAGAGCTGTAAATGTGTCAAAAAAACGAAAGGAGTAGTTTTTTAAAAACTCGTTCATATCGCCAACACCCGATGAGAAATCCAACAGGAAATTCTTGTGTAACCTTTCAATCTTCTCTCGTTTCTCGTCGTTCTTTGAAAAGAAAAAAGAAAATACAACATCGATGCATCGAGCTGCTACAGCCACGTGCATAATGTACCTATGCCTATCTGGTATATGTACTATTCGCCGTGGACTGTAAATCAAGATAGGGTTTTACGTAATGAACAACCACCGCGCGGCCTACGTCTTAATTAGGAAAAAATAATTTAAAAAAGTAGGGTTTGCGCGGGTCTTGTGGCAACGCGAGCATCCGTTTCTACTGATCCCGGGTGGAGTTAAGGGGCGGCAGTTGCATTCTCATTAACGTGTCCCGCTGTGGCTCCTGAATATGCGCTCGCGCGAGCTCTATGTTCGCTCTTCGGGATCCACTGCGCGTCCCTCGACTTGTTGTGCATCAAGAGTTTTCTCGTCGCCGTTGAGCGCGCGCTCGCGCGCTGTACGAGAGCGCAATGCGCGCATAAACGATCGAGCTCCACGACTTCTCTTTCCCCGATACGCAAACGCTATTTATCTTAACCCCTTGCATACGAATTCGCGGAAGGTGCCTCGACGATCGTTACCAAGCTTCCTCGCGTTCTTGGAGCAATTGATTCTTATTTCTTGCCGTTGGTGCATATTCGCTGTGCGCACACGCGCGGATACTTGCTCAATGTCTTTCGGTGGAAAGGGCGCATAGTGATCGGTTTGCGGATAAATCGTGTTATATGCTATGTAGAATCGCCCCGAACTATCGTATTTATTCGCTCGCGAAACTTCCTACGCATGAACATGAATTAACGATAGAGAAAAGAGCGCGGCAGCTCATCTTCGATTCCACCGCATCGCGCGGATGCGAATCTGTGTAAGAAGTCCCACGAATGGTCTATATTCGCCGTATAATTAACGTTGAGCAGGATTATTCGCGTTTCAGAACTTTGCGAATCGTTTTTTGAGATCCTTCCGACCGATAGTTTGGTCACGATACTCGTTCAAAAATGGACAAGGTCGAATCGACCCAGATAAGTGTGACCACGGAGGTTTGTATCGAGTAATTTCGAATGGTTCGGTAGATTTGAATCGTAAGGAGCCCTGTTGAAAACCAGGTGTCTTCTCTTCAACAAACGTGTTCATCATTCGAGGGCATTCTTTATCAGGAGCTCCTTCGAAGGAAAAATCGTGACTTCCCGTAGAGTTTCGAATTGCCAATATGAGAGTCTCGAGCGAAGTACTTTCTGGGCGATTATTTTTATCGCTATTCATACTGTACAGCCTCGAATGTCTCACTCCAATAAGGAACGCACATCATATACCCCCGGTGACATAATTAATGTCTCTGCATCCTCGTAATTGCAGCTGGACCGAGTTCGCAGAAAATTGATGATCTCTAGCGCGGGTGTTCTCTCTTACTCTTTTTCTTGGACATTATCTTTCGCAACCGTGCACGATTAACTATATATATGTATATATATATACATATATATATATATATATATATATATATATATATATATATATGGGCTATTTCATGTCAAATCGACCACTTTTGAACCCGGCCCCTTTCGATTTGGTTGAAATTTTTTGTTCTTTTTCTACTCAATTAAAGACACTTTTCAGGACATTTTCAATTTTTTTTACCCAACCCTAAAAAAGTTATGAATTTTTCAAAAAAAGGCTTGTTTTTTCAAATAGCTATAACTTCTCCAAAAATTGACTAATCGGGACGTTTTTTTTCAAAATTTTTGTCTTTAGATGTACTTTCCGAAAAAAAATACAAACAAATTTTAAGATATTAAAATCTATGAAATTTTTCACTTTTTCGAGAAAAATCATCGTTTTCTCGGAGATAACATTTTTTTTTTTTCAACTCAAAAAATACTTTGATCAATTCTAGAAAGAATGCCGCCCTAACTGGAGTGGGCCCAAGTATCCTTCTATTTTTTTATCGATTAGAAAAGAAAAAAAAAATTCCAGTTGGGCTTATTTCACAAAACAACACTCTAGAATTTTTTTGAGGATTTATAAAGGACCTCAGAGTTTGAAAAATTGAGAAGAAAATAAAATCGAAAGGGGTAATCCTAAAAAAAAAAAAATTTCAAAAAAGTGCATAAAAAATAAGACACCTATAAATAATTTGTTTGTATTTTTTTCAATCAAAGAGGAAATATAGAAAGCTAAGACGAGCTAAAATTGAAAAATATTCGATTCAAGATGATATGCAATGGATGTCTTTTTCAAAAGCCTGTGGCTTAGTCAAAAATGGGCCCAAATGACATTTTTTTTTTGTTTTTGGATGTAATTTTTGAAAAAATACAAAAAAAGTGTTTATAAGTGTCTTTTATTTTTTCTTTCACTTAAAAAAAAAATTTCGAGGATTACCACTTTCGATTTTATTTTCTTCTCAATTTTTCAAACTCTGAGGTCTTTATAAATCCTCAAAAAAATTCCAGAGTGTTGTTTTGTGAAATAAGCCCAGCTGGGATTTTTTTTTTTAATCGATAAAAAAAAATAGAAGAAATTCGGCTCACTCCAGTTAGGGCGGCATTATTTCTGGAATTGATCGAAGTATTTTTTTAGTAAAAAAAAAATCAAAAATGGCATCTCTGAGAAAACGATGATTTTTCACGAAAAAGTGAAAAATGTCATAGATTTTAATATCTTAAAATTTATTTGTATTTTTTTTCAGAAAGTACATGTAAAGACAAAAATTTTGAAAAAAAACCGTTCCGATTAGTCAATTTATGAAGAAGTTATAGCTATATTTGAAAAAACAAAAGCCTTTTTTTTGAAAAATTCATAACTTTTTTAGGGTTTGGTAAAAAAAATTGAAAATTTCCTGAAAAATGTCTTTAATTGAGTAGAAAAGGAACAAAAAATTTCAACCAAATCGAAAGGGGTCGGGTTCAAAAGTGGTCGATTTGACATGGAATGCCCCGCATATATATATATGAATGTAAGCTCGGTTGTTAATTGCTGGAGAATTTACTCCCCCATTCCGGCAGCTTTATTATCGTATTTATCCTCTCTCGCTGCTGTCATTCGTCGAAGGTAAATTATCATAATATAAAAAATATATTGCATATCGAGTCTCGACTGTGCACGTACGGCGCTAATATAATCAATTCGTGACAAAAATCAGTCAAAGATAAATTAAAACCGAAAGAATCATTAAAATCTGGATTAAAAGGAAAATCAGCATGATCGTATAATTTATTGATTGTAATGAATGATTAATATCGATGTAATTTACCGAATACCTTGGTTGAAATATCTTACGGATAGGTCTCAATCCACGTGAGTTTCGCGATATGACTTCTTTTTGTATATGCGAGAAAAAACGAGGCTCACATGGAGCAAGAATGCGGTTGATCGCGCCTCGATCATTTTTCCTCGTATCTATGTAATTACGCATGTGTGTATATATATATATATATATATATATATATATATATATATATATATATCTTTCGCTATTACGTGGTCCAGGGCTCACGCGGTTATGTACCATGTACAGAGATGTATGTGCGCAGTATATAACGGGAGTAGAAAGTACGTAACGAGATGTGCGTAGAAAAAAACATTGTGAATGTGTCTACGCGGAGAGAAATGCGTTTTTAATTCATTTGGACATAAGTTACTTTGTAATGTGTAATAGTGTAATTACACAAATAGGCTTGATTATATTATTTTCTCTGACAGAAAAGTTTTTCATCCTGACCGCTGGAAGTGCGTACAGTTTAATCGAATTTAGGATAATTGTATTTATGAATGTATTTGATTTTAAAAATTAATTGTAAAATAAAATAGATTTTAAAATTTTTCTAGCGCCGTCAAAATTCAAGATATCCGAACGATCTTTGCGCCGTTCTCTTCGTTATCAAGCGCCTTATCGACTGATAAAAAGAAATCCCCGATCGGATAAAGTGGTCCGGAGTTATGGCTCGAAATATTGGTTTTTTGACGTTTTTCGATCGATTCTAACCAAATCAGTTTTGGGCATTTTTAAGCATCATCCCTAGAAAATTTTACCCCTCGTTAATTATACCCTAGTTAATTATAAGTACTTAAAGTATCGCAAAATATACTTTTGACAAGAATTTTTTTCCATGGGCATCTAGAGATAAACATTTCTTTATCAAACGCGTATGTGCTGCATTAGACTGATTCAAAATAAGCGACTATTTTTTATTTTCGAAATAACATTTCAAATACTTTCGGGGAGGTGAAAAAAGATGCCTGTTAAAAGCAAAGCTCTTAATATAAATATTTAGAAATGTCTCATCGCAAATTTCTATTTCCCATTTAATAACAAAGAAAAAAAATCAAACTTTGAAATCTTGTATCTCGGCTTCAAGTCAATATACCGAATCGACCGATACGTATTCTTGAAGGAAATTGAACGCTCTACGAAAAAGATCTCCTATGATTTTTCGATAAACTCACTCCTTCAACAGTTATTCGCGGTGTAATATAAATGAGGCATTCCACGTCAAATCACGCAGTCATCGGCCTGACCCTCTTGGATTTTTATGTCCAATGAATTGTTAGAATTTTTAGAATTTTTTTTTCATTTCTTAAGCGTTGCCCGAGCTAAAAAATCATTAAATTGAGGTAAAACATGAAGAGGGGCCTTTTTTAAATTAATGAAATTTTTTTCACAGAAATTAGGGCCTAAAACAGATGTTTTCGTCATAGTTTGATAATGGGCCAAAAATAATGACTTTTTTTTTTGTATTTTAATTAATTTTTTAAAATAATTTCTTATTTTCATTGCTTCTTGAACTGAGATTAACATCGACAAAAATATTTTTCTAGTGAAACTCTATTTTCTTTTCCTCGGTTTAAGAGTGCAACGACAACATTTTTCGAAAATTTATTAGCCTTAACGACCAGAAATAAAACGGATGATTCAAAGACAATTAAAAAATTAAAATTAAAAAAAAATAGTAATTATTTTTCGCCCATTATCGAACTATGACGAAAATATCTGTTTTGGGTCCTAGTTTCTGTGAAAAAAATTTCATTAATTTGAAAAAGGCCCCTCTTTATGTTTCCCTTAATTTCATAATTTTTTTCATCGGGCAACCTCTAAAAAATGAAATAAAAATTTCTAAAAATTTGAGGTCATATTTTGGGCCAAACGAAACCCTCAATTCATTGGACATCAAAATCCGAGGGGGTCAGGCCGATGACCGCGTGATTTGACGTGGAATGTCCCATACGTATATCAGACTGTGAATATGGGTGAACTGTTGGTCATTCCTTTAAACATTAGGTAATTTATGTTAATGCAATTTAAACTTTTGTTTCAACAAAAATTGTACGATATTTAGTAACAAGTTAAAACATTTTGCCAGAAAATTAAAAAACAAAGTGAAATTTACTCTAAATTTAACTTTAACCTTGAATAACTTTTGAAGGAGTGAGTTTATCGAAAAATCATGAGAGATCTTTTTTGTAAAGCGTTCAATTCTCTACAAGAATATGTATCGTTTATTTTGGTACATTGACTTGAAGCCGAGATATAAAATTTCAAATTTTTTTTTTAAATGCTTTTAACGGGCATTTTTTTCACCTTCCTGAAAGTATTTAATATGTTATTTCGAAAAACAAAAAATAATACCTTTTTGAATCAGTCTAGTGCTGCATGCTCCTTCAATCGGTGGATCGGAACGGGGACGACGACAAAATTGCTTGATAAACGGAGTAGTCGCGAGTAATCGGGTATTATAATGAGGATAAATCATTATTGCGAGAGTGAGCGCGAGCGTTATTCTCGCGCGTGCATCAAGTCGCACGTTGCGACTCGGTTAACTGACCGAGTCGCGAGCGCGGGACTTTCGATTTTCTCGCATGGAGTCGTATAAGCGCTGAGATTGAAATATGAAAAAAATGTAAAAAAAAAAAACAGTGAGCCGAAATAAACGATTGCATTGCTACCAATATATATATATATGTGCAGCGCGAATTCGCTCGGCAGTACTTTACGTGATGCAATATCGTAGTGGTCAAGCTCGAAATCCAACGACCTGGTGTGCTCGTCCTCGTGATCCTTTTATGCTCATTTTGACCCCTTTGGCTCTCGAATTTCACGTATATTCCAGATTACGAACGTGCTGGAGCAAGATCCTGGAACAAGATCCTTCTTGCTGCGAAGAGATAAATATGGACGTCGTTTATTTTCATTCAAAATCCTTTCTTGAATGTGCAAATTGACCATTCGACGGATTCGGCCCAACTCGAACGAAAATTTCTCTAAGAATTTTGTGGGCTCGATACTTTTAAGTTTAATCTAGTCAAGTTGAACTTGGTAACGATGACGATCGAGCAACTGCAATACAGTTTACATTGCGTTAGGTCAGTGAGCAATAACGTACGTAAATTATGTATGCAAGAGCTCAGTGAATGAGAGAGAGAGAGCCTCGATACGTAATAACAATGACGATAAAAATATATATCCACGTACGAGAATATGGCGCCCGTAAGCGAATTCGCCGAAATTCAAAAAACCTCTCACTCCGCAAACTTTCTCGCCTGCCTTTCTCGCGGGTGTACCGAAAAACAAGCGATATAACACTTTGTAAAAAGAGTGAGCGTGAAAAGTCTTTTTTTCGCGGTTCCTTTTTTGCTCGGGTTTGAGACTTTTTTCTTTCTTTTAATATCCTATGTTGCGTCACACGTCAATTTATACGACACATCTCATCTCGCAGTCCTCATATATACACATGCCTGGTTTACTTTCGGTTGCTCGGCGCTATGTACACTTTCGTTTCGATCCGTCATGCCCGGATGCTCCAACAGACAAGTCCGTGTGTGTCTGCGTGTATGTTTGTGTCCGAGTGGGATGCTTTGCGTAACGCTGTACGGCAAAAGCAGTAGGGAAAACGAAAATAAATAATTACAAAAAAATAAGTTAAATAATATATAATAATAGTATATTTATTAGACTGATATTAAAAAAAAGCGACTATTTTTTGTTTTTCGTAGTAACATATTAAATACTTTCGGGAAGGTGAAAAAAGATGCCTGATGTTAAAAGCAGAGGTCTTAATATAAATATTTAAATATGTCTCATCGCAAATTTCTATTTCCCATTTAAATAACACGGGAACATTTTTTTTTTCAAACTTTGAAATTTTATCTCCCGGCTTCAAGTCAATGTACCAAAATGCAGGGCACATATTCTTGTAGAGGATTGAACGCTCTACAAAAAAGATCTCTTATGATTTTTCGATAAATTCACTCCTTCAAAAGTTATCCAAGGTTAAAGTTAAATTTAGAGTAAATTTCACTTTTTTCTTTAGTTTCCGGCAAAATGTTGAAACTTATAACTAAATATCGTAAAATCTTTCCTGAAACAAAAGTTTGAATTGCATTAACATAAATTTTACCTAATTTTTAAAGAAATTACCAACAAATGTAAGTTCACCCATTTTCACATTCTAATATACATATGGAGCATTCCACGTCAAATCACGCGGTCATCGGTCTGACCCCCTCGGATTTTGATGTCCAATGAATTGTGGATTTCGTTTGGTCTAAAATATGACCTCAAATTTTTAGAAATTTTTATTTCATTCTTTAGGGGTTGTGCAAGCTAAAAAATCATTAAATTGAGGGAAAACATAAAGAGGGCCCTTTTCAAATTAATGAATTTTTTTTTCACAGAAACTAGGGCCCAAAACAAATATTTTCGTCATAGTTCGATAATGGCCCAAAATAATTACTTTTTTTTTTTAAATTATAATTACGATTTTTTTAATTTTTTTTAACTATCCGTTTTATTTCAGGTCGTTGAGGCTAATAAATTTTCGAAAAATGTTGTTTCACTCTTAAATCAAGAAAAAAAATAAAGTTTCAATAGAAAAATATTTTTGTTGTTGTTATTCTCACTTCAAGAAACAATGAAAATAAGAAATTATAAAAAAAAATTAATCAAAATACAAAAAAAACTAGTAATTATTTTTGGCCCATTATCGAACTATGACGAAAATATCTGTTTCGGGCCTTAGTTTCTGTGAAAAAAATTTCATTAATTTGCAAAAGGCCCCTCTTCATCTTTTCCCTCAATTTAATTATTTTTTAGCTCGGGCAGCCCTTAAAAAATAAGATAAAAATTTCTAAAAATTCAAGGTCATATTTCGGACCAAACGAAGCCCACAATTCATTGGACATCAAAATCCGAGGGGTCAGGCCGATGACCGCGTGATTTGACGTGGAATGCCCCATATATATTAGAAAGTGAATAACTTTTAAAGAAAAATTTATCGAAAACTATAACGAAAAATTATAAGAGATCTTTTTTGTAGAGCGTTCAATTCTCCATAAGAATATGTGTCTTTCACTTTGGTACATTGACTTGAAACCGAAATATAACATTTCAAAGTTTGAAACTTTTTTTCCTGTGTTATTTAAATGGGAAATAAAAATATGCGATGTGCGATCGCTAAATATTATTATTAAGAGCTCTGCTTTTAACAGGCATCTTTTTCACCTTCCCAATAGTATTTAATATGTTACTTCGAAAAACGAAAAATAGTCGCTTTTTTTGAATCAGTCTGATGTTTATTAATGCCTTAATAGATGTATAAAGAAGTTAAATCAGCCTCAAAGGAGTGTTCTGCTCTAGAATTTTGAAAAAATCATTTTTTTGCATATTCTTAAAGTTTAGACCTTTAAGAATATATCCTCGAAAAAAAAAATTTTAATTCCAATAATTTACTGAATTATAGCTTTTTTAATGACGAGCGAATCGGACTATAGGCGTTTGTCTCAAAACTAATTTTCTCAACAAAACGCTCAAAATATATGTCTCTAGACCAGAATGCCGCCTTAATAATTTGAGTAACGATTAAATTAACAAAATATATCACAGTTTGTTTTCCCCATCGATTCGTCACGCGTCCAAAATTCATTTCCATCCTCCATTGACAAGGAGTGAGTCTATCGATCGATTTTTCATTTTCGTTCGATCATGATCAATCGCAATTTATCTACGATGACACTACAAGATAAGATATCAAATTTCCGCATAAATGGCATCCAGAGGAATGGAGCTAATTTTGGATGACAATTTTGGTCCAATCGAACTATTAACGACTCGAATTCCACAAAGCAAAACACTACAGGTAAAAGATGTGATCTAGTCTTTATTCCTGCTCCGTTGGAACGCCTATCTTCGCTTATACGTCGACCATATCGCGAATTCATTCTGTACAGCGAATAAACGGAACACGAAATCGTTGTCCGCCCGCGAGAACACTTCCTGGTTATCCCGGAGCGAAAAGGCCTAGGTTTACGGTGCTTCGCGAGGTACAAAGCCGTAAAACGGGATAAGTGAGTGAGCCGAGAAGGAGGAAGACGCGCAAGAAGGCTGCTTGAACGCTCGTAGAAACTCTTCGCGTGTACAAAACACAGGCCATCTTGTGGTTCGTACGCGGTTTCACCATAAAATATCGACGAACGGACTTTGTTTCCGTGAATATACCCAAGTACGCGGGTATATCGAGACATCTATTTTACGATTGAGAAGCGCTCTTTTGCTCGATCGAAGCGAGCTTCAACGATCGGGATGGGCTTACATTGTGGGATACTGGCCCACCGGGTCCGGTATCCAGATATTTTTACTTCCGCCAAGAAGCCTTCAGAAGCCAAGAGGCAAAAGCCTCGCGTGTCTCATTGAATCCAAGAAACTGTACTTTGAGAAAGGATTTTTCAGCTACAGATTTGCGGCAGAGCCAAATTCACGAGGCATCAGACGAACGAACATGTTCACGCAGCTCCTTCATTTGTTCGTTTGGCACGATAGATAATAATAAAAAAATTGGTAGACATCTAAATCGTGGATATAACCGCGCGATCATCATGAAAATACTGTCAAAATTCACGTGATCAAGTGTAAACGATTGCAAAGATGCTAGGATGAACGTTACGATGACGGTATCGAACGTTGGGACCGGCGGCGGAGCTAAATTCGCGACCGGAAGTACCGCCTGTCTCGAGAGACTTCAACGCGAGGTAAGAGAGACGCATCGACGAAATTGACGCTTGAATCGATCGCTAATTCGGATCGTTTCCGCACAGGCGCTCAATTGCCTCAATTCTTTTCCGAACAAAGTCATAGAACTGAACAGCGTGATGGAGACTCACATGCCGGATTCGATAAAGACGTCGTCGGACAGCGTCGGTCTCATTGACACGACGCGACGATTGACGGTGTCGCCATCAATTACCTCGACGATTCGGGAATACGGAATCTCATCGACTTCCGATTTTAATGGTACTTCGGACCGATTGTTTTCATTCTAATCCCGATAATTCCATTTCGCTCTTGAATCATCAGATGAATATGGGAATTGTCGCCTGGATCTTGGATCCGGCACGAGTTACCATTCATTCAGGACTTACGATCAAAATCGTGGACGTCGTGGTATCTGCAAACGACGACATTACAGATTGCGCTCTCACAAGGGTCCGCTCATGCGTCGACGACCCGGACCTCTGGGTCAGCTTCTCTTGTTCATCGCGAGTAAATTGGCCATTTGCACGAGGGCCATGGTCATAGCGCCATCTTGGTACATAATCGATCGTATAATATCAATGCTTTTCCAGAGGTAAGCAAATTTCGGACAAACTTTTCCAGTAGTGTCTGTGATGATGAGTATGACGCTTGAGCCTTAACCCAATTTTTTTTATCTCGCGCGCAGAAGGCAACTGAAAAATGCGCAGTGCGGACCCTCCGTGAACTGGAGCAGTTCCGTGTCGTCGCGTGTAAGGGCTTTCAAGGAAGATACCACGACAGTCGGCAATTTTATCAGCATTATGAGACCCACTGCTGTTCAGCTGATAGCCGACACTACAGCGGTAATGAATATTGTCATAGATAGATTAGAGCAGGGGGAGGCAAAATGGATGCCATTGAAAAAATTCTGGGGGCAAAATGGATACTATCCTAAAATTGTTTTTTTTTCGAAAATTTAAGTTGACGAGGGACAACGTCGAAATAACGATTTTCTTCGTTCCTCACATGAACTTGATGTCCAAGATGCTTGGACCAAGTTGCTTGAGGTGTTTTTGTAAAAAAAAATTTTGGGGAAATTCAATTCTAATCGTAGCTGCGTCATCTGATATGTTTTTTGAGATTATGGAATGGCCATCTTGCTGCTGGGTCATTCCATGTCAAGTCGACCAAGAGCTTGAATCGACTTTCGATTTCAATTTCGATTAAATTTGGTCAGAAGTTTTCATTTTTAATAAAACAAAGTTCCACGAGAGGAAAAAAATTAAATTTTTTTTTTTCGAAACTTATCCAAAATTCATAATTTCACGATTTTTGAAATCTTTCAAGTTTATTTTTTTAATTTCTCGAAAACTATCATAGTTACGAGAAGTCGTTTTGAATTCATCTTAAAGAGTATACTTGGGGCTACGAAAAAAAAATATTCCGAAAAAAAATTTTGAAAAATGATGAATTTGGAGAATTTTCAAAAATCGTGAAAATCCAAGTTCCGTATTAAATTTTTTGTTCAATGTTTTTTATATAATACCTTGTACTGATCTTAAAAGATCCTGAAATTTTCAGAAAGGTGTTTTTTGTTTTTTCAGAAATATGAATTTTTGAATTTTAAAAAATCTTGTAAATCCACGATCAACATTAAGTTTTTGGTTAAATTTTTGTTTATATCATACCTTGTACTGATGTTAAAACATCCTGAAATGTTCAGGATGGTCTTTTTTTGTTTCAAGAATATAAATTTTGTACCAAAATACTGTTACTTTTACTTTTTTTACTGCTCAAAATTACAAAACTACATGATTGCTCGACTTTACTTAACTGAGAGGTGAAAAAAACAAAATTTTTACCAAAATTCAAAAATTTATGTTTTTGAAAAAAAACACGATTCTGAAAACTTCAGGATCTTTTAAGATCAGTACAGGGTATTATATTAAAAAAAATATAATCAAAAATTGAATGTTGGATCGTGGATTTACACGATTTTTTTAAATTAAAAAATTCATATTTTTGAAAAAACAAAAAATACCTTTCTGAAAATTTCAGAATCTTTAAAGATCAGTACAAGGTATTATATACAATAAATTGAACCAAAAATTTAATACGGACCTTGAGTTTTCACGATTTTTGAAAATTCAAAATTCTCCAAATTCGTCATTTCTCAAAATTTTATTTCGAAATATATTTTTTTTCGTAGCCCCAAGTATACTTTTTAAGACGAATTCAGAACGATTTTTCGTAACTATAAACTTGAAAGATTTGAAAAATTGTGAAATTTTGAATTTTGCATAACTTTCGAAGCGAATTTTTTAAATTTTTTTCCTCTGGTGAAACTTCGTTTTGTTGAAAACGAAAACTTCTGACCAAATTTCATCGAAATAGAAAGGTGTCGATTCCAACTCTTGGTCGATTTGACAAGGAATGGCCCTGGTACAGCATTTTGCTCAGGCACTCAGATCATCCAAGTATTCTGGTAAAAGTGGGTTACCATAATCCTATTAGAGTATGTTGGGATGTTTTGTTTTTTAATGTGATGAGGATGACAATTTTTTAAAAGACTTTTCAACGCTTCAGAGGAAAATTGTCAAGAAAATATCAAATTTAGATCTGATTTTGAATGGGCGAGTTTATTTAGGTATACGAATGTCAATTATGATGATTCCCGCATTGTCTAATTTTTTCCCATAGTTTGGGGGGGGGGGGTTCATTTTGCCTCCAGTGTCCTTTTTGCCCCTACTTTCCCTATATACATAGGATCGGGATAAAGATCGCAATTTTAGCCTCGCCGTTTCGTTGATCTAATTCCCATCGGTACAGCTCAAGCGATGGCTTCAAGCAGTCGCTCTTAATGCCAAGCCGCCATCCGCTCAACTCGTCAATGCAACACGAACGACCGAGACCATCGATTGTTGGGCGTACGAGCTCTTCTTTCATCTAAAGTATCTCCAAGTCAATCGCGGGCGAACTTCCGAAAAGGTTTGGCTGATCAGGAAGCATTGAGATTATAAATATTTAGCGTTAATTACAAACAATTATCAATTATTATATTAATTACAATATTGAGCGTCAATTATAAAGAGTTGCTTCGCGTGCGAAAAGTACCATAAAATTAAGAACAATCAATGTGCAACCATTCCTAATGAACGATCATGAAAGTCATACTCTAAACCGCGTCTCCAGGTTTCCACTGAGGAAGAACCATCGAGCATAGAAGACGATGCGACTCATATTAATCTCTGGCATCGTTTGGTTCAGCTTCGCGACAATTACATAATTCTCTATGAGACTCTTTACGACGAGCCCAAGATTCACGAATTGATGCCACCAATATGACGTATCTGGAATAAAATTTTCTATAAACGATAAATCGTTCGGGACTTTGTACGATAGATCTTATCACAGAACGGTTAATATCATATATATGGGGCATTCCACGCCAAATCGACCACTTTAGAACTCGACCCTTTTCGATTTGGCTGAAACTTTTTTATTTTTTTTTTACCCCATCGAAAACATTTTTCAGAATTTTTTCAAATTTTTACACCCAGCCGATAAAAAGTTATAAATTTTTCAAAAAAATTTGCTCTTCACTTTTCAAATAGCTATAACTTTTTCAAAATTCGACGTATCAGGACGATTTTTTTTCAAAATTTTTGTTTTTTAATGTACTTTTTGAAAAAAAATACAAAAAAAATATAAAAATCCATCTTCATCGTTTTTTTTTTAGATTTTCGGAAAAAATCGAAAATTTCTCGATGATTACCATTTTCTCTTTTTTTTCTTTTTATTATATCAAACTTTGAAATTTTCTGCAAATCCTCGAATTTTTTCAGAGTGGTATTTTTTCGATTTCTATTTTTTTTTCCAATTGAAAAAAAAACTTTCTTTCAACTAGCCTTATTTCTCATAACACCATTCTGCAAATTTTCGAGGGTGTTCGGAGGACTTCCAAACTTGAAAAAAAAAACAAAACCAAAAATTGAAAATGGTAATCATCGAGAAATCTAAAAAAAAACGATGAAGATGGGTTTTTATAATTTTTTGTATTTTTTTTTCAGAAAGTACATTAAAAAACAAAAATTATGAAAAAAAATCGTCCCGATACGTCAAATTTTGAAAAATTTATAGCTATTTGAAAAATAAAAAGCCAATTTTTTTGCAAAAATTGGCTTTTTATTGGCTGAGTGTAAAAATTTGAAAAAATTCTGAAAAATGTTTTTGATAGGGTAAAAAAAGATAAAAAAGTATCAGCCAAATCGAAAAGGGTCGGATTCTAAAGTGGTCGATTTGGCGTGGAATGCCCCATATATATGTGTTTCTCGTTGATCCTATCGCATGGTTGTGTACCGCAATAAAGAAATCGAACTTTGAATCGTCTGGCTGACGGTTCCGTATCTATATATCTACACATATACACGATATACACGGTTATTCGAGACCTCTTTCGCTTTCTATCGTCGCTGCTTGTAACAAGCAATGAACGACGTGACTCTCTTTCTCTCTCTCTCTCTCTCTCTCTCTCTCTCTCTCTCTCTCTCTCTCTCTCTCTCTCTCTCTCGATCTTTCTGCATTTTCTGTCCTCGTGAAACGGAGAAAAAGAATCGAAACGCGGGAGGAGGTCCGTCAGTTAAATCTCCCGCCGCGGTCGCCCGAAGTCTCCAGGTAGAAATATTTCGACACGACCTAGCCAACACACACACACGAAGGAACGAGGCACACGCGATTGTTGAACGTAACATTTATTACAAGTCAGAGCAATCGTGACGGTGAAGGTATCAGAGTTTCAAAGAAGAGAGATCAAACTCACACAAACAAGAGTCCATCTCGATTTTACGATGGTCCAAAGTAACCTGAGCCTCGTCCACGTGATGTGCATTACGTAAATTCAGAGATTCTTTGGTATCAATCGAAATCAACGGACCACGAAATTGTATATCTCCTCGACCTTTTTGAACTTCCGGGCGAAAAGTCGATTCCTTTTGCCGATAATAATCAATCAATCGTGATATATAAATAAATATATTTATATTTCGTTGGTTGTCACCCGATTTCATTCCGTCATTACTGAGAAACAATGATCTGGTCAGCAACTTGATTCAATTTGGAAGACAACGAAATTCGGATCTTCTCGACCTCTCACGCACTTTGCCAGATCAAACAGTCGTACTGGAGGGCATAATTTAAAATCAATTTAATGTGGAGTATTCTGATCTGGAATTGTGAAGAAATTATTTTTTTTGCATATTCTTAAAGTTTAGACCTTTAAGAATATATACTTGAAAGGAAAGTTCTTAATTCGAACAATTTGCGGAGTTATAGCTACTTTAGCATCGTTTTTTAAATTTGGTATCGAATGACTAAAAAGATTGCAATCGTTTTCTTTATCGAGCTCGACAAAACCCTCAAAATGACTGTCTCTAGACCAAAATACCACCTTAATATATGAGGCATTCCATCTCAAATCGGACAGGTTGAAAAACTTTTTTTTTCTCAATTTTTTTATATTTTCTAGTACCCATCAGAAGACCGTTCCTGTTAAATATTGAGATTTTTTTTATTACCCATTCAGAAGATATTAAATTAACAAAAAAGCGCCCTTTTTTTTGGTAATTTGGTCATAACTTCTTTAATAATGGTCCAAATTAAAAGTTTTTTTTTCAAAATTTTTGTTTTTCCATGGCTTTTTCAGAAAAAATACAACAAAAATATTCGACGTGTTTTTGAATGAGTTTTTTGAGTTTTAAACGTTAAATCGCGTTTTTAAAAGTGAATGTCATTTTTTATTATTTTTTTTAATTTTTTGTTTCAAACATCTATTTATTCAACAATTTTTAAGACTAGTCCGATCGTGGGATCTCAATACCTACTATTTTTTTCGATTTTTGAAAATAAAATTTTTTTTTTTATAAATTATTATGAATACCAATTTTTGTTACTGTATAGTACTTTCCAATATTTAGAATTTATTTTGACACTTTTTCATTGTTAACCGGTTCTTAAAATTAATAATTAATCGTTAAGTCGGTTTATGAACAATAATAACAACAGTTTTTATTTATTTACGTATTTTTCTCAAAACCTTCCATATTCGATTATTTCCTGAATTAGAATATTCCTTTGCCAATACGTTTCCGTTGCTCATTGGAATAATTGAATGAAATTTTGTGTCCCCTGTGATTGACTTCGCAGTATTTTATCGCAAATAAAATCTTTCTTTTGCATCTGAATAATGTTTCTCATGTGAAAATTTGACAGCAATATTCGGTAGACTATTTAGGTTCAATGCCCACTCGTACAATTCTTGAACTGTTGTCATTTGCTCATCCATTAATTATTAATTTAAAAAATCTGTTGACAATGAAAAAGTGTCCAAATTAATTCAAAATGATTTTAAAAAAATACTATACAGTAACAAAAATTGGTATTCATAATAATTTATTAAAAAAAAAAAAATTTATTTTCAAAAATCGAAAAAAAATAATAGTTATTGAGATCCCACGATCGGACTAGTCTTAAAAATTATTGAATAGATAGATGTTTGAAACAAAAAATAAAAAAAAAATAAAAAATGACATTCACTTTTAAAAACGCGATTTAACGTTTAAAACTCAAAAAAATCATTCAAAAACACGTCGAATATTTTTGTTGTATTTTTTTCTGAAAAGGCCATAAAAAACAAAAATATTGAAAAAAAACTTCTAATTTGGACCGTTATTAAAGAAGTTATGAACAAAATACTAAAAAAAAAGCGGTTTTTTAAATTAATTTAATATCTTTTGAACGGGTAATCAAAAAAATCTCAAAATTTAACCGGAAGGGTCTTTTGATGGGTATTTAAAAATATTAAAAAATTGAGGAAACAAAAAAAAAAGTTTTTCAAACTGTCCGATTTGGGATGGAATGCCTCATATATAAAAAAAAAAGTAATCGTCAACCATTGAACGAAACAAATTTTTCTACCCTAAAGAAATCGCATCAAAAATATGTGGCTTCGTTTTCAGCGTATCTGATAAATATCTCGCAACACACACTTCGATTGATCTGAAATCTGAAGTATCATTACATCGTTATGCCACACTTCGAGTCATGCCTTGTGATTCAATTCTCGGTTAAGACGAATGGAGAAACCGACTACTAACGTTCCTTCTTTCACTTTTTTCTGCGTTTTTTTTTTCTAATTTATTTCACGAAGACACGAGGCCTCCACACCCACGCGATATATTAAAAGGCAAATCGTGTGCTTTACCGTGGATTCTCGTTGGCTCCCATGCACGCGCCCCAAGGTTCACGTCACGACGAGGAAAAGTTTGCAGAACGAACAAACCAGTCGGGAGTTCACGACTGAATGCCTGTCGCCTTATATATATTTATATATATACATATGTAGGGGAGAGAGTCGGAGGTGTACGGACCACTCTTTGATCAAATTGCATTTGATTTCAGTGCAAAAATCAATTGAACAAACCGTAAAAAATAGCTTTCAAAATCTCGGGACTTCTCCTACAATTTTACTGCCTGCACCCAGAAAAAAGATCTCGTACATTTAACTAAATCCTAGTCAAGCTAAATAAATTTTTTTAGTTGTAGGCCGGCCTAATACAACTCTATTCATGTCAAAGAATTTTTTTTTTTTTTGAATGACCTACTAGGAAAATATATTGCGATCTAATAAATTTTTATTTAATATTAATAAATATTATTTCAAACTGAACAAATATGTATTTAAATGAAATGATTGTTTATTTAAATATTTACACAATATATATTTTTAAACATTTTAATCTTTGAATGTATAGCTACACATATGAAGTCTACAATTTCGTAGAGCTTCGTCTTTTCTTTAACAGAAGGGAAAAGAAAAAAGACTTTTTTATGGGAATCCTTCACGGGGATTCGACCATCTTGCGTTTTGCCGCAATGTTCAATGTATTAGATATCCATACCGAAAAATAAGGATAGCTAAGGATAGCGAGCTTGGAAAGGATATAAGCGTCGAGAGGCAGGTTCGCTTGTGCGAGAGGTAGCCACCTGGCGGATTTTTGGGGTACCGACAAATCTGCAGATATTATCGGATGAGATTACGGGTGAATAGGTATTTAGTGACGACGAATAGAATTTTTCTTCAACGCCTGTTTCTCGATGACAGGGAATTCAAATAAATAAATATAGTGGAAGTAAATTCGCCCAAAATTGGATGGAAAGAAAATTTTCTTTAATGTAACTAAAAAATAATCAAATAAACGATTATAGTACCTACGACTAGATCTTTTTTCTGGGTGTGTACGCTACGAATGAAAATTTTTACGACAAAGACTCGAATAACGCATTTGGGAAGCATTGGTCCTATTTACCTAGTCGGACCCACATTTACCGATCCATCTCTGATGCATGTCTGGCGTTATATATACTCTGTGTGTGAAGGCCCTCTTTCGCACGGAACAGTATTATACGATGAGAAAGTCAATGTTATGTACCTTTGTGCTGCGACGGAACCACGAGGCTCTACGATCTAGGAGAAGAAAGAACTGTGTGTGCGTGTATCAGAGAGAGAGAGAGAGAGAGCGATAAAGACCGCACACGACGAGATAATCAGGCAAACGGTGTATAATAAGAAAAACCAACGGCAATCCATTATATCAACGTCTCATTGTCGTAAAGAGGGAAAAAGCTCGCGAGAGTGTTTCAGCATCATGAGCAAACCTGGCCACTGTTCGACGACTCCACCAACTCGGTGTACAATGGCGTACAAACGAGACCCGAGATTATGATATCATTTTCTTTGTTTCACGAAAGTACGATATTTCATAGGTATCACGATGAAGTGAGTATCGAGAAAAAAAGTCCAGAGATTTTTCATGGATTAGTCCAGTACTGGGGCATTTCGAGTTGCAAGTCCAGTGATTTTTCATGCGGAGCTGCCATCATGGATTAATCCACTACTATAACATTCCAAGTTGCGAATCCAGTCATTTTTCATGCCAGCAAAAATGAGTGGAGTGAAAGTAAGAATTCCTGGAGTACTCATGGATTGGCCCAGTAATTTTTCATGGATTAGTTCACTACGATGGCATTGCTAGATGCAAATCCAGTGATTTTTCATATGGATTAATCCACCATTATAACATTCCGAGTTGCGAATCCAGTGATTTTTCATATGGATTAATCCACTACTAAAACATTCCGAGTTGCGAATCCAGTGATTTTTCATGCCAGTAAAAATGAGTGGAGTTAAAGTAAGAATGACTGGATTACTCATGGATTGGTCCAGTAATTTTCCATAGATTAGTTCACTACGATGGCATTCCTAGATGCAAATCCAGTGATTTTTCATATGGATTAATCCACCATTATAACATTCCGAGTTGCGAATCCAGTGATTTTTCATATGGATTAATCCACTACTAAAACATTCCGAGTTGCGAATCCAGTGATTTTTCATGCCAGTAAAAATGAGTGGAGTTAAAGTAAGAATGACTGGATTACTCATGGATTGGTCCAGTAATTTTCCATAGATTAGTTCACTACGATGGCATTCCTAGATGCAAATCCAGTGATTTTTTATATGGATTAATCCACTACTATAACATTCCGAGTTGCAAATCCAGTGATTTTCCATGCCAGTAAAAATGAGTGGAGTAGAAGTAAGAATGACTGGACTACTCATAAATTAGTCCAGTAATTTTTCATGGATTAGTTCACTGCGATGGCATTCCTAGATGCAAATCCAGTGATTATTCATATGGTTTAATCCACTACTATAACATTCCGAGCTGTAAATCCAGTGATTTTTCATGCCGTTAAAAATAGTGGAGTAAAAGTAAGAATTACTGGTGTACTCATGGATTAGTCCAGTCATTTTTCATGGATAAGTCCACCACTATGGCATTCCAAGCTGCAAATCCAGTGATTTTTCATGGAGTACTCTACTACTATAACATTCCGAGTTGCAAATCCAGTGATTTTTCATGCCAGTAAAAATGAGTGGAGTTAAAGTAAGAATTACTGGATTACTCATGGATTGGTCCAGTAATTTTTCATGGATTAGTTCACTATGATTGCATTCCTAGATGCAAATCCAGTGATTTTTCATATGGATTAATCCACTACTATAACATTCCGAGTTGTGAATCCAGTGTTTTTCATGCCGTTAAAAATGAGCGGAGTAAAAGTAAGAATTACTGGATTACTCATGGATTGGTCCAGTAATTTTGCATGGATTAGTTCACTATGATGGCATTCATAGATGCAAATCCAGTGATTTTTCATATGGATTAATCCACTACTGTAACATTCCGAGTTGCGAATCCAGTGATTTTTCATGCCGTTAAAAATGAGCTGAGTAAAAGTAAGAATTACTGGATTACTCATGGATTGGTCCAGTCATTTTTCATGGATAAGCCCACCACTATGGCATTCAGCACTATGGTACTGAGTTTTTTTCCTTGTCCGATTGCGGAAAATCATTATCGTCGTAATCACGCTTTCGCGCATCGTAAAACACGTGGAATCGTTGCATAAAGACGTTTTTTTTGTCGACGACTCCCGAAGGAAAAGCGCCTCGATCTCTCTCTGAAATGGCTGCGGACCATAGGGTCAAGCACTCGGACTCTCTCGCGAGAAAAAAAGTTCCAACTGCGCAGTTACACGTACACGCTTCGGCAAAAACTCACCAAAGTCCGAGAGAGTACGTCCAATAATAGGTGATTGTAATTGCGCGGTTCAAGTTTCACCGTTTCCAAATGCGTTGAGAAGAGGCTGGATACTTGTTTACTCATTTTTGTATCTGTAGAATACTAAACTGCGAAGTACACAAAAATGTAACACGAAAAGAGGGAAAATCGTGAAGGCGACACGTAATTTCTCTCTCGGGCGGATAGCTATTTATTTTTATTTAGTTTTATTTCCGTTATTGCAGATATGCAGAATCACTTTTATCACGTGCTTGTAATTTTTGTATAAATAAAACATGCCGTATAAATATGTATAAAATGCATTCATACACACATTGTATGGTGCGCATAATGCGAGTGTGACGCAGCGAGCGCAAAGAGCTCGTGTAATCCCTCCTGTATTATCGCGATCTCGAAGCCACTCTCGTCGCGCCACACGCAGCAATAAATATATATATATATATATTACAATACGTACCGAGTCCTCCGAGAGAGTCCCGATGATTTATGACGAGCAAAATCCATCGGTAATCCACGGATATAAATTATCCACGACGACACATTCTCGCGCCTCTCTTCGCTCTATCCGTCTCGTTATTACGTTTACCATGATCGTCGAGCGCGATCAACATTTTTCATTGTCGCGATATCGTGTCGCATTCCGTTTTACCAGTTGCTGGTTTCAATTTAAAGAACAATCGCGCCAATTTTAAAATATGCAATCGACGACTACCGGATTACACGAGACCGATTTTTCCGGGGTGCGCAGATGCGCGATACCATTAAGATGGTATTCTGGTCTAGAATTTAAAAAAAAATCAATTTTGTTGTATATTTTCGATATATTGAATGGTAAAAATATTTTTTTTTACCGAGCTCGATAAAACGCTCAAAATTTATGTCTCCAGATCAGAAGTTTGGAAATACTCGCCCCGATTCCACGCCGCACAAAAAGTTTCACTGCTCTTTTAAAAATAAAGATATTTTAATTCAACAAGCGGCGTTTCAAAGAGGATATACTCAGCTTTATTTTGCTTCTTAAAAAAAAAAAATCGATTTTTCGGCTTTTTTTTTACGTTGAAATTTTGGTGCACGGGCCATGCAAATTTTGTTTAACATTTTTTTGTGTAAAAAACTTGTGGGGGAGAGTATTAGCTTCATTTTTGTCTTTTGAAAAATTTCGTACGATTTCTGTCGCAAAAATATATTGAATTTTTGGCAAAAAACGACCATATTTATAAAATGTAACGTAACTCTAAAACGTCTTTGTAAATTCACTAAGAGGGCAAAAAGTTGCATACAATCATTCTGGATTAAATTAAATTATATCAGAATTGAAAAAAAAATTTCGAAATTTTTTTCTGTTAACGAGATATTTGTTTATCTTAAACAATCGGGTCTCTTACCTCATCTACACGGCTTTTTTATCGAAAAACCTCATCTACATGGCTTTTTTGTCGGAAAACCCGTGTAGATGAGGTGAGAGACTCGATTGTTTAAGATAAAAAAAATCTCTGTTGACAGGAAAAATTTCGAAACAAAATGTTGGACAAAAATTCTGAAATTTTCTTATTGAATCCAGAATAATTGTATGCAACTTTTTACCCTCCTAGTAATTTCACGAAAACCAAGTAGTTTTAGAGTAACGTTACATTTTATAAAAATTGTCGTTTTTTGCGAAAAAAAATCGTACGAAAGTTTCAAAAAAAACGAAATTGAAGCTAATACTCCCCTCTACAAGTTTTTCACGCGATAAACTGTTGAAAAAAAATTGCATGGGTCGTGCGCCAAAATTTCAACACCAAAAAAAAAGTCGATAAATTAATTAATTAATTAATTAATTAATTATAATTGCCAAATTATTTTTGGAAAAAGCGAAATGAAGCTGAATATGTGCCGTTTGAAACGCCGCTCGTTGAATTGAAATATCGTCATTTTTAAAAGCGCAGGGAAACTTTTTGTGCGGCGCTGAATCGGGGCGAGTGTTTCCAAACTTTTGACTCCGTGTGTCTGTGAGCGCGTGAGGGATAAAACAGAGAGCAGAGGAAAAAAAAGAAGCCGAGAAATATATGAGGAAGCAGAGGCACGATCGATGTGGCGGAATAAAGGTTGTGCCCTCTAAATGGGTATGGGTAATGGGCAGAGTACGCCAGAGCGATAATGACGGGCGCGAGCCACGCCGAGTACAGAGAGTAAATCATAATTAGATCCGTTCGAGCGCTCTCGAGGGGAAGAGAGATTCGATCGGGCGACACAGCGCACTCCACTTATCGGTCGGGCTGGTGTTACGAGTCCGCGATATAATCGTCTTTGAGCCAATTCTCCGGTGAATTCCGCGATAATAATGGCCTCCGTGTGAAACATACCATACTTTTCACTTCATATATGCGCCTTTGTACATGAACGAACGTGTTGCAATTTAACCGTCAGCGTTGTTTCTCTCACCGAAATGGCAATACTCTATTTCTAACCTTTCGGCCGAAGATCAAAGATCATCTCAAGTTTCTTCCAACAATGGCTGGTTTTAAATACATTGTCTTTTATTAAAAAATCTTGAACAATTCTTGTATTGTCTTGAATAAATTTTGATGTTCAACAATAATCGTGCTACGATGACGCACTGTCGAAATTTCAAACATGCGTTACTTCTTTGTGAACACATTTACAGCTCTGCCATTTATTTCTCTACCAAATTACAAGTCTCCGGGTCTCAAATCTTGCGATTCCCTACTTACCGACTCCAGGGCGACAGCGCCTTTTCATTGGGGTGGGCTCCAACGTCGGTAAGTGACCAACCAAGTTGACAAACTGGTTACTTATAATCTGGTAGACTCGTTAATTAGTTAGTCTTCAATTGTGTAAGAGATGATAAATGACAGAGCTGTTAATGTGCCCCTTTGAGAATTTATTTTACTGAAAGTTTTTAAATAATTTTGTTTATGAAAAATAAATAGAAAATACACGAAATGTTTTTATTGATGTTTGCGCCGACTGAAGATCAAGCTCGGTGACACACTTCCGAGGTTCCAATTCGCATTTATTGCATACAGCGTGTATATTGTTTTTATTGTTGTTATTATCATTATTATTATAATATAGGTATATAATAGTGATCGGAGCGACATATGATATGCATAAGGTGGGCGTCGTCCATTCTACGACATTAAAAATAAAATCGATGCCTCGCGAGATACATTAATGTGGGTGTAGGTGTACATGTAATATTACACGTAAATACACTTATTCCACCACTATACAGCTGTTACTGTTGCGGTGTTTCGAGAGCGCGTGTGTGGGACGCTATTACGAAAGGGTAATCGATGTCTCGTGGGTCTGTGCACAAGTATACACAATTATAATGTTAGTGGCAATAGCTAGACGACCTTGCCGGGGACCTCCGACAAACTACTTTTTCTTCTTGAGACACGATGGAAGAAAAAACTCGATGAAAGAGAAAAGGTGTGATGATTCCGGAGGTTGCTCGAAAATTGATTCACCGATTCAAGAAAAAAATCAAAGAAAAATCAAAAATCAAATTTTCAATCTATCTGAATCAAACGAATGCTTTTCTCTCGGCACGCGTCCAAAGATGGCGCGAAATTGTGTCATTCAGGTTTTTTCTCAAGTTAAGGCGGTATTCTGATCGATTCGCTCCGATGTGATGGGCCTAGTTGCTACGTCACTAAAATTGCTATAACTCCGTAAATTATTGAAAATTAAAAAATTTCGGTCTAGAATATTTTCTTAAAGGTCTGAACTTTAAGAATATGCAAAAAAATTGATTTTTTCAAAATTCAAGACCACAATACTCCCTTAATGAAGTAGAAAGATCCTTGACTGATTTGACAACTGTGCGAGGCTTTAAAATGAGTCGCACAACGTTTTCCTCCAGTCTCGCCTTCCCCGCGCGTCGTATATAAACCTGAACCGCAAAAGTAGCCTCAGCAGAGTGGATTCCATTGCTGAATTTACGACTGAAAAATCCGTCGCAATTTTTCTTCTGTCCTTCGGTTTACATTATTGCAATGCGCGAGTGTATGGAATTCTTGGGAGGAACGTAGCTGAGAACCAATTGAAGAGGAGTCGAAGATAAATCTCGACACTTGATTTAACGCGTTGGTTACACGCGTGAGACGCGCCCCGCGAACGTAAAACGTACACGAGAGAGAATATAAATGTCCTTCGGTCCTGAATTGTTCAAACGCCACTATCCTCGCGCGTCCTTCGCACTGTCGTTCCATTCGACCGAATGAAAGTGTCAGCATAAAATGAAGCTCGTATACACGAATCTTTATCGATTCCCGACAAATAAAACGTATCAAATCGGCTCCCTCGAACTTGGCCGTTGTATTTTGGGCGCTATATCCGCTCAAGCTATCGCGAAATTCTTCTGGTTCACACATATTACCGACGATTCAGGGGCTATATATTTGCCGGTGTCTGCTGTTGAAAAAAAAAAGAAACAAGGGGTAAATCTTGATGCAACGATTCGCACACGCGCTTTACGAGCGCGTCTCGGTAGTCTTTCGAAGCTTCAGCAAGGATTCCCAGTGTCGAATATAAATACCGCATGAAATACACACATTCATTCATATATGAGGAGTTCTTTTTCAACCGGGCCACTTTTTTTTTCACCCTCTCCAATTTTTTTTCAAAATCTGTCAGTTTGAAGTATTAGTCGAAAAGAACGTCTGTGATTTTTTTAAAGATTTTTTTAGGCGTCCGTTCAGGATTTTCAATTTTTCATTACGAACACTGTATCTCAAAAAATATTCATCAAACAAAAAAAAACGTAAGAATGAAAACTTTTTTATTTTTTCCACTTTATCTAAAAAAATTAAAATCATAATTTTTCTGCATTGAGAAAATGGAAATTTGGCAAAAAAATGAGAATAAATTTTTTTTAAGCTTAATAACACACTTTCGATTTCGGTACAAATTTTACAAAATGTCTGTCATTGGATAAAGAGTCTGCAAAAAAAAATTTTAAATGGCACCTGCACTTATTCCGATGAAAAAAAATAAAAATCCTCCGAAATCTATATGCGGTTATGAGATTTCGCAGGGTTTGAATTTTTTTTCATCGTAACCATTGCAGGTGCCATTCTAAATTTTAGCCTCATTTTTTTGCCGAATTTCCATTTTCTCAATGCAGAAAAATTATGATTTTAATTTTTTTTCGATAAAGTGGAAAAAATAAATGAGTTTTTATTCTTATGTTTTTTTTGTTTGATGAATCTTTTTTGAGATATAGTGTTCGTAATGAAAAATTGAAAATCTTAAATGGACGCCTAAAAAAATCTTTAAAAAATCACAGACGTTTCTTTTGACTGATATTTCAAACTGGCAGATGTTGAAAAAAATTGGAGAGGGTGAAAAAAAAAGTGGCCCAGTTGAAAAAGAACTCCTCATATATAAGAAATGGGGGCAAAATGGACACTGGGGGCAAATTGGATATCATTCAAAATTATCATTATAATTGACATTAATGTACTCAAATAAACTCGCCTACTCAAAATCAGATCTGGATTTTATATTTTCGTGACAATTTTCTATGAAAAGTTGGAATTTTTTTTTTATTGTTATTCCCATCGCATTAAAACAAAAAACAACTCAACATACTCTAATAGAATTATAGAAGAATATTAGGCAATGCAACTACGATTTGACTTGAATTCCTCCAAAAATTTAATTGCAAAAATGCGCCAAGCAGCTTGGTCCAAGTACCTCGGATATTACGACGATGTAAAAACCGAAGGAAACCGTTTCTTCAACGTTTTTTTTTTGCTTGAATTTTCGAAAAAAAACCAAAAATTTTAGCGTTAATTTTACCCCATCTTCCCCTACATATTTATAAATCTATCTTTAAACCCGGCGTGAGGCGGAAATAGATTTTTTTATGGCGCGATACATTGACGGGCTCGCTTGCAATGGAGGACACCACTTATGGGTAATATATATGCACGCGCCGTATATTTTTTTGTCATTGAAGCGAAAACCTTCGCTCCCCCGATCTCTCTTTCTTTTTCTCTTTCCGATGTTGTGTCTGTAGTGATGACATTGTCGTAATTCCATTGATAAATATAACCAACATATTGTAAGTGGAAATGGTCATACATTGGAAGCCAAAAGGGGATTTACTTTGAATCGAAAAAAAAAACGACCTACGTTACTTTACGCTCGGAGTTGTCTGTTAGAGCTAGATCAGAAGTTTTACCCTTGTATGGAATTTATTTATTTTTCATCGTGTGAGGAATCCCCCATCGATCGTGCAATCTGATGCATTGACAATTGATGTCATCATTGATCCACAAAAAATTGGGGTGTAAAATGAAGAAAAAAAATGGCTGGCATGTTTACATCGAGTTTGCGGTAGTAACGGAAGATACGTGGTCAGCCAAGGCGTAAAATGCGAGTTCCTCTTGCGACCCCGGCAATTGTAGATAATTGTGGTGAACCTCATATAGTAAACTCTGATCTACACGCATTTACAGTATGTCTACATGAAACTGTTTGAACTTTCTTTTACGGCTCTTTACATACGCCAAGACATGCCGAATCTCCTTTTGCCCGCAAAGTGAGAAAAGCTACTCCTCACCGTTTCTCATCGAGAATAATTGCATAATAATTCTTCCTCCTTAAAGTACCGAGCTTCGCGAATCGTCACTTCCACCGCGCGGTATCGTGCAGTAAAACGAGTTTAAACGTTTTACTGACACGAACACGCGACACATTAATCCGTGTTTCTCTTTTTCGTGCTTCCCCTTTCACCAGCATCACGCTAAACTGATACATAATTCGTCGTTCAGTGACTTCCTGAATATTACACCGGATTCTCCACGAATCGAGATGCTTGGAAAAAAGACGACAGAGCCGCAGTTACGAAATAAAAATCGTCGACGTTGCCCTCGTCGAGCGCAAGAATTGCGCAAGAAGCATAATAACGAATCTGGCTATAAAAACGCCGAAACGTATTCGTCACCTTGGCATACGGCGAAAGTAAAATATAAAAAAATATATATGTATAAATTTTGCAGAGGGACTGAGAGAAAGAGAGAGAGGGAGAGAGAGAGAGAGAGAGAGAGAGAGAGAGAGAGAGAGAGAGAGAGCATCGTGAACTCGTTATTCTCGTTTTTCGTTTGTGAGGGTTTATTTTCTCACTCCGCAGGAGGGAGGACTTTATCGTCCACTGAAGTCGCGTCACGTCGCTTGCATTACAATGGGATGATATTCATACGATGCTGAAAGAGAGGAAGAAAAAACAACATTTCGCTCTTCGTAATAACGAAAACACGATGTGGTAATCTTCTTTTTTGCATTCCAATCGTCCACGTAAGAGTCACGTTTGTATGTGTGTGTGTATTTCTGTTGATCACAATCGTGAAATGATAATCTACCGGTTGCTTTCACCGTGGCTTGAAAACACGGCGCACACGGATATCAAGAACCAAAACATTTGTGTGTTGGAACGAAAATCAGGGCCTATTTTCTTGCATCACAATCATCCACGAAATAACAAAAATCCTCAATTGTATGCTCTAATATCAGTATCATAAAAACTCTTTACCAATTGACAGCTCTCGTAATTTACAGGCCTGTCAGATTACATTTCTCCTGGTCCCAAATTCTGCGATCCCCGACTTACCGACCACAGGGCGACTGTGTTTTTTCAAGCGGGCTCCGACGTCGGTAAGTTACCGGCCGAATCGACGAGCCGTCATCTGGTGGGCTTGTGAAATAGGAAAGCTGTCAATTGGCAGAGTCATTTTGAGGTAAAGGTGTTTGTGGCAGTGATATTATTGAGACAGTTATTATTTGATGGAGATTTATTCTGGTAGTCTTGTTTACGGTTATCGAAACGCTTCTGTTTGGTATTATCCGATAGAGTTGTTAATTGGTCAATTAGTGTAACGAAAATTCTAACAAATTTGGATACTCGCTTCCGCTCAATATTTTAACTCAAAATCGTTAACCCAGCATGATTCGTTGAAACGGCAGAATCATGCAGAGAAATTGGCAAGAATACGCTGTTTATTTTCCCGCATACATTTCTCTCTCTTTCTCTCTGGGGTATTTTCTCGTTGATTACTCGTGGAATAGCAAGAATTCGCAACAATGTAAGCTTTCAAACCACCCTGCAAAGCGAACACTTGACTATCCTTGCCAACATTAAACGATAAGGGGAAACCATAAATAGCGTTTGTTACAACTTCTATTCGGAATATTTCGCATTGAACGAACGCGCATGTATATCTCTCTCAATACGACTGAGACTATCAACGTTAATTTGCACAATGATAAACGTCAAAGGACGAAAAGCACACGATGAAAGTAACATTTTTTTACCAAAGGAATAACAAAAGTGGTGGAAATTCTAACCCTTCAATTGTCAATATCGAATAATGATAATTTGTCCAAGACGATTTTTATAGGATATCATATTTGTCAAATAATAATTTACCCGGATTTCGATGGAAGAGGAAAAAAAACCTTTTACAGATTTTTACACGAACAATGTGCAACTGAGCTATATGAGAACAAAACGAAATGCCTTCCGAGGGATGTCCTCTCTGAAAGCATTTTCATGCGTTACAGTTATCGACTGTCATTCTAAAGTATAACGGACACGGGTCAATTGTGCGGTCAAATCACCGATTTCTGTTAGTTTCGTCATTGGTTAAGGGGGAACATAAAATATATCGAGGAGACCTCACACGGAGGACGCCCGAGCGCGTGGAGTAGCGTGCGCGGATTTCTCGGTCGTAAACTCGATTTGGAATTATATTACTTTTTGCTTCAACGTTGCAATCCCGCGCAATAGAGCTCGCTCCTCGAAAACGGATTTACACGGGAGAATATAAGAGACGCGCACGATATGTCGAATAACCGCAACGCAATATCCCATGCAGGGACTCGCGACAAGGTTATCCCACCTTCCTCGTGTATATGGATATATTACAGAATCTTATATAGTTGTTTTTGCTGGTTTCAGTGCGTGGGAGATGTATAAACGACTCTTCGAGTCTCTCGCGACATGTCGCGCGAGCCAAGGATGCTAAAAACGACGAAATTACCGATACGAATAGCCCGCCACGACAGAGTCGCTTGTATGATGTACAATTTAAAATTTTACCACGGCAACTCATAGCGGAAATATGGGGCAAAATGGACACTGTAAGAAGATAACGGAGACAGAATGCTCTGCATAATTTTAATTAGTTAAATTAGTTGCTTTTCATCTTGAATCACCATTTTTATCGGTTAGATTGCGCGTCAAAAAAAGTTCTGGGGGGGCGAAATGGACGCCAACCTGAAATTTCGTCTTGTTCGAAAATTCAAGTAATTATTGATAAAATGATTTAATATATGATTGAATGACGATTTAAAAAAAAAATTCCAACTTTCCATAGTTGATTTGAAAATATCAAATATAGATCTCATTTTGAGCCGGTAAGTTTATTTAGGTTTATCAACGCCAATTATAGTAATTCCCTTATTTTTGAATTTTTTGAATTTTTCATTGTTATTCGGTAATTTTGAATTGTGTCCATTTTGCCTCCAGCGTCCGTTTTGTCACCTCTTCCCCTGTACTTTGGACGTTTTCTGGGGCCACGTCCAAGCATATTTATAGGGACGATACATTTTTATCGGAATAGCATGGAATAAATAATGCCCTGAGATACTCGAATAACAACGTTCTCCAATTAATACAACAATATAATAGTGTTGGAAACAAAAAGCTTGTCCCAGAGAGTTTACGGCATATCATATACCGAACCTACGATTATGTTCCACGGAGTATACGCCTCTTTCTTCTCCTTCTTTGTTGTTCAACCAATATTTCGATGAGAGATCTTTGGTTGGAAAAATTGGAATTATCGAAAGAAGATCCTTTTCAGATATTGAAACACGCGGTATTTTATTATTATTAACAAAGCCTATTATATTCCTCGATAATGATCGAGAATAGTGGATCGGTATCTCATATAAGAACCGTGTGAAAATTGATTTCAAGATCTTTTGCCGATGCCGCAACATAGATTTTTCAAAGTGTGGCACACTGAGAAAAAAATTTTGTTGAAAATACAAAAATTTGTTTGACTCAACCAAATATTTATTTCCGGACGTTCAACGAGATCATTTTGGTAATTCAACAAAGATACAGTGGAAGTTTTAGTTAAATCGGTTAAATCGTTGCTCGAATGGGCAAAGTTTCAGTTCAATCAAATAAATATCTTTGTACCAAATAAATTGTGTGATTGAAAATACGAATTGTTTTTTTGTTACAGCTAAATTTATCAAGTTCAAATATACTTGAAATCAACGAAATATTTCTGTACAGAAACTCAGTAACGTGTAAATTGGACTAAACTGTATCTGGAAATTGACCAAATAATTTCGTTCACCTCATATCTTATGGTTAACCAAATCCATTTGTTGAATTAATGATAGTTTCATTATTTCAAACAAATTAATATTGAATCAACTAAATGTTTTTCAACCAAACGGATTTAGTTGTTTTAACTGAACTTTTTTATCAGTCGCATGACTGACCAATGTCCTTATATTAGGAGAAAGGACAATCCAAGTTTCGATGCGCTATGGAATTATTTCTCACATCATTTCTACAGATGGAAGAGGGTCATTTTTACCGTGCGAGGAAGGCATACATTTTTGTATGGTGAAACTGACCCCATGGATTCTCGGACAAGCCAACAGCGCGAGGTCGACTTTGGCCAATGGTACTTAATGCGGTAGTAGTGAATAAATTCTTTTGCGATTTCACTGCAAATCGTCGAGTATATTTGAATACATTTCTCGTACGTATCTCGGTACGGAAGAAAATCATAGGTATTCTCTTGAGCCCGCAATATTAGCCTCCTTATCGTGTTAAGCAGCCAAAATGTATCCGCGAGAAAATAAGCACAGCAAGGAGGAAGAATAATAGAGGAAAAGTGAATATAATATCGTGAAGCATGATTCGAAGTGGACAAGCTTCTTCCACCTCGTGTTGGCTCGCGGGTTCGAGGCCAATGCACCGCTTCTTCTCGGTTGCTCTCACAAGCAACGCCAATGAGATTCTATCTCTCGCGTTTTCTACTGGAGATACATACTATATACCATTATCCTTCTATATACATACCTATACACGTATAGTATAAAATTTATACGGGATGTATATGTCCCATCTATATGGGATATAGATGGGATATATATGGGATATAGCGAAAGCTATGAGCGGGAGAAACGCGTTAACATTCGCGCCCGCCTATGTTCCACTCTCTATCATATTGCAGAGACTGTTGTATAATTTGCCCCGATGCCGATGCACCCACGTTGCAATAATCCAATAAAAGAGCATCATGTACGAGAACACTGAAATACACGTACTCGAGTATAAAGTCGCGTGTATATTTATTGTATCGGGATACTTTTGGTATAAATGATGAGAATGAAAGACGCCGAGTTTCCTGTTTAATGATATGGAAAAGTAGATATGGTACTATTGGCCATAGAGGAAATTTATTTAAGAGGGTATTGTGGTCTAGAATTTTGCAAAAAATCATTTTTTTTGCATATTCTTAAAGTTTAGACCTTTCAGAACATATCCTCGAAAGGATATCTTTAAATTCCAATTATTCACGGAGTTATAGCTATTTTAGTGACGCAGTAACTACGCTGTAGACGTTTTTCTCAAAACTACTTTTCTCAACATGACATGATCAAGTTCTACTCAACCGATTTACTTCAAATTTTTTACCAATCTCCAATGTATAACTCTCTAGTGCCCCAATCACTTTTGCATCAAAATTTTTTTTTTAGTTTAGTAAAAAAGTTAAAAACTATGAAAAAATTAATCGAAAAACGCCTTTTTGGTTCAGACAGCCGCCATTTTGCGATTTTTGTTTCTGTTTTCTTTCAGATAGGGGCTAAAACGACATTCTATCTTATTAAGGTTTTTTTTTTAATTTTGTTTCGGATTACTAGAAAGGTTGCAATCGTGTCAAATAGCACACCTTTTCTTTTTACCCTTAACTTCGCCAGCTTGTAACTTATTGAATTTTAATTTTTTTTCTCAAACATTTTTTTGTTTATTGTCAAAATATATTTTTGTTTATTGCCAAAACATTTTTTTGTTTATTGTCTAGACCAGAATACCACCTTAACATCGATTTTAATTAAATGTTGCGAAAAAACCTTTTTTCCGATTGTAAGCGGATATAAATTTCTAATTTTATTATTATTATTATTATTTTAATTATTTTAATTCTACTCTTGTCAGAGTCCTTTCGATCAAGCACGCCGCAAAGTGTTATTCAATTTTTTCAACTCCTTCGCATCAGGGACGTTTCAGAGCTCAAAATTCAATAAATACGCCTTGATGATTCTTGATGAATAAACACCGTCCGATCACGCGACCATGGGACACTACCGAAAGAATTTCTGACCGTGACAATATTTACCTACAAGAGTCCATGAATTTTTTTTCGTACTTATAAACTTCCTGTCTTCGGATACTCGGAGCTTCTTTGCACATGATAATTTCTTGAGAGAGTATAAATCTTGGAATGATGATGAAATGATAAACAACAATTCTCACATATACGTTTATTTATTGAAAGTAGAATATTCAAATTCCCATGGCAAAGCAATGTTTTATTATATTATTAATAAATAAAACTTGCGATTTATGTCCCAGAATATAAGCATATATATACTTAACACGGATTTTGTATGTATAGATGGATATATTCTTTGTATGTTTCAGCTTTATATTGGATATATCATCAATATATCAAAGACATATTGACTATAAATAATCTATCATTTGTATATGGGGCATTCCACATCAATTTAAATTGGGTCTGACCTTTCACCTCTTCGATTTTGTTCTCAATTTTTTATGATTTTGCAGTGTCTCCGAAAAGCACTCAGGATTTTTTTCAGATTTTTTTGGAACGATTTGACTTGACTATAATTTTATAAGCCAATTACTCGCATTTAAGCTCGCAATTAATCGCATTTTTTATATAAAAAAAATTTTCTTCCTGTTTATACCGAGTTTTTCGAAAAAAAGTAAATTAAAAAAAATAGATGAAGGGACCTGAATTGAGTGGGCTGTTATCCAAACATTTTTGTAAGAATCGAAAGTGTTTAAAAAAATGTTTGGATCAGGGCCCACTCAATTCAGGTTTCTCCTTCTATTTAAGGAAAAAAAAATACCAAACATCTTGTTATAAACAGAAGGAAGCCTCTGTCCTTTTTAGCTCGACGCTTGAAATTTTTTACACGAAAAACAAGATTTTTGTTATTTTTTCAGATTTTTAAATTTGCGCTGAAAGTGATTTGTTTACAAAATGATAGTTGAGTCAAATCGCTCCAAAAAATTCTGAAAAAAATCCTGAGTGCTTTTCAGAGGTACTACAAAACCATAAAAAAATGCGGACAAGATCGGAGAGGTTCAGGCCCAGGTCGAATCAGTGTGGAATGCCCCATATATCCATCATATATGATCCAAACAGGGACTGCGGCCAAAAATTCGGTATCCGTATATATCACGCATATATTTTAGATTCATAATTCATACGTATATATGAATATATTCTTAATATCAAAAAATATACTTTTGACTATACCATATTTTCGATGGGGGGTAATGCGAGTCACCATAATAAGAGAACGTACACTGGCAACAAACGCCGCTTATGACCGTCTTACTTGGGCGTATTTGAGGATAAAACGAATACATTCTGCCACGGCATCCTCGACAGTAATATTTTCTGTTGCAATTCCATACAAATGCACTTATAATCCAATACACACATCGGCCGCTCTGTATTACTCGGTACCAAGTTGCCTATACATATATTACAAGTGCAGAGTATATTATACTCAAACGATTTAGCGAGAGCATCCGAGCATCGGGGAGGGTTTTATGCAGCATTCGTGTATCTCTTTATCTATGCACCAATCGGCGTTCCGGTATGTTGAACATCGGAAAGAAGAAGAAGTGGAAGAGGAAGAGGAGGACGAGGAGGAAGAAGAAACGTCCAGGACTTACCAAGATAGAGAGAGATAGGGGCAGCTAAAAGAGAGCCCTCTCTTCGAGATCGGGAATAAATGTGAACCGAGAGTACGAAGAGATGGAGAATCTTCTCGTAGATTTTTTTTCATCTCCTCACCAGAAGCAACACAAGCTTCGGCGGCACTTGTTCGAGTTCAAGGACGTTTGTATCGCGAGGACGAAGAATAAATCGCGCGTAATATAAATATCTGTCCTGCATTCGTATTTAGCTCCTTGGAGATATTTTTCATCGATCCGATCTACCTTCATTTTAGCCTTTAATTTTAGAAAAAGAGGTTTATTTGATCGGAAAAAGAACCTTCCACGTTGCATTTTTACTTGCTGCGCCATTTTTTCGAAAGACCAAACCACGAAAGTTTGAGGGTCGTCGAAAGAGACGTTTTTTATCCCGAACACCTGCGCAATAGCACCTGAGAATTTATGGACAGAAACCGTAGAAAACAGACACACGTGCCTGGGTTTTTGGAGCAGAGGTTCGACATCATGTTGGAGGCTAGTGCATTGAAGAAAAAGGAGGTTTCTTATTTTTTCAATTAGCCCAAAAGTTTCTTAGAATCCAGTAACGATGCCGAATAACTGACGATCTTCATAGCAGGGTCATTCCATGTCAAATCGACCAATAGTTGGAGTCAACCACTTTCAATTTCGATGAAATTTTGTCAGTAGTTTTGTTTGATCATAAAATGAAGTTCTACATAAGGAAAAAAAATAAAAAAAAAATTTTTCAAAAATTCAAAATTTCACAATTTTTTCAATTTTTCAAGATTATTTTTTAAATATCTCGAAAACTATTATAGTTACGAAAAAATGGTTCTGGGTTCATCTTAAAATACTTGGGGTTATAAAAAAAAAATTATGCCGAAAAAAAATTTTGAAACATGATGGATTTGGAGAATTTTAAATTTTTAAAAACCGTGAAAATCCACGATCAACATTAAATTTTTTGTTCAATTTTTGTATGTGCTGATCTCAAAAGATCCTGAAATTTTCAGCAAGATGTGTTTCTTTCAAAAATATGCATTTTTTAATTTTGGTAAAAAAAATTTGTTTTTTTACCTCTAAGTTAAGTAAAGTAGAGCAATCATGTAATTTTTACTGCTCAAAACTACAAAATTACATGATTGCTCAACTTTACTTAACTTAGAGGTAGAAAATAATAATTTTTGTTACCAAAGTTGTAAAATTCATATGTTTAAAAAAAACACACACCTTTCTGAAAATTGCAGAATCTTTTAAGATCAGTACAAAGTATTATATTTAAAAAATTGAACCAAAAATTTAATGTTGATCGTGGATTTTCAGGGTTTTTAAAAGTTTAAAATTCTCCAAATTCATCATTTTTCATTTTTTTCTGAATATTCCTTTTTTCGTAGCCCCAAGTATACTTTTCAAGATGAACCCAGAACGATTTTTTCGTAACTATAATAGTTTTCGAGATATTTAAAAAATAAACTTGAAAAATAGAAAAAAAATAGTAAAATTTTGAATTTTGCATAACTTTCGAAAAAAAAAAAATCCTTCCGTAAAACTTCATTTTATGATAAAAGACTGCAACTTCTGACCAAATTTCATCGAAACTGAAAGGAGTCGATTCGAACTATCGGTCGATTTGACATGGAATGGCCCAGCAGTATATTTTTAATTTTTTATTCTATTCACATTTATAAATGCACTTCTCTTAGTGTAAGGAAAGTGAGAGGAGTAAGCTTGTTTCGTCGTATGGTGTGAAAAATAGAAACAATTCGATCATAACCGTAAAACTGTCATTCTTATCACATCATAGTTGCAAGAAGCGTGTTGCGGGAGAAACATTGTGGCTTATGGGAAAGACACGTCCCGCGGAAGCGCGCCATCATTGATAAATCGTTCTTGCGGGAGACTCTGGCATTAATATTGCCTCTCGCCTTCTCTACACCGAGATATTACATAGAATTTTGCATATATATACGTATATATCCTCTGTGTGCAGATAAGATCGAATTTAACGTCGAGTGAATTCAATGCAGCGTATACATTCGCTATAATATAGATAGGCGTATATAATGGAGGCGTGGGGAATCCTCAGGGTATGAGCGCGAGTTTGGCTTTATGGGGTCGCCCGACAATGACGCGTCGAGCATCTGCCGTCCCGATTGTGCTCTGACTTCTTTTCTATTGCTCGTTTCTGTCCAGAGGCGCCATCGCTATCGCAGACAAGGGTGCAAGGATTGACAGTATATGTGCAGGCGCTTATGCACCAAGATTGTTTCTTCCTGATAGCCGTAATTGAGCCCTCCAGACAAGACCATAGCGATGTAATTCGGTTCTCCGACAATCAACATTTTTACTAGCGTCTTCAACTACCCGCGTAGAATCTCTTTTGCCTGCTTGCAGGATCCATAAAGGCCAAAAAAACTCAAAATTATGAATTTTCATCAAAAAACATTTCTCAAAGTATCTCCGCTTTCTCGAACGAATAAATTTTTTTTTTTGCTGAAACTGCCGGATTCGTTATCAGCGGTTAATTTCCCATCGAAATATGGTTTTTTAACTATGAAAAAAAAATTGTTTATCTTTCCGTTCATTTTTGGCGACTTTTCTGATACTTCAAAATAGCGAAATTTCTAAAGCTCGATTTTGGTTTGACCGATTCTAGAATTTCTTTTTCGCGCATAAAGGTTGTGACTGAACTTAGAGAATGCCGTTCGGTTCAACCCGATAAATTGATTCGCAAGAAAAATGATAAAAATTTGCAAAAATCGATGGTTCAACTTTAAAAATCTGCCAAAAATTGAAAAATAATCCGAATTGGATGAACCAAATGGGGTTTTGAAGCTTCAACGATTACGAAGAGAATGAGCTCAAGGTGGAGTAATTTAGAAAATACATTACAGTCATTTTAGTAAATTTGGCCAAAATGCAAAATAATTTTTTTTGCGAATTAATTTTTTTAGAACTTTAAATCGATTTTTTTTTCTCCTGAACACGAATCTACCAATGATTTTTCAAAGAACTCAAAATTTTTGTGAATTTTGTTACAAAACAGTCCTTTTTGTTTTTCCTTAGTGTATAAACAAAATTTCGACGAAAGATAATTCGTAATTAATGGTGAATTTCCCATCGAAATGTCAATCCTCAAACAATAAAAATATCCGGACTTGTTATTTATTAAAAACAATATTTGCAAAGCATGGCTTATCTAAATAAATCCCAATTATTAAAATTACGAACCAAATCCCAAAGGATTGAGGGCAAAGCATCGGTTGAGTGAACTCGGAATGCCCCGTACACGTATATCTTCGTTTATGCCGCTGCTATGGATAAAGGGTCTCGTATGAGCGTTAGGTGAGAGGAACTTTGCTCTGAGACTTCCTGCTGCGATATAACGCTAATAATAGTTCCCGCGGTATCCATCCGCCAGGATTTGCGAACCTCCCGAGACCGCCCTGCGCCTTAAGGATGTTGAATCCCTATGAAATCTTGTAATGTTAATTGTTCAATAAATAACTTCTTATTCGTCGTGAAATTCTTACACGACCTCCTGAATACTTCATGTAAAAACATATTAAATTTTCAGAATTCTATCATCATTACTTCAACCTCCTTAAGGGTTAAAATGAAAAATGATGAAAATTTTTTGAAAATTTGGTATGTTTTTGTATGAAGTACTTAAGAGGTCGTGTAAAAATTTCACGACGATTAGGAAGCTCGTTATTAAAATATTAACATTTTGATAAGAACAATTTTTTAAACAAATCAAAAAAATATTTATCAATAAACTTCGTTTTTTTTCCGTTGCTTCCAATATAGTGTAGATATTAAAAAATTGAGAGGTCAAAAAAAACTTATCGCAAAGTTATATCAGTTTCCATGAGACTACATTTAATTTAATTTAATTTGTTAATGTTAGTTGTTCGATAACGAGCTACCTAATCGTCGTGTAATTTTTACACGACCTCTCGAATAATTCATCCAAAAACATACCAAATTTTCAGAATTTTCTCATCATTTGCGATTTGGGACTCAACATCCTTAACATGACCGTAGGAAGTAATAATACCGTAATAAAAGAGGAAAATAAGAAGCAAAACCCAGAGGCCCATACGCGCGTTATACCATCGATCTTTTTTCGAAGGGGAACCGTGGAGTGTAAGTAAAACAACGTCAAGAAATTGCAGCTTCTATCAACAGCGAGAAGCGCAATCAAAGACTGGAAATCGATCGATTTATCAATTTCCATCGAATAAATGCATTATATAAAATCTGGACGAAAAGAGGAGGACTATTCGCTTCTACAATCTATACCAACCACGACGAGAATTCTCATCCTCCTTTAAGGGGTCGTACGCAGTCAGGAGGTAAAAAAAAAAGCGATTTTTCAAGATGTTTTCCTGAAAAGACATTTTAATGACCATTAGCTCAAAGATCATTAGTTACTCGTTTTACACTCGACTGTTCTACTTCTGACTAATTCTGCATCAACAAAAGAAAGTTTTGATGAATTTGTTACGCATTGAAATAAGCTATCAGCACATATAAGGAATTTAAAGGTCGAAAAAAGCGATTTTTCAAGAATTTGTTTCTAGTTTTTCGATGAAAAGGCTGTGTAGATGAGGTTTTTCTATGGAAAAGCCATGTAGATGAGGTAAGAGATTGTTCAAGATTGAGAAATATCTCGTTGGCAGAAAAAATTTTCGAAACAAAAGTTTTGAAAAAAAAAATTCTGGAAAAATTTCATTGAAACCAAATTGATTGTGTGCCACTTTTTACCATTTTGGTGACTTCACGAAAACCCAATAGTTTTAGAGTTACGCTACATTTTACAAATATGGTCGTTTTTTACGAAAAATTGAATATTTTTGCGAAAAAAACGTACAAAACTTTAAAAAAAAATGAAATTGAAGCTCATACTCCTCCCCACAAGTTTTTACACGAAAAATAGTTAAACAGAATTTTCATAGATCGTGCACCAAAATTACAGTGCCAAAAAAATAGCCAAAAAACGACCATGTTTCAAAAGACGTACCGGGTTAAGAAAAAATCGAAAAATTTTCTTGGAAAAACCGAAATGAAGCTGAAAATGTCCCCTTTGAAACGCGGCTTGTTGAATTGAAATATCTTCATTTTTAAAAAAGCAGTGAAACTTTTTGTGCGGCGCAGAGCCGGGGCGATAGTGTTTTCAAGCTTTTGGTTGGCAGTGTACATATTTTTGTAACTTTTAACTTTATTTTGAAGTTTTTCTTTCAAAAAAATAATGATGAAGCCGATCTCTGAGAGGTCCCCCAAAAAAGGCGTCTTGCGGTGAGCACGATATCTTTGGATTAGATCATTCAATTTCCAAAATAAACAAATAGATAAGATTTCGTTAAGACAAGGTATAATCTAGTCTCATATTGGAGGAATAAGCAAAATATCTATTTTTAACAAAATGGCGGCTTCTTAAAAAAAACTCGATTTTTTATGCAAATTTTTGGCTTAAATTGTTTATAAAATATTTATCGGTAAAAAAAACCTTCGATTAATTACTAAAAAATATATTTTCAAAGCTTGTGTAAAAATTTGAGACTGATCGGTTATGCCGTTTTTGAGAAATCTTGCTCCCCGACTTGAAAAACACAGATTTGAGAAAAACGCGTTTAAAGTTTCAAAAGCACTTTACACATAGTAATTATGGATTTACAAAAATGCCTGTAACTTCGAAAATATTTGTCGGATTGACATGAAATCTTCCGTATACATACTCAAATGTATATGTATATTACGAAAATGAAATTTAAAATATCGATTTTTCGAAAATCCTGACTGCGGATAACCCCTTAAACGCGCATATCCATGTATATATACGAGGCGTCCTTGGCCTTCGCTTCGCTTCCGTCCACGGCCTTGCGCCTTCCCCCGGGTGGATTCTTTCGCGTTCTCCATCTTCTCAGCGCTCCTTTTTTTTCTCGCATCCTCTCTGGGTCTATTACTTCCACTTGACGAGGTGAACTACAACAGGTTGTTCATAGAGCAGCCGTACATCCACTCCTCGAGCCAACCGAGGTTTTTTTAATCTTTCGTTTTGTTTTTTCATTCCAAGTGTACTCCAATAAACACGCATATACTTTTTTTTTCTTTTCCTACATTGCCAGAGTCTGTACACGTAGACAAGTAACTATGAAAGTTCTATTCCAGCCTACAAAAATATATTCTACCCAGCATCGCCAGGAATCCCTTCATCAATTATTATTATTATTATTATTATTATTATTATTATTATTATTATTATTATTATTATTATCATCATCATCATCATCAGAGTTGGGCAAAGTACTTGAAAGTACTTCAAGTATCAAGTACAAAGTACCGTAGGTACTTGAAAAAATCAAGTACCAGTATCAAGTACTTTTCAATTTTTTGGGTACGTCTTGTAAATTCTTGTACTTGGGTCATTTCATGTCACATCGACCAAGAGTTGGAATCGACCACTTTCAATTTCGATGAAATTTAGTCAGAAATTTTATCATAAAACCAAGTTCTACCAAGGAAAAAAAATTGAATTTTTTTTCTTTTTCAAAAGTTATGCAAAATTCAAAATTTAACCATGTTTCAAATTTTTTTTCTAAATATCTTGAAAACTATGATAAATGACAAGTTATGAAAAATCGTTTGTTTCGTCTTAAAGTATACTTGGGGCTACGAAAAAAAATATATTCCGACAACAAAATTTGAAAAATAATGAATTTTGAGAATTTTCAATTTTCTTAAACCGTGAAAATCCACAATTAACATCGAATTTTTTGTTAAATTTTTTAAATATAATACCTTCTACGAATTTGAAAAGATCCTGAAATTTTCAGGAAGGTGTTTTTTTTTGTTTCAAAAATGTGAATTTTTTTAAGTTGAACAATTATGTAATTTTGTAATTTTGAGCAGTCAAAATTACATGGTTGATCAACTTCACTTAACTTGGAGGTAAAAAAAAGAGTTTTACCAAAATTCAAAAATTCATATTTTGGAAACAAAAAAAACAAATATCGGGAAATTTCAGGATCTTTCAATATTAGTACAAGGTGTTATATAAAAAAAATAAAACCAAAAATTTAATGTTGATCGTGGATTTTCACGATTTTGAAAAATTCCAAATTCTCCAAATTCATCATTTTTCAAAAATTTGTTTCAGAATATATTTTTTTTCGTAGCCCCAAGTATACTCTTTAAGACGAACCCAGAACGATTTTTTCGTAACTATAATAGTTTTCGAAATATTTAAAAAATAAACTTGAAAAAATGGTGAAATTTTGAATTTGCGATAAAATTTTTTTAATTTTTTCCCTTTGTTAGAACTCTGTTTTATGATAAAAGAAAACTTTAGACGAAATTTCATCGAAATTGAAAGGGGTCGATCCAAATATTGGTCGATTTGACATGGAATGACCCATATTCAAAGACTTTGCACATGCAACCATCAGCAAGACACATTCAAAAGTACTTGATACTTGTACTTGAAAAAAGTACTTCAAGTACAGAAAAGTACTTGAAATTTTCAAGGGCAGTACTTCAAGTACAGGAAGTACTTGAAAAATTTAATTACAATACTTGAAGTATTTTCTAAGTACTTTGTACTTGCAAGTACTGTACTTCAAGTACCTGCAAGTACCGAGTACTTTCAAGTACTGCCCAGCTCTGATTATTATTATAATTTGAACGTTGACATTTGACTTGAAACTTGAATTTACGTCCGATCTTCGTCCCGTGAGAAATACAAATTGCCTTTATTATAATTTCTCGTTCATGGTGATAAAGAAAAAAAAACCGCAAGTACCGCATGACGCGTTACAAGTCTCGAATTCGTTGGTAATAACATTTTTTGCGGTCCGGGCGCTTGTTACTCAAGCAAATTACATTGTAGTGAGCGCGCTTCGTCGATTACCGGGATTAAATTGACTCGTTGCGTCTCGCAAAACCACATCTATAATCGACACGCCGTTTTTTTTTTCTTTTTTTTTTCTCAAGCTATCTGTACAAACTCTCTCTACATATCGGTACAAACGTCGTACACTCATTTCGTTCCATTGTGAAAAATCTTGACGGTGAAACAAAGATCCTTCTCCCACTGCTTTGTTTCAAGGAAATTCTGATCCGACTCTCTTTGGGCGTTTTGTCGAAGCTCGATATTCACGCCAGTGGTGGAAAAAGGTATCGATTCCTAGCAACAATTCTGCGATACTGTCGAGCAGCTTTTAGCTTAGGAAAGTAGAAAATAAAGAGGACAAAGATAAGAGGCGTCCCGAGCGACTCGCAAGCGGATCTTTGAACGCGGAAGCTCCGTCGAGCTCGAAACGGCGGGGGAGTAAGTGCGCTCGGGACATTTCACGTATACCGCATCGCAATGTCGGTGGTAACACTAGACACGTAGATACGTATAGTGTATCCCGTGTATATACCTTGTATACCTTTTTTCACGACCACCAAGAGCCGGTCTTCCCCTCTTAGGAAGGCCGCGCGCTGCACCGGGGCCATTCACCCATCGCCCTTTTTCCTCCACCTTCACCATCTCCCTCGTTCGCCCTGCACAAACACACACTTGACCCTCGCCGAGGTGTATTCAACTTTAACATGGCGATACAGGCAAGAATCGGGGATGAATGGACCACCCTTCGTTCGCCTCTAAAATAAAGTACCGTAACCCGAGGCTACTTTGTTCGTGTATCGGAAGTTTTTTGGTCGTAACTTTTTTTTAACGTCCAAAATTATTTTTTTTTGCTCAAACAGAACAATGTGTCCTTTGGCTGTAAAATGCATAACAATAGCAAACCCCACCAGACCCCCGCAATTTTATATATTTAGAAGAAAAAAAAGCCAAACCCGGAGTGTGGGGCTACTTTGGAGAGGGCATTGAAATGCAAGTTATGTCAAAGATCTACATCGTAAATGCAGCTTTGACATAATTCTGATAAAAAAAACAATAATATTTTATACATTATACATGAAATTAAATGAAAAAAAAAAACGAATTTGACAATCAATTCGTCATTTTTATTGAAGAAATATTTTACATAAAAATACCAAATACTTAGGCCCGAATTTTAAGTTCTCAAGATCAAACTTGAGATCAAACTTTCTATTGAACTCAAATTTGTATTTTAGATCAAACTTAAGTTCAAATTTAAGATGAATCTTAAGTTTGAACTTAAGTATCATTATAAGTTCATACTTATGTTCAAACTTTAATGCGAACTTCAAATCGATCTCAAGTTCAAACTTAAATTTGGTCTGGGGTTTGATCTTGAGATCCATCTTGAGCATGAACTTAAGTTCGATCAAACTTTTTTCATCGCCTCCCTCAACCGTGTTATTTTAAATTAGTTGCGAAAATAATTAAGTACGATCCAACTTGACTTTAGTTTATCTGAAGTTCGCACTAAAGTTTGAACTGAAGGATGAACTTATAATGGCACTTTAGTTCAACTTACGATTCATATTAAATTGGAACTTGAGTTCGATCTTAAGTTCCAACTTGAGTTCCATGGAAAGTTCGATCTTAGGGTAGGACTTGTGACTTGAAATTCGGGCCTTACGGATGTAACAGAGGTTGGAGTCGTTCTTCTTGTCCTTCTTCATTCCCTTCGTCCCTTCGTGCGAATGGCATCATCGATTGTTCGGACATCTTGGCTTGTTACACATATCTGCGTATCTGGTTTATGAATGACTTTTTTTCTTCTTCTACCCACTCCGCACACGCCATCCCGCCCCACAAGGTCACGAGGGTTCACTGCGCACACGTTTTTACCGTATTTTGCTGCTCACTCAAAGTAGCCCCAAAAACCAACAAAGTGACCCCCAAAGTCAAAGTAGCTCCGTTTTACGGTATCGCGGTGCAGCTCAATTGAAATTCGTCGACGAGCCATCTTTATCATTCAGCAACTCTTGATCGATCGACGCTCTCGAGCTTCGTTACATATGATATTATTATCTTGTAAGTGATCTTTTGGTTCAAAACTTTTGTCCTGATTTTTAGGTTTCAAAAAGCAGCGTCTGCCTACTTTTTTTTGAGATAGTTGATGAAGATAAAAAACGTGAATCAATTAAACTGCCTGGACCGTTTTTACCAACTCTCTCCTGCATTTATATCGTCTATCCGGCTTGATCGCGCCGAGAATGCACTTCTCTCTTCTCGCGTTACAAGCGCGCCAATCCGATCGCTCTACGCTGTACCTTCGCTCAATCCTTGTGATTTTATTACAATACGCATATATATATATATATATATATATATTCCATGTTAGTTCCCGGAGATTTTCTATCTCACTCGCGAACTCTCTTTAATCTCCTTCTCTTCCCTCCGCAGAGCCTCGCTCTTAGCCCTCCGCGAGAGGATTATGCAGTAAGGTTCATCCATATTTCTCGTTTGCCCACACGATATATAGATATACTCCATTTCTCGCCGCTTTCCATCTCTTTTCATTAATGTATGACGCTTATCTCGGTGCCTCAGAGATAATATCGAATAATAGATGCTTCCTCGAGATATTCTCAAACAACGATAAATTTTAGCGAATTTTTTCAGCTTTCTTAAACTCACACAAAAACGATATTTTGTTTGAATGAGAAAAAAAGATTTCCCAGATGCTGAGGATTGAAAACCGCGAAGCAACGGCGATACGCCCGATTAAATTCCATATTGGGATCCATATGAGAGTATTTTGGGGCTATTCTGGTTTAGCATTTTGAAAAAATCATTTTTTTTGCACATTCCTAAAGTTTAGACCTTTAAGAATATATTCTCGAAAAGAATTTTTTTTATTCCAATAATTTTCAGAGTTATAGCTATTTTAGTGACGCAGCAACTACACCCGTCATGTCGTAGCAAATTTATTTTATTTCAATTTTTTTACTAATTTAATCTTCAATACTTTTGTAAACAAATTTTTTTTTAATTATTGTAAAAAAATTTAAATCTGTAAAAAAAAAGAGTCGAAAAACGTCCTTTTTTATCAGACTGCCGCCATTTCGCGAAATTTTTTATTTCCTTTTTCTCTGAGGCAGAGGCTATTCTTACTAATTAAGAATCTTTCTTCGTATCGGATTATTAGAAAGGTTGCAATCGTGTCAGCCAAAACACTTCCTTTTTTTAGCTCCAATTTCACCAGCTTATTACTTATTTAATTTTCCTTTTTTTTAAATTTTTTTGTCTATTGTCAAAATATCAATAAATATGTTGTAAAAAAAATAATAGTAAAAATATTTTTTGTTTTTTTTTTATCAAGGTCGACAAAACGATCAAAATGTGTCTCTGGACCAGAATAGCTTCTTAAACGTCGTGAAATTTTTACACGACCTCTTGAATACTTCATGTAAAAACATACCAAATTTTCAGAATTCTATCATCATTACTTCAACCTCCTTAAGGGTTAAAATGAAAAATGATGAGAAAATTTTGAAAATTTGATATGTTTTTGTATGAAGTATTTAAGAGGTCGTGTAAAAATTTCACGACGATCAGGAGGCTCGTTATTAAATAATTAACATTTTGTTAAAAACAATTTTTTAAACAAATAAAAAAAATATTTATCAATAAACTTCGTTTTGTTTCCGTTGCTTTCAATATATTGTAGATATTAAAAAATTGAGAGGTCAAAAAAAAACTTATCACAACATTATATCATTTTCCATAAGACTACGTTTAATTTAATTTAATTTGTTAATGTTAATTGTTCGATAACGAGCTTCCTAATCGTCGTGAAATTTTTACACAACCTCTTAAATAATTCATCCAAAAACATACCAAATTTCCAGAATTTTTTCATCATTTGCGATTTGGGACTCAACATCCTTAAAAACATCCCTTGGAACGACGAAGTTCGATGAATTCGAAGAGCGTTGAACTGCTCGTTTGGACTTACCGTTCCGGCTCTATTATTGTTCAGAATAATGTCAACTTATACGAGTGCGAGTGATTGACGACAGACCGATGAAAAGAAAGCTCGAGCTGCCGCAAAATACAATGACGATGACAATGGCGCCTCAAACTCGCGGCAGCATCAACGGAGGCGTAATACTTTTATTTCTTAGCATCGACTTTTCTTTGATTCGTGTGTTTATCCACCGTCACAATGAGAGAGACGCGTGCCGCATATTTTTATGTCGTCTTTCCACACGTTAATTGTCGTCGCGCCGGAATACAGTCGGCGCGACGTTATGCAGACCCTCTATATTCATCTATATATAGATGTCCCCTTAATACAGATATATATTAATACACGCTCGCCAAATGTGAGTGCTTTGCTTGAGTGCTGGTAACTTTCGAATCCTTCTCCCTCGTTCCATGCAAAACGCGAACTCGCGGTTTAAAGAGTCGCGTGTGTCGAAAGAGTTTGCGTCAGCATATACCTTCCATCACGCGTACTGGGGATTGTGGGGCAAAATGGTCACCGCCCTTAAGATTTTTTTTAATTTTCAAAATTCAAGCAAACGAAGTAAAACGTTGGAAAATACAAAATACTTGGATGTTGAGCAAAAGTTAATTGCGATCGTGGTTGCCTTACTCGATATTTTCTTTTAGGACCATGAAGGTGGCCCTTTTCCCCTAAGAAAGGGTATTTAAATAAATATAATAAAATATTTTAGTACAGGTGGATTACCGACGTATGAAAGTATTTTGGAGTATTTTTTCTTGATAGGCCATTATCACGAAATTACCATTGTAACAATGTTTTTCCTGATTCTCTAATTTTTCCCCAACTGAATTTTTCTCAAGAATCTTGAAGCATGACCATTTTGCCCCGAGTGGGCCATTCTGCCCCACAATCCTCTGTGAAGTGGTATAACGGGTTTCCTTATTGCGCGAGAACTGCCGAGCTTGGCAAGGACGCGTCCAGGTGGTAGCACGTATTTATAACGAGAAATGGTAGCGCATATTAAACTGAATTAAGAATGAAGAAAAAAAACTATAAATATGTCGCGTACTTTAGACATACTCGACGTTCGATGTTGGATCGAACGATGTTGGTTCCTCCATCACATCCGCAGTCGTATCCCGTTACAAAATGGCGACATACGCTGATTGTTGTTTTTTATCGTTAAAAATACATACATCCCCGATCGACGAATCGGAGTCCATTTTTTATCAAGACTATTGACCGAGAGATGGGATTTCGGGTGTCAAATGTGATTTTGATGATGATGATGTACTTCCACACTCGGAGGTCCTCGAACTCGACAAAATGTTTCCGTTACACGTCTCAAGTTAACCGCTATGGACATTTGAATATTCGTCCATCATCGCGTTCTCGTAAATGTTCCTTCAGCGCGAACAATCTTCGTATGTGCTCCTTGAATGCATTATCAACGTAAATGTCCAAATACCCGGATAAGTCGTAGTACTTAACCACTTGCGCCGATATTTCAGTAAATTAAGCGTTGACTCAAGAGAAATCCTAGAATGTAAATTGATTTGGTATCCAGGATTCATAATCTATGTATTATGGTACTGCTTTTAATACATTAGAAATCCTTTGTAGTTGTGTTTTGGGTAAATATGACAATACACGGGCCCCGGAAGCCTATATGTAAGTCGAAGTACCATCTATTCCATGTGGATAAAAGTGGTTGGTTGTAGGGTCATGTCATGTTCGAATATCGGGTCACATGAAAAAATCATTGCCCAGGTACTTGTACATCAACATTCCTCGATAGTTTTGATCGTTAGGAATAAACGACTAATCGTAGCAACAACTATAGCATCTGTTTCGAAAACTACAGATCTCAACCTTTTCATGATGCTGAAGTTTGCATCGTTTTAAATCAACGTACATGGAGAGAAGAATTCAGTACCAATTCATGGACAACACAGTGATTATTACTGAAGTTTCCAGTAATTTCCAATGTTACTGGACTGGTTACAGTACCTTTCACTGCTGCTCGCAGTAAACGGTCCAGTGAAAATTACTAAAGTGATAACCCAGTCATTACTATCCAGTTCAGTAATAAGTACCATTCAGGCCATAAACAGGTCCAGGGGATGATCTGGTACATCAAATTCCACTGGTTGTTCAACCACGGGTTACTTCCCGTTTAAAATGGAGCTAAATGGAGTCCCAAGTAAGATGGAGTCCTCGAGTACTCCAGTAATTTTTACAGACAGCTCCGCATGAAAAATATCTGGATTTGCAGCTCGGAGTTCCAAAGTCTTGGACTCTTCCATCAAAAATCACCATCATGGATGAACTTTTTTTCATGTAGCAACAACTCCAGCATGTGTTTTGAAAACTACAGACCTCAAGCTTTTGAATAGTCGCAGTCATCATTGAAAAAAGTTTGTTGGTGAACGAGAAAAAACGGTAAACTTTTCCGGCTACTTTTAGATGATTGGCTATTCGGACATTTCCCTTATACCATGATTTTCTAAGCTTCTCGATGTAATTGATAATTGAATTCCCCTCGTGCTGCGGTATGACATCACAAACGCTAGGAGCCTTAACCTCGAATCCTCGGAAGAAGCAACTTACGAGCATTATTCTCGTGATACCCGGTACCGTAAGAAATTTAACTTGTTCGTCGAACGAACCAACGCGCGCCACAACGGCGTTGTCCACGTTACATTGAACTTTTGAATTTTGAGCGTGTGATTCGTGACACGCGATGCACACAATAGCCGTATGCACGCTGTGTATATATTTATAATACCCAATATAAATACGTGAGAATGGTTTTGATGGTATAATGAGACGCGTGATTGCACATATTCAGCGCACAAAACGTACACCGATGCACCGTTGAAAGGCCCTCAACGTATGCGCGTCGACGACCGGAGGAAAACGAGACGTGTGGTCTTTTGCCACCATCATTTATCTTGATGATGACTGGACCCGTCCAGTCAGTTACCAGACACAACATTTCCTACCGCGTAATCAGACGTGAAACTGACGAAACATCGAAACCCCGTAATATCAATCTGAACTCTGGCTCGTGAAGGTCCTGCATGGATAACCCTTGTTTTCACAACATATATGTACATAACCATGTTCATATATTTTTGACTGAAGAATCGTGGGAGTGGCGTAGATATAACCGGGGGAAAATGAGAATCCCTCTAGGAAGGATTCCCACACTCTGGTCCCGCGTTCAAATTGCAGATCTTTGGGTCGTCGAACCGAAAATGATATTTCTTTCACTGATCGACGTTTATACAACTGTACGGTACAAACACGCGCACGAGAGATATTCTCGAGTCCAAATGACTCTGGACAGACACTGGGGCCTCCAAATTTTCGGGCCAGAGAAGTTCAAGGTCTCCAGGCTGTCTATAAAATGACCGCGAATGGCTTTTAAATTATCACGTCGATTACAAACGATCAGTCTCGTTGTACTCCTATTGTCTCGTTTATATTTGATCGTTCCACGCCTTACCATCAACATGACATCGTTGTCCTTTTAACTCTTTTGTTTTGTTTTGCATTCAGCAAATCTGCGATAACTTTTGCGGAGGATTGGGACGAAATTATTGGAAACCGGTTTAAGGAGCGCGAGCACACGGGCACCAAAAGGAGTCAATTATATTGATTATGGCCAGAGCAAGAGAGAGAGAGATAGAGTTGGGATTGTGTATTCTCGCGTAAAAGATCGAGACCATGTTCTTGGCGCACCTTTAATAAGCCCAGCGACGGAAAGTAAATTTTTGCTCTCAGCCGAGAAGGGGATATGGAATAGAGGACCTTTACTACTATATCCACTTGGCTGGGTGTTCTCCATGTACCCAGCAGCTGCAGCAGTTTTGCCGCTCGCACCGAGCATTACCAATGTTGTTAAGTACACGCGTATGTGTGTGTGTGTGTGTGTGTGTGTGTGTGTGTGAGTGTATAAGCCCTCGATCGTACATAACGGCTTTTCGAGACTCTCGGACACCCACGCGAGATCCCCCGAGTGGAACGTAGTGCGCACTCGACGTGTTACGATAATCGCCTTGGCAATAATCTATATACGGTTATTACGTAAGAACTGATAAGATTATAGGACGAGGGAAAAACGAAAATGGGAATTCCGGACAATAATCATAAATGAAAGTAAAAATACAAAAATTGATACAAGGGGATGTCTGGAATAAGAATCTATGTACAATTAGAGAGATTCTGAGATGATGGTTTGCAGTCCCTCGATAATAACCCAATGTCAAATAACCCAAGCATAGTCGAAAATATATTTTTCAATACAATAAGGTCTGGTTTTGGAAGTAAAAAAAAAAATTTGTAACTCAAATTCATATTTTTGAAAAAAAAACACCATTCTGAAAATTTCGGGATCACTTAAGATCAATACAAGATATTCTACAAAAAAAATTGAACCGTAAATTTAATATTGATCGTGGATTTTAACGATTTAAAAAAATTCAAAATTCTTTAAATTCATCATTTGTCAAAATTTTGTTTCGTAGCCCCAAGTTTTTTTGAAAATTTTGATTTTGATTATTAAAATTAAATTTATTGTTTATTGTTTTTTCCTTGTTACATCGTAAATTAAACTGGCTTGCATTTGCTTTTTTTAAATTATTCTAAAGTTTGTAGTTTTTGAGATATTTCATTAAGTAGACATAATGAGCCCATGGGGCAAGTTGTAACATGTTAGAACTTGCCCCATGCGCGTGTATTTTTTTTATGCTCTCTACATGTATTTGTATAAATAATATTATTACAACTTGTAGTGTAGTGATTGCATAGTATTACAAATTATTTGTGGCTTTTTGTGCATTCTTTTACTCTTCTTTACTCTAATATTGCCCAGAAAAATATGCTAAGTTATTGTATTGTATTTTTTTTAGCATGAGAGACTACATAATCATCACAAAAATGAACCACGATGAATAATAAATGTTGCCAGTCTTTTCTCTGTTACAACTTGCCCCGAGCCTGTTACAACTAGCTCCAGTCATGGGGTAAGTTGTAACAGCTACCATTTTTTCAAAAAACATCTGGTGTAAAAGATGGATAAAGATTTAAAATTATTTTTCAATTGGAATTAGTGCTCAGATATATACTTTACAAACCCTCTTACTTATAATCTTAAAAGCATACGTATTTTAGGTGTTACAGGCCTTTTTCCAAAAACTGTTACAACTAGCCCCACGCTCCCCTACTTTATTTTCATGGGGGTAGTTTCATGGCGGACAGTGAAGAGATATAAAAAATAAAAATATCAACGAAATGGAAAAAGGAAGATACGCAGCGACCAATATTCATGAACTATTTATGGATCATTGCCGATCATACTGTCAAAATATACGGTGTGCTGTCCTGTATGCGCCAGATTCTTTTTTTTTCATGCGAATTCTTTTACTGATCACCCGAAATATATCCGTGAGAGACGGTACGTAGCCCTTAATTTATTTCCCTCATTCTCACACACAGATGCTGCGTTCTGTGTATAAAAAATGCAAACTCACTGGTAAGACATGACGCTCGTCGTGTTTCGTCTTGGTCGCACGTGGCCCTCGTAATTCGTCGAGGCAGAGTTGAGGGCGCCCACGATTTGCGCGAGTAAATCCCGATGTATGACGTGCGTTTCAACTTGGAGGGCTATCCGGAGATGGCGCGAAGAGGGGAGATCGAGATCGCGAGACGCGGCGCCAGAGTGCGTGGATCCGGGTTATAATCGTGAATTATGACCGGAGGATCATCGTCGCGGTCGATCAATTCCGCGATGATGGGCGCGCACGAGAAGCCCAGGTCATTGCCATTAGAATCTCGGTATTAGCCATTTTTTCACGGTTGTTCGTATCGTCGAAGAACCGATCTCCGAGCCGAGAGTGAGGAGAGAGAGCAATCCAGAGGGCGCTTTTATAGTTACTTCGCCTTCGAACCTGGCGCATACACTTTGCACCGTGTTTTACAGCCCATTGTTCGCCGGTGTACTTCTCCCACGTTTTAAAGAGGACTCGGGGGTTACCGATACAGTGCGCAAGGTAGTATATAAAAGATAGTTTAGCTAGGTCATATTTCAGCAACCGCCGCCGCCAACCTCAACTCTCCCTCTTTCTTACTTTTTTCTCATGGTCAGGATAGTTATAGACTTATGAACGACAAAACGGATGGGCAAGCCAAATTTTTTAGGACAAGTGGAGGGTCATTGAAGATGCCTAAATCCAACAAAATTTCTTTGTGCTTCGTCCGCCATCTTGGAAAACAGATAATTATCGATATCTTGGCTCCTACTGGTCAGATATTCGTTTTTTTTTAAAGTTTTGCAAGGAAAAATATTCTCTGCAAGTTTTTTAAAAAGAATTTTGCGATATCTGTACAAAAATTCTGTTGGATTAATTGGAAATTTATATTTCAATTTAATTTCTCTCGTTTACCTTTTTCCATACAATTTTATATAATTACAATTATTTTTTTAATTTTTGATATTGAAGTTATTATTTTTTTCCTTTAACTCGATCATTCAATTTTATTATAAAAGAAATTAATTTTTTAATATTAATATTTTTTATTTCAATTTTACTTTTAAATCTTTGTATTTAATGAAATGACGGAGTATTTAAATGATTAAAATAAATAAAGATGTCAAATTTTAATTTGCAATTAAATTAAATTGATTAAAGTATCAATACATCTTAATTAATTTTTAATTTTTAAATATATATAAATATCGTCAGAATATTTGAAGATTTCAAAAAAAATTATCTCAATATTTTCAATATTGAACTTTAAACACAAGCTTTTTAAATTGAAAAATTACAAAAAAACAATAATATTAATATAATTAAAATTAACAAATGGACAAATGTATCCGGATTCTTTTCAATTATAATGGACAAAGACAACTTTGACGCTTTTTATCTCAGACAATATTTGAGTTATCGAAAAATCGTTTATACAAAAATTGTTGGAAATTGAGTCCTCTACAAGTTTTATGAGAAATTTTTTTTGATAAAATTGAAAAGGGCCAATGTAATTGAAAATAAACATCCGTAAGCATGAATTAACGGCACTTTTTTTATTGTAACTTTCGTTTTTTTACAGATATCGTAAAATTCTTCAAACAAAAGTTGTAGAGCATATCTTTCCCTACAAAACTAAAAAAAAACGAAAACCCGATCAGTAGGAGCCGAGATATTGACAATTCTTGTTATTATCTGTTTTTCAAGATGGCGGACGAAGCACAAGTAATTTTTTTTGTTTTCGGGGAATTTAGACGTCTTCAATGATCTTCTACTTTTCCTAAAAAGTTTGGCTTGCTCATCCGTTTTGTGGATATTTGCCACTTTTCGATTTATCCTGTTTGGAACGAGTTTAACTTTGGTTCAATTTCACACTCAAACTCTCCACAAAGTATTTTATTGTTCGCCGGTGAATTGAAACGAGGCTATTTTTTTGAGAATGAAGAATGACCATCATTGCCAACGCTCATCGTCGAGGCGGAAATGCATGACTTAATAATTAAACCTTAATGACTGTGCTCTTTCTCGATGGTAAACGCTGAGAATCGTGAGGCGATATTATTAGCACGTATTAGTGAGGATAGACGACCTGTATACATCGCGTGATGCGATTAAAGTTATACCACGTGGATTACTCTATACGGAGATATAACTCCGCCTTTCCTCTCTTCGACTTAATGGATTTCTACGATCGATCTCTTCCTGGCTGAAAGTTAAGAGTTTACGATATAATAGTGGAACCTTAATTGGGCGATTCGCGCCACGTGTAAATTACGATTCTGCATTCCAATACGAAAAAAATCGGGGAAGATCTCTGGACTTCTATTTTTCGGTGGACCAACTTTTCCCTCTACATCTGGATCCCAAAAGGATCATTATTTTGTTGTAAAATTGTTCTCGGTCCATGGTGGAAGTAATAACACGATGCTTAATGTTGATTTAAAAATTTGAAAAAAAAATACTGAATGGATTTATCAGAGTCCCATCCCTTTATGTGCGTGCATGTGCGAGTATATATGAATATACATTTGCGGAGAACATTTCGACGATGTTTATTGCCGCTTCGGTATTCGCGGGTGTTTTATATGTGCTTCGCACCAGCGCGTGTGCTTCTAATAGCGTTTAGGCCGCTTCTAAATTATGGGAACATTCAGGCCCGAAATGCTACAACGAAAGCGCGCAAGCACGACTCTCGTGAAAACATAAACCCCCGTCGTTACTCTTAAATTATATGCGAAAACGAGCGCGTGTTCCCTTCCCGCGCGAAGAATACGAGAATCTATATGCGCGAACCCGCGATGGAAGAGATTAAAGTTTTATTTATCGATTTTTTAAATATTTTTTAATGAGATTCAGGGTGCTGTATTGCTTATCCGAATATAATTTAATCGGATGGTAGTTGTGAGATATATTTTTAAATGAGGCATTCCACGTCAAGTCGGCCACCCCATTTTTTGAAATCACCAAAATTCGTAATCGAACGAAAAAAAAAATATAACATGAAATTTAGAATTTTCAACGTACTTTTCACTGAAATTTTTTACAAACTCCTCCAAAAGCTCTTTATGCCATTTTCGGAGCAAATAATGTTTTGATTTTTTTTTCTCAATTGACATCTTCGATTTGTCTGTAGTTTTAACAGTTTGTTACTTGATATATTTACGGACTAAAAAAAAAATGGCTTAATGGAGAATCCATTCCTTCCCATGCGTTTTTCATCCCAAACGAATACACAGATTTCTCTGTGCATTAACAGGGTTGAGACTATCTATAGATATTTTCTAAAGCCCGCATTTTTGTTCACTTTTTGTACTTTTTCAATTTTTTAAAACTTTTTTCATTTTTATTTTCTTAAATATCTTTGTGTACATTTTAATAAACTTTATCAATGGACCCATGTACATCGATAAAGTCTATTCAAATTTGAGTCAAAGGCTACTCGCGTCTCTCGAGTGCAAAAAAAAATTAATTTACCCTCTTTGGATACACTGACGTTTCTATGGCCAATGAGTACTTTTTTAGTTCGATCTGGGCATGATTTTTGGGAATGAAGCAATGATACTGCTTTGTTCTTGGAATCGTCTTCGCAGTATCAAAACGAGATTATTTTATTATTTTTCCTTGTCTACAATTAATAATGATAAAATATCAATATCTACACTATTTCATTAAATCACTCTATAATGATAGATTGTATCAATAAAAATGCATTTGAAATAATGGATTCTCCACTACACCAATTTTTTTATAGTCCGTAAATATATCAAGTAAAAAAATGTTAAAACTACAGACGAATCGAAGATGTTAATTCTGAGAAAAAAAAATATCAAAACATTATTCGCTCCGAAAAATGCATACAGAGCTTTCGGAGGAATTTGTAAAAAATTTCAGTGAAAAGCACGTTGAAAATCCTAAATTTTGGGTTGTACGTTTTTTTCGTACGATAAATAATTTTCGAGTTACAAAATGGGACAAACAAACTTTTTGTATTATTTTTTGGTTAAAAAATGTAATTTAAAAATCTGGAAAAAATCACGAATTTTCTTGATAGTTGGAACTACTTTATAAAAATTTGTATGCGATTTTTGGCGATTTCAAAAAATGGGGTGGCCGACTTGATGTGGAATGCCTCAAATGTGTATTAATTACTCGAGTTAAAATGAAAATCGTATACTTCATGCGGAATTTGATAAATAAATCCCACTAAAACGTAGGAGGATGTTGCAAGCATGCATGGAAAACAGTATATATATGTATATTGATACATCACCTCGCGAGTTATATCTTCGGAGATAGAATGAATAAAATAACGCGCGGAAACGATTCTTTTTTTTTTCTTTTCGTAAACGTATGTAGCTAGAACGCCCGGACAATCAGCAGACACAAACAGTAAGAGAAAGAGGGGCATAGTGGAATCCGAAGGCAGAAATGTAAATGGCCAACAGAACCGGCGACGGTAGTCACGCACGAACACCATTTACGAGAGGAGAAACGACGAAAAGCAGTATATTTAATGCACAAATGGCAAAATACTTGGCGCCTCAATATATATATGGGGCCATTCCATACGAAACCGACCAATCCGTAGCCTCGACCATTTTTTATTTTGTTGTAAATTTTCTATTTTTTTGCACTCTCAGAATTTTTTTAGATTTGTGTCTCACCCCTTCCAACAACAATAAATTTTTCAAAATTTCACACAATTCTTTTTCAAATGCGCACGACTTTTTGAAAATGAGAGATATAAAAATAAAACAGAAGATAATTTTTTTCATCTTGATTTGTAGTTTCACAAAAAAAAATACAAAAAAAAATATCTATATTAATTTTTATATGTTTCCTGCAATTTTAAATCCAAAATATTTATTTTTTCAAATTGGACTATTTTTTTTTTTTTTTTAATTTACCACTTGTTGAGAGACATTTTTACAAGTACTAAAAAATTCGCAGCTTGTGATATTCATAACTTGCATTTTTTTAAATCTATTTTTGAAGTCATACGTTGCAAGTTATTTTTTTAGTGTTACGTATAATTTCAAAAATAGACATAAAATATAAATTATCAATATCACATGCTGCACATTTTTTAGTACATACTTGTAAAAATGTTTCTTTATGAGTGGTCCATTTTTTCAAAAAAATAAAGAGGCCCAAGTTAAAAAAAAAATATTTCGAGTTTAAAACTGAAAAAAACATAAAAATGAATTTCAATATTTTTTTTGTAGTTTTTTTATAAAACCACAACTCAAGACGATAAAAAATAATCTTATGTTTTGTTTTAATGTCTTCGTTTTTTAAAAAGTTATGCGCATTTGAAAAAAAAATGGTGTGAAATTTAGAAAAATTTATTCTGGTTGGAAGGGTTGAGTCAAAAATCTAAAACAATTCTGAAAGACTGCTTTCAGTATGTACAGAAAAATAGAAAATTTTCAACCAAATCAAAAATGGCCGGGGTTATGGATTGTTCGGTTTTGTATGGAAGGACCCATATATACAGCTTTTCGCAGGCGACAGCGCATTAGATTATTTGAGATGAATGTCTAGGATTGTCTAGGAATGTCATTCGGAAGGATTCCAGATTTTTTCTTAACTTTCGAGATATTTCGACGCATCATTTCGCCACTGATATAAATTTTTAAATATCGAACCTTCAATAAATAGAAACATACTAGTTGTCTGATATTAAATCAAAATATTTTCGGCCGAGTTAATTTCTATTATTGTTCGTGGATTATTATAATCCTCCGACGACTCTTTTAAAAGTGAAAAAATTCTCGCTTTTTGACTCGGGGAGTACTAAAATTGTAAACTTACGAAGCTGTTGGTAGTATTTCGAAGAAAGAAAATCGTCAACGTATTACCTATTTTAAGAGGAGCATTCGACGAACAACGCCGCGATGTTTTTCTCCGCAGTCTGAGAGAATCTTGTTCGAGACACGCGGGCTTTTATTTCACGATCTCAAAATTACCTCGCTTGCCGAATGCGACACCACGATACGAAAGATCGTGATAACAAGGATAAGCACCAAACTTCCGTGAGACGAAATTTCCTGATATCTCGGTGCAATTTATCGAATGGCTGCTGTATTTCATGCTGTTTTCTTTCTCGGTACATAAATATCAAGTTGGACAGGCCTGGGGTAGATTATTCGAAGATTTTTGCATTTTACCGGAGATCTCTTGGTTGCATAGATCCGGATCCGGAAGACATATTTCCGTCGAGATCGCTCGAGGACCGAGCGCCATTTCCTGCACGAATAAAATACATCCTGATCGCCGACTTTTTGTGATTATCCATTTTTTCTATGATTTATTCATCGAAACATTCTCCATTTCGGATCTCCCGACAAATCCTTCAAGTATATTAGATTTTATATGCATATATTATATATAAGGTATTCCATACCAAGCCGACCAATCCGTGGACCCGACCATTTATGATTTTGTTGAAATTTTTTTATTTTTTTGTAATATCTCTTGTAGTCTCTTTTGTAGTCTCTTAGAATTTTTTTAGATTTTTGTCTCAACCCAATTAACCACAATTAATTGTTCAAAATTTGACACAATTTTTTTTCAAATGCTCATAACTTTCTTAAAACCGGAGATATCAAAATAATACAAAAGATCATTTGTTTCCGTCTTGAGCTGCAGTTTTATAAAAAAAATACAAAAAAAATATCGATATTTTTTTTCATATGTTTTTTGAAGTTTGAAACACAAAATTTTTTTTTTTTTCAACTTGTACCCTTTTTATTTTTTTGAAAAAATTCACCACTTTTTAAAAGACATTTTTACAGATACTAAAAAATTGGCAGTTTGTGCTTCTCATAACTTGTATTTTTTTTCTATTTTTTATCGCGTGTGAACTAAGGTGTTTACTAATCGTGTTTACTCCTGAAATTAAAAAATAGGAAAAAAATACAAGTTAAGAATATCACAAACTGCTAATTTTTTTATATCCGTAAAAATGTCTTTTAAAACGTGGTGAATTTTTTCAAAAAAATTAAAAAGGTCCAAGTTGAAAAAAAAAATATTTTGCGTTTAAAACTTCACGAAATATTTTTTTTTTTCAACTTGGACCCTTTTTATTTTTTTGACAAAATTCACCACTTCTTAAAACACATTTTTACAGATACTGAAAAATTGGCAGCTTGTGATATTCATAACTTGTATTTTTTTCTATTTTTTAATTCAAGGAGGAAACATGATTCCTTAGTTCACACGCGATAAAAAATAGAAAAAAAATACAAGTTATGAGAAGCACAAACTGCCAATTTTTTAGTATCTGTAAAAATGGCTTTTAAAAAGTGATGAATTTTTTCAAACAATTAAAAAGGGTCCAAGTTGAGAAAAAACAATATTTTGTGTTTATAACTTCATAAAATATTTTTTTTTCAACTTGGACCCTTTTTATTTTTTTGAAAAAATTCACCACTTTTTAAAAAACATTTTTACAGATACTGAAAAATTGGAGCTTGTGATATTCATAACTTATATTTTTTTTTCTATTTTTTAATTCAAGGAGGGAACACGATTCCTTAGTTCACACGCGATAAAAAATAGAAAAAAATACAAGTTATGAGAAGCACAAACTGCCAATTTTTCAGTATGTGTAAAAATGTATTTTAAAAAGTGGTGAATTTTTTCAAAAAAATAAAAAGGGTCCAAGTTGAAAATAAAAAATATTTTGTGTTTAAAACTTCAAAAAACGTATGAAAATAAATATAGATATTTTGTTGGTATTTTTTTTATAAAACTGCAACTCAAGACGGAAAAAAATGATCTTTTGTTTTATTTTGATATCTCCGGTTTTTTTAAAGTTATGAGCATTTGAAAAATAATTGTGTCAAATTTTGAACAATTTATTGTGGTTAATTGGGTTGAGACAAAAATCTAAAAAAATTCTGAGAGACTGCTTTTAGTACGTACAAAAAAATAGAAAATTTTCAACAAAAAATAAAAAAAGGTCGGGTCCACGGATTGGTCGGCTTGATATGGAATACCTCATATAGATATATATGATTATTGGAGCGTGGATATTTTCGATGCGCTTGCTTGCACTTGCAAATTGCACTTCTAGCTCGCATATGTATACGTATAGACGTAATATGTATGCAAAATTCATGCTACAATCGAGCACTGACGAGGTACGCAAACGCATTTATGCGCTGTCCGAATATAATAAGATACGATCGCGTGGGCGGAATACTCGAGATTTTTGCGAGACTTTCATTTTAATTTTCGCGTGTCTCGTCAAACAAGAGATTATCGTATTTTTCCTCATCACTGCGGCAACGGGATCGAATGAATTATTAATCGAAAGCTCGATTTATTACGGATCGGCGTTTGAGCCAATGATTAAATAAATCGGCTCGATAACTGACGGTAAGATCGGATAAACATCCATTCATCCATCGCAATATTAATAAATACGTTGTAAAGAAAACTTTAAGAATATGCAAAAAAAATGATTTTTTCAAAATTCTAAGCCAAAATACTGCCTTAAATTAGAAGAATGGAACCGAATTACCTCTCCCAATTTTATCGCCTTTTTGAGATGCGGTATCGCCGTTGCTAGAATTTGGCATTCGTGATCCGTCAGAGGTGGCACACCCAAATGCTTTTGAATTCCGCAGGGACCGAGTTCCAGCGGTCCCGCGAAATACGTCACTTCCGGGACGACGCAGGAGCGCGCATAGGCACATTCCACGATGCCCCGTTGATCGCGCAGAGCTGTATCAATATCGTGTTCTTTTTGTCGTCGATGCTGCACTAAAATTCATAACTTTACCTTTACACAGTGAAATGCAGAATCTCGCTGCCGCGAAACCCATCGACAATGACGATGTTCCTTTGTCATTGTAATTCCTCGTAACATCGTCCTCGGCCATTATCACAGAGTAAGTCAGCTTACTAATTTCCTCCTGAACGTAGAACACACGATTATCACGTGAACCGAACGATTATTCATTTTACACTGGACTCCCGATTTCGGCAACACGCCAGGAGAGAGGGGGTGTTTCCGAAATCGGGAGTCCAGTGTAATTCAATGAAAATTAAACGCACGTGCGTCATCTCGCAGCAGGGTTTCGTCTGTGAGAAAACGGGAACGCAAGTTTTCGAACAATCACCACCGATAACAGGAACCATAACGCATTCGGGCTCAAGGCCCATTATCTCGGCGGCAAAGCTGTTTGCCCTCATGCAATTTTGAGTCGTTATCCCGAATACACGATTATTATCGTGATGACCGTGTTTCTTGTATATCTCGATGATCAGCGGAATCAAATGATTGATCGGGCTCGTCGCTACGGCGACAAGAGCCTGCGAGAAGTATCCTTTGTTCAATGGCTTGTAATTAAATTACTGAATAAATAGTTAAAATGACAAATAAATTTCGTCCTGTAGAAATGTCCTCGTTCAATTTGCGAATGTTTCGTTCGACGCAAAACGAAATTGCATCCGTGAATGTCGAGAGGAGAGAGCGGGCGAACGCCATCAACAAAGATTCGTGTTGAGGGATAAAAAATTAGAGGCAATTGAACAAAAAGAGAAACAAGGTCGACCACATCCGCCCTGAAGTTTATATATATAGAAAAGCGTGTTTCACGCTGGAAGCAGGACCCATTATTTAGCTGAGGGAGGCGAAAAACACAGCACTGCACAGCTGTGTACATCGTCGTCGCTGCATTCGTGTCTTTGGGACTCGGCGTGACGCATTCACGCGCGGTAAATACCAAAAATGCAGAAACCCTCGGCGTCGGAAGCTTCACGTATGCGTGTAACGTGTCTCGGCTTACAAATGAAAGAAGGAACGGGAGGAAGGGCGCCATAAAACGACGAAAAAGAATATATTGAAAGAGAAACAACGACCCGGATCGTTCGGGAATGAGAGAACCACAAACTCGCTTTTGTATTCCATCGTGGTGCGACGAATGATTCACTTGAGTGCTTTGTCAACGATTCTCCGGCTTGGATTCATACTTGTGAAAGGTGTTCATGAAATTTGATGAATACTTGTACCCAGGATTGCAAGTAATGCATTACTTTTTGTAATGCATTGCTATTTTCCTTACTCATTACAATGTAGTGTATAGTGGAAAAAAATTCCATTACACATTACAATGTAGTGTGTAATGGAAAAAATTTACATTACCCATTAAAATGTAGTGCGTAGTGGAAAACATTTTCGTTACCCATTACAATGTAGTGTGTAATGGACAAAACTTTGATTAAAATTTTTCCAGTCCCAAAATTGCAATGAAAGTTTTGTCCATTACACATTACATTGTAATGGGTAATGGAAATTTTTTCTATTACACTACATTGTAATGGGTCATGAAATTTTCATTCATTACACACTACATTATAATGAGTAATGAAATATTTTTCCATTACACACTACATTTTAATGGTTAATGGAAATTTTTCCATTACACACTACATTGTAATGGGTAATGAAATTTTTTTCCATTACACACTACATTGTAATGGATAATGGAAATTTTTTCCACTACACACTACATTTTAATACGTAATGAAAATTTTGTCTACTACACACTACATTGTAATGGGTAATGGAAATTTTTTCCATTACCCAATGTAAAAGTAATGAATAATGCATTACTTTTACATTACAAATTTTGCAACCCTGCTTGTACCGTGAATATCATTGAAATCTATGAATTTTAATGGCTGATCACAATGAAGGGAAATAATACCGTCGGACAGTATTTGATAACGTTCGGGATGCAACTCAGCAGAATTTTGGCGTTGATCGGAAGAATATCGCTCCAAGACTTATTCATGGTGCAAGGCTCTCCCGCCGTTACAACAACGACTTTCGCATCTTCAAGGATGTATCTCAGTCCTTGTTCGTTGTTTGTTGAATAAGTGACTCGTGGTTTCGTGTCAATGTGACTCAATTCAAGCGCGATGGATGCTACTTGGTCCGCTTTGTCGTAAATCGCCAATTCGTCGATGAGAGATGATTGCTTGAGCAAGAGAGACAGGCAACTTCCTGCAGCGCAAGATTCATTCGTCGAAAGTCTTTTCCATCCATCAATTTCTTATTTGATAATATTGAGAAGAGATAAAATCGAATACCCGTTCGTCCAGCTGCGCCGAGTACCGCGACTTTCATAGATTTGGATCTAAATATCGAGGTAACCATGAAATTGCGCATTATCGTTCGAATTCCGGGATATTGTTTGGATACTGGGACAGATGGAGTACAACTCCGAAATGACAATGTCCAAAAGCGAAACATGATAAAATGTCCAGTTTTGAAAGGTGTTTACTCGATTTTATTTAATAATTTCTATTGATGAAGGGCATAATTTTGGCATGTGTCACGTTGACGTTTTGGACTTTATTTTCTGAACAATTGCGGTACGAAATTTTACTTGCGCCACTATTTTCAGTAAATTAATCATTCATTCAAGAAAAATTGAATCAGTATCTAGAATTCATAATCTTTGAAAATAATTAGGAGTGTGATTCGAGAGCTTTTTTCTAGATTCTCAATGAACCGACCCTGCGGTCGATTTAGCACTTCATATTGCCTCTTATTCTCGCTAAGATTGCGCAAGTACCGCACACTCGTTTAATTGAGATAATATTTCACGTAATTGACGTACAAGAGATCCTCCCCCGCCCAATCCGATCGGTTCAACCAATTGACCCGTCCGCAGTTCGCTCATTTACCGATCGTAGCATCTGTGCTATTTCTACGAATCGAAACTGGGTGAATTAGCTTGTGGAAAACGCAAGTGTATGAGAGCGGTGAAAATGTATGGGCGGTGATACGAATACGCGAGTTTGAACCATTCATCTCGCGGGCGCGATATGCCGCGGGAATTAAGCTGGCAGCAACGAAGGATAGCGAGTCTGTGATTGAGATTTCTTCGAAGTCTTATTAATGTCATGACACTAGAGTATTAAATCCATATAGGAGCTCGCGCAGGTATTCGCTTGGCGCATGTCAGCTGGCAGAGAAGAGATCACTCGCCGTTTCAAGGGGGTTTTCTGCTGTACAATTTTGGAAAAATCAATTTTTCTTGCATTTTCTCAAAGTTTAGATCTTTAAGAATATATCCTCGGAAGGAAATTTTCAAATTTCAATAATTTACGGAGTTATAGCTGTTTTAGTGACGCAGCAACTATACGCCCGTCACGTTCTAGCGTCACTTTACGGGGTTATTCTGGTCAAGAATTTTGAAAAAAAATGTAGCCCCAACTTTATTCCGGCTTATGACTTATTTAATTTTCATTTTTTTTTCTTGAAATTTTGTTCTGTTCATTGTCAAAACATTAATAAATATGTTGTAAAAATATAATGGTAAAAATATATTTTTTTCGTATCGATTTCGACAAAACGCTCAAAATGTATGTCTCTGGACCAGAATACCGCCTTAAATCACTCATCGCGGCAATGGCTTTCATTTTTCCAGCACTATACTCTTCCATGCGCGATCTTTAAGCAATATTCGTATAGAGGTCGAGTATCGCGAGCTTAAGGCGCGCTTGTGCGTCAATCGAGAATCAATAAATTCATTTTTCTCTTCAATTTTCTCTCAATCACCATCAACATCGTCATGATCATTGAAGCCCGGATCAATTTCTTTTGATCCATGCTCTTGTTTAACGAACACCAAATATTCGCCAACACTGAGAAATTCCTTAACAGCATCATAGGACCAATTTGGTCCTATATGATGCTGATGCGAATGGGACAAATAAGGTTTATTTTTCAGCTTTGCACAGTAATATATCTCTCGCAGGACATAAATTTTTTTACGGGTCTTCCGGTTACGGAAAAAGCGCGGGTAATCGAAACCTTGCCAATGATATATACATATATATATGGGGCATTCCATACGAAACCGACCAATCCATAACCCCGGCCATTTTTGATTTTGTTGAAAATTTTCTATTTTTTTGTACGCACTGAAAGCAGTCTTTCTGATTTTTTTTTAGATCTTTGTCTCAACCCGTCCAACTATAATAAATTTTTCAAAATGCCACACCATTTTTTGTCAAATGCGCATAACTTTTTAAAAGACGAAGCTATCAAAATAAAAGAGAAGATCATTTTTTTCGTCCTGAGTTGTCGTTTTATAAAAAAAAATCAAAAAAAATATCGATATTTATTTTCATATATTTTTTTCAGTTTTAAACCAGAAATATTTTTTTTTTAACTTGGACCATTTTGATTTCTTTGAAAATATTTCTCACTTCCAGAAAGACATTTTCACAAGTACTAAAAAATTCGCAGCTTGTGATATTCATAATTAACATTTTTTGTCTATTTTTGAAGTTATACGTAATACTCAAAAAAACTTGTAACATATGACTTCAGAAAAAGATAAAAAGATTCAAGTTATGAATATTACAAGCTACAAATTTTTTAGTACTTGTAAAAATTTCTGTCAAAAAGTGGTGAATTTTTTGAAAAGAATCAAAGTGGTCCAAGCTAGAAAGACAATATTTTTGGCTTAAAATTGAAAAAAACTTATGAAAATGAATATCGATATTTTTTTGTATTTTTTTTTTATAAAACTACAAATCATGTTGAAAAAAAATGTTTTTCTGTTATTTTGATATCTCCGTTTTTTTTAAGTTATGCGCATTTGAAAAATAATTGTGTGAAATTTTGAAAAATTTATCGTGGTTGGAAGGGTCAAGACAAAAATCTAAAAAAATTCTGAAAGACTGCTTTCAGTACGTACAAAAAAATAGAAAATTTTCAACAAAATCGAAAAATGGTCGGGGCTACGGCTCGGTCGATTTCGTATGGAATGCCCCATATATATATATATATGTATCTCATGTATACATAGGGACAAAAATGCTCGCGAGAGACAGACTCGAGTGGAGAATGACTTTTCGAACGCTTCGCGCCAAGACTCACTAAATTATTCATAGGTTCTTCGCGAGATATACACGCTGATGGGCCCAACGTGAGAGAAACAAAGAGGAGAGGAACGTAAAGTTTGAGAATAAAACGCTTCGCTGTGACAGCAAGGCACACACCGTGATCCACGGTAATGTCCTTACCAACGTTTTCGCGATTTCATCTTGTACCGCTTCTCTATTACCTATTTATATACCGCAAGCCTGAAACGCATCTCCACGCGAGTCCTCAACTCGCGTCTACTTCTCGGAAATTTCCTTCGGATTATATTCACCGATGATACCTCTTTTCTATCCCCTTTAGCAGCGCAAAAATCGAACTATCTCTGCGACGTCGCTATCGACGATAAATTTCGAACTACATAGAAACGTACACCTACGGGGATGTTTTTTTTTTCTTTTATCAAGAATCTCTGGAACCAACGTTGGCGAAGAATTTTGCACAAAGATTTCAGAGGATACGCGAACAAAGCGCGGAATTCTGCAACGCCGTGAAAAAAAAACTCATCACCGCTGTTGCTGGCTTTGTGAGTTGGGAATATGGCCTCAGGGTCGAGGTAAATCCGCAATAGAAACTGGATGTGTCGCATATATATATATATATATATATATATATATATATATATATATGTGTGTGTACATAGGACTGAAAACATGTCCTGTGGCCAAATAAAAAATTACATTTAACAAACGTAACGCGCTCCTGCCACCGCGTTTTTAATCCGTTAGATAAGAAAAAGAAACATGTTTCTCCGGGTCTTGCAAATCCCCTTTTACACCAACTTACTCTTGATGCCATAGAATGGACCTAATTGCAGCGTTCAAAGAGGAGAATCCAGTCTAGAGAGTAAATCATCGAACGAAGGACTCTGCGAGTCGCGTGTCCGGTTTCCGCGCGCGGTTCGTCTCTAATGACGTTTAATGCTGTTCACCTCACAATGCACAGACGATTATACCTCGGCTGTCCTCCAGCGAAAGCCAAAGAAGCTTACGGCGAATGGATCTCCCTTCTTGGGCGAGAACGCGGTCTATCCTTGTGCTAATACGCAATCACCCACGTATATACATCTTAAAGGGTTTACTTTGCAATGGAACGATATGGCGACCTTATGACGGGATTAAAAATATATATCGCCAGTACAGAATTATTTAGAATATAGGTTGTTTTAGGTATTCCAAAAGTATCAGAATGCAAATGAGGCAAAAAAATAATTTTTATCGTGTTATCATCATTTCGCAAATTATAAATTTGCCCATGACTAGTGCAATTAAAAATCTACACTATCGGCCAAAAGTTTCCGAACCAAACTTCAAAAAAGGTCCGGAACGTTTTTTTATGCCATTTCGCCGGAAGTCAACGTAAAACTAATTCAACAAAAGGCATTTTAAAGGGGAAGAATTCGGCTTCATTTCCTGTTTTTTAAATTATTTTTACAATTTTTTTTTTTAGATTTGGACTCTATTTTGAAAACAACTGTTTTTCGCTTTTTCCCCTCCCTATTCAGGTGCACCCATCTTCTGGAGGAAATTTTTTAATACATTTTTACGATTGGATTCATAAAAAGGAAAGCTTGAGCTTCAATTCCCTTTTTTTTTTAACTTTGAACGATTTTTTTTGCAAAGTTATTATGTTTTTTTGTGAACAAGAGGAAATTTGAAAAATTCTGTATAACACGAAAACAAAGAGAATTCATGAAAAACTTTAAGGTAGCAAAAAGTTGCGTCTGTTTTCGTTGAGTTCAGAGGGATTTTTTACGTTTTTTGTACCAATATTTTTTTTTCTCATCTTCTGGGTCCGAGCTCATTCATTACCATAACTCGAGAACTATGGGATTATTGATAAAATTTCAAGAGGAGAAAATACTTTATTTCACTATTTTCAACACATTGAAATTTTTTTCACATTTTTTTCCCCAAATTTTGTTCTCCAATTGATGGTCGGAAAAAAAAAATTTTGAAAAAAAATCTGAAAAAATGTCTCTGGACTCAAATAAAACTTTTTGCTAATCTGAAATTTTTCATGAATCCTCTTTGTTTTCGTGTTGTACGGGATTTTTTAAATTTCCTCTTTTTTCACAAAAAACAGAATAACTTTGGGGAAAAAAAATCACTCAAAGTTTTTAAAAAAGGGAAGTTGAAGCTCAAACTTGCCCCTTTATCAATCCAATCGTAAAAATGTATTCAAAAAATTTCCTCTGGAAGATGGGTGCACCTGAAGAGAGTGGAAAATAAGGCCAAAAGCAGTTGTTTTCAAAATAGAGTCCAAATCTAAAAACAAATTGTAAAAATAATTTTAAAAACAAGAAATGAAGCTGAATTCTTCCCCTTTAAAATGCCGTTTGTTAAATTAGTTTATATTGACTTCCGGCGAAATGGCATAAAAAGACGTTCCAGACCTTTTTTGAAGTTTTGTCCGGAACCTTTTCATCGGTAGTGTATATCGCCACGACTGTACAGAATAATTTAGAATAGGTTTTTTTAGGTATTTCAAAAGTGATAGAATTGAAATGAGGCAGAACAATAATTTTAATTATTTTATCATCGCTTCACCAATTATCAATTTGCCCATGACGAAAATAAAGCTTTCTCTCGTATGGATGCAGAAAAGTAAATCGTTTATTGACAATTCGATAAGGTTACCAAAAATTAAGCCTCGGTTAAATCATCCTTGAAGTAGCACAAGAGACTCGGGATATAGAGATCTTCGGGAAGACCACAGGCAACGTATCGATCTCGTTCATCGGGAATTCCATTATCAGTGAGAGTTCCATTCATATCGATAGTCTTGCCCTCGAATTTCCACTCGTAGGATGCACCGTGTGCATTGAAGTTCAAAAAACGCTCTTGTATTCGAGTTATCGTGTCTTCCTCACAAACCTGGATAAAATTGTCACCTAAAGCGGCGTATCTTTGCTACTTGCGCGTCAAACAATTTTACCGCGATCCGGTTATCGTGGGTCGCTGGAGACCCGAGCGATTTTTCTTTTCTCTCCCATTTCTCTTGAGAGGTACTTGTGCTTAACACACAAAATAAAATATTTGTTTAAATTTTTTTGCAATCTTCATGGTCAGTCCTTACAGTGAAAATATTCAAGAGTGTTAGGGAATTTTTATAGATTTTTTCATTACAAATTACGTATTGGAACATGCCTCGGGTCTTCAGCGACCCACGATAACCTTACAAGGTGTAGAAAAACACGATAACCTGATCGGGTTAATTTTTCATTTGAATTGTTTTTTTTTTAATTGAGATTTGATAATTTATAAAAATCCGATAAAGCGTTATTGGATTTATTTATTATAATTTATAATTTATAAAAATACAATAAAGCGTCTAAAATAGCTTGTTGAAATTAGGTATTCATAAATTAAATACTTGGCTCATTCATCATTTGTTTATACGTTTGTTTTGGAGCGATATTGTTGCAATTATTACTGGGACTTGCCGATATAACGGCAGCGTTGCCTGTAAGAACGTTGATTATTCTGCAAGGCCTCGAGTTCACGGTGAGATATCCTTTTTTGTATCGATCGTCGATCCACCACGGGCACCGATCCAACGATCGCCACGCCGTCGTTGGAATGCAAGGATCGATATCCGGTATCGGACCGTGAGGACAATAAGGCACTTTGAGACCGGTCAATGGATCCACTCGTCGTTTTATGTCGCCTGTCTCGTGATCGAACCAGTGACTTATATCTTTACCGGCATTCGCGATAATCACTTTCACCCTCGGATCATATTTCCAAGCATCGCAGAGTTTCGTGAGATCGTAAACACAATCGAGATAGGAGACCCAACAATCTTCGGGTCTATTGTGCAAAACCACCTCGGTCGGTAAATAATACCGAAGATCATCGCACTTACAATCATCACTGACACAGTCACTTCCGGTTGACATGTTCGTCGACGTAAAAATTAAAAGAAAAGTCGATTTTCATTTACCCGCGTCGATCGAGTCGAGAACGCCCGTTTGAATTTCCCGCCAATTTTTACTGACGCACAGAATCGTACAACGAAACTTGAATATTTTCAAAACATAAATATCTAAATCGTCTAATAAAATGATTACTAAAAGGTAAATGTCGATGAACCTTTTGGCACTGTGACAGATTAAACAGTCGCCTGATTCTTGTACGATCAACAGAATGACTTCCGGTTTGAAGTTGCACCGTTGCACGTTTCAATAAACGTGACAGTGTGGTTAGATTTTTCAGATTTTTGTTTTTCCACGATCGTATAATGGCCGATAATACAGCAGCAAAGGTAAATTGCACGGTGTAATAGACACACGAATTGTTTGCACGAGAGAACATTTTTCAATTCTCCAAATAAAACGCCGAGTGTAAAACGTTTCGACGCGTTTTACTGCGATGAATATTTTTCCCTGGTTAGGTTAGTGCATCCATCGACCGGTAGTGCTTCCAGCATTGTTATACGTATTGTTTGTGTTTTTACGATGGTTCCGTCTAATGTGGTAATCAACAGCATATACGTTTAATAAGATCCCTTCTAATCTCATTGCTCTTCGTCTGCAAGCTCGTTGAACAAACGAAAATCCTGCCGCGATAAATCACTGATGAAGGCACGCGCCGAAATATCGGACTGCGTGCGTGTTACCATAACCTAAAAAATCGAAACGCGTCCTTTTCACAAAGCGACGAAGGTCAAAGCAAATGGCGTGCTTACTTTTCTCCTTTTCGTTTTATTCTGCGGAGCGATCGTTGCAATATCGTAAAAATATTTTCAAACTTTTATTTCTCCAATTTTTCAACCTCACGCTACGACTATCCTTGTCCGAGCCTCCATGAAGTTCTCAAAAAAAAAAAAATGACTGCAGCGAGAAACACACGAGCGAGAAGCTCTCGCGATTTTCAAACTGACGCAATTCAAAATTGACTTGAAAATTTCTCAAAATTCCTTTTGGCCCGTGTAACTAGAAATTGAAACGTTGGAACATTGACTCCCTTTCGATCCGACTTTTCGGTAACTCCTTTCTCCCATCCGGAGACAAATGTTTCCGGCGTTCTTTCGTTCGGTGCCTAGCAACGAATCGCGAGAATCCAAAAATGCAGGCACCAAAACTGCGTCCGCTTCTTCCGAGACTGGTCAACCGGTTTACAGTGTGCAGTCACGCTCGTTGCGGGTATCAAATATTTTGGAAAAATTTCATGATACTTGCCACGGAACGATCGATGATAAAAATCCATGATGCTAATTGGCTTTATGCGTCTTTCGCAGGTTCAGGAATACAAGGACTCCCTCAAGACCAAGGTTACTCGCTTAAACATCTTTGTTCGATATTCCTGCGCTCGTGCGATGCTCCAGGAATATATATTTTATGTTTTTTTTCACACAGGCCGAGCAATTGCTCCTGAAGGGATTCCCCGAGAAAATTGTAAAGCTGAACGAGCTCTTGGAGACACCACATTTCTACAACAGAGATCTGAGCGAGGTTCATCAGGAGCTCAATGTGCCCATTCCAGACCCAATAGTGCTCAATCATTCCGAAGATGGACCTAAGACTAAGAAAATTAAGTTAGATAATAGCGCGGAGGAAGGCGCTACGACCGGAACTAAAGTAATGATACTGGCGAGCGGTCCGATACCTTGCAACAAACCAATTTGCGAAATAATCCGCATAGTCAAGCCATATATACTGCAACTTCTCGAAGATTCGAATCTCGTAAGTTGTCTCGATTTTTTTACTCGCTGCATTTCTGAACAACAAATATAAAATGATCTTCCATACAACGTGTCTCACAGTTGAAGATGTGGGTTTCGGTGATGATTCCCAAAATCGAGGACGGCAACAATTTTGGTGTGTCTGTTCAGGAAGATACACTCGCTGAAATTCAAACGGTCGAGAGTGAGGCAGCGGCGTACTTTGATCAGATTTCGAGGTATTGAATTGCCTAAACATAATTTCCCATCATTATGTGGTTCGGAACAAAGTTGTGAAAATAGTAATGTAAAAGTAATGCATTGCCCATTACTTTAAACAATGTGTATTGAACAAGCTTTCCATTACAAATTACAATAGTAATGTGTAATGGATGCGTGTTCCATTACAAATAAAAAAAGTAATATGTAATGTAGGCATGATCCATTACAAATAAAAAAGTAATGTAGTGGATGCATGTGTCATTACAAATACAAAAAGTGATGTGTAATGGATGCATGTACCATAACAAATTAAAAAAAGTAATGTGTAATGTAGGCATGTTCCATTACAAATAAAAAAAGTAAAGTGTAATGGATGCATGTCCCATTACAAATAAAAAAAGTAATGTAGTGGATGCATGTGTCATTACAAATAAAAAAAGTAATGTGTAATGGATGCATGTGCCATAACAAATAAAAAAAGTAATGTGTAATGTAGGTATGTTCCATTACAAATAAAAAAAGTAAAGTGTGATGGATGCATGTGCCATTACAAATAAAAAAAAGTAATGTGTAATGGATGCATGTGCCATTACAAATAAAAAAAAGTAATGAGTATTGTAGGCATGTCCCATTACAAATAAAAAGAGTAATTTGTAATGGATGCAGGTCCTATTACAAATAAAAAAAGTAATATGTAATGGATGCGTGTTCCATTACAATTAAAAAAGTAATGTGTAATGCATGCACGTTCCATTACAAATTACAATTTTTTTAAAAGTAATTTGCAGTGGAGAGTATTTCATTACAAATAGAAAAATTGCCGTGCTCGTATTAGAAACTTGCACATTGCTGTCTCATTATTTTATTTCGCCCACTAAAAGTTCATCCACAATTATCACAAATGATCCATAAAGTTAAAAAAAAAAAAGAACTTGCACATTATTTAGGGATTCAATAAAGCGACAAATTTGTTATCAGTAACTTGTATTTTTTATTAGATTGCTTATAATTATGGGTAACAGCGTGTAAAAGCAAGTTCAATATAAAGTTGGATAATTTTTGGGATTGAGTACATTTTCGTACTACATATTTAACTATGAACTGTCTGTTTTTCCATTTTTTAACTTAATGGATCATTTGTGATAATCGTGGATGAACTTTTAGTGAGCGAAATAAAATAATGAGACAGTAATGTGCAAGTTTCTAATACGAGCACGGCAAATTTCCTATTTGTAATGAAATATTCTCCACTGCAAATTTTTTTTTTTTTAAATTGTAATTTGTAATGGAACGTGCATACATTACACATTACGTTTTTATTTGTAATAGAACACGCATCCATTATCCATTACTTTTTTTAATTTGTTATGGCACATGCATCCGTTACACATTACTTTTTTTTATTTGTAATGGGACATGCATCCATTACACATTACTTTTGTATTTTGTAATGGTACATTTATCCATTTCAAATTATGCAGTGTAATGGGTAATAAATACAGTAATGCATTAACGAAGTGATACATTATTTAAATAGTTTAATAGCTGTAAATAATGCATTAACAAAGTAATGCATTATTTACAACTGGTACAGAAATCATTCTGGAATTCACTTTTTCCTTTTTTCACGTTTAGGTACTTCACCTCGAGAGGGAAAGTAGTGAGCAAAGTGGCCAAATATCCGCACATTCTCGATTACAGACGAGCCGTTCAAGAGATCGACGAGAAAGAATTCGCAAGTCTGTGGCTCGTCATGAGCGAAGTACGAAATCGTTACTGCTCATTGCACGATCTCCTTATCAAGAATTTGGAGAAAATCAAGAAACCGCGTTCTTCAAACGCGCAGTCATTGTACTGAAAAGGAAGGGAAACAAAAATTGGTATTGTGTCACTATCGCTATATATGACGATCCCCGTTTTGCACGAAAACGAAAATGAAAGCTTAGAGGGTGCAGAAAGCGTTAGGACTAAGGAAAAGATGAAAAAAAGTTAAAAAAAAAAAAAAATCGCAAGACTCAACCATTACGGATGAAATCGTACTTTTTCTTCAATATTGTGATTCGAACTACCAGTTTAACGATGCCGATAATTGGTCAACGATATTATCCTCAACTTTGGATTCACATCGTTCATGTACGTCTGTCTGGTTCTTAATTTATTCTCTGCTCTAACCGAATATCACGCTTATCATACGTTGACCCAAACGAAGAGTGATCTCGGCCAAGTTCGTCTGGTACATGATTGATTTAAAATTTAACTTAAAACAAGTCATCAAAAAATTCGAAATTTTCTGCGTATTATATAAAACGAACGAATCATTTAAAAAATGAAATCGCTGCACCGCTAACTCTAATCAATTTTGACTATAATTTCTTTCGTTAGCCATTCTTGCGACCCACTCTCGTAATTGAATCAATGAGAATACAAAAATAAAAGTATACATACATACAATTTCGCACGATGTAAAATGGGTTTTATCATGAAAATAATATACATTCGATTCAAACATTGATCGTCTCACTTTGGTAATGCTAGTGCACAATACGCACTGTCCTTTGCACGTCGTAAGTGAATAATTGTATTTACAAAAATACATCCTGAACAATGTGGTACAATTTTACATAATTAATTCTCTTTAATATCTTGAATGTTCATAATAATAATAGAGCCGTAAACTGGGCTTAAAATAATTTTCGTTTGGCAGTACATGCAAGAAACCTCACGCGGTTCACTGTGAAGACGAATGATTTTAAAAAGTCATATAAAAACAATTGGTAATCTCAAATTGATTCTCTACGAATCTTCAAAAAGACCGGGATTCAAATAGCAATGTCGATCGAATCCTATCAACTGGATCACCGAAGTCTGAGAACCGTTTTCCTTGGTCCGCAAGTGCTTCATTACCTCGTCGACCTGCAATAATAAAGGAGAATTTTAGTGTGATTACGTGCAAGAAACTGTATGGGTCATTCCATGTCAAATCGACCAAGAGTTGGAATCGACCCCTCTCAATTTCGATGAAATTTGGTCAGAAGTCTTCGTTTTCAATAAAACGGAGTTCTACCAAAGGAAAAAAATTAAAAATTTTTTTTTTTTCAAAAGTCATTGAAAATTTAAAATTTCACAATTTTTCAAATCTTTCAAGTTTATTTTTCAAATATCTCGAAAACTATCATAGTTACGAAAAATCGTTCTGAATTCGTTTTGAAGAGTATACTTGGGGCTACGAAAAAAAAAAAATATATTCCGAAACAAATTTTTGAAAAATGATGAATTTGGAGAATTTTTAATTTTCAAAAATCGTGAAAATCCAAGTTCCATATTTTATTTTTGGTTCAATTTTTTTATATAATACCTTGTACTGATCTTGAAAGATCCTGAAATTTTCAGAGTGGTGTTTTTTTTTCTTTCAAAAATATAATTTTTTGAATATTTAAAAATCGTGCACATCCGCGATCAACATTAAATTTTTGGTTACATTTTTTTTATATAATACCTTGTACTGATCTTAAAAGATCCTGAAATTTTCAGGATGGTGTTTTTGTTTCAAAAATAAAAATTGTTGAATTTTAGTAAATTTTTTTTTTTTTTTTAATTGTCACTAATTGAAATTTTTACTGCTCAAAATTACAGAATTACATGATTGCTCAACTTTACTCAAACTTAGAGGAGAAAAAACATTTTTTTTCACCAAAATTCAAAAAAACATTTTTTTTGAAACAAAAACACACCATCCTGAAAATTTCAGGATCTTTCAAGATCAGTACAAGGTATTATATAAAAAAATGTAACCAAAAATAAAATATGGAACTTGGATTTTCATGATTTTTACAAATTCAAAATTCTCCAAATTCATAATTTTTCTATTTGTTTTTTGAATTTTTTTTTTCGTAACCCCAAGTATACTCTTCAAAACGAATTCAGAACGATTTTTCGTAACTATAATAGTTTTCGAGATATTTGAAAAATAAACTTGAAAAATTTGAAAACTTGTGAAATTTTAAATTTTGAATATCTTTTGAAAACAAATTTTTTAATTTTTTTTCCCTTGGTAGAACTCCGTTTTATTGAAAACGGAAACTTCTGACCAAATTTCATCGAAATTGAGAGGGGTCGTTTCCAACTCTTGGTCAATATGACATGGAATTACCGATATTTATCATGATTTTTCGTAATTTCACTGACCTTACTGAATAAATCGACTAGATGCATATTGCCCGAGTATCTCATAAATACCGAGCAAAGTACCTGGATATACCAGCTGCCGAGGTACGTGTCTCTGTAGGCTACGTGACCGGGTATCGTCGAATAGGCAACGAGTATATCGGAAAACTTACGCGGTGTCAAGTTTGGATTGCAACCGTCCTCCTCGTGTCTCGGAGGCATTTCGTGATTCTTGTTTCCTCTGCGAAACAAAAAATGGAGCAGCGAGAGATTTAAAAAAAACCTACAAAAATATCAACGAAAAACAGTAAAGGTAAAGTAGAAATCAAGATATCAGAATTACTCACCTACACGCTTGAAATATAAAAATTTTGGGCTTTCCAATGAGATGCTGGTTGCAAACATCATTGGCAAAGAAATTTATTATATCGTCGGTGAATACTTTTTCGGCACCGGGCAATTGATAATCGATTCCCTCTATCTCGGTTTCCGGCAAACCATTCTTTTCCGTTTCTTGGCCATGAGCCGATATTATAACAAAGCACGAGTCGACATTGTGAAAATCTTTCTGTGAAAATTGTCTCACAGCCTCCTTGATTTGCTGCAACAGATTTTTCACCGATATGATTTTTCATTCAAACGATTACTTGTATGAAAGTTTTCATTGATAATATTTTATTCATTGTATTACCGCTCCCGTTAGATCTCTCTCTGTCCGAACTTCAAAACCCATATCGATGAACAATGTTTCCAAATTCGCTTCATCGTGTTCGGCAGCTGTTCGTTGAGACTCGTTTATGTACGATATTATTGTGATTATGAGAATATATCCTCGTGGTTTGCTTCTCATTCGATATTTCGATAATGTTCTATAAACTGGTTCATCCAGAAATTGCACTGCTTTTTTCAGTTCGATCCTCATCGGCTGTTCCGCAGAATCAAAATTCTTGTGAATTTCTTTCCTGGAATACATACAGAATCGTTGAAATCCAAGTTTCAGTTATCGAATATTTTTCTATGGTCTATGAGCCTTGTTTCTATAGATTAAATTATGCTATAATTCTGCGCCTTGATTAATATTGAACAACGTCGACTGTCAAACTCACATCCACTCTTCGCAGGTGATTTCCCCAGTCGGAGCGTCATCCTGCAAATTTTCATCGCCCGAAGGAGGAATCATCCCTCTTTGAAGTATATCAGAGACCTTACGTTGCCTCGCCCGATGCAGGCTGCGAATCAAATTGGGAAACGCTTTGGGCCCTCGAGTCTTTATGGTCAATAATATATCCCGCACAGTGTCAGGATCAGACAAACTAGGCTGAAATAGCCAGAAAAGATTAAGCCATGAAAATAAGTCAGATAAAAATGAGGGACTTACTTCCCATCGAGGAACATTCACGTCATCCTCATTGTAAAGCCCATATTCGATCAATCGAGGCCACAAAGACGGCATGTCTATTATTGGCAAAATTTCGTCACAAACATCATCAATTATATCGCGGTGTCGTTGCTCCATTATTTTTTGGCTCAAATGCAATTTTTTGAATTATTCGACTCGAAACTTGAGCGTTAAACAATTGTGGGTGCGAAAGTCACGACAGGTCACGACGGCGAAGTGTCAGAACGACAGCTCGCAAAAAACACGCGCGAGCTAGAAAACAATAGCGCGGGAAAACTTGGACCACAATTGACAGAGCTCCAGAGAATTGTGCGTCTCGTAGCAACCAACTGAATGTTCATAGAAAATGGCGCTATCGACTTAATAACATTTAAAAAAGCCACGATTTTTGCTGGAAATTCTTATGGTCGGGGGTGATTTACTTCTTGAATCCTGACGGTTTACATCCGTGATCTAAAACCGATCTTAACCGCTAGTTGTCGCTGTGATCGTAAAAAGGTCCTGTGCCACAGAGATGGGAGATATTTCTGTCACTCTCTGTGATAAAGCAATCGCGAGTTTCTCATTATGTATTATTTTAACCCTTCTAGATTGCAGCGCGGAATGTGAAGTTTCGATTTCGTGTATTGGTTTGAAGAAGCGATCCATCCCTCCACGTGAATTTGGGCCATTTGTGCAGAGTTGCAAAGCCTGTATGTAAGACCGTGGAACAAAGAAATCTCATCTGTACCATCAAGTTAATTCTAGCTTACCGTCAGTCGATATAAAGGATGCTATTTCTTATCGACCAACAAACTAGAAGAGCTCTGATGATAACAGAGTCCAATATTATCAACTGATCCGTAGGCCATATAGAAATCGCTTTACTTTATCAAAATGCACATCTCAGAAAAAAATACCTCACCAACGATTGAATGAATAATGAATAATGATGAAAAATCGATTTTATCAAAAGGATCTCGAATATGTATGGGTCATTTCATGTCAAGTCGACCAATAGTTGGAATCAACCCCTTCAAATTTCGATGAAATTTGATCAGAAGTTTTCTTTTATCATAAAACAAAGTTCTACTAAAGGAAAAAAATAAAATTTCCGAAAATTCACAATTTCACCATTCGTTCAATTTTCTTCTTATTTAACTTAAAGGTAAAAAAAAAATTTTTTACCATAATTCAAAAGTACATATTTTTGAAACAAAAAAAACATCTTTCTGAAAATTTGAGGATCTTTTGAAATCAGTACAGGGTATTGTTCAAAAAAAATTGAACCAAAAATTTAATGTTGATCGTGGATTTTCCCGATTTTTTTTAATTAAAAATTCTCCAAATTAATCATTTTTCAATTTTTTTTCAGAATATTTTTTTTTTCGTAGCCCCACTCTTCAAGACGAACCCAGAACGATTTTTTCGTAACTATAATATCTTTCGAGATATTTAAAAAACAAAGTTGAAAAATTGAAAAAATGGTGAAATTTTGAATTTTGCACAAATTTCGAAAAAAAATTAATTCTTTTTTTTTCCTTTGGTAGAACTTTGATTGATGATAAAAGAAAACTGCTGACCAATTTTCATGGAAATTGATAGGGGTCGATTCCAACTATTAGTCGATTTGACATGGAATGACCCATATATTCCAATTGAACGCCACAAATCTCGCTGGCACTTTTATCCGTTTGACATCCCTTTAATAGTGAAAATAAAGTGCTCATTTCCATCAAACTGTGTTCCAAAAAGTTTTGATAGAAATTTCGTTGCAATAATATTTGTCGATGATTTCTTGAAGATCCTCAAAAGAAACACGAACAGCGTGAGTTAATTCCAGACGCGAATGAATGCAAAATATCAATTAAATCCGCATTTTCCCAAATTGACGTGTACAAGGGAGTATTTTCGTCTATGCCTTCCTATTCTTCATTATTATTTTATTTTTCAAAGACGTGACGTTGGATGAGAAATCGGCAAATTTCCCTTTTGCTCACGCTCGCCCCAATAAAGTTTCGAATACAAAAAGCTAATTTCAATATTGTATTTTCCGTTCTCTCTTTGTCTTTATTCTCAAAGCACTCTTGGCGAGTGATGTTCATTATTTCGGTATTTTGTTGACAATACAACGAAGAGAAAGAGACAAAGAGTGCGGCGCCAGATAAACGCGACAAGTTGTGCAATTTTCGAAATTGCGTAACACTCGCTCGAAATAACAAAAAAGGGGGATGCAAATATTCGTATCAAAGAAAACAACTTCTGCTGTGCCAGAGATTTCTCTCAATCGAAGATATGAGACCAGATTTTTTTTTAGTAACAAAAAAGTACAATCAAAGGTAGAGAATTTAAAGGAAAAAAATCATTGCGTCTCATTATTATCATTACCTGAATTAACAATAATCAAAGTTATTTATTAAATTATATTAACGATTATTATTAAATGAACGAAAAAACTTTTGGCCAAATTATAGTAATTATTGAAATCTTATTGTACGCATTTCTACACTTTTACATCTCAAACTAATCATAGGGGAATGTCTGTTTAAAAGAAGTTGTAAGGAAGGGCAAAAAATGGAGATTTAGTTGAGAATTAGTGTCTAAGCTGAGGGGCAAAGCATAAAATCGACATGTGTGCATTCATGTTCGTCTGTTTCTACGTTCTCTCTCCTCTCTCTCTTTCTTTCTCGCTTTTGGCATGAGTCCGTATACCAAAGCGATAAATGCTTCGCATAGACTTGGGTATACTTGGCGAAGCTGCCGGGCACGTATCTTTCTTTCTCCTCTCTCTCTCTCTCTCTCTCTCTCTCTCTCTCTCTCTCTCTCCATCGCAATGTTTACAATAAAATTAACTCCTACATCGTAGAAATAAACGGAATACGCGCTTAACATGACAAAAAAGCCTGGACCCCGCGCGAAGAAGAATCCTTGGGAATGCTATATCGACGTTGGCGGCGTCTTTTTTTTTACTTCTGCTCGCTTATAAGGCATTTTTTGTGAATTAGACCAACGCGCGTCTCTCATTCCACTTGGTTTCGTTCAGGGAATATACTGGTCTAGAATTTTGAAAAAATCATTTTTTTGCATATTCTTGAAGTTTAGACCTTTAAGAATATATCCTCGGAAGGAAACTTTTAAATTCCAATCATTTAAAAAGTTATAGCTATTATAGTGAAACGCTCAAAATGTGACTTTAGATCAGAATACCGCCTTAATTCCTCCCCCTCTATCCAACGTTACAGCGATGCCAAAAGTGATTCCCAATTTTTGGATTTTTCCTCAGCAGCAGTTTAGATTTATATGTCATTGTCAAGTCGATATTGGAAAGCCCCAAGAAAAGAGATTGAAAATTCCCCAATTTTAACCCGATTCCGGGTCATCCAGAATTTTGGGGTTTCCGCTTTTCCTCTGCTCTCCATGCGCCCCTTGATACATTATATTATATGCATAAATAAAGGTAAATGGCAACTCAACCGTATATGTATATCAAATATAAAGGGTGAGAAGGAGATGGAGCGAATATACGATATTATAGTACGAGAGGAAGAGAACAACGCGGGCGTGATATTGATTTCGCATGCTCGGAGCAAACCAAGAAGCCGCACCCTTCAGTTCCACCCCCTGTGACCCGGGTCCGACCATGTCTGTTCGAACATTCGAATAAACGCGAAAATTGATATGAATAAAAAATTAAGAAACAGCCAAAGAGAAGAAATAAGCCGATATAGATTGAACAGAATATTGACCTTCAACACGTGACGAATTGGCAGATGGTGCGGATACTTCAGCACCGGAGGATTACAATAATGATATTAAGGGACTGAGAGAGAAATGTCGCACTGCCAGCTGGACTTCGCGGTACAGAGAACTCACTTCCTCCACGTCGTTCAATAATTTCGCCGTTCCTACACGATGACAAACAGCATTAACCTTTAAACTTTTTTACCCTTGAGATTTCCCTTGCCCAATTTCTTTTTCCACGGTTGATGTCGGCAATAAAACCGAATTTCGTTCCAAAGCCTTTATGTCGGATTGCCATTTGAATGGAATTAACGGGACACTTAAAATCTCAGAGGCTATAATGAAAATGCGGAATTTGCCACGTGTTTCTCGACGATCAGAGGGATGAAAACACCCCCGCAATGTTTTCATCTCTCCGTTGGATATCCAATGAAATTTCGCGCGACTGTTCGGGCTCCGTGATTCGAGTTACAGTCACACACGGGGGAATCCCCTGTTTCGCAGCATCCCTCGTGGACCAACCCTTCGAGGGTAGTTAAAATGGCGGCGCAAGCTCTGACATTGCGTCCCTCTCATTCGAATCTCTCCGTCGAGACTGCAGCCCGCCGTAAAGAAAACCAATGTCAGCTATCACACTTCCGCAGCTTCCGGTACGATATTTTTCATTGACAAAGTGTTAAACGTCGCCATGGCATCAAAAATATAATGGAAAAGCGGGAGACGCAAGAAAATATCTCAATCGTGTTCGTTGCTATATACTTTTATATAGCTATCCCCTTGGCTCTCGGTTTATATAGGTGGAAGACTGGTAGATGCCGAGGAGCATGACGACCCCCGAGGGCTGACGTCATCGTCGAGCCATAGCATTTATAATAGCAGAAGCGATGAGAATATAAGCCAGTGAGAAAAGAGAGGCGAAACACACGCACGAGGACTTTTTGCTGGCCATGTGTCTCCCGTGCGACATTAACGGACTAATATGGTCAGACCGGTCGCGTACAACATGCTCGGTTAGATCCCGGAGACGGTCGTTTGCGATACTTTTTCAACGAGCTCGAATATACCACCCGAATTGTCACTGTAGGATAATTTCAGCTGGAATGTCGGACGAGGAAGCTCTGTAATATCAAATCAAAGGCACGATGAAGATAGACCATCTCCCGATCCTAACACAAAGTGTCTCTTTGCAAGTCTTCGACACACTACAAGAGAAATGCGTCTAAAGCGTCCTTGTAAAAGTGTCCCGGACCTTGTAAATGTTGAGGCGTAAGCGAGCAGTAAGCGGAGCGAGTCGCTGCACGTTAAAATTAACGGAAATGTGGGCGAGGCTCGGATTATAATAATACTGAATGCGGCAGTGGCAATTCCATCGATATTATTATTGATACAGCGGATAAATAGCCAGTAGCTGATGCACGAGGCCAAGTGTAGAAGCCATCAGCAGCGCCAAAGCGCTTAAAGCTCGACTATACCGAATATCCTCCAGTCTATTTCTTACAATAAATTCAATTCACGTTTGATAAATGTATTTTTTTTAAAATAATCTTTAACGCATTGTCGCTCGAAGTAGGGTAAAAAACGAAAACTTAATCGAAAGATGTTGGTTTTTCTTCCAAAGTACGGGACGAGACGAAAAGCTATGAGATAATGAATTGTGCATTCGAGTGTTGCAATAACAGGAGAGATGTTCGAGTTTTCAGCTTTCAAGATTTTCTCAAATTCCCTCGCTGGCTAAAATTGTATTGCACTGATTTCACAATAATTACCCCCGACCTGAGCACCACGATATCGTTGGATTTTTCCACGGGACCTCTCGAACTAACTGGATACGAGACGCTGGCGTGTACAGAAAAAAAATACACTGATTATGAGTAACATACGCAAAGCACAGCTTTATTGCAAAGATCGAAGCCACGAGAGTGATAGAAAGACAGAAAGGTTATCGTGTCACGGGTTCACAAAGTAGAACGTTACGGGTCATGTCGTCGGGTAAAACCGCGTAAACATCCTATCTCTTGCAATTTCAGCGATCGAGAGACTCGCTCAAACCAGAGAACTCTGCCTGTTCTTTTTCTGGTATAAATAAAATTTCGTTTCGCGATAAGAACGAATCACTCGCGCTGGAGCGAAAGATTCTTTGCGCAAGAGAACGATGCTGCGCCATTTCTTTATTTCATTCTTCTCCTCCAAAATGTGTCTCTGTCTCATCTCGAAGGTTCAGGCTCGAGGAGAAACTGCGGGGCGGGAGCAAAAGAGACACGATTAGACGGAGAAATAATTCGTAATAAATTCAAAAGGTCTTGAAATGATATTTTTTCTTCTCGTTAGTTTCATTGCGTGAAAAAAAAAGTTATTAGCGTTTCTCGGAGATTGCGTTATCTGCATGTAACGTGACAAGACCGAGAAAGTTACAATCATCGAGAGATAAATTCGTTTAGAATGATAAATAACATTTCTTATCGCACACTGAGTTTATCGGTTCCTCGCAAGATTGTGCCTCTGATTATTCCGCAGCTTTGGTGGATTTCTTCAAAATCCTTTATCATCTCTCCTCGAATCACCGATAATCATGCATTCACGCACGTTGGCGGCAAACATCATTATTTCAATGATTCAATTTTATTCATACGATGAATAGCAATTGCGATGCATCGACGATATTCGAAGGACGCTTCGGTCTAATGGCGGACAATACCGGAAGCAAGTATATGGCGTGTTGTCGATGAATATGTAGGCTGGCCCTCTCGACCTCACGACGCGCCTCGGACACAATACAGGCGATTTTTCATTGGAGGAAACAGGATATATCGGAGGATTATCGTGCGAGAAAGGAAAAAAAACATTCGATCGATGATAAAGCGAGCAAGGAAGAAGGGAACTATTCAAGAGCGCAACGGAGGCGCCTTTGCGGAGAGTTTTTACCGTCAAAATGACGCACGTCGTTAATGCGTTTGAAAATTAAAAATTTTTCTCGCAAATCAACTCTCTCGCTTATATCGCATATCATAAACAAGTTGTTTATTCGTGTTCTACATGCGAATACGATGAATATATCTGCCTCCGGTCTGTCCGCCGTTGCTTCTCTCGCTCTCTCAAGTTTCTTTTATTTTCTCATTCTCGTACGATCAGCAGTTTCGAGGACTTGCATACTTACAATGCAGTCCATTCCTCGATTAACCTTTGCCTTCTCTCGGAGGCCGGAAAACATCGTTCTTTCGCGCTCACTCGTTATCGCTAACGCGGCCTTTCGCGCTATTATACGGCGACTCAGCCATTGCCTTCTCATATGCCATGCAAAGTCTGTGTGAGGCATATTTTATATACCTACGAAACGTCTGATGCATAAATATATATACATAAATTGGTGTTGCTTTCCAAGTTAGTTGGTCATAGTTGCTTTGAAAGTCTTGGTGGGCGAAAAAGAGCGCGGATGTTTGTCCTCCGTTTTGCCTGAATAAAATTCGAGCATGCTTTTGAAAAGGGTCGCTTTTTCGTTCGTCGTTCGATCTTTTATTCCGGCCAAGTATAGTCACGTCGGCTGAAGAATGTGTAAGTTCGGGGCCCAGTTTGGTCGCGATGACCATCGCAAAGTATAAGAGTCGGAGTAGAGGAACGAGCAAGGTTGAATGGTCCACCTTGTATTCCTCTACTTTTGTATACATCGGGAAAGGATTCAGTGATTGGTCGTTGAAGCCAGAGACAAAAAAATTCCAGCTGCTGATCACTGCGCTGACGAATGTACAATGTGATCATAGCCGAGGGATTGATCGCTAGAAAGACTTTAAAGGATGTAGACCACGGTAATCAAGCCGTACAAACGATTTCAGTTACGTCTTTTTGCATCTTACTGATTGCTGTATGTGGAGGTGCATATACAGAGGATGCCGTCGGGCCAGAGAAAGATTGCTCCATGGATCGTCATTGCCATCTCTAGGTCTTTATCCAATCGGTTCAGTGGCTCCCTTGACCGCTTAAACGATTGCGACGACGACGGCACTCCAATTTCAATCAGCTGCAGCAGCACCTGTGGCGTTGTTTTCATGATAAAAGCATGTCCCGCCATATTTTCCTAACTTCAATCTTGTAACGGGGAAGGTCGAGAAATTTTCCAACTTTTTCATTAAATAACAGCTCGGGTTAAAATTGTATGAAGTGTGCTTACAATCGATTCAATATTTCGGGCATTGACTTCAATTTCTTCAGGGCAAACAGAAAATTCGAGTAAACAGGAAAATTAAGATTATTGTGAGAGTCCAGAAACGACCTGAACTTCTTGGGACCCTGGAAAACATTTTTGTAAAGCGGAAAATACTTTGCGAAACAGAAAAAACGTGTCGTCCCTCGTAGGCACAAACGAATCGAATTTTTCTCCGATACAATATCCTCGAAAGAATAAAAATTTACAGATTTTTCGGTTGCTCAGGAATGCACAGGTCTGTCCGCTCCTGCGCATATATATTTTGTTTATATATTGTTAATGAGCCCGTAGACCTCGACGCTTCGATCGGTGCAGCTATCATCCTGCTAAACCTTCTCTTAGTTCTCTTCCCCGATCTCCTTCGATCAAATCAGCTACGACGTTAGCACGATACAATTAACGACGATTTTATGCACCGAGCTTCGATAATCGACACTATTAACTAGTGAGATTCTTCTAGACTTACATATTCAGAGCGACAAATTGTCTTAGCCATTTCTTCCCTGCACTGAGAAAACAGTTAATTTGTAGTGAAGAAATATATTTAGTTAGCACTTTTGCTGAATTATTCCTTAACTGTTAAAAAATTTGTTAGTAGTTAATAAATATTTTATTTGTGTCAAAATAATTTATTAACTGTTTAAAAATATTTGTTTAATTTATTAACTGTTAACAAATGATTGATTTCACCATATTCAACTTTACATTTGTTAACATTTAACAAATCCTGGTACATTTTTTTCTCAGTGTGATTCGTTAGAATTGGCATTATGTCATTTTAGTTAAAAAAAAAGTTTGTGTGCCTCGAATCGTTTTCGAATTGCCACATTAAATATCAAATTAACACCGAAATGTTAAGATGGTTGAATTTTAACATCAACTTGGCGGAAAAACCATTTATAATTTGGAGAATATTGAATCTTGCAGCGCAGTATAAAAAAAATATGTAAAAAATTTATTTATTTTACATTTTATTGGGAAACAAGTGAAACTTAGCTGCTTTGTTCATTTTTTCGACGCTCGCGGAACCCTCTGTCGAGAATTTTTCTTCATTTTTTATAACCAACCGAGAATCTTGGGTTCGTGTGCGTCTGGCCAAGTTCGTTAACCGCGCTCTCGCGATAAGGTCAGCTAATTTAATTCCGGCCGGATTTAAATTGACCTCAGGTGGTGCGTCTCTGTATAGCCGCGTGCCATTGCGACTTCGTGACGATTCGAAAAAGAAAGAAAAATATATATGTATACATTGGGGAAAAGGAGACAAAATGGACACTACCCTAAATTTTTGTTCTTTTTTTCGAAAACGCAAGTAAACGAGAAAAAACGTTGAAACAGACATTTTACTTCTTTTTCCTATTCTTAACATTCTTTTATTGCAACTTATTTATTAATATTTCGATAATAAACAAAAAAATTGTTGAGAAAACAAAATGAAAATTAAAGTTGGGGCTAAAAAAAGGGGTGTGCTGGCTGACACGATTGCAACCTTTCTAGTCATCCGATACAAAATTTTACAAAAGATTCTTAATTAGTAAGAATGTCGTTATAGCTCCTACTTCAGAGAAAACAATAAAGTTGATGTATTACTAAAATAGCTATAACTCCGTAAATGATTGGAATTAAAAAATTTATTTTCAAGGATATATTTTGAAAGGTCTAGACTTCAAGAATATGTAAAAATGTTATTGTTTCAAAATTCTAGATCAAAATACTTCCTTGAAGGTAATAGGCGTGAAAAATTATCCATTCGTGAATTAATTCGGCCGAAAGAACAAGGTTTCATCGCAAGATCGCAACGAATCCATTGCTGTAAGAAAAGGAGAAAAAAACAGGGGATATCGTCGATTAATTAGCCAGCTTATTTCTCTATGCGTGAACCTGAACCGGATGACAGTGTGTCTGTTATTCGGTATAGCCGAGCAGAGCGACGATATACAGCCCTCAGGGAACGACTGGTAAACGTCCAGCCACTCCCGTCTGTTATTGACCCCGTGTAGAGTTTATTGATCCCGCTTTCAGTGCCTTTTTTCCACCCAAAAATATCCCATAGTATTCGCCCATCAATTAATTTGATTCTGAACCCCAACAATATCAATTTCAATATACCACATTGTTTAGCCCTTTTTAAACGTTACTCGTGAGCTGCGGTAATTCGAATTCCTAACCGCAGGATACGTTGATGTCGTGAAGGGGGTGAAAGAATTTTCGATGGCCAAAATAAAATCGAGTGCAATCGCGCGATTTTATGCCGCCATACATTCATATGAGGGATGTAACGTTGGGTCAATGTCACGAAGTTTATGTTATATGTATATATATACTGTGCACTACGCCCAAGAGTTTGTTGACTGGGGCGCTCTGGTGAAGGAGCTAAACTCTCGCCAAGAGTCTTGAGGATGTTGGACCGGTTGGTCAAACCCGCCCTGCGCTCGACTCGCTCCCATCGCGCGTTTTATCGCGGTCCTCTCCTCCGCTGACTCGCTCAAGCAGCCAGCAACAGCATCTTTCCAACGAGCTAACCATCCACGGTGGCTTCTCTCCCTTTTCGGTTCTCCTTCCCTCAAATCAGCATTCTCGATTTCTCACACCCTCCTGCGTCGAGCGATTCTTTTTTTTTTGTTCCTCCTCATTCGAGAGATGCATTAATGCACGAAAATAAAAGTCGTGATTCTTTTCACTCCTTAACCCACTTGTACGAAAAACCTTGGATCTTTAGGTAGCTCGACAACCTCCGCTTCTTATCTTATCTCTGTGGCACTTGAAATAATAACGATTAAAAAAAAAGCGAAACTTTACGGGAGCGAAAAAAATGGAGTCGACACAAAAACGGCACGTACACCGCCGCTTAAACCAAGAATCTATACTTCAGTCGGCCTTCTTCAGATTTCGAAATAGAATTAAATTCATGTTACATTTGCGCCCAATTAGTGGTTAAAAAAATACATTTTATTTAATTCCAACAATTTCTTTATTCTCGTTGAGATTTTTCGGGTCAGCATAAACCAGGAGATTCTCACGTGTGTTGCTGTTTTATCACAAGCCGCGTGGTGTTATCGTTTACACTCTTATCGCATATGAGAGAAGTAGAGGCAAAATCCACCATCAAAAATGATCGAAATTGAAAGTTCGAAAAATTAAGAAATGAGGGAATTATTATTGTGGCGTTGATATATCTAAATTGACGTACCTACTCAGAATCAGATCTAGATTTCATATTTTCATGGCAGATTTCTATGAAGAGTTGGGATTTAAAAAAAAATTGTTATTCTCATCGCATTAAAAAAAACACCCCAACATACTCTAATAGTATTATGATAACGCACTTTTACTAAAATACTTGGATAATCCGAAGGCCCGAGCAAAATGAGGTGCTGGGGCAAAACGGCCCATCTCTATAATCATAAAGAAAATATTAGAGAATGCAATTACGATTACAATTGAATTTCATCAAAAATTTAATTGCAAAAATACGCCAAGCAGCTTGGTCCAAGTATCTTGGACCGAAATTTCGACGTTTTTTCATTAATTTTTTTAAATAACAAAATAAAATGCGATCGTTTTAAAATTTTTACATATTGTTATTTATATCTTGAAGAGTACAAACAAATTTTTGTTTAGTTAATTTTACATGAATTTGTTTATGATTTTGTACGTCAAAGTGGAGTCCTCGGAAAAAGATGACTTTTGTTTCGAGGAAGCACACAGCCTTCCGTAGTCATCTGAAATAAAAAACCCAAGGAGATTATTGTTTTGTAGGCTTAATTCTAGGTCTACGACCTATATAATATGCATATTTTAAGGAAAAAATACGAAATGGCGGACTTGTAAACAAAAAGGTCTTCGAAATCGATTTTGTTAAATAAATTGTTTAAAAAAATTCATTTATTATTAAAAAATTGAATGTTTCAAAGGTATTAGACTTAGCTATGTGTGTATAAAATAACGGGCAGAATTTTTAGTCAGTGCTTTCCCGAAGTTTTGAAAACATAATTTCAAGAAAAACGTGTTGAAAAATTTTGAACAACAGATTTTGTATAAAAAAATTATACTTGCATTGATCAGCTATGCCTGATAGAGCAATCCTTCCGATTTCTTCGAGAGATTTACAGTTTCTGGTGATTGTCAAACCGTAGTAATTAGTCATTTTTATTATTAACTTATTAGTTTATTGCCTTATTCTTTTGTCTATAACTTTTAAAACATTTTAAATTTCGGTCTGAAACTCTTACAGTATATTCTTAAGATATGTATCTTGCGAAAAATGTAAAAAAATCGATTTTTTGAACCTCAAGGTGATGTCAGAAGCGAAGGAAATCGTTTTTTCAATGTTTTTGTTCGTTTACTTGAATTTTCGAAAAAAAGGGTGGGCGGAAGAGAGTGACCGCCAATTCTTTTGCGTCAAGTCTATCAGATCGTGCTAAAAAAATGCCAACTGGGAAATATATTCCAAACTATACTTTCGGCTATTTAATTTTTCTTCATCTATTCATCGATTTTTGAAAAAGTGATAAATATCTCACGACATGCGCGCTCGATATACGTGCATATATTATACAAGCATGCAATTCTCCCCTCTATTCCGGAGGAGATAGATAAGAATTATCAGGGGGAACGAAAACACGTCGTTGACGTGACTGCACCTCTCTCGAATTGTGATGGGCATTGACTGTCATGGTTGATCCGTACGGAAGATCGTCGGGGCCTTCCGACAGTCGGCTTACTCACCGAACATTATAATATCTTATCGCGTGGATGCACTTAAAGCTCGTTCTAGGGGGACTTTGACAATGACGTGAGGTGTGCAATCGCGGCAGAAAAAATGTGAATGCTCAAAGAGAGGCAAAGAGAGAGAGAGAGAGAGAGAGAGAGAGAGAGAGAGAGAGAGAGAGAGAGAGAGAGAGAGAGAGAGAGAGAGAGGACTCGGCAGAATTGTAATAACAATGTTCGTCTTTGCACAGGGTGCCTTAAGGGGGCGATAAGCAGCAACATCGGCTTCGTGATGCCCTATCGTCATGCCGAGACGATAAAATTGTTTCGCAGCAACGGTCTAGGCGCATGCGATAGGCATTTCTTTTTCACGCATGCAAACACAAGTAACATTGACGAACACGAGGGCCGAAGGAACCCGGCGTGGATTTTTAAGCTACAATTCATTATCGTCGTTCCTGAAAAAAGAAGTTATCTGGAAAAGGAGACCCCTTGTGCGGGATCGATTTTATCAAAAGGAAAAGTGCTAAAGTCGCGATAAAAGAAGGGCAAGAAAACGAATGGCGTAATTTTTTCCCTAACCACCCTGATATACACAAATATATTTCACCGGGTGCGGGATTAACTGGGTCGCACGCGAAGTCACCACCTTGCTCCCTCCTCCTCTCTCACACACACGCAGAATGTGTCTCGGGAACGGAAAACACACCTCCAAAGGCACCTTATCACAGGAGTTGGTGTGTAACGAGGGTTCCCAACTTTGAGCTCGTGTCGCAAGTGTGTAAGAAAATTAACGAGTGCTCTCAACTTTGAGTCCGTCGAGGGTAGAAATGCTCGTTGTACCGCAGCGTGAAATGCTCCCCTCTCTCCGGGGACTAGCTCTTTTTTGACATTTTTTCAATTTGCATAATTCTTTTTAAAAAGTCCCTCATCGCTGCGTCATTCGCTCTCACATCCCTCCGTCACGCCACCAGTGACATATATTGTTCCAAATATAAATATCATGTCGAGAGAGAAGAAAATTTTCTCCTTCGACGTTCCCGCGATCGTTTCGCGCTCGGTCAGAGATCCTCGATCTCGAAAAACTCCTTCTCCCGGGCCAAGGTGGTCACACAAGTGGACGCGCGAAGATACCAACCACAGAGCGATGTCGGTGGTGAGATATCAAGACGCGACATGTATCGTAGCTCCGCAATCGGATCCTCCCATTGGAAGAAAGAGAGAGAGCAGGCGAACGAGGACAAAATGTACATCTCGAGATAACGCAGGTAGCAGCAAAAAAAACGTATTCTAGGGGGCAAAATAGACCGTCCTGAAATTTTTTTTTTTTTTTCAAAACTTCAAATAATCGAGGAAAAACGTTGAAAAAATGACTTCCCCTCTTCTCACATCACCTTAATATCCAAGATACTTGGACCAAGCTGCTTGGCGTGTCCATTTTGCCCTCACTTCCCCTACTTAGTTTCTTGTCCTCGCACAACTTTCTTGCTTGCACAATTTTCTGCTCCCTTTTTTTCTTTCAATGCATCGATCGTATTTGTCAATTTACACCGCGTTTTCCCCTTGAAAAACTGATCGAGCGAGCATTTAGCGAAGAGCTGAACTGTATAAAAATGGACGTCGTCAAAAAGAGGACTGGGCGAGCGTATCAAGACCGAATATTTCGAGGAAAGACGAGTCAAAAACGTCTTTACCGTACACGAGAAATCACGCTCTCGACTGACTCCGCGCTGAGAGAGGCAAAAAACGGTACCCGCCGTCGAGAGATACGAGCCTCGTAAAGGGTGTTTCTCTGTTACTGCCATCAAACTCACTCTCTCAATCTCGCGGTCCCGCGTCGTATCGTCGCTCTGCGGTCGGACGATCGAGAAGGAGCCATCGAGTTTTCTATATTCACCGTGATGAAATCTTCGGAGAGAAAGAGAGACAGAGACAGAGTCTCGGCGAGTTTTTCATTCGAAAGTTCATATTGCCCGAATAGACCTCGTATGAAAAATCTCGTCGCTGCTATTAATGGTAATTTTATGCATCGACGAGAGAAGAGACACACGTTAAGGGGTTATACTCAGTCAAGAGGTCGAAAAAAGCGATTTTTCAAGATTTTTTTTCTGGAAAGACATTTTCATTTGTTAACGTAAAAATTTATATAGATATTTTTGTAACTTTTGGCTTTAAATTTTTTTTTTTTTAATAATGATTTTTGAAGCCACTGTAATCGATCTCCAGGAGGAAAAAAAAGGCGGAAAAAGGCGTCTTGCGGTGAGCTAGATATCTCTAGATTAGATCAACCAAAATAAAAAACATTTCGTTAATATAAGGTATAATCTAGTATTCGATCGAAGGAATAAAGCAAAATATTTCTTTTTAACAAAATGGCCTCCTTAAAAAAAATTCGGATCTCGATGAAAATGTTTGCCTTGGATAAAATTGAAAATACTTATCGGTAAAAAAAACATTCGATTAATTATTTAAAAATATAATTATGAAGCTTGTGTAAGAATTTGAGCCTGATCGATACACGGTAAATAATCAATGTTTTTCATTTGTTGGGAGCGTTGGATAACATCGAATATTTGTCGTAAATAGCAAGTTTTCATCAGTTAACCTCGAAAAACACTTGGAAGATATGAATTATCCATCATGCCAATTTTTCTGTGGTTTGTCATGAAATCAACGAAAGTGTTCTCGAAGTTATAAGAAAATCGGAAAGGGCAGAGTCGATGAAAAAAAAAAATTATTGCCTTGTTTCGCTGGAAAATACACGAAATGGATTCTGGACAGCTTCAAAATAGATGAGATTTTAAAGTATATTCGAAAACCTAAATTTTATGTTGAGGTATTTTTTTGTGCAATGTTTAGTTTCATATGTAAAATGAATCGAAAAAAAAAATATTAGTATCCAAATTCGGGGTGTAAAATCAAATTAAACAATCTGAAAAAATTCTGCTTGCTTTTGACACTCGAATAACCTTTAAAAAAATGTATCATAATATTTCGAAATCACACGATTTTTTAGTGTCCCACTTGATGTGGAATGCTTCATATATGCTTAAATATATGTATATTATTTACGAAAATGAAATTTAACAAAATCGATTCGTCGAAAATCCTGACTGCGTACAGCCCCTTAAGTGCGTTTTGTTGCGTCACACAAAGGCGTCGCTTCAGCCTGGTCATGAAAATGCGCCAGCCTAGCCACGGAAAAAAATATATATCTGCTTACGAGAAATACATACGCAGATATATATGCGGCAAATTTTATGTGTTAGAATAAGCACACAATTCAAGCTCGATCGTATTGACGTCATTGCGTGTCAGAGACCGAGACTCGAACGAAAACCCATCGATTATTCGGATCTCGGATGTTTCACGGATTTACCAATACGAACAAAATCATTATGGATTATTCGAAATGTACACGAAGGGTCTTTTCAAAATCGAAAAAATGAGCAATTCTTTCAGAAATAACGCGCTGTGGAGCTTTTTGGTACGGTAATCGTTATAATTGCGAATTAATTATAGAAAACCATAGTTAATTTCGATGGATTTTCGCCGAATTAAGGATGTTGAGTCCCTATGAAATCTTTTAATATTAATTGTTCAATAAATAGCTTCTTAATCGTCGTGAAATTTTTACACGACCTCCTGAATACTTCATGTAAAAACATATTAAATTTTCAGAATTCCATCATCATTACTTCAACCTCCTTAAGGGTTTAAATAAAAAATGATGAGAAAATTCTGAAAATTTGGTATGTTTTTGTATGAAGTATTTAAGAGGTCGTGTAAAAATTTCACGACGATTAGGAAGCTCGTTATTCAAATATTAACATCTTGTTAAGAACATTTTTTTAAACAAATAAAAAAAATATTTATCAATAAACTTCGTTTTGTTTCCGTTGCTTTCAATATAGTGTAGATATTAAAAAATTGAGAGGTCAAAAAAAACTTATGGCAAAGTTATATCAGTTTCCATAAGACTACATTTAATTTAATTTAATTTGTTGACGTTAATTGTTCGATAACGAGCTTCCTAATCGTCGTCAAATTTTTACACGACCTCTTAAATAATTCATCCAAAAACATACCAAATTTTCAGAATATTCTCATCATTTGCGATTTGGGACTCAACATCCTTAAGCTTTCCAGCAGCCTCCAAATCTTGTCCTCGAACGTCTCTCAAGATTCCTCGTCGCATTAGGAATACATCTAACACGTCCAAATTCGGGCTATGAATTTTCACCCTTTTTCCAAGAAATATGCCGACTCGTAGATGTAGTATCGAAGAATGATCCCGAACGTAGATTATTCGAAAAACCGAGAGACATATCGACTCCTGATGCATTATGGATCGATAACAAAATCTATCGGCGACGCGAAACGACCTAACATCCGGAAAATTTTCCGTACAACGCCATAGACTGTTTTCGTGAGTATTTCACGATGTTTCCTTACTCCGGATCAGTAGTTTGAATACATTTTTCTTCTCGTGCCTCAATGATCGATGCAATCCGACAACAACGTCGAGAGGGAACTACATTTTCGCTTTAAAATTCAAATACATCCGCGATATTATCGCCCGGCGCGATAATATACATCCGGGAGCTTTCTTTCGTCGAACGATCATTGTCACGCATTCATTCTGGTCTGCGCGAGTTTGGCTCCGTTTCCAAGGGTCGAAGAAAAGGGTGCAGGTCGAATCCGATAAAACGTGAATAGAGAGTTCCTTGGATTACTTCCCTTTCAGCCAAACTGATGTCAAGAGAGAACAGAGAAAATCCTTATCACAAATATGATCAATTTTCTCCCAAGAGCTGTTTCATTCCCTTTTCGCATCGGACATTCGTCTTTTTCGATTCGTAAAAAATTCACCAACGCGACCATCACCTCGAATGTTCCATCCTCAACGTTTATTCTTGTCTCCGCGCGTGCATGAAAGAGCGTGTGCGTCTCTCAGCGATTCTTGCGGTCGACGCTTGATTTACTCGAAACAAGTGTCACCCTTGGATTTATATTTAGAGCGTGTTACAATATGTCGCGAAGAGTCTCACAGAGAGGGATGAGCGCGCCCGACGAACCCAAGCGAGCTTGCCGGGATCCGAGGACTCGGATAGAAGTCTAGGAAATGATTTAAAACAAAAAATCGAGCTACATAATCTCGGAGCAGGGATCGCTCGTGAATAAACGTGAAAAGAGTGATTTTTTTCATTTTTTTTTTTTTTGATCGAATGGCGAAGAAAGAAAGTTCTAGTTTTTGGTTATCTATCGTCAAATCTATCTATCGGAAAATTTACTAGAGCTCCAATAATCTTTTTCTTTTTTTATTCTCCTTACACACCCCTTGTTTGATACAGGCAGGGCGAAATAATATTGTTTTGAAGAAATAATTTTGAATAAATAATTGAGCTTGATAGGGAAAATAGAAAATATTTTTACCATTCTATTTTAAACAATATATTTATTAATATTTTGACAATAAACAAAAAAAATTTCGAGATCAAAAAATGATAATGAAATAAGTTATAAGCTGGTAAAGTTAGGGGTAAAAAAAGGGGTGTGCTGGTTCACACGATTGCTACCGTTCTAGTCGTCCGATAAAAAATTTAAAAAAATATTCTTAATCAGTAAGAATGTCATCATAGCTCATACATCAGAGAAAACGAAAAAAAAATCACAAAACAGTGGCTGCCTGAAGAAAGGTGTTTTTGAACTCTTTTTTTCATGGTGTTTAATTTTTTTACAATAGCAAAAAAAAATAATTTTGATGCAAAAGTGCTAGGGGCGATAGAGAGTTATACATTGAAGATTGGTAAAAAATTTGAAGTAAATCGGTTGAGTAGAACCGATCATGTCAGGCGTGGTGAGAAAAGCAGTTTTTAAAAAAACGTCTATGGTCCGATTTGCGTCACTAAAATAGCTATAACTGCGTAAATTATTGGAACTCAAAAATTTTCTTTCGAGGATATATTCTTAACCCTTACTTGCCACACTGGGGTACAAAAGATCCCAGGCCTAAATGTCCTTAATTTTAAGTATCTAAATTTAAAAAAATGGAACCTATAGCGACATCTGTCATTAGTTCGAGGATGCCACTACTCCTTCAAGCTTATAGCATACCTCTAAGACAATAAGTTTTTATGCAGTGCCACTCGACCTTACTTGACGCACGAGGCGTCAAGTAAGGTCGAGTTCGAAAATTTTGTGCACATTTTTTTCCTGTTACATTATTTTACTACTATTTTTTTTTCTTGCAGTGCTATATATTAAGCGAACTCAGTTCAATTTTCAACCATTTTTGTCGAAAAAGAAAAAAGTTAAAAAATTTTCGTAAAAGGTTCATTTCTTCAGTTTTTTAGGTATGTAAATTTTTTATCATATTTAACTTTAATATTTGACTATAACTCCTGAATAACTTTGGGAAGTAGCCTCTTACGAAGTTCTAAAAAAATTTGCAAGCTCAAATAGTAAATGGTATACTTTTTATAAGAACTTTTGTCGTTGGGTAACAAACAATCCAGTGTGTCAAGTACGTTCTTCTGCAGAAGTGTGTCAAGTTGAAGGTCTAAACTTAAAAAATACGCAAAAAAAATTATTTTTTCAAAATTCTAGCCCAGAATGCCCTTGATGTGAATTTTTTGACTCTGTGCCTCAAACTCCTGCTCCAGATGAACAGAGGAGCGAATGTTAAACAAGATTGATCCGGTCGGAGGGAAAAGGGAAAAATTGTTCAAAAAAGTTTTCGACCAACACTTCGTTTACGCGGTTTAAAATGAGGCTAAAGAGAGACATGGGCTCTCCTGTTGGCCGCTCTTACCCGCCGGAGTCCATTGCTGTAGCGTGCTCGTCGTCTCGAGAGGGTTGTTGCCATGCGAGTTCTCCTCCGCTGCTGTGTATGTGCCTCGGACGACGACGACGACGACCACACGAGGAACCATGCGGATAAAACCGTGCAAACCTCGTCTATATAGAACGAAAGAGAGAACATACACACAACGAGGTCTGGACGACCGCGCCCTGCTAAAACCACGCCGTAGGTAGTAATTGATTGAGCCGCGCCCCTGAGAGAGGGTGTTCTACCTTCGCTGCAACTTCCATGTGCCACTGTCTCTAATGCTTTATATTCGTATATGTATCCGAATGTATCATGAGCTCAATTTATAGACGTACCAGGGAGGTTTGCGTGAAATACGACGAGAATAAACTCGTTTTCTAATTAATGCGATCCATAAAATAATGGTCCGCAATGCTCTCGGTGCAAAATAAAAGCACCCCTTCGAATCCTCGAAATTTGCCAAATCGGCGGATCTGGGTGCGTCGATCCGAACGATGGTTGAAGGAAAAAATCGTCAGAGGATCAAACAAATTTTCGACTACAATTTACAATATTATCCATAATCATCATATAATTATAATAATTTATATTATTATTGTTGTTGTTGTTGTTGTTATTAATGGTATACCTCGGAAAGTTTGAATTATGAAATCGATATTTGAAAAAATTCCTAAAAAAATTACTAAAACGCGGTTGGAAACCAAGAAAAATCATTAAGTTTAAAAGTGTGTCCACCTGAGTCGTGAAAAATCGTTATCCCCCGTTGGCAGTGGAGGCATATCGTACCGAAACGACGGGCACGAGATCGCGTGCTGCATCAAGTCTCGAACGACGACCTCCAGACGCGCGAAGCCAGGGCTTTGAACGTCCCGCGCGAGACTTTCTCCACGAAAGCGCTCTCGAGCGCCCTCTAACCGTTTGCAAAAGAGGCTCACATCGATGTGTGGGTTTGAACGATACTTGGCGATGGTTACTGCCTGGGGGGAAAATAAATAAAAAAATATATGGTACTTTGAAGGAGGTGTCCCTTTCGTGCGATAATGAAGATCCTTCTCGATCGAAATACCGATCTGTGACCAAATCTGGGACAATAGAGAGGAATGGATGTTACGGTCGAATCGCTTCTTTCTCGAATTTGTCGTGTTTCATCGATCATTTCTATCGATTTCCAGGCGGCGCTTACGTTTTATCAATCTTAAGGGCTTATACGCAGTCAGGAGACCTAAAAAAAACGATTTTTCAAGAATGTTTTCTGGAGGGATATTTTTATTCATTAACGTAAAAATTTATGTACATATTTTTGTAACTTTTAACTCTATCTTGAAATTTTTCTTCTTGAAAAGTAATGATCCTTGAAGCCGCTGTAGCCGATCTCCGGGAGGTCCTCTAAAAAAAGCGCCTTGCGGTGAGCACGATATCTCTGGATTGGATCATTCAAATTAAAAAAATGAAGATTTCGTTAATATAAGGTATAATTTAGTATTTGATCGAAGGAATAAGCAAAATATTCATTTGTAACAAAATGGCGGCTTCTAAAAATAAATAGATTTTTTATGACAATTTTCGCCTTAAATTGTTTGTAAAATGAAAAATATTTGTCGTATTGACATGAAATTTTCTGTGTATATACTTTAATATATGTACGTTACGAAAATAAAATAAAATAATCGATTTTTTTAAAATTCTGACCGCATATAACCCCTTAATAATCCCTCGATACACATTTCTGGTGGAATATAGTTATCGTGTGAGAAGAGAAGAAAAAATTGTGGCTTACACCCAAACGATGGGTCACGCCACATGATGTGATAGGATGGCATTAACCCCGCAACCCTCTCGATGGTCGAATAGACCGTGAAGTTCACCCGACGAAAAACACCCTCCGAGACGACTGAACCATGATTCTTTTATTGAAAGCCGCTGGAAAAATCGTTTCATGCTGATAACTCGTAAATTCATAATGACAAGTATGGTGATAATTTTTGCAGATCGATACTTATTGATTGCATCAAAGTGAAATTTCAATCGTCTTTAATCGCGTGGGTCGCGTCACGTTCGGCAATGGACTCTTCATCATCAACGAAGCGTCCTTTTGGTCTGTAAATAAAAAGTGCCCACGCGCACGTGTTCTCGTTTATACCTGAAGACAGCTCTCTGCCAACGAAACATGCCGATGCAGCGTCTTGACAGAGAGGCTAATTAATATTTCTCAAACTTGGCGTGCGATTGGGCATCTTTTTTCTCTTTTTATTTGCCGGTATAACACGGGCTGATGTGATACAGTATCGCCGGTACGATACTTTCTCCACGGCGATGAAACTCTCGCGAGAAACATTATTCGCGATATTTGCTGACTAAACACGCGATGGTAGGCGTCGGCTGTTAGCTATAAATATATTATATTCCTGACTAACTAAAAGCCCTAACCAACGTGACTTGACATTTGTGATCGTGTGGGTGAAGCCTTTTTTTCTTTTATCCAATCCGTCGATGTTGCGCGCCAATATTACATTATTTTTCTCCACAGGAATCATTCAACTGTTTCCTCTTAGCTGTCTTCATACATAGCGCTTGCAAAATAATTTAATATGCATAGTTTACCGGCCCCAAAAAGAATTCATAGGGAAAAAAAATCTACAAGAATTGACCGATCTAATTATTCTCAGAGACCGGGAGTCGAACCCTGGACCCTAGCTACCATCCTACCTATCTACCTAGCACGCTACCTATTATGCTATCGACTACTTATAAATTCCCTCTACTTGTATCATATATGAATGCAGGAGTGCCAAAAATATAATAGTAGTATAATAATGATAGTATAATAATAATAATAATAATAATAATAATAATAATAATAATAATAATAATAATAATAATAGTATGCATTTGAATGAGCAATAAACCATGAAAGTTGAGTTTTTTGTTTACGAATTCGAATCCCTTGACCCCTCATAAACTTTATTCCAGAATACCTGAATCCTCATAACTTAAGTGACCCCTCAGAACTTACGTTAACACTCATAACTTGATTTCAGAGCTTCTAACCCCTCATAAGTTATGCAAACCCTCAAAACTGGTTTGAATAGAACCATGCCCTCTCATAAGTTTACCGACTTCTCGTAACTTAATTTCGGGGCCCCTGACCCCTCATAAGTTATGTGGATTTTAAAAACTTTTTCCCGAACACCTGACCTCTCACAAATAAAGTGACCCCTCATAACTTAATTTCGAAGCCCCTGACCCCTCATAAGTTATGTAAACCCTCAAAACGTATTTGAAAAAACCGTGACCTCTTATAAGTTAAGTGACCTCTCATAACTTAATTTCGGGGCCCCTGACCCCTCATAAGTTACGTGAACTCTCAAAACTTTATTCCAAAATACCTGACCCCTCATAACTTAAGTGACCCCTCATAACTTAATTTTGTGACACAGACCCCTTGTAGGTTTTGTAAAGCCGCGAAACTCAATTCCAGGATTCCCGACCCCTTATAAGTTAAGTGTCCCCTCATAACTTAATTTCAGAGCCCCTGACTCCTCATAAGTTATGTGAACTCTCAAAACTGTATTCCAGAATACCTGACCCCTCATAACTTAAGTTATCCCTCGTAACTTAATTTCGCGACCCCTGACCCCTCGTAGTAAAAATTTTTGAAATTTCATATCTTTTTTTACAGTGTGTAACTTCCATGTTATATTGCCGCAATACAACATGTGTTACGTTACTGTAATGTGACAAAGTTATATAGCAGTTATGTAACCTACATGCAACAAATGTTACATAACATTGTTACTTGCACGTTATATAACAGCAACGTTACATTGGAATAACATTGTAACATTACATGTAACTTCCATGTTACATTGCGGCAACATAACGTGTTCACTGGGTAAGTTGCAGTTTGGTTCATATTTCTTGGTGACAATATTTTCAATTTGCCGAAAGTCATTATCAAGTTCATTTTATCAACAATTGGACTCAAAAGAAAATCTTGAAGACATTTCCGGTTTGCCGAACGTCATGATCAAGTTAATTTTATCAATAATTGGACTAGAACGAAAATCTTGGATCAAGCCCTCATAATGGACGAATTGAATTAAGAGAACTTCGAGGGAGACGCTTTCCTCGACGATATGTGAGCTGCTCTCTTCTGTCGAGCAAAGCAGCAGCAAAGCGACACGAAGATCCACGAACAGGCTTCCGAGTTGTTTGACCAGCTGCTACGAGACGATCCCTCCTGAATACTCATCGGCGCACACAGCTCTTCGGCATAGTCGTATGAGAATCGTCCACTTTGTATATGCATACGAAATTTTATGTATATCGTGCACGCACACACGCGGCAAAGCACAAACACTCAGACCCATTTCAAGCGCTTAGCAACACTTTTTTTTCCAAAGACCACGACAATCGGCCAGACTTTTCTCGGATATCATTACATCTATGTACATATTATATTATAATGATACCGAATAACTCGAGCGAAAAAACGAGAGACGCAGGTATTTGGAAACGAAAATTTTTGTTCGAATAGAATGGCCGTATAAATTCGTGTAAATACTTCATGATTGGACGTCCCGAAACTCAGATCGAGATATTAAAATAAAGATACCTCGAAGAAATTTGAGGATTTGTGATTCGACTCTCTCGAAACTTATTCGCGTTTATGAGGAAAAAATTTGTTTCACGAAAATTCATGAATGTTTTGAGTTTTTGGTAAAATCGTTGATAGATTTGTGCTTAAGGATGTTGAGTCCCAAATCGCAAATGATGAGAATTCTGAAAATATGGTATGTTTTTGGATTAATCATTTAAAAGGTCGTGTAAAAATTTCACGACGATTAGGAAGCTCGTTATCGAACAATTAACATTAACAAATTAAATTAAATTAAATGTAGTCTTATGGAAACTGATATAACTGCGATAAGTTTTTTTTTGACCTCTCAATTTTTTAATATCTACACTATATTGAAAGCAACGGAAACAAAACGAAGTTCATTGATAAATATTTTTTTTTATTTGTTTAAAAAATTGTTTTTAACAAAATGTTAATATTTTAATATCGAGCTTCCTAATCGTCGTGAAATTTTTACACGACCTCTTAAATACTTCATACAAAAACATACCAAATTTTCAGAATTTTCTCATCATTTTTCATTTTAACCCTTAAGGAGGTTGAAGTAATGATAGAATTCTGAAAATTTAATATGTTTTTACATGAAGTATTCAGGAGATCGTGTAAAAATTTCACGACGATTAAGAAGCTATATATTGAACAATTAACATTAAAACATTTCATAGGGACTCAACATCCTTAACGAGAAAAAATACATCGATATGAGGTTTAACAAAAATAAATTAATTTTTTTTTCCTTTGGCCAAAATTGAACTTGCTCATTAAAATTACTGTAACTTTTTTAACGGATTGAATTTCGGCTTTGTCTTTAGCTAACTCTCTTCGTAATCGTTGAAGTTTCAATATCCCGCTTCGTTAATCCGATTCCGATCATTTTTCGATTTTTGGCAGATTTTTAAAGTTCGACCATCGATTTTTGGAAATTTTTCATTTTCCATTTTTTTCGGGGATTTTCAAACTGCTCCCATTTCTACAAAAATTAAGTTATTGGAATGAACCAAACGCCATTCTCTAAGTTCAATGACAGCCTTTAAGTACGTAACAGAAATTTTAGAATCGGTCAAACCGAAATAAAGTTATGAGCACTTGGAATTTCGCTATTCTGAAAATTGGTTTTTAATGAAAATTCATGAAAATTTTGATTTAAAAAAAAACTATTGGTAGATTCGTGTTGATATGACATATGAAATCTGATATGACATATGAAAATGTTTCAGCAACCATTCACAGTAAAATAACTCCCGCTTCTATTATTTTTTACGTTTTTTTTTCGGAAAAAGCTTGAAAATTGTAAGAAGAAAAAATCTCCCCACTCCGGCTATGAGCTTAAAAAAATTAATATCTGGCACACGATTTTTAAGAATTTTTTCAGATTTTTATATTGTGTCGATCAATAAAATCGTTTAAAAAATTGTAGAAAATTCAAATTGAATGTGAAAAATAAAAAATAAAAACTGGGTGCCTTTCAAAGCAAGAACGATCATATGAAAAATCGCGAGCCAAATCCGAGAGGTCAAGGGTCAGACCCAGGTCGAAATGGTATGGAATGACACATATACAAATGTAGATCCGAAAGGGGAGGCACTCTCTTCGCGGGACACACACACAATCTTCTTTTCTCCCTCTTGTCTTCATCCTCTCGCGCCTTCGTATCTATTTTGGGATAACGAGAAAAGCGACGTGTGGAATTTGCCGCGAGCCACTCACCCCTTCGTGAAATCTTGCTCTCTCTCTCTTTCTCCGCTATCGTGTTTGTCCGTGTGTTTATATACGCTCTTGCGAAACCGGGCGTTATTAAACCAATGGAAAATCCGTATATGGTGCACCATATACGATTATCAAGCAAAACAAGTCTTTCGCGCACTCCTAGATCGATTGGAACACGTTCAAAATCTTTGAGTATGCAAATTTGACAGAAAACATTTTTTTAACCTTCCGCGATCGTTCTGGGTCGCTGATGACCCAGGGTTCTAACATCTTAAAGGTTAACTGGTCCCAAAAAATTGGTCATTTGGTTCCACAAATAGAGACATGCATTTTGAGTGTTATGTCGAGCGCGATACAGTAAAAACAAAAAATATTTTGACCATTCTTTTTTTTACAGAGATAATAAGGTAAATGTCCCAATTATTGAACAGCTAAGGATCTGGGGATTGAATTCGGTGAGAAAAAAATATAAAATCAAGAAAACAACCATCGCTTTCATGTTCAAATGATACTTTGATATTTTTACTTTCGAAAAATCACCCCCTTCAAATTATTTTTAAATAATTTCAAATGAAAAAAAAATAATAACAATGTGAAGCATGCAAATGTCCCAATTATTGAACACTGGAAGTGCCTATGTCCCTAATATTGAACAGGCATGTCCCAGTTATTGAACACTCTCGAGAAATCTTTTTCCTTTCTGAACATATGATTTTGGGTACAATATTGAGAAATAAAAGCAAAATCAAACACTCAAATAATCTTTTATTAATCATGTAAAAATACAAAAATATATATTTAGTCTTTTTTGACAGGTTTTTGGTTCATTCGCATTTGGTTTATTTTTGCTTTTTAACTCGAACTTTATTTTATTTTTATTTTCAGCTCCCTCGTTTTTATGTTCTGTTTTTGTTTGATTTTGTCGCAGCTTTCTTGTTTTTAGACTGAAATATCGAAGAGCAACAAATATTGAACATTACATTCGTATTTTTAGGTTACATTCCCTTTTTACTTTTGTTTTTATGTTTATTGCACGAAAATACAAATAAAAAATATATTTGACGATCTTAGAGTTATTATTAAAAAATAGAGGTAAGTTTATTCAGGAACTTACAGTTTTTGTTTGAATAAATCCGATTCACACGATCTGTCACGCGTTAACTTTCTCGATGTTTTGATGGGGTTAATGACGCCATCTTGGAGAATTCGAGTGTTCAATAATTGGGACACACTGCATTTTCTATGTCCCAATGATCAAACACCGTATTTTTTAACAAATAATTAATTTAAAAAAAAATTAAAAATTGTTATTTGTAAGAAATTTTCTGAGGAACCTGAAACGCGTTTACTTTTTGAGATGCGACAGTTTTTGAATTTTTTATGCCCTTACGCGCAAAGCGGCGCGTTTTAGCAAAAACGATAAGCAGTTACCACGAGACGTCGAATCGGGTCACCGTTGCTGACTAAATAATTTTTTTCTCTATTAATTAAAACTTTTTTTGCACAAGTCAGGTAACATTTCGATAGCTAAAAGTTCCATATATGTAATGAAATTTTTATAAATAAGTAAATGCATGCAGGTGAAGGAGAAATAATAAAAATACAAGGTAGTGTTCAATAATTGGGACATTTACCTTAGATGTTTTTGAGAAATACATCTCTTTGCTCCGACGTGACGGGGTTAGTTGCTGCGTCACTAAAATAGCTATAACTCTGTAAATTATTGAAATATAAAAATTTCCTTTCGAGGATATATATTCTCAAAGGTCTAAACTATAAGAATATGCCCAAAGAAATTGATTTTTTCAACATTCCAGACTAGAATACCCCTTAATTGATTTTACCGTCACATGTGACTCGAGTGATTCCACTCTTAATTAATCACGAGTTGGGGAGTTTGCACAGTTGTCACGATCATCCCGATAAAGATGATAATGAAATTATAAGCATTGATGAGTCTAAGTTTGAGGAAATTATCTGCTTCGTCGCAATCTTCTTCGATGAGACTATGAAAAAAATGGACGCGTTCGTTTACGAAGGAGTCATGTGTAGCTGGAAGAGGAGGGCGAGGGAATGAATACTCGTATCACGATATATCGAAGGAGCATCGATAAATCGTGGGGCAGAATGAGAGATGGAAAGGGAGCCAGAGGAGATAAGAGAGATACAGATATATTATCGAGTGGTCGGGCACTTTCGATCGGTAAAAATGTTATAGCGCGCGAATAACGCATTATGGAACAGACTCTGCGTATGTGATAGTGAGAAAGTGATAGACCGATCGGTTTGATTGTGGGAACGCGAGGGAGAGAAAGAGAGGGGAAAAAGCTCATCGAAGCTCGGAGGTTTCTCTTTTAACGGAGACTCGATGAGGATAGCCATTGTTTACGACCGATTGCCGTCCGCCATTAGCCAGATAAATATCTGTGCTGTAAAAATAGGGTGGGCTCGGCTTCTCTCACCATTCTCTCTCTCTCTCTCTCTCTCTCTCTCTCTTTCTCTCTCTCTCCCTCTCTCTTGTAATCTTATATCTTCCATGTGGCTTTGCGTGTATTTTTTCACTTCGAGCCAAAGAGATATGTTTATGCGTTCGATTTGAATCTGTAGTGAATTTCAGTCTGTAACGAGATGATTTCAATTTTGAAGACATTCACGCACATTCCATCGATTGTGAAATTTTCCAAAAGCTCAAAAATTGAGGATAATTTGATAAAATATTAATCCAGTCAAGATCTCATTTTTTGGAACCTCGATAAAGTTGCCTCTGTGTATTGTATAAAACTTCGCAATTATCTCGATATTCCTTCGTTATCTGATTTTATCGAGACGCGAGATTCTCACAGTGGCTCCAATCGTCGTCGCCGACGACCGTGCCAAATATTTGATCGATCAAGTCTGATTGTAATATCTCTCTTAATTTTCAATGTTTTATTTATCGTGTCGATCATCGTATCACTAAAATAGCACGTATAATTTATGTCGTTACGTAGCATTGGTGGGAACAAGTGTGCTCTTTTCTTCCTCTTCTCCCTCGTGACACAAGATCCAATTGGATGTTTGGATTAAACACTGCACACACACACACACACATGAGAAGTCGAATGAAAATGTCTCGCAGGCGAGATACGACGATGGAGGAGGTGGTCGACTCGGTTTATGGTCGAGACGATTATACGTACTTAAAAAATTTCACCTGGCGAACACTTGTATTTGATTAACGCGACTGTTGCCACGTTAAATTCATACGAGAGAAACGGTCGTCGTGAACCTCGTACGAAATGCCGTGATCTCTCATTACGACACACATTTATTCGACGTACATATCAATGCATATTTTCCTGCGGGATCACAGAGATCGACGTGTTGTCCATTTTTTTAATGTATTTAATTAAGCGCCTATCCCGTATGAATTTCAGCACGAGTCTGAATTATGAGGAAAGTGGATGCAAATTCGGGAAGACCGAAAAAAATTATCCAGAGAGACCTTACACTGTGAAAAAAGTTCAGTTAAAACAACTAAATCCATTTAGTTGAAAAAAATTTAGTTGATTCAATATCGATTTGTTTGAAATAATGAAACTATAATTAATTCAACAAATGGATTTGGTTAACCATAAGATACGAGGTGAACGAAATTATTTGGTCAATTTCCAGATACAGTTTAGTCCAATTTACACGTTACTGAGATGCTGTACAGAAATATTTCGTTGATTTCTAGTATATTTTAACTTGACAAATTTAGCTGTAACAAAAAAACAATTCGTATTTTCAATCACACAATTTATTTGATACAAAGATATTTATTTGATTGAATTGAAACTTTGCCCATTCGAGCAACGATTTAACCGATTTAACTAAAACTTCCACTCTATCTTTGTTGAATTACCAAAATGATCTCGTTGAACGTCCGAAAACAAATATTTGGTTGAGTCAAACAAATTTTTGCATTTTCAACCAAAATTTTTTCTCAGTGTACGGGTAATTTTTTGAGCATCTTCAAGCATGATTCGTGAAGAATTTATTTTCACCAATAGCATATTCGTGTTGCCCGGGAAATTTCCGGGGAGTTTCGAAGGAGACATATTCAGCTTCATTTCGCTTTTTCCAAAAAAAATTTTCGATTTTTTTTTCAACTCAATACGCCCTTTGAAACATGGTCATTTTTCGGCTTTTATTTGGCGTTGAAATTATGGCGCACGGCCCATGAAAATTTTTAATAACTGTTTTTCACATGAAAAACTTGTGGAGGAAAGTACAAGCTTCAATTTCGTTTCTTAAAAAGTTTCGTACGATTTTTGTTTGCATAATATTTAATATTTCGCAAAAAACGACCATATTTATCAAATGTACCGTAACTTCAAAACTACTAACTTTTCGTAAAACCACTGATAAGGTAAAAATTTGCCTATAATTATTCTGGATTCACTGAAATTTTTTCAAAATTTTTTTTCCAAAATTGTTCTGTTAACGAGATATTTTTTTATCTTGAACAATCGGGTCTCTTACCTCATCTACACGGGTTTTCAAAAAAAAAAAACTATGTAGATAAGGTTTTTCCATGAATAAGCTGTGTAGAGGAGGTAAGAGACCCGATTGTTTAAGATAAAAAAATATCTCGTTGACAGGCAAAAATCTTTAAAAAAATGTTGAAAAAAAATTCTAAATAAATTTCATTGAATCCAGAATAATTGTATGCAACTTTTTACCCCCTTAATAATTTCACGAAAACTCAGTAGTTTTAGAGTTACGCTAAATTTTATAAATATGGTCATTTTTTGCGAAGAATTGAATATTTTTATGAAAAAAAATAGTACGAAACTTTAAAAAAAAACGAAATTGGAGCTTATTCTCCCCTCCACAAGTTTTTCATGTGAACAAAAATTTGCATTAGTCGTGCGCTAAAATTTGTAAGCCAAAAAAAAGCTGAAAAATGACCATGTTTCAAAAGGCGTATCGGGTTGAAAAAAAATCGAAATTTTTTGTTTGGCAAAAGCGAAATGTAGCTGAATATGTCCCCTTTGAAACGCCGCTTGTTGAATTGAAATATCTTCATTTTTCAAAGAACAGTGAAATTTTTTGTGCGGCACGGAATCAGGGGGAGTGTTTTCAAACTTTTGGACGACAGTGTATATAAATCTGCAAGTATATCCTCATGTTAATTTTGTGTTTTTCCTTCGCTTTCAATTTAACCATAAATTCAACATTGAAAAAAAAAACATTTTTTTTTAAGACAATAATTATTGATTTCGATTCCGATAAAGATATCTGGGATTTAAGATAACAAAATTGACACCGTTCGTGGGATGATCGACGTCATCGCTTTGTAATATACGGGTCGAGACGTGTTGCGAAATTTACGAACCAGCACTCGACAATTCTTAAATGAGAGGGAAAAAAAGCAGACTTTAAACTGCGCACTATGAATGATGGGAACGTGCAGCTCATCGAGAACGAAACTGTAATAAAGTGAAGTGCATCGAGCGTCTCGGAGTACAACCGCGACATATCCATGCATATGTATATATATATATATAGTGGGCATTCCATACCAAGTCGACCTGAGTGTGATCCTCGACCTCGCTGATTTCGTTTACGATTTTTTATATGATTCTTCCAACTCAAAATAGCATTCAAAATTTTTTTCAGATTTTTAAAACCAAATTTGAGTACGTTATGATTTTTTGAACATTTTTTTCGAAAAAATTTTTTTTTCCCAAAATTCATGATATCCAGGATTTACCTTCCACTTCGATTTTAGGTTTTCATGAAGACAACGTAAAAAAAAATAGATACAGAAATTGATCTACCGTGAAAAGTGGCTTGAATATTTTTATCGTTAACCAACTATTTTCCGACATTTTTTCACTTTTTTTAATAAATAGTTGGTTAATTTCTGCATCCATTTTTTTTACGTTTTCTTCATAAAAACCTAAAGTCGAGGTGAAAGCGAAAGCTTTTTTATTTTTGACACCGGATTTTTGATAATTTTTTCAGATTTTTAAATTACGGCCCTCGAAGTTTTCCAAAAAAATGTTCAAAAAATCATAACGTACTCAAATTTGGTTTTAAAAATCTGAAAAAAATTCTGAATGCTATTTTGAATTGGAAGAATCATATAAAAAATCTTAAACGTAATCAGCGAGATCGAGGGTCACACTCAGGTCGACGTGGTATGAAATGCCTCATATATTTATTTATATATAGATATATGCAATATATATATATAAGTACGGGCGCGCGTACTCAGCCACTGGAAAACGATGATTCATCGTGCTTCGGTTCACAGCGAGGAAAGAGAAAGAGTAAGCAAGAGGAAAAAGAGGTACCAGACGGATGCAGATGTCTCTCTTCGTCTCCGTATAATAACCAATGTGCTTCTCGTCTTTTGCCTGGAAATCACACTCGAGTACCCCGAACCCGCGCTCTCGCGTCTAGAACTATAAGATATAAACATATATATATATATATATACACGTCTATGTCACTATCGTATCAATCCATGAGCGTACATGTACAAACCTGCGAACAGTGGCCATGTGATTCGATAATGAGATGGACCATTAGCTCAAAGATCATTAATTACTCGTTCCACACTCGACTAAAGAAATTTAAAGGTCGAAAAAAGCGATTTTTCAAGATTTTTTCTGGAAAGACATTTCAATGTAACGTAAAAATTTATATACATATTTTCGTAATTTCTAAATTTATTTTTAAATTTTTCTTTTAAAAAAATAATATTTTCTGAAGCCGCTGTGGCCGATCTCCGGGAAGTCCTCAAAAAAAAGACGTCTTATGGTGAGGACGATGTCTCTAGATTGGATAAATAAAAATAAAAAAATAAAATACATTTCGTGAATGCAAGGTATAATGCAGAATTTAATCGAAGGAATAAGCAAGATATTTATTTTTAACAAAATGGTGGCTTCTTGACGGTATATACTCAAATATATGTACATTAGGGTGGGTCAAATAAAATTACTAATTTTTTTTTCCTCGATATAATGAAAAAATGGATTGGTTGGCATCTCAAAACAAACCCTCTGCAAGTATTAGCTCTTCATATTTAAATTAAGAGGTCCCTAATCGCAAATTTTTATTTTCCATTTAAATAACATAGGAAATTTTTTTTTAACTCTGGAATTTTATTAGACTTTAACCGTTGAGGTTAGGAGAGTTTTTTGATGGTTTTATCGATTAGACACAAGAGAGCGTTTTTGTAGAGCATGAAATGTTCTACAAAAATATGCTAAAAAAAACTCTCTTAACCTCAACTGTTAAAGTCTTATGAAATTCCAAAATTAAAAGAAAAAATTCCTATGTTATTTAAATGGGAAATAAAAATTTGCGATTAGGGACCTCTTAATTTAAATATGAAGGGCTAATACTTGCAGAGGGTTTTTTTAAGATGCCAAACAATACATTTTTCATTATATCGAGGAAAAAAAAATAGTCATCTTATTTGACCCACCCTAATGTACATTATAAAAACAAAGTTAGAAAATTCATTTTTTTGAAAATTCTGACTGAGTACGACTCCTTAAAATACATTACAAGGGATATAATAACGCCTATGGTTGTTGGTCACCGGCGACCACAAACCGCAAAAGTAGCCAGTTTGTTCTCTCTCGCTCGGCAACTAACGCTCCGTCTCGTCGGATTGCCCACACGTATCAGCGGACAAACCACGTCGACAACGCTCTGTAACATTAGTCGTAGTACCGCTTTATCCCCGTGTACGTAGCTTTTATACCCTACCCAAGATACCCCACGTACAATGTGACTGTCCAATACGAGTATTCTCGTAATCCTATACAACAAAAACTTGTATTGCGACGATATAAGTATCCAATAACAATAATAAATTGTATCAGAACAAGGTAAATTACAATATTTGATTCAAAAGATTAAGAATCAATCAATTAATTAATTAATTAATTATCAATTGCCTTGATACTTAATATACTTGAAGTTTGAAACGTTCAGTTGACAAAAATTGAAAAATATGTATTAGATGAACGAAAAATTAGAAGAGCTGGGCAAATACTTGGTAAATAAATTTTTTTTAAAATTGAAAGATGATTCAAGAATTATTTCCAAAGTGTCAACTTAAAAAATATTCTTTCAGGGAACTCTTTAAAAGAAAGAACAAATTTTTCGATTTTTCCGTTCATTTGAACGTTGGGAACTTCCATGTACTTGGGCACATTTAAAGCTCTATCTTTGATTTCTCTACCAGAATAAATCTTTACCAAATAATAACTCTCTCAAATTACACTTCCGTCCAAAAGTTTGGAAACACTCGCCACGATTCCGCTTTGCACGAAAAGTTTCACTGCTCTTTTAAAAATGAAGATATTTCAATTCAACAAGCGGTGTTTCAAAGCGGACATATTCAGCTTCATTTCACTTTAAAAAAAAAAAAATTCGATTTTTTTTTAACCCGGTACGTTCTTTGAAACTTGGTCGTTTTTTGGCTTTATTTGGCGTTCAAATTTTGGCGCACGACCCATGAAAATGTTTCTAAACTGTTTTTCGCATGAAAAACTTGTGGGGTGGAGTATAAGCTTCAATTGCGTTTTTTAAAAAGTTTCGTACGATTTTTTTTCGCAAAAATATTAAGATTTTTGTAAAAAACGATCATATTTATGAAATGAAGCGTAACTCTAAAACTACTGGGTTTTCGTGAAATCACCAAGAGGATAAAAAGTTGCATACAATTATTTTGGATTCAATGAAATTTTTTCAAATTTTTTTTCAAAATATTTCTTTCCAAAATTTTTCTGTTAACGAGATATTTTTTTTATCTTAAACAATGGGATCTCTTACCTCATCTACACGGGTTTTCCTTTAAAAAAGCCATACAGATGAGTTTTTTCGATGAATAAGCCGTGCAGATGCGGTAAGAGACCCGATTGTTTAAGATAAAAAAATATTTCGTTGACAGAAAAAAGACTCGAAAAAAAAAATGTTAAAAAAAAATTCTGAAAAAATTTCATTGAATCCAGAATAATTGTATGGGACTTTTTACCCTCTTAGTGATTCCACGAAACCCCAGTAGTTTGAGAGTTACGCTACATTTTATAAATATGGTCGTGTTTTTACAAAAAATTGAATATTTTTGGGGAAAAAAATCATACGAAACTTAAAAAAAAAAACAAAATTGAAGCTTATTCTCCCCTCCACAAGTTTTTCATGTAAAAACAATTTTAAAAAATTTCATAGGTCGGGCGCCAAAATTTCAATGCCAAAAAAAAAGCCAAAACATGTCCATGTTTCAAAGAGCGTACCGGGTTAAAAAAAAATCGGAATTTTTTTGGAAAAAACGAAATGAAGCCAAATATGTCCCCTTTGAAACGCCACTAGTTGAATTGAAATATCTTTATTTTTAAAAGAGCAGTGAAACTTTTAGTACGGCGCGGAATCGGAGCGAGTGTTTCCAAACTTTTGGACCGCAGTGTATATCTCTACCACGCAATCTCATTACCACTTGATAAGCGTACAAAATTATAAATCTCCAGCTTGCCAACTTGGTCGGTAACTTACCGACGTTGGAGTCCGCCCCAATGAAAAAATACAGTCGCCCTGCCGTCGGTAAGTAAGGAATCCCAGATTTTGAGACCCAGAGCCTCGCAAAATAGGAGAATGGATATTACAGAAGTATTTTATCATGTTAGATATGTATTTTTGGTAGTGAAAGCAATTGTAGACCTGTAAGTGTCACTGTAAGATACTTGATATTCCGGAGGCTGTTTCCCATATGCCACAAAATAGCTCAAACGACGGTGCAGTGCGAGTGTGAAGCGTGTCAAATTTTATGCACCATAAAAAGACGATGAAAGCTCTTGTAAAATTCGAGCCGGTCTCTCTCAACGACTCCCGATGCATTTTCCCTCTTTCTCTCCCACACGTTCGTCGCTCAAGAAGCCCGTTAGAATTTCTGCACCGGATCCTCGAAATTTACCGTTACAACATTTTGCAAATTATATAATAAGCTCGGGATCTTCATGAATGTTGACGCTTTGTGACCCTAGAAAAAAAATGGCCTCACTCCGGGAGGGACGAAAAATTATAATGACAAGGAAAGCAGTCCGTGAGGGTGAGAAGGATCTATGAAGGAATGATAGAACTACGAGGAATTCTCTACTGGAAATATATATGTATAATGTATATATATGGCGTGGAATACGAGGTAAAATGATGTGCTACTCTAAGAAAAGAGGAGAGAGCGGAGAAGGCCCAACCACGGGGGACTCCCGGAGCGAAAACGCATGTGTTTCACACGTGTGGACCGAGGACCTTCGCTCGATCTCTCTTTTCTCAAGCTATATACGTATATCCAAACTATATATATATATATATATGGGGCATTCCATCCCAAATCGGACAGTTTGAAAAACTTTTTTTTTATTTCCTCAATTTTTTTATATTTTTGAGTACCCATCAAAAGACCCTTCATGTTAAATTTTGAGATTTTTTTAATTACCCGTTCAAAAGATATTAAATTATCAAAAAAAACCGCTCTTTTTTTGGTATTTTGGTCATAACTTCTTTAATAATGGTCCAAATTGAAAGTTTTTTTTTCAAAATATTTGTTTTTATATGGCCTTTTCAGAAAAAAATGCAACAAAAATATTCGACTTGTTTTTGAATGAGTTTTTTGAGTTTTAAATTTTAAATCGCGTTTTTAAAAGTGAATGTCATTTTTGATTTAATAAAAAAAATTTTTTTTTCAAACATCTATCGATTCAACAATTTTTAAGACTAGTATGATCGTGAGATCTCAATAACTACTATTTTTTTCGATTTATGAAAATTAATTTTTTTTTTTTTTCATTAAATTATTATGAATACCAATTTTTGTTACTGTATAGTATTTTTTTCAATATTTATAATTCATTTTGACCCAATTTTTGTTATTGTATAGTAATTTTTTTAATATTTAGAATTTATTTTGACATTTTTTATATTGTTAACAGGTTCTTAGAATTAATAATTAATCGTTAAGTCTGTTTATGAACAATAATAACAACAGTTTTGATTTCTTCACGTATTTTTTTGAAAACCTTACATATACGATTATTTCCTGAATTAGAATATTCCTTTGCCAATACGTTTCCGTTGTTCATTGGAATAATTGAATGAAATTTTTGTGTCCCCCTGTGATTGACTTCGCAGTATTATATCGCAAATAAAATCTTTCTTTTGCATCTGAATAATGTTTCTCATGTGAAAACTTGACAGCAATATTCGGTAGACTATTTAGGTTCAATGCCCACTCATACAATTCTTGAACTGTTGTTATTTGCTCATCGATTAATTACTAATTTTAAAAATCTGTTAACAATGAAAAAGTGTCCAAATTAATTCAAAATAATTTAAAAAATACTTGACAGTAACAAAAATTGGTATTCATAATAATTTATTGAAAAAAAAAAACTTTTATTTCTAAAAATCGAAAAAAATAGTAGTTATTGAGATTCCACGATCGGACTAGTCTTAAAAATTGTTGATTACATAGATATTTGAAACAAAAAATTAAAAAAAAAAATCAAAAATGACATTACTTCAAAAAACGCGATTTAACGTTTAAAACTCAAAAAACTCATTCAAAAACACGTCGAATATTTTTGTTGTATTTTTTTCTGAAAAGGCCATGAAAAAACAAAAATTTTGAAAAAAAACTTTTAATTTGTACCATTATTAAAGAAGTTATGACCAAAGTACCAAAAAAAGAGCGGTTTTTTAATTAATTCAATATCTTTTGAACGGGCAATCAAAAAAATCTCAAAATTTAACAGGAAGGGACTTTTGATGGGTACTCAAAAATATAAGAAAATTGAGGAAATTAAAAAAAAAGTTTTTCAAACTGTCCGATTTGGGATGGAATGCCCCATATATAGTTATATTTAATATATGCAACGCACTCGCACACCGAGAAATCGGGCCATCGCTGCACTCGGGAAAAAACCTCTCTGGGCCTTCATTCGTTCGCCATGTGTAACGAAAACGCCCGTAGAGACTGGGCGACGAGCCCCAGACCAGACAATGTCCTCTAATTGCAAACTCGGCCCGAACAATCTTTTATTTCTCGTTTGCCGTTTATTTTTATTTTTTCCCCGACACTCCGAATTATAAGTTTGTCCGCATATCCTCAACCATACAACTTATACCCTACACCATATACATTATATTCCCGCATATTTGACCCTTTCTTTTCTACTTCCAAGTTAATTCATCGTTCGCCAAGTGCGCTCCTCCTTTTCCCCCTTCCTTTGTACTATCTCCTCTCGGCTCTTGTCTCTCGGTATTTTATTTTCTCTCGATGCTTTGTTCACTGACGTCATTTCGCTTCTTCCCTGCTTCAAAGTCAACTACAAGCTTTGAGGGAACAGCTGGATTTTCCTTGGAAACAAAATCGAATTGGTCTCTGATCGAAACCTCTCTGAAGTTCAAGGCCTCCCGTTGGATGACTCGATTCGGAGACGACTATCTCAGAGATCAAGGCTCAAAACGGTTTTTTGATTGAGATTTTTGTAGCCAGGGTTTATTTAAATCATGTCCAAATCCTCTTTGCTGTCTCATCATAATGACAGACAAGCTGCAGTGCTTTTTATTTAAATAATTGTTCGTGCATATTCATTCGTCTTTGGACCAACCGTCTGTGGGTGTTACTAATTTTAAAAAAATTCTCTCTTGCTTCTATCTCTCGGCCATTTATGGATGACAGAAGCAGACTGCAATGGCGAAGCAATATCAGCGAGACCCACGGTCGAGGAAACGAAAGAGGAGAACGCGTTGGAATGCAAAAATGAATGAATGGTTCTATCTTTCGCGAACGGAAGCGCGTCTCGAATTGAATATCTCGTGAGAGATGAGGAAAGAGAGAGAGAGAGAGAGAGAGAGAGAGAGAGAGAGAGAGAGAGAGAGAGAGAGAGAGAGAGAGAGAGAGAGAGAGAGAGAGAGACAGACAGGACGAGAGGGCCAGTTGTGAGGAAGTATTGTCAACCGCAGAGACGGAAGAAAAAGTATGTAAACGAAATTTGTGCGTGCCTTGCAAAATTCTCAGGGACGTCGTTCTTTTTTTCGTTTCTCGTTTCAACGAGACACACGAAACGCTTTTTACTTCAATACGTATGTACATTTCGAATCATTTGTACAGTCGCTGAATATTTTAGGATCAAGTATGATCAGTCCATCCACATTGAACTTTACGTACATGAAAAGTTTTTAATATATGCAGGGGAAAAAAATGCAATACTGCTTTATGAACAAAACAATGATAATTATTAAAGTTTCCAGTAATACTTCAATATTACTGGAGTGATACAGTAATTAATACTATCCAGTACAGTAATATATGTATTATTCAGGCCATGAAAATCAATGATAGCGTACCAGTGATTATAACTGGACCAGTTCAGTAAATCGTACTGGTTATTCGACCATGTGTTACTTCCTGTTTAAAATTTATGGCGTACTTCAGTAATTTTTACTGACAGCTGCCAGTAAAAATTATTGGAGTACTCCATGAATTCTAAACGAGGAAATAACATGTGGTCGAACAACCACAAATTACTTTACCAATTTGGTACAGTACATTGTACACTGTACTAGTACATTGTACTGGTTATTCGATCACGGATTACTTCCGTATTAAAGTTTATAGAGTACTTCAGTAATTTTTATTGACAGCTGCTAGTAAAAATTATTGGAGTACTCCATGAATTCTAAACGAGAAAGTAACATGTGGTCGATTAACTACAATTTACTGTACCAATTTGGTACAGTACATTGTACATTATACTGGTACATTGTGCTGGTACATTGTACTGGTACATTGTGCTGGTACATTGTACTGGTACATTGTACTGGTACATTGTACTGGTACATTGTACTGGTACATTGTACTGGTACATTGTACTGGTACATTGTACTGGTACATTGTACTGGTACATTGTACTGGTACATTGTACTGGTACATTGCACTGGTACATTGCACTGGTACGTTGTACTGGTACATTGTACTGGTACATTGTACTGGTACATTGTACTGGTACATTGTACTGGTACATTGTACTGGTACATTGTACTGGTACATTGTACTGGTACATTGTACTGGTACATTGTACTGGTACATTGCACTGGTACATTGCACTGGTACGTTGTACTGGTACGTCGTACTGGTACATCGTACTGGTACATCGTACTGGTACATCGTACTGGTACATCGTACTGGTACATCGTACTGGTACATCGTACTGGTACATCGTACTGGTACATCGTACTGGTACATCGTACTGGTACATCGTACTGGTACATCGTACTGGTACATCGTACTGGTACATCGTACTGGTACATCGTACTGGTACATCGTACTGGTAAATCGTACTGGTACATCGTACTGGTACATCGTACTGGTACATCGTACTGGTACATCGTACTGGTACATCGTACTGGTACATCGTACTGGTACATCGTACTGGTACATCGTACTGGTACATCGTACTGGTACATCGTACTGGTACATCGTACTGGTACATCGTACTGGTACATCGTACTGGTACATCGTACTGGTACATCGTACTGGTACATCGTACTGGTACATCGTACTGGTACATCGTACTGGTACATCGTACTGGTACATCGTACTGGTACATCGTACTGGTACATCGTACTGGTACATCGTACTGGTACATCGTACTGGTACATCGTACTGGTACATCGTACTGATACATCGTACTGGTACATCGTACTGGTACATCGTACTGGTACATCGTACTGGTACATCGTACTGGTACATCGTACTGGTACATCGTACTGGTACATCGTACTGGTACATCGTACTGGTACATCGTACTGGTACATCGTACTGGTACATCGTACTGATACATTGTACTGGTTATTTGACCACAAGTTATTCTCCGTTTGGAATTCACGGAGCGATCCAGTAATTTTTATTGGCAGATCCGCATAAAAAATTATTAGATTTGCAGTTCGGAATGCCCTAGTACTGAACTAATCCATGAATAACCACCAAATTTTTTTTTCTTGTGCCGGAAGTGTTTCCACAGTGAGAGAAACAATAACGTTCTTACGCTGCGATCAAGTTCGCAGAAGTTTATCGGTCATACGCGTGAACTTACTCTCTCCTACTGCTCCGCATACGTGCATTTAACGGAAGCATCATTGTAACATATACGAGTATTATTCTCGTCCATGTAGATCAAGCCTGAGCTCGCGAGTGTGTTGCATATGGTCTTGTTACGAGCCATTAAACCAAATTGCTCCGTTTAGCCTCGCGGGAGAGTGAATGATACCGCGCATTCGTGCTCACTTGGAACACTCTCTCTCTTTCTGTCCCGTAAGTCATTGACAATAATTGGGACGTTGCGAACGCTGGCGTTAATGGCCAATCTGAATAACGAAAAAAATACACCTCTCAGCCCGATCATTATGGCTGAATAAAATTAAATGCGCCCTCGTTTCAAACTGCCCAACTCCATGAGAGCGAATATCAATTTTTCCATGTTTTTATAAACTTTTGTCAAACTTTTTTAAATAAGGGTGGCAATCTTACTTCCCCGGTAAATAATTGTGGATGATGCACGTCAAGGATCTATATATATATATATATATATATTAATTGTAGCACATTCGAGCGACGTTTAAATAACCATATCGCGATACAAACCGGAACGTTGGTTTTGATGTCGCCGACGATCCTTGCAAAGAAAACCGTCGGCTATATAAATAGCCAATGTCCAGTCTCTCGATCCTCCTGGACTTCTCTCTCAATGGTTTTTTCATCGCTGGCATCGATATAATGACGTTGGCTGACAAGTTGCTCCGCAGCTTTTTATTTTTCGCACACGCGCGTAAAATCGCCAATAGACGCGGAAGGGATGTATATTAGACCACCTTCGAGTCTCGCAATGAAAGATTTTTATCGCACAGTCGACAGTGTTGAGTAATAAAGTGAAAGATAAATAATATTTTTTTTTTTTTCAATACCGCGGTCTGTCACATCGGATTTATCGCCGCAGTATGTACGCTCGTTATACGCGTCATACAGTAGTCCCATCGTTCTCATTCTTGGATGAATAAAGTATAATCACGTTGATACACCGAGCTCCACTCAAGATCATTCAGGATATAGGGGTACCCTTATTTTCCTCTTTTCTTCCGCGTGTGCACTATTCACAGAGATTCTTTCATACGACTCTCTCTGCTGTCTCGAGGAGGCGCAAGATCGGACTTTATAGCGTCAAGTGTCGAACGAGGTCATTTTTATTCTCGAGCAAAGATGGACCATTCCGGACTGGGCAGTCGCTTTAAGGAGGTTCTATCCTTTCTCTTGCGTTAGATAAATTCCAAGTTTAATTGTTTAAAGTACGTATTATGCATACCAAATTTCGAGCAAAAGTCTACAGTAAATTGACCTCTGCTTCTTATTGTTTCATTTTTTTTTTGCTCAAAAAGCTAAAAAGACGGGTTAAAGCAAAAACCCAGACATTATGAATCTTACACCAACATTTTTTATATCTGACACTGTATTTTTGGGAATTTTTTCAGATTTTTCGATTACAGCCATCGTGGTGTTCAAAAAAAAAATTCAAAAATTCATGACGGGCTCAAATTTATTTTAAAAAATCTGAAAAAAATTGTAATTGCTTGATAGCGTGAGAGTAATGATAGGAAAAATCGGGAACCAGATTTGAGGGGTCGACGGTCAGACCCAGGTCGAATTGGTACGGAATGCCCCATATACTATCATGATTATGGCGATAGAACCTCCTTAAATATCTCGGCCTTCGGAGTCGAATATAACCGATCGTTTATAATTTTCGTACTGAGATTTGTGTACTCGTGGCACTTATATTTGTGGCATCAGGTAAATCTGGACAGTCGAAAGTATATTTTTTTGATGGATCAAGGGGTTGTGCGCAGTCAGAATTTTCAAAAATTCAATTTTTTTTATATTTTTGTAATGTACATATGTTTGAGTCTATAGACAGAAAATTTCATGTTTATGGGACAAATATTTTCGAAGTAAAGGGATATTCGTAAACCCGGAATTACTATGTGTAAAGTGCTTTTGAAACTTTGAGCGCGTTTTTCTCAAAAATGTGTTTTTAGAGTTGGTGAGCAAGATTTCTCAGAAACGACATTACCGGTCAGTATCAAATTTTTACACAAGCTTTATAAATATATTTTTTAATAATTAATCGAAGATTTTTTTTTACCGATGAATATTTTCCATTTTATAAATAATTTAAGGCAAAAAAATTCATCAACAATCGAAAAAAAATTTTGAGCAGCTGCCATTTTGTTAGAAATTGATATTTTGCTTATTCCTTCGATTTGATACTAGATTATACCTTATATTAACAAATTCGTTTTTATTTTTCAATTTTGGATTATCCAATTCAGAGATATCGCGTGTTCACCGCGAGAGACTTTTTTTTAGAGGACCTCCCGGAGATCGACTACAGCGGTTTCAAGAATCATTATTTTTTAAAAAGAAAAATTTCAAAATAGAGTTAAAAGTTACAAAATTATGCATATAAATTTTTACGTTAATAAATTTGAATGTCTTTCCAGATAAAATTCTTGAAAAATCGCTTTTCTTCGACCTCCTGACTACATATAATCCCTTAAGAATATACAATTTATATACACTACCGTCCAAAAGTTTGGAAACACTCAAGATGATATCAAGGTGAGGGCAAGGAGATATTTTCTAACCTTAAACAATCGGGTCTCTTACCTCATCTGCACGGGTTTTTCGATGAAAAAGCAGTATAGATAAAGTTTCTCGATAAAAAAAAAGTCGTGTAGATGAGGTAAGAGACCCGATTGTTAAAGATAAAAAAAATATCTCGTTCGCATAAAAAAATTTCGAATTTTTTTTTTTCTTTTAAATTCTGAAAAAATTTCATTGAATCCAAAATGATGGTAGACAACTTTTTACCATCTTAGTGATTTCACAAAAATTCAGTAGTTTTGGAGTTACGCGACATTTTATAAATATGGTCGTTTTTTTTACAAAAAATTGAATATTTTTGCGAAAAAAAATCGTACGAAATTTGTTAAAAAACAAAATTGAAGCTCATACTCCCCCCATAAGTTTTCCATACGAAAAACAGTTTAAATAAAATTTCATGGATCGTGCACCAAAATTTCAACGCCAAAAAAAGCTAAAAAAAACAAACATTTTTCAACGGGCGTACCGAGTAAAAAAAATTGAATTTTTTTTTTTTTGAGACAGCCGAAATGAAGCTTATGATGTCCCCTTTGAAACGTCACTTGTTGAATTGAAATATCTTCATTTTTGAAAGAGCAGTGAAACTTTATGTGCGTCGCAGAATCGGAGCGAGTGATTCCGAACTTTTGGACGACAGTGTATAAAGATTAGTGTGGGTCAAATAAAAAGATTCATTGTTTTTTCCTCCATATAATGAAAAATGTATTGTTTGACATCTCAAAAAAATCCTCTGCAAGTATTAGCCCTTCATATGTAAATTAAGAGGACCCTCAACGCAAATTTTGATTTCCCATTTAAATAACATGGGAAATTTTTTTTTTAACTTTGGAATTTTATTAGACTTTAACCGTTGAGGTTAGGAGAGTTTTTTTAGCACATTTTTGTAGAACATTTGATGCTCTACAAAAAAACTCTCTTGTGTCTAATCGATAAAACTAATAATAATGTGATAATGGTCATAATAAGTTATAGTTATCACCGATTATTTTTTGAACGGTTAGTTTTATCGATTAAACACAAGAGAGCTTTTTTATGGAGCATCAAATGTTCTACAAAAATATGCTAAAAAAACTCTCCTAACCTCAACGGTTAAAGTCTAATAAAATTCCAAAGTTAAAAAAAAAAAATTCCATGTTTAAATGGGAAATAAAAATTTGCGATGAGGGACCTCTTAATTTAAATATGAAGGGCTAATACTTGCAGAGGGTTTTTTTGAGATACCAAGCAATACATTTTTCATTATATCGAGGAAACAAAAAAAAGTCATTTTATTTGACCCACCTTATAGAGATGACGAACTTTTGGCCGCAATCCATGTATGGATGAATAGATACGGTTTTGAAATCGCGGAAAATCTCGCGGTCTTTGTTGTCGTACTTGATCGCGAGGTGCCGCCGCGAGAAGTGTGTGTTTATCTTTACCACCTTCGAGTGGTCTCCTCTCCGTCCAGAGAGCCTCTCTCGGATACTTAATTTGTAACACTCCGGTACACACATTGGGATTACTATATATGCGTACAGTACTGTATAATACAACCTCTCCCCTTCTCTCTTTCTCTTTCTATACGTGTATGAGCGTTCCAAAGTACACACGCTCGAGTGAGTAGCGAGCCACTTGAGCATTGAGCCCTCTCCTCTCTCGTACAACGCCATCGCTTTTCTGCATATTACGATACACATATATTTCAATCAATCCGTGTAGAATAACCGTGGTGTAAAATATTTTAGTGCTGTCGAAAATTTCAGGTTTGTAGAATAATATCATAGAAGGAATGGCCTCGAATTACACTGTGTAGAATTATTTTTGACTTGCCATCTTCTCCCTCGTTTTATTATAGAAAAATATCTGTAATTAATAGTTTTAATAGTTAGGTCATTCCATGTCAAATCGACCAAGAGTTGGTATCGACCCCTTTCAATTTCGATGAAATTTGGTCAGAAGTTTTCGTTTTTAATAAAACGAAGTTTATTATTTGAAAAATTAATTTTTTTTTTCGAAAATTATGCAAAATTCAAAATTTCACGATTTTTCAAATCTTTCAAGTTTATTTTTTAGATATCTCGAAAACTATTATAGTTACGAAAATCGTTCTGAATTCGTCTTAAAGAGTATACTTGGGGCTGCGAAGAAAAAAATATTCCGAAATTTTTTTTTTTTAAATGATGAATTTGGAGAATTTTAAATTTTCAAAAATCGTTAAAATCCCAAGTTCCGTATTAAATTTCTGGTTCAATTTTTTTTATATAATACCTTGCACTGATCTTAAAAGATCCTGAAATTTTCGGAAAGGTGTTTTTTGTTTTTTCAAAAATATGAATTTTTGAATTTTTAAAAATCGTGTAAATCCACGATCAACATTAAATTTTTGGTTAAATTTTTGTTCATATAATACCTTGTAATGATCTTACAAGATCCTGAAATTTTCAGGATGGTGTTTTTTTGCTTGAAAAATAGCTCAAAATTACAAGATAAATGATTGCTCAACTTTACTTAACTGAGAAGAGAAAAAAAAATTTTTTTACCAAAATTCAAAAATTTCCATTTTTGAAACAAAAAAACACCATCCTGAAAAATTTCAGGATCTTTTAAGATCAGTAGAGGGTATTGTATTAAAAAAAATTTAAACAAAAATTTAATACGGAACTTGGATTTTCACGATTTTTGAAAATTCAAAATTCTCCAAATTCAACATTTTTCAAATTTTTTTTCAGAATATTTTTTTTTCGAAGCCCTAAGTATACTCTTTAAGACGAATTGAGAACGATTTTTCGTAACTATAATAGTTTTCGAGATATTTAAAAAATAAACTTGAAAGATTTGAAAAATTGTGAAATTTTGAATTTTGCATAACTTTCGAAGAAAATTTTTCTAATTTTTTCCCATTGTTGAAACTTCGTTTTATTGAAAACGAAAACTTCTGACCAAATTTCATCGAAATTGAAAGAGGTCGATTCCAACTCTTGGTCGTTTTGACATAGAATGACCCAGTTACATTGTTTCCAGTTACAACATCCCAAGTCCATAATGAAAATCCCAAAATACATATCAATTGTTTTAACTCGTTGATAATTCCTTAGAAACAGAGCTGCGCAGTACTTGAAGTATCCGATACTTGCGACGTACTTGAAGCACTTAAAAAGTACTTCGAGTACTTGAAGTACTTTTATAAAAATCAAATGTAAGTACTAGAACTAGAAAGAAAAGTACTTGATACTTGCTACTTGATTTTTCAAGTACTTGTACTTCAAGTAATAAGTACGTAGTGCTTCGAGTACTTTCCGGTACTTTGCCCAGCTCTGCTTAGAAAGAATGAATTTTATTTAAAAAAATGAACTATTTCCGTTGCATCAAAACTATGCGAACTTCAACATCATTAACAAATGGCTTATAATGAAAAACATGGACTTGATTTCCCAACGTTCAGATAAACGACAAATTTATTATTTTGCAGAACAATTTTGAGACTCGGTTAATGCTTTGAAAATTACTCTTGAAATATCTTCGAATATTTAAAATGATTACACTTGCAAATACTTGTTCTTTAATTTAATTTTTCGTTCATCTGAACTTTTGAAACTTGAAATACAGTGAAAAATGTGTTTTTCGCTTCTGAATCTCACCGAGATTTTTTTCATCGTTCGTTTTCTCTTTCCCGTAAAGCAACAAAGACGTTAATTTTTATTATACAGAGAAAACATTGAGCGAGGACAAATCCATGGCGAAACGGTTGCAAACGCCTCGCTAAAAGCTCCTGCAGAATGGCGTCTGTATAATTAAAACCTGTTGCCTCGCACACTTCTTGCTCGTGCGCGTTTTCTACTCTCTCTTTCTCGCTCGTCGAACCTGCACACGCACACTTCATAACGGCGTAACACGCGTTTGCGTACGCGATGATCAGGCATGAAACGCACGAGCGTTGGAATATTACATTTTACACGGGTATATCCTGACTTTTGTGGACTCTCGTCGATGGCGGCGCGACGTGCGTGCTTTCCGACGAAGCTCGTTGAGCGTGTGTATTTTTTTTTTTTTACTTTTCAACCCTCCTCTCTTTAATTAGCAATAACTTATCGGGGCGAGGAAGCGAGAGGGCGCCGATCTCGGTGCGATAAGAGCTCTCGCGGAGTGTGCTCTCGTTAATCGAGACTCTTTTTTGGCCTCTTGCTCCTACAAAGACTTTCTACCGTTTGTTCCTTCAAATTGCCACAATGTTTTTTTTCTGTCGCTACGAGCAATTTTTTGTTTTTTTTTTATAAAGAAAAAAGAGCAGTTTACAACACCTCGATTTTCTCAGAGTGTTCATTTTTTACAAGCTCGTGCGAGATAGAGAACGCTGATGATGCTGCGAGAGGAGCACACACAGAGAGGAATTCGTACGACGAATTGCATTAATAAATTCGACAAGGGACGAGGCAACTGGCGTTTTCGAGACAGCTATTTATTTATGGGATTTGGGAGGGAGGTAGGAAGAAAGAGAGAGAGAGAGAGAGAACATTGGGATGAGGGCCAAAAATTAAAAAAAAAAGATAAGGATGGACCGAAAGTGTGTATCCGTGCGATAGCCCGCAGGGCCCAAAAAGAGCGAAAGAGGAGGCCGAATATATATATATATATATAAGATACCCCAGGATTGTGGGACGAGAACGATCGCCACGCAGCTGCTTCGTTACTTTCGGAATTTTTCGTGCTCTCTCTCTCTCTCTCTCTCTCTCTCTCTCTCTCTCTCTCTCTCTCTCTCTCTCTGCCGATCCTCGCCCGATGTGCACAAAAGTTTGGGCCATATATCCTGTGGGAACTCGCGAACGTATTCCGCCACATGCATCGAGACATTACGACTATTCGGTTCAAAGAAAATCACAAGATCATAACCGAGGCATTGAAAAATGTTATTACACAGAAAAAAAAGTCTAGAGATTATTCATGGATAAGTCCATTACTGCGGCATTCCAAGCTGCAAATCCAGCGATTTTTCATGTGGAGCTGCTAGTAAAAGTTACTGGAATACTCCATGAATTTTAAACTGCAAGTAACCCGTAAGTAACAATTACTGGTACAAGAACAAAAGTCCAGTAATTATTGATGGATTATCAATATTATGGCATTTCTAGCTGCAAATCCAGTGATTTTTGACGCGGAGCTGCCAGTAACAATTATTGGAGTACTCCATGAATTTTAAACGGGAAGTAATCCGTGGTCGAATAATCGGTACAATTTACTGTACCAATCCAGTAATAATCACTGATACGCGAACAAAAAGTCCAGTAATTATTCCAATTATTATTACTACAAATCCAGTAATTTTTCATGCGAAGCTGCCAATAAAAATTACTGGGATACTCCATGAATTTTAAACGGGAAGTAATCCGTAAGTAACAATCACTGGTATAAGAACAAAAGTCCAGTAATTATTGATGGATTATCAATATTATGGCATTTCTAGCTGCAAATCCAGTGATTTTTCGCGCGGAGCTGCCAATAACAATTATTGGAGTACTCCATGAATTTTAAACGGGAAGTAATCCGTGGTCGAATAATCGGTACAATTTACTGTACCAATCCAGTAATAATCACTGATACGCGGACAAAAAGTCGAGTAATTATTCCAATTATTATTACTACAAATCCAGTCATTTTTCATGCAAAGCTACCAATAAAAATTACTGGAATACTCCATGAATTTTAAACGGGAAGTAATCCGTAAGTAACAATCACTGGTACAAGAACAAAAGTCCAGTAATTATTGATGGATTATCAATATTATGGCATTTCTAGCTGCAAATCCAGTGATATTTCATGCGGAGCTGCCAGTAAAAAATTACTCCATGAATTTTAAACGGGAAGTAACTCGTGGTTGAATATCACTCCAGTAATTTTCAATGAATCGTAATTTTTACTGCGAGCAACACTGAAAAGTACTAAAACCGGTCCAGTAATATTGGAGTATTACTGGACACTTCGGTAATTATCACTGTGTTGTACATGAATGAATACGGAATTTTTTTTTCATGTACAAAGCATAATGTTGCGTAGAGAAGGAAATTTTTTTCTTCATTTTTGCTTCAGCGCAAAAATATTCCACGTACACACTTGTGTGTCTCTCTTTCGTCGTCCCATCGGCGCGAGTTTTTAAGGCTTTCAGCGCCACATGCGCACAGAGATACGGCAATATCGCTTATTCATCGTGGCCATAAGTAAACTTTTAACCGCGCGCCTCTGCGACCGACCGTGCGAGATAAGATATAGGATCCGGCGCGTAACGCGCGCGCGAGGAACTTTTTTTTTCTTCTTCTTTTCTACATTCGACCGTGATATTTGTACAAGTGCGCGAAAGTTATTTTTTCTTGAAAATAATAAGACGTCATTGATACACTTAATGTCGATGAAATTTATATATGAATATTTACATATGAATTTTTTCCTCGCGAGATAAGAGGAAAATGTTGAAATTTCAAACGTTCATTTGAATGATAAAACGACGAATAAATTAATGAAAAAATTAAAGCCTCCAAAAATCCTTGACATATTATGTCCCAACCGTTTTGCTGTCTTGCATAATTTAGAAGAATTATTTATCAAAATTTGGCAAAGTCCCACTTTAATTTCAATTAATTTTATTTTATTTTATTTAATTTTATTTTATTTTATTTGAAAGGGTTTTAATTTTGCGTTTAAACATTTTTTTTCATTTATTCAAACGTTCGGATTTTTAAGAACGAAGAAAATGCAAGAATTTTTCAAAATCTTTGTAATATATTATTCGAAAAAAAAAGATCTCAAGATCTCCGGTTTGACTGCCAAACGTGTGCAAAGATCACACAAGCTTGATAACTAATTCTTCCCTTCTTCGTAATTGGTAGATCGATATCGACGTGACGTTCGCCTATATGTGTGGGGCGTTCAATCCCAAATCGGACAGTTTGAAAAACTTTTTTATTTCCTCAATTTTTTTATGTTTTTTAGTACCCATCAAAAGACCCTTCCTGTTAAATTTTGAATTTTTTTTGATTGCCCATTCAAACGATATTAAATTAACATAAAAGCCACTTTTTTGGCATTTTGGTCATAACTTCTTTAATAATGGTCCAAATTAAAAGTTTTTTTTTCAAAATTTTCGTCTTTTTAGGGCCTTTTCAAAAAAAAATACAACAAAAATATTCGGCGCGTTTTTGAATGAGTCTTTTGAGTCTTTTGAGTCTTAAAAATTGTTGAACAGATAGATGTTTAGAGCAAAAAATTGTTAAAAAAATAAAAATGACACTCACTTTTAAAAAGACGATTTAAAGTTTAAAACTCAAAAAACTCATTCAAAAACTCGTCGAATATTTTTGTTATATTTTTTTCTGAAAAGGCCATAAAAAGGCAAAATTTTGAAGAAAAAAAACCTAGTTGGATCATTATCAAAGAAGACATGACCAAAATACCAAAAAAAGAGCGGTTTTTTTGATAATTTAATATCTTTTGAACGGTTAATCAAAAAAACCTCAAAATTTAACAGAAAGGGTCTTTTATGGGTACTAAAAAATATTAAAAAATTGAGGAAAAAAAAAGTTTTTCAAACTGTCCGATTTGGGATGGAACGCCCCATATTTTTATATATAAATATACATACATACATACATACATACATGTATTGTATATGCATTTGTAATGTACAAGGAACTTTGGATCGCTGAAGCGTGAGCTGCATATATACTGCTCGATGATTTCGGGTGCGAAGAGAACCTCTTCTTCTGCGAATAATATACGTATTATATGTATACATATATAGCCATGCTGTATAAAAGTGCCGCGTCGCGATTCGAGGCTCATTGAACTCAAAAACTTTCTGATGCTGTTGCCTGGCTCGCTGTATCTCCTCGTCCAACATGAAACCGGCGTTTGGCTCTCGACGGGTGGTTCGCAAACCTTCGTGGCTCTCTTTCTCTCCTTCTGCGAGCTCTTCTCTCGTCCATATGGAACGTTATTCTTATACATATATATATACACTGCCGGCCAAAAGTATGGAAACACTCGCCTCGATTCCACGCCGCACAAAATGTTTCACTGCTCTTTTTAAAATAAAGATATCTTGATTCGCCAAGCGGCGTTGTAAAGGGGACATATTCAGCTTCATTTCGCTTTTCCCAAAAAAATTTTGCGTTTTTTTTTTTTAACTCGGTACCCCCTTTGAAACACGGTCGTTTTTCTGGCATTGTAATTTTGGCGCACGACCCATGCAAATTTTTTTCGACTGTTTTTCCCATGCAAAACTTTTGGCGGGGAGTATTAGCTTCAATTTCGTTTTTTTAAAAGTTTCGTACGATTTTTTTTTGCAAAAATATTCAATTTATTGCAAAAAACGACCATATTTATAAAATGTTGCGTATATCTAAAACTACTGAGTTTTCGTGAAATCACTAAGAGGGTAAAAAGTTACGTACAAACATTTTGGATTCAATGAAATTTTTTGAGATTTTTTTTTTTTTGTTTTTTTTTCGAAAATTTTTCCTGTTAACGAGATATTTTTTTATCTCAAATAATCGAATCTCTTACCTCATTTACACGAGTTTTTCGATGGAAAAGCCACGTAGATGAGGTTTGTCGATGAAAAGTCCCGATTGTTTCAGATAAAAAAATATCTCGTTTACAGAAAAAATTAGAAAAAAAAAATTTTGAAAAAAAAATCTGAAAAAATGTCGTCGAATCCAGAATGATTGTCCGCAACTTTTTGCCCTCCTAGTGATTTCACGAAAACCCAGTAGTTTTAGAGTTACGCTGCATTTCATAAACAACGTCGTTTTTTCCGAAAAATTAAATATTGTTGCTAAAAAAAATCATACGAACCTTTTAAAAAACCGAAATTGAAGCTAATACTCCCCGCTACAAGTTTGTCATGCGCAAAACAGTCGAAAAAAATTTTCATGGGTCGTGCGCCAAAATCACAATGCCAAAAAAAAGTCGAAAGACGACCATGTTTCAAAGGGCGTGCCGGGTTAAAAAAAAATCGCAAAATTTTTTTGGAAAAAGCGAAATGAAGCTGAATATGTCCCCTTCAAAACGCCGCTCGGCGAATCAAAATAGCTTTGTTTTTAAAAGAGCAGAGAAACTTTTTGTGCGGCGTGGAATCAGGGCGAGTGTTTCCAAACTTTTGGCCGACAGTGTACATACACATATATATAACGCTGTCGAGCGAAGCCGAGGTTTCTCCTCTGGGCCAACGGCCCTGAAGCCAATTTGCGACATTATACAGGAACCGACAGTTCTCGCTCTCTCCTAGCCTCTTCGTATCGAAGAGACGAAAAAATCGTCCCGGTAGCTCTGCATTCGACGATATTTCATTTACATCCAGGCAATTAATCTCATAATGACATTTTTATGATCCCTTCTTGACTCTTGTAACGCGTGAAATAATAAAACTTTTGTGTCGATTCCCGACAGGCAAAGAGAGAGAGATGATTGGCCAGAATTTATCGTTGATACCGGCCTGCAAAAATATTCAAAGTGTCAACACACCGTCGTCTCAATTAATCTCCGTTACGGTGGTCAACATTCCGCACAGTCAGGTCAATAGATTTTATGAATTATTTGCATTACTTTTGGAAGACAAATTGGCGAGGTCGACGGTGCATTTCAATACTAATTCAGTTTACACCACTGAAACCACGAAATTTCGAATATCCGGTAACTCGTAACATAAATTCGATAAAATTTGTAATTTGTAGATTGCTCTGAGCGCCAGAAGAGAAATTGGTTGGATCAACCAGATAGTTGGTTGGAGCAACTAAATGGTTAGGTAACACAACTAAGTCGATTAAATAACTAGTTGATCCGACCAACTATCTAGTTGATCCAACCAATGTATCAACTACATGGTTAGTTAACACAACTAAGTCGAATAAATAACTAGTTGATCCCACCAACTATCTAGTTGATCCAACCAATGTGTTAACTAAATGGTTAGTTAACACAACTAAGTCGACTAAATAACTACTTCATGTGGCGACAATATGGTTTTTTTCCCCACACTTTCGCAAATTATTTTGTCACAACGTCTCGATCGACGCTGTCTTCCATTTTGATGCGACAAAAATTTTTGACTCTCCGCGAAATCGCTGGCACGGCCCTGAAACGAGTGAAACGACGAAGGAGTTCGGTCAGCAGCCGGTTTCGTCGTTTTGGCTTGACGTGAAAGAGAGAGAGAGACAGAGACAAAAAGGAGAATGAGATGGCGAGTGGCCATCACACACAGCTCCATACCAGTCAGCCTCGTTTCTGGTTGCAACTAGCAACAGCGGAATCACAAACTTGGCCCGCCGCCCCTGACTTTTAAGCTCCTGACTTGGAATACAATATTACCAGCGATGTACACGTATTACTCGAGTACATCGTCTCTCAGACACACATATATATATATACATATGTGTTATGTTATACGCGCGACGAATGTTAATCCCTCTCGTTGAATCGCACCTTATATAAGGTAACCCAATCCCTCGGAAACGTCCCGGTACCCGACCACTTGTGCCAATATTCCATTCAATTAAGCGTTCACTCAAGAGAAACCCTAATATGTAAATTATTTTACTATTAGTATCCAGGATTCATAATCTACGTACATGCACAGAAATAACGACTTAGTTGGTCCAACCAAATAGTGCTCTGAGCGCCAGAAGAGAAATTGGTTGGATCAACTAGATAGATGGATCAACTAGTTAGTTAGTTGACTTAGTTGTGGTAACCAATAATCTAGTTGATCCAATCAACTATCTAGTTGATCCAACTAACTATATAGTTGATCCAACTAACTATATAGTTGATCCAACTAACTATCTAGTGATCCAACCAATTTCTCTTCTGACGCTCAGAGCACTAAGTGTTTGGTTGGACAAACTAAATCGTTTTTCCGTGTGATACTGATACATCAACATTTCTCGACAGTTTCGATCCTTACGAATAAACGACTAATAGTTACAACAACTATAGCTTTTGGAAACTACAGATCCCAAGCTTTACATGATATGCTGAAGTTTGCATCGTTTTAATACAACGGTAATAGTTTATTTTTTACTAAAATTGATTTTTCCTGAGAAATTTTCGAACTCATCAATGTATTTGTGGGTCTGCATTAAGGTACTGGCCTACTTTAAAAGCCCAAAAAAAAGGATATTTTCAAGATTTTTTTCTCAGCTCCTTTATCAGATATGACTACAAAATTGTTAATACAACATTGTTTCATCCTTGGAAAGAACGAAACAAAAATTTATTTTTTATTTCGATTCTTTGAATAATTTATAGCAGCCGTCAAAGTCGAAACAATTTTTTTCCAAGGCTGACAGTTAATCTAAGGATTTGCAAGTCTGAAACAAAAAATAAAAAAGCATTTTCAAGAGGAAGGTTTCTTACACAACAATTAAACCATCGCTAATAAAAAAATCGATAAAAAAATGGCGGATATTTTAAATGAAAATAAAAATTTAATTTTTCACAATTTATTTCAAACATCCACCATTTTTTTAAAATCGATTTTTCATTAACGGTGGTTAATTGTTGTGTAACCAACCTTCCTCTTTAAAATGCTTTTTTGTTTTTTTGTTTCAGACTTGCCAATCCTGAGATGAACTATCAGTCATGGAAAAAGACATTTTTTACTTTGGCGCCTTCTATAAATTATTCAAAGAATCGAAATAAAAAATAAATCTTTGTTTTGTACTTTCGAAGGATGAAACAATGTTGTAATAACAGTTTTATAGTCATATCTGATAAAGGGGCTGAGAAAAAAAATCTTAATAATTTGTTTTTTTTTGGCCTTCTAAAGTAGACTACCTTAAGGATTTGGGATTCTTAATGCACAAGCAAAACGGAAATCTCCCTAAAAATGAATTTACAAAAATTATTTTCTTTGAACGATGCAAACTTCAACATCATACCTATTTAATAGCAGAGTTGTGAAAATCGTAATGTAAAAGTAATGCACTACCCATTACTTTAAACAATGTGTATTGGACAAGTTTTCCATTACAAATTACAAAAGTAATGTGTAATGTATGCATGTTCCATTACAAATAAAAAAAAGTAATGTGTAATGGATGCGTATTCCATTACCTAATAAAAAAGTAATGTATAATGTATGCACGTTCGATTACAAATTACAATTTTTAAAAAAAGTAATTTGCAGTGCAGAATATTCCATTACAAATAGAAAAATTGCCGTGCTCGTATAAGAAACTTGCACATTGCTTTCTCATTATTTTATTTCGCTCACTAAAAGTTCATCCACAATTATCACAAATGATCCATAAAGTTAAAAAAAAAGAACATGCACATTATTTAGGGATTCAATAAAGCGACAAAATTTGTATCGGTAACTTGTAATTTATATTAAATTTCTTATAATTATGGGTAACAGCGTGTGAAAGCAAGTTCAATGTAAAGTTGGATAATTTTTGGGATTCAGTACATTTTCGTATTCATATTGAACGATGAACTGTCTGTTTTTTGTTTCTATTTTTTTACTTTATGGATCATTTGTGATAATTGTGGATGAACTTTTACTGAGCGAAATAAAATAATGAGACAGCAATGTGCAAGTTTCTAATACGAGCACGGCAGTTTTTCTATTTGTAATAGAATATTCTCCACTGCAAATTACTTTTTTTATTTGTAATGGCACATGCATCCATTACACATTATTACTTTTTTTATTTTTTTCATTTGTAATGAGACATGCATACATTACACATTATTTTTTTATTTGTAATGGCACAGGCATCCATTACACATTACTTTTTTTATTTGTAACGGGACATGCATCCATTACACATTACTTTTTTTAATTGTAATGGAACACACATCCATTACACATTACTTTTTTTATTTGTAATGGGGCATGCATCCATTACACATTACTTTTTTTAATTGTAATGAAACACGCATCCATTACACATTACTGTTGTATTTTGTAATGGTACACTTATTCATTTCACATTATGCAGTGTAATGGGTAATAAATACAGCAATGCATTATTTACAACTCTGTTCAATATTCATAGTCGTCATTGAAAAAAATCAGTTTCTGAACGAGAAAAAAAATTCTTCTCTGAGATGATTTGATATCTCGACATTTACCTTATTTCCCATTCCCTCTCGCTCCTTTTGTTTCTCTCTAACTACAAGCATTAAAAAAATACTCGAAAAGATATCAGAGTGCAGCGAGATGTATTTAAAAAAACATGACAATATTTCTCACGATAAATCTCGTAAAATAAGACCGCGAATTGGTCCCTCTATAATTATTGTCGTTGGACTGCGCAAAAAATACTTAGGTAACTTCTTCGACCATCGAGGAAAAATAGATGCAATAAAATTTCACGAAACGCGAGCGAAATAAAAAAAAAAGCGACCCGGAGGCGAGAAGGGAATAAACGAAATTGAAGACTGCGAATATAGGCGGGTCTCGAACTTCATAATCGCCATTATGGTTATTGCCGTCGACGACTCCACCGTCGCGTTACAATCTTTATAAAAAATTGTCTAATTATAACGAGAGTCGTTCGAAAGCGAGAGAGCCAACGGTACTCGGTACCTATTTATAGGTAGTTTCGAGGCAAAGGACGCCGTACACTTGTGCTTTATGCCGATCGTGGGCGACGATGGACGAGCGACGTTCGCGCCATGCCTTGTATCATCCTACCCGATGTATAAAAGTCGTGGAAAATAAAGAAAAAAATACATATATATATTCCGTGAAGAATTCGGAGGGACTCGAGAGACAGAGAGAGAGAGACGAGATCCCATTTTTGAGTCACGAAATCCGACGATAAATAGAGCTCGAAGATGTAGTATTATCGTTTTTTATTACACCGTCGATTCTTTAGCCTCGAGCTTTTGATCCACCATATGCTGGATAATAATTCGAGAAACCGCGAAAGTAGGACGGCGCCTCGTTTCATTCCACGTATTACATTATAATCGATACTTGAAAACGCGTCAAAGTTCTCAAAATGATGTTTTTGGTCAATTTTTTTCTCTCCATCTTCCGGTTCAGCGGCGTCTGTGTTTGCAATCAACCTCGACGACTCTATCGTCGATATTTTTGTCATTGAAAACATTGCGTGGTGAGATTTTACACGATCGAGGGAACGACGACCTCGAACCGGCAGCATCGTGACGCGAATATCAGAACCTCGAGGCTCTCTTGTTTATTCTCTGTAATTGAAGCGATGCGAAAAGTCGACAAGGGCATCGAGAAGTCTCTGGCGCTTTTTTTTTTTTACATTACTGCTGCGCCTACGCTCAGTCATTTCCGGCAAAGAGATCGCTCTTATAATATATATGGGTCATTCCATGTCAAATTGACCAAGAGTTGGAATCGACCTTTTTTAATTTCGATGAAATTTGGTCAGGAGTTTTCTTTTTTAATAAAACGAAGTTCTACCATAGGAAAAAATTGAATTTTTTTTTTCGAAAGTTGTGCGAAATTCAAAATTTCACAATTTTTCAAATCTTTCAAGTTTATTTTTCGAATATCTCGAAAACTATTATAGTTACGAAAAATCGTTCTGAATTCGTCTTGAGTATACGTGGGGCTACGAAAAAAAAAATATTACGAAAAAAAAATTTGAAAAATAATGAATTTGGAGAATTTTGAATTTTCAAAAATCGTGAAAATTCAAATTCAACATTGAATTTTTGGTTCAATTTTTTTAATATAATACCTTGTACTAATTTTTGAATTTTTGAATTAAAAAATAAAAAAAAAAATTTTTTACCCCTCCGTTCAGTTAAGTTAAGCAATCGTGTAGTTTCGTAATCTTAACCAGTAAAAAAAAAGTAAAAGTAACAGTATTTTGATCGAAAAAAAAAATTTTCACCAAAATTCAAAAATTTATATTTTTAAATAAAAAAAACACCATCCTGAAAATTTCAGGATCTGTTTCAGTACAAGGTATTATATAAAAAAAATTAACTAAAAATTTAATGTTGATCGTGGATTAACAGGATTTTTAAGAATTCAAAAATGTATATTTTTGAAAAAACAAAAAACACCTTTCTGAAAATTTCAGGATCTTTCAAGATCAGTACAAGGTATTTATATTTAAAAAATGGAACGAAAAATTCAATGTTGAACTTGGATTTTCAAGATTTTTGAAAATTCGAAATTCTCCAAATTCATCATTTTTCAAAATTTTGTTTGGAAATATCTTTTTTTCGTAGCTCCAAGTATACTCTTTAAGACGAATTTAGAACGATTTTTCGTAACTATAATAGTTTTCGGGATATTTAAAAAATGAACTTAAAAGATTTGAAAAATTGTGAAATTTTGAATTTTGCTTAACTTCCGACAACATTTTCGAAGTGAAACTTCTATGGTCACGTTTTTCGCACAAATAGTATCTTTGCCGTCTGCTTATCAGAGTTGGGCGTTTTTGTAATTAATTACATTCTAATTAAAAATTACAAATGTGATTAGTAATTCGAAAAATTCTAATTACAAATGTAATTAATAATTAATACTTTCTAATTACAAAAGTAATTAGTAATTGACAAATTACAAATGTAATCAGTAGTTGAAAAGTTTCTAATTACAAATTACAAATGTAATTAGAGTGATATTTGACTTGTTACATTGAAAAATGTAATTAATCGAAACTTTGGTCCTAATTACATTTGTAATTAAAAAATTTGCAATGACTAATAACATTTGTAATTTTTAATTATAAATTTTTCAATTACTAATTAAATTTGTTATTTGTTATTCGAAATTTTTCAATTACAAATTACATTTGTAATTTGCCGCTCGCCAATTTTAAGTTTGATTTGATGTACTGGCTTTCTTTGCCGACAAGAATAGATGTTCCAAAATAATATTTTGTCGAGAAAAGAGTATCCCGACAGAAGTTTCACTTCTACCGTGTGGTTAACAGCACACACCAATTAAAAAAGAATGTTTTCCTTTGTCAGAACTTCATTTTATCGAAAACGAAAACTTCTGACCAAATTTCATCGAAATTGAAAGGGGTCGGTTCCAACTCTTGGTCGATTTGACATTGCATGACCCATATACATATGCAGACCCTGCGATAATTCGGCCCCTTTCTCTCTTTCCCGGACTAAATTAGACACGACCGTAAATTGATAACGTCAATTGACAGCGAAAAAGGATCCTGTGAAAGAGGGAAAGACGAGAAAAAAGGGAAAAAGCCTCCAAAAATTGTGTACGAGCCAAATTCTCGTGTAATAAAAAACAAATCCTACACTCTCAGAGGGGAAGTGACCAGAAAAATCTTTTTGACCATTGGCCCTCTGCATGATAAATATATCGCTGGTCCGGCCACGGTCGATGATCTTTTTTTTTTTTTTAACCACTCGGACGAGAGATTTATTATAATTTTACAGAACGAAAAGAGAACACGGATGATATTTCTTTTGGGAAAGATCGCATTAACACGAGGAACGGATCTTCAAGAACGAAACTCTGGCCAACGTCCAAATTTCAATTTCGCCCTCGTGATTCTGTGCTTGTCCGTGCAACCTTAAGAATACAAGGGGGAGAAAAAGTTGGTGAGAGTGAGAGAAAGAGAAATGACTTTGGCCCACGACGAAGACGACGATGACGACGACGACGCCGCGACGCCGAGATATATTCGCGATGACTGGCGACTCTGTGTCGTCAGCGCGGACTCGCGAATTTTAATTCCTCTCTGCAACAGCTTCGTTGAGTCTATTATTTGAATCGCTTCAATACGATATATTTTTCTCCCCCCACTCTTGAGTCATTCCTACGATTATATGGACCTTCACGACGTTTGCAGCAGACAATTTTTTCATCTATGATAGAATATATATTTTTGCACATTTTTTTAGAAACAATACACGCTTATTTCGTAAACCAAAATGGCTCATCCGAGAAAATTGCCATGATCGGTCTTTGTGAAGCGAGAACGTCGCGACTTTGAGATAAGATAGAGAAATTGAATTGATTGCGATTCCTAGAGATTGATGATGAAGTTTCCAGTATTAAATCGCAAAGAGAATAATTTTTGAACAAAATTCATTTTTCTTAGGAAATTTTCAAAATTGTTGTATTTGAGGCTTTATTGGAAAGTTGGAATTCTAAATGCACGGGAAAAGCGTTAATATCAATCAAAATAATTTTTTTATATTCATTTTTAATGAAATTCACGTTTTGCTTGTGCATAAAAAATTCCAAGTCTGCGATAAAAGAGCCCAAAATATATTTAACGATTTTTCACTTTGAAAATTTGTCAGAATGAATTTTAGTAAAAAATTAACTATTACCATTGTTCGAACGATACAAACTTCAGCGTCTGTTCAGATTATGATTTTCAAGAACAAAAAAATTCTTGATTCAATAAACAAAAACTTCGATCCGGTCGAAACACGTTTCCCCTCCCCAAAGCCAGCGTTTTGCAAAATTGGGGAATCGTCACAATTCCAGAATCGTCGGAATCCAAACAAAAATGACCGATTCGATCGATCTTTGCTCGCTGTCTATCCGGCGGTTGTTGCCAATCGGGAGTGAGAATTTCGCCGAGACGGCGAAGAAATGTTACGCCCTTTTGTTTATCACACGGTGATCGCACGTTCGTGTCCGTGTTTATATTTTTTTATATTGCAAACGATGATGCACGATGATTCTTCACGTTGATCTCGGAATCCTGACGACATCTTTACCTGACAGTATTAGAAAATCCAACGTAAATCTAATGCTGCCCGGTAAGATGTGAACAGACAGTCCGCGTTGGTTGATTGTTCCAATAAATCCAGTCTTTATAAACAATTAGCATCGTCCTGCGGTGTTTTTCTCCTCGTGCACTTTTTGATTTCACGGAGATTAAACTTTGCGCGAAAAAAAAAAACACTGACTTTATCATGCGTAAATCACTCGCGATTGAATTACACACAAACACACCTAAAATAATATGTAAAGTAAAATTAACGTCAGGTTACTTTCTCAAAACGGCCTCAATTACGATTTCGATTATCGTTACATTGAGAAAACAATTTATTTGTAGTAAAGAAATATATTTAGTTGGCACTTTTACTATATTACAACAATATTTATTTATTTAATTAATTAATTAATTTATTCATTTATTTAATTTATTAATAAATACATACAAAAATATTTATTTAATTTATTGACTGTTCAAAAAAATTTATTTAATTTATTCACTGTTGAAAAATCATTGATTTCAACATATTCAATTTTACATTTGTTAACAGTTAACAAATCATGGTAAATTGTTTTCTCAATGTAATTTGTAAGAAGTAACTGAAACAATTAATATTCTATCATAGTTGATCAATTAAGTTGGTATTGAAATTTGCATCATTGTAATGCAATAACAATTTTTTTTTTCAATTCATTTTTAATGACAAAGCTTCACTCTCTCGTTTAGCATTTCAAGTCCACAATAATCACCCCAAAATGAATTTCAACGATTTTTAACTTTGAAAAACTCTTCGGAAGAATGAACTTCATTAAAAAATGAACCGTTTTCGGTGCAATTAAGGGATTATACGCAATCAGAATTTTCAAAAACTCGATTTTTTAAATTCCATTCTCGTAATGTACATGGGTCATTCCACGTCAAATCGACTACTTTTAACCCCGACCCCTTTCGATTTGACTGAAACTTTTTTATCTTTTTCTATTCTATCAAAAACATTTTTCAGAATTTTTTCAATTTTTTTCACCCAACCCATAAGAAGTTACAATTTTTCAAAAAAATTTGGCTTTTTATTTTTCAAATATCTATAAATTTTTCAAAAATGGACTTATCGGGACGTTCATTTTTCATTTTTTTTTCTAAATGTACTTTTCAGAAAACAATAGAACAAAACGATTCAGACCGATCTTCAACGTTTTTTCTTTAAATCTTCTGAAAAAAAAACGAAAATTTCTCGATGATCGCCATTTTTATTTATTTTTTTTTATTTTTTAAATAGAAATTGACATTTTCTGCAAATTCTCTGAAATTTTCAGAGTGAGGACTTCTCGTTTTTTATTTTTTTTTCAATTGAAAAAAATTATTTCTTTTTAACTCAGCTTAGTTCTCATAATACCACTCTGGAGATTTTTGAGGATGTTGAAAGAACCTTAAAGTTTGAAAAAAAATAATCAATGAAATTGAAAGTGGTAATCATCGAAAATTTTTTAATGTTTTTCGAAAAATTGATACAAAATAGAAATAGTTCTGAATAATGTTTTAAAATGTTTTTTTTAAAACTACCTTTAAAAACAAAGAAAATGAAAAAAATTGTTATTTGGTTCATTTTTGGACAAACAACAGGCTTTAAAAAAATTTTAAATGATGGTTAATTTGTAATGGAATTCGTTTTATGTTTTTTTCAATATTTCGCTTTTTTTAAATTAATTACCCAACAACCACAGTTTATTAAATAATTTTATATACAACAGCTATAATTACATGACAAATTAACCACTTCAAATTTTTTAAAAGCCTGTTGTTTGTCTAAAAATGAACTAAATAACAATTTTTCTTTTCATTTTCTTTGTTTTTAAATATAGTTTTCAAAAAGAAAATATAAAAAAATTATTCAGAACTATATCTTCTATTTTTTCTAATTAATTGAAATCTTATTTATTTTTTTATTTTATATGATCCAATCCAGGAATATCGTGCTCACCGCGAGACGCCTTTTTTTAGAGAACCTTTCCCGAAGATCGGCTACAGCGGCTTCAAGAATCATTATATTTTTAGAATAAAAATTTCAAAATACAGTCAAGAGTTACAAAAAAAGGATATATAAATTTTTTCGTTAATAAATTAAAAAGTCTTTCTGGAAAAAAATCGTGAAAAATCGCTTTTTTCGACCTTCCGACAACCCCTTAAACGATGCAAACTTCGGTATCATTTAACCGTGCGCAAATGTCGCCTGAATAACAGAACTACTTTTCCGACGGTTTTTCGATTTTTTTCCCGCGTCAAATTGATTCGTTTTACCAGGAGGACCCCATTAACCAGCAGACAGCCGGATAAGATCATGGACGAGGGAAAGAGAGAGAGAGAGAAAGAGAGAGAGAGAGAGAGAGAGAGAGAGAGAGAGAGAGAGAGAGAGAGATAGGGCGAAGGGAGGCCCCTGAGTATCCGGTGCGCTTCGACGAGAATCGAGTCATCCACACTTACATCTCCTATCTATCTATATACGCATGTATGTATGAGCATATATATATGTATAAATCGCAGAGGAGAAATAAAGAAAACGATAGAGAGGAGCGATGCTGGATGCGAGGTTGAGCGCGGCAAGCGAGTTTTATGTAATCACCGGCCGACTCCGTGGGCCTCGGTATTAATACTGGCAATAAATAAACTCCGTCATGGAGAGGGAAGAGAGGGGAGAGATTTTATAGGCATCTTTCTCCGAGATGCCTTCCCTTCGGCCTTTTTTTTTCGTATTTTCTTTTTTTCCCGTTTACTCTCTCTCTCTCTCTCTCCCTCTCCCTCTCTCTCTCGCAAGAGCGATCTTAAATATTCAAACGCCCGAATAATGCCCGCATTTACATGCAGGTGTCGTCATCGAAGCGGGTAACCGAGGCCAAGAGGACCCTCCTCGTTTCTCTCTCTCGAGGAAACTTTTCGATCGGGGCTCTAATGCAGCACAGAATTCTCTTCCTGCTGTTTCCTCGAATGGATCAATTTGGGAAGCATTGAAGATATAAAAAAAAATCGTCGCTTCAATCGGGTCTCGAAATTTCATCGATAAAGAATCAATGAGAATCCAATCCAAAATGGGCAGACAATAAATGGCGTTCTACTGATATTCCAATGTTATAAAAAAAAGTGATGAGTGAGGCTTTGTCAACATTTTGAAAATAATTATTGCACTATCTTTCAATTTTTTAAATGATTATTTATGAATTATTTGCAAACTCTTCAAATTTTTCGTTGAGTGAATAATTTTTTCTAATTTTTCGTTCAATTGAACGTCCATAACTTCAAGCGCATAAAAAATAATGCAAATTGAAAGTTTATTACAAAAACTTGATGGATTGCACATGAATATTTTGTTTGAATTTTTCTCTTATGTGCGACATTGGCGCACAGAGAGGATTGTAATGTTCGACGAGCGCGAATTAAGAGGGAAAGATATTCAAAAAATGGCGAAACGACCAGTTCGATTCCCGCGTTCTCTCTCTCTCTCTCTCTCTTTCTCTACGCAGTCGACCTCGTTATCGCTCCGACCAGTTGTATCAACGTGTATCCCTCTCTCTCTCTCTTTCTCTTCGCCTTTATGCAAATGCCAGCAGAGTCTAATATCCATAATGAGCATTAATCCGTTTTAAGAAGATGGCCGCGCCTTTTTCGTCTCACTTACTCTCTCTCTCTCTCTTCGTCCGTCTCGTATACACTTTCTCGCTTTATTTCATCGTCTCATACTCTTCCTCACTTTTTTTTCCCTCCTCACTTTTATCGTCTCAGCGCTCCACTCTCTCTCTCTCTCTCTCTCTCTCTCTCTCTCTCTCTCTCTCTCTCTCTCTCTCCTCGTATGCTGACTCTATATACATATATATATGAGAGTCAGCAGCAACAAGCCAAGAATAGCTGCGAAGCTCCGGCTCCTCGCCACAGCTTTCTCTCTCTCTCTCTCTCTCTCTCTCTCTCTCTCTCTCTCTCTCTCTCTCTCTCTCTCTCTCTCTCTCTCTCTCTCTCTCCTGCACGCGGTAGCCTGCGATGTACCGGTCGTTTAAAAAACGGTCGTCCCCACTAACACGTGGCTCGACTTTCAGCATTAAAAAAAACTCTACTCTCTCCGGGGGAGAAGAGAGAGGGAGAGAGAGAGAAAGAAGATTATCGAGAGAGGAAAGAGAGAAGAAAAATGCGGAGAAATTTCGAAGCTGAGAGAAACGGCATTGCCCTCCTCGAATACCGTAAGCCACTCGATAAGAGCCATCTGATTGTGATCGAGGGCTTGGAAAATTTCAGGTTTTACATTTTTCAGATTATTCAATTTTTAGGTAAAAAAAAATCCCGAGAACTGATCAACATAATGGCGCAAGTCGCCACAAATGTTGCGTCTCGAATGACCACTTTATCAACCGTGGACTTGGTTTATGAGCGCGATTGGAAAAAAAATGTGTGCGCGCCTTTTTGAATCAACGTCGGGAACCAGAAATTCCGTATGGAATGAGCATGAAAGTTTCGCTTCGACCACGATTTTTTATCGATTTGTTCGGGTCCGCCTCGGCTGATGTCATATTATATTCGAATCTCTCCGCTTTCTCTATTTTTATTTTTCGTTTTGTACCCACGCGAAATTTTCGAAAATTCCATCGTGAGAGAGAGAGGAAACGTGGAAGAGGCAAACTATCGAGTATCACCGCTGGTTGAAATAAAAGAGGATAAAAATTGCTCTAGAAGGAGATTAAAATTGTGAAATGATAACGTAGATTTTTACTCCATTTAAAAAGTGAACTCGTGCCGCGCCTTTTTTAAATTTCAAACACTTATGCGAAACTATTTCCGTTTTTTTTTTCAATTAACCAGTAATTATAATACAAGATGAGTACGAACGCGTGTATAAAAGTGTTCTTGTCTTTGAAAACAGTAGGCGTAGCTCGTTTAACGCTGGGCGGAAAGACCATTATTTATCGCTAGACCAAAGCTGTGTCTCTGTTCTTTCCTCGCGTCCCTCTCGCGTTTTGCATTTAAAGTATCTCCGTGTATTTATCCTTCTCACAGAAACGGTCGTTAACGCTCGCAAGTGCTCGTTTAATTAATATTAAAATGTGTATCCCCACCCAAAATTCATCACCGCGCGAACAGACGTTGAAATTTCCTCCCAGCGACAATTTCCCACTATCAATAACGCGATGGAAAGCCTCGAGCACGTGCGAAGAATGCATCGTCGTTTAAAATTCGTTAATTCCTCGGATTTACAGAAATCACTTTATCTCCGGAGATACGAAAAATAATAATTCAACGAGCGTTATTTGGCGTTCATTAGTTATTCGAGATGGGCGTGCCCCGAGAGTTTCGTGGAGAACTCGCAAAAACCGCAAAACTTTTCAAATACCGTTCACGGCCATGTGGCTCGTTGTCAGCGGAGGGGGGAGGGGGGGGGGGGGGGTATCGTACGATGCGCCGGGAGACCGCGACGGAAGCGCCGCGAAGCTTCCATCTTCCGAGATCTCTCCTCGCGTTCGCCCACGTGTCACGAAATATTTTTTAAAAAACTAAAAACCCTACTTCCTTAAAAAAAAATGAATACCAACGAGACGCGAATAAATATCATAGAAATTTTGTAAGCGAAAAGAAAAAATGTGATAAAAGGTTGCGCGAAAAGAATCAGAGAGAGGCGGCGCTCGTGGCAGTGTCGACGAAGAAACCGGAAGTCGTCGCGCGAAGCCCCATCGCCTCGCTCAAATTAACTTACGAGCTCTTTGTAGAATCGCGATAGGAATTATTAATTTTGGCACAGAGGTATAATTGACGAGCGAAAAATAAGGAATAAAGTTAATCGAAAACTCTTCTAGACTTGAAAAAAAAACGTATCAAGTATTCTCACCTTGCAGCTTGAGGATTTCTTCCACGCGGTTCGTGTGTGGCTGCGCGTTTTACAGAAATAATGTGTGAGCGAAGACGGGCGAGAGAGAGAGAGAGAGAAAGAGAGAGAGAGAGAACACGTTACACGCGGGGCGACGTATGCGCGAGTCCCCGACGTCCGGTCGTGGGGCTTCGTCGATCGAATCGAGAGCTTCGTTACCAGCGCTCTCTCTCTCTCTCGTGCTCGCGTGTCTGTTACAAGCTCGGAGCACACATAAGCCCGTCGGGTATGATACCAGGCCAACCCCCGTCTCTCGCACTGCCCGAATGCACGTAAAAGAAAGAAAAATGAAGGGAAAAAAAGAGGCATAACTGACCGGATCCGGTGGATTGAGGTCCGGCATTTGTGCGGTGAATGGCGGCTCGATTGCGCATGCGCGCAAGCCCCGTACGAATCGTTTTTTCCTTCTTCCTCACTTTATCGCTCTCTTATTTCCTCTTACGTCGACTTTAAATGCGTTTCCGGTTTATTTTATTTACCCGAGAACGCGCGAATATCGCGTTTATCTGAGATTTCTAAATCGCGCACTCGACGGGAATCTGTAAACTCGAAAATCGTCGCTGAGTTAAATCCGAGTACGAGAATTTAATCGCACAATATACGACACTCTTGTTCGGCGCTCGCGTGTGTGCATGCGCGCGTCTCTTGAGAAACCCCCTTGGAACGCCGTTTGCACCGTGAACCATTGAGACGAAACCCGTTTATTCGTTGGAACATGATGCGGTGGGCTATATATATATATAGTTATACACGCGTATATGTGCGAGAGAGAGGGGAGAGAGACTCGAAAGCGGAAGTAAGAAGAGAACGAGGGGTGAGCGAGATAGAAAAAATGAGATAGAACGAGAGCGACGCGTTGCGGATGAATATCTCCCTCGTTTGGCCCCCGGCAACTACACAGATATGCACGACCATGCGTTCTCGTGATTTTTCGTACGAATATTCAATGTAAAACGAGAAACAAAAAAGTACGAAATGTTTCCACGAGTTTCTGCGGCAAACTCGACGGCACGCGATAAACGAGCCAATATTTTTTCTTCTTTCACGCTCTCGTAACCCGATTTTTCAGTTTTTTGCTCGAAAATAAACATTTTTTTAAAATCTCGTCTTGTCGAACTTAATTTTCACCGCGACGCGTTTGAACCCGTGATAAGTGCATCGCGAGAGACCGAAGAGGTCGAAGAACCGGAATATACTGATGAGTCCCGCCGTCTCGTTGCACGAATATAACGACGCGAAGAGCGGGGGAACGAAGACGAGGATCCTCAAGTGAGATAGAGAAGGAGAGTGAGAGAGCGCGCGTTCTCTTCGTGTATAATATACGTATATATGTATGTGAATAGTCTGGGTCGCGTAGCGCGAGGAGAGAAGGGCCAAGCGATCGAACGTCCTTACGGTCAAAGCGAACGACGCGAACTGAGCCGTGGCTTTGAGCGTTGAGCGCCGGAGGCTGGCAACTGGCAAGGACTCGAGCCTTGCCGAGAGGGGGGGGAAGCGACGGTGCGCTGTGTTGCGCCAGTGCTGCCACGCTCGTTCGTGCGCCGACGTCGTATTCCCCCCTTCCTCTCCTCTGCGCCCTCACCCCACCACGCGTAAGCGCGCTCTCATACTCACACCAATGTTCCTCTATACTTGTCGAATGTGTATAGTGTCGATACTAGCGCGCACACACGTGAGTGCGCGTATGCTGCCGCAACGCGTGGAGTCAAGAGGGCGCACGACGAAATGAAGAGGACAAAAAAGTCGAGTTTTCATTACGTATACACTAAAAAATGTTATTAAATTTAATATACAAAAGTATATGACATTTCAATTACAAGTATACGGAATCGAAATTAATATACATGGTATTGGAAAATTAACAATTTCATCTTAAATTTAATATTTGTATATTAAAGTTAAAAGAGTAAACATTGAAAATTAATATCCCCGTGTATGAAAATGTGTATGAAATTCAATATACTGTATATCCATAAAAACTTCATATTTTTTTATTAAATTTAATACAAATTTTTTTTACAGTGATCAGCTATTCGGGAGGAATAGAAATAACACGACGTTTAGGGGTATGATTTTAAGGTTTAATTGAATTTTTGACTTATAAATATTATATATATGAGGCATTCCACACCGATTCGACCTTGTTCTGACCCTTCACCTCTCCGATTTTATCCGCAATTTTTGTGGTCTTGTAATACCTCTGAAGAGCGCTCACGATTTTTTCTGATTTTTTAAAAGTGATTTGACTTAACTATAATTTTGTAGACAAATTATTTTTAGCCCAAATTTAAAAATCTGAAATAAACTCCGTTTTTTATATGAAAAATTTCAGGCGTTGAGCCAAAATGGGCAGGTGTTTCCTTCTGTTTATAATAAGCTTTTTCGAATTTCTTTTTAATACAAGGATGAACCTGAATTGACATGAGTGGGCCGTTATCCAATAACATTTTCGTATGAATTGAAGGTGTTTAGAAAAATTGTTGGATAACGGTTCACCCAATTCAGGTTCCTCGTTCTATTTAAGGAAAAAAAATTCTAAAAAAAGTTTGTTATAAACCGAAGGAAACCCCTGGCCACTTTGGCTCAACGCTTTAAATTTATCATAAAACAAAAGGATTTTTGTGATTTTTTCAGATTTTTAAGTTTGGGCTAAAAATAATTAGTTTATAAAATTATAGTTGAGTCAAATCACTCCAAAAAAATCTGAAAAAAATCATGAGTGCTTTTCAGAGGGACTATAACAAAACCATAAAAAATCGCGGACAAAATCGGAGAGGTGAAGAGTCAGACCCAGGTCGAATCGGTGTGGAATGCCCCATATATAATAATGGAATAGTAATGATATTATATATTTATAATAGAATTAGCGACTTTTCGAAAATGTCAAAATAGCGAAATTTCAAATTCTCATAATTCCACTTCGGGTCGACCGATCCTGAAATTTATTTTATGCAAATCTTCAAAAATTTGTAAAAATCGATGGCCAAACTTTAAAAATCTGCAAAAAATTGAAAAATGATCCGAATTGGATGAACCAGGCGGGGTTTTGAAGCTTCAACGATCACGAAAAGAATGAGCGCAAGTTGGAGTCGACACCTTATCTAGAAAAAAAATAACCTAATTTTGAAATTACCAAATTACCAAAAATTGGCCAAAATGCAAGAATTTTTTTTTTAATTTAGAGGCATCCAACTTAGTATCCTTAAAATATTACAAAGTTAGACAGTGGAAAACAATAATAAAAAAAAAAAGAATTTATAAATTGCAGGCCTCAATGATATCGAATGACACGAGATCTCCTGTATACGTATGAACAACGGATGTTTGTGCAACGAATGCATTTTTTACAAGGCGCCGCAATGCGCTACAACGCGTATAACAAACACACGCGGTAAAACAATCTCGCGGTTATCAAATATGACCGACCTTTTGTGATACCGGCTTTTTTCTTTCTCGCGAAAAGACGATGAAGTAAAAACAAGTTCGATCCAATACAATACGATTCGACGATTCAATTCGTTTCCGTCTAAATTTAGACGAATCTTTACATGCAGCTTTTTTCCCTCCTTTGGACATCACTGATCTTGCTCTCTTTTCTCAATTGCAAACGCCAACTTTTTATAAATTAACTCTGCGTTCGATAAATTGCGACTCTTGCGTTCGGCGGAAATGAAAGAATATGAAGGAATATTTAATTCTCTCGCGTTTTACGCTTCTCGAACGCCATTTTATATATAAAGCTTCGCTGTTTATATATTGACTCGGTATATGTTTCCATTTTATCCGAGATGAATTAACGGATTATAAGCAGTCAGGAGGTCAATAGAAGCGATTTTTCAAGCATTTTTTCTGGAAAGAGATTTTGGTTTATTAATGTAAAAATTTATATACACTGCCGCCCAAAAGTTTGGAAACACTCGTCCCGATTCCCCGCGGCTCAACAAAATTCACTGCTCTTTCAAAAATAAAGATATCTCAATTCAACTAGTGACGTTTCAAAAGGGACATATTCAGCTTCATTTCGCTTTTTCAAAAAAAACAATTCGATTTTTTTTTAACCCGGTACGTCCTTTGAATATGGTCATTTTTCGGCTTTTTTTTGGCGTTGAAATCTTAACGCACAACCCATGACAATTTTTTAAAACTATTTTTCGCATGAAAAACTTGTGGGGGGGAGTATGAGCTTCAATTTCATTTTGTAAAAAGTTTCGTACGATTTTTTTTCGCAAAAATATTCAATTCTTCATAAAAAAACGACCATACTTAGAAAATGTAGCGTAACTCTAAAACTACTGCGTTTTCGTGAAATAAATTGGAAAGTAAAAAGTTGCATATAATTATTCTGAAAAAATTTCATTGAATCCAAAATTATTGTATGCAACTTTTTACCATCCGAAGTGAATATCACGAAAACCCAGTAGTTTTAGAGTTACGCTGCGTTTTATAAATATAGTCGTTTTTTACGAAAAATTGAATATTTTTACGAAAAAAAATCGTACGAAACTTTTTAAAAAACGAAAACGAAGCTGATACTCCCCCCCATAAGTTTTTCATACGAAAAACCGTTGAATAAAATTTTCATGGATCGTGCATCAAAATTTCAACGCCAAAAAAAAAGCCAAAAAACGACGATATTTCGAAGGGCGTACCGGGTTAAAAAAAATCGAAATTTTTTTTTGGAAAAAGCGAAATGTAGCTAAACATGTCCCCTTCAAACGAAGCTTCTTGAATTGAAATATCTTCATTTTTGAAAGAGCAGTGAAACTTTTTGTGCGGCGCGGAATCGGGGCGTTTCCCAACTTTTGAACGGCAGTGTAAACATTACAAAAATGAAATTAAAAAAAAATCGATTTGTTGAAAATCCTGATTGCGCATAACCCCTTAACCGCGTGCTACGTTGCAATTAGCGAGTACGTGTTGTACGACGACGTCGTCATCGTCGTCGAAAAAAATATAAATTTATGTATTTGTTTCTCGATGCACTTGTTATATATTCATGGAAGAAAGGAGCGGGAAAGAACGAGGGAAAGAGAGGAAATTAATCGAAGAAAGAAGAACATCAGCGCGTTGTGCGCAATAATGTAGCGCACACACACATTGTCGTCACGATCCTCCTTTTCCGGCGTTTGTATGTATTTAAAAAAAAAAAAACCAGCGCCGGAACTTTTGGAGAGGCGTCTTTGTGCGCGCGCTCATATTCGTGCAAACTTTCAGGCCAATTCCGGCCGATGCACCTGCTGTTGGCTATTTATACCGAAAAAGCGAAAAAAATGACATATTTTTTGTACGTATAGTATAGATAAATTTTCAATTATATAATTATATGATTTCAATATAATATATAGTTTTTAATAAAAAATACGGAATATTAAGTTAATATAATTATAATAAAATAATTAAAATAATAATATTATTTTAATTATCATTATTGTATTAAAATAATATCATTATTTTAATAAAAATTTAAAACGTGTAGAAAACATTTGCGCATGAATCACTGATAGTTATCTCAGAGAAAGAAAACGCGCTTGTTCTTTGTCCTCAAGTTCACGTCGAGAAATTTCAAATACCACGAATATTTCATAGATAATTTGACGTTTCATTATCAACGGCGCACTAATGGAGAGAAAATTGGAAAGTGTGTGGCTTCCGAATGATCTTTGCATCTATTATGAGAAAAGGTATAAAAATGTTCCATTCGTATACGTCATCGCGATGCGCATCGTCTCTGTTTTTAGAAAAATATAATTAGATATTTAATTTTGCAGATAAGCAAAGTATTTTATCCGCTGGATCAGGGCGGATTTGAAATGTTTTTATCCGAATACTATTTTTATTAAAAATTTTTTTTTATTAAATAAAATAAATGTAAAGGCTCTGGGAAAACTATCTCATACAGCGAAATCCGAATACTTGGAGAAATTTCATAGAATAGCAGATTCTACTGGAATTCTGATTTTATTTTTGTTATTTAGTTCTGATAAATCGAGGTATTAAAATTTTGGGAGAAATCTACGTTTCGTGTAAACCTTATCGCCATCCTTGTGCAGATATCGACAAAGTTTTTGCGACCGCCATGAGGCCGCGCATATTTTCATGCCCATTATACCGAACAATGTATAAAGAGACACGAAGTCATCAGAGTGAGAGAAATTTGAATTTCGATGGGCTCAAGGGTCGCGCCCGATTGTCGGACGATGACGGGGCAAATATATGCTTGCGCGACACGCATTATAGTCGAACGCCTCGCTCGTTATTCAAGTATATGCATGAGAATGCTCTCTATTTCTCGCTTAACATTGTATGTGTGCTCTTCACAGAGCTACCAGAACGTTAATTCGCTAATCGCTATTATTGGTGTTTTCTCTATTTTTATTTTTTTTAAATAACTGCCAGCCCAACTGACAAACCCGAGATCAGACAAAATCTTCTCGTCGCATTGAAAAAGAAATAGGAGACAATATTTCGCCAGATTAATTTCGTGGACCTGATCGCTCAAAATCCATAAATTAAAGTGTCCCGAATACTGATGACCTTCGTTAGCCATTGGCAGAGGAAAACACCTTTTTTGTTCAGACAGCCGCCATTTTGCGAAAATTGTTTTTCCCTTTTCTCTGAGGTAGGGGCTATAACAACGTTCTTACTAATTAAGAATTTTTTTTAAATTTTGTGTCGGATGACTGAAAAGGTTGTAATCGTTTTCTTCCAATTTTTTTTTGTTTATCGTCAAAGTATTGATAAATATGCTGTAAAAAAAGAATGGTAAAAATATTTTTTGTTTTTTTCTATCGAGCTCGACAAAACGCTCAAAATGTATGTGTCTGAACCAGAATACCGCCTTAAAAATGGCAAGTTATACTCAACCGATTTACTACAAATTTTTTACTAATCTTCAATGCATTACTTTGTATCGCCCCATACCACTCTTGTATCAAAATTATTTTTATTACTACATATTGTAAAAAATTAAAAACTACGAAAAAAAAAGTCGAAAAATGCCTTTTCTTGTTCAGACAGCCGCCATTTTGCGAAAATTATTTTTTCCGTTTTCTCTGAGGTAGGGGCTATAACGACATTTTTACTAATTAAGCACCTTTTTTTAAAATTTTGTAAAATTAACAACTATGAAAAAAGAGTCGAATAATGCCTTTTCTTGTTCAGACCGCCGCCATTTTGCGAACATTATTTTTTCCGTTTTCTCTGAGGTAGGGGCTATAACGAAATTCTTACTAATTTAACATCTTTTTTTTTAATTTTGTAAAAGTTAAAAACTATGAAAAAAGAGTCGAAAAACGCCTTTTCTTGTTTAGACCGCCGCCATTTTGCGAAAATTGTTTTTTTCCTTTTTTCTGAAGTAGGGGCTATAACGACATTGTTTCTAATTAATATTTTTTTTTTAAATTTCGTATCGGATGACTCGAAAGTGTGCAATCGTGTCAACCAGCCCACCCCTTTTTTTACCCCCAACTTTACCAGCTTATAACTTATTTAATTTTCCTTTTTTTCTCGAATTTTTTTTGTTGATTATCAAAATATTAATAAATATGTTGTGAACGAAAGAATGGGATTTTTCTTATCCAGCTCGACAAAACGCTCAAAATGGTCTCTAGACCAAAATACCGCCTTAAGGGGTGACGCGAGATTAACATAATTCATACCTGATATTTATTTCGAGCAACAATCCGTTAAGTAAAGATTATTAGAAAAAAATTACATTTATCAAATATGAATTGAATTTATTGTAATAATAAATAAATAAATAAATAGACTGGACTATCTGGAGCATTTATCTTATACCTTCTCTAAAATTTTAGTATTTTACTCGCGCATCAAAACGCGACCTGCATGCGATCATTTCATTTTTTTCCGCACCCCCGTGGTTTCTAGATCGCCATGAAACTGACCGAGGGAGAACCTTACAAGCCGCTCCCCTGTTTACGAACTATATTGTTACATATAATCAGCGGGAATGAAAAAAACGTGTGCGAGAGAGAGAGAGATGTTGTATATTTAGAGCGGCTTTTCGATGACCCGGACGAGGAAAGATCCTGCGTTACATGTCCGTGCTGTGCTGTATTATATAAAGAGTCTCTAGAGTCTTTTGGACGTCTTTGGAGCACGCAGTTGCAACATAGGGGAGCAGCCGAAGGGCGGCGAGATAACCCGCGGGTTCGAGCTCGGTTAGCAACACGATCGGTTCGACTCTCACGAGAGGGTGATAACAACGACAAAATACAAATATATATGAAACATTCGCCGGTATATCGGACCGTTTTCCTCGAAACCACTTTAAAACGTTCTTCGAAGAACATTATCGAACTGCATTAGTTAAGTGGTTAGGCTACTCTAGGATTATCAAAAAAACGTTTTTTTTTTTGTTAAAAAGGTAGCTTAGTATGAATTAGATTTCAAGAGGTTATGTGCGTGAAAAATCCCCGAGTACTCGATTTTCGTATTCCAGTGCAACCCCTCTTCATCCGTAGCGGGCTTTTTCTACAAACATTAAACGCGTTTATCTCAGAACTACATTTTTCAAGATGGCCGAACTTACAACTCGAACAAATTTCAACCGATTCATTTGGAATTTTAACTGTACATTCAAAATAACGTTCTCTAAAGCAGTACGTAGGATTTTTTCTTTACATTGCATAGTTCCTTTTTTATAAACAATTTCCTGATGATTTTCTCATGGCATTTTATACTTTTTTATTTAAAAATAAAGGCGTCATCGGAAAAATGCTGCACAGTCGCCATTTTGACATATATCGCCGTGAACAAATAATTTTGTATTACCAATTAGATGTATAATAAAACACCTTTTTTGTAAATCCAATTCGTTTTATGGTTTCGCCGAAAAAAATCACGAAATATGCCCTTTTTTAGTCCGTAGACTGGCTTAACCCCTTAAGCTACTAGTTCCCTGTAGATGACCAAAAAAAACAAATTCTTAAGACTTTTTTTCAGCTCCTTTATCAGATATGACTATAAAACGGTTATTACAACATTGTTTCATTCTCCGAAAGTCAAAACACATATTTTATTCTTTGAATAATTTATAGAAGGCGCCAAAGTCCAAAATGTCTCGTCCCATAGCCAGAATTGACAATCTGGCAACAGTTAATCTCAGAATTGGAAAGTCTGAAACAAAAAAATAAAAAAAGAATTTTAAGGAGGAAGGTTTCTTAAACAACAATTAAACACCACTAATGAAAAATTGGTTTAAAAAAAATGGCGGATATTTGAAATAAATTGTGAAAAATTAATTTTTTATTTTCACTTCAAACATCCGTCATTTTTTTAAAATCGATTTTTCATTAACGATGGTTAATTGTTGTGTGAGAAAACTTCCGCTTTAAAATGCTTTTTTATTTTTTTGTTTCAGACTTGCCAATCCTGAGATTAACTGTCGGCCATGAGACAAGACATTTTCGGCTTTGGCGCCTTCTATAAATTATTCAAAGCATCGAAGTGAAAAATAATTTTTTTTTTGTACTTTCGAAGGATGAAATAATGTTGTCATTTTACAGTTTTATAGTCATATTTGACAAAGGACTCAAAATTTTGCTTTTTTGCCTTCTAAAGTGGACTAGTACCTTTTTAAGGTACTAGTCCACTTTAGACTTATTAATTTTGGTGGAGCTGAAAAAAAAATACGACTTTCAAAGTGGATAACATTTTTCCGAAGAATAACGTAGTCAAATGATTGGATTTAAAAATTGTAAAATTATTAACCAAAAGTATCGAAGAATAAATTGTACGGTAAAGTGCGTGAAAATTTGCGAGAGGGTCAAGAAAAAAATGGCTGGGAAAAAAAATTTATTTATAAAGAGCGCATAACGCTTTATATAGAGAAGCGCGAGATTCGACCGATGGATGTCTTGGGTTATCGTTTGAGGTGAGCCCAGAAAGAGAGATAGAGAGGGAGAGTGACGTCGATTTTGTGTCAAAGATCTCTCGACGCGCTCCGCGAAACGCGGAATTCTCAAAAATTCTCATTCGTATCATCGGGCAAGAAATTCGAAAAAAAAATCCCGCCACCGATGAAGAAATGTTATTTCTTTTTTTAAATAATGGAAGCCTTTCAATGTTAAGTCTTCTAATTATGGGATAATGCCTATATTTATTATAGAGCGAAAAATAACGATGGATATATCGGAGTATCGGAAATTCGAATTTATCGATTATATACAGCGATATACGGAATCGATTATAAATGCTGGCCCGATTGTGGCGCTCCCGGGTTCACCGCATCCGCTGACGTCACGACAGCTCGATGACCCTGCCGAACTCCGGGCCTTACACGATTATCATAAGCGATTTACGATCACAAACAATATGTCGGGGAATGGGAGGCAAAATGGACACCATGAAAAGATAACGGAGCTTGGACGTTTGCTTTTCATCTATAAAAATACAGTTTTTATCTATCAGATTGCGCGTCGAAGAAAAAAATTCTGGGGGGCAAATTGGACTCCACCCTGAAATTTTGTTTTTTTCGAAAATTCAAGTCGAGGAAAAACGTTGAAAAGAAGATTTCCTTCACTTTTCACATCACCTTAACATCCAAGATACCTGGACCAAGCTGCTTGGCGTATTTTTGCAATTACATTTTTGGTGAAATTCAATTTTAATCGTAGTTGCATTGTCCAATATTTTTTTGTACGATTATGGAATTGGCTTTCCAAGTATTTTAGTAAAATTGGGTTATTATAATACTATTAGTATGATAGGGTGTTTTTTTGATGCTATAAGAATGACATTTTTTTAAAAACTTTTTCAGCTCTTTATAGGAATTTTTCATGGAAATATCTAATGTAAGGTAAATGTCCCAATTATTGAACAGCGAAAAAAATATAAAATCAAGAAAAAAAACCATGGCTTTCATGTTCAAATGATACTTTGATATTTTTACTTTCGAAAAATCACGCTTTAAATTATTTTCAAATGATTTCGAATGAAAAAAAAGACTAACAATGTGAAGCATGCAAATGTCCCAATTATTGAACACTGGAAGTGACTATGTCCCTAATATTGAACAGGCATGTCCCAGTTATCGAACACTCTCGAGAATTCTTTTTCCGTTCTGAAAATATTATTTTGGGTACAATATTAAGAAATAAAAGCAAAATCAAACACTCAAATAATCTTTTATTAATCATGTAAAAATACAAAAATATATATTTAGTCTTTTTGGACAGGTTTTTGGTTCATTCGCATTTGGTTTATTTTTGCTTTTCAACTCGAACTTTATTTTATTTTTATTTTCAGCTTCCTCGTTTTAATGTTCTGCTTTTGTTTGATTTTGTCGCAGCTTTCTTGTTTTTCGACTGAAATATCGGGAGCAAAAAATATTGTACATTACATTCGTATTTTTAGATTACATTTAGGTTATATTCTCTTTTTACTTTTCTTTTTATGTTTATTGCACGAAAATACAAATAAAAAAAATATTTGACGATCTTAGAGTTATTATTAAAAGAGTAAAGGTAAGTTTATTTAGGAACTTACAGTTTTTGTTGTAATAAATCCGATGTAATAAATCCGATAAGCAGTTACCACGAGACGTCAAATCGGGTCACCGTTGCTGATTAAATAATTTATTTCTCTATTAATTGAAGCTTTTTTTGCACAAGTAAGGTAACATTTCGATAGCTAAAAGTTCCGTACATGTAATGAAATTTTTATAAATAAGTAAATGCATGCAGGTGAATGAGAAATAATAAAAATGCAAGATAGTGTTCAATAATTGGGACCTGTTCAATAATTGGGACATTTACCTTAGATCTGATTTTTAGAGGGTTAGATTATTTAGGTATGTTAACGCTGATTGTAATGATAATTTCCTCAATTTTGAATTTTTTACATTTCCATTTTTTTAAATAATTTTAGGTGTCCATTTTGCCCCCACTTCTCATGCACATTATATGTGTACTATGTATGCGGGCTCGACGTATAGAACGATGCATGCTTTTCCTTCTATTTCTGTACATTACTGAAACTTTTTTTCTCGTACATTATACAAGAAGCGAGAACGAGTGATTTTTGTCTCTTCATTTTTGAGCGCATTGTTTAACTTAATCGTGAGGATACGCGAGACAATCGTTGCTCGATTGAAGCGCAATCGGAGAATTTGTTTTTTTTATCTCTCGAGTATTTTTTTTACTCCAAATCTACAGAAGCAAACCTCTATTATATTGTTTACTTTCCTGCCTTGTAAATCGTGTTACAAAAAACTTTTGTAACGAACAATTTTCTTTATTCTCGCGGTTGATATAAAACTGGCAAAAAATAGGAATTCAGCAACGTTATTTCCTCCACGAATGCGTTTTATCAGTGAGACAGAAAATCCCTATTTTTCAACCATGAAGAAGCCCTCTAAAATCGATCAAGATCCCTAAATATTGAGCAATTGAGATGAAAATTTTTCCGCAATAAATCGTGCAATATTCGCTAAAAGTTGCAACACCCATCACGATGATATTGCTCGTATATTTATTGCGAAGACGACCTAATTGCGCGTTATCGTAATGGATTTTGTCGATCGCGCGGACGCGCTATAGAAATAAGAAAGGTTGTCGAGAGTTCATCGCTCAAACGCGCACATTTGCGTTTCGAAGCTTCTCATTATAAAAGGATTATCGCTGCCGGTCACTCCGTCGACAACGATATACCCAAGTTTTTCGCATCGAATCACGCATCGTTTCAAATCTCGATATTTTTCACATTTCATTAATTTTTTTTATTTAATTTGTCCTTTGACCCTCCGCTGTCTATCACAGACGATATGGTCAAATCTGACTTTGGCACTTCTTGTCGGTTTTGCCTGTTTTGCATTGTTTATAAATTTCATTTGGAATAAAGATTGTTGCAAGATTGAGATGAGACCTAAAACTGGTCCCTGAATTTTTTTGGAATTTTATAACACTCCTAAGTGGGTTTGGGTTTCGGTTTATTAAAAATTATTAGAAAAAAAAATGGAAAAACGCCGTTTTTGCTCAGTGAGCCGCCATTTTGCGAAATTTTTGTTGAATTTGGAGCAGGGGCATAACGACTTTCTTACTAATTAAGAATCTTTTTTTAAATTCTGTATCTGATGACTAGAAAGGTTAAAATCGTGTCAGCAAGCACATCCTTTTTTTTGTACCGCAACTTTACCAGCTTATAACTTATTTAATTTTCATTTTGTTCTCGCGATTTTTTTTTGTTCATTATCAAAATATTAACAAATATGTTGTAAAAAAAAAGGATGCTAAAAAAACCCTGCAAATTGGACATTTGCACAGTGCTTCCTCATCTTAATCACATAGCTTCCTTTATCACAAAGTATGGCAATCAAATTTGGCTTCCTCGTAAAGGAAGCTTTGTTAACTATCGAAAAACATAAGTAATCAACGTGCACGTTAGCCAAATTCTTTCAAATTTACTTCTTGCTAATTTAATTCTTGCCAAATTCAATAGCGAACAACCTTGATCACGATTTTGAATGTGTACAAAATTTCAGTACAATATCTTGCAAATAGCCGAAGTTAGAGTACGCTATTTATAAACAAAAAAATTTGATAAAATTTAAATCATTCGATCGATTTTCGCCAAATTTAATAACGAACAACCTCGATAGCTATATTAACTCTGTGTAAAGTTTCAGTCAATATCTTAAAAATTGCACAAGTCAGAGCGTTTAGCCTATTTTTCAAAAAACTAAAAATTTCATAAAATGTTAATCCCTCGATGGATTTTCGCCAAATTTAATAGCGAACAACCTCGATAGCTACGTTAGCTCTGTACAAAGTTTCAGTACAATATCTTGAAATTTGCACAAGTCAGAGCGTTTACGCTATTTTTCAAAAAATTCAAATTTTCATAAAATTTTAATCCCTCGGTGGATTTTCGCCAAATTCAATACCAAATAACCTTAATACTTACACTAATTCTGTACAAAGTTTAAGTGCAAGATCTTGAAAATTGCAGAAGGTAGAGCGTTTACGCCATTGTTACAAAAACGAAAAAAGTCGATAAAATCTGAACTTCCGTTAGAAATAAAACAAAATTTTTGTTTATAATGAAGAGCAATTCGTGCTCGACAAGTGTGCCAAGTTTTAGCTCAATATCTCGAAGCGTTCTCGAGTTATTAATTATTTACTTCACACACTCGCACGCACGCACGCACACACACACACGCACGCATCCATCCAGACATATTATCTAAATATGATTTCTCTATGTTTAACGACATTTTGAACATATTGGAATAAAAATTTCGAAAAAAAAAATTTCACGAAAACAAAGCTTCCTTTATGAGGAAGTAATATATTTTTTTATCATCGAGTTCGACAAAATGCTCAAAATGTCCGTCTTTAGACCAGAATACCCCCTTAATTTAATTTTTTCCCCAGAGATTTCTCTCATGATGTCTCAGGCTGGTCTTCACATTTCTACGGGGAATTTATAGTTCATCTATAAATATTTTTTTTAGATATTTGGGTTAAAAAAATAGTTATTATATATTGAGTTAAAAAAAAGTTATTTTTGTTTGAAAAATAGTTAATATTTAATACACACTAATAATTATTCATTAATCGTTTATATTGAAAAAGAGAAACGGAAGAAAGTGTGCGAAAGAGTTTCGCGCTCGAAAATACGAACCTCGCGGGAACACGATGATTATACACGGAGACACCGAAGACATCAAGATTCAGAGACGGCAATAACACTCGCTCTCACCTGCTCGGCTTTTTTCTCTCCGATGATCGATCGCTCGATTTCGTTTAATTAACGTGCGTATCGGTCGCAAGAGCGAGAACGAGGAATCGACGACGCTCATCGGCGGGAAGGATGCACGAATGAATATTTAACGCTCAATTATATAGAACGTGGTAACCGGTTAAACGATAAATACACGCGCGGCGCTTTATTGCCATACGCTTGAGCGAAGGGTTTTGCAGAAAATTTTCACTGCCCGAATCTCTCGATGTATCATTATTATAGATATATATCTGGCACGGAAGCGCGGACACGACCGTGCGAGTGGCGCCGCCCTCGCGGTTACATTTGGCACTACAACGAACTCTTTCTTACCAAACGTGAGCAATTGGTAAGAGCGAATTCTACCTTGCCGAGCATTATCATCCGAGAACAAGGCGGAAAGAAGTCCTTCAGGCGTTTGTCGGAGACTCGATCGGACAAAATCTCGATGAATTGGAAAAGGCTTGCAAATTTGTTCATTTTCTCACAAATCTCGCAAATCTACGTATGAGATTGATTAAAAACTGTGACCCGAATTACCCGCCAACGCAATGAACAACTCTCATTTTTACCTAATTTTTCATGTAATTTTGTTATTCAATTTTTCGTATTCTTGTACTTCAACTTATTACTTGATTATGTACAATTTTTGAAAATACAAATAAAATAAAGAGCTTTTTTAAGTTCCTTCGCATTGTATTATTGCATAAGTAATTATATCATATATTATGTCATATATATTATATGATTATATTGTATGTAAATAAATAAATAATTGTATTGTTGAGGAAATTGTCATAGTATATAAAATATAATTTATACAATAAATTATATATATATATTTTAGAAATAGCCTTACAATTCCGGAAAAGAGGCAATGATATCATCGATCGGTACCATCGTTGATAAATCCGATATGGATGAAAAGAGATCGGAGATAGTCTCCAACCTGGGATTGTCCGAAGAGTTGCTGCTCGAATCAGCGTCCATGGGTTCGTCAATGGCGCATCCTTCGTTACTCATCGATTGCAACGAGCGAAATGCGGAATTGACGAACTCCAATTTTCTGCTCACGTTCAATTCGAGACGCGGATTTGAGAGCAGCTGGACGAGATCGGGCATCTCCATCGTAGTCGGCGCTGGCGTCGACGGCAGCGATGACGGTTCTTGCCCTATCGCGGTGTCGATAACGCCGGTCCTCTCCTCTCGCTCGATCCGATCGAACTCAGCGAGACATTCTGCCAGTCCTGAGCTGTACGATGAAATTTTTTGCTTTTTCGCGATCGGTCGCGTCGGTTTCGCGGTGGCGGTAACGACTCCAGCGTGCCCGAAACGCTGTAAGCGCTGCTCCGAAGACATTTTTCGAGCCTCTTCGGCCAACGAACACGCTTTGTCCAATTGGCGACGATAGTCGATTTTTCGAAACACAGTCTGAAAAATTCAATTATACTTCTTAGTCCATATGTAGAGACAAGTAGAAAATTTGACGAAAAATATACCGATCAGATTGAGAATTACAAAAATGAATCGATTTTAAAATCGACTTTTGCTAATCCATGAACCGGAGAGGCCAAATTTTTTGTTGCTCTTTTACGTCCCCGGCACGGTTTGGACAGCATCTCGACTCATTACTTGGGATCAGAGTTTTGAAAACAGTAATGTAAAAGTAATGCATCACCCATTACTTTAAACAATGTGTATTGGATAAGTTTACCATTACAAATTACAAAAGTAACGTGTAATGAATGAATGTTCCATTGCAAATGAAAATAGTAATGGGTAATGAATGCGTGTTCCATTACAAAGAAAAAAAGTAATGTGTAATGTATGTTCCATTACAAATGATAAAAGTAATGTGTAATGGATGCATGTGTTATTACAAATAAGAAAAATAACGTGTAACGAATGAGTGCTCCGTTACAAATTACAATTGAGAAAAAAGTAATTTTTAGTGGGGAATATTCCATTACAAATTAGTGTGTTTCTACCACAATTTGGAGCAGGTACTATTTTGCTCAATGGTAAGTCTATTAATTTTTCAATGAAAATAATTTGTGTGTATCAAGTTTTTGTTAACTTTACTATCATAGTGGTGAATGTATGAACAGTGATTTTTTGGAGTAATTTTTACTCCATTCATTGTGCAAGTTTCTAATGCGAACACAGCAATTTTTCTATTTGTAATGGAATATTCTCCAATACAAATTAATTTTCTTTCAATGGTAATTTGTAATAGAGCAGTCATCCATTACACATTACTTTTTTTTTTTTAATGGAACCCGCATTCATTACACATTACTTTTGTATTTTGTAATGCCCGTTTCAGATTATGAAGTGTAATGGGTAATGAATACAGTAATGCATTATCAAAATTATGCATTATTCAAAACTCTGCTTGGGACTGAATTTAGTGCAGATCGATTTTATTCGTATTTGAATAAAAGTTTCCTGAGAGTTGAACAAAATACTACAATTCAAGTAATTTAATAGTTAAAAAACGTTTAATCGTTTTTCAACCAAGAAACTTACTTTCTTCACCAGTTTATCTCGAGGATTGGTTGCGTAGAGCCGTAAATGTTTTTCCTCGAGAAAATCTACCTCGAATTTGTTGACGTTGATGTAAGCCACAAAATATTCGATCTGGGAAAAAAAGAAAAAACATTAAAACTGTGTATATTCCCCAATAAGTCGGTGACGCTGTACATTTTTCATTGACTCACTGGAGCTTGCGAGGATTCGGGATTTTCACAATCATCTCCCGTTGATGGACAACGGTCGATGATTGCCGGCCACCACGGATATTGTTTTGGACGAGCCCATACCAAATCTCCTGGCATGTATTTTCGAGGATCCTCGAGTCGTCTCTTGGGTTTGGTCATCCGCTGCCCACCGAAACGGTCCTTTTTCGCCGGTTGGGTCACTTTTTTTGATTTCCTCTTTTTCTCTCGAATCTTTGAAATGCAACCGTATTGCTCCAATCGGTCTTTGATCGACAACGCTGGTGCCTCATTTGCCATTCTACACGCAACGTCCAATCTTGGTTTGTAATCGATACTCCTGAATTTAGTCTGAAAAAAAACAATGTACTCGGGTAAATTACAATTTTCCGAATTTTTATTAAATTCTGCAAATTGTCATCCTCTCATACCCTTTTCACAACATTCTCACGAGCATTTGTCGTGAACGCTTTCAAATCTCTTCGTCTGATCCAAGCGCGGGCGAGTTGTCCCTCTTGGAACATTCTCACGTGATATTTCACCTGAAAGACATTTTTCGCAGCATTATTTTTTTAAAGGGGTTATACTATATACCTCATCATCGCGGGTTTTCTGATAATAAAGCCATATAGATGAGGTTCTTCGATGATAAAGCCGTGTAGATGACGTAAGAGACTTGATTGTTTGAGATAAAAAAATATCTCATTAGCAGAAAAATTTTGGAACAAAAAATCTTGAAAAAAAATTCTGAAAAAATTTAATTGAATCCAGAATAATTGTAGGCAAATTTTTACGTTCTTAATGATTTCGCGAAAACCTCGTAATTTTAGATTTACCCTAAATTTTATAAATATGGTCGTTTTTTGCAAAAAAAATCGTACGAAACTTTTTAAAAAACGAGTTTGAAGCTTATACTCCTCTCCACAAGTTTTTCATGTGAAAAACAGTTTTAAAAAAATTGCATGGATCGTACGCCAAAATTTCAACGCCAAAAAAAAGGCGAAAAATAACCACATTTCAAAAAGCGTATCGGGTTCAAAAAAAATCAAATTTTTTTTTGGAAGAGGGGAAATGAAGCTGAATATGTCCCCTTTGAATCACCCTTCGTTGAATTGAAATAAATTCATTTTTGAAACAGCAGTGAAGGCTTTTGTGCGGCGCCGGGGCTTGTTTCCAAACTTTCCGACGGCAGTTACACAGAAAATTTCATATCAATACGACAAATATTTTCGAAGTGATAGGAAAGGTTGCAAACCCGAAAATTACTGTGTAAAGTACTTTTGAAACTTTGAACGCGTTTTTCTCAAAACTGTGATTTTAAAGTCTGTGAGCAACATTTCTCAAAAACGGCAAAGCCGATCGGTCTTAAATTTTTCTCTATAAATATATTTTTCATTGATCAATCGAAGGTTTTCTTTTACCGATAAATATTTTTCTTTTTATAAACAATTGAAGGCAAAAATTCTGATAAAAAATTGTAATTTTTTTTTTGAAGCCACCATTTTGTTAAAAATAAATATTTTGCTTATTCCTTCGATTTGACACTAGATTATACGTTGTATTAAGTAAATCTTTTTCATTTTTTCATTTTGGATGATCCAATCCAGAGATATCGTGCTCACCGCAAAATGTATTTTTTCAGAGGACCTCCCGTTGATCGCTAGATCGTTAGATCGTGGATCATCTATCTAGCAATCATTATGTATTCTAAAATAAAGATTTCAAAATAGCGTTAAAAGTTACAAAAATATGTGCATGCATTTTTACGTTAATAAATGAAAATGTCTTTTCGGAAAAAGGTCTCGAAAAATCGCTTTTTTCGGTTTACTGACTCCTAATAACTCGATAAATTCATCAATAAGTCCCGAACAACCCCCGTACAACAGGGGCCTCAAAATTTCCCCATCAATGGGCGTTAAATTGAATTTTCTAATTTCAATATTTATTGTAATTTTTATCTTCTCACGGGAAGAGCAGAGGATCCGTCTGATTGGTAATACAACCCTGAATCTGGACAATTATCGACGATGGATGGCCACCACGGATATCCATCGAGACGGGCCCAGACTAGGCTACCCAGACTGTACTCCAACTCGATCAACTCCTCGCTCAACTCGGCCGGTATTTCCTCCTCGGGAGCGTCGCAGGATGAAAAAGCGGGATCTAGGAGGGAATTTCGGAATACCGGAAACGATTCGATAATTTTCGCCTGGAACGTGCAAAAAGTTGAAAGGGATTTTCGAGACTAACCGTCGTTCATACTGCAGTACCATTTATCGGGTACTTCAGTGGGCTCATCGTAGAGCAACGTGAAGCGCCATTTGCCGCATTCCTTCGAGGAACACTCGATCCAACGACCATCGTGTTTGTGGCTAATCAGCCAATCCTTCCTGCTGACAACGTTGTTTTGCTGCTGATGTTGGACACGATTTTTCCCCGCTTTTCTCCCTTTGAAACGCGATTTTCCTACGCGTCATGAACATAACGATCAAGTACGATCTAGCGATAAAATATTATCGTACAAAACGGAAAAAAACGGTATCTTCGTGCACTTTTTATTATTATTACTGTACATGCAAACGTGCAATTATCGTCAATTTTATCCTAATACATCTCGACGATTCAAAAAAATTTGTCTGATTCGAGGAAAGAGGTATTTCTTCCCTCGGACTGTAGATTTTGCTGGTAGTCTTGTTCGCGTTTCACAGAGCCAATGAACTTACTTCGTGAAAACAAAAACATGATTGAGCTTTTTTAACATGCAAAACACGTGCGATTACTAATTTATTATATTCTGAAATGTGCAAATTCGCCTTCGAGCTTCGAACGATGATTTTGCAAAGCGCTCGATTTAGCTCGATTTCTCGTCGAACGCTTCTCGCTCGACTCGTTTGACGAATTTTCGGTATGTATTTGACGCCGATTAATCGTACCGCGATCAATGTTGCCGTTGTCGTTCTCTTTGTTGCAATTGTCTCGTTTCAGAAGTCCTTTCTTTCCTTTCGTATTTTTCCCTCCAGCGACTTTTTCCGTGATCGCGCCGCTGCCGCTCGGTTTCGAAAATCTCGAGAGAGCCGTTCGCGACGAGATTGGCGAGAAAAATCCTGATTCCACTGTTTCTCCTTGCTCGTTTTCCGTGTACTCGAGCTTCTTTGGCCGAGGATCGCGCTTGTCCGGCGCTCTGCGCTGCGTCTTTGGTGCGGTTATCGCTGTCGGCGGTTCCAGCTTCTTATTTTCTGTCGTTATCGTCGATTCGATCGATTCCGTAAAACCGCTCTCACGCTGCGATAATTCGTCGTTCCTCGCATCCTGCAAAAGCAGAAAAATGCCTTTTAATATGACGAAACACATGGAAGAATCATATTTCTCCGGCAAACTATTGCGGATAAATTTCGCAATTTATCGGTTTTAATTGCACAGAAAACATGAGACGAGAAAAATAGTTCTCATTGAATTTTAAGGAAATTTTTCGAGGGATACAATTCCTTTTTCACATAATTTTTTAATGCCGCTCCAATTTTACAGCTGTTAAGGGGGAATGCCACTGTGACTTGTCTAGACAATTAAATTTTTTTCCCACTTCTTTCAAGTATATGGGTCAGTCCATCCCAAATCGATCACTTTTGAACCCGACCTCTTTCGAATTGACTGAATTTTTTTTCCTCTTTCTATCCCATTGAAAACATTTTCCAGGAAATTTTCAAATCTTTTTACCCAACCGAAAAAAGGCTTTTTTTCAAATAGCTATAACTTCTTGAAAAATTGAGTAATTTTGAATCTATGAAATTTTTCACTTTTTCGAGAAAAATCATCTTTTTCTCAAAGCTCGCCATTTTTAATTTATGTTTTTTCTCAAAAAATACTTTGATCAATTCCGGAAAAAATGCCGCCCAAGTTCGACCCAACATGGAGTGGCTCGACTTTTCCTTCAATTTTCTTTAACAAAAATTGAAAGTGGAAATCTTCGAAAAAATTTTGATTTTTTTTCCAAAAAGTGAAAATAAAATTAAGGAAAAGTCGGCGTTGGGCGCCATTCTTTCCAGAATTGATCAAAGCGTGAAAAAATGTTTTAGAGTGAAAAAAAAAATTAAAAACAGCGAACTTCGAGAAAAAGATGATTTTTCTGTTGCGTAGATTAAAAAGTTTTTTCAGTTTTTGATTTCAGACGATTTTTCATAACTGTATCGCTGCCACCAGGAGGAGGCATTTTTTTATTACGTCATTACGTTCATGATAAAAACATTGTCAATTTTTAATATTTTTCGATACAAATTTGAATGAATATAGTTGAATGTATACTTAATAAATCGCTTTTTGTCCGATCCTCAAATAATCATCCCTACTTACGACAAAAATAAATCCCGAAAATCGGCTATTTTTAGCCCCGTCACAGTGGCGCCCCCCCTTACATTTTTTAGGAAAAGCTATACTTTTTAGAAAGAGAATTGAAATATGCGGTTATTTGCTTGGAATTTTTTTTTGTTATTGAAAAAAAGCTCCTGTCAGGTGAGGGCCAAATTATATTGATTGATTAATTGATAATTATTTGATTATATTGATATTGAGCCAAAAATAATTGGTATAATAATGACCTGTTTAATATTTTTATAAATAGATTTATATATATTTATAGCAAGTAATATTATAATGACCTCTAAACACTCCCTGTATGCGGCCGACTTTCTCCACTCCATCAGGGTTTCCCTGGCGGCTCGTAGATGTTCGGGATTGCTGGCATTGCAATCCAAGAACCTTTGCTTTTTCTGACCCCTGCCGCGCTTCTTCGGTAAATCCAATAGATCTTCCGGTTTCGGAGCCGACGAAAAATCGAACGGCTGCGACGATCTAGTGTCGAACGTTCCCTTTTTTTGTCCGAGAATAAAAAAATACATTATTCATTCGCATTAAAATTTGTCAACGGATAAACGTCATCTTCGTGATTAACCAACCATCTTGATATCCAGTAAAACGCGCAATGGTGGCAGCTTTCCGGTTGGAGCAGCTCCAGGCGGATAATAGATTTCTCCCGAACTGCTGCTATCGTCGTCGTCGTCGACGGGAATGACGAGACTCCGCAAGCCCTCTCGCGCTTTTCCGGTTTCTGGACGACAATTATTATTTGCCATTTTCTCTGCCTTTCCTCGAATCCTTATTTCTTGAACTGTGCACGCGATGGTTATTAAATATATACATGGGTCATTCCATGTCGAATCGACCCAGAGTTGGAATCGACCCCTCTCAATTTCGATGAAATTTGGTCAAATTTCGTTTTCAATAAAACGAAGTTCTACCAAAGGAAAAAAAAAAAAATTTTTTTTTTTCGAAAGTTATGCAGAATTTCAACATTTCACGATTTTTCAAATCTTTCAAGTTTACTTTTTTAATATCTTGATAACTATTATAGTGACGAAAAAACGTTCTGAATTCGTTTTGAAGAGTATACTTGGGGCTACAAAAAAAATATATTCTGTAAAAAAAATTTGAAAAATATTGAATTTGGAGAATTTTCAGTTTTCAAAAATCAAATCGTAAAAATTCAAGTTCCATATTTTTTATTTGGTTTAATTTCTTTTATATAATACCTTGTACTGATCTTAAAAGATCCTGAAAATTTCAGAGAGGTGTTTTTTTTTGTTTCAAAAATATAAATTTTTGAATTTTTACAAATCGTGCAAATCCACGGTAAACATTACATTTTTGGTTAAATTTTCTTTATATAATACCTTTTACTGATCTTAAAAGATCCTGAAATTTTCAAGATGGTGTATTCTTGTTTCAAAAATAAAATTTTTTGAATTTTAGTAAATTTTTTTTTTGTTTTTCCTCTAAGTTAAGTAATTAATGACAATTAAAAAAAAATATTTTTTTACCAAAATTCAAAAATGTATATTTTTGAAACAAAAACACACCATCCTGAGAATTTCTGGATCTTTTAAGATCCAGAAATAGATATAAAAAAAATTTAACCAAAAACTTAACGTTGATCGTGGATTTGCACGATTTTTAAAAATTTAAAAATTCAAAAATTTATGTTTTTGAAAAAAAACACCTCTCTGAAAATTTCAGGATCTTTTAAGGTCAGTATAAGGTATTATATAAAAAAAAATTAAACCAAAAATAAAATATGGCACTTGGATTTTCACGATTTTTTAAAATTCAAAATTCTTCAAATTTATCATTCTTCAAAATTTTTTTTCAGAATATTTTTTTTTTCGTAGCCCCGAGTATACTCTTTAAAACATATTCAAAACGATTTTTCGTAACTATAATAGTTTTCGAGATATTTAAAAAATAAACTTGAAAGATTTGAAAAATTGTGAAATTTTAAATTTTGCATAACTTTCGAAAAAAAAAAAATTGTTTTCTTTTGGTAGAACTTCGTTTTATTGAAAACGAAAACTTCTGACCAAATTCATCGAAATTGAAAGGGGTCGATTGCAACTCTTGATCGATTTGACATGGAATGACTCACACATATTCGTCAACGATTTACCCAAAATACGCGTTGTAATTTAGAAATTTGTTATCAACTCCTTTTTCACAACGGTCGGACGAAACAAAAATGGCGTGTGATTCTGCGCGCCACGAAATATGGGGCTCTAATAACTCTTACCACGGAAAAAAACGATCAAAAATTGTACATGGACATGAACGCAGCAATCGATGAAAAATGAAAAGAATAAAGTTCGCAAATAGCAGTTTATCATACGAACAAAAAACGTTTCCAGCAAGAAATAACATTTAACCCGACAAATACTCATCTTTTGAGGAATAAACGTCGATATTTAGTCGATTTTATTACTCATTAATATCCTACGTAAAAATCCAATACATACCTCTTTGTTAACAACTCGTTGCAAAGTAATTCGCATTACCTGTCCGTTACCCGAGAGCACGCGCGCGTTTCGCCGAGAATCCCCGAAGTTTCCCGATCTCGCACGAACACAGCCGAAATTTGCTGCCCTCATGGGAAATGGTGGCTCGACGAGCCAACGGAGCATGCACCAAACAGACCAGACATAAGCAGTTGGTAAGAGCGGATTTTACTTTGCCGAGCATTATCATCCGAGAACAAGAAGGAAAGAAGTTCTTCAGGCGTTTGTCGGAGACTCGATCGAACAAAATCCCGATGGATCGGAAAAGGTTTGCAAATTTTTCCGTTTTCTCACATATCTCGCAAATTTATGTATCAGATTGATTTAAAACTCTGACCCACATTATCCCCCTAACGTAATAACCAACTCTCATTTTTACTTCATTTTTCATGTAATTTTGTTATTCAATTTTTCGTATTCTTGTACTTGAACTATTATTTGATTATGTACAATTTTTGAAAATACAAATAAAATAAAGAGCTTTTTTAAGTTCCTTCGCATTGTATTATTGTATAAGTAATTATATCATATATTATATATTATATATCATATATCATATATCATATGATTATATTTCATATAAATAAATAAATAATTGTATTTATAAGAAAATTGCAATAGCATATATTATATAATTTATACAATAAATTATATATACATTTTAAAAATTGCCTCACAATTCCGGCAAAGAGGTAATGATATCATCGATCGGTAACATCGTTGATAAATCCGAATTTGAAGAAAAAAGATCGGAGTTGGTCTCCAACCTGGGGTTGCCCGACGAGTTGGAGCTCGAATCAACATCCATGGGTTCGTCAATGACGCATCCTTCGTTACTCATCGATTGCAACGAGCGAAATGCGGAATTGACGAACTCCAATTTTCTGCTCACGTTTAATTCGAGACGCGGATTTGAGAGCAGCTGGACGAGATCGGAGAGGTTCTCCATCGTAGTCGGCGACGGCGTCGACGGCAGCGATGACGGTTTTTGCCCTATCGCGGTGTCGAAAACGCCGGTCCTCTCCTCTCGCTCGATCCGATCGAACTCAGCGAGACATTCTGCCAGTCCTACGCTGTACGATGAAATTTTTTGCTTTTTCGCGATCGGTCGCGTCGGTTTCGCGGTGGCGGTAACGACTCCAGCGTGCCCGAAACGCTGTAAGCGCTGCTCCAAAGTCATTTTTCGAGCTTCTTCGGCCAACAAACACGCTTCGTCCAATTGGCGACGATAGTCGATTTTTCGAAACACAGTCTGAAAAATTCAATTATACTTTTCAGTCCATATGTAGAGACAAGTAGAAAATTTGACGAAAAATATACCGATCAGATTGAGAATTACAAAAATGAATCGATTTTAAAATCGACTTTTGCTAATCCATGAACCGGAGAGGCCAAATTTTTTGTTGCTCTTTTACGTCCCCGGCACAGTTTGGACAGCATCTCGACTCATTACTTGGGATCAGAGTTTTGAAAACAGTAATGTAAAAGTAATGCATCACCCATTACTTTAAACAATGTGTATTGGATAAGTTTACCATTACAAATTACAAAAGTAACGTGTAATGAATGAATGTTCCATTGCAAATGAAAATAGTAATGGGTAATGAATGCGTGTTCCATTACAAAGAAAAAAAGTAATGTGTAATGCATGTTCCATTACAAATGATAAAAGTAATGTGCGATGGATGCATGTGCCATTATAAATAAGAAAAATAACGTGTAACGAATGAGTGCTCCGTTACAAATTACAATTGAGAAAAAAGTAATTTGTAGTGGAGAATATTCCATTACAAATTAGTGTGTTTCTACCACAATTTGGAGCAGGTACTATTTTGCTCAATGGTAAGTCTATTAATTTTTCAATGAAAATAATTTGTGTGTATCAAGTTTTTGTTAACTTTACTATCATAGTGGTAAATGTATGAACAGTGATTTTTTGTAGTAATTTTTACTCCATTCATTGTGCAAGTTTCTAATGCGAGCACAGCAATTTTTCTGTTTGTAATGGAGTATTCTCCAACAAATTAATTTTTTTTTTCAATTGTAATTTGTAATAGAGCAGTCATCCATCACGAAATACTGTTTTTATTTTTAATGAAATCTGCATTCATTACACATTACTTTTGTATTTTGTAATGGTATACTTGTCCGTTTCAGATTATTCAATGTAATGGGTAATGAATACAGTAATGCATTATCAAAATGATGCATTATTTAAAACTCTGCTTGGGACTGAATTTAGTGCAGATCAATTTTATCCGTATTTGAATAAAAGTTCCCTGAGAGTTGAACAAAATTATTTTACAATCCAAGTAATTTAATAGTTAAAAAACGTTTAATCCTGTTTGAACCAAGAAACTTACTTTCGTCACCAGTTTATCTCGAGGATTGGTTGTGTAGAGCCGTAAATGTTTTTCGTCGTGAAAATCTACGTCGAATTTTTTGTCGTTGATGTAAACGACGTAATACTCGATCTGGGAGGAAAAAGAAAAAAAAACAATAAAACTGTATATATTCCCCAATAAGTTGTTGTCGCTGTAAATTTTTCATTGACTCACTGGATCTTGCGAGGATTCGGGATTTAGATAATCATCTCCCGTTGATGGACAACGGGCGATGACCGCCGGCCACCACGGATATAGTTTGGCCCGGGCCCAGACCAAATCTCCCAGCTTATATTTTCCAGGTTTTTCGAGACTCATCCTCTTGCGTTTGGTCGCTCGCGGCTCAACGACCTTTTGTGACGGTTTGGACAGTTTTTTTGATTTCCTCTTTTTCTCTTGAATTTTTGCGGAGCAACCGTATCGCTCCAATCGGTATCTGATCGACAATGTTCGGGCCTTGTTTGCCATTGCACAGGCAACGTCCAGTCGAGGGTTGTAATCGATGCTCCTGAATTTTGTCTGAAAAAAAATCAATATACTCGGGTAAATTGCAATTTCTACAATTTTTTTTTTAATTCTGCAAATTGTAATCCTCTCATACCTTTTTTACCACATCCTTGCGAGCATTTGTGTCGAACGCTTTTAAATCCTTGTGTCTTATCCAAGCTCGGCAGAGTGGTTCCTCCCGGAGCATTCTCGTGTGATACTTTATCTGAAAGACATTTTTCACAGCGTTATTTTTTTTGAAGGACTTATACGCAGTCACGATTTAAAAAAATCGATTCTTTATTATTTCATTTTCGTAATGTACGTATATATATATATATACCAGAGTTGGGCAAAGTACTTGAAAGTACTTCAAGTATCAAGTACAAAGTATACCGTAGGTTCTTGAAGTACAAAGTACTTGTTACTTGTAGTACTCGTCAGGACGAGTACTTGAAGTACAAGTAGTTGAAAAAATTGAGTACCAAGGATCAAGTACTTTTCAAGTTTTCGGCTACGTCTCGTAAAATTCTGGTACTTGGGTCATTTCATGTCAAATCGACCAAGAGTCGGAACCGACCACTTTAAATTTCGATGAAATTTAGTCAGAAGTTTTGTTTTATCATAAAACCAAGTTTTACAAATAAAAAAATATATATTTTTTTTTCAAAAGTTATGCAAAATTCAAAATTTAACAATTTTTCAATTTTTTTTTCAAATATCTTGAAAACTCTTATAGTTGGGAAAAATTGTTTGTTTCGTCTTGAAGAGTATACTTGGGGCTACGAAAAAAAAAATATTCCGACAAAATTTTTTGAAAAATGATGAATTCGGAGAATTTTGAATTTTTTAAAATGGTGAAAATCCACAATTAACATCAAATTTTTTGTTTATTTTTTTAAATATAATACCTTGCACTGATTTTAAAAGATCCTGCAATTTTCAGAAAGGTGGTTTTTTTTTGTTTCAAAAATATGAATTTTTTCATCCATTAATCAATTGTTTTCTTTTACCGATAAATATATTCCATTTTATAAACAATTCAAGGCAAAAATTCTTATCAAAAATCGATTTTTTTTTCGAGAAGCCGCCATTTTGTTAAAAATAAATATTTTGCTTATTCCTTCGATTTGATGCTAGATTATACGTTATGATAAGTAGATCTTTTTTATTTTTTTATTTTGAATGATCCAATCCAGATATCGTGCTCACCGCAAAAACTCTTTTTTTAGAGGACCTCCCGTCGATCACTAGATCGTTAGATCGTAGATCGTCTATCTAGGAATCATTATTTTTCTAAAATAAAAATTTCAAAATAACATCAAAAGTTACAAAAATATGTACATGAATTTTTACGTTAATAAATTAAAATGTCTTTCCGGAAGAAGTTCTCGAAAAATCGCTTTTTTCGGCCACCTGACTCCTAATAACTCGATAAATTCATCTATAAGTCCCAAACAACCCCCGTACAACAGGGGCCTCAAAATTTCCCCATCAATGGGCGTTAAATTGAATTTTCTAATTTCAATATTTATTGTAATTTTTATCTTCTCACGGGAAGAACAGAGGATCCGTCTGATTGGTAATACAACCCTGAATCTGGACAATTATCGACGATCGATGGCCACCACGGATATCCATCGAGACGGGCCCAGACTAGGCTACCCAGACTGTACTCCAACTCGATCAACTCCTCGCTCAACTCGGCCGGTATTTCCTCCTCGGGAGCGTCGCAGGATGAAAAAGCGGGATCTAGGAGGGAATTTCGGAATACCGGAAACGATTCGATAAATTTCGCCTGGAGCGTGCAAAAAGTTGAAAAGGATTTTCGAGACTGACCGTCGTTCATACTGCAGTACCATTTATCGGGTACTTCAGTGGGCTCATCGTAGAGCAACGTGAAGCGCCATTTGCCGCATTCCTTCGAGGAACACTCGATCCAACGACCATCGTGTTTGTGGCTAATCAGCCAATCCTTCCTGCTGACAACGTTGTTTTGCTGCTGATGTTGGACACGATTTCTCCCCGCTTTTCTCCCTTTGAAACGCGATTTTCCTACGCGTCATGAACATAACGATCAAATACGATCTAGCGATAAAATATTATCGTACAAAACGGAAAAAAACGGTATCTTCGTGCACTTTTTATTATTATTACTGTACATGCAAACGTGCAATTATCGTCAATTTTATCCTAATACATCTCGACGATTCAAAGAAATTTGATTGATTCGAGGAAAGAGGTATTTCTTCCCTCGGACTGTAGATTTTGCTGGTAGTCTTTTTCGCGTTTCACAGAGCCAATGAACTTACTTCGTGAAAACAAAAACATGATTCAGCTTTTTTAACATGCAAAACACGTGCGATTACTAATTTATTATATTCTGAAATGTGCAAATTCGCCTTCGAGCTTCGAACGATGATTTTGCAAAGCGCTCGATTTAGCTCGATTTCTCGTCGAACGCTTCTCGCTCGACTCGTTTGACGAATTTTCGGTATGTATTTGACGCCGATTAATCGTACCGCGATCAATGTTGCCGTTGTCGTTCTCTTTGTTGCAATTGTCTCGTTTCAGAAGTCCTTTCTTTCCTTTCGTATTTTTCCCTCCAGCGACCTTTTCCGTGATCGCGCCGCTGCCGCTCGGTTTCGAAAATCTCGAGAGAGCCGTTCGCGACGAGATTGGCGAGAAAAATCCCGATTCCACTGTTTCTCCTTGCTCGTTCTCCGTGTACTCGAGCTTCTTTGGCCGACGATCGAGCTTGCCCGGCGCTCTGCGCTGCTTCTTTGGTGCGGTTATCGCTGTCGGCGGTTCCAGCTTCTTATTGTCCGGCGTTATCGTCGACTCGTTCGATTCCGTAAAACCGCTCTCACGCTGCGATAATTCATCGTTCCTCGCATCCTGCAAAAGCAGAAAAATAACTTTTAATATGACGAAACATATGGAAGAATCATATTTCTCCGGCAAACTATTGCGGATAAATTTCGCAATTTATCGGTTTTAATTGCACACAAAACATGAGACGAGAAAAATAGTTCTCATTGAATTTTAAGGAAATTTTGCAAGGGATACAGTTCCTTTTTCACATAATGTTTGGATGATTCTTGCCGCTCGAATTTTACCGCTGTTAAGGGAGAATGACAGTGTGACGTGCGAAAAAATTGATTTTTTTTCCCATTTTTTTCAAGCATTCCATCTCAAATCGACCACTTTTGAACCCGACCCCTTTGGCTGAAATTGTTTTTTCCTTTTTTATCCCATTGAAAACATTTTTCAGGACATTTTCAAATCTTTTTACCCAACCTAAAAAAAGGCTTTTTCAGATAGCTATAACTTCTTAAAAAAATTACTAATTGAGACGTTTTTGTCAACAAAAATTTCGGCTTAATTGAATTTTCCGAATAAAAATACAAAGAAATTTTAAGATATTAAAATCTATGAAATTTTTCACTTTTTCGAGAAAAATCATGTTTTTCTCGAAGTTCGCCATTTTTTATTTTTGTTTTCTCTCGAAAAATACTTTGATCAATTCTGGAAAAAATACCGCCCGACATGGAGTGGGTCGACCCTTCCGTCTATTTTGTTTATCGATTGAAAAAAAAAAACTCTTCCCAGCTGGGCTTGTTTCACAAAACACCCCTCTGGAAATTTTTCAGGATTTATAAAGGATCTTAGAGTTTAAAAAATTGAAAAGAAAAAAAATTGAAAGTAGTAAAAAATTTCATAGATTTTAATATCTTAAAATTTCTTTGCATTTTTTTTCGAAAACTACATTCAAGGAGAATTTTTTTTTTAAACATCCCGATTAGTCGATTTGAAAAAAAAAAGTTTTTTTTTGGGTTGGGTAAAAAAATTTGAAAATTTCCTGAAAAATGTCTTTAATGGGGTAGAAAAAAAAAAATTCAGCCCAATCGAAAGGAGTCGCGTTTAAAAGCGGTCGATTTGACATGGAATGACCCAAATACTTTAAAAAAAGAAAGAGAATTGAAATATGCGGTTATTTGCTTCGAATTTTTTTGTTATTGAAAAAAAGCTCCTGCCAGGTGAGAGCAAAATCTTTTAAGATCAGTACAAGGTATTACATTTAAAAAATTGAACCAACAATAAAATATGGAACTTGGATTTTCACGATTTTTGAAAATTCAAAATTCTCCAAATTCATCATTTTTCAAAAAAAAAAATTTTTTAATTTTGTAATTTTTAATTTTGACAATTATATTTTTATTTTTTTCCTCTGGTAAAACTTCGTTTTATTGAAATCGAAAACTTCTGACCAAATTTCATCGAAATTGAGAGGGGTCGATTCCAACTCTTGCTCGATTTGACATGGAATGATCCAAATATATTTATATATATTTATATTAAGTAATATTATAATGACCTCTAAACACTCCCTGTATGCGGCCGACTTTCTCCACTCCATCAGGGTTTCCCTGGCGGCTCGTAGATGTGCGGGATCGCTGGCATTGCAATCCAAGAACCTTTGCTTTTTCTGACCCCTGCCGCGCTTCTTCGGCAAATCCAATAGATCTTCCGGTTTCGGAGCCGACGAAAAATCGAACGGCTGCGATGATCTAGTGTCGAACGTTCCCTTTTTTTGACCGAGAATAAAAAAATACATTATTCATTCGCATTAATATTTATCAACGGATAAACCATCTTCGTGATTAACCAACCATCTTGATATCCAGTAAAACGCGCAATGGTGGCAGCTTTCCGGTTGGAGCAGCTCCAGGCGGATAATAGATTTCTCCCGAACTGCTGCTATCGTCGTCGTCGGGAATGACGAACTTCCGCAAGCCCTCTCGCGCTTTTCCGATTTCTGGACGACAATTATTTGCCATTTTCCCTGCCTTTCCTCGAATCCTTATTCCTTAAACTGTGCGCGCGATGATTATTAACCATATATACATATATTCGTCAACGATATACCCAAACGACGCGTTGTAATTCAGAAATTTTTCAAACCCCCTTTTCCCAACGGTTGGAGGAAAAAAAATGGTGTGTGATGCTGCGCGTCACGAGATACGGGGCTCTAATAGCTCTTTCCACGAAAAAAAACGATCAAAAATTGTACATGGACATGATCGTAGCAATCGATGAAAAATGAAAACAAAAAATTCGCTAACTGCAGTTTATCGTATATAGAAACGAAAAATAGTGTTTCCAGCGAAAGATAGCATTTAACGCGACAAATCCTCATCTTTTTAGGAATAAACGTCGATATTTAGTCGATTTTATTATTCATTAATATCGTACGTAAAAATCTAATACATACCTCTTTGTAAACAACTCGTTGCAAACTAATTCGCGTTACCTGTCCGTTACCCGAAAGCGCGCGCGCGTTTCGCCGAGAATCCCCGAAGTTTCCCGAGCTCGCACGAACGCAGCCGAAGTTCGCGCTGCTGCTGCCCACATGGAAAATGGTGGCTCGACGAGGCAACGGAGTAACACCGAGATAGCTACTCGCCATCGCGTTGATGGTCGCACAGCGAGTCTCCTGAGACTTGGCCGCGCCTTGTATTGTCAGTGTATCGCCTGTTTTTGTGCTTATTACAGTCGACATATCTGTCGTATAGCGAGATAAATCGTCACGGAGCCGTTTAGAGGTAAGGATTAGGTACAAACACTGCATAATAGATCTTAAATACGGCGATAGAAAAAAAAAACACGTTAGGCTTTCGGACCATCAGCACTATACGTGCGATATAAACTACGATGTGCGCATGCGTCGACGCGGGAACGATAACTTTACTCGTGTGCCCTTTCTCTCTTTCGCACTTTTGCTCATTCTCGCCCTGTCTCTCTCTCTCTCTCTTTCGCTCTGCATTACGAGCCCCCTTGTGCAATTTCAATATAATAAAATTTACGATAAAATGAAACGCCGGTTCGCACACGTCCACTCGACGCACGCGTGACTCTCGTTATTGCCAATTCAACGTGCACGTTCAATTATTCCGCTGATTTTTCGCGCGTATTCAGTTCCAACGATTCAACACGTTTTAAAAAACGTTTCTTTTTTTTAAATAAATCTTATCGAGGGAGAAGCGAAAAACTCGTAAACTTTTTTTAATTCAACAATCTCATATCGTTCAAAGTTGGAGCTGCTCGTGAAATTCACAAACGTTTGAAAACGTTTTCGCCACATGATAAAAACGTTTGCAAACGTTTCATCGATTTAAACCGTACCGAGAGATTTTTGCTTCCTTCTCCATGGCCCGGAAAGAGGCATGTGGAAACATTTACAAAATTAAACATTCGATCAATTTTTTAATATAGATCGCTCTGTCCTGGCCAATTTTTCGATTTTCTGTCTCTAGAAAATCTTGGAAAATTATAAAAACTACAGTAAACGAGTAACGCTTATTACCATTCTTACTTATGATTTTCCCAAGTTTAAAAAAATTTGCCTCGAGCCAAGATTAAAAATCTATCTTCCTGCGACTCGATCGTTCGTTTGACAAAACGTTTTTTACCTTGAATTCAGGAAAAGCCGCGGCGGAGGATAAAGAAGGATGTCTTCGACGCAGGTCGATCGTCCTACGAAAGTAGGTCACGTATCCAACAGAAAAGACAGCGAAAAGTCTCGCAAGCTCTTCAATGCGTCTTCGCAGCACAAGAAGCACAAACACGACGAGAGTCGTCACTTCAAATTTGGTCGCAAGCGATTGCAGAGTTTCACGGCTAATGGAAAATTCTTTCCGCCTTACAAGCGTCGCAAGAACGAGGGTGCGATAATACCACCGACGAAATTTCTCCTCGGTGGCAACATATGCGATCCCTTGAATCTCAACAGTATGCAAGACGAGGAGATAAACAGAGCCATGAACGCGGTAACGCCAAAATCGAGTCCTCTGCCGACACCGAAGCACAGAAAAGAGACCATCGAGGTGATAATACCGCCGAATATATGCGATCCATTGAATCTCAGTAATTGCAAAGACAATGACAACGAGGAGTACGAGAAACAATTGATATCGCCGACGAAGAAGGGCGCGAAAAGACGAAACAGAAAGAGAAAGAGAGCCTCTTCCGGTTCGAGCAAGGAGGAAGCGGTCGATAAAGCAGAGACGAGCGGGAGCACGGAAACGGAAGTTTCCGGTCCCGCGGAGGCCGCGATTGTTCCATCCATCGAGATTGTTCCAGCGGAGCCTGTCGTCGTTCAATCGGCGCCGCCGAGTCCACCTTCGCAGGCGACGACGAGCGATCAAACGGTGAAAATCGAGACGAGGCTCGAGAGTCCGCAGAAGGAAAAGAACAAATTACGTCTGAAGGGCTTGGACGATCTGAAGGACAAGAGGTTGCGAAAAATTGATTCGAAGGACAAAATCGTGAGTCCGGTGATACCGCAACCTGGGGCTTGGAAACCGAGATTGCCGCATCGTCCTTGTCAGGATAAGAAGAAGAAACAAGCACAAATGCCAAATTTTCGCGAACGTGACGCGCGATATCAGTACGGCAATTACAACAGGTATTACGGTTACAGAAATCCTAATCGGGACGTTGACATGCGTTTGACCGTTTTTGCGCAGCGCAAGGAATTGTTTATCGGCAAGGACGTTCTCGATATCGGCTGCAACATCGGACACATAACGCTCTCCGTCGGTAGAGATTTTTCCGCTCGAAGCGTAACGGGAATCGACATCGATCGGAAACTCGTCGGTATCGCTCGAAAGAACGTCAAGCATTATGTTAATTGCGCCAGTTCACCGGCGAGCAACGAGGATGGAGGCGCCGGTGCTAGAAACGATTGCGATACGAGCTTCTTTCCCGTTTCGATGCCCATCAATTACGGACCGATCGACGTTCCTGGCTTCACCAAAAACAACGATCACAAGGGTTTTCCCCACAACGTAACGTTCGTTCAGGTATGACGACAAAATTATTGCTACAGATAAAAAAAATCGTGCAAATTGGAAATTTGCACATAGCTTCCTCATTTGTTTCCGTCTATCGTCAAGCTTCCTCTATGAGGACCTTCTTGACCACCGTTATTTCACGTATGTTCATTTTCATGGCTTCCTCATGAAGGAAGCTTGACGATAGACGGAAACAAATGAGGAAGCTATGTGCAAATTTCCAATTTGCACGATTTATTCATCATTTTAATAAAATTTTAATATTCTACCATCTCTTGGTGCTCATTCAATATCAATTTATTCATCACCTTGTGCATTTGTGCAAAGTTTCATCCAGACTTGCAAAATTACGAAAGTTGAAACGCTGATAATAATTTTTTGAAAATTTCAAATTTTTTTTGCACCCAAACCCCTCGTGCAATTTTTCCGAAATTCTATATTGTTTTTCCTTGGTATTGAATGTGTCAGCATAGAACAATTCACCTCGATAGATGCAAAATTACAAAAGCTACAGAGCTTACTCATTTTTTGCGAAAAATAATAATTTTTTTTAAACCAAACCTCTTGAGCAAAGTTTCCCAAATTCGATCCAAATAGTTCTTATTATAAAGTGTATCTGCACATAAAATTTCAGGGTGCCAACTGCAAAACAGCTGCTTAATTACGAAAGTGTTCACAAGCATTTTTCTGGAAATGTCTAAATTTTTTTTAGAACAAACCTCTCTAGCGTTTTTCGCCAAATTTAACCCTAACAATTCTTATCATCTAGTGTATTTGTGCAAAAAATTTTAGTCCGATACTTGCAAAAATACGAATGTAGGAGTGTTAACAAAATTTGTTTGAAAATTTCAAAATTTTTTTGGAAATGAACCTCTTAAGCGATTTTTCTGAAATTCAGTATTATTTTTCATTTTCATTGAATGTATCATCACAAAAAAATTCAGCTCAATACATGCAAAATTGCAAAAGTTAGAGAATTTACAATTTTTTTTTTAAACCGAACCTGTTGGCGATTTTTCCCAAATTCAATTCCAACCGTCCCTATTATAAAGTGTATCTGTACATAAAATTTTAGAGTGATAACTGCAAAATTACGAAAGTTAGACGATCCACAAACATTTTACAAAAAATTTAAAGTCCCGCCAAATTGACAATTATTTTGCAATTTAAACAAAATTTGCACTGAGTATAGGGACATACATGGTCTACTTGTATACGAAATTTCAAGTCGATCGGCCAAACAATTCTCAAGATATATTCATTTTAAGAAAAGCACAAAGCGTACACACACATACATACATACATACACACATACATACGTCCGGACATTTTTTTTAAATGTGTTTTTTGGACGTTTTGGGACGAACATGCTGACATGAAAATCTCGAAAAAAAAATTTTTCATCAAAACAAAGCTTCCTTTATGAGGAAGCAAAAGGTTAATGGTAAATAAATTTTAAAACTTCCTTCACAGGGTAACTACGTTCTCGAGGATGATGCTCTATTGATGTCGGAACAGCCGCAATTCGACACGATTCTCTGCCTCTCGATCACCAAATGGATACATCTGAATTTCGGTGATGCTGGCCTGAAGCAAGCTTTCAAACGCATGCATGCCCAATTACGTCCCGGTGGTGTGTTGGTCCTTGAGGTGCAAGGTTGGCCGAGTTACCGAAAAAAGAAGAATCTTACTGTGAGTTCTGGGGGGAAAAAACCCTGCAAATTGGACATTTGCACATTGCTTCCCCATCTTTATCCATAGTTCACACAGCTTCCTCATAAAGGAAGCTTTGGTAACTATCGAAAAACATGAATAATCAACGTGCAAATTTGCCAAATTCTTTCAAATTTACTTCTTACTAAATTCGATTTTTGCCAAATTCAATAGCGAACAACCTCGATCACTATTTTGAATGTGTACAAAATTTCAGTACAAGATCTCGCAAATAGCCGAAGTTGGAGTACGCTGTTTAAAACAAAAACAAATTTGATAAAATTTTAATCATTCGATAGATTTTGGCCAAATTTAATAACGAACATCCTCGATAGCTATATTAGCTCTGCAAAGTTTCAGTGCAATATGTACAAGTTAGAGCGTTTACGCTATTTTTCAAAAAATTAAAAATTTCATGAAATTTTAATCCCTTGATGAATTTTCGCCAAATTCAATAGCGAAAAAACTTCATAGCTATACTAGTTTCTTACAAAGTTTCACCGCAATATCTTGAAAATTGTGCAAGTTAGAGCGTTTACGCTATTTTTCGAACAATTGAAAATTTGATAAAAATTTAATCTTTCGATCGATTTTTGTAAAATTCAATACCGAAAAACCTTAATAGCTATACTAATTCTGAACAAAGTTTGAATGCAATATCTTGAAAATTGCAAAAGTTTAAGCAAAAACGAAAAAAAATCGATAAAATCTGAACACCCGTTGCAAATGAAACAAAATTTTTTCATAATGAAGGGCAATTCGTGCTCGACAAGTGAGCCAAATTTCAGCTCGATATCTCGAAGCGTTCTTGAGTTAATTATTTACATCTCAAACTCGGGATACATACACACATATACACACTAGGGCGATTTTTTTCCGACTTTTTTTTTCTTTCACTCCCCGAACCTTTTTTGTCGAATAAAAGTCGAAAAAAAATCGTCCGAATACACACACACACACACAAAAACATCTGGAACTTTTTTCTAAATATGATTTCTCCATGTTTTAGAACATTTTGAGCACATTGGCATAAAAATCTCGAAAAAAAAATTGCACGAAAACAAACCTTCCTTTATGAGGAAGCGAAACAATGATATTTCATAAAAATATTTGGGAATAATTTTAATTAATTGAATTAAACGTTTCAGGAGCGGACGTACAAAACCTATCAGAGCATCGAATTTTTTCCACAAAAATTTACACAGTACTTGCTGTCGTCGGAGGTTGGTTTCCACAAGTGCGAGGTCGTCTCGATACCGGCACATCCGTCGAAGGGCTTTCAGCGTCCGATCCAATTGTTCACGAAAGCCGGCACCAGTCCGGTGAATACAACGCCAAACCCGCCCTCGTGCAGCTCACATCGTTTCGTCGGACGCGAACAGATGCTCAAAGATCGCGAACGCATCGCGTTCGAGCGTGATCTTTTCCCTTGGGAATTGCCCAAATTCGACAACTTCTCGGATTTGTCGCAGCGCAGCGCCGAATCGATTGGTCAGTACGAGCAGCTTGAGAATGTTTACGCGCCAAGCGCAACGCCGTGTTACGACACGCCGAGTCACACTGCCGATAGTCAACCCTTCGAGCCGGAAAAAATGTGTTACGTCGACGTGAACGCGAAATCGGAAGTGACCAAAACGGAAACGGCATCGCCGTCTCGGCTCAGAGCCGCGGCAGCCTCATCGTCGAAGAAGCTTCACGAGGCGAGAACAGCGGAGAGCGTGGATCAGAACAATCGAACAATCGAAAAGACCAATATTCTACATGAAAAAAGAAAAATCCGTGCGGAGAAGCTGAACGGTGCAAACGAAAAGACGGAGGATTTCGAGCCAGAACGATCGGAAACAATAAGAGAGGACGATTCTCCGGGCAGTGATAAAACAATCGTGCCGAACTGCGAACTTCCGGCGCGATTGCCCGAAGTAATTGATCCCTCGAGGAAGAGCGAAGAATCACCGACCAATCATCAGAGGAACGAAATTACCGCTCCGATGGAAATCACCGTTCGAGCGAATAATCTCGAAATGGAAAAAACGTAGAAACGTCGAGAGACTGATACTTTCGCGTTATGAGAACAACAGCGGAAACAAACAAAAAAACACCAGTCGAAATGTCGCTGTTGCAGATTCGCTGTGATTCCTAGCCTAATCATTCACAAGCTTATTCGACCTTGGGGCACTCATCGAGAGCGTTGAGTTATCTATACGTCGGTTACGCGTTGATTATTATTTTTTTTCTCTTCTCACTCCCCTCGGAGAATGCTTTTTCGGCGCATTAGCTCCGGACGGAATATTATCAGATATATACATGAGGCAATCCACGCCATTTCGCTCGGCCGTGAACCTGACCTTTTTAAATTTTTTTCATTTTTTTTATAAAATAATATACTATGCAATAAGTATTTTGACCAATTTTTAAATTTTTATCGCATGTATTTCAGAAGTTACAATTTTTTAAAATATCTGGATTTCAGAAATTTCGGAACTGTTCTAACGCCGATATCTCTTGAATTACTCGATATATCGAAAAATGTTTAAAGATCGATTTTTTTCATATTAGTCTACACTTTCATAAAAAAAGGGAACAAAATTCAATCATCGCTGTCAACAATTTTTCAGCGTGTAAAGTGATAATTATTTGTTTAAAAGATGATTGCAATTTTTTATATTTTCGAAAAAATTCTCGAAAATAATATGATAAATTATATGAATTTTAACGCTAGTCCCATCGTGGGTCCATTTTTCCTTCTATTTTTTAAAAAATAAATTCAATTTTTTTCACGAAAAGTTTGAGTGTTTCATGTGAATTACTATAATAATTTTTATTATTAATAATACTCGTGAGTAATAATTATTGTACTTATTTACAATTAGTAATTATAGTGATAATTTTACAATTAGTAGCCCGACCTAATATGTTGAAGAATTATTTTTCCATTACTTTCCTATAGAAGAAACGTATGCATTATAGGAGAATATATGAATGAAACACTTACATATTTTATCTTGAGAGAGTTATAGATATTTATTTTCTCACTCATTTAAAAAGTTTGTTGTTGTTGAGAATAAATATCTATAACTCTCTCAAGATAAAAAAAATATGCAAGTGTTTCATTCATATATTCTCCCATAATGCATACGTTTCTTCTATAGAAAAGTAATGGAAAAATAATGCTTCAACATATTAGATCGAACTACTAATTGTAAAATTATCACTACAATTACTAATTGTGAATAAGTAAAATAATTATTACTTACGTGTATTATTAGTGATAAAAATTATTGTAGTAATTCATACGAAACACTCAAAATTTTCGTGAAAAAAAAATGAATTTATTTTTAAAATAATAGAAGGAAAAATGGGTCCACGATGAGACTAGCGTTAACATTCATATAATTCATCATATTATTTTAGAGAATTTTTTGAAAAAAATAAAAAATGGCAATCATCTTTTAAAAAAATAATTTTCACTTTACACGCTGAAAAAATGTTGATAACGATGATTTAAAAAAAATTTCCCTTTTTTTTTATGAAAGTGTAGACTAATATGAAAAAAATCGATCTTTAAACATTTTTCGATATATCGAGTAATTCAAGAGATATCGGCGTTAGAACGGTTCCGAAATTTCTGAAATCCAGATATTTTGAAAAATGGTAACTTCTGAAATACATGCGATAAAAATTTAAAAATTGGTCAAAATACTCCTTGCATAGTATACTATTTTATAACAAAAAATGAAAAAAATAAAAAATGGTCAGGATCACGGCCGATCGAAATGGCGTGGATTGCCTCATATATATATATATATTTCTTTTTTCATAATTACAATTTCGCGATATTATTCGCTGTGCCAAGTCATGAGCGTTCCCTATTTTTTCCACAGCTATAAATTCCATTACCACGGAAGTTCCGATTGTTCGTAAATAATTACATTTGAAAGTGAGCGAAAAAACTTTGTTATCGATCTCTGTCGCGCCGCTTAGTCGTAATTATTATTATATATTCGTACGTTCCTGAACTAACAACGTGTTAAAAGCAAATACTAATTTCATAGATCTAACCTTCTTCTCTTTGTTAAATTTTCTCCAACGAAGCAATATTCGCCAATCCGGCTTATAAATTGGCCATTTCTTTTTACAAACGCTGACAATCTCGAATTTTTGTCCAGAAAAATCGACCGTGTTCTCGTTTTTGCAATAATTGCGTATTATGATGCTTCCAATGGCTTTGCATGCCGGCTGTGCCTGTGAAAAACGAGAAAAAAAAATATCGCGAGAATTGGCACTTTGGAAAAGAAAAATATAACAAAAAAAACTTTTGAAAAACAAGTTCGTGCCTAAAGTGTTCGTCACTATCGCGATAACCAGCACGTCGCGTGACTCAATCACAGGTTGCTCGACCCAAGACTGACTTTTGGCTTTACAATGAAGGAAAAACCGGGAAAAATTACGAAAAACAACACAATCGAGAGACGAAAAGAAAACTCATGAAATGTGCAAACACGAGAGAAAAAAACCGAAAAACATAACTCGGAAATCTGAATCGATGGAAAGGAAGCTGATGTCTATAATGTACGTATGATGATAATAATGATGTATATTCGCCTTTGATTCATTGCCGATAGCGCGATATAGAACCCGGTAAAGAAATGAAGTTTAAAAAAGTAACAAGAAAAATGTGGATCTTTCGTCCCACGTTGATCGTGGCAAGCGCCACGAATTGTATCATAAAATAGGGCATCGGAATTGTGAAAACAAAGTTTCCAGACTCACCCGATGAATCTTGTACATTATTTGTCGTTTTTATCATCCGGAGACGTCTAAAAATAACCGAAAATTTGTTCTCACAATTCGACGCGACTTATTATTTTTTAAAAAACGGTTCGTCGTTTCGTAAAGAAGTTTTACTTTTTTTTCTCAAAGTTCTTCGCTGAACGAGAGAATTTAATTGGACAGGTTTAGAATATGTGTGTATAGATTTTCACCCTCTTGAAGGATATTACACAGTCGTGCTTTAGATTGTACGATTCGATACTTGGAACGAAAAAAAATGGAGAATGCACGATGATGGATCGATTTGTACTAAAACGAAATCCGACGTTTTCGTTGCATTTGGATGAAAGAGAAAAAAAAAGCATCGATTTATTCGAGAGTGTATATGAGAGTGACCGAGTAAAAACTTCGATTCGATTGCTGAACAAAATTCTTGTTTATTTGTATATTTAACGTATTTAAAAAATCGCGATTATATTCTTTCGTAGTTATTTATTTGAAGAAAATTCGTCTATCGACTTGATACCTGGAAATTCATTCGCATAAAAGGAAAGAAAAAAAGCCTCGGAAGTATTAATGAATTGTGAGTTAGCAATATGATAAGTTTCGTCAAGCAGAAAAAATGGAAAAAGTCTGCAATGCGAGTTGAAAATTTATGGTAAAAGCTGTAATTTCGCGAAAACATAGAGAATTCGCATCTGCGGCTCATGATCAAATGCTAGACGTGTATGAAATATTAGAAATCTTGGAGAAATGTAAAACGAAATTTACACGAGGCGATTTGATCGTCGACAAAGTCGTATAAATTTAAGATTCGCTTTCTATATAAGAAGTTAAATATCGTCTGATGTGGATCGAACGAAAGAACTATATATATACACACGAATGGATTTCACCAGCAAACAAAAAAGTCGGTTTCTGTAAAGTGATGGCGTTCCGCTCGTTTCGCGTATTCTCGACGACCGATTTTTTTTCTTCTTGTTTCGTGAATATCGCGTAAGTACAAACATTTTTACGTACAAATTTTCAAGATCTCGAGTAATTCGAAAAAATTAAGCTGCTCGATCGTGACATCCGATTTTTTGTATTTTTAAAATTCTCTCTTTGAGAGTTGGAAGTCGCGAACGTGAGACACGCTGACAATTTTTAGCACAAAATTGATTCGGGACGCCAATCACTTTGGATAATCGATAATCGAAGAATGGAACAAAAATTTGCAACAGAAATAACAGAGGAATAATGTAGGCCACGTAGAAAGATTCACCACAGAAATGCATGCTGTATAAACAAAAGAAAACAAACGAAAATGTGAGGAATATTAAAAAAATATATATCAAAGGTTCTGGCTATTTGTTTGTTTATTTTCACACAAATGTTGAACAATTCACATCGCGCAATGCAAAATTATAACATTTCATTTTTTCTCTTCCTGTGCTACGTTTAATGATATATGGGTCATTCCATGTCAAATCGACCAATAGTTGGAATCGAACGCTTTCTATTTCGATGACATTCGGTCAGAAGTTTTCTCTTATCATAATACAAAGTTCTATCAACGAAAAGAAATATTTTTTTTTTTTGAAAGTTATGCAAAATTCAAAATTTCTCCTCATTTCAATTTTTCAAGTTTATTTTTTAAATATCTCGAAAACTATTATAGTTACGAAAAAATCGTTCTGGGTTCGTCTTAAGGAGTATACTTAGAGCTACGAAGAAAAAAATATCCCGAAAGAAAAATTTGAAAAATGATGAAATTGGAGAATTTTGAATTTTTAAAAATCGTCAAAATCCACGATCAACATAAAATTTTTTGTTCAACTTTTTTTATATAATACCTTGTACTGATCTTGAAAGATCCTGAAATTTTCAGAATTGTGTTCTGTTTTTTTAAAGATATAAAGTTTTGAATTTTGGTAAAAAAAAATGTTTACCTCTAAGTTAAGTAAAGTGAGCAATCAGGTAATTTTTTTAATTTTGAGCAGTAAAAATTACATGTCTGCTCAACTTGACTGAACTTAGAGGTAAAAAAAAAATTTCTTTACCAAAACTAAAAAATTCATATTTAAAAAAAAACACCTCTCTGAAAATTTCAGGATCTTTTAAGATCAGTACAAGGAAATATATTAGTACAAGGTATTATATAAGAAAAATTTAATGTTGATCGTGGATTTTCACGATTTTAAAAAATTCAAAATTCTTCAAATTCATCATTTTTCAAAAAATTTCCGTAGCCCCAAGTATACTCTTTAAGACGAATCCAAAACGATTTTTTCGTAACTATAATAGTTTTCGAGACATTCGTAAAATAAACTTAGAACATTTAAAAAATGGTGAAATTTTGAATTTTACATAACTTTCGAAAAAAAATTGTTTATTTTTTTTCCTTTGGTAGAACTTCGTTGTATGATAAAAGGAAACTTCTGACCAAATTTCATCGAAATTAAAAGGGGTCGATTCTAACTATTGGTCGATTTGACATGGAATGATTCATATTCGTGATTAACGAGCGTTTTAAAATTGAAATAGTACTTGAAATTTAAAAAAATTACGAAAACAAACAATTTCACCCACCTCGAGGATGTTTATTTTCAAATAAACTTTTACCAATTCATTTTTTTTCCTTAAAGTTTTGATCTGTTAGTCTGGAATTGGAAATTGCCCGAGAAACACGAAACGCGTATATGAAAATAACATTTAAATTTGCCAAATTTTACGCGCATGTTTTTCAATTATTATTTACCTTTGTTTATTTAATTTTCACTCGAAGGTTTCAGTATAACAAGGTACGTTGTTATCCCAGCTACAATCTGCAAAAATTCGTCACTGTGATTTTTCTGCGGCACTAACAATGATAATAAGAAAAATAAATTAAAATAATCACGTTTTGCAAAAGCGGAAGGTCGATTTGAAGAAAACCTCCGGCAGCGGTGAACCAAAAACGGCGCATTATGAGAAATTGTCCGATCGCGAAAGTATCCTTTTGGAAAAATTATACATGCTTAATCAATGCGGTACTTTTTATGTCAATTTTTAAGGATCAAGGCGGTGTGGCAAGGATTTTGATTTTCTTATTAGTTGCATTAGTTTTGGTCCAATACCTCATTGTCCCAGCCAAGATTGGATTGTACGACTCTCGAGTTAACTCGAAATACAGCCGGAGCGAAATTGTTTGCCTGAAATTAGAAAACATAAAGAATCGAGTCAATATTATACATAGAAAAATAGAGATGCAGATCGTACAATTTTGTAATTTTTTTTTCTTTGTTTGCAATTTACAAGTGTCCAGAATTGGGAAAGAGCTATGGAATTATGATGAGTAAATTACTTCTGAATAAATTTGTGAATAATTTCAATAATACCTCGCATGCCGTAAAGTGACTCATCGCCGTCAATCTGATCAACAGCAGGGTGCAGATTATCACCGTTGCGCTGTTCGTAATAGAATTTCCTAACGCTCTATCGAATCCTTGGCTCCAGATCGTGTAAATCCGTGTTACGACATTTATGCCAAGAGTGTAAATCCATAATAACAATTGAATACCGAATATGGAATTTAATTGTTCAATGGCATTGATAAGTTGGGCGTAAAGTATCCAAAATTCGCGAAGACCCATGTCTTTCCTCGGAAATTTGCTCGTTATGACGAATTCATTTGGATCTGACGAAAAGAGCAATTTTTTATAATATAAATTTCCATTTTTATAAATTAATCGTCGTAAGAAATTATATCTCAGGATCTAACCTGCGCAATTGACTGTAACAGTCCTGTAATAATCACTGATACAGTATCATTCATTTTTAAGTGTCAGGGAATTCAGGGAATTAAATATTAGTTAGGTAAAATATTTTTAAAAAAAGTAACAAACGTGAAACAAGAAGCTCTTCTCAAATAAAAAAATCACAACGTTGAAAGAAAAGCAAAATAGTTCTATATCCAGAGTTGCCAGTGCGTCACTATTGTTACTATTGGACACTATATCTTAAAATCGAGTCACAAACGCGACTCTTATTATCGCGATATTCGATAATTGCTTCGTTCAATGTCACATAGTTAATTAGAGCACTGAAAAACAGGTAATAACGGCAAACAATGAGTCGTACTGTACTGACAGTACGACGGCCGGCGTCAGCTGTTCAGTGAGGTACGAGAGCAGCGCGCAAGCACGATCGAGTCGATGGTTGGATCGAAAACTGCATCGCAGCGCGCTCTGTCGGACTGAGACGTAACTTTCGTATATAGGTCAGTGGCGTCAGTGGAATGGGTCAGCAGCTGTTATCGAACGCACGAGACACACCCGCGCTCCAGACGTGGCAAGACGTGACGATTATTCTCGGAAAAAATTCCTCCGTACATTTCTAAGAAATTCTATATACTGACTACGTCACGGAATTCCCTCAAAGGGGTGCGACAATTGCGATAAAAAAGAATGAGATCATGAAAAAGCCATAACTCCCGTGTATTTGATCGTACAGACTTCTTTCAGGCGTCATTCTCTTCGTTTTGACATCGTCTAAGTGTTCTTTTTTTTAGTTTTTTTTTTTGCGAAATCCTTAAGGGGGTGTGCAGAAAATAATTTTTAAACAGCCATAACTCCCGTGTTTTTGATCGGACAGACTTCTTCCAGGCGTCATTTTCTTTGTTTTCAAATTCTCTGAGTGTGTTTTTTTTTTAGTTCAATTTTTTTCGCAATCCTTAAGGAGGTGGGCAGAAAATAATTTTTGAACAGCCATAACTCCCGTGTTTTTGATCGGACAGACTTCTTTCAGGCGTCATTTTCTTTATTTTCAAATTCTCTGGGTGGGTTTTTTTTTTAGTTTTATTTTTTGCGCAATCTTTGAAGGGGATACGCAGAAAATAATTTTGGAACAGCCATAACTCCCGTATTTTTTATCGGACAGACTTCTTTCAGGCGTCATTTTCTTCGTTTTCAAATTCTCTAAGTGGCCTTTTTTAATAATATGAAACGGGGTATACCTTAGAAAATTTACAAAAATCGATGGTTGAACTTTAAAAATCTGCAAAAAATAGAAAAATCATCAGAATAGGATGAACAAAGCGGCGTTTTCTCATATACAAGTCTAATATACATATAAATTAGACCGTGAATAGCTTTTGAAGGATTGAGTTTATCGAAAAATCACAAGAGACCTTTTTCGTAGAACGTTCAATTTCCTACAAGAATACGTATCGATCGATTCGGTACATTGACTTGAAACCGAGATATAAAATTTCAAAGTATGAAAATTTTTTTTCCTATGTTATTTAAATGGGAAGAAATTTGCGATCAGACGTATCTAAATATTTATTTTAAGAGCTCCGCTTTTAACGGGCATATTTTTTCACCTCTATGAAAGTATTTAATATGTTATTTCGAAAAACAAACAATAGTCGCTTGTTTCAATCAGTCTACTGAATACATATTACTGGGCTGGATAGTAATAACTACTGTATCGCTCCAGTAATTTTCACCGGACCGTAATTTGTACTGAGAGCAACAGTAAAATGTACGGTAATCCAGTCCAGTAATATTGTAGAATTACTGGACAGTGGAGAGTACAGTAACCAGTTCAGTAATACTGGAGTATTACTGGATACATCAGTAATAGCGCAATTTCCCAAGGGCTGGAAAGCCTATTTATTTTTTATGAACTAGGTGTGCGAATTTATAATTTTTTGAAATTGCGAAAAAAAAACAAACTTCAACACGTACCTCGTCGAACAGCACGATTCATGTATTCGAATCTTCGATGGATCGACGATACCATGACTATATATTGAAAGATGCCGCAGCAGAAGCCAATGATTGGGCCGTAACTTTGCCATACTCTCCAAAATCTTACGTCATCCACGGAGTGATAATAATATATGCGAACACTCGTGACGAGTCCAACGAGTAAAAGCACGTTTGCCCAAAAAATCACGGTCAATTTTTTCGTCGAGAATCCAGCGAGACCAATCATCGCGTCAAAGTTATTGACATTTTTGACGAATCGACGAAACTTACGATAATTCAACAATGAAAAGAAAAAATGAAGAGAGCAGCTCAGATAAATCAAAACTTTGCCAAAAGTTTTGACATCATCGAGTTTATTGGGCTTCGAATGAAAATCCATTTTTTCAACGATTTTCCAATAAATCGGTAAGAGATAAAGCACATTCACAACGAGCGAATAAACAGTCGCGATAAATGATACTTTCAAATTTCCATTGTAAATGCGATACGGAGCCAGGCCCAGGAATTTGGTGATCAAAAGAACGGGCTTGAGCTCTTCCAGAAACGTCATTTTTTTCCAAGGTCTACCCTTGAACTGTCGCTTATCGGAATCGAAGGTTTACAAGAAAGGGGGAAAAAAAGGTAAAGTGCATTTGTCAAATCACTGAAAATTATGTGAGATCGATATTTTGTGATTGCGCAAAGACCGTCGTGTCTCTAACAACTTGGCTAATGAGGGCAAAGTGGGTAAACGCATAATCGTAAAAAACTGGAACTTGCGCCTAGAGAATCACCAATAGAGTCGTCATCGCTCCGAATATCTGTAAAAAAAAAAAATCTTTCTAATGGAAATCCCAATTCCAAGGATTACCTTTCAATTTCACACTAACCGTTCCAAGAAACGAAAGTTCAACTTCGATTAAGCCAAGAGCCGCTCTGAATTGAAGAGTGTTCAGTATAAAGTGTTGCCCGATCATAAAACCCTCCTGAAAGGAGATTGTGAACGAGTCACTGAAAATCATTGGAATGAAAAATTTCGAAAGTTTTCAGTGTAACATTTCTTACGTCTCTCTCGAACCGGAAGCGTCCTCGAAGAACGCACGATCGCGGTGAAAAAGCCAAATATCCAACAGCATTTGCCTATTAATTGCACGATAAAGCTTCTGATCCAAAATCCATTTTCTTTTTCTTGCTGCACAAAATACGCTTTGTCATAAATTAGAGATTAAAATATTTTTTACTCACGGCGTCGCTTGCGCGCTGACAGCATGCAAAAATGTATATCATAGTGCAAACATCGGGCATCAAATTGTACATCAATTTCATGATACGGATTAATCGAAATTCACCAGTAGGCTCCACAAGCCACGTGTAAATTTTCGTTGTTGCGAAAAAAGTTGATTCTCCGATCCATATTGCCAGAACAATGTCATGAATTGAATTAAAATTCATTGCGGCTGACACGAGATTGCCATGAAGACGGCAAACATCATTCAGACGTAGCGGTCTGCGAGTGCCATTTTTCTCGAAAATTATGCACGGTGCATCTTAAAAAAAATAATTAATAGAATAATTAGAGAATCTAGATTATTAGGAGTGTGCGAATAGCATTCGAATCGAATCGAATCGAATAGTGATATTCGAACCATTCGAATTATTCGAATAATTATTTTTTGCTCTTAAACTGATTGATTTCGATGAAGAAGTTATGTCGTTCTATCGTATATTTAACTTAATCGTAATATTCTTTTCATAGCTCACTACTGAAGTAATGCAAATTTTGATAAAACATAACTTTTGATGAAACATAACCTTTTAATGAAATGTAAAATTTAAAATATTTGTTTAGATATTATGAAAATACATCGTTAAAAAAATTAACAAATAAATTCAATACGCTAATTATTAGTCAAGTGTAACTGAGTTTTTCAAAAGTTTTTATTACATCTTTATCTTTACACTTTTTATCTTTACACTTTTTATTTATCTGCAATATATATGTCTCCCAAATTTTGAAAAAATTTTAACGACAATAAAACAAAAGTCAATCGTTATCTTTAGTTTCTCTTTTTCAGTTTTAACAACTATTGATTGGTAAATAAGAAATGATTTTTTATTGTTATGATTGATGACTTTTTTCCTTCCTCGTTCCGAAATCTGGCTTTATTTTCAACTGCTGACAATGATTTATTCAATAATTTCGACAATGCAAATATTTATTTAGATTTTCATAATAAACAGACATTGCGATAACATAGTCTTTTATTTTTTAAAAGTATTTAGGAGTGTGCGAATATTCTAATTTATGAATTATTCGATTCGATTCGTCGCGAATAATTCGTAAATTCAAATATTCGCACACCTCTGAAGATTGTAGAAAATTATAGAGAATGAAAACATAAAGAAAAAAATTTTTGGCACATTTACAGCTCTAGTATTTATTTCTCTACCAGAAATACATCTCTACCATTTGACAGCTCTCTTATTTTACAAATCCACCAGATTACAATTCTCCGGGTCTCAAATCCTGCGATTTCTTTGGCAAGGCGACTTTGTTTATTCTTCATTGGAGCGGTCTCCAACGTCGGTAAGTTACCGACCTAGTTTTCAAGCCCCGAAGACTTGTATTATGGTAGAGATATTATTTGGGAGAGTTATTATGGTAGAGCTGTAAATGTGTCTATTTTTCTTCTCAAACCTGCTTCGCACAAACTGCCCAGATGTCGTAATCTTCGTTCGATGGAATTGACGACAGCCGTGAATTTCAAAACCATGCTAAACCAACCGGTACTTCGTATCATCGTAAAGTAAATTACGCCGATCATTCCGTACACCGAATGCGATGCATAAGTCGTGATAAAGTATGCACGATGCAGAGCCGGTAATACGAGATACAACCATCCTTTAGCAGTGAGTAATTTCGTTGAAAATTTTACTCGCAACGTTCGATCGTAATCCTCGATCTTGTCAATGACATTTTTCAATTGGTCGATGCAATGAGCTGTCGCGAAACCCTCAATTACGAAGGAACTTGCGGTAATTGCCGATCTAAATATCAATAAAACATTCAACTTGTTGAATGTCCATTCCTTCGATGAATCGAACACGAATGGCCCTATGTAACTCTCAATTAAACGTAAGGCGATACTAATGTACGCGTAAATTGGCCACAATCGTGATTTTGATGGTACACCATTGACGTCGAAATACGGAGATAGACCGAAAATTCGGGCGATGTAAAAGAATGGCTTGACCTCGTCGAACCACGTCATTTTTTTCCGGAAAAATATCGACGAATGCAACGACAAAAAATTTTCCCTCAGTCTTCTACGTACAGAAGTTCCCTTGACATTGCAGAAATACCTGGCAATCATTCGTCCGCGGAATATAATGCGTGTCCTTGAAGTTCTCGTGGCATTTTCCACGCAAATGGTTTTGTAGCGTAAAATGGAAAAAAATAATAAAGATTATCAGACGTGCTGATCCATTACAAAGTTTAAAAGCTTTGTCCAATTGGTACCATAGGAAAATGGTCAAAATTATTTTTTTGCCATTTAAGCGTTCATCGGGTTTGTTCGCAATCGGAAATTGTCTGGGAAATACAAATCGACGGTGGTATGGAAGAACGTGCTATCTCAAATTGTGCTAGAAGAACGTGCCATCTCAAATAATGAGAGAAGAAGGTGCTATCTCAAATTGTGATAGAAGAACGTGCTATCTCAAATTGTGATAGCAGAACTTGCTATCTCAAATTGTGCTGGAAGAACGTGCTATCTTAAACTATGAGAGAAGAACGTGCTATCTCAAATTGTGATAGAAGAACGTGCTATCTCAATTTGTGATAGAAGAACGTGCTATCTCGATCAGTGGGCATGTTTTCATTGATCCGGCACTGAAATTTGGGTACTTCAGTATTTAGGGCACTTTTTCTGTTATGTTATTCAATTTTTTAAAGTGATTTAGCTTCATAAGAGAAAAAAAAGAAGAAAATTTTGAATAAACAACTTTTTTTTAAATTATCAATATATGTTATTTATATTGAATGTTTAGAACAAAGTTTTAGATAAAAAAAATATGTAAAGACATCTCAATGTGCAGGAAAGGTATTTATCTTATTATACAGGATGACCAATTTTTTTGAGTGTCAAAAGAATGACCAAAACGCGTTTTGGAGTAAAAAAAAGTCCGTACTTGTCTGCACATTGACGATGTCTTTACATATTTTTCTACAAAATACCGCAGCTGCAGGTTCTAAAAATTCAAGATAAATAACATATATTGTTAATTAAAAAATATGTTGTTTATTCAAACTTATTTTATTTTTTTCTATTATCGAGCCAAATCATTTAGTAAATTAAATAAGTTAACAGAAAAAGTGCTCTGTATACTAAAGTACCCCAAATTCCAGTACCGTAACAATAAAAACATGTCCGCTGATCGAGATAGCACGTTCTTCTCTCATAATTTGAGATAGCACGTTCTTCTAGCACAACTTGAGATAGCACGTTTTTCTATCACAATATGAGATAGCACGTTCTTCTATCACAATTTCAGATAGCACGTTTTTCTATCACAATTTGATATAGCACGTTCTTCTCTTATAATTTGAGATAGCACGTTCTTGTAGCACAACTTGAGATAGCACGTTTTCCATACTGCCGTCGAAATATCCTATTTGCGGCTATTTAATTCCTCGCAAGTTCGATATTTCGATAATTTCGAGACACCAACTTTTTAGAAGAGGGTAATCGTAACAATAGGATTTTCCATTGGAGAAATACTGCTATGGAGAAATTATAAATTTGTTCGAGAAGTATTTTATTCGTGAGAGCGCAATAAGTACAGGACGTATACTTGTTTTTTTTCTGCGTTTCAGGCAGGTTTTCAGGCAGATCGAGGATTCGGGCTCGATCGATTTATCGAAAATCAAATCTACCGATAACTATATATATGTATATATATATATATTTATAATATTTTATACGTTATGTGTATGCGAACGAAAGTGGTGAACGTACTTGTTAAAATGCAACGTGTCGACCAGCGACACATTTAATTTTTCGTGCGTGCGAGACTAATTCCTAACAACGAGAGTCCCAAGTTTCCAAAGGTCGATTTCAATTGTTTACTCCTGTTAAAAATTACCATTTGGGATAATTATTAGAAAAACATTATAAGTATGATATTCTAATTGTATTCAAACTAAACATTCTATTAATTGTAAATTTTGCTCCAAGAAAATGAGAATCAATCCCCTTAATTTTAACTTATAATGTTGTAATTGAAACCACTACAATTACACATTTTTGGAAAAAAATTATCGCGAGCAATTTGTAATCTCTCGTTACAATTTTTCCCAATTCCGACTGATCTTTGTTTGTTTATCCCGCATCAACTGGATGGAGAAAATTATTTTTATACATTTGTCATCGTGGGTATACCCTCGCTGTTGGTGCTTCGTTTTTATTTTAGCCTCGCCCTTACGAGAGTGCACTGACGCTGAAATTCGAATTAATGGAGTGCCTTCGAAAGCTAATCTCACAAAACTGATTATTCAGCTATACGGAAGGGACGCCCGCACCCCTCTAATATTTCATCTTCATCACTCGATCTCGTCGCAGATAATTAATTAACCGTTTATAAATATAGATATATATATACACACTAGACTGATTTAAAAAATGCGTCTATTTTTTGTTTTTCGAAATCCACTATCAAATACTATCGGGAAGGTGAAAAAAGATGCCTGTCAAAAGCAGAGCTCTTAAGGATGTTGAGTCCCAAATCGCAAATGATGAGAAAATTCTGAAAATTTGGTATGTTTTTGGATGAATTATTTAAGAGGTCGTGTAAAAATTTCACGACGATGAGGAAGCTCGTTATCGAACAATTAACATTAACAAATTAAATTAAATTAAATGTAGTCTTATGGAAACTGGTCTAACTTTGCGATAAGTTTTTTTTTGACCTCTCAATTTTTTAATACCTACACTATATTGAAAGCAAATTTAATATGTTTTTACATGAAGTATTCAGGAGGTCGTGTAAAAATTTCACGACGATTAAGAAACTATTTATTGAACAATTAACATTAAAAGATTTCATAGGGACTCAACATCCTTAATATAAATATTTAGATACGGCTCATCGCGAATTTCTATTTCCCATTTAAATAAGACAGGAAAAAAAATTTCAAACGTTGAATTTTTATACATCGACATTAAGTCAATGTTGATAGCTTGATACAAAATGAACGATACTAATTCTTGTAGAGAATTGAACGCTCTACAAAAAAGATCACTTATGATTTTTCGACAAACCCACTCCTTCAAAAGTTATTCAAGGTTAGAGTTAAATTTAGAGTAAATTTCACTTTTTTCCGGCTAAATGTTATGAATTATTACTAAATATCGTGAAATCTTTCTTAAAAAAAGTTTAAATCACAGTAACATAAATCACCTAATTTTTAAAGAAATGACCAACAGTAGTTCACACATATTCACAGTCCAACATATATATGGGGCATTCCGTACCAAGTCGACCTGAGTGTGATCCTCGACCTCGCTGATTTCATTTAGGATTTTTCATATGATTCTTCCAACTCAAAATAGCATAGAGAATTTTTTTCAGATTTTTACGACCAAATTTGAGTACGTTATAATTTTTTGAACATTTTTTTCGAAAATCTCGAGTGCCGTAATTTAAAAATCTGAAAAAATTCTCAAAAATCCGGTGTCAAAAATGAAAATTTTTGACCCAAAATTCATGATGTCCAGGCTTTCGCTTCCACCTCGATTTTAGGTTTTTATGAAGAAAACGTAAAAAAAATAGATGCAGAAATTAAACAACTATTTTTGGAAATTGTTGGTTAACGAGAAAAATATTCAAGCCATTTTTCACGGTAGATCAATTTCTGCATCTATTTTTTGTTTACGTTTTCTTCATAAAAACCTAAAATCAAGGTGGAAGGAAAATCCTGGACATCATGAAAATTTTTGACCCCGGATTTTTGAGAATTTTTTCAGATTTTTCAATTACGGCCTTCGAGGTTTTCGAAAAAATTTTCAAAAAATCATAATGTACTCAAATTTGGATTTAAAAATCTGAAAAAAAATCTGAATTCTATTTTGAGTTAGAAGAATCATATGAAAAATCGTAAACGAAATCAGCGAGGTTGAGGGTCACACTCGGGTCGACTTGGTATGGAATGCCCCATATATATTATACCGTGAATCACTTTTGAAGGAGTGAGTTTATCGAAAAATCATAAGAGATATTTTTTGTAGAGCGTTCAATTCTCTACAAGCGTATGAATCGTTCATTTTGGTACATTGACTTGAAGCCGAGGTATAAAATTCCAAAATTTGAAATTTGTTTTCTTGTGTTATTTAAATAGGAAATAGAAATTCGCAATGAGCCGTATCTAAATATTTATATTAAGACTCCGCTTTCAAAATGCATCTTTTTTCACCTCACCGAAAGTATTTAACAGGAGATTTCGAAAAACAAAAAATAGTCGCTTTTTTGAATAAGTCTAATACACACCCACACACACGCACGCACGCACGATATACACATTTATATATCGCAAACTTCGTTCGTTTATTTCACTCGCCTTCTCCAAGATGGCTATTTTCCCAAGGATCAAAAACCAATTGTTTCCAAAACGTTCATTGAACAAACCCTTCGACAAAAACCTCTATCCCAATCGAAGTTACATCGCTAATCAGGATTGATATTTTCCAGAATCAAAATGCAACGCTCGAGAAATTACCAAAGTCAACATTGAGCCTACAAAATCCTGAAAAACGAATTAAAAAAATTATTCACACACCCACACATACATACTTAAGACGTATACAGTATTGTTTAATCTAAACGTTGATTTAACGCATTGTAGGCATGATTGTTGTCGTCTTGATGATATATCGCAGTTTGTGTGCGTGTGTGTCTGTGTGCGTCTTTGAACATTGCAACAATAACACGATTGTCGTGAATCATGCTGCAAAAAAATGTACCATCCGTGTCATTTTCTTTCCCCTCCAAATTTTAACGAACAGTCCACGCGACGATAACAATCGAATAGTCCCTGTTAAACGATGAAATTGGGGAAAATGGGCCCAAGTTGTTTTTTTTTTTACTTCGCGACTAATTTGGCCGGTCCAGAGTGTGGAATAAATTTCTGGGAGATTGGAAAATCAACGGGACTGTGAGAAACGGCAGTTACGCCCGTCTCGATCGTCAAATCGAGTCGGCTATCATTTGTCTTTGCGTGTCTGTGTGTGTGGATGTGTGAATTCCATTGAAGCGCCATTTTTGGACGCCATTGGAATTCCCAAAATTCGTTGTCCTTCGTCTCGATGAATTTCTTCGTTCCGTTCATCGCATCAATTAACGTTATAAAAATGTTTCCCCAGCGCAAAACTTGGCGCGTAAAATCGAATCCTCTCACTCGTCGACGAGCTCCCACAGCATAAGGGCAGCGTCGGTGCCACCGACGGTCACGACGTTCTGATCGTTGTAGAGAAAACGCGCGCAAGCGACCAACGAGCTGTAAACCTTCTCCTCGACGTATTCGGCCTTTGCACTCGTGCAGGGATAACGAAATAGCCGAAGATAGCCCTCGGCGTCACCGCTGACGAGCATATCGTGAGCGGCCGAACGACTCGACGTCGTCAGGACGGTTGTCAATGGATAATAACGATTGTTCCACATTCCTGAGACATTGAGAAATGAGAGAAATTCGTGAAAAATAAATGTACAAGGCAAATGTCTCGAATATGATGACCTTATAGCTGCGCTGGTCATTAAAACACTTAATGGACTTTTAATGAAAAAGTAATGCATTAACCATTAAAATTTAATTGTTAATGGAAATAATTTTCATTAACCATTAACATTTAATGGTTAATGAAAATCCAAATGCATTCAAAAAAGTAATGCATTATTTGCAACCCTGTCCATTACAATGTAGTGTGTAAGAAAAAATTTCCATTACCCATTACAATGTAATGTGTAATGCACAATACTTTGATTGCAATTTTGGGAATGGAAAAATATAGATGAATAAATTATTCCAATTCATTGATTTAGGACTTAGATTTTCAGGTACCTTAAATTCTAAAAAGCATCTATATCATAATTCTAAAAAGCATCTGTATTATTATTGCAATGTAATGTGTAATGGACAAAATTTTGATTGCAATTTTCGGAACGGAAAAAGATAGATGAATAAATTATTGCAATTTTGTGGTACATTATATTGACATAGGACTTGGATTTTAGAATTAGACTTAGATTTTTAGAATTATAATATAAAAGCTTTTGAGAATTTAAGGTACCTGAAAATCTAAGTCCTAAGTCAATACAATTTAATGCAAAACTGCAACAATTTATTCATCTATATTTTTCCATTCCCAAAATTGGAATCAAAGTTTTGTCCATTACACATTACATTGCATTGGAAGGGCAGGGTTGCAGATAATGCATTACTTTTTTTAATGCATTTACATTTTCATTAACCATTAACATTTAATGGTTAAGGAAAATAATTTCTATTAACCTTTAAATTTTAATGGTTGATGGAAATAATTTCCATTGAAAATTTTTTATTGGTGAATGAAAATGCAAATGCATTAAAAAAAAAGTAATGCATTATTTGCAACCCTGTTCATGGATCAGTCCAGTAAAGTACTGTAACCAATCCAGTAATTTTAGAGTATTATTGGACACTCTAGTAATTATCATTGTGTTTTCCATGAATTAAAACTGAATTTTTCCCATGCAGAAGTATTCAAAATCATCTCAGAGTTGACATTATTATTATTATTATTATTATTATTATTATTATTATTATTATTATTATTATTATTATCATTATTCTTATTATTACTATTATTATTAAACGACAATACGTTAAAAAAAGATTATTGAAAAAAAAATCATTGAAAAAAATTAACAAAATTAAAAAATCGAAGGAATTAATTAGCTAAAAATATTTTTCTATACTTACCGGAAACCATGTAGCCAATCGTACAATTGTGAGTGTACCATTTGACGTCCTTCATAACGAGAGGACTCTTCTCCGAAGACAGTGCTTTCACGTCCCCTTGAAAGACACAAAATTGAGAAAAAAATATCGAAAAATCGTTGAGCAAACGACCTTGTCGCGTGATAAAAAAAACAACGACTCACAAAAAACAAGATCATAATCCTGCGTGACGGTCTGTAGGAATCTGCTGTCCGAGCTCCAGTCCAGTTGAACGAGTGGCTGAGTACCGCGAATCTTGTTGCTCTTTTTGTACGAAAAACCATCGCGGGATACACGAAAGATATAGACGCTGCCGTTTTGCGAGCCCATTGCCACGATTTCACCGGCTGTGAAGAAGTTGGTGAAAAGGTCAGTTTGGATGCAATGAAAAAAATTGACCAAAGACAGAGAGGATCGTTGAAGAAAAATCAAAACACTCACTGGGATTATAGCCGATACACGATAGAGGAGACCCGCAGACTCTGAGAGTCGCCACGGCGGCGCCAGTGTCGGCGGCGAGTACAAGAAGATGACCCTCCGATGATCCAGCGGCCAGGGCAACGCCAAATGGATGGAACGCTATGCAGATGCATTCGAATCCAACCTGATGAATAATTTGCAAATTTTAGTTCCATTGATCGTCATGTATAAATTTTTACTGCTAAAAATGATAAAATTACATGATTGCTCAACTTTACTTAACTTAAAGGTGAACAAAAAAAATTTACCAAAATTCAAAAATTGATATTTTTGAAAAAAAACACCTTTCTGAAATTTTTTGGATCCTTTAAGATTATATTTTAAAAAATGGAACCAAAAATTTAATGTTGATCGTGGATTTTCACGATTTTTGAATAATTCTCCAAATTCATCATTTTTCAATTTTTTTTTCGGAATATTGTTTTTCGTAGCCCCAAGTATACTCTTTAAGACGAACCCAGAACGATTTTCTCGTAACTATAATAGTTTTCGAAATATGTAAAAAATAAACTTGAAAAATTCGCGAAATTTTGAATTTTGCAGAACTTTTGAAAAAATGTCTCTAATTGTTTTCCTTTGGTGGCACTTCGTTTTATGATACTTCGCCAGACGGGAAGAAAATTTTAGTTGGACGAAGAGCCCCTTCCCCTCACTTTTCAACCATATGAGAACGCCAAGTGAGGAGAGATTGAGGCGGGAGGGAGGGACGAAAATCCCAAAAAAAAATGTGGGACAATATCGCGCCTCACGCTTAGCAATGATGCGCCATCCTAACTCGCGTGTGTGACGTGTAGCGTTCGATTCCGCGCCTAGCAAAGACGCCGCGCCATTCTTACTCGCGTGTATGGCGTGTAGCGTTCGATTTCGCGCCTAGCAAAGACGCCGCTCAATCCTTACTCGCGTGTATGGCGTGTAGCGTTCGATTTCGCGCCTAGCAAAGACGACGCTCAATCCTTACTCGCGTGTATGGCGGGTAGCGTTCGATTCCGCGCCTACCTAAGACACTAAGTTTAGTGCTCAAAATTACAAAATATGTATGATTGCTCAACTTTACTCAGCTTAGAGGTCAAAGAAATTTTTTTTACCAAAGTTCAAGAATTCATAATTTTGAAAAAAAACACCTTTCTGAAAATTTCAGGATCTTTTAAGATCAGTAAAAGGTATTATATAAAAAAAAATGAAACAAAAATTTAATGTTGATCGTGGATTTTCACGATTTTTTAAAATTCAAAATTCTCAAAATTCATCATTTTTCAAAAATTTTGTTCAAATTTTTTTTTTTTTTCGTAGCCCTAATTATACTCTTCAAGACGAACTCAGGACGATTTTTTCATAACTATAACAGTTTTCGAGATATTTAAAAAATAAACTCGAAAAAATTGTAAAATTTTGAATTTTGCATAACTTACGGAGGAAACAAAATTTCATTTTTTTTCCTTAGGTAGAACTTCGTTTTATGATAAAAGAAAGACCTAATTTAATCGAAATTGAAAGGGGTCGATTCGCAACTATTGGTCAATTTGACATGGAGTGACCCATATATTTTATTAAAGAAAATCGAGAAACCTGCGTGGTCCAGAGTAGCTTGTGCCTTCTCCAGAGTGCGATATTTTTGTCATGTCCAGCGGTGGCGAAGACTTCGTCGTCCGGATGGACAGCCAAGCCCCAGAGTTGCCTTCCATGGCCAAAAACGACCTGATTGAATCGCCTCTGCAGCGAACCCTCGACGATATTGTTTCTCGTCGTGCCGACGTAGATATTGCCGTCGTTTCGACCGGGTCGTTGAGGATAAATACTCCGCACACCTCCCGCGGTCTCCGGCAACTGGATCGACAAAAAAAAACGATCGATCAATCCCGAATCCCTTCTCTATCGATCAATTCGATCTCTCGCTCATTGTCGAGCTCACGACAATTGTGCATAATCGCGTGACGACCGACAACAAGAATAGGCCTCGATTGTTTTGCGGTCACAATTATATGTATATAATCCATGTGTGGATAAAAAAAAACTCCGGTTTAAAATTGGGCCAAGCTCTCGTACCTTCGTGTCCGTAATGCGCTTGTAATTCTGCAACGAATCCCAAGCGGCGATTTTACGATCTTTCTCACCGCCTGAGAGCAGCGTACCCTCCGATAGCATTACGAGGGAGCTTATTCCCTTGTTGTGGGCCTCGAATTCCATACGAACGAAATACGCGCCGTCAGCGTCGACCGAATAAACGGTGATGAATCCATCGCTGTCGGCAGTAACGACGTCACCGTCTTGCTCGAATTGTATGCTCGTTACGTGAGTTCGCGATGGCTGTCGACAACAAGAGTGTGGAGTAAGCGATAGATTTTCGGAGGAGTGAAAATTAACCTTCTGTGATCGCACGGGGTCAGAACGACCCCACGACTACTTTTCTTTTTTCTTCTTTATAATTTTTTTTAATTTGTTTGATTTTTTATAAACTAATTTTTAATACATCAACTATAATGTTCGAAGGATGTTCCGTAATTTTTTGAGATTTTTCCGACCGATAGTTTGATCACGATACTTGTTCAAAAATAGACAAGGTCGACCCAGATAAGTGTGACCATGGAGGGTTGATCAACAAAACGTGGCACTAGAAACTCACGGGCTTTATGATATCGGTTCGCTCGAAAAAACCGTCCTTCCGACGATTCCAGAACGTCAAATGTCCGCGACCGTGAGTTATCAATAAATTATCATCCAGCGGATGGAAAGCAGCCCCAGTTAGATCCTCTTGCAGCGTCTTCGATGCGAAACAGAGAATAAAGAAAACCATTTTCCTTCAATTTTTCCAATTTATATTCCAACAATATTGAGGGTGAATTATTTTTTTAAATATTCTCGTACCGCAACTTTACTAAGCAAATGGTCCCACTGTCATTGCCATGAATTAATACTGACGTTTTTTTCCGTGCAGAAAAAAATCGTTGTTCAAAATTTTGTTAGGGTTGAAAGTATTAATATTAATCGGCAATACGTTAAAAAAAGATTAATGAAAAAAATTAACAAAATTAAAAGATTCAAAGGAATTAATTAGGTGGGGATGTTTTTGAGGGTGAAATAATTTTAGTTAATTAGATGAAGATGTTTTTGAGGGTGAAATAATTTTAGTTAATTAGATGAAGATGATTAGGTGAAAAAGTTAGGTGAAGGTGAATTGGGATTAATTAGGTGAAGATGTTGATGAAGGTGAAATATTTTTTTAAATATGCTCGTACCGCAACTTTACCAAGCAAATGGTCTCACTGTTATTGCAATGAATTAATACTGACGTTTTTTTCCGTGCAGAAAAAAATCTTTGTTTAAAATTATCTCAGGGTTGAAAGTATTAATATTAAACGACAATACGTTAAAAAAAGGTTAATGAAAAAAATTAACAAAATTAAAAGATTCAAAGGAATTAATTAGGTGAAGTTTTTTTTGAGGATGAAATCATTTTAGTTAATTAGGTGAAGATGTTGATGAGCGCGAAATATTTTTTAAAATATTCTCGTACCGCAACTTTACCAAGCAAATGGTCCCACTGTCATTGCAATGAATTAATACTGACGTTTATTTTTTCATGCAGAAAAGAATCTTTGTTTGAAATTATCTCAGGGTTGAAAGTATTAATATTGAACGATAATACGTTAAAAAAAGATTATTGAAAAAAAATTAACAAAATTAAAAGATTCAAAGGAATTAATTAGGTGAAGATGTTTTTGAGGGTGAAATAATTTTAGTTAATCAGGTGAAGATGATTAGCTGAACAAATTAGGTAAAGGTGAATTGGGATTAATTAGATCAAGATGTTGATGAGGGTAAAATATTTTTTTAAATATTCTCGTACCGCATCTTTACCAAGCAAATGGCCTCACTGTCATTGCAATGAATTAATACTGACGTTTTTTTCGTGCAGAAGAGAATCTTCGTTTGAAATTATCTCAGAGTTGAAAGTATTAATATTGAACGACAATACGTTAAAAAAAGATTATTGAAAAAAATTAACAAAATTAAAAGATTCAAAGAAATTAATTAGGTGAAGATGTTTTTGAGGGTGAAATAATTTTAGTTAATCGGGTGAAGATGATTAGTTGAAAAAATTAGTTGACGGTGAATTGGGATTAATTGGGTCAAGATGTTGATGAGGGTGAAATATTTTTTAAAATATTCTCGTACCGCAACTTTACCAAGCAAATGGCCCCACTGCCATTGCCAAACGGAGAGAATGGCTTCTCTTCCGGAATCCACGACTAAAACGTAACTTCCGCCATTCTGCAACAAAAAAAAAAGCGAAAAAATCGAATTATCGATTTCCTTGGCACATAAATTCACATCGGGATCGATGATTGAAATCTTACCAATTGAGAAAACGCCAGAGCAGAGACACCCATCTGAAATTCCGTCATACCGAAGACGTAGAGAGTGAGAAGCGTCTCGGTCGACCAGATGCGAACGTGAGGCTGGGCCTTTCTGTGTCTTCCGGCTCTCTGACCCGACGCCACGAGTTCGCGACTCGGATGAACCTCCATGCAAGTTATGTCCTCGGTATGACCGACGTAATGACGCTGCGCGTTCTCTTCGCGATCAAAGAGAACGGCAACGGCCGCCACGTAATAGAGAAGCTCGCCACTCGGTAATACCCACAAATTTCTTCTGGTATCCGTGCCCCTGTAACCGTAGACCCATTCGAGCTGAAGCTTCTTTTCCGGCGGTGAATTGTCCACCGGTGGCAAATGCGATGGCGGATAAAACGAGCGTCTCAGACCTCGAATCGTCACTCGAGCTGGCTCTTCGCGGAGCACTTCGACGACGCTGTAATCTATTTTGATTTTTTCCCCCATAAATATGAATTATTAACCAGGGTCGCAAATAATGCATTACTTTTTTGAATGCATTTATATTTTCAATAATCATTAACTCTTATTGATTAATTTAAATAATTTCCATTAACCATTAAATGTTAATGGTTAATAGAAATTATTGCCATTAACCATTAAATGTTAATGATTAATGGAAATTATTTCCATTAACCGTTAAATGTTAATGGTTAATGGAAATTATTTACATTAACCATTGAATGTTAATGGTTAATGGAATGACAATATTTTTTTTCGATTTTGACTAACGATTATGGTGTATAGAAATTTCGATTTTTCCTTGTCGCAATGAAAAATATAAGTATTTAACGAAGCAATGATTCACCTAAAATTTGAGTCTTTGAAAAAAAATGATAATGAAAATCTAAGTGGCCTGCACGCCCATTAATTTTTTTTTTTCAAGAACCTAAATTTTGGGTGAATCACTGCTTCATCAAATACTTATATTTTTTGTTGCGACACGGAATAATCGTAATTTCTATATCATGATCGTTGGTGAAAATTGAAAACAATATCAAGTCATTTGAGTGACCTCTAAAATTTTTTTTTCAAAGTTGAAATTTTTTGACCGTTACTTTTTTGATACGTACTAACAGCTATCAAACCCAATGGGAGAAAAAATATCGATTTTGATCGCATCACCCGATTGCAGGGTTGCGAAGTTTTTAATGAAAAAGTGATGCCTTAATCATTACTTTTTTAATGGTTAATGGTTAATGAAAATTATTTCCATTTGTCATTAAAAAAGTAATGATTAATGCATTACTTTTTCATTAAAAATTTCGCAACCCTGTTATTAACATTATCTATAATCATTGATAGAATTAATTAAAATCAGAATTCGAATTAAAAATCTGTTTAATTTTACACTGAGAAAAAAGTTCAGTTAAAACAACTAAATCCATTTAGTTGAAAAAAATTTAGTTGATTCAATATTAATTTGTTTGAAATAATAAAACTATGATTAATTCAACAAATGGATTTGGTTAACCATAAGATATTAGGTGAACGAAATTATTTGGTCAATTTCCAGATACAGTTTAGTCCAATTTACACGTTACTGAGTTGCTGTACAGAAATATTTCGTTGATTTCTAGTATATTTTAACTAGATAAATTTAGCTGTAACAAAAAAACAATTCGTATTTTCAATCACACAATTTATTTGGTACAAAGATATTTATTTGATTGAACTGAAACTTTGTCCATTCGAGCAACGATTTAACCGATTTAACTAAAACTTCCACTGTATCTTTGTTGAATTACCAAAATGATCTCGTTGAACGTCCGGAAACAAATATTTGGTTGAGTCAAACAAACTTGTGCATTTTCAACAAAAAAAATGTCTCAGTCTATGGTACAAGGTAAAAACCTACCATTGACTCTGACGACCTCTGCTTCAGGGGCATAAAGAGCGCGGGGTCTGCTTTTGCTACGGGCCCTCCTCTGTCGTCCAATTTCCTCGGTAGAACCGGCCATTTGTACAGTCGTTGGACCGCGGGATCTCGATCTTCTCGCTGGTGACGATGCGATGGTCATTGCACCTCCACCGATGCCCATTGACGTTGCACCACCGCCGAGATAAAAGGTATCGACATCGGCGAACTCATTTCTCAATTGAGAGAAGCTTCTAACCTAGGGACGAACGATCGAACAAGAAGGTTCGATGATTGAACCAAATTTCTCACAGAGGTCCGATAATTGCGTGGAATAATTGATATATTACATTCCAATGGGGAGTGCCTCGAACACTACCTATATATATGGATATTAAAAACGCATCGTCCTGCGAGGTAGGAGCATTTCCAATGCTCGTGCAAGTGGAAATTGGCCAATTTGTAATTCATATGGGCTCGTGACCTAAAAGGTACGGATGAATCTCTGACCTTTTTCTCGCGCGAGGGCTCAAACTCTTTCGCCGCTGTTTCGATTATGGCCTCTGCATATATTCTCAATATCGTGTCTTCCCTTATATATACTCGTTATCAGGACCTTTTTTGAAACGCGTGGGCGCGACACGATACTCGGGGGTGCAGTTTGATCGACTTTTTTCTTGCCCTTCGCTGTCTTGCGTCCGCGATATCGACAGGGCCCCTTCAATGGTACATCAGCAATTGACCTATCGATGTTTCGATGTATATTTCGTGATGCGGGGATATAAAACAGCGGCGCGTGCCCGTTGGAACGACTTCCCGGGGAAGAATCTCTTTTTTTTACTGCCGATTAGGTTTAACTCTTGGATCGTGATTTTTGACGGAATATCCGCATTACTATTGATTTCAGAAAATTCGGCGGTCAAGAAAAAACTCATTTAAAGGGTATTTTACCATTTCCCGCTATTTTTGGGTTGTTAATGGCAAAATAGCACAGTTAGGGAGAATATATGATCAAAGGGGGTGCCGACCGACAATCGTGCGGATTACACCTCGTTATATGTATGTATTTTCTAAAGAGGGGCCTTTTGCCAGGCCGCGACCTTATTCCATCTCGTACACATCGCGTTTGGCCGTACAACGCGGCAAAACGCGCGAGTAGCCGACCCCGATCGTCACGCCTCTCGTCTTTGCCCCTCGTCGCCGAGTTTGCCGCTCCAAAACCCGCTAAACCCTTCGTACAATGTATACACCCTCCTCCCTCCTCGCTTTTCCACGCTGGACAGGTCAGCCATGCATATTTATGAAAAACATTATTCAAACTGATTTTATATAAGGACGATACCGCGCGCGGCGCCGCGCGTCTTCCTCGCATTAGCATAAATAAATGATAAACTTTTGAAGGCGAACGCTCCGGCACCCCCAGAAATTTGTACGTATAGATTCGTACACGTATATGAATCGCTGATGGGTCGAGGTGACACGGATCATTTATTTCACACCGTGAAAATCTCAGATCCAGAAAGAAAAATGTTAATATCGTGATTGATTGATTTTTTTGAATCTTCCCAGATTACATTTAAAAATTGAATGACCGTTCGAATCATTAAGGCGGTATTTTGGTCTAGATACATACATTTTGAGCTCGATAAATGAAAACAAAATTATTTAATCAGCAAAGGTGACCCGATTTGACGTTTCGTGGTAACTGCTTATCGTTTTTGCTAAGACGCGCCGCTTTATGCGTAAGGGCATAAAAAATTCAAAAACCGTTGAATCTCAAAAGGTAAAGGCGTTTCAGGTTCCTCAGAAAATTTCTTACAAATAACAATTTTTTAACAATTTTTTAAGCTAATTATTTGTTAAAAAATACGGTGTTCGATCATTGGGACATAGAAAATGCAGTGTGTCCCAATTATTGAACACTCGAATTCTCCAAGATCCAAGACAAATCGTGTGAATCGGATTTATTTAAATAAAAACTGTAAGTTCCTGAATAAACTTATCTTTATTCTTTTAATAATAACTCTAAGATCGTCAAACATATTTTTTATTTTTTATTTTCGTGCAATAAACATAAAAAGAAAAGTAAAAAAAGAATATAACCTAAATGTAACCTAAAAATGTGAATGCAATGTTCAATATTTTTTGCTCTCCGATATTTCAGTCGAATAACAAGAAAGCTGCGAAAAAATCAAACAAAAACAGAACAGAAAAATAAAACAAAGTTCGAGTTGAAAATAAAAAAATAAACCAAATGCGAATGAACCAAAAACCTGTCAAAAGAGACTAAATATATATTTTTGTATTCTTACATGGTTAATAAAAGATTATTTTAGTATTTAATGTTGCTTTTATTTCTTAATATTGTACCCAAAATAATATTTACATAACGGAAAAAGAATTCTCGAGGGTGTTCAATAACTGGGAACTGCCTGTTCAATATTAGGGACATAGGCACTTCCAGTGTTCAATAATTGGAACATTTGCATGCTTCACATTATTATTCTTTTTTTTTCATTTGAAATCATTAAAAAATAATTTAAAGAGTGATTTTTCGAAAATAAACATATCAAAGTATCATTTGAACATGAAAAGGATGGTTTTTTTTCTTGATTTTATATTTTTTTCTCACCGAATTCAATCCCCAGATCCTTGGCTGTTCAATAATTGGGACATTTACCTCATGCAATTGCAAAAATAATTGATTTTTCTAAAATTTTAGACCCGAATACCGCTTTAAGATTAAATTAATCATCGAATGGTTAATCGTAATTTAACGATAGGACAACAGATCACGCATGTCCCCCTTCTTTCAACCAGACATTTTGCTAAAGACACGGTTTACCGTCCAATTGTACAAAAACCGTTTCTGGTCTTGTTTCTCACAGAAAGTATATTGGTAACGTATACTGACCTCCTGTCCCGAGACGGTGAACATTCTCTTGGCCCCGTTCATCTTCAGTACTTGACCCAGGTCCTCCAAGACTTCCTCGAATGGCTGTGACGTACGTAGATTCAGCAAGACTCGACACTGCGCAAATACATTTGTATTGCCGAAAGAACAGTCACGAAAAAAATGTTCCTACACTTCATGCCTTTTCGCAAAATTCTCAAGCATTTTAGTAATCGTTGAATCGATAATTGGAGTAAATTTGGTTGAAAATGGTTGAGAAATTATTGAAAAGAAATGGTGGCGTATGTGGGCCAACCTGAACGGTGTGATCGAGGTTGTTAACGATTCTGATGACTCGGCCGGACGATGGTTTTCCACCACCCGGTGGTGGTGCTTCCTCGGTGATTGAGGCTTTCCTGCTCAGACTCGCTACCGCCGGTGGTCGACTCTGCCAACCACCGCCGGTACCGACGACGCTTCCTCGACTACCCTCACCACCACCAGCTCCGCCTGTTCCACCTGGCGCGGTGTACCACGTATTGCTCTTTTTTCCATAGCTCGCCGGCTGTAATTTTCATTCCAACAATTACGAATTATGTTTTACAACTGCCGATGATTTTTCAAAAATGGTATAATACAACGAAAACAGTATTGAGTCATGGACAGCACAGTGGTAGTTGGGTCCATGTCAATCCATGTCATCCAATTCCATGTCAAATCGACCAAGAGTTCGAATCGACCCCTTTCAATTTCGATGAAATTTAGTCAGAAGTTTTCGTTTTCAATAAAACGGAGTCCTATTAGAAGAAAAAAATTAAATTTTTTTTACAAAAGTTATTCGAAATTTACAATTTCACATTTTTTCAAATCTTTCAAGTTTATTTTTCAAATATCTCGAAAACTATTATAGTTACGTAAAATCCTTCTGAATTTGATTTGAAGAGTATACTTGGGGCTACGACATTTTTTTTTTTTTAAATGATGGATTTGGAGAATTTTGAATTTTCGAAAATCTTGGAAATCCAAGTTCCATATTTTATTTTAGGTTCTTTTTTTTTTATATAATACCTTGTACTGATCTTAAAAGATCCTGAAATTTTCAGAGAGATGTTTTTTTTTTCTTCAAAAATATAAATTTTTGAATTTTTAAAAATCGTGCAAATCCACGATAAACATTAAATTTTTTTTTCAACTTTTTTAATATAATACCTTGTACTGATCTTAAAAGATCCTGAAATTTGCAGGATGGTGTGTTTTTGTTTCAAAGATAAAATTTTTTGAATTTTGGTAAAAAAAAAATTTTTTCGTTCTTCCTCTAAGTTAAGTAAAGTTGAGCAATCGTGTAATTCTGTCATTTTGAGCAGAACAAATTTCAATTAATGACTATTAAAAAAAAAAATTGTTTTTACCAAAATTCAAAAATTTATATTTTCGAATCAAAAACACACCATCCTGAAAATCTTTTAAGATCAGTACAGGATATTATATAAAAAAAATTAAACCAAAAATAAAATATGGAACTTGGATTTTTACAAATTTTGAAAAATCAAAATTCTCCAAATTCATCATTTTTCAAAAAAAAATTTCGGATTATTTTTTTTTTCGTAGCCCCAAGTATACTCTTTAAAACGAATTCAGAACGATTCTTCGTAACTATAATAGTTTTCAAGATATATTTAAAAAGAAAACTTGCCAGATTTGAAAAATTGTGAAATTTTGAATTTTGCATAACTTTCGAAACAAAATCTTTAATTTTTTTTCCTTTGGTAAATCTTCGTTTTATTGAAAACGAAAACTTCTGACCAAATTTTATCGAAATCAAAAGGGGTTTTCACTGCTCCTTGCAGTAAAAATTATGGTCCAGTGAAAGTTACCGGAGTGATAAGGTAGTTATTACTATACAGTCCAGTAATATGTACTATTCAGTCCATGAAAAATCAATAATACTGTACCAGTGATTATTACTGGACTAGTATAGTAACCTATGCTGGTACAGTAAATTGTACTGGTTATTCGACCACGTTTTTTTTCGTGTTTAAAATTCGTGAAGTACTCCAGTTATTTCTACTGTCAATTGAGCAGAAAATTGACTGGGTTTGCAGCTCGAAATGCCGCAGTACCGGACTAATCCATGAATAATCACTGGACTTTTTTCCGTGTATACTCAATATTATCGATCTATCGATCGCGATCAATTGACATGTTAACGAGATTTTAAAATTTTTACCACCTGGAGCATGTCTGCCGGCAGCGATATGACCTCGAAAGAGTCGCTCATCAACACGACGAAACTTTCGCAGCCGATCTGCCAGCTTCCGGTAGTCTTGTGCTGTGACGATAATACCGTTGTTTCGTAATCACCGATCTCGGAATCGTCCTCGGTGCAGGAGGAATCGGCTGTACCCGACGGTACAGTGCCAAATTCCGCGCGATAAGGGAAACCCGGTGAATCAATGATGAACGTTTATTTTGACACCTCGCGCGTCCAAGTTTTGCGCGATCACGATTTTTCTCGCGATACCGATTTTTTAACACGATTGTCACGTATTGTCAGCGAGTTATCGATCTTCGTACGAACGATAGTGCACTCGGAACCGATCGCCAAAGATTTATCAACGATCTCGTCGATCGGAGGATTAAGATCGGTATTCTCTGTTCTCACATTCTCGGGCATCGACAGTGCCATGCAAAAATCGCGGAACAACGAAATCGTGAGAGGGAGAGAGAAGGAGTCTGACGTCGAATTACGATTCCGATTTTTTTTTTACCAAGATTCCAGTCTTTGTCAATGGAATTTGGCGAAGGTGCTACGAAGATGCAGTCGTTTGGATGCACTCGAGGGATCTCTCATATTTGTACAATATACATTGTAGATTAATTTATGTATATATATATATATGTTGCTACCGATTGTTCAGTAAGGCCCCTTCTGGCGGCCTTCTCCTTTTCTCAATAGGTTCCTCAATTGTCTTACAGATCAGCACGCGATTCGAAAGCACACATCGGCAAAGTCACTCGAGGAAGGGAGGGCGATATTATTCCTTTCGATATTCCAAAAGCGACGATTAGATGTGCACTCTCCGATCGTCGATCGTGAACTGATGAGGTTCGTGAGCGTGTGCTACCCTGTCCCACCCTCATCGTTGTAAGGCGCGCGGTCCGCCACCCGTTTGCCACCGAGTCACCCTCCCTTGTGTATATAATCAACCCTCAACCGTCTCAACTATGTTTTACACTGTGTGCATGCGGGTGTTTGTGTACCAAGCCACATGTAAAGTCTGCGAGAGGGCCACGAGGGGCCAGGAGGCAGAGCCAAGGCCAAACGCGTTTGGACGTCGAAGGAGGGCGAAACGGGGTGGTCATATATCGAAGAGCCGATTGAACTGTTTCTCGCGAGGACTGTTCCGGTGGAATCGAGACGGCCCAAAATCAGCAGAGACCAAATCGACGGCAGTATGGAAGAACGTACTATCTCAAATTGTGGTAGAAGAACGTGCTATATCAAATTGTGCTAGAAGAACGTGCTATATCAAATTGTGCTAGAAGAACGTGCTATATCAAATTGTGCTAGAAGAACGTGTTATCTCAAATTGTGCCAGAAGAACGTGCTATCTCAAATTATGAGATAAGAAGGTGGTATCTCCAATTGTGATCAATTGGAGCACAAATTGAGATAGCACGTTCTTTTAGCACAATTTGAGATAGCACGTTCTTCTAGCACAATTTGAGATGGCACGTTCTTGTAGCACAATTTGAGATAGCACGTTCTTCGAGCACAATTTGAGATAGCACGTTCTTCTAGCACAATTTGATATAGCACGTTCTTCTAGCACAATTTGATATAGCACGTTCTTCTAGCACAATTTCTATTTTTTCTATTCTATTCTATTTTAAATTTCTGGGCAAAAAGAATCTTCCTTCCAGGGCTGCAGATTCTCCGTGACCTGATAGTTTTCTAGGATTTCGGCTTCCTGGCGGAGAAAAATTGGTCGATACGCTAAATTGCACCAAAAAATCATGACCCAAACGAGTTGAAAAAGCGATCGGCGTATATTTTGGAGAGTGCTTGTCGTTGCGCCATCTCCCCTAAATCATAGGATACGGTCGTTCATCGTCAAGTTCAGAGGAGTGGCGGCAGTTGATATCAACACGAAACTCTTTCGTTTCTCGTATATTTCCTATTATCGTTTATTTCGTCCGAACACCGCGACAGAACCGTTTCCATGAAACCGAGCAGATTGCATGCGAGAACAAAAAAAGCATTCGTTGTGGTCTTTGGCGCTGCAGGGCTATCGTGATAAATGGTATTCCTCGGGTTAGGTAAATATATATATGTATACCTTCATGAGTGGTAAGGAGATAGATTACGGTTGACGTGTATTTCGTTCACGAGATCGGCATGTAACGCGAAAAAGCCACACCCTTGATAATGGATGATTTTTCATATGGAAAACTGGTCCTTCGTGTGGTGTTATCGGATAACACAGACTAAGACGGATTCGTGTTGAATGCGAAAAGAGATCTTGATGCAAATTATTGTACAGACTGACGGATGTACAGGATGGATCTCACAGGCTCACGAAATTCTTTCATTAGCGAAAGATTTTTTTTCCAAGCCTTTCAATCATTGATATTCCAATGAGACTTGGAATATTTGGAAACCTCTGAATACCGAAACTTCAACTGCTCATAAATCCAGTTTGGTTCGACGAATTCGCAATTTTTTGTACGCAAACCTTATGATTAAACTTAGAGAATGACGTTTCGTTCATCTCGATAACTTGATTTCTGTGGAAATGGGAGCACTTTTAAAATCGCCGAAAAAATGACCTTGAAAAATTTGCAAAAATCGATCACTATACTGTAATCCGACAAAAACTCTGAGGCAATACGAGTGAACGTTATTTTTTTTCGAAATATAGTTGTAAAAAGTTGAAAAAAATGTTGACTTTGAACTAATTTGCATAATTCTTAAAATACTCAAAACTTCATGCACCAGGCAACAACTGGAATTTGTTGCAGGCAAACTCGATTGAAAAACCTTGGTTACCGTTTGCGGTCATTCGAATGAGTTTTTCAAAATATATATAAATATATGTATATTTACGCGCGTTTCATGGAGGAGGAAGTCCCTCGTGGAACCTTCGGTCTTACCATGATGATGATGATGATAACAATCGAAAGTTTTAACCGGCCAATTACACATTTTTGTTTGCCGTAGATGTTATCGCGAGAGATTTTCCAGTAGAACAACAACTCGAAGTATATACCGATCCCGTCGACTGCTCCTCGCCTTGTTTGCCCCCATATTTACGAATCTTTCGACCATATCACGCACACACCCCCGAGAGAGTCCGAAGGCTATCGGCAGAATGCCAGGAATTTTATGACGTCTCGTGTAACACACTCTTCTCCCGTATCGTTCCCTCTTCAACCAGCACGTGTAAAGAACCAATCTTTTCTTTCCGTTCCGTACAGATATATAACCATATATATGTGTCATTCCATATCAATTCAACGACGTTTTGACGGTGACCCCTTCGATTTTTTTTTATTTTTTAATATGTTATTATACATGCAAAAAGAAGTATCCATGCCAATTTTTAGCTCTCTATCTTAAACCATACCGAAGTTATTGATTTTTCAAGAATATACTTAAAATAATCATAACTTCTACATTAACCAAGATATTGTAATTTGTCAAGAGGTCATTTTTCTTTTTTCAATGTACTTTTTAAAAAAATGATTAAAAATTAAGGAAAACAAATTTTTAATGTCTTTTCAACTGTTTTAAGCTAAAAAAAATGGATTTTCTTCTAATGGGACCCCTTCGATTTTTTCAAAAAAAGTTATAGAATTCTACGTAAAAAAACAAAATTTTCAAGATTTTACCGAAGAGGGGATTCAAATAACTTCTTAACGAAAATTTTTTTTTTAATTTTTTTTTTTTCGTAATTTTGATCGTCTTTCTTTCTATGACTACAATAGTTGAAGTAGGTATAATCAATGAAATTTTGTATTAGTCTCAAGGGTCTATAAACTAAATTTTGGAATGTAACTGCCGATATATTGGAAAATTTATGAAATTAATTGAATAAAGTGCTAGTATAGTATATAATAAATTGCAATATTTTGGTTAATGTAGAAGTTATGATTATTTTAAGTACATTCTTGAAAAATCAATAACTTCGGTATGGCTTAAGATAGAGAGCTAAAAATTGACATGGATACTTCTTTTTGCATGTATATTAACATATTAAAAAATAAAAAAGATCGAAAGGGTCACCGTCAAAACGTCGTTGAATTGATATGGAATGACACATATATATATGACCCCAACAGGATTTACAAAGTGGCCGTGGACGATCGATCGTTTCGCCGCTTCCACTCTCGACTTTTACATGGATATACGTACATTCAAGTATATAGTAAAAATGGGAAAAAAATGATCCATTTAAACTGATTGAAAATTCAAGTGAGAGTCATCCGAATCAGGATGACGCTTTGCTCTCTGCAAAACTGTGCAAATTTTAGCTTCGGGCAAATCCAGTAATTGCCACGGTTTCAGTCAAAGTTAGGAATTTTCTTAGCTGTACCAAGAATGGAATGATTGATCATGATTTCTTGGGTCGGATCATCGAGGGCCGATCATTGGTCCCCTAAATTTCGCGAGGTTACGATCATCAAAGCTTCAAAGAGAGATGTTATGTACACATTTGTGATGTACAGTCGTATGTGTTCTCGCGAGGATATGATAATGATGGCATGAATTAACACAGGGTGAAGGTCAGTCTCGAATGCACCTTTTGGCTTTGTATAAGCTCCGGCGACTTCGGACATGCACACACAAACGGACACAAACACACGCAAACTTGTATTCGGGGCTTTGGTATTCCACCGCATAGCACTTCGGGGGTTCTCCCAGGCTTTCCGCTTGTGAGTGCAGTTCCTGTGTACAATTCCAACCTTCGTCAACGTTGTCGGCGACCCCCGCATCCCCCAAAATCGTCGCCACATGTCGTGTATTCCTTAACCCCGCAATAGGTCGTTAGTATTTGATGAAATCGTCCCTAGACTCTTTGCTCGGGTATGCGAACAACCTAATTTGAGTGCGCGTACACGCACCTTTGGGTGTAATGGTGAAATTTAACGGAAAAAGAAATTTACCGACCCAGAAGTAGTCCAGGAATCTCGGGTCCTTGTGACCGGATATAATTCTCTGCCTCGCAATGGTCCTTCGATACTTCCTCATCGGATTTCCTGTTCCCAAGGTACGCAGAAATGAAGGAACGAGCCTCGCGTGTGGGTTAGGGGCAAATTATATTTCGTAATCAATGTATCATCAGCGTTTCTTGTCGTTCGTACGCGTTTTTTGATATAACATAAATTACGAACAACGAAATTCCGTGACAACGGAGCTAAGCACGCACACAATCAATCTGAATTTTTTTTTATTAAAATGTTTACCTCGACTGTTTGACACTCGTTTTTTTCTTTAGGTTTTTGAACTTAACAAGAAGAACCAAATCGAGATTCTGTGATCATTCATGGAAATTGGCTTTTTTTGAATGGCACATTTGTGACCTTCAACCTTACGTCACGAAATAACGAACAGGCCCATTCTAATTTTTATGTTTGCCATTGGCATATTTTTAGTTTTTCGTTTAGTAATGGCAGTTTCCGTTTTACTTATATTCACTCACGACCGTGTATTTTTGCTATTATATCGTTCTCCAGTGCAAAAGTTTCGAAACGAAGAGTCTTAACACCCTCGTACCACGAATATTTGAAATGATCAAGTACCCCGAGTGGGCAGATTTAAAGAGGTCACAATCTGCTCCGAGCACGCGTATTTGAAATAAAACTAATTACCGCATTATCCTGTCATATCTGTAATTACGATTCTTTTGTACGTTAAATTTTCGAGATATTTCTCACCATTGCATTGATGCAAATCCGATGATTACAATGATAAATATCCCACGCATAATTTCTCACTTTAATTTACAACGAGCGAAAAGCTATATATATTAGAATTTTCATAATCTTTATCTCCGGTCTATTATCAATTCATCCGCATAATCCGACCTTTTTACATAATAAATCGTTATTTTCGAAATTTTGATATTTTATTTAAAAATAAAGATTTATTTTTTAGCAATTTTCGCATTGTAAGCAATACTGATACCGAGTTTTACAAGAAAAAAAATGGAAGAAATACAAAAACGTTTTAGAAGACAAAAATCAATATTTAATGATATAATTAATTGAAAAATAGTGAAAATATTGATTTTCAGAGATTTTTTTTCGAAGATATGAACCATTTGTCAATGTTCAGTAAATATGGGTTTGAAAGAGTATATATCTGGGCACCTTGTATAAAAAATGCAGAACTTTTTGAATGATCGGTTTCCGTTTATCAGTGATAAAGTGAATTTAGCGCTAAAAATTGCGTTTTTAAACGTCCCGCGCGCCCTCTATATGCTGTCAAAAAATCGAATCGTTGCACTGAGATCTTTATTTCAACGATATCTTTGATTTTTTAGGGTAGCCAAAAGTTTTCATTATTTTCGATTTTCATGGGGGCCATCCAGCCGAATGCTCGTGGAAGCTTTCCTGGATGTCGACACGACAGTCCATTCACGTTGAGTTGGACATGAAGCGTTCAGCAACGTGTGTCTCTCGTTTAATTTACATTTTTGATCGCGAAGGACGTAAATCGCGAGTTTCATGTCGCCCAAGCCAACGGAAAACATATGTACCAGTGTTACGTTTACGTGTATGCATGTTACCACGAGGCCTTCAAGGCCAAGGTCGTTGCACACGTCGTCTGGAATCGGGAATGCAATAATTACACATATATTGCCATTGCACCAGTTTTGTTTCACCGACAATGCCATATCTTCCACATACAAGCTTACAAGAAACAGATGCACAAATTTGTGAGTGCATACTTCGTGTGTTTGCGTGTGTAACGCCTCTCGTAGGATACTTTGTTACTCGAAATTACCATCCAAGGGATGGAGGCAAAACGTTGAAGCCGTGGGTGTACGATACCCCCGTCGTTTAACTCGCGGTTCACTAACGGTGCTCAACCCTTGACCTTTTTGACGCACTCCGACGTCGGTCGTCCACCTTGAATTTTCCCGCAAGCGGGAAAAGGGATGTGTAAGCTTGCGCAAGCTTTGCAAGAAGCTCATTGAAGCGGAGATCAAAGACAACGACAATCCTTGAATCTTTGGGCTCTTAAAAGGCAGCTTCCCAAAAAGTTCTCACGGTAAAGCAAACGGGATCTTCGACATTATTGGCAAACGAGACGTAACATTAAATTTGATGTGTTACACCGATATTCAATTAATTTATTGTTACTCTTATAGCTTCAAGTTTTGTTGAGCCACGATAAATTAAAAATTATGTTTTTAGGATATTATTGTAGGGGCGCGTGGGGCTAGTTGTAACAGGGCTAAGTTGTAACACTCAATTTTGACCGGGAATTTAAAACATTTTGATTTTAATTTTTTGCTCAATGTGCTCCTTATAACTCGCAGCATAACGTAAACACCGCTAATACCCCGCGAGACATTAAAATAAGAGGATATGCACACGAGCTCTGTTTCGGCCAGGTTTCGTAAAAAAAATACTTACGAAAATTTTGATTTTGACTATTAAAATTAAATTTATTGTTTATTGTTTTTTCCTTGTTACATCGTAAATTTAACTGGCTTTCATTTGATTTTTTTAAAATTATTCTAAAGTTTGTAGTTTTTGAGATATTTCATTAAGTAGACATAATGAGCCCATGGGGCAAGTTGTAACATGTTAGAACTTGCCCCATGCGCGTGTATTTTTTTCTGCTTTCATTTGATTTTTTTAAAATTATTCTAAAGTTTGTAGTTTTTGAGATATTTCATTAAGTAGACATAATGAGCCCATGGGGCAAGTTGTAACATGTTAGAACTTGCCCCATGCGCGTGTATTTTTTTCTGCTCTCAACATGTATTTGTATAAATAATATTATTACAACTTGTAGTATAGTGATTGCATAGTATTACAAATTATTTGCGGCTTTTGTGCATTCCTTTCCTCTTCTTTACTCTAATATTGCCCTGAAAAATATGCTAAGTTATTGTATTGTATTTTTTTTTAGCACGAGAGCTTACCAAAGATTATAATCATCACAAGAATGGACCACGATGAATAATACAAGACTGTGAACCAATAAATGTTGCCAGTCCTTTCATTGTTACAACTTCCCCGAGCCTGTTACAACTAGCCCCACGCTCCCCTAACTTATGCTTATCATCGCCTTGCAAGCCACGAGATTTTTATGAAATATCGTATTATGTTGCACGAGATCACCTCGTTTGGACAAACGCACACATGATTTTCGTGCCTCTCAGGGCAATTAATTTCAAATGATAAGCAGTTAAGGCACTGAAAGGGTCAACGTGAAATTTAATTCACCTGGAGCGAGGATAAACTGCACCGAATACTCGAATTTTTTAATATCGCAGTGATCAGGGCCACAGGAAGTTATTGTGTTAAAAAATAAGGGCCACAGAATGATTTTGATCCATCCGGAAAACGTATGAGAACTCTGTTTCATCGTATAGATTAAGGGGGTATTCTGGTCTAGAATTTTGAAAAAATCATTCTTTTTTACTTATTCTTAATCTTATTCTTGCATACGCTGAAAATGTATGTCTCTGGACCAGAATACCGCCTTAACGCCTATTATAATTACAATTCCTTTATTTTCAAATTTTTTAAACTTTTAATTTCTTTAGATAATTTTGGATGGCGTCCATTTTGCCCCACTTTTCCCATACATTCACAACACCGCGTAAATGCGATTTCAATGTGACAAATTAATTTTTTTTTTTAATTAAAAAAATAAGGATTTCGAAAAATCGTGAATAGTCGGACTAATTTCAACTACAATTCAATAAATATATCATGTTTTCTCACGGTTCGTTGCATATGCAGCTGTAAAATGCACTCATTTTACATACGTATGGCCGCGTGACGAATATTAAGATTGCGAACGCGGCGGGTGGTTTCTTTATTTCGCAATACATGTGAGTAGCTTGTCGTGTGTTGATAGTACGTATGTTAGGCGTTTGTATTAAAATATAATCAGTGTAAAACAGGCAGCGGCAGCGACAGCTGTGGGGCCACTCTGAGATTTTTCTCCTCGTGGCCTACGGACTTCTCGAGCAAGGAAAGCAAGGAAATAAGCTCCGAGGGGGTATTATAGGGCAGAACGAGTGTTATTTCTCTCGGAGATGGTTGGAGTGCGTGTTGTAAAAAGAAATGTACCATGTGCCAACCGGGCCGTATAAATAATCGCGTGATGAACGAGAAAAGGGATTTTATATCACACTTGCATATTACACGAATTAAACGGGACCGTATATTTTTCGATAATAATGCAATCGTCAAATATACATATGTTCTAGGGTGATTTTTTTTCGACTTACTTGTTTACTCACTCCCCCCTGAAATTTTGTTGGATATGTCTGAAAAGAAATTCCCCGAAAGTTACAGCCCTTAATATTAATATTAAGTACTTTCCCTTCGCGTGAAAAGATTTTCCATTTAAAATACATGTAAATAAAAAATTTTAGTATTCAAAATTCTATAACTCAGTGGCATTTTATGCTATCACATTGTTCTTGGTCGCAATTTGCGCAAAATTAAACGATCTTCAAAAGTGTCCTAAACAGCGTAAGTGTAACTTACAGTGGTGAGATGTTTCGGGTCACTAAAGTTGATTTTTACCCAAAATTCTCGTTTTTTGCTGTTATCTCCGAAATGATTAACTTTACCGAAAAAAGATAATAAAAAAATTTGTTGGAAATTTAATTTCCTACAAAAAAGGGTCTTTAGGCCTAATTGCTAAAATTAATATTGCTCGAGATATTGAGAGATTGATATCAACAATTTAAAATGTTTGGTCTGATAAACCATACAAATTTTATACCACAAATAAGTTAAGGTTCAATTGCGATATTATTATTAATATTTCTCAAGAAATATTAACTTTAGCAATTAAGTCCAAAATACCTTTTTTGTAGGGAATTAAATTTCCAACAAAATTTTCCTTTACATTTTTTCAGTAAAGTTAATCATTTCGGAGATAACAGCAAAAAAACGAGAATTTTGGGTAAAAATCAACTTTAGTGACCCGAAACATCTCACCACTGTAAGTTACACTTACGCTGTTTAGGACACTTTTGAGGATCGTTTAATTTTGCGTAAATTGCGACTAGGAACAATGTGATAGCATAAAATGCCGCCGAGTTATAGAATTTTGAATACAAACATTTTTTATTTACGTGTATTTTAGATGGAAAATCTTTTCACGCGAAGGGAAAGTACTTAATATTAATATTAAGAGCTGTAACTTTCAGGGAATTTTTTTTCAGACATATCCAACATAATTTCAGGTAGGCAGTGAGAGAAAAAAATAAGTCGAAAAAAAAATCGCCCGAGAATTTGCAAGGGGAGACCGGAGCAAAACAACCATACTGAAGGAATAAGACTGCCAAAAGTGTTAATTCATCGCTCGTCACCTGCAAACTAAAATCTCAATTTGTTTTTTTTATAGCAGAAACGGAAATGGCGAAAAAAACTTTCTCACAAAATAATAGATAAAATTTTTATTCACCGGATCATTCGTATATTATTATTATTATTATTATTATTATTATTATTATTATTATTATAAAAAATTGTCCTTTGTAAATATTGGGCTATTTTTTAATTTAATCTTGATTAAAGATCACCGGAAGCTCAATTCGACTTGTAAACTGCCAAGAAACACGTCTGTTGACAATTAAATTATTTTTAATAGCTCTCCTAATATCTTGCACCGCCGTGCAAGTATTTTTTTTTAACTTCCGATAAGAGTTAAATTACCCCTCGTTAACGTGCCACGATAACAGGGTTTAAAAACCCAGATTTTTCATCGAGAAGAATCATGGCATGAAATTGAAATTTTAGGAAAATTATCTCTCGTCATCTGAATGATGGAGACTTTTTTTTCTAGGACTGAGAGACAAAATCACAAAAACAATCTATTCTTTTATTCTGTTTTTTTTTTTTGAATCAAGATTCAAATGAAACGACCGAGACGGGATTTTTTTAAATTTATTTTATTCCTCGTGCGTGGAATGAAAAAAACTTGATATGAAGAATGGAGTACGAAGGCCGTACGAAATTTGTATAATTTTATTTGCCGCGGTTTCCCGGGGTCACACACAAACACACAGAAGCTTGGGTCTATGATTACATCCTCGTGCACGCGTTTGGCGACATACACATATATATTCCTACTTTAATATACATATATATCTACTTTAATATCACTGGGCGAAATCGACGAGCGACTTAATAATCCGTCAATTAGAGGCGAGATGGTTGTCGCGAGCTCGTGCACCTGTGCCCTTTATTTCATCAAGGAAAGACGAGCGAGCAATTATTTAAACATATGCAATTTTATAATGACCGCAAAACGATCGGAGAAATGCTACCGATTTAAGGGGTTATGCGCAGTCAGGTTTTTCCAAAAATCGATTTTTTTATTTCATTTTCGTAATGTACATATGTTTAAGTATATGCACAAAAAATTTCATGTCAATCCGACTAATATTTTCTAAGTTATAGGCATATTTGTAAATCCGTCCCGGAGCGTTAGAAAGTGCTTTTGAAACTCTGTACCCCCGAAACTGTGTTTTTTGAATCGGTGAGCAAGATTTCTCAGAAATGGCATAACCAATCAATCTCAAACTTTTACACAGGCTCAATAAATATATTTGTTAGTAATTAATCGAAGGTTTTTTTTTACGATAAATATTTTCTATTTTATAAACAATTTAAGGTAAACATTTTCATTAAAAATTTAATTTTTTTTTTAGAAGCCACCATTTTGTTAAACATAAACATTTTGCTTATTCCTTTGGTTAAATACTAGATTATACCTTATATCAGCGAAATCTTTTGATCTAAATCTAGTTTAATTCTAAATCTAATTTATCGAAATCTAGAGATATTGTGCTCACCGCAAGACGCCTTTTTTTAGAAGACTACCCGGAGATCGGCTTCAAGAATCATTATTTTTTTAAAAGAAAAAATTCAAAATGAAGTTAAAGGTTACAAAAATATGTTTATAAATTTTTACGTTAATTAATCGAAACGTCTTTTGCGGCAGAAAAAAAATTTTGCGGCCATCGCTCTCAAATTTGAATCTCACATTGATTTATATATAAATATTCCCAACATTACCCATGAAGGAGAGAATTTTAGGTATAGATCATTCTAATTGTTGGGAGATCCTTCGAAACTTGCAAATAGCAAATCTATAGCTGATGAGAGATGCAAATTTTTTTTTTCAAATCACGCATGATTGATATGCTTGATTAATCTAGGCGTGCGTCTGTGTGTGTGCGTGTACTTCCGCCATATTTATTCTCTTCGTGACACACGAAAGTTATTTATTCCACTTTCTCCCTCTCTTATTTTCTTTAAAGCGCCTTCTGTTTTCGCGGCTCCCACCGAGTCGGATGTTCGTGTTGGGCTCCCCCTTAATGTATTAAATGCTAAATAGTTTCTTCGCGCTTCTTTCAAAGTGCCATCGAGCGTGCATGTTCCGAAGCTGCAATTGCAAAAACTGCCACGAGGGGGCAGCACGAAACTCGTTTGAGGGTGAAAGAAAAACAGGCTTTTTTTTGCAGGATTCTTTTTGAGGGACGCTACCCCAACGCCGAGGAATTCAATGTTAATTCGTGAAATAACGAGGCTCGCGTGCTTCAATGCCAAAAGTGGACGTCGTTGAACCGGAATTTAAGCAAACGAGAGATCGAGAAACGAATAAAAACAAGCACGCAGAAACGTATTTTCTTATTACTTCGAATCTCTCGATTTGATCGGAATTTTGATGAACAGGGAAATTTTGAATTCAATCTCCGTCAATTGTATTTTGAAGCTTTGCAAATTGTAAGTTTGATTTTGGACCAAATTTCCTAATAATCATTTGGATGATTATTCATTCAAACACTACCTTTTTTCACCTGAGGCCCTTCTTCACTCACATTTATTAGTGTCAAAGGGGTTGCATTCAAATATGCAAATGAACGATTTCAGCGTGACGGATCGTTACGCATATGAGTTTAAACGATGCGGCATGAATTATTATCCCGGCCCCGATCATAAATTAAAAAAATGTACTTGTACGGTAAATACGTATTCTTCTGTGCAAAGCTACATTGCAGAGCGCATATTTACTCCCGATCTGTTCGAGGATTATTAAAATGGCCCACATCAGCGACACGAATCTGAAGTATTCAAATGCACGGAAAAACGACTTAGTTGCCTCAACCAACCAGCTTAGTGCTCTGAGCGCCAGAAGAGAAATTAGTTGGATCAACTAGATAGTTAGTTGGGTCAACTAACCAACCTTATTCATTAATTACCACAACTAAGTCGATTAGTTGTGCTAGCTAAAAAATTGGTTTGGTTAGTTGACTCAACCAACTATCTAGTTCGATCCAATTAATTTATCTTCTGGCACTCAGAGTACTAAGCTGGTTGGTTGAACTAACCAAGTTGTTTTTTCCGTGTGACGTCTCCGAGAAATGGAAAAAAATTAGGACGAATATCGCTGACAAGTCGGAGACAAATATTTGTACATTACGGAGGTCAGCATTGAGGTTATTCTTGGCTCGGGGAATTTCCCATAAAAGGCCCGAGCAAATCTCTGAGAGCGAGAAGTTAATGATAAGAATGGCGCGAGGTCGATGTCCTTTGAAATATGTCGCATGTGCAATCCGGTCTTATCGGTGTGTAAAATAAAATATGCCACTGTTACGAGCTGCACGAGTCTCTGAGGGAGAAAAATGGCTGTAGAGGAGGATTGAACGACGCACGTACAACCTGCTGCTAGAGCAAAAGGACGATTTACAGTGAAACGATGTGCAAGAGGGAGAACTCGAGCTCGTGGGGACATCACAAATCGTGGACAAGGCGAAGGAAGTGAGGAAAACCGAAGTAGTAAAATCAAGCGAGTGTCGGACGAGGTTCCAGCCGAAGAGGAGACGACGATTCACGACTCTGGAACTATTTGGGACAAAGAGAGCCTCAAGATGTGGAACATCTCTGTGCACGATACGATAATCAATAGGGTAAAAGCCGGATAGTTGCCCCGGTTTTTAATACACTATGTTAGAGATGTCCCTAGCGTTAGCGCTTTTCTGTAATTATTAATATGCCCTCGCAGGCCTCAGTGCCCAAAAGACATAGGACAGGGCCCACAAGTTTCGTCTGTGTGAGCGAAAATCTTCCGCGGTAAGACCTCGACGAGCGTTGTACTAATATTGGTTACTAATTTTTATTGAACAAATAATCTTATGGTTGAGGATTTAGTCAACTATTTGTTTCCTCGCATGCATCAGAGTTTCAACTGCACGGTCTGATACTGTATATTGTTAAATAGCTTTTATTTATTTTTTTTAATAAAAAGGCAAGTATCCGTATCGAAAAGGATAGTCGCCCCAAATTCTTTTCCGGTTAGTTGCCCTAACGGCAATATAACAAAAACCCAGGCGTAGTCCTTGCTAGACCGAAGTTAGTTTAGCTCTACCGTTTAAAGAACTAGATAAGGAAGAAAAACTGTTAATTAAAGGTATTTTCAAAAATAATGAAATTATTAATTATAAAATAATAAAATTGATAATAAAATATATAAATAAAAAAATAAAATTTAAAAAATATAATAAAATAAAATAATCTGTAACTTAATATTAATTATAAACTCCTTCGAAGTATTTTCGACGTGAATGAAAGACCAATGTTTTAATATATACGAAGCCATTTTCTTAAAGTATTCAAAAATATGTAAACAAATTTTCAACTCAAAATCTCAAACATTGACTGAGATATGCCCAAAGGAAGAGCAGATAAGTATATACACTGCTAGCCAAAAGTTTGGAAACACTCGCCCCGATTCCACGGGGAATTTGCAAAAAGTGGCACTGCTCTTATAAAAATGAAGATATTTTGATTCGCCAAGCGGCGTTTTGAAGGGGACATATTCAGCTTCATTTTGCTTTTTACAAAAAAAATTTGCGATTTTTTTTTAACCCGGTACGCCCTTTGGAACATGGTCGTTTTTCAGCTTTCTTTTTTGGCATTGTAATTTGGGCGCACGACCCATGAAATTTTTGTTCGACTGTATTTCGCATGAAAAACTTGTGGTGGGGAGTATTAGCTTCAATTTCGTTTTTTTTAAAGTTTCGTACGATTTTTTTCCGCAAAAATCGACCATATTTATAAAACGTAGCGTAACTCTAAAATTACTGGGTTTTTTGTGAAATCATTAAGAGGGTAAAAAGTTGCATACAATCATTCGGAATTCAATGAAATTTTTTTAGAATTTTTTTTCAAATTTTTTTGTTCGAAAAGTTTTCCCGTCAACGAGATATTTTTTTACCTTAAACAATCAAGTCACTTACCTTATCTACACGCGTTTTTCGATGAAAAAGCCAGAGGGATGAGGTTTTTCAATAAAAAAAAGCCGTGTAGATGAGGTTAGAGGGCCGATTGTTTAAGATAAAAAAATATCTCTTTTGCAAGAAAAACAAAAAAAAAAATTTTGAACAAAATTCTGAAAAAATTTCATTGAATGCAAAATGATTGTATGCAACTTTTTACCTTCTTAGTGAATTCGTGAAAACCCAGTAGTTTTAGAGTTACACTACATTTCATAAATATGGTTGTTTAATTTCGAAAAATTGAATATTTTTGCGAAAAAAAAACGTACGAAACTTAAAAAAAAATGAAATTCAAGCTAATACTCCCCGCCACAAGTTTTTCGTGCGAAAAACAGTAGAAAAAAAATTTCATGGGTCGTGCGCCAAAATTACAATGCCAAAAAAGATAAATAAAATAACCCCCCATATAGAAATAAGTAAACTACAAAAACCTTTTAACATTCAATCAAATCGAGCAAATACGGGAAATTCTTTGCTTCCACTCCAACGCAACGTTAAGAGAGAGGACGCTTTAAAATAAGCAGAAAATTTACAATCTCCGACAAAGATTGTCAATTTTCTGCTTATTCGAAAGCCCGGAAGTAGAATGAATTTATTGCGGGCGCAAAGGATGTCCCGGAGGTTTGCGCGTGAATCGATCAACCGGTGACATCGATGCCGGATGTGGCAGTGCGTATTAAAACGACGATCGTTGAGCAATAAAAACCAACAATGAATCTCGGAAATGAAGCAGAGAGTAACAACCAGGATTACGCGAAAGTTACGCTTCTGGGTCAGCGATACTTCTTGGCTCGCAACTATTGAGTATTTTGTTTCGGCTAGAGAGCGATAAAATATACGTTTCGGTCACACATCGTTGTTGATCGATACGGGAACTCAACCACTTCGATGTTTCCGCGCTTTCGAGCCAAATCCATTTGGGAGATGGAAAATGAAGAATGGTGGAAAATTGAAATCGGAGGAGCAATTTGGGAAAACAACGTCGGACGATCCGCGGAGACGTTTGTAATACAAGAGCCAAGGTAGTTTGTGGTATTGATTCTCTTAGACCGGGTGGTGACCACCAACCCCGTCGTTGACCGACGGTCAATGAGATACAGCGAGTGCGGCGCGGTGTGTGCTCTTAAGCCCCTCCGCAATGTTTGTCCGCGCAAAAGGAAGCTAAACCTCTCTTCCTCGCACACTCCAGAACGGAAGTTCGTGAAGCCACAACTACCACATCGCCAAAGTCTCCCCTACTGCAATGTCTCGGGCTCTGGACTCGACCAGTCCGTGATTCATGCAATCGAACAACCCTCTTAACGCTATCCCGTTAGAGGAGAACGTCATTCCCCAACGAACTTGGGAACGAGTGGTTAAAACCGAGGAAAACCTCAATGGTGAGAAAACTCGCAGTTATTAGGGATTCTCTTTGTCAGAGATTTGGATGAAAATCTACGAAATACGGAAATGAGGGTCGTAATGTCCGATAATATGAGAGTCCTCCCTCAAACCCTCCCTCCTCCCTACCAGATCCTTACAAAGTATCTTGCTCGCCTTGCCGATATATAATGACTTTTCTCGCGCTTATATTCACCACCCTCCAATTATCCGCCCTCTTAGCTCTCACCCCGAGCCACGTGCTTGACGGTAAACATTCGCACCCCCGCCACGCAAAAGGCCCTAGTCATATTGATTCGAAAATCATTGACCGAGAAACTTATACGACTGCTCGTTAAATCACACGGAAGTCTATGTGCTACAAACTCGAGTCCACGTGCATTTTTTTCATCAATATTTTGTGAAACTTGGAAATTCACAGAGTAAGTGAATTTTTACGAGCCGAACCGGAACTACGTAATTTCAATGGCAATTTCGCGTTTCTTATTGTTCGTTTTGTTTCTGTTTTGCCTTCTTTAAGACGATATTCTGGTCTAGACACATACACTTTGAGCGTTTTGTCGAGCTCGATAGCAAAAAAAAAATATTTTTATCTTTATTTTTTTACAACATTTTTGTTAATATTATAACAATAAACAAAAAAAAATTCAATAAAAAAATGAAAATTCAATCAATTTTAAGCTGGTAGAGTTGGGGGTAAAAAAGGGGTGTACTGGCTGACACGATTGCAACTTTTCTAGTCATCCGATACAAAATTTAAACAAGATTCATAATCAGTAAGAATGTCGTTATAGCTTCTACCTCGGAGAAAACGGAAAAAAAAAATTTCGCAAAATACCGGCTGCTTGAACAAAAAAAAGGCATTCTTTTACTCATTTTTCATAGTTTTTAATTTTTTTACAATAGTAAAAAAAATCGATTTAAAAAAAATGAAAATTAAATAAGTTATAAGCTAATAAAGTTGGGGGTAACAAAAGGGGCGCGCTGGCTCACACGATTGCATCCTTTCTAATCATCCGATACAAAATTTAAAAAAAGATTCTTAATTAAGAATGTCGTTATAGCTTCTTAGAGAAAATGGAAAAACAAAATTTCGCAAAATGCCGGCGGCCTGAAAAAAGGCGTTTTTCGATTCCTTTTTTCATAGTTTTTAATTTTTTTACAGTAGCAAAGAAAATATTTTTGATACAAAAGTAATAGGGGCGGTAGAGAGTTATCCATTGAAGATTGGTAAAAAAATTGCAGTAAATCGGTTGAGTAGAACTTGAAATATCATGTCAGCCATGTTGCGAAAAATAGTTTTGAGAAAAACTTCAATAGTCACTAAAATAGCTATAACTATATATATAGCTATAGCTATATATTCTTAAATGTCTAAGTTTTTAGAATATAAAAAAAAATTAATTATTAAAAAATTCTGAACCAGAATACCGTCTTAATCACCGACAGTCCAACGATTATTATGGAAAATAAGTCGAAGGATATTCGTTTTTACAGTATTGTTGCAAATGTTTGTTCGACAATCCACGTGCCACGTGATTTTCAGAACAAATTCAGCATCGTTGGCACTCCCCTCCGCTACATTCAAGTTGATTAGGAAATGACCCCGATCATCCCCCAATAATAAACTCGATATATATCAAAAACCTGCAGGCGATCGAAAACATGATCGTGCATCGAGGTTATTATTCGGCTCATTAGATCGAGCGGACGCGCCCTGAGCTCTGGAAATTTGCGAATCGGGTGTGTCCAACATGAACACGGTTGAATCACTTTCGACCGAAATGGCAAGCGAAAACCTTCCCCGAGCGATCCAGCAAAACTAGTTTCACTTCGATGTGTACTGAAACACAAATCAAATCAATCCACGGATCGACGGATCATCAATCACTAAATATAATACTATATCCTCATTAATCCGCTATCACGGCAAGATCATGCGATCTTGATAATAGTTCTCGATGGATATCGGCGCTTGCTTTCTCCGAGGAAACGCAAATTTATTCTCTTTTTAGGTCGCGAAAGTCTCGAGGGTCTTTTTTTCGTTTTTTCGTCTCCAGGAACGAAGGTTAAGCTCCGAATTGACCGAGATATTGTCCAGACTCGAATGTAAAGCCAGCCGACCGGCAAACAGACTCGTTGTGTTGCGTGCGCCCTCCTTAACGTTGATCTGGGCCAGATCAACACACACATAGACTTAATACAATCACCCTTTTCTTCTTCCCAACCCCTTTTTACTCGGACCACGGGGGAGGTTATTACACGCAGTTTTCCATTATAAGTCGCTCGTTTTACTCTTATAAAAATGCCTCCTATGCCAGAGAAAAAGAAAGGGAAATTTGTGTGAGTCGGGCACACGATATACAGAGTGGTCGACAGTCCAAGGTGTATAATCAAAGTTGTGCTGCACACATACTACTACAAAAGCGTCACGATAGAGTCCATTTCTTGGGGGAAGGGACCCTCACATAGAACCGTATACGCGTGGATGACTCCTCGAGTCTACGACTGCTCATGAATATTGAGGCCACACACTTGATTGTCCTGTGCTTTAATTACAAGTGGAATATTTACTTTGTGTCTCTTTTTTCTTTTTCCCATATCATCCCTCATCGACGACTCCGATATACACCCCCGAAGGCTTTTGTGAGGGAGCGTCCGACTCTGGGACAAATCAAATTATATGGCGACTGGTAATGAGATTGGTTTGTTAACGGTTTCACGTAATGCGAAGTGAATCGATCTTCGGTATTTCCGTTATGGTTGTGCGAAATTTGGGCCATCTGGGTTGGGCTATGTCAAACGCGAGCCTGATTGCACATTGGAATCTCGACACTTTCTGTAGATTTTTGAGAAAGTTCAGTTTTAAAGAGACTGGAAAACTGATGAGTTATTAGACTGTTTTCTATTCTCTCGATTGATCCAGAAACCACGTTTTTGCTTGTTCAATATCGTTCAATCGTTTTCTAACTTAACTAAACTTTTTTAGGCAACCCTATTATCATACTTCCCCACGAAATCTGCTTTTTACGATTATTTAGTTGTTTTTTTCTCGACACAACTTACCTTGAAAGTTTTATAGCTCGAAACGACGTACGACGCACCGTCCTCGAGTTCATCGAGATTGAGCTTTCTATCGCCGTCCATTGAGAAAATATGCCGTGCACCCCGCGGTAGATCGAGACGCTGAGAGAGTCGATCCAGCAGTGCCTCGAGCGAGCCGATATCACGACCGGGCTTGAATCTGCAAATAGAGAAATAAATGAAGCAAATGCAGAATAAAGTAATGGGGATTCGCGAAAATTGGAGTTCATACATTTCAGCCAAGCGATACCTCGGGACAAAACAATGATTATCTTAGCAAATCAAATATTGGCACCAGTTTTGGTCACAAAAGAAACCAAACCAAATCATCACTCTCACAGTAACTTCGAAAAACAAAACCACGTCCTATCGAAGCATTCAAGCAGAACTTCAATCGATAATTCATGAAAGATGAATTGGGAGACTAAATGAAAAACTTGACTAACCTGAATTCGACACCGGGAAAGTAAGGATCGCCATTTTTGTAGAAAGTAACGCGTCTTGCTCTCCAATAACCGAGATTATTGTATCTCGTAGTGGTGTTTGCGAGCGGCTCGTGTCGGCTCTTCGGCCTGTGCTCCGGCTGCTCAGGAGGCGGCATGCGGGGACTGGAGGGTCTGCTCTGCCTCCAGTAGCCGCCCATGCCACCTCCGCCGTTATCACCCCCACCAGTTTGCTCGCCAACAACCCCCGTATGAGGGCTGTTGATATTAATCATTGCGATGCCGGTACGCGCCGCCGTCTCGCGGCGATTCTCAAGCTCGGCGTTTGCGTTCATAGACCGACTACCTCCACCACTACCGCTACCACCACCACCACTACCACCTGCGACCAGCATAGTGCTATCAATGTTTCTGCCGGGCCGCGGTTCCCCGTTCCCGTCCTCATCCTCATCGTCGTCCTCGACATCGTCGTCGTCGTCGTCGTCCTCTTCCTCCTCGTCGTCATCGTCGACGTCGTGTCGATGCTGCTGCCCCGAGCTTTGAACATGCGCCAAGTTATCAACCCTCGGAGCTTTTTCAACGGCCATACCGGCCGCTTTTCCATTATTCTGCGAATCGTCGCGACGTGGCGCCTCCTGCATCGAGCTTTGCTGTTCTCCAGCAACGACCCCGGAATCACCACCTCCACCAACACCGTTTATTATATTCGCCATGCCACCGTTCATATCCTCGTATTGGGCGGTTCGCGAAGTTGCCCGCGTTGCAGCGGTTGCCTGTTGCTGATTATTGTGAGCGGCTATCATTTCGCCACGGATAACCGCATCGATACCTTTCAATCGTTCCGAATACTAGTTTCTTATGAATTGAATCACTACGATCCGTTTCTGTCCTTGGGAACAGCGAACAAGTTCAGCTACTGAGAAAGAAGCGCCTCCGTTCTTTCTCCCTGGGGGTCAATCTTCGATTGACAAGGAATCGCCCTCCGCCTTGATTGAACGGTAATGACTTCGCGTCAAGAGCGTGATAGGCGAAGTCTATCGAGCCTCCGGAAGCCCAATCGGCTTTTTTTCTCTATGCACGAATTAAACTGACCCCTTACTCGTGCGATAGCGTGCAAGGCCTTTGAAACGTCAATCCCAGCCAGAGTTGGCCACTTTTCGAGGATGACTGGCGATTCTCCTCGCTCCTCGTTCAAGGTTCAACCCCGTGACTTCTCTTCTCACAGGCGACTCTACATTCCCGCGTCAACGGTCTTCGAGCACGCTTGCCAGAGCTTTTCCCCCGCGGAAAAGGGTGGAAATTACGATGCCAAAGAATTTCTTTCTCAGTCACGTGTCGCGCGATTGTGAAATATGCAGAATCGATTGACCACCCATTGTTAACCCGTGTAACACCCCCAAATGGGGAGTGAACTTCCGCTAGCCTTCCCTGTCTCTATTATATGTATATCGCTATCACCCACTCACTCTTTCAAAATTGCTCTGGCTTTAGTACACTTTCGAGAATCACCGCACGTTTTACAACTGCGGGTTTCACTGCGGATTATTATCCCTCCGGGGAGACACGAGATACAAGGCCGATTACACCTCAACGACTCTCAATTCAACGATGAGAAAGAAGAAAGATTCAAAAAACAATATACTCTTTAGATCCAAAATTTTTTGTCTTGTTTCGCAGTTTCCGGTTTATCAACTTTTCGAATCTCTGAACCTCGGAACTCAGCCCTCGTAAAACCTACAAAGGCTGCGATAACACTACTGAAAAGTCGAATAAACAAGAAGCCTCTTTCATTATTTCCGCCGGTCAACGTTTCCTGGTTGAGAATTCGAAGCACCCCATTCAATCATCGAATGGTTTTTCGCGAATCTTCTCTCAATCAACGAATCAATTTTCAATCACCATCGGTCACTTGCACCATCGAGTCAAGTCGTCCAAAATAAAAACACCATTTTCTCAGCTCGATAAACAATTTCCAGATCATCGGAGGCAAGTTATGCGTCGTCCAGTTGCAATTGGATGAGGATCTTGATGGATTGGAATATCAATTACAGTTCCTCGATAAGATTGAACGTCCAATTGACTTTCTCAATGCGCGTTGCAATTTTTGTCTCCCGTCGAATGGAGTCGAAGGATCTGATGGATTGTGCGCGTGTTTCTGTTGATCCGTGAATGCGTTATCATTCGAATGGAAAATTCAATGATTGTGTGTGTGTGTGTGTCTTGGATTACATATTAATGTTGCGCGTCCTTCGACGATGACGTCCCAGCGTCGAGTGTCGCTCTTTGACTGTGCGGAATATGACCGGTTCACTGCCGGGGTTGCGAAGCTTTAGGCGTCGGCGTCGTTTCGACCCTCGTGTCAGTGAACCTCGACTGAAGCTTGAGACGTGTATTCACACGTATCAACCGCCGCCAAGTTGTGTGCGGTACCTGAACCGCGAGTACAAACTCCCGCCCGACTTTTGCACCTGAAAACTCTCTCGAAAACTTCTCAAAGCCCTTCTCCCTCAATCTCTCGTGTCTTGCCACCCCTATGGAAATCATCCCCGAGACCTAGCTCTAGGCAACCCCAAACTTGTTGCTCCCCGCGTTGGTGGCTTCGCTTCTATGTATCGATGCAAAAGCGGCAACCCCTCGACTGTTGCCCGATTGGCTGATTCAACCATCCACGTTCTCAGACCCCCGCCAGAGGAAAGAGTCGTCCGAATGGGAAATAGTCAGCCAGGCCAACCCTCCGACTCGGCATTGGGCCATTTCCGGGATCACGCGCGCCTCGCCGTGTTCAACCCGGAATGGCCGACGATAAGAGCAACCTTTTGACCCGCTACCACCCCCTCGCGCTCATTATTTGATCATCTCAGACTCAATTCGATCGGGAAATGAGATTTCGAGAATTGTACATTCTTCGGAGGAATAAATTAACCGAGAAATGGTCTCGATTAGAGAATTCCGATTTGGGAGATAACGAGATTTATGGAAACGACTTTTCTGATTTAAAAAAAATCACTCTCTTTTCATCAGCAACAGGAAGATAAGAAAATTACAAATTTGACTTCCCAAATGCTGCATCAAGATACGTCCGTCGATTTTATCGTTACAAAATGATTTATACTCCTGGAAAATCATTGTTATACATTTTTTTAACTGGATCAAGTAAAATTCTATTCAGATTCACCTTAGTTCGTGCTGCTTTTTTCTTAATGTAGAGGAAAAACCTTTTCCTCACCGTTTCGTGGGGTGCTTTCCTTTCATGCATCAACAACATTATCCAATGTGCTATTAATTCTTGCTTCCTAGTTTTTAAGCTGACCCTTTTTTTATGAACCAAAGCTCGACTTCCGATAAGCAAACTCGTTAAAGTTAACTTTTTTAGAGTTTCACCGTTATTATGAAACTTTCCATGTAAAAATTCGTATCTTTGGCCGATGAAAGATGATACCGCACTTTTGGGGATGTTGAAAATGCCTAAAAACTGCGTGTTAGAGCTGCAAAAAAAAATATGAAAAAATGTCAATCGTGAGAATGTCGAAAATGTTGATTCATCCGTTCAGTGATCGTTGCAAAAAAAAATCCCCATCGCAATTCGTCGTACAGCAGTAAAATACTTTTAGCAACTTCGAATAGTGGTTTTATATTGTTTTAGCATCGACTCGGTGACGTAATAAAGTGCGAAGAGATACGGATCTTTCGCGTCGTCGTAAATACTTCCTTTTTTTCGAGAATTCCTAAGCAAAGCGCCGCCGAAGCTTAACAAGCTTGTGGTCAAACTTCCGGTCGCCGTACGTATCGCAGAAAGATACAATCGCATCGAAAGCTTCGACTCTAAACGAAGTTTCGATCGGGGTCGAGCTAATTATTTTTTTTCTTCACCCTTCTCGAGATTCGCTCTCTTTCTCGAGCTCGAGCGTGAGATGCAGAAGAAAAAACAAAGCCTGTGTAATTATCATAGCTGTAATATTTGCCCAGAGAGTCGGTTGAGCGAGGGCCGACAAAGTCGATACTCGAGGGTTCGGTTTAAGGCGACTTCGTGCGAAACCTCTGAGAAATACAACGAAGCCTGACTCAACACGGACCTACACTCCTTTGCCGATCGAATGGTCTGACGAATTCCTCACTGGAAATAATTAACCATTGTAAAATATATATATCGATGTTGAATCAGCGTTAATTTATGCGATTATGCAATCAAAGCTCACGCGTCTTTCAGAATAGTATTATCGGTGGAGATAATCAATTAATTATCGAATTGCAACAAATCTTTAATTAGAATTCATTATTTTTTGGCTATCATTTATTAGCCTCCCGCATTTCAACAATCTCACCAATCTTTTTATTTGCTTTTTATCAATTAAAATTCATTAAGGGGTAATGCGCAGTCAAGATTTTCAAAGAATCGACTTTTTTAATTTCATTTTCATAACGTACATATTTGTAAGTACATATATGCACAGAAAAGTTCATGTCAATTTTTGAAGTTATAGGCATATTTGCAAACCCGTAATTATTATGTGTAAAAAGTGCTTTGAAAACTTTGAACGCGGTTTCCTCAGACCTGTGTTTTTAAAGACGGTGAGCAAGATTTCGCAGAAAGGGCATAACTGATCAGTCTCAAATTTTCACACAAGCTTTAGAAATATATTTTTTAGTAATTAATCGAAGGTTTTTTTACCGATAAAAATTTTCCATTTTATAAACAATTGAAGGTACTAGTCTACTTTAGAAGGCAAAAAAAACAAATTTTTATGATTATTTTTCTTAGCTCCTCTATCAGACAAAAAAAAGGTTTTTACAACAGTTTCATCCATCGAAAATACAAAAAAAAAATCTTTTTTTATTTTGATTCTTTGAATCATTTATAGAACCAAAATCGAAAATTTCTTGTCCCATGGCCGACAGTTAATTAACCTCAGGATTGGCAAGTCTGAAATAAAAAAATTAAATAAAGTGTTGAAGAGAAAGATTTCTCACACAACAATTTACCACCGTTAATGAAAAATCGAAAAAAAATGGCGGATGTTTCAAATGAAAATTTGAATTTTTCACAATTTATTTCAAACACCCGTCATTTTTTTTTCTTTAAAATCGATTTTTCATTAACGGTGGTAAATTGTTGTGTAAGAAACCTTCCTGAATACTTCATGTAAAAACATATTAAATTTTCAGAATTCTATCATCATTACTTCAACCTCCTTAAGGGTTAAAATGAAAAATGATAAGAAAATTCTGAAAATTTGGTATGCTTTTCTATGAAGTATTTAAGAGGACGTGTAAAAATTTCACGACGAATAGGAAGCTCTTTATTAAAATATTAACATTTTGTTAAGAACAATTTTTTAAACAAATAAAAAAATATTTATCAATTAACTTCGTTTTGTTTCCGTTGCTTTCAATATAGTGTAGATATTAAAAAATTGAGAGGTAAAAAAAAACTTATCGCAAAGTTATATCAGTTTCCGTTAGACTACATTTAATTTAATTTAATTTGTTAATGTTAATTGTTCGATAACGAGTTTCCTAATCGTCGTGAAATTTTTACACGACCTCTTAAATAATTAATCCAAAAACATACTAAATTTTCAGAATTTTCTCATCGTTTGCGACTTGGGACTCAACATCCTTAAAATGCTTTTTTATTTTTTTGTTTCAGACTTGCCAATCCTGAGATTAACAGTGGGGCAAGACATTTTCGACTTTGGTGCCTTCTACAAATTATTCAAAGAAACAAAATGAAGAATAATTTTTTTTTTTTTGTATTTTTGATTATTTTTATTTCAAATATTGATGTATCGAAGATCACGAGTATGAGCAAAGCTGATAAAACACGAACGTCTCAGGAAAAAAAAAACCCACGAGCAAACCCCACGATCGTGGATTGCACACAGCCGAGAGGGCGAGTCACGTCGTGAGATTTTCCCAAGACACGCAGCAATAACGGAGTGACCATGCCCCAGTAATTTTTGCTCGTGACCAACCGTCTTAGCAAGCACGAATGGGCTAAAACTTTTTAACATACGATATATATAAATGTGTGCGTGTGTGTTTGTGTGTATGTACGTTCGTGTGGCACAAACTCGCTGGACGACGATTTATGTGTAATTCTTTTTCTGTTTCTCACAAAAAGGTATACATATATATATATATATATATATATATATGAGGCATTCCATACCAAACCGACCAGTCCGTGGACCAGACTATTTTTGATTTTGTTGAAAATTTTCTTTTTTTTTTGTAGGTACTGAAAGCAGCCTCGCAGAACTTTTTTACATTTTTATCTCAACCCAACTAACCACCATACATTTTTCAAAATTTCACACAATGTTTTTTCAAATGCTCACAACTTTTTAAAAAACGGAGATATCAAAATAAAACAAAAGATCATTTTTTCCGTCTTGGGTTGTAGTTTTATAAAGAAAAAAAGAAAAAAATATCAATATTCATTTTCATATGTTTTTTGAAGTTTTAAACCCGAAATATATATTTTTTTTTCAACCGGGACCATTTTTATTTTTTTGAAAAAATTCACTACTTTTTAAGAGACATTTTCACAAGTACTAAAAAATTGGCAACTTGTGATATTCATAAGTTGGATTTTTTATCTATTTTTGAAGTTATAAAAAACATTAAAAATAGAAAAAAAATACGAGTTATGGATGTCACAAGCTGTCAATTTTTTTGTACTTGTGAAAATGTCTCTTAAAAAGTTGTGCATTTTTTTTTCAAAAAAATAAAAATGGTCCAAGTCAAAAAAAAAATTTTGGGTTTAAAACTTCAAAAAACATATGAAAATGAATACTGATATTTTTTTCTATTTTTTTTTATAAAACTACAACTCTGTACGGAAAAAAAAGATGGAGAGTTGTATTTTGATATCTCCGTTTTTTTAAAAGTGATGAGCATTATAAAAAATATTGTGTCCGATTTTTAAACATTTATCGTGATTAGTTGGGTTGAGACAAAAATCTAAAAAAAATCTGAGAGACTGCTTTCAGTAACTACAAAAAAATTCAAAATTTTCAACAAAATAAAAAATGGTCGGGTCCACAGATTCGTCGGTTCGGTATGGAATGCCCCATATATATATACACACACCGATCAGTGTCGATCGATTAAACGGCATGGAAGTTATGTACGATTAAAAGTGTGAAATTATCAAGAAGGAAAAGTGAATCACTCTCTGAATCACTCTAATTATATTCTCGCCAGAATATAAGGCAAATGTCCCAAAACTCAACTACCTGAGAGACGAAAATGTCGAACTACAAAAGATTACACTATCGAAAGCAGTAGATTATAAATTCTGGATACTGAATCAATTTACACTTTGGGATTTCTCTTGAGTGAACGCTTAATTTTCTAAAATATTGGCCTAAGTGGGTACTCTGGTACTTGTCCGGATATTGGAACATTTGCCTTACTCAAAGAGCTTTTATAATGAGAAACGAAACGATATAGCTGAGAATTTGCGCTTTACGTACTCGTTGCATGATACGCCGATTATCGGACCTCGTAGCAAGAATCGTGTCATATAACGTGAGATAAAGACTAATTCGTTTGGAAAATTTGTGCTCTAATCACGGTTCTGGACGTGGAGTGTGTGTGTGTTTTTATGGATATAGACCTGGTACACAAACGACGGGAACTTTTCCAAAAGTGTGCTCGAAGAAATAATCGTCGAATCGGCGGAGTCACGCACACTCTCCAGCTCGTTTTTCATCGGCAGAATACTATCGGAGTATACGATGAGGACGATAAAATTGTGCGATTTACCAAGAAGAAAAATCACGTCACTCATTGTCGTGCGTAGAATGAGACTTTTCGGGCGTTTCTTGCACAAAGAGGCTCGCTCTTACGGCGTTTCGTATATCGAGCTTGCGAGCAGACGAGAAAATACATTTGCGCCCGTTATCGCGACGATTTATCAATGACGGAAAATCTTGGGTCGCGTGATTTTTCCTTGCCATCAGCTTGGATCGGTCCTCGAGACCGTTGCCTCGCGATACATTATGTACGCAATATCGCTGGACGTTTTAGGTGAAACAGGAGAAAAACAGGGCCCGCCGTTGCCCCGACGCTGTTTTTCCTCCACCACGAACGAGTTTTTAGCGTGCAGCTTGCACAAGTTCCCGTTTCTTTTTTTTACCACCTCAATTCGTGATCACGTATATAATCCATAGCGTGCTCTTTGCTATTCTATAAATACGGTGTGTTACGTCTTTTTTCATTCCTCTCTCGTGGAACATCTAGAATATTTGAAAATATGAAAAAATCACGTTTAAGAAAAAATGACCCCCCTTGGGCTATGAATGTTAAAGTTAAAGGAAAAGTAGAAAAAAACAATTTTTTTGCCCGTCATGGAATCACAAAATTATGGTATCTTCAACGCTGATGCATCGTTGTAGATGTAGAATTTTTATTCCATGACTTTCAGCCAGAACTGTAATTTTATCTGATTTTTACAATTCACCACTTTTCTTCGATTCACGAACATTCCGTATCATCGACGATCGGATTCTCCACGTCCTCCAATGTCCCGACACTCAATTTTTTCTTTTTCTTCTTCTTTTTTTCTTTCTTTGGCTCCTCGGATGACAAATTTTCCGAGTCTCCGACCTTCACATTCGACGAGTCCTCTTGTTCGGATTCCAAATGCTTCTTCTTTTTTTTCTTCTTCTTTCTCTCCTCCTCGCCGTCTATCGGAGGCGTCTCTTGTTCGGGTTCCAAATGCTTCTTCTTCTTTTTCTTCTTTTTCTCCACCTCACCGTCTATCGGAGAGTCAATTGTAACGATTTCTTCGATTATCTCGATTGACGGAGCTTTTCGCTTGCGTTTTTTCTTCTCCATTTTATCGTCGAGATGTTTCTCGAAAACGTCGTCTGTCGTCGTAATCGACTCACTCATGTCCGTGCAGATCATTTTCTTTTTTTTCGATTTTTTCTTTGTAATATTTTCCTCCCCATCGTTTTTTACTTCTCCATTTGGCAAATCGTCCTTGACTTCTCCATTTAGCATGGATACCTCATGATCGTTCGAAGATTCGCCGTTTGATTTTTTTTTCTGTTTTTTCGTCGGAAAATGTTCTCCATTCGCATCTTCGTGCTCCCGAACGTTTATTTTTTCTTTGCGATTCCCTTTCGTAAATGCTTTTTCGCGTTTGTACTCTGGCAGAGGTACATCAAAGTTTCTCTCGAAGACGGCAACGAAGAATCCATTTGTAAAATCTGTCTCTGATCTCGCGTACAAACATTTGTTCTTGCAGGTGTAATCTTTCGAGCTAAAGTTGTTCCAGTTGCCAGCCATTAATTTCTTGAGGGACAACAGTTTGTACGATTTTCCAATGTGACCGAGAATCTCGTCGATGACCATTTCATTCTCCTCCGGACAAATGGAGCACGTGCTGTACACGACGCGTTTCGCCGCTGGAAAACTCAGAAGAGCGTGGCGAAGAAGAAGTACTTGAAACGATTGGAGCTTCTGCAGTCGTCCGGGTGGACATTTTGCGTTCGGATTCTCCATCAACGGTCGATCCCATAAACCTACGTGGAGTTGTAAAAAAAAATTAAATTTGAAACAAAATTTATTTTTTAATTTTATTTCTAAGTTTCTATCTTACCCGAACCGGAACAGCTTGGATCAACGAGAATGTACTCGACGTCGGGAAATCTAGTCGAATCCGCAGTCATGGCATCCTCGTTAAAAGCCTCCACGCACGTTGCACCGTTATCCGCGATTAATTTGCAAAGAGTGCCGTATCTTTTGGCATCCCTCTCAACCGCATAAATCTTCCTGCAATGAAAGTCGATAAATTTCAAAATTCTCCGAATCCATTACACTGCATAATGTGAAATGGATAAGTGTACCATTACAAAATACAAAAGTAATGTGTAATGGATGCATGTGCCATTACAAATAAGAAAATTAATGTGTAATGGATGCGTTTTCCACCACAAATAAAAAAAAGTAATGTGTAATGAATGCATGTGCCATTACAAATAAAAAAAAAAGTAATCTGTAATCGATGCATGTGCCATTACAAATAAAAAAGAGTAATGTGTAATGGATGCGTGTTCCATTACAAATAAAAATGTAATGTGTAATGTAGGCACGTTCCATTACAAATTAAAATTGAAAAAAAAAAAAGAAATTTGCAGTTGAGAATATTCCATTACAAATAGAAAAATTGCCGTGCTCGTATTAGAAACTTGCACATTCCTGTCTCATTCTTTTATTTCGCTCACTAAAAGTTCATTCACATTTATCGCAAATAATTATAAGCAATCTAATAAAAGGTACAAGTTACTGATACAAAATTTGTCGCTTTATTGAATCCCTAAATAATGTGCATATTCTTTTTTTTAACTTTATGCATCATTTGTGATAATTGTGGATGAATTTATGTTGAGCGAAATAAAATAATGAGACAGCAATGTGCAAGTTCCTAATCTGAGCACGGCAATTTTTCTATTTGTAATGGAATATTCTCCACTGCAAATTACTTTTTTTTTTAAATTGTAATTGGTAATGGAACGTGCATCCATTACAAATTACTTTTTTATTTGTAATGGGACATGCATCCATTACACATTACTTTTTTAAATTGTAATGGAACACGCATCCATTATACATTACTATTTTCACAACTCTGTTCTCGAATTACCCGCTGTTCTCCATAATTGCAGCCAAATGAGTCGTTTTCATTCCAGGCGCCGCGCACAGGTCCAAAACCGTGGATCCAGGTGGGACGTTTAAAAGATACGACGGTAAACAGCTGGCCTGTGAAAAGTACAAGTTCATGTTGAATGATGAATGAATGCTCGATGAAATAATGCGTGAATTTACGCATACCTTGTCCTGAAGTGCAATGGCACTGGATATATAACTCGGATGGTCAAAAAAATGAGTGCCCGATGGAAAAACGAGCAATTCAGGGATATGAAAATCTTGAGCAAACTGAGAACCGTCCAACTTCGAGATGGTCTTTATGAATGACGAATAATCAGGACTTTTCGGCAAAAGATTCCATTTTTCGGCCTCGAATTCCGATATAGCATCCTGAACAGTCGTGGCGAGTGTATTTACCCGTACGTATCGCGGTCTTTTAACTGAAAATAGATAACGACGGTATTTCTTAGTTTAATTGGGTATACTTTAGCGATGAATGAATTACAAAAACTCAATTATTCAATGGAAGTACATTTTTATTATATTATGGATTATTTTTTAAATCTCTACAGTTGTGAAATAAGAAAATATGCAATGAGTCATATTGGCCGATTGTTAATACGATATCGATGATTTTTCGAGAGTTTAATCGGTTTTTGAGTGAGGCTGTTCGTCCGAAGACCCTTCGTCGATAATATTATCCGTGTCCTTGGGCTCGTCCGGTTCGTGAAGCGCTTGATACGCGTAAAAAGCGATAATCATATTAACGACTATGACCGCGGCCCCAACGGACACGCAATTCGTCGTAAATCTATCCGTATGAAATTCCGTCGTCATTAAATGATGTACGCCGAAAAATGCGGCAAAAGGTAGCGTGAACATAGCCAAACTGTAGAGAAACAGCATTCCCAAAACCGTGACTAGACTCATGATGCCCTCGATTGTATCGTTAGTTCGTATATTTCGTTCGAGATATCAATTATAACCCCGGACGTATTTTTTTTTAACGATGAAGGATCTCCGGTATCGGAATGGCCTGAATCGTGACGAATCTCTCATAGACGAGCGGACGATATCTGTAAGCAACCAACAAATATCCCACTTCACTCGAATAATCCAATAAAAACAATTACCTTTTGAACCAATTGGATCAAAGTCGGGCGAACTCTCCAATTTATTCAGTTCCGATAGAAAAACAGAATGGTAAGAGACAATCGTCTTTACGGGTTTGGCCTCTGAAAGAATTCCTTTTTTGCCCCATAGCAACTCTGTCATGAGGACTCTGGCTAGCCAAGGATCCAAACGAGGCTCTTTAAACAGTAATTGGGTCTTTCGAAGAAGTTCATTGAGCTCAGAGGCATGTCGAAGGGTCGTCAGAGCCAGGGCATAAGAACCGGCGATATTCTGGGGGAAATAAATATTTCGTTGCAATTTGAAGCGTAAGAGAGCATGAATTACATCTCACCCTCGAAATTACTCCGTGTAACTACTATAAATTGGAAATAAGCTGAAATTGGATTAATGCGAATTTCATGCTAAACAAATGATCGCTGAAAACGCAATTTTAAAGAGTACAAAAAAAAATGTTCTTATTATTGCCTTGTAATGAGATGAATCTTTCTAAGAATCAGCAAAACTTTTCGGATCCTTTACTTCTTAAACGCACAATAAAAAAAAACAAGAAATTTTTGAAGCATTATAGTTGAATTTTTTTAAATAAACGAGAGCCTCCACATTAATTTTGCAATTGTTCGACACACAGAAAATATATTCATCACGATTAATTATTGATGCATTTGTTTGGGCGATATTTCGAGTCACGTGGCGATAAAAATTTACTCACGGGATGTTTCTTCTCGTAAATCAATTGCTTCAGACTGGCTCCGTTTTCCGCAACGTTTTCAACGGTTTTAGCAGTGATCTTGTAAAGTCGTGGAACTTTTACGGAATGTATAAATGTATTAGACATTGTATTTCATTACGGAATTAATTCAAATGCAAGCGTGGTTCAACGTCCGACAATCTCGGCAAACAATTTTGCAATGATGTTTCTTTTGACTTTTGAGGTTATGGTACCACACCTATGAAATGGCGCGTGAGTCGCGACGGAAGAAGTCGGTACCCGCCGGCTCAGCAGCACAACTGTCATACCGACCGCTTATAATTTACCATCTGAGCGGGGTGCACGTTACCCCCACCATATTAATTCATTCCCTCCCCTCCCCTCCCCCCCCGGCGTTGAAACACCCGCACAGCTGACAGCACTCATCAGAAATCACTCTATAGTCTATCAGTTGACAGTTTGACACTGCTCGACCCTGCTCGACCCGAAACTCGTCACTCGTCACTCGTCAGACAGTGGTGGACAACCGAAGGCCGATGACGGTTGCTCCATATCGCCTAATATAGTACAAAGTGCAGTTTTGTTTGTCCCGATCGTCAGGTGGTCCCGAAATTTCCTCTCCAGCCCGTTGAATATCAGCTTGTCCGTAATAGTCAGCCGCTACCACCGTCACGCGCTCCAACACAAAACGTTATCGATATTATTAGACTCTACATCGAAAAAATATAGAATATTTATTTTAAAAACGCACAAACATGGCAAGCGAAAAATCTCTCCCCACTGTACCGAACAGTATTAAATTTGTAATCGGCGGCACTTCGGGGTAAGCATTAACTTTGTATTGGATTTAATTAAACTAGGGTAAACAGAAGTATTCAAGGACGTTTCTCAGGGTCAAATGCAACTTGGGAAATTTTTGAAATTTCTTGGCACGTGCGTTTCCTCGTGCCTCGAGTTTCAAAAATATCACCCTCCCTGTTTTTTAGGATACATATGCACGCATATAGAAAATGAAAATAAGATAAATTTCTATTATATAAAATTAGGAAAATTAAAATTAAATCAAGAGAATTCAAAAATAAAATTTAAAAGATCGATATTTAATTTTGATATCTATTGTTTTCAAATTAATAGCTTTTTTTTATTGCTATAGGACATTCGAATTTTCTATCATTCGAATGATGCTCGATAATTCGATTAGGATAATCGCTACCAAAATCAATAAAAGTGAAAAAAAAATCAATTTTTTTTTCACATTTTCTTCGAATATTATTTATTATTAACTTGTAAAATATTTTTTTTCATCTCAAAATATATAAAAAATCTTATATTATTTCTCCATACTATTAGGGATAATTATTCAGTAATATAATAAAAACAAAATTTTTAATTTTATAATTTATGCTATCATATTTATATTGCTCAACAAAAGTTTTTATCAATTATTTATATTGAAGAAAATAATTTCACATGCTTATACCCTTTTTATGATTTTTTTTTTGAGACATTGAGAATTCCTTTGAAGGCCTTCTGCCTTGTGAAATCATAATTTGAATTTCATTGCAATTGCATCATACCTCGTATCAAAAGATAATCGAAAGGTCAAAAAATATTCAAATGTTCTCTCTTGCTCCTCCATAAATATCTCTCTCTTTGCAGAATGGCAGCTACGTGTTTTGTACAACCCCTGGACCTGATAAAAAACCGTATGCAATTGAGCGGTACCAAGGTATCCACGATCAGTGTCGTTTCGTCCATAATAAAAAATGAGGGCTTCCTGGCAATGTACTCCGGATTATCGGCCGGTCTTATGAGACAGGCAACCTATACCACAACGAGGCTCGGTATTTACACATGGTTATTCGAACTTGCATCGTGAGTTGCAAATGCAAATTCAGAAAAACGCACGAATTCGTACGAGTATGAATTTAAAAAAACATTTGCTCGATTCTGCAGAAAAGACGGACAACCGAATTTTCTGACCAAAGCTGTTCTGGGAATGACGGCAGGATGCGTCGGGGCATTTGTCGGTACACCCGCCGAAGTGGCTCTCATAAGAATGACGGCGGATGGAAGATTGCCACTTGGTAGGAAAAAATTGAAAACAAAAATCTACAGATTTATGATTCTCGATTATCACTGCGATGTTTGCATTTTTCTGTTATTCGTACAGCCGATAGACGTTTGTACAAAAATGTTTTCGATGCTCTGTTTCGCATAACGAAGGAGGAAGGATTGTTTACGCTGTGGCGCGGTGCCATTCCAACAATGGGTAGAGCCATGGTTGTAAATGCAGCACAATTGGCCTCATATTCTCAAGCTAAGCAAGCCCTCTTGGATACTGGTACGTGAATAATTGACCGCTTTGCCAATCATAATTTACACATTAGAATTTACCTTATTTGTCTTTCCTCAGGATACTTCCAGGAGAATATCATGCTTCACTTTGCCAGTTCCATGATATCCGGTCTGATAACAACAGCTGCTTCTATGCCTGTTGATATCGCAAAAACTAGGTAATTAATGCCATACTTGGAGACAGCGTTGCGAAATTTTTAATGAAAAAGTAATGCATTAATCATAACTTTTTTAATGACTAATGAAAATATTAATGATTAATGAATATTATTTCCATTAACCATTAAATGTTAATGGTTAATGGAAATAATTTCCATTAACCACTAAATGTTAATGGTTAATAAATATTATTTCCATTAACCATTAAATGTTAATGGTTAATGAAAACTACTTCCATTAACCATTAAATGTTAATGGTTAATCGAAATTATTTCCATTAGCCATTAAATGTTAATGGTTAATGGTTAATGAAAACTACTTCCATTAACCATTAAATGTTAATGGTTAATGGTAATTATAAAACGTAATGCATTATTTGCAACCCTGCTTGGAGATGACTTTTATTCTCGACAAATCGACTAAAAGAAAAATGTATAATCTTCCAGGATACAAAATATGAAAATGATCGACGGTAAACCAGAGTTCAAAGGAGCGATCGACGTTCTCGGTAAAGTCATTCGTAACGAAGGAATATTCGCCCTGTGGAAGGGCTTCTTCCCGTATTACGCCAGATTGGGACCTCACACTGTTCTGACGTTTATCTTCCTCGAGCAGATGACCGCAGCGTACAAAAACAATTTCGCCTAACTAGAACAAAAAGAGAGAACGAATTAATCGCGTGCCAGAATCGAAAAAAAACGATAAACGTAAAATTCGAATAACGTATTTCACACGAGCACAGATCGCAGTTAAACTCTTCCAAACCGCTCCACTTTTTTTCAATAACTAACTGGTAGATGCATTTTTTTACAACCCTTCATAAACCAGTATAAATCTACAAGAATCCGATTGCTGACAATACTTACATTTAATACGCTCGTGCGAATACGATCGAATTTTTTTATTATTAGGCATATTTTTTTCGACCAATGCACAATTTTTTAATCGCGAAAGATTTTTATAAAATGCCCAGTTTGATGCTTTTCTCCTTTGCAAACCTAATTATTAAATTAATTAATTAATTAATTAATTACTGAATTCAATCGCTTCCGGTGAAACAAGTCTGTGGTTTTTTTTCTTCTATTGTTCGTAATATCGAAAGCTAATTGTTACATTTACACTGCCTGTAAACTAAAATCGCTGATACCTTCATGAACATTTACGTATAACGAAACGAATACATTCTTCGAACATTCTCAATAGATTTTGAGCTCGTCTGGCACGACTCTAGATATGATAATATATATTCACACACATATATATATATATATACTTGCATTGTTGCATGTTACATAGAAAAGTTCTGTACATAAATATATATTCGTTGTTAAATATCATTAAATAGAACGCGTATCGTCATGAATTACAATAAACGATGATTGTTATTTTGTAAAAGCGATCAAACATGTCAGAATTGTTCATAATGTGAAAGCTAGTGACAAAAAAATGTGCTCCTGCTGCGATAAGGACCTCCGCTAGCTTGTATATATTTTTTTTAGGATCCTACATTTGTATGTGACCTAAAACTCCGAATAACGAAGATTAAATTACAATTTGCCTATATGACATTGTAGGAAGTTTTTAAATGATTTTAATTATATTCTAGATATTAAAAGTCTCCCTATTTGCGACCAAAACAGACAGTTGTAAACGATTCTGTTTGCTCTCAACGTTTCCTGCAACTTCCATATCATTATTTGAGTTACTTTTTTAAGGAGTTATACGCATTCAGGATTTTTTAAACAATCTGTTTTTTGTAAATTTAATTTCGGTATTTTACATATACTTAAGTATACACACAGAAAAATTCATGTCAATCCGACAAATATTTTCGAAGTTGCAGGCATATTTGTAAATGCGTAATTACTATGTGTAAAGTGCTTATGAAACTTTAAACGCGTTTTTCTCGTATCTTCAAAGTCGGTGAGCACGATTTCTCAGAAACGACATAACCGATCAGTCTCAAATTTTTACACAAGCTTTATAAATATGTTTTCTAGTAATTAATAGAAGTTTTTTTTTACTGATAAATATTTTCCATTTTATAAACAATTTAAGGCAAAATTTTTTTTTGGGAATCCGCCATTTTGTTAAAAATAAATATTTTGCTTATTCCTTCGATCGAATACTTAGATTATATTGATACCTTATATTGATGAAATCTTTTTCATTTTTTCATTTTGGATGATCCAATCCAGAGATATCGTGCTCACTGCAGGGCGCCTTTTTTAGAGAAGGAGATCGCCTACAGCGGCTGCGAAAATCATTACTTTTTAAAAAGAAAAATTAAAAAATTGAGTTATTAGTTAGAACAATATGTGTATAAATTTTTACGGTAATAAATTAAAATGTCATTCCAGAAAAAATTCTAGAAAACACGTTTTTTCGGTCTCCTGACTGCGCATAAGCCCTTAAGGATGCCCCTAACGTCTCAGCTAACCTTAAGCCCCTAACTTTAAAAAAATAATGATTCAACAATTTTTCGACAAGTTCTTTTTTTTCTTAAACAAATCGAATATGCATTAATTTTTCTGAACGCATATGAATTTTTTCAGAATTTCCCCCTATTTTGAATTTTTTAGAATGACTGTATATATGTATTTTTTGGCCCAGTGTCTTTGAAATTTTTCAAAGCTGACGATAAACCTGCATATAAAAACATACAAAATTGGCAATTTTTTGTTTGTATGCCAGAACGTTTTTGATAATATTTCAAAATGAAGAGAAAATTCTGAAAAAATGTATATACGTGCAGATAAAAATTAACGCGCATTCGATTTGATTAAGAAAAAAAAAAGAACTTACCGAAAAATTGTTCAATAATTATTTGTTTAAACAATTTATAAATAACTTTAGCGCACTATTATTATTGATAATTGTTGTTTATGGCATGCCAAATGTTGTTGAATTTTTTCAGATTTTTATTGTACCACAAAGTACGGAAATTTCAATCCGATAAAACTTTTGGCTGGGACGGTAGAAGCAAAGCATCCTTAAACGTCGCGCGCACTGTCACTAATGACTATGAGAGGCGCGAAAAACTCTTGGAATCCGCGCACACATGCGAGGATAATAAACTACCATTATGTACTAATAATGATAATAATGCTTGGAGCTATTATGCACAAAACGCAGCGCGTTGGGATGATATATATACCAAACGTATATATGAGGCATTCTCCGTCAATTCCGCTAATACGTCCCACTAATACTATTAGAGGTTGTATAAAATTGACAGTAGAATTGTCGGACCGTGCGAAAAAAAATAATTTTCATTTTTTTTTGCAGAAAATAGTCTTTGCAACACGAATAAAAATATAACACATATTATCCATTCAATAATTGATGGAAAAACATAATTTTTTTGTAGTAATTTTTTTTTTGTACAAGCTATATGGATTCGAAAAATTATATGCAACTCCTTGATTCACCGCTTAAAAAATCTGAAAAAAAATCGCAGATACCACTTTCAAGTGGGACTAAACTGTGACAAGTTATGGGACAGATCTGAGAGGGTCGAAAAAAAAAGTGGCGGAATTGTAGGAGAATGCCTCATATATGTATAAAAAGTGTATCGGTCGTGTGTTGGCTGGCTCCTCGCATAAATTGGTCGTCGCGGAGTGTATGTGTTATATATATATATATAAATCGGCGAGAATAGTGTATTATTATAGCACACACATCGCCGAATGATATTGAAAATCCCGGTTTTAATACAATTAGCAAGAAAGCATCGGAGCCTTGAAGTTGATGAGCAAGATTGAAAACATCTCATACTGCTGTTTCTCCACCCCGCCATGCATCCCTCGCCCCCTCTCTCGCTTCGTACGTTTGTGCATGATGCAGCTACGCTTGCAAAGAGTCATCGTGTGTGTGTGATAAACGGTCGTATCTATAGAGGGAGAAAAATTAAAGTTTGTCGCGGACGACGACGTTCGTGGAGAAGGAGAGTCTTCCCCCCCCCCCCCCTCCGTTCGAAGAGGAGCAGTGAGAAAAATAAGAAGGAAAAGGAGGTTGTGTCTCGACGGTCCTGAGAATGACGGAATGATGCATATATATACATAACAGTATCTTCGCGAATAACTTTTTGTAATAAATTGTAGTGGCGGAATATATGTATACACACACGTACATACGTATATGTGAGGAGTAACAGGTCATACAAGCGGACGATGAATAACCCGCGAGGTCGTTTGTAGTTTCCTCGACGAGAAACGACGACAACAACGCAACGACATCAACGATTGATGAATTCTCGAGTCTGCAAGAGTCAAAAACTCTCACGAAGCTCATTGGGCAAAAAATCTCTCGGGCCCTCCGCATAAGACCTCTCTCGCGTCAGCACGGACGTTAAAATTATACTTTTTTCTTCTCGCATTCGTGTGTCGCGTATACATATAAGAGTGTGGGTGTTGTTTTTTCCGCAAGCTGATGTTTTAGCTGTGCGAAATTGGCCGCGAGGCTTCCCGAGGGGGGGGCGAGGCGATATCAAAGTGTCACAATAATCGCACTGTGGAGTCCATAACCTAAAATGCGAGGGGTTGGGCGAAATGCCGACCTGATTCTGCTCTACGGTCTGCGTTTATCGTGCTGGTGGTGTTGCTTGAGCGGAGGCGTATCAGCGAGCGGCGGCGCCCTTGACCATGGAACGAAATTTTCCGTCACCCGAACGGCCACCCTCGACGCATCGGTCGCGAGCAATCAGGTCCAGTCATCGCCGACATCGTCGAGCCCGACGGCCGCCAAGATCACGTCGTTCTCCGGGAGTTACACGGATGGATTGGCCAAGGCCGTCGCTCACGATGCCGCTCAATCCAGTGAGTAATATCCTCCGTAGTACCTTCGAGCTTTTGGGCATTTTTTTTTTGTACCCTCCATCCCCGTTGCCGCCGCTGCTTTTTTTCCAGCCGGAGATCGCAATCTTCGGCGTGTCTTGTGCGTTTTTTAATTTTTTTTTGCTCCCTCGTGGCTCGGCGATAGACGCATCGCTCTTCCTCTGCTCTCTAGTACGAGTAATTAGACGTGTTTGTTGCTCATTTTTATAGGCGTGGAAACTTGTAACGACGATCTAGCATGTATCACAATGGCATCTCACGATCGTCTAGGTTTGGAGGCCATCAAGTCGCTGCATAGCCAGCTGGACGACGACGCGGACGGCGACGTTGACCTATCGGAATCGGACGACGTAAGGATGAGAAGCTAAGGCTAACTGGGGCGGGCTTAGGCAGAGGGCGAAATGTGAAAATTCGATGCTCGACGTCGACTTCTCCTCTCTCTCCTCTCATTGTTTACAGTTTTTGAGGGAGGAACTTCAGTACGAGGCTGGATACGAGAGAAGACAGCGAGCCTTTCATCACAACGACGATATGCACATAAGCGTCAGAGAATTGTGGGAGGCGTGGCTACGATCCGAGGTAAGCGAATTTCCATTCCCCTCCGATGGGTTTGCCATAGTCGGGGCAAACGACCAAAAACCTGAAAAAAACACCATTCGTTAGGATAAATTCAAAGTTTCTAACGTTAAATTTTTAATTGCCCGAAAGGAGCATCGCTTTGTAACGAATATGCACTATGGTTTTTCCTTAAGGGGAGAACACTAATTGGAAAACGAAAAATTTAGCTGTTTCCGAAGATTTTTTAAAATAAGAAGCCTTGTCTAATTTGTTTACAAGTCTGCACACTTTTCGCTCAACATTTCGAGTTTATAAAAATATTTTTTCATTTTATTTTTATTTGAAATTGGCAGGTGCGCAGGCTGGTCTTTGTGAAGAAACACGTCGGAAGTTGTCAAACTGTTGGCATAAATCTGTTGGCAAATAGATAAATCAAACATTTTTTTAAAGCTAACATCCGTACACTATCGCTGCACCTTAAAAAAATCAAATCTATGGAGAATTCGCCAAATGACAACCGAATAAAGTCGATGTTGCCAAATTTGATCAAATTTCTATTATATTTTTCGGGAAAAATCAATTTTTTAATTTGAATTTAAACGTTATTTAGATTCACCGACAAACTGATACGATAAGAAAAACGTGTGCCAAATTTCATAAAAATCGGTTGAAAACTTTTTTAGAAATCGTGCCAACAGTTTTGAAAAATGAATTTTTAGTTAAACGCGTTTAAAATAGGGGGAAACGCAATGATTTTGTCAACTTGCCGCTTAATCAGCGATGCCAGCGCCATACATTGGTCCTTCCGACTAATTAATCAGACAAGGCTTCTTATTTTTAAAAAAATCTTTGCAAACAGCTAAATTTTTCGTTTTCCAATTAGCGTTCTCCCCATAAGTTTCTACGCTGGAAAAAAAGGCAAATAATTTTTCCTCTTGAATGAAACATGTTGCATTGAAAGACGTATTCGCTCGTTAAAAATGAATTTTTCATCAGGTGCACAATTGGACGATCGAGCAGACATCCGAATGGCTCACCAGCAACGTCGAGCTTCCTCAATACGTTCCGAATTTCATACAGCATCGTGTGACGGGTGCGACTCTGCCCAGGTAATGTGTGGTTTGGTGGGTGAAATTAGTACGAGAAAAAGGAAGTCGCGGAAACGACTCGCCCGATAACCGGCGGCGGCACGAACGTACGAACAAACGAGAACGAACGTTCCTCGTCCTCGACCATGATAACATTTCTATATAACGATATTTCAGGCTAGCCGTAAACAACATGCACTATCTGAGCAACGTACTCGGTATCAAGGATCCGATACATAAGCAAAAAATTGCTCTCAAAGCCATGGACGTCGTGCTGTTTGGACCACCGAAAGGTACATCCTCGTCGTTAGCCTGAATTTATCGCGGTGGAATGTAAATTTTATTTTTCATCGATAAAAACACTCAATCGACACGATGTCCCGTTAGATACCGGACACAGCCTCAAGGATTTGGTACTGATAACACTTCTGTTCGGAGCGCTCATCGCCTGTTGGTACGCGTATCAGCAAAAGAAGAGTTCGGAAAAACACGTTCGAAGATTGGTGAAAGATATGGAAGGTTTGCACAATGCTGAAATCGCATTGGAAGACTTGCAGGTGAGACAACGGTGTCGTATGTCGGGGACATGTACGACGATGAGGGTTATAACGAAGTTTCTGTTCTGTAGAAGGAGCTCGAGAGAGCGAGACTCGAGCAGGAAAGCGCAGCTACGGAAAAGCAAAATTTGGAGAAACGACTTCAAGACGAGAGCCTGGGAATGCATACCTCTTACTCCGATCTCGAAGTTTCTCAGCTCAAATCTGAAATAGAGGTTTGCCATTGATTCTCCAGGGCAATTCCCTTCGAATCAGATATATTTTTTTTTTCGACTCGCACTTTGCAGAGCCATTCTCAAAATTTCTTCACCTCTGTAAATGCTCTTCCGTTTATCGCCGGCAGATGCTGAAGATGGAGTTGCAGCGCGCCGAGGGCGAACTCGAGGACCGTTGCTGGTCACCGCCAGTCGGTCTTCAGCATTGGTTGCAAATGACGCACGAGATCGAAAACAAAGCGTACACGAAGAAGAAGATATCAGCCGAGAAGCAGCTTCAACAGGCGCGCGAGGCGGTGAGTCGATTCACGAAGTTGAGATCAGAGTTGTGAAAATAGTAATGTAAAAGTAATGCATGACCCATTACTTTAAATAATGTGTATTGGACAAGTTTTTCATTACAAATAAAAAAAGTAATGTATAATTTATGCATGTTCCATTACAAATGAAAATAGTAATGTGTAATGAATGTGTGTTCCATTACAATTAAAAAAAAGTGATGTGTAATGGATGCATGTCCCATTACAAATAAAAAAGTAATGTGTAATGAATGCGTTCTCCATTACAAATAAATAAATAAATGTGTGATGTATGCACGTTCCATTACAAATTACAATTTTGGAAAAAAGTAATTTGCAATGGAGAATATTCCATTACAAATAGAAAAATTGCCGTGCTCGTATTAGAAACTTGCACGTTGCTGTCTCATTATTTCATTTCGCTCACTAAAAGTTCATCCACAATTATCACAAATGATCCATAAAGTTAAAAAAAAAGAACATGCGCATCATTTAGGGATTCAATAAAGCGACAAATTTTGTATCAGTAACTTGTAATTTTTATTAGATTGCTTATAATTATGAGTAACAGCGTGTAAAAGCCAGTTCAATATAAAGATGGACAATTTTTGGGGTTGAGTACATTTTCGTACTTCATGTTTAACGATGAACTGTTTTTTTTTGTTTCTATTTTTCAACTTTATGGATCATTTTTGATAATTGTGGATAAAATTTTAGTGAGCGAAATAAAATAATGAGACAGCAATGTGTTTCTAATACGAGCACGGCAATTTTTCTATTTGTAATGGAATATTCTCTACTGCAAATTACTTTTTTTAAATTGTAATTTGTAATGGAACGTGCATACATTACACGTTACTTTTTTATTTGTAATGGAACACGCATCCATTACACATTACTTTTTTTATTTGTAATGGTACATGCATCCATTACACATTACTTTTTTATCTGTAATGGGACATGCATCCATGACACATTACTTTTTTTTTATTTGTAATGTAACATGCATACATTACACGTTACTTTTTTATTTGTAATGGTACATGCATCCATTATACATTACTTTTGTATTTTGGAATGGTACATTTATCAATTTCACATCATGCAGTGTAATGGGTAATAAATACAGTAATGCATTATTTACAACTCTGGTTGAGATGCGGAGAGAAAAAAAAGTTTTTTCATTCGTCGAAAATAACGTCTCCCTGGAATCACGTAGAATCGCGCTTGGTCTTTCAGTGTGAAAAATTGCGGAAGAAACGTTCGAGTCTCGTCGGGGCTTTCGTTTCGACTCACGGTAAATCTATCGACGAGGTCGACAAGAGCATCGTCGAGGCTAGAACATCTCTGAACGAGGTCACCGTGGAACTTCAGGAACGCGTTCATCGCTGGAAACAAATTGAGCTCCTCTGTGGCTTTAATATTATAAACAATAACGGCTTGAATTATCTCGAGACGATACTGTACAGAGGCGCGCCAAATGGCAGAAGCCTCGCTCTTCGTGGTACGCTGATTGATCACAATCGCAATTTAATCCGGCAATTCTCCGCGCATTCCGCGCTATCGTGATGATTACCGTGCAATAACGACTCTGTGCTTTCAGGACGTATGAGTAGCCAAGATGATTTGGACGACGATGCGAGCTCTATGTATACACCATCGACGAGCGGCGCTCCATCAGGTAAGCCCGAAACGGACGTCCATGACCACTCTGATTGATACCCACTCGCTTGGAATTGTCGCCGTTTATGATATGGCCAACTCGTATGTATGGAATTGAAGATACAATGTTATTCCCTTTATCGAATCTCTTTTTCTCTCTCTTTCTCTTCTTATCCAAGCAAGTCCACCAACTAACTTTGCGCAGAAAAGGCTCTCTATCCTCTCTCCTTTAATCTTGAATGAACCATAAGTACAGCGATACCCTCGCTTTTTCGGATTGTTTATACTTGAATCTCAAAGCCGTAAAATTCGTAAGCCAAAATCTCGGCTCCGCTCTCAAACGTACGCACCACAGGAAAATCAATCTATCTCTAGTTGTTCCATCGTGGTCAGGTTTGACGACCACTGTTTAATTTTTTCCGTTAACGAACGAGAAAGAGAGAGAGAGGCAAATTTTTTTCCATCGGATCTCGAGGAATATCGGACATGTTGATGGAAATACAAAATCTCAATGGTGCGCGAATCATATACATGACAAGTCTTCCAAAATGGAATTTAATAAATTTGTAAATAATATTGATAGTTAGGTAAGGACTTGCTAGCGTAGTGCATGCTTGAGATATTCGGTAGATCATGAAAATCTCAATTGATACATGATATTGTTTGGCGAGTTTAATTTTTCTTGTTTCGCTGGAATACGATCGAATATCGACGACGTTAACAGCACGGCACGTTTTTTCGTCCTTTCATTTTTTTTTCCTCGTTCAAATAATTGTTTGCGGTAAAGCGCGGATTTGCCAATGTCTCTAAATTTTTTTTCGCATTCACGTGTCTTTCCTCTCAGTGCTTGGCCCCGTCTCGTCCTTCTTCTTCTCTGTCTCTTTTTTCCAATTTTAAACGGCCAATCTGTGGAATGTACAATCGTCGTGAGAAACGCCAAAGAATGAAAGTACTGTAAATTTAAAAAGCATTATTCTACTCGTACATTATAGCCAAGAATTAGAGGACCAAAGGTTTTCAATCTCGTCAATCGGCAGGGATTTTTTTTTTGTCAATATATCGGAAAAACAGTGAATCCAAGTGCGTGCACGTTTCGTTTTGTGGTTGATACGTGTCTCGGAGCCGAATAATGTCAATAAACGACCAGATCTAACAACTCATTATTTTTGGTATAAAATTTCGACTAATGTTTGTATATTGTAGAAATAATTTTTAGATGCTGCACGACCATGAGCGTGCTTTCGATACGAGGCTTGTATTACGGCAGATCATGCATATGCTGTGTCTTATTATAATACTATGAAATAGTTATATTATGATGTTAAGTTTAACTGACATTGTGTGTATCTCTTTATAGTTAATATATATATTATCCAATAAAGCCAAGGCGTAATGTATGAGACGAGAAAAGGACGCAAGTGGGCTTGTTTCTGCCTTACCTCTGCTTCTGATGTATCTTTACGCGGTATAAGTAGCAGATATTTGTAGTTATCGGAAGCATCTCGATTGTGGACAATAGAATTTTTAATATTGCGCCAGATTGATAAAATTTGATTCTTCATACGTTGATTCATCGTTTAATCGTTCATTCAGAGCGTCCGTGAGCTGATTGTTAATTCTTCGAAGGAAATGCACGACATTTCACAATGCGGACAATGCTCATATTTATCCGTTTTTAAACTATGCAATACGTATGCATCGCTTTTGACATTCTCATTGGTACACTTGATGCGTTTAATCACTCAAATATTAGCGATAAAGCGTTCTTCCTTGGAAACCAAATTGAATCAAATGAATTTCAAATTGCGAAACTCCACTCTCGTTAAACAGCAAGCCGCGAAATTGCACGAGCATTTTGTTTTTCGTTGTGTAAATTGCATTTAAGGCAAGACAATTCGTCGTCGAGGACGTCGCTTCTTCGTCCTACTGTAAAGTAGGTTTGTCTTCGTTAATTGTCTTTTTAATTGGATAATTTGACCGATAAATCGTGTGTGTGTATTTTTGCGCAGGTGGAGCGGAGATCCTTGCTTGGAAAGAATCCTCGATGCCCCCGGATTCGTCGAGCAGCGAGACCGGCAAAGACTCGCCACCGGAAACGATAAAATTCATCGTCGGCGAGAGCGAGAACGAGCAGAGTCAAGTCGAAGCTGGTAAATCATCGCCTCCGGTCCTCGAGAGCAGGACGTTGAATCTCGGTGTTGGCTCTGCTCCGAGAGCCCCGAGTCCCGGAATGGTCAGGTCCTTCAGCCAGGACACGAATATGCTTCTGAGCGATACCGAGAGACCAACGAGCTCATCATTCCTATCAAAGACTTCCTTATCGGAGAACAGTCTCGGGGATGTTTCGGAAAGACTCGCCGGTCGTTTTACGAGTCTGCGAAAGCAGCCCCTCAAAGAATTACCGGTCGTACAGTCGATGGACGACGAGACTCAATCCACAGATTCCAATTCGACCGCTGACAATGACGAGCTCAGAAGACGACGGAGGAAGCTGCACTTTCCAGCTTTTCGAAAGAACAAGACAAAACCAACGTGATACGTAGTCGAAAACGTTATTGCCGTTCTAACGAGACTCGTACAACTTGTTTCTCAATTGCAATTACGTAACATTGAAACAGGAATTAACGGACAGCATTGGGCTGTCGTTATCATACGAGTATTTTTTTCGCAGTTGCACTTTTTTTTCCTCCCGAGAAACAATAAAATTGCATCGTCCGTACGACCTCTCTCTCGACACACAAACACACCCACACACACTCACACACACACACACACACACACACACGTAACACGTTCTATTGCGCAAAAGAATCCGCGAAATGTTGCACTCGGAGTTTTAAACATTTGATATCACAAGAAATTCTGTATCTGAGAGAGTTAAAAAATTGAGGCGTCTTAAAAATCTTACAGATACATTTTTCTTCCTCTCATCACACGTAAGCTCCCTTATTTATATTATAGCGAATAATATGTATTTTAAAAATTGTCACGATAATATCGTCGGCATAATCATCATCGTCACATTTTCGAAACCACCACCGCACGAATCTCATTAATCTCGCGCCTACCGTATATTCTAGTTTTTTCTTCTGTCAATTGTTCACTGTAAGACGAGAGCAGGTCTGTCGGGAACTAAATAATTTTTCATGTACATAAACAATGCGTTGAATGAATGACGAAACGATGAGACGTGGAGGAATGAGCGTCGAGCGTTCCATCGCGTTGTTAATTAATTATCGCCGTGAGACTGTTGATCGGAATATTAATAAATAGAAGAAAAATTAATGGTAACAAAGAATGTGTGTATATATATATATATATACACTATACATTAGGGTGAATCGAAAAAATTAAAAACTGTTGGCTACCCTCAGAAATCAAACATATCATTGAAACGAAGGTCTCTGTGCAACGGTTCGATTTGTTGAATTTTTTTAGAGGACGCGCGGGACGGTGAAAAACGCCATTTTTAGCGTTAAATTTGCTATATCACTGATAAACGGAAACAGATCATTCAAAAAATTCTGAATTTTCTATATAAGGTGTCCAGATGTGTATTCTTTCAAGGCAATATTTACTGAACATTAACAAACGGTTCATATATTCGAAAATAAATCTCTAAAAATTAATTTTTTTCACTATTTTTCAATTAATTTTATCATTACATATTGATTTTTGTCTTCTAACACGTTTTTCTATTTCTACCATCTTTTTTCTTGCGAAACTCGGTATCAGTATTGCTTACAATGTGAAAACTGCTAAAAAACAAATATTTATTTTAGAAATATTGATATTTAAAAAGATTTATTTTTTAGCAATTTTCGCATTTTCGAACGTCCCGCGCGCCCTCTAAAAAAATTCAAAAAATCGAACCGTTGCACAGAGACCTTTGTCTCAACGATATCTTTGATTTTCGAGGGTAGCCAACAATTTTTTATTTTTTCGATTCACCCTACTATACATATATCATTGTTAATCCATGAGGTTGAATCGGTTGACAATGAGATAAATATATAATGCCTTGTCGCTCCGCGGATGATGTTCAATCTGGACAAAACAACAAGTGCGTATTTACTTTATACACACACACACACACGTCTCGTCGATGTAATGTATATGTCTGTATGTACATTCATTATATAGCAGATAAGACAATTTGCACACACAATGACATCACTTGTTTAAATAAAGCTAAAAATAATAATTACGTTTATAGAAAAATATCACACCGTCTCATCAGATTTACGGGCATATTTACAATAGTGGAGGCAAATATTTGCATCATTACTCTCAATGTGGGCATTCGAGAAATTTTTTCATAACTTCCGTTGCGGGTATAATATATGAAAATAATATGTACTATGCGCATATATTATTTGCGTGTGTGTGTGTGTGTGTGTGTCTCTTTAATATTTACTATAATTAATGGCCAATATTACGGAATGACGGGGTATTGTACGATACACAGAGATTTTTCTATACATGCGGCAATAAAATGATAAATCTCTGTGGGAGTAGAAAATAGTATTCGAAGCATGCATGGTTTGTCGAAGAGTAGACGGTTGTACAATGCCCTTTTTTGGCGATGATTGTGCGATCGATATCGCCCAATTATCCTGTTGTATACGTTAGAATCTTTGAATTAAACAAAAACAGACATTATACATATACGACAAAAAATACAGGGAGATAATTAAATCAAGTAAGGGAGATAGTAAATCCAAAACATGTTCCAATTGTTGCTCATTCGAATGGATAAATTGACGAGTGTTTAATATTATTCTATCGATAAAAACATTATCAACGCTGGATCGGAAGCAATAATCGATTATATGAAAATCTCATCGAAAATTCGTGCATCGATGCAAGAAAAATGTACTTTTTACAAATTTTTCCTTTGTATTTATCGGAGATTTTCCATGAGCTTTTAGCATCTAAAATGCGGCATAGTGTATATACATATGTGTACGTTTGTGGATTTACAACAAGCACCTTTGCGATATTTATATATACTTAATATATTTCCATAAAATATTCAAAAGTATATAAATTATAGCGTTTCGTTATTTGTTAGTAAAAGCGTAATTGGCTGCAGAATCACTGAATCTATATATTCTGTCTTCCCTGTAGTGATATCTAAACGAATGCCATTTTACAAACAAAAATAAATAAATAATTAAATACGATAAATCCAATGGTAAGATCAACGAATATAGGCCACGATCCGGCGGCGTTGAATTTTAATAAAAATAGATTTGAAAAAAGAAACATTTTCGTGTATTCTCTGAATCCTCTGAAAAATAAAGCATGCTGTTTTTTTTGTTAAAATAGATGCTACGGCGCGTGGATACAGGGCTGAAACTGAAAAGTCGCACGATTTGCTAGTAATAATAATATATATTTCTCGCAGGAACATGAAAATTAATGATCGAATTTTAGCCATACTCATGTCCAAAAATGCAAGTAGCTCCATTGAAAAAAAAAAAATCAACGAATCCACGTGTGCTGAACATGAGCTCTCCGGCTAATACACATTATTAGTCTCTATAAAAAACTTATCGGAAAAATCGGGATAAAAGTCTTATTGTAAACGCGACACTGCGTCATTTTCCTTAATCCGAGTATTGGCTTATATCGCACACACGCCAAATACTTGTAGATACTCGCGTGCAAAGAGCGTGTCACAACGAATCGGACGCTGAAAATTGTCATGATAAAACTTGTACTTGCAGCTATAATACACTTGTGTCATGCACAGACACGAGTATCTTATATTGTAGATGAATCTTTTTTTTTTTTTTAATAAATAATGCACGTATCTTCGTCGTACAGCAAGATGGCTCGATAATTGTGGGCTGAGAACATGGCAGTGTACGTTTATTTATATCTATGATACAGCGTTCAACGCACGAGCGTGTTATCAATAATTGTCATGGATTCCATCATTAAAATCTGTTGGGTCTGACGATGCTGTTGAAAAATCAATAGCAATGCAGGACGTTGATACGGGACTAGCCAACATGAAGATTGATCGTAACAGTATTATATATGTATGGGGTATTCTACGCCGAATCGACCACTTTTGGATCCGACCCTTTTCGATTTGGCTGAAAGTTTTTTATCCCTTTCTACCCGATGAAAAACGTTTCTCAGAATTTTTTCACATTTTTTTACCCAACCAAAAAAAATTATAAATTTTTGAAAAAAATTGCTTTTTTTAAAAATAACTATAACTCTCTCAAAATTTGACTTATCCGGACGTTTTTTTGGTTGATTTTCGTTTTTAAATGTACTTTTTGAAAAAAAATACAAATAAATCATTCAAACCTAATTTCACTGTTTTTTTAAATAGATTTTTGGATAAAATCGAAAAATTTTCGATCATTACAATTCTTGATTTTTTTTCTCTCTATTATATCAAACTTTAACATTTTCTGAAAATCCTCAAATTTTTTCAGAGTGGTGTTTCTTTTATTTCTATTTTTTGCCAATGCAAACGAAAAATTCAACTAGCCTGATTTCTCATAACACCATTCTGAAAATTTGTGAGGATGTTCAGAGAACTTTCAAATTTGAAAAAAAAAATTGAAAATGGTAATCATCGATAAGCTCTGAATAATTTCTTTGTATTTTTTTAAAAACTACATGCAAATACGAAGAAAATGAAAAAAAAATTGCTTTTTGGTCCATTTTTGGACAAATGACGGCAATCAAAAAACACATCTGATGAATTTGGACTCAATCTATCACTGTAAAATCTTCTACTTTTTGAGTCGTCAAAATTATCACTAATTGTTATATCAAATCAAAGAAGCTCTCTAGAATTGTTTTTTTTTAATTTTTATCAATCTGAACGTCGAATTCATTTATCCAAAAATGGACCAAAAAAAAAATTTTGATTTCATTTATTTATTTTTAATGTAATTTTCGAAAACATACAAAAAAAATTATTCAGAGCTTCCTTCTATTTTATATCTTCATTTTTCGAAAAAGATCAAATTTTTTCGATAATTACTACTTCCAATTTAAATTTTTTTTCGATAATTACCACTTCCAATAAAAATTTTTTTTTCTTCTAAAATTACACTTAAAAACGAAAATTTTGAAAGAAACAACGTTCCGATAAGTCAAAATTTCAAAAAGTTATAACTATTTAAAAAAAAAATATTTTTTTTTCAAAAATTAATAACTGTTTTTTGGTTGGATAAAAAAATTTGAAAAAATTCTGAGAAACGTTTTTCATAGGGTAGAAAAGGATAAAAAAAACTTTCAGCCAAATCGAAGGGGATCGGGCTCGAAAGTGGCCGATTTGGTGTAGAATTCCCGGTATATAGCATCATGGAGCATAATTATTTGAGTCTGATTCGCGTAATCGATTCTTATAGTCAGTTAAAAATTCATACATATTTTTCGCTTTCCCTTTAAAATTTCCTTCTAGACACAACAAAAGCGGGGTACTGGAAACCTCAAGCTTTTTTGGATCGCAATAATCCAATTCGAAATACACACCGCAATCGGATATCGTAAATTCGAACGACAAAATTATTATTCCGTTTTTTGTTCTTCACGCTGTTCGTTAATACTATTGATACTATCAGCAGTGGATTATTGACGTTTCAATCCGTAGTAATGAAAATATATGAATTTGTATGATGCATCGTGTTTTTGCGATTCGGTTGACGAATATCGTCGCGGTGTGTTTCCGCAAAACGCGAGTACATTATTATCGGTAACTACGCGTTAATTTAACATTACAAATATATTTATTATCGCACACAATAAAATACGCGTTAAATGCTACGCGTATAAATAAATACGCGCGGTCAGTCTTATAAATGGATAAAATACTATTGCGATTCGCTATCATATTGGGTCAAATAATCGTACACTGCTGACCAATTAATGCCTGCAAATCTTAAAGAGAATCTTGAAAGGAATCTTAGAATCGTGGGAGGAATCTTTGAAAAAATCTTTAAAAGAATCGTAGATTTTTTCAAAAATTCTAAAATTCTTTCAAATATTCTAAGATTCTTTTAAAGATTTGCAAACATTAATAGTCAACAGGGCACGTGTAAAAAAAATTGGTGTGTGCTGATGACCACACGGTAGAAGTGAAACTTCTGTCGGGATACTCTTTTCTCGACAAAATATTCTTTTTGGATCATCTATTCTTGTCGGCAAGGAAAGCCGGTATATCAAATCAAACTTAGAATGGGCGAGCGGCAAATTAAAAATGTAATTTATAATTCAAAGTTTTCTAATTACAAATTACAAATTTAATTAGTAATTGCAAATTTTTTAATCACAAATTACAAATGTAATTAGTAATTGAAAATTTCCTCATTACATATTACAAATGTAATTAGTAATTGAAAATTTCCTATTTACAAAGTACAAATGTAATTAGTAATTCTAAATTTCTTAATTACAAATTACAAATGTAATTAGTAATTAGAAAAATTCTAATTATAAATCACAAATGTAATTAGGTTCAAATTTCGCACTAGTTAAATTTTATCGATGTAATTAGAGACAAGTTTTACTCTAATTATATGTAATTAGAACCAAATTTTCGACTTATTAAATTTTTTAATGTAATTAGTATCAAATTTCCGACTAATTACATTGATAAAATGTAATTAGTGCGATTACATTTGTCATTTGTAATTACGAATTTTTCAATTAATAATTACATTTATAATTTGTAATTAGAAATTTTTCAATTAATAATTACATTTGTAATTTGTGATTAGAATTTTTCGAATTACTAATCACATTTTTAATTTGTAATTAGAATGTAATTAATTACAAAAACGCCCAACTCTGATAAACAGACGGCAAAGACACTATTCGTGCGAAAAACGTGACGCTCGGCCGTTCCATTTCGCGCCGAAACGTGTCCATAGAAGTTTCACTTCAAAAATTAAATATCCACACACCGAATGAAACCAGGCTTTCGAATTTCTCTGTTTTGGCAAAAAAAAACCAAAGTTTGCAATCCGATGTGCGGTTTGTTTCTTTTACCGAAAATACGTATAAGATAAAATGCGTAGAACTACAAGTTGGAGGGTTTCCCTTCGGCGCCGGAGGTCGATGAAAGATGCGTTGGCCCACAGTTGGAATCGTCGTCCTGTTGCTCGCTCATTTCCGCGGCCGATGGTATCGTAGCGAGTAATCTGACGGCCAATCTCGACGGTGATCCACCGGGAATGATTTCCGGCTCATCCTGAATAGCGAGCTGCCTCGTTAATCGTGGTTTGGGCCTGACGGGTCTCGTTGATATCGTCGTGCGTGTACTCGTATCGAGTGACGCGCTCGATCTCGACATGCGCCACGTGCTCGTGCTCGCCGTTGTCGCGGATCCCGATGAGTCGTTTCGCGACGAGCTGAGATTCGAATCTTGCGACGGTTTTCTCGTGATAAGCCACGACGATGCGCGCCTCTTAGGATCGAGAAGTCTGAGCGGTATACCGCAATGATGAGCCTGACGCCACGAGTCCGATCTCGACGACGAAAAATTATCGCTCGACGACACGGACGACGCACGTTTGTGCTGTTTCTGCTGTATCTCCGCAATTTGATAGGCATACTGATCGCTACGATCGTGCCTCTGCCTCGGGTGTTCTCCACAAGGACACATAAATATTCGAGCTCCTTGCGCCCACCAATGATCGCCGCTTGCACCTCGACGCCACTGTCTCTGCCATCGACCGCTCCGAAAGTTTCTCTCCTGACTCGTTCTCACACCTCCGTTAGCGTCGATTCCTGCATTGTCACCGACAACGCCAGTTTCGTTCCTCATCACAATGAGTCTCGCGCTGCAAGTGCAGCCACCAGCGCCGTTTATCATTCCAGCCTCGTCGTCAACCGCAGCACCTGCATCGATGCACCCACCCGCGTTTATCGGCGGATTGTTATTGTCGCGCGATGATCTGTCCACGAGACTGTTCGTATTTGCCGGAGTCTGACGATTACTGAAGTTCGAACTGTGTCTGCATCGACCGATACCACGTGTCACTCTCGATTCCTCGATCGCCTTGCATATCAATACGCAATCCTTCTTGAATTGTTTCGTCAGTATCGCATAGAGAAACGGATTGCAGCACGAGTTCAGAGGTAGCACAAAAACGGCAAAGACCTTGGCCTGCTCGAGGGACACCAAGCGAAGTCCGAAAGTCGCGGTGAGCGAGAAAAATGCTATCGGTGACCAGCAGAGAAAATCGGTGAACACGAGAAGCGCCATACGTTTCGCGATTCTCGAGTCGTTCGAGTTCCACGCTTGTGAGCCTCTTATCGCGCAATACATCTTCAAGTAACAGCCCATCAATATGAGAAACGCAACGCCATTGATGAGCATTAGAAAAACAACGTAAACGAGGGACACTGTACCGCTCGTTTCGAAAGGCAGGCATATCGCAAATTTCCGATAATCCGAAGCTCCGATAAGCGGCAGCGTCGCCATCGACAGAGCGAATATCCAGCCGATGCTCATTATATAACCGGCGTGCTTGAGAGACAGCCTCTTGTTCAGATGCATCGCGTGCGTTATCGCGTAATTTCTCTCCAGTGTTATTACGGCGAGTGTGTAAACGCTCAGCTCAGAACTGAGAACACCGAGAAAACCGGCGAGTTGACAACCGGCTGACATTTGCCATGGTATCGCGTATTTCCGGAATTCACCGAGGGTCGATGCATCAACGACCGCCAGCAGTCCTACGAAAAGTAACAAAAAATTTCCATCATAATTAATTCGCCTTAACGAGATTCGAAGGAGAGCAGAAAATTTACGTAATAGTTGCAGCGCACCGAGATATACGCCCATGAAAAAATCCGCCGCCGCCAAATTGCACACCAAAAATCTCGGCACGTCCATCTTACTTCGGGAGAATATAATGACAAAAACGACGGTTCCATTGCCGAGCATCGCGAGAAGAAATACAACCCAGACGCCGCATCTCAGAGTCCACCAATCGAACAAATCTTGACACGGTAGGAATGGTCCTAAAAATACAATATTCATCGTACAAGATACACGAATATATTTATATAATATAATACAGTGATCGGCAAAGTCGATATTTTTGTCAATTTAATTACCGCTAATTACTCTGTGTTACAAAATTTTATAATTGTTCCAATAAATATTACTCATTATTAAGGCACTCGGTAATTAGGCAGCAAGATATTTATAATATTCGAAAATTCGATAATTCATGTTCGATTATTATCCAATGAACCTATAACTTGTAATTTAGATCAAATAATTACTCAATAACCAGGTAATTAAAATTTTGCTCTTATGAATTACTGATTTAAAAAAAAATTAGGTAATTGTTCCATCTGATTATAAATTATTCAAGGAATTAAATACTCAAGTACTCTACTTACTAATTTTTTATGAAATTAGTTAATTATTCTTTCCAATTATTAATTATTCGAATAATTAGATAACTAATACTTCTAATTACTAATTTTTCAGAAAATTAGTTGATTATTCTTTGCGATTATTAATTATTTGAATAATTAGAAACTTAATTCTGCTAATTACTAATTTAAAAAAAATTTCTTTCATCGATGTTAACTTAGAGATAATTCATTGGACAGAGCTTCGACTCCTTTCTAATTGAAGAAAGTAACATAATCTGAATGATCTTTACGCTGAATTGACAACAAAAATTCACTGGAGTCTAGAAAATTTTTCAAATTCAAGCTAAAGTGTAGAGTTTTCTATTTTCTTACGATTGCTTGAAACATGCTGACCCTGAAAAACTCAAGATCCCGATTCAAATATACAAAAAGCTTGAAATTAATTACTCCGAAAATTGATAATTAATATAATGATATTACTAATTACTCAAATAATTAGTAATTAAACTAGTTCAATTACTAAATGGTCTAAAAATGTATATATCCAAATTATTAATCATTCAAATAATTGGTAATTGAAATAGTTCAATTACTAATTACTTGAATAATTAGTAATTTAGATATATACGTTACTAATTATTCAAATAATCAATAATTGACATAATTCAATTATACATTATTCTAGTAATTAGTAATTAAAAAAATTCAATTACTAATTAATTTAATGATAAGTATTTTAAGGAATACGATTACTAATTTTTCTAATAATGAATAATATCCAAATAATTCTTAGTATTGGTTTTTATATTAGTGATTATCGAAATACCTAAAAAAATAATGGATGATAATATTAATTTTATAAATAACGATTAATTAAAAATCTAACTTTTTTTGCCGATCACTGATATAATACGTGTATGACACGAATGATGGAGAAATAAATTTTTACCAGGCTGCGGCAAACACTGAATTCGCACAGGCGTTATTTTGTTCATTTGCCCGCTCATGCTGATCCGACCGTCCTTATCTTCGAAATAATCCTCAACGTAAGACGGCAGATTACCGGGATAGGTAAAATCTGTACCGAAGTTGTCCCAAAGTTCATTTATCTCAGAGCCGAATTTCGTGCTCAAATTGTCTGAAATAATATTTCGTTTCTTTTTTTCATCGCATATCGATATTTGAATGATTCTTCAAACTTCTACTCACGCAATTGAGGCCATATGTCGGTGAGACTCGAGTTCCAAAGATCCATATCGAATTTGTTGTCAGTGGGAAAGAGCACGGATTCTTGGACTGGCGGTGTTTTCACAAGGGGCTCATCGTCGATTTCCAGCGCGAGAAATGCACAACAATGATAAGCGTAAGAGAGGAGCATCGTTTGGACCCTCGGAAAACGCTCGGGCGATGGAAATTCCCGCAATGCCGGATTATTAAATGTCTTGAGATGAATCAAACGTGAGAGGCCCTGAACCGGTAATGTTGGGAATACGTTATTTCCGAGATTCCTGAAAAATAATCGATTGAAGAACGGGTGAAATTAGAAAAAAATTATTTTTCTGTAAAACTGCCTATTTTCGAAACGAGTCCGAAATCAATAATTATTCGTGACTCACAAATCTTCCAATCGTTGTATATCTCGAAATGCTTCCGGATCTATATGTCGAATCTCGTTATTTTCCAAATCTCTGCAACGTTCACAAAAAATATGTATACGTTATTGCAAAATTGATATTAGGGTGTCGCAAAAAAAAATTATTATTCCGGTTAAGATAAGGCTGTAAATGTCTTATTGGTGTATATTTTTAATTATTTTTTTAACGCCCAAATCAAATACAAAAAAAGTACAATTTTGTCTTTTAACACCCTCATATTTATATATGAGGCATTCCACGTCAAGTCGGCCACCCTATTTTTTGAAATCACCAAAAATCGCATACAAATTTTTATAAAGTAGTTCTAGCTGTCAAGAAAATTCGTGATTTTTTTCAGATTTTTAAATTACATATTTTAGCCGGAAAAAAATACAAAAAAATTTCTTGTTCCATTTCGTAACTCGAAAATTATTCATCGTACGAAAAAAAAAGTACAACATGAAATTTAGGATTTTCAACGTACCTTTCACTGACATTTTTTATGAACTCTTCCGAAAGCTCTATATGCCATTTTAGGAGCAAATAATGTTTTGATATTTTTTTTCTCAGAATTGACATCTTCGATTTGTCTGCAATTTTAACAGTTTTTTACTTGACATATTTACAGACTATAAAAAAATTGGCTCAGTGGAGAAACCATTCCTTCGCATGCGTTTTTCATCCCAAACGAAAACACAAAATTTTTTTAACTTTTTTCATTTTTATTTGTTTAAATATCTTTTTGTACATTTTAATAAACTTTATCAATGGACCCATGTACACCGAAAAGTCTATTCAAATTAAAGTAAAAGTATAAGTAATTTACCCTCTTTGGATACACCGACGTTTCTATGGCCAATGAGTACTTTTTTAGTTCGATTTGGGGATGATTTTTGGGAATGAAGCAATGATACTGCTTTGTTCCTGGAATTTTCTTCGCAGTATCAAAACGAGATTATTTTATTATTTTTTCCTGTCTACGATTAATAATGATAAAATATCAATATCCACACAATTTCATTAAATCACTCTATAATGATCAATTGTATCGATAAAAATGCATTTGAAATAATGAATTCTCCACTATGCCAATTTTTTTATAGTCTGTAAATATATCAAGTAAAAAACTGTTTGAACTACAGACGAATAGAAGATGTCAATTCTGAGAAGAAAAATATCAAAACATTATTTGCTCCGAAAATGGCATACAGAGCTTTCGGAGGAGTTTGTAAAAAATTTCAGTGAAAAGCACGTTGAAAATCTTAAATTTTATGTTCAACGTTTTTTTTCGTACGATGAATAATTTTCGAGTTACAAAATGGGACAAACAAATTATTTGTATTTTTTTCCGGCTAAAAAATGTAATTTAAAAATCTGAAAAAATCACAAATTTTCTTGATAGTTGGAACTACTTTCTAAAAATTTGTATGCGATTTTTGGCGATTTCAAAAAATCGGGTCGCTGACTTGACGTGGAATGCTTCATATATGTGACGAAAGCAAGGAGCTAGAAAATATGGGCACGAAAAAAAAGTAACAAGGAAAACGTTACGTACAAGAGTTGTAGACGAGACAAGCCGACGAAAGCATCACCGGGAATTGTCCTCAGGTTGTTATTCGACAGCAGTAAATCATGCAGGGAGCGCTGATTCGCGAATGGCCGGTCCGCGAGTGACGTGATCATGTTACTTGCCAAATCTCTGTGGATCAAAGTATAATTTTATGAATATATATTGCAGTCTTGCCCGAGTGCATATATTTTATCCACATTGAATATGATATAAATGCTGATGAAATTCACTCACAAAACGCGTAGATCCTTGCATTCATGGAGATTCGGCACGTGAGCCAAATAGTTTGACTTGATATCTCTGAAAGGCAAGTATGTAAAAGAGAGATATTGAGAGAGATGAAAAGAACGATCTTCGTGTAATATAAATTCGCGAGTGATACTTACAAACTTTTGATCTTCGGACATTGTCGGCACAGATCGTCCGGAACGTTTCTCAGTGATGCACGATCGAGTCTCAACACCTCGAGCGATTCCGTACCGTTGAGATTTGGAAATTCCTCGAGGCCTTTGATATCGGAAAGAATTCTGCAACGATAAATGCGCATGATGAAGTAAGAAAACAAAAAGCATCAACCAGCGCGTGCAATAAATTCGCTATTATCCAAAGGGTTGAAATTTGAATGAAAACTGGTTGAAATTTTTGAAAAATCTGATAATATTGCCGAAATTTCTCTCCAAATTTCCGGTCGGTCATATTAAGGAATTTAAACGAGTAAAAACGATTTTATCTATGAAATGTGTAAATATTTTGGAATGTAAAAAATCGGACGTAACCCAATAATTTACGTAGCCAAGGAATATATTCCACGCATTAAACTCACAGCTTTCGGAGTCTGTGATGATTTTGGAGAGCCTTTTGGCTTATCGCGATTATGGGGTTTCCGCGAAGATCAAGGGACACGAGGTTTCTGCAGCTTCCCAATGGCTCATCGCGAAGTCGAGTGATCCTGTTGTTCGATATCGATCTGAAATCGCAAAAACGATTAAAAAAATTATTTAAAAATCTTACCACGGACATGTATGAGAAAACGGGACAAAACGACCAAGCTCCGAAAAGATTGAAAGAACAAACAAAAATTGCTGATTCTGATTTTAATACAAGTTTTTTAAAAATGAATTTATACACTGGATTGCATAAATCAAAATAGTATGATTGAATTTTACCATATGTTTTTTCCGTTTTCTCTTACGAATAATTTTTTTTTGCACTAAAACTCTGCCAGATTTATAATCAGCGGCAAATTTCCCATCGAAATGGGGTTTTTAAACGATAAAAAAAAAAATCCGCTTATTTTTGGGCGACTTTTCAGAAACTTCGAACTAGCGAATTTTCAAACGCTCGTAACTTTTCTTCGGTTTGGCCGATTCGAAAATTTTTTTATTCGTAGGTAAACTTCGTCACTAAACTTACAGAATGCCGTTTGGTTCTTGAATTTTGTAAAAATGGGAACACTTTGAAAATCGCCGAAAAAAAATGGCAAAAATCGATGGTTAAAGTTTAAAAATATGCCAAAAATTGAAAAATTATCCGAATTGAATGAACCAAGCGGCATTTTGGAGCTTTAACGATTACCAAGGGAATGAGCTATTAGCAAAGTCGAAATTCTATCTAGAAAATAAATTACAGTCATTCCAGTGAACAGCTTCAATTTTGGCCGAAAGGCAAAAAAAAATTTCATTTATTTTTTTTAAACCTTCTATCGATGTATTTTGCCCTCTTGAACACGAATCTACTAATAGTTTTCTCCAAAAATCCAAATTTTCAGAAATTTGCAGCAAAAACTCTTTTGGCTCGACATTGGCCCTTCGCTTTTCTTTCCTTCGATTTAACCGATTCCAAAAATTCAGAAGAGAAATTATAGCCATTTTAGTGAACCAACTAAATTTTGCCCAGAATGTAGAAAAAAAATACTAATTTATTTTTTTACCCTTATAACGATGTATTTTTTTTTAATTGAACTTGAATCTGGTAAAGATTTCCCCAAAAAATCAATACTTCTACGAATTTTGGCAAAAAAGCAAAATCGGTCGCGACCTCCAAATATGCTGATAAAGCCAACACTAAGCAATGATTATTAATTTATAGTATGAGCACTTACAAATCTTCCAAGCTCTTCAGTTGTACAAAAGCTTCGGGAATGTCCGATAAATTATTATCATCCAGTTCCCTGAAATAAAATACGATTGTAAATAACAAAAATTCCGATATCAAGATCAAAGCTTGTGTACAATTTTTTACTCACAGTATCCGCAGATTGGACAATTCGGCAAATCCATCGACATCGATGAAACTCAGATGATTTCGTCGCAGCAATCTGGACCACGTTCACAAAATTCAATTAAAAATTCAATTAATAATTCAAACGAAAAATATAAATTAAAACTGCTTTAAATTGCGTTATGGATTATACTACTCCATTTCTCTCGCAAGATACTCACAAGGTTTCAAGATTGGTCAGTCGTTGAAAAGCGTGCGCGGGAATACGTGTGATATTATTGCTCGTCAAGTCACTGAAATTCAAATGCGTCAATTATACGAGAGTGAAAAGTGTCAAGTGCAATGGAAATGACTCTCTCATTTGTTTTTTTAATGTCACTTGAAAAAAAAAAACATTACAATGTTATTTAAATCTATAAAATATATGAGGCAATCCACGCCATTTCGCTCGGCCCTGACCCTGACCATTTTTAATTATTTCCATTTTTTCTTATAAAATAGTATACTATGCAAGGAGTATTTTGACAAATTTTTTAATTTTTATCGCATGTATTTCAGAAGTTACAATTTTTCGAAAAATCTGGATTTCAGAAATTTTGGAAACGTTCTAACGCCGATATCTCTTAAATTAATCGACATATCGAAAATTCATTTCAGCGGGTAAAGTGTAAATAAATAAAAATTATTATAGTAATTCATACGAAACACTCAAAATTTGCGTGAAAAAAAATTGAATTTATTTTTTAAAAAATAGAAGGAAACATGGGCCCACGATGGGACTAGCGTTAAAATTCATACAATTCATCATATTATTTTAGAGAATTTTTTGAAAAAAATAAAAAATGGCAATCATCTTTAAAAAAAATAATTTTCACTTTACACGCTGAAAAATTGTTGACAACGATGATTAAAATATTTTTTCCCTTTTTTTTATGAAAGTGTGAACTAATATGAAAAAAATCGATCTCTAAACATTTTTCGATATATATCGATTAATTTAAGAGATATCGGCGTTAGAACGGTTCCGAAATTTCTGAAATCCAGATTTTTCGAAAAATAGTAACTTCTGAAATACATGCGATACAAATTTAAAAATTGGTCAAAATACTCCTTGCATAGTATACTATTTTGTAAAAAAAATGAAAAAAATTAAAAATGGTCAGGGTCACGGCCAAACGAAATGGCGTGGATTGCCTCATATATTTATATATTATTTGTATGCGGGCTCGGGCCATACGGGCCGGCCTGAAGACCGAATCGCGGTCCGACGGCACGCGGTAAGTGCATGCAATTTCAAAACCCGTAGCTTTTTACTGAAATCTTTGCCACTGCTACTGCAGCCTCTACTGCGCTTATAAATAGAATGCGGGACGAACAAAAAAAAAATAGTGTCATCCATCGCTGCACCGCTTTCCCGAATTGTCCTTCGTTTTTGACTGGATTTTTGTTTTTAATTCGTCGAGAATCCCGTTGCTGGGAAATTGAATTAAAAAAACAAGATATAATAAGAACTGTGAAAAACAGCGATAGAAGAAGCGTGATAGTTTTTTTTCAATTCAGATTTATCAGATTTATGATTAACGATAATTAAACTCGGAAATGAAAAAAATATAATCTGGAGAAACTCAAACATTTTTTTCTAAAGAATTCATTCACAATAGCGAAATTATTATTTTCATAATTTCTATTGTATAATTATTAATCAAAGCAATTAGTCTGTATCATCAACATCCTCTCATAATAATCCATTGATTCAGTTATTTTTAGCCAGATACCTCAACAATATAAACAATAAAAATCAGGTTAAGAAATTGCATTAAAAGAAACAAAAAATTAATTCATATACACTACCGGCAAACAATTTCTGGACAAAACTTCAAAGAAGGTCTGGAACGTTTTTTTATGCCAGTTTGCCGAAAGTTAACGTGGACTAATTTAACAAACGACATTTTAAAGGGGAAGAATTCGGCTTCGTTTCCTGTTTTTTAAACATATTTTTACAATTTGTTTTTAGATTTGGACTCTATTTTGAAAACAACTGTTTTTTGCCTTTTTCCCCCTCTCTTCAAGTGCACCCATCTTTTAGAGAAAACTTTTTTCATACATTTTTACGATTTGATTCATAAAGGGAAAAGTTTGAGCTTCAATTTCCTTTTTTATAAAAACTTTGATCGATTTTTTTTCCAACGTTATTCGGTTTTTGTGAAAGAGGAAATTTAAAAAATTCCGTCTAACACGACAACAACGAAGCTTCATGAAAACTTCAAGATAGCCAAAAGTTGCCTCTGTTTTCATTGAGTTAAAAGAAATTTTTCAAATTTTTTTTTCCAATTTTTTTAAAAATCATTTTCTGGTTCGGAGCTCAGATAATTCAATTACCATAACTCGAGAACTATGGAATGATTGATAAAATTTCAAGAGGGGAAAATGCTTTATTTTATCATTTTCAACGCATTGGAATTTTTTTTCACATTTTTTTTTTCTTTGCTCCTATGTTCGGTTGGAAAAAAAATGTTGAAAAAAAAATCTAAAAAAATTCCTCTGTACTCAACGAAGATAGACGCAACTTTTTGCTATCTTGAAGTTTTTCATGAATCCTCTTTGTTTTCGTGTTATACGAGATTTTTCAAATTTCCTCTTTTTTCACAAAAAAAGAGGAAATAACACGGAATAACTTTGGCAAAAAAAATCACTCAAAATTAAAGAAAAAACGGCAATTGAAGCTCAAACTTTTCCCTTAATGAATCCAATCGTAAAAATGTATGAAAAAAAATTCCTCTAGAAGATGGGTGCATCTGAACAGAGGGGAAAAAAACGGAAAACAGTTGTTTTCAAAATAGAGACCAAATCTAAAAACAAATTGTAAAAATAATTTAAAAAACAGGAAATGACGCTGAATTCTTTCTCTTTAAAATGCCGTTTATTAAATTAGTCTACGTTACTCTATTTTGAAAACAACTGTTTTTTGCCTTTTTAAATAATACGTTGACTTCTGGCGAAATGGCATAAAAAAGCATTCCAGACCTTTTTGAAGTTTTGTCCGGAAACTTTTAGTAGTGTATATTTGTCTATTTTTTCTCTTCACAATAAAGCTTGAATGAAATTCCACCATCGAGGCGGTATTGAAAAAACTGTTCAAAGCCTCTTTTTCCGCGAGAAACTTTTTAATCTCTAGGAACTACGAGAATCGAGGCAACGTGATCTAAAAAAAAAGTCCAATTTCGGAGCACCCAAATATACAAATATTTCGCGGAAAATTGTGGTTTGGCGGTGGTGGCGGAGGCGGCAGCGACGACGCAAAGCCGTTCCCCATCAACTTTCGATAGTACCGCTCGCTCGTTCATGAGAGGGCGAGCGAGAGAGAGAGAGAGAGAGAGAGAGAGAGAGAGAGAGAGAGAGAGAGAGAGAGAGAGAGAGGGAGAGAGAGAGAGTGAGAGAGAAAGAGAGAATTGAAATACTAGGTCAACCAGTGAAATTCTCAATTGAATCGCGACGTTAATCCCGAGCACGTACGCGCACTCCGAGCTCTCGCTCGTTTCTTTACTACGTCCTGCTCCATGCATCACGACTATCACAAACTATAGCGTGTGTGATAAACAATGCAAATACATGAATATAAATTATGCTCGTTAATCCCAAAACTTGGTACACGTCGTCGTGTCTCGCATATTCAGGACGTTAATTATAATTTCACGAATTTCTACTCACAGTTTCGTGAGATTGAAGATTTGATGAAGGATCAACGGCGATTCGAGAGATTGTTGCACGGAAGTTAATCCGGCGTTACGACAAACGAGCGTACGCAGATCCTCGCTCAGATTGCATCTTTTTTCGTAATCAGGGATGTCACCTCGTGCAACCGGCTTCACCACGTTTCCAAAGGCACGATTCAGAACAACGACAATCCCAAAGAGTGTGACGATGAGTGCCGGATCCAGACGAAGCGTCCTGCACATGCTTCCCCAGATAACCGGCTGCTGATGATGATTTTCCCACGTTTTCCTCTTCTACCTTTTCGTCGCCTCTTTCGCTTTTCCTTCACTTTGGTTTTTCCCTCGACTCCGAGCAAACGCTCGATTCTCATACCAAACTCTCCCGTCGTTGGACAATTCACCCAGCAAGGATTTTCTTACTCGTCGAATATTCGTTGTAACATAGATTAATTTGTGAGATGTATGAATTTCCCGCAATAAACGTATTACGACGATCATAAAACCGCGAAAATCATTCCGCGGCACCATTCGCAGCGTCGTAATACAATATTAATATATACATATATATGTGTGTATCTTCCGTTTTTGTTCGCTCCTTCTTTCTATTATCCTTCCTCTTCTTTTTCTTCTTCTTCCGCCTGCGCGTGCTCTTATTGTTTCGGCTCATACAAGCGGATTCGATAGCGGACGAGCATCGAGGCTACACCGATATTCAACTCTCTCGATCGAGACACGGCAATTTTTCATGTTCTCGCTGTCGCGATATTCACCGACTGAGGCATTAATAATTATTTGGGCCATATCACCTCGCCGTGACGTTTGTCGTCAACCACGCCGATTTCGACCAACAAAACGATGATAAATTTCTCTGCTCTTGTAACGACGCGTGTATCGCGATACGTATCAGCATCGTTGTTCTTTATTTTTTTTTCTTTTACTCATTCACCGTTGAAACGCGAGCGAATCAAACTCCCGATCTCACGCTACGCACGCTGAAAAAAAAAAATATGTATCTACAATCTGTATGTTTAAACAAGAGCACGTTTCTTCCGTATGAAAAGAATTCCCGCTACGATTTAGATGAATCTAAAATACATTTCTCACTGATATACATTTAATATTCAACGATAATATTTTCGAGCTCGCGTATACCTAATTTTTTTCGTGAAAACTCCGAATAATTTTCGTTTGACCTTTTTAACAATGATTAAATCATAAATTATCGCGCCTTTTTTTGAGCATGAATTTATTTAGTAAAAATGAATTTATTTGAGGTATATAAAATTGTATTCAAATATCGACCTGATGGATTATTCATTATGCGCTGACCATCGAATGAAACGGGAAAAATTTATTCGCATCGAATAAATCTTCTTTTTCTGGGTGTACGTGTGTATAATCATCGAATCCGTCATCAAGTTGCGTAGTATACGAGTTTGGAGTACATGTGCGAGTAATTACCGAGAGTGTGATGAGCGACTCTGACCCGGATCTTCGATACCGTGCGGATAACGTTGGATAAACTAGACGGGATCCCCGCGAGAGATTTATATTCCTCCCGGTGTCCGCGTATCCTCTCACTGATTCACAAAACGCTCGGCTACCCCCCGCCAAGGCCGGTTGCTCTTCTCTCAATGACGTTCTCACTCTCGTTCAACCCCAATCCCGCGACGACCATACTTCTTCGCCGATTATTCGTCCTGTTATCCTCGATTATGTCGCCTCTGCAACCGTCGATGTATTACCATTAATCTGTGTACTGGCCGTTAAACCGTTAAACCCCTTGGACCACATATTATGACCAATAACAAAACCCATATATATATATATATATAGATACATATATGTATACACATATGTATATATATATGGCGTATTCCTCGACGCCCCCTTATCGTCGAGCTCTGTCGCGTATTTTGCATACGCTGTAGCACTGACACATCAGCACAGAGGATGCGTATCCGCGGATGCGTGCGGTCCACGAGCGTCGCGTTTTTTTTTTTTTTTTTGACGACGAGCTGAGGAAGCGTGAAAAACGCCTATGCCGAGAATACGTGGGAGCCCGAAGTGAAGGAACTCACGAGCCGAAATAAATTGCGACAACTCGGTGGAGGTGTACGCCATAAAATTCGTACAGCTATATAGAAACGTCGTCTTCTGCGTCGCGTCTCTCGCGCCAACGCGCGCGCGCTCGCGCGACAACCGAGGCGCCGTTTGTGCTGCTGCTGCTGCTGCTGATGCTCCGTTCCTCGGAGCTTACACACGTACGCGTTATTATATACTGGCTCACTTTGCTGCTCGACACGTAGCGACGGTGACCAGCGTGATTGCTCATCGGAGAATCACGTCGATCCCTCGTTGCGTAGCTTGTATATAAGTCGGCGCGTTTCATGGTTTTGTTCCCGTGGGTAGTGGGCGAGTCTCACGCGATAGCCGCGTCCTCCCCGAGACTCTCCGTCGATTGTAACGCTGACTCGGTCGAATCACGGCTTAGCGGCGACGCTTTCTCTCTCTCTTTTACTCGCAAGGTCCGCACCGTACGTGTCCTCTATATAGATTATACATATATATGTTAGGGTGAATCGAAAAAATTAAAAACTGTTGCCTACACTCAAAAATCAGTGATAGCGTTGAAATAAAGGTCTGTGTGCAACGGTTCGATTTTTTGAATTTTTTTAGAGGGCGCACGGGACGTTCAAAAACGCCATTTTTAGCGTTAAATTTATACTATATCACTGATAAATGAAAACGGATGATTCAAAAAATTCCAAATTTTTCATATAAGGATATGTACTCTGTCAAACCCATATTTACTGAACATTCACAAATGGTTTATATATTTGAAAAAAAATCTCTGAATAGAAACATTTTCACTATTTTCAATCAATATTTATAAATATTGATTTTTGTCTTCTAAAATGATTTTGTATTTCTTCCTTTTTTTTCTTGTAAAACTAAGTATCAGTATTGCTTACAATTCGAAAATTGCTAAAAAATAAATCTTTTGAAGTATGAAAATTTCCGAAGTAAATAATTATTTTTTAGCAATTTTCGCATTGTAAACAATACTGATACCGAGATTTGCAAGAAAAAAATGGTAAAAATAGAAAAACGTGTTAGAAGAAAAAAAACAATATGCAATGATATAATTAATTGAAAAATAGTGAAAATATTGATTTTCAGAGATTTTTCTTTTAATATATGAACCATGTTTAGTAAATATGGGTTTGAAAGAGTACATATCTGGGCACCTTATACTAAAAATTTAACGCTAAAAATGGCATTTTTGAACGTCCCGCGCGCCCGCTAAAAAAATTCAAAAAATCGAACCGCTGCACAGAGACCTTTATTTCAACGATATCTTTGATTTCTGAGGGTAGCCAACAGTTTAAAATTTTTTCGATTCACTCTAATATGTATATTAGGGCGATTTTCTTTTTCGATTTACTTTTTTTCTCACACCCCACCTGAAATTTTGTTGGATATGTCTAAAAAGAAATTCCCTGAAAGTTACAGCCCTTGATATTAATATTACGTACTTTCCCTTCGCGCGAAAACATTTCACATCTAACATACACGTAAATCGAACATTTTTGTATTCAAAATTCTATAATTCAGCGACATTTTATGCCATAACATTATTCTTGGTCGCAATTTACGCAGAATTAAACGATCAAAATTGTCTGGAACACCGTAAGTGTAACTTACACTGGTGAGATAGTACGGCTCACTAAAGTTGATTTTTACTCACAATTCTCGGTTTTTTGCTGTTAACTCCGAAATGATTAATTTGACCGAAAAAATGTTGAGGAAAATTTTGATGGAAATTTAACTTCCAACAAAAAGGTCCTCTGGACATAATTGCGAAAGTTAATATTTCTTGAGATATTGAACCTTAATTTATTTATAGTATACAATTTTTATGGTTTATCGAACCAAACGTTTTACATTGTTGATATCTCAACATCTGAAGAAATATTAATTTTAGCAATTAGGTCTAGGACCTTTTTTGTAGGAAATTAAATTAACAACAAAATGTTCCTCTAAATTTTTTCGGTAATCATTAATCATTTCGGAGATAACAGCAAAAAAACGAGAATTCACATACGCTGTTAAAGATCGTACACTTTTGAAGATCGTTCAATTCTGCGTAAATTGCAACCAAGAACAATGTGACAGCATAAAATGCCGCTGAGTTATAGAATTTTGAATTAAAAAAAATTTGATTAACGTGTATTTTCGATGGAAAATCTTTTCACGCGAAGGGAAAGTACTTAATATTAATATTAAGGGCTGTAACTTTCAGAGAATTTCTTTTCAGTCATATCCACCGAAATTTCAGGTGGGGAGTGAGAAAAAAAAATAAGTCGAAAAAAAAACCACCCTAATATATATATATACAATATACACGCGCGTGTCATAAATACAAACGTTTATTATGTATACGAATACGTACCAATACTCTCTTGTATGTACGACTGGTTCTTGCTCCGTATGACGTCATCGATTTCGTCCTTCTTTTCCATACTGTACGCAGCACTCTCCGCGAGTATTTCCGATCGAAGAGATTGCCCTCGTTGACGACGCTCTTTCCCAGAGAGAAGTATCTTCTGGAAGTTCGTAGCAAGAGCTTGGGAGTGTCTCAATCGGAAGATTTTTTTTTTCGAGTTTCAAAAAAAAAAAACGAAAATCCTGCAAATTTGAAATGTAAACGAAAATTAATAGGAACGAAAAGTTAAACATTTTTTAGTCCGGCAGACAAATTTGTTCTCAATATAATCCACATGGACATAAGAAATCCCATCATAAACAAAAAAAAAGCAATAGGAAGTTTTTCGTTGCTCGGTAGATCAAGAAAATCTTTCACTTTGCATTTTTGATACATGTATTTTTTTTGTAATTTTTCCATGGCGAGTGAGCTCGAAAAATTAGCAATTAGCAATACAAATCCAGATCGAGACGGTATTTATACGAACGTATGAAATACGAATCTGTGGAGGGCGTGCGAATGACGAGGATGGTATTATATCGAATGTATAATAAGAGCGGATGTTCAAAGATAGTGAAAGAGGGACGATGAATTTACACAAAATAGGCATCCAATTGTGCCATCTTGTCTTTGGGGGGACGTGGTTTGCCTCGCGTGCGAGCTTTTGCGTGACCCCGTCCTCGGGTCGTGACGGGTTTCGATGCGACTGCACGATGTTTTTCAACGAGACGCACAAAAGCTGGCGTGCAAAATACGCAGCCGATCATTTCCGTGCTCTCGTTCGGTAGTTTGCTCTTATCCTGCGTCGTATAAAAAGTTGGATATTAAAAAAAAAAAAAAACAAGAGTATATTACCGCGGAGAGCGATTTTTCGTTAGTGACAGTGAGAAAAAACTGTAGGAAACTGCCTTACCGGCTTGTACTCAACGGCGACGAGTTGAGCGCCGCAATCGCAGATATCCGGCTCAACGCTCACTTTGTGAGCGTTCTCGAACAAATGAATGATCACGTCGCAACGGTTGCATCCCAATTTCCATTTCGGCCCGGCCGAAAGATCCAAAACTAAAATTCCCACGTCGCACTCCAAACAGCTGCACAATCCGTTGGAATTCAAACCATGAGGGCAGGTCGGATGACTGCACGAGTTGCAGCCCGTATATCCCTTTTTCATGTCCCTGTGAATGAACGTTAAACGCGTCAATGATGTAGATTTTTGGTAAAAACGGTTTTTTACAATGATGTCAACGATTTTATTTACAAAAAATGACGAAAGGACAAAAAAGAGTACAAACCTGAATGGTGGATTGTTGAAGCAGTATGGACAGAATATGTAACTTTTGCCACGACTTCCGGTTGACCACGATAACAATTCAAAATCATCGAGCGGACACTTGAGCTCTTTGTAAATTCGTATATTTCCATTTTGCGGAAGATTGTACGTCTCGTTGCAATGGGTGCAATGCAATCTCGATGGTTTTGGCTGTATGTACTTCATGTAACGTCGACACTTGCCGCATCTACGGTTAAAAATAATAATATATAATAATATATATGGGGCATTCCATCCCAAATCGGACAGTTTGAAAAACTTTTTTTTTATTTCCTCATTTTTTTTATATTTTTGAGTACCCATCAAAAGACCCTTCCTGTTAAATTTCGAGATTTTTTTAATTACCCGTTCAAAAGATATTAAATTAACAAAAAAAACCGCCCTTTTTTTGGTATTTTGGTCATAACTTAATAATGGTCCAAATTAAAAAATTTTTTTTCCAAATTTTTGTTTTTTATGGCCTTTTCAGAAAAAAATACAATAAAAAGATTCGACGTGTTTTTAAATGAGTTTTTCGAGTTTTAAACGTTAAATCGCGTTTTTAAAAGTGAATGTCATTTTTTATTTTTTGTAAATTTTTTGTTTCAAACATCTATCTATTCAATAATTTTTAAGACTATTCCGATCGTGGGATCTCAATAACTACTATTTTTTTCGATTTTTGAAAATTGAAAAATTTTTTTTTCTACAAATTATTATGAATACCAATTTTTATTACTGTATAGTATATTTTTCAATATTTAGAATTTATTTTGACACTTTTTTATTGTCAACAGGTTCTTAAATTAATAATTAATCGTTAAGTCTGTTTATGAACAATAATAACAACAGTTTTTATTTATTCACGTATTTTTTTGAAAACCTTACATATACGATTATTTCCTGAATTAGAATATTCCTTTGCCAATACGTTTCCGTTGCTCATTGGAATAATTGGATGAAATTTTTGTGTCCCCCTGTGGTTGACTTCCCAGTATTGTATCGCAAATAAAATCTTTCTTTTGCATCTGAATAATATTTCTCAGGTGAAAATTTGACAGCAATAATCGATAGACTATTTAGGTTCAATGCCCACTCATACAATTATTGAACTGTTGTTATTTGCTCATCGATTAATTATTTATTTTAAAAATCTGTTAACAATGAAAAAGTGTCCAAATTAATTAAAATTGATTTAAAAAAATACTATACAGTAACAAAAATTGGTATTCATAATAATTTATTTAAAAATAAAAAAAAATTTATTTTCATAAATCGGAAAAAAATAGTAGTTATTGAGATCCCACGATCGGACTAGTCTTAAAAATTGTTGAATAGATAGATGTTTGAAACAAAAACATTAAAAAAAATTAAAAATGACATTCACTTTAAAAATCGCGATTTAACGTTTAAAACTCAAAAAACTCATTCAAAAACACGTCGAATATTCTTGTTGTATTTTTTTCTGAAAAGGCCATAAAAAACAAAAATTTTGAAAAAAAAACTTTTAATTTGGACCATTATTAAAGAAGTTATGACCAAAATACCAAAAAAAGAGCGGTTTTTTTGTTAATTTAATATCTTTTGAACGGGTGATCAAAAAAATCTTAAAATTTAACAGGAAGGGTCTTTTGATGGGTACTCAAACATTTAAAAAAATTGAGGAAATAAAAAAGTTTTTCAAATTATCCTATTTGGGATGGAATGCCCCATATATATAATAATATACATAATAATATAATATAATAACAATTATATAAACAACGAACAGAGCTGCTTTCAAGACGGCACAATTTTTGCATCTTCGAGTGGGAAAACGTACCGTGAGTGGGCTTTGCCCGATGCGGAGAGCGGTGAGAAGGAAACCTCGAATAATTGATCCATCGCATCGATGTTTTGCACGAAATAATGAAATTTCTGCTTAAATATCTCGATAGCGTGCTGAAGTACCGCGTCAAAGTCTGCTCTACCGAGAGCAATTAGATTGAGTTGCTCCTCGACCGCTGATCTCATGGTGGGCAGAACTAATTCAGGATCTATCTGTTTCATGATAGATGGCATTTTTTCATCGTTTTCACGGAATAGCAAAATTTATTTTAATTTTCATTGTCCCTTTTGATACCTTTTGATATCCGTGAACGAGAACTATCCCGAGAGACGTGGGGACGAGTTTTCTACCGGCAACCACCGTTACGTAATTTCGCGTTCCAATGTTGTTTATGTGAACGGGTATAGATGCATCGGTGCCAATACCGTGCTTCTCCATGAGCGTTATCAACTCCGATTCCGTAAGATAATCGGGTGGTTGGGTCATGCACTCGAGCAATTTAGACTGCAAATCAAGAGCAAGCATCGAGTATTTGATAAAGTGCAGTGAGATTTTCATTGAATGAGTTGCATATGTGTCATTTCCTATCAATTCAACGACGTTTTGTCGGTGACCCCCTTCGATTTTTTTAATTTTTTAATATGTTATTATACATGCAAAAAGAAGTATCCATGTAAATTTTTAGCTCTCTATCCCGAACTTATTGATTTTTGAAAAAATATTCTTAAAATAATCATAACTTCTACAGCAACCAAAATATTCTAATTTGTTAGGTCTTTTTTTCTTGTTATTCAATGTACTTTTTGAACAAAACATCGAAAATTAAGAAAAACAATTTTTTAATGTTTTTTAAGCTGTTTTAAGCTAAAAAATTGGATTGGACCCCTTCTTTTTTTTTAATTATAAAATTCTCGGTAATAAAACAAAATTTTTGATATTTTACCGAAGATAGGATTCAAATAACTTCTTATTTAAAAATTTCTTTTCGATTTTTTTTTCGTAATTTTGATATTTTTTCCTTGTATGATTACAATAGTTGATTTCAATTATGTTAAAATAAATAATCTAACTCCTCTCAAATATTTCCTTTGTAAATTATAATAATTAATACGAAGACTTACAATTCAAGTACGTTTTGCACTTTATTCAATTTTTGTACACAAAAATTGTAATTCTTTTAATGTTAATTATTATAATTTACAGAGGAAATATGTGGAAGAAGTTAAATTATTTATTTACACATCATTGAAATCAACTATTGTAGTCATAAATGGAAAAAATATCAAAATTACGAAGAAAAAAAACGAAAAAAAAAATTTCAATAAGAAGTTATTTGAATCCCATCTTCGGTAACATCTCAAAAATTTTGCCTTTTTACGTAGAATTTTATAATTTTTTTTTTTATCGGAGGGGTCCCATTGAAAGAAAATCAATTTTTTCAGCTTAAAACAGCCAAAAAGGCATTACATTTTTTCTTCTTAATTTTAGATATTTTTTTCAAAAAGTTCATCGAAAAACAAACAAAAAATCTCTTAGCATGTTAGAATATTTTGTAGAAGTAATGATTTTTTTAAGAATATTTTTTCAATAATCAATAAGGTCGGGATAGAGAGTTAAAAATTTACATGGATACTTCTTTTGGCATGTATAATAGCATATTAAAAAATAAAAAAGTTGGAAGGGGGTCACCGACAAAACGAATTGACATGGAATGACTCGTATATTTTTTTGTGATACCACTTACATCGTGTATCTTGACTTTGTCACCGATCTTGAATGGTGGAAGACAATCGTTGGCTCCCATTGCCTGCCACGTTAGGAGACTCGTGAAGCCCGGATCTATGAGAGAATTACCGGTAATCGAGAAAGTTTCCATTCCAATTTCAAACTTGACTGTTGTACTGAGATATTTGCAATCTTTCGACACCTGTCGTGAAAAAACCGATACGCAATTCATCATTATTATTATTTACCTAGAGGCTCGGATATATTTCGAAACGAATATTTCGACGATTTCGACGATTATTTCGAAATTTTCTAGCGGACAAGAAATAATCGGTACCGTAGCGATGAAATGCCGGGTGATGTAGTCGTAGAGTCTCCAAGAATCACCGTCGAGTTCTTCCCTCGATGCCGCTTTCATCGGTGTTATTGGCGGATGATCGCCGGCATCGTGACCGCTTCTTGCTCTATTTATACCGTTGGCGAGGATTTTTCGTACCTCCTCTCCCCATTCGCGACTGTTTTGTTGCTGTTTCAGCGTCGCACTGTCGAATAAAGATTACAAAAGAGGGCGTGAACTTTGTTTCACGGGACACAGTTTGTGCAAGGGACAATTTTACTCACAGCAGATCAAAGTTTTGAGAATAAGATGTAGTCTCTGTTCGGGGATAACTGATGTAACCCTGAGTGTAGAGACGTTCGGCGATTTGCATCGCATGATGAGGACCCATTCCGAGTCCCGAGCTCGATACTCTCATCAGCTCAATGGTATTGAGGGCAATCGGTCTCGGTTTTGTTTTCTCGCTGCTCTGAACATTCGCTATCCTATCGCGGGAGATTAAAAGAACAGGACATTTTTTGTCAACAGAGTTAGAAATGGATTGGGTTCATCGTTGATCAACTTACGTTGCTTCCTCGTGTTCCTTGACGTGGCTCAGAAATATATTTGCTATTTCCTTGTCGAACGATCGATTGCGAGCCCAACTCGTAACAAGCTCTTGGCCATCGGCAGTTTTAATCGTAACCTGAAGAACCCAGTAAGGATCCGGTTTGAAAGTCTGTATCTCGTCGTGTCGCTGAACGCAAAATCCCAGTGTGGGCGTTTGGCAAGGGCCATAAGATATCAAAGACGCATCCAAATCCCCGTATTTTCCCTGCAAAGATTTCAAACAGATCGTCATATCCGCGAATTTATAATCGCGTTGCAGAAATGATTGACCTTCTACAAACCTGAAAAAACTTTGTTTGAAAACGCGTAAAAGCACAGCCTATTCGCAAATCCAACTCTTGTCGCGCGTCAACACTGAGGGCTTCGTTCTCATTTGGTTTTCCAAGATTTCCCAGTGCCGCTTTTATGTCTTTCTCTGTTATTGCGGAAAATTTGGCTCGCCAAATATCCTGAAGAAAAAAAAATGCTCCGATGTATTATCATCGTCGTGGGAAAAATCAAATGATCGAATATCATTGAATGATGAAAAAATCGAGAGAGAGAGAGAGAAAGAGGGAAGAGAGAGTACTTTTGGATTCAGGCTTCGACACATGCCTTGCTCGACGGCGCGAATTACTTCGAAGCAAATATTTTCTCCCTCTTTGTCGCAATCTAGCCAAAGCACAAGATAATGACAATGAGCGCCTTCCTTGCCGAGAAACGCGGGTATCTTGAGCTTTGGATTCGCCTCCTTTTTCTCGGTTGGACAGGAAAAAAGCTCTGCCTGTAAGACGTAAGATAGTGTAATTAAATGAATTAAACGAACAAATTAATTCAGCAAAGAACCAATGACTTTACCTACCGGATCGACTTTGTCCCAATTGTTGTATTTTCCAATAAAATCCAAGCTCATGACGTGTCCGCAAACGGAGGTCATCTTGAAATTGACCATCTCGGACATGAAATTGCCGACCCACTCGTGAACCGAGCATGAACCATTGAAACCTGCCCTCGAAGAAAGTGAACTCTCGTTACATTTACTAAAGATTTGTTTCTTACCATTTTTTTTTTTCAAACATCAACAAGGAAAAAAATAAATTCAGAAATTTTTTCAGATTTTTAAAACCAAATTTGAGTACGTTATGATTTTTTGAACATTTTTTTCGAAAACCTCAAGGGCTGTAAAAAATAGATGCAGAAATTAACCAACTATTTTTGGAAATTGTTGGTTAACGATAAAAATAAAAATAAATTTTTTTAAAAACACGCTTTTATTTATGCGTAAAAAGTGTACTAAGAAGTACAAAATAATTTTTCCTTTGCTACTAAATGTGAACCAAAATCTTTATGACTAAAAATAAAAGCGTGGGGCGCTCATCATAATCCAAGATACAAGTGCGTATGCGGTAGAGAAGTGGATCCTGAGCGTCCCACGCTTTTATTTTTAGTCATAAAGATTTTGGTTCACATTTAGTAGCAAAGGAAAAATTATTTTGTACTTTTTAGTACACTTTTTACGCATAAATAAAAGCGTGTTTTAAAAAAAATTTATTTTTATATAATATTATTTTATACTTTTTAGTCTTGTCAAATATCCGAGAGCCCTGTGTCATATCATATCAAACAAATAGTAAATAGTTATATTATTATTACATTGTCAAGTTTTAATATAGTCAAGTTATTGTACATGGAAGTTATTCTATGGTTTCTATGGAAACATTTTTTTTGCAAAAAATTCTGCGAAATATATTTATTTTGCAAAAAATTTGCAAATTTTTTGCGATAATATTGCATTGTCACCGGAACTATGCACACCTGCCAAATTTTAAGTCAATTGGTCGACTGGAAGTGGTCGAAAAATCGATTACAAAATTTGACGCAGACAACAAACAGTGTGAGTTAAATAAAAGCGTGTAATATTCAAGCCACTTATAACGATAGATCAATTTCTGCATCTATTTTTTTTTTACGTTTTCTTCATGAAAACCGAAAATCGAGGTGGAAGGGAAATCATGGCATCATGAACATCACGAATTTTGGGTAACCCGATTTTTGAGAATTTTTTCAGGTTTTTAAATGACGGCCCTCTAGGATTGCGAAAAAAAATTTCAAAAAATCGTAACGTACATTTTGAGTTGGAAGAATCATATAAAAAATCGTAAACGAAAACAGCGAGGTCGAGGGTCACACTCAGGTCGACTTGGTATAGAATGCCCCATATATAAAATACACATAAATTTATGATAATTTATTATTATCCGAATTCCTGCATACTCTATTATTGTAACTATTAACGGGCATATCCGTTTCTATAAACAAATGCAACGAGCGTCCGATTGTACAGGGAAGAGTACAAAGTTTTTAATGCTTTGATTGATGCCGGTGCATCCCTAACCTACCTTTTCTCGTGGTGCACTGTCCGTTGCTCAATATATTTGCGAGCGAAGCAGCCAGAGAAGGCTTCTCCGCCACCATTAATGCAGTCTTCATTTCACCGATGAAAATTCAGAAATTATGAACTTCCCTCTACAAAATAACGTACTAAATTGACATGTCCAACAATGCAACGATGGAATAAAAAAAGACCGATGATGAGTCCATCAAGGAGACCTGTTAATTTCTATAACGGCCACTAGATGGCTAAAATATAATCGCACCATTCACGTTTCTCGCAAGCGCCCGGATTTGTGGCATGTCGTATAAATTACGCAATCAAACGAATTTATTTCATATGGGGGAACATATACGGGGGTCACTGATCTGGGTTTGTTCGCGGATTCAGTGTCAGTGGCGGTTGACACAACCTCAATAACTTTCACCATGAAAGGAATCCTTTCATGGTAGACCTCGTGTTTACTTTGCCCGTTGGTTCACTTCAAAAATTCAACGGGTTACCCGGTTCCCCCTCTATTTTGTGGATTTTCACATAAGAAATTTTTTTATCGAAAAATTGAGTCCCGAGTTTCTGAGTGTTGTTGAAAACGTCTTAAAAAATGAAATGAAACTCTATAAAATATCAATGGACACAACCTTCGGCTCGACAGTTTATTGATAGGCTGACTCTTCAGATTATTACTATTTTCCGACTGTTTATACAATATTAATTTTAATTGCGATGTAACGGATGATTATAACGCGATTAAGCGAGGGGCACAACCTTGGGCGGGTCGGGTGGATCGAATTCTCCAAGTTGTTCCATGTAGTGAGCTTCCGCTTTGTGGGGCCTTACCTCCCACGTCATTCGAGATTCCATGGTCATCGGTTGAACCCCGAGATCCTCGAGGGTCGGAATTCCCTTCACGACAACGTCAGTCGTGTGTTCCTATACGATACGCAATTAATTATACTCGGTGCGTTTTTTATTTAATAATGTTTTCCGAATTATCACATGTCGATAGGACAAAAACGCGTTACGTACTTTCTCGAGTCCTTCCCAATGCATCATACCCAAGGGATAGCTGGTGCGCATCGCTTGAAACAAATGAACTTTCAAATAGAACAACGGCGTGTGCTTGAGTTCCAATATCCGATGACCGTAGTCTATCGCTTCGTGTCTCTGTAATTTGGCGATCCAATTGACCAATTCCGAGAGCTTGTATCTCCTTGGACTGGAAATAATAATAACGGAATCCTGAGTACTCTCGCATGAATGTACCGGACGATCACGATTGATGAAAAACAACCCACCCGACAAATTGATACGTTTGACCGGCCGTCTTCGGATCCTTAACGATGGCGGTGATTCCGGCAGCGACATCACCCGCCCATATTGGCTGCTTTTCCGTCGTTTCTCCCTTGTTCCAGAGGGGCATACCTCTGAAAAATACAATTTTCAAACGTACCATTTTTCGTTCTTGTACATACTATGGCTGAATATATAATTTGTCATCTTTATGTTTTTTAATGAAAGACAAAATTTTTTCGAGCTGGAACTCGCTGTTATGAAATACTGATGGAAATATTGGCACCTCAATATGTATGTACATAAGACTGATTTAAAAAAGCGACTATTTTTGGTTTTTAAAAATAACATTAAATACTTTCGGGGAGGTGGAAAAAGATGCCTGTTAAAAGCAGAGCCTTTAATATAAATATTTAGATATGTCTCATCGCAAATTTCTATTTCCCATTTAAATAACACAGGAAAACAAATTCTCAAACTTTGAAATTTTATATCTCGGCTTCGAGTCAATGTACCAAAATGAACGATACATATTCTTGTAGAGAATTGAACGCTCTACAAAAAAGATTTTTTATGATTTTTCGATAAACTCACTCCTTCAAAAGTTATTCGAAATAAAATTTAGAGTAAATTTCACTTTTTTTTAGTTTCCGGCAAAATGTTGAAACTTATTACTAAATATCGTAAAATCTTTCTTGGAACAAAAGTTTAAATTGCATTAACATAAATTACCTAATATTTAAAGAAATTATCAACGGTAGTTCACCCATATTCATAGTCTAATATACATATATATTAGACCGTGAATAACTTTTGAAGGAGTGAGTTTATCGAAAAATCATAAGAGATCTTTTTTGTCGAGAACTTTCTCTCCAAGAATATATGTCGTTCATTTTGGTACATTTACTTGAAGCCAAGATATAAAATTTCAAAGTTCCCAATTTTTTTTTCCTGTGTTATTTTAATGGGAAATAGAAATTTGCGATGAGACATATCTAAATATTTATATTAAGAGCTCTGCTTTTAACAGGCATCTTTTTTACTTCCCTGAAAGTATTTAATGTTATTTCGAAAAACAAAAAATAGTCGCTTTTTTGAATCGGTCTAATGTATATACATATTTACGACTGATTATTGCCAACCTAAAGTGACGTCGCCATCTTTTTGTGTACACATTGAGAAACGCTCTATCCTCCTGGCCATATATATCGGCTGGCTTGACAATCGTGGCGTCGGGAAATTCTTCCTTCACGGCGCACTCGCCTTCCCACTTTGACTTGTAATATTGAGAACCCGTTTTAGTAACGATGGGCTGAAACAATTTTATAACATCATTGATCTGCTTTTTTCTATATCGCGAAAATAAAATACATCGGAACAGAGTTGGGCAAAGTACTTGAAGTACAAGTACTTGAAAAAATCAAGTACCAGTACCAAGTACTTTTCAAGTTTTCGGGTACGTCTCGTAAATTGTGGTACTTGGGTCACTTCGTGTCAAATCGACCAAGAGTTGGAATCGATCACTTTCAATTTAGATGAAATTTAATCAGAAGTTTTGTTTTATCATAAAACCAAATTCTACCAAGGAAAAAAAATTTAATTTTTTTTTCTTCAAAAGTTATGCAAAATTTAAAATTTAACCATTTCTCAATTTTTTTTCTACACATCTTGAAAACTATGATAGTTATGAAAAATCCTTTGTTTCGTTTTGAAGAGTATACTTGGGGCTACGAAAAAAACACATATTCCGACAAATCTTTTTGAAAAATAATGAATTTGGAGAATTTCGAATTTTTTAAAATCGTGAAAATCCACAATTAACATCGAATCAACTTCACTTAACTTAGAGGTAAAAAAAAAGTTTTACCAAAATTAAAAAATTTATATTTTTGAAAAAAAAAACACATTTCTGAAAATTTCAGGATCTTTTAATATCAGTACAAGGTGTTATATAAAAGAAATAAAACCAAAAATTTAATGTTGATCGTGGATTTTCACGATTTTGAAAAATTCAAAATTCTCCAAATTCGTCATTTTTCAAAAATTTGTTTCGGAATATTTTTTTTTTTCGTAGCCCCAAGTATACTCTTTAAGATGAAACCAGAACGATTTTTTCATAACCATAATAGTTTTCGGAACATTTAAAAAATAAACTTGAAAAAATGGTGAAATTTTGAATTTTCGAAAAAAAATTTAATTTTTCTCTTTTGTGAGAGCTTTGTTTTATTATAAGAGAAAACTTCTGACCACATTTCATCGAAATTGAGAGGGATCGATTCCAAATATTGGTCGATTTGACGAGGAATGACCCATATTCAAAGGCTTTGCACATGCAACCATCAGCAAGACACATTCAAAAGTACTTGATTCTTGTACTTGAAAAAAGTACTTCAAGTACAGAAAAGTACTTGAAATTTTCAAGTACAGTACTTCAAGTACAGGAAGTACTTGAAAAATTTAAGTACAATACTTGAAGTACTTTTTAAGTACTTTGTACTTGCAAGTACTGTACTTTAAGTACCTGCAAGTACCGAGTACTTTCAAGTACTGCCCAGCTCTGCATCGGAATATCTAATCTGCAGTCCTCTTGAGCAATGTTCAATTAATTTCCAATAATATATAGAAATAAATATCATAACTTTTTTAACTATAAAAATACCAATACAAGATTTTCCAAAACCCCAAAAAATTTTAGAATTCCTGAAATTTTCATGAATCTTTAAATGAAACACCCTGCGTATAAATTGCATTGTTGCTCACTGTGATATTGGGTCTGGCGTTCAAGCAAGACACATGAATGAATCTTTCGACGTTAGCTTTCTTGCAGATTCTCGCAAGATTTCTGGCTCCCTCGACATGTACGTCGTTGAACTTGTAATTCATCGTCTCCCAATCCTTGCCGATCAAGTTAATCACGACGTTGGAATACTTGACGCATTCCAGTATGGAATCGTTATCGCGCAGTTCGAACGGGTGAAAAATAACTTGTCCCAAATCACCGCACAGCTTGAGTCTTAAGACGTCGTAGGGATCGCCGCGATAAGGTAGAATCATCTGAGAGAATATCAGGGTGAAAAAAAAAAGATCCAGAGTATAAAGATTATAGCGAAGAAAAAAAATCTACTCTCACCTGCGTGCCTATCTTGCCGAGACGATTGCAAACGTGTCGACCCAGAAAACCCGAATTACCAAAAACCGTGCAGACTATCCCATTGAAGGAGCTTCGTCCACCGGTGCCTCTTTTCAAACTAGCGGTTGTCGGAGCTTTGATGACTCTCGCTGATTGGGAGTAGCGCCGTTGATGATCGACATTATTGCGGCTCGAAGTACCATTCGATGCGATACAGCAACAATAAAGATCGTTCCTCTCTGAAAAAACATGACGTATTACATAATGAATAATAAATGCTGTCAACAAAGTCTACTGCTATAAAAAAAATCTGTTTCAATCGAAAAACAAAGGTTTTATAATAGCACGGTTGTGATACGTACGAGCCGCAAAACGAATACTGCCTGTCGAAATTATCGAGGCCCGAGATACGGCCATTTTTTTCTATTTACTATTCCTCACGATTACGATCGTGATTTCAGCTCCAAGATGCAAATTGTAACCTCCAAAACTCCGAGTTGATGCGAGAGATGCGAGGAATTGCGAGGAAAATATTGGGAAATGAATGAAGCTGACGTCTAGCGTTTAAACTTCAAACTGCACGATTCCAAAGCAGTTTGTCCACAAAACACTGAATACCCCATATAAATTCTCTCTGATTCTCTCTGACGTTTCTGCGCGCGCAGAGCTCTCTCTGCAAACAGCTGATTTCTCGGGAAGCGCGTATCTGTATATATATATATATATATATATATATAGACATGATAGATGACTCACGGCGATTCGCGATTGACATTACAAGTGCGTAAGAAATTGTAAGAAATGCACAAATAACAAGGAGGGGTCCTGTGTATTTAATATTTTTTTGAAGATCGAGAAATATTACGATTTGAAAAAAGTGTAAGGAAAATTTTATTAATGAAACATGGAGTGGTTGTTCGGAAAACGGATTACTCCGGAGGAGATGTTGAGGAAAAATCAGAGGGCACTCAACAAAGCGATGCGGGATCTTGATCGTGAGAAAATGCGAATGGAGCAACAGGAAAAGAAAATAATAGCGGATATAAAGAAGCTCGCGAAAGAGGGCCAAATGGTGAGTCTCGATCACTGTTTTAAAAAAACCATAAATTTCTCGAGAATTGTAGAAGGCATTGTAATACAATGAATATTCGATTCTATAAACAGGACGCTGTTAAAATAATGGCAAAGGATCTTGTGAGGACAAGGCGTTATGTTAAAAAATTCATGCTCATGAAGGCAAACATTCAGGCTGTGTCGCTGAAGATCCAGACTCTGCGCTCTCAGAATACGATGGCTCAAGCTATGAAGGGAGTTACGAAAGCCATGCAGAGTATGAACAAGTAAGATGCGCGACATCCAAATTACAAATTGACGTTTTTGCAGTTTTTTCAATGATTCTTTTCTTCGACAGGCAACTCAATCTACCGCAGATACAGAAAATTCTGCAAGAATTTGAGAAACAATCGGAAATCATGGATATGAAAGAAGAAATAATGAACGACGCGATAGACGACGCAATGGAGGACGAAGGAGACGAGGAGGAAAGGTAATTTGTGGATCTTAATTATTTTTTGTCAATTCAAATTGTAGCAAAGATCGATTTTGTCTATTTTTTTCGAAAACTTCATTTCTTGGTAAAAGAAAAATTTGACTTTCATACCTCTATTCGAGGTGCATAAAATACTAATTTTCTTTTAAGCAAAGAACCAGTAATTTTGATGATCCCAAATATTCCCGATAATATGTTGGTCTTTTGCTTGATCCTGTTGTTATGAAAAACTAATTTTGAGACATTTCTGTAAATCCTGAAAATGGCTAAAAATGTCGAAAAATTAAGAAAGAAATGTGTGAAAGTAATTGCCCAGTAATCGAGTTTGAATTTGATGAGTTCACTAGATGATGAAAATGGTTAGGACGAAAGTTGGAAAGATTAAGAATTTTAGTTTAGAAAAAGTACCCAAATGTTGAATTTTCAAATACGTCCTTGTAATCGATTAATTTTTTGCTGTTTTCCAACTCTGAAGCTCAATTTGTTCTCCTAGATTGCATTAAATAATTGGAACACTTAATAATAAAGTTAGACTAAAGGGTTCAGTTTATAAAAATTGTAGAAATTAAAAAAAAACTTACGATTGTTCTGATGTTTGGAATTGAGCTCAATTCTTTCGATACTCTAGAACAATGGATATTGGATTTGGAGAAATTGAGCGATCCAATTATTAACGAATTTTTAAGTTTTCAAAAAACCCTGCCATCACTTTGAACTTCGTAGAGATCAAGCGTAATTTTTTTGCACTAATCCACTGAGTGACAAGGACAATTGGTCTTAAATTCAGAGAATGAGTGCTCAAAGCGTTTAATATTAGAAAATATTTTGAAATGTTGAAAAAATTCTTTTCGATGCTTTTAAAATTTTGAATTCAACGAGCTCAATTTTTTGGACTCTGAAGAGAAATTTTTGGAATTTTAAGAGATCAAAAACTTCGAAAAACAAGAGGTTTTATTGGTTCGGGTTGAGTGAGGTTTGAAAATAAAAAAGGAAACACTGTTTCCTTACCATTCTGAGTATTTTCTTATAGTTTTAAGAAACAGAATCAGGCTGCAACAAGAATGGTTATCGAATATTTTCAGAGATGATTGTTTTTGTTTTTAAAAAAGTTGTCTGTTCTGACCTTCGCCACCAGAATTGACAGTTATCTCTCACATTGTTGCTCCGTTGATATGTCACAAGACCTTAATTCCCATTGATAACTGATTTTTTTCTTTCGTTAACAGCGACGCGGTTGTTTCCCAAGTTTTGGATGAGCTTGGATTGAATTTGACGGATCAGCTGTCCGGATTGCCACAAGCCTCGGGATCGTTGAGTATTGCGGGCTCGAAACAACCGGCGGTAGCAGCTGCGGCGGGCACGGAAAACGGCGGTGGCGGTGGCGGTGTTGGTGGCGGCGGCAGTGGTGGTGGCGGCGGCGGCGGCGGCGGCGGCGGAGGGAATCTTGCCGACGCGGATGCCGATCTCCAGGCGAGACTCGAAAATTTGCGTCGCGAATAATGAAATTGGCGCCATTTAGAAAAAAAAAATCATCGAAATCGCTTGAAAATTATTGTTCGTGCAGGAACACAAGTGAAAAAGAACAAAGAAAAACAAGGAAAAAACCGCACTTACATCGCCTTTTGCTACACGCGAAGAAAACACACGTAACGCGTATACGCAATAAAATCCGTACGCTTGTATTAAACAGACGGAGATAATGAGTTTTTTTTTCAATTTTTTTTATTGTCTCCGTAGACAATGTCATTTGCCGATAATCAATAATAATCTCTTTACACACACCCACACACACGCAAGTTGAAAGAGGTAATTTTTTTTTGTAGTATACAAGTTCGGTTTATTATTATTATTATTATTACGGCGACGTGCAGCAGCTAATATGTATGTATATATGTGTATACATATATATGTGTGTATATATATGTATCGCTCGATGAAATTTGTTATAATTGGTCAAGCACTTGGATAAACAATATACAAGCATTTTTTTTAAGCTAATACAGAGGACGCGATACGATAAACGTCATAATATATTGTATCATAACGCATCAATAGATAATTATTGCGTATGTGTATATATGTGTGTGTGTGTGTGTTTATAATGATGATTGATATTATTCGCTAATGTGCGTTATGGTCTTTTTTTTCTGCTTTACTTTTTTCACATGTTCGATCAGAGAAACGCGCGCTGCTACAGCGACGCTCTTTTTTTTTTAATAATATACATATTTACATCAACGCAGGACGCGCGGTTTTCAAAGTTTTCAGTTCCAAAGTCAGATATATGATACTTTGAAAGTGACAATTTTGAGAGTTTTATATACATATTATAATATTAGGACGGTTTTATAAAAAAAAAAAACTTTTTTTTTTTCTTCGATTGCTCTCGCGATCGAGATTTGTTTTTATTGTTCGACTTTGTTCACCGCATCAGCCATAAAATTGCACGAAAAACGACGTATCGTTTTTTTTTTAAATTGATGCGTCAAAGGTAAAAAAAAACGTACAGGCCTTTCCCGCTCGCAGCGGGCTCTATTTTTCAGGGATAAGTCTTGAATATCTCCACGCGCAGAGAAATTGGAAAAAAGAACTTTTTTTTTTTGTTTTTTTTTTTATAGGCACCGCCCCAATATGTGTATTATATATATTACTTTTACTAATATAAATATACACACGTTTCTACGCGTGTGAAATTTCCCGTCAGGGTTTATATATGAGGCATTCCACGTCAAGTCGGCCACCCCATTTTTTGAAATCGCCAAAAATCGCATATAAATTTTTAGAAAGTAATTCTAACTATCAAGAAAATTCGTGATTTTTTTCAGATTTTTAAATTACATGTTTTAGCCGGAAAAAAATACAACAATTTTTTTTGTCCCATTTTGTAACTCGAAAATTATTCATCGTACGAAAAAAAAGTAGGACATAAAATTTAGGATTTTCAACGTACTTTTCACTGACATTTTTTACAAACTCCTCCGAAAGCTCTATATGCCATTTTCGGAGCAAATAATATTTTGATTTTTTTTCTCAGAATTAACATCTTCGATTCGTCTGTAGTTTTAACAGTTTTTTACTTGATATATTTACAGACTATAAAAAAATTGGCTTAGTGGACAACCCATTCCTTCGCATGCATTTTTATTGATACAATGTATCATTATAGAGTGATTTAACGAAATATTGTAGATATTGATATCTTATAATTATTAATCGTAAACAGGGAAAAATAGTAAAACAATCTCGTTTTAATATTGCGAAGACGATTCCAGGAACAAAGCAGTATCATTGCTTCATTCTCAAAAATCATGCCCAAATCGAACTAAAAAAGTACTCATTGGCCATAGAAACGTCGGTGTATCCAAAGAGGGTAAATTAATTCTTTTTCGCAATCGAAAGACGTGAGTAGCCTTTGACTTTAATTTGAATAGACTTTATCGGTGTACAGGGATCCATTGATAAATAAGTTTATTAAAATGTACAAAAAGATATTTAAACAAACAAAAATGGAAAAAGTTTAAAAAATTGAAAAAGTACAAAAAATAAATAAAAATGCGGGCTGTAGAAAATATCCATAAATAGTCTCAACCCTGTTAATGTTACAGAGAAATTTGTGTATTCGTTTGGGATGAAAAACGCATGCGAAGGAATGGGTTGTCCACTAAGCCAATTTTGTTGTAGTCTGTAAATATATCAAGTAAAAAACTGTTAGAACTACAGACAAATCGAAGATGTTAATTTTGAGAAAAAAAAATATCAAAACATTATTTGCACCGAAAATGGCCTGTAGAGCTTTCGGAGGAGTTTGTAAAAAATTTCAGTGAAATTACGTTGAAAATCCTAAGTTTCATGTTCCACTTTTTGTTCGTACGATGGATAATTTCCGAGTTACAAAATGGAACAAGAAATTTTTTTGTATTTTTTTCCGGCTAAAGTATGTAATTTAAAAATCTGAAAAAAATCACGACTTTTCTGGACAGTCAGAACTACTTTATAAAAATTGGTTCGTGATTTTTGGTGATTCCAAAAAATGGGGTGGCTGACTTGACGTGGAATGTCCCATATATATATCGTGATAATAATTAATAAATATATCAAGTACAAACAATCGATGATGTGTGATGCTGATCGCTGGGCAAGTAAAATATACATAGTCATATGGTCCAAACTTGAACTTTTTCCGCGATAATGCACCAACTTGCGTGATCATAGTAAGACGATATAATATGTAAATTTTCAACGTACTTGTTGATGAGCTGATCAAGCTCACCCTCGCGAAATACATGATAGTACTGATGATAAGTTATTGCACCACCGGCACCGGCGCCTCCGCTACTACCACGATCCGACGGCAGGGACTCTTGTGAAGAGGATTCGCTGAGCAAAAGATTGGCGTTATTTTTGAGAAAATTATTATTCGGATATCTCTCGACATTTGCAATGCCACGTCTTCCGGATCTCAGGATCGACGAATGAGCGGCTCTCAAACCATTCTTGATGTTATTCTTGGCATTGATACCAAGTGCACCGGCTAAACCATCCTTATTCCTCGACGCTATTTCCTCGGACGCCGAGCGTTTCTGTTGATACAAGTGTTTTCGTCTTTCCCGCAAACTTTTGTACTCGATACTGTCGGAGCCGATGGATATCGTACTATCGGCGCAACCAGAGTTCAATAATAATCTCGACGTATCGGATTCGGTGGTCGTTGTTCGTCCGCTCGCTCCATCACTTTCCATGGAATCGCCCTTTATTTCGATCAATAATTTTCCGCTCGGAGACGACCTTGTTTCATCCCCGACGTATTTTTTATTGTCATTGTCCGTCGATGGTGAGGCAATAACTCGTTGTATATTCTCACGACCATCCTCTCTTCCTACCATGCACTCGCCTCTGTTCGTCACCATTACAAAATCATCGATCGTCGCTTCGTGATCGTCGTTGATGATAAATTTCGTCGCTGCTTCGTCGCGATTCGCGGATATCACGTCAATCGTCTCATCGTTCTTCGACAGCCCTCGTTGATTCCTCGCGATTATTTTTTTATTATTGTCTTGTTCATAATTCTGATGATGATCGGCGGAATAATGCGGCGTTTCGTCATCACCAATCTCGGGTCCCGTTGCACCGCTAAGCCACGCTATCGTATCGTCGACCAGTTGGCTATATTTACAATTGGTGCGAAGGTCACCGATACGAGACGTCGCTCGATCGATCGTTTCGACGTTTGAAGTTTTTCCGTCGCTCGCGTACGACGATGACGAACGTTTACCGCACTTTGCAGTGTTTGAAATTAACGGTATCGAATTATCAACGATCCTCGTCGTTACTTGCTCCTCCTGACGGCAATATTTCTCAATATCATTTATCAGATTAACTCCGAATTGATCCGGCATTGCAATTTGGCCGTCGATATTATCATCTCCAATCGCAGTTGCTCGCTTTTCTTCGTCGCCCTCATTTTTCACGTTCGTAATTTCATCGCCGTCATTGTTCTTACTATTATTAATATTACTATTACTATTATTGCCACTTTTAGTGGTGTCCCGAATAATCGTAGAGGAAGATGCGGCTGATGCAATTGTCGCTGCTTCCGCCGCTTTCTTCTGAACGAAACGCTCGTCGGATATAACGCTGATTACGGATCCAACGGATTCGGGTGACGAGACACCGCTAGAATCGCTGTCCAAATCGTCGGTCTCGGGATTAAAGAGCTCCAATGATAGAAGTCTCGGTAGAGTCCTCGCGTAAGATCCGACTTCCGTTCGACCGCCGACCGTAGTCGCTGTCGAGGCTCGTCTCACCAATGGAAACGACGATTTGCCGCATCTCGTTGCAAAACCCGGCTTTTGTCTCAGTAATTCCTTTATCTGATTCAACCTCGAGTGCCTACTGCTGTCGTCTTCGTCGTTGGCCGATTCGCTGCTCGATTCACCCTTCTCCGTCGATGAATCTTCCTCCATCCTCTCCGTCTCATCGTCCATCTTGTTTTTCGTTGATTCCTCGATTTGTTCAATAGATTTCGTCTCCGACGTCGTTGGTCCAAGCTCTTCAACCTTTTCCTCGATTTTTTCATCCGACGCGCTACATGGTTTATCACTATTATCAATATTGTCGTTGTCCTCACGATTGTTCGTCGTAGTCGTTGTCGTTGTTGCTGTTGTAATTGTCGTCGTCGTCGTTGGAGATTGTTGCGGTGAATTTGGAAAAAAATCCGTGGCCGAAAAAAATGGCCGTGTCGTCGATGGAAATGGATTCAAATTACGAGGTGATAAACCAGGTGGACTTGGCGGCGGTAGGGACTTGCTCGTTGCGGGAAATTGCTTGAGAAGCGGTGACATCAACTTTATCCGCGGTCCATGAATATCGGGCGGATGTTTTATACGAGGAGAGGGAGGAGCCGAAGTTGTTCTCAATTGCTGACAAGCGCCAGTCGGGCCGTTCGAGCCGAAAGCAATCGTCGTCGTCGTTGTAACGTCAATCAGAGATGGGAATTGATTGTTGGACGTACCATCTGGATAATGATGATGATGATGCTGGTACGAATGATGATAATGATGCTTGAGATGTTGTTGTTGTTGTTGTTGTTGCTGATTCGTTGGCACGTAGATTACAGAGGCAAAACTATCCTCGGAATCGACGCTCGTGTCACTCTGTAAACTGCTGTCCTTCGACGAATCTGAACCGTCCTCCTTCGACAAACGTCTATTCTCGTTAGCTTCTCCCTGCTCCTGCGACAATGCCAGTTTTCCAACGATTCCACCACTCTGCGCATTATCAATTGTACTCGAATCGTTGCTCTTGGCCTCGTCGACGCTTCCCGTCGCATCGCCAATCTCATCAGTCGTAGTCGACGTCGTTTTAACCGTGGAATTTTCATTCTCGCCCGTTGTTCCGATCACGCTGATGTCGCTCGATTGCGTCCAACTCTGAAGTATCTTCACGAAACCATTTTTAATCGCCATACTCGACACCTTCTCCATACTCGTCGTTGATTGCTTTAACCTATTAGTAAGGTCACTTTTGATTAGCTGCAAACGTTTCGTTGCACTTCCGGAATACAGAGTATCGCGAAGATGACCTAGTGTCCGATTGCCGCTCGGTTTGCATATTATTTCCTCGTTCAACGATGCCTGCTTCATTATGTTTCCTCTGACTCGTTCGCGCTCCATAAGCCTCTCCATTGACATCAGTTCCTCGTTCATCGAGCTCTGCTTCTGAACGTTTCCTCGCCTCGTCGCCAATCTTTGATGATCATCCTTGGGAAAAATCACAACGCGTATTGTAAATACAAAGTACTATTAATATATTCATTATATCATTAATATACTATTATACCATTAATATAAAACCTTTCTAGCGTTATATACATTCGTCTCTATACCTGAAATTCGGCAAGACGATCATCGCTGATAACTTGTCGTATGACGGCATTATTGTTGTCACTGCGATTATTGGGTTTCTCCATAAATTCCAACGATATATCATCCGGGACATGGGATTTTTGTTTGACGAGTCGAGGCTTGCTGTTGTTGGAGTTGGATGACGAACTGGCGAACGAGCCAGAGGACAATGACGACGAAACCGCGGCTACGACGCCACTTTTGTTGGTTCTCGTTGTTGTCGTTGTAGTCATCGTCGTCGTCATCGTCATTGTCGTCGTATTGGTCGTTATTACTGTCGGTTGATAAGATTCCAAATCCAACGGAGTCGGTGATGGGGTTTTCGAGACCTCGTCGAGATAAAATTCGGACGTTAGAGTCGACGAGAATCCTGGTATACTGGATCTCGAGCGTACAAGATCGGCTCGTTCGATATCGAGAATATCGCCGAGACTCTTGGATTTCATACTGATAGAATCGGGTAGCATCAGGCGCTTATTGGTCAGAGTTACGTTGTCATCCTCGAGACGACGCAATTCTATCGGTATGTCATCGACGTCGCCGATCTCGTCGTATTCGTAATTATTACGGCGCTCGCCGCGTCGTCGACGTCGACGGCGACGATTCTTGCAGCCACCATTTTGCCAAGTCTCGAGAAACCAAGCACGACTGCCACGTTTCCCACCTGCTAATTTCTGTGCAACAATCATCATGTGTATTTCAATCAGAGTTGTGAAAATAGTAATGTAAAAGTAATGCATTACCCATTACTTTAAACAATGTGTATTGGACAAGTATTCCATTACAAATAAAAAAAAGTAATGTGTAATGCATGCATGTTCCATTACAAATAAAAAAAGTAATGTGTAATGGATGCATGTGCCATTACAAATAAAACAAGTAATGTGTAATGGATGCGTGTTCTATTATAAATAAAAAAGTAATGTGTAATGTATGCATGTTCCATTACAAATAAAAAAAGTAATGTGTAATGGATGCATGTTCCATTACAAATAAAAAAAATAATGTGTATTGGATGCATGTGTCATTCCAAATAAAAAAGTAATGTGTAATGGATGCGTGTTCCATTACAAATAAAAAAGTAATATATAATGTATGCACGTTCCATTACAAATTACAATTTAAAAAAAAAGTAATTTGCAGTGGAGAATATTCCATTACAAATAGAAAAATTGCCGTGCTCGTATTAGAAACTTGCACATTCCTATCTCATTATTTTATTTCGCTCATTAAAAATTCATCTACAATTATCAAAAATGATGCATAAAGTTAAAAAAAAGAACATGCACATTATTTAGGGATTCAATAAAGGGACAAATTTTGTATCAGTAACTTGTAATTTTTATTAGATTGCTTATAATTATGGGTAACAGCGTGTAAAAGCAAGTTCAATATAAAGTTGGATAATTTTTGGGATTGAGTACATTTTCGTACTTCATATTTAACGATGAACTGTCTGTTTTTTTGTTTCTATTTTTTAACTTTATGGATCATTTGTGATAATTCGGATGAACTTTTAGTGAGCGAAATAAAATAATCAGACAGCAATGTGCAAGTTTCTAGTACGAGTTCGACAATTTTTCTATTTGTAATGGAATATTCTCCACTGCAAATTAATTTTTTTATTTGAAATGAAACATGCATCCATTACACATTACTTTTTTTTATTTGTAATGGCACATGCATCCATTAGACATTACTTTTTTTATTTGTAATGGTACACGCATTCATTACATATTACTTTTGTATTTTATAATGGTACACTTATCCATTTCACATTATGCAGTGTAATGGGTAATAAATACAGTAATGCATTATCAAAGTAATGCATTATTTACAACTCTAATTTCAATTGAATTGATTTGGGTAAAATAAATTAAAAAATTGGAATAAAGGCAATTTGTGCGCCTTGTGAACAACAAAAAATGGTATTTACCTGCAGAGCTCGTCGGAAAAAACTGTAGCACGTCTCATTTGGACTGGAGAGGCTGCTGGTCGATGGGGATGGGCTGAAAATTGGATCTATCCAATAGCTTCTATTTTTGCATCTCGGACGATCGTCACTCGCGCCTCTGTAAATGTATAAAAATTTAGTATCATCGCTTAATACTGCATGGAAATTTCTCTCACCATAACAAGGGTCAATGCGCCCCTACTAAGGTGATCCTTGTGATTCAATCGAGTCAGTGGAGTAAACTGTGATTTAAAAAATAGACCGTGCACGTTTTTATCCATTTTCAAACATTATTCTTCTGCATTAAACCAAAAATTCTCTGATATCTACTCAATCGACTCGAATGCAATGCAAGGATTATTTTGAATGACGATGATTCCTTTGGTGATGGTGCAAAACATCGTCCAGTAAAATACCTTTTGCGGGACGTTACGAGGCCTCTCTTTTGCTCCTGTTGTGACAAACGATCGAGCTCGACGAGATCTTCTTCGTTGTCGTCCTCCTCGTCGTCATCGTCGACGTCGTCTTCGTCATCGTCGTTGATGCACGCGACACCGCTTGCGTCAAACGATTTTCCAGAATAATCCGGCGGCCGGGTGCAAGATACGTTTTTCGTTCTTGATCGCGAATTGAGGCAGTACGCTTTTGGCCATGGTACAAGAACATCCTGAGACTCGAACTGTATCGACACAGAAGACAGAAAGTATCATCATTGATTCTTCACTTTCACAATATTTTTTCTTTTATAAATTTAATAAATTTCTCGATACTCAACTATCTAAGAGGAGATGAAAATGTAAACTTTTTTTATCGTTCAAAAATAAACTTTCTTCAATAACGACTGTGAGTATTGAAAAACTTGAAATCTGTAGTTTCCAGAGCAGACGCCACAGTTGTTGCTACAATTCGTCCCTTTCTGAATAAAAACAATGAAAACCGGTTCGAAGTACCTTTAATCTACTAGTCTACTTTAGAAGGCAAAAAAAGCAAATTTTCAAGATTTTTTTTCGCAGCTCCTTCGACATTATGGTTATAAAACTGCTTTTACAACATTGTTTCATCCTTCGAACATGCAACAAAAAATATTTTTCATTTTTATTCTTTGAATAATTTACAGAAGGCACCAAAGTCGAAAATGTCTTGTCCCATGGCCGTTAATCTCATGGCCAGTTAATCTCAGGATGGGCAAGTCTGAAACAAATTAATAAAAAAGTACTTTGAAGAGGAAGTTTTGTTACACAACAATTTACCACCGTCAATTAAAAGCCGATTAGAATCGATATTTCATTAACAGTGGTAAATTGTTGTGTAAGAAACCTTTTTCTTTAAAATGCTTTTTTTTTGTTTCAGACTTCCCAATCCACATTTTCGATTTTGGCGCCTTCTCTGAATTATTAAAAGAATCAAAATAAAAAAGATTTTTTTTTGTATGTCCAAAGGATGGAAAATGATGTAAAAACAGTTTTATCACCATAATTTAAAAAAAAATATTAAAAATTTGCTTTTTTTTGGCCTTCCAAATTAGACTAGTACCTTAATAAAATATTGCGATTCCTTGGTACTTGTTGTTAGATATAGGCTTTTGAGGTCCGAATAGTACGTCTGTTGTCACATTTATCCAAAATAGAACTACAAACGATTTTTTTACTATTAAAAGCAGTAACGTATATGTAGATTATGAATCCTGGATACTGAATCAATTTACCTTTTGGGATTTCTCTTTAGCGAACGCTTAATTTATTGAAATATTGGCGCAAGTTTCCAGGTATTGGGACACTTATACTCGAATTGTGTAAAAAAAAAAACATCACTCATCAAATAAAAAATTTATGTGAAAAAATCTGTAGCGTGAGAGAATTTTAATATCGAATTTCAATAAGTGGTAACTAAAATATAAAACATAAATTTTGCATTTGACTCAATATATAATTTTTTAGCCTCAATTTTTCTTTCTCATAACGAAAGCTTCACATACTGACATTTTTATGTCAGTAGGTTAAAAATGTTTCAAATTGTACAAATAGACGAGCTATCCTTTCACTCATTATATTTTTTTTCGAAATTGCAAAACAATTGTGAATTTGGCCGTAATTTTGATTGTTTGAAAATTGTTTGTGGGTGCTCGAACTTTGCTGATTTTCCAGTTACTGCGCTGAATTTTTTTGTATCGATACATTCAATGACAAAGAAAAACAGAATTTAATTTTGGAACATTTTTTTCGAGGGGCCGTAACGCTTTTTGAGGACACTTTTCAATTATTCATAAATTCTTTCAAAGGGCTGTTAAGAATTTTGAGCACACTTTTCAATTATTCATAAATTCTTTCGAAGGGCCGTTAAGCATTTTGAGCACACTTTTCAATTATTCATTAATTCTTTCGAAGGGCCGTTAAGCATTTTGAGGACACTTTTCAATTATTCATAAATTCTTTCGAAGGGCCGTTAAGCATTTTGAGCACACTTTTCAATTATTCATAAATTCTTTCGAAGGGCCGTTAAGCATTTTGAGGACACTTTTCAATTATTCTCAAATCTTTTCGAAAGGCTGTAACGCTTTTTGATGGCACTTTTAAATTATTCATAAATTCTTTCTCAGGGCTGTAAAGCTTTTTGAGGACACTTTGAAATTATTCATAAATTCTTTTATCCGTAAAGCCGTAAAGCTTCTTGAGGACATTTTTCAATTATTCTCAAATTTTTTCGAAAGGTTGTAACGCTTTTTGAGGACACTTTTCAATTATTCATAAATTCTCTCGAAGGGCCGTAACGCTTTTTGAGGATACTTCTCAATTAAAAGTCTCGCTAAAGATGTTTTAACATAAAAAAACGTGATGTTTTTTGCAGCTTACCCCAGTCAATCGAAGAACGAATAAAACGCGATACAACGATACTTTATCGAATTGCCGAGATAATTGAGGCGTGAATTTTGAAAATTTACATCAATGAAAAGAGAAAGGCAAGAATACTTTTCGGTGTTTCTGTTCCATCGCCCAAACGGAGATAACGAGACGTCCACCGATCCGTAAAACCCGGGCGAGTTCCTTGAGAGCGTTGACGCGTCTCTCGGTCGTCGCGAAATGATGAACAACGCTGATCGAGAGTACAGCGTCGAAGCTCTCATCTCGAAACGGCAGAGCGAGATTGTCGCACATCAGAACCTGAATATGATACATATTACGACAATGTTGTAGAATGGAAGAGTATATATATTTTTTTTTTGCGAAAAGTGTGTCAGTATCGATCCGTCGAGAAGAAGCTCAGTCGTCTCGCAAATACATGACATTTAAATTATTACCACGCGACGATTATTACCTCATTCTCCTTTTCCCGAGCGATATCGGTAAGCCGCTTGCATCGGTCCGCCCCCACTTTGAACACGTTTTCGTTGACGCTCAGATATTTTCCGTTTCCACATCCTGCAAACGACACAAAAATAGATGTACATTTTTTTCATCCGTTTCTGCGTTTATTCGACATTCAGAATTATTGTCAATCGATTGATATCGAGGCATCGATTGTTGGAGTGACTATTTAGGAGACAATTTTACAAGTATGGGGCATTCCACGCCAAATCATCACGATATTCATCCAAAATGCCCATTAAAAAAAAAAAACATACTATTGGGCAAAGGACTGTTCGTTTTTGCTTGATTGTAAACTATTGGAAAAAGGGGTATAAACTTAACTTGAAACTTGAAACTTCAAAATGCTTTTTTTAGACCTCGATACGACGATTTTTGTACTGACAGCATTTTTAAAAATCACTTAAAATTGAGGAACTTTTTTTTATTCTTTGATGTTTGGCGATGTAACTTACCAATATCGCAAACGAGAGCTCCCGGTTCAAGTTCCTCGAGAAATTTGTATATTCGTGGCCAGTGTTTACTTTGGGCGGTCTTCTCGGCGCATTGTTCGTACACCTCGTGAACGTAGGCTTGTTCCAAGGCCACAGACCTAGCCGCTCGTTCACCGTCGCTCTCAGACATCACTCTCGTTGCTGAGTTCCAGATCTGCTCGCATGGCTCATCATCATAACCCGCATCTGAAATAACGTTTTCCATAATGACATTTTAATAAATACAACTGGACAATCGCTGATCTATTCTGATATTTCCAGAGGAAAATCGTCAGTCTTATCAATTTTCATAATTTATCATAAAAAACAGCGTGTAATTTTAAATCAGCCATAAATTTCCCATCCAAATATGGTTTTGAATGATTAAAAAATAATAATTTTATTTCCACTCATTTTTGGGCGACTTTTTAGAAACCTCAAAATAGCGAAATCTCAAGTGCTCGTAAGTGTACTTCGGATTGACCGATTCCAAAATTTCTTTTTCGTGACTAAACTTGGAGTATGCCGTTAGGTTCATGCTGATAACTTAATTTTTGTAGAAATGAGAGTAGTTTGAAAATCGCCGAAAAAAATGGAAAGGGGTATGAATTCGGATAAACCAAACAGGGTTTAAAAACTTTTTTAAAGCTAAAGACCCCGAAGAGAATAAGCGCATGTAGAAGACGGAATTTTATCTTGAAGAATAATTACAGCCATTTTAGTGAACCAATTCAAATTTGGCCAAAATACGAAAAAATAAATGTTTTAAATTTTTATTTTTTTAAACTTTATATCGTTGTATTTTGTCCTCCTGAACACGAAACTACCAATAGTTTTCCAAAAAATCGAAATTTTTAAGAATTTTCATCAAAAACTTTTTTGCCCAATTTGGGCTCCATTTTAAAAAACTTTAAAATAGCGAAATTTCAAGTACTCATAACTTTACTTTTATTTGACCGATTCAAAAATATCTTTTTCGTACTTAAAGGGTGTCACTGAACTTGGAGAATGGCGTTTGGTTCATTTCGATAACTAATTTTTTGTAGAAATGAGAGCAGTTTGAAAATCGCCGAAAAAAATGGGAAGGGGTATGTATGGAAAAATTTGCAAAAATCGATGGGCCAACTTTAAAAATCTGGCAAAAATTGAAAAATTATCGGAACCGGATAAACCGAACGGGGTTTTGAAGCTTGAACGATCCCGAAGAGAATAAGCGTATGTAGAAGTCAAATTTTAATCTTGAAAATTAATTACAGTAATTTTAGTGAACCAATTCAAATTTGGCAAAAATGCGAAAAAATAATTTTTTTTAAACTATTTTTTTCAAATCTTATATCGATGTATTTTGTTCCCCTGAACACGAATCTACCAACGGTTTTCTCAAAAAAACAAAATTCTTAAGAATTTTCATTAAAAACATTTTTAATCGATTTTGGGTCCATTTTTAAAAACCTCAAAGAAGCGAAATTTCAAGTGCGCATACCTTTATTTTGGTTGGACTGATTCGGAAATTTCTTTTCCGAACTTGAATGCTATCACCGAACTTAGAGAATGCGGTTAGAGAATCCCGATAACTGAATTTTTGTAGAAATGAAAGTAGTATGTAGGTTGAAAATCGTCGAAAAAATTGGAAACGGAATTTTTGCAAAAATTTGCAAGAATCGATGGTCCAACTTAAAAAACCTGCCAAAAATTGAAAAATGATCGGAATCGGATGAATCGGATGCTGAAGCTTCAACGACTACAAACAGAATAAGTGCAAGTTGGAATCGAAATCTCATCTAAAAAAAAAATTACAGACATTTTAGTAAACAGATACAATTCTAGCCAGAATGCAGAATTTTTTTTTTTTATTTCATTTTCTTAAAATCTTATATCGATGTATTTTCCCCCCCTGAACACGAATCTACCCATAATTTCCTTAAAAACTCCAATTTTCTATGAATTTTCATCAAAAACATATTTTTTCCTCGCTTTTTCTCAGGAACAAATTTTGACTCCACAAAAAACAGCTTGATACAAAATTAGTAAATTTTTCACAAGTATCATAGTCCTGAAAAATCGGGAAGCAAAAAAAATCTAGATCCATTGTCATTGCGTATGAAGGTTTTTCAAAAACCTTCAGACGCAATTTTCAAAAGTTGTTCTCCATAAAAATTTCAAAAAAATTAACGAATCCCTTATCAATGTTTCTACGTGTGTCTTATTTCGATCTACGTCACCCGCGAGAAAATGGGACGAGGAGGATGAAGTTATACGATATTTTACCTGTTTCCAGCGACGCGCAAGAATAAACACGAGTCGCGAAATCGACCGCGACAGCGGCGCAAGATGCATCGCCGCGTCTGTGCGTTCTTTTCAATGGAAAGGAGAGAGAACAAGCCTATCGTTACGAGGATGGAACGCAGCTTGACGACACGACCGAGAAGACGATTTTCTTTAAAAAGCTGGTAAATCGCGCGCGAAAACACGACGTCGATCGTGGCTCAGAGACCGAAATCGGCGGACGGCGGCAAACAGCCGCAATGAAACAATTGTTGGAGGAGACCGACGATACGTTTTTCAAAGCGCATTCTGTCCTCATTGTGAGGCGACGATGATGACGCCGTCGAGGAACACTCGCGAGCGTCAGCGGAAGCGCCATTCCGCGTTGCCGATTCCGCCTCGATCGGCGGATTATCGCGACGATTTCGCAGATGCAAAACGCTCCAAGCGCGGCACCAACGCAAAAATTCGCTCGAATCCTCGTCCCTGACGAAAGTCACGATCGCCCACAACGTGTGCAAGCATCGCGACTTACTCTTCCGCGTCTGAAGATAGATTTGACAAACGTCGAGAAACGCCACGAGATTAATGATTTTTCGATCCATCTAACCCAAACCGCATCTATTCTCCGTCAACGAAACAGCGACAAATGCGGTAAAACCGCGTTTTATCGTGGGAATATAAAAACTCGTCACTCCTTGCCGCAATTTCCGGTGCAAAACGGCATGCGCGCTTCCTCGGAGGCGCCTTCCGTTTTGGCAAACCATATATTTTGCTGATTTTGCAAATATTTCTGCAGATTTATACCGATTGCTACACTGAAAAAATGACCGCGACAAAAAAGTCCGGAAAAAAAATCACTGGTTTCACATTTCCAGAGCTTCGAGCGTCCCCCGACAACGAAATCTCGATGTCGAATTTCTTTTTTGCAATTTTTTACGGTTTTTCCTTTGAATTTTTAGGAATTTGTAGATTTTGACGAATCGATTGATTTCTACGGTTCCCATGAAAATGGTGAATCATTGAATATTTGACGAAGCTTCGTTAACGCGATCGGAGGAAAATTCGCGACGAAAAAAAAATAGCGTGGACGACCGATTGACGCGGTCGCAATTTTCGCACGTGCGTGTTTGCTCCGGCGTTCCTTCCGTCTGTCTAACGCGTGTGCGACATATTCGACCGTGCAACCACGCCGCGCCTCTGCTTGACGCTTTTCCTATATATACATATATACATATACTATTTTATGTACCTGCATATATGGGTCATTTCATGTCAAATCGACCAAGAGTTGGAATCGATCCCTTTCAATCTCGCTCAAATTTGGTCAGAACTTTTCATTTTTAATAAAACGAAGTCCTACCAAAGGAAAAAAATTAAAAAATTTCTCGTCGAAAGTTATGCAAGATTCAAAATTTCACAATTTTTTAAATCTTTCAAGTTTATTTTTTAAGTATCTCGAAAACTATTATAGTTACGAAAAAATCGTTTTGGGTTCGTCTCGAAGAGTATACTTGTGGCTACGAAAAAAAAAATATTCCGAATTTTTTTTTTGAAAAATAATGAATTTAGAGAATTGTGAATTTTTAAAAATCGTGAAAATCCATTTTCAACATTAAAATTTTTGCTCAATTTTTTTAATATAATACCTGGTACTAATCTTAAAAGATTCGGAAATTTTGAGAAAGGTGTTTTTTGTTTTTTCAAAAATATGAATTTTTGAAATATTAAAAATCGTCTAAATCCACGATCAACCTTAAATTTTTGATTAAATGTTTTTTTTTATATAATACCTTGGACTGATCTTGAAAGATCTTGAAATTTTCAGGATGCTGTTTTTTTGTTTCAAAAACATAATTTTTTGAATTTTGGTAGAAAATTTTTGTTTTTTTTTTACCAAAATACTGTTACGTTTACTTTTTTTTATTGCTCAAAATTACAAAACTACATGATTGCTCAACTTTACTTAATCGGGAGGAAAAAAAAAATTTTTTCTTACCTCCCAGTTAAGTAAAGTTGAAAAAAAATGTTACCTCGCAGTTAAGTAAAGTAAACAAAACTTTTTTTTTACCGAAATTGAAAAATTTATATTTTTGAAACAAAAAAACACCATCCTGAAGATTTCAGGATCTTTTAAGATCAGTACAAGGTATTAAATAAAAAAAATGTAACCAAAAATTTAATGTTGATCGTGGATTTACAAGATTTTTAAAAATTCAAAAATTCATATTTTTGAGAAAACAAAAAACACCTTTCCGAAAATTTCAGGATCTTTAAATGTCAGTACAAGGTATTACGTAAAAAAAATGGAACCAAAAAATTAATGTTGATCGTGGATTTTCACGATTTTTGAAAATTCAAAATTCTCCAAATTCATCATTTTTGAAAAAAAAAATTTCGGAATATTTTTTTTTTCCATAGTGCCAAGCATACTCTTCAAGACGAACCCAGAACGATTTTAAAATATTGTGAAATGTTGAATCTTGCATAACTTTCGAGAAAAAAAATTTCAATTTTTTTCCTTTGGTAGAGATTTGTTTTATTAGAAAAAAAAACTTCTGACCAAATTTCATCGAAATTGAAAGGGATCGATTCCAACTCTTGGTCGATTTGACATGGAATGACCCGTATATATAGCACGTGGGACGATAACTCGGTCGTCCATCGAGAAGCAGCGGCGTTTGCGCTCTGCATTTGTTCGATATACATGCGAGATCCCTTTCACATAACTGGGTTACAGCCTGTGCACTATGGTTAAACTAATTTTCATATAGGCAGCAAAACGGCGTGCAGCATCCGCAAGCAGGAGCGCCCGCGCAATCGGGCGTCTCTTTGTATCGTTTGTAGGCCTGTGCATCTATATGCGTGCAACATATACATACATATGTATGAGCTAAAAGACAGGTAACCCACTTGTCAAACACACCGATCAAAGGGACACCGCACGACAAAACTGTCCCAAAGCCTATCTTCGTAAATTTATATCCTCTTTTCTGTTACTCCCCACGCGAGATTTGATCCAGAGATACCCTGTGATCCATCCACGACCTTGTTTCATCCACAACGGTTGACTGAGGCCAATTTTGGGTCTAAAATTTTTTTTCCCCATTTTTGAAACCTCCATTTCGATGTCGAATTTTCCGATGATGGATTAGGAATAGAATTATTGAAAATGTTGAATTTCTATGATAAACAGGGTAGAATAACAAAAAACTGCATTTTTCTAGAATTTTTTGAACAACGATCTCAATAAAAATGGGGGTTTTTTTTTTTTTAATTGTTTAACGATAATGTTTTTTGAATTCATCTTGCATGGTCTCAATCTCTCATTGAAAGAAAAAGGCTCTTTGGAAATGGAAAAAAAGTGTTTGAATTTAAGCTGCATTTTCGCACGATAATTATGAGAAAAAATTTCAAGCGTGACCAATTTTGCGCACGATGCTCGAGGACGAATTTTTCTACACTTCAAATAAAAACGACTAGATAATGAATTTGAAAAAATCTTCAATATGTAGTCTTTGCTTTTGTCTATATTTGGAGTCAAACAAAAAAATAAAAAAGCATTTTAAAGAGGAAGGTTCAAACACAACAATTAACCATCGTTGATGAAAAATCGATTTGAAAAAAAATGGCGTATGTGTGAAATAAATTGTGAAAAATTCAATTTTTCATTTGCATTTCATTAACGGTGGTAAATTGTTGTGTAAGAAACCTTGCTCTTTAAAATACTTTTTTATTTTTTTGTTTCAGACTTGCCAATGCTGAAATCAACTGTCGGCCATGGGACAAGGCATTTTCGAAGACTCGACTTTGGCGCCTTCTATAAATTATTAAAAGAATCAAAATAAATAAATTGTTTTTTTTTTGCATTTTCGAAGGATGAAACAATGTTGTGAAAATAGTTTTATAGCCATATCTGATAAAGGAGCTGAGAAAAAAATCTTAAAGGTGTGCTTTTTTTAGCCTTTTAAAGTAGATTAGTACCTTAAGGGGCGGTTTGATATAAATTTATTCCCACTGGAAAAAAAAGTAGACCATCCTGATATATAAATCATGCTTGATGCCGGATCAGTTTACAGAGCTGTCCATCCGATTATAAACAATCGGAGATGTCATCAGCAGTGAAAAAGGCGCGAATGCGGTCAGACGGAGGCCCTTTTTTTACAAAGATTATCCATTATCTCGGGAGAATGGATCTCGGTCGCTTTTATTCTCGATAAAGAGAAAAGCGCATATACGGTGCGTGAAAATGAGATTTTTCCAATCAAAGATCTTGAAGCGTGCATGCGCAAGTAGCCGCGACAGTGAATCGAGAATGTTCTCTTTTTTTTTTAATAGTCAAGTATCTACGATAATCCTACTTCTTGCATATGTTCTGTGGCTTCCAATCACCTGTGAGATTCAACGCGAAAGTTTTGCGCGTTCTCGTAAACGCTGATGCGTGTAAATCCCGACAGTATATATATATATATATGTATATGAGGCATTCCGCGTCGAGTCAGCTACCCCATTTTTTGAAATCGCCAAAAATCGCATACAATTTTTTAGAAAGTAGTTCTAACTATCAAGAAAAGTTGTGATTTTTTTCAGATTTTTAAATTACATTTTTTAGCCGGAAAAAAATACAAAAAATTTGTTTGTCCCATTTTGTAACTCTAAAATTATTCATCGTACGAAAAAAAAGGACAACATAAAATTTAGGATTTTCAACGTGCTTTTCACTGAAATTTTTTACAAACTCGTCCGAAAGCTCTATATGCCATTTTCGGAGCAAATAATGTTTTGATATTTTTTCTCTCAGAATTGACATCTTCGATTCGTCTGCAGTTTTAACGGTTTTTTACTCGACATATTTACAGACTATACAAATATTGGCGTAGGGGAGAATCCATTATTTTAAATGCATTTTTATTGATACAATCTATCATTATAGCGTGATTTAACGAAATAGTGTAGATATTGATATTTTATCATTATTAATCGTAGACCGGGAAAAAAAATAAAATAATCTTGTTTTGATACTGCGAAGACGATTCCAATAACAAAGTAGCATCATTGCTTCATTCCCAAAAATCATGCCCAAATCGAACTAAAAAAGTACTCATTGGCGAAACGTCGGTGTATCCAAAGAGGGTAAATTCATTCTTTTTTGCAATCGAGAGACGCGAGTAGCCTTTGACTTTAATTTGAATAGACTTTATCGGTGTCCATGGGTCCATTGATAAAGTTTATTAAAATGTACAAAAAGATATTTAAAAAAATAAAAATGAAAAAAGTTAAGAAAATTGAAAAAGTACAAAAAATAAACAAAAATGCGGGCTTTAGAAAATATCTGTAGATAGTCTCAACCCTGTTAATGCACAGAGAAATTTGTGTATTCGTTTGGGATGAAAAACGCATGGGAAGAAATGGATTCTCCACTGAGCCAATTTTTTTATAGTCTGTAAATATATCGAGTAAAAAACTGTTAAAACTATAGACAAATAGAAGATGTCAATTTTGAGAAAAAAAAATCAAAACATTATTTGCTCCGAAAATGGAATATAGAGCTTTTGGAGTTCGTAAAAAATTTCAGTGAAAAGTACGTTGAAAATCCTAAATTTCATGTTGTACTTTTTTTTCGTATGATGAATAATTTTCGAGTTACGAAATGGAACAAGAAATTTTTTTGTATTTTCTTCCGGCTAAAATGTGCAATATAAAAATCTGAAAAAAATCACGAATTTTCTTGACAGTTGGAACTACTTTATAAAAATTTGTATGCGATTATTGGTGATTTCAAAAAATGGGGTGGCCGACTTGACGTGGAATGCCTCATATATATACGTAGGAGAAGCCGGGGCAAAATGGACACTGGAGGCAAAACGAGCACAATCCAAAATTATTGAAAAAATTGAAAATTAAAAAAATTCACAAACGAGGCAATTAAAATTATAATTGGCATTATTATACCTAAACAAGCTCGCATAATCAGATCTAGATTTGATGTTTTCATGACAAGTTTCTAGGAAGAGGTGAAAAGATTGTCAAAAACTTGTCATTCTCATAACATTCAAGAAAAAAAAATCCAACATACTTTAATAGAATCGAGGTAACCCACTTTTACTAAAACACTTGGATAATTAGAGGGTCAAAGTAAAATAAGGTACCGGGGGCAAAACGGCCCACCTACATAAACATAAAAAAAATATTAGATGATGCAACTGCGATTAAAATTAAATTTGGCCAAAAATTTAAATGCAAAAATACGCCGAGCAGCTTGGTCCAAGTATATTGGATATTAAGGTGATGTGTTTTTCGTTTGCTTGAATTTTCGAAAAAAACTAAACTTTAAGGTGTCCATTTTGCCCCTTTTTCCCATTATGTATATATAAAATATGGATCGCTGTCTTTATCGTGCATATCAGCAAAGATACTCGCGTTCTACTTGTGGTCGCATCCTTGCAAAAAGAGATCTCGAGTGTAATCTTCGTTTGAATTTGAGGAGAAACAAAAATTATAGAAAATAAAGAAAATAATGATCTCCAGCGAGTATTTGTCAATTCACCGGAAATTCACCAAATCAATGAAAATTCACCAATGAAAAATAATAATAATAATAAATAAGTAGCCTCGATAGATTGAGATACAGAGCGAGGAAATTGAAGCAAAGGAGAGAAACGTTCGAAAGTGAAAAAAAATCTAGTCTATCCCAAAACAACGAACAAGCTCCGCCCTCTTCAAAAAATTATACGCAATCAGGATTTTCAAGAAGTCGATTTTTTTAAAGTTTCTTTTTCGTAATGTACATAATTTGAGTATGTACACAAATGTTATGTCAATCCGACAAATAATTCCAAAGTTATAAGCATATTTGTAAACCCGTACTATGTAAATTACTATGCGTCAAATTTCTATGTACTTTTGAAACTTTGAACGAGTTTTTCTCAAAACTGTGTTTTTAAGGTCGGTGAGCAAGATTTTTCAGAAACGGCATAACCGAGTCTCAAATTTTTGCACGAGCTCTCTAAATATATTTTTCAGTAATTAGTCGAAGGTTTTTTTTTACCGATAAATATTTTCCATTTTATAAACAGTCAGAGACAAAAGTTTGCATCAAAAATCGATTTTGGGAAGCCGCCATTTTGTTAAAAATTGATATTTTGCTTATTCCTTCGATCAAATACTAGATTATATCTAATATTAACGAAATCTTTTTTATTTTTTTATTTTGGATGATCCGATTTAGAGACAACGTGGTCACCGCAAGGCGCCTTCGAGAATCATTAATCTTATGAAAAAAAAAATTTCATTGAGTTAAAAGTCACAAAAATATGAATATAAATTTTTACGTTCGTAAATTAGTCTTTGCAGAAAAAAATTATCGAAAAATCGCTTTTTTCCGACTTCCCGACTGCGCATAACCCGTTAACATGACATTTTCAAGGCGTTTGAAACTCAAACCACTTCGTCACGTTTTCATGACGTCTCACGGTGCTTGAATTTTTAAAAACCCTTCAAGCCGTCATGCACAGCTATCACACATCTATATATACATTAGGGTGAATCGAAAAAATTAAAAACTGTTGGCTACCCTAAAAAATCAATGATATCGTTGAAATAAAGATCTCTGTGCAACGGTTCGATTTTTTGAATTTTTTTAGAGGCCGCGCGGGACGTTCAAAAACGCCATTTTTAGCGTTAAATTTACTATATCACTGAAAAACGAAAACAGATGATTCAAAAAATTCTGAATTTTTTATATTAGGTGCCCAGATATGTACTCTTTACTGCATATTTACTCTAACGCATATTTACTGAACATTAACAAATGGTTCATTATATTCGAAAAAAAATCTCTGAAAATCAATATTTTCACTATTTATCAATTAATTATATCATTACATATTGATTTGTTTCTTCTAACACGTCTTTGTATTTCTACTATCTTTTTTCTTGTAAAACTCAGTATCAGTATTGCTTACAATGCGAAAATGGCTAAAAAATAAATATTTATTTTGGAAATTTTCATATTTAAAAAGATTTATTTTTTAGCAATTTTCGCATTGTAAACAATACTGATACTTAGTTTTACAAGAAAAAAGATAGAAGAAATACAAAAATATTTTAGAAGACAAAAATCAATATTTAATGATATAATGAATTGAAAAATAGTGAAAGTATTGATTTTCAGAGTTTTTTTTTCGAATATATGAACCATTTGTTAATGTTCAGTAAATATGGAATTGGAAGAGTACATATCTGGGCACCTATTATAAAAAATTCAGAATTCTTTGAATGATCTGTGTCCGTTTATCAGTGATATAGTAAATTTAACGCTAAAAATCGCGTTTTTGAACGTCCCGCGCGCCCTCTAAAAAAATTCAAAAAATCGAACCGTTGCACAGAGACCTTCATTTCAACGATATCTTTGACTTTTCAGGGTAGCCAACAGTTTTTAATTTTTTCGATTCACCCTAATATACATACATATAAATATATAAAAGTTGCATGTGTGGTATTTCGAGCACGCGCGAACTGATTTACCCGCACCGCGTGCGGGGACAAAAGAGCCATGAATGAAAGTAGCACTACGTATCGATTTATCCGCAACGCCCTACTATATACCCAATACATAGTTATACGCGTGCTGAAACATTTTTCCCTGCACTATTAAAGATCAAAAAATTTGCCTTCTACAAAAAAACTATTCGCACGTAAAGCGGGGGATGAAGAAAGTGTGCTAATCGAGAGTCTGACGAAATATGATTTTCCTACATTTTGGAACGGACGTTTTTTCAACTGCGACAAAAAAAATCATGGCGAATGCTCCGATGAGAAAGCAAATGTAAAAGATCATTACAGCCTTTTTTTAACGATTACTTCCTCGTTAAAACTATAATTATCAATTTAATTCAACATACCGAGTGAAAAACGTTACTCCTTGTAATGAGCCGGATATTACATGATCTACGCAAGCGCTTATATATACCCAACATATATTATATATATAGCGGCATATGGCATAGGTCATCGCGCGTAAGAAGCACAGATCAATGGAAAAGCAATTGAGACGCCGCAACATGTACAACTATATCATTCATCCTGTAGTATGAAAACACACAAACCCACGAAAGCACACACGAGTGGAAACCGTAACATCTACCTTGTATATTGATATTCCGGAAAACCTGCTAACACGGAGACACCCAAATATATATACAAATATGTATATAGACACCGACCGCGGCGCAACGCGTCGCCGCCATTTTTTCCTGCTGAGCTTGCATATGTAGAATATTTCCTGCATTTGGTAGTCGAATCACGTTGAATTCAAGAAAAATGCTAAGCAAATGACCAGCGCAATAAAAAAATTTAGAAATAAAGGGAGGAAAAGAGAACCCCGTTGAAATAAACAAAAGCTTTCGCCGCACGCACTTCGGTTTCACTTTTCACTTTTCCATCCGCTTAAGAAACGGAAAATGTGTGTCGGGGACGAAAGAGAGAAAAGGAGCCGAAAAAGGTGCCCGGGGTGCAATTTTGGCCGGGAAACGTAGCGAGGAATAACGGGGATGGTTTTTGGAGGTGGATTTTATCGAGTTTGGGGCGAAAGTTATTGTTTGTAACGCGTTAATTGTGTGTAACACGGGCTCACCTCGGTCATGTTAATGTGGCTTTATGTCCTCGCATTTCCGCGTGTCGAACGGTGCGGAGAGGCTTTTGCAGGCTCGCGCGAGGATTCTGCAGCTGCTGCGGCTGCTGCTACTGCTGCAACGGGTGTCGACCGATCGACCGGCGTCGATGACGTCGGCGGTGGCGGTGTCGGCGGCGACTCTTGTAACGAGGACGACGTACGGGAATCCGCGGATACGACCGTTGGTACCGTTAATAACGTCAGCAATAGCAACGAGAACGCCGCCGGGGCGATGAAAATATTCGATGAACCATCAGTCTCGTTCATTCCCTGCATGTTTGTACGTCTTTTCACATCATGCTCTTGCCTTCACCCTTACCGCACAAAAAAATAAAGTACACAATGATAATCGTGTCCGCAACGATTGTGAGTGGCGTTTGGGGGCGTTTTCACGGTTAAAAGCTTGGTTATATTCGCTGGAAACGAAATTGCGGAGGCGCCCTGCGCGGAATATGACCCGACGCCGAGGCCGATTGTTTTTGACAATGGGGATGAAAGGGGATGAAAGAGAATGACCGTGTGACCGTAACGCGACGACGCCGCCGCTCACCCCTTGTATAAACTATCATCCCGAGAAAAAAAAGCGCTACGGGAGAGATTGCGCCGGTTTTACGGAGGAAAAAGCTCGACGCGACGATTCTACGCGCCCGCGCGTTGCCTCCCCGTTGCCCTGGGAATCCTACGCTTACTTACGATATGTATATATGTGTATGCGTGGGGGTCATTCCATGTCAAATCGACCGAGAGTTGGAATTCGAACCCTTTCAATTTCGATGAAATTTGATCTGAATTTATCGTTTTTTATAAAACGAAGTTCTAGGTACCAAAGGAAAAAAATTAAAAAATATTTTTTTCGTAAGTTATGCGAGATTTAATTTTTTTTTAAATCTTTCAAGTCTATTTTTTAAATATCTTGAAAACTATTATAGTTACGAAAAAATCGTTCTGGGTTCGTCTTGAAGAGCATACTTGTGGCTACGAAAACAAAAATATTCCGAAAAATTTTGTCGAAAAATGATTTTGGAGAACTTTGAATTTTTAAAAATTGTGCAAATCCAAGGTCAACATTAAATTTTTTGTTGAACTTTTTTTTATATAATACCTTGGACTGATCTTGAAAGATACTGAAATTTTCAGAAAGGAGTTTTTTGTTTTTTCAAAAATATGAATTTTTGAATTTTTAAAAGTCGTGCAAATCCACAATCAACATTAAATTTTTAGTTACATTTTTTTTGTATAATACCTTGGACTGATCTTAAAAGATATTGAAATTTTCAGAAAGGTGTTTTATTGTTTGAAAAATGAAAATTTCTGAATTTTGGTAAAAAAAAATTTTTTTTACTAACTACTACTTACTACTAACTACTACTACTTACTACTTTTTTACTAACTACTACATACTACTGAAATATCAAGATTTTCTAAGATCAGTACAAAGTATTATATAAAAAAAATTGAACGAAAAATTTAGTGTTGATCGTGGATTGCACGATTTAAAAAATTCAAAATTCTCCAAATTCATCATTAAAAAAAAAAAATTCGGAATATTTTTTTTTTCGTAGCCACAAGTATACTCTTCAAGACGAACCCAGAACGACTTTTTCGTAACTAATAGTTTTCGAGATTTAAAAAAAATAAACTTGAAAGATTTTAAAAATTATTGAATTTTGAACCTTGCATAATTTTCGAAAAAAAAATTGATTTTTTTTCCTTTGGTAGAATTTTGTTTTATTAAAAACGAAAACTTCTGCCCAAATTTCATCAAAATTGAAAGGGATCGATTCCAACTCTTGGTTGATTTGACATGGAATGATTCATATATATATATGTGTGTGTGTGTGTGTGTGTGTGTGTGTATGCGGCGGGATATTATTACTAGATGTAATAGAATGAATGTTCCTTACGGAAATACAGTTGGCCCAACGCCTCATGCGGAATTTTCGTCCTATTCATCTCGAATAGCAGAAAAATGCGGTATAGTATTGTTTAAGGAGTTATACGCAGTAAGAATTGTCAAAAAATCGATTATTTCAATTTCATTTTCGTAATGTGCATATATTTAAGTAAACACGCACACTGAGACAACGGTTTATTTGTAGTAAAGAAATATATTTAGTTGGCACTTTTACTTAAGCATTCCTTAACTGTTACAAAATTTGTTAGTCGTTAAGAAATATTTAATTCGTGTCAAAATAATTTATGAATCGTTAAAAAATATGTATTTAATTGATGTGTTGAAAAATCATTGATTTCACCATATTCAACTTAACATTTGTTAACAGTTAACAAATCCTGGTACGTTGTTTTCTCAGTGCAGAAAATTTCATGCCAATTCAAAAAATATTTTCCAAGTTACAGGCTTATTTGTAAACCTGTAATTACTATGTGTAATAAAACTTTGAACGCGTTTTTCTCAAAACTCTGTTTTTGGAGTCGGTGAGCATGATTTCTCAGAAACGTCGTAACTGAATCAGTCTCAAATTTTTATATGTAAATATATTTTTCAGTAAATAATCGAAGGTTTTTTTTACCGATAAATATTTTTCATTTTATAAACAATTTGAAGCAAAAATTTCAATCAAAAAGTTAAAAGTTGAGTTAAGAGTTTAAAGTTACAAAAAATGTATATAAATTTTGACGTTAATAAATAAAAATGTCTTTTCAGTAAAAATTCTTGAAAAATCGTTTTCTATATCGACCTCCTGACCGCGTATAACCCCTTAACGGTTCTATTACCGTGTACATGGCCGCTTATATTACATTATTATTTATCAGTGTGCAGATCCCCATGAAAATATATTCATCATATATTTGATATAATTTCTGTATGTAAAATTTGCACTTCAAAAGAATTTTCGAAAAGGCATCGAAATGTAATTTGAGGTCTTCCTTGACGACTCGGAATAGTAAATGGGAAATTAAAGTTTGAGTCATTCTGAAAAAGAATTTAATTAGATTCCATTAATTTTCAAAAATATTGATAATTTAAGAATATCGTTGGCAGAATTGTCTTTACCTTATTAGACTATGAGATACGTTACGATAGATTTTTGTTTGTTAACCGCACCGAACAAATAACAATCTGGATAGTGTCAATTCAAAAAGGAAAATAAAAGCGTTTGGAAAGATTGTAAAACAAAAAAAACACGAACAATGCGATAGCGATGAAGGAGGCCAATGCCCGATAATGTTTGGGATGACACGCGTGAAACAGCACTAATCGACAAATGCGCTAGCCACAGGTCAATAGAGTATATAAATGAGGAAAACCAGGCACTCAAATCAAAGCCGATAGTCGATGGTCGATAGTCTCATCGAGTTTGATAATTATCATATATTCCCGTGGAAAACGAGAGCCTGGAAAACAAACGACTGAGCGACAGGTATGAAATATTTTTCTTTAAATCAGCCCTTTGTTCATTATAATACACACCATCCTTGAGGATAAGTGGACAAAACAAAAAAATTCAAAAGTCATGATGTGCAAAAAATGATACCGGGACCAAAATACAATTATCTTCATTTACTCGATCAAATTAAAAAAAAAAAAAAAACATTGCCAAGATCGTTGTCAGTGTCAGAGAACAGAATAAACAACCGAATTGGACATTACACCCACACTTTCGGATAATACCGATCGAACAAAGGTTCGCTGCATTATTATCATTATAAATCGCTGGAGCAGAATTGCGAAAGGCGCATTTTGTAGTAGTTTTTATTTCGTACTACCTATATACTTGTACTACTGTCATTATAAACGGTATACGTGAATCGCACAGTGTATAAAGATAGACTAGGGAGTGTCGACGATTTATTACGCAGTCAAGAGGTCGAAAAAAGCGATTTTCAAGCATTTCTTCTGGAACGACATTTTAATTTATTAACCTAAAAATTTATAGACATATCTTTGGAACTTTTAACTCTATTTTGAAATTTTTCTTTTTAAACCTTAATAGTCACATCGGGTATAATATATCCCAGCCGTTTTTTGACCTGGAATACCTTCCATAAAATTCGGAAAAATGAGAAATGTTTTTTGCATATTTAAAATCACACTTTTCGAAAATAATCGGTATGGTCGTGTAGAAAAGGGTTGAAAGTACATTGCGATATATAATTTTTTTCGCATTTTTCAATAATTTATCATATTGCATAATGATTGGGGTAAATTTCACCCCACAATGACTTTTACGTAATTTTTTCGATGTGTGACTATTAAAGGTTAAAAAATAATGATTTTCGGAGCCACTGTGGCCGATCTCCGGGAAGACCTCTAAAAAAAGGCGTCTTACGGTTAGCCCGATATCTCTGAATTGGATCATTCAAAATAAAAAAAATAGGAAAGGTTTCATAATATAATCTAGTATTTGATGGAAGGAATAACCAAAATATCTATTTTTAACAAAATTGCGGCTTCTCAAAAAAATTTTTTTGTTTTTCTGTGAACATTTTGGCCTCAAAGTGTTTATAAATTGGAAAATATTTATCGATAAGAAAAAACTTTTTATTTATTACTAAAAAATATATTTATAAAGCTTGTGTAAAAATTTGAGACAGATCAGTTACGTCGATTCTGAGAAATCTTGCTCACCGACTCTAAAAACACAGTTTTGAGAAAAACGCGTTCAAAGTTTCAAGAGCACTTTACGCATAGTAATTACGGGCTTACAAATATGCCTGTAACTTTGAAAATATTTGTTGGATTGACATGACCTTTTTCTGTATTTATACATAAATTAATGTACATTACGAGAATGAAAAAAAAATTGATTTTTTTTTACATCTTGACTGCGTATAACCCCTTAAAAGTTAATGCGAGAAATGATAAAAATGACACTTTTTCCCATGGAATCAATAAACTAATAATTGAAGAATTAAATAATTTGCAATCTCGCTACTTTAATATTTGGGGGGAGTTTTTTGTCGGATATGATTGTAATTGCCGGAAATTTACATTTTTTGCCGTTTCCCGAATGAAAAAAAGATTTTTCAAAATTTGAATAAATCTAAAACTGCGATAAAAATAAATTAGAAAAAATATCCACCGAAAAACGATGGTTTCAACGATTCGAGAGATATCATTGTTCAGGTGAAAAATAAATTAAAATATAATATTATGATTTTTCAGATGAAAAAAAATAGTTTTAGAATAATGAAAAAAAAAACATTCCGAATTTTTTTTTTTTAATGATGAATTTGGAGAATTTTGAATTTTCAAAAATCGTGAAAATCCACTTTCAACATTAAATTTTTTGTTCAATTTTTTAAATATATCACCGTGTACTGATATTAAAAGATCCTGAAAATTTCAGAAAGGTGGTTATTGTTTTTTTTCAAAAATATGAGTTTTTGAATTTTTTAAAATCGTGTAAATCCACGATCAACATTAAATTTGTTATTAATTTTTTTTCATACAATACCTTTTACTGATCTTAAAAGATCCTAAAATTTTCGGGGTTTTTTTGTTTCAAAAATATAAATTTTTCGAATTTTGGTAAAAAAAAAATTTTCGGTATGCGAAAAAAAATCATTTTGACACACCCTAATATAGATTGCTCAGCGTAGAGAGTGAGAAAGAGAAAGAGAGGGCGGGCGCGAGCGAGAGGTAAATTGAATGGCTGCTGAGAGTGAAAGACGGAGGAGTGTGGCGGATAAACAAGGGCCAGAGACCAGAGATGCCGCGAGGCCGCGCGGCTCGTCGAGCCGTATAAACGGCGAAACCCATACCACCGAAAGTGATTGTATTGTATACCTGTCCAGCGAGCGCGAGAGTGCAAGAGAGAGAAAGAGAGAGAAAGAGAGAGAGAAGAGTGAGTGTACAAGCTTGAGAAAAGGCGGTGGTGGCGGCGGCGATATGCTTGGTGTGGTATAAAAATGAAATGGGGCATTGGGTGAAAGTACTTCTTGGCTCGAAGCCACTCTTATATCAGATCAGTCTCCGAGTACAAGTGGCGAGAAGTATCGTGCAGGATGTGGATAAAAATTTGCCTGTCCTCTAACGTTGAAACTATGTGTAAAATCGAGAGTTAAAGAAAAACCGCGCCAGTGTCGTCGTTTCTCTCAACTACAATTTTCGCACGAAGCTGTCAGGCAATTTCTATATTCGACCAGTTTGTAATTTGTATTCGGTAAGTATCGTGCAAACGTTGAGACAAAAACGTATATCCGACGCTTGGCAGTCATATAAAAACATAAATAATAAAATTACATTCTCGTTTGTGTTCGTGTGTGAATTTCTGAATATATGTACCAAAGATTAAATATCCCAAACAGGATTTATTGGTAGAGACTCGCGCCACGTTTCCCCGAGTTCGTCGTTGCGTTTATCGCAAATAAAATGGCACGAATCGTGACTGTTTTCTCGTGTTTTGCGATATGGAACTTTGGCCTTACTTTGGCACTCGAGAACGGACTCGCGCGAACACCGCCGATGGGATGGCTCGCATGGGAAAGATTCAGATGTAATACCGATTGTAAGAATGATCCTGACAACTGCATCAGGTGAGAATGATTTCTCCGATTCTTTGATCCGTAACGTACCGCGTGTGTACACACACGAATCGTGTCTGTGTTTGTACACATGTGATGTGTAAAAGTCTGTATTTACAACTAGGTCAATGTTCTTTCCCTCTTTTCACTTTCTTCCAATCTTTTTAACGACAGCCAATATCAGAATGTTTTCTTTGCTCGCGGCGAGCAAAAAAAAATCCATGCTTCTCCGACAATCAGGTTGACCGTGAGAGTCTGGAAAATGTCAAATTTTTAGTTGTCCGCTATATTCGTCGATGAGTCAGGAAATTTTGTCTCCTTCCCATCTGGCCTTGGCAATCTTATGATATTCGGCGATCAATTTTTATGCGCATAATTGTCTACAAAAATGAATATGCAAAAAAGCTTCGGGCATTTGAGAACTTGCCCATTGACCGTTACGGTTTATTTCCATCATGGTCCATTTTAAACTCTCCGTCCGTACACTGGGTCTTTTAAGGCAAGAGCCAAATTTTCAAATCGAATTGGAATTAGAACAATTGTAAACAAATTTTGTTTACTATAAATGGCTAAGTGAATGATTGGATCATGGAAAAAAATGTTATAGTAATTCAGAATTTTTTCCGATTTTTTTTACGTTCTTTTTTTAGAAAAAACATTAGCGGGACTTTAACGACCCGGAATACAGACGGTGTCCCAAAATTTAAGTTTACGGACGAAGGGTTAATTCGCAATGGACATCCAAACTTGTGAAAATGCAAAATATAACTTTTGGATGCGCGTCAATGGGAAAATAAAAAATGGAGTAAACTGAGAAAATAATTTTGTGTTCCCAGTGACAGACTATTTCGCACAATGGCGGATGTGGTTGTGGCGGAGGGTTACGCCGATGTTGGATACGAGTACATAAACATAGACGATTGCTGGTTGGAAAGAGAGAGAGACGAGCGTGGCCAGCTGGTTCCGGACAGGGAACGTTTTCCCTATGGAATCAAGAGCCTCTCCAATTATGTAAAGAAAAAGAAAACAAAAAGCCGCAACGTGTAATGCCGTCGTTTTTTTTTTCTAGTTTCGCGAAAATTTGATCTTTGATTAACAAAATACTTTGTAGATTCATTCCAAAGGTCTCAAGTTTGGAATATACGAAGATTATGGAAATTTCACCTGCGCCGGTTATCCGGGAGTTCTCGGCTATTTGGAAAATGATGCGGCACTCTTTGGCTCGTGGGACGTCGATTACGTCAAGCTCGATGGTTGCTATGCTCTTCCTCATGACATGGACAAAGGTACGCGGAATTCTTTTTGCAAATTTCACCATTGACGAGGAACCATATTTGAAAGCCATTTTTCTGAAAAATAAAATTGAGACGCGATCGAGATTTTCAGTTCATGCGTTGTTTCAATTCGATTCTCAGGCTATCCAGATTTCGGTCGCTATCTCAATCGGACCGGACGATCCATGATTTATTCTTGCAGCTGGCCGGTCTATCAGATTTACGCCGGTATGCAGGTGAGTCGAAAACTGATCACGATCGATCACCCCGAACGCTGTAATCTAATAAATATTGTATCGCATTTCAGCCAAATTTCTCATCTATAATAGAGCACTGTAATCTTTGGCGAAATTATGACGATATCCAAGACTCATGGGCGAGTCTGGAGACTATAATCGATTATTACGGAAATAATCAAGACACGATCGTGCCAAATGCCGGTCCGGGACACTGGAATGATCCGGATATGTTGATCATTGGAAACTTTGGATTAAGTTACGAGCAGAGCAAGACGCAAATGGCATTGTGGGCAATTTTAGCTGCCCCGCTGTTAATGTCCGTCGATCTCCGCACCATCAGACCCGAGTACAAGGCTATTCTGCAGAATAAAAAGATTATAGCGGTCGATCAAGACCCGTTGGGTATACAAGGCCGTAGAATATACAAGGTATTAATTTTTTTCTTCATCTTCCAATGAGTGTTGCCAGGTCCGCAAAATGAAAATCCTCAAATCCGATTGCGGGAATTTCGCAAATTTCTTCAAAATACCTTCTGTTTTTTTTTCTTAAGACTCAATGTTCGAGACTGATTTGGTGCTCTATTTGTTAACACGTTAATAGATGCAATGCAAAAAAAAATGGTATTCAAAGAAACAAAAATGTATTCCAAAAAAGTTCGATAATGAGATAAGGATACGTGTAAAAACAAGGGATAATCTACAAATCGCCAGAACTTTCTAAAATTATGTTATTTTCTTCAAATTTCAATATGTCCTGAGATTTTTATCTGATTTCTTCAAATCTTCAAAATTTCCTCAGGGTCTCACTAATTTCTTCAAAATTGGGGACATTTCCTCAGGCCTGGCAACACTGCTTCTAATTCGAGATTGAAATAGCGTTTCGTCGAAAGATAATTTTTGCCCAGCTAGAACATGCCTATTTTTTCTACCACTATCGAAATGATGATAAAATTTTTATAAAGTAATGCTAAAATTTACAAATTTAACGTTAATGTTAATGTTAACGTGAAAAGTGTTCCTCTTCGAATATTAAAATTTTCTTTAAATACCAAATTTCTCCAATCAACAGCACAAAGGAATAGAAATTTGGGCAAGACCTATAACACCGGTGTATCAAGACCCTGCGGTCTATTATTCGTACGCGATAGCCTTTGTCAACAGACGAACCGACGGCACACCCTCCGACGTATCGGTGACCCTCGAGGAGTTGGGGCTTCGATTTCCCAACGGATACAAAGTCGAGGTATGTCCGGGTTTTCCATCTATGATCTCCAATTAAGAGGAGGCAAAATATCGACATTAGCACCTCGAAATTGGATTCCAAACTTGCTGTGGCACGAATGGATGGAAATCAATACAATTTTGACAGTATCATCAGAATTATCGCACAAATAGAGCTCCACTAAAATTTTTTCGAAAAACGAAAAAAAAATTGCAGATCCGATTATCAGCAGGAATCTGTAATTGAAAATATTAAATTATAATGTTTTTACGGCATTCCGACTAAAACCAAGAGTGGGGCTCCATGACGAACACCAAAGTACGAATATCGATGCGCCTTCGACATTATTTTATGAAAAAACCGCGACGTAAATTTGGAATCCAAATCAAGAAATAAATGTTGATAAATTTAATGTTTTATCGAAAAACAAAATGGCAAAATTAAGTTTACAGAAATCCGAAAGAGGGCAGCCCTATATGGGATTCTCATGAAATGAATATTATTCTCATCAGATTCTATCCAAACTGTCTGACAAGTCAGTAGCAATTACCGAAAACGTTGATTAACGTCTCGCTTTAGCATTTTGCAATTCATTCATCATTTATTCATAAATTTAATTGATATTCATCCACCGGTATTGGAAAAGGTTTGGACAGCGATGTTGAGTCGATAATGTAGGGCTTCAGTAATAATGTCGGTATTTAGCCTCCCCTTAAAATTAATTAAAAATACCAGAATCGTCAAAAGCATGAAACATTGATTCAATTTCAGGATCTGTACGAGGATGTGAATTACGGTGTATTGACGCCACAAACGAAAATAAAAGTCAAAGTAAATCCATCCGGAGTGGTGATTCTACGCTGTGATCTTCAAGTCGATCGTCGGGCAATTTATTCCCAGCAGCAGAGTCAATACACGCAATATTCGCCGATCGATAGAATATTCAAAATTCGCCAAAATTCTTTCGAGTAAAGCGGAGCTAAATTCCACGGTGTACATACCGAATGTGCGTCTGCTTTGACTTGTGGGTGGAGATTGAATAGTCAGCGAGCACCCACCGCGTCGAGACGAAAAAAAAAAAAAAAACATTCAATTAGAAGAGTATGAATATATGCGTTATTCCCGCGTGGCTATTCCGATACTCAGGAGTTACATGGTGATGCTAATATGTTACTAAAATTATACATACATACATATATATATTTTGTATAGATTCGAAAAAACTATGCCACTCATTACGTATGGATACTCATTATATAAATACCGTCGCTCGGACGCCCATCGTCGTTACCATAGATTTTTTAAGATTTTGAAAAAAAAAAACGGTTGTAGCGAAGTAATAAAAAAAATTGTTTACAACAGAAGTCTAGGTGAAAACATTTATAGCTGGAGAGAATGGATTAAAAAAATTCAGATATTGCTGGTTTTGATAAATAGTAAAAATCATCGTTTTGGGACTTTGTAGAAAAAGTTAGAAAGCGTTGGCAACTTCGATTAACAAAATTATAAAGGCAAATAATCAGTATTAAAAATAAAAACGGTAAAATAATTGGACAATGATTTTTCAAAGTATATTGACAACAAGAAAAATTGATAATTACGTTTTAAGTGGATTTTTTTTCTTCAAATTTTATAGTTGTGCCGAAATGTTGGTAAATGGTGCTGCACGAGTAGAAAAAGACCTATCGTTGTTTCTTCAATCACAAACTCAGGGTCTAAAATCAGAACTCTTTCCATGCGCCCATGCCCGTTATTTGAACAGCTGTTGGTAAACTGACATTTGATTGCAATACATTAGCTTCAATAAGAAAAAAAAGACTATCTCAATATTATATCTTGATATCAAAACGACCTTGAAAAAGTCTTAAGCTTTCGAGGTTCTGAAAGAACTAAAATCATATTTTTGGAAATATAGATTTTATTTTTTTAAATCCATCGGAGACCTGAAATAAAGAATCAATAAAAATATTATTCTTGAAAAAAAAATATATATATTTTCATTAGACAATCCCTCGAAGACCTGAAACAAAATAAAATTCTGAGGATAAGGTTTTATTTAAATAATCCCTCGAAGTCCTGAAAAAGATAAATGAAAAAACATGTCATCTCTGAAAAATTAATATTTTTTTAAGTCCTCCCATATCTGAAAATAAAATGAGTTATCAAGAAAAATTTTCAAAGACCTGAAATTAAAAGTATAAGATTGTTTACCCACCCAAATGCGATTCACATAATACGTATGAATTGCTCCCAACGTCCCATTTTACGCGATAAATTTTGTTTAAAATTGTGGTTTTAACAAAAATAAGGGTACGTCGTTTAATGAGTGAGTTAAGAGCGCGTTTTTTGAGGGAGATGCTAGAAATTATTTTTCAGCGCATGACTCGACTACTCAATCGACGAAATAAACCGGAAACACAGTTATCCCGGGACAACACTGTATTCCGGTTATATTTGAGCAAATTCAAATGTGGGTTCACACGATTGTGAATTTTATTTCGTGTGCATAGTGACGTCGTGATTATCTTAATATTATGTAATTTTCGAGGAAATGAAAAATTTCATTTCACGAAAATTTTATTTCCGTAGTCTTCTGCTTATTTTATATCTCACAATAATTGGCAGACTCGAGATATGAATTTACGTTTTTAATTTAAATTACGCGTGATATCCTGCCTATTTGACCCTCTTATCGGCAAACTAAAAAAGAAAATGAAAATCGCGTCACCTCGCACACAAAAAAGCCCTAAAACCCATTGACTCCACGTCGAACTAACTTTAAACGTCAATCACTCCACGATTCTCATGCATACCGCTCGGTGCAAGCCTGCCCTAGAGAAAACCGGATTTACCGGCCCACGTGGTTCCTGAACCAACGTCATGTCCCGGGACATGTCCGACACCGAAGCTTTATTGGGGAATGGAGCTCCTCTTGCCCAAGGAGGAGCGCCGACGCATTCTCATGCAATTTTCTCTCGCACTCGCCATCGTTGCCCATTATTGAACTTTCGCTCGAGAATGGAAAAACGATCAATTACAATTATCATCGATATCTGAAATAATGCCTAGAAAATGAACTAGTAAACACATTTCTAAACGATCTAGGTGACTCAACGGTGAAAATATTATCAAAGAATTTATCGCATTTCATTATGATACGAAATTGTGTTTCAGTGAGAAAAAAATTGTGATTTAGAAGCAAAGAATCGGGTATTTTCAAAAGCTCTATAAAAGTAATTGATTCTTGGATTTTATCAAATATTAAAAAAAAGAATAACTGAGAATAATGTACATCCTATTGAAGAATACATGTGAAAAATACAAAACAAAACAGGGGGTTCACTCGCGAGTCTTTTTCAAAATTTCGAGAGTCTCTAAATTTTTAGACGACTCGCGGTCACTATGCACAGAGGCCGGGTGAATCGATGGATAATTACAACCGTCGCAACCTTTCATCCTTTCGGACCGGCGCTCGGAGGAATCAAAAAACTAACAATGCCATTTTGAAGTTCTCGAAGAACAGCAGCGATATTCCATCCTGGAGATTTCTCGTTGTGCGATAAAAATCCCCCACACCATTTCCAACATCATTGGCATCGTTGTTTTTCATTATCTCACTGTGTGATCCCTCTGCTTGACAGCTCGTGTAAACACTTCACTGGAACACTCTTGAGAACCTGTGGAATGAAAAAAAAATTACAAAATTGTTGATAGAATGGAAAAAGCATATAACCTCAAAAATAATAAGAGCGGAACGTTCGAAATCTTGGCTCTTTAATTTTCGCGATAACACGAATATTTTCTCCGTGAAAACAATTACAAAATCGTTGATAGAATGCAAATAGCACATAACCTTAAAAATTACAAAATTGTTGATAGAATGAAAAGAACACATAACCTCAAAATAATAAGAACGACGCGTTCGAAATAATGGCTCGTTAATTTTTGCGATAACCCGAATATTTTCATTGTGAGAGAAATTACAAAATTGTTGATAGAATGCAAAAAGCACATAACCTCAAAATAATAAGAACGACACCAACGAATTTAGACGTGAATTCGTTGCCGACACGTTCGAAATCTTGGCTCTTTAATTTTCGCGATAACACAAATATTTTCTCCGTGACGAATTGTCCGGTGAACACGTCGGTATGCCGCGCGGTACGCGACTGTTCACTGTACCGGCTGTCGAGCAAGTAGCAACTAGTGCCCAGATTGGATTTATAGAGAAGGGGGAGACGGGGGAGAGAACTGGCCCGCGCGACGCTGCGCGAAGCGGTTGCGCGGTGAGGGAGCCTCTATGCGTATATACACACGCATTGCTATATGTGTGTGTGCATATAGATATATATGCCCGTATATATTTTTATAATTTTCTTGCTTGAACAAAATAAATCGAGGATAAAACCGGTATATATACAATTATGGAGCAATTTGGACTGGAAAAAGTTCACTCTACATGCATGGGAATATGTTCCGAATATTTTCGTCGAAGAAAACATAGATTCGAGGGTCTGTTTTTTCCTACACCGGAAGAACAATTTTTTCGACCGAGGGCCATTTTTTTTATACGAACCATCGGAGTACATATGCATATTTTTTTTTCATGTATGACGATTGATTTTTTTCTCTTAATTCAACTGTTCAGTACAGGATATGATTGAAAAGGAAACAATTGTGCTTGAAAGTATTTGCCGATGTTAATATTTTAGGCGGAAAACACCAACGTCGCGACCACGACTTTTTTCCAAGAAACAGTGTAAAATGTCCGCGATCCCGCATTTTTTGTATGCGTATATTTTTGCCATATATTTTATATTTATATTATGAATTATGCTTACCTATCACTACTGAACCTCCGCAATGTGCTCATCGATAAGCTCGACGTCCATCGGGGCGCTTGGGGACGATTTTGTTTTTGCTAAAAGGAGCGACGCCGTACCGCGCGCGTAACGTACTTTTTCTACTGCTCCTTCTACAACCGGAAGTACGACGCTGAGGTATCCAGTGTCCACTTGATACTACGTGAGTCAGTGAAATCTTTGAGCAACCATTTTTTTCAAACTTTGCAACGTATTTAAGTAAATAATAAAGCAAATAGTCGTAATATAGAATAAAACGGCCGTGGAGATTATTATAATTATCGTTTTATTAATCAAAATTGAATAAAATGAGAAGAGAAACTTGAATATAACATTAGTAGACTATCATTTTTTTTTTACCATTTCCTCATTATGACTGCATTCGCTTGGACGCTTTGAGCGCTGTGAGCGCCACATCCTGTAGCATTTTATACGTTGATGTATATCTATGCGTACGTGCTGAAAGCGCGTAAGCGGCCAAGACGAATGCAGTCATTGTTATAATTCTTTGAGATATTTTGAACATTTTTGACACGTGAGTAGTAAATATATAAGACCTTTTAAATTCAAATTTTATTTATTTTAATTATCGAGTTTATGGTAATGTTAATGTTAATTGTTAATCGATGATTATAATAATTATAAAGAAAGGGTACGATGCTGCAATTGTTCAAACAAAGATTAGCAATAAAACTACTATCGCCATCTTTCGTATGAATTGAAATTTTTTGCGATGAATGTTCGAAGCTGCAACGCTGCAAGACTGCAAGAACCTTTCATGTGATTTTCATGTAGCCACGGTTTTGTATACATCAAACTTTAGCGAGTGATTTTTGGGTTCTTGTATGGAATTATCGTTACTCGACTTACATTAAAAGTAAGTTGATGAGGAATTCTCTTGATTATCTGTTTTTCTCGCATTATTAATTGATGTAGCACAATTTTGAGCCCCTCGCCGACGCATTCGATGCATCGGCGATCAGCTGTTAGTTCTAACCTCTCTTTTGTGACAGTGCTCATTACAGTCGGTTGCCATTATTCCTCATAGAGTAAACATGATATGCACAATAACAATGGTTGATAATAATTTGCAAAATTCATGAAACAAATGCATAATTATGAAAATTGTAATACTTTCTTTTGTTATTCTGGACGTGGGCAGCCGATCCAGCATGACGGGACCAGCGGCGGAGGATACTCCGACGTCGAATACTTCGACGTCGGAAAAATCGTCCAACAATCCGCTCGAGCAATTTGTTCTTCTGGCAAAAACGGCAAAAGGCGCTGCCGCTCTCGAATTGATAAAGCAAGCGGTCGAAACGCCCGGAGTTCACGTTTTCGGCGAATTATTGGACATGCCCAATATAAAGGAATTGGAGAACGGTCCGCACGACGTTTACTGGAATACCCTGAATTTATTTGCATATGGCACGTACAAACAGTATCTCGGGAATAAGGAAAAATTTCTGGAACTTACACCGACGCAGATGAAAAAACTGCAACATCTTACGATCGTAACACTCGCGGAAAAGACCAAGTGCATACCTTATTCCGTACTCCTCGAGGAACTGGATATCAAGAACGTGCGTGATCTCGAGGATCTCATTATCGAGGCAGTTTACGCGGATATAATTCAGGGTAAATTGGATCAAAAGAATTCTCAACTGGAGGTCGATTATGCCGGTTTGGGTCGCGACGTTACACCCGCCGATGCGAGAGCCGTTGCAGAGACGCTGGCAGCTTGGGGACAAACGTGCGAAACAGTATTGGCTTGCATTGAGCAACAAGTCATAAGGGCGAATAGCGAGAAACAAAAAGCCACAGGACACAAGGAAAAAATACAACAAGACGTGAGTGACGAATGGATGAGTAATTTTTTTATATTCGCAAAGCTATCGTGAGCAAGCAGCTTCGTTTAATTTTAGATTTCTCGTGTCTCTCCTTTGTCCAAATATTTGACCTTGATAGGTGCAAAGTTACGAAAAAAAGAGTTACTTCTCATTAATAGCTTGATAGTTGCGAAATTCTGAAACTTGTATTTAAATATATTTTATAAATATATATTAAATATATTATATAACTAAATATTAAATATATTATATAAATATATATTAAATATATTATATAAATGTATCGGGCGTTCCATCCTAAATCGGACAGTTTGAACAATTTTTTTTTTCATTTCTGAATTTTTTAAATATTTTTTAGTACCCATCAAAAGGCCCTTCCCTTTAAATTTTGAGATTTTTTTTATTAACCGTTCAAAAGATATTAAATTAACAAAAAAAACCGCTCTTTTTTGGTATTTTGGTCATAACTTCTTTGATAATGATCCAAATTAAAAGTTTTTTTTTTCAAATTTTTTGTTTTTTATGGCCTTTTCAGAAAAAAATACAACAAAAATATTCGACGAGTTTTTGAATGAGTTTTTGGAGTTTTAAAATTTAAATCGCATTTTTAAAAGTGAGTGTCATTTTTTATTTTTTTTTCTAATTTTTTGCTTTAAACATCTATCTATTCGACAATTTTTAAGACTAGCCCGATCGTGGGATTTCCATAACTACTATTTTTTTCAATTTTTGAAAATTAAATTTTTTTTTAAATAAATTATTATGAATACCATTTTTTGTTACTGTATAGTATTTTTTAAATATTTAGAATTTATTTTGACACTTTTTTATTGTTAACAGGTTCTTAAAATTAATAATTCGCAGTATTGTATCGCAAATAAAATCTGTCTTTTGCATCTAAATAATGTTTCTCAGGTGAAAATTTGACAGCAATATTCGGTAGATTATTTAGGTTCAATGCCCACTTATACAATTCTTGAACTGTTGGTATTTGCTCATTGATTAATTATTAATTAAAAAAATCTGTTAACAATGAAAAAGTGTCAAAATTGATTCAAAATGATTAGAAAAATACTATACCGTAACAAAAATTGGTATTCATAATAATTTATAAAAAAAAAGGTTTAATTTTCAAAAATCGATAAAAAATAGTAATTATTGAAATCCCACGATCGGACCAGTCTTAAAAATTGTTGAATAGATAGATATTTGAAACGAAAAATTAAAAAAAATTTGAAAAAAAACTTTTAATTTGGATCATTATCAAAGAAGTTATGATCAAAATACCAAAAAAAGGGCGGTTTTTTTGTTAATTTAAGGTGATGCGAAAGGCTCCCCCACTCCTTTACCCCCACTCCGTCATACCGCAATCGGTAAATCATCAGTAAATTCATTTTTTTTTCATAAATGCATTGACTTTTCGAAAAAACGCAAAATCTTAGGAAGTGGGAAACCCAATTACGCATCTACTAAGATGTGTTGTTTGCCGAAAAAACCAAAACACATCTTAGTAGATGCGTAATTGGGATTCCCACTTCCTATGATTTTGCGTTTTTTCGAAAAGACAATGCACCCATGAAAAAAATTGAATTTACCGATGATTTACCGACTGCGGTATGACGGAGTGGGGGAACGTTTCACATCACCTTAATATCTTTTGAACGGGTAATCAAAACAATCTCAAAATTTAACAGGAAGGGTCTTTCATAGGGTACTAAAAAATATAAAAAAATTGAGGAAATAAAAAAAAAAAGTTTTTCAAACTGTCCGATTTGGGATGGAACGCCCCATATATTAAATATATTATATATTAAATGAATTAAACATTTAAGAAAATTAGCAATTTTCTTTCCATTTCAACGCAAAAGATCGCCAACATCAAGAAATCGTTTCTCGCTCAAGCCGGTGGAGGTGGAGTTCAAGAAGCGGATGCGACGGGTAGCGGTACGAGTGCCGGTGGTAGTGAATCTTGCAGAGAGGCACTTCCGGTGCCGCCGGATCCAAAGAAAAAACAACAAAAGGGAAAAGGTATCAGAGGCAGCGGTAAGTTTTGGAAGACCTAAATTTACGTTATTCATACATGTTTGATACATGTTGAGTTATATATTTTAATACATCAGGCCTTGATTTATCGGCGGAATCGTTAATTATTTACGGACATGTATATACGTGTATATATATTCATATACACTTTTTTCCGGGTAAATCAAATTTAGCCGGAAACATTTATTGCGCATAGTCGTCTCTATCGAATTCCATGCGAAATCTTTTATTTTTTTCTTGCTATTTTGTAAATGGGGTAACGAAGCTCTCCGACATCTCGCTTCTAACGATTTGTAACATTATTGTATAAACAAAAAAGTTTATGAAAACTTTTTTTCCCGGCGCGGGACGCCCTTTAATTTCTCGTCGATTCAATTAATAACCGAATGTCCTCAAACGCGTATTTCAAAAACTTCTTGAGGGTTGCTGAATTTCTATTATAATCTGAAAAAAATCCCAAAGTCAGAAAGAAAAGTAAAATGTTTCACGAATTGTCCCAACTGCAATCGAGTTTCTCACGTAGAAGAAAAAGGAAAGAACAGAAAGAGAAAAACTAATAAATAGTTCAAAGTATAATCGAGAATAAACGTAATATCATGTTTCCAGTAAACGACTGTTGAATTGTAGTTAGAATATGAAGATAAAGAAAAACCAAAATGTTAGCCCGTCCCAAGTTAACGATGAGAATGAGAAAAAGAAAACGAAAAAGAAAGCGTTGTACTTCCTAATGGAATAAAAAAAGGTCAAAAGTAATTTATCCTAGCGAAATTTGTTTCTTTCTCTGGAATCCTTCAACGCCTCATCCCCATTTTCCAGACCGTGGTATGACAATTTTTTCGAGCCACCGACTGTCTTTAAACTTAATTTAAGCATTTTACGATCACTTACTCCCGAATTAATATTTCAACGAAAATTATAAATCACCCCAATATCCGATTTTTCAAGAATATAGATAAAACTTTTATTCTTTATTTTTTTTTGTGAACAAAATAAAATTTTCGTAAACTATACGACTAATGGGGATTTTCAGGATCTTCTACTAATTCGCTAAGCGGCAGCATGAACTGACACTTCGAATGCGAACGAGGAAATTGGCAAAGTACCGAAATGAGAGAGGGCGAAAGAGAAATGAGAAAGACAGAAAGATAAAGTGAGTGAGAGAGGGTGAGAAAAAAAGAGAAGCAAAGTTTCACACCGTTATTTGAGGTCTTTGGTGTATCCACGATTTATCGATATACGGTTTGCAGTATCAATGATTGAATTTTTTGTATGTTCTGAAATAAAATCACATATGTGCTATTTTTTCATTTCTTGAATTTGAATAATAAAAAAAATCCCCGTAACGTAGAACCCAGTGCACGAAGATGAATGGACAAGAAAATTGTTGGGTTCTGGGTGTAAGAAAAATTATTGCCAGAAACATAGTATATTGATCAGATCATATGTATATATCTATTTATATATAATGATTTATTTTCACCCCAATTGTTGAAAATTATAGATTCGAACTCATTCGAGACAGACGATATCCTTTTATGGTGTGTATGTGGATATTGTCCGATGATAACAAAAACAATGTTTCGTTGGCTCTGGGTTATCATTGTTATTTATTCGATTCCCGACCCTCACAGGTTTTTGAAAATACACACATACGTTTAATGCCTTTTTTTTTAAATTCAATGTCTTCTAAATTCTCACTCGTACGTGTATTTAAAATATCTTTCGTTGTATTTTGTTTATACACATTTTTTAAAAATTTCTTGTCATTGATTTGCATTGCATTTTTATTTTTCAACGGTCGACGCTTGTTTCTGTTAAGAGAAACGACTGGTTTTTCATAATTTCAAAAATCATCGGGACAAAAATGTTCTTTTTGAACCACACCTTTCTCGTTTCTCCTGTTTTTTTGTTGATAATTTCAATTTTGCCAATAACTCGTGATTTTGTAGTATTTACACGTTTCTCGGTAACATTTTTTCGATCGGTAATTTCTATAGCAAATTTCTTGTGAAAATTTTCGAATTCCTGCGATGTGAGTTTTTTTCGAAGTTTTTGTCTAGCTAATTTGATGAATTTTCAAAAGAATCTTGATGGACAACTAAATCTAAGCGAAAATTCTTCTTCAACCGCTCTATTATACATTATTATTATTATTGTTATTATTATTATTAAATACATAGTTATGGTTAATCCAACGATGGTATAATCACGATTTTACATGGAACTATTGATTACTGTACATCTAAGTGCTCTTCATTGAGTCGATGGACCAAAAAAGTGTTCTCGTTGGCCGTGTGATGAAAAATTTCAACTAATCACCTCGAATTTCTCAAGATAATGAGAGCATCATCCACATCACAATTCCTATAGCCTGCAGCGATAATATTGAAATTAAAAAGAAAAAAATATATATATGTGTCATTCTCTATAATTCAACGACGTTTTGTTGGTGACCCCTTCGATTTTTTTTATTTTTTAATACGTTATTATACATGCAAAAAGAAGTATCCATGTAAATTTTTAGCTCTCTATTTTAAGTTTTTAACCCATACCGAAGTTATTTATTTTTGAAAAAATATTCTTAAAATAATCATAACTTCTACAATAACCAAGATATTCTAATTTGTTAGGTCATTTTTTTTGTTCTTCAATATAAATTTTGAAAAAAATTCGAAAATTAAGAAAAAAAAAATTTCAATGTTTTTTAGCTGTTTTAAGCTAAATTAACCTCAAAAATTGGATTTTCTTTCAATGGGACCCGTTCGATTTTTTTCAACAAAAATTATAAAACTCTACGTAAAAAATCAAAATTTTTGAGATTTTACCGACGAAGGGATTCAAATAACTTTTTACTAAAAAAAATTTTTTTCGATTTTTTTTCTCATAATTATGTTAAAATAAATAATTTAACTTTTTTCACATATTTCCTTTGTAAATTATAATAATTAACATGAAGAATTACCATTCAAGTACGTTTTGCACTTGATTCAATTTTTTTACATTTTAAAATCTTTAAATTTTAATTCTTAATGTTAATTATTATAAGGTTCAAAGGAAATATGCGAGAGAAGTTAAATCATTTATTTTAACATCATTAAAAATCAAAATTCCGAGATAAAACAATCGAAGGGGTTCACCGACAAAATGTCATTGAATTGATAAGGAATGATACATATATATTCATGTTCATTTGCATCAAGGTGTATGTACAGAGAAAAGGTTTATCAACCATGATATTTTGATGTTAAAAATTATTTTAAAAAAAGCAAAATATAGTATTTTTTCAATATTCATAATTTATATCTATCGTATTGTATACGGAGGTCCACGTGTGCCCAGGATATATGTTTATATATATTAATATTTAAGTACGTACATTTTACACGCCCTTTTCGGATGTAACATTTCTTTTTTGGCCGCAATCTCTACGTATATCAGTTTCTTACATTACGCCCGTTACAATTTTTTTATCCCTCAAAAATCATTATATTTACACGTTACATTGATTAACATACGAATGATCTCGCTTTTTTTTTCAGAACGACAAATATATATTTTTGTCGTTTATATTTTGATATGGAGGAAAAGTCGAGTGCGCGGAATTCAAAAACACATTTTGGCGTGTCAACATTTTTTTCCCCTCGATCTTGCAATGATCAAGGGGAAAAGATAACAAAAATGAAAAACGAAACTATCGATGAAGGGCAAATTTTCGCACGTTGATGTGCAATTCGATCCTGAAGCACATTTTTGAGACAAGTTGTAAGTTCAAAAAAATAGTCAACGTCCAAATAGTCCGGCAGACGCTCTGACATCACAAAATTTTGTTTTTCGTGGTTTACAGCTGTAATGATCGTTCCTATTCTGTGATTTTTACCCTTATGATGTCTCCGTCTACGTGAAATTCTTGAACAATTGCTAAAATAGTGAACACACGAATTTTTAGATCACGTAATTTCCATAACATTAAGGGGGGAAAACAGGGGAAAATTTGACGATTTTTTAATCGTACCTTTTTTTTATTATTAAAGAATCTTTCATCACTTCTTTCAATGAGTATTCGGCAAAAATTAGCACGAAAGAATATAGATAAATGTGCCGTGGAGACATCAAATATTGATAATTGGCTTCGACAATTTTTTTTTTTCAATCTGGTTAAATTTTTTATTTTCATTTTCGCATTTCAGATTGTAGTTCCGAACAATATGCAAGCAAGGATGGACTTTTCATGGTGCCAGAGATTTTTTAATAATTCAATAGTTTGAAAGGGAATAGTGGTGAATTTTCTCACAATTTTCTCAACATTTATTGGCTTTTAATATCGTTTTTATGGTCCTGTAAATTATCTTATATTCACATATTGAACTTTTTAATGGCAAATACTACATTGATCCTCTTAATAACCCTCGTTTGAGACTCCCCTACAAAACTAATTATTCAATGGATTACAGTTTTTTTTTCTATAAATTTTATTCTCGTAAATTGTTTTTTTAATAATCTATTATCGATGTATCGGTCATATCGATTATTCTGTGCGTTTTAACGCACAAATTTCACAAGCTCTCACGCCATCGAACGATTATCGTGTTTATTATGAATTAATAACAGCCAACTCATCTTTTATTTTCATAATCTTAAGTTTTTAATTCCTTATATTTATCACGTAAAAAAATGCTCGTTTTTTTCAAGCCTATCGCAAATATCGCAACGTTATTATTTATATTATGTACTCGAATATCGATGTGTATTTATATCCCATTTAGTTTCAACGCGTGCGTTGTAATATGTGAGTACATTTTTTTATGCATCCTGTACGAAATTTTTCTGCTAAGAATTTTCACCAAATTTAGAATCAACGAAAATGAAAATTCTGCGATAGCCGAGTCTTTCGCACGTTTTTCATCGTTTTTGAAAATTTTACAATTTCTTTACCTTTTCATTCTACATTTTGCCACACGCACGAGACTAAATTTTTATTTTTTTTCTACCTCTTCCCTGTTGCTCCGTGAATTGATATACATTTGATTTAATATTCTTATCATAAGTCTGTACAATTATCAATTTCTCCTATAATTTTCGTTGATCGTCGAATCATTGCTCGTTTAAATTTATTTTTCTTTTTTCGATTCAACCAGGAATGTAAAACAATGATTCCAGAATTATTGCAAGTTCAATTGCGAAAAAATGATTCTTTGGAACGGAAGAAGAATATCAATGATCCAGAGAGCCACGTTCAAATACATCGTTGATTACTTTACCGATATATTTATGAATTATGATATATTTTCAAATTTTTCTTGAAGATTTTTGTTTTTTAGGTACTTCAACGTGCCGGTTTCCGGAATAATCTAATGTAAAATGTGTTGGCTATATCACCGTTCAGGGATTTATTTTGTTATCTATCTATCTAGGGAAAACAAACGTAATATACACCTTAAATTTACACGGTCACGGGCTTTTTTGAAATTGGCTTGAGATCGGCCTGTAATATTGGCGATTCGACGTCCATGTTTCTTCGCTATAAAGGAACCTCGTTCTGGCTCATTGGGCCATTGCCGATTTTACCAATATTCGAAATTTTGATATTCTCATCGATGTCCTTGAGAATCGGCGTGGTGACATCGCTCGATTCCTTGCCGTTGTTGTTCAGAATCGTCTGAGTCGATCGAGTGATCACAGCCGCCAAAAGTTTGCCGTTCTTTTGATCCTTTATTTCCATCTCAAATTCTACGATCAATAAAAAAATCTTACTATCTGTCGTACAGAGATACATGCGCCCTAAGATATTTAAAAAATCATTGCTCGGTTATTATACTATATATATGGGGCATTCCACGCCAAATCGACCACTTTAGAACCCGACCCGTTTCGATTTGGCTGAAACTTTTTTATCTTCTTCTACCATATCAAAAATATTTTTCAGAATTTTTTCAAATTTTTTTACCCAACCGATAAAAAGTTATGAATTTTCCAAAAAAAACGGCTTTTTATTTTTCAAGTAGCTATCATTTTTTCAAAATTTGACGTATAGGAACGATTATTTTCTCAAAATTTTCGTTTTTTAATGTACTTTTTGAAAAAAAATACAAGAAAATTATAGAAACCCATCTTCATTGTTTTTTTTTTTATTTATGGGAAAGATCGAAAATTTCTCGATGATTACCACTTTCATTTTTTCTTTTTATTTGATTTTTTCAAATTTGGAAGTTCTCTGAACACCCTCAAAATTTTTTAGAACGGTGTTATGAGAAATAAGGCTAGTTAAACGTTTTTTTTCAATTTTCCAAAAATCTTTTTAAAAAACTGAAGATATGTTTCAATAATTTTTTTGTATTTTTTTTTTCAAAAAGTGCATTGAGAAACGAAAATTTTGAAAAAATAATCGTTCCAATAAGTCAAATTTCGAAAAAATTATAGCTATTTAAAAAATGAATAGCCAATTTTTTTTGAAAAATTCATAACTTTCTATCGGTTGGGTAAAAAAATTTGAAAAAATCCTGAAAAATGTTTTTGATAGGGTAGAAAAAGATTAAAAAGTTTCAGCCAAATCGAAAAGGGTCGGATTCTAAAGTGGTCGATTTGGCGTGGAATGCCCCTATACTGATATTTTTCCAGACCAGAATACCGCTTTGATTCTCTGGTAGAAAAATTGATGGTAGGGCTGTAAATGTGCCACGTGTTGTACTCACGTTCGCTCTGCGTTGAACAGTCCATGGTCGTGATAACGTGTTTCTTGACGGCTTTATTCTGATCGCAAGTGACAGCGGTCAAAGTTACGGGTGCCATCATACTTGAGGCATTAGTCGCAGACGCCGAGCCTTTAGTCGTGTTGTATCTGTGATGCATCATGTTCGGTCTGACGTTTCTCTCAGGATGAATCAAAATAATGTAAAGCTGAAATTTCAAAAATTCATCGTCGATTTTTTGGTAAATTTTGACAATTGTATCTTTAATTTCGTACCTTGGGAGTGAAGAGGCAGGCTATCGTGACAGACGCAGAGAGGCTTATCGTCACGGACATTGATGTTATTCTGAGGGCCACGTGACTTCCAGTCGCGAAATAAAGTGGCACGAAAGCCAGCCATATGACGCAGGTCGTGTACATCGTGAAGCCTGCAGGATCAAATGAAGAGATGCAATTAAATATTAATTCTCAAGCGCACTACTCATCCTCGCCCATTAAACTTTCAACTTTGCTGCAACATTGATCGAATTCATAAGCGCATCTCCGTCCGAAACGTAAGTGAACATTACTCGGATGAATTTCATCCATTACGTTCTATTTAATCTTCCTTGCATCCTGGGACCCATTTTTAAATTGAAAAAAAATCTGATCCGTAAAAAAGTATTCTAAAATTCACCAGTCCTGGCGAAATGATATGAGCGAATCTAGTCAAAATGTGTTTTTTTCCACTTTTTCTCTGGAGTTAATTTTTTTTGACGAAAGTTTGGTTGTATTCGAAATCGGCGGTAAATTTCCGATCGAAATATGGTTTTTTGACGAAAAAAAAAATTTTGCTCATTATTCGACGACTTTTTAGAAACCTCAAATAGCGAAATTTCAAGTGCTCATAATTTTTCTAATAACCGATCCCAAAATTTCTTTTTCGTACGCAAACCTTATGACTAAAGCTAGAGAATGCAGTTTGGTTCATCCCGGTAATTTGATTTTCGTAGAAATGGGAGCACTTTGAAAATCGTCATAAAAAATGGAAAGCCTCCAAAAATTTCCAAAAATCGATGGTCAAAAATGGAAAAATGCTGCGAATCGAATGAACCAAGAGGCATTCTGAAGCTTCAACGATTGCCAACGGAATGAGCTACAGACAAAGTCAAAATTCTATCTAGACAATAAATTACAGTCATTTCAGTGAACAGACCCAATTTTAGGCAAAAAATGCAAGAAAAAAAATTAATTAATTTTTTTTAAATCATATATGGATGTATTTGTTCTCACTGAACACAAATCTACCAAAGATTTCTCTAGAAAATCAAAATTTGTATAAATTTTCATAAAAAAATATTTAAAAAGAAAATTCTCAGCAATTGAAATATTGGGCAATGTTTAGAAAAATTTGTATGGTTTTTCTTTGAATTTGAAAAATAATTTCTATTTATGTTTAATTCCTACAAACCTATGTGTTTGCTCTCGTTGAAAGCCTCGGGTATCTTGCGCGTGAGAACAGCGTAAACAGTGCAAACGACGATTAGTATGATCGGATACGTGAATGCTATCATGTAACTCGCGTCAATGTAGCTGTTGCAAACGAGAAGATTATCTTCGCGTGTTGGATAATGATGCCTCGCTTTAGCCGGATCGATAATCATCCATACGCCGTTTATGAGAATTTGCACTGCGACTAGCATGCTGCATATTATAAGCTGCGAGCGCGGCGAGATGAATGATGGTCTCTTGGCGCTGCGTTTGCCAGCGTTGAATATCCGGGATATTCTATTGGTTTTCGTCAGCAATGCCGCGTAAACGACCGTGAAGCAGAAACCCGCGGAAAATCTGAAATATTTCGTATTAAAGAAATCTTTAAAAAACCTTCTTTTCAACCAATTACACTTAAAATTCTAAAATCAATGATCCTCGGATAATTGCACCCTTTTTCAGTTAAAAATCAACAAGTCTGCACCGAGACAAATGATTTAATTCCTTAAAATAAATTCATAAAAAAAAAAAAATATAAATTTATTAAGGCGGTATTCTGGTCCAGAGACAAACACACTGAGAAAACAATATATTTCTATGTTTCAGGATTTGTTAATTGTTAAGAAATGTAAAGTTGGATATCGCAAAATAAATATTTTTTAACAGATAATGAATTATTTTGACACAAATAAAATTTTGTCACGAGAACACGAATATTTCTTAACGACTAACAAATTTTGTAACAGTTGAGGAATATTTGAATTAAAGTGCCAACTAAATATATTTCTTTACTATAAATACACTGTTTTCTCAGTGCATATTGAGCTTTTTGTCAAGCTCGATAAAAAAAATATATATTTTTATCATTCTTTTTTTCGCAACATATTTATTAATATTTTATATTTATTTATCATATTTTAGAAAAAGGGGATGTGCTGGCTGACACGATTGCAACCTTTCTAGTCATCTAATACGAAATTTAAAAAGAGTTTATTAATTAGTAAGAATATCGTTATAGCGGCTGCCTCAGAGAAAAAGGATAACAAAAAAATCGCAAAATGGCCGCTGTCTGAATAGAAAAAGGCGATTTTTAACTATTTTTTTAAATAGTTTTTAATTTTTTTACAATAGTAAATAAAAATTCTGATACAAAAGTGGTAGGGGCGATAGAGAATTACACATTGAAGATTGGTAAAAAAATTGAATTAAATCGGTTGAGCAGAACTTGAGATATCGTATCAACCGTGTTGAGAAAATTAGTTTTGAGAAAATCGCGTTTAAAGTTTTGAGCTCCGACGTGACGGGCGTAGTTGCTGCGTCTCTAAAGTAGCTTTAATTCCGTAAATGATTGAAATTTGAAAATTTTCTTTCGAGGATATATTCTTAAAGATCTAAACATTGAGAATATGCGAAAAAAACATTTTTTTTCAAAATTCTAGACCAGAATACCTCCTTAAGTCAATATTTGAATATATCGGACAAATTCATTTGTATGAAACAAAGCTTATTTTTGACGGTGTAAATCTGTGAATTAGCATAGGAAAGCCTGTAAATTTTTACCGAACATTCGTGAGAATTATCATAAAGAAGCATTGTTCAAAAAACGATTCTCTCGCATATCGTACGATCAGATACAACCGTTAAGGTACTAGTCTACTTTAGAAGGCAAAAAAGCTAATTTTTAAGATTTTTTTTCTCAGCTCCTGTATCAGATATAGTTACAAAAACTGTTTTTACAACATTGTTTCATCTTTCGAAAATACAAAAAAAAAATACTATTATTTGTTTCTTGGAATAATTTAGAGAAGGTGCCAAAATCGATAAGGTCTTTCCCATGGCCGACAGTTAATCTCGGGATTGGCAAGTCTGAAACAAAAAAACTCAAAAGCATTTTGAAGAGGAAAGTTTCTTCCACAACAATTTACCACCATTAATGAAAAATCGATTTGAAAAAAATGGCGCATGCTTGAAATGAAAATGAACCCTTGAATTTTTCACAATTTATTTCCAACATCCGGCATTTTTTTTTAAATCGATTTTTCATTAAAGGTGGTAAATGGTTCTGTAAGAAACCTTTCTCTTTGAAATGCTTTTTTATTTTTCTGTTTCAGACTTGCCAATCTTGAAAATAATTGTCGGCCATGGGACAAAACATTTTCAAAGACTCGACTTTGGCGCCTTCTCTAAATTATTCAAAGAATCAAAATAAAATTTGTTTTTTCTACTTTCCCAAGATGAAACAACGTTGTATAAGCAGTTTTATAGCCATATCTGATAAAGGGGCTGATAAAAAAATCGTGAAGATCGGCTTTTTTTGGCCTTTTAAAGTAGACCTTTTAAAGTAGTACCTTAAAAAGCTCGAATTCTTCCTCGTTGTAATTTTATTCGGATACCGTTAATTATGCAACACCATCGTAGATCATTCTGAGCACAGCTCGTGAATCATATCTCGAGTGAGCCAGAATGGCCGTCTTATGCAGAATTTAGTTAAGGGTGTTTATTATTAACGCATAAGCCGGTCGTACTCGAGACTCGGAAGAGTGAGCAGCGGCAGACCTCGTTACAGCCCGAGCTTCCGCGTAAAGCCACATTTCGTTGGCGAACGACGAACACAATACCGTTGCACGAACGCAGAGTATGAATTTCAGGATGAAGAGCCTCGAGTCTGCCGGTAGTTTACAATGCGGCTGGTTGTCGAACACACCCGGAAACTTTGGAACGAGCCGAGCTTAGCTCCAAAATCATGTATCGTTTTGGCGCTTGCGTGAACACGATCGGGGAGGGGATTTCCAAAATTATTAACAACGTTACGTACGATGGACGAACCTTTGAATGCTGCAGACCAAGCCCGTTGGCCGCAGAACAAGGGCGAATGTAACGAGGTAGCACAAAAGGATTCCCGTCAGCAGAACGTACGACAGCTCGCGTCCCGAAGCCCTCACTATTGGAGTATCATTGTGCTTCACGAATACACCCCCGATGAACAAAGTTATCTGCAATAAAGTTCCTCATCAGCGGAGAGATAAAGGGGCGAAAGGGGCAGAAAGACAGGGAGGAATCCTGATGACAAAGTGTCCCAATTTACGTCCCAGTTTGCCAAATTTGGGTTCCTATAATTTTAACTGTTCTCATTTCTTCATGATTCTATATTTCTTAGGATTCTCAGCCCCATTCGCGAAACCTATCTCTCTCGTTAGGAAGAAAATTTGTAGTGAAGGTTGCGAGGTTTTGAACATTGACATTTTGGCCACAAAATTGAATTTAAATGTCAAAAATGCAATTGGCAAGAAAAATGAACCGGCGCATGTACAGTATGTATCTTACAAGAATACCGGTAGATGAGAATGACATTGCGCCAATGGCCCAACCACTTTCGGGCCTCAGAAATTCCTCGGGAATGTCACGACAGTAGGAATGCGTTTCATCCGGAACGGTGCCTCGTGGACAGAGAACGCATTGCTTCTCATCGGTGATGTGTCTTATCTGCAATCAAAAAATCCGTACGATGAATCCAAGATCAATTATTCGACCAAGCTTAATTAGTATCTTTCAGGAAGAAGAAAAACAAAAATTCTTCAGCTTTTTTTTCGCGAAATAATCGATAATGAATCTGGACAGAGGTAGCTAAATCACATCGTATTGGAAATGTTCAAAATTCAGCTATTAACGCGTTATACGCAGTCAGGAGGTCGATAAAAAGCGATTTTTCAAGAATTTTTTTTTGGAAAAACATTTTAACTTATTAAGTTTCCGGACAAAACTTCAAAAAAGGTCTGGAACGTTTTTTTATGCCACCGGAAGTCAACGTGAACTAATTTAACAAACGGCATTTTAGAGGGAAAGAATTCGGCTTCATTTCCTGTTTTTTAAATTATTTTTAAAATTTTTTTTAGATTTGTACTCTATTTTAAAAATAACTGTTGTTCGTCTTTTTTTCCTCGCTTCAGATGCACCCATTTTCTAGAAGAATTTTTTAAATACATTTTTACGATTTAACAACGTGGCGCATTCTAAAAAAAAATTTCGATTTTTGATGAAAATTTTTGCCTCAAATTGCTTATGAAATGGAAAATATTTATCGGGAAAAAAACTTTCAATTAATTACTAAAAATATATTTATAAAGCTTGTGTAAAAATTTGAGATTGATCGACTACGCTGTTTCTGAAAAATCTTGCTCACTGACTCTAAAAACATAATTTTTATAAAAATACGTTCAAAGTGTCAAAAGCAATTTACAAAAAATAACTACGGTCAGATTGGCATGAAATTTTCTGTGCATATACTTAAATATATATGACGCATTCCACGCCATTTCGATCAAAATCTTGCCTTGATGATTCCGATTTTCCTCTAAATTTTTTATATAAAAAAACACATTGAAATATATTATCCCAAATTTTTTCAGAATTTTTTGGATTTTTAAAGGGACCCCTTTGTAAAAATCTGAAAAATTCAGAATAATCTAATAAAATATAACAAAATTTTTGGGCTTTGTTCCAAAATGGAGATTTTAATTCTCTATGAGTAAAATTTTTGTTGTTGCAATTTTTTGAATTTTACTCATAGAGTATTAAAATCTCCATTTTGGAACGAAGCCCAAAAATTTTGTTATATTTTATTGCATTATTCTGAATTTTTTCAGATTTAAAAAAGTGGTCTTTTTTTTGTAAAAAAAAATAAAAAAATAAATAAAATCCCAAAAACGCGTGACCAAACAATTCTGAAAAAATTTGGGAAAATGTACTTCAATGTGTTTTTTTATATAAAAAAATTTAGAGGAAAATCGGAATCATCAAGGCAAGATTTTGATCGAAATTGCGTGGAATGCCTCATATACATTAGGAAAATGAAATTTGAAAAATCGATTTTTTGAAAATCCTGACTGTGTATAACCCCTTAATTGACATTAAATATATTGGAAAAATGCAATCATTTTTGGAATAAGTTAACTGTTAGAAAATGCTTATGCACGTTGATTTTTAAATTTTTCTCCACAATTTTGGACACAAGCCATACTGTCCCCGGCTCACGTATACATATATATGGCTTGCTAATAACGCTATTTCATAAATATATGATATTGCTGGCACGATAATGGCGGCGAAGCACAATGAACCGTAGTAATGAAAATTTGCATGGGTTCGCGCGTATGTGGGCGTACGTGTGTGAGCAGGGATACCTGATACTGAGTACAGTTGAAACAATGCCAGCAGCAGCTTTCACCCTCGACGTATTTCTTGGCTTGGCCAACCTCGCACGGTAACGAGCAAACGCTTTCCGGAGCCTCGGGATGTCCCAGGCGGAATTGAATTTCTGAAACGAGGAAGATTCTCCATTGTGCGTCGTTTACAGTGAGATCCCTTGATGGAGAAAGGTAGACGTAGGTGGAAATGTGGCATTGACGAGCCTTCACCATTTGACAAGAGTCCCTTTGTAACGTTTAACACCCGCGATATTGAAATCCGATATCAAGGAGGGTCAAAAATCAAACAAAGCTCGATAGGAGGATTCTGTGATTGAGGAAACGAGAACTCGAGGGAACGTCGATAAATTGTAGGATATTTCACTGTTTTATCGACCGAGTAAAACGAATTTATAAGACTCTGATGATTCCATCAAGCTTCGTGATTCTCACCTGACATATTGAGACGCAATTCACCCTCCAGATATTTTCCGACCCTTATCCACTTGTACTTTCCCGGTGATACTTGCTTGAAGTGGATTATGTTGTATCTGGCGGGACCGTCGCCATTCTTGTCGAAATGAAAGACATCACCGCTGAGACCTTCCACAATGCGACGATGACGTTATTGCGAGTATCGATTTGGGAAGAAATTTGGAGCAATTATTGTTATTATTATATTCTTACCGTCAAATTCGACGGTTCTCAAGTAACTGAGAAGCTCGATTCCTTTGGTTGGTTTCATGGCGTCGCAGAGCCCCGGTTTACCTTGACAGAGGGCGCTGTGCATGTTCCTGAATATTCAAAAATCGTATTTCAAATCGGTTTAGAAAAAAAAATCGGTAATCGATGAGAGATTAAGGGCGATTGAAGGACTCCCGCGAAAAAATCCTCCCTCACAAAGTTAATGCAATGTGTATGAAAAATACATCTCGGATATATCGAATGGAGGGAAGCGATGCAAAAAAGCTAACCTTTGTAAATTATAAATTTTTTTTTTTACTGAACAATCAAGAGATATTAATCATATTGAGCATAAATCTACGTAATTAAAGCCTCAGTTGTTAAAAATCATTTGGATTTTAGTTTTTTAGAATAAATTTATGCCCTAATGAGGAGTTCCTTTTCAACCGGGCCACTTTCTTTTTCCACCCTCTCCAATTTCTTTGCAAATCTGCCAGTTTGAAATTTTAGTCAAAAGGAACGTCTGTGATTTTTTAAAGATTTTTTTGGGCGTCCGTTCAAGATTTTCAATTTTTCATTACGAACACTGTATCTCAAAAAATATTCATCAAACAAAAAAACACATAGGAATAAAACTAAAGTGGAAAAAATAAATAAGTTTTTATTCCTATGTGTTTTTTGTTTGATGAATATTATTTGAGATACAGTGTTCGTAATGAAAAATTGAAAATCTTGAACGGACGCCCAAAAAAATCTTTAAAAAATCACAGACGTTCCTTTTGACTAAAATTTCAAACTGGCAGATTTGCAAAGAAATTGGAGAGGGTGGAAAAAGAAAGTGGCCCGGTTCAAAAAGAACTCGTCATATATAAACCAAAATAATATGAGTAAATTTTACTACAATGCGTTTTTTTCGCTTTCTCTCTCGAGTTAATTTTTTTTCGACGAGAATTCAACGTTATTCGTAATCAGCGATAAATTTCCGATCGAAATGAGGTTTTTAAACGATAAAAAGAAAACTTCGCTCATTTTTGGGCGAATTTTCAGAAACCTCGCAATAGCGAAATTTCAAGTGCTCATAACTCTTCTTCGGTTACACCGATTTTAAATTTTTTTTTCGTACGCAAACCTTATGACTAAACTTAGAGAATGCCGTTTCGTTCATCCCGATAACTTGATTTTTGTAGAAATGGGAGCACTTTGAAAATAGTCATAAAAAATGAAAAGATCCCCTTAAAAAATTGGCAAAAATCGGTGGTCGAACTTTAAAAATCTGCCAAAAACTGAAAAATGGTCAGAATCGGATGAACCAAGCGGCAATTTGAAGCTTCAACGATTACGAAGGGAATGAGCTATTGGTAAAGTCGGAATTCTATGTAGAAAATTAATTACGGTCATTTTAGTAAGCAGATTCAATTTTGGGCAAAATACAAAGAAATTTTTTTCTCAATTAAATTTTTTTTAACCTTTTATCAATGTATTTTTTCCCACTGAACACAAATCTGAGAATGATTTCCTCAAAAAATCCAAATTTTTATGAATTTCCAGCCAAAATATGTTTTTTCAGTTATTCCTCTCAGGAATAAATTTTGTAATTTCCAAATTCATTAATTTTTCACATCTAAAAAATAAAAATTCATGGGGTATACAATTGAAATTTTGTAACGACGATTAAATTGAAAGCTTTTTACCGAAACGCATATGCGAATGCGAGTACAGCGTCAGAAACGAACTGCAATTGATCCTCGAATGCGGTGTTCTGTTTCGTCAGTCTCTCCTTCGTCGAACACTCTCTCGTATAATTGTTGTATGGTGTCTGCGACGCATTCGGATATCGACATTTGAAATGATCTTCCCAAAATTCTGAAAAATTCAACGAGGAAAAACAAATTATCGAATGCATTATCACTTGATTTGTCGTGATTTACTCAACAATCAATAATTCAGGATTAATGAATGAATTGAAAGTTGATTTCAATCGTGCAGAGAGGAAAATGCATGTTCGAATGTCAAATTATTCAGAGACGGATTGGTTATTCTATCTTCGGCTTCTTAACCTTCTATTTTTCGAAGAATATTCGCGAAAGACGGAAATCGAATAATCCGATTATCAAATATTGGCGAGAATTCTTCAACTGATTATTCACTATCGCAAATACATTCTCAGGAGTTCTCTCTGGAATTCGAGATTCTATAATTGTGAAGCTGAAATCACCAGATTACTAAGTCTCCGGGTCTCAAAATCAGCGATTCCCTACTTACCGACCACGGGGCGACTTTGTTTTTTCATTGGCGGGGGCCCCAACGTCGGTAAGTGACCGACCGAATTGGCAAGCCCCGGAGACTTGCAATCTGGTAGTCTTTTTAAATTCAAGAGCTATCAATTGCTACAGATTTTGTGGTGATGTTTTTTTGGTAGAAAAAAACGGTAGCGCTGTAAATGTGCCACAAAAAAAATGTAGCCAAACATTTCATACTATTTTTTCATTCGCGAATAGCGAGCTTGTAAAAGATGTTACGACGAATCCAAGTGGACAATAATGACCCACAATTATCATCTCGTTAGTAAAAACCTCGCAAAACGCTTCTCACAAAATGGTGAAGCAATTATACAACAACCGCGAAAAATAGCAGATGCCAGTGTTAAATCGAGGTTTTACCGGTTTGTTTTTTTTTTCCTCGTCGTTTGTCAAAAAGTGAGGCTGTTACTGTTGATTGTACTGTAAACCCATTGGGAAAATTCATCGTTTTGGCAGAGCGAGCAGTCACACGAGTGTGAGGGTCTCCGCAATGAGAATTTCTCGCCTCAAATTATTTTCCGTGACAAATATTAATCGTCGTGACGGTTCGGACCGATAAGCTTGTAGCAGATAATTGGAGCCAATTTGTTGGCAGTCGGGCGCAATCTCGACTGAATGTTTCCGGAACGATCGTTCACCATATACATATATATGCACACCTATAGGGCATTCCGACCAACGTCTTACCTTCATTAATTTGGTTCGTAATTTTTCTTATCATTCTACCGATACTAATGAGCACTCGTGATTTTTTTTTCATTCTTTACAATCATCCGTCAGTTCCAAATAATTTTGTTCCTTAGAAAACCTTTAAAAACTGGGGAAAAAATAAATAAAAATAACCTGGAATATATTTTATAAAATTGTACACTGAAAACCCTGAATGGTCCGCGTTTATTCTTTCTGTAATTTATTTTTAACAATAATTTAATTTTTTATTTTAAGGTACTAGTTTACTTTAATAGGCTAAAAAAAACTAATTTTTAAAATTTTTTGATGAAACAATGTTGTATAAACAGTTTTATACCCATATCTGATAAAGGAGCTGAGAATTTTTTTTTTAAGATTTGCTGTTTTTACTTTCTAAAGTAGACTAAAATAGACCTTAAGAGGAAAATTCACCGACGAAAGCTCTCGTATAGCGAATGCCCGGTTTTGTGAATTTTATCTGGCACCAAATTTCAAAATTCTCATGTAAACCTCGGTCGCGTAATATCGAAGATTAAAGTGATAAATTATTGGCTCCCTCGATCGTTATTACCTTTTTTTCCGCAACAAATTTCTCCCTTCAACATTTCTCTGGATCAGACCCGCACTTTAAAATTTTCCCTTCGAAAAACATTGTTGATAATCGAATTTACATCACGCGCATGACCACCTCAATTCGCGCTGTCTATTTTCTCCTCCTCCCGTTTTGGAAATATTTCCTCTCTCTCTCGAAATGTATATTTGGCTAAATTTGTATATGGGGCATTCCATACCAAGTCGACCTGAGTGTGACCCTCGACCTCGCTGATTTCGTTCACGATTTTTTATATGATTCTTCCAACTCAAAACAGCATTCAGATTTTTTTTCAGATTTTTAAAACCAAATTTGAGTACGTTACGATATTTTGAACATTTTTTTCGAAAAACTCGAGGGCCGTAATTTTTAAATCTGAAAAGATTCTCAAAAATTCGATGTCAAAAATGAAAATTTTTGACCCAAAATTTATGATGTCCAGGATTTCCCTTCCATCTCGATTTTAGGTTTTCATGAAGAAAACGTAAACAAAAAATAGATGCAGAAATTGATCTACCGCGAAAAGTGACTTGAATATTTTTATCGTTGACCAAATATTTTTGGACATTTTTTCACTTTTTTCAAAAATGCTTCGAGTTGAAAGAATCACATAAATCGTAAACGAAATCAGCGAGGTCGAGGGTCACACTCAGGTCCACTTGTTATCAAATGCCCCATATACAGAGAGAGTTGTTATCGAAATGATATGTATCACGTTACCATAAAATTCGATACATCGATTTTGGCCTTTTTCCATTATAGTGACCCTTTCCATATCCTCCGGATATCGTATATCATATCATTGTTGGTAAAAGGGGGAGATATATATATTGACTCACCCACGAACCACGGATTCCTTTGGTTGTTCTCGACGGTCAAGTTGAGAAAATAATCCTCGAAACCCTCGACCGGGTTCGCCTGAGGCTGAACCGACAGTGTACCCTCCATTTCCGGCTCATTTCCGTCGCTCACCAAACTACGGGCGCTCCATCCGTCGCTACCGATCCACGAGAAAGCACCTGTCGCGTTACAACGTCTAACCGCCCTCATGACACCGGCGACTTCTTGATCGGAAGCAAATATTATGCAACCTGCCCCAAAAAAACAAAAAATTACGAAAATTAAAAATAAACATAACGCACATCTTCCCCTGGGCGTAGATTTTTGTAGCTTCATCGGGTTATCGATAACAATAATCTTCTTGAATTAAATAAAATATTAAATTGAATTAAAATGAAAATTCTTTCTAGGCAATTTCCCATTTTAGACTGGATAGGACAGGCAATTTTAATATCATTAAATCTTCATCCAATTTTAATATCAAAAGGATTTTTTTTTAATTTTTCAATACCTCCCCCGGAGGAACGGTCGCCATTTTTGTTATAGGGTGAGTTGAGCAACGAAAACGAACGGCTTGTTTGCACATCTTGATTTATTGTACCATAATTAATTGGATTTTATATTTTGACTGTGTTGGATTCATTAAGAACTCAAACATTGCAGTAAAGTCGACAGAAGTGAATTCAAAGTGACGCAAAAGCGGGACTTGCATATTTAACGCGAAATATATCGCATAAGGTGAAACGAAGGATAAAAAGCACGATTTTAATTAAACCGTAAATCACAAAAAAGGTCACTCATTAAGCATAATGAGTTTCTGGTTTGGTAATATCCGAATGAGCGCAACGGATGAAATAATTACGAATATTCATTACAGAATAATAATAATAATAATAATAATAATAATAATAATAATAATAATAATAATAATGATGATGTTAAAAAGCGGATTTTACTTCGCATTAGAGAGTAAAATTCATAATTTTCGTACTTGGGGAAAATTTGTTCTTGATTAATTAAGTTCCTATGTATCATAATCTGATTATACCTGCAATTTTAATTACTCCCAGGCACGGATTTTACACGAGCAATGTGCATGGGCATAAACAAATTTACCCACATAAAAGTAGGATCGATGAATAATTATCCAAGGTAAACGTTATACTGCGGATTTATCGAAATAATATAATATAATCTTCGACGCTCGAGATTGGTAAGAAAATTTTGATCGCACGTTATAATCCGTCCTGCTCGTTGTAAGAAAATGCATTGCCCGAAATAATCTCAACTTTTACTCGGATTTATGGCTGTGATGGGAAAGAAATAGCGTGTTTTCTCACGCTCTCGGAGACACGGCTCTTTGGGCCACGATTAAGGACGTTGAGTCCCTATGAAATCTTTTAATGTTAATTGTTCAATAAATAGCTTCTTAATCGTCGTGAAATTTTTACATGACCTTCTGAATACTTCATGTAAAAACATATTAAATTTTCAGAATTCTATCATCATTACTTCAACCTCCTTAAGGATTAAAATTAAAAATGATGAGATAATTCTGAAAATTTGGTAGGTTTTTATTATTATTTTTATTTTAGATAGTAAAGAAGTCGTGTAAAATTTTTATGACGATTAGGAAGCTCGTTATTGAAATATTAACATTTTGTAAAGAACAATTTTTTAAATAAATAAAAAAAATATTTATCAATAAACTTCGTTTTGTTTCCGTTTCTTTCAATATAGTGTAGATATTAAAAAATTGAGCGGTCAAAAAAAACTTATCGCAAAGTTATATCAGTTTCGATAAGACTACATTTAATTTAATTTAATTTGTTAATGTTAATTGTTCGACAACCAGCTTCCTAATCGTCGTGAAATTTTTACACGACCTCTCAAATAATTCATCCAAAAACATACCAAATTTTCAGAATTTTCTCATCATTTGCGATTTGGGACTCAACATCATTAAAGATACGAGACCACGTGAATAGTCTTGCGGTATTTCAATTTTTCTGAAAAAAGAGTTTCGTTTCAACATTACCTTACCTTACCTTCTGGTCTAGAATCTTGAAAAAATCCATTTTTTTTCATATTCTTAAAGTTTAGACTCTTAATTTTTTAATTTTAATAATTTACGGAGTTATAGCTATTTTAGTCAAGTTCTATTCAACTGATTTACTTTACATTTTTTACCAATCTTCAATATGTAACTCTCTATCGCCCCTATCGCTTTTGAATCAAAATTATTATTTTTTTACTATTGTTAAAAAAATTAAAAACTATGAAAAAAGAGTCGAAAAACACCTTTCCTTGTTCAAACAGCCGCCATTTTGCGGAATTTTTTCCCCCGTTTTCTCTGAGGCAGGGGCTATAACGACATTCTTGCTAATTAAGAATCTTTTTTTACATTTTGTATGGGACAAATAGAAAGGTTGTAATCGTGTAAACCAGCACACCCCTTTTTTTACCTCTACCTTTACCAGCTTATAACTTGATTATTTTTCTTTTCTTTTCTCGAATTTTTTTAAATATTTATTGCCAAAATATTAATAAATGTGCTGTAAAAAAAAGAATGGTAAAGATATATATATTTTTTTATCGAGTTCGACAAAAAATGTATGTCTTTAGACCAGGATATCGCCTTAAAGAATTTATGGAAGAGTCGGTTCAATAAAGGAGCAGGATTATTGACGCATCGAGACGACGATTTTAAGAAATGAGAATTAAATATTAAGAGGAATTTTTGCATAATTTTTCTCTGTCAGATGCAAATCATTCGTTGCGACGCGAATCTCTATAGCTTGGAACTTCTCCATGGTGAAATCAGTAAATATGCTCCAAAGATAAGGCAACGGTGAGGCACATTTTATTATGGTATCTCATCCATAGTCGGCTGAGGCTGAGAAAGGGAGAAGAACAGAGAGGGGAAGAACAGAGAGGGAGAGTGAGAAAGAGAGTTAATTTAACGCTCTCTAGCCGCCAGCCAGATTGCCGAGTACCTTAACTAAAGTTTACCTTACATTAGTTATACTTGCGCAGTGTGGTGCACCCTCAAATATGCTCCCTCGTCGAGTCTCCTATTTCGCTTGGAATATTAATTAAGGACGTACGTTTTCCACTACCTTTCGTGCGGCTTTCTCGTCGAATAGCCCCGCGTTTATATAGATCGGTTTAAAGACAATATTTGCTCCTTCATAATGCCGTAATGCAGCGTTAAATACACAAAACTTCTCGAACAGAGATCGGTAATTGCCATTTGATATTCTCATCAAAGAATCAATAAATTTCAGATAATTTCAATAATCAAAATATGCTTTCCCTGCAGAGTCACTGTCTATATATATATAATATATGGGTCATTCTGTCCCAAATCGACCAAGAGTTGGAATCGACCCCTTTCAATTTCGATGAAATTTGATCAGGAGTTTTCGTTTTTAATAAAACAAAGTTCTACCAGAGGAAAAATGATTTTAAAAAAATTCGAAAGTTATGCAAAATTCGAAATTTCACAATTTTTTCAATCTTTCAAGTTTATTTTTTAAATATCTCGAAAGCTATTATAGTTAAGAAAAAATCGTTCTGATTTCATCTTGAAGAGTATACTTGTGGCTACGAAAAAAAATATTCCGAAAAAAATTGTTTAAAATGATGAATTTGGAGAATTTTGAATTTTTAAAAATCGTGCAAATTCACGATCAATATTAAATTTATGGTTCATTTTTTTTATATAATACCTTGTACAGATCTTAAAAGATCCTGAAATTTTGAAAAAGATGTTTTTTTGTTTTTTCAAAATTATGAATTTTTGAATTTTTAAAAATCGTGTAAATCCACGATCAACATTAAATTAAAACTATAATTAAATTTTTAGGTAAATTTTTCTTATATAATACCTTGGACTGATCTGAAAAGATCCTGAAATTTTCAGGATGGTATTTTTTTGTTTCAAAAATATAAACTTTTGAATTTTAGTAAAAAAAAAATTTTTTTTTACCAAAATTCAAAGATCAATGCAAGGTATTATATAAAAAAAATTGAACAAAAAATTAAATGTTGATCGTGGATTTGCACGATTTTTTTAAATTCAGAATTCTCCAAATTCATCATTTTTCAAATTTTTTGTTGAGAATATTTTTTTTTTCGTAGCCACAAGTATACTCTTCAAGATTTTTGTCATTATAATAGTTATCGAGATATTTAAAAAACAAAATTGAAAGATTTAAAAAATGGTGAAATTTTAAATCTTGCATAACTTTCGAAAAATTTTTTTTTAAGTTTTTCCCTATCGTACAACTTCGTTTTATTAAAAACGAAAACTGCTGACCAAATTTCATTGAAATTGAAAGGGGTTTATTCCAACTCTTGGTCGATTTGACATGGAACGACCCGTATATATATTTCATTTGGCATTTTTTGGGAGCATATAAATTTGTAACAGAATAGAATATTTTCCAATCTAACATCGAGTTCAGTTGACAAAGATTCACGATTTTTCTTTAAGCCTTGAAACAAAATGTTGTCCGCTAATCGAAGAATCACGCGGACGAGATCTGGCCAGTAAGTGGAAAAAGAAAAAAATGTTGTTCGACGCGGTTTTTCTCTCACCGTAAGACACCGAATTATAGCTTTGAGCAAGTTGGGGAATTTTCGTTCCCAGGACACTGCGCCAACACTGGATCATCAGACAAGCTTTTTTCTCCTCCTCAGCTCAGAGCAAGATAGATCTTAATTATCCTGGTGGCACACCTTTTTCTCCAATTTATATATATATAGGCGAAGTGGGGGCAAAATGGACACTGTAGGAAAAATAGAGGAAAATTTTTAAAATCAGAAAATGAGGGAAAAACCTTATAATTAGCATTAATATGCCTAAATAAACTTACCCACTCAAAATCAGATATAGATTTGATATTTTCATGATAATTTCCTATGAAGAGTTCGAAATAAAACAAAAAATTGCCACTCTCATCTCATTAAAAAAAAAACACTCCAACATACTCTAAAAGTATCATGGCAATCCACTTTTACTAAAATACTTGGATTATCCGAGGAACCACCCTCTATAATCTTAAAAAAAATTAAACAATGCAACTATGATTAAAATTGATTTTCAACATTTTTTTCAACATTTTGCCTTGTTTACTTGAATTTTCGAAAAAAATAAATTTTAAGTGTCCATTTTGCCTCTCATCCTCTATATTATAGGTATATACTATATATATGATGGAGAGAGCGAAGCTTCGAGTCAATTTTTTTTCTTCGTTCCATTCTTTTCGTTTCTCTCTCCTTTTATTCGCCACTCGACAAAGAAGTTTTCCCGCGGGTGAGATAGTCCAGGACCTAATGTCCTTCCGGAATTACCAGTTCTCCGATTTATGTGCACGACCATATAATAAAAGCAAGGGAGAGAGAGAGAGAGAGAGAGAGAGAGAGAGAGAGAGAGAGAGAGAGAGAGAGAGAGAGAGAGAGAAAGAGAGAGAGAGAGAGAGAGAGAGAGAGTATAATTAAAGATCCAACGTTAAGTCCACCAATCATCGGGCTCGTTAACGATAAACCGAAATAGCAAAGCTGTAGTATATTTCGTGCGATATTTCACTCGATTCTCTGCGAATGGAAGCCCTTGCAACCATCCGCCGTCAAGTCTACTTTGAGAATGAAGGAAGACAGAAAAGTTTATATTCTTCGGTTGATCCTCAAGGCGGTTCAAAATCCCAGTTATTCTCTTCAAGAAACCCTCCAAAATTACTGGATTTACAGACAATATACCTCGTTTCTCCAGACAAGAGACGCGCGTGTCAGAAGGAAAAAGAGAATAAAGATTAAGGATCCGAAAAAGCGACGGCGTCGTTATTCGCGGCTGAGCTAATAAAATATTTTTCCCTCATCATTTTTAAATCCCATCCCTAATACTTCTGAGGACTCGTTCGTGCTGTTCAACGCGACAAGAGGGCTTTTCTGCGAGGATCAGACTGGATCACGTATTGCTGGAGTATCAGGGCCGAGATAATTGTGATTGAGCTGGAACTTCGCGATTGGAACTTCTGTATGTGCGTCAAAAAATCTTGATAAAAGGAGGCCTTTCTTCATTCCCTTTGCTGTGGTCGAAGAGTTCGTTTGAAGCGAGCGAGAGCAAGAAAGTCTGTAACTTTTTCACTCCAGCTAACGTTTTTCCCTCTCTCCCCTCTTTTATTTCTCATTCTCTCGTGGACATTATTGGCAACCTCGTATCTTTGTCAACGCTTCCTCCCCTTTGATACATCGCACTTCAAAGAAAGTCACGAACAAAGCACGATAATCATCTCTCGTGCATTATTATTTTTTCTAATTTCCCGTGTTTTCTTTCAAATGTGCTTTCCTTTGAAAAAGCTCCGCGGAATTTACACGCCCGAATCTTTGCGAACTTTACGATTGATCGATAATAAACAACAGTCATTCCATGTCAAATCGACCAAGAGTTGGAATCGACCCCCTTCAATTTCCATGAAATTTGGTCGGAAGTTTTCGTTTTTAACAAAACAAAGTTCTACAAAAAGAAAAAAATTCAATTCTTTTTTCAAAAGTTATCCAAAATTCAAAATTCCACAATTTTTCAAATCTTTCAAGTTTATTTCTCGGAAATAAATATCTCGGAAACTATTATAGTTACGAAAAATCGTTTTGAATTCGTCTTGAAAAATATTTAGGGCTATGAAAAAACAAAATATTCCGAAAAAAAATTTTGAAAAATGATGAATTTGGTGAATTTTCAATTTCCAAAAATCGTGAAAATCCAAGTTGGACATTAAATTTTTGGTTCAATTTTTGTTATATAATACCTTGTACTGATCTTTAAAGATCCTGAAATTTTCAGAGAGGTGTTTTTTTTCATAAATATGAATTTTTCAATTTTTAAAAATCGTGTCAACCACGATCAACATTAAATTTTTTGTTAATTTTTTTTTAGATAATACCTTGTACTGATCTTAAAAGATCCTGAAATTTTCACGATGGTGTTTTTTTTTACTTCTCAGTTAAGTAAAGTTGAGCAATCATATGTAGTTCTCTAATTTTGAGCAGTAAAAAAAAAGTAACAGTATTTTGGTAAAAAGAATAATTTTTTTTTTACCAAAATTTAAAAATTTATATTTTTGAAACAAAAAACACCATCCTGAAAAATTCAGGATCTTAAGATCAGTACAAGGTATTATATAAAAAAAATTGAATGAAAAATTTAATGTTGATCGTGGATTTACACGATTTTTGAAAATTCAAAAATTTATATTTAAAAAAAAAGACACATCTCTGAAAATTTCAGAATCTTTTAAAATCAGTACAATGTATTATATAAAAAAATTGAACCAGAAATTTAATGTTCGGCTTGGATTTTCACGATTTTTGAAAATTCAAAATTCTTCAGATTCATCATTTTTCAAATTTTTTTTTCGGAATATTTTTGTTTTCACAACCCTAAGTATACGCTTTAAGATGAATTCAGAACGATTTTTCGTAACTATAATATTTTCCGAGATATTTAAAAAATAAACTTGAAAGATTTGAAAAATTGTGAAATTTTGGATAACTTTCGAAAAAAACTTTTTTAATTTTTTTCCTTTGGTAGAACTTTGTTGTGTTGAAAACGAAAACTTCTGACCAAATTTCATCGAAATTGAAAGGGTTCGATTCCAAGTCTTGGTCGATTTGACATGGAATGATCCACACGAAGAAAAAAACATTTTTATTTTGGACGGAATACCGCGCGCGTTTGCGGTATCGGTATTCTTGTTTCCGCGCCAGCTGTCGGCGATCTCGATTGAAAAAAGGGCCGAGAAAAATATTCGGCTCGCGTATATGCGCAAGACCGCACGTCCGATAATCGAATACACATTTCGGCCGTGTGTCTCTCGAGATTCCGGCCGACGTGAGCGATAAAAAAACTATCCAAAAAACGCCACCCTCGGGGACTCGCGTCCTCGACGGAACTCGACGCTTTTAAATTCTGCAAGCTCTTCCGAAATCGTAATATTCGGCAATTTCTCGTGAGGAAAACCGTGAATTTTCAGATGAATTTTTAGACGATTCGAAACGCTGATTTCCGAGTATCTTTGGGAAGTTAGGAAAAATTAGGAGATTAGGAAAATAGTAATCGGAGTTTCTCGTTTGAATAACGAGAGGGAAATAAATGTGTAAAAGTGATCAGGGATAGCGGGAATTACTGCCAAATTAACCGAGAAATAAGATTTAAATATTCATTGTGTTTAATTTGCATCGTTAAATGATTCATCAAGGAGATTTATGAAATAAATTCTTTAGTGAAACTTCATTAATATTCTGAGTGGAGATTTAAATGTGGAATTGCGTTTTAATGAAATATGATTTTTAATATAGGGGGCGCTCCATCCCAAATCGGAAAAGTTTGAAAAACTTTTTTTTTTATTTCCTCCATTTTTTTTATATTTTTAAGTACCCATGAAAAGACCCTTGCTGTTGTATTTTGAGATTTTTTTTTAGTACCCGTTCACAAGATATTAAATTTAAAAACACAGCGCTTTTTCGGTTTTTTGGTCATAACTTCTTTAATAATGGTCCAAATTAAGTGTTTTTTTTTCAAAATTTTTGTTTTTTATGGCTTCTTCAGAAAAAAATATTAAAAAAAAAGATTCGATGTGTTTTTGAATAAATTTTTGGAGTTTTAAACTTGGAATCGTGTTTTTAAAAGTGAGTGCATATTTTGATTTTTTCGAATTTTTTTATTTCCAACTTCTATCTATTGCACAACTTTTAAGACCAGTCCGGTCGTGGGCCCTTCATAATTACTATTTTTTTCGATTTTTGAAAATTGAAAGAATTTTTTTTTCCATAAATTATTATGAATACCAATTTTTATTACTGTATAGTATTTTTTTAAATCATTTTGAATTAATTTTGACATTTTTTTTATTGTTAACAGGTTTTAAAATGAATCATTAATCGTTAAGTCTGTTTATGAACAATAATAACAACAGCTCAAGAATTTCATGACTGGGCATCGAACCCAAATCGTCTACCGAATATTGCTGTCAAATGTTCACCTGAGAAACATTATTTAGATGCAAAAGAAAAATTATATTTGCGATAAACTACTGCTAAGTCAATGACAAAAACACAAATATTTCATTCAATTATTCCAATGAGCAACGGAAACATATTGGCAAAGGAATATTCTAATTCAAGAAATAATCGCATATGTAGGATTTTTAAAAGAATACGTGAATAAATAAAAATTGTTATTATTATTGTTCATAAACAGTCTCAATAATTAATTATTAATTTTAAGAAACTGTTAACAATAAAAAAGTGTCAGAATAAATTCTAAATAATGAAAAAAAAATACTATACAGTATCAAAAATTGGTATTCATAATAACTTATCAAAAAAAAAAATTATTTTCAAAAATCGAAAAAAAAATAGTAATTATGGAGGGCCCACGACCGATCTGGTTTTAAAAGTTGTTGAATAGATTAAAATTTAAAATAATTTTTTTTTTTAAACCAAAATATGAGCTCACTTTTAAAAACACGATTCAAAGCTTAAAACTCAAAAAACTTATTCAAAAACACTTCGAAAATTTTTTTCGTATTTTTTATTGTTTTTTTTTTCGGTTAAAAAAATCGAAAAAGAGCGGTTTAAAAAAAAATTAAATATCTTGTGAACAGGTGATCGAAAAAAAAACCTCAAAATTTACCAGGAAGGGTCTTTTAATGGGTACTAAAAAATATAAAAAATTTGAGGAAATCAACAAAAATGTTCAAAATGTCCGATTTGGTATGGAACGCCCCATATATATATTATATAATAATAAATATACCTTTGGAAATGTAAATTATACAAAAGGGATGATTGATGATATCCGTGACATCATTCGCGTTTGGTATTTTCAATCGCATTTTAAACGTCAGCATCGAGAGACGGAGATCAAGATGGAAATGTCGATTTTCAATTTATTGAAATTCGTCAACACCTTTTCGCCCTCTGACATCGTACTCCACCCCTTTCTTGTCGTCTCATTCCAATCTGGGCGTTCATCGGACGATTTTTATTATTTTCAACGCGATGTTAGTAGAATAACGATGTACGACGACTCATGTCAGACCCAAATAGATTTTTTTTTTCAAAATAAAACGACGAGAGAATTTCAAGAGAAAGAGGTCGATGCAAATGAACCTCTCTCGTGAGCAATTTTTTTTTATCTTCGTCGATGTGCGACCCTCTCTCTCTCTCGAGAGAGAAGAGAGATAAAGACCTTTTAATGGATACGAGAGGTCGAGTCTCCCATTTTTTTCTAGCTTTTTAAATTTTAATTATGAACCTCGTCTCATTCTTTGCGGGGATTCTACGGTGAGATCGAATTATCCTGCGAGATAGTTTCATCGCGTATAAACACGTTTCCGGTATATACGAAGCGTTGTGGCGTGAGTAACGATGAGGTTTACCTCAAAGCCGCAAAAAGTGAGCGAGAGTGCCCTTCTATTGACCTCGGAGTCCTGTTTTTATCGAATAAACACGGTTAGGAAAAAGTTGTCGAGTCGGGTCATGTTTTTCTCGTCCTTCGAGTCGATGAATTTTTATAATTAAACTCCGCTCTCTCTCTCTCTCTCTTTTGATGGTTTGAAAAGCCCTCCAAATCACACGCAGACATCCCTTCGCAGGATTGGCTTTTGTGGTCTCTCTTTAAACCATTTTCGCGCGAGACTCTCGGCACAATCACGGGTCTCGTTATTTATGCAATCACCTTCCATTTAACCGGATATCGCACGACGTTACCCGAATGGAATTTATATTACGATATTTCGCGCAATTCCCCCTTTTTCCTTCCTTCCAAGCGGAATTTCTCCGCGTCGTTCGGAATTTAAATTCGCGGTTATCGAAAGAGGCGGAAAAGGATCCCAATGAATGCAAATAGCGGTAAATAGTAAAAAATCTGGCTAGAAAAAAAAAGGTTCAACCTGATGTCATTACCTGATGGAATATTAACATTCCAATCAGTGATCAACGATCGGGAATAATTAATTGAAGCGGTATTCTGGTCTAGAGACATTTTGAGCATTTTGTCGAGCTCGAAAAAAAAAAATATTTATACCATTTTTTTTCACAACGGATTTATTAATATTTTGAAAATAAATTAAAAAAAATTCGAGAAAAAAAATGAATTTAAACAAGTTATAAGCTGGTAAAGTTGGGGCTAAAAAAAGGGGTGTGCTGAAACCTTTCTAGTCGTCCGATACAAAATTTAAAAAAAGATTCTTAATTAGTAAAAATGTTGTTATAGCTCCTACCTCAGAAAAAACGGAAAATAAAAATTTCGCAAAATGGCGGCTCTTTGAACAAAAAAGGCGTTTTTCGACTCCTTTTTTCATACTTTTAATTTTTTTCACAATAGTAAAAAAAATTAAAAGGAAAAATAGTTTTGAGGAAATTTATTAACTTTTTTTAAATTACTATTTATTATTACTATTACGCAGTGGCTAGAGGTCCGGAAACCGGACGAATAATATATGTTATTCGTCCGGAAATATGTTGTCGCGCTAGCAACGCTTGTTTACGGCCATCGGCCATTGTTTTTTCAGTATTGCATCAGTCATCATCGTTCATGGTTGGAAATCTAAAAATATTCCCTGCTATAGTTGACAATGTTTATGAATCTTTCTCGATATAGTTAAAAATTTTAATTATTCTTTCCCGCTACACTTGATCATTTCTAACAATATGTCCCGCTATAGTTAACCCGATCCGGTTATCGAGGGTCGCTGGAGATCCCGAGCGATTTTCTTTTTCTCCCATTTCTCTTGAGAAGTGCATGCGTGTTTATGACGAAAAATAAAATATTTAAAAAATTTTTTTTGCAATCTGCCGTTACAGTAGAAGTATTCACGATTGTTCAGGAATTTTACCAGATTTTTTCATTGCAAATTACGTGTTCCAAAATGCCTTGTTCCAAACATATTTCCCGCTATAGTTAAAAGTCTCTATGACTATTTCCCGCTTTTTAGTTGAACATCTCTAAGAAAATGTCCTACTATAGTTGAACATCTTTAAGAAGATTTCCTGCTATAGTTGAAAATCTCTAAGAAGATTTCCTACTATAGTTGAACATTTTATTCACTATAGATTATATCGGTATTTTTAGGAATTTCTAGTCTGGTTCCGATCCGCTATTTGGAGGAATTTTTAGTCTAGTTCTAATCCGGATGAATAGTCTCATATTATTCATCCGCGTACATTTTGAAAACATTGGAAAGTGTATGCCCGGATGAATTACGTTACGTAATTATTCATCCGGATATATCCAGAAATCTTGAAATTGCATATCGGGATGAGCTGTGCGCCTTTATTCGCTCGTATACATCTTCAGTCTATTTACGACAGTATAACCGGACCATTTATGTGACATTATTCGCCCGGATATTTATTGGTGTACTACTCTTTTGTTTAAACTGCTCTCTGAACATGGCGTTGCTAGAGAGCATATATTTCCGGACGAATAACGTATATTATTCGTCCGGTTTCCGGATGGCTAGCCACAGCCTTGCTATTAACTCCATAAATTATTGGAATTTAAAAATTTATTTTTAAGGATATATTTTTGAAGGCCAAAACTTTAAGAATATGCAAGAAAAATTATTTTTCCAAAGTTCTTGACTAGGATACTCCCTTAAATGGAAATGTATGTTAACTCACCTCGAGCGCGTGGTTTCGTCAATAATTTCAAAACAATATTGTCGTAAACGTGAGCCTCCGCGACCCCCGAATCCTTTGACAATTTTTCCTTCACCGCGATGCATATCTGATGTTTTCCCAGCAATTTTTCCAGCTCCTCGTAAGCCTGGGAGAGAGGGGGAAAAAACAGGAAAAATGATTCAGAATTTGTTTTAAAAAAGTCCCTTTCCAAAACCGTGCATTTCCTTTTTCATCCTTGTTTTGAAATACACGCGATGCAGCATAAAAAATTGATGTATTTTTTACGCTGTATTGCATCCTCGATTTTTCTTCCAATGGTTGAATTTTCGTTGTGGTTGGAAATAATAGAAGTGGAAAAAGCCGCGTTTTTCGTTCGGTCGTTCGTCGTTGAATCGTGAGAGGAGAAAATAAAAGATATAAAAATACACCTCTCGCATGATCGTCGCCTGGATCCGACCCGATCGGCTGGCAATGGGACATTCAACAGCGTGAATCTGAATTTATAACTGTGTACAAATAGAAAATATAAAAAAGTGGTACAAAATTTGTTCAGCCATGACGGCGACCACGCTTTGTAAAAATAGTTGAACGCTGTATATCGCGTGGTTAATAAATTTGCATCGTTCAACTTTGATCAACTTTGATATTGTTATTATGATATGTTTAATTGACTATTGTAGGGTCATAAAAAACTATAACCATATTTTTTGCGAGATAAAAATGGGCGTAATTATAATATAATAAATAATATAATATAATAAATGGCACATTTACAGCTCTGCCACTTATTTCTCCAGCAGAAATCTCTACGATTAACAAGTCGACTTTATAGAATCTCTGTTTCAATAACTTTGCCAGATTACAAGTCTCCAGCTTGCCAAATCGGTCATTGACAATATAATTGATAAATAAACAAGATGAATGTGCTCAAAAAACGAAGGGCAATGGAAAATGCGTTTTTATGATCGAATTCAATATCGCATTATAATGAAAGGGATTATGATAAGGGATTATAAGGCATTATAACGAAAGGGCAAAATTTCCTCTTTTCTCATATTTTTCTCCTTTTCCGGCTGTTATTTTTTTTCCTCATAAAAATCCGCAGCGCTCGTATTTCTTAATTCTCGTTGGCATTTCCCTTGCTGTGCCCGTCAAACACCGGAATATCGTAAATTCTTCTTTCTTTCTTTCTTCTGGCGTGTTAAAACGTATTCTTTCCAAAAGGTTTATTATTTATGCCTCGAATTAGCGAGATAAGGGTCTCCGGGTTAGCGTTATTGTTATTTTCTTCACCCGGAATCTTATTTCCGCCACATTTTTCAGTCTTTCCTCGCGTACACGAGTAATCACTTTTTCCCACGCACGTTGCTCATCCGTCGCATGTGTTCTACACTTCTACGACGCATTTCTCGTCGAGTGGGGTCAATTTTCACGTTGTCAATTTTCAGTATTTTTTTTCCTCTCAAATTTCCATCAAATCGTCGATCTTCTTTTAAAAGTCTTCCCCAATGGACACTTTTTTCAGCTCTTCCCGCTAATTGTATCTTATTTTGAATTTATTTTCATTAAAAAGATGTTTCTCTTTACACGGAATATCCCGTATATTTATATATTATGATACACCTTTTTTTCTTTCATCGCGAAAAAATTTAATCTCGCAAAGGGTAAAAAGTTAAAAGAAGCACGCCCGAGCAAGCGTGCGGTCTTTTGCGCAAAGACAATTGGATACATTTCTTTGTCGAACCTGAGACGCGACGAGTTCACTTTTTTCCCCTCTCTTTTGAAGATTTATTAGATTTTTTTTTCAATTCGATCAAAATTCCACGGTTTCTCGGGCGGAGGGAAAATTTTTGTTACTGAGAGTCACGTTAAATATTTTTCGAGAAAACTGCAAGAGGATTGAGAATGCTGCGGGGAATTTGAGGCGGTATTCTGATCTACATTTTGAGCGTTTTGGCGAGCTCGATGAAAAAACAAGAAAAAATATTGTTACCATTCTTTTTTTGCAACATATTTATTAATACTTTGACAATAAACGAAAAAATGTCGAGAAAAAAAAATGAATATTTAATAATTTATAAGCTGGTAAAGTTGCTGATTAACACGATTGCAACTTTTTTAGTCGTCCGATACAAAATTTAAAAAAGATTCTTAATCAGTAAGAATGTCGTTATAGCCCCTATTTCATGTCAGAGAAAACGGAATAACATTTTTTCGGAAAATGGCAGCAATCTGAACAAAAAAGGGCGTTTTCTGACACTTTTTTTTGATAGTTTTTGATTTTTTTACAATAAAAAAATAATAATCTTGATACAAAAGTGGTAGGGGCGATAGAAAGTTATACATTGAAGATTGGTAAAAAATTTGAAGTAAATCGACTGAGTAGTTTCGAGAAAAGTAGTTGTGAGAAAAGTAGTTTAGACGGGAGAAGTTGCTGCGTCATTAAAATAGCTATTGTTCCGTAAATTATAGGAATTCAAACATGTCCTTTCGAGGCTATATTATTAGAGTCTAATCTTTACGAATGCAAAAAAAAAGTTATTTTTAGACCAGAATATCGCCTTAAATAATATTTAAAAAATGCTGGGTGAAAATTTGCCTCTTTTCGCGTGGAGAATCTCACATATGAGGAGTTCTTTTTCAACCGGGCCACTTTTTTTTTCGCCCTCTCCAATTTCTTTCAAAATCTGCCAGTGTGAAATATTAGTCAAAAGGAACGTCTGTGATTTTTTAAAGATTTTTTTAGGAGTCCGTTCAGGATTTTCAATTTTTCATTTCGAACACTGTATCTCAAAAAATATTCATCAAACAAAAAAAACATGAGAATAAAAACTTTTTTAATTTTCCACTTTATCGAAAAAATTCAAATCATAATTTTTCTGCATTGAGAAAATGGAAATTTGGCAAAAAAATGTGAATAAATTTTTTTTAAACCTAATAACACACCGTCGATTTCGGTACAAATTTTACAGGATATCTGTCATTGGGTCATTGCGAAAAAAATTTCAGAATGGCACCTGCAATGGTTACGAGGAAAAAAAAATAGAAACCCTGCGAAATCTATATGCGATTATGAGATTTCGCAGGGTTTTTATTTTTTTGTCATCGTAACCATCGCAGGTGCCATTTTGAAATTGTTTTTATTGTTATGTTTTTTTTTTTGATGAATATTTTTTGAGATACAGTGTTCGTAATGAAAAATTGAAAATCTTGAACGGACGCCTAAAAAAATCTAGATAAGATCACAGACGTTCCTTTTAACTAATATTTCGAACCGGCAGATTTGGAAAAAAATTGGAGAGAGTAAAAAAAAAGTGGCCCGGTTGAAAAAGAACTCCTCATATGTATGTCACGGCTATTAGTAACTTTGGTTCGCCGAGTTTTTGTTTCAAGGTGCCTTCGGCGCCGTTAAATATTCACTGGATTATGAGGGTTCGGAAGAGGCCAGAGTCTACATCCGGAGGATTAAAATCATTTGCATTTCGCCCCGTGCATTAGATTTCCCGATTTTCCAAAAGCTCGCACCCCTTCTCCACCCTCTCGCCGTGTGTCAGCGAGCGTTCAATCCCATTTCGTGAAATCCGCCTCCTCTTTTGCTATTTCCCATTATTTTTCGCGCCATTCCTCTTTTTCACCCTGCGATACTCATTGAAATCGCTAGCTTAATGAACAATTCATTTTATATCCCATTCTAGCGACGTTTCAATTGCAGTTAAATGCACTTTGCTCTGATTAATTTCCACAAAAAGCTCGCACATCCGCATTTCCCCAATCACTCTTGACACTCGCCTCTATAATAAATGCCCAGCGAGAGAAACGAATTCCCATTATTCAAATATAATATCCGTACGATGAAATTGAATGCATTTTAATTCTAGGAAATTGGTCATCACCCGCTAATCGGCACTGCGATTGAAATTTCATTCGATCGAAATGTAATTAATTCTCATTCGAACGTGTGAGATTCTCTCGAATCGTGAAGAATAGTGCAGAAAAAAAAATCTTCAACCGTCTAGATTTGGAATTTCTACAATCTTCTCTCAGACGCGTGAAAACAATTATTTAGCTTCAAATCAATTATCGACGCTTCTTCTCCGATTCTTCTATTTCTTTGGGAAGTTTGTTTGGAATTTATATTGTATTCTCTCGACAATCTTGACTCACGGAGCTTTTATAAACGCTTCGAAAAATGCTCGTCGCAATTTTTCACTCTCAGACAGGGTTGCCAGCGCTTGAGAGGGTCAAAAATAGTAGAATAGTGACTTACTTTCACAGAAATAGTGACATAATAGTGACTTTTGCGTTTAAATAGTGAGAAAATAGTGACATTTTCCCTACTAATTTAGGAACTTTTGTGAAAGCTAGTCGTATTTTTTTCACCATTTCAGAGCTCATTTGCAGTATTTTCATGAGAAATTTGTGGGATATGGGAAGTAAATGAAGGACGAGACAAGACAAACTTGAAAGTGACTTTTTTTCTTTTTCCTTCTAATTTGTCATTTTAGTGATTTTTGTAGAAATGAGAGCACTTTGAAAATAGTTAAAAAACATTGAAATGCCTTCAAAAATTTGCAAAAATCGATAATCAAACTTTAAAAATCTGCCAAAAATAAACAAATTATCCGAAATGGATGAACCAAGCGGCATTTCGAAGCTTCGACGTTCCCGAAAAGAATGAGTTCAAGTCGAAACCGGAATTTCATCTAGAAAAAAAGTTACAGCTATTTTAGTGAACAGATCTAGCTTGGGTCAAAATGAGAAAAAAAATGTTCAATGTTTTTCTTCTTAAACCTTATGTCGATGTATTGAAAGTGATTCCACGCGGGGCAAATTTGTCCCCCACGCGAGTTTATTGTAGTGAGCGAGTCGAGGTACAACTTCTTTAATAATGGTCCAAATTGAGTGTTTTTTTTCAAAAATTTTGTTCTTTTATGGCTTCTTCAGAAAAAAATACAAAAAAATATTTTATATCACTCAGTACAATAATGGACGCTTTTACGTCCGCAAGCGCACGTGAAAACGTCCATATTGCACCTCGTGATATAAAATTACTATTTTTTCGATTTTTGAAAATTGAAAGAATTTTTTTTTCCATAAATTATTACGAATACCAATTTATGTTACTGTATAGTATTTTTTAAATCATTTTGAATTAATTTTGACACTTTTTTTTATTGTTAACAATTTTAAAAATTAATCATTAATCGTTACGTCTGTTTATGAACAATAATAACAACAGCTCAAGAATTGTATGACTGGGCATCGAACGCAAATAGTCTACCGAATATTGCTGTCAAATTTTCACATGAGAAACATGATTTAGATGCAAAAGAAAAATTATATTTGCGATAAAATACTGCTAAGTCAATCACAGGGACGCAAATATTTCATTCAATTATTCCAATGAGCAACGGAAACGTATTGGCAAAGGAATATTCTAATTCAGGAAATAATCTTACATGTAAGATGATTACAAAAATACGTGAATAAATCAGAACTGTTGTTATGATTGTTCATTAACGAACTTTGTGATTAATTATTAATTTTAAGGACCTGTTAACAATAAAAAAGTGTCAAGATAAATTCTAAATAATGAAAAAAAAAACTAAACAGTAACAAAAATTGGTATTCATAATAATTTTAAAAAAATAATAATTTTCAAAAAAAATCAAAATATGAACTCATTTTTAAAAAGACGATTCAGAGTTTAATACTCAAACAACTTGGTCAAGAACAATTCGAATACTTTTTTTGTATTTTTTTCCGTTTTTTTTCAGTTTAAAAGAAAATTTGATATCTTGTGAACAGGTGATAAAAAAAAAATTTCAATGTTTCTCTTTTTAAACCTTATATCGATGTATTGAAAGTGATTCTGCGCGGGGCAAATTTGTCCCCCACGCGAGTTTATCGTAGTGAGCGAGTCGAGGTCCAAATTTGTCCCCTATTCTAACCGGCACCTCTATTATAACCACTTCTGAGCTCTGAAAAAGTGACCAAATTTCTAAAATAGTGAGAAAAGTGACACGATTTTAAAATAGTGAAAAATAGTGACAGACTGGCAACCCTGCTCTCAGATCGCTGATAAGCAACACAAAAGCCTCGTGCATCGTCGCCGATTGTTCTGTAAATCTTAACTTTCCGTGGGGGCGTGTTATTGCAAAAGTAGCGGCAATCGAGAGATAAAAAAAGAGACTGAGAGGGCCAATTTTCGCTTTCCGCGACTGATACGGAACGAAAAGAGGCGATACGTGACCATACAGATGTCTCCTATCGCGCGCGAGATTTTCCCTCGACGGGTGCTTTTATTTCTCGTGGAATTCGGTGAACAGTCCCCACGAGAAACCGGAATACACGGATTAATATTTATGCGGTACCAACCGCATTTCCGCGGTGAAAAGGGCGCCCCGGAAAATCCGGAAGGCTCTTCGGCAAAATTCGATTACTCTCGGCTTACAATTCCTTTTGAAGAAGCTTCGGGCGTGCCGAGAGAGCATCTTTTATCGGGTTTTCACAGCGCTGAAAGTTCCAGCGTTATTGTCATTGCCTTACTTTAACAGCGATAAGAAAATCTTTTTATTTCCGTCGCTGTAAACTCTTTTACGTTTTAGAAACGTGTCGGTGTGTCTCCGGCGAGAAGAAAATGCGGAAAAAAAGCTTTTCCCCTTATTTCATTTCGCGATACGTCGGAAATACGATAAATACAAACGGAAAAAACGAGCGATGGTTTATCGTGGCTCTCGTCGTTGCGATGTCGCGCAATAATTCCGATTTTTATATCCACCGTTTCCTTCTATTCGTGATAAATCGCAGATTCGACCGTGATGCATGAAAATTTATGAAGGAACGATAAAAACACTCTCCTTGTTACGGACATTTTTCTCATTAAGGATCAAATGTATCCGTCACTCACCTTTTCGCCGTAATTGCTTTCCTCGTAAATAATCGATACGTAACTCCAGCCCATTACGAGAACGATGTCAACCATTGCCTTGACTTGATAGTGATCGCTCGGTATCGTACGGGTGAAATACTCGAAGCGCATTTTGTTCGAAAGTTCCGGACTCGTTGAGAAAAAGGATACCTGAAGCACGAAACAAAGAACCAATTGAGATGAAGAAAAAAAGAAGAAAAATAATATCACGATGTAGTTATAGCTTCGTGATCGTAATGACGTTCGAGTTTGAAAGGCGATTGAGGAGAGTCGGATGAAGGGAGAAATAAAAATTGCACGAGAGTTTATCGCGGAAAACTTTTCTGGAACACATGTGCGCGTTCGATCTTTTTTCAATGAAACAAAAGTCAGTTCCCGAGTCCATTAAGGTAGACTACTTTAGAAGGTCAAAAAAAAAGCAAATAAGAAAAAAAAATTCTCAGCTCCTTTATCACATATGATTATAAGATTGTTATTACAAAATTGTTTTATCCTCAATTGATTTTTTATTTTCATTGTTTGAATATTTTATAGAGGGCGCCAAAGTCGAAAATGTTTTGTCCCATGGCTGACAGTTAATCTCAGGATGGCAAGTCTGAAAAAAAAAATAGAAAGGCATTTTGAAGAGGAAGGTTTCTTACACAGCAATTTACCAACATTATTGGAAAATCGATTTTAAAAAAATGGCGATGTTTGAAATAAATTGTGACTAATTTATCTTTTCATTTTTATTTCAAACATCCGCCATTTTTTTTAAATCGATTATTTATTAACGGTGGTGAATTGTTGTGTAGGAAACCTTCCTCTTTAAAATGCTTTTTTATTTTTTTGTTTCAGACTTACCAATCCTGAGATTAATTGTCGGCCATGGGACAAAACATTTTCGACTTATTTTCATTGACCATGAAAATTTAATGGTTAATGGATATTATTTTCATTTACCATTAAAATTATTTCCATTAACCATTAAATGTTAATGGTTAATGAAAATGCAATTGTATTTAAAAAAAAGTAATGCATTATTTGCAACCCTGCCCATTACAATGCAGTGTGTAATAGAAAAAATTTCCAGTACCCATTGCAATGTAATGTGTAATGGGCAAAACTTTGATTGCAATTTTGGGAATGGAAAAGTATAGATGAATAAATTATTGCAATTTTGCATTACATTTGACTTAGGACTTAGATTTTCACCTTAAATTATAAAAAGCATCTATATTATAATTCTAAAAATCTAAGTCCTAAGTCAGTAAAATGTAATGCAAAACTGCAATAATTTATTCATCTATGTTTTTCCATTCCCAAAATTGCAATCAAAGTTTTGTCCATTACACATTACATTGCAATGGGTAATGGAATTTTTTTCCATTATACGCTACATTGTAATGGGCAGGGTTGCAAATAATGCATTACTTTTTTAATGCAATTGCATTTTCATTAATCATTAACATTTAATGGAAATAATTTTCATTAACCATTAAATTTTAATGGTTAATGAAAATGCAAATGCATTAAAAAAAGTAATGCATTATTTGCAACCCTGGTCGTAATAATAGTTTTATAATTATATCTGATAAAGGAGCTGTGAAAAAAAAATTAATTTGCTTTTTTTTTTACTTTCTAAAGTAGACTAGTACCTTAATAATTAATACATTTCCAACATTATTCTCTTGGAATAGCGATATCTCTGGACTTGTTCGATTAAATTGAACGAGAAAAAAAAAAAAAAAGGAATAGAACCAGTTTGACTATCGTAAATTAATACTTCATGAAATAGACTCTCCGTATCCCAAACTAAGTTTGCAGAGGTAAGGTTTCGTATATTATCCTCAAAATGAATTTTCAGTATCGTCGTCTTGCAGACTCACCGTTGCTTCATAAACTATCGTGAAAAATTATGAGCGACGTGTATGAGTCCCAAACAGATGGGACCATTCTTGCTGTTATTTTTTACAAATAAATACAAAGATATTTTATGTTACACAACAAAATGCTTTTCCAAGAATAGAACATTACTATTTTACGAGAAGCTCAAGACGGTCCGCGGCATCGATCGTTTGAAAGGAACGTCACGTGACATTCGTATACTTTTATATGTCGACAATTGGCAAAGAAAAAGGATGGGAAATCCTTCGGCATCCTCTGATTGAATGTTAATTTTCAAATATGCGAATATCCTTCTGGTCCGATTGTCACGTTCGGACGAGGAGAAAAGTTTGCAGTTCGACTTGGTGAAAAATTTTCTCATCGAGGTGTTCACGTATTCATTTTATTCTTCGCCGAGGAGACAAACGAGAAGTGGAATTTCAATGAAAAAGGAAGCTTGGAATCGTGTTCAAGAGAGAGAGAGAGAGAGAGAGAAGTAGAGAAATGTCGCTCGTTTCGTTAGTAAAAGCCAAATCTTGTTATTGATCGGCATATATTGGGATTTTTTTTTGTTTTGACGAGAATCTTTTACCATGTTTTTGTAGAGGTGGAAAAATTCTTCTTTTGTATAAATTGAGGATATTAAGAACAATGAAACACGTTTTTCATTTGGAATTAATTCCGGGGGTGGAAATCATTTTTTTTTAAATAAAAAATGTACGAAACATCCAATTGCATAAATTCTGCAGTATTGCAAAAAATTCGGTAACTTCTAGATTTACACGAGATAAGTTCAGAATACGAGAATGTCGAGACGAGGAAAAGGCTCTTTAAATACATGGGAATGGGAAGTGCAGTGCGAGGAGAAACTTTTGAAAATGCATCTATCAATGATTGACTGGATGATCGATAATGCGCGTCGCAGCGACGATCGGTCGCACGACTTTTATCCAAGAGGTGTGTGAATATATATACGGGGCATTCCATCCCAAATCGGACAGTTTGAAAAACTTTTTTTTTATGTCCTCAAATTTTTTATATTTTTTAGTACCTGTCAAAAGAGCCTTGCTGGTAAATTTTCAGATTTTTTTGATTATTCGTTCGAAAGACCAAAAAACAGCTCTTTTTCGGTATTTCGGTCATAACTTCTTTAATAATGGTCCTAATTAAAAGTTTTAAAATTTTTTTTTAATTTTTTCATGGCTTTTTCAGAAAAAAATACAACAAAAATATTTGACGTGTTTTTAAATGAGTTTTTTGAGTTTTAAACTTTAATTCGCGTTTTTAAAAGTGAGTGTATATTTTGATTTAAAAAAAAAAATTTGTTTCAAACATCTATCTATTCAACAACTTTTAAGACTAGTCCGAACGTGGGATTTCCATAACAACTATTTTTTTTCGATTTTTGAAAATTAATTTTTTTTTTCTATAAATTATTATGAATACCAGTTTTCGTTACTCTATAGTATTTTATTCATTATTTAGAATTTATTTTGACACTTTTTTATAAAACTTTTTAAATAAAAAAAAAATCAGTTTTAAAAAATCGAAAAAAATAGCAATTATGGAAATCCCACGATCGGACTAGTCTTAAAAGTTGTTGAATAGATAGACGTTTAAAACAAAAAATTAAAAATAAAATGAAAATATACACTCACATTTAAAAACGCAATTTAAAGTTAAAAACTCAAAAAATTCATTTAAAAACACGTCAAATATTTTTGTTGTATTTTTTTCTGAAAAGGCCATAGAAAAACAAAAAATTAAAAAAAAAACTTTTAATTTCGACCATTATTAAAGAAGTTATGACCAAAATCCGAAAAAGAGCGTTTTTTTTTTGTTAATTTAATATCTTTCGAACGGGCAATCGGAAAAATCTCTAAATTTACCAGCAAGGGTTTTTTGATGGGTACTAAAAAATATAAAAAATTTGCCGCCATGAAAAAAAAAGTGTTTCAAACCGTCCGATTAGGGAAGGAATGCCCCATATATATTGTATATATATACAGGTGTGTGGTTTACTGTATCGTCTCGCAGAATGTAACACGAAATTGCTTTCTCCGTTTCGATAAATAATTCAATCTTGACACAAAGTCATTTATCACCATGAAGATCAATAATGTGTCAATTTCATTTAGTTTGATATAGAGCAAGGTTCCTTTTCCACGCGTTACACAATGAAAAAAATCATCAATGATATTTATGGTTGTTCGGGGAATCTACATATCATTATTTAAATAAGAAACCGCAATAACAATTTTGAATTTATAAAAATTTCAATTTTAATTATTTAAACTATTGTTTTAACTATTTGGTTCGGTTGATACTATTTTTTTTTAATCGGGGTTACTAAAAAATGCAAGGGTTCAGATTTTTGTTCGAAATCTCATGTTTTGATTAACCATAATTTCTTTAATTGACTGTGAGGAAATTTTCCTCATGATTGACGTTACGAAATTTTTATGACAAGCTGAGTGAGAAGATGGAGCCTTGTATTATTAGCCTTATCTTTGTTTTCTCACGCCCCCGATATTCCGGGGGGAACAAAAAATCAAACTACCCAGACTCTGGGGCCAAGTCCGTCTCAATGAAAAAGTCATTATTTCGAGAGCAGACTGCAAGAAAAAGAGAGAGAGAGAGAGAGAGAGAGAGAGAGAGAGAGAGAGAGAGAGAGAGAGGAAGGAGTAGAGATGAAGAAAACGAGCCACTATTTCCGGAAGTTTCTTGATGCGCAGTCCAACTTTCTGACGGAAATCTAAAAATAAAGTCGTCAAGTGCTTTTCATTATTTTCTTCAAAAATTTGCTTCGTTATTCACCTTTTCATTCACCATTCAGCGTTGAAAATGTTATTTTCAAAAAATATTTGTTACAACTTTTGTGAGGTTAAACTGTAAACATTTTTACATATTCGATTATTATAACATTATTTGTAATGTTTTTTGGGGGTGAAATCTTACTAATTAAGAAGATGACTTCGATGGTGAAAGATTTTTTTAGTTATTTCGCTCGAGTAACGTTTGTGAGAGAATTTCACAACGAATTTCCCTTCGACGTCGTTCTCTCGCGATCCGAAGATTTCAGAGGGATGAAAAAAGTAAATGTGAGAAGGCGAGAGAGAAAGAGCAGCTGTCAGTTGGTTAGACGATCTTCGAAAGAGAGATTTCTCGTTGAAGCTTTTTTATCTTCCCTCGGAAGATTGGCATCCGCATCGAGATTTCAGTTGGCTCTTATTATAAAGTATGGAAAGCAAAGGCAGCCATGGAATTTCTCTTTTCATAGCGAGAATCCTCATGAAGGTAACGATCCGAAGACTTAATTCTAATCTCCTCTCTCTTCAACGTTCCAACGTCTTTTGTTCTCCACGAAGAAAAGTTTCGGCGCTCGTTGAATTTGCGCTTCTCCCTCGTGATAAATTATAATAAGGGGAGGAAAAAAAAATAATCCCACGTTCAAATCCAAATGCGAGCAAACAAAAAAATACACGCGCGACTTTGTGGCAAACAGAGAGAAAATCTTGTAAAACAAAGGGGTCGCCTTGCCCGAGGCACAAAACCCACGTGCATCAATGTTGTACGAGCGCTAAAACCACGTCACGTATATTCTGCTGGTGAACATATGAAAAAAAGGTACGAAGCAAAAGAAAAAAACGTGTGAAAAACTTGCGGACAAGGATTTTTTTGTTTTCACGTCCTTCCATTTAGTTTCACACTCCCGCGAACGTGGCGAATGTTTTTCCTTTTGCCTCGTCCCATCACTCTCTAATCCCGGATCAAAATGAGAATGGACGGTGTGTAAAGAAAAAGAAAAACCATCCAGGTACATTTTTTTTTTCTCGAGAAGCTTGACTCTGAAACGCTGATACTTACAAATTCTCTTAATCTCAAAGAGTCGAGACAGTTTAAGGACGAGGAAAAAGTATGATCCTGCCTAAAAATTGATAGACTCAAAGGGGTATTCTGGTCAAGAATTTTGGAAAAATCAATTTTTTTTTGCATATTATAACCGAGCTGGGCAGTACTTGAAAATACTCGGTACTTGCAAGTACTTGAAGTACAGTACTTGCAAGTACAAAGTATTAAAAAAATACTTCAAGTATCGACTTACATTTTTCAAGTACTTCCTGTACTTGAACATTTCAAGTACTTCCTGTACTTGAACATTTCAAGTACTTTTCTGTACTTGAAGTACTTTTTTCAAGTGCAAGTATCAAGTATTTTTGAATGTGTGCTGATGGTTGCATATACAAAGCGGTTGACTATGGGTCATTCCATGTCGAATCGACCAATATTTGGAATCGACCCCTTTCAATTTCGATGAAATTCGGTCAGAAGTTTTCTTTCATCATAAAGCGAAGTTCTAACAAAGGAAAAAAATTAAATTTTTTTTTCGAAAATTCAAAATTTCACCACTTTTTCAAGTTTATTTTTTTAATATTTCGAAAACTATTATAGTTACGAAAAAATCGTTCTGGGTTCGTCTTCAACAGTACACTTGGGGCTACGCATTTTTTTTTTGAAAAATGATGAATTTGGAGAATTTTGAATTTTTCAAAATCGTGAAAATCCACGATCAACATTAAATTTTTGGTTTTATTTTTTTTATATAACACCGTGTACTGATATTAAAAGATCCTGAAATTTTCAGAAATGTGTTTTATTTTGATTCAAAAATATGAATTTTTGAATTTTGGTAAAACTTTTTTTTTTACCTGTAAGATAAGTGAAGTTGATCAATTATGTAATTTTGACTGTTCAAAATTACAAAATTACATGATTGCTCAACTAAAAAAAAATCATATTTTCGAAACAAAAAAAAACCTTTCTGAGAATTTCAGGATCTTTTAAATTCAGTACAAGGTATTATATTTAAAAAAATGAACAAAAAATTTGATGTTAAATGTGGTTTTTCACGATTTTCATAAAATTCAAAATTCTCCAAATTCATTATTTTTCAAAAAATTTTGTCGGAATATTTTTTTTTTCGTAGCCTCAAGTATACTCTTCAAGACGAAACAAACGATTTTTCATAACTATCATAGTTTGCAAGATATTTAGAAAAGAATGTTAAAAATGGTTAAATTTTGAATTTTGCATAACTTTTGAAACAAAAATAATTAATTTATTTTCCTTGGTAGAACTTGGTTTCACGATAAAACAAAACTTCTGACTAAATTTCATCGAAATTGAAAGTGGTCGATTCCAACTCTTGATCGATTTGACATGGAATGACCCAAGTACCAGAATATACGAGACGTACCCGAAAACTTGAAAAGTACTTGATACTTGGTACTTGATTTTTTCAAGTACTTGTACTTCAAGTACCACCGGTACTTTGTACTTGATACTTGAAGTACTTTCAAGTACTTTGCCCAACTCTGTATTATAATTTATTAAATGTTCATTTCTTTCTCGTAATTTTTTTTGTTCATTGTCAAAATATTAATAAATATATTGTACAAAAAATAATGGTACAAATATTTTCGGTTTTTTTTTATCGAGCTCGATAAAACGTATGTCTCTGGATCAGAATACCCCTTAATTTTTCTGAAAAACCCCGGGACTCGGTTAATTTAATCGAGCCTCTGTTTTGACCATCGATTTCTGGTGAATTCTCATTCAATTCGGGCTCAAGTTATGTATTTATCACCGTTGCGAAAATTATCGTAGAAATATGAAATTTCTGCTCGTTCGATCGTCCAATTTCCACACATGTTTGTAATATATTGTTGTCCTTTTTGGGAATGTTCTTCAACCCTCATAATTCTCCCCAAAGTTCAAACCCTCGTTCGCCATTCTTGAAATTTCCTGCGTCACTCGACGGTCGGTTTTCGCATAACGGAAGAGTCAGTGGTTTCACGAGAGGGTAAAAGACGGAGGGTTGAGGGTTAAAAGCCACAGGGATGCGTATATACTCTGTTCGAGACGCGGCAGAATTTCTCCCCATCGCCTTTCTTCGGAACAATCACCATCCTCGTATCTCGTTCCTTTCTCTCCGGCTCTCCTTTTCTCGCTTTACATCTGACTTTCATCCGTTGCGGTTCACCCAATTGAGGTGGTTTCTGGTATATGGACGAATATGTTATATACATGGTCCATCACCTTGGCAATGCCAAATCGTCTAACTTTTATCCGGCTGAAATCGTGAAAGTCCAGAAGGAGTTTGGTTTTCGTTCCTCGATTCTACGGTTCGATGTAGGGGCAAAATGGACACCATAATAAGATAACGGATCTACGATACTTCAACGATTACATTGTTCTTTAAATGTAAATTTTGTCTTTTTTCCAATAATTCAAGTAAACGAGGAAAAACGTTGGAAAAAGGATTTCCTCGTTTAGTAAAAGTGGGTTTCTATAATACTATTAGTATAGTTGTTGTTTTCTTTTAATGCGATGAGAAGAATAAATTAAAAAAAAATTTCAACCCTTGATAAGAAATTGTCATGAAAATATCAAATCTAGATATGATTTTAAGCGGGTGAATTTATTTGGGTATATTAACGCCAATTATAGTGACGATTCCCTTATGTTTAAATGTTCAACATTTGTAATGTTTTTAAATAATTTTGGATGGTCTCCGTTTACTCTCCAGTGTAAAAAAATTCTCGTACAGCTTATGCGAACCAACCCTCCATTTTTTTTCAATTATAATTATTTCATGGATTTGCATCCCATGATACGATATAAATAGTCGAAATCGTAGTAGAAGAGCAACGGATAGCGCAATATGACATTTTTTCTAAACCAAGAAAGCCTCAAGTATTTTTCAAATGAAAAAGTTCAAAGAAGTGTTTGAGAAAACATGCTTTTACTTCAAGAATTCAGATCCGCGATCCCTGGCGCAAAGAGTTTTTTTTTTCTAATCTAAACCGGAAATATATGAGGTATTCCTCGTCAAAGCAGCCACCCCATTTTTTGAAATCGCCAAGAATCGCAAACAAATTTTTAGAAAGTAGTTCCAACTATCAAGAAAATTTGTGATTTTTTTCAGATTTTTAAATTACATTTTTTAGCCGGAAAAGAATGCAAAAAATTTGTTTGTCCCATTTTGTAACTCGAAAATTATTTATCGTATGAAAAAAAATGTAGAACATAAAATTTAGGATTTTCAACGTGCTTTTAAATTTTTTACAAACTCCTCCGAAAGCTCCTATATGCCATTTTCGGAGCAAATAATGTTTTGATATTTTTTTTCTCAGAATTGACATCTTCGATTCGTCTGTAGTTTTAACAGTTTTTTACTCGATATATTTACAGACTATAACAAAATTGGCGTAGTGAAGAATTCATTATTTCAAATGCATTTTTTTGATACAATCTATCATTGTAGAGTGATTTAACGAAATAGTGTAGATATTGATATTTTATCATTATTGATCGTAGACAGGGAAAAATATCAAAATGATCTCGTTTTGATACTGCGAAGAAGATTCCAGGAACAAAGCAGTATCATTGCTTCATTCCCAAAAATCATGCCCAAATCGAACTAAAAAAGTACTCATTGGCCATAAAAACGTCGGTGTATCCAAAAAGGGTAAATTAATTCTTTTTTGCAATCGAGAGACGCGAATAGCCTTTTACTTTAATTTGAATAGACTTTATCGGTGTACATGGGTCCATTGATAAAGTTTATTAAAATGTACAAAAAGATATTTAAAAAAATAAAAATGAAAAAAGTTAAGAAAATTGAAAAAGTACAAAAAATAAACAAAAATGCGGGCTTTAGAAAATATCTGTAGATAGTCTCAACCCTGTTAATGCACAGAGAAATTTGTGTATTCATTTGGGATGAAAAACGCATGGGAAGAAATGGATTCTCCACTGAGCCAATTTTTTTATAGTCTGTAAATATATCGAGTGAAAAACTGTTAAAACTACAGACAAATAGAAGATGTCAATTCTGAGAAAAAAAATATCAAAACATTATTTGCTCCGAAAATGGCATATAAAGCTTTCGGAGGAGTTCGTCAAAAATTTGAGTGAAAAGTACGTTGAAAATCCTAAATTTAATGTTGTACTTTTTTTTTCGTACGATGAATAATTTTCGAGTTACGAAATGGAACAAGAAATTTGTTTGTATTTTTTTCTGGCTAAAATATGTAATATAAAAATCTGAAAAAAATCACGAATTTTCTTGACAGTTAGAACTACTTTATAAAAATTTGTATGCGATTTTTGGTGATTTCAAAAAATGGGGTGGCCGACTTGACGTGGAATGCCTCATATATATGAGGCTGGAGACACTTGCGAAAGAAATCTCCAGGACCACAAATGTTTATGCATCCAGGGCTTTTCCATGTATATCCAGCGACGTACGATATTTGCATTATCATAGGGGAGAGAGTCAGAGAGTTTCATCAGCAATAATACTGGCAAAATACAATACAAACGAGATCTATTCTCTGTATACATTTGTGTGTCATTCAATCTATTACAATGGCACGGGCCAAGTGAAGTGACGCCTTTATCGATCGAGGAATCAAGATTCACGATCCTGTCGGTGGGCCTGTTATCAGTGGCAGCTTAAACGTTTATATATCCCCACAAACACCCTCTAAAGATATATATCTTGAAGACTGAATGTATAATAGATCCTTCGCCCGTATATATTTTCATACATACAAACACTGCTGGCCAAAAGTTTGGAAACACTCGCCCCAATTCCACGTAGCACAAAAAGTTTTACTGCTTTTTTAAAAATGAAGATATCTTGATTCGCCAAGCGGCGTTTTACGGGGGACATATTCAGCTTCATTTTGGTTTTTCGAAAAAAATTTTGCGATTTTTTTTTGAACCCGGGACGCTCTTTGAAACATGGTCGTTTTTCGGCTTTTTTTGGCATTGTAATTTTGGCGCACGACCCATGCAATTTTTTTTCGACTGTTTTTTGCATGAAAAACTCGTGGCGAGGAGTATTAGCTTCAATTTCGTTTTTAAAAAAGTTTCGTACGATTTTTTTTTCGCAAAAAAACAACGATATTTATAAAATGTAGCCTAACTCTAAAACTACTGGGTTTTCGTGAAATCACTAATAATAAGAGGGTAAAGAGTTGCATACAATTCTTCTGGATTCAATGAAATTTTTTCAGATTTATTTTCGAAATTTTTTTTTTTTTCCAATTTTTCTTGTAAACGAGTAATTTTTTTTATCTTAAACCATTGGGTCTCTTACCTCATCTACAGGGTTTTTTCATCGAAAAACCTCATCTACGTGGCTTTTTCATCGAAAAACTCGTGTAGATGAGGTAAGAGACTCGATTGTTTAAGATACAAAAAAATCTCGTTGACAGAAAAATTAAAAAAAAATTGGAAGAAATTTCTAAAAAAAATGCAGCAAATCCAGAATGATTGTATGCAACTTTTTACGCTCTTAGTGATTTCGCAAAAACCCAGTAGTTGTAGAGTTAGGCTACATTTTATAAATCAGGTCGTTTTTTACGAAAAATTTAATATTTTTGCGAAAAAAAATCGTACGAAACTTTTTCAAAAACGAAATTGAAACTGATACTCCTCGCCACAAGTTTTTCATGCAAAAAAACAGTCGAAATTTTTTTTATGGGTCGTGCGCCAAAATTACAATGCTAAAAAAAAAGCCGAAAAACGACCATGTTTCAAAGGGCGTACTGGGTTAAAAAAAATCGCAATTGTTGTTTGGAAAAAGCGAAATGAAGCTGAATATGTCCCTTTTGAAACGCCGCTTGGCGAATCAAAATATCTTCATTTTTAAAAGAGCAGTGAAACTTTTTGTGCGACGTGGAATCGGAGCGAGTGTTTCCAAACTTTTAGCCGCTAGTGTACATATATATAAATATATATATATATATTTGTCACACATCGTTGCACTTTATAGCGCTATTATATCGTGTTGGTATTCAGTGGTTCACTGCATTCACCGCTTACAACTTGCCTTTTTATGCGTTCTATCTATATGTCACTCGGACGAAAAATGTAGTTTTTCCTTGTATCTACAACACATTTTCGTTATGGAGGTTTATGACGCCCATGAAAGTCGTGAAAGTTGCTCGGTAAAATGTCTCGGTTATTTGCGAGCCAAATGACACAAAAAGTGTCATTTGGTCAAAACGTCAAACAGGTTGAAACTTTTCAGACTCTTTTGGAAGAATTCGAAGGAATCGGACAAATTCGAAAAATCGATCGAACGTTGGTGCTTCAAATTTTTCTTCAAATCCTTCTTGAATCCGCTCGCGTTTGGTCCCAAAAATCGTGTTCCAGAGAGCTCCCTGAATTACTCCCTGAATAACTTTTGTGTGACGGGCCGAGAACGAAACGACGTTATCGCCTGGATAAAATGAAACACAGCTGGTGTAAGACCGCAAATCGATGACGAAGTGAGCGTCGATGATTGTCGGGGATGGGAAGACGATGAGATTCCATCTGCACACTTCTGCGAAACTAAATTGAAGCTGATGCTGCGCCTCGTCATTGCACACAAATTCTACTCCGTTGAAAATTTCTTCATCGCAGTTACTTTTCAGAAAACATAGATAAGGGAGACATAGACAAGGAACCATAGACAAGCGGTCTATTTTTCTCCCTTATTTCTCAATTTTGGCCAACATCGAATTTATTCATCAAAATCGCTGTAACTTTTTTGTAGCTGAAATTCCAACGTGGAATTTAACTCATTCTCTTTGGAATCATCAAAGCTTTAATTTTGGGCACATTTTCTTCTATTAAAAACGTTTTTTCTTTTCAATTGAATACTTTTTATTTTTTTTTATTTTTCATCACAATTATAGTATTTTTATTTCGTTATTTTGGAAACTATAAGAGATTTCTTGCGTTGAAAATCCATTGGTTGAATATTCGTATGAATTACACCAAGAAACAGGAAGAGAGAAAAAACCTCACGGTACTCACCATTCTCGTTTCGACGATGCAGCGTAGACCTGAACTTTTATCGTTTTTCTTTTTCTCTCTGAATTTACGAGGCTTTTCGCATTCTCGTGTATTTTTTTTCCATCCTCGACTCGGAGATATGTATACAAAAGTCATATGCTCTCTGCTCTTTTGAGACCATGGCATTCTCCTTGCTCTTGTCTAAGCGGCGCGTCCTCGTTAAATAATTTTTTTAATTTGTTGAAGCCATTTTTTCTCTTCCTATCAACAAAATAAAAAAGAAAAGAACGAGGCCTTGTTTAAACACAACGCACTGTGCATGACAAATGAATTTATCTCATTAATAAATTCAATCTCTCAAATTTTTTAATAATTTGAATTTTGTTGTTTTCGTAAATCGTTCCAATTTTGTATTATAGTGCGGTATTTCAAAAGGCTTCAATCAGACAAAAATTCCAGGCCATTGTCGCATCGTTGAACAAAAAAGGAAAATAAAGTGAAAAAATTATGACGTTTCAATTTTTTTTCTTCGGAACAAACCGTTACAATTTTGAATCAGCAGTCATCGATTGAAGTAGTAAGCAATATTTTAATGGAAAATCTTTCAAAGAATATGATGAGTCCTGAATCATCGAATCCGGACAAAAATTGCGGTTATTTAAAGACAAAACTAAATAATTAACACCTCATTGAGTTTTGCTATGATATAAAAAAATTGGTATTGCACCTCGTTTTGAGGTTAGAATTTTTCTCAATATCGCGAAGAAAAATACAAACAGCTTTCACTTTTCTTCTTACCTTTTATCATATTCACGGGATCAATTGCGCATCTGGATAAACACTGCAGCTGCACTTTGTTAATTTTTAAAGTCTTTTATTCGCGAGAAATAAAAATTCACGAAGAAAAGGTGCGAGACGCGTCACTCTGTTGTCGCCATTGTGTAGTCAAAATTTTCGGAAAGACGCGGATTTGATAGTCGCGATGTTCGATAACTGGTTTGTTCAACGTCACATAGTTAATTAGAGCACTGAAAAACAGGTAATATCGGAAAATAATGAGTCGAAAATACAACGAAACTTGTCAAACATGAACCGGTGAACTAAAGCCGGCCGGCGTCAGCCGTTCACTGACGTGAGAGCAGCGCGCCCGCGCGCGCGCACGATCGAGTCGATGAGTAGAGCAAAATACTGCATCGCAGCGCGATCTGTCGGACTGAGACGTAACTTTCATCATACAGGTCAGCAGCTGTTGTGACGTCATTATATAGGTCAGTGGGTCAGCAGCTGTTGTGACGCGAGACGTGCTCGAGACTAGGTCATGATTATTCCCGGAAAAAATTCCTCCGTATATGGCACGAAGCTTCTAGGAAATTCTATGTAGTGACGTACTGACTGATCGAGGGAATTCCCTCAAAGGGGTGCGATAATTGCAGTAAAAAAGAATGAGATAATGAACAGCGATAACTCCCGCGTTTTTTATCGTAGAGACTTCTTTCAGGTGTAATTTTTTTCGTTTTCAAATTTTAAAGGTGTTTTTTTTTAGTTTTATTTTTTTTGAAATTCTTAAGGGGGTACGCACAAAAGAAATTTTTGGACAGCCATAACTCCCGTGTTTTTGATCGTAGAGACTTCTTTCAGGCGTCATTTTCTCCGTTTTCAAATTTTAAAGATGTTTTTTTTTAGTTTTATTTTTTTAAAAACTCTTAAAGGGGGTACGCACAAAAGCGATTTTTGGACAGCCATAACTCCCGTGTTTTTGATCGTAGAGACTTATTTCAGGCGTCATTTTTTTAGTTTTCAAATTCTCAAGGTGTTTTTTTTTAGATTTATTTTTTTCGAAACTCTTAAGGGTGTACGCACAAAAGAAAGTTTTGGACAGCCATAACTCCCGTGTTTTTGATCGTAGAGACTTCTTTCAGGCGTCATTTTCTCCGTTTTCAAATTTTAAAGGTGTTTTTTTTAGTTTTATTTTTTCGAAACTCTTAAGGGGGTACGCACAAAAGCAATTTTTGGACAGCCATAACTCCCGTGTTTTTGATCGTAGAGACTTTTTTCATGCGTCATTTTTTTCGTTTTCAAATTCTGAAGGTGTTTTTTCAGTTTTATTTTTTTTTGAAATTCTTAAGGGGGTATGCAGGAAAAAAAATTTTGGACAGCCATAACTTCCGTGCTTTTGATCGTAGAGACTTCTTTCAGGCGTCATTTTCTTCGTTTTCAAATTCTGTAGGTGTCTTTTTTCTTTTATTTTTTTCAAAACCTTTAAGGGGGTACGCAGAAGAAACAAATTTGGATAGCCATAACTCCCGTGTTTGTGATCGTAGGGCCTTCTCTCAGGCGTTATTTTCTTCGTTTTCAAATTCTAGGGTTTTTTTTTAAGTTTTTTTTTTTTTTTGAAATTCTTAAGGGGGTATGCAGAAAAGAATTTTTTGGACACCCATAACTCCCGTGTTTTTGATCGTAGAGACTTATTTCAGGCGTCATTTTGTTCGTTTTCAAATTCTAAAGGTGTTTTTTTAGTTTTATTTTTTTTCGAAATTCTTAAGGGGGTACCCAGAAAAGAAATTGTTTGGACAGCCATAGCTCCTGTGTTTTTGATCGTAGAGAATTTTCAATTTCGGGTGACGCTTGTACGTCAATCAACTTTCATACTATTTTATCCTCCACCGTCCACCAAATACACATCTATAAAAATCCCACCGAAAAATAAATTCAGCCATTTGTTAGGAAAATGAACTAAAATAAATTATGGTCAACTATAAATTAATGGTAAAGAAAATTGTAAAAATAGAAGTTAATTCTTTCTTTAAAGTTAAAATCGATTTAATTGTCGGTGTGACATTTCTAGTTGGGAGTGACTGCAAAATTTAGGGCTTTGAATTAACACAAAGATGGCAAACAACCTTGTTGTACGTTTCTCGAGAGAGAAGAATTCTCCTTGAGACTTTGGATTGTGAATGAGCTAATCGCAAGTAGACGCTGGATTCTGAATTGTTCTGTTCCAAGTGACCGGAAATATGAATGCGTTGGCTGAGACTGTCAAAGCTTTTGTTCCGAATGTTCGTCAAGGCTTGAGCATCCTGGCGAACGCGCGCATCCCTTGTTCACATTCTCGACGGATCAGCCCGCTTATCAACCACGGTAACAATGGGAACAGGATACAAGGCTATACAGTCGCGTATAGCGAATGGCAACCACGCTGAGATCCAATATATTGTCGCGCAAACAGCCTCCGCCGATCGCATCAGGACCTGACGGATGCACGTCCAAATCGATCTCATCACGCTCCTCTGTATCTCTATATACCCTCCATTCGTGGAAAGGGAAATGGTTTTATGGATTCAATCGCTCGATGCTTAAACTTTCAATTGACAATGAAAGAAAAAAACGAGTGCCAACTCCTATCCTTGAATTTTTTTTTCAAGAACCTTGAAATTAGGTACTCATTAATAAAAAATCTGGCTAAAATGTTCAACTAAATACAATAAGAAAATTATGCAAATTACATAAAATCGAAAATTAAAGGATCCCTCATTGTCCTTAAAAAGAGAAAGTTCCGTTGAACGTCATTTTTCTGATTTGAAGTAAAAAAATATGTTTTCAATTATTCTTATTAATTGTTATTATTAATTATGGATTGTCATTTATTTACTTTATATTTATTATTATTATTATTATTATTATTATTATTAATTTAACGTCATTTTATCTCATTTGAAGTAAAAAAATAGTGTTTCCAATTATTATTATCAATAATTGTTGATTGTTATTTATTTATTCAAAGTAACGGGTCTTTAAAAAGTCAATGAAATCCGTTTTTCCACGAGGAGTGGAAAAAATAGCCTTGGGGTAGCAGTTGGGTCGGAGCTTTTACCCGGAGGTTTATAGAGATCGAAGAAAAACTTTACTGAGGTATGGAAAATTGAAAAAAAATAAAAATTTCCAATTTTAGCCGCCACAAAATTTTATATACCGGCTCACGAGCGTACGTAAACCATACCTGCAGATATACATCCCCCCTTTCTTCTATCCGCATTGTGCTTTCGAGAGATTTGTGATTTTGGTGCGAGTCTCGTTTCGGTCTCGTTACTAAAAGTTTTGCATAGAAATCTCTATCGTTCTCTCAAGATTCTTGCGATGGGAAGAGGGGGCTCCATACTTTCCCAGTTAAGCCACAGAAGTGCCCTGACTCCAGTTTTCCTCCTCCCATCGGAGCATTTTACCTAGATTCGACTTGGCTGATGCCTTTCGTGAAAATTGAAGAAAAAAAAAGGAAGAAAAAATCTTCCGAGAGTCGTCGCAGTCGTGAAGTTTCCGGCGTTCGTTTTTATTATAACCCAGGGCTCACATAGACTCTCTGCACTTTTATTCATTCGCCATATTTTCTGTACTCGTTTCTCCTATCTCTATATGCAAGAGCATTGCGGTCGGAGTACTTGAAGAAAATGTTCCTCACTTATCCAACGTCTTTTGGTCCTCACTGTACGAGAAGAAAGGATAAATGTGTACGTGGAAGAAGATCCAAGCTCTTCCATCTACCGTCAATCTCTCCAATGCCATTGTGGACATTTTCTTTTCTTTTTTCAGTCTCTCCAGAGCGTTAATTCCCGAGGAATTTCATTCTCTGACCAAAGTACATGCTTGAGGATTCTTTGTAATGGCGAGGAAACCGCTCAAAGTATCGACACTCTTGCGCGAAGCGTATACAAAAAGAAAAAACCGTCGAAGAAATTCGTCAAATAAAAATGTACATTTCAATGCAGATATATATGCATTGTGTATGGGGCATTCCGGCCCAAATCGACCACTTTAGAACCCGACCCTTTTCGATTTCGCTGAAACTTTTTTATCTTTTTTTACCCTATCAAAAACATTTTTCAGAATTTGTTCAAATTTTTACACCCAGGTGATAAAAAGTTATAAATTTTTCAAAAAAATTGGCTTTTTATTTTTCAAATAGCTCTAACTTTTTCAAAATTTGACGTATCGGGACGATTTATTTCAAAATTTTTGTTTTTTAATGTACTTTTTGAAAAAAAATACAAAAAAATTATAAAAACCCATCTTCATCGTTTTTTTTTTGGATTTTCGGAAAAAATTGAAAATTTCTCGCCGATTACCATTTTTTCTTTTTTTTTCTTTTTATTTTATCAAACTTTGACATTTTCTGCAAATCGTCAAATTTTTTCAAAGTGGTGTTTTGTCGATTTCTATTTGTTTTTCCAATTGAAAAAAAAAACTTTTTTCCAACAAGCCTTATTTCTCGGAACACCATTCTGCAAATTTTTGAGGGTGTTCAGAGGACTTCCAAACATGAAAAAAAATGAAAACAAAAATTTCTCGATGATTACCATTTTCAATTTTTGTTTTTGATTTTTTTTTCAAATTTGGAAGTCCTCTGAACATCCTCAAAAATTTGCAGAATGGTGTTATGAGAAATAAGGCTAGTTGAAAGAAAGTTTTTTTTTTCAATTGGAAAAAAAAAAATAGAAATCGAAAAAACACTACTCTGAAAAAATTCGAGGATTTGCAGAAAATGTCAAAGTTTGATATAATAAAAATAAAAAAAATAAAAAACGGTAATCATCGAGAAATTTCCGATTTTTTCCGAAAATCTGAAAAAAACGATGAAGATGGGTTTTTATGATTTTTTTTATATTTTTTTTCAAAAAGTACATTAAAAAACAAAAATTTTGAAAAAAAAATCGTCCCGATACGTCAAAGTTTGAAAAAGTTATAGCTATTTGAAAAGTGAAAAGCAAATTTTTTAAAAAAATTTATAACTTTTTATCGGCTGGGTGTAAAAATTTGAAAAAATTCTGAAATTTTTTTTCGATAGGGTAAAAAAAAAAATAAAAAAGTTTCAGCCAAATCGAAAAGGGTCGAGTTCTAAAGTGGTCGATTTGGCGTGGAATGCTCCGTATACATTCCAGTCTTTGAGGCTCTCAATGGGATACACCGTAGCAGTTTTATTGGCGTGTTGCAGGATAAAAAGGTTGAGAAAGGACGAGGATTCAGCGTGGAAAAAAACTTTTGCAATCAGGTACCTTGGGACGGGGTGGCAAAAATAAAAAAAAACAAGAGAAACATTTTATCTGTGTTGGGTAGAGGAAACGAAAGAGGAATGTTTACGTGTCGATGAGTCGTTGAGAGGATGGGTCGGATATCAAGGGCCGAACGGATCGGTGAGTCTGTTCATTTTGCCCGTGTATGCAACGGATCTGCAATTTTTGTTTTACCAGCGTGGGCTTGTGTTTCCCAAACACCCTCGGTGTCTCTCTGATAGGTTTTTTTTTGCCGCATGAGAGAACAGGAGAAAGATGAAACGCCCACGTCCTTTTTGCTGAGAAAGCGGAGGACCTAAGTGCCTGCGATAGGAAAGCTAAATTTTTGCAGGTGCTCGATTCAAATCCCCCAATGAATGGACCGATGCAGAAATAGATTGGGAGACGCAGAATTGCTAATTGAATTGTTTTACGGTCGATAATTAATTACGAAATATTCAGGGGAAATATTATGTTGGTCAAAAACAGTCGTAGACGTATGAGGCACTTATTTTTTGTTCTTGGCTTATATTCTTGCCGGAATATACTGACAAGGGGTGTATTTTAAAAAGGTTGAACATCCATCCGATGATAAATCACAATAAGAGAGACAGCGAGAAAATTCCCGCTGGATACTCGTAGAGTGCGTCAGTTACAGTCGTTCATTTTGCAAATTTTTTCTTCACCGCTTCTCGTTTTGCGTAACATTTTTCTTGCCGTTCCTTGTCTCGTTTCGGAGACACCGTCTTTGTAATAACAGCATCCAGCATCTTGAGAAATGTTTGTAGTTCTTCGTTCTCTTTTCTCCTAGACGCTATAAATCAAGGTAAAATGGTTTTTCTCTCTTTTTTTTTCCTCATAGAAAAGTATCTTTTGATTCTTCGCAATCTTGAACTTTCCAACGGCGCAATTTGTTGTTGAGAAATTTTATTTCCACTATCAAATGACAAGAATTTGCAGTTAAAATTGAATAATATAAATAACAATTTATCGTTACTTTGTACGATAAAAAAATTGACATTTTTTGCCTCCAATCTGCAGGAATATTCATCCCTTCGATATTCGTTTAACAAATATGAAATAGCACAAACGAGAACGTGAGAGATTGGCAAAAGTTTCGAGGGTCGTTATTAAATATAGATATGCGAAGAGCAAAACTTCCGTCGAAAGTTGATCGTTCGAAAATATCCGAGTATGCGAGGGAGGGTAGTTTTTTTTGCAAGCTTTCGTCGCGCAAGGATCTATTCGAGTCACGTAGAAGCGGAATGGAGGGTGGTTGTTAGGGTAAAATGTTTTTAAAGACCCCCTCGGGGTCTTCTCGATTCAATGAAAATAAATACTCCCGCATTGACCCGTACATGCCAAAGAAAATATTTGCCGTTTGCGAATGAAAAGTTTTTCTTTCAGCGCACCTTCAAACGATTTTTTGTTCTCGTTGCTCGATCGGTCAACGAGTCGTCGAGAGTTACGTGTTTCGTAACTTTCACGCAACGACCTTCAGCTTGTCGGTGAAAGCTGCTAGGGAGTTTATTTTCACGGACTATTTCGAACGGAAAAGCTACAAAGTTGAGCGTATACCGAAGTCCCTTAAAAATGAGTCTCGAGGAAAAATCATTTTTCTCTCTTCTCCTTGAGATTCAAAATAAATGGCTTTTCCTCGGAACGTATTCGGGAGAGTATCTTGCAAATACGTTTTTGTGATTCTGAAATATGTTGAAAAATGTAAATCGCCCAGTTTTCTATTTCCTTAAGTTTCAACGATAAAACAGAGGTCTCGAGTTTTTGCCATGCCTAAAACGATGAAGACTAATGTGCGTGGGTGTGTTAACGAAGAGGTTTGATTTCAGGGTGCGGGCACAGGGAAGAAAACGAAATACCAAATTTACGGATGAATATACGAATAGTTTCTACGGGGGATGCCAAAAACCTCCATGGTGCAAACATTAAGGCGCATGAACACCATGTTGACGTTTTCTGCTTTTCCCGAGAACCGTGATTAATGACGAGGAGATGAGGTTTCCCGTGTAGCTGAGAGGGATGAGAAATATACATGCGCAAGATCCCTCGTGTTGGGATGATTTACATCGCTGCTACCGAGGCTCGTTGCCCATCACCGTAGATACGCACAGAGAGCAGTTCATCATAAAATACAGGCCGCACAGTATTACGAGACTCTGATATACAAGTATGATCCTTTTCATCTGGAAGTAACGAAAAATAATTATTAAAAATACAGCTGATAACATTTCGTTAAATTAAATTATTAAACCAAAATAAATTCAAATTTTTGTATGTCACGCTTCATTGAAAATAATTTTCAATAGCGCTCTTGGAATTTCTATTAAATTATATTTTTTATTATTTTTATTATGTTATATCATTTTATATATGGGTCATTCCATGTCAAATCGACCAATAGCTGGAATCGACCCCTTTCAATTTCGATGAAATTTTGTCAGAAGTTATCTCTTATCATATCACGAAGTTCTACCAGATGAGGAAAAAAATTGATTTTTTTTTCGTACGTTTTGCAAAATTCACAATTCCACCATTTCTGAATTTTTTCAAGTTTTTTTTTTTAATATCTCGAAAACTATTATAGTTACGAAAAAATCGTGCTGGGTTCGTCCTAAAGAGTATACTTGGGGCTACGAAAAAAAAATATTCCGGAAAAAAATTTGAAAAATTTGGAATTTGGAGAATTTTTAATTTTTAAAAATCGTGAAAATCCACAATCAACATTAAATTTTTGGTTCAGATTTTTTAATATAATACCTTGTACTGATCTTCAAAGATCTAGAAATTTTCAGAAAGGTGTTTTTTTTTTCAAAAATACGAATTCTTGAACTTTGGTAAAGAATATTTTTTTGTTTATCTCTAAGTTCAGTAAAGTTTGCAAACATGTAATTTTGTAATTTTGAGCAGTAAAATTAGCGTCTTTGCTAGGCGGGGAATTGAACGCTACACGCCATACACGCGAGTTAGGAGGGCGCGGTGTCTTTTATAAGCGCGGAATCAAATGCTACACGCCATACAGGCGAGTGAGAATTGAGCGGCGCCTTGGTAGGCGCGCAATTGAACGCTACCCGCCATACACGCGAGTTAGGATGGCGCGGCGTCTTTTCTAGGTGCGGAACGAACGCTACACGCCATACACGCGAGTAAAGATTGAGCGGCGCCTTACTAGGCGCGGAATTAAACGCTACCCGCCATACACGCGAGTTAGGATGACGCGGCGTCTTTGCTAGGCGCGGAACAACGCTACACGCCATACACTCGAGTAAGGATGGCGCGGCGTCTTTGCTAGGCGCGGAATCGAACGCTACACGCCGTACACGCGAGTTAGCATGGCTGTAAATCGTCGATTGTGAGTAAAAGGAAAAAATCACAATTTCAAGACTCTTCAGGTTTGCAGGTTGTCATTTTTTTCCCTTCCTCTCGAGTACCCGGTAGATGCGTTCATAAATAGAGTTTTCGACGAGCGAGTGGAACACTCGAAAAGAGTCGAGAGGGATAGGCGCATAGTTCCGTGGTTCAGCCTACAATGCAAAGTAAAACTCGAAGCGAGATTCTGGACTGGATTATTCTCGGATGAAAATCGCGCTGACTCCGTGATGTGCATATAATAAATATATGTACAGAAAAGGGGAGCTCGGAGAAAGATGGTTTACCCTTGGAATTGAATACAAATTGGACTTTGCGAGATTAGATTTAAATATAGAATGAGAGAATAGTGAGCCGTATATCTTGGCGAACAAAAAATAGGGCTTACAAAAGGGAATCAAATCCCATTTTCCTAGAATCATACCTATTTGAGTCCCTATGAAAACTTTTAATGTTAATTGTTCAATAAATAGCTTCTTAATCGTCGTGAAATTTTTACACGACCTCCTCAATACTTTATGTAAAAACATATTAAATTTTCAGAATTCTATCATCATTACTTCAACCTCCTTAAGGGTTAAAATGAAAAATGATGAGAAAATTCTGAAAATTTGGTATGTTTTTGTATGAAGTATTCAAGAGGTCGTGTAAAAATTTCACGACGATTAGGAAGTTCGTTATTAAAATATTAACATTTTGTTAGGAATTTTTTTTTAAACAAATAAAAAACTATTTATCAACAAACTTCGTTTTGTTTCCGTTGCTTTCAATATAGTGTAGATATTAAAAAAAATTAGAGATAAAAAAAAACTTATCGCAAAGTTATATCAGTTTCGATAAGACTACATTTAATTTAATTTAATTTGTTAATGTTAATTGTTCGATAACGAGCTTCCTAATCGTCGTGAAATTTTTACACGATCTCTTAAATAATTCATCCAAAAACATACCAAATTTTCAGAATTTTCTCATTGGTTGCGATTTGGGACTCAACATCCTTAAGGATTAAGAAAAAATAACTCGACAACGAAAATTGATGATATTATTCATCGTGAAGATCGATAGTCTCCGTGTCAATGGTGAAAAAATTTACGAATTTTTCATATACTTTTTTTTTGGTATCTCATTTTGCCCCGATCTTCTCTCCTCAATATCAACCCGCTGTGTATCGCGAGTGAAATATTCCCTCTGACACGACTCGAGCACGCTCCGAGGCTCTGTGTTTTCAACATGTGAGAATTAAACTCAGCGTTTATGGCACGTTCTCTCGTTGAAAAAGTTCCTCTCCGATATGAGTTTTTCGGATTCTTCATACCTTGCCAATTTCTCTTCTCTTCGGCGACGTCTCTCCTCTTGACACTGAAATTCTATATTCCCATTTCGTTTAAAGTCTCGACGTGAGCATTGCTCAGTTCGTTCTATCATTTTTCTTCCCACGATTTTGCGAGGATCGAACAAATTTGAATGGCGTTCGTAGAAAATATTAAATTAGTAATATTTTAATAATTTAAATTTATCATTAAAATTAAATTATTAACATCATCAAAAATGATTCAAATCAAATGGTTTAATTATTAATCATTCAATTTCAATAATTTTGATAATCAATTTTCGAGAAGGATGAAAAATATATTTCGATTCGAATTCGATTCATTTTGAAGGTCTGAAAGGTCGAAATCTGAATAACTGATTCACTGCGAAAAGAAAAAATTATAATCAGTCGGAATTTTCCGCAAGATTTATTTTCTGGATACGGGAAAGGGGCGATAAACCTCGAGGCTCTTTACGATGACTATTTCAGTGGAATAATTAACAATTGATAATTGTCATAGCGTGAAATCCTTGTTAGGAAAAGAATGGAATGACAAATTAGTAGAGAATTTTTTTTTTTTCATACACTTTATATAAGAGGATTGCAATTCAAGGAAAAGCGTTTGGAAAGCCAGCTGTGAGCCTGCGTCGTACGAGATAAAAAGCTGTCTGTGAAACGAGGTAAAACGATTTCACGCTACGACACCCTTAGCCCATTGCTTTTGGTAATTCCCGCGTTCATTGGTATCCCTCAGCGCCGGTTTAGCTCTGTGTGTTTCTGTGTGTGTGTGCGATTCGTCGCAACTCACCGAGTCAACACTGCCGCAACAATCATCAAGAATATATAAAGTTTCACGGGTCGGTGCCTCTTGAACAAAATGTGTGGGTGTATTTTTTAACACCGACAGGCACGATAAGAGTTTCCTCAGTCTCGGGAAAAAGCACGATTTTTACAGGTTCTGTTAATAAGAAAGGTTTTTTTTTGGAGCAGAGCATTTATTTCCGAACGTATTTTGCGTATGCAGGACGACAAAAAGGAATCATTGTCCTCGGGCGTGCCGCTGAAATTTCAGCGCCCACAATGTGGTCAATGGATTTCGGTCGATTCGACGCGAGAGTCGCATTTTAAAGTCCTATTTATAATATATAGTGGGTAATATATATCGAATAATACGTCGGGCATTCGAGAACGTGTATCGATATCATGAGATATTTTTCTCTAATCGAATTCGTGGATAGAATTTTAAACGCGATACATTTATTATTTTTGATACATGTCTATTGTGAATATAAGTTTGGCAACGTAGGCGGTAAATGTACGGATTTTACGCTCGACGAATCGAGAGTATGAAAAACTAGATTTTTATCAGCGCTCGTGTGCGTTTTCCACACGGAACCTTACTGGATTACATGTGATGAAAAATCGATGATCAATTTAGTTTTTTAAGTTATGAATTTGTTCATTAAAATATGGTTTTTATATCATTGGAAAAAAAAAAATTTTCGCTCCATGGCCAAATTTTTAGAAACCATATAATAGCGAAATTTCAAGTGGTCATAACTTCACTTGAATTAGGGTGATTTGGAATTTTTTTTTTCGTACGCAGAAAAAACGGAAAGGATCCTTTAAAAATTTGCAAAAATTGATAGTCCAACTTTACAAATTTGCCAAAAATTTGAAAGTGACCCGATTTGGATTAATCGAGTGGCATTTTGAAGGTTTAACGATCACAAAGAGAAAGAAGCTCAAGCTGAAGTCGAAATTACATTTAGAAAATAAATAACAGTCATTTTAGTGAACCAATACAAATTTGGCTGAAATTCGGAAAAAAAAAATTTAATTTATTTTTTTCGGATCTTATATCAATGTATTTTCTGCCCCTGAATACGAATCTACCGATAGTTTTCTTGATAAATTAAAATTTTCATGAATTTTCATCAACAACACTTTGGCTTCATTTTAGGCTCATTTAAAAAAATCTCAAAACAGGGAAATTTCAAGTGCTCATAACTTTTCTTCGGTTCGATCGATTCCAAAATCTCTGTTTCGTACGCAAACGTTGTGACTGAATTTGAAGAATGCCGTTCATCTCGATAATTTGATTTTTGTAGAAATGAGAGCACTTTGAAAATCATTGAAACGATTTGCAAAAATCGATTGTTGAATTTAAAAAATCCGCCAAAAATTCAAAAAGTATCAGAATCAAATGAAACAAACGGCATTTTGAAGCTGCATCGATTATGAAAAGAATGAGCTCAAGTTGAAACGAAAATTTTATGTAGAAAAAAAATTATACTTTAGTGAACAGATTCAACTTTCGCCGCAATGCTAGAAAATCTGACGTACTATAGAGGGGCCTTTTCACCGTGGACAATTTTTTTTCCACTCTGGAATAAACTGAAGGAAGATTATGTTTTCGGAAAAGATTGTAGCACCTCGATTTCCATAGTGGTGGCTATTTTGCCCCGCTCTTTGCTACACATGCGAGCCGTTTTCTCGATAACCAACGAAACTGTCGATTTCCTTCGATTACTGATTTTTATACAATCAAACTAAAATTCATGCAATGAAAATATACCCATCAATGTATGGTATGCTTGATCGTCCCACGTTCGTCAGCGATTCAATATGTAGAATGATGGAAGACAAAAATTCAAAAATGTACTCACCTGAGGTATTCTGAAGAGTCGCAGTAAATTAGCTACTTGGATCGATGTGACCGAACTCGCTGCGCCGACGACGCCGCTAATTACTTTCCTTACGGCAGTTTTGTTGCAATGGTACTCCGCACCGTCGATGTTGCTTATCGAACCTGAAAGCACCGAATTGAACGACAGTAACAATCATTTAAAAAACCTTCAACTTAAATTGAGCTATTGTAAATCAATTTTCTCATTTATGGGAGAACAAAGAGCGTCGTCGTGTTCGGGAAAAAAATCACCCGGAAACGATTTGAAAGGAGGAAAAGGAATACAAGAGCGCCTTCGTTTGGATTATTTCAGAATGTTCCTTTCTCTCCGTCATTATATATATATATATAAAGTGTGTTTCTTAATTACTTCCGTTCACAATACAGTCTTGCGACGACAGAGAGACAGAGAAAGCGAGAAATCGCAATCGATGTTCTTTCACGCCTGTTGGAGTCGTGCGGCGAGAGACAATTTTACTTCGTACAGCAATTTTCTTCGTCCTTCCTCGTGTCGCTCCACCTTCATTTCTCCTCCATGTCATCCGGACTTTTCTTTCATTTGTAGTTTCGTATAGCAAATAGGTGGAGTTCCCTCGAAGGTCTTCACACAGTGAAACTCAACGCCGTGAGGAGGACTCGAGTATTCTCTGCTTCAACTCGTTAAATGTCCAGCATCGTTGCAGAACTTTTTTCTCGCAATTACCGTCGTTTTTTCTCTTCTCAAAGTCCATTCGGAAGATATTTTGCGCATCTGAATAAAAATCGGCCACGGGAGGAACATTCGAATCGCTTTCGAAAGTATAATGATCATTTCAGTCCAATTTCTCTCAAAATTAACGGGTTATACACAGTCAGGAGGTGAAAAGAGCGATTTTTTAAGAATTTTTTCTGGAAAGACATTTTAATTTATTAATGTAAAAATTTATATACATATTTTTGTAACTTTTAACTCTATTTTGAAATTTTTCTTTTTAAAAAATAATGATTCTTGAAGCCGCTGTAGTCGATCTACGGGAGGTCCTCTCAAAAAAGGAGTCTTGCGGTGAGCGCGATATCTCTGGATTGGATCATCCAAAATAAAAACATCGAAAAGATTTCGTTAATGTAAGATATAATCTAGTATTTAATTGAAGGAATAAGCAAAATATTTATTTTTAACAAAATAGCGGCTTCTTATCAAGCGGCTTAAAACAAATTCGATGTTTGATGAAAATTTTGGCTTTAAATTGTTTATAAATTGGAAAATATTTATCGGATAAAAAAAACCTCCGATCAATTACTAAAAAATATATTTATAAAGCTTTCCTTCATTATAAAGCTTTTTATATTTATAAAACGAAAAAGAAATGAAAAAAATCAATTTTATGAAAATCCTGACTGCGTATAACCCCTTAAAACAAACTCGATAATCCGAGCAAATTGCCGGAATGTCATCGATCACCAATGAATACTGCGACTCACTGTGGCTCCTGTTTTTTCATTCTCAGGATCTTGTTGATCGACAGCGAAACGACCCGAACAGCCCAAACTTTAATCCTCAAATATTGCCCTGTACGCCTTTTTACTCGTCAGCGATCATTCTACCAATCGTATACGTATCGTATCGAGAGTTATTGATTACAGGAGAGATTGTGTGGATTCTATAGCGCGGTAATTGGCGTTGATTGATGATGACGCTCGAGCCAGAATACACATTACACACGGCCAATGATAAACCCACACAGTCGAATAAAAAGAGATATTCCCATCGTCGAGCGACTAAACAATGGAGGGATATTCTATTGTGAGCGATAAATTTGAATTACGACATGCCAAATGTGCGGGTACACGAAAAGCCTGTATGTTTTCTCGTGTTTACAACGAATTTACAAAAATAACGTACACGGTATTTTCGATCACTTTAATTAATATGGTATTTACCAACTTTTCATTATGATTTATCTTAAAATATTCAAATTGATTTCACGCTATAAATTCATTTCGAGCTGATGGAAGAATTTTATCAGAGGGCTCGAGGATTCAACAATATCATTATTATTATTATTATTATTATGATTTTAAATCTGAATTTTTATTAATAAATCGCCTTCGAACGAACGGAATATAGATCAGAATAATAATAACATTGCTTAATTTGCATCCCGCTGAAAAAAACATGTTTGTTAAACAACATTCGGAGAATTCCACAAAATCTTGTTTACCTTGTTCATCGAACCATCCGCATATTATAGCATAAATTACGATGTACATTAGCCCGGAAACCTGGAACGTTCGATCTTCATAGTTTTTTATTCGTGTTGCACGGCGAGAACGGCGAATTAGTTTTTTTACGGTTAACAAATTGCCTCGACAGTGTGATTGATCAAATACAATCCACTGATTGAACGGTTTCGAGAAATGTTTGCCTGTTTTCGATAATGAATAAAACAATTGATTGAACGGTTCCATGAAATGTTTGTCTGTTTTCGATAATGAATTGATTGAATAAATGTTTAATATTGCAGGAAGTGATGAATATTTTTTACTGTTTTTTTTTTATATCAGAATAAAATTGATACTAGACAGAGAAATTTTTGAATGAATAAAATGTAAGGCTACATTTAAAGTGAACGAAAATTAATTTTTCATTGATATGTCAGTAGAAAAGTAATTTTTTCTCTCATTAAACGTCCGCCTGAACCGAGGGCTTAGGGCGTTACAATGTACATCATATTTCTATCGTTGCAGAGACCAAACTTGAGTTTAAGTGAGAAAGTGTATCGTAGAGCACCTGTTGAATTGGAGCGTGGCGCCGCTATTTCTTCAAGATCACTTTTGCGCCCCATTCTTCGCCTAATTTTCCTCAATTTTGCACATTTTTATAGTGAGATAAATATTGAAATGTTGAAATATTGAACGAAATAGAGAAAATAAATATTAAAATTTTTAAATAATAGTGTTAGATAAATATTTATTAAATTTGTTGATAAATATTTAAATTAAAAAAATTTCCGATTAAATAAAGGAATGAAAATTCGCGTGACATTTTCGTGAGACATGACAGGTTTTTTTTTCTCAATTCGTATCCGATGAAATTGTGAATGCTATTTCACAAATACTGGATCTTCGATTCATTGTGTTTTTTTCCATCAAAGCGTAATTTTTGTCTACCATTTTGTGTTTCAATATTCTCTTTTGCTTCGAGCAGCTTCTCAAACGACTGTTCGTTTCCCTCTATCGCCTGATTTTATTTTTATTCAGACATTTCATTCTGAAATCTACATAGAAACGGAGAAACAGAGACGAGGAAGATAACTCTTCACGATCGTCTCGTTTAAAGATTCCCGATACGAGAGTGCTTTTTCGTACATACAAAGTAGACATATTATCCAATGCAAATTTCCCTCCGTATCTATACGTTTTATTTACCTTCTCCGGTACATGGAAAACGAAGGGTTTCGTTCGCGACGTATATAATACATCAGCGACGTTCCACTATCGGGGGGGCCTCGCCAGATGTGAAATTTTTATTCGGCACGCGCACCGAAAACCCGAGTGTGCCGTGCTTTTGGATTGCGGTCGAGGCCTTACCAACGAGAATATCGAGGGTAAAAAGCCTCGTGAGCCAGTAAAATTAGCTGATCGAGCTTCCCATGAGAACGTTTTCCACGTGAGGGACTGGAAAATATATGAAAATCCATACCCAGAGACGGAGGAAAATATATACACTTTTGAGATGAAAAGCCCATGGAAAAAATGGCCCGGATTAATAGGAATAAAAATATACCTATAGCATAAAAATCGTACAAAATATCAATTCAAACCGAATTTTCATATTTATACGGATTAACGAAATTGAGGAAGTTATTTGCTCAATTTTTTATGAAATTCTATTTCTTTATGATTTTTCAAAGCTCAGCGTATTTAATAATTTATTTAAATCCTTTATTACAACAATTGTTTATGGCTATAAAAATAGTTTCGCAAGATGTTTAACTTCGTTTAGTGGAAGATCCTTTTTAATGTCACAGCGTTATACAGTGATACGAATCAACGTTTGTCGGACAAAACTTCTGGATCGCGTATGAGGGAGGAAAAAATGTGTCCCTTCCAGCCGTACGTCTGGAACCGTTTCCCAGGACTCATTCCTCAGGGAGCAACCTCTTTTAGTGTTATGTGGCAAGTTGTTTCTGTGTCTGACTTTGAAAATAAAAAGAACCCGATGGTTAGAGAGAAAGACAGGATTCTGATGCTTTTGTCGTCCCCGAAGCAGCAGTCCTTGGTCGTTGTAGTCTTCCTTTCTTTTTCTCCTTTCAGTCTCGGGCCGCTCAAAGGATACTACATACAAGTTTTTACTTTCTGCACTCTTTTTCTTCACTGTCCTCTCTACGTATTTACCACCAGTATTGCCCGACAGTGTCGAGTTTCATACATTTTAGCACGCGGACAAACGCGCATCAACCCGGTCACAACGCAAGATTACCGGTTCTCCGCTGGACGCAACGTTGTATTTTCAGGATTGAAACTAACGCGCGGTGCTTGCACATTGCATTGAAAGTTAAATATATGAGGGATAGAAATAGCCAAAGGAAAATGTAATAAAAGAACGGGGATTATCCGTGAGGAAGAAAAAGAGAAATTGAAACTGCGACAGTTCATAAAAGCGAGAAAAAAAATGGATTAATAAATTTCTTCAGGAGAAAATTTTCTGCTTCTCCAACACTGCATAAATGTAGCGAAAGCGGGGGCAAGATGGACATCATAAAAAATTATCGAAAAAATAAAAATTCAAAAAATTAGAAAATGAGGGAATTATCATTATAATTGGCGTCAATATACCTAAATATTATATACATTATTTATAAAAATCGAATTTCACGAAAAATTAAGGAGGTGTGAGATGCCCAGAATCGATGGAAATTGTTTTTCAAACGTTTTTCCTCGTTTACTTGAATTTTTGGAAAAAAAAAATTTTCCGAGTGGTTTCCATTTGCGCCTAAATTTTTTTTTATTTCGACATGCAATCTAATCGATAGAAACCGTATTTTTAGATGGAAAGGTTGTAAAGTATTTAAACCATTATTTTTCAATGAAAGAAGCTCAAAGAAAAAATCGCCTATAAGTATGGGAAGGTAATCGTGAAAAGCAGGATTACGTTCACCATTTCTGTAGCTTCGATGGATTTGTTGAAAAATCCTAGACAAGTTGGGATGATCCATTTTCCACGAGTCCAGACATATTTGTCGTGAACACGCATGCTATATGGGCTTGTTAGCCGCAAGTTCAATTTTTCTCGTGCGTGACATTCGCGACGTTGATAAATACAGTTCGAAACAAAGTGGTTAACGAGAGAGAAACTGGGCTGCGAAACTTTGAGTGCGGAATCTTACACGAGAATTTATCGTATATCACAGCGCGACGTACTTATCGCGGATCTACTTAATTTTTCTTTCCCTTCGTCGTACTTATTTCGTCTGCCGTCTTTTTTTCACTCATCGCCGACTGATTCGATATTTATGATTATTTCAAATTATCCCTGTAAGATATCAATCGATATTGGAAAGAATTTTTTTCATCTCACATCTTAAATCGTTTCCAACACATTTTATTATAGATTACAAAAAAAATTATCAGAAGCTGAAAGAAGTGTTTGAAAGATTCGTTTGTTTTATCCAAGTTAATCTTTTTTATTTTACAACTTTTCTTTTTCTCTATTTTTTTTACAACTTTTATTCACAAGTTCGTAAGTATGATAATTCGTTTGGGTTTCTCGATAGTTCCTTTTTTTTTACTCTACGATGAAGAGGAGTTCGAAGCCCCATCCTTGAGAGAAACGCTCACGATATCGACGGTTCTGTATAGTCAATGGAGCCGTTGGAAAGTTTTTTTTCAAATACCTTTGGATACGTGCGAGGAGGAAAGCGGGTCGAGTAAAGAAAAAAAAAAGGTTATAGCCGCGAGAAATCCGGATGAACATAATTTTCATTCGATCGAAGCTTTGGCCCAACATTTTTTTCCATTCCCCTGGAGTATCGCACTTTTATCGACGTCTCGAGAGTTTACGGATAAATCAGAGGCGAAAAAATGTACGAAGGAACGAAAGAAGAGCCGGAGAATCCATCGTGCAAAGTTCCCCATCGATCGAAACTGGAATTGACATTTTTCCTCTTTCTTTTATTGTTGCCCCGAGCTCGTACATATGGATGCGAAAATAATGGGATTAAAAGGAAAGAGAAAAAAAAACGAAATGGGCGAATCTGTTTCACAAAGTTCAGGGTCACGAATTCTCGATGAAGGTGCGAGAAAAACTTTTCGTTGAGAAATTTCGTCGCCAGATGATAGAGTCTCGAATGAAATCGATTCGCTGCAATGGAGTAACATTGCCTTTGGTGCGGATTTGGATGTATATATGTAGTTTCCACACAAAGTTCAAAGTTTGATTAAGTTCAGTTATAGCGTCTACCAACGTAGCTGCGTGGATACACGGTTTGAATGGATTAATCTAGCTCTTATATATCTATATTCCTATCGATATCTTCTTTGAACTATCGAACTCTCTGGCATTGATCCTCGCGAAACTCATCGTGAAGAAGAAGTTCGCCACGACGAACATAGAGAGAGAATTATCGAGGAAAAGTGATCTTGTGGTGTAAACTCCATTACTACAATACCTGTGTAATCTCGATATTGGCATTTCCATTCACTGAACATCTCTTTCTTCGAGTGAAACGTTTCTTATGATTTTTTTCTTGGGTCTGATGAGAAAAAGTCCTTAGTACCTGGTGATTAAAATTAGGGGGGTCGATTCGTAACAGAAAAAAAATGTTCATTTTTATTTTTTTATGTCATTATTTATTTTCCAGGGGATTGAATAAAATATCGGGGAAGTCGGGGGCAAAACGGACACCATCCGCAATTATTGGGAAAAATGGAAAATTCAAAAAACTAGAAAATGGGGGCTTATAATTGGCGTTAATATCGTAAATTGACTCATCCACGGAAAATCAGATATAGATTTTTATATTTTTATGACAATTTCCTAAAAAGAGTGGGAAAAATTGAAAAAAATTGTCATTCTCATAGCATTAAAACAAAAAAACACCCCAAAATACGTTAATAGTATTGAGGTAACCCACTTTTCTCAAAATACTTGGATAATCCGAGGGTCTGAGCAAAATGAGGTACCGGGGGCAAAACGGCCCACCTTTATAATCGTGAAAAAAATATTGGATAATACAACTACGATCCAAATTGATTTCGCCAAAAATTTAAATGTAATAATAGGCCAAGCAGCTTGGTCCAAGTATCTTGGATATTAAGGCGTTGTGAGAAGTAAAGGAAGTTATTTTTTTAACGTTTTTCGTCGTTTTCTTCAATTTTCGAAAACAGCTAAAATTTTAGAGTGGTGATTTTGCCTCCTATAATTTTTACCCCTAAAATAATTATGTCAATTGGCTTTGTTCTTACTTTCACGTTTCTTCACTAATTAAGTCACTCACTTTCTAATTAATCGAAAAAAGGCTTTACGGCGGATATATCCTCTATTTACTACGTTACATGACGTTACTTATGATAATTGTAATATAAATCCGTAACGTGTTGCTCTCCGCCACGTCGACTTCATAAAACGATATTATTGTGAGAATAACTTTGGTCTACCGTACCTATTTACGCGATACATAAAGTAAATTTCACGACTCCGATCTTGCCTCTCAGTTTGTGTGAAAGATGTTTTTGCGGGTTGTATGAGAACGATGGATAAACCAGACACTTGAACGAGCGAGAGGTGAGACTCGCTGCGCTTCTGCCTCGCAAAGACCAACTTTGTAATTGGATAAATTCCGATGGGAAGTGCTTTTCCTCGTTACGATAAAACTTGAATGTTGCCACCGTATACACACACACTCTTCTCGTATACACATATTCAGAGCGACGAAAAGACGAGAACGCGTCTCCTCATTTTCGCTTTTGATTTTCCCCTCGTTATTTACACTGACGCGAAAATGAGCTCTCTCTATTAAGGGAGAGTTATATATTTGTCGAACCAAGTATATCTGTCCTAACAAGCAAGAAAAAACCCAAAAAAACTTGTTCAACTTTTTTTTTCTATCTCTCGGACACGGATAATCTTTCTACGTATGATTTTTTTCACGAACGGTTTGCTCATATTTATTTCATCACCGGATCCATCGACATTGCAATGGTCTTTGCAATAGGAGTCCATTGATTCTCGATATCCTTATTTTATCGTAAGCGGCTTTGAATTGAGAATCGAAAAAGTAATCGTAGTTTCGTGGGAAACGGGAGCTTTATTCCACGTGGAATTTATGCAATTTCATACAATCGTTTCGTTTTCTCGGATAATTGTAATTGTACTTCAATGCAAAGGAATTATTACGACTGCGAGGAAATTGCGAAATTTTCCGCGAGGGCAAATTCATTATGAACGGTATTATCGACTCTGATATCAAGAGATACCAAAAAGTATTCTCGATATATCTTGGCGCAATCAAACGTCCCTTTGCGGCTATTTTTATTCCAATGAGAGCATTGATGATGACGCAATGATGATGAAATAATCGATATTGCGAAATCGACGCAACTCAGGATACCCATCAAATGGAATTCGAATAGAATTCGATCTATCCATCTTTCACGCGCTCGCTCGTTCATTTAGCACAAAAGCTTCTTTCGAGTCCCGATAAGCGAGGGTCGTAGGAGGAAAAAAAAGTTCGACGGCCGATAAGAATCGCAGAGGGTCGTGAATATCGGATTATGAGGGATTAAACGTACTAATAGGCTTTGATAAATGGCACAGAAGGACCCAAAATGCGAAATCATATACAAATGGATATTGGTAGAATCAAAGGGTGGGCGAGGGAAGAGAAAAACCGATTTTATATCGTGCAGTAAAAAAACGTCGAAGGATTTATTCCTTTCCCTGATCTTTGCTCTCCTTTTGCAAAGTAAACGGATCGCTGAGACGTCGAACGGCGGAGTATCTACGTCGAGAAAAAAAAGCTCGCTGCACTGAGAAAACAGTTTATTTGTAACAAACAAATATATTTAGTTGGCACTTTTAATTAAATATTCCTTAACTGTGACAAAATTTGTTAGTCGTTAAGAAATATTTTATTTGTGTCAAAATAATTTATTAACTGTTAAAATATATTTATTGAATTGATTAACGGTTAAGAAATAATTAATTTCACCGTATTCAACTTTACATCTGTTAACAGTTAACAAATCTTGGTACATTGTTTTCTCAGTGTGCCAGGCTCGAGGGTCTATTTTGAACGAATATTTTCCTACACTGAGAGAAAAAATTACTGAATTTGAGAACATGAATTTATTTATTAAATGAAAGTATTAATTCGATTATTTATTTGTTGAACCAAGAAAATCACTTCATTTAAAAAAATATGTTCACGAATCTATTACTCCATTATATTAAACTCTTATTTAATAGTAACAATTAAATGCATGATAGATTTGATTAAATTTGTATTCATTTTATTAATTACATTGATCGCATCATAAACATTAGATTATTTGAATCTAAAATGATGATCATTTGAATCTAAAAAATGACTTCAACACGAAATTATTTTTTTTGAAGAAAATGATTTATGGCATCATAAACATGAGATTATTTGGATCTAAAAAATGCCTTCAATACGAAATTATTTTTTTCGAACAAAATTATTTCTTTGCAATAAATTCATCATTATTTTACTTCTAAAAATATTACTGTAGTATTTTCAATATTTATTAGATACAAAATTGATTGTGATTATTTGAAAAGAAGCTGTAGTAAAGTAAATGACACATTATTTTATTCCAATAGAATATTTATTTGGAATGATGAAATTTTTATTTCCTTCAAGCAAAGAACTATCATTTCTATAGTATACTTGTTAAAAATTAAAAAAATGGTTTTTTAAATGTTTTCTTATATTCGAATCTTCATAGCTCCTAACTTTTTTCAAGCGCATAGAAATAGTCGATAGCGTAATAGGTAGCGTGTTAGGTAGTTAGGTAGGATAGGTATGATGGTAGGTAGGGTCGAGGGTTCGAATCTCGTTTGGACGGAGAAATTAGATCGGAGAATTGGCGCAGATGTTTTTTTTCTATTTATCTCTTTTTGGGGTCACCAAACTATGCATATTAAATTATTTGACAAGGGCTATATATCTTTTTATAAAATGTTTAGCAACAATTAATGAACACGCATTTGATTGAATCAATCATTTTTCCTGTTGATTGGACTAATTAATTTGTCGATTAAACACATTTTTTTGCTCAGTGCTGCCTGTATTAAAAGACATGCAGTTTTGAATGATAAAATATGTTCTTGATTGAAACAACATATTACACATAATTGATAATATATTGTTAGATTCAAGTAAATTCGTTTATTGAAACAGAAATGTATGGAATTGACTGAAAAAAATGAACCAAGTAAATGTATAAGAGAACCAATCTAAGATGTTTTGGCAAATAATGAAAAAAAATGATTTTTTGCCTTCAAAACTTTATTTCATTGGTTCTAGTAATTTTTTCTCTCAGTGTACTTTTCTCTCCGACAAAATCTCTTCGAATTTGTAATACACGTTCGTTGATTTCTCGCGAATGAGCCAAATGTTTTCCATTTCCTTTAGAAACTCGCATTTTTCAGCGTTACGCTCTGAGCGAGAGAAGTGGAAAAGCTGCGAAACGCGAAGGTGAATAGTTTCAGCATTTGTCACCGACGAATTCGAGTGCGGGGAGTGGGAAAAAAGTTTTATCGACAGAGGAGGAAACTGGAGGGATAAAGAGGAAGAGGGAGAACGAAGCATACAGAAGTAACATGTGGAACGGTCGGAATCGCACTTGTACGAACGGATTCTGTTGTTGACGCTCTCTATACCGTGTCGCGTGTTAATGATGGCGCGCTCTAAAACTTTTCAGCGAATTTCCTCCTCGGGTCGCACCGCAAAATTGCTGAAAAGCGAGGCGTGCGAGAAATGGAGAACGAAAAAAAGAAGTGCGCGGTAAAGCGTAGCATTATAACTGTTGCACGGGAGTTGACGGCGAGTTGAAAATATCACGCGACGAAAATGCGCGAGGCGTATTTTTTCGCTGTAAAAGGATACGGGAAATGCCATTGAGGATTTTGAGGGAGGAAGAAAAGGAGAGAGAGGTTTCTGCATGGCTAAAATGCTCGTTATAATTTCCATGGCTCGTTTTTAGGTGCCTCGAAATAGCTTCGGTTCTTCATGAGGAATTTTTGTTTTCATACAAACAAATGTCCAACTCTTTCACGCCCTTAATCACACGATATCTCAACCGCGTTGAGTCAATATCGCATTCAGAATGAAGAGCCACGTTTTCGGGATTCTACAGGATCGATTTCCAAATCCAGTCACAAGGACATCCTGTATTTTAGCCTGGATTCTCTCCACAGAGGATCTTGGAGGAAAGCAAGCGTTCCATTCGTTTAATTTATGCCATTCCATGAGACTCAACGTGGGTAAACTTTCGGCTTTTATTCCCACACAATAGTTATACATCTCCCCCGCCGATTCCCCCTCTCTCAAAGCGTCGAGATTGGAGAACGTTAACGAAACTTCGAGTTTCATAAACGAGCATATATTCGTGTGATAAGCTCGAGGATTAAACGCAACAAAATCCGATTTAACCACAAATAATCGCTCGTGGGTTATTTGCTCGCTGCGATGAAAAAACAGAAATGAACGTTGCTTGTTCATCGACGCAAATAAACTTTTTTAATAATAACGAAAGCGCATATCCATTCAGCATGCGTATTTGAAATAAACATCGATATTCCCACGTTTCGTTGCACACAGGATTCACTTCCATGCGCACTTTCTTTTGATCCTGTAGATACGCAACGTGTTTATTATCATTATTATTTTTCTTCGACACATTGCAAAAATAACGTATCGCGTTTCCGGAACGCGTGATTCACGAAAATATTATTTGCGCGTGATCGAACGTTTCTCGCTTCTCTTCTCGAGCGAAGCGAAACGCCAATAATTAATAGATCAAACGAACTTACCAAGTGACGTTCGATCTAAATTATATGAAGAGCCTCGTTCGAGATGATTACAAGGTAGTACGCAAGTTCCGTACGATGTCGCCACTAGTTTTAGAGAGAGAAAATCTTGGCTCCACGCTCATGCTCTCTGTATCGATGCTTCATATTTTAAAGCTTGACAAAAAATTTTTGAGATGATTACGGGGATTTATGGGATAAACAAAAACGCAGATTTTTTGGGGTGGGTTGTAATCATCTCGAACGAGGCTCTTCATATAATTTAGATCGAACGTCACTTGGTAAGTTCGTTTGATCTATTAATTATATTTCGCGTCTCGTTCTTCGAGATTACAAGGTAGATGTTGAGAGGGTAGACAAAATTTTTTGTGCGTATATGCTATATTTGGTGACTTATTAACCAATTATCACATTTTTTCCATGACACACATGTCTATCTTATTCTAATACGACAGAGGCGAATTTGGCTCTGTCTTCAGTTAACGGCCTATTATAAAAAACTGCGAAGACCTTCGAAGACTCTGACCAGCCTGCTGTGTTTCGGATCACGCTTAAATCTAAACCTCGTTTGAAAGCTGTTGAGGTAGACACGTGCCTCGTGCTATGTGCTGTGAACGTTTTCGTATCAATACCGCTTTGACCAAGCGTTCTTTTGATCCATCTGCTTATTGTTTGTGAAGATGCAGCCTTATGCGGTTTTTTAATAGTTATAAATAATCTATTTGCATTTTTCCTGACCGATTCTGTTCTTTTTATGTATTCTTTCAGGGTCTGAGCCACACATATATCTTTTCTTTTATCGAAGAACGGTAAAATCAACAATGGTTGATGTGAACCGGGTCTGGAAGTTTTAATTAACTCAGGAATCTTTATTTTTGCGCCATCCTCGTTAAAGGTTATATTTTCGATACTTATCAAGGAGAATGTCTGCACTCTGTGCCCAGTGGCCAGAGCCAAGGATGTTACCAGTTTGTATGTCAGTTTTTCCAAGGTTAGCTCCGGTAAGGGGTTTAATGAGGTCAAATATTTTATAACCGGGTCTACGTTCCACAATTCATTATATTTTGGCTTCGGTGGCCTTAGCCGAAAAACTCCCTTAAAGAAGCGGCGTAACGATTCGTTTTTTGATATTTCTTGTTGAACAATTAACGAGATTGCCGATCTATGTGAATTTAACGTTCCATAGGAATCCCCCTCATGGAATTTTTTCGTTAAGTATTCCATGATTTCTTCTATAGATGGTTGAAACCATTTTACACCCGTTTTTTCACAATATTTTACCCAGTTGAGTATGGATCCACTGTATTGTTTGAGCGAAGATTCGGCAAGCGATGCAATCATAATTTCTGCTGTTTTTTCCGGTGTCCCTTTTAGTCTGAAAGCCTCCCGGACAATTCGCTTACAATTAGCGACAGCTTGTGCGCCAGTGGATGTTGTATTGACCTACAAGGAGAAAGTAACATTTGTGTATGTGGTTTGATGAAGCATCGATACAGAGAGCATGAGCGTGGAGCCAAGATTTTCTCTCTCTAAAACTAGTGGCGACATCGTACGGAACTTGCGTACTACCTTGTAATCTCGAAGAACGAGGCGCGAAATATAATCGCCTATTCCTGGCTTTTATTCGCAAATCCGGACTGTATATGTATAAGTATATCGGGCATTCCATACCAATTCGACCTGGGTCTGACCCTCGACCGCTCAAATCTGGTTCCCGATTTTTCCTATCATTACTCTCACTCTATCAAGCAATTACAATTTTTTTCAGATTTTTCAAAACAAATTTGAGCGCGTCGTGAATTTTTCAATTTTTTTTTTTGAACACCTCGATGGCCGTAATCGATAAATCTGAATTTTTTTTCAAAAATACAGTGTCAGATATAAAAAATGCTAGTGTAAAATTCATAATATCTGGGCTTTTGCTCCAAACCGTTTTTTAGCTTTTTGAGAAAAAAAAATGAAAAAAATAAGAAGCAGAGGTCAATTTACTGTAGACTTGTATTATGCATACAAAATTTTGAACTACAGTCTACAGTAAATTGACCTTTGCTTCTTATTTTTTCATTTTTTTTTCTCAAAAAGTTAAAAAACGGGTTGAAGCAAAAGCCCAGGCATAATGAATTTTACACCAACATTTTTTTTTATCTGACACTATATTTTTGGGAATTTTTTCAGATTTTTCGATTACGGCCATCGAGATGTTAAAAAAAAAAAAAATTCAAAAATTCATGACGCGCTCAAATTTATTTTGAAAAATCTGAAAAAAATTGCAATTGCTTGATAGAGTGAGAGTAATGATACGAAAAGTCGGGAATCAGATTTAAGGGGTCGAGGGTCAGACCCAGGTCGAATTGGTATGGAATGCCCCATATGTATATTTGCTACGATCGTTTATCACGCACAGCTGTTGAATTGCATTTTTTTTCTCGCTCTGAAGTATCAATCGCGAACTTATGGAAGGAAGTCGGCTCGGGGATGAGGCAAATGGATGCCGAGTCGATGGAGAGCGCATCGCAACTTTTATTTCCCTTCTTCCTCGCATTTCCCGTGATAAAAGAACAAGGGTGGAATAACTTTTCCCAGTAAAACATGTGTCCATGTGTGTGTTTGTCTGAGAGAGACAGAGAGAGAGAGAGAGAGAGAGGGAGAAAAGGGATGAGTGGCAAACTTGTAGAAATGAAAGTACTCCCGTGCACTTCCGGCATCATTTTTCTCGCTGGGGCATTATTCGCACGCTTGAAAGGCACTCGCCAAATCGCCTATACTTATATCTATATACATACATTTCCTCACTTTGTACGATAAAATCCGGGCTACCAAAAGTGTGTGTGAGTGTTTGCGTTGGACGCGCAATTCTTTATATGGTTGAATAGGTTTGTTGATCATCCAGGCGTGAAAAACGCCGTCTTATCGGCCTGTCCCAGCTGATAATACGTTCACCGCACTTACGTTCCTCTCAGCGTCTTTTCTCTTGTCGTTTTTCTTATACAATCGGCTGTACGTAGATGAAAAATCGCATCCTTCGCGCATGGTCACTCTTGGCAGTCTGGGAAATGGGATTTGATGAGCATTAATTAAACTATTAAATTTGATTTAGGCGGTATTCTGGTCTAAAGACGTTTAAGCGCTTGTCGAACTCGATAAAAAAAGAACAAAAAATATTTTTACCATACTTTTTTTTACAATATATTCATTAATATTTTGACAATAAGCAAAAAAAATTCCAAGTAAAAAAATTAAAATTACATAGGTTATAAGCTGGTAAAGTTGGGGCTAAAAAAATGGGTGTGTTGGCTGACGAGATTGCAACCTTTCTTGTCGTCCGAAACAAAATTTAACAAAAGATAATTAATTAGAGTTACCCTCCGACATGACGGGCCTAGTTACTGCGTTACTAAAATAACTAATATGCCGGAAATTATTGGAATTTAAAAATTTCATTTCAAGGATATATTCTTAAAGGTCTAATCTTTAAGAATATGCAAAGAAATTGATTCTTTCAAAATCTAGACCAGGATACTCCCTTAAAACTTGGTGAACTCTGCTGATGACATAAATTATTGAATTATAAAATTTTGGCCCTTTTAGGGTGTAGAATATCAGTCCCAGCAGTACTGGACACCGCTGAGCATTTATCAACATTTGTGCGGTAATAACACCCGAAACTTATTACTTAATTAGCGGACTCCCGCGCTAATTTCGAGCGCTGCGTCATAAACGTGAAACGCGGTGACCCGATCCGGTCAACAAACACCCTCGCGGTGTTGGTTGACCGGGAGAACTTCCGGAAGAGTAATAGACAGAGCAAGTTAGCACGGAAATGTTGTAGAAGTAGCAAAACGGAGAGGTAAATTACGCATTTAATCGGACACCTTTGAGCGCGTAAAATACGCAGAATTCTTGCCAAACCTTGTTGGAGGGTCGTATTGCAAACCACCCTTATCAAAGCTCACCCCCATCGTGAACGAGGCAACGCAAAACGTGTCGATCGTAAAAGGAGTCGAGGGCTTAACGCTCTCACCCCTATGAAAATAAAGTATAGTCGTCGTATATTTGATATATATCATTTTTATATGTGATATCAGATGCCCGAAAGCTTGATATATATTATAAATCCGACATTTCGTGCTATTTATTATAAAACTGAACTGAAACGATTCTAGAAGCTTGTTTACAGATATTTTAGCAAGTAGAAAAAGAAAATAGTTGAAAAGTCATTTTTGAATGATTCAATTATCCAAAAAATTACAATTTCCCATGTAGATTCTTTGGAAGCATCAATCAAGTATTTCACGCACAGGCCACTTGATCACGAGGTATCTCGTTAGATTCACAAACGGTATCGACATAAAGTGTTTTGGCACTTCTGGACCTGACCTATTTAACGCTTCTACGTAACGCCTGTAACTTGTATGTGCCGAATCTCACGAGGGTAGAATTGAGACGTTGCCAGAGATACTATAATTTCCCCAGTGCTTTGATATCCGTGACACGTAGTCAGCAGTGCTACCGGAAGTATATCCGTCGCAACTTCTCCGACAAACCCTGCTCCAAGCTGTTTCACGGCGCAAATGTACACATTACGACGGTCCTGAATTTGCCCTACGAAATAGCGCGACAGTTGTCGCTTCTGCTCTGTCCAAAGTTTCTTCGAAGGACTTTCGAGTTTAACAGCCCGATTTGTGTGTTCTACAACGGGAAACCGTGCGTTGGCTCAATCTCACTGTGGCTTTTGTTGAAGTTGATTGGAACTGTAGAAACGATGCTCTGAGACAGATATCCAAGTTCATAGCCGATATTATTAATGATTCAGAAAGCTTTCGACGTCGTTGGCGATTCCGATAGAGATTGATCCCGGTATCTTGCCTATCGTCGGCGGAAGATGACTTTAAACATGATAAAAAATTAATGATTAACTAAAAATGATTAAAAATGAAAATTGAAGAGTCTGCCGAATGATCCTGAAACTTTTTTTGTTGCTACAAAATAATCTTAAGGGGGTATTCTGGTCTAGGATTGAGAAAAAATCAATTTTTTTAGTTGCTTAAAGTTAGTTTATTTTCAATATATTAATAAATATGTTGTATAAAAGAGAATCGTAATAATATTTTTTGTTTTTTTATGGGGCTCGACGAAAAGGCTCAAAATGTATGTTTCTAGATCAGAACATCGTCTTAAATCGTTGAATCGTGAATCGACTTCTCCAAAAATTAAGTTGATAAACCGAAAGACATTAATTTTTTCTCGCCCTATTTTTTTTCATTTTACTATTATATGATTTATTACCGCGAAATCCTTGAATTTTTTGTCCATTTTCCAATGGTAATTTAAAATATTCGAATAGTCGAAGAATGCGCATATCATTCCGTGTTTGCGACGAGTATTTTCGCGACGCGGTTTGCCCGATGCTCAAAGATATTCGGCAGGAATTCAATAACGCTTTTACATGTGGATGCGCCATTTTATCGTCGCTTGAGTATAATATGACGGAATAAGCGAGACGAAGAGAATATAATTTACAAATCGAATTCACGTATCGAAATGAACTTGTATACGCGGAATTGTATGAAAAATTCGGGGGAGTTGGATCAAAAAAATATATGAAATTACATCAGGATGCATTCTCGAGTGTTCGCTCGCTTCTCGTTACTCTGAGGTCGATTCTGGAAGAAAAAGAAAGTCGAAAGATCGATAGGTATAATGTTTCTCCTTTTTTTTGCGATAAGAGAGAAAAAATGAGTCATGTTTTATCGTTTTTGTTGCAACACAGTTTCGTTGTACTCGGAGCCAAAGTACAGGAGATGTCGGGAATACGTGTTCGAACGAACGAGGATACCGTTGAACGATCAAACTCCATCGAGTGTTATGGAAACTGCTTAGGGTGTTGAACCGTCTTGTTCCACGAACATATTCCCCTTCTTCGTACCCATAAATTTATCTTCAAAAAGGCGTAATTGACATTGTTTTAAATAATAAATGCAATCATGCCTGTTACGTTCTTCCGTTTGTCAGATCCTGTATTAAAAAATTCATGCTCCAAATATCCGTGCAAAAAGCGAGAATTTTTGGCGCCCCTTGAAAACATAGAGAACAATTGTTTGTAATAAAATTCAAGTTTTCCGAGAGTTCAATAAAATTCTTTTGGAATTTTTATCTCAAGATAATGGTTTCTTATGATTCCAGTCAGCGACTTATTTTCCTAACGCCTATTTTTCGTGCTGTCAATTTTCAGTACTCATTAAAATTTATGATTTTGCAGACCAATTCAGAAAATGATAGGTTAGTGAGTCGAAATGGAAATAGAAGTATCGTTTAATGATTTTCATCTTTCAGTCATACGAGAAATAAACGATATGCAAGGTGCATTAATTTGAAGCTGGAGAATCGTTCTGGAGTCTAGTGCGGGGAAATTGAAAAGCCCGAGGGTGTTAAAAGCACAGAGGTATTTCGCAGCAAAGAGACTGTCGGATTAACTGACGTTTCGCTCGAGTTTTGCGGCTTTTGAAGCTTTTGTGTCCATCAAAGGATTTCAGATTCAAAGCTGGCGTGTATATACATATATATATATGCGTGATAGAAAATTTCGAGAACGTCAGTTATGCGGTGCGCTATGAGAGCTTTCAATTGCCAATACTTGGTTCAATCCTGTCCAACGATACATTTCATTGCATACGAATTGCATAATTAACGCACGAATCGTTACATCTGACAGATACATATGTCTCATTCCACGCCAACTCAACCTGGGTCTGACCCTTGACCTCTCGGATTTGGCTCGCGATTTTTTATACGATTGTTCTCACTTTGGAAGGCACCCAGTTTTTTTTTTAGATTTTTTAGATTCAATTTGAATCTTCTAGAATTTTTAAAACGATTTCATTGATCGACACAATTTAAAAATCTGAAAAAATTCTTAAAAATCGTGTGTCAGATATCAAAATTTTTTAGCTCAGAGCCGGAGTAGGGCGATTTTTCATTCTTACTATTATCAAGCTTTTCACGAAAAAAAACGTTAAAAAAATTAGAAGCGTAAGTCATTTTACTATGGATAATTGCTGAAACATTTTCATATGTAATGTCGGATTTTTGAAAAAACTTTCAGATTTTTCGCAAGGGATTTTTTTTCTTTATTTTGCTAATAAATAGTTCCGAAAAATCGGAAAATTTTTCCAAAAATCCGATATGACATAACAATAAAAATGTTTCAGCAACCATCCATAGTAAAATGACTCCCGCTTCTAATTTTTTTAACGTTGTTTTTTGAAAAAGGCCTGAAAATAGTAATCTCCCCACTCCGACTCTAAGCTTGGCTAAAAAAATTAGAAGCGGGAGTGATTTTACTATGGATGGTTGCTGAAACATTTTCATATGTCATATGGGATATTTGAAAAAAATTTCAGATTTTTTGGAACCATTTATATTAGCAAAATTAAGAGAAAAAAATCTCTTGCGAAAAATCTGAAATTTTTGCAAAAATCCGATATTACATATGAAAATGTTTCAGCAACCATTCATAGTAAAATAACTCCCTCTTCTATTTTTTTTAACGTTTTTTTTCGGAAAAAGCTTGAAAATAGTAAGAATGAAAAATCGCCCTACTCCGGCTCTGAGCTTAAAAATTTTGATATCTGACACACGGTTTTTCAGAATTTTTTCAGATTTTTAAATTGTGTCGATCAATGAAATCGTTTAAAAAAATCTAGAAGATTCAAATTGAATCTAAAAAATCTATAAAAAAAACTGGGTGCCTTTCAAAGTGAGAACAATCATATAAAAAATCGCAAGCCAAATCCGAGAGGTCAAGAGTCAGACCCAGGTTGACCTGGCGTGGAATGAGACATATATTCATACATGTGTGCGCGCATGGATTTCGAATTCTTTGTGATTTGGCCAAATCAAGCCGCGCGAGCTTTATTCGGTCCGTGGCCATTATTACGCGAATTCGTGACCATTTCGAACCAATTGGTGATCAATTCGTGGTCCATTTTGTGGAACACAAATCAAATATCAGCAGAGAATACTCGAACATAACTTCATTGAAACGAAAAATGGAGCACAAGCTCTGTTTTTATAGTCAGGTAATTGTTTGCTATGAAAAAAGAAAATAAAGGAATGATTTTATGGTTGAACCATAATGGTTCGATAACGAAGTTCCCCTCAAAGTCCGCTCGAGATTAATTAGATCCCTCGTTTCATTTCTCTATGATTGTCGAAAAATATCTTTACATCCAGTATTCAGAAGAAAATCTAGAAAATAGTGTCCCATTGAAATTCTAAAGCAATTATATTTCGTGGAACATGATCGAATCAATTGAGGTGGCTGAAATTCCAGGAACATTTAATTACCATTTAATTTGAGTTCGTAACACGCATTTCAGTGAAAATTCATCGCAGTACGAACTTCGAATCGACACAAAGGAATGTTATAAATGTATTCACGATAAAATTTCCTTTATGGGGCGGTTATGACGGAATATAGTTGGAATTTCCATCACCAGAGAGGCTTTGATACAGCACACTCGTCATAGAAATAACATCACCGCGACGATATGAATTCATTGTACGTGTATTAACGACCCCGTTGTTTCCCGTCGAAGTTCGCCGCGTTCAGTGCAAAAGTTTCAGCGCGAAACACGAAAGTTCTTCGAGATCGTCGAAACTATGACGATAAATCGCGAAGGAAGGAGGGGCAGATTCGAATGAAGCAAACTCGGTGAAAAGGAGACAGAGAAATTACGGGGTGCAGCGGAAGAGATTTCGTATGGCCAATCTCAGAGTTACGTGACATCGGCCAGTTCGACTGATCTCTATCATTATATCTCACGTTTTCAATTACTATAACCACCGGCGAATAACTAAGGGAGTTGATTGTAATCACGATATTCATGCAAATCATTTGGTCTAACGTTTCAGGATCGAGTTTCCATACGTTTTTCTGCAATGGGTCCCCAAAAGGACCCATTTAATTGACACTTACGTTAATATTAGTGTGCTTTATTAGTTAATATCGGATAGCCAGTCTGAATGTTTGATTATTTATTTCACGTGTGTCGATAATTATCATACCCCATGAAATAATTTATTATAATTATAGGAGGAGGGCAAAATGGACACTGGAAGAATGGACACAGCTCCTGGTACTTCAATTTGCTCAGGCACTCGGATTCTCTAAGTATTTTAGTAAAAGTGGATTATCATAATACTATTAAAGTATGTTGGGGTGTTCCTTTTTTCATGCGTTGAGAATGATAATTTTTTAAAGAATTTTCCCAACTCTTCATGGGAAATTGTTATGGTAATATCAAATCTAGATCTGATTTCACGTGGGTAAGTCAATTTGGGCATATTACCACCAATTGTAATGATAATTCCTTCATTTTCTTATTTTTAAAGTTTTAGATGGCATCCATTTTGCCTCCAGAGTCAAATGTGTCCCCACTTCCCCTACATTGTAATATGTGCAACGTGAAAAATGGTATTTTTGTATGTTTTCCTATTCCAACATTTTTCCTATCATGTTGAAGTTAATTTGTCAATGGTAATCTTGATCTTCTTCTTTCACTCTCGTTTTTTCATGATTCGAGGGAGAAAACCAAGGCGATAAAGCTCGTACAAAAAAGAGAGAAAAGCCCCGGTCATTCTCTTCACGGCAATTTTGCGCGCATCTGGGATAAACGGTAGAAACGTTTCTCCGCTTATCTCCATGCCGGGCATTCGTGCACTTTTTTTCTTTTCGCTTTGTCCTGCAGCGTACTGCCGCAGTAAAATTCGTTGGTTGAATATACCTTCTCCATTCTACGTGTTCGCTCATGGATAAGATCTTAACGTTTACAATCTCAAATTGAATCGAGCATGTAACAGTCTTCCGGCCATCTCGTTTCTCTATTGCCCACGATTTCAGCGATTCCGGCACCGTAGACCAGTCACTGGACACACGGACTTTACACGGAGATGGAGATATATAACGGAAGAAAACGGGGATAGGAAATGATACCGGAAGCTCGCATTTCACAGGCCATTCGTGCTGACTCATGTAACGCATCCCACGTTAGGTTGGAGCTTCTAGAGAGATCCGTGAGAAATTTCGAGAGGGATACACATCCGAATGTAGAGCCCAAACCGGTCCATGCGTCTGGATATACGACCGTGGATGGGGACGATTATCGCTGGACGAGAGTCATTTCGTTCAACGCAACGTTTCAATTATCTCGGCCATCTCGGGGCTGCAGTCGGCATTTTATTGCGAGAGACCTGTAAATGTCTGAATCGCGGGTGACGACAAAACGCAGTGGAAAGCTTTGGAAATTTGCACTATAAAATAGACACGCTCCACCAAAATTGAAACCTTTCAATTTCCAGCTGGCTCAGGTCGAACCAATTTTTTTCCAACTCTATCACGAGTCTTTTATAATCTTTTATAATTATGTAGAAGGTACATGAATAATTTCGTGGCAATCCTATGATAACAAAACTTCTGGTGGTCCAAGAAGTATCACGAGGAATGTATTTTTTTTTCTCGCGACGTCAAAGATCTCTGTTTGTTGAAATATATTTTCAATCCACTTTGTTTAAAGTTGGAACAAATTATGAAATTAATGATTTATTCCCTATTACGATTTTATTGAGAAAAATTGAGTAATTCAGCAATTTGGTTTATATGAAAATTTTATACGAATAGTCGATAGTTCCGCCGCAATAGTAATCGATAGAGGGGGTTCATAAAATCAAAAGGGTGAGTTTATGGACGAGCTAACGATTCTCCCTCCTTGTGAATCTAACACGTCGCTTAAAGCCCTGTGAAATAGACGTTTGCCCATCGGGGACGTCCATCAATTTGCAATTATTCCGTAGTTTGAGCGTATAAATTCTTTTCAGTTGTCTGAATACGATCTACTTTATAGGATACTTTGTGCATCTTCCTCTCTCTCCCTTTTCGTCTTTTTAACGTACGTGACTGACACATTTGATAGTTACAACGCTACTCCATTCGACGAATGCGGGGCTCAATGACTTTTCATCGCTTCCAAGATTTATGTCGATAGCGTGCTTTGACTTTGCAAGCTGTGCCGTAACATTTAACGTCTCTTTAACGTGAAATCGAGCTCGTTATTCGGATCTCTTTGCCAATTAGCAGCGTCGACAGTAACGAGAAACGCAAATACGACATCGCACGATAGGATTATTCCAACATAGACGGGACACATACTCTTATCCTCTCAAACTTTGTCGAGCTTTCTTTACATTTCTTCCTCGATCCGCTTTCCCTGGTTTCTCCCGTATAAATCACTGAGAACACGCTGAAAAACGTACCCGAGGTTTTCGCATCTACTTGAGATAAGACGTGTGTGTGCCAAAAGATTTTCGAAAAGAGTCACCCGCGTGCGTTGAAATAGAGCGGACATGGCGACAGTGATAAAAAGCATCCCCGTGAGAATCAACCCTTAACATCCACACCAAAAGAAAAAAAGTTGCTTCTTGTCTCTTGGGTTTTTTTCTCCGTCCCTTTAGCTTACTTTTACTTCTTCACGTTTTATATCATCCCTCTTGGGACTTTGCCCAAGAGTAAAATAATGCCGATGTGATATAGGGAGGTTTTCACGTCGTCCTGACAAAAGAAACTTTATGTCGATTCGATAATTCAACGTTAATTATCAAAAAAATCGATCATTGATGACTCTTTGATTCGCTTCATTCGTGAATTTCATAAAGTTCTTTGCGAAATTCTCGCAATATATTTTCCATTATGTAAAATCGCAACAATGACAGAATAAAAGGGCTGGATGTTCTATCGAAGAAATCGATACAGGCAAATATCTCTTCCCACGATTCACGGACAATGAAACAAAGACTTCAAAGCTCAAATTTCCAACAAATTCACGGAGTTTCCGAGAATGAATCACGAGTTTTAATCACGAGAACGCAGGAAACAAATCAAACATAATTCCGGCAAAGAACGGAATAAACGGCCTCTGGTCTGATTTACCGTGATTCAATCGAATGAGATACGACATGAGCTTGATTGAAAAAATGTTCCTCGAACAGTTGGATACATATACATGTGTATATGAGCTCAACTAAATTCAGGTGAGAATGAAGAGCTCGGAAAAATTTCCATTCCACCGGTTCTCACCGTTTCGACTTTTGAGTCTTTCCCTCTTGTCTGTATTATTTCCAGTTATTATTAAGAAATACTTTGTAAAATTCTCACGATCCTGAAAAATGATATAAAAAAGGGGGAAAATTAAATTGATGTAAAAAATTTTATTCGAAATAATTTTAATTTATTTACTCATCCGAAATAAATAAATTAATCAAATACCGCGTAGAAAATTAATAATACAAAATTTAATTCACTCAATTGATAAACAGAATCCCAGAGTCGGTACAAACTCTCTCTTTTTCCTTTTTGTTTCCCTTCTTTTTTTTTCATTATTTATACAAACACCTCAACGATTTAAAACACACATATCCTGAAGTTTCCTTTATTATGGCACCAGAATGAACTTTTCCGAACTTTTAAAAATAAGACTCGACAGAGATAATGTAAGTTAGAGAACGAGAGATGTGAGGTGACGAAAACGGATAAAGTGATCTTAATGTTTTAACTTTTGGTCTCAAGAAAACTTTTGCAAGAGAAAGAAATTCTGAAGGACAAAACTTTTTTTTCGCGTTATTTATTCCACCTTGAATAAATGACTCGTGAGTGCACTTTCCAGTATTCGAACAAATTTATCGTTTCACCGCTTTCTTTCTCTGCAATTCTGCTTGTACGGCACGCGACACTCTCGATTGGTTTCTGGGCTGATCTGTTTCTGCAGAAGAAATATGTTTTCGAAATTGTCTTTCACGGTTCGTGGACAATAGTGTGTCTTGCCATCGTATGAACGAGACATATGGGGCGTTCGATACCAAGCCAGAAATTTCGTAAATGTAATACGAACTATTCGCTCCAGTTATTTTGTTTTTTTAGGGAAATACGATATAGGAAGCAGACTCAAATGGTCCTTGTTCCAGGACCAATATTGTCCACAATTCTTACAGAGGGAGGAGAAATTTAACGACAAATTTTGACACTTATTCGATACGGAATTCCCCATGCATGAACGCAGTGTGGAAGGTAGTGAGTCGGAATCCTTTCGATATTTCACGATACATCGAAACTCTTGATGCCCCCTGATGTGTGTCGTTTATAACAAACTCCTTACCTATAGATCTCGACCCCATATAATATGCATACAACTTGTGGACGGATATTCATCACCATTTCTCTCCCCATTTGTCGAATCTGCATTCAAGGATCTTGCGAATGACGACACCCGGAGGGTGAGGCATCTTTAAGGCAAATGTCCCGTTTATAGTGTACCGAATACTGTTCGTCGAGTCTATTTATTTTTGCAATAAATAAATTGATAAATTTTTTGTAGATAAATTTTTGCAATAAATAAATTTAAAAAGGCATTGAATTAAGTTGCCTTCATGATCGAGCTCAGCGAACAACCGCTAAGATTGAACTAAAAAAAGATGGATGCTCTTCCGTTGGGTTCTCGGAAAGTGTAGAACAATTTCATAACATCATGACGAAGAATGTTCTTTGAGAATATTCCAAGAAGAAACCCGAGATATGTTCCATTATCCCGAGGTTGAAAGTGAAGCAAATACAGATTTTTTTTTTAAGGAAAATCCAAAGTGCGCATTACAAAGCTTTTCAGAGAGATATGAGACGATGCAGAAAGCATTGAGAATACAGTTTCCTCGGTGCATATATAATCTCAAAATAACGATGTGAAACCTAGCTCTCTAATTTTAAAATTTATCGTATATCTTCGTCCTCGTGTCTTGCGTTTCCTCGGAAGCGTCGTGTTTCTCGATCAACGCATCCAAATGTGTCCCTCGTCGTATATATACTGACACGTTCAGCCCTTTGGGAATAAAATATTGATGCGCTTTAAGGATCGTCGCCCGTCGGTTGTAATCGAAGATCTGCATTGCAAACGTGCGAATTCATGGTTTTGGGGCGGGATAAGGTTTCTCGAATTCACGTCACGTCCACGTCCTTACATACTCTATATCTGCAGCAAACGGTCACCTATTTCTGCGCAGGATATTGCTCTGTTTGTCGTAAATAATAAACGAGAAATGCCATTAAACAAAAAGACGTAACTCGAGGTGCCCGTATTTTTTATTCGTTCTCGTTCGACATCTCTCACATGTTTGATGCTGTATTTAGAAAAAAATACTCTGACATAGGAAATTATAAGCTTCCTCGACGAGTTTTATATTTTTTACCAGAGACAGACGACTTTCTGCATATCGTCGAGTTTGCATCTAACGAGACTTGTCTTTTTCACGCCACTCGTATATCTCAAACGGATCGGAAGGGCTTTCTGCGCTCGTTTGTACGGATAACGTGTATCTCGCTGAATAGATTAGTTTCAAGCTAACGGCGAGGGTGTGACACACGAGAGAGAACGGACGGATTTCCGTGTTATTACTCTTGTTTCTCGTCGTTGAGGAGAAAGCACGAAATGCTCAGTGGTTATCCCCGCGGCGTTTCCTCCTCTTTTATGCGCAATTTCGTATAATTCGCGATGTACAAAAGCGCGTGAAGGGTGAATATTAGTGAAGCACGCGGTTGATAATGCAAATTCCCTGCTGTTTTGTCCACATAAAAAAGATGATAAACACGGGCCAAAGTGCGGATGACACAAATTCATGGGCATAAAAAAGCTCCCTGGGACAAGAAGAAAAACAAAATGGAATAGAACGTGAATTATTTCACGTTGAATGAGATCCTCGACCTCTTTTGCCTTTATACGAGCTAAATTTTCTCTCTCGTATTACGTTCAGTGTTTAAAACCTGCGAACGAGCTTCATCCTTGCAAACCATTTTTTAAGAGGATATTTTGGGTCTAGAATTTTGAAAAAATCATTTTTTTTTGCATATTCTTAAAGTTTACCAGCTTTTAATTTATTTCATTTTTTTTTCCTGAAATTTTATTTATTGTAAAAATATTAATAAATACGTTGTAAAAAAAGAATGGTAAAATATATATATATTTTTTTTATTGAGCTCGACAAAGTGCTCCAAATTTATGTCTCTAGACCAGAATACTGCCTTAATCATCCGAAATACGGGAATCGTGCATTTCCATGGCCTCGTTTCAATCAGCTTGACGAAAAATTTTATTGTTTTTTCAAACAATGCGACGAACGTTCTCGTGTAACTTCCACCGCAGGTACAAGTTTAATTAGCGCTCGTGCAGCATCAAAGCAATAAAATGACTCGACAACGATATTATTATTATTCCTTTTTTTCGCTGAAAAATTTTTATGGGTCGTGAAAGGCAAACTCGCGCGATGCTTTTTTTTCTGCGGGCAACTCGATGATTGGATTCGTGAAAAATTCTCGTAAATTTGGGATTGTCCGTGAGGTATTTTTTGAACCCGCGTTGGAATTCATCAGACACGGATGAACAATAACCCGTTCTTTCTACATCGCGGTTGGATATTGCGATAACTCTCGTATCGGTTAACTTTATTAACGAGTATTTTTCAACGAGGATTGCGTACTCCGAACGATCGAGCTAACGGCTCGAGTAGTAGAAAAAAAAAAATAGAGATAGAATATCAACGATTGACAGGCGGACGATGACGGTTGAATTTGATGATTAACTTTTGCCGAGTGGGAATCGTAACGTCGAAAAGCTCAAGAGCATTTCGTGGCAAACCTGATTTTTTAATTGATTTACCTCATGCAAATGTTTATAATTGAAATGTATCAAATCATGAGTAATTATCAATTATGTAAAATATTATATTGACGATATAGATGATTATTGCGCATTTGCTCGAGCGGAAGTGCGACGAAATGCATCGATGGAAACCGCTCGATAGGAAGAAGAGGAATTGAGGAAGAGGCTCAACTAGCCAGGGTGGAGTCGGTAAAATCCGGAGAGAGAATTCGAGAAAACTGCAATGAATTATCAATGAACTGGCAATGCTGTTATAATAGTCGCGGCGTGAGAATAATCCGGCCAACGGGCCAAAATCGCGTGTATTTTCTCATCTCGCGCCTTATTTTATGCGAGGGCAAGCTCGAAAAGGACTGAGTTCATCATAGACCATAGCCCCCGGGAGGTCGGGATTTTCTCTATACCGCTGAATTCCGTATAATAAATTTTAGCCGAGGCAGCGCCTCCCCGACCAGGAGAAACTTTGCGGCTTCTCCCCTTTCCCCTGGTCTGTATGTTATCGGCAGACACACGTAATTGTCCCTACAACGCCCGCAAGACTAACAGTATATCGAACAATCGGTTATTCAATTTTTTTTTTTCATAAACACCTTCATTTTCTAGGGTTAAAATGAAGGGAGGAAGCTTTCGGTGCAATTTCAGTTCCGGCGATTCTTTCTTCTATTTTCTTTACCCCTAATTTGTCCCTTAATCCCTTAATTCCCTCAATGTATTTTTTGGCTTTTCAATTTGAAACTTTTGCATTTTTTTTTAAATACAGGGGGATAAAAGAAGGTATGGAGTATAAAATAAATGAAAGTAAGGATTGAAAAAATCACGTTCTAATCTTGATGAAATGAGACTTTGGCCAAATTCAATATCAAAGCGATCGTAATAAGATGTCAGCCACAAGACATCAAGTGTTAGTCTGCCGATAACCACAGATATCACGTAATGCTGCATGCATATATGATGTATACGTATGGGTCATTCCATGTCAAATCAACCAAGAGTTGGAATCCCCCCGTTCAATTTTGATGAAATTTGGTCAGAAGTTTTCGTTTTTAATAAAACGAAGTTCTAGCAAAGGAAAAAAATTAATTTTTTTTTCGAAGGTTATGCAAGATTCAAAATTTCACAATTTTTTAAATCTTTCAAGTTCATTTTTTAAATATCTCAAAAACTATTATGGTTACGAAAAAATTGTTCGGGGTTTGTCTTGAAGAGTATACTTGCGGCTACGAAACAAAAATTCCGAAAAAAAATTTTGCGAAGTGATGAATTTGGAGAATTTTTAAAAATCGTGCAAATCCACGATCAACATTAAATTTTTTGTTCTACTTTTTTAATATAGTACCTTGTACTGATCTTAAAAGATCCTGAATTTTTCAGAAAGGTGTTTTTTGTTTTTTCAAAAATATGAATTTTTGAATTTTTAAGAATCGTGTAAATCCACGATCAACAGTAAATTTTTGGTTCAATTTTTTAAATATAATATCTTGTACTGATCTTAAAAGATTCTGATCTTTTCAGGATCTTTACCTGACCTTTTCAGGATCTTTACGATCCGTCCAGGGTATTATATTAAAAAAATGTCATACTGATCGTGGATTTACACGATTTTTTCAAATTCAAAAATTCATATTTTTGAAAAAACAAAAAACAGCTTTCTGAAAAATTCAGGGTCTTTTAAGATTAGTACAAGATATTATATGTATAAAAAAATTGAACCGAAAATTGAATGTTAATCGTGGATTTGTACGATTTTTAAAAATTGAAAGTTCTCCGAATTCATTATTTTTCAAAACTTTTTTTCGAAATATTTTTTTTTTTCGTAGCTCCAAGTATACTCTTCAAGACGAACACAAAACGATTTTTTCGTAACTATACTAGTTTTTGAGATGTTTAAAAAATAAACTTGAAAGATTTTAAAAATTGTGAAATTTTGAAACTTGCACAACTTTCGAAAAAAAAATTTTTTAATTTTTTTCCGTTGGTAGAACTTCGTTTTATTAAAACCAAAAACTTCTGATCAAATTTCATCGAAGTTGAAAGGGGTCGATTTCAACTCTTGGTCGATTTGACATGGAATGACCCACATATCTATATGGAACTGTGTGAATTTGTGGTTTGGTGGTGTGACAATAATTCACGCGCTCCAATTCCAATGGGAATTCGTTCGTGGGCCTGTGAGATCATTCGATGAACCGCATATTAGCTGTCCCATATTTCATCTCTCTTTTATTTCTATGTACAATTTGCGGAATAATATCGTCGTTGTAATCTGGGTCGTGAATTTTTACAATACGATACCGCGATACCGGGATCCCTACCAGTTCTCATGGTATATATTTTGCTTTTTCTCATGAAAACATTTTTTTGCTAATTTTTTTGCTAATTTTTTGCTGATTTTTCGGAATCCCCAAAATAGCGAAATTTCAAGGGCTTTTAACTTTTCTACGGTTCCTTCTTTTTCAACAAAAAAATGGAAAGTAAAAATTTGCAAAAATCGATGATCAAACTTAAAAAATCTGCCAAAAATTGAAAAATGATCCGAATTGGATGAACAAGGCGGCATATTGAAGCTCCAACGATCAGGGAGAGAATGAGTACAAATCTAAGCAGCAATTTTCTAAAGAAAAAAAATTACAGTCCTTTTAGTGAACAGATTCAATTGTGGCTTGAAAGGTGAAAAATTTTTTTTTTCAATTTTTCTCCTACTCTATTTCGATCTATTTTTATCTATGTGTGTATGTATTCTGAGTTTTATATGTAAATAATTAATACCTCGAAAACGCTTTGAGATATCGAGCACACTTGTCGTGCACAAATTGCTCTTTATAAAAAAAAATTATTTTTATTCTAACGGGTGTTCAGATTTTATCGACTTTTTTCGTTTTTGCAACAATGGCGTAAACGCTCTAACTTCTGCAATTTTCAAGATATTGCACTCAAACTTTGTATAGAATTAGTATAGCTATTAACGTTGTTTGTTATTGAATTTGACAAAAATCAATCGAAAGATTAAATTTTAATCAAATTTTTAATTTTTTGAAAAATAGCGTACTGTAGCTCAGGCTATTTGCGAGATATTTTACTGAAATTTTGTACACATTCAAAATAGTTATCGAGGTTGTTTGCAAATGAATTTGGTAAAAATCAAATTTGGCAAGAAGTAAATTTGAAAGATTTTGGCGCATTTGCACATTGATTACTCATGTTTTACGATAGTTAACAAAGCTTCCTTTATGAGGAAGCCAAATTTGATCGCCTTACTTTATGATAAAGGAAGCTGTGTGAACTATGGATAAAGATGAGGGAGCAATGTGCAAATGTCCAATTTGTAGGGTTTTTTTTGCTCTTACTCATGAAAAAAAATGTCTGGGTATTCAAACGATAAAAAAAAAATTCCAATAGCATTCGAAAACATTTTAGTTTCAGGGTTGAAAGATTTGGGATGGAATCCTCTATCCATGTGTGCATAGACATCAATGGAAAATTCGAGGCAATCAGAGTAGCAATTTCCATTCGAAACAAACGCCTTTCCTGCACTGATGCCACAAATCTCTCTCTCCCACCCTCTTTTTTAGCCTCGTATCCTTCAGGGCTCCGGATATCTATCCGAACGACTACGCGATCCTTGAAATCGAGATTTTCTCTCTTCCCTTTTTTTCTTTAAGGGAAGGAAATTCTTTTCAAACGGAATTAACTAATATCCATTCGGGAATAGATTGGCACGATTTTCCTTCACCCCGTATTCAACTTTCGGTATTCCAATCTCCGCGAAGATCCATTTTCTTTCATCTGTTTTACCAATTTTTCACAGAGTTTTTGTGCTCTCAAACTCTGATGAGGTTTTTGTCATTGTATGAAAAAAAAAGAAATGGAATTAACGAAAAAAAATGCCCGTCAGAGACAAATAGAAAAAACCGGAGTTTCGAGCACAAAGTTTTTTTTTCAACGTGGCACTGTGTTAACTCATCAGGGAGTGCTGTATGTGAAGCAGAGATAAAGCGAGAGAAAGAGGGGTTGGCATCAGCGAAATAGCTGGGGGAGTTCAAAAGATTCAGTGCAAGTTTTCCGAGCTTGGAATCTAAAGCGCCAACTTTTGTATCTGCTTCGCGAAGCGTAAATTATACAGTCAAGTATCTTGATGAGAGAAAAAAAACTATCTTACGTGCATTTCATCTCTTTATCATAACAATGGTCCAACATTTTTCGTAGACCCCTCCAGGGCGATTTTATTTGAAAATGCGGGTCGACAAAAAGGTAACCACAATTTTCAGTGCGTTTCCTATTTTTTTTCTTCATCTGGGAGGCCCGGAGGATGATTTTTTGTTCACTAGGGAAACGATGCTATTTCGTGTATTTTTCTCTTGTGGAATAAAAAAAGAAATTGGCAAACGAACAAATCCCCAACCCTCGAGACTGGTCGAGTTTGATCGACTCTTGCGGAAGGGTCTTTCGATCATTCGCAAGGTTGAGTAAAATCAGAGCGTTTGAATAATCCCATTATATCTCCATTTCGGGAAACCACCTGTAGCCCATTTGCTCAGCTTTGCCTCGCTCTCCTTTTTCTCTCGTTATTGCTACTTCTCTCTGCTGTATCGCTGCAGTTTTTCCAAGAAAAGAGAAATCCCGTGTGCTCGGTAAATTAACTCACGACTGGCTTATTTCTACAAAAATAATTGCGTCAGAAGGTCACGGAGTTGAATAACGAATCCTTGACTCCGTATTTATTTTCAAGTTGGTAGAATACGTATTGGATATACTTTCGTGCACCCAGCAGTCGTTATTATACTCTTATCCAACGTTTACGATAAGTGCTTGAATTTTGAAAACTTCATCTTATACGGATTAATACAGCGAGCAAACTTGCGGCGGAGCAGCGAGATGAGAATTTTCATCGCATAAATATATACACAAACATCCGGTTATTTGCATGCACTTTTATAATGCGGGACCGTTAAGCGATTATGAAAAAAAAACCCTGAACACCTGCATACACAGTGCGAGTATTTTATGGCGCGAAAAGTTTCTCCGGTAACTAGTCAACCCCTCGAGCATCCCCTCCGTACCATCGTCAAAATGCCGCTGCGTCAGTCCACCATTTCCCTTTGTCCAGTCTTCTTTCCAACACGAGAGATAACTCCCTGACCCCTAGTTTTAATTGCATATTTTCAGTGAAATCGTGGAACTGCAACAAAATGTATGCGAAATGCTTAAGAGCACTTTGACCATCGCGGAGGTCTCTTTAGAGTCTGAAAAAGGTCAAATATATGTTCAAGATAACGTTATCATGCAAATTGCGGGACTCCGAGAAGCTAATCTACGTCCCTTCGTTGTACGTAGGGTCCATTTTTTCATTACTTCTGGAATGGAGGAAATAATTTCAAATCAACGAAGATAAAAGCTTGAATTATATGGCGTTATCCTCTCAGAGACTCAATTCACTATAATTGAAAAAACATTCGAATGTTAATCAAAATATTGGAGTAATTTTGCGTTAAACAATTACTTGTACCCATGGCAAATTGATAACAAAAAAAATCCACCTCTGGAAAAGGACCTTCCGGTTCCTCTATTAGAAAAAGGCTTTCATGTCTCTAGAAAAAGATTGACAGGTTCCTCTATTATCAGAGAACGTTGTGAAATTATTGCGACCATATTCTATGCACGGAAAAATTGTTATTGTCCTAAAATCGAACCCACAAAGATTCAATTTGTTTTGTAGTGGATCTCTCTCTTTATGAATATACTTTTACCGTGGTCTGTGATATTATATTTTGCATCAGTTTGTTGCAAAAACAGCAGTTTCCGTGCCACCCAATTTAATAGGTCATGACGGGGGTAGTTTTGCCGCGATCTTCTCTGTACGGGACTTTCCGAGGCTGCGATTCTTGGCCATCTACCATCAGCAATGTCCGTAGAGCCGGTTTATCCGACTTTGTTGTGTCTGACCATTGCGGACTTGTTCTACTGCGAACTGGAACGCGCTTAATCCTTCTTCCCGCTGTCTTGTTTTCCGCCTCCCCCTCGTTGCACCAAAGCTTTTATCCTCACTCAAGGACATCACGACGAGCGGACAGTGAGGATGAAGGACAATCGGGTAATGCAAATACCGACAAGGAATGTAACAATGCACACGGAGAACAGAGATAGCTGAAAGCGCATGGAAAAGCTCGACGTTCACGTTCATGCCTGTCGTTTAAAGGGAGCGCAGAGTAGAGATGGTGAATGGTACACATAATCCCTCTAGTTTTATTGATTCTAAAACGCATGAGACCGGGTTAATTGATATTGGTAAAACCATCAAAATGGAAACAATGTAACGGTCACGCGATGCTATTCCTAGAGTTGCCTGACTGTAAACTGTCCTACATATACCTCCATATAGACACGTGAGAGCTTGCAAAATCGTATGAGAGGACCTATAGCGAGGTTATTCACCGTTTTCCCACGCTGCAACGTGTTAAAGCTATTCGTTTCGTCTCGTGAATTGCCCGATTATAAATCACCGGATATCAACGTTGGACGCAGCTTTTACATGCATGGATGTGACGAAAGGTTGTCGGATTGTTGCTTCAATATGAAGTTTTTCGAAAGCTCTTTCAAACACTCTGAATCGACCAAATCATCTGCCTTTTTTTCAACCACTTCGGAACTCGCAAGCCCTCTCATTGACACTCTTCGTTCACATCGTTTGCACAAATCTCGTTTCACTATCGTCCTGTAGTATACTTCTACCCAAATTGAAGTACCTCGGACAATTATCCTTGTACAATCTGGAGAAGTTGTCGGCGAATATGGGACGTCTTAATGGGAATTTATTGCCTATTATTTTCATTCAATTTCAAGGTGCGTCACTTTATATTTTATTCGGTAAATGTTTATTGATGGAACTTTTTGAATACCTCCATGGGTTCATTGTTCCTCACACGCCCCTATAAAAATAGGGTTTTATTGTCTCTCCAGAACCGTGAATACGAATTTCATTGTTCCAAAAAATCTCGCTCGTTTTCACCTTCGAAAAATCGGATTTATGTCCGTGATGGAGATTTGATGGCTCTGGAATATTTTTCAACAGCTCCGAATAAAATTTCGCCGTCTCAAAAGGATGACAATATTCTCCATCGCTTTTTTTTCAATAAAAATTACGCACTCGTTGAATCGGTCGACCGTATAACCTTGAAATGGACGTTTAATGCACGCGTAATGAATTCTTTTAGCGCCGTTTCAATATATCAGTCGCTTTTGCACACGCGTTCTCGATAAATAATTTGATCTCGCGAAATTCAGTTTTACGTCAATCACGAAATACAACAGCTGGCTTGTCGATTTAATCCTCCTTTTTTTTGGGTCGCCGTAATCACCGTAATATCGCAGCTAAAAGGGTCGTTGAATATTTTTTTTCTTTCGAAAATCCGCTTATATTCCATTTCATTCGTTGATGCGGCGCAGCGTGAGCTTTTTCTTGGAAAAAGATATTGATTGATACAAGTATTCACGCGGGATTCTGTGTTGGGATGCTTTTGTCGCTTGAAGCTCCCAAATGGAATAAAGGGTGTGAACGAGGTTATGTGAGGAAAGCAAGGGGGAAAAAACGTCGAGAAAAGCCTCGCGAATGTTTTTCTGAAAGATTTTGATGGTGGGAAAATCCATATGGATCACGTTGAAATAGTTGAGCGCCGGAGAGGTATTCGAGGGACACATCGAGATGGCACCGTTGGGAGCTTTCGCACCTCATTTTATCAATCCACCCCCTCTGCTCCAATGTATCTACTCTATCCTCCATTATTTCTTTTTTTTTACGTCAACGCGATATCCATGACGAAAGGGTCATCTACTTTTTCCATCTACAGACAGGGTTTCATCCCCTTTTATCGTGTGCAATCATTTTGCTATAAATTATTCTTTTGTTTTTAAATATCAAACTCCACTACAGCAGGGTTGTTAAAAGGAATTTGCATCGAAAGAATGTTTCACGCTTCGTGTTAACCAAGAGCCTTTCGTTCCATTATCAACGCTAATTAGGGCTCTCAAATTCCCATTGTAATTACGTTACGATTCTCCGAGACTTGCGCTAAGATCTGATATTTCACCTATCACTGACTTGTAATTACATATATGTAATATCGAGTTCCTTCCGCGTCTGTGCAGAGCTCGAAGTTTGGGGATTGGAGATTTTCATTATTCTCTTGGGAATCGAGGAAAATCTCGAGGAGTCTCGAAGAGCGATTGCTCGTTCAAAGGACCTTTTAAGGCGCGATATACCAAAGTTGAGTGACATCGTTTAAGCATCTGCGAGAGAACGATGGTCATTTGTCAATCCTCGAAGAAGTATTTGGCGGCATCACGGAAGTGATGCCGCTTCGGCGCTGTTGTTCCTCGTTGTTCGAATGTGCGCGTGTAACGTGATGAATCTCATCCTTTATTATTTCAGTGACAAAAGAATTTTTTTTCATCTCCCAGAAGGAGTCTTTCGGGTCGATCTCGACGTATATACGTTTAGCCCCACGGTTTTTCGATTGATGGCTCCCAAGAATAAAGGATAGCCCTGATATTTATTCAAACGTGAAGAGATTAGCTTCGCATACATGTATGCAGAAAAAAGCTCTCGCGCTCATTGTTAATTTAGAGATACGCCAAGAGACGTGAAGAATTTTCCCATCACGAAAAATGAATATTTTACTCCGAATCCCATGTGAATTCCCATCAAGAGAGAATGAGGAGCTCTGCCAATCGCGAGATTTTGCGAATACGAGATTCACCGAAGCGTGAAGCTGCTTAAAAAGTACGTGTTGGATGGATATTTCGTAACGACGCGAATTGTGCCAGCGTCAGCTCGTCTCTCGACGAGGAGGATAAGAATTTCGAATATCATCACGTACAAAACGTCGAATAAAAGTTCACGGTACACATGGCCGAGCTCAAGGGAGGCTATGAAAGTTGCAAAATTCGATTTCGACCAAGTGTCAGTGGCAACATTGCGACAAGTTTCCCACTGAAAAAAAAATTGTCAACAAATATAGCATAGCGTACAATATTTTTTACTTTTTTCTCTCTCTCGACGCTCGACTCTAGAATTTCACCGTCAACGTATTTCAGAATGGAATTGAAGAATACGGCGTATCCGAGGTTGATCACTCCTGACGCAGAAAATTCGACTGCGAAAGTTGAATATTTATTAAATTTATTCTGCCGTGCAGTTTACCGCGACGTTTCCCACAAATTCCAAGATAACGCGCTCGGTTGAATGTGTAATGCATTTTAAAAAATATTATGCAGGAAATTCGATTTACCGGATGTTGAAAATTTTTCATATTAAAATTTTCTCGCTTCAGGAAAAAGTGGATTAAACGTGGATAGAAATAAATTCGAGGAAACGTTTGCGATTTTCGATATATATTATATTTAAAAAAAGCTCTACAATCGTGTACATCACAAAGATAAGCTTTATTTTTTTGCTGGCCTTTCCGGGTGGTTTTTTATCCACTCAAGAGAGCAAAAATGGCGGAGGTCCTTTCGTAGCACGAGAGAGAGAAGAGAGAAATAAAAGGGGTTGGATCGACGTGTGATGATGGTAACCCAAGATCTTTCCCGATAATGCAGTTAGTCAACATAGATATTCGACGATGGCAGAAATGAGTTTCGCAGGGATGAGAAACAGTCTATATTATTCTCCCTCGTATTCTCGCACGTGGCCCAGAGGGTGAAATAGAAAATGCCTTATCCGGTTTCGCTGCTCTTATCGGGAATGAAGTTTGCAAAAGGGTTGTAGAGGAAGGAGGGTAAATCGATGAGTGCCGGAAATGACGAAAGAGGGTTAACGCAAAGAGGGAGAGATAGAGAGATTATGGGAGGAGAAAGAAAGGGTGAGCAAGTGCGAAGGGAGTAAGGGAGATCGGATGATGAGGGAGAAGAGGAGCCAATGGTCATCTCTCAAACTCGTAAATTGGCGATGTTCCAGCGTGGAATGGGCTGCGTGGACACTATGAAATTCTGGATTCTGGCAATACGGCAGAGAATCCGAGAATTATGGTGGCGACCACGTGATTCCGTGCGCGCCATTCCCTTTTTTGCTAGGTTTCTCTCCCCCTGCGACATATTTTCTCAGGTATCTGCACATATCCCGGAATCCGGGAAGGGCTTTCGAAGCAACAATTGTAAATCGTGAGGTCAAGATATCGTCGAGATCATCTGCGAGGGTGTTCCCACTCTACTGGATGATTCCCATAAAGTTAAATCCTTTTTTCATACTTTTGGGATATTTTGAATAAAGTCCAATGACTTCAACCTGAATTTGGTTTAAAAATTAACAAAGAGAACAAAAGGGATCCAAAAGTATCAGGGGTCGAAGCCTTTCAGATACGGCCGCTGTCAGAAGCGTCGAATATCAAAAGATTGTAAAGAAGTAATTATTACTTTAATTAAATTTTACCGAGGAAATAGATCTCCTCATTAAGAATGAAATCAGGTCGTTGATCTCTTCGCGTACTTTATATATGTATATAATGCATCGCGCGCCCTCGCGCCACTCAATCTCTGCCGTGATAAATTGAAGAGGATTAACTTTATGAGTCCACTGGGTGGATATATATCGGAGAAGATCTTTCGGTCTTGTTATGAGTAAGGACCAGCGGATGCCCCCGAGGAGAGGGACTGTATAATTACAAAAAAGAAAAAAAAGAAGAAGAAAAGACCCGGAAGGCACTGAAGTATGAGGAAGTCTCGTATCACTGTTTTGCCAAGAAAAATTCTGGAGGACTGGAGATTGAAAATTTTAATACTGCATAATCATGCTCTTGTTAGAAGGCATTAAACTTGCGATAATCCGTTCTTTGCTTCCTCTTCGTGTTCCTTAAAACCCTTAACTCCCGCCGGAAGACTCCGAACTTTATGCGCGAATTATCATAATATAAATTAAGGACTTTCCAGGTAAAAAAAGAAAAATACCTTTTTTTATATGATGTTAATCTTTTTAGAATGAAAGAGTTTCGGGTAAAATGGTATGACCTTAAAAGGTGGTTGGAGGCAAATAACGCTGGAATCGACCAGTGCGGATTTTCCATGACAATCTGTCATTGAAATTTTGCACGATCGCACCGGCACAATCGGTTATTTAATCGCCGAACGCTCGTGAATGTTGAAACTCACCTTTGATGAAGTCAACTGCCATTTCCAAACCGTAAGTGTCCTTGTCGCAATCGTCGAGTATGTGAGCGCCGATTTTAACGCCTGGCACGAGATTTCGTTGATTGAGCCAGTCGAGGGTATATAGCATTGACTCGAGGGCTTGTACGCCACCCTGTGGCATAACAGGTCCGCAAGTTACTGAATCTTCTCTCTCGTGTACCATCATGAGACCGCCGATCACGAGATCACCCTCCACGACTGCTTCTTTCTTAACGGGCCACGTGATAGTCATTGGTGCGCGTTGATTGGCCACGATCGAGCGAAAAAATCGCGCCGCGTGCCTAATCGGATGATGATTCAATGGATTTTCAATCTTATAACGATCGCTCGAGTAGCCACGTTCATCAATTTCCGCGCCGTATCGTTGATGTTTGCTCGATGACTTGAAATTCCTTGTCCCTCGAAGCATCGGCTCGGCAATGTTCGCCATTGAATTATCGTACACGCTCGATAAATCGATCATTGAGTCCAGATCGAATCTCATCTTGGTGTCGTAATGACCATCAAAATTGGCGTCACGATCGGCGAGAAATTTAGCTCGCCTGGCGTCGCTCAGAATCAGGCAGACGCAGCCCAATATCATAAGACACGTACACTTCATGACTTCATTATCCCCCAATTTTTCAATAATGACGATCTTCCGACAGAATCTCTTACTTTTTGTGGATTCTTCTTTTTTGCCTCGTAGCCCACGATCGTCTTTCAAATTCTATCTTATTCGACGATAATCGTCAAACACTTTTTCACTTTTTCTTCTCGCGATATGGAACATCGCGCTTTCCGAAAGTTTTTGTACTCAAAGGCTCGATCACTCGCGAAGTCATGATAAAAGGATTTTACAATGTTCATAGGATCAGCGTTATTGTAATGCTTTTTTTTAAATGACGCGATTTGTCTATCAGTTGGCGTCTCCGATATTTTTTCAAGAATTCACACACCATGATACGCTCTGTTAAAATATTTGATTAATTTCTACAATTTCCAACGGGTTATTCTAGAGACTTTTTGCGGAATTGTACGAGATCGTGAAAAAATGTTTAATTATAAATTACGTGAGTTAAAACACGTGAATGTAATTTTGCTGCGCTTAAGCTAAATTTTTGGCTCGGAGTTGCGTGGGAGGAAGAACAATTGAATTATAAAAGGCAAAGCGTGCCAAGAACGGAATTGGTGAAACTTCTTGATAATTCTGCTGGAATAATTGTAAAATTTCAGAGCCCCGAGCAACGAATTACTCGGACCTTTATAATTGGGATGAATTTTCAGTTTTTCCTCCACTCTTCCCTCATTTCGCTCGTTTGACCACTATTCTTCCACGAGAAACAACATGGCGTCATAATTTATACGTAACAGCTTGAAAACCGAGGTCTCCGAGTAATTTTAACCTGCACGCCCTTTCTGAAGTTTCTCCCCTTCTCTCTTACTCGCAAATATATTCGAGGCACGATTTTCGTTTTTTTTTTATCAGGCAAACTCTCTTCACTTTTTGAAAGATCTAGTTATCAATGTCAACCCGTCTGGCTCACGAGCGATTAGCCAAATCCGTGCCGTCACGTTTTTCACAGGGACTAAACTCCGACGGAATCTTCTTAAACGTTATCTCCGCCGCATATAAATTTTCTTACCCTCGATAATATACATTTTTCAATTGTTTTCCCTCGATTCTTGCCAGATGATTGCTCAATAAAAATATTGAACGTGACAGAGGTCGAAATTTTCAACGTGGATTTTTTTTTATGCACGGTAACAAGAAGACCCTTTAAACAAAGTAGAAACCATATTTATCCCTCGAAGTATATGGGTCAAAACGCCAATTATGGACGTCGGATCCGGCCTCATCCCCTCCGAACTTTTCGCATTTTTTTTAGCTGAAAGTCCTCATTGAAAAACACATTCCTAAATTTTTTCAGATTTTTTCCCCTCTAACTTTCGCAGTTATTACATAGGGTATTTCGTCTAGTTTTACCATTTTCGTTTTATTCATTATGACTTGCCATCTTCCACCACAATAAAAAAAATTCAAAAAATAGGTTTTTTGCGTGAAAAAGTCTCAGCTCTAAAAAAAAAAAATTGTTTTTTTTGTCCATGCACTTGGAAAGCTCTTAAAATTGAGCTTGGTGTCCATGGTGCCTCCCATTTCTCTATATATGGGGCAGTCCACGCCGATTTGACCTGGTTCTGCCGATTCACCTCTCAGATTTTATCCGCAATTTTTCATGGTTTTGTGGGACCTCTGAAGAGCACTCAGGATTTGTGTGAGATGTTTTTGGAGTGATTTGACTTCACTATCATTTTATAAACAAAATATTTTTAGCCAAATTTAAAAATTTGAAAAGAATCTCGTTTTTTAATGAAAAATTTCAAGCGTTGATCCAAAGTGGGCAGAGGTTTCCTTCTGTCTATAATAAGCTTTTTCGAAAAAAAAATTTCAAATAGAAGGGAGAACCCCAATTGATCAGGCCGTTAGGCAAATATTTTTGTACGAATTGAAGGTGTTGCGAAAAATGTTTGGATAAGGGCCCGCTCAAATCAGGGTTCTCATTCTATTTTAAAAAAAAATCAAAAAGGCTTGTTATCAACAAAAGGAAAGCTCTGCCCACTTTGGCCCAATGCTTGAAATTTTTCATATCAAAAATAGGATTTGTGTGATTTTTTTCAGATTTTTAAATTTGGTCTAAAAATAATTTGTTTATAAAATTATAGTTAAGTCAAATGACTCCAAAAAAATCTGAAAAAAATGCTGAGTACTCTTCAGAGGTACTACAAAACCATAAAAAATTGCGGACAAAATCGGAAAGGGGGAGGGGTCAGACCCAGGTCGAATCGGTGTGCTCCATATATATTATATATAATATAGACACTATATTGTATATAATATATAATATAGTGTCCTAATATTTATGTATATATGTATATGAAGTTAGGTATGGGTCATATTACAGGATATTCAACCGAGAATGTCGCAACTATCTCGAACAAGTTGCTCCTGTCGGTGGAACGTACATGTCCACACCTAAATATATATATATGCGCGTATGTAAACTTGTTCGTGCTAATTACCCCAATAAATACCGGACTATCTTTTGTGTGCCCGTCTATTCATTTATCATGCACGTGAAATACGTTGATCAAAGCTCGTACCTCCCGTGACTCCGCTTGTGACTTTACAAAACTTTCATTAACGCAATTTTAATTGAATCAAAATCGCGCCCCGATAGCAACGTTCATGAAATTCTTCGATAAACTAAAGTTTCGAGGCTTTTTCATTTACTTTGAGTACATCGTCGACTCAGTTAACGAACGAACCCGACCAAAGTCGTCAGTTTGTATATTCTAAGTTGATTTTATTCGAGCAAGAAGAGTGCGCTTTTCCTCGCAGTACAAAAAAAAGCTCTTGAATTTTTTAGTATCTTATTAAAACTCTCTTCACGTCGTGTCTTTTATCCTTAACAGCTCGACCAAAGACATTGAGATTTAATATATTCGCGTTTGAGATTTTAAAACAGACGAGATGCGCAAAGTTTTCGATTATCCTCTGGATATAATGAATTGCTGAAGGAAGAGAAATTGAAAATTTATTCAAAAACGAATTTTCCCAATCTAACGCGAAAATAAATCGCTTTTTGTTTGTGGTCAATTGAGGGGAGGATAAAAAAAAACCCGCGAATCACCGTGCAAACCCAAGATAGGGTTTCATCAGTCGCGAGTTAACGGACATCCCATCTGCGTGTAATTTGATATTGTGTCGCCTTCGTAAAAACAATTATCTCCCTCCCTCCCTCCCTCTCTCTCTCTCTCTCTCTCTCTCTCTCTCTCTCTCTCTTTCTCTCCATCAATCTTTCTCGCTCGAGGGAGAGAAAAGCGTGGCCAGTGTCAATTTTCAAATACATAGGTAAATTAACTTTTTTCCTATTTTTTTTTGCAATGCTCGAACGAGACACGTGTTCGAGATCGTCGTTCACGAATCTGGGATCTGCTATCGATAGTTTGATTATCGGGATAGCGAATTCGAGAAATTTCCCATACGCCATTTTCTCTCTTTCTCTGCCATTCGTTTTGTTTGTTTGCTATCTGTGCTCTATTTCATATGCGAGTGACATGAATCCTTGTTGATTTATGAAAACCTCCTCATTGATTTGTGGGATAAATAAAGGCAAAGCGAAAAGTGAGGGTGAGAGAGAAGATTGATATAGAGGGTTGAGAGAAGAGCGGGGTCTCACGAGCATCCCTCGCATCTGCATCACCCTCCTCCCTCGCTATATTCTTTTTTCCTCTCTTTGTTTACCACGCCTCTGAATGTCGATGAATTTGGCACTTGACACCCGGGCGACCCTCGTCAAACTCCGTCCTCGTCGGTTTTTGCGCGTCAGAGCGAGATTATCCCGACGACAGAGCACGAGAATATTCGGGGATTATCGAAAGCTCTCGCTGGAGTATCTCGTTGCGAAGCCACTCGACTGCCATCGGAAGTGCTGACTTCCTTGGCAGCTTGCACATCCGACCGCGATATCCCACAATTTTAATCCCTCCATCCAGAGTTGCTCGTTTTCACATTCGAGAACTCCCTGCAGAGACTTTAAACCCTCTTTTGAAAATACGCCCTAAAACTAGTCGCAATCCCCGATAATTCCACCGCCCTTAGCTTAGCAAATACGCGTTTGAGATTGCTTCATCCAGAAAACGGTTATTGTCCGTGCAAATATTTATAAACAGAAAATTTCGCCATGAGAATGTTGACGACGAATAGAGAGGACTCGTTTGAGTGAGCGATACGAGGAATGCGTAATCGTAGGCGTTCTGTTTGCGTTTGCTAATTTGTGTTTACCGAACTGAAACGACTCTCATCTTCCGACTATTATAATCAGCAATATGAGCAGACGGAGATTGTATTTGGGTCATTCCGTGTCAAATCGACCAAGAGTTGGAATCGACCACTTTCAATTTCACAAAGTTCTACCAAAGGAAAAAAATTAAAAAATTTTTTTTCCAAAGTTATCCAAAATTCAAAATTTCACATTTTTTCAAATCTTTTAAGTTTATTTTTTAAATATCTCGGAAACTATTATACTTACGACAAATTGTTCTGAATTCGTTTTAAAGAGTATACTTGGGGCTATGAAAAAAAACATTCAGATTTTTTTTTCTGAAAAATGATGAATTTGGAGAATTTTGAATTTTCAAATCTTTTTTTCGGAATATTTTTTTTTCTTATAGCCCTAAGTATACTCTTTAAAACGAATTCAGAACGATTTTTCGTAACTATAATAGTTTCCGAGATATTTAAAAAATGAACTTGAAAGATTTGAAAAATTGTGAAATTTTAAATTTTTGATAACTTTTGAATTTTTTTATTTTTATTTTTTCCTTTGGTATTATGAACAACGGATGTGGATAGTTGTTATCGAACGTAAAATGAACGGGGAATGTATGGACATCGCAAAATTTGTTTCCGAATTGTATGAGCTTTGCAATTTAATCGTTATCAAGAACCGATCGTCATTTGTACACGCGCCTCTTCGTTTTAAAGCGTACTCTCTCGCTTTTATACGTACACGTTATCGATGAATTATGCATTAAAAGCATCCGCAATTTATGTACCGACCATTGGAACGTTTGGCGGATTATTTTCTCCTATTATTCATTCGATATTCCGCGACGAATGATACAGTATGTATCGCAAAGCTTTATAGCATGTGGTTTGGAAAACTCGAGATTTCTCTTCTACATTTAATTACGATAGAGATTTAATTGAAAAATAAAAATAAAAAATACCGAAAGCTCGCGAATAACAATTTACTTTTTATACCATATTTTCGATAAAACTGCCGCAAATGTCCATTTTTCGACTCTTCATATTATTTTTACATCGAAAACTTGCATTACAAAGAATTACGTTGGTTCTTTATGACTTTCGAGTAAAGATAAATCTGTCGATAATATTTCCCAACGGATATTACAATCTGAACGGTATAAATTTGCGGATATTATCGGTTCAGGAGGAAAAATCTCTATCAAAAAGCATCAAGCTGCCTCAGGGCATGAAACGATATACAAGCCACCATTTGATCGTCCCGGGAACAATTTTGCGATGAGTAAGGCAGTTTTTAGCCGCTACCTTTTCGAATAACTTAGCCCTTATCATGAACGATGATATCCATTCGCGAGTGATTAATTTTCTACATAGATATGCAAAACGAAATATGTTAAAGGAGCATTCTTCTAATAGTGAAAATAAGCCTATTATTTATTTTTACGTTTGGCAATTATCTTTACGTTCTCTACGACGATTGCATGCGCTTTTTCAGTGCCACGATTTGCGAATTTCTCACACATATTCCCAGGAAAAAAATCACGCGACAACGTGTTGCCCGAGAAAAATTCTCCCTTATTCATCTCCCTGAAAATGTATATACTTGTTTTTCAATACGACGAATTTCTCATTATGCAATTGTTTCCCCTAAAATCCGTGCAATTGAATTTTTACGATTTTTTCGTTCATTTATGAAAATTAAAAAATAAATTGTCACCATATGGACACTCACTCACATAATTTGAAATTAATGCTTCGTTTATTTTTACACAACTGTCATGGAAATAAATTTTAGTCTCTGTCAACGGGGTCAATTTTTGCTTTTTTCCCATCATTGATCATCGATTGTTCTTTCGACAGAGTCAACCCTGAGAAATTTGAGAGCGAATAATTTTAAGAGTTTTTCGCGCGTTGAAGGATCCTCGGAAGGAACGTTGTCGCGCGTGCGGCTCTCTGTCAGAGCAGCCACTGAGGCGCCTCCACCGATTGGGACAACACTACCCTCCTGCTGCTCCTGAAGCACCCTCTCCCGCTCGGATTCTCTTTCCCTGCGCTCAAACAGCGACGCCACCACCCTTTTGCTATCAATCGCGCTTCCCTCAGGAATTCACGCAGCCTCGCATCGACTAAATTCACGCGCGGATGACTGGAAAATCCGCAAATAATGCTTTCAAAGATTCGTGCATGTGCACTTTTTACATTTTTCTTTATCTCATCTTTCAGTCATCATTCGAATAGATATTCGACTCTTGAAATTTTTCCATCTCCGACAAAGTCGGAAACGATACGCTTTTCTCATTTTCAGATATTGACAAAAAAGAATATTAATTCAAAAAAATATTTAAAATAAGTAAAATTTATTAATAGGGGGAGTTAATTGATAGCAGGGAGTTTTTTCATTCTTCTTCTCACTCGCTGCAACATCTCAAGGATTAATTAAATTAAATTACAATCATGACGTCACTCCTTCAAAGATTCATTAGCATTGCTGAAATAAGCTTATTTTGCCAATAGTGCCCAAAAATCTTTGGATATTTCAGTAGTCGTAAACATGCTTCAAATAAAGAATCATCGTTTCATAGACGATGAGAATTTGGAGCTTTTCTTTGAAGAAAAACTGGTAATTACCATAAATTTCAATTGAAATTACGCGTCGTTCCAACCCTCGAAATTTCTCAGTATGTGTGTGAGTTAATTCCACAAACGTGCGGAACATCGCGGCTGTTTATCTGTCATTGAAACCGAAGAATTTTCCGCTCGAACGAGCGAGACGCATCGTTGAATTTCGTTGAATATTCGGCGTAATTATTTCATCGGATCCCCTGACCCGTAATAAAATAAACACCAATCCCGATTCCCGATTCTACTGAGTAAAGAGGAAAATAAAAACAACATTTTTCACACATCGTGAGTCTCGCATCGTGACCCATTAGAGCTTTGATTGCCATCGCGTTTCTTTATGCGCTCGCGTTAATTCTCGAAATTCAAAATTGCCGCCATTTTCCTTTACGATAAGTAGGTAGCGTTATGACGATGGGAAAAATTCGTCCCGGCTGATAGTGCCGAATGGTCGTTTCTCCGCTGAATACTAATTACAAAACATGAAAAGAGCGTTAACGAATGCTGCGGAAGATTACACGTGGAATTTGTAACCTCTTTGGTTGTAACACGTTGCTCTATGAAAATCGTCGTACGTGCTTTAAGCTCGCGCCCCGCGAACACGAGATGACGGCACCGAATATAACGTTTTACATATATACGTTACATATGGGGCGTTCCATCCCAAATCGGACAGTTTGAAAAACTTTTTTTTATTTCCTCAAAAACTTTTTTTTTATTTCCTCAATTTTATTTCATTTTTTAGTCCCCATCAAAGGACCCTTAGAGATTTTTTGATTACCCGTTCAAAAGATATTAAATTAACAAAAAAACCGCTCTTTTTTTGGTATTTTGGTCATAACTTCTTTGATAATGACCCAAATTAAAAGTTTTTTTTTTCAAAATTTTTGTTTTTTATGGCCTTTTCAGAAAAAAAATACAACAAAAATATTCGACAAGTTTTTGAATGAGTTTTTTGAGTTTTAAACTTTAAATCGCGTTTTCAAAAGTGAGTGTATTTTTGATTTTTTTTTTAATTTTTTGCTTTAAATATCTATCTATTCAACAATTTTTAAGACTAGTCCGAGCGTGGGAATTCCATAACTACTATTTTTTTTCGATTTTTGAAAATTAAATTTGTTTTTTTTTTTAATAAATTATTATGAATACCAATTTTTGTTACTGTATAGTATTTTTTTCCATATTTAGAATTAATTTTGACACTTTTTTATTGTTAACAGGTTCTTAAAATTAATAATTAATCGTTAAGTCTGTTTATGAACAATAATAACAACAGTTTTTTATTTATTTACGTATTTTTTTAAAAATATTACATTCACGATTATTTCCTGAATTAGAATATTCCTTTGCCAATACGTTTCCGTTGCTCATTGGAATAATTGAATGAAATTTTTGTGTCCCCCTGTGATTGACTTCGCGGTATTGTATCGCAAATAAAATCTTTCTTTTGCATCTAAATAATGTTTCTCAGGTGAAAGCTCGACAGCAATATTCGGTAGACTATTTAGGTTCAATGCACTCATACAATTCTTGAACTGTTGTTATTTGCTCATCGATTAATTATTAATTTCAAAAATCTGTTAACAATGAAAAAGTGTCAAAATTAATTCAAAATGATTAAAAAAATACTATACAGTAACAAAAATTGTTATTCATAATAATTTATGAAAAATAAAAAATTTTAATTTTCAAAAATCGAAAAAAAGTAGTTATTGAAATCCCACGGTCGGACTAGTCTTAAAAATTGTTGAATATATAGATGTTTAAAACAAAAAATTAAATAAAAAATAAAAAATGACACTCACTTTTAAAAACGCGATTTAAAGTTTAAAACTCAAAAAAACTCACTCAAAAACGCGCTGAATCTTTTTGTTGTATTTTTTTCTGAAAAGGCCATAAAAAAACAACAATTTTGAAGAAAAAAACTTTTAATTTGGACCATTATTGAAGAAGTTATGACCAAAATACCAAAAAAAGAGTGGTTTTTTTGTTAATTTAATATCTTTTGAACGGGTAATCAAAAACGTCTCAAAATTTAACAGGAAGGGTCTTTTGATGGGTACTAAAAAATGTAAAAAAATTGAGGAAAAAAAAAGTTTTTCAAACTGTCCGATTTGGGATGGAACGCCCCATGTATATAGATATTGGTGAAGACCACTTTTAGTACAGGGACTTTGCGCTCGTTGAATTGGAAATGTACTTTGCACGTGGATATAATATTCGTGTAAAATTCACTCCATTTTCCTGAGATCAAAAGCTCGGAGAAAACAACTGACGATGACGCTCTGACTCGTTACTCTTTACCATTATTATTATTATTATTATTATTATTATTATTATTATTATTATTTGCTGCCTGAAGAGTCTCTGTGGCTCGTCACTCATGCGTGATATACCTTTCCAATAACTGCGGCAGACCTATGATCATCAGCTCGTAAATGCCCTCGCATACATCACAATTCCACTCGTCTCGATTCATGCGGTAAACGCTGTCGCATATCTCTTTTTCTATTTCCTCGCGAGTACATATTTTTCACCCACACACGTGTACATCAATGCGAGAACTTCTTGCGCAAGTTCTTTTTTCATAGAAATATACTCGAGGCGAATAACCTCGATGCTTTGCGAACCGAGCATTTATCTTAGCGATGTATTATAGTCGATTGGATCACTCTTATTTTTCTTTCCGATGATGTTCCGGCGAACGCGGCGGAGTCCCTCAAATCAATTAATCGAGTGCAATCGATATCAGCTCGATGTTTTGCGCCAATGTAATCATTGCTAGGTGTCACTTTTTTCAAGTGGTTCACTTTTATGTGATGAGCTGATGAAGAACGCTTGGAAATGAAATTTTAAGGCTGTTCCGGGAACTTTTGGACAAGCTGTGGCGCAAATAATCCTGCGAGGTCGTTGACCGCTAACAGTGACTGGATATTTTAAATTTGAGAGAAAAAAATGAGTACTCACTGACGAATATATGTCCGGGCAACTGTAGAAACAAGATAAGCGATCCGACCATGCGTGTGCACATCCGGCGGGGGTCGAAGCATAATTTTCCTTGGAGGAAAGTGCTCTTAACGACCTGGGGGAAATCTTAACTTCGGAGAGACGGAGAGTCAGAGAGAGAGAGAGAAGGTGGGATGGTAGGAAGATGCTGGCACTCAAAATATCTAGGTAATCGCATTGCTCGAAGTCTCAGAGGGTCAATTACTCGAGACCTCTGTGCGTAACGGATGATGGCTCCGCAACGTCGAAACATTCTGCGGTATATATGTATGCTAATCTTGTATAGTAGCGTTTCAAATCGCTGGGGTAAAATCATTGGGAGTTAAAGTGGACTGAGAGGTCCCCTTTGACATGTTTCTCAGCATTCGTGATCGTATATGCCAAAGTACGAGAGAGAGACATCTGCGATCAACCGTTAACGCACTATGGCATAATGGTAACTGCCGCCATTAAGCCCTTTCCTGTGTAATATACAAAGGGAAACCATCAATGTATTCCGTTGCTTAATGCGCGTAGCGATACGAGAGACGTGCAATTTCCTTGACAAACGACCGAAACGATTGCGACGCTTGTGCATCGATTTGTCGTACAACCAATCATCAAAGTAACATTCTCTCACGTTGATGAGTTCCCGATTCGTCGGAAGGGAAAGTTTACAAAGATTGCGGATAAGATTACAGCATATCCTTGGTCTGGTTCCAATCAACTCTTTCAGACTGCTGCGCTTCCTCGATTATTCGATTAAAAAGCTTCTCTAGAGTTCAGCTTAATTCATTCATTTATTTTTGTCCAGAATTTGATTCAAATTCGTTTTTGAATTAATTTTTTTTATCCACACAAAGATGCATTCTCCCTGATTCAATTTTTTCTTATTCTTTAATATCTTGCGAAAGTTATAAATTGTTTTTAGTGAAAATATAATCTATGACTGCGATAGACAGTCTTACTTGAAATGACATACACTGTTGGTCAAAAGTTTGGAAACACTTGCCTCGATTCCACGCCGCACAAAAAGTTTCACCGCTCTTTTAAAAATAAAAATATTTCGATTCACCAAGCGGCGTTTTAAAGGGGACATATTCAGCTTCATTTCGATTTTGCAAAAAAATTTTCGCGATGTTTTTTGAACCCGATACGCCCTCCGAAACATTGTCGTTTTTCGGCTTTTTTTTTTTACTGTTTATACACTGTTTCTTTCGACTGTTTTTTGCATGAAAAACTTTTAGCGGGGAGTATTAGCTTCAATTTCATTTTTTTTATAGTTTCGTACGATTTTTTTTCACAAAAATATTCAATTTTTCGCAAAAAACGACCATAATTGTAAAATGTAGCATAACTCTAAAACTACTAGGTTTTCGTAAAATGACTAGGAGGGTAAAAAGTTGCATGCAAACATTCTCGATTCAATGAAATTTTTTCAGATTTTTTTTCAAAATTTTTTTTTCTTAAATTTTTCCTGTAAACGAGATTTTTTTAAATCTTAAACAATCGGGTCTCTTACCTCATCAACACGGCTTTTTCATAGAAAAACCTCATCCACATGGCTTTTTCATCGAAAAACCAGTGTAGATGATGTAAGAAACTCGATTGTTTAAGATAAAAAATATCTCGTTGACAGGACAAATTTTCGAAAAAAAAATTTGAAAAAAAATTCTAAAAATATTTCATTGAATCCAGAATAATAGTATGCAACTTTTGGACTGAAAAACATCATCTACACAAAATTTTCATCGAAAAACCCGTGTATATGAGGTAAGAGACTCAATTGTTTAAGATAAAAGAATATCTCGTTTACAGGAATAAATAGAAAAAACAAAATTTTGAAAAAAAATCTGAATTTTTTTTATTGAATCCAGAATGATTGTATGCAACTTTTTACCCTCTTAATGATTTCACGAAATGGTCGTTTTTTGCGAAAAATTGAATATTTTTGCGAAAAAAAATCGTATGAAACTTTTTAAAAAACAAAATTGAAGCTAATACCTCCTGCCACAAGTTTTTCATGCGAAATACAGTCGAACAAAAATTTCATGGGTCGTGCGGCAAAATTACAAATGCCAAAGAAGAACCGAAAAACGACCATGTTTCAAAGAGCATACCGGGTTAAAAAAAAATCGCAAAAATTTTTTGGAAAAAGCGAAATCGGGCGTAGAATCGGGACGAGTGTTTCCAATCTTTTGGCCGACAGTGTAAGTCGTGCTAAATTGGCATAGAAATTTTTTTGCACGTACAAAATACTTGACAACATTTCCTACAATTCGACGAATGCTGTGATTCACTTGGGTGATCTATTATTTTGTTCCATTCAGCCCTGGAACTGCGCGAGTATATGGAAAGTCTGGGGCTGACTAAACGCACTGATTTCTACTGAATTTCGATGCGGCGCGTGCAGCGCTAGACAATCTAGATATTTGCCAGTTCACATCACACGCAGACACGATAATTGACCAAGACAATTGATCGATATTATTCGACACACAGATACAGCTCGTAATAATATGCTCGAGCATATGCATTGCTCATGCATTTGATATGCGATATGCCTCGCTCGACTTGGACGCAATCGAGCCCGCTGAATTTCTCTTCATCCCTCGGTCCATGTTTCTCGTTCGAAATGTGTACAAGCTCGTTGCAATTTCCTCGACTTCCCGTAAAAATCCCGTTACCCCAAATTGCGTACAAATCGAAGAAGTAAAAAAAAATTGCGCTGAAGATTGTTCACCGATAAGAAGGAAAAAAACAACAACAACAACAAAGTATGAAAATGACTACACGCGAGCATAATAAACCATTTCGCGTTTATATCTGCACTTTAACATGCATATGTATAAGTAAGCAGGAAAGCGTGTTGTAAAGAGAGTGAACTTCGATTTTACCATTACCTCGGTGTACTCCGAGTTCGGTTTGAGCTTGCGAGATTGCAAGAGGGCGCGAGCAAAAGAAAAAGAGACTCCCATCGCCTGACGATTGCCTCCCGGTCTCGCCATTACAGCTTTGTTTGGCTTTCCAGATAAAAGTTGAAAAATGTTGCCTTTTTTATTACTCCTTACTCTCTCTTTCTTTATCTTGCGAGAGACCCCTGACAAATTCCCGTTAGAAATCCCGTTGGAAAACCCAACCATTGTCTCTCTTTCTCTTTTTCTCTCTCCGCAGGGTGTAAAATTCAGAGCATTACATCTGATCCTGATCAAGGCCGTATCAGAATTTAAAAATCTTCAACCGCGCCACTTTATTTTATCTTATCGTCGGATCCTGAGCGACAAAACAAACATTTACGGTACGTTTTCTCGCGACGTTTAATCTGTGCTAAATTACAACGCAGCGTTGTACAACGAACGACAAAAATGTCGGGACAAACAACGCGATTGTTCAGAGGCTCTTCACCCCGGGATAGAATAAACGAAACGGGTACATCGCGACTGTATCCTCGATGCTCGATCACCGACGATGGAAATCAGACTTATGACGTTGACACAAATAGACGCCTCCCAGAGTTTGTGCGCGATCTGAGCGTACCAGGGAGTAAAATACATAATAAGAATGAGCCAAAGTGAGCTTATATATGTATGCATTCCAGTAAAAATTTTGCTTGTACATACGGAGAGCAATAGTTTGCGAAAATATCGTGCAAACACGATTTATGAAACGGTGTCTGAGATTTTAACGGCAGAATATTTCATTAGAATTATAAAAACATTATTTCGTAATAATGTGAATATATATATATATTAGGGTGGGCCGAAAATCCGCTTTTTTTAAAAATTCTTTTAGCAATACCGAAAATATTGTTTATTATGCTACCAAAAAAATCTGTGTGTAGGGAAAAAATTTTGAGTCAACATCCTAGGCTCGCCCCAGTTCGTTAAAGTTCAAAGTGTTGGAAAAAAAAAAAATTTCTCGGCTCAATTTTATTGGAAATTAAATTCTCTACAAAAAAAAGGTCCTTTTATAAAATCATGTAGGATTTATGGTTTCTAAGATAATTGCAAATTTACTTAAAAATAGTCATTTTTCTTTCTATAAATATTTTTCCAATGAAAAAAATGTTTGTTTGTTTGTTTGTTTATTTTTCGCGAGTCTTTTTACATACGACGCGACCTCCGCTTATAAAAGCAGAACTACAAAAAGAGTCATAGATGAACGCGGCCATGGAATGAACTCACAGGAAATGTTACTTACGGAAAACGTAGCCAATTTGTAATTGTTATTATGAAAAAATCTGCTTGGAAGAATAAAAATTGTTACAATAAGCGACAATTTCAAAATATACATATAATATTGAAGTAAATAGACTTGACGATTGCTTTCGTAGAGAATCTATTAAAAAAGGGAAGGTTTCTTCATAGGAAAACTATTTATAGAAAGAAAAACGACTATTTTTAAGTAAATTTGCGATTATTTTAGAAACTATCAATCCAACATGATTTTATACAAAGACTTTTTTTGTAGAGAATTAAATTTCCAATAAAAACAAGCCGAGAAATTTTTTTTTTCAGCACTTTGAACTTTAACAAACTTGGGCGAGCCTAGGATGTTGACTCAAAATTTTTTCCCTTCACTCGGATTTTTTTTGTAGCATAATGAACAATATTTTCGGTATTGCTAAAAGAATTTCAAAAAAGCGGATTTTCGGCCCACCCTAATATATATATATAAAATAATAATGCAGGGTTCAAGACTGCGATCGCGTGTTTGTCGAACAATCTGTACACGACGTTAATCTCGAAGAAAAAGCTCGCTATAATGCGCAATGAAAATACTATTCCGTCTAATGAGGGAACAGGGGTGAAACGGTTATGAGCGGGGCGGGGATTATTTTACGATGTTATCAACATTTCGTTGGAGTCAATATTTTCCTGCACGAGCAGGAGAGGCTTGTATTTCGTTGGATTTTTATCGTTTCGCCAAAAGATTGTTACTCAACGTTCCATTTCCCGTCAATGAGATCCCATCCAAGCTCTATTTTACTTCAAAACGAACATTCCATGAATTTATTGAGGACTTTCAAAGCTTTTGTTTTCATAGGAGATAAAATTGTATGTGGTATAATTTTTTTTTAGTGGATTAATGAGATGAAGTTTTTCTTATTTTCGCACAAAAATTCGCGTGATTGGGCTTTTTTCTTCTCGGAGCAAGACGAAGAACGGTCTTACGTGAGGTCGTTAGTTCAAGATTTTTCCGAGAGAGAAAAATTATACTCTGACAGTGTCTCTCTCGACAAGTTTCCGACGATAATGTACTCGAGGAAATGGTGCTTTCTCCGAAGCTCTCGATGAGATTGCGAAGCACAGTCGTTGTTAATCCGCGTCCAAGTGCACTTGAGAAAAATCTTGAAATGCGTGATGAACTTGAGGGCATTATTATTTATAATTTTTATATTATTAAAGTTTATCGATTTTTATATTTGAGGAATTATTTTTCAAAATCCAAAAGCTCGAGTGCGATATAACTATCGGTAGGCATTTTATCTCTTGGCTCAGATTGTTCTCCGTCGGTATGTGAGCTTTTATTCTAACCTGTTCCTCCCGCCGTCGGTTATTGGGCGACCACGTTGCGCCACGAATTCAGCTGCGAGTTGCCGACTGTTAACAGCGCAAGCTTCGCGAATATTTTTCGTAGTACGTTAATTTTTTCCTCCTTATCGACGGCCCATTTTCCGTTCCGAATGTCGGTAAGGACATTCGGAAACATGCGGTATGGTAGAGTTTGCCTCAAACTTAGATAACCCAAAGGGTACGACGGAATTGATTGTTACTTTTTTGCAATCAGTGGCGCGAGCTGTTTCTTGTTTTTAAGCTTCGTGTTGTAGGTATTAATTAACGGCTAATGATCAAATTAAAATCTACATTGTTCATAATGTCCAGACCGAAGGCTCTATAGCTTAAAATACGTGTTTAGAGCGACAAGTTTATTATTTTTTATATCCAGATATATTCTTGCATCGACTTGTCTAATACGTGCCTCTCCAAAATAGGAAATATTTTCTTTTCTTTATTTTTTCAATCTGGGCCAAATCTAGAACTCCCTTCTTGAATCCCTATTGAAAGTAAGACCGTCAAATTTCGTAAAATCATTTGGATTACACACACACGCAAAAAGCAAACTCCCCTGATCCTTCTCTCGAGATATCCACGAGATTCAATTTCAGACTAATATATGCAAAAGACCCGAAGCCCGCCAACAATCGGGATTTCGTGTATTTTACATGGCCAAAACTCACTGTAGTATTCAACATCTTAATGAAAATCTAGCCTTTATTTTTCTGGTTTAAGGGGCTATTGGGACAAAGCTAAATGACGGAGAGAGATGGTTCTCTCGATAGCCCCAAGCTTCAAGATCAAATAGCGAATTAACAAGATGGCGGTTTCATAAGATTCCTTTTTAACCACGAATTTATCCCCAGATCTTTAGTATTTGTTTCATTGTTAAAATATGTTACTTTAGTTTACCGTGCTCGCTGGATTCAGACATTCATACTGAGATAAACCATATTTATGGTAATTTAAGGAATGTCTGCATTTTGTGAGAACTTCAATCAACAATAAGGCACGGACCACAAAATTTCAACTTGAAGTAAATCTTTCTCCATTTATAATTATTTTCGTTTAAGTTATAATATTTAACCCTTAAATGCTAACGGTGGGTCATTCGTGTCCGGGGATTTTTAAACATTGTCGTAAAAAATGTTTGCACGTCTCCATATTTTTTATGAAATTGTTATTAAATTTTTTTTCTCGGGTGGAACAAATTATTATCATTTAGTTAAAGGTTCAAAGAAGGCCCATGCATTTTTCAAAATTTTCAAAAGTTTTAGAATTGTTAAATAAAGTGGAAGACGAGAACGATCATCGTTAGCTTTAACGGTTGCTCAAAAAATCGTTAGCTCAAAAGAGTTAAAGATATAGTGATGGTATTTTTTCATGCTAACTCATCATGGAGTGAAGGTCTTTTGAGGTACCATACCATGAATGGTTATACACATCCAGTCAAAAGTTTGGAAACACTCACTCCGATTCCACGCCGCACAAAAAATTTCACTGCTCTTAAAAATAAAGATATTTTTATTCGCCAAACGGCGTCTTAAAGGAAACATAATTAGCTTCATTTCGCATTTTCCAAAAAAATCTTGCGATTTTTTTTTAGCCCGGTACGCTCTTTGAAACATGGTCGTTTTTCGGCTTTATTTTGGTATTGTACTTTTGGCGCACGACCCATCAAATTTTTTTTGGACTGTTTTTCACATGAAAAATTTGTGGCTGGAAGTATTAGCTTCAATTACGTTTTTTAAAAAGTTTCGTACGATTTTTTTCGGTAAAAATATTCACTTTTTCGCAAAAAACGGCCATATTCATAAAATGTAGCGTAACTCTATAACTACTGGGTTTTCGTGAAATCACTAAGAAAGTAGAAAGTTGCATACAAATATTTTGGATTCAATGAAATTTTTTCAGATTTTTTTTCAAAAATTTTTTTTTTCTAATTTTTCCTGCAAACGAGATATTTTTTAATCTTGAACAATCGGGTCTCTTACCTCATGTACACGCGTTTCTCGATGAAAAAGTTGTGCAAGTGATATTTTTCAGTGCAAAAGTTGCATACAATCATTCTGGATTCAATTAAATGTTTTAAGAATTCTTTTTCAAATTTTTTTTTCGAACATTTTGCCCGTCAACGAGATATTTTTCTATCTTAAACAATCGAGTCACTTAATTACCTCATCTAGACGGGTTTTTCGATGAAAAAGCCATGTAGATGAGGTTTTTTGATGAAGGAGTCATCTAGATGAGGTAAGTGACCCGATAGTTTAAGATAAAAAAAATTACTCGTTTACAGGAAAAAATTAAAAAACAAAATTTTGAAAAAAAATCTGCAAAAATTTCATTAAATCCAGAATAATTGTTTGCGACTTTTTACTATCTTAGTAATTTCATGAAAACCCAGTAGTTTTAGAGTCGCGCTATATTTTATAAATACGGTATTTTTTGCGAAAAATTGAATATTTTTGCGAAAAAAAATCGTACGAAACTTTTTAAAAAACTAAATTGAAGCTAATACCTTCCGCCATAAGTTTTTCATGCGAAAAACAGTCGAAAATTTTTTTTATGGTTTGTGCGCCTAAATTACAATGCCAAATAAAGGCTAAAAAACGCGACGATGTTTCAGATGGTGTACCGGGTTCTAAAAAAATCGCAACATTTTTTTGGAAAAAGCAAAATGAAGTTGAATATGTCCCCTTTAGAACGCCGCTTTGCGAATCAAAATATCTTCATTTTTAAAGAAGCAGTGAAGCTTTTAGTGCGGTGTGGAATCGGGGCGAGTGTTTCCAAACTTTTGGCCGGGAGTGTAGGTCATAGAATGTCATTTAAAATGATTAACCTTCATTTCTTTCGATGCAAGTAAGTCTTATAAGTATAAGAAACGTTACTGACTAACCTTTGATGAAATCAACCGCCATCTCGAGGCCGTAAGTGTCCTTGTCGCAATCGTCGAGTATGTGAGCGCCAATCTTGACACCGGGAACGAGATCGCGTTTGTTAAGCAAATCAAGGGTGTACAGCATTGCCTCTAGTGCTTGTACGCCACCCTGGGGCATAACCGGACCGCACGTGACCGAATCCTCTCTCTCGTGTACCATCATTAAACCGCCCAGTACCAAATCACCCTCGACAACGGCGCTGTGCTTTACCGGCCATTGATTTAACGTTGCGGTTATCCGCGTCGAATTATCGTGCATCGTTTGATTGAGAGTTCGCGTGTCCAGGGATGAGTTCTCAACCAATTTCGCATCGCGATCCTGTTGATGCTCGTTGTTCCTCGATAATACCGGATTCCCGATGGATTCTCGCGAGCTCTCGCTCCATGAATTATTATAGCGTTCACCCGCGAAAGCCGCATTATCGTTCCTCGTATCCACGCTGCTTACGTTCGCGGGATCGGTCAACGAATTTAACGTCTTTTCGTTCAGCGAAATTTTATGATTCTCCAATGATTTTCCAGGTGAAATATCCGCGGTCGTAAGCGTCGCTATTACGGTCGTTATGTCGGCTGTGGAAACAGTAGTCATTTCGTCAAAAACAAGCTTCTTCGACGATATCAAAATCCCGTCCATTCTCGAATCCTTTGACTCTTCATCGTGGTATTTTGGCTTATCCGTAACGAGAGTTTCGCCATCATGAGAAAGATTCGTAGTTGCGTTCTGAATAGAAAATTCGATAATATCCTTTCTCGTAAATCCTCTTTTGATTTGTTTCGCTCGAATTTTGGGCAACTCCGTAAAATTCCCATAAAACTCCGCGGATTCGACATCCGTTTGCGATCCTTCGACAGGATTTTTCGTGAATTCTTCGCTATGAAAACTTGGATGACTTGACGTGCCCTCGATTTTCTTGAAATTCGTTGAACGTGTCTTTCCATTGGCAATCAACGTTTTCCAAGATTCATCACTACCGGAAGAGCTTCCAGCTCGATAGGTTGCGTTTCGTTGAAAATTTTCATCATCTCCTGGAATATTGTTGGCATTATTGGAGAACTCTGCTCTACTCCCGTTTCTCGTATCTCCAATGAACCCGACAATCGTGCTTCCGTGTTTTTCCACCTCGATGTTCCGCCGCAAATTAAGCTCGCCCGAATCAACCTCACGATTCGACGATAAAAAAATTTCAACCCTCCGATTGTTATCCCTAAATTTCTCAATGATCGTCGATACTGCTCTCGGCGTCGCCGCTGACGTTACTTCCTCCGGGACAATTAAATTCACTTCCTCGGTATTGACAATTGGTTCTCGGTCACGTACAATTGTTTTCGTATTCCTCGATTGGATTTTCTCGCCAATCCGCGATTCCGGTCTCGTGTGGTCGATCGTTACGAGCTTCGCGAAAGTGTTGTCTAACGAGTCTTCATCGCCAATCCTGAATTCCGTATCACCGAGAATTTCATTTTCCCTCGTTACGTCATCACGTTGAATCGTTCTTTTTGACGTTTCAACATTTTCCACCAATTGCGCCATTTTTCTCGCGATATCCTCCACGTTCGAGCTTCTGCCGTTTCGTCTCTCGCGGCCAACGAATTTTTCCATCTTTTTCTTTTTCGCACTTTCTACAATTGCCCCAATTTCGCAGGTATCGCAGCCGCGTAGAATTTCATCGGTGATAGGATTTTTCTTTTCTCTCGGTGAAATCCCCCGAGAATCATCCTCGTGAAATTCATTCGAGTCACGAGGCTCCGAACGATTTACGATTGAAGACTCGTGGGTCTCGTCATTCTTCAGCATTCTCGGGTAGTTCGTGGACCTCGTGAATTCCTCGTTCTCCAGACGATGTTCATGGGGTACGTTCGATGCATCGTGAAATCCATGATCCGTATCAATTTTCTTAATTGATTGGTTGGGGAATAAAATTGTCGAAAATTGTTTGGAAGTCATGGTAGTCGGTTTATTATTTTCAGCAATTTGTCTTTGATCATTGGAATGAACTTTCGACGATTCAACGGCAGTGTTATCGCTCCCGATAGTGGCAGCTGAATCTGAATAGGGTGTCGTTGAAACTGCTTTGCGAATTTCACATTCCTCGGGAATATCCGACGGAATATCTCCGCCAATGTCATTCCCGCTACGTCGTTGAGATACATTGTGTCGCTGTTGTTGGTATCCCGGCGATTCGAGAAGCGTGGTCGTTTCTCCATCAACATTTTGAACGTGATCCAGCTGATGAATTTTCTCAACGAAATTCCCTCGATTTTTCGCGATAGAACTGTCATTGCTCGGGGCATTATCACCCGCCGTAGTCTTTTGAGATAAATCCTTAGATTCTGGTGCAATCTCGTTCGATTTATTCGTTAAAATAACTCCCCTGACGTCAGCTTTGTCGTCGAACGTGGCATTCTCTATTTTTAGACGCTTTTCGGTATTCTGGCTACTGGAAAATTCCAATTTTCTCGTGATCGCGTCCAATACGTTGTTCTCTCGTTGAACCGCATGCCACAATGGCGAGTACGATGTTTCTGCCTTTACAATTGACGTTTCTCGCTGAGCAAAGGACGACGAAGCTTCGTTCTGTCGTTTGTGAGACATATCCATCTTCGTAGTTCGAATATCCATCGGGAATTTTTCCACCTGGTTTTCACGCTCCTGCGCTTCTTTCTCTCGACTCCGATTGCATCTCGACTCCTTTTCAGTGACCAACTTTTCAACGATACCGCCTTTACGAGCATCGTCATCAATTCTCAGACTTTTCAACGTTCTTTCAACGACATTTCCGTTGATCTGGAATGCCCTGTCCGGACTCTTCGTTGGTTCATCGACGAATTTACGTTTGCTCGCAGTTATCTTCTTCTTCGTTGCCTCTCTCCATCCCATCAATACGTATTCGTTATTTTCCGCTTCAACGTCTTGGGAAATCTCATTCTTCTCTGTTCTTTGTTCTCGAGTCATTCTCCTTCTGTCATTTTTCCTTACCCTGGTCTCATTATTCAACACAGATGCGGCATAAAATTTATGCCCGTCTCTCTTTCGCTTGAGGTAATTAATTTTTTGCAGCTCCCGTTTCTCCCCGTTATGCCATTGGTAGAACGAGTCGTCATTCTCGGGGGATGTGCCCGGCAAATGTTTTAAATCTCGCTTCTCGCTTGGAACTCTTCCATATGAGAGATCTGACGAGAAGTAATATCTCGCAGTTGAATCCTCGTAAGCCTCGTTCTTGTGTCTCGTTGGAAAGCTCATTTCCACTGAGAGACCGCGAGTATCAGGTGGCTCGGAAATTTGTCGCAAAGCTTCTTCCGAGGGTTCTCGTGATACTTCGCGAATCTTGGCAAATTGCGCGATTACGTGATCTACCCTCGACGCAGGAGTAACTCGATTAGCCTGCTTCGCAAAATAATATCTCGGTGGGAATGAAAATCTTGAAACAGGAGAATTGTCTTTGTTTCGCGGATTTCTCATTACCACATTTTCCTTTTCATTCGCATTAGCCATAACAATGTCTCTCAAATCGCGATTGCTCGATGAAACATCTGGTGAACTCGTTTTTTCCGCTGTCACATTGATGGCAATTTCATCTTCATCGAAATCTCCATCGTTGAACTTGTCTCCTGAATCTTTCTCGATCCACATAATTGACTCTTTCTCATTTTCGCGTTCAGCATTTTTTCCAAACGTTTGTTCTCTTCTCTCGTCGTCTTCGATGTAATTCACCATTGGAAAATTAATTTCCCCGGTTTTTCGTAAGTCACGAGAGGAAAACTTTTCAGATTCGTTGATGTTTTCGTCGTTCAACGATTTTATCGCTCTGCGAATCGGTTGATTCTGCGCACTCGACGCATTCACCGATGAATAACGTTGAAATTGGATCTCATCGTTCGAGTCTCTCGTCCTTGGTATAATTCCACTTGTGGGTTCGTTCTCCTCGTATGCGCGAACTTCCAGAGCTCGAGGACTTGCGCTCCGAGTCTCTGAATCTGTTGACGACGATGCGAAACTGTTTGAAGCTCTCGTGGGCTTGGAATCCTTATCCATGGATGCGGTATTGTCGAGTGAGAATTCATTCGACACCGCGTCTTTGAAATCGAGCTTCTTCGTTGGCATTGATCCCATACTGTTTAATCTTCGGTTCTTTGACAAATTCACGCTTCCAACAGTATCGACACGAGTCACGATGGTATCTTCCATTTCAAAAGCACCGAGTAACGATCCCACAGGCTCATTCCAAGCGACATCGGGTTCATCGTTAACGCCGCTCTCGTGTGTCGTCGTTTCCGAAGGAGCATTATTTCTATCTGAAATTTTAGTTGAAACCGTTGTGTGGCTTTGAACGTGATGTTTCACAGCCGCGTTCTTCACCGCATCATTTTCTCTAATGATCCTTGCTCCGGTCTTGTCACCGATTCCCTCTGTTCCGTAAATTGATAACTCTTGACTTGAGTCTATCGCAGTTTTACGATTCGAACTTTGATCACACGGATCCTCGCTGCCGACACTATTATCGAGACTCGGTTCACGCGATGACGTTACTTGAGACAAAATGCTGATCAGAATTGCCCAAACGATGGCCACAAGGACCGTCCTACTGCAGTGTACTAGCATCACCCTGGCGATACGATGATCATCGCTAGTTCCTGCGAACACATCGGTATTAATTTTTTTTAATAATTTTATCAAATCTCTTTTACCAAATTTAATTAATCGTCATTCTCTATTATTGTAAAGAATGTCTTATCTAAAAAATGTCCTGAAATAGAAACATTCACAACGAAAGAATCCAGAGAATTTGTTTTTTTCGGTTCTCATAATAATTTCACGTGCAAAGTATCGATTGCTCACTGAGAAACCTATTTTGAAATTGGCCAACAACTTATTAGCGATGCTATTTCCCATTTCCTGGAGTAACATCGAGACTCTGCGTTTATCCAAGATGAAAGGACAATTTGATTCTGGCTGCGATCGAGTATCACACAGGGAATACTAAAGATAATCCCCCTCTTGCCCGTCATCTTTGAACACTTGTTACATTTTTTGACGGAATTCATCGACCAAAACGACAGTCGAATGCAATGTGGCCCAGATTCAAGTATGAAAAGATTGTTGCGGAGAAGAAGGCCGTAAGAAATCGACCATCTTTGTTGCGGCAGGTTGGATACTCATTCGTCGATCTGTCCGCTTCACAGTCATGATTCTATTCTCCTTACGGTTTTCTGCACGCAAACTTTTCTCTGCAATATGTCGGATACCTTTAGCCATTACTGACTATCTGGGATGGCTGAAGCTGCATGCGCTCTTTACGGAGTGAGCTCTGAGCATCGAACCGCTAATGCCACGTATATAGACGGGGATAAGTGCTGTGCGGCTATATATTTGAGCGCCCTCGATGAAATACACGGTGTGTGTTAGCGGTGAGATATATCGAGAGAGACTATCGCGTGGCGTTGAGCGAGAGTCGAGATCATCCGCGAGAGGGGAAACCCCTTTAAGCGGTAAAGTGGTAGCTTTGCGGTCGCGGATCGATGGAGATTACTTTGGTCCAAACCCCATTGGCCCCCTTGGAGAGTTGTACGCCACGTGAAAGCCGATTTAATTCTCGTGTCGACAGCCACAGAGACAATTTCACGAAATCACCCAAACACTTTGCTCGTTATGCATTAAGGGAGTATTCTGGGCTAGAATTTTGGAAAAATATTTTTTTTTGCGTATTCTTGAAGTTTGGACCTTTAAAAACATATCCTCGAAAGAAGATTTTCAAATTCCACTAATTTACGGAATAGCTATTTTAGTGATGCAGCAATTACGTCCGTCACGTCGAAGCAAGTTGGACCATAGACGTTTTTCTCAAAACTACTTTTCTCAACACGGCTGACATGATATCTCAAGTTTTACTGAACTGATTGACTTCAAATTTTGTACCAATCTTCGATGTACTCTCTATCGCCCCTACCACTTTTGTATCATAATTATTTTTTTTTTTACTGTTGTAAAAAAATTAAAAAAATTAAAAACGTCGTGCGCCAAAATTACAATGCCAAAAAAAAGCCGAAAAACGACTATGTTTCAAAGGACGTACCGGGTTTAAAAAAAATCGCAAAATTTTTTTGGAAAAAGCGGAATGGAGCTGAATATATCCCCTTCAAAACACCGCTTAGCGAATCAAAATATCTTTATTTTTAAAAGAACAGTGAAACTGTTTGTGCCGCGTGGAATCGAGGCGAGTGTTTCCAAACTTTTGATCAGCGGTGTATGTTGTAACAAAATAGAAAAATATTTTTTTTTTATCGAGCTCGACAAAATACTCAAAATGTATGTCTCTAACAGAATACCGCCTTAAAATGATTTCCCGCTGCTTCTAACTTTCGCAATATTTCCCACTAGCTCTTATCTTCGTATTGTCCACACAGATAAAATATCATTCATTCAATCACGATAGTTACCTTCTCAATTGAATAATTTGCTCATTTAGAACATTATTACTGCATCACAAATTTCAACCTTCAATTGAATCAAATCGAGAATTAATATCGTCGATTTCAGGATACGTATTTCACGTGGGCTTTTCGTCTATCTCCGAGGATTTTGAATCCCCGATTTTTGGAGTTATCCCGGGACGCGAGAGCGGGATAATTAGAATTACTATATTGAATGAGAGAATTCGCGCTGAGCGGAACAACGTAACCATGACGACCGTATGCTTGGAAAATCATGCGATAATATGGATTCGCGTGGTAACGGTTATAGGCGAAAACCGGTATTATTTCCAATTCCATAAACAAATGTGGGAACGATCCTGATTACGGTGGTCGTCCTGAGCATCCTGGGAATATCAACGGAACCTGGTAATGCTCGCATGGCATGGATATAATGAATTCGGTAGCTACCGAGAAGTTTTCTCAACGGCACGTAATATAATGTAAATTATACGGAAGCAATGTTTCGACATTGAGCGATTTGACGCGAAAGATGTTCAAAGTAAATATATCCTTGCGCTTTCGTTATAGCGCGATAACATTCGCACGTTGCACCCATCATTTCGCGCTTTGTGAATTTGTAAAAGAAAAACTATCTCCCCATAAATTCCTAGTGATTACGGTATATATCGAGGATCTCGCTTATCTATGTGAAAAATATTCATCAACGTGGAATGAAAAACCACCCCTTCGAGCTTTTTTCTCCATTGTTCTCGCTTTGCTACTTCGTATACTTGGAAATCGCCTTCCGTGGTATTAATGAAAGATCCTCTGTTTTATACCTTTCTTTTGTGAAGCGGAAGTTCAATTCGAAAATTTGTTAAGCTTGAATCGTTGCGGGGCTTAATCAACGGATATACGATCTATGGATACAATGTAAGGGGTATTCTCGCTGAAATTTGCACGTCCGAACCCGAATCCTCTTGAATAATTATGAAAAAAAATTCCGAAAAGTATTCTGAAAAAGAAGACACGTATTTTTTTGTTAAGGCCGAGAATTGATATTTTTCGTCGTACGATTTTAGTAAAAAATCCAAATTTTTCACTAACTCTCTACTCTAAACACGTAATATCTTGATAATTCGAGATCCTATCGAAAAACGCTTTAGACAAAACTTGTTCGTTATAAAACGAGTAAAACAGTTGATATTTTTTTTTTTAATTGTGGGCACACGAAAGTTTGTTTTTACTTCATACAAAACAAAAAAACGTTTTTTTTTCAGCAAGTACGCCACCTCTAATTATAAAATAAAAAAATTGTAAAAATTCTATAGGAAATGACGAAATTTTTAAGACAAGAATGAGAATGGCAAGATCAAAATCCGCAAAGCTACAGCCAATCGAAGTTTCGTCTTGACCTTATTTTCTATCCAGATCATGCGGAACTATATATTCTCGATAAAATTAAATACAGAAATACATTTGAATATTTATTTAATTATACATACGTGGATTATTTCATACAAGTATAAAAGAATATACGCATGTACAATTGAATATTACGTATATTACGTATATTATTTCATACTTGTATGAAATAATCTACGTATGTATAATTAAATAAATATTCAAATGTATTTCGGTCTATAATTTTTCGAGAACATACAGTTCTGCATGATCTGGCTCAAAAATAAGGTCAAGACGAAACTTCGATTGGCTGTTGCTTTGCGGATTTTGATCTTGCCATTCTCATTCTGGTCTTAAAAATTTCGTGATTTCCTAAAGAATTTTTACAATTTTTTTATTTTATAATTCGCGGTGGCGTACTTGCTGAAAAAATGTTTTTTTATGTTTTATGAAGTAAAAACAAACTTTCGTGTGCCCACAATTAAAAAAAAAATCAATCGTTTTACTCGTTTTGTAACGAACAAGTTTTGTCCGAAGCGTTTTTCGATAGGATCTCGAATTATCAAGATACTACGTGTTTAGAGTAGAGAGTTAGTGAAAAATTCGGATTTTTTACTAAAATCGTATGATGAAAAATATCAATTGTCGGCCTTAACAAAAAAATACGTGTCTTTTCTTTTTCAGAATACTTTTCGGAATTTTTTTTTCATAATTATTCAAGAGGATCCGGGTTCGGACGTGAAAATTTCACCGGGAATACCCCATATATATAAATGGATATACAAATTGGCGAATACGACGAAAGCGTTCAGCTTTAATCTGCATAAGCTTTAATCCAACTTATGGTAGCTTGCACGACCAATGTACGTATATATTTCTCTATTCATGAAATTACGAAGTAATTTTATGGCTACAATCTGGTACAGAGGGCACGGTGTTATCAAGGTAAATGAGAATATAGCGAAGAATATAAACAACGCGAGGTAGCGGTACGCGTTTTTCTCCGTCGCTCGCTTTGAGGCTGACAGTAGCAGCAGGGGGTGGATAATATTATATTTTCACGTGAGAATATATTACTACCGTTTTCTCCCTTTCCTACGCCTGAATGTCGAGTCTCGGTGCACGACGATTTATCATTCAAAAGGGCTGCCGAAATCCCTAAAAAATAAACTATAACAGATATAGATAATAGATAATAGATAGAGATAATAAAGTGGCATAGTCTTCGGTATATCGTCAGGCTATAAGCCCAATAATGCCCGCAATAAAAAAGAAGAGAATTTATTTTTTAAATTTATTTTTTAATTTTTCAAGTCTCATAAAACGGTTTTTGGCACTATTAAGCATCTTCATACACAAACGCCCTGTTTTTGTAGTCTCGTTTTTTGGTTCTTTTCCAAATTCTGGAGGGCGGAAAAAATTAATGAGATTAAGAGAGAAGGAAAAAGAGATTGATACAAATTGGAATGGCTGTTGTAAACTATAATGTTTTGTAGAAAAAATCGCAGCATTTGATAGTTCTGGACAGTGTCAACACTGAACAAAAACATCACATCATAAAGAGACAAAACGTCATAAAGAAAATTACATGGCCGAGTGCCAGAATCCTTCGACGGGCTATTAGGACTTTCCATTGTCAGAGGCAGTTTTTTTTCTCCATGCATTTGGACATACCATGTGTGATCGATAAGGGTAATAAAATCTCTTGTATGATGAATAGGAAAATGATTTTCTGTTATTTATCAAGTCTTCAATGACATTTCGCGACATTTTTTTTGTTTTTGGTTTAAATTAATTCGCACATTCTGGCGTCGAAGATTGGAAACCACATTGTAAGAAAAATCATGACAGAGTACATTGTATAGAATTTATTTTCCTCATGAGAAGGGCCAATCGTCACTGCGAGGGTAACACGGATCTAGAACATTTAATTCCGAACGGGCTCAATTATACAATCCGGAGGTTGACCGATCGGCTTTAGCGGGTAAACCGTTTTCCTCCGCACACTCGACATTGTCGATGTGAGAAATTCTTCCGGGATTCGAAATCGATTTGGTATTCACGCGCGTCTCGCGCGCTCTCCATGTTCTCTGATTCTTCTCCATGAAAATCCTTATTTCAATGTATCCTCCACCGTTCGACGATTTTGAAAAAAAGAATAATTCATTTTGAGAAAATAATGGAGAATAGCTGGTCCAACTTTCATTCGCGCAAAATTAATTAAAATTTAAATTCAATTGCCGTATACAACGTCTCATACCAAAAACCGAGAGAAAAAAATTGCGAGATCCCCGTTTCTTTCTTATCTTACTTGTTCTTTTTTTCAGCTGTCTTGGCAGCGACTCTTGATTGTTCCAGTGAATTTGTGGAAATCCCGGAAGGACTCGAGAGGGAATAATTCACGAGTTTCATCCGAGAGCTTTCGTAACTCTTCTATTATTCCCTCCGCGAAGTTTCGCCGCCATTTTTTTTCTCTAGCTATACGTGATGTTTCATAAGTACCTCGTGTGCATTTCGTGATCATTCATTCTCTCCTATCATGGAATTGTAACATTCGGTGAATCTTCTTTCGGACAAAACAATTGAATATCCGTCGATCCAGTTTCTTGTATTGTAACTGACACTGCAGATTTCAAGTACCAAATTGGCCGATGATAAACGTCGCAATTTAAGGCCGATTCAGTCGGGAAAAATTGAGGTTGAAAATCGATGGTCTTTCTTCTTGTGATTAAAATAGAAATTGCGGACAGATTCATCTCCGGAAGGAAGCGCTGGCCAATGGACAAAGGATATTGCGCACGTGCACAGATATATATAGTGATGATACAAAACAAGCGGAAAATTGAGTCGGTCTCTTGTCATTATCCGATTTTCGAGCCAGAACAAAAGGCACGAAGAAACAAATCATTCTCTCGCCGGTGCTGAAATTGCTATTTTCCGCTATACATATACGTCGTAAATAATCCTGCTAACTTTGAACAATGCATAAACCACACTCGTTTTAATGAGTTGAAACAGAAAAAAATTGGCCACTGTTAAGGAAAGAAACAATGCGAGTATTCGCGTCCCACAGTTACATACTTTTTATCTCCATTATGAAACTCACATTCGTCTCGTGTTCGACACCATTTTATATCCTTAAGTTTATCGCCAAATCACTCTCCGCCCACCGATTATTTTCCCTATGGCCAATTGTACGAAGAAATGTAATTTGACGTTGAAAAATAAAATTCCCTCGAATTGAACACCACAAGAATTTGTTCTCTTCAGTTTGATTTAATTCAGGATTTCAGGAAAATTCTAAAGGCAGTTTTTAAACGATAATCTATAAAGCACCTCTCATTATCAGAAGGCGATAATGAGTTATTTTTTGTTAATTTAAATAAAATATAAAATAAAATTCCTTGATTTATTGATCCCTCTTTTGGGGCGTGAAAACAAGGATTTGATGAACTCTGACCTCTCACAGATGTTATTTTTCGTATTTTCCCTTCAACGGTGGCGGTATATGTTACTCGATAAACATTGCCATGGTGGATATCGACGAATATTGAGGCTGGGATCAACGGTGAAGAACGTATCTTCATTCGCACCCTTCGTGTAATGCCGACCGAATCCAGCCCCACCTTTATTTTTTTCTCGTTTTGAATGATGCCCGCTGGGTGAAATGCCGTGGGCGTATCAACATCATACCTCATGCTTCACATAGATATATGGGGTTTGCCCAGCCTGGACGAGAATAAGATGGGCAATTTCGGCGTGCGGGGTCATCATATCTCGCGCGGAACAATGAAGGAATACCAACAGGCCAAAATAGTTCTGCCTCTCCGGCTGGAAGAGCAGTTATGAAATTTTTGTCTTTCTCTGTACCTGTATATCACGGTCATCTGTACATCCCTAGCCACAGCTTACTTTCAATCCCAACGGGCCGGATCCACGCCAAATTTCGTATCTATTAAGGTATTTTAAGACGGGGAGACGTCGAGGAACTTCCCGTCTTCGTCTTAAAAAATTCTCGTCTCGGAGTTTTGAGACGAGTCGAGAAATTTGTGTCGTCTGATAAGATTCTCGTGCGTAATGCTCAAAAATCTTGTCAGTCGAGATTTCTCAAATTCTTCAACTTGAATCTCGAATCAATTTATGTCCCAGGATACATAAACCAGAATAATATAATTGAATTTTGGCGTAATACGTTTTTTTCGTTTTCTTTCACGAATAATTTTTTTTTTATATAAACGCTGCATGATTTCTAATCAGCGGTAAATTTTCGATAAAAATGAGGTTTCTAAACTATTTAAAAAATAATTTTTCGTTATATTTACTATTTTCAAACCTTATATCGATGTATTTTTTCCCTCAAACACAAATCTACTAAGAATTTTCCCCAAAATTCCAGTCTTTTTATGTATTTTCAGCACGAACCCTTTTTTGTGTTTCAAGATTCTTTTTCAGATGCATACTTCTGAATTCAATTTTCATTGGAACTTCGTATGGAAGTTCTCTAAGAAGTAATTTTCAAGAGAAAAGATTCTGCAAATCTTTCTTTGAGTTATAAAAAAAACTCATAGTCATTGTGCACAATAATAAATCTGCAGGATGGTTTAATTTTTCTTCACTCTTTCGACGCACTGAATTTTCGCATAATGCATTCAGCTCATCAAACTTTTATTCCTTTAACATGGTGGATGCAGTCACGTTTGAGCGCGGTCATATAATCCCACTGGCACTCAGGTTCTATATGAATATCTCCGTTTATATAGACGCACGCGCCCCAAAGCTTGTACGTTTTTGGTCCTAAAACGTTAACTGCGCTGCCATACGCATTTCGCGGATATCAAATTTTATCCGCACGCACATGGAACGATTTTGACTCTACATTACTTTGACCGTAAATACTTCTCGAGCGGCTTAACGCAAATCTTATCCACATACGTATGTGTAATACCGATGTATACATATTTAAGTGTGCCAGGAATACGGAAGTTCGGGGATGAATGGATTTCAAATGGAGATTTACCCCAATTGTGTACTGTAAAGGTGACAAACATCGGAGAGGAAGAGATAGAGAGCCTAAAATAATATGACTCGCGGTACTCGGATTTTCCTACTTCTATCCGCAAACTTGGAAAGAGAGAGAGAGGATTCACTTTCCCCATGGCTCTAAGCCACTTTTGCCTAACTCGCTTCCCACTTGGGATTACTCCACTTTCAGTGAGTTGGCGCCACTCGACCTCGTCCGCTTTCGTTTGAGCGTTCGCTGAGAACACAATTGATGGAATCTTCCTCTAAAGCTGAATGCTTCTTCCAGCTTTTTCTTGTACATTTTTCGCATTCACGAAAGTCACAAATGGCGTGGAGGCAATTAGCGTATTTATTTTCGAGAAAAAAAATACTTGGAACCACTCGAATCTCTTTTATTATTCAAGCGACAAATTGCCACTCGAGGCAGAGTCGATGAAATCAAACGGTAATCAATGGCATCTCATTATATCGAAGTGTCGTGAATACCGAATGAATAATTGGGGATGAAAAAATATGTTTTTATTTTCATAAATCATCGCCGACAAGCCTGCAAAAAGCCCAGACACAGCGATGAGAGGCGTTTCACTCCGCTAAACGGCATCGGAGCAAAATCGATCACGTCGGGAAACTTTCACGTATGACAAACTTGTTTTTTTTTTTTTCATGTTCCATGAACTATCAATTCTCTTTCACATGTACCTCACTTTTTTTTCAATTTGTCAAATTCCACAATGCGTCAGTCCAATAGACGTTCTTCTCTCGCACAAAAACGCTATCAGATTTTACTTTTGATACGTAGTTTTTTTTTACAAATATTTCGTGTGGTTTTCGAAAGTACAAAAGCTCGGAAAAAATACCAATCTCTGCTGTGACCTCTGTCGTACATGAAGAAACGAGCGAAAATCCAGATTATCACTCTGCGAACGTCACGTATCCATCGGAACTTGGCAGAAAAGCAATCACGATAAAGGTTTTTTCGTTGGTGAAAGAACGATCATATTTTCCATCACAGGTATGTATTTTTCGAGTTCTCGCTAAAGAAAAGCTCGGTGATTACTTCTTACGCGTTTTAGAAACGCTCGATTGGCCACAGCAACTTGAACTGACACTTTTTTCCTACCCCTAAGAAATATATCGGCTGATTTTCCCTCGACTCTCGCCATTATCTCACGCAGTACTTTGAAGGTCCCCTTAAAGCTGATTTCATTGATGGTGAATAATTGAATATAATAAAAGTTTCCAAAGTGTCACGTAAATAAATGAAATCAAATTAACGGAATGAAATATTGCCGCAGCGTTGAATAATTTCAAACTTGGATAATAAGTTCAATCCCCTTGTCCCCGTATCGTTCTACACCTCGTCTTACTCTGAGATTGCATTCTGCTAAAAGTGCCCTTAAGGAAAAAAGTTTCGCGAGGATTTTTCCGATACAGAGACCCTGAGACAGAGGCCGCACCGGGGGATACGATTTTTATCGCGAGCGAGGACGAATTTTGCGAGTGTCGCCATATGTCGTGAGAAAAAGAAAGAGGGGGAGAGACAGAGTGAAACGTAGAGGCTGAAAAATAGCTTCGCCGAAGTCGACGAAAAGCTTGGCTCAGTATTTTCAAACAATCGGCTACGATTATTGAAAAAAGTTTTCCAGATCCTCTTCGCCGCTCTCGAAAGATTCTCGTCGATCTATAAAATTTTCCAGTGCGAGACATCGGAAAAATTGATATTTGGATATGGATTATCCTTTTTCAAGTTAAATATTTTTTTTTCAACTTTTCGTTGCGCTGATTAAATTAAATTTACAATTCGTATATTCCACAGCTAAATGAGGTAATCAAAGAGGTAAACATTTCAAATTTTCTTAGCTTTCCCGTATTATTCGAGCGAAGGGAAAATTTTATTGAGAACTTTCTTCCGATCATGAAATTCATTAACGCCTCTGGGATTTCCAATAATACGCCGCGATTAAGGGTGAAAAGAGGTGTCAAGCTTTTCGTGTATCTCGAATGAGCGGTTCCGGAAGCAGATTGATTTTTACGCCATCCCGAGAACACGAGAACTTGCGGATATATAGGATTTCGATATTGGGTTCCTAATGCCGTTTTCTTTCCGCGTGAATTCGTCCCACCGGCTTCTTCGAGGGTTGTGTTGTGTCTCGAGACTTTTTTCTCCTTCTCGAGTTCCATTGCTTCGAATTTCATTCATTAAAAAAACGATAATTGGAGGAATAAAGTTGCTGTAAAAAAAAAATTAGTAGAGATTTCAGATGTCGTGGATGAATTATTCATGTTCCATTCCATTTGTTTTGCTATCAAGATTATCATTTGGTATAAGTATTATTTATTTCAAAAACAAGTCGTAGATCAAGTTTTCATTTTCATTTCCAGTATCACCGCATCGAATTCGTAATCCTGAGAATTTTTAATCAGCCGGAATAACGTCATTCAATAGATTACAACTTTGTGACGTTAATTAGAAGATGAAAAATCAGTGACACTCAGGAAGTATAATTTACAACAATTTTTAATGAGCTCCGTTTTTCATCCATTCTCTTATCGGGTTCCGGTAATTAACTCGTATACGAACTCAACTAATTTATGTGTATTTCAACGAACAAAAGAAAATTTTGTACAGATAAAATATATTATACAAATAATGACATTATAAATATAATATAATTATATGTATTATAAAAATAAATATATTTAGAAAAAATATAAAATATATATCATAGTTTTTAATTAAGTTTGAATATATTTTTCCAGCGGGCTGTATAAATCGCAAATTGCATTTTCTGTCGATGAAAATAAAATAAAAATATCTTTTGACACAAGGATAGATATTTTTTTAATCATACGAGTGACCGAAGAATTTTTCGATATCATTTTTAATTTTGATAGCGATCAGAAACGCCTGGAAATGTAATTTTCCGTTGCAAAATGATCAAATTACATCACCGCATCAGTTTCAGTAGTAAATGTCAGCGTTGCATCAGACACTGGAGAAAACCTCGCCAATGAGTTAGGTCGAAAAGGGAGTAGAGGGTGGGATGTGGTTGGGGTAGCCCAATCGGTCGACCAACGGGGACTAATTGGCGGGCTTCGAACGTGATACGGTTGCAATGCTCGTAAAGTTAATAAGCATTCTTATCAAACGTGATGTCAATTTATCGCCGATCATGCAGGTCTCGATTCGTAAATGTTCCCCAAAACCAATTCTCCCGCTTCAAACATTGCGGCATTTGCATTATCCACACTCAAGCGAGCAGTTTGTGTGTGGCTTGCCTCAAAAATATAATTTCAAATTTTTAATTTTAGAGTCCCGGAATCATTTCAACTTAAAATATAAAATACAAATTGCCGCGGATCACGGTCAAAGTGATTTGATCTTAAATCTAGAAACTTCCGTCAAAGCTCTCTATTGTCCGTTTTTTTTCACTATCTCCTGTCTCACTTCCTGTTTCTCACGGACGATGCAAGCTCCCCCGCGCATTAGTTGATATATCTACATGCAGATGCCGCAGTGCACTTCTCCGGTGTAAGAAAGTTGCCCACAATTTGCGTGGAAAATTATTTTCCGGCCTTTGCTTTTTCCCGACGACAGAGTGGCTGTGTGTGTGAGAGAGAGATGGATAAAGAGCGAGAGACAGAGAGAGAGAGAGAGAACGACTTAGAGAGGTTTTAAAAGCTTAAACAAAGCCTGCGGTATGAAGCAATTTGTAAAAGTTGGCAAAAACTTTTATAATCGCATTCTGCATAACGCTCTTTTGCGATACAAAAGCTTTTTTCAAAGATCCCGTCGCTCTTAATGTCATTTTTTCATCTTCTTGTATTATTAAATTTTCATTTAGATTTTTTACGATTTCATTGAATTGAAAGATGGGAGAGAAAACTTGTCTCAGTCAAATTTACGTTGTAAAAAATCTTTGCCCTGATATGATAAATATATTATGCTGATCAAAGGGCAAAACGTCACGCATAAATACAATCTCGTGTGTATCGTATGAACAGCGTGATTATTTGAATAATTTGCGTTCATTTTAGAAACATCACTGTCCGAAAGGAAGTGACATGTCTTGGAGCTTGGCCAAGAAGTGAAAATGGCAATTTTTGTGAGAACGTAGGGGGCAAAATATTGCACGATTACTGCATCGGGAGACTTGTCGGATTTTAGTTTTTTCCCCGCATTTATAGTTTTAAACCGATCGAAAAATATAAATATTAATTTCTATCTGCAAACTAATTTCAGAGTGAAACGTTCTTGCGAAATAAATTGCGGAAGAAACAACATTCAATCGATGGCGGTTTACTCTTGGGGGGAGCTTTCTAGCAGCTCTATTTCTTCAGGAAAGTTCTCTTTCTCCTCTCTTCTATATACACATACTGATAGCCTTGTATCAATCAAATTTGTACAAATTTATGGGAGCGAGGAGACAACTTAAATAACTCGATAAATTGTGAACGTTGTTTTTCACGCTGTGACCGTCTGGTGTTCGTTTAAATGGCATCTGGTAACGGGCAATAACGACAGTATATAAATGTCGAATGAATATGAACGTATGGGCTCTATACGGCCGAGAGAACGACACGATTCGTATAAAACGCTGTAAACCGTGTTTCTCTTTTTGTCTACTTCCCTCTCCCGCCTTCGCTCCCTCTCATCCTCTTTTTCGCGAAACGACTGGAGCATTATCGTAACTCAAATATATCCGGATTTCATTCATGACCTTTTCGCACGATAATATTTTTAATTTGCACTCCGGTTGTTTTTTCCTGAAGCTCGACAAACAAAAAAAAGGACCCCTGCATAAAATATTCAAACAATTTTACTTTATTTTTTTTTGCACCCGGATATTTATTTATTATTGGTCCTTGCAAAATTTATTCCAGTTTTTTTCGGGATTTTACAGAATTATTTGTTTCAGGGAATTTTTTAAAGCCGCGCTTGAAGGTAACCCATTAAACGGTGAAAAAAAAATATAATTGGAAACTTTGACGTTTGCTAAGCTCCAATTAGTCGATGAAATATCTGCACGTGCATTTATCGTACCTGATAAATAAACGTGACATAAATTGGGACAATAAAAATGGCGTGCAGAACTCCGATAGTCGGGTAGGATAGAAATTTTACCAATGAGACCGTGCGTGGTCAAGTAGATACAGTCTGATTTGGGCAGACACGCAATTGACCTCTACTACTCGTATGAATTTCAGTCTCGTATATATTTTCTCGCTGGATAAATCGCCATCGTTATGGTAGATGCTCCTTTTAACTCGTCTGGAAGGTTTTGCGATTCTTGGGTTCAGATAACAACGGTTGGACGAGGGAAAGCGATTGATTACGGAGGGAAGAAAAAACGTGAAAATATCGACGCTACAAGCTTGAGATGAATCTTCTGTTCCAGATTCGTAGCGATAATACAATTGTGATTTATGTTACAATATGGAATAAATATAGAAATTTTGCGATAGGCTCAACAATATCCGACTGCACAGTTCAATTGTTTTTTAGCTGACAATATTCCCGAGTTTTTGTCTCTCGCTTGAGAAACCAATATTAGGATTAATTAACCCACTGGAATTTATAGATATTTGTTACAAGAAAAATTGAGGTTCAAAATTTTCAGACGTTGCACAATATCTTGTTTCCTGAAGAATTGTATAGTTGTAAATGTCAGTATGAGATACAGGGATATATGTATGAAATAACGGTGCAGCATGGAGAAAGATCATGGGGCCACACTTGTAAACACAGTTTTGCCCCTTTTACGATCTTTCTTGCCATTCCTTCCTTGCACATATGAGCCAGTGAAGAGATATTTCTCGTATACACACACACACGCACACACACAGAAGCCCGCGCATAATATCAACATGTGATGTCGCGTGAAAATGGAGGAAAATCCCGGTAATCCTCGCTCGGGATTTCAGTCGACTATCAAGTTGCCGCACAGCCACACAATTTTCATCTTATGTATGCGCGAAAAATGCCTGGATAAACTTTCCAGCGCCAATATTTGACGCGAGATTTTCTCTCGAAAAAAAAATAGTCACGCCACTGACAGAAGAGAAAATATGATGCGTTGAAAAAAATGTTACCTTGGAAATAATTGAAAAATATAATTATTAGAATCGATGAATTATGGATACCAAGCGTTGATTGTTAATTTGGCAGAATTTTTTTCGCCACCAAGTTCAATAAGATTGATCTCAAACTCTTGCGAGACTACAAATTACAGTTTGCATATATTTGAAAATACACGTTCGACGTATGAGTTTTCGAAAGAGTTACCATTTTTTGCCAGCGTCTTCTCCTATTTTCCCTCGTTTTCGTGGCCAAACAATTGTTACCTCTCTCTCTCTCTCTCTCTCTCTCTCTCTCTCTCTCTCTCTCTCTCTCTCTCTCTCTCTCTCTCTCTCTCTCTCTCTCTCTCTCTCTTCGTGACTATATTATTTTCAAGTTTAATGCGTCCGTTTGCCAAAGCCCGCGAATCTACGGAAACTGCGGAACAAACTTTTTCGTGTGCAAACAGCGCTGTATTATGCAGCTCCGACAGCGACTGAAAATATTCTCGCTGTGCACAGCCTCGAGCTTCGTACTTTTTCGCCGGGAAATTCCGTCAATGGGAATGAAGATGGATAAAAACGTTGAGCCAGATGATAATTCATTGTTTCGCGTACGCCGAAAAGTCAGACGGAAAACTGGCGCATATCTCTTCAAAAGATTTTAATACGCGTGGCTCGTTTAATGTGCCATATATGTCCTCATGCTCCTCCGGTTAATTCTCGTTGTCATTTTTGGAAAAATCCAGACGCGAAGATTCATTTTTTTCATTAAAGGGAGAACTTGGTTGTGAGTTCATGCATCTCTGAGTTATATCGAAGATCCTTTTCATGAAAATTACGAGTACAGTACACGATCGCATGAATTTAAGCGACGATTTTGCGCGAGTCAAGAGAGATTTTTCTCAATCACTATTCTTTCGCGATTAAAGGTCGATTCAGGATGAATCGGAGGTAATTGCTGGAGGAAGAGAGGAATGACCGCGGAGGACGATTGAAACGTTCGTAGATTCGTGAATTTTCGATAAAATTTAGACAGCAGCCATACTGTTTAATTTAATTTACCGTAGAACGAATTTCTCTTCAGGGTCTTCTATGAAAGTGAGTTGAAAGGGCTGGCATTATATCCGCTATTGGGATTAATCGTACAATTGGTCAATATATTCCAGTGCTCGACAGACTCATTGATGTGAATGTTTTTCGATGTCTTCGGGCGGAAACTTGGACCAAATTTATGTTCCACCGAGTCAACCCTATATCAAGGTCGGAGAATACTTCATGTGGGCGGATAGTGGAAAATGAAAGTGATTCATACTTTTTATCTGCGAGCAATTTTTTGTGTTTTCCGGTTTTCTTTTCTTCTTTAATATACATCCATAAGATTTGTGGGAAAAATAGACTAGGAAAAAAGCAAAACGATCTTCAATATTGGCGAGGTTCGGAGTGCTTGCGACACGCTCGTTGACTTTTCTCACTTGCCCGAAAAAAAACGACCCAGTACTCTATATAATTCGAAGAAATGCCAAGATTCTAGAAAGCTCGGAGAGCACACAGACCAATATCCATATAGAGAAAAGAGTCGAATGGATCGTGGACCACTTTAGATGAAAATGGTCCTCCATTATTTTTCATGTCACTGTGAAGTAGAAAGGAATATCTCGTTTCTGGTAGACGAGAAAAAAAAGTATCCGGAAAATGTGATAACCGCGAGGTTTCGGTTGGAAAAAGTACGTTTGAGCTGACTTCCACATCGAAAAGACACGTACAATTTTTCATACCATTTTTTGTTTCCACGTTTGTGGTTTTCGAAGCATCGCTCGTGAACGATAAATTTTAATTTTACCTTCTCCGCATACTTTTTCTTCCTACAAAGGCATTTCACGAATTCTCTATCTTCATCCTTTTACAGTATTTGTTTAAAATTTTGGTGACCTATTTAACTTTTACCCCAGTGCGATGAAAAAAAAAAATCATACGAATGTCAAACACTGAATCGAGAGTTTGCTCGAACTAGTTGCGGAAAAAATTCGACGCTTCTCGTTTTTTTCGCCATTCATAGTGAAATACTAAATTTCTCTCTGTCAGTAAACACGGTGAATAGTTCATTCCGGTGAACCGTACAATCTCCGAGAGAATTTCGAATTTTATGCGAAATAGAAAACAAAAATAGATTTAAAAAAACATTTCCATCATCAGGGACAATTTTTGTAGATTCACCATATTTTTCCTCGCCTCTTGAAAGCATGTTTTTCGAATGAAGATCCACAGACGAAGCAGCGATACAGAGAATTCAAAAAATATTTATAATTGGACAAGAGCGTGTACACAAAATTCCATTAAAAAACGGGTAAAATATCCGGATACGTAGAATAACAGGCTACGTGCATAATGCGACCGCTCTCTGTTTTTCGAGCGAATGTTGCTCCATTATCGATGGTCCTGTTGAGCTTTCCCTCTCGCTGTTATTGGATTTCCCGCTAGCTACGCCACCAGAGTGCTTTTTGTCCTGCGTATTACGAAAACCTCTATCTTTGCGAGTTGATATTTGTGGCCAACAGAGAAAACGAAATAAAATCATACAGATTTACGTTATTTTCTGAAAAGATACCGATATATCTCACGGCGAGAAATCTCGGCGATTCTATATTCGCAATGGAGTTGACGGTCTTTGTGGAAATATGAATAGATTAAAATATATGAAAAATCGATTCCTTCATTTTCACGGCAAAAAGCCAGACCAGAGTTGTGGCTCTTGTGGGCATTTTTACACCTCGATAAAGAGCACGTATGGCTCTACCCTTTCGAAGTCTATCGAGCTTCCGATAAATTCAATTGTACATCCATATATACATATACACTCCCGCTCAAAAGTTTGGAAACACTAGTCAATATTTCTTGCCGCACTAAAAGTTGCATAACTCCGTCAAAAAAAAGATAATCAAATTTAAAAAAAAAAAACGTTTTAACGGGAAAGAAATCAGCTTTATTTTAATTTTGTTAAATATTTTTTATATTTTTTTTTCGATCAGGTACGCATTTTTATACGTGACCATTTTTTGGCCTTTTTTCAACCATCGCGAATTGGACGCATAACTTAAGGACATTTTTTTTAATCTTTCATACCTAAGTTAAATTTGAAAGGGTTAGCAGACGCTCCTTTTTCGTTTATAAAAAAATTCCGTACGATTTTTTCTTGCAAAGTTATTTTGCTTTTGGCTAAAAAAGTGAAATTTTGAAAAATGCAACGTAACTCAAAAACTGTACAGTTGCAGAGAAAAATACGAGCATGAAAAAAGTAGCTATACACGGAATCGATTGTAATTATTTTAGAATTTTCCTATGACATTTTTTTTCACTATTTTCGCTCGAAACTCTGATGATGACGTCCCGGCGAAAAATTGTATCTGATTAAAATTTCCGTACTTCGTGATACAATAAAAATTTGAAAAAATTCAAAAACATTTGGCATGCTATAAACAACAATGATCAATAATAATCATGGATCATTGTTTATCATTGTTTATCATTGCTTAATAAATTGTTTAAACAATTGTTTAACCAATTCGTTAATGACTCTTGGGCAACATTATCATTGATAATTGTTGTTTTTAGCATGTCAAATGTTGCTGAAATTTCTCAGATTTTTATTGTATCACGAAGCACGGAAATTTCAATCAGATACAATTTTTCGCTGGGACGTCATCATCGGTTTCGAGCAAAATAGTAAAAATAAAAATTTCATGGGAAAATTCTGAAATAATTCTAGGCGATTCCTTGTATACGTACGCTACTTTTTAAATACTTAACATTTTCTCTTAAACTCTATAGTTTTTGAGTTACGCTGTATCTTTCAAATTTGCCTTTTTAACCCAAAAGTGAAATAACTTGGCGAGAAAAAATCGCACGAAAATTTTCAAAAGACAAAAATGGAGCATCTGCTATCCTTTCTAAATGTACCGTAGGTAAAAAAGCAAAAAAAAAATGTCCTCAAGTTATGCGCCCAATTTGCGATGGTCGAAAAAAGGCCGAAAAATGGTCACGTACAAAAATGCATCGAAAAAAAATCATAAAAGATTTAAAAAAAAAACAAATAAAGCCGAATTTCTACCCGTCAAACCATTTTTAAAAATTTGATTATCTTTTTTCTGACGGAGTTATGCAACTTCTAGTGCGGTAAGAAATATTGACTGGTATTTCCAAACTTTTGACCGGGAGTGTCTATGTATACATCTGTATCGACATTGCACAGTCCCAATTGCACTGAATGATGGATGCTCTGTTTACATGTACGTGTGGATCTTGTACATTATCCGTAAAGGGCGCGTTTATGTCAGAACAGAAAAGCTCGACACGTTGCTGCGTAAATCCGCACACCCGTCTCGGGCAATGGTTTATCGTGAAATCCGAGTATACGCCGGAGATGGATCTGCGAGAGCATTAAATTCTTCTGTACTTGCAACGAACCACGCTCTCCATAGTGATCATCATCCGCGCTGGAAATAATTTACACCCGAGGGAAAAAACTTTGCTCTTCCGCGCTCTCGGATACGATGTAAGGTGATGGAGGCATGTAAAAAAAAAGAAAAAAATCGGAGGAAGAGGTAAAACGTGCATTGTGATAAATCACTCGGCCAAGGCTTCAGGAACCTACAGCCTATATGGCGAAAGCGCCGCGGGTGCTAAATCGACTAGTGGGAAAAACCTCCTGTTCACCATCCACGTAAATACTTCCTCACACATATACGCACATCCGCAAGGACCTTAAGGTTATCTATATATCCTCGACAAAGGCGAAATTTATCGATTTTACTCACGGCTCTTTTGGTAAAAACAATGATGTGATCCGAGAGCATTCAACGAGCATTTCTTTAACAAGGACTTTCATTAGTAATCGATCTCCTCGCTGAGCGAGATTTGAATATTGTGGAGGGACCATCCGGGGAGTCTGTTCCAGTAATGACAGTCCCTTCGGGGATTCCGCATTATCGAAGAAATAGGAACTCTCGGGTTCGTTATCTCGATTAGGTGAACGCGAGCAGCCAAAACAGTCGTGCGCGCGATGCTCCAGTAAATTGCTGACCTGGATTCCATTACTATCGTCGCTTCATGATGTATATATATATATAGCTATTTTCTAAATCGCCGGTCTCGCAATTGAGTGAGGATCTAAGGGGAATGATTACGATCGAAGTTTGTCGTGCCATTACGAATAACCATTAAGAAGTCTGTGTTTGGCTTCTCGCATTTCAAAGCCAACGAAACGAGAGCACCGGACGGGCTGAAAGCAGCCCTCGAATAGCTGACCTAACTCCAACAATTCCTATGGAGATTTATATAGGGAAAATGTACGTAGAATCTATATACTATGCGTGAAAAAATAGATGATGGCGCTAAATAATAGATGCCAAATATCTACTTCATTCAAATTCCACGTATGTTATTCTGTTATACTACTTTTGTATCGGTGGAAGTTGCGTGTAACATATATTATTAATATTCTTAAAGGTCAGGACCTTAAAAATATGAGAAAAAGTTGATTTTTTTCAAAACTCTAGACCAGAAACCACCTTAATTAAATTAATTCATTAATCAAATCGTATTTATTCGGGAAACAATAAAATCATATTTTATTCAAAAGGAAAAAAAAATATTTTCTGTATGGGGCATTCCATCCTAAATCGGACAGTTTGAAAATTTTTTTTTTTATTATTTCCTTAATTTTTTTTTTATTTTCGAGTACCCATCAAACACCCTTCCTGTTAAATTTTGAGATTATTTTGATTACCCGTTCAAAAGATATTAAATTAACAAAAAAACTGCTCTTTTTTTGGCATTTTGGTCATAACTTCTTTAATAATGGTCCAAATTAAAAGTTTTTTTTCAAATTTTTTGTTTTTATGGCCTTTTCAGAACAAAAATACAACAAAAATATTCGATGTGTTTTTGAATGAGTTTTTTGAGTTTTAAACGTTAAATCGCGTTTTTAAAAGTAAATGTCATTTACTACTATTTTTTTTCGATTTTTGAAAACTAAAAAAAAAATTTTTTCAATAAATTATTATGAATACCAATTTTTGTTACTGTTTAGTATTTTTTTCAATATTTATAATTTATTTTGACACTTTTTTATTGTTAACAGGTTCTTAAAATTAATAATTAATCGTTAAGTCTGTTTATGAACAATAACAACAACAGTTTTTATTTATTCACGTATTTTTTTGAAAACCTTATATATACGATTCATTCCTGAATTAGAATATTCCTTTGCAACCAATACGTTTCCGTTGCTCATTGGAATAATTGAATGAAAATTTTTGTGTCCCCCTGTGATTGACTTAGCAGTATTTTATCGCAAATAAAATCTTTCTTTTGCATCTGAATAATGTTTCCCACGTGAAAATTTGACAGCAATATTCGGTGGACTATTTAGGTTCAATGCCCACTCATACAATTCTTGAACTGTTGTTATTTGCTCATCGATTAATTATGAATTTTAAAAATCTGTGAACAATAAAAAAGTGTCCAAATTAATTCAAAATGATTACAAAAATACTATACAGTAACAAACTTGGTATTCTTAATAATTTATGGAAATTTTTTTTTTTAATTTTCAAAAATCGAAAAAAATAGTAGTTATTGAGATCCCACGATCGGACTAGTCTTAAAAAATTGTTTAATAGATAGATGTTTGAAACAAAACATTTAAAAAAAATAAAAAATGACATTCACTTTAAAAAACGCGATTTAACGTTTAAAACTCAAAAAACTCATTCAAAAACGCGTCGAATATTTTCGTTGTATTTTTTTCTGAAAAAGCCATAAAAACAAAAATTTTGAAAAAAAAACTTTTAATTTGGACGATTATTAAAGAAGTTATGACCAAAATACCAAAAAAAGAGCGGTTTTTTTGTTAATTCAATATCTTTTGAACGGGTAATGAAAAAAATCTCAAAATTTAACAGGAAGGGTCTTTTGATGGGTACTCAAAAATATAAAAAAAATTGAGGAAATAAAGAAAAAAAAGTTTTTCAAACTGTCTGATTGGGCATGGAATTCCCCCTATATTATTTATGCGCGTTTAAAATTATCTATAATAGTCATATATTTTCGAAATGTTTTCCACGAACGCGAGATCTTGTGGCGAAAATTTCTAGAGGATTGAGATCTTGCCTGAAGCAGAGAGGCTATTTTCGACGACAAATATCTTGTTTATCATACGGTAAAATAGTTTTTCGTACGCTACTTTCATTCTTTTCTCGATCAATTCTCATCGCACGTTCACTTCGTTTCAGCCGAACATCACAGTGTCATCCGCTTGCGCTCGCATCCGGTATATCCCTTGCTTCCAGCGTCCTCGCCTTCGTATTTTCTTTGGCACTTGCCAATCTCGCTTGTTCCACCGAACTTGGTCGATAAAACTTTACGATCCAAGTCCACGTAGTGACGAAATGCAAATCACAAAAGCGGTGCTGCCGAGAGTCTCGTATCAAGCCGCGTATTCGTGCTCGGTACAGAGCTTCTTGCACGGAACACCCCTATCGTGGCTAACCTTGAGCTTTTTCTCCAGGTTGCTATTACACAAGCTTTCAAACACTCTTCTACCCCCCTTCGTAGATGTACCTCTTGCGCTTCTCGTATAAAACGTGTACGTAACAACAGCGCATACAGCCCCTTTGAGTAGAGCCATTTTTTCCCTCGTCCCCGTTGATCTCCGACCCCTGTCGTGTTCCGACATGCTCAAAGGAACATAAAAAGTTCAACGTTGGACTACATGTGTTTTCCCTCAAGACACAGCGAGTGTTTGCAAAAAAAAAAATAGACTGAGATAAGAGGATGATGGGTGGAGAATATCGCTTTGACGCGAGATCGCTTTTGTCCGGGAGTCTTCCCTGCATTTATAAATAAAAAAATACACTGCAAGAAGATGGATATATTTATCTCACTGATGGTTCTTTCGGTATTTCGGCTGATTGAAAAATACTCCTATTTTTTATTTTGCTTCCTCATAAAGGAAGATTTATGCTCGGCATTTGTTATTATTTAAAACCTTATCCGAATGAACGCTAAGATTTTTTCTATTTAAAATCAGGAAGGATGAAAAGGTTCGTCTCGGTGAACGGGAAAGCGTTGGAAGCGCGGAACCGTCGCTGAGCTCATAAAAGTTCCAGTGTTATAGAGTCTGGTATTGTTCTCTCACTATGCGCGATTAAGAAGAAGTGCACGAGGAATTTGCAGTGAGAGCGAAGGAATTATTCATGCTACGTATAACCACGGTCCTTCTGTGTGTGGCATTGCGCATTAGGCTGCTTCTTCAGTTAACGATGGGTCGTTAAGAACCTGTGTGTGTCTGCTCAGTGTCTCATACGAGGTTGAAAAAGACGTGGTCGAGGTTAAAGGAGCTTTTCCGACGACAACGACGTTATCACCGTCAACGATATGGCATGCACAAAGTTTCTCTTCTGTCTAGTTTCACGGGAAAGCATGTGTCTCGGCGTTTGTGTTACGGTTTCTTTGCGGTTGAACGATTTTCCGAGACTCTGAACTGTCGAGAAAAGTCTTTCGTGGTCCGTATTCATGATAAATGCGCGGAAGTGTCGCAACGTGGCCGTAATCGAGTCTTGTGATAAACGAGAATTTGGCATGCTCGAGGAAATTTATTTATATTATTGTATCGGAGCGTTGTACTGAAAATTCCCACGATAAACAGAAGCCACAAACATCAGCCGCAATGTTTATCATTCGGGGTTTCTCCTTGTACGAGGTAAACACATCTTGTAAACTTCGCAGCTCGTGTGTACCGCAAGATTCTCCAGAGTGAGGAATATAATGACGCTAGGAGGCCGCGAAATTGCGTTTGAGGATGGAAACGCCTGTTACCTCCGATTCTCGGTGGTACGACGAGATATTTTCACCATGAAAATCCGTTAGTCTAGTTATTCTACCGCGCTTAATTGAGCCGAGCCAATGTCGGGGTGGATGAGATAAAAGAGGCGTGTAACACCGCTACGTGAGCACTGAGAAACTCTCAAGAAAATAGCCTGTGTAACAAGAAACTTTATTTTGACACCCACGAGTTTCGTGGCTATACGAATCTCGTGTCAAGTGTTAATTGTGAAATATGATCTTAGATTGAAATCACGTTAGCGAGCCAAAAGTTATTTCGACTCGGAGTTAGCCGCTGTTAGTCTACTTCTGAATATATTCTAATTGAATTCGATGAGCATGAAACGCAATTGATGAATCGGCAAAGTTTGGCGGTTATTCGATTGATAAGAAGTATTTTCAGGCTTTATCCGGATGGAATCTTGGCTCAACCAGTCTGTCGTCTCGATCAAATCGAATTAATTCTATCCTTCACTATACTCATCCATCATACAGTCGTCTCTTGTAAGTAATATTGGAACAATATCCTGTATCAGTCTCATAGGCTCGTCATAATCGATCATTGGGGTGTTTAATGTTCATTTCTCAATTCATCAGCGGCAGCGTGAATAATCAATTTCGTACTCGGTCGAGATTTTTGTGGTACCAAAATTATATATAACATATAAAAAATAAACGCTAAAGAGAAGCCAGTGACGCTCGGAAGAGAGTTATAATCTTTATTCCAGAGAAAACTTTGTCAATTTGCGTCCGCATAATATCACGAAAGCGTAAAAACGTAATCAACTTCCGGGACTGGTGAAAATATCGGACTCTTTTTCGCGTTCTCGCAGTCTTCGGGTGAATATAATCCGTTTAAATTGTTTCAACTGCAGGTGAAAACTTCCAATGAACTTTGATTGTTTGTGACTCTATAATAGTCACCGTATAAAAGGGCAATGGATGTTGCAATGATTTTCCTCTACGAATCAGCGAAAACTTTTCCGGACACTGCGGGTTAACATTTCGTTCACCATATTTTACCTTTCGCATCTTATCTCCCCGAGAGAGTATCGTGGATACTGAATTTACGGGTTGATTAAAACTCGTCGTGAATCTCACTCTCCTCTGCTTTCAGAACCCGGAAAAACTTTTTTAACGAAAAGAAAAACCGGACAAGGAAAAGGTTGAGCAGTTCAGAAGTTCTTGCGCTCGTGAAAATTCAAGGCGCACATTATGGCTGCGCGCAGGAAACAAATGCATTTTTATCCCAAGATGGCGGAAAAATGGGGTGAATCTCGATGAAGACGGAAATATAAGTGAGGAAAGAGAGCAAGTAAGAAAGTAATGAAAAGAGATATTTCGCAGCTATCTCAAAAGAAGCATGTACAAGAGAAGCACACTCTCTACAAAGGAATTGTCTTTCTTTTCATCTTGCACCAGCGAATCGTCTTGCTTCTGAAAAGAAGCTTCACACTGTCTTTCGTTGCATTTGACTCTCTCGAGATGTACTTTTTAATAAAAATTTTCCGGAATTTCACGGCAAAATAGTACATCGAAAAAATAATCATCATTTCGGCGGGATTTTGATTCTCAAGACGAATTTGAAATGCTCTGATGACTCGATGGATATTGCAAATGGATAAACGAACCCGGAGAGCCGTGAAGAGGTTACTCGATAAAGTAACGTTTCCGATAACGAACAACGTAAATTCATGTGTCGTCGTAAAAGTTAAGTGAAGCGACTAGTTTGCCGGTGTCCAATGCTTAACGGAAAGAGAGGCACGACGAGGAGCCTCCTGAGAGAATAGCTGGATATCTTTGATCCAGGGCGCGAGAGAAATTGCGTTACAGCGAACTCTCTCGAGCAACTTGAGCATAGGACGTTTCATCTTTTTTTTGTTACCTTCACGAGATTTATAGGGGTATAAAAATGGCGACGAATGGCTCTCATTGAGTCTCCGCGTCGAGAGATATTGCAGCGTGGCCACGCCAAGGAACTGACATAAAACAGACGATTCCCAAGTTTTGTATAATCTCTCGCCTATACTTCAATTATTCTCGTAAAAATTGTGCACAAAAAGCATTCTCTTCATTCTTTCGCAAAGTTTGAAAAATGCTGCTGAGAAACGTCCGAATTGATATTGAAATTTGGATGAACGATAGATTTTTATTACCTTTCAACTGATTTTTCCTGATATTTTATTTTTGACGGCGGTAGAGACATTTGATAATTGCCAAAAACCGACGAAGGAGTATCGATGGAGTCTCTATGTGCTCGGTCATAATATTCTTGTCAGTAGAGAATACTCTGAAAATTGAGAACCACGCGGAGGAAATTTACCGTTGACTGTATAATTGTCCCAGCTTCTCTCGTGCATTCACGATCGTTAGAAATTACATTATTCTCTGATTCGCCCGAGAATTTACCAAAATGTTGTTCGGTCTGTTCAGTCTGTGGGTATCACAGAGAATATTGGCCAACCACTATCACAATGCCCACAAAGTTTGCACGTATCCTCCAAGTCTCCCACACGATGACACACATATACGGAAGACTCTAATAAGCCTGCTATAGATTTATTCACCATAAAGATAATGGAGTAATGGATAAAGCCTCTGAAGTAGCGCACTATCTCTCTTGGGCATTGTTAAACGTACAAAATTCGTACTGTGTTGACAAAGTCAAAGGACAATAGAAAGGATCCTTTGTAGGTAGTTAAATCCCTCCGAATAATTCGCTGTTGCATAAAAGAGATGGTTGAAATGCTTTTTTCTCTTGTTTTTTGTAACTCATTATAATTGAAACGTTTTCGATACGGCAATCGAATTTTTCTACAAAGTACAACTTTTGAATTATCGATTTGTAACAACACAAGTTTTGTACACTCTCAAACAGAGGTAAACAAATTTTAAGAGAAACATCCGAAAATTGCAACGAAAATTTTCCTTGGCTTTGGTCGCAGTTTCAAACGAGATTCATTGAATTCTTTCAACATTAAAGTGAGAATTATGATAAAATGATGGTTAGATTTGAGAAAGAGACGTAAAAATTTAATTTATTACAGCCGGAACTTCAAGACTTGAAATGCTGCTGCCATTTCCATAATCTCCGTAACTTCGTTGCACTTGACAGATATTTGAGGGTGATTGATGGGGAAAGTAGTTGGAAACTTAGTCGACGTGATCTGGCACGGATGATCTCCAAGTTTCAAGATAATGGGACATCGACGGAGGCAACAAAAGTTGATGAAAAATCGCTCATTTTCTCCGGTATCATTCATTTACCAATCCAACGATAAAAGTTTATTCTCTTCTTCTTGTCTGACTTTTATTAATCGAAATGACTGGTCGCGATGTGTGTCAAGTTGATTATGGGATATAGGTCCTTCCGGTATTATGAATGTAAACAGCAAAGACGGGCTGAACGGATTTGAGCCTGAAGACTGCGAACTCTTGTCCTGGAATAATAAATTGCAATCCCTTGTCTGACCTAATTTCTCCTCTATCCCTTCGTCGCGTCAACGACCCTGCCCCCGCGGTCGTGTGACCAGTAGCGACGGTCACAACTGGAGAGACACGTAACAAACTCGACCGTGGCGTTTCGCAAAATCTCTCCTTTCCATCCGGAGCTTCTATCCACCTCTCTCACTCTTTTTTTCGTGAAACCTCTCGCCGAGCTAAATTGCTCAACTCGCGAAACGACGCTGCAGTCCGGTGTTGTTCAATGTTGCGCGAAGAAGAGACCGGTTGCATCAACCCGGAAGTAAGTTTAATACTTCGAACTTGAAGATAAAAAGAGAGCAAAAGGAGTTTTTTGTTTTTCTCGTACTGGATTGCGCTTTTCATTACCTCTACGAAGGAAACTGCCAGGAATTCACAATGAGGGTCAGAATGTTGCGAAGAATTTTCCGTACTAACGTGTGCTTTTTAACGATTCAATATTGGCTTCTCTTTTGTAAATTATCACATGAGGTAAGAGGAATGACTTCTCCGCCAAGTTTCAAAAGATCACGAAATTCTCACGAAAAATAAATTTTTGTTTGCGTCGAAAAGTTTTTATTTTGCGGAATTCAGAGAGTAATTTTGTGCTTCTTACGTTTCGCGGCAGATGAATTTTCCGAAGTACGGAATTTAATATATCAAGCGCTCGAAGAAACACCCAATGAATCTGATAAATTGGTTAAGCCTGGCTCTGGTTGATACAATACACAAACCGATAGACGAGAATGCTGGGCTGACGCCTCTTTCCGAAGATGAACGGAGAGAGGAATTTCGCGATTGATTAAATAAGTGGTAACGCGACGTTGGTGAGAAATCTTTGTGAATTATGGGACCAAAAGACGCTGTGAGTCAGCAATGTAAAGGGTAGTTTGTTGAGGGTAGAGAAAAGAGTCGGTGGAAGAAGTTTTCTGGCCTGAGAATCGCGATGATAAATCACGAGCTTATATACATAGAGTAATAGATTTTCGATTCAAGAATGGTAATATAGAGCCTCTTGGCGTCACGAAAATTAAAACGAAATTTGACAGTATTGTGTACGAAGTTTCAAGCGCTACCCCAACCTTCTGGTCACATTGCAGTATACGGAGAATATTATGAATGATACTGCCATTTGAAAAATATTTTTATTTATTGTTATTTTTGGAAATCTACACTACCGGCGAAAAGCTTCCGGAAAAAAATTAAAAAAAGGTCTGGAATGTTTTTTTATGCCATTTCGCCGAAAGTCAACGTAAAGTAATTTAACAAATAGCATTTTAAAGGGGAATAGTTCGGCTTCATTTCCTGTTTTTTAAATTATTTTTACAATTTGTTTTTAGATTCGCCTCTATTTTGAAAACAATTTTTTTTCCCTCTCTTCAGGTGCATCCATCTTCTAGAGGATTTTTTGTTATATATTTTTATGACTGGATTCATAAAGGGGAAAGTTTGAGCTTCAATTTCCTTTTTTAAAAAACTTTGAGCGATTTTTTTTTCCAAAGTTATTCTGTTTTTTGTGAAAAAAAAAGAAATTTGAAAAATCCCGTGTAACACGAAAACAAAGAAGATTCATGAAAAACTTCAAGGTAGAAAAAAGTTGCGTCGGTACTCGTTGAGTTCAGAAGAATTTTTTTAGATATTTTTTCCAAAATTTTGTTTTCTCATGTTGAGGCTGGAAACAAAATTTGGGAAAAAATTTTGAAAAAAAATTCCCATGTGTTGAAAATAGTAAAATAAAATATTTTCCTCTCTTCAAATTTTATCAATAATCCCATAGTTCTCGAGTTATGGTAATTGAGAGATCTGAGCTCCAAACCAGAAAATGAAAAAAAAAATTGGAAAACAAATCTGAAAAAATTCCTCCGAACTCAAAGAAAATAGACGCAACTTTTTGCTATCTTAAAGATTTTCATGAATCCTCTTTGCTTTCGTATTATACGGGGTTTTTCGAATTTCCTCTTTTTTCACAAAAAAACAATAACTTTGGAAAAAAAATCGCTCAAGGTTTTTTTAAAAAGGCAATTGAAGCTCAAACTTTCCCCTTTATGAATCCAATCGTAAAAATTTATTTAAAAAAATTCCCCTACAAGATGGGTGCACCTGAAGAGGGGGGAAAAAACGAAAAACTGTTGTTTTCAAAATAAAGTCCAAATCTAAAAACGAATTATAAAAATAATTAAAGAAGCAGGAAATGAAGCCGAATTCTTCCCCTCTAAAATGCCGTTTGTTAAATTAGTTTACGTTGACTTCCGTCGAAATGGCATAAAAAAACGTTGCAGACCTTTTTTGAAGTTTTGTCCGGAAACTTTTCACCAGTAGTGACGAATTATACGAATAATCATATACACCGAAAAATCATTGAACTGGATGGAAAATGTGCCATATATGTCCAATCCGATACAGAGTTTGCTGATTATTTTCTTGACGAAAGAAACTTTTCGTATTTTTTTTCCACCCGTCAAACCTAACCTTCATCATCTTATAGCGAGCGGCTGAATAGGCACTCGTTCTATCCAGCAGTTTGGTAATTGGGAGGGTTTGATATTGCCGGAGGTAACTTTTTTCTCTCTCATAGGAAATACGTGTACCACTGCGAATAAAATTCTCCGCCAAGTTCGAAGCTGAATTACTTATATTTCCTACCCGAGATACACCACTAACTGGCAAGAAGAAACTTTTTATATCGCAAATCATGCCTTGAAATAAATTCTTTACCATACGATAAAATTTCTAAATTACATACTTCGACCGATATGAAATAAGATGAGAACCCAGGAAATTAAAAATTTTTTAATTGGCCTCTCGTAAATCTTCCCCTTTTCTGGCACTTCCGTAGAGATCAAGCGATGGGATTGTGAGTAATAAAATTTTTTGACGCCCTCTCCCAGAGACAGCGCATGTCGAAACGTGACAATGGGTTCTTAAATAAAATTTCATCACATCGGACTCAATCTCGTCAAAGTGAACAGACGTACCAGACATGAGATACCTACATTTCTCTGCGGTAAAATAAAATTGAATTTCAATTAGTTTGAGCAGAGATAAATGAAGTTTATTGCGGCAAAAACGTCGTGAATTTTCGTGCGAAAGATCTCACTGGTCGACTTTATTTACCGAAATAATAAGAGTCGCACGATCGATCGTACGTTCGAAAGATTCAATTTTCTAATCAGCAATCCTGTTTCGTCTCTTCGTTCTCGTTGTTCTCGCGATACACATATCAACATATAATATATATATATATATATATATATATATATATATATATATATATATGCGTAATTTCATAAGAGATACACAAAAACGCCTCGGGGATCTCGATCAAGTGTCGCTACAATATACATAAAGCGAGAGTTTAACGACTTCAAGCCAACTTGCAAGACATGCATTGTTAAGCTATCGTGAAAATTTCGCTCAGGGCGTTGTTTCTTATTCATAAGAGGGCCGAAGTTTAAGAATCCAGTGGTAAGAGTCGAAAAATCATTTTCTTTCGGAATTATATACTTTTTAGAATGTTTTCTGAAAATTTAAGAGCAATGAATCGAATGAAAATTTAGAGAGTTACGCTTCGTTTGATCCGCTTTTGCAACTTTGAACGTATTTATAAACATTAAACTACTCGAAAAAAGTCTAAAAAAAACAAGTAAAAAATTAATAGTTGGTCCAGTACAATCTTTTCATCATGACGAATCATATTTTCCATTAACATACACTATCGTTGGTTATTTCTTTCCCAAAATCAAGTAACATGTCTTGGTCGCGACGAGAGGTTAAATAATACAATGTTGAATCCGAGAATCCTCTCTACTGACATTCATTTCGTATAAAACACGCGTTGTTCGTTGGCGCTTGAAGGGTTGCCCATACAGGGAGAGTGAGTAAGTGAGAGGGAAAATAACGGTATGCTTAGCGGTTAGCTTTAAGGTAGGAAATACGGCGGAAAAGCGAGAAAGCGTCCAGGAGGGCGTCGCCTTGCTGTCGAAGCCCCTTAGAGTGAATTCGACCCCGGCGTTGCTCTTCGAGGAGGTTAAAACACTTTCGTAATTCCGGTACTTCGGCTATAGGAGTCGGTCGACACTAAACAGAAAAATGGCAGCTCTCCGGATCGACCTTCTTTCTGTACCTTATAAATGAAAAATACAGGAAAAACAACCAGGAAGGAAAAATTCAACCCTTCAATTCCAACAAAAATAAAGTTTCTTTATTCTAAAAAAAGATGACATCAAAATTGATACTTTTTTCATGCATTATTTATGAAATGGTATTTTTCTTAACCAATAACTTATAATGATAATAATAATCCGGATCAGAGGGACGAGCTATGTACGAATCGTGATGAGAAAGGTTTTTATTCATTACTTTTTGCACCATCGATGCCACTTCAATGTTTCCGAGGATATCGATAGATGGGGATTCTCATTCTCTTATCTTTCATCGAAATATTTACGGTTCAGTTTATAAAAGTACGTGAACAGGGAGGAGGAAAAAGGACGATTTTTCTCATCTTCCACACGTCCGGAAAAATCCAATGATAATCGACGAAACGAGATATTTTCCACTCTCTCAGAGAGTAACTGCAACTCGCAATGGATTAAAGTGGATATATATGATACAATATTTTGCTGATCGGTGAGTATGTAGGTCGTAACTTTAATGTGTATTCGGTGGTTATCAGTATGAACGCAGAAAAACCGCGCGCCAAAGAGACTAGACCACGATTGTATCAATTTATATATATATATATGAGTAATTTTACTCGAAACATTTTCCGACACTTTATAGTCCCATCCTGTCATCAACTTTTTTCACATTCTAGAAAAATTTTTAATGAAAAACCATGGAAAATAATGCTTGGTTACTCTTATTTAGTCATCATGCGAAATCGATTGTTTTCCTGAAGCAAACTAATATCGTCCCAATATATTTTAGATAGATTTGGAAAATAATTGATCTACAATTTTCCAGGCACGATAATTTCTATGATTTCCCGGGATAAGAAAACTTTACCTAATCAAATTTCTTTGACCGCACTTCATATGAAATTCATCTGAAATCGATGTGAAATTCTCACAGTGATCGTTGTCAGATATGGTATTTTTTTCTATATTCTAAAGTTTCGTACGTAATATCGTGCCAAAAGAATTTTCACAATTTTCCTACACTACGCAGATAGTAATCGGCGAAACAGGTGTTTTGCGGAGAAACAGTTCACAGTATACGAGCATGTAAAGGCATGTATATGAGAAGAGTCGAAGCAAGTCCAAACGGTTGAGAATACACATGCGGGAAAACTCAATTTCAGATCCCACATGCTCCACGGTTTTCGGTTACGAAACAGTGTAAGATACCAACGTGCATATATATATATATATATATATATATATATATATATATATATCTACAAGTGGCTACTTATATATATATAAAGTGGCAACATTTCATGAGTTGGTGAGGTCGGAAAATCTCCCGTGTCTGTAGATACTGCTCGTTGGCGGTGGGCCGATTTATACACCTCTGCATATAGAGGGGGTGTAGGATTAAGCCTGGAGATTGGCAATATACATCACTAGTCCCTCCCAGTATCTACATTCGCATCGTAGCATCTGATCGGTGATGTATATAGAGTATTTCTGCTCAATAACGCAAACCAACGTTCGACCCTCATCATCTCAAATTTGGTCCATAATTTTATTCGCGATTGTACTGAGCAGTCTACAAAGCAACCTCAATTTTTTCTACATTTTTTACCATTATCCGTTTTACCTAGATTTTTTTTCTGAATGAAATCCGAATGCCATTTTTGCATTATTGTTCTGGGATTTAAAAGCAACTGACAGAAAAAGTCGGAAAACATTTGACGGTCTTTAAAGTCTCGGTACATTGGTGGGATTAATCATGGACCAAGAGGGGACTTCAGATGTTGGTTAATTCGACTTGGAATACACCATACATATTTAATCCCCAGACACATAGTTACATACTGTAGATATATATGTTTACATGACCGATGAGATCTCTGCATCGACTCTCGCCTATTAAGCTCGGTATCGCCGTTTTATCACTATATTTCTGTGGCAAGTTAGTCCCTATTATCCGGATTAATTTTCAAAATTCGCTCCATCAATTACGGTCTTTCATGCCCCACTGCGTTAAGACACAATATTCTGTTATCAATTTCGGATTTCCCGATAATACGAGCGATCTTGCAAAATAATTTCCCTCGATTTTACGTAAGAAGAATTGAGGTAACGATAGCTCTGAGTAAACTTTAAAATAATTCTTTAATACGGGATTTAGCTGATGTGAAAATTATTCGGATAAATAGCGAAAAGTTTTTAATTGAGACGATCAACGGATATAAATCCTGCGGGACTATCTTCGGTATAATTTTCAAGATAAATTATGTTTTATCTTCAACATTCTGTGCTGAACGAACGAGCATTGAAGCAGGCTTCAATCCGGAGAGCTTATAAGCTCTCCATTCTGTTATTTCTCGAACCGATCACTTCTACTCCGCGATTCTTCTGATAAATCAATCGAGGGATTTTTCAAGAAGCGTTCGTACTGCAGGGAATGTTTCGCAGTTGGCTCGTTAAAAATACGAACGCTTGTGATATTAATATCCTTAGAATTTAATAACTCTCAAGGAATGTCCTATAAAATCATTATCCCCGGAATATCGAATTGCAGAACGATCGAGCGAAAAGCAGAGAGCGGAATCAGCGGTTAGTCATAATTATCCTTTAACGAGATTTGAGTTAAACGTTGTGGTAAAATAAATATCGGATTTATGCGTACCATTGCTACATTTTATGATGAAAATCTAATTATTTGCAAGAGCAATGCAGAAATCATTCCTCGTGGATTGTGCATTGATTTTTGCGATGCGAACGAGGATAGAAGTTAACGAGACGTCTTGTAAATTGTTCGGCGATTCCGCTAGATAATTGTTATAAATTGTGGTGACAAATGTTGTAAATTCTCATAATTCTTCATTATAATATATCTTATCATATATGTATGATAGGCGAGCATTGAGAATGTACAAATTCACATATATTACATTTATTTCGACGTCATTTGGAATTCGGAATTTTGCGGGTATCTCGTCCGATTTATCTTAAATGAAAAACCATATATTCTAATATTACATTATTTAAAAATTTATTCAGCATACTCCAAAAAGATATATTTTCGATGGAATGCACGAGCTCCGAGAAAAATCAACCAACCGCATATTCCACGTTGAAAATTAATGGTCCGCACTGTGGGACTCTCGTTATTCAAAATTCGCGTTTGAAATCGAGACAAATATAGCATCAAACCAGAGGGCTTCTCTATTTTATCGAATAATTTTAAAAGCTTTTTCGCACGATCGTTATACATATAGATTGAAGGTAATTAATCTCAATGCGACTTATGGTAAGAGATTGAATTAATTTCGACGATATTACGAAAGGCCGAGCTGAGTGGTAATTAAAAAAGGAGGTTCATATCGTATACTATATATTCTTCAATCTCCGGCGCCTCCGAATTTAACGATAATTAGCCTATTCATTAATTTAGCCGTTGGCAAAGACTATAGATCTACGAATTCCTATCATATTAGATTTAAAATTAAAGGATCAACGTGATTGCTAATTATCCTGAATTAAAGAAGCTTGATCAACGTTTATTCATGTTTGTTAAAAATTCATCATGATAAAAGGGATGTCGAGGATGAATTATTTGAAATTGAAAAAAATTCCAAAAAACATAGTTTATCTCGTCAAGAACGAGATACAAATTAATTTGGAATTATCGGATTCAATGAAATCTTGATGAACATCTGAACATATTTGGCAATAGCGTCCCTCGATTCATGAGGAATTGACGACAAAGCGAAGGATCGTGCTTATCCAGGTAAGGTTTAACGGTCGGGACATGTGTTGAACCTAAGAAGAAAAACGATCGTGAACGATGTAACTTTGTATTCGCGGAGCAAAGAAGGCAGTCGTTGATACTGCCCACATCGCCAGCACAGAAACTCGATGGTAATAAAGAAAACCCTCCGGTAATGGGGCGCGTTTTGAGAGGGTTGAGGAATAGAAGAGAATTGTGAACCTTAGAAGAGAAATCTTCGATTTGTTTTCTCGCTCTACTTCCTTTTTGTCCCTTTTGTCTCTTCTCGATCTTTAAGGGGCTTTGGCAAATCGTTATCGCTTGCAAGACGATCGCGACACACCGAGATGAGATCTTCAGCGTGTGATATCGGGAGAAAAAAAAAGACGACGACGAATCGGTTTTGCGGTAAAAGGATTCTAACGACGCGAGCAATTCGCAAAGGGTATACAATATATACATATACATTATACATTTAGAGGAGGACTTTTTTCGAAGTGTGTATTCTTCGCAGACTAATGGTCCGCATATATTTACATGCAGATGTTCGATAGACCTCTCGCTGCCAATCCTATTTCGGCAAGGATTTTTTTTCTTTTACGGAATATTGTAGTTCTCAAAGGCGTGGAATAAGAGACTGAGAATGAGATCGACTCCTGTACATAAGAGCTCTCGATCGGTTGGCCATTAACCACTCAAGTTTATCCGAAAGGATAATCGAGTTCACAAGCTGTCTGGCGAAGAATACGTGCGCTTCAAGATCGGACTGGAAACTCGCTGTCGAGAATTTATTGAGGCTCTTTGAGTACTAAATATTCGATTTTGGGCGTTACAATTTTCCAATTTATTTCAGTAACAATATTGAACATTTCGCATGTGAACTCTCTGAAAATTTGGCCCAAAATAATACAGTTTCTCGAATTTTTCTGTCGACTACGCCCAACAAGAGAATCACAATTTCGTTACGTCCTTTTTATCGTGGACCGTCGACGTGTATAAAAAGCAGCACGAGTTTTATTGAAAAATCATTGCAGCGTATCAAGGCAAGAAAAACGGAAATTCGATACATACGGGTGTGTTTTGTTGTTCCTCGTATATTGATATGAATATTGCATGTATCCGTTTCCGATTTCTTCTCATATAGAATTTTAGAATACAAAAAAGTATGCCTTGTCATTTTTCAAATAAAATTTTTTTGAATACTAATATAGTTATGAAAAATCATTTATTTTTTACAAGCAAGCAGTAACAAACGAGAATGTGAAAAAAGAAATTAATTCTCGTTGCACTTTTTACGGGAAGGAATAAAAGCTCGCGTGGAAAAAGTGGGCCTGTATAAACTACGAAACGATGCAACCATTACGGGATAATGCCATTATCACGAATAACATAAAATTTTACGAATCTGTTCAGGATCTAAACGCGCCTGAAAGCGTATTTTTAAGGCTTATTTTAGGACTAAAATATATTAACTGAGTTGCGAAGGAGGCACTGATGTATGATCGTTAATTTTCGCATCATTAGAGGGGGTCGAATGTGGACATTAAAATGAGGTTTATTTTGCAGCAAAGAAGAGACGGTGAAGTGTGGATATAATCGAGTATACGTTTTTTTGAGCTATAACGTCCCGTAAAAGATATAACATAGAAAATGTTATGATCCCCAACTTTCGTCCGAGAGTTAAATGAGAATTGGAAAAAATTATAATAGAACTACGAATTATATTGCGAATTACGAATGGACGTGCATACTGAAATACTCAACAGGTGAAATGGCATTTCCGGTATCTATTCGTGCCCTGATACTGAGAGATTTCAATATTTCGGAAATACCGTCGCCAATACCTCAATTTTGCTTGTAAACAACAATTATAACGCATGTTATTGACCTTGCATTCAATCTATTGACAATTCACACGAGACAGAAACCTGTTTGGGAATCCTTGCCTCTAATGTCCGCAAATTACAGAACCTTTGAGGCAGTTCCTATCGGCGAAACAGTTTCATCGCTGCCTCCAGCGTCTCTGAAACGTTTTCGAGAAAGGGAGACCTAAGATGTGTAAACATCGGACTGCACAAGAAACCCTGTGAACAATAATGAAGAAATTTCCACTGCTAGGTATCCTCGATTCGATCAAATATTATTTGAGATTTCAGGATAAAATAATTATAGTATTGAATATAAATTCGACATAAAAAGTATCTCCAGAAGAAAAAAAAATGCAAGAGCCAAATTGAATGACTGACGAATTAAAAGATTCGACAACTTTAATTAAAAGATTCACTCCATAGTCGTAAATACAAAGAAGGTGAACTTATTAATTCATTTCATTTTGCAAACGAAAAATTGTCAAAATTGCAAAACAAAATTCGCTAAACTTATTAGTTCAGTTGTAATCAGATTAGTTTCCGTCCGTGAGAACGAACGAGTTTCTCGAGAACAGAGAAACATTCGAATGGGAATTCTGTTGGCTGAGATTTGATCGCGTTGAAATTGAGCGGTTATCGAATTACGTGGGTTTGGAAAAGTTGATTTAAAAAACGAAAAACTAACGTCACGACGAAGCTCGAATGAATTCGAATAAGCCATACTGTGCAATTTGATCAATGGTTGGTGTCTATTACGAACTCGGAACTTTTGTAAACATTCCACCGTGTTTTATTAAAGCATTCCAAGAGACTTTCACGCCCGACAATCCCGAGAAATATAAAGAGCGATACGATAAAATATTTAGTCCTTTCAACTTTCCTCCTCATTTTTTTTACGCACTCTTTTGCTAAATGAAAAATTCTTTCGGTGAAGTTTCATTAAACCCTGAAAATCCCACCATTACATCGTTATGTCCGGCGTTAATGAGAAACTGCGGTAAATGAATTTTTTCTTATAACAGCATTATCTTCAATCCTGAAGTTTTCATATGAAACCTCCATGAAAATTTAAGTATCCGAGACAAAATGTTCAACAGGATTTTCTCACAGCTTACACGGCGATTACAAGAGAATTTAAGGAAGACAACGGCTTGATACTATTATCGAAAATTCCGATATAATGGAGCACGACTTACCTTCACGACATTAAAAAATAGCTTGGCCTCAGGTCGATGAGATTCATCACGTTATAATCACTCTGTCGATTGTCCTAGCCATTCATGCTCAAGCTTTTTCTATCGTTTTCGACAATGAAGAATAAATTGCCAATTTTTTCAAAACGTCTTTAGAGCTTAAATTGTATGACGATAAATCGCTTGTACCTTGATCTAAATTGAATAAAATTGAATTTAAGAAAAATTACATCATTGGAATCTTTATTTCAATGACACTTTGAGATTCCTGAATGATATTCGCGTACGTTCGATGAACCGATCATACTTCGAATAGATCGAAAAAATTTTATGCGAGAAACAGAGTATTTTGACAACCGTTTCGATAAGCGTTCCACCCGAATGTACCGGCGCGCGTATACTGAACAAACTTTGTGCCAGGAGGGCGCCCGGCATGACCAACCCCACGAGAAACATCCTCCCTCTTCGACTCGTCATCGCGCTTCTCGTCACGCGCATACTTATCGGGCTTTATACACAAACACGTTTCGTTCCGTCACTCTTCTACTATATTTTTCCATCATCATATCAGCGTGCACGAGTCTCGAGTCTTTTGAAAAATATTATCAACAATTTGGCTCTCAAAATTCCTCGAAGATTGATCGCAAGCGCATGTACACAAAATTTCACATGATTTCACATGAAACTCTTATATTCTTCATTGAGAATTTTCCAATTCAACCCGTTTTTCTTGTCTTCCAAACGTCTATTTTTATATGATTCAGCGTAAATGAAAATTCATTTGGCACACCTAACGAATCAATTAAATTGACATTATATATTTGAATAAAAATAAGACCAGATTTATCTGTTTAAAAAAATGATTATTATAAGGGCAACGAGAATCGACGCCAATGCTTTTCATTAGTAGGAATTTTGGTGAAATACCTGAGGGTGGAATTTATTTAAACCGTAATTTTCTCGATCGAGCTTTTTCGAGGGAACGAATAAATTTCTTCGACAGAGGGTCGAATTTGTTACATTCCAACGTGAAATACGCTTGATTATCGAGCTGCTAATTAGCGCAAAACCATTCGATTTTCAAATGCGAAAAAAATTGTACCTTCGAAAGATCCGCTCCTGCTCGTGGATGCATTCATGTTTTTAATAAATGATTGTTAATGCCTCGAGCTCTGCACATTCAAGGGCCTTTATATGTGAATGTGTCGCGCGATCGGACGGTCAGTTCTAACCCGTCGTGTAGAATGGAATCGACGATAAATTTTTTTTCCTCACTTGATTACCGTTGCAGCCGTTTCCCGAAAGCCCGAAAATTTACTGATTCCCGATATAGAGTGAGCTGGATCGTTTCAATTTAGAGTACACGAAATAAATGCGTCGTAATAAAAAGCGGCAAAGAATTATAAGTCAGGGGTTCTTTTTTAATTCGATGATATAACAAATATTTTTCAATTACTTTGATTGAATGATAATTAGCAATTTTTGATATAATTTGTCGTAGAATATTAGTGAGAGTTTGGTGTTTCAAACATTTTAACCCTTCGTGGTCATACCAGGTCAATTTAAACACTAAAACAGGTCAATTTGATTTTCAAAGAAAAAAACGGTTCTATATTCTAAAATGGTGAAAGGAAACAATCCACATTTTTTTTCAATAAAATTTTTCAATAAAATAGACCATCTCGAAATATTTCAGAGGTGTGACCACGAAGAGTTATGAAATATGGAACAATAAAAGAAGGTATAAAAATTTCTTCGATTCCGGGATTTATTTTATCGTCTATTTCACTTGAACAGACGGTGTTCCAGATTGCCCCGACCTACCTGTTCATTTCTATTGTTTTTTCTTTCATCACAATAATGCTCGCAGCACAGCCGGCGATTTTTTTGGATGCTCCATTCGTTCCCATTCATATTGATATTCGTTTTTTGCCTGACTTATTTGTGTATTTGGGCATCATATCGTTTCCTCTATTTTTGGCTATTTTTCAAATATAGCCTCGGACGATGGATATTGCTTTGCGATACGTACTTATAGAAGGTTAGTCGACAAAAAAAAGATACGCGGATATCAGTAGCAGTGAAATTTGACGTTTGTGTTGAGCAACGCATATATACATATATTTTTATATCTCCGTATACCTTCCGTCTCTGCTCAATCCGGAATACCTGCAAATTTCAAATACTTCTGTTATTTTCTTCAAAAATATATGAAACGTAGCCTCCGACGCTCCATGACCTCGTTGTTTTTTTTTCCTGCTCCATTGTAACAGATGGTGCTTTCGGCGAATTTCTCTGTTTCGATCGCTCGTATACAAAGCATTCTTCACAAAGATCACAACTTTTTAAACAATATTGTTCGTGTAGTTTTATTTAGAGCGATAAAGGTGTTGTCCGTTAAAATTTAATTAAGATAGTTTTAGTAGTTTCAGAAATTATTAATAAATTATTAACAATTCAACCAAGGATTAGGAAAATGAATCAATCGCTTTTATATCCACTGAGGGGAAAAGTTGCACCGCTAAATTTGGAAATCTGTTTACAAATCGTGAAGAGTGAAAAAACTGAATGCTTAATGTTTGCTTTGTAAACAGCACGTTTAACATTTAAGCTTGGCAACGAGTTATATCCGGAACTTCTTGTGTATGATATGTTCATCAACATGGAAGTAACAATTTAAACTATAGCTCCCTCGAGCATCAAACGGTTCAATCAAACTGCGCTATGGAGAAATTACCGCGGCAGCAATGTTGAAGTTTCGAACTGTAGACGTAATTTTGAAATCAACAGAGATTATACACTATACCGGTAGAATCTATCCGGTCTGATTGAACGTTTGTATTAAATTATTCTGATACGATGGAACATCTATCGTTTCAATCTCGATGAATCAAACGAAAACTTGTAAATGATTTTCAGAAGGATTCAACATGATCCGGGAGTATATTTTCACTGAATAAAGTACTATTTTCTGATGAAATTTTACCTTTGCCCGAGAGTTTTCCCGCATTGCGGGAAATACAATTGTCATTTGCACGCAAATCGCCCTCTTGGTACCGCAAATTTCATTAAGATTCATGAGGGATATGTGAAAGCAGCGACGAGAGAGATGTTGATGTCTCACCCCTCCCCAAAACTAATATCGGTTGGGAAGATTCATCTGTACGTGATCTTCTTCACGTACGTATCAGAAGACACGAAGAGCGCATTGATATGCGTATGCATCGAGCCTCTTTCACGAATCGGTATATGCAATTGTATTTTCTACTACTTGGATATGCAAAGCGGACTCGGTATATCAAAGTTTGCATCGAAATTTCAACGATTCGCATTCCGACGACGATGCTTGAGGTTTTAATTATTATTTTTAACTTTTAAAGGAATTCATCAGGGAATTTATGATCAGGAGGAATTGTTGAAAGCACTTGGAAAAATTCCATTCTGATCTTTTGGTCCTCTAAAATCGACGTCACTGTATATAACAGCGATATTTAGAGCTAATTTAGCGATACGTCATTCTTAATGAGCTTGCAGCGAGATTAACCGTTGTGTGAAATCCTCTTCTAATCCGGCGGAGCTCTTTATGCATTGTCAGAAAGAAAATCTTCGCCGTGCAGAATTTCTGCTCCATTTCTGAAACAGCGATTTCTGGTCCACAATATTTCACTTTTTTCGCGCAAGACTCTGAAGAAGAAGAAGCGAAGACGAAGAGCATTTGGCGTTTACCGGAAAGTGATAAAAGCCTCTGAGAATCTAAACGGCACAAGGAGTCTCATTATCGCAGAAAAAGAGGGAATTTAAGTGGAAAGAGCAAGAAGAATCTTATCGCTCTGGAGGTTTTTCGTCCTTTCTTTTCTCTAGCCCTGTCTCCAGCTTCGCTGATATTCCCTCTGGATCGATATAATGGTTTACAATTTTTACAATACCGATACATTTTTGTCACCCTCTTCACGATGAGGTCGTGTACCGAATCCATGTTAAATCAAGTAGCACAATTTATATATGATTTCAATAACCTTTCCAAACAAAAGAACAAATAATATAAATCATATGAAAATATAAATTATAAATTTAAATCATATCGTTTGCGTTTGAATAAAGCCAAGTACATTTATCTTTGTGGATAGATGTCAATGTAGGAATTCATCTCGTTCATTCAGGCATAATATTCTCATTGGTGTCAAACAGCTGGTTAATGATTTTCATACCGCCGCAAACGACGTTTCAGCGAGCAATGAAACTTCACGAATGTGTTTCGCAACGCACAATATCGTACATTCGTGTACTCGCGCTGAGGTTTATACATCAAAGGGATTAAAGACTATTCGATCGATATAAGCTAATGGAAAATAGTGAAACGAGCGTAATGATCAACCGGTTCGTTAACGCTATTCGCAGCTCCAGAAAAATCGATCATCAAGGATCTTGAAGCAATTTATAATATTGCGGGGGTATTTGTCAAGAGAGAGTTGAAAAATTACACAGTCGCGTCGTTCGGACTAGCCACGAAGGATCAAACGTTGGCTCGATCGAACGTATAAAATGAAGCAAAACTTTCCGTCCGGTCCTCTCTCTCTCTCTCTCTCTCTCTCTCTCTCTTTCTCTCTCTCTCTCTCTTGCCGGTCACATCAACCGGTGGAAAAAGATTTTTCATTCGTGTCTATAAAGCGAGGGCGGTGGAGAGGGTTGGAGAGTTATCTGGAAGTTTGGAAAAACGACTGGCAATTCCCAGGCGACTTCAACCCTCTCCTCTTCCGTCGCGACACGGAAAATTGTGATTTGTCCGTCTCGAGGAGTTTTATAAGCGTTGCGATACGCGATGTCTCCATTCTCCGTTACAGAAGCAATATATCCCCGTATATTTCCTCCGCGACATGTCCACGACAGTGTGTCACAAAAACGCTTTTGCATCTCGCGCGAAATTCCAATTTTATTCCTCGAGTCTAGTTCATTTCAACGACGGGCTATTTCACGATGAGGCCCCTCTCGTACGTCGAGGCACTCGCATCCGCAGCGATATAAACCCTTGATTGTAAATTTACAACTCTCGCTGTTACGTTACAGCTGGTAATGTGGGTCAAACCATTGAGAAGAGATGATACTCTAGAGAGAAAGAAGTATCGCGAGACTTTGTCCCGGAAATGGAATCAGCGGTGAAAAAATGTTCTTTCAAATGAAAATAGGAAAAGAACAAGTTGGAATCAGATATTAAAATGACAAGTAAATTAGAAAAATAAATTTCCTTTGCTATTTCATCGCGAAGCCATGATTATTATTATTATCCTCAAGAGATAATTCCACACGATGCAAGATTCATTTGTTTGATAAATACGTCGTTAGAGGTTCCGCTAAAATACTGCCCGTTTTAATCTTGGACACATTTTCGATTTCAGCAAGCACGATATAATGTGCGGAGTATACGGCTATGATGCCCTTTCATTTGTGTCATCGGGGTGCGGGTATGCTCGCGGCGAAAGCCTCGACAATCCATCATTATCGCTTCGCAAAGTTGGTTATGGAAAACGAACCCATGAATACTAAAGCAGGTGATCATCGAGCCTTCTCCCTCTTCCTCGCAGCTCCATCGAATATTTCTGGATCCTTGTTACAGCGGAGACTTAGATTTCATTTTGTACTTTATCATCTACAGGGTAAAGTAACTGTTGATCACAAAAAATGTTGTATTACCTCAGGACCGAAATATAAAAAATAACTGATCCCCGACCATTTGCGATCGAAAGTCCTCTTACAATCACCAAAGTATTGTAAATATTTCTAAACTTAAAAGTCGATGTCTTCAACGATAAAATTCATCGAGGATTTGCAAGTCATTGCATCGAGAATTAGTATTGGCAAACTGAGAATGATTCGTAAGTCCGTAAAATATGTACGACAGATGTCGAATAAATCCCTGATTCCGATCGGATCAATGCAGATAACACAATCGTAAATTAAAATGGCAAAAAAGAATACATGGGTCAAAACGCCAATTATGGACGTCGGATCCGGCCGTACCCCTTCAGATCTTTTCGCATTTTTTTAAGCTGAAAGTCCTAATTGAAAAACACATTCCCAAATTTTTTCAGATTTTTTCCCCTCTAACTTTTGCAGTTATTACATGGGGTATTCCGTCTGGTTTTACCATTTTCGTTTTATTCATTATGACTTGCCATCTTCCACCACAGTAAAAAAAATTACAAAAAAAAGGTTTTTCGCGTGAAAAAGTTTTTTGGCTGTTGCCCAAATTTTGAAAATTTTTGCAATATTTTTTTCGAAAAGCTGAGATAATTTTACATGGAATATGTATTTTCCGAGATGGGTTTTCCATAAACATACGAGAAATGAATGAATGAACAAAAATTGATTTTATTAATTTTTTTTGCCATCTTCCGTTACAATAATTTTTTTTTTTGAAAAAATACGTTTTATGAGTAAAAAAGTCTCAGCTTTCAAAAAAAAAATATTGTTTTTCCGATAATGCCTGTGAAAAGCTCACAAAATCGAGTTTTAAATCTAAAAAGCTGTTTTTTAGCCATTGCCCGTATTTTGAAATTTTTTTCCATGTTTTTTTCGAAAAGCTGAGAAAATTTTACATAACATATGTCATTTTCAAGGTAGGTTCTAAATAAACACACGAGAGATGAATTAACAAACACTTTTTAATAAATTTTCTCGTATGTTTCTCGTATATTTATTTAGAACCGACCTTGTAAATGACATATGTTATATGAAATTTTCTCAGCTTTTCAAAAAAAACATGGGGAAAAAAATTTAAAAAGCTGAGACGTTTTCACGCAAAAAAACCTATTTTTTGACATTATTCTTATTGTGGTAGAAGATGGCAAGTCATAATGAATAAAACGAAAATGGTAAAACTAGATGGAATACCCCATGTAATAACTGCGAAAGTTAGAAGGGAAAAAATCTAAAAAAATTTGGGAATGTGTTTTTCAATGAGGCCTTTCAGCTAAAAAAAATGCGAAAAGATCTGAGGGGGTGAGGCCGGATCCGACGTCCATAATTGGTGTTTTGACCCATATATTTTTCAAAATTCGCAGAACAAAAAACAATTTTCTTTTCCTTAAAATTCGCAGAGTGAACAGGGACGAGTTCGAAAAAAAATTAAATTGACTGACGCTTTACGAGAATCAATTCAGAACCGATTTGCATGTCTGGGTATTTATTTTTCCGCGTCGTGTGGGAGATTAAAGTCGTCCAGCGATCAATTAAGGATGTGATAATCCTCTTGATGGGAAGTGATAAGAGACAAGTGCGCCGAGTTTAACGATTGATATCGTACGTTTGTTTGTGGACATTAATTCATTTGTTTAACGCGAGATTAGGATCGGAATAAAGTATCGAGGAGGGATCGCGCACAGTTAGAGGTGTCTCTTTCTATATTGCTGTGGAACGAGATAAGTGAGTAAAGGGGTATTAAAGTGGGTGGGGAATGGATAGTTGACGAGAGTTACCTCGGTCATTCATTCGAACATGTATCACGTAGTCACATTTATCTCTCGGCACGTGGAACTCTCGTTCACTCTCCCTCTGACACTGTATAAAACGTAGATAAAAAACTTCGACCTAATAGTGCATAAAAAAACTATGTAAACGGATTTAGTGTAACGCAGGAGCAAAATCCAATTCGAAGATTCGGTGAGTTTTATGAGATTGGAATAAAATATCGCAGATTCTGTTAACCGCTATAAAAACATGGATGGTTTTTATTGCAAAATAAGTTGATCGAAGTCTAAGTGGAGAAATGTCATATTTCGTTGAAATTCTCTGCGAGATAATATATATTTCAATCCAATTAGATTGATTCTTCTTTCTATCGAATTCAATGATAAATGTCGCGCGATTTAAATGCGAAGGGCGTATATTATATTCTAAAAGCATGGAAAATAAGTTTATCCGATTTTAGTAACGCGACATTATGCCCACATTGAGGGAAATCGACCTAGAACGCAGAGTCAACATTCGATATTTATTCTCGTGTAATAATAGATTTCAAACTTCTTTTTATCGAATATAACGCGGAGCGAAGCTTTTTCTGGCACGAGATATATATTTTTGCTCGGTAAATCTCTCCGATTTATCTCGGATAATCGGAATGCTTGCACGATTCACCCAGAATGATTGTGATTTTTCTCGCGATGCGCCAGCGCAGGGATCAACGGCGATATATAAATTTTCGCTTTTTCATATCGACGTGTGGAACGGAGTGTGGAGCTATAATTTTTTTTCTGCAAACAAAGTGGAATTAAAAGTGGAATTGAAATTCTCGCACGGTCAATAAATTGAAATCGTGTCTGAAAAAAATTAGGTATGACCGCACAGACGCGTGTATTCGATATTTCATCGAAGAGATGGTCGCCTTTAACGGGAAAAAAATAATTCCTCTCACTCTGCCTCGGTGATGCTGTGGTTTGAAAAATTTTCAACGCCTGAAAATATAATTTTATACACGCTACTGCACATTCGTGTGCATCATAAAATGTCTTTCCATCTAAAATCGCGGAGCTTCTTTTCCTATTGAAAACGACCTAATTGCATAATCACTAAGAATCGTCGGATGAACGTGAAATCGTGATAATTAAAACGCCAAGTGTCGACTCGAAAAGCATCAATTCTTCTCCGGTTCGCGATGCAATGTGGTTGAGAGGAAAAATGAATAGAAATAACCGAGTATTATACTCGCGATGCGAGTTCTCATAATTATTTTATCAAAAGATATTTTCCTTTTTATTATAGAAATCGCTTTGAATGAACTCGCGCGTTTACTCTCAAGATACATCCACGACGAAGATTTCATTTCCGCCCTCTCCTGCATAATACATAAATTCGTAATATATATTGCGATGAGCCACAAGATTTCAGGATAAAAAGAAAAAAAAAATTGCGTTTTCTTTTTGAATCTCGAGTTTCCATCTCCGGGTTTTCCCCGAGCGCGTGATGAACATTTCAATTCGCAGATGCAAATCGTTACACTGGTGATAAAAAACAAAGCTTATGACTGGTTTTTTTCTCGTCTGTTATATTCTTCATTCGAAATCCCAAAGTGCTCTGTTAATTTATCCACGAGTTGATATTATGTGGAGAAAAAAATATAAATTACGGTAAATAGCATTTCCCAACGTCGAATTACTCTCGCTATAATGGCAATGCGAAAAATCTATTGCATCGAATGTTATTATAGAGAGCAACAAAATTCTAGAACATGAGAAAAAAAATCTAAAAGTTCAATTACCCTTTTGACCACGTAGGATTGAGAGTAGAGTATATCGAATGCCATCTGTCGGAGCACTGGATCGTACGTGAAAGGATTCATAGTATGATATACCAATTCCAAGGCCGCCTCATGCTAAAACATTGCCGCGTGTCGGACGCTTGATTGTGTAGCAGTATTAAATGAAATACATACACACACTCACACACAGATGAAAAACACCGGGTATTAATCGTTGATGCAATACGAGTTTTTCAAGAAAATAATTAGTCACGAGAATAACTAATGTCCATGGAAATCACCACGCTTCTGTAGGGACGTGTTTAATCACGAAAAATTCCATTTTTCCTCTTTCCTCACTGATCGAGCGCTAGCGAGCTCCATCGGCGTTTTTTGGATGTACATGAAGTACGCACTTTTTGTCACTCTTACACGAGCCATCACAAGTCAAAACTTTTGGCAGGGGATTTAAAAAATAATATATATGGGTCATTCCATGTCAAATCGACCAAGAGTTGGAATCGACCCCTTTCAATTTCGATGAAATTTCGGTCAGAAGTTTTCGTTATTAACAAAACACAGTTCTACCAAAGGAAAAAAATTAAATTTTTTTTTTTCGAAAGTTATGCAAAATTCAAAATTTCACATTTTTTCAAATCGTTCAAGTTTATTTTTTAAATATCTCGGAAACTATTATAGTTACGAAAAATCGTTCTGAATTCGTCTTAAAGAGTATACTTGGGACTATGAAAAAAAAATATTCCGAAATTTTTTTTTGAAAAATGATGAATTTGGAGAATTTTGAATTTTCAAGGATCGTGAAAATCCAAGTTGCTCATTATTTTCAGCTCAATTTTTTAAATATAATACCTTGTACTGATTTTAGAAGATCCTGAAATTTTCAGAAAGGTTTTTTTTGTTTTTAAAAAAATATGAATTTTTGATTTTTAAAAAATCGTGTAAATCCACGATCAACATTAAATTTTTGGTTACATTTTTTTTATATAATACCTTGGGCTAATCTTAAAAGATCCTGAAATTTTCAGGATGGTGTTGTTTTCAAAAATATAAATTTTTGAATTTTTATAAACAAAATTTTTTTTTTTACCAAAATTCAAAAATTTATATTTTTGAATAAACACAAAAAACCTTTCTGAAAATTTCAAGATCTTTCAAGATTAGTACACGGTATTATATAAAAAAATTCAACCAAAAATTTAATGTGCAACTTAGATTTTCACGATTTTTGAAAATTTAAAATTCTCCAAATTTATCATTTTAAAAACTTTTTTTCAGAATATTTTTTTTTCATAGCCCCAAGTATACTCTTTAAGACGAATTCAGAAGGATTTTTCGTAACTATAATAGTTTTCGAGATATTTAAAAAATAAACTTGAAAGATTTAAAAAAATTGTGAAATTTTGAATTTTTGATAACTTTCGAAAAAAAACTTTTTAATTTTTTTTCATTGGTAGAACTTCGTTTTCTTAATAACGAAAACTTGTGACCAAATTTCATCGAAATTGAAAGGGGTCGATTCCAACTCTTGGTCGATTTGACATGGAATGACTCATATATATATATATTAGACTGATTCAAAAAAAGCGACTATTTTTTGTTTTTCGAAGTAACGCATTAAATACTTTCCGGAAGGTGAAAAACTCATTTAAATAACACGGGAAAACAAAATTTCAAAATTTGACATTTTATATCTCAGCTTCAAGTCAATGCACCAAAATAAACGACACATATTCTTGTAGAGAATTGAACGCTCTACAAAAAAGATTTTTTATGATTTTTCGATGAACTCACTCCTTCAAAAGTTATTCACGTTCTAATATATATGTATAATAGACTGTGAAAATGGGTGAACTTATGTTGTTAATTTCTTTAAAAAATAAGAAATTTATGTTGATGCAATTTAAACTTTTGTTTCAGGAAAAATTTTACGATATTTAGTAATAAGTTTCAACATTTTGCCAGAAACTAAAACAAAAAGTAAAATTCACTTTATTTTTAAATTTAACCGTGAATAACTTTTGAAGGAGTGAGTTTATCGAAAAATCATGAGAGATCTTTTTTGTAGAGCCTTCAATTCCCTACAAGAATATGTGTCGTTCATTTTGGTGCATTGACCTCAAGCCGAGATATAAAATGTCAAAGTTTGAAACTTTTTTTCCCGTGTTATTTAAATGGAAAATAAAAATATGCGATGAGAGACCTCTAAATATTTTTATTAAGGGCTCTAATTTTAACAAGCATATTTTTTCACCTTCCCGAAAGTATTTAATGCGTTTCTTCGAAAAACAAAAAATAGCCGCTTTTTTTGAATCAGTCTAATATATATATTGTCCATTGCGGTAAGGAAAAACAGGGCAAAATCATGGAACGCTCTCACGGTATTCTCGTAAATGTATCCGCGTGGGTGACGTTAAAAAATAGTGCGAGGCGGCACGTTGATATATAAACATTTTGCCCTGCAGCAACGCCATCGCAACCGACGACGACGACGATGCTGATATGACGGCCAACATGTACTTTCAAACGCGACATTATTGCGACAGAAAACGAGTTTCTGAACAAAGTCATTGACGGTTCGCCCGTGTGTATGAAAAATGCAGATTGGTTCCCTCAAACACTAGCGCTACACCAATAGACAATTCTGAGTAGAAGAAAAATCATAATTTTTCCAAAGGATACTTTTAATCATTGGCAAACGCTGGTTTTTTTTAGCGATTTTATAAAAATCGATGAGTAAATGAACGAGAGCTCTAACGATATTGAAGTGCATGGATGCACTTTGCAAATTCAATCGACTCGCTAATTTATTTATATTCTACCGAAACGTCGTTAGCTCTGTTTTCGCCGAGGATTTTTAGACCAAAACTGTCTCTTCGCTATAGGGAACATTATCAGCCGTAACCTCATCATAATATCATTAAATTTCATCTCAATATCGAATAATAAATGCCAGCTCATCAATATTCCCATAAAAATTTGTATCACGAGAAATTTTCGGTCGGTTTCGTATCGAATGCACCATATACATTGCATATATTTTACCTGTATAAAAATAATTTCTTATTCAAATGTATTATTGGATTTTAAATTTATGCGACAAATATAACGTAGAAGAAAATCATATGTAATACAGCTTATTGGCATCAAAATCTTTCATATTACGCGCATATATTTTTTGCACATATTCTATGGGCATAAATTTTCATGGGAACGCGCGAGATGGAGCGCATTTACGACGAAAATCGCATCATAAAGTACGACCGTAACCTCCGCTATCGTGTTGCTTCACATAATCAAAACCGTTTGCACTCAACGAGACGTGAATCACAACTCCGATCGAGCAACGAATTGTTTCGACGTTCCCCTTTGTTCTCGTTGAAATACTATAGTCATAAGTGATTTCAGTGCGAAAGACCTATATAGAAATAAAACATATGCAAAACAAATATTTCACAAGTCCAATTTTTATAAAATTATGGAAAATATGTTTCCAGCTCACTTTGGATATGATTGAAATGTGAGGCATATGCGGTATATGCCTCACATATGAGGCATATGAGGCATTCCACGCCATTTCGATCAAAATCTTGCCTTGATGATTCCGATTTTCCTCTAAATTTTTTATACGAAACACATTGAACAAAATTTCCCAAATTTTTTCAGAATTTTTTGGTCACGCGTTTTTGATTTTTTTTTAAAGAGGACTACTTTGTAAAATCTGAAAAATTCAGAATCATCTAATAAAATATAAAAAAAAAATTGGGCTTTGTTCCAAAATGGAGATTTTTTTTATATTTTATTAGATTATTGTGTATTTTTTCAGATTTTACAAAGAGGTTCTTTTTTTTCAAACAAAAAAATGAAATCCAAAAAACGCGTGACCAAAAAATTATGAAAAAATTTGGGAAAATGTATCTCAATGTGTTTTTTTTATATAAAAAATTTAGAGGAGAATCGGAATCATCAAGGCAAGATTTTGATCGAAATGGCGTGGAATGCCTCATATATATAATATATTCTATACACTCTGCATATAGTTTGATTCCTTGATTCTTATCATCGATCCATCTGCGTTGAGTGAAAAATCTAATAATGAGCAACTTTTAATCAAGATTCTGTGCAGCGAGAAACGTCTGGGAAAAATTAGAATACCATTTTGTTCGCATGCATTAAAGTTGTATCGTTGAGAGGAAAAAAACGACGATTTACACGACCTTGTTAGTGACTGTGACGCTCAAAAAGTTTATGATTATGATTATGAAAACGTACACCGATTCAACGGATAAGACACTGAAGGATTTTTCGTATTGCAGATAAATTCACGGAACTCTGAGGAAACGCACCAAGAGCGCACCTCATTCCTTCCCGCGCAACCTTCATTTTCTTGTGACGCCGGCATCGAGAGTCGGAGAACCAGTTACCTCAAAGTTATCGGCCAGTCAATACTACGCGACAAGATCGACTTTTATGGGAGTCATAGAAGCGAGAAGCGCGATAACGTCTCGCGACAATACGAAGAACAATTAAACGTTGCGGACATTTACATTCTGACTTTTACGAACCTCGTAAATTTCTCATCGTATCGAAGATGCCGAACTCTCTTGTACCTTATCCATCGAATGAGCCTTTGAGGCATTGCTGATGGAAAAAATCTCTGAGGGGGGAAAAAAGGAATGTAATCATTGTTCCCGTTTGACAGACAACGACTCCAAGAATTCATTAGGAATATCAGAGGTATGTCTTGATGCCTCGGGGACAGCTATTGGATCAATTAATTATGACAAGTGTACACGTGTCTTCGTAGAGAATTTCATTAATCGTCGACGGTGATTGAGCGATATGTGCACTTTCGCTATGAATATATTCCATCATTCATCTCGTTGAGTCGAAGAAAAACTATCTATCCGGTCAATCTCTTTGGCTGCTGACATTTTTTCCTCGAGTTTCACGAAATTCATTGGTCGACGAGAAAAGGCTGTGAAAAATGACGGTGATAAAAGGAGACAAGACAGGGCAATTCGTGACGGTTCAGAACGGGGGCAAGAGTTTCGAGCCGTCCGAAAGATGGCGAATAATGAAGAACATTCTCATGATCGGACTGGCATTCATGGTGCACTTTACCGCTTTTATGGGTGCCAGTAACCTTCAGAGTTCCGTCAACGCTGACGACTCATTGGGCACGTTTACTCTGGCATCGATCTACGGTAGTCTTATTTTCAGCAATATTTTTCTACCTGTTTTAATGATAAGGTAAGAATCACAGATTTCGTAAGATTCGTAAATCTCCCAAATGCTAAAAATTCTTAAATACCTCAAATGCTTCCAAATTTTTGAATACAAATTTTTGTACAAATACACTCGGCGAACAGAATCGTTGGTTTTAATTCAAGCTCCGAGTATATCACTCGCACTGTCAAGCGTTAACTCTCAAGAATAATCTCAACACGATGCTTAACGATCTCGTATTATTCAGCCGACGAAACAAATCGCGTCATTTTTATCTTCGGGCAGGTCTATAACGGGAAATTCTACTGAGAATTGCACGGACTGAGTTCTCTCTTTGGCGAAGTGTAAAGATTAAAGTGAAATTGTAATCTCCCAGGACAATTTGACGATGAATGGCGAACCAGAGGACGTATATATCTATATTGTAACGCAGTCATGATGACAAATTTCACTGCTCGCATCGTTGCATGCTTATCTTCTTGGCTATTCGTTCCCTCACCCGTGGACCTTTAATCTCCGTGCGTTAACGGAACGGAATTAATCCTCCCATCATCAATTTTGTGGCTTCTCGAGACTATCATCAATCATCCCTCGCGATATTTCCAAAAGATTATGAGAAAAAAATCCCGACGTTCTTCTTTCAGCTGGCTCGGATGCAAATGGACGATATCATTGACGTTCATCGCTTACATGCCCTTCATAGCGGCACAATTTTATCCGAAATTTTACACGATGATACCGGCTGGACTGGCGGTGGGTCTGGGCGGTGGACCATTATGGTGCGCCAAGTGTACTTATCTAACAGTCGTATCCGAGGCATACGCCACGGTCTCGGACCTCGGTGCCGATGTTCTCGTGACGAGATTCTTCGGTTTGTTCTTCATGTTCTATCAGATGGCGCAAGTCTGGGGAAATCTCATATCATCGGCTGGTACGTAATTTTTCATCTAAATTCTACCCCTCTTTATTCAAGATCCAGAGTACCGAAAGACTGTGAAAAAACTGCGTGATAATTTGATACATTTGTTGGGAAAGAATCGCGATCGAGTGGGGAAAAAGCTTTCTGGTACATGTTCATTGCCAGACCTATGAAACAACTTTCATATCAGTGCCAAGGATCGAAAAAAATGTTTTATGCGAATAAAAAATCTGCCAGTTGACATTGATATGATTTCCGTGATCTAATGCATGTGTGTTTAGAATAGAAAATTACGATGATGTTATTCATCGATACGGAAAATTAATTGCAGTAAAAAACTGATTTGCGACCTACACTTCGTTCGTCTCGTGTGACACGCGACACGCCTCTCTGATGTTTGATAAATCGTCGACATTGCGAAACCGTTGATCAATAAAAAATATCGATCATAGATTTCAATGACTTTACCGATGTTTATTGCAAATGCCAGCTTCAATGATGGAGTTTGAATCTTAGTGAAGGGAATTGAACACTTTTGCTCCCCAATCCTGGATAATCCATAAGGAGTTATTCCGTCACGAGTTAATGAACAATATGAACGAAACTTCCATTGACAAACTATAAATTATAGTTTGTCAAAGTTAATCATAGATATATGCTTTGGAATCTGAAAGCCGAATCAATTTGACCGGGAAGTTAAAGCGCAAGACGATTTTGAACTTATGTATAATGAAATTTTGCAGTATTATCGTATGGAATGGATGTCATACCGACGAATATCACCCTGAATAGTTCTATCGTCGCCGAGGTATGTGGTGCTAATTTTTGCGGCGTCACTGCCAGCGAGACGGTTAACCCAAACTTGCAGCCACCATCGCCTGAGAGAATTCACCTCATATCGGGAATTTATTTAGCCTGCATGGTAGTGGCGTGCCTCATCGTGGCTTTAGGGGTTGATTCCCTGTCAAGGTGAGCTAATTAAAAGAAATCAACGCACCAGAATGTTGAGAGCATCATCGATGTAGATGTCGAATTTGCTTATCGAAAAACGTTCAATTATCCGCATACTTTCATTTAAAATATACATAAAAGATCGATAAAAGGGCGCAACGATTTCACCCTTCGCAAACTTCCGCCAAGGACTTTGCGGAATCATCCATTATCCCTTTCATTCCAAGAATACCCAATAATTCAATACCTCTGTTCCTGTACGACGACGTCGCCCTTTCTCATCCCCTTCAAAATTCCTGAACGAAGAATATCTCGTCAACTTCGACACACGTCCTCAAGCAGCCAACCAGTCTGAATATTTTACAATTGGAATAATTCCACTCGGATGGCCGATAATATGAAAATTTATAAATACAGATACGACAGAGGAAGAACCGGTTCGGCAACCGGAAGAACAGGATTGAAGTTACTGGCCGTGACACTGAAATTGTTGAAGGAAAAAAGTCAGCTGCTCATTCTACCCATAACAATGTTCATTGGAGCTGAACAAGCGTTTCTATTTGCCGACTACAATGCCGTAACTATGCACACGAACTTTTTATACACGCTCATTCGATGATCCATCCTGTTATCCTTCCTCTCGAGCTCCACTCCGACGCATCCAATCTCCTTGGAATGTTTATACGCGTTAACCAAGCGCAATCCTTAATGCAATGCAAACCCCCTTTGTTTCTGTAGTTATTCACCCGAGATCTCAAAACTCAACATGGATAAAATGTAACGTACACAAATATTTTCAGTCTTTCGTTTCGTGCGCCTGGGGTATCAGTAACATCGGCTACGTCATGATATGTTACGGCGTGGCAAACGCCATAGCCGCTCTGACGACAGGATCCGTTGTCAAAATTACGGGCAGGATACCCGTCATGATATTCGCCTTTCTTCTGCATCTCGTTATAATAACAACCCTCCTGTTTTGGAGACCAACCCCCGAACAGGGTATAATTTTTTTCTCGATGTCCGGCTTGTGGGGTATTTGCGATGCAATTTGGCTGGTTCAAGTAAACGGTGAGTTCAATTGTACAGTTGAGAAAAATTCTGCGAATGCTCGTCATCTCATGAAAAGTTGGGCTTTCCCATAAAGGAAGCTTCTTCAATGTGAACAAATATTCCATATGGGAAAGCCAAAATCGATCTTCGGACTCTCCCATAAAAAAAGCATTGTAGATTACAAAAACGTATGAGGAAGCATTTCGATAATTCACAATTTGCAGGGTTCTTTCAATTCACATTTACCTTGTAGCACGTTTTGTCCCGGCTCGCTGCTTTACCAGCAAGCGGCAACGTAGAGCCCAATTTCGCCATGACCATAATTGAAAAAACGTTACCGCAAGTTGATAAAGCATTACTCTGCGTTACCGCCCGTAGCTAGTCCGCCGGTACATTAACAGCCGTTGTTATCGACTGTCGATAAAGAAAGTATTTTCTGAAAGTTATCGTTCGTTGAATTTTCAGCACTGAGCGGTATACTGTTTCCGGGTATGGAAGAAGCGGCCTATTCGAATTTCCGCCTGTGGGAAGCTACCGGCTCGGTTGTCGCCTACGCTTACAGTCCTTATCTGTGCACAAGTACGAAGCTCTACATTCTCGTGGGTCTTCTCTGCCTCGGTGTAATCGGATACGGTGTCATTGAGTTTACCGGAAGGATCAAGAGGGTCGTTGGCGAAAAATCTGATTTCGAGCTTGTGGCAGAACGTGACGCATCGTCCTGATGAAACCAAATGTTCTAATGAAAAAAAAAAAACAAAAAAAAAACAACATTGAATAATCGAATAATTCAAACGACACACATTCCTGTAGGATTCGTACCACAATATAAGTTTTTATTTTATTCTTGTGGACCACCTACTAGATTTTACACAGGTATTCGGCTTAACGGCTAAATTCATATATTTTTTCTTGTTGTGTTGGTTGTTTTTTTCTTATCTTTTTTTTTCGTTTTTTTCTCTTCCTCATTAAATACGTAGCGTAATGTTACATCATTTCTAGGCTCTAACATTCAATCTATATTAACTATACGGCATTTATCCTAATTGTATACTTATGTGCTGAATTTGACGATCGCATTTGAAACGATCGTGTTTCTTTTTTTCGTTCTTTCACGAGATCATTCGCACAGTTTTCAAGTTGAAAGCTCGATGAAATATCGAGAAACTCCCAACGAGATGATGATCCGTCTCGCCCTCTCTCTCTCTCGCTTTCTTCTCGATTTTTTTACTGTCCTCTTTTCCCCCTACGATTTAGTGTTTTATCCCCTCGTATCGGTTGTTGCGACACACTGTCTCGATCTCTATCTTCGTTCGATTATTATTCATCCTCGTAGCGTCGTTTAATTGCTGATTGTATCGTGAATAGCTAGCTCAACTTTCGGCGACGTATTTACATCTTCAAATTTCGCAGTAAAGTTAGTTATTACATTTTTATAAAACGTAGTAGGAACCTTGGTTTCGCTGGGCAATGTTTCAGAAACAGTTTCCTCTGTTTTGTTTATCGGAAGTTTGTGGATATACTCTATGCTTTTATTTATATATGTATACAAATATGAGACATTCCACGTTGAAACGACTGCGCTTGAAATTTCATCACTTCGATCCTCAAATTATTACTTTTTGTTTCAATCATATATTTTTCTCTCACGGCTCATGATAATTTGTTCAACTTCTCCCGATTGAAAGTTCAATTGAAGATATCATCGAAACGTTATTATGATTTGCGATTGAGCACTGATAAAAATCAATTCAAAAGAATCATAGATCACTTTGGAGTTGGGACGAGGCGCTTGTCCATTTCACGTGAAATTTCTCACATAATAACGGTTTTATCGAGCTGTCGATTATTATTGAAAAGTGAAAAGTTGCTTTCAACGTCGGTAATATATGGACAATTTGGTACGGTAACTGCTGCGAAACATTAGCCCGTGGATCTATCTTCCTTAGAAATATGACACTCACGAATACAATTCACATTTTTTTTTTCATTTCTTTTATAATAATACTCACGTTGATATTCTCAATATAATAAACCACTAGATATACGTATATATATCTATATGTATATGTTATATTATATACATACATATATATATATGTATATAATTGTCACGAAGAAAATACACATGATCTCTAAAATTTGTTTCATTTCATTTTTATTTTCTTTATTCGTTCGCTTCTCTTTTTCTCTCTCTCTCCCGTTTTCATAACAAAATTTAATAACCGGAATATCTCTGTACAAACATTTTTTTTATCTTACTTTTCTTCTTCTTTATCAAAAGGACAACATACGTCTCGACGTAATTTGGATCAAAATTTTGAATTTTGAATATTTCCTCGCTCCTTCATCATTATAATACAAACGTTTTGTTTTGTAATTTTTTTTTCTCCCCTCATCACAATCATCCACATTTCGCTTCAAAGAGAAATTTTTCCATGCGCGCACTCGCCGAAAAATGCATACTCAACCATGTAAATTTTCTTTGCACGATTTTAGCTATTTCTTTACAGCTATCGTTTTCTTCTTTTTTTTCGTTTTAAATATTAAAAGATATTACGATATCTAAGTGTTTTTGTGTATGTGTGTGTTTTTTTCTGCTCACCTTTTTTTTCAATGTTATGTACAGGCTTTTCCTCTCTGTCTTTCTCTCTCTCTCTTTGCCTCGATCATGCGGTCCGTTCGTTATAATTTTCCTTTCTTTTTCGTTTTTCGCGTTCGGCATTACGAAGCTCAAATTCACGGCAGTTTCCAGATATTACGAATTTTGTATTCCGTGATTTCTTTTTTTGTTTCATATTTTTCGTTTTTAACTCAAACTGGGGTAGTTTATTTATTTTCTTTCATACATTATGCGCGGCTACGTGCAAAATTCTAGAGAATACACGACTCTTTTCTTTTTGACGAATCCTTTGTTTTTCCTCTCTCATACGGTGGGACAGAATTCGTTCATTTTCTTCGCTTCTACGGCACGGAGAATCACTCAGAGGTGTGAAAACTTTGGAGACTTCGGAAAAGCGTCTCTTCTTTATGGCAGGGGTTGTGCGGACTAGCTTTCGGGAAACTCGATCGATTTTTTTTTCCATTCTCCCTCTATCTTTCCCTTCGTTCTCTATGTTTTTTCTTTTTTTACAGAGATTAGATACGGTTTAGTGAGCCGGGGGAAATAGGAAGGGCGGGAGTGTCAATGTCTCTACATTCCATCGTAGTATACTTTCACAGAAGAATTTATTGCAATTTTACTTACTATTCAATTTCATTGTTGCTTAATTATCTGCGTAAAATTAGAGAGTCTTTGAGCCTGGAGACGAAATCTGTTGGACAATGGGAATTTCATACTTTTCGATTTTTCGAATATACATGTATATTCTTTTTTTTTCCAAATCCAACGTCTCTCCGTCATTTCGCAATAATAAATTATCACTGCTAGAGATGCGCTCTCGCACTTTCGTCGATTCACGATCGACGAAGGTTACTTTAAAAATAAATATAATAATAATAATCGTCCCGTTTGTCTTCTCGAAGTTTGTCTCTTCCACGTTGCTCTTTCTCTTCTTTTTTCATCTCTAATCATAAAAGTATGCGGACATACGGATCACGAGTAAGTAATATCGATTTTAATACTATTTACAAATAATACACGCGTATACGTTTTCGATCACAATGTGCGTGGTGAGCGTCGTTTTTATGGATGTATCAGGGCGTGAAATATATTGCTCCTATTATTTTTCAATTCTCCGCTGAATATTCATTGTTAAATATGAATGTTTGCCGAATAAATGTGACGAATTATCATTGTAATCGTTTAAATAATAATTTGTCATCGTCAATGAATCGTCGATGGAGGGTGGCTTCTCCAAAATTTTTGGAATTGAATCAAAGTAAATAACACTTACCGTTGACTAATTATCAATGGAATATTTGATCAAGAGCGAGAAACAAAATGAGCGATAAATTTTGCGCTATCCTAAAGTGTAAATTTGTGTGTGTGTGTGTGTGTGTGTGTGTGTGTGTGTATTTTTGTATGTGTGTGTAATACTCTGGATATTCGTCGTTTTCCGTGCGGACGGCTTTTGGACATTTTTGCGAAAAGCGTTTCATCGTGATTTTATTTTTCGTCCCTTGATTTTTCTTCACGGCGAATAATGAAGATCGTTCGAACGAGAAATGCAAAGCCCACACTGGTTTTTCAAATCACTCGAATGGAAATTTAATTTTTTTCGACAATTCTCAGCGACTCGGGCAAAGATTTATCACGAGGATAGTTCTAAGAATTTTTCAAACCCGCTTTGGTCTATGGACGCCATCTTTGATAATTGATTTTGACCGTGAAGATATTGCAGAATAATTGGAAAATTCGCGGAACGTACTGGTCGATATGCGAATGGAAAAAAATGCAATAGTTAGGATAATGGTTTTTTTTTTCTTTCGAAAATTACACGAAAGGGATGTTTCGATTTTGAAGAAATGGAAAATTTCCTTGTTGCAAACGAGACGCCTCGACGCTTTCGATTGTCGTGAACGATATTCCTTTTTTTGCAGCATTGATCAAATAATTGTATTCCTGTTTTCATCGATTTTTAATTAATTTCTCCGACAATATATTCATTTATACCGTCGTACCTTTGACTCCCGTTATCATTTTAACAGTATTCTTGAGTGCCTGCCTCTTGTTGCAGAACCAAATTCTTATAACCTCGCGCTCGTAACCCAACTGTTGAGCCAATAGCGTAATCTCGTTTCCTGAAATCACATTCGTGAAAAAGCAAGTTAATAAATTGGGTTAATACATTTTTCTAAAATTCATTTTAGACACGCACGTGCATTTGAAACAAAAATTTTTGCATTTTGTATTTCAAATAATTCATTTCCAATCTATAAATATTTTTTCTCTCTCGAAAAATGATTCTAAGACATTGGGAAATATTTCATAGTCAGAAAAATGCCCAAAAATTGTTTTTTTTTACGGCTGCCAACGAGACTCAATTCCTCAATTTTATTTTAGTCGAAATGTCGTTTATGAAAATCCTTACCGGAGGGATGTGTGTTCGTGTCGAAATGGGCGTTCAGTAATTCCAAGGCTTTGGGTGTGAAAGACGTCCGTCGTTTTCGTTTTTTACTCGGCTCGACGCCGATGAATTCCGTAAGATGATTAGCACCGCTCTTGTACCTGTAATCACGGGCACTACTCTCACTCAAATTCTGGCGACTTCTCCTATCATGCTTTGCAAATCGTTCGATTTTCTTATATACATTATATATATATATATATATGGGGCGTTCCATCCCAAATCGGACAGTTTGCAAAACTTTTTTTTCTTTATTTCCTCAATTTTTTTATATTTTCGAGTACCCATCGTAAGACTATTCCTGTTAAATTTTGAGATTTTTTTGATTACCCGTTCAAAAGATATTAAATTAACCAAAAAAAACGCTCTTTTTTGGTATTTTGGTCATAACTTCTTTAATAATGGTCCAAACTAAAGGTTTTTTTTTCGAAATTTGTTTTTTATGGCCTTTTCAGAAAAAAAATACAACAAAAATATTCGACGCGTTTTTGAATGAGTTTTTTGAGTTTTAAACTTTAAATCGCGTTTTTAAAAGTGACTGTCATATATATATATTTGTTTCATTTTGTTTCAAACATCTATTTATTCAACAATTTTTAAGACTAGTCCGATCGTGGGATTTCAATAACTACTATTTTTTTCGATTTTTGAAAATTAAATTTTTTTTCTTTCATAAATTATTATGAATACCAATTTTTGTTACTGTATGGTATTTTTTTAAAATCATTTTGAATTCATTTTGACACTTTTTCATTGTTAACAGATTTTTGAAATTAATAATTAATCGATGAGTAAATAACAACAGTTCAAGAATTGTATGAGTGGGCATTGAACCTAAATAGACTACCGAATATTGCTGTCAAATTTTCACTTGAGAAACATTATTTAGATGTAAGAGAAAGATTTTATTTGCGATACAATACTGCGAAGGCAATCACAGGGGGACACAAAAATTTCATTCAATTATTCCAATGGGCAACGGAAACGTATTGGCAAAGGAATATTCTAATTCAGGAAATAACCATATATATAAGGTTTTCAAAAAAATACGTGAATAACTAAAAACTGTTGTTATTATTGATCATTAACAGACTTAACGATTGATTATTAATTTTAAGAACCTGTTATCAATAAAAAAGTGTCAAAATAAATTCTAAATATTAAAAAAAATACTGTACTATAACAAAAATTGGTATTCATAATAATTTATTAAAAAAAAATGTATTTTTAAAAATCGAAAAAATAGTAGTAATGGAAATCCCACGATCGGACGAGTCTTAAAAATTGTTGAATAGATAGATGTTTAAAGCAAAAAATTTTTTAAAAAATAAAAAATGACACCCACTTTTAAAAACGCGATTTTAAGTTTAAAATTCAAAAAACTCATTCAAAAACTCGTTAAATATTTTTGTTGTATTTTTTTCTAAAAAGGCCATAAAAAAACAAAAATTTTGAAAAAAAAACTTTTCATTTGGATCATTATCAAAGAAGTTATGACCAAAATACCAAAAAAAAGCGGTTTTTTTTGTTAATTTAATATCTTTTGAACGGGTAATCAAAAAAATCTTAAAATTTAACAGGAAAAGTCTTTTGATGGGTACTAAAAATATTAAAAAATTGAGGAAATAAAAAAAAAGTTTTTCAAACTTTCCGATTTGGGATGGAACGCCCCATTATATATATATATGGAGAGGAAGAAGTGACAGAAGAAAAGATGATAACGGACAAATAGAACAAAAGATTCGGGGGAGGCAGAGAAATGTACGATTAACTCGGTGAAGGCGCGAGATCGTGGGGGCAGAATTGGTAGCGCAGCGTGAAGGTGCCAGTGGCGACGCGTTCGTAGTCGGAATATGCACGAGAGGCCAAGAAGTGGAGAAAGAGGAGGAGGAGGAGGAGGAGAGAGGGGGGCAAGGCAGAAAGGTGGGTACATCAGAAACCTGATTTTAATTAGTCCACAGTTTAATTACTCGGCAGATAAATCGTGCACGTGCACCGCATAAACTAGCCGCTTTCATTTTTCCATTCTCGCCGTATGGCCGCTCTCTCTCTGTCTCTCTCTGTCCATTTAATGCCCGACGCCGACGCCGCCAACGCGCCTCTCTTCTATACACATAGCGTCTTCAAACCCGCGGAAAGTCGAGAGAGGACTCGTACTTTTACGTTCTACGCTACGAGAATGCCGCATGGATAAATATCGTTTGTATCTCGCGGAAATTCCTTGGCAAGGATCTCGCGCGATGCGGATGGAAAACGGGACTCGTGCTTTACGCGCCGATGACCCGATGGACCGCGATCATCTTTTTTTTTTACGTCAGCGCGAACGGCGAATTGAATTATTGAAAATTAGTGCGGGAATTGATTTCGAATATCGTGAAAATTAAATTCAGTTGATGTATAAATATTAAAAAATCGTTAAATTAGAAATTAATCACCAATTATTTTCAAGACTCCTTTCTAAACGAGTGTCAATGTTGGTTTTCTTGCAATTTTTCATAATTCCGTGACAAAATACGAATTCTGGAAAATTCAGGTATGCTTTGACGTTTGATTGAGAAGAGAGGCACTGCCAAAGCGACAAATCACATCTGTATTGTCGAGACCGTCGTTAAACATTCATACTATATATATATATATATATATCTATATGTGCAGGATGATGATCGATAATATACACTATTCAACTCGGACTTAATCTCATTACACTGGATCGGAGGCGAAAATTAGCAAGCTGTGCCTCGATTTCACTGACGCACCTCAAATTATTCCCTCTCTTCCCTTCTCATGTATTATGCGTATACAGCTATTCCGCGAATTCGTATTACGTGAATTTGCAGAATCAATCGTTAAACAAGAATTTCCATTTAGCGTTTCAAAGACACCGCATAGAGAATTTCTCATCAACGAGCGTAGGCATTATATTAGAAAGCATGGGGCACAATGGGCCAGTTCGGTGATGTAAGGGGTATAATCGATTATACGCAATTAGTTGATTTTTCAAAAGGACGGGATATATTTTGGCAGAATGTGTTCGCAAAATTTTGGATGTTCGAGGAAATCGATGATGAATTTCGGTCAAAATTGAACTTGTTCACTAAAATGACTGTACCTTTTTTTCTAGATGAAATTTCGATTTCGATCGCAGCTCATTCTTTTCGAGATCGTTTGAGCTTCAAAACCCCGTTGGGTTCATCCAATTATGATCGTTTTTTAATTTTTTGCCGATTTTCAAAGTTCGACCATCGATTTTTGCAAATTTTTGAAGGCCTTTTCCTCTCTTTTCATTTTTTTCGGCGACATTCAAACTACTCTCATTTCTACAAAAATCCAGTTATTAAGATGAACCAAACGGCATTCTCTAAATTCAATCACGCCGTCTAGGTACGAAAACAAAATTTTTGTAGCGAGCAAACCAAAGTGAAGCACTTGAAATTTTGCTAATTTGAGATTTCTGAAAATGGGGCCAAAAATAAGCGATTTTTTTTCTTTATCATTTAAAAACCATATTTTGATGGGAAATTCACCGCTGATTAGAAATCGAGGAGATTCTTTGTGGAAAATAAATTATTCGCGAGGGAAAAACTTGAATAATCTGCAAAATACTCGATCAGTGCGTTGACGGAACTTTATAGCACTGACATAAAATGCTATTCGATGGGTCAAGCATTCTCGCGATATCGTCGTAGCCTATGAAACTATTTTCCTCCCGCTAATTAACATTCTCTCTGCCGTATTTATTATGTATCCTCCGCGCGATTTCGCAATTAATCAGGTGGATTCAATTAGCGTATTACCAATTAGGACGCACGCGCTTTCGCACGCTCTCTCTCTCTCTCTCTCTCTAGCTCTTTCTATCTCTCTCTGACTCAGTCTCGTTCGTTTATCCGGCGATGCATCTATAGCTTGCCCTCTGGGACATTGCCGAGATCCTGTTGGATGATTACGGATTAATCGGGAACACGAAATACGATAAGGGCGTTTGTTGCTATTGCCGATCGCGATGACGTATCCTCCCCTTGCACCCTCTCAATTTACCCCAGCCTGGTTACTATATCGCGCTGACAGTTTGCTCAATGAAATTATACCGTACACACCCGGTCCTCGGACCAATCGGTTCATAAACGCTTCCCGTGTGTGTATGAGAAAATATGCTAATTTCATTGCTGACCTCACGACGCGGAAACGGGGTTTAGCAAAACCTATCAATTCCGTAAAAATTAGTTTTCTCCATTCCCGATTTCGATAGATTCACACCGAGAAATAACAACGGACACTCCACGCATTCTTTGAAGAGGTCGATTTGATGAAAAATTGAAAAGAAAAAGAGAGAATTCTCACAAACTCACCTCTCTTCAGCCTCTTTCATCCACCTCTGCAGCACGGGTTTGATTTTCTGCGCGCTCTTCGGCGTGATGTCCAATTTTTCGAACCTAAAGTCAACAATGATCCCGTTGCAGCGTCAAAATTTCGAGGAGCGTTCGTTCGTCAATCGCACTTTTTTTTTCATCAAATATCGTGTCTGGTAATCGATAACAATAATGACTGAGTAAAAGGAGCACTAAGAGGCATGCACCGATTCGGTAAACAGGACATTGACAATGCGTGCATGCGTGTAGGTATTTTTGGTGATAACGCGTCGCATGATGTTGCCAACGCTGGTGTCGCAAAGTATTTTTTTTCATTTTTACATTATTCTCATTGTATTTTTTTTTCGTCTTCGTCCAAAACGCAAATTTCATCACGGCTTGTCGCTTTTTTCAACTCTTTCATTGATCGTGCGATAGATACATCGAGAAAGGTGCGCGTGTGAGTGATACATAATGGAGAAACGATGCTAATAATGTTTAGAGACGTTTAAAACCAGAGTACGATTATTTCGCGCGTTGGCGACACCATGCCCAAGCTTGCCAATGCCCTGGCTCGATGAGAAATATAATAATATTTATGTATATATGTATTAATATATATATATATATAAAGAGAGAGAAAAAGAGATAGCGAGAGAGAGAGAAAAATAGAAATATGGAAAAATATTAAAAATTAATATTAATAACCAGAGAGACAAATTTGTTAATTTCAAAAGTGCTCCTTATCATTCTTCGTCACGCGAATGAGGTTAAAAAAAAAATCCGCAACAATCGAGTCGCAATGTAACCTGCAGCTATACCCAAAATCGGAATCTACCGAGAAGAAGAGTTGCGAATTTAGGTGGAAAAAATGTCGAGTAAAAATTGTCTTTTTACATCGAAGCCAAGAGCAGTTTGTATCCATCGAGGTCCTGCATCGTATTTAGTGAATCGGTTTTGTTTTCCATAACCAGTGTAACTTTTCGCGCAAGCTGAATCACGAGGAAACTTTTTTCTTTCAACAATGATCGATTTTCATCTACGTCACAGCATGATAATTTATTTCTTTCATCTTTCTTGGGTATAACTGCAGGAATCGGTGTTTTATTTTCTTTCTTTATTTCCAAGTTCGGATGTTTTTTTTTTCCCATTGTAATTTTAAGATAAAAATTAAGTAGCACGAGGGGTGAACGTACATAGCTTGCTGCTGAGAGGCAATCTGCGAGGCAGCGTACATCTGGGTAGCCAGGGCACTGGGGAACAATCACCAATGCTTAAGTTAGTCGAACCGATAAGTATATCCGACACTATCGTGCTCTTATGATCGCGGATTCATCGCGACAGATATTTTTCGCTTATCCTCGAAACCTTCGCAAATATCGGGTTTCGTTTCTCGGCCGATAAACTTCACTCTCATTGCCCTTTGCGATTTAAGGGCTGCGCGAATATCGTCGCGATGAATTCGCGTTCACGATAGCGAATAATTATTTTTTCATGGATTTTCAGAGACGAAACTTGACCATTTTTGAAAATAAATGAAAATCTTTGCATTTCGTTCAAAACTTGGTCCGATTGACATTTTGCTCGCGGCAATTTTTTTTTTTCAAATATTTATGCTTCTATCTGTGAATTTTCATTCGCGACTTCCAGTGACCTGGCACAGCGAATATATATCGCACGAAAATAGATCCAACGAACATCAGCCGGATCATCGCTTCGTTTCATCGCTGTACTCGTCGCATTTTTGAATTTGTAATTTTTTTTTTTTTTATTTCTTATTTTCAGATCGCGATCGTTACGTATCGATATTAAAAGGCTCACCGGCATATCGCGCTTTGACTGTAGGCGGGACCCTCGGTGACGCTCAGAGCTTGGCCAACCTGAGTTTGCGTCAGTCCCATCGACAATCGACGCTGCTTAAACGCCTTCGCGAATTCTTTGATCTCGTCAAGATTGATACCATCGACAACGTTGTTCGTTGCTTCGTTGATCGTTGGTTGGTCTGCAAAATTGAAAACCCGTGTCTCGTGAGTCAATCAGCTTTTTTAAATTTTGTAGAATTTCAAGATGTTTGGAAAATTTCAATTTCCAAAAATTTCAAGATCTTTGGTGGGTCCGAAAAGCGTTGAAACTTGTTTTCCTTTCATTTACCAGCGAGAAAAGCATCCGCTTCGAAAAAACTGTGAATTACTAGCTAAGCTGAAATTTTGCGCGGGAATGAATCAACTTACTTGGCGAATCACTGAGCAAATCATCGTCGTCATCCTTCGAACTGTGCAAGCTGTTCGGCGACGTTTTGACCCCGCTGCCACCGCCAGGTCCGTGTGTCGTTGTGATTGTTATTTCGCCGTTGCTCGCGGCAAGTCTGTTGAGAGCGGACGCGGCAGAAACGACAGGTCCGTTCATGGGTGACGATTGTTCCGGTCTTTCTCTGTGATGCTTCTCCGAAGACTGATTCCAACAAGAGCAAAGCCGATTTAAACTCCTCGTTGTTTATCGTACATTGCGAATGAAGCGCGGTCAATTTTTCTTTCTCTCCTCGTTTAATAATTACTCGCCCCGAATGAGAAAATGGCGCAGTGCGGCCGAGATCGCGCGTAACAAGGGTAAAAGCAAGTTTATCGATCGAATCGCGATATCGTCGAATCAAATTAGCTCAACGAAGAATCTCGAGGAACGAGAAATTATGCTGGTAATCGGGCAAAGAAGCGAGGACTCTTTCTTAATGAGATTACACTCGAACGATCGCGAATCATTAAATTGTCCTCGTGCAACGGTTGACCAAGGATAATTGCGCAACGGGGCTTAACCCCATCTACATTTTCATCCCGAATGAATGTGATTTAAAGGTCGGAGATTAAAACGACAGCGGGGATTTCCGCGGATTTTGCGTTGTCTCGACATAAAGCACTTTGTCCCTCGCCCGGTCCGTTGATTGAAATATAGAAGCAACAAAAAGACTCACCGCGTAATGATTCATGTGCGAACTGTGCCCATGACTGTGCCCATGATGCAGGGAGGTGGTTAGAAGTGGTTGCTGTGCCGCCTGAGCCGCCTGTACCGCTTGTGCAGCTTGAACCTGAGCCGCTTGTGCTGCCTGTAAAAGTTGCGGTTGCATCGCATTGAGAAGTTGCTGACTCGCCGAACTGTTGCCCAAAAGATGAGGCAGCGATGCGTGATTCAGGCTCAGACCTGAGGCAAGATTCGGACTCGTTGGAACTGCGATTCACGGATAAAGAATAATTATTGATTTCGAATGGACACGGAAAAGGGACGATTTGATTTGCACCATTCGATGTTCTCACCGTTATTCGACGGTGCATTCATCATGCTCTGTGGCTGAGCGATTGACTGAAGATTCGCCAGTGTCGTGGTCACAACTTGACCATTGCTGAGAGCCAAGTTGACCATTTGATTGTTCGTTACATGGCTAACCGGAATCGTAAGGATAGTTTGCGTCGCGATACCTGGAAGAAAACGAAAAAAAACGAGAGGACAAAGAGGTCAGTAAGTGTTTCTGAGTCGTAAGGAAGTCGTCGGGTCTCATTTGCGCTGAATCTGTGGACTTTGAATGATCGTATGCGGCTAGGTTATACGGGAGTAGACTTCTATCGAGTACCCTCGCTGGCGTATCCCATATACAAGAGATTGTGTATACGTCTATAGCGTTAACATTTCGTTGATCCGGGTATACGTAGTGAAGTTATCAGAGTCTCATAGAGGGATTATTAAGCAACCCATAGGGCAGGTTACGTCGGAGGCCAGCGTAGTTGGCAAACTATTATCGTCGTCTTCATAGTGGGTACCGCAGGTAGAGAGTGGAGCTTGGTCCGCGCTGTGAACTGGGCTCTTCCCTTCTCCTTGTCTCTTCCTTCTCTCTCTCTCTCTCTCTCTCTCTCTCTCTCTCTCTCTCTCTCTCTCTCGCTCTAGCCTATCTCTAGGCTGAGCTAGGCTAGGAGAGAAGGACTGAGCTGCCTAATCATACTTAGAATAGTTTCGGGATTACCTCCCAGCTCCTCTAATCTGATTAACTCGCCTACACGCGCTTAATATGATTACTGATCTTGAGTACCTGTGTATGTGCCTAATAGCTTGGCTAAGCAAATCCCGTATTTCGAACAGCCGTAAAAGTTTGAACGTACAAGAGGTTTAAGCTCATATAATAAAACGATTACGATGTTTAGATTTATGCGACGTGATGTATAAACCCGAAGCTAACGGTGAAACGAGCGTAAATCACGCGTGTCGTTCCGCAGCAGTTCGTGTTTTTGCCACCGATGTTTACTCATGCATGCTGGGATATTGTTCGCGAAATTTCACTCTGTACAACGCTACTCGCGGAGATACGTGGAAATATAATTAAAGTCCTTTCTACATTGGTTTGGCCAATCTTGATCTTAATTAGATCGCGAATACCGAATAGACGAACGTGACTGTACATTCGTGTCGTATATCTCATCCCTCTCATTGTCTTTCAGGCCAATTTTCCATGTACTACCGACGCTCTCTGGTCCATCAACTTGGTGTCGATTCGCGCACACGCACATTGCCTCGGTACAACTTCAATTCACTTAGTTCGCAGGGGCTTTGGAGTTCGGAGATTCCCCCTGTATGGGCGTACTAAACTTGGCGGCTAGGGTAAAAACGAAGTTAGCGAATCTTACTTCGACAACACATATATACGTATATCCGACTAGAGCTGGCAATCGATATAATAACAATCGAATCTTTGCAGTGAGAACCGTCTGTGCCTGGATACGAAGAAGAGGACGTGCGGACCCGACGACGACGACGACGACGACGACGATGAGAACGATGTCTAATGTGAGAGAAGCGCAGAGGGTTAGTCGTCCGGGGGGCGAATGGTCGAACGAAAGGACTGAGTATGACGAAGGGGAATGCAGGACGAGTATCCATGTATATATCTATCATAGGAGAGTAGGGAGGTTTTCGCTAGATGCAGACCACGACGAAAGGCACAGAGAGCTAGTAGGGTCTCGTGGCAAAAGGGGATGGTGGTGAGACGTTAATTATACATTGAAATTAGTTGCAGAGTTTGCTAGGGGCTCTCTCTCTCGCTCTCTCTCTCTCTCTCTCTCTCTCTCTCTCTCTCCCTCTTTCAATGTCCGCCTCCTCAGTTTGCTTGGAGCTCTAGAACCGCACTAAGTATGGACGCGGCGAATAGTGAGGTTGCTGGTCCGAACTGGCCAGGGGATAGTCGCCAACACGAAGCCTGCGGCCTCTCCATAAACATTGTCAATATTACGAGAGACGTATATATCGCTGGAAACTCGATTGAGTAATATTATGCAGCTGTGAAAGTGTGATTAAGGCCCTGGAAGCCACGTCCGTAACATCCCCGAGAATCTTCCCGGAACTCTGACGATCGGGTTGATGAATATTTCGCAACGATAACCTCCCTCCCTATTATAATACCATTGTTGTTTCTGAGAAGATAGTTCGCCATTCACAATCTTATTTGATCGATTTTCCCAAAAATATTTTAGTCAAGTTACAAACCTTGGGACGTTGGTATCAAGAGTTGAGCACCTTGAATACCCTGGACTAGTTGACCCGACGTTAGTATGAACTGGGGCATCGCCACAGGTTGTGGCTGCGACAGTAATTGGGGTAACGTCGCCATTGGTGCCGAGCTCGGAGGTAGAAGGTGCGGCACCGTCGTCGTGCTCGATGCGGTCGGTAACGTTCCGGCTGTTGATAAAATTCGCGTCGGCGTTATTATTTCGCGATTCAATGAGACAAGCGGTCAATATAAATATCGCGTGTCTCTCGATAACGTGACAAAACTAACCGGACGAACTGACTGTGAGATTTAGGGGCGTATTGATCAACTGACTGTTCGACAGACTCGCTGACATACTCTGAAGTCCCGCCGCCAATGAGGCAACCTGCGGCAGGTTCTGCAGATTCGCGAGATTCTGGAGATTTTGTAAGGTCACCATGCCAGCCACTGAAAATTTTCGTACAATAGACCTTTTTCAGACCCTTTTGAATGTATTGAACATGTTTTTTTTTAAGTCTAAAGACCAGAAATAAATATTTTAAGGAAAACGTTTGAAAAAAATATTTTTTGTAAATTTTGCAATTGATTAGGAATCATCCGGAGGCTTTTGTACGTACTGGTGCCGTTTAGATGAGCCTGCGCCTCAGCTGCTCTCTTCGCCTGCGACATGTTCTCCGGTGAGACGCTTCTCCGTCGTTTACGCGAATTCTTCATACCCTCGAGCAGCATCCGATGTTCGTGCATTACACCGGACGCTGGCTCGGGACTTCCGACGCTACTCCTGTCGCTATCCTGAAAACAAAAAAATCAATATGCAACATTGAGTATCGGGTACGAGAAAATTAATTGATATTTCATATGCACATTTGTTCATTCATTAGTTTACAAAAAAAAATTATTTCAATCTGATATTCGCTAATTCTTTACAACTATTTACAGAATGAATCGCAACTCCGTTATAATTATATTTTTTTGCACAAAAAATATACCGATTATTCTTCGGATATTACTTTTAGAGACACCAGATTTCAGTGGAAATATATAATTACGATTTTTCGAAAGAAAAATTGCAAAAACACGCTTTCTTCGTCTCTCAATGATCCCTCGATTATTTTTATATTATAATCTCATCGTGATTGAATTTTCATTGTAGCGATAATGCCATAAGAAAGGGTTCTCTTGTAGAAGACGTACGCCGGATTATAATAAATCGATAAAGTGTGTTTATGTGTGTGTGTTGTTGCAGCATATAGGACGTTTTGCTGAAATGCCTTACCAGGCTTTCTCTCACTCTCTCTCTTTCTTGCCTCGCCAATCGGTTGAATACGGGCGGTAATGTTACCGGTACCACTGCCACTTTGCATAATGGAATGGAAATATGCCGCGGAACGTGTATCACCATAGTTAGATACAGATTAAGCGTTTTAGAGCTTCCCTTTTGGTTGCACCCGGCAAATTCGATGAAAGAATTTTTCACTGCTCCGGCATACCATCCGTAGAGCATGAAAGTCCCGATTGTTTATTTCTCTTTCTTTTTCTTATTTCAGTTGAACAGAAAGACCCGTAAAAAATGACGGTGGAATCACGAGCTCGGTATATTCTCGGCATCGCAGCTTTTCAAAAGATTTAAACAAAATGTTGTGGGACTTGGGAAATAATGTCTCGATGGATAATAATCCGATTTCGACAATAATCATGCAACGTATGACGCCATTTGGTTTTTTTTCCATTTCCAGGATGCATTTCTTTCGATTTTTATTTCACCATCTCGTAAAAACATACGCGATAACGGTTCTTATCAGTGAAGTCGTTTCCCCACCGACGGAAAAATCATACTTTAGCCTCGGATAAATGGTTAATGGTCAATAGCGGATGTACGAAAATCGCCTTTTTTCGCGGATAAGCACCGTGAGATGCAGCATTGGACTACGATGTTTTTTGGTTTCACTGTCCAATGTGAATTCCCGAAGGACGGGGTGAATATGGGCAGGGGAATGAGCCAGGGAAAACGCATGGCAGCGCTCAGGATTTTTTTTTGCTTGCAAAAGTATGCGCGGATGACGCGGTAAAGCCGTGGAAATATATGTTTCTGACGTTGAGAAAGACCGGTATGTTGGGGACAGAGAAAATAAACGCTCTTGACTGCAATCGGATCGTAGCCATTGCGGCAATGCGATTCGGGGGAAGTGTGAATTTAACAATTTTAATAAAAACAAATGATCCCGACAGGTTTCGCAGCGAGACTAAATCGAAATTACGATTCTCCTCAGCGGGGCAATGGATACGATGCCTATCTTGATTTCTGCAGTTGATAGAGAGTGTATATTTTCAAAACCATTCGTCAAAACCAGATCTCAAAAGCAACTAAACCATAATTAAAGACGGGCATTTGAAGAAAGTAGGATTATCGGGGATCATTCATGACTTTCTCAGACTCTTGGCTCACGTGATCAAGCTACAAATCCTAAAAAAAAAAAAAAAATTAACAAAACGAGCAATGGATACACGAAGAGGATCAATTTGCGAAGATTAGCGTTATTCCGCGCAGGTGAATTGGTGGACGAGGTTAGGCTGTAAAATTTACCGCTGTGCACTTTTTCGGCATCGACGTAAATATATCTACGTGGAGCAATGAGAGCGAAAGAGAACGAAAAAATGCTGGTCGCCGATTAAAGTAACCGGCTATTTACTCGATCGTCTGAGTAAACCGTGCTTGCATAATAGCCAGCAATACCAATTTCGAATGACGAGGTTTTTAGTGCACCCCCGTTGTGCACATATATTTCGATCGATCGAGCCTCCCAGAAAGTTCGACCTCAAAAACAAAACAAAAAAACTATTTCAAAAACAGCATTTCGTCCGCGGATATTATAATAAAATGGTAGATTCGGAGTTTTAAAAAACGACGATCGTTAAAAAAAACAGAAAAAAATCTGACATCACCGTCAGAGCACACGGGTCATCCCGCTAATGCGAAAAATCAAGCGATCTCGATGGCGGGTTATAAAAAAAACGAAAAAAATGCTTCCGTGCAAGGGATGTTTTTTCGTATGCAGGTTGGCGGACGAAGCGGGGACGCAACTGCAGAGTCGTTGGAAACGTAACGATAAACATTACTTATCGGCGTCCTGGCTTTAACAATGAGAATATATATGTATATCGACATATATCCACGACTATGAGGGAGTCGCAGCGGCGCGAGAGTAAGGGAGAGGGGAGAGAGAGAGGGGTTGTTTTTTTCGATGCCTCTGGGGTAATGTGTGCGATTTCACGATGTATACGTTTGTGCCTCTTTCACCCTTTGCCTCCCTCACATATGAGAATGGCCGTTCGCACAAAAACGCAAGTTTTTTGCAATAAAGTAATATAACCGTTTGAGTTATGGATAATTCGCGTACGGCGCGAGAGATTCTCGACGCTCGTGTGTATCGGTCCCGGCGTCGCTGTACGCTCGCGGCCCATTGATTAGTATTAATGACTTAGCTGCACTCATTTTGCCCGAATAAAAGTAATTGGATTTGGCTTCAAACCCCGCGGTGCCCGTTGCGAGAGGGGGTTGCCCCCGGGGGTTGAAATGGGCGAAGGAGCGGTAGATGTGTGTTGTTGTGGGTGCGGGAGACGCGGATCGAAAAAGAAGGAAAAAAACAAAACGAGCGATGGCGGAAAGAGAGAATATCCCGGTTTCGTGAAAAAAAGAGAGAAGCACACACACGTGTGTGTGTGTGTGTTTGTGTGAAAAAATCCATTAATATCCGTTTGCGCTTAATAAACGATAGCCCCGTGCGGAATATGTGAAAGCCGTATAGGCGCGAGCGCGCGTGTGTTTCACGGTCTTTGAACTAATGGTTAGGTATTCCTGAATCGGTAATACGTATTTTTATAGTTACGACGCGATCTCCGCCCTAGCTGCCCTTGTTGTTTTTTTTCGAAAGAGTTTCTGTTTTCGAACGGCGGCGTCTATGAATATTTTTCACAATCTGGAACTTAAACTCGGAAATTGGAGAATGGGGCCCAGTTCCACAACCATCATTTAAACCTGGTTTAATTTTTTTTACATAGACATACGCTATGTAAAAAAAATTAAACCAGATTTAAATGATGGTTGTGAACTGGGCCTAAAGGAGACATTCCTGGTTGTAAAAGTCCGAAAATAATTTTTCCAAAAACAGTCTCTTCTAATTTCTTTATGTATGCGAAAATTTGAAGGAGTGATTCGGAGAAGGGATGATTCTTATAATGGGATTTCCATAGGTAATTGCATCGCATTTTCCTGTAGCGCGATACCGGAAGAACTTTTCTGCAATTTATGTACGGAAATAGGAATGAATATGATACGCGAGAGGGCTCGTGAAAGCTTTAGAATCTCGTAATTATCGCCTGGTCATTGCGAACTTCTCTGTGTTATCGGTAGAGCGATGAGGGGGTTGACCGCGACAATCTATATGTCCGTATAATACTACCCCGAGTTTCCTCGGGCTGCGACGCCTGGAATAGCAAAGCCGGGACGCACCGCTCTCGCGCTTTGTCTGTAAGTGTAATTAGTCCACAGGAAAGGACGAAGAGAGAGAGAAGGGGCGGGGGTAGGTTTTGGCTTTCTCGTTGAGGGTGGTTGAAGGAAGGTGAAGCGCGAGAGTGCGGATGAGACGAGAAAAGAGAGGTGGCTCATCCAGCGAGGACGACCCCTCCGCACTTTACCCTACGCGTCTCTTACTCGTTTGCCACCATCCCTTGTCATTGCACCCTTTCGCTCTCTATCTCTCTCTCTCTCTCTCTTGCACCCCTTGGCACATCGTACCACCTTATTTATATGCAAATGAGCTTCATTTCACGATATTAATGTTCCAGCAGAGACTCTCTCTCCCGCCCTCTCCGTTTCTCTCTTGACTACCACGAGAGAAGCGAAAGGGTCTGCTCGAGGATTCGTGGAAAAGGGTTCGCGTCCTTATATAATGTACTCGGTTTTCTCCCCGCCGAAAAAAGCCCTCTCGCGCACACACCCCGCTCATATGCTTGTACGTTCTCATTCTATTCGTCCCACTATCAACCCCTATCCCGCTCTGTCCCTCATGTATGCATATTACGATGAAAAAAATCTACAAAAATCTCAAAACGCACGCGAAGCACACCCACACACGCGCAATTCCCCGCAGACTCGTGCATATATTATATTATACGCGAAAGAGAGCTCGTCCGTCGTCAAGGGTTGTCTCGAGTCTATACTTTGTACCGCGATATGTTTTCTCATGAAAACTCAAGTAGAAGCGATGTCGCCTGGAGATAAACGAGTGGATATCGTTGGTACACACCTCTTGACTCGCTGACTAATGAAGTAGCGAAATTTTCCTAATCTTTCTGCTAACAAATGTGCAAAGCTGCACAATCAAGCTGCAAGAGCTCGGGATCAAATTCCTAAGCTACTTCCCAACATTCATCGACTGCACAATAAGCCTGCACAATTTTCAGATTCCGTTTGTGTGTGTAGCATTGAAAAGAGGAAGGAAGGAGGATGAAAAGTATAACTGATTAACGAGCCGACTGCTTTTCACTCCACACTGAAACTTCTCTCGCTACGATGACGCTGAGAATAGATGGAAAATTCTGGGTGCCTCGTTTCTCTAACCCACATGCGCATAATGTATAAGCCGCGTATTCTCGAGAGCCCCGTGCAAGTGTAAACTATCGCAAAAACGATCCCTGGGCCGAAGGGCACTAGACAACGCGTTGTATCCTGAAATTCGACTCGAGTTAGGTCCTTCTGAACGCAGAAACGCTTGGAACTCCGAAGGACGCGATCCGGCCTATTCAACGATGACGAATCGCGCTGCTTGTGCCCTTCTGATTGACATACTCATACGCGCGTATCAAGCGCGCATAAATAATGTATCTCGTATGTATATCGTACATACGTGACACGTGTGTTCGTTTCTGCGTGCATGAATGTGTATTGTGCTATAGATAATGACCGATTTATCGTAACGACTAGAGCGTGGCAGCGGTTAGACAGACCCTACAGCGCGCGGGGTGAATTAACAACAGACGAGCCACTTGAAACATTACCGAGCTTTCTCCAACGTGTAGGGGTATGTGGTACAAAATGGCCCAAAGCTGTTTGGAATACCGCGAACGGCATGAGCTCCTCAGAGTCCACGCTTGAAAATATCAAAAAGCATTTTGGTCAGATTTGGTCAGAAATACCGATGATAACTCCGGTTTCCTTTAAGGCCGTGTTCTAGTGTAGAAAGCCAAAATTTAAGGATTTTTCAACATGCTATGAAAAAAAAAACTAAACATGTTTTTGCATTCATTTTTTCATCACATATTTATATTCATTCTTCAATATTCTACAAAAAAATTCGCGAAAAAAAAATCCAATATCTTGACAGATACCGGTTGATGAAGTGGGGCTGGGAAAAAACGTCGGTTATTTTCACCTCATTAATTACTGCTATAACTCCATTAATATTTGGAATTTCTAAATTTCTTTTGGAGGGTACATTCTTGAGACATCAAACACTGAAAATATGCAACAAAAAAAAACCGATTTTTTCAAAATTCTACACTAGAACACGGCCTTAAAGGAGTATTCTGGTCTAGAATTTTAAGTAAATCATTTTTTTTTGCATATTCTCAAAGTTTAGACCATTGAGAATATATCCTTGAAAAGAATCTTTTTAATTCCAATAATTTACGTAGTTATAGCTATTTTAGTGACGCAGAACTACGCCTGTTACGTCGGAGCAAATTGGACTATAGACGTGTTTTTTTTCAAAGTTACATGGATATCTCAAGTTCTATTCAACCGATTGACTTCAAATTTTTTACCAATCTTCAATCTATACTTCTCTATTGCCCCTACCACTTTTCTATCTAATATTTTTGTTTTTTAGAAATGTAAAAAACTTAAAAACTATAAACGAAAGAGTCGAAAAACGCCTTTTTTGTTGTGTCAGCCGCCATTTTGCGATTTTTTTGCATTTTATTTGAGGCTACAACGATATTCTTACTAATTAAGAATCTTTTTTAAAATTTTGTATCGAATGACTAGGAAGATTGCAATCGTGTCAGCCAATACACCCCCTTTTTTCATCCCCAACTGTACCAACTTATATCTTATTTAATTTTCATTTTTCTTTCCCAAAATTTTTCTTGTTTATTGTCAAAATATTAATAAATACGTAGTAAAAAAAGAATGCTAAAAATTTTTTTTTTATCAAGCTCGACAAAACGCACGAAATGTATATCTCTAAACCAGAATATCACCTTATTTAATTGATGGAGCGCGTAATAACTAAGAAAATTGTTTAAAGACAATTCCGACAGGTAATCTATATTTAAACTCTTGATAATTATAATTTCTTACTTATTTTTTCTCATCATTTTGGAGATCAGCCATTTTACCCCAGGTTCTCCTGCATACATAGATATATTCATGTAAACGTATATGCAATACCGTGGAAGCGCGGTGGCGCCAAAGACGCGGGGGGTGTTTTGTTCTATATGTGCGGAGCCTCGAAGCTACTGTTACCTTACTCAACATAAATTAGGACCGATAGAAAGGGTAGATTGCACAGAATGTTGACTACGTAAATATATCCACATATGAGACTCCACGCTACTTCAACCCACCCTTATTTCTCTAGATTCTGTATATTTATTAATTCAAAGCATATTTAAGGCGAGATAGTATTATCGAAAAAGAAAAAACTTCGCCATTCAGATACATTGCCGCTATTCCTGTTCGAGATAAAACGTATAATACTGTTTGTTTGTTTTTTAATTGGGCTCTGTACATCGAAGGATTAAAAGTTTCACCCGACGACAGGAAGAGACAGAGAAGAGGTTAATGTATAAATATCGTACTCTCGCGCGGAAGGACTTCATTATGGATCTGAGTAATAGGATTCGAAGAGGAGGTACGAGGGTAAAACGTCTGTTTCGTCAGAGATCTGCATTTAATGGACATTAAAATGAATGACCATCCTCCCTGTTTCCATCTTCTCTCTCTCTCTCTGTCTCTCTCTCTTTAGGTTCATTGTAAATGCGAAACGGTTTCGCCCGCGATTCCGCAGTACAGCGTGGAGTCTCGGGGAGATTGTGGGGAGAAAATTGTCCGTAGTGATATTATAATGAAAGTCCTCCCTTTCCACCGATATTCTCATCCGAGTCACATCTTACTTGTAAATATATTTTTCCCTCAATGTATTCCAATATTCATTTTTTTTCTCATCCAAACGCGTGTCCTTCGACGAAAATAGAGATAATGAATACATTGGAATCAATGTGAGAATAAACGATGCAAATTGTCATCGTAATACATTTCAATCGTAATATGAAATAAATTTACACATGCCTATATATATGTGTGTGTGTACGTGTCGAGAGATATGTAAATGTACGAGTCGATAATAATCGATCTTATGCCGACAACTTTTATCACCATTTGCCCTATGCACCATTATCCATTAATCGACAAATATGTATATAATGAAGCCCGACGCTCGTGTAATCATCGTTACTTTACTGTCCATGTGTTTTTCTTCGATGTCACATATCGAGTGTATTACGACATTCATAAGACATTCGGAATGCTCTTCGAAAACTCCATAAACATACCAGAGAAATCGATATTGACGTCCACATTTCGATTCCAATTGAAGGATTGTCATAAAACACGGGGCAGCGGACTTGCTGGAGAAGTCGTGAGGAGTCGAAAAAATGACTTGTTTCAAAAACGATATGAAAATATATAATCATGGCCTAACAAAGAAAAAAATCTGCATAAAAATTTTAAGCGTCATGATATTGTACCAAAATTATTCCACGAGCTTTCTCATTCTCGTCTCTTCTATTCTATTCTCTTGTTTCACCCATGAAGGATCTCTCTCTCTCGGAATGAGCTCCTTAAAAGCCCGATGCGTTTATGTATCAGTCATAAACTCGCGGCATGATGCAGCGGTGAATCCGTTCTGTGACCTCTCGTTCAGGGGTAGTTACAAAGAGAGAGAAAGAGAGAGGGAGGAAGGAGAGAAAGAGCGGCAGTAGAGAGTTTTGAGTCCGATGGTCGAAGAGGGTTGAAAAGCTCCAAACCGGGGGTTGTACACAGACCGAGGGGTTATGGGAAGAGCATTGAAGGGTGTGCGCTGAGCTTGCCAGGGATGAAGCTATACACAGGGGTGGAAGATCTCGTTGGTAGAATGGGAGGTCACGATGCAGGGAGAGGGTTGAAAAGGAAGGAGAGGTTTGGCTGGCCGATGTATGAATATACATGACCTTACCGCCAAACCCTTACCACCACAACGGAGCTCTGCTTACATTATTGTATATCTAATTCCGCGGATGGTTCTCAAAGTCTTGCCGGACCGATCTGCCAGAACGAACCAGAGTTTACAAATGCATACAGATATACATACACTTATATATGCCATGTAAGTGCGCATGGATACGTGAATCCAGATGTATACGTATGGATTAATACAGTTGAGGGTAGTGTAATAACGCAGCAGGCACGCGGGACTATATTTCTGCGCGATAGATTCGAAGCATTATGACAACCTCTGCACACGCTCACACACACACACACACACACACACACACACACACACACACACACACACACACACACACACACACAGGGCGTAGGACATTATGCAAGCAGTCTACATATTATACATTCGGACTGGGATTCAATTAAGTTCGGTTAGACCATCCACCCCTCCACTTTCAGGCATTCCCTCATCCCCGTTTCAACGGCCAGAATACACTCTTGTGTGAAACCCCGACGAGGTGTTTCAAATCATGTTCCACTTGGTCCTCGTATATCCATCTATTCCTCTTCTCTCCCTTTTTCTCTCATTTTCCATTGCAAAGAACCATTGCCTATTTTGGGGGATGTTTCTTGGGACGATAAATACCGGGATATTTTAGCAAATTTATGATTAAAACTCTCGATACGTAAATGTCATTGACAATGGACTCGGTACAGTGTCCTGAAATTTTCGCCGCATTTGTCGATGAATTTCACATTCGTGTTTCAAAAAGCTCAAACGTTGAGGAAAGGAGGGCCGAGGGAAAAAAATATACGCAAACGGACGGAGTATATCGCGAGAGAAAAGTGAGAATGCGCGCGGCTGCGACGTTAATAGGGCGCAACGGGGAAATTACCGCGAACCCCGGTCACAACGAGGGATAGGAGTGAAAAAAAGTTGCGACTCTGTGTGTATGTGACACTGTTAACAAAAGAAAAGTGAAAAAAGGAGGTTGGCACAAAGGGAGAAACAATGAAAAAGCTCTCGTGTGCGGGGCATGAAACTCTCGCGCCAAGATAAAGCGTGAGTGAGAAAGAGAGAGAGAGAAAAAGGAGTGAAAAGTGCTCGGTGTGTTATTACACTTGTGCGAGCACGGGCAAGAGAGATTAAGAGAGAAAAAATGCTATTCGAGAAGGCCGTTCTTCGTCAAAAAAAAAAAAAGAAAATCGTTAACCCCGCATAATGACTTTTGCGTACGAGAGAGCGAATGACGCCAAGCGGTTGAGGTCTATTGTAGGATTTTTTTCACTCGACCCAATGTGATAATGTTGACGAGAAGAAAAAAAAGATTCCATGAATTACACGCGTGCATGCAAAAATTTCAACACTCGTGTGAGAGATTTTTTTTTTTTTACTCAATTTATACAAGCGCGAGTTTTAAGCGCGATGAGGATTCTCATCATCTTCATAAAACCGCGTTATAACGGCTGATCGTTGTGCAATTAATTAAAAAAAATATATATATGAATAGGGGATGGGGGACAAAATAGATACTGGAGGCAAAATGGAAACCATCCAAAATTATCGAAAATAATTAAAAATTAAAAAATATTAAAAATATCGGAATTATCATTATAATTGAAGTTGATATTTCTAGATAAACTCACCTACTAAGAATCAGATCTAGATTTGATATTTTAATAACAATTTCCTATAAAGAGTTGAACATTTTTTTTTAAATTGATATTCCCATCCCATAAAAAAACACAAAAAAAACATTAAATAATGCGCAACTACCATTAAAATTTAATTTCACCAAAAATACGCCAAACACCTTGGTTCCAGTATTTTGTACATTAAGGTGATGTTGAGAAGCAAAGTAAATCGTTTTTCAACGTTTTTCCTCGTTTTCTTGAATTTTCGAAAGAAATAAAACACAATTCTAAGGTAATCTAATCAATCAAAGCGTTGTTTTTTTTTATAAAAAGCAACGAGTCTACACGATGCATAGCATCCTAGCACCGTCATCTTATGGTGTCCATATTGCCCCTCTTCCCCCACATATATATCTACATCCCATTCCCAATAAAATCCAATTGCAAATGCGATTGGAATCAACGAATTTGATTGTATGGAAATAAATGTTGTTCGATACAAATTAAATTAATTCAAACGATAAATTCGTTTTCATCGATGCATAGCGCATTTTTCACATCAAATTGACGTACGGATGAGCCTTGTGGCATGGCGCGAGAATATAGAGAATTAACATGAAAGACGGGAATGAGCGAAGTGTAATGAAGAGTTGAAAGGCGCGGGCCAGATGCAGATTTGGTTGTGATCGACTTGTCATATAAATATCGTACCACTCAACATTCTATCACTAACCACAAAATATTTCCCCCTCCCCCTCTCATATGAATATATATTATTTATCCGTATAGATAAAATTGAGGGACGGCAAGTGCAAAAGCTCGTCACGTCATCGCCGAATGCCTCGTCCGACAATCGCGACACCTTTCAACGGGACGATCCTCATCAGTACTGTATTTATCGGTATATTATACATTTCCAAATAACGACAGAGACCGAGGGATCCTTTGGAGGGTCGCTGCAAAAGCTCGTTTCAGAGCGAAGGGGCGCCGAATATTCTCGTGGATGAGAGCCCGATATGCAACGTTAAAATGCACCCACACATGACTGACACGTTACCAGTGAAACGTTACAATTTGTATTCGTATGGCGATGCACATTACATACGTTCTCGAAACGTGAACGATGCTTGTTTGACATTTGGCGGACGGTGTAACTACCGATACGGCAATAAGGTTAATTGAAATACGTCAAGTAGCCATTGGATAGCGCGTGGGGCATTGGGGAATACTTTGAGGGTCGTTGGCCACAGTGTGGAGGTGGTGACTCCTCCATTGTATTAACCTAAACCGAACTCCGCGCGGGTATGCATACGATCAGAGAATTTCGTTGATGCGATATATCCCACCCTGCATATTCTCACACGTCACCTATCGATGGAATTGCCCGATGGGATGCAACAACTTCCAACATCGAATATATATCTTACACGTGCAGGTATTTCTGTGCATAGCGATAGAAATTGACTTGGCACTGGTAGACCATAGACACTGTTTGGGTATCCAGTGGAACTACAAAATCGTCAAAAGCGTTTGAATCTCACACGCGAACCGGCGATTTTCAAGATTTCGCAGAATCTTTTATTTCGATTTGAGACTAAAAAATTAAAAATCGTTCGAGCCTGAGATAAGTAGCTCTCGGAATTTCGATTTCTTAGATTTCTGAATTTTTTATTTTCGGTATTTCATAATTTCTTGGTCAATTCATCGCTAATTTTAAACCATGCAGCAATATTTACGAAAGAAAATTTATTAATGAGAAAAAGCGGAGAAATTCTACATAAAAAGGTTTTTTTATGGAAATGCATGTAAATTTTGAGTTTCTCAGGAAATTATTCGTTGATTCGTATTCAGTATAAACAAATACATCGGTATGACGTTTGAAAAAAAAATTAATTTTTTTTTCGCATTTTGGCAAAAATTGAATTTCTTCAGTAAAATGGCTGTGATTTTTTTTCTAAAAAGAACTTTGGCTTCTACTTGCGCTCATTCTCTTCGCAATCGTTTTAGCTTCAAAACCCCGCTTGGATCATCCGATTTCGATCATTTTTCAATTTTTGGCAGATTTTAAAAGTTTGATCATCGATTTTTACAAATTTTTGAAGGCACACCCCTTTCCATTTTTTTCGGTGATTTTCAAAATGCTCTCATTTCTACAAAAATCAAGTTATCAGAATGAACCAAACGCTATTCTCTAAGTTTAGTGACAGTCTTTTAGTACGAAAACGAAATTTTGGAATAGGTAGAACCGAAGTAAAGTTATGAGCACTTGAAATTCTGCGATTTCGAGGTTTCTGAGAATGGGGCTAAAATTGAAGAAAAATGTTTTTGATGAAAATTCATGAAAATTTTGATTTTTTTGAGAAAACTAATGGTAGATTCGTGTTCAGGGGAACAAAATACATCGGCATAGGGCTGGAAAAAAAATTAAAATTTTTTTTTTCGCATTTTGGTCAAAATTGAATCGGTTTACTAAAGTGACTGTAATTTATTTTCTACATAGAATTTTGAGATCTACATGCGCTCATTCTCTTCGGGATCGTTCAAGCTTCAGAATGCCGCTTTGTACATATAATTCGGATAATTTTTCAATTTTTGGCAGATTTTTAAAGTTCGACAATCAATTTTGGCCAATTTTTTAAGGCAATTTTTTATACCCCTTTCCATTTTTTTCAGTGATTTTCAAAGTGTGATCATTTCAACAAAAATTAAGTTATCGGAATTAACCAACCGCCATTCTCTGAGTTTAGTGACAGCCTTCGGGTACGAAAAAGGAATTTTGAAATCGGTCAAACTGCAATAAAGTTATGAGGATTTGAAAATTCGCTATTTTGAGGTTTCGAGTTTGAGCTAAAAATGAGCGAAATTTTTTTTCTTTGTATCGTTTAAGAAACATATTTCGATGGAAAATTTATCGCTGATTACAAATCAGGCAGAGTTTTTGATGAAAAAAAATTTATTCGTGGGATAAAACAAAAAAAACCTCAAATAATGTGTTCACTAACATTTATAAAAATATGGATCCTTCGGAGTTAATTATATTTCCAATTGAATAAATAAAAAATTGCATGGAGAATGAATGTAAAATCAATTCACAAATATTATACGAGATTGGTATAGTAGAATGCGTGTAAAACGAAAGAATGGATGACGAAATGACGGAGAAAGATAAAAATGGGAACGAGAAAAGAGCATCGCGAGCTTCTTGCGTGAATATCAAGAGCCGTTCACGTAGGAGATCGGTATAATGACGAAAAAATTGTTCGCCACTTCATATTCCCGAGATAGATGAGTTCGATGTGTATAAAGTATACCGCGACGGGAAGAGAGCGCTCGTGATGCCTCGATAGTTGAGTCGCTCGCTCGCGACACTTAATTCGATTCAATTGCGATACAGTTCAATAATTCGATTAATTAAAAATTTCCTAGTATATATGATATACGTCACTCTCGGAGGATATATATATATATACATCGTAATATGTGATCGGGGATGTTCCGTTAGGCAAGAAGGAGGAGGCGGGCGATTCAAATGTTTTCATCGCTGTGGGCTTGAGCGATCTACTCTGCTAAAAAAAAAGATGGATGGATGAAGGGATGGGAATGAGATGAGCGAAAAACGTCGCTTTATAGATGATTCGTCGGGGAAAAGAAACGATGGATACAAATTGGGAAGGGAGGGGGTTGAGAGTTCGGAGATCATTGCGAATGGCTATAAACGATACGAGGCAGAAACGTCAACGAGTCTGGAAAAAAGAGGGAGGCAAAAAGAGTATCGAGGAGATGGATGGAGAGAAATATTTTGATAGTCGCTGACATTTTTGCCCGTATATTCGATAATATAGTTGGGTATATCGTTATAGCGAATTAGCCGATAGGTGAAACGTACCACTCGATATATCCCCGCGTCATATGTGATTACTTGATTATGAGCCTCGAGTAGACGATGTCCTCTCATTCTCCTTCTTCACTCTCTTTACCCCGTTTCTCTCCTCTTGGCTCCCGGCTTATTAGCGACTTTTCAACCCTCGTCCCTTCGCGCGAATGCTCATTGATCCCTCTATATGTATAGTATATATATATCGAGATAGCTTCCTCTCCACAAACACACACTCATGAGGGATGGGATAGAATCGAGCCATAGCCTCTTAAAAAATCCTATTAACTTCGCGAGCGCTAATAGAGAAATCGCGACGATGCACTCGAATAAAGAATCTGCTTTTCCTCTCTTTCCCTATCGAATTATTGACGGTTCTCTGCTCGTCAGCCGCTCAATCGGTCGTAAAATATCCAACATTTTCCAAATTTCATCGCTCATTGACACATTTCAAAAAACTGTCTCATCAACGTCGTTGTTTAAATATGAAATTGAATAATTTGTACTTATTCGCGATTTTCATGTGTCGAGGAAAATATCGACATTAACAAAAATTTTTACACGAATTTACGAGTTTTCCATGTCACGTATGGATGAGAATATCGACTCTCAACGAATCTGATCAATTTATGACGCGGAACACGATGATGCGTATTAACGAGAGAAAAAAACCGACAAAATCACACAACCTTGCAAATAACTCGCTTTTATCATGAATATTCATCATTTCTTTTTTCACGAATACCGAACATCGGCGTTTTTTGTTCAACATTTTTATCAAATGATTGTCATTTATCCAAATTTCTCATCTCCGTGTTATCATCAATGCCGAGGTGTTATGAATATTATTGAAAATGTAACACTCGAGCTCTTCTTCGTGTGGAATATCCTTCTTGTCCATCGGGGCTACGGCAAATACAATTCAATCACGACGATAGACGATAAAATATGCACCTCCGGACAACTTTCAATCGGATAAATTGAAATTAAAAAAAAAAAATAAATAAATAAATAAATAAAAAAAATAAAAAAAAAAATAAAAAAAAAAGCTGGTGAATTGTGCAGTTTAGAAATTTCACGATGTACTTTTTATATTTACTTTGTATTTCATATTCATTTAATTTTAATTTATATTTATATATATTTATTTTTAATTTATATTTATATATAATTTTTAAAATTTGAAAATTTCTGTTCTATTTTATTTTATTGTGAAGCCTGCCGAAAATGATATACAGGTTGATTTTAAAAAATCTCTCCCATGACGTCTGGCTTTTGACATCCCGAGATCAAAAAAGAAAAAAAAAATACAATGAGGCGAGAGTACGAGCGCAATTTTTTTTTACACCTACGAAATCGTATTCTATTCTCGCGCTGCGGTTATATTATAATACGTATCTTTTTACTTCTTTTATAATCCCGATATAAGCTGTTATAACTATAGATATATAACCTTTCTCTGTGTCTCTCAGCGTCGCGAGAGCGCCTCGCGATCGTGGTATTAGCGTTGGTGGAAAGAGAGAGAGAGAGAGAGAGAGAGAGAGGCTCTCGGGGTATCGCGGTGATAATAATGAACGCGTTAATTAAACCAGCTGATTTATGCGCCTTTCAGATTGTAATTGCTCGCCGGGCGCGAGCTCGAACGGCCCAAACCTACACTCTTTCCCTCTTACTCGCGTTCTCTTTCTCTCCGTCTCCCTCTTTCGCCATCTTTCTCCGAGCTCTCTCGAAGTCGCATATATAGAAAGCCAATCGAGCAAAGCCGCAAGCTGAAGTGACCGTGGCAGAGAGAAAGAGAAAAAGAAAGAGAGTGCGAGAAACTATAACGCAGACATCGGAATGAATGGATTGAGAGAAATCGTACAGAATAATATAAATATGATGTTCCTCATTATTATTATCGTTCGTCGATCAACGATAAACTCGTTTGGAAACTCGTTTGCATCGTTGACAATGAAACATTGTTGTAATAATGAAGATTTTTTGCCATTCAATTTCAAGAAAATCGACACGAGGGTTAAGGGGTTATGCGCAGTCAGGATTATCAAAAAATCGATTTTTAAAAATTTCATTTCCGTAATGCACACATATTTAAGTATATTCACAGAAAATTTCATGTCAACCAGACAAATATTTTCGAAGTTATACGCATATTTATAAACCCATCTCGGAGCGTTAGAAAGTGCTTTTGCAACTTCGAACGGGTCTTTCTCAAAACGGTGTTTTTAAATTCAGCAAGTAAGATTTATCAAAACTTTATTAAAAATCAATTTAAAGCAAACATTTTCCTTCAATTAAATCGTTTTATTTTTTTATTTTTGATGATCCAATCCAGAGATATCGTACTCACCGCAAGACGCCTTTTTTAGAGGACTTCCCCGAGGTCGACTACAGTGGCTTCAAGAATCATTGTTAAAAAAAATTAAAAATAGGGTTGAAAGTTGAAAAAAAATGTTTATTAATTTTTACGTTAATAAATTAAAATGTCTTTCCAGAAAAAATTCTTGAAAAATCGTTTTTTTCGGCCTCCTGACTGTGTATAACCCGTTAAGATTTGGAATCCCCCCAAAAGATCGTGTTAACTTTTGAAATTGTCATATCTCACTACCAATGCTGGAAAACTGTCTCTTCATTCGTGATTTCATTAACGCTGTAATTTATTCACATCGCAGAAAGGTAATTCAATATATTACCGCGCGTTTCTCGCAACGGAGACGCTCATCGTGAAGCGGCCATATTGTTTATCGCGTTTTCCAGAAGCGGAATATATGTAATGTCTTTTTAGCAAAGGCGGTAATAAACGGTATTCACATTGGCACAAAGGTTTCTAATTACGCGCATCATACCGAAATATATACGAACGGAAAATACGAATGCGAGGCAAAAGCACAGACTCGGCGCTCACTCATCCGGATAACTGTCGGATGGAGATGTTATGTCTTATTTTCCTCGACGCTGAGGGATTATTATAAGTTTCCAGGGGCTCACGAATGAAGGAGTAGCATCGTGAGACCGGAAGTCAAGCCTAAAATAAGGCGTTTCGCAGGTGCGGTCTCGCGAAGCGTCGAGAAAATCGATATCGATTCGATTTCGAATCTTCGCGTGACGAATATATATTTCCGGTTGCAGTTGGCGCGCTACTCCCGTTCAAAATACCCTCTCGGTATATTTAGAAATGCCACGACATAGATCGTAACAAAAATTGCGACAATCCGAGAGGAAATAATAGAACAAATCGTTGGAAAGTTATTCGAGGCATTTTATAGGCACTGTTCTGTTTTTGAAAATATTTCAGACGAATTCGTCTTCAGTGGAAATAATGCACCGATGTAAGATAAATAAATTTAATAAAGTAAAATTCTTCCAACCTTCTCCGATTCTCTTCAAAATCAGAAGCTTTGAAATGCAGTTTGTTTAATCGGACTCCGATTAAACCATTTTTCTATTCTTCTTACAAATTTGTTTGTGACTTTTAGAGTTTCGACAACGGTTTGAATATGTAGCTATCGGCCAATAGTTGTTCCTCGTCCGACTCAGTTAGCAGTCGCATTAATTAATTATAATTGAGTTTTCGTTGACGTGGCAATGGAAGTATACACAGAGAAAGAGAGATAGAGAGAGAGAGAGAAGGATGGGGGATGAAAATAGTAGATATATACGTATTGTATACAGGTATATATATGATAAGGAAGCTAACTACGCGACTCGCATTTTGAGCATTACCGATATTATGCAGATTTTCTCAAGCCTCTGCTACACTTCTCACGCTCTGAGCTTCCTCCCTTTGTGTGTGTGTGTGTGCGTCCGTGTGTAAGTGTGTGTACGTCGCATTTTCCTCGTCACTCTTTACCAGTTTCTCATTCTAAGCTCAACACCATATCGCTCGGTTATACATATACTTCACCCTCATTTTCTCTTTCTCTCGTTCTCTCGCCTCTTCCACTCTCTCACACTTTACTTCTTACCCTTTCGCTACTCTGCTTTTCGTTGTTGCATCGCCCACCCGCATCTCAACACTTGCCAGCCCGTCGTCGAGTCGTTGAGGTGTAAATTATTTACTTATTTACGGCTCGAAAACAGAAAGGCTTACGAATGCTTGCTCGACTCTCGTTTCCCAGTTTTCAGCAGTGAAACGGCGTCACTTTAATATACATATATACCGATTCATTTCTCCATTTTTTCTCCATGGTTCGAGAAAAGCCAAATCATTTATCGCTGCACGTTACGGTCGTGGATAGATGAGAAAATGAAATTTCGGGAGAGGGGAAAACAGACCGGTATCTCTCGAGGCATCTTCACGTGTCACGACGTAAGAAGCTGTTAATCTTCGGTAATAAACTGTATTTTCATTATAATACCGCATGAATATGCAACGACGATAATGGCCTTAATATCCCCTCCCCCACAGACGAGAGAGCGTGCATCTTCCTGTGCTTTACGATCGTGAGCCTCTCTTCTGCCTGAATTTTCAAGCGTCGCCCTGCCAGTAGATTTTCCCACCATACTCGTTATAATACGCGCATTATACGTGTAAACTTCGTGTACACTCGCGTGTCGTCTGTACTATAATCTCTCGCCTTGAGGCAAAACGTGAAAATTCTAACAATAATCTCTCTCTTTTGAAAAAGGATACTACTTAACGTTGCACGATCTTCTAAATGTCTCCGAGAAATGTCAAAAAGATCGAATGAACTTCTAAGAGAATTTTTACCCAAAAATAACCCACTAGGAATTGGGTAAATATGTGGAGAAAGAGAAACTCCGATTAAAGAGTGAAGAAAATGCTTTTCGAATGTTTTTCCACCCTCATTATCATCCCCCTACACACGGTCGTTGTGTAAAGAGAGTTTCCATAAAGACTGGACGTTTTCGAGTCTCTATTTGATACTCACACAGACGCGTCCCAAGCAGCCCATCTCGTTTCCTGACCTTAATGCAAGTTAATGTAAGCAACGGTTCGAAGGAATAATAGTGGGCCCCGAGCAAAAGCATACCTCTTTATGTATATATATATTCGTATATGGGAGGCCGCCATTCATTTATCTTAGTTTATTGCCAACTGCGGGAGAAACAAACACCGCTGGAATACGCAATGACGCGCCATTAACCTCTCGGTGTTCGCGGGCGTCATGTCGTCACACGTAGAGAAGCCACTGAGCTTAACCGAAGGTGGTGTGTGTCCATCTCTATTCGATCTCCCACCTTCCCCTAACCACCCTCCTTTTCCGTGAAGCTCGTGAGTGTGCGTATGTACGACGTCAACCGGTGAACGAGCTTGCCACGAGCTCGCGGTAACGACGAAGAGATATCCGGGAAATGGGGGTTGATGGGGATGAAGGGGCGGAGGACAAGAACAGGGTTATTCCGGTGGAGCTTCCGCCGGACATGTACTATCAGTGGTGTATTAGATATAGACGAGACATACGTATACTTCTGGCATATCCGATCCCATAAATATCCATTTTTAGCTACGATAAGATTCGTTGAGACTTTAATGGGGTATTCTAGTTTGGAATTTGGAAAAGATCAATTTTTTTTGCATATTCTTGAAATTTAGACCTTCAAGAATATATCCTCATATATCTCAAATTCCAATCCATCGAGTGACTTCAAATTTTTGGCGATCTTAAATGGACAACCCTCTATCGTCCCTACCACTTTTGTATCAAAATAATTTTTTTGACTATTGTAACAAAAATGGAAAAGTATGCAAAAAGAAGTAGAAAAACGCTTTTTTTTTGTTCAAACAGCCGGTATTTTCCGAACATTTTTTTTTCGTTTTCTCTGAGGTAGGTAGAGCTATACCGACATTCTTGCTAATTAACAATCTTTTTTTTAATTTTGCATCGGATGACTAGAAAGGTTGCAAATGTATCAGCCAGCACACTCCTTTTTTTACCCCCAACTTTACCAGCTTGCAACTTATTTAATTTTTTTTTCCTCGAAAATGTTTCTACCTATTGTAAAAATATAAATAAATATCTTGTGAACAAATAATGGTAAAAATATTTCTTTTTTTTTGAGCTCGACAAAACGCTCAAAATGTATGTCTCTAGACCGGAATACCGCCTTAATCGTAGCAAAATTGTAAATGTATAAAATTGGCGGAATACAAATTGCTTCAAAATCATAGGAAAAAAAATTGGTTTATTTGACATGGAATACTCGATACACGAAGGGCGCGCATACGCGTGAGAAAAATGAACAAAAAAAGAGAGAAAAACCGTGAAAAAATAATTAAATGAAAAAAACAGGTTATAAAGAGCGCGCGAGGATGAGGTAGAATGTTTCTGGCATAGAATATAATGGGTGCATTGCACATGAATAATAATGAGATTTTACGCTGCAATTCACATAAAGCATTATTGGAAACAACGTGAAAAAGCTGCGAGTTGGGATCCCCGAACGAGCGGGAAATGGAATGAAAACGCCCGTGTGTGTGCGCGCGCGTGTGTTGAAACGATATTAAAAATAAAAAAATGGCCTTCACCTAAGCACATTACTTCTGGCCCCTCTATCACATTTTTATCCCGAGGCAATGGTTGAAAAAACTTCCCGAGAGAAACGCCGTTTTCGCTGGAAACTCTTACTCGGCATGTATTTGTATTACGCGGCGGCAAATTCTACGATAATACACGGATTACCGTGTCATATATACGCGCGACTGTTTCGCAGTCCATTTGTACGAGGGGGCCCAGCTCCCTCCCCGCGGGAGTCAACGCATTCCGAAATCGGCGATACAGGAATAATGCCTTTTTCAAGCTTCGCATATTTTCGTACACCATTATAATGTGCACTGGATTTGTAACGTTTCGAAATAATGTTTTTTTTTTTTCAATTCCCCCTTCCAGCCGCAATTAACGAGCGATGCACTTTGTCGAACTGTTTTGAACCGATGAATCGAAATGAACGAGAACGAATAAATGATTTTTTTTTTTTTCGAAAGGGATGACGAACATGCGTGATATTGAAATTATATTCTATAGATCGTAAATATGTGTATTTTTTTCATGGAGCGAACTAACTGTTATATTTTCGAGCTTCTAATGATAAAAAAACTGGGCTTTACCTATGATAACAAATGAATCTAATTAACTTGCAGGTGAACCTTTTTATACGGTGTACTAGAAGGGATGACGGAGAAAAAAAAAGTTCCAAAACACAAATGAAGGGATGTGAAATCGAGTCCCCGAGGGATGAAAATATTGAACGCCGAAACAGGGAGAGACAGGGTTGAAAGTAAGAGAGAGGTGTAGCTTCCACTCTTCACTTTACGTACGAGTAATTTGGATAAATATCGAACTTTTTCGCGCTGCATAAACATCGGCGCAGCATGAGCGTTCGGGCGACGAAAAGAAAAAAACATAGGCGAAAAGCTCTCAGTGTGCGCGAGGGGGCGCGATGTATTTTTCGTTTAATCTATTTTTATTATTTTTCCGTCCGCGTGTTCGACGGCGTTTGTATTTATTTTTTCCCTCATCCCCTTATATTGATACAGATCTATATATCGTGTGAAGCTTCGAATATCGCGCGCCCGCGCGCGTCTCTTTACCGCCCTCTGTCGCCCCGTTCCGCGTTCTCCTTTGAGCGACGAACGCCTAGAAACGAGGCGAAGCGGGGGATTAAAAAAGAAAAGAGATGAAAAAAAAGAAAAAAATATTGGAAAGCGCGTTCGTTCCGGGCGCGTCCATCGGACACCCCTTTCATCCCCTTCGCCGCCGCACTGTCGATTCCTCTCTTCGCGACGGGGACGTTGAAAGGGGCAACCAATAAATTTTGAATGCACCCGCCGACAGAATTATTAGTCGGTCGTCGGTCGTATAATGATCAAAAAATTATAAACAAAAGATTCCACGGATGGCGAGACTTTTTCGTGGGTCAGCGAGGCAAGCGGAAGCTTTTTGCGGATAGCTTTGACGCTCTCTCTCATCTCTATATTCATACATACATATATATATATATATATATATATATATATATATATATATATATATTTGTCTATTAAAGCAATTCTTGTGTGTGGGTGTGTTTGCACGCGGTTGTTTGCGCCACGTCAGCTCCCATTCGCTTTCCAAACCTGCTCTGCGCCAAGAGCCGAGATTTTTTCGCTATATTTAAAAATCGGTGCGCTCTTCTGGAAAAAAACGGGCACGGGGTTGTGCTACAAAGAGAGAACGATAGAGGACCCACCCGGCCAAGCCGGTTACATCGCGGACTTTATTAAAATCTATATAGTTCGTAGCGCTTTTGTGGCCGAGCGAGATCCGAAGTGAAGGTGGACGACGATGTGTGCGAGTCTGGGTTTTCGTTATAGGTGTAGTTATCATCCGGAGGGTTTTGCTCCATCATTCACGTGTGTCGACACACGTAATGTACACAACGCGCTGTTTCCCCCGAAGCACCCAATTTTCATTTTTCTCGTATTTTAACCGATACGGCAAGCCAAATATTTATAGTTACATCCCAATGGCGATGGAGTAGATTTTCCATAAGATAGACGCGCGTGAAATGGACCCTTGCAGAAAAAACTACCATCTGGAATTCGCTAAATAACTTGCCTTCACTTCGGGGCTGATACAAATTTAATAGGAAGTAAATTTATACGGAGGGAAATGACAATCGTTCCTTGAAATATTTCACTGTAAATGAAAATCAAATATAATCCATGATGCTAATTATATCGACAATCATGTTCTCTTGTCAAAGGATTTTAAATCACTCTTCACACTGATTTATTGGCATCTCTGTGGTTTTACGTCTCCTCGGCGAATAATAAATTTGTTCTTTTTATCTCGTCAAGTTTCAACGCGCCATGAATTCGTCATTGACCCTCCACTCTTGTCAAACCTTTGCACGTTGCATCCAGGCGTAATAACAAAACGCATATTATCCACGTGTTATTATGCAACGATGCAATAGTCGTTGAGTTTGCCTCTGTGTAAGCATCGGAGGTTCACAAAAAAAAGTACTCTCGAATCACCAGTATATCGATGGATTTTTCAGGCATTGGCTTCGATTCGCAATTTTCCAATACCATTTATTACGAGAGGAAACAACGTCGTCCGCGAATTGCGTACAATTGAAAATGGGGAGAAAGAATGGGCAAAAAACACCGTAAAAAATAACAGTAGCTACTCAGCAAGCTGACACAGAGAGGGCAAAATGAAACACTCCATCTCTCTTCCTCTTGTATTTCCGTGTGTTTGTGAACATCGAGATATGTTGCATCAATGATGAGGTTCCTACTTTTTAATAATGCTGGAAAACTGCACATTACGAGAATTCGTAATCAAACAATCGAGAGAGAGAGAGAGAGAGAGAGAGAGAGAGGGACACAAAATGTAACGGTAGTATTGAAAGTTGGCGGCGAGAAAAAAAGGCGACTGTTTCAAAACGTGAGCTTTGTCGTGAATTCCGAAAATACGCGCGGGTTGCCCGCGTACTACACATCCATTGTTTATAATTTTAAATAAAACGAAATGATAACGCGCTCATTAATTAATGCTATCCGCGCGCTCGTAATTTCGACAGTTCCGTTGAAACGGTATAAAGAACGTGTGAATGACGCTGTTTGAATTGAGATTCACACGTCGTGATTGCATAATTACCATATGACCACGGGTGTGTTTAAATATATCGTGAGGTACTTGTCATTTTTTAGCGCGAGTGATAAGGAGAGGCGAGGGACGGATACGGATATTACGTCGCGTTGCTGGAAAATTCGCCAACCCAAAACACGATGAACCTTTTTGATCATAATTACGGAGACATCATTTTTGCTTGCTCACGAAGAAAGCTTTGTCGAAAACAAATTTCTCGTCGACGTAATTTAATTTACTCGTAATATTTCGAAATATTACAACAATTTTCGTACAACTTTCTCGACGTGTTATTCTTTGCATTAATGAGAATTGCAAAATTTCGAATCATTCAATTTTAATTAATATATGTATAATTAAATGCCAATTAATTTAATTTTGAATCATGTCATGACACGTCTTATACTGAGGAATTTAGTTGTAAAAATTCAATAATAATCAGAGAGGTCGATAAATGCGAAAAATCTTGGCACAAAAAGCTCGGCTCTCGAAATACCGTTTGTAATTTTTCGTTCCGCGCGACGTTATATTGAAACTCGGGCAGTGAGTTTAAAAACGATCGAATACTGGCAATAATGATAAACAATATGGAAGCGCGATGCATATCCTATGCACGTGGGGGTAGTTGTAACGAATTTTTTGTACCATCCACTCCTCTGCAGACTAAACGCCATTCTGTGAATTAATTTCCTGAGTGGTTGAATTTTGTCGGGCGATAACTCTGCGCGAGTTAACTGCACGAGCTCAGCGATACATGTACGGCGTACATTAAACGTAAAATGTTGCTGAGAATCGAACGGCTCCGAGCTGACATTGCGGGAGGCGCTAGTTACGCCGTTCTTTTATCAAATCGTGGACGGCGTGGGCAACATTGAGCGTAACGATCCAGGCGCGTGGTAGCTTAAAAAAGTTGTATATCGCGGGACCCATTGGACTATTCGAACGAACGTTTGTTGACGCCAGAATCCCGTGGGGGTGGTGACGTGCGCCAGAAAGTGAGAAAGCGAGGGTGCAGAGAAGTAAATTTATTTGGTACACCAACGAAGAGAGAGAGAGAGAGAGAGAGAGAGAGAGAGAGAGGGAAAGAGAAAGCGAGGGAGGAAAAAAGAGAGAGAAAAAGGTGCATATTAACACGTGGCGTCAACGATAGCCATTCTCAATGCCCATATAATAATTATCATCGGCAGGCAAACATTCGCAAAACTGCCGAAAAGCTCGCGACCCCCTCGGTCTCTTTTTCTCTTCCTCCCACCGCGCTTCGTCTCGTTGACGCCAAAACGCGAGCGTCCCGGCGCTCATTCCCCATTCAAACGAAATGACAACGTTTCATTTGCGAAGTTCGTTAAAAAGCACGCGTTTCTTTCATTCTTTATCGAGTTTTTGTGGTCCTTTCACGTGGTGTATCGCATAAATCGGTGGTTTGCAGAGTTTCCGGGGTGCATTTTTGTTTTTCAACGCGCGCATTGATTCCCAATGAGCTTTGCACGTGAGTGGAAGCATCATACCGCAAAACGGGGCTACTTTGACCTTGGGGGTTACTTTGTTGGTTTTTGGGGCTACTTTGGACGAGCAGCAAAATACGGTAAAAACGTGTGCGCAGTGAACCCTCGTGACCTTGTGGGGCGGGAGGGGGTGAGGGGAGTGGGTAGAAGACGAAAAAAAGTCATTCATAAACTTAAGATCGAACTTAAGTTCCGATTTAACATAAATCGTAGGTTGAACTAAAGTGCCGTTATAAGTTCATACTTAAGTTCAAACCTTAGTGCGAACTTCAGATCGATATTAAGTTCAAATTTAAATTTCGTTTGAAGTTCGAACTTAAGATCCATCTTGAGCTTAAACTTAAGTTTGATCGTACTTAATTATTTTTACGACTAATTTAAAATAGCACGGTTGAGGGAGGCGATGGAAGAAGTTTGATCGAACTTAAGTTCATGCTCAAGATGGATCTCAAGATCAAACCGCAAACCAAATTTAAGTTTGAACTTAAGATCGATTTGAAGTTCGCATTAAAGTTTGAACATATGTGTGAACTTAATTATAGTGATACTTAAGTTCAAACTCAAGATGAATCTTAAATTTGAACTTAAGTTCGGTCTAAAATTCAAATTTGCGTTCAATAGAAAGTTTGAATCCAAGTTTGATCTTAAGAACTTAAAATTGGGGCCTGAGTGTTTAGTATTTTTATGTAAAATATTTCTTCAATAAAAATGACGAGATGATTGTCAAAAATCGTTGTTTTTCATTTAATTTCATGTATAATGTATAAAATATTATTGCTTTTTATCAAAATGATGTCAAAGCTGCATTTACGATGTGGATCTTTGACATAAGTTGCATTTCAATGCCTCTCCAAAGTAGCCCCACACTCGAGGTTACTTTGGCATTTTTTTTTCTAAATATATGAAATGGTGAGGGTCTGGCGAGGCTTGCTATTGTTGTACATTTTATAGCCGAAGGACACATTGTTCAGTTCGAGCAAGACAAATTTAATTTTGGACGTTAAAAAAAAGTTACGACCAAAAAACTTCCAAAACACGAACGAAGTAGCCCCGTTTTACGGTATGCATTGATGAAAGAGCGAGAGAGGGATGAAAATTCAACAGGAGCTTCGGAATAGTATGAAAGCTCCGCGGAGACTTCGCGGATGCGCGAGGGGCAAATCGTAGCGCGGTCAGTCTCGCCGGGGGATTTAGATAGCGATGAATTGTTTTTCAACCCTCTTCTTCGCTCAACCATAATGAAAAAAAGTCGGGAAAAAAGAAAGAATTGTACATCAACCGACGAGAAAAATTTCAGCGAGAGATTCGGATGAATCCGTTGCTCGACGATAATTAAGTTATCGAGAAAACAGGCGCAGTGCCTCCCGCAAGCGTGCATTATTTATTTGTAAGCGCTGTTTGGTCTCTTGGCGGGCTTAAAAACGACTGCAATATTCCGATAGACGTTCGAAAAGAGAGAGAGAGAGAGGGAGAGCGAGTTCTGATATTCGATTTGGCACGTCAGGCGACGGGAGATAACCCAAAATTATTCCGTCCGAATTGCACAGCACACTCCTTTTTCCCCGATTCTCGACGAACCCTCGGCGCGCATCGATGTGCTCGATGTTTGTTCGTTGAAAAAAAGAGATAAAAATGCGTAAATAACAAAAAGAGAGAGAGAGTCCACGATCGGCAATGGTTGAATTCGGGGTACGATGAACAACGTGACGATAAAATGATAATGAAACATTTTACAATAGAGAGAGGGATGCAACGGGCCATTGCAGAAAAGCCTGGTGCAGAGGGGCGGACGGGCGAGGGGGCGATTAACAGAAAAGTTCGAAAACGCTCGGGATGTATTGTTAATTGAAAAATTATATGTGAATCGGGAATATGTTGTATCCGGCATGTGCGTTGGTATCGGGGGTTGTTGCACATTTGGCGAGTCGCCTGGCTGGCTGCGCTCAAAACTCGCGGATGTTGGGCGAAAGAGAGACGGCGAGAATCGCGCGAGAGGGTGCGAAGGGATGAAATGTAAAAAAAAAAAAGAAAAAACGGCTTATTTGGCGGCGACCATACAGGCAACGAAAAACAGCGTGTGGGAGAGTCGGGGGTGGCTCGGTGGTATTGTCGGATACCGGGAGGGTGGTTTTTTTTCCTCCCCGTCGCATTATGGTTCGCGCTCAGTCCGTGAGTTTTCGTCCACGTTTCCCCTCGTGTCCGTGTGTACGTGTACGAGCGGACGACGAGAAAAAAAAAGATGGCTGTTGAGAGTCCATGGGGCGCGAGATGTGTGTTAGGGTCCGTGCAAAATCACACCCGATCCTCTCGTCGCGTATACAAACGAGCGGCCGAGCGCACACCATCGAACCCGGGCTATATTCTCGTTTCTCGTGGCGGACCATCACGAAGCGTCCTCCGCGTTATACTCTTTTAGCCTGTGTATGCAAATCGCGCGTGATATATACAATGCAGGAGGGAGGGACAGAGAGAGAGAGAGAGACAGAAACGCAACGATTATACGAAGCGGCTTCCTGGTAGCAGAGGCCAAGCTCGTGTGCAATGTTCTTGTGTGCGAGTGCGATGCAACACTCGAAACTCAGCGGCAGAGAGAGAGAGAGAGAGAGAGAGAGAGGGATGAAAGGGAGGGTTGAAAAAAATTCCTGGGCCGACGAATGTTGTAAAAATCTAGCCAACCAATCGGGCGCATTGTGTCCAATGGCGAACAATACGGCTGTGGTGCGCGTACCCGATGCGGAACCTACATTTTCGCCAGTTTTTTTTCACCAACAGACGGACAGCGAGCAGAAGAGAGACGGAGGAACGCGAAAGAGTCGGATGATCGAAAGGGGCTATATTTTTATATACCCCGTAACGAGAGGAAGAGAGAGACGCGCACATACGCAGAATCACACATTCAAAAAAAGAAAAGCGCGTGCCATTCTCGAATCGGGTTTATTGTCGGATTTTTCGAATTGTATTTTCAGTCCCCGGGAAAAAAAATTGGGTATGCTCTCTATGCATCGAGCATGTATGTAGGATTGTCAACCCTCCCGCTGGCCTCTTCGTACCTTGCTCACTCCACCTTCTGTTATCGCGATCGAGGGAGGTATCGCAACATCACGGATGTACGGATTTTACAATCGCGCATTACGCGCATTGAATCTGCCATATCTGAACGCGGGTTGATGCTAGAGCCAAGTTGAAAGGAAAAAAACATTTAAAACGAGCGAGAGGATACAACGAAACGTTTATAGAAAAAAAATTCCCTTCGTCCGGGCTTTGCGTTGAGTGCATTTATAGTCGGGCAGTCAAGAAAGCGTATTTTTTTAAATTTGGATGTAAAACGATGCATCTAAGAGAAAGTTACATGAATTACAATTGAAGAAATGTTATTCTGGGTATGAAAAACTAAATGTTCAAAAAGTTGCATGTTTTGTTTACATTTTTATGATTTTCTTCGACTACAGAAATAAACTTTAGCAATCAAGGGACGTCAACAGCTTCTATAGCTCTGTGAATTTTCAACCAAATCGTTCGTTATTTTCTGTGTGTACAAAAGAAAAGATTGACGACTGATCGATCAATTTTCCATGGAATTTGCGATAATCGGCTAATCAATGTCCCCGGAGAAATAGCAAATCGCGGTCTGCGATTGAAATCAGAGCGAGGGTATGCGCTATGATCCGGGAGTACGACGTTGAACGTGGGGTCATGGCAATCGAGAAGTTTCAGACGCATTACCGCGAAAGCACCCTCTGGGTAAAGTAGTCTGCGGGAGAGGGCGAGTATGAAGTCGGAGAAGGGTTGCCCGCGTGTTTAACGATTGCACCTGTTCTTACATGAAACCCTACTATTTCCTGCACACACACACACATATATATATATATGTATATATACATCGGCCAGTTGGTAGGGATGGGGAGAGAAGAGAAGGCGAGCCGTGTGTTCTCTCGCAAGAGCTCGCGGGGAGAACAAGTGTGTTCCGCACAATCGGAACACACCCGCCTAGTTCACCCAAAACTCTCGCCTATCTCCCTCCGTTTCTCGCGCTCTTGTCTGAAACGGGCATTCCTAGAACAGTAATCTTATTAAATTTACATATTAATCAACGGATTTTAATTATCCCCAGCCCCTGCTGAGGACAGGGAGGGGAGGGGGCGGTTCGGGGGTGGAAGGGCGACATATACGTACATGGAAGTATGGCAAATGAGGAGTAGGGATGAGCGCACAGTGAGAGGCGAATCGGTCGTGTAGCATGATAGAGAGAAAAGAGCGGAGTAGTGGGTATTACGGATGGAGGAGTGGGCGAGAGAGAGATGGAATGAGCCGAGTTTCACCCTTGTGCGGTGGTGGCGGCGGAGGCGGCGGTAGCGGTGGCGGAGACCGAGCCAGCTCTCGTAATTTACATTAATCCAATAATTGCATGGAGGTTTCCTAATTAGAAATTCAAATGAGGTGGTGGCAGGCAGGCAGGCTGGCTGGTTGGGTTCGCTGGCAGGGCTATACGCTGAGAGAGCTCAGCAACGGGGAGCGGAGCACACCACTGGCGCACACGGAGTCGCATAGCGCTCAGCGCACGCTAGCAAAGTCCGTGGCTCATACTTCTCCACCCTGTACTCCCGCAATCACACGATATATGTGGCTATATATATATATAGATACGTCGACGGGTGCAACGGTGCTGGAGCCAAATACAAGTTCGAGTAATACCGAGAACGGACGTCAAACGCGACTAAAATGACCGAAATCTGCATTACACGCTACGATATGGCCTCTGAGCGCCTTCACCAACCATTCACCGCGGCCTTGTGCACACGCGGCGCATCCCCAAGAGCACGTGCCCTCACAATTTCCTCAAACATCCCTCCACGAATGTGGACATAGAATAACGCCGAAAACTATACGTTAAATTCACAATCGTGCTTTGGAAGAATTGAAATACGACAAAAAACGATGTCGAGACGAAAAAGATGCCTTGGAAACTTGAGAAAAGTCGAGAGAATCTAAAAAATAAATTATTAGCGATCATGGGGGTGTCTATTTTCAAATCAACTTCTGCTGGATCGTGAGTGAGTCTGGAATTGGAAAGTATCTGGGAATCACGAATATTTGCGATGAAATTTCCTAACGACTCATCCTTGAAAGCGTCACAAAGCATTTTAGAGCCGTCCATATTGAAATCCACTTCTGCTGAGCTGTGCCCCGGAGTTACTCGTTAATTTTTTTAGATTTGAAAATAAAATTGCGTAAAATTTACAGTTGACAATAAAAAAAGTCGCAAATTTCTCTTTGAATCCTGTTTTTTCTGATTTTATAGCGATTAGACTTTCTCAATAGCGTATTCATTACTGATTTGTTCCATTTGTATGAAATCTGGACTCCAAGACGCGTAATCAGACTTTTTCGTAGAAAAATAAAAGTTGAAACCTTCCTACTCAAAGCTGAAATGAGATTTCACAATTTATCATTGAGGTTACCAACATGGGGGCATGTAAATATGAAGCGAGCCCGAAGACAGAATGATAGGGCATATCATGTGGCTCCGGAGGAGGAATTTTAGTTCGAAGGACCTTTGGGGGTGGGAAAGAGTGTGAGGGAGAGTGAGAGAGGGAGAGAGATAGAGAGCAAAAGCAATTTCAGCGTAATGTGACGTTGTCCAGTGGTACGTCTCGATGCGTGCGGTCCTTTTGTTGTCTCTATCCCGGTGGAATCCCTCAACAACCCTAACACGTATCTAATACCGCCGAAGCTGCTCCCGCAGCAGCTCTATACACGCTTGTATATGCACTCACCCCTTGTGCGAGCACATTGCCTTCTTCTCCTCTTCGTCCACGCAAATATATACACACACTCTCTCCCTCTCTTTCCCATCATTCTCACAACCCTTGCCACAGCGTTATATCATGAAAGCTCCGACACCAAAAGCGCGGGACGATTAGCGGCGGTAGATAACCTACGAAAACGATATACGTGTTGGTTCGCACGCTGTAACGGTGTCAATAATGTTCGTGGAGTTTCCGGACCGCGAAACAACACTTCCTCATGGTTCACCGAATATTTTGATCCACCATGTGCATTCCTCAAACACCACAACAATGTACAATCAATTCTCCGAACCTTTTCTGTCTTAAAACAGCATTGAGACTTCCTTGTCCAGCGATATTCGAAAATGTCACGACTGGTAATTCTTTGGAGATTAATTTCTTCCCGACTCCAGGACTAATTTCACCGTGGGAGCCTAACTAACGCTGATAATAGTCGGCTCAATCGATCTTGGGTATTCGATTTCATGTCCAATGATTTCGCTATTGCGACGATGTGCCAGTTTCAAATTTGCCGTGATTTGACTGGAAGTTTAGCGTCTCGGTGGGATCGCATTTACAGCAAGTGGATGACTTTGGCTGTGTCGGAATGCGCAATCCCAAAGTTGTCGAAACAACGTTGTGTCTTCATGCTGACGCGAAGATTCACCATGTACGAGCATGTGCATCTACATATTATATATATATATATATATATATTTGTATGTATGTATGTATGTATACACATTTAAATACCTATATACGGTGACAAGAGGAGAACTACGACAGTGCGAAGGGAGGTCAGTCGTACTTCCTGCTACTTTGGTTGAACTTTAAGCGCAATTATGATAATGGCGAGGGAGTGAGAGGGAGAGAGGGCGCGTTGTCAGTGAGGCCACCTGACCCCGGCAACTGCTCCTCTCGTACGGTTTTAGTTTGTAGAACGGGGGTAGTTCTGATATCGTCTGTGTTTAAACAGCGAGTCATGGCTGATGCTCTTGCTGCTGGTTGTGCTACTCCACTACCACAGCGTTTCTCACTCCTTCACGGTTTTCCTTCTGGCTCTTCCGCTGGCGTGGCTTCTCTTCCGCCTCATACTACGACCTCCTGTCTCCTCTCACTCGCTCTTTCTCTCATCCTTGCCTCAAACTCTTCGCCGGAAGGGTGAAGAAGTGCAGAAAGCACGCGGCAACGAACGCGACAGAGAGGAAAGATGACTCGGGTGAAAGAGAAGGACAAGAGGGAAGACACCGAGGAGAGGAACAGGCCACGACGGAAATCTGCATAATATAACCAACTATTGTTCAAATAGAACGGCGCTCCTCGCGCAGATTCAATTACCATTGTGATACAATTAATGTTGGAAATTTCATCAATTCGAGTGCCGTAGACCTCCGTTCTCTTATACATATGCATAAGAGAATCGAACGTTGCGCTCGTTGTGCGGCTGTATGAGAGCGTTTGGGCTAAGGTTCTCTGTGTATACACGAGCCGAGTTTCGACGACGAATTATACGTCGTGACGAAAGAACGCTTCGACAAACATGACGGTGCAACCCTTTTTAATTTTTTACATACCCGACTCTATTCCTCAGACGCGTGCGAATGTTGAAATATTCATTTTCATAATCTCTCGTGCAAAGAGAGTGAGACCATGTTCATCAATTGAAGAACCATCATAATGTTCCAGCAATAATTGCGTTAATGATCTTGCATTGGACGCGGTGCATATTCATTTGCGGAATAACGATTGCTCCTTGTTATTCTCGATCTTGGGAATGAGAATTAAAAATTATAATTATCTCGTGACATTGATTTGCAAGGTCATTTACATAAATCGCGCCGATTTCTGTCGAGTAGCGATTAATTATTCAATCGCTGATCGACGTGAGAATCCGGTGCATTGTATAACCTGAAAATATCGAATCAAAACAAAATGACGGCCGGTCAGAGTAGGTCTCGGATTTTGAGAAAAAATTTGACATTTTTTTTCAAAGTCCAAAAAATGTCAAAAAGGTGCAGCACCATTTGACTAATCTTTCAAGCTGATTTTGAATCGTTAAAGTTATTGATCCAACGATACATCATTCGGTGCCCAGTAACTGTCGGCAGTTTAATTTTATTAAGGATCTTAGTGAAGACATCAAACGCTACGAAATCTTCTACGAACAAGACGATGATGATGCAAATGTCACGAATTAGGTGAATATCGGCCACATTTTCGTGGGAGCGATGTTGTATGCAGACGGAGGGTTCTTCGTCGAATAATATAATGAGAGGTGTGCTTCGATCTTCCACCTTCCAACAATTCGACGATGTAAACGCGCTATCTGGGAACCCCCGTGGCTCGCGTGCAAGGATCCATATAAATTCTAATTCCGCAATCAGCGGGCTATATCGAAGATGGTTCTAGGCCGCGCGTTTCTAGGCACACCGCTAATTTCAAACTATACTTGTACCATCTCATTCACGCACACACACACCCACACAACTTGTGCACCGCCCAACCTTCTTATATTTAACCGACAGTTCGTATAATGGCCATAATCAACGTTTATTGGCAATTTCCACCGATAATAATTACGCAAAAGTTTTCGTGGTGAGTTCGACCCTGTATCGGAGCATCAACCCACGATATCCCTAATAGCCCCTGTTTTTCATTGTACCTATATATTATATACAGACGGAAAACTCCTATCAAAAGACTCGGCGTTGGATCTTTGTTTGCATATGTAACTCCACGAACATAATAGGTTTACATTTCGTATTTGTTCGCACACACGATATAATGCGATCCCTCCCGTTTCACGAAACTACACCGTTCAGCCATCGTGTTATAATATGTACCAATATACTATAAAGGGCGATTTTTTCGACTTTTTTTAATTTATTTCACTCCCCACCCAAATTTTTGTTGCATATGTCTGAAAGAAAATTTTCCCTGAAAGTTACAGCCCTTAATATTAATATTAAGTACTTTCCCCTCGCGTTATAAGTTTTTCCATCTAAAATACACGTAAATGAAAAACTTTTTTCGCCAAAATTTTACCACTCCAGGGTTTGTTATGCTATTGATTTTCTGCCATTGATTTTCGTCGCGATTTACGCAGAATTAATCCATCTTTGAAAGTGTCCTCAACAGCGTAAGTGTAACTTACACTGGTGAGATGGTACGAGGTCACTTGAGTTAATGTTTACCTACAATTCTCGTTTTTTTGCTGTTATCTCCGAAATAATTAACTTTACCGAAAAAATGTAATAAAAATTTTTTCTGGAAATCTAATTTTCTATAAAAAAGGCCCTCTAGACCTAATTGCTAAAATCAATATTTCTTGAAATACTGAACCTTAACTTATTTGTTATATGAAAATTTTTATGGATTATCCGAACCAAAAGCTTTAAATTGTTGATATTCCATATCATATCACCACGCGTGATTCGAAAAACTTTTGGTTCGAAAAACTATACAAATTTTATACCATCAATAACCTAAGGTTCAATATCTCAAGAAATATTAATTTTAGCAGTTAGGACTAAAGGACCTTTTTCTGTTGGACTTTTTTTTTACGATTTTTCGATTAAGTTAATCATTTCTGAGATAACTGCAAAATATCAAGAATTTTGGGTACAAATCAACTTTAGGGACCCGATCTCACCAATGTAAGTTACATTTACGCTGGTCAGGACACTTTTAAAGATCGTTCGATTCTATTGTCGAAACATCTATAAATATGTTGTAAAAAAAGAATGGCGAATTTTTTTTTTCTCATCGATCTGACGAAACGCTCAAAATGAATGTCTCTAAACCAGAATACCGCCTTAAATGCTGAATGTACACGAATCACGGCTTTTATTCTCAGAGTCCATTTATTGGACTCAACGCGACCAAATTTTCGGGGTGTATTGCATCACAGAGCTTCCGTCATTAATTTTGTTCTTTACATTTGTTAAACGAGAAAACCGTGATTTTGTTGACCACCAATAAACGAGGCGTAACTATAATCATTGGAACAAAATCAAACACGCACCAGCGAGCGTTACATTATACGAAATGGATAGATTATTTCCCCCAAGTACTCAAAGCAGCTTACATTTAGAGCTGTAGCCCGGGTTCTCATTGCGCCCGATAATATATCACCGTTGTCCTGTGCGTTTTCGAGGTTTAGGATACGTCATATAATAACAGCGTTCTCGCGAACTCCGCTCGCGTTCCCCGCGAGCATACAGACCCTTTTTAGAGGGAGGGTGGATAATCAACCCTCTCTTCAATTCCAGCCCCGACCATCGGAAAATAATCGATCGCATAATTATCCTGACGTACCGAGCAATGCTGAGGGAAAATCAGCCCCACGGCTTGCGAATATATATCCTGGCATAAAAGGGGTTATCGTCCGTACACTATCGTCATCGGTATTACACATACAAAGAGAGAGAGAGAGATACATAGACAGGGGGTGGAAGAGCTGATGTTAGTAGTCGTGCTTGTCCTCATCATCGTTGGTTGTACGCCGGAGCGTTATGCCGGGCATATTATAGTCGAGAAACGGCACTACAGGTTATATAGCGTGTGGTAATTATATCAGAGACTAATGGATATAGTTAATTGCTAATTATGAGACCTGCCGAATGATCGATAGTGCGCGACGAGGTTAGAGCCTCACTTTCTCCACTGTCGCGTCGCGTATATTCCGGGGAACGTTGGGAAACGACGCTGAAATTACCAAGAGTGTCACTCTCGCGCACTAACCATGCTCCGTTGGTTACCCTCTTTGATGATCTTCTCGCTCTTACTCGCCAGGAATCGTACCAACATCCCCAATAACAAGCTCTTTTCCCCGATATCATAACTACGATACGAGCAAGTTACGAGTGGTTATGTTACGAGACTCGGTGATTAGCAATTGCAGATTAAGGATTATTATTATTGGCGGGAGATTTCCGGTCAGCGTTTTCAACGATGATGTATCGAGCAAATGTGTCATGGATTTATGAAAATGACAAAAGAGCGTATCAAGTACGCACGAGGATTCGCTCGATGACCCTTTTAACGTTGTACCATGAAAATGTATATTGATCGGACGGGACATTGATAATAGCGATGGTTTTTTTTCGGAGGAGAGTAATTTGCCAAAGTGCAGATCGGTGGATGAAAAATGTTTCCAATGGAAACATTCATTTGATGAACGCGCTTTGATAATATAATCCTGAATGAAAATCAATAACGACGCAATTGCACTTTGTGCACGAATTTATTTACTCCAGTTGGCGAATTAATGTTCACGGTTTCTCATGCGAAAACGGTAATTTTATGGATGCGATAACGAGGCAGAAATCACTTATCTTCTCCCTCTCTCTATGACTAGGTAAAGAACATCAAAGGACCAAATACTGCCGCGTTATTAGAGGTAGGGATGTATCGGATCGTCCACGACCGCCGCAGAGGTTGGTGTAAAATTGAGCAAAGTGCTCAACGATGATTTCTTCCCTCTCTCTGATTTTGTCACTCTCACTCACGATCCTCAACGCGTATCTTCGACGAGATCCCTTTGGCCTCGACTTCGCGACGTGAGAGTTATCTCCCACTTGTCCTCGGCTCGGGATTCCCTCAGGAGTTCGGCTTTGCCGGGGAAACGACGAAGAACACCGCCAAAAAGTAAAGGCTGGCACGGGCAAAATGCCAATGGAGCACGTGTAGAGAAAGTCAGGGAAAATTCTACCTTGACGCACACCAAGATCGTCAAAAATCAAAGAGATGGAAATTAACTCGTCGCTGGATGAGGCACGCGCCTCTTTGTTCATTCTCCGCGCCCGAGCCTCCGCCAAAGGCATCACTTTTCTCCTTCAGACTCTTCATCCGTTGAGCGAGTAAAGGTGAGATTAGCTAACGCGATTTTAGCAGCTGGAAAAGGTTCTCCAGGGTGTAAAATACGTAGCGATACATGTTGAGAGGGCCATAAGCACTCTGGTACGGAAGGGGATTTTGTGATCTCCCATCAACTCTCCTCCTTCCTTCCCCTCGCTCTCTCTCTTTCGGGTAACTGTTCGCACAGCAGGCTCGACTATCCGTTGAAAATACCTGTGAGTGTATGTGCGTCTACTACGTGACCGAGGCGCAAACTCTCGACGGGAAATATAATCAAGTTGCGGGCCCGCGCGCGCGTTTATACCCCGGCAGCGCCGAATCCGTCATTCGTCGACCGCTGAAAATCAGATGGTCGACCCTCGTGGCAAATTAGCGCATAATGTCACGCGAGTTACGCCATTACCGTCCCAAGAAAGTTGTCACACGTGTGATATAAAATATATATCGACAAGGGGCTGTATGTATCAAATTGGCCTCCGCTGTTGGTTTACGCGCACGCCTCTCTTCTCGTTAAACCCGACGCATTCTCCGCTTACTCGGGATGCTCCACGATGACGCACCGATAATTTTTGAGGACCTCATCGACTCATTATTTCATCGTTCATAAGTGCTGGCGGATTTTCTCGTGAAGATGCTCGTCAATGTAAAATTTCATGTTAATAAATTAAAATGTCTTCCCACCAAAAATTCTGTAAAAATCGCTTTTTGCGACGGTGTATAATCCCTTAATCCTCTCCACCTATACAAACACACATTCTCGGGAACTTCGTTTGATTATAGCTCGACAGTCCGAAGCTGCAAAGAAAATTCGCATAAACTTTTTATGGGGTTGAATAAGATTGAAGGATTGTTTCGTGAATTAATAACGCATAATTTCCGAGGACTTGGTGGCCAAAAGAGTCCAAGTAATACCAACGAGAAAAAATAAAACCCATTTTTCTTGATTTCAGCATCATTTTTATCGGTACTTCATGATTTTTCACTTGTATTCGCACTTTAAACCGAGACGGATAAAGCTAGCACCATTCGTCTGTTCTTTGTGCAGATATATATACATAAATATATGTATACAACCGTACAATCACGCTCATTACCGTTCAGGCATTCGCTAATGATGTCAGTTGATTGCCGCGCATCTCTCTCTCTCTCTCGTTGTGGGCGAATTCTTTGTAATTCTTTGCGTGCGCGTTTGTGTACGACGCTCAAGGATGCGCGAATGATCGTCTTAGAATCGGCGTCTCGAGATGGCGATTAATAAAAGTCTTCCTCGAAATTATGACGTTACAACGCGTTTTGCACGATTCCGAGCCAGATACTTGGCATTACTGAGAATCAGCGATTAAATTATGCGCATCGATCCAACGATTGTTTCATCGCCGTATCGTTGAACGTACGAACGAACGAATGTCGAAAAAAAAGGTACCAAATAGTCGGATATAAACTTTGCTGCCACGTTTTCTCGTGAGTCTAACGAATTGAAACTCATCCGGAGAGATTTGGCCGAATTAACCGTTGCAATATGTAAGATGATTCATCTCTCGATGTACGAGCTCTCGGCCATGTCCCTCATACATTATACAACGATACAATACAATTTATGGGCTTGTATGTATACTTGCACAATTCGAATTTATACAAGTGTGCGTACTGTCGTCGTTGATGGCTTCTGCGAAGTCTTCACGCTGGCTGATCTTTCTCTCTCTCTCTCTTCACTATTATTCGTTTTGCAACGATAGAATCCGCGGGGACTACCGAGGAAAACGTCAGTGCGTAATTACCGTAACGATCGTAATGACCATCGCTTCTATTTCTCTGACGTTTGTGCTCACTTTGCGTTTGTGTATCGTGCGCGTTCCCTGAACTTGGAATTCGGAGATTCAATCTTCATTGCCGAGAGCACAAATTTATGAGAGATTCTCGAAGTGTGAAGCAGAAATGAAAAACCCTCGCAGAACAAGTATTATCCAACGACGGATAATACTAATTTTCTTATCATTATGAAAATAAATTTTGACATTGCAATCAAACTACTTTCAATGAAACAAACGCTCAAGTACATTATATATATATATATATATATATATATGTATATATATCGTCCACATGCAAACGTACGCAGAAATATGTTTATGTTCGAGCTTCGAGTCAGTGTTGAATTTAATTAAGTCGTACTTGCAAGAACTTTCGACTGCTTGTGTCATTTGTGCGAGAGCTCGGTGAAAAGTAGCATCGCGATATACGCAACATAACAATCTGTAAATGCTTACGTACCCACATAACGAAAGACGTTGTTATGCGTATACATATATAATATACAAGGATGGGACTTCGCAAGAGCTTGCGAGGGGGGGGGAGGGGGGGGGTTCAAAGAAATAAATTCGTCGTCTTTGAGGTCGACACATTCACGGAATAATACTCGATAACTCGTCCTCGTAGTTGTGTATACATGTGGCCTCCTTCGCTGCCACCACCGAGAAGTTATATTAGGAGGGCTTAATTAACCTCCCTCCACGATGAGCCTTATTCCTTTCACGCCCTCTCTTCCTTTTCTCCCCTCACTCTCTCTTTCTCTCCGTCTTGCCAGACCTCGTGTTTCTTTGCTCTTTCGTTTCCTCTCTAGCGAGGATAAAAGCGAGATGGAAAGTTTCGCGAATCCTCTCGGTGCCCTTATATAGATATATTTATGGATCAAGTGCACCCCTTTCCAATCCACGAGAACTCAATGTTCGCGTAACTAGTGCGCGCGAGAAAGCTGTGCACCTTTCATCCTATCTCCGTCCCTCCTCTTTGCCTCTCTCCTTAAACTCACCCTTTTGCTCTTCTTGTGCTTAGTAAACTCCCTTCCCTCCCCTCTCTCTCTCTCTCACACACACTCTCTCTCTCTCTCTTTCTACCCCTTTTGCTCGTCTAGAAAGTACGTCGCTTCTGTGCGCCTCGGTATCTGCCTCTCGGCTCATTATGGATTCCTTATTACAGGAATAGATTAACGGATTAAATCTTAGAGCCTGGCGGGCTATAGTAGAAAACGAGAGAGCGAAAGGAAAGCTCCCATTATAGATATACATATATATATGTGTCATTCCATATCAATTCAACGACGTTTTGACGGTGACCTCTTCGGTTTTTTAAATTTTTTAATATGTTATTATACGTGCAAAAAGAAGTATCCATGCCAATTTTTAGCTCTCTATCTTAAACCATACCGAAGTTATTGACTTTTCAAGAATAAACTTAAAATAATCATAACTTCTACATTAACCAAGATATTGTAATTTGTCAAGAGGTCGTTTTTTTTTTGTTTTTCAAGGTACTTTTTGAAAAAAATATTTAAAATTAAGAAAAACAAATTTTTCATGTCTTTTTGACTGTTTTAAGCTAAAAAAATGGATTTTCTTTCAATGGGACCCCTTTGATTTTTTTCGAAAAAAATTATAAAATTCTACGTAAAAAAAAGGGGTCAAAGGGGTCCCATTAGAAGAAAATCCATTTTTTTTAGCTTAAAACAGTTAAAAAGACATACAAATTTTGTTTTTCTTAATTTTAAATATTTTTTTCAAAAAGTACCTTGAAAAACAAAAAAAAATGACCTCTTGACAAATTACAATATCTTGGTTAATGTAGAAGTTATGATTATATTAAGTATATTCTTGAAAAATTAATAACTTTGGTATGGTTTAAGATAGAGAGCTAAAAATTGGGATGGATACTTCTTTTTGCATGTATAATAACATATTAAAAAATAAAATAAATCGAAGGGGTCACCGTCAAAACGTCGTTGAATTGATATGGAATGACACATATATATATATATCTTTGTGTATGGGGGTGCGGGGAATCAAATACCCCGCAAGCGCATACACCCTCGAGCGCATAGTTATAATAGTCGTCGTCTTTGGCATCTATACGTATAATCGTGTCGCACGCCGATGGAACGAGGTAGTCTTCTGTGTACGAGATATAGGGGCAGAGGTATAGGTGCCCACTCAAATGTCCAATGAGCTTCCATTGTCTCCACCGCGTTCTCCACCAGGCTGAATCAAACCGAGCCACAAGCGGGTCAATGATCGCTTCTCCAAATATTCACTGTTTTTCCTCTCGTGACCTTTGCTCTTTCAATAATTTCTACGACTTTCTCGCGGAGAAGAAAAAAAACGGTCTGACCTATATCTCTCGTTTTTTTTCCTCTACAATTATTTTCATATTTTTTTTCCACACTTTTACGTTGGAAATGTTTATCTGCCTCGTCTTCTTCCTTACAACACGTTTTTTTTCTTTTGCGAGGAATCCTCGAGGAATCCTCGTGGTCGTTATATTATACTCTTACCTCGTAATACAATTTACTTCGTTTTCACAAAGGTGCGAACGATGTAATTGCCACTGCGAATGTATTACAAGTGGCACACGAGTGTTGAGAATAAAAAAGATGGGAAGAAAAAATAATGATAATAAAGAATAATTGTAGCTCAGTGGAGAACTGTGCGAAATGTACGTATACGAGATAACTGTCGCGACGGTAAAAGTAATGTCGCGAAAACACTATCTTGGATCATTCTGTACATACGCGCCTCGAGTAAGCTCGAAGCGTACACGCGCCAACGCCGATGGTTGTTAAAGTGTCTCGGTTATTATGTATCCTATAAATGTGTGCGGAAACAATTTTTTTCACCCCACGCGCCTTCTATCTTCTCTGTTTGCCGTTGTACCGTTCGTGCGGAAATGTCCAGCGTCGTTTTCAAATTGATTCCTCGAACGGCACTTTTTACGTTTATACATCTACGCAAAACCGTCAACCAAGACACTTTGCGTGGCCTACTGCGTTGTTCTCCCTCTCTCTCGTTCCATTACACGTTGCAGAATTAATTACAATGCACTTACTGTACGGGCCATTTGTTTGTGCAGAGGTATCGTTCCCGCAGTGTCGCTATTCCGAGTTTGCACACGATGCACGATCGGACAAATAGAGTGGTTTTGCACTTGAAAGGAGGGGAAAAAAACTGTCCATTCATACTGCGGCAAAAAAACAAATCCACGGACAATTTCTCGTGCGGAGAACTACTTTTGCGAAACATTTAAAAATGATGTTGCAAAATTAGTGAGATTTTCTTTTGACAAATTCGAGCTTTTCCTTTCAATTCGACCATCAAGAGCGATCGGAACGAAATTCGTTATCAAACAACTTTATACCTTGAGTTACATTCGATTTCTCGAATTTTCGGAAAAACTTGGAAATTCGGATTATAGTTAAGCTCTGAAAATTGGAAGATCATCATAAGATTAATAATAATAATCGGCATCGAGCAGAAATTTCGCGCTGAAACTAATCGCAAAGTCACTTTGCTCGTGTTCGTGAAAAATTCGTGAGGATCGAGTTTGAAATTTTGATTTTCGATCTAAAAATCAACGAGACTCGAGCCTCCTTAATCGCAAATACTCGTGACTATATGTGCGATATTCCACAAAGTTCAAACGCGAGTCAACGAACACTACCGCTGTTTATTCAAAAGTTTCGAAGGCTTTGGAAGTCGAAAGCAGCTCACTTCGAGGTAATTGCAGAGAATTTCTACGTCTTCGTTGCTATCGTCGTATATATAAAGGAGGTCCTTCGCTATCTCCGCTCGAGTTTGGCCTCGAACTCTTCCCACCCTCCACACGTAAACTGTCTTTATCCTCTTCTGCCTCTACCACTCGCAACCGACCTCTCTTTCTACGTCCGTCTGTCTGTCTTTGTCGATGAGACGATGCAAAGTGTGAATATAGAGCGCGCCTCTCGTCTCGCTTTGGCCAACGGCAGCAGCGATTCCTATCGAGCATAATTACCTCTCGCTGTCCCTCTCGGATAATCATTGTAACACCTAAGCACCCTCTCTGCCCGCGTGTCTAACCGCTTCACCCCTTTCTCCTCCCGCGACCCTTCGAAAAGCTCGTTCCCTTCTCCCCCGACCGAGCTCCGAGTTTCCACCATTATTCGCGCGCCGTTCGATCGATGGCTTCTCCTTCTATATACATCTATCTATCTATATCCAGGGCTGATTCCTCTCTGAGAATCCTGAATATTCAACGATCCGATCATTCCGCCAAGAGGATCGATCTCTGTACGATCGATTTCCTTCTCCATCGTCCCTTCCTCACACGCATCTCGAGCATACATATTTTTTATTCTCATTCCCAATTACACTTCTGCACGGTCAATGACAAATTACAAACTTCCTGGTTCTAACGAAAAAAGAAAGAATTCCATTACCAATATATAAAAATTCATATACGTAAGCTCATTCCCCCCGAATCGTTCCCTATTCATTTTTCGTATTCTTATTGCTGTGTATGAAAAAAAAAAAAACGTTAAAGCAAACAACGTATTAACGAAGAATGCAGGAAAAAATGGACAATCATCTCACATTGAAATTAAACGATTAATCCTTAGCGTACACGCGAAATTATGTAGTCGCGGTATCGCGTCACGCTAATTGATAAGAGCGAATAATTAGCGCGATGTAGCCGCGTCGATCGCGTAATTTTTTCCTCGTTGCATGTCAATTGTGTCGGAATTTCTGCTCGTCTGTATAATATGTACACTACCGGTGAAAAGTTTCTGGACAAAACTTGAAAATAGGTCTGGGACGTACATGCCATTTCGTCGGAAGTCAGTGCGAACTAATTTAACAAACAAGATTTTAAAGGGAAATAATTCAGAATTATTTCCTGCTTTTAAAATTGTTTTTACAATTTGTTTTCAGATTCGGACTCTATTTTGAAAACAACTGTTTTTGCCTTTTTCCCCTCCCTTCAGGTGCATCCACCTTCCAGAGGAAAATTTTTAAATACTTGTTTACGATTGGATTCATAAAAGAGAAAGTTTGAGCTTCAATTTCCGTTTTTTCAAAACTTTGAGCAATTTTTTTTTCCAAAGTTATTCTGTTTTTTGTGAAAAAAGAGGAAATTTGACAAATCCCGTATAACACGAAAACAAAGAGAATTCATGGAAAACTTTGAGATAGCAAAAAGTTGCTATCTGTTTTCGTTGAGTTCAGAGAAATTTTTTCAGATTTTTTTCCCAATTATTTTTCCGACCGAAAATAAAAGAAAAAAAATGTTTTAAAAAAATTCAATATATTGAAAATGGTAAAATAAAGTATTTTTCCCTCATAAAATTTTATCAATAATCCCATAGTTCTCGAGTTATGATAATTGAATGATCTGAGCTCCGACCCAGAAAATGAGGAAAAAAAATTAGAAAAAAAATCTGAAAAAATTCCTCCGAACTCAACGAAAACAGACGCAATTTTTTGCTATCTCGAAGTTTTTAAAAAATCCTCTTTGTTTTCGTGTTATATGGAATTTTTCAAATTTCCTCTTTTTCATAAAAAACAGAATAACTTTGAAAAAAAATCGCTCAAAGATTTTAAAAAGAGGGGAATTGAAGCTCAAACTTTCCCCTTTATAAATCCAATCGTAAAAATGTACTAAAAAAAAATTTCCTCTGGAAGATAGGTGCACCTGAAGAAAGGGGGAAAAAGGCGAAAAACAGTTGTTTTCAAAATAGAATCCAAATCTAAAAACAAATTGTACAAATAATTTAAAAAATAGGAAATGAAGTCGAATTCTTCCCCTTTAAAATGCCGGTTGATATAAAGATGTTGAGTCCCAAATCGCAAATGACGAGAAAATTCTGAAAGTTTGGTATGTTTTTGGATGAATGATTTAAGAGGTCGTGTAAAAATTTCACGACGATTAGGAAGCTCGTTATCGAACAATTAACATTAACAAATTAAATTAAATTAAATGTAGTCTTATGGAAACTGATATAACTTTGCGATAAGTTTTTTTTTATCTCAATTTTTTTATATCTACACTATATTGAAAGCAACGGAATGAAAACGAAGTTTATTGATAAATATTTTTTACAATTTGTTTAAAAAATTGTTCTTAACAAAATGTTAATATTTTAATAACGAGCTTCCTAATCGTCGTGAAATTTTAACACGACCTCTTAAATACTTCATACAAAAACATACAAAATTTTCAGAATTTTCTCATCATTTTTCATTTTAACCCTTAAGGAGGTTGAAGTAATGATGATAGAATTCTGAAAATTTAATGTTTCTGCATGAAGTATTCAGGAGGTCGTGTAAAAATTTCACGACGATTAAGAAGCTATTTATTGAACAATTGACATTAAAAATTTCATAGGGACTCAACATCCTTAAATTAGTTTACGTTGACTTCCGGCGAAATGGCATAAAATAACGTTCCAGACCTTTTTTGAAGTTTTGTCTGGAAACTTTTCGCCGGTAGTGTACATATAGATCATATAAATAGCGGCAATGAGGATCGGTATAGAATACGGGTTTGTGAATCGTGATCAGTGCGCGCGTTTGTGCTTTTTGATTATGAATCATTGCGTGTTATAAATCACGATGTATCTCGCGCAATAAGGTCAAGCGTACGGCTGCTGAATGACTGAGATTTTTACCTGCTCCGGCATTTGAGCGTCGATCGGTTTCTGTTTCGGATAATCATCCTGTGTATAAAGCGGGCGCACATACGAATTTGTGCATTAGCGAACGAATGTGTTGCCGATATCGGGGATATATCTAGGAAAGTTTTATCGATCGGTATCGAACGAGAATAAGCGGAGACACACATTGCCCTCTCGCTGGTCGCCGCTGCGTTAAATCATTGAAATTTATGCAGTGTACCAACAAAACACACATGCCCCAAACACACTTAAGCTCAACGTTGTATACTCCGTACACGAGACTCATTCGTACACGCGTGTCACGCGCACAATGTATACGGCGCTTATGTGTGAGCGGTATCTTTCACTTTTCATTACGGGATCATTTGTCATGCGGCGCAGATCCCTTATCACTCGGCGATCATAAACAACCGGGCATAAATTTCCAACTTTCGCGCATAACCTGACGCAAAGCATCGACCGGCGCCAACAATTTATTACTTCGGAACGACGAGAGTAACCCTTCCTCCCCCCTCTCCGCTACGTACGTTCACCTGTGCGAGCGATAAACTTCTACCTTTCTCTCTTACACACACTTTCCGTCTCCCTTCCGCGAGATTGCGATCTTCCCGGCTGGGTCGGAGCCGAAATTTTATTAATTCGTCGCGTCCGTTTGCTCCGCGCCCGCCAAATCGCGGATAACACGATCGCTCGATAGATGACAGATGAAACGAAGAATTTGTCGTGCCCGAAAATACTAATATTTGGAGAGAATCGATATTGTTAACTTTGGAATGACCGATTTTCAAGAATGATTTCGATTATCGAGCAATCGAATACTGCCGAGCAGGGTTGCAAATAATGCATTACTTTTTTTAAATGCATTTGCATTTCTATTAACCATTAACATTTAATGGTTATTGGAAATAATTTCCATTAACCATTAAAATTATTTCCATTAACCATTAAATTTTCATTAAACATTAAATATTATTGGAAATAATTTCCAATAACCATTAAAATTATTAACCATTAAATTTTAATGGTTAATGGAAATTATTTTCAATAACCATTAAATGTTAATGGTTAATGGTTAATGGCAATTATTTTCATTGGCCATTAAAAAAGTAATGGTTGATGCATTAATTTTTCATAAAAAATTTCGCAACCCTGCTACCGTGGATGACAATTGATTAGGGTTAAGATCCGTAAATTATTTTCGAACAATTATGTTGTCATTATTTCAAAAATATGTTTGTTGATAGTGATTCGTTCAGCCATGCACTTTGTTTCTTATTTCCGTTTTTATGATTTTCCAAAATTTTCCAAGACAAAATTATGGTTTTGTGAAACATAAAGAGGCAAAATGATTAAAAACGATATCTGTAAGATAAAAAATGACTTTTGAAAATACATTTCAACAGGTCTGTCTCTGAAATTAATGCTGTTCTTGCGCGGCTTCTTTAGCGTGGGTGTTGCTATCTAATTATTATTATTCCTGGAAAGTTACGTAAGTGCTAATTATCGTTGCATTATAAAATACGCGGACGCCTTCGGAAAATTTGCAAGATATTAATATGTGTGTGTGCGCGCGCGCGCGCGTGTGTGTGTGTGTGTGTGTGTGTGTGTGTGTGTGTGCAGAGTGAGCGAGTAAGCTCACGTAAAGATTGTAATTGAAGCGACCCGCGCGACATAAATATTCCGTCATTAGCGAGAATTTCAATCTCTGTAAGCGTGGGCGCGAATATCTTGACGCTATTTTCGAGCATACGCAGCGTTATTTTGGATTTTCATAAAATTCCTCCTACTCGATAAAAAAAACTCATCTCTGATTCAGAGACAAATTCAAATGATATATTTTTCTTTACATCCCGAAGCGGGAATCCACGCTTAAAAATCTTTCGATTAGACAATTTTTTTAATTTCTCATTCAATCGTTTCAATTAAAGTCGCAGTTTTAGTCGTCATTTATTCCGCTTACTTTTTATTGGTTTGTAAATAGTTTATGATGAAATCATAGCGTGGTTCAATCAAACTTGGCTGGACCGTAATATTGGGTTAATTTTTTTCTGCGATCCATATTTTCACGTCATGAAACGTTTGATTAGCAATTTTTGTGTATTTTTTGCGAATGAAAATACAAAATTCTCCATAATGATATGCCACAACGTACATAACGCGATATTTCAGCTTCGTGCCGCACATAACGAGTATATAATACGCGTATAAATATAGGTACCGTTTTATGTATGATACTGTAAAGTGGAATGTAATAATAAGCCGCGAGGGCCGCGGTTTTTCTGACTGGTTTCTGCACGTTTTTATGCACGAAACACGCGCGCGCGAGCGGCACATTTCACCCCGTCGAGTCGGACTTCCGTAATGGTGTGTTGATGCATTCGGCCCCGGGTATTTTAATAAAGAACCTCTTTTTTATTCACACTCGCCTCGTCTCACTCTCTCCTCGCACCGCTGAGAAACATTAAATACGAGTATTTCGTAGATCATATTCCGCAAAAAGTAGAGGTCACTGTAACCTGATTATCATTTTTCATCCTTGCAATTATTGAGCCTAAATGATGACATTCGAGGGCAATTCTATTCTCTCTGTTCGATAATTTTTGGTACAGATGAATGATAGGAATAAGTGAAACTACTCTTTTCTATTTCGTCACGCCTCCAATAATTTTTTAACGCAGAGGAATTGAAATTAAATATATATCTAAGGTTAAAAAGTTATGACGTTGAAATTTAATTTTCAAAGTTATTCGCTCAGTATGGAATGCCCCATATGATCTTCCGATGATCACGCTCACACACATTCGAGGGAGACATTTTTATGCTTAATTATATTAGGTTTTATGAGGCACGCGCATCCCCCTGTCTCCTCCCATTCTCTTTTCTCTTTCTCCCGTTCCTCTCTCGCTCTCTTTTCGATGTGACTTGCCATACAGCATGGCGTAAAACAGAGAGTTCTCACCAAGTTTAAACTTTAATTGTCAGACTGTTCCGCGGTTGCCCGCGCGAGATATGCAGACTTCAGGGCCGTCTGGAGGCACGAGAAGCCCTCGCGGTAAGTTTTGCCCGAGTAATATATTTAACTATAGCTCGAGAGAGAGAGAGAGAGAGAGAAAGAGAGGAAAAGACCGCGGAAGAGCAAAGATAAAGACATAAAATAGCGAGTCGAGAGTAAAAGAATAGCCGGGCATTCGAATGAAAAACGATTTGAAAATTTACGACGCAATAATTATGAGTTATGTTAAATAATAAGTATAGGTATTTTGAAAATATACATATGGACCTGTATATAATTATTGGGTCGAAGAATAACAGGCGTAAATTCCTCATCGAATGATTTTTTAATTTCGATAGATTTGACGCAAAGAATTAGGAGAATTTTTGCAATCCAAGGGACGCTCGTATTAATCTCAGATGGTCAGCTGTCTGCGAATAACAATTAGCACATCGTTGAAATTAATATCTCAACTGGATGCCAATTAATTTTCGTTAATTTCGAATCAGCAGTTTCCAGCCCCGAACACCATCAACCCCTGCAGTTTGGAGCAGCTTTCTCGCCCTCTCCTTACAACCCCCGCACCCCCCGCCCCTCGCATACACCAACTCGACCAGTTTCCCTCGGCACACGCGCATCGAAAATGCGCGCACACACGCGGATATATCAACAGTATGCATCCCCCCTCGACCGAGAATTCTCAAACACCCGGAATTTTCGTCCCTCGAGCAGCCAATGTGCCCTGTAGACACTTTGGCCAAAGTTCAACGCATTATAGATATGCTCGCGGGCCTTCGTTTATGCAAAAAGTGTGACGAAGACACTTTGCAGTGCATAATTTTTAAAAATGTGCAACATAATTGTGTACCGAACCAGAAATTGGCTATTTCCAAAGCATCTGATCCTGGAATAATTTAATTCTAAAGTGGAAAAAACAATGAATCAATTGTAAATCCAGAAAAATTATTTTTTAGTTTTTTTTTAGACAGATACTTTAAGAATATGCAACAAAATTGATTTTTCCATCGAACGATGAGACTGACTCGAGATGTTGATTTTGAGGGAACGATACAGAGCAGAATTTGGAGGGAATGTTGCTAATTTTCTTGTGAGCAAAAAAGCTAAAAGCGTTTACAGACAAATGTGTTTATGCATATATATCGGGAGTAGGGGAGCGTGGGGCTAGTTGTAACAGGGGTAAGTTGCAACACTCAATTTTGACCGGGAATTTAAAACATTTTGATTTAATTTTTTTGCTGAATGTGCTTCTTATAACTCGGAGCATAACGTAAACACCGCTAATACCCCGCTATTTCGGCCAGGTTTCGTAAAAAAAATAGTTACGAAAATTTTGATTCCGACTATTAAAATTAAATTAATTGTTTATTGTTTTTTCCTTGTTACATCGTAAATTTAACTGGCTTTCATTTGCTTTTTTTTAATTATTCTAAAGTTTGTAGTTTTTGAGATATTTCATTAAGTAGAAATAATCAGCCTATGGGGCAAGTTGTAACATGTTAGAACTTGCCCCATGCGCGTGTATTTTTTTCTGCTCTCTACATGTATTTGTATAAATAATATTATTACAACTTGTAGTATAGTAATTACATAGTATTACAAATTATTTGCGGCTTTTTGTGCATTCTTTTACTCTTCTTTACTCTAATATTACCCAGAAAAATGTGCCAAGTTATTGTATTGTATTTTTTTTAGCGTGAGAGACTACCAAAGATTATAATCATCACAAGAATGAACCACGATGAATAATACAAGACTGTGAACCAATAAAAACGTGTTCTTTCTTTCTTATAAATGTTGCCAGTCTTTTCATTGTTACAACTTGCCCCGAGCCTGTTACAACTAGCCCCAGACATGGGGTAAGTTGTAACAGCTCCCATTTTTTCAAAAAACGTCTGGGGTAAAGGTTGGGTAAGGATTAAAAATTATTTTTCAATTGGAATTAGTGCTCAGATATACACTTTACAAACCCTCTTACTCACAATCTTAAAAGCATACATATTTTAGGTGTTACAGGCCTTTTTCCAAAAACTGTTACAACTAGCCCCAGGCTCCGCTATATATAGGGAGTATATATAATATAGTATATGTAACATCAAGCGCCACAGTTCACCTCGGTAGAGGCATTTATTTAGAACACACATTTAATTATGCCGGGCGCATTGTTACGCGAAGAGTGGAGGATGCGCGAGCGGGTATGTTTAATTCACACCTGGAGCCGTGACGGAGCGACTAACGTCGCTTAAATTAAAGCCGGATAATAAAAGCCCCGTCGAGAGAGTGAAAAAGATATAAAGAGAGAGTGGGAGAGAATTGTGCGCTTTTTCATCCGTTCGCTATGAACAAGCTATGTGTATCTCACGTACATATATTTGTACACCGACAAACGTAATGTACGACCCTGTTTCCCCTTTTTCGCTTCTCTAACTTATAAACTCGAGAGTCTGGCAAATCGACGGATCTCCCACGAGTTACGAGCGAAATAAAAATTGAATAAAATTTGTACAAAAAGGGAGAAAAGTACGAAATTGCAAATGCCAAGCTTTACAAATACATTGACATTGGCATATTTTTCCCAAATGTTTTTCTCCATCGAGCTTTCGCAGACAAATTGAACTAATTCAAACTGAAAAAACGAAATTTCTCCGCTTTTTATTTGAAAAAAAAAATGCGAGTTAAATTTCCCGCAAGTTTCGCCTAATTTTGACAATTGCTTGTAATATCGAGTCCTCGTGCATTGAAAATTCCAATAATTGTTAAACGAGAGGCGTTTCTGTCGCTGAAATGCAATGCGCGCATAATTTCAATTCGCGCGTCATAATATTGGCAAGAATGGAGAAACGAAAACTGCCGAGCTTTTTTCGTTTCTCAACTTGTGCATATAAATGTTAATGCACGATATATTTATACATATACGTATATGCGTCTCGAGGGAGGAGGGGGTCGTCGAGTCGGATGGGATTTAAATTTATCCGAACTTTGGGAAATCTTCGCGCAACTTTAGCCCTGCTTTGTGCGTATATATACATAATCATATATATACATAATCCCAAAGACTCATTATGTATATATGCCGGGAGCTTTGGATAGAATTGAAAAGCCAATTTTCTCCATACAATCGACTCGTCTCGGCGCGAGGCAAACTTTGTGAATGTGTCTCATTAACGCGGTAGGCATACGATAAACGCATATGGGGTATTCCCGCTGAAATTTTCACGTCCGAACCCGGACCCTCTTGAATAATTATGAAATTTTTTTTCCGAAAAGTATTCTGAAAAAGAAAAGACACGTATTTTTTTGTTAAGGCCGACAATTGATATTTTTCGTCGTACGATTTTAGTGAAAAATCATAATTTTTCACTATCGAAAAACGCTTCGGACAAAACTTGTTCGTTATAAAACGAGTAAAACAATTGATATTTTTTTAAAAAATTGTGGGCACACGAAAGTTTGTTCTTACTTCATAAAACACAAAAAAACGTTTTTTCAGCAAGTACGCCACCTCAAATTATAAAATAAAAAAATTGTAAAAATTCTATAGGAAATCACGAAATTTTCAGGACCAGAATGGGAACGGCGAGATCAAAATCTGCAAAGCTACAGCCAATCGAAGTCTCGTCTTGGCCTTATTTTCGAGCCAGATCATGCGGAACTATATATTCTCGAAAAATTATATACAGAAATACATTTGAATATTTATTTAATTATACATACGTGTATTATTTCATACAAGTATGTAAGAATATACGTATGTATAATTAAATAATACGTATATTATGTATATTATTTCATACTTGTATGAAATAACCTACGTATGTAGAATTAAATAAATATTCAAATGTATTTCTGTGTATAATTTTTCGAGAACATATAGTTCCGCATGGTCTGGCTCGAAAATAAGGTCAAGACGAAACTTCGATTGGCTGTAGCTTTGCGGATTTTGAGCTTGCCATTTTCATTCTGGTCTTAAAAATTTCGTGATTTCCTATAAAATATTTACAATTTTTTATTTTATAATTCGAGGTGGCGTACTTGCTGAAAAAACGTTTTTTTGTGTTTTATGAAGTAAGAACAAACTTTTGTGTTCCTACAATTTTTTTTTTTTTAATATCAATTGTTTTACTCGTTTTATAACGAACAAGTTTTGTTCGAAGCGTTCTTCGATAGGATCTCGAATTATCAAGATACTACGTGTTTAGAGTAGAGAGTTAGTGAAAAATTTGGATTTTTTACTAAAATCTTACGACGAAAAATATCAATTCTCAGCCTTAACAAAAAAATACGTGTCTTTTCTTTTTCAGAATACTTTTCGGAAAAATGTTTTCATAATTTTTCAAGAGGGTCCGGATTCGGACGTGAAAATTTCAGCGGGAATACCCCATATATATTTACATATATAATGTATAGCTTAATACAAGGATATACACATGGAAAGGATTCCGTGTGAAACGAAAGACTTCTTTTAAGACGTTAGGATTTCGCAGGGATCATGATTTTTATGGATTATTAAAAAAATTTGTCGACGTGAAATGAGAATTTTATGTTTTCACCGACAAATCCGTTCATCGCTCGCGCCAATTAAATGCCGTCTCGGCGGTCCTCTCGGTGCAAAACGAATAATAAAAACGCTTAATCTAAATAATGAAATACAGTTAATCAAAGGATTAATAATGAGAGGCGAATGAACATAATGAATTATGAATGGGGGAGCGGTTTTTATGATTCGTGGATCGAGGTTGAAAGTACGGAGAGAAAGTGAGATGAGGAAGATCTCGGGGAGTCAAATTACTTGGGAATCATAATAACAGCAAATACAATAATAACACTCACGATAATAACAATAATAGTAATGGCGGGTAGTAACATGAAATAAAGTCTGTAGTGTCTCGGTCTGAGGGAAATTTTCGTGTATACCAAAGAGAAAGACGGAAAAGCGAAAGAGAGAGAGAGAGAGGGAGGAACGTTACGATCATCAGAGGCAAAAAAGGATGGGGTGCGAATCTCTCACTTTCTCTTAAGCTCGGCGAGCAGACTCCGGACCGAAAGGGGACGAAGAAGATCCCCCAAGGCTGGGTGACACGAGGGTGAAACTTTCGTATCTTTCTTTTGTACCCTTTAGCCCGTCTTTCCCCCTCCTTCTCTATATACATGTATATAATTTTGCATAAAATCGTCGTTCTCGTCGTTCCCTCTTTTTCCATTCTCCCACCTCTCGCCGCTTTATCTTCGCTGCGAGAAGGATAATGAAATGAAACTAAACAAATAATGCAGATGCCGTGCACATTAATTAGATTCGGTTAGAACGTCAGAGATTTCGCCAGAGCGAAAGATGAGACACGAGAAATATATACCGGGTCATAAATATTTAATGTACTTGGAGGAAAATTACGGTTTCTTTTTTTTTTTTAAATAAAAATGATGACCGTAAGAGAGAAAATTTATGTACACGATTGAAAGATGGCGATCTGAATCGTCTCTGGAAGAGTCAAAGCGTTTTAGCATTGAGTTTAGAGAATCGCAAACATTCCCAGCGCTCAGTCAACCGGATAAGCATGCCGGGTTAATCGATGTCCCAGATGCAACGTGTGTCGCGTGCATTTGGCGAACGCGTATCGTCCTTTCGAAGCCATACGCAAGGCCTCGAATCTGAGCTTATTGGAAACTCGATACGCCCTTTCTGACTGGAGGCGCATTGTACCAGCGATGACGTTTAAACGGCATCATTGATGCACGAGTGGGATTTCGCGAAATGATCTCGCTCGTTGGATGCAGACGCATCAACGATAAAGGCTTCGTCGATCCCAGAATTGCGCATAAGTTAACGATGGATTATAATGCGAAACAAGCGCATACACGGCACATTCAATGAACGTGGATGATGCCCGTGTGGTTCGTGAAGCTCGCGGTCGTGAAATTATGCGGCAGAAAATCTTCGTGAATGCGGTATGATAAGTATACCGAGGGACTTGAATCGGATATTGCATTGGCGGTGGAAATTCATGAGAAAAGAAGCTCTTGTATCATGCACGATAGATTGTCGGACATTGATGGACACTCTTGCGAGGTCTCGACCGATTCTTGCACATTCACATTCTCGTTCGACTCGATTGACAAAATTGCCATAAATTTTCGGATATCGCGATCTCGCGCGTTCTTCCCAGTGTGCATTAATTTTGATACACGGAGGACAGCTTTTTCCTTATCGAATTTACAATTCTCGTTTCGGAGAGAATAATTTCGATAATTCAATTAAAATTCTCTCTCACGATAAAGTAGATTCTAATCCGGTGCGTTCGATTTTTTGTTAATCACGACGGAATAGCGGAATGTCTCCGTACATTTCGTAGAATTGGAAAGGAAAATGGAGGGTGACAGGTGGACGCGCATCGCTGGATCGTACCGAGACTAATTGGAAATGAACGTCCGATTCGAAGCGCATTCAGTTTCTCCTCTTGCGATGCCATTTTTTTCTATTTTCCCCACTCCTCGCTCTTTCTCTCTCGCCCCTCTCAGACGAATTCCCCTTTAATCGTGGTATCCCTTTATCCAGTGCAAAAGGTTACCTCGTTTTCATTAATTGCACGTTTAATCTGCCAATCGCAGAAACAACCACGCGCGATCGTGGCGCTTTCAGCGGCCGGGTCACGTGTTTAGAGATTGCGCAACCTCGTTCGGCAGAGATTCGTTACGACGTCAAATGCCGAGTCGATTCGTAACGAACATCACCGGGACAAAGAAGAACGAATAATTGTCAAATTCACACGACAGAACAGCAGGTTTTCAATTGTCAATGAAAACGGATGGATTTTCCCTTGCATCCGCCTCGAAGCCCCTCCGAGCCTCTAGAATCGGTATCAAGCATCACTCTCGCAACTTCCCAATGATTCAGACCCAAAATTCTTCACGGGCAAAGTTTCATCGTTGCGAAACGTTGGGTCAAAGTCGCAGTGAACAAACTGAGGCCATTTGTTGGTCTTTCGGCTCAGAGTGACCGTCACTCGCGACGGAAGACGAACAACCGTATATAAATACATAAAACCCACTCGGTGAACGAGGGTATTTGTGAAAATCACGAGTGTATATTCACTTTTGCACAAAGTCCGGTGTTGTCCGAGTTGCGCGTATACGGGAATTGCGAATCGAGGCAATAGCAGTGAACGAGGACTAGTTTATTTCGGAGGATAATCCAAACAAATGTACTCTGTGGCTCGCGAGTAAATAACATGCAAATACACCGTAATGCTGGTTGACCGATGATTCTCGTTCTCGTCTCCGCAGCGCGTAACAACCCCGGTTGGTCTCGCGCGATACGTGACCCGCAAAATTTTACCCTCGACGAAGCGACTTTCATGCGCGTGCGGACATTCCTAAGCGTGCACATACGGATGCGATTGTAACAAAATGCACGAGCGTTGTACATCCACGAGAGCAAGGAGACTCTATTCCGTTCGTCATTCCGCTTGCACCGAGAAAATCGTCGAAAACTTCTACCGCCTCCGGTTGGAAGAACAGAGAGAAAAGGTAACGATGATGGAGGACGAAAGGCTCGGAGATACGGGAGCGAATGTGGAAGGAGAATTTCGTTCTTTGAGCAAGAATCGTCAGGAATTGTGGAGCTGTGTACGATAAAAATTGGCGCAATCCATTTGGGTGAGCTGGATAAAAGTCGAGGTAACGAAACGAGAAGAGTGGCAGCGGCCTTTGGGCTTTCAGCCTTTTTTCCTCGGGTTCGCCAATTGTTCATCGAGGTATAAAGGGTTCTCAACGATATAGTCGATGGAAATGCAAAGGAGTCGAAGTGCGGTCAGCGCGTGGATTTGTGCTCGTTCATTTTATCCATTCGGTCGATGAGGGGATGCAGTCAATCAGGATCTCGCGAGGGTGCTTTTGCCCGCGAGAGACGGATAAGAACCGAACGGTTGTGCAGCGCAGGGTACGAGACTGGCGGAGGATCTCGGGGAAGCGGAAGCGAAGAGGAAGCGGATAGAGCGTGCGTATCTGTGTATGGAACAGTTGGCCGTAGGAGAAATGGACTTCGGACAGGGTGTCGGCTAGTGGCTATCTCAGACTACTTCCCTCATCTTGGACTGCGGGTGTCTGCCACCTACTTCTCTTTCTATCGCAGACTTGGGCCATCAGCGGGGGAAGAGCCAACGTTCGTGACCAACACCACCACGGCGTCAGAAGCACTCGTACATGGAATATAGTTTGTCTCCCTGCCGGCCCATCCGCTTGTTCCTACGTCCATCGCTATATTATATATATATATCTCTGCATAACGGACGCTACATGACTACCAAACAACACCAACACCAACATCCAGCGGTGTTCACTGTACTATAGCACCTTCATCTTGCCTCGAGAACTCTCTGTCTTCAACCACCCTCCTTTATCCACCCGCTGACCAGCATCCCGCCCACATAGTTTCCAGAGAGATCGATTGTTATGCATAGCCTGTATTTGCCCAACCACCCCTCCCAACTCGGTGGAGGAATACGACGAGCCAAGAGAGAAATAGACAGCGAGGCGCCTCTCGCTTCGTGATGCTGTGCAAGCTCGAGCTTCCAAACTCTCGTGCGAAAGAGACGGAGTGTGGAGAAAGTGGTCCAGCGATATATGCAGAGAAACAGAGAGAGAGAGGGGGGGTAGAGTATGGCCAGAAGGGACCTACGGTAATGTGTATTAACCCTCTCAGTCCGCACCACGCCTTACTACACGAAGAAACCAATTCCACGAGGACAGTCGAACGAGGTGAACCGCACCTTCCTCCTCATTCTCGGTTCGCCCACTCTCACCCATCCACGCTCCAGTGGACTCAAGTGGATACGAATGACCGAAGGATGCCGAGGAATCGAGCGAAATCGATATCCGAACGATACTTTCGATTGATCGTAATTTACGTAATCTGCGAAGATTGAACGAAATTGTTGCCAGCTTCAACTGTCCTCGTGCATTCTTGTTCACGCTCCGACATGACACGTATTTCTCGAACTAATATCGAAGTGAATTATTTACCGAATTTATTTACCGTTACTGCAATAACACTGAGCTATCATAATTTTCTCAAAAACTCAATATTTTTATGATTATCATCGAAAACATTACGAAGAGTGATTTTTTCGTTTCCTGACGTGAATAACTTTGTTTGAACTTAAAACTCGGTGTGATTTGTAATCAGCGGTAAATTTCCCATCGAAATATCGTTTTTGAACAATTAAGGATGTTGAGCCCCTATGAAATCTTTGAATGTCAATTGTTCAATGAATAGCTTCTTAATCGTCGTGAAATTTTTACACGACCTCCTGAACACTTCATGTAAAAACATATTTAATTTTCAGAATCCTAGCATCATTACTTCAACCTCCTTAAGGGTTAAAATGAAAAATGATGAGAAAATTCTGAAAATTTTGTATGTTTTTGTATGAAGTATTTAAGAGGTCGTGTTAAAATTTCACGACGATTAGGAAGCTCGTTATCAAAATATTAACATTTTGTTAAGAACAATTTTTTAAACGAATAAAAAAATATATTTATCAATAAACTTCATTTTGTTTCCGTTGCTTTCAATATAGTGTAGATATTAAAAAATTGAGAGGTCAAAAAAGAACTTATCGCAAAGTTACATTAATTTCCATAAGGCTGCATTTAATTTAATTTAATTTATTAATGTTAATTGTTTGATAACGAACTTCCTAATTGTCATGAAATTCTTACACGTCCTCTTAAATAATTCATCCAAAAACATACCAAATTTTCAGAATTTTCTCACGTTGCGATTTGGGACTCAACATCCTTAAATTTTTTTCGTTTGGTTATTTTTCAGTGACTTTTCCTCAGAATAGCGAAATTGCAACTGCTCGTAACTTTACTTTAGTTTGACCGATTCTGGAATTTCTTTTTCGTACGGAAAAGTCATCACTGAGCTTAGAGAATGCCGTCGAATTTTTTCACAAATGAGAACAGTTTGAAAAACGCTGAAAAAAAGGGAAGGGGTATGTACAAAAATCAAAAGACCGGCTTTAAAAATCTGCAAAAAATTGAAAAATGATCCGAATCGGATGACCCAAACCGGGTTTTATAGCTTCAACGATCAGGAACAGAATGACCGCTGATCAAGGACGAAATCTCATGTAGAAAAGAGATTACAAATATGTTAGTGAATGGATTTAATTTTGACTAATGTGAAAAAAAAATTGGCGATTTAATTTCTTTCAAACCTTATATCGATGTATTTTGGCCCGTTGAGCACAAATCTATCAATGATTTTTCCAAACACTCGAAATTTTTACTCATTTGCATCATAAACAGTTTTTCCAGTTTTTTCTCATAACAAATTTTTTTTCTGCCAATAACTCGGATAGACTTGTAATCAGCATCATATTTCCCACGAAATAAAGTTCAAAAAAGTAATTTATCAATAAATAACCATTGCAACTCGTTGCAAACTTGTTCTGGGATACAAATGGTACGCAAAACCAGAAAAATTACGGAATGCAGAATTCTCATCTGACAAAAGTGAGCGATAGTATCGAGAATCGAAGAAAATTTTATAATTGTACTATCAATAAGTCGCAATCATCGGAATAAAATTAGATTTGCAGTATCAGTGAATCGGCTCATCATTCAATTTGAAATACAAAATCCTGCCCCATAATTCTCTGCCGTCAGAATGAAAAGCGGGATAAAGTTTTGTTCGCCGGGTGTTTTATGCACAATATATATATATCTATATTTCTTGTTGCTTCATACCCCGAGCAGGACATTCCAGTATCACCGGATGAATGTTAAACGTGTGCGAGATCTAGCTTGACGTGCTTTCCAACTCGCTGTCGCGCACTTTTCACAAAACGTGTGCACCGACACACACACACACACAAATTCACCGAGAGCTTGCTCGTCGGGCCACAGCAATTTAAGCCCTCTGGCAGGTGTAAAGAATGCCTGCGTGATAGTACCAGCAGAATTGTGGGGTGTTGGTTATTTTTTTCTTGTTTTTTTCACCCTCTATACATTCGGCGTCCGCGAGTCACGTCAATCTGACGAGTTGACGCGAGAATGCGTTTGAACGAAAATATAAACGCATTAACGTCGCAAACAGAAGGGTAGGTGGAGAAAAGATGAATGAACCGTTGCATAAAAAAAAAAGAGCCACGCAGCATTGAGACATGTGCATGAAAATATAACGTCAGAAATAATCGAAAAAATTATATCTGCCACGAGCGGCAGATGCGCTCTCGTATTTCGGGACTTCCGCTTCGTCTTGCCGTACAATTTTTATTGCTCTTATTGCGAGTCAAAACGAACGAAGGATCAAAAAACTTTGTCTTCTTATTCCAGAAAAATGAATTCAGCGTCCGAAAACGTACACCCTCCGGAGTTTCGTCGTGAATTATTTCAATGGCAGAAATTGCCTGTAAACTTGAGTGGTTTGCTCTGCAAATTTACGATACGAATTACTATATATTTTTAGGTACACCGATCTGTGCTAATGATCACTTTGCGAGATTCGTCTTTCGTCCGTGAACGCGAGTCCTTGACGAGAGTGTCGCGGTTATTTTCGACGACGGATCCAGACAATGTGACATTCTCATTCATCTGATCTTCCCTCCGTTCAATAGTGACATACACGACTCAATCCACGGTTCCTCGTGTGTGGGCAGAGTCCGTGATAATGAAGCGAGAAATTCAAAGAGGGAGAGCGACGAGGTGTGAAGTTAAAACTGAGAAAAGAAGGATCAGAGACGAGAGCACACGATTTTCAAGTTATTCTTTCCCCACACTCGAATGTTTATTCTCTCGACTGTCGACAATGACCGGGCTATATAGGCGCATAATGAACACATCGCAGAATCATGTGGAGGCGAAAATGCAAATTGAGATAACCCCGCTCGTCGCCATTCGCGTGCTCTCTCTCTCGCGTACACGCATCCTCATATATGTGTAGATAAACACAGACACATCCCTGTTAACCTGAATTATTCGAGTCTTAATGATGGCTTAAGCGCCGTGGCGCCCACTGATCTGAGGGATTAGAACGTGAATATTGCAAGATCTAATGAACAGTCGGGGAATTAGGAGCTCGTCTGGATTTTCACTTCCGAACGCGAAGGGGGATAATCTCCGACGAGTCTTCGCCGGTTACTCTCCCGATCCAATATTTTTTTTCGCACATTTATACAGGCGTCTGTGTTTGCGTTTCAAGCACTGCCCTCTCGTCCGAAACTCCTCAGTGATTTCTCCTCCTAAAACCTCGTGTGATGATTTGATTGGACAATCTTCGAGTCGGAAAACCACAAAAGCATTGAGAAATCTCTCGTTAAAGTCCCTATGAATATATACACCACCGGTGAAGTTTTCCGCACAAAACTTCAAAAAAGGTCTGGAACGTTTTTTTATAGTCTTCAGGTGATCTTCAGGTGCACCCATCTATTAGAGGAAATTTTTTCGATACATTTTTACGATTAGATTCATGAAGGGGAAAGTTTGAGCTTCAATTTCCTTTTTTTTTTAACTTTGAGCGATTTTGTTTTCCAAAGTTATTCTGTTTTTTGTGAAAAAAATAAGAAATTTGAAAAATCCCGTATAACACGAAAACAAAGAGGATTCATGAAAGACTTCAATATAGTAAAAAGTTGCTTCTGTCTTTGTTAAGTTCAGAGGAATTTTTTCAGATTTTTTGTTCCAAAATTTTGTTTTTTATGTTGAGGCTTGAATAAAAATTAGGGCAAAAAAATTGAAAAAAATTTAAATGTGTTGAAAATGGTAAAATAAAGCATTCCCCCTCTTTAAATTTTATCAATAATCCTATAGTTCTCGACTTATGGTAATTGAATGATCTGAGCTCCGACCTAGAAAATCAGAAAAAAAATGTTGGAAACAAAAACTGGAAAAATTCCTCTGCCCGCAACAAAAACACACGCAACTTTTTGCTATCTTGAAGTTTTCATGAATCCTCATTGTTCTCATGTTACACGGGGTTCTTCAAATTTCCTCTTTTTTCACAAAAAACAAAATAACTTTGGAAACAAAAATCGTTCAAAGTTTAAAAAAAAAGGAAATTGAAGCTTAATTTTTCCTCTTTATGAATCCAATCGTAAAAATGTATTTAAAAAATCCTCTAGAAGGTGGGTGCACCTGAAGAGAGCGGGAAAAAGGCGAAAAACAGCTGTTTTCAAAATAGAGTCCAAAACTGAAAACAAATTGTAAAAATAATTAAGAAATCAGGAAATGAAGCCGAATTCTTCCCCTTTAAAATGCCACTTGTTAAATTAGTCTACGTTGACTTCCGGCGAAATGGCGTAAAAAAACATTCTGGCACAAAAAAATTAGATAATGTTCTGAGCATTTTTTTTTAAACACCAATTTATTGTAAAAATTACGATTTTAAAAAACAATCTCTCGATACGCTTCCCGTTTTATCTCCATTGAGTATCGTACCCCAGATCGACGCGTATGGGCCTCGTCCTTTAGCATTTATGTGTTAATAAAACCACTGACGAAGGATCTCGAGTTCGTGTCTCGCTGCTCCGTGAGTCGGTAGCGAAATGCGGGCGTGTGGCAAAATAATATGGAACGAGGAGAGAAAAACCGTGGGAAAAAAGGGTGAGAGAATACGGCGAAGAGAGGTGAGAAGGAGCAAAAGTGTCCCAGCGAGAGATTCGAAAGAGAGTAAGAGGGAAGGAAGCTTCGAGATATACGAAGGGAAAAGAGAGTGCGAGAGCACGGTAAAGCGGACTCGTTCGAGGCAGAGAATCGCGATGTGCAAGCTAAGGGAATGGTGAACGCGAACGAGCGTGTTTTTCCACCACCAGTTGCTCGCGGCATCCGCAAACTCTCCCTCTCTGGCCCCTACCCTCGAATATCCCAACCCCCGTGCTACAACCTCTTCCTACACTCGGTCCCGCGTGCCTTCGACGCCGCACCATCGAGCCCATCCAGTCGACCTCCTCCTACACCATTTCCTCGTACCTCCGATGCCCTCTATCCGTAGATACAGTCTATCCCGCGTTTCTGCCAAGGGAACCAACCCCCTCCCGCCCTCCCGCGGAATATCAAAGCCCCAAACTTCTCTTTTTGCTCTCTTTCACCTTCAACCGCTTCCCTCGTACTGTCTCCACGTACCGCAGGCGAAATTCCACCTATTTTCCTCAAACCTTGCTTGTCTTTGCCTCCCTTACTTCGTTTTGTACCAACATCTCTTTCACTTTGTTCATATTCTCCGTTTTCTCTATTTCTCTCACTTCCGTCGACTCGATTCGTCGCTCTTGCTTCACCTTCCAGAGCCCCGCCAACAGACCGAACACTGGAAAACCGGGGTCTCGGGTCAGGGGGATGAAACAACGATTTCAAGGTCGCCAGTAATACCAATACCGATGCGACAACGATTGCTGATACTTCGTATTTGTACAAGGGAAAGAGAGAGAGCTCAGTGAGCGTGTAAAATCTGCCCCAGGGACCACGTTTCTCTGGATATTTCAGCAGCGTTTGTTTCCACCCACCTTCGTCCACTAAAACCAGAGTCCCTTCATCGATAAGTCGACAAATAGAGGGTCGAAGTACCTTAGTTTCACTTGTTAAAACACCGTAGATTTTTTTTCCGACCTTATGTCGACGACTGATTCAACGATTTACTCTGATCGATCGATGAATTTTCATCTTATTTACTTCGTTTGCTCAGCTTTTTTAGGATCCTTACATTGACGAAGCTGGTGCGCGTGATTTCTTCAATTGTTCGATGAACCAAAATATTTCTAATATTTCTAATGTAAAAGATGACTTGCGAAACTTGTTGGCTAATTATCATGCAAAATTTGGTACTTCCACTCTCAACACCCCAAAGAATGATCAGAGAAAATGAAAGAATAATTATTTTTCACCTCTACGGAAAATCCGGTCTTCAAAGTGTATTATGATAAATTTATGTTTGCGCGATGATGCAAAAGTGCTTCTTGCGCATAATTCGAAGCCCGAGGGCAACGCAAATTTGCGCGAGATACTCCCGTCTTCTCGCTCCAACCCTTCTCTTTCCCTGAAATTTTCGCCGCACGCGCTAATATTACCATGCGCATTAATTTCTGTTTACCCGGTGGCAGGAATGCATATTATCCATATAATAATGAGCGTCAAAACATTACTATGCCGTTGATAAACCGTGCGATAATATAACAGAATCGTGGAAAAGAGTCTTTATTGATGGTAATTTGATTTTTTTTTTTTAAATACGCCCTACGCCATAATCAGTTGCATGCTCCCGAAAGGTGCGATGGGATTGGCGATAAGGACTAGGGGGATTGCGAGAGTACGCGGATGGACACAGTGCGGTGTACAATCGGTATAATGAGTAGCGGAGACCCAAAGGGAGGAAGCGAGAGGTCTCGGAGGTTCCTCCGAGGAGGAAGATGGGGAGAGTGAGAGAGAGAAGGCTCAAGCCGAGTGTCCAGGCTGGAGGGTCGTTTATTGATCTCTCAAGTCCAAACCTCGCCTCTCTCTTGTCGTGTCCAGGGGACCCAACTTCATCCTTCCACCTTCCTACGCCCACCACCTCCTCATCATCGTTCTCCTCCTTTAACTCCCTCTCGAATTGCTCCACCGACGAGTTCCTTCTCCTCATGACTGGCCACAATCACCCCACTGGTCGCACACGACCGAGAAACCGGACACGACCCAGCGGGGAGGTAAAGAGAGAGAGAGAGAGAGCGAGCCATCTTCCTCTCTTCCACCATCTCCTTCTCTGTTCGGGAGAACGCTTCCTCTTCACTTCCTAGTTTCCCTCATGCTACGGTGTATCCTCATCTTCCCTCACTCTCCCTGTGTCCTTCTCGCATTTCGGCTTTCCTCGATCATTCTCCCTCTCTCTCTCTCTCTCTCTCTCTCTCTCTGGCTATGTCCCTCTTGTTCGCTTTTGCTTATGCAGAGTTCGTGTCCCTCGATTTCTCTCTCACAGACTCCTGCGCTTGTTCTCACGATCTATGTGTCTGTGTGTGTTCTCGTCTATTGAGTTTCTTGCGGGAATACCCTTGAGAAAATAGGTTTCCTATAGCGACTCAAAACTCGTGGAGCCTTCTCTCCCTCGTTCTCTCTCTCTCTTACTCTTTCTCTCTCGACATACCCGCAGGCGCAGCTATGAGCGAAAGCACCTCGATAAAATCTATATATATGTGCGCAGCGGCTGCGTGCTTTGTCGCCCGTACAACGAATTGAGTCATAATTAATCGATTACCCGGGGTAAGGCGGGGGATGGGAATCTCGCCGCGACGACTAAGATACGAATCGTTCGATACAAACGTGCCTTGATGGACAATGAGTGATTCATGTGTCAATGATGAGTTTGTACATTTTCAGAGATAGGGGCATGACCTATTTCTCATTTTTTTTTTTCGTACGCTCGTTTTTCGAAACCATCAAATCACGCCTGTACAATGATGATTATAATCGATCCTCATTAATTCCTATAAACGAATATCGATTATAATAAAGAAAAAGCACGTGTAATTGCGTTATTGTGTAAGTTTGAAAGCAATTTTGGGGGTGTGGACCGCGGGCAAAATTAGGCAAAATAATTTCAACATTGAGTAATGAAAAAATCAAATCGAAAAGCTGATCGTCGACCGTGATTGTTATAAAAAAATAAAATTTCCGCTGCTGATAATTAAGCGATTGCCTGACCCGGAAAGAAATAGGCAAAATTGTTTCGACATTAAAATAATTCGATTTTAAATATCGAGATCTTTTTTTTTTACGGTTTTATTATATTTGAAAATATACCCATTATTGCTGACAGAACAATGAAATTAACCAAAAGCGAACGAACCGTTAAATATGAGCTATTGCGTGTATTTGAAAGCAATTTTGAGGGTGTGGACCGAGGGCGGAATTAGGCAAAGTAATTCATAAGCCAAAAATCCATTTTTGAACCCTGTTTTCTGGTAAGAACATTATTACCGAGTTCAATTGTTAATCAATTGATTAAAAATGTGTGCAATCTTGGAATATTTCTTTCTGTGCGGGAAAATCATTTTTCTTTCATCTAATTTTTAGACGCCAAGACCAGAAATTTCCTTTGAATAGAAATAAGCCTCAGTCAAGAAACTTTGTCGCGAGATCGTGAAGATAATGATTATTTTTTAAATTGTCTTGTACTGGAATAAAATACGAGTGGAGCTTTACAGATCGAAGCGACGCAATTTTTCATCGCCCTCGAACTTTCGTAGCGTCTCCTTGCGGCTCTTCGTTCGAAACCCACAAGGGTTGAAAAACTGTATGTGTAAGAATAAGAGAGAGAGAGTGAGAGAGAGAAAGGGAGACAACGAGAATGAGAAAGCGGTTTTCCTAATAATAGCTATCGGTTCATACATTTTCATGACATTACAAAATCGGAACAAATAGAGTGTACACGCGGCAATTACAAATGCATTATGCAACATAAATATTGATGCTTCCTGTAAAAACCGTGAGGTCTCTCGTAAATATATATATATTGAGATATATATATGTATATATATATATATATATATAAAAATATGTATATAGATGCGTTGAAATCGCGAAAACCCGCGCGAGTAAAATGCAAAACGATCTCGCGGGATCGCGAAATACGATGCGAGAGAAAAAGCGACGAAGAAAAGCTCGGGGACGGGGGCTGCGGGATTTGTTACGCTCTGCGACGACAGAAACAACGCGCATCAGCGATATATCTATATATCTATATACAGATCGGGCGTACAATCTCCTCTAATATATGCTATTTTCACAGACATGAGAAGGCTGGCGAATTTTTCATACAACTTTTTTTTTATTTCCCCTCGACGATGTATAAAACAAATATTGCAACGGTTGAGTGATGAAATCGTTGAATTTTTAACTGGCTCATCGATGAAACAGCGAGAGCGATATAGCGTCTATCGCGATGCTTCAATTTTATTTTCACGAATAAAATAAACTACCAATTACAATCGTATACGAATATCGTATTTATTTGCATTTCGAGAAAATTCATTTAAACCCAATGAAAATTGATGGCATCTGGAAACTGTTTTTTCAAGAGCACGCATAAATATCGCATTGATCGACAAAACCCGATATTTATCTTTAGTAAAAGACTCTGTAAATAAAAAAATTTATTCTATCAATGAAAAGTACGATTATCCTTTTTTAAAATTGAAAATAAGACATTTTATCAATAGGGATAACGGGGGGCGAAATAGACATCACCCTGAAATTTTTTATTTTTTCCAAAATTCAAGAAAACGAGAAAAAACGATTTCCTTAGCTTCTCACATTACCTTCATATTCAAGATACTTGAACCAAGCGGCGTACCATATTTTTGCAATCAATGCGATGCGTTTTTCGTTGCATTGCGTTGAGAATGGCAATTTTTTATTTATTTTCCAACCATTTGGATTAAATTGTCATGAAACTCTCACATCTGGATCTCATTTTGTGTGATTAACGCTAATTATAATGATAATTTTCTAATTAAAATTTTTTTTTGATAATTTTTTATGTCGTCCATTTTTCCTCCATTGTCTATTTTGCTCCTACCAGCACTATTTTTTTACGAAAAAAATGTGTCTCTGCAATGGAGATGAATTATTGCCACATTATTTTTCCGTTCGATTGCAGTGACTCGCTCGCTGTGGCGACGTTATTATAAATGCGCGTATATATACAACATAGAGAATCATCGTATAGATGCGCTGTTGTCCGAGTCGAGGGACGATAGCGAGGAGGCCAATAAAACTGAACCTCCTAATTAAGAAGCGTGAAGGATGAATCTATTATACGCGCGGTGGGGCGCGAGGGAAGGGGGGAGGAAGGGGAGGGAGACCTTACGAACGCAAATAACGCGGCGTCAGTTAATGTCGCCAGTTGCTGGTACAAACATAGCGACGAACATGGCCGAGCATACGTGTTCATTAGGCGTATTTGCTGTTTAGCATTTCAAATTTGGAAGCGCCAACGATGAACGAGAGAGGTCCTCCCTCCCTCTCTCCGTGTCGCGAGAAGATTTACCACATTCATACACGTATTGCATACGATACACACACACAAACACACGCACGCATACGTTCATACAGATTCATATATAGATACGTGATACAAGTAGGCGAGAGACACATATAGCGTGTTTAACGAAAGAACAGAGGTGAGAGACCCTTTTGGCAATCAAATATTTTAATTTAATCGCCCTGCTAATGATCCGCCTTACATTCGGTATACGCGATTGTTTCGACTCTCTTTTTTTTACTTTTCACCTTTCTTCGAGCCTCTATATACCACTTAATTCCGAAGCAGCGTAGAGAAGCGCCTAGAGAACTGTTTTGACAGTCTTTAAATTTTTTTTCCCTCTTCATGTCACTCGAAATATCTCTGATCACGGATAATGTTTCGATCAAAAATTCGCGACTTGTCTTTAAAAAAAAAAAAAGTGTGTAAATGAGATGATTAAATAAATGAAGCCAAAAAAGGAGCGGTCCATTTTTGGCACTGTTTCTCGAGGATGGCTGGCAAAGGGCAGAGGGAAGAGTCGGTTACATCATTGTGGAACTCTGCGTATACGAGTTTGTATGGTAATGTCCCGACATTAATTAAATGTTACGCGTATGTTCAGTTGCCACTGTAATACGAAGAAGCGCTATTATACATGGGTCATTCCATGTCGAATCGACCAAGAGTTGGAATCGACCCTTTCAATTTCGATGAAATTTGGTCAGAAGTTTTCGTTTTTAACAAAACAAAGTTCTACCAATGGAAAAAAATTAAAAAAAAATTTTTCGAAAGTTATCGTAAATTCAATATTTCACAGTTTTTCAAATCTTTCAAGTTTATTTTTTAAATATCTCGGAAACTATTACAGTTACGAAAAATCGTTCTGAATTCGTCTTATACTTGGGGCTATGAAAAAAAAATGTTCCGAAAAAAAGATCTGAAAAATGATGAATTTGGAGAATTTTTAATTTTCAAAAATCATGAAAATCCAAGTTGGACATTAAATTTTTGGTTCAATTTTTTAAATACAATACCTTGTACTGATCTTAAAAGATACTGACATTTTCAGGAAGGTATTTTTTGTTCTTTCGAAATATGTGTTTTTGAATTTTTTTAAATCGTGTAATTCCACGATCAACATTTAATTTTTGGTAAAATTTTTTAAATATAATACCTACAATAGAATGGAATTTAATACTGACAAAAATTTAAAAATGTATATTTTTGAAACAAAAAAACACCATCTTGGAAATTTCAGGATCTTCTAAGATTGGTAAAAAAAAAATTTTTGTAAATCAAAATTCAAAAATTTCAATTTTTGAAAGAATGAAAAACACCTTTCGAAATATTTACGATCTTTCAAGATCTTTCAAATTCAATGTCCAACTCGGATGATTTTCACGATTTTTGAAAATTCAAAATTCTCCAAATACATCATTTTTCAATTTTTTTTTCGGAATTTTTTTTCCATAGCCCAAAGTATACTCTTTAAGGCGAATTCCGAACGATTTTTCGTAACTATAATAGTTTCCGAGCCATTAAAAAAACAAACTTGAAAAATTTTAAAAGTTGTGAAATTTGGAGTTTTGGATAACTTTCGAAAAAAAAATTTTAATTATTTTCCTTTGGTAGAACTTCGTTTTGTTACAATCAAAAACTTCTGACCATATTTAATCGAAATTTAAAATGGTCGATTCCAACTCATGGTCGATTTGACATGAAATGACCCATATACATAAGTAAAACTATACGATGTACCCACTTTCTCATCTCCCCGGACAATAAAATACGGTCTTGACCATCATAATACGAGGGATCGTCGAGAGCCCTATTTCGCAGGAATAGAACAGCTCAAGATTTTGATATAAATATTCCCACAACCGAAAGAATCATGACGGGTGGGAATAAATGAAAATCGACCATTTAAAAAATGAATCATTTTCATAATGGTTGATTTTCATGCAATCCGTCCGTCTGGTGAGAGTAATTACGTATTGCAAAGGTGGTGGAAATTCATCGCAAAACGAATTCCCCCGCCTCATTCTCAGTGATGAGTCCGTTGTCGAGATTCTCGTTCAGGAATAGCGAGAGACACGTTAAGAGGATAAAGAGAAGATGGAGAATGTGTGTGTGTTCGCCCTTTTCAATTTGTGTCCGGTTTAACGTGGCTCGGGCATGGAGGCATTTATTTTTTGTTCCGCAATTTAATTTGGAACAGGTCCAGTTGCACCTTCATCCGCGGAGTCAGGAAATGCGGAGGATCGGGGTGGAAGCCCCGAAAGATCACACGAAAAATTCTACGTGCTTGTACGATGAAATTCACGATGAGACTGAGAAACTGACTTGCGGTTTTCGATGTAGTACAGAGGGGGGGGGGGGGCGAGAGGGTGAGAGAAGGAGGCGGAATGACAAAGAGAGCAGAAGCTGCGGCAAAAGCTCTCCGTGGAATATATGCACACGAGGCATCGAAGAGGGAGAGGGAGAGAGACTTTCAGTGAGAGGATATAGACGAGGACGAATTAGGAATTTTACTAACTCGGATAGTCGCATTTAATTTTAAGCCCGAAACCTTACGAGTCATTACTGTCTCCATTTCGCGGTGCGTGTATTAAATTACAGTGTGTCCTCGTCTCTGAGAGCTCTCGACATACTCGAATACACCACGTACACGTATATCTTGCACATAATGTCCATACGAAGCATTCCTGGGCAAATCGGTCAATCTACGACTCCAATTTACATCCCTCAATTTTGCATTTTCTGATTTTTCTCACGATTGCACTGACGTCCCTGAAGAGCACTCTGAATTTTTTTTTCAATTTTTCTGACAAGTCAAAATCATACAAAATTATTTTTTTCCAATCAAAATATTAAAATTAAAATTTTTATTAAATTTTTTTCTGTCCGTTTTTTAAGTAGCCGATGTATCATTATGTCATCTGAGTCCCTGAAATGCTTTTTTTTTTAATTTTCAAATTGGGGCAAACATTTTTGAATCAAAGACAAATTTTTACCATCAGGCTCATCGAAAAAATCGAAATAAAATCAGCGTGCTTTTGGGAGATAATCGAAGCTGGTAAAAGTTGAAAATTGACCAATTTGACGAGGAATGCGTCGTAATTGCGCGCATACGTTGAATAAAATGTACACGGAGACGAATATCGCGAACATAGTTGCGGAGGGTCGCGCATTGCTGGAGATACGTATATGTATATATGTATTCGAAGAGGATTATCCGGGAATTGCAGGCCTCCCTCTTCCACGATGGATGTTGCGACGCTCTCTTTTGCTCTTTTCATTCGGGCCATTCCGTCTCATTCGCACCGAGATAGAACCAAATCAGAGTAATGTCGGCTGCACCGAACGTAAAACCACGAGTGGAGAACAAAAAAATAAACGAGAGGAAACTTTTTTGTCGCATAATTGAGGAGGTTTCGGCTCTTTGATTAAAATTTAATTCATCACACTGAGGTTCAATTTATCAAAATTCGCACGAGACTGAATGACAAATTGACGATTAAAATTTACCCTCTTGATTAAATGATAACGGCGAGGCTGAGGAATTTGCGACGGTGGCGATGGGACTCGAGATTATCGAAGATTGGCGCCGGTAGATCGACGCGGTATTTGATCGAAATCACGAGGATTGATGCGGAAGCCTCGTGGATTTTTTGTTTTGCTGCGAGAATCGCAAGGGCTTTCGTGCTCGCTCTAATTAGGTTCTTCAATCGGCAGTTATTGTTTCGCGGAGCCTTAATTTGGCTGCAGCTGCTTCTGTCGAGTGCGCTGGAGCGCGCTAATTAAAACATATAATTGTGGTCATTAACGCGAAATCGCGACGTCGAGGAGTGTGCTGTATCATACATTATTATAAATTATATACATGCATGCGAAGCAAAGTCGTGCAATATGGACTGGGCTGTCAAGATAAACTGAAAAAAATTATTGTAATACGTTACGAGAGTTTACAAGTAATCATCAACACTAAAACTGCCGAGAGGGGTCAAATGACACTTCAGAATTACTTTTTTTGTAAATTTTTCTAAAGCGGCAAAGCAAAATTACCGTTTTATTTTACCACTTACATAAAAATATAGATTTAAATTGATCTTAAACTTTGCCTCATCTTCGGACTACTTTTTTTCTACAAGAATTACATAAAAAAAGATGACATAAAAAATATCGGTACGTTTAGTGCAGTCGACATGTAATAATTCTTCTCCTCGATATTTGCAGCTGAGGTTGAAGTGAAACGTCCAACGAATTTCCAAAAGACGAGAGGGACAAGAAATCGAACAAATTATTTCGAAACACACCAAGTAAGGAAATCTCGAAGGAATTGAATTTTGGTTTTTAAACAACTTGGAAAAAAAAAAATTTCCTACGCAAACGCTGTGACTAAACTTAGAGAATGCCGTTTGGTTTATCTCGATAACTTTATTTGTTTAGAAATGAGAGCAATGTGAAAATCGCCGAAAAAAATGGCAAGCGGGTTATGTCTTGAAAAATTTGTAAAAATCGATGGTTCAACTTTAAAAATCTGCCAAAAATTGAAAAATGGTCTGAATCGGATGAACCAAGAGAGGTTTTGAACCATCAACGGTCCCGAAGAGAATGAGCTCAAGCTGGAGTCAGAATTTTATCCAGGAAATAAATTACACTCAGTTTAGTGAACCAATACAAATTTTGGCCAAAAAACAGAGAAAAAAAATTGTCTATATTTATTTTTTTGGGCCTTATATCGATGTATTTCCCTGAACATGAATCTACCAATGGTTTTATTAGAAACTCAAAATTTTTATGAATTTTCGACAAAAACATTTTTGCTCCGGTTTTGCCCCATTTTCAAAAAACTAAATATACTTGTCACGAATTATGGGATGATTAGAGTTGAATACAATTCCCTTTATTTATTTTGCGCGACAATATCTTAAATAAAGATAAATAAAATGCCTTTAAAATAAAATGCTTAATGCCAATTAGCATTTCTGGCGTCTCGATCGGAAATTAAGCACATCGTTAAATTCACGATGCAAAAAGCGATGCGCTCTTTTGCTAAATGGTCGATATACGCTATAAAACATATCACGTGTGTGTTTGAGATATCGATTGAAACAAGGCTATTGAGTGACGAGTGAAAGAGAAGAGCGAAGAGAGTGTGAATCGCGAATCAATATTCTCATCTCTCTCCCTCCGATCTGCGTCTTGCAGCTGAGGAGAGAATCCTCGATTAATGAAGTCACGCGCCCAAGAATGTGCGCGCAATTTTATATATATATATATATATGCATGTAGTCTGTATATTTGCATACTCGCGATCAGGAGAAGGGAGAATTTAGATCTGCGATCGTTTCCTCTCAGTTCTCCCTTTCTTTCTCCCTGTCTGCGTCTCCGTCTCGTAACTTGCTTTAATGAAGTGATAAAATCCACCTTAGGGTAATATATGTATACACACACACACACACACTTAACGCTCATTTTTTATGATCCGCTCTCGAGGACCTTTCCGCGTTTTACGAGTCTCTTCCTCCCTTCCCGCTCTTACTTTGCAGCAGGAAGTTTTTTTTTTTATTCATTTTCTTTGACGATACACGAAACTACGAGCAATATTGTGTGAGAGCGGAAATGCTCGCTCGCGAAAGTGTATATAAAATAAGCTTCTGGAGCGTTCTGTAAACTCCAGACCGTCGGATGATGAGAGATCGTTAACCTCTCCTCAGAAAAATGAAACGACGAATTCCAAGATTCTGAAAATTTGTCAGAGAGTAAATAAGTTGTAGGTATGCGTAAGATCTGATGGATTTTAATTCGGGTTAGTCGATTAGGAATCCAGAGGACAATTGATGAGAATCTGATGAGAACGTCATCGTTCGATGGCTTAGGATGGAAAGAAAGAGGTGGAGAGACACCCAGACAGATTGCGAGAGGGACGAAGGGAGAGTGGAAGAGAGAGGGACAGTGTGGCGCTGGATTTTCGGTGGTGTGAGTACGAGATACACAAGATACTTGTGCCCAGAGTGAATATAATCGGAATCTTTGGTCGATCCGCGTGTCCAATGGGATTCACTGGAACGACGGGGAGCGCTTGGCACGAGAGAGAGAGAGAGAGGGGGGGAGGGAGAAATCGAGCTCGAAGCTTCTAATCATCGGGCAGTTCCCGATACTGCGGATCGGCATCTAAATTCCTGTCCCTCTCGTGGTATTCAGCACTCTCGCTGTCTCCCTCTCTCCCCAGAGATTCACGATTCCACACATGCACACCTTTCGAATTGCGCCCTCCATGTGTGTACTCCAGCGACATAACGCACAACGTTCCTCATTCTCCTTCTCTGTTCTCGCCCTTGTAAAATCTGCACCCTTTTAAAATTACCGCAGAATAAATACCCTCAAGAGAGAAGGAATCAGTGCTTTGTCAAAAAAAAAATACGTTCATGTGTGATTTTTGAAAAAAAAAATATATATATCGGTTTAAAGTATATCGGTTTAGGGTAATCATTGTAATTATTTTGACTCAAGTGCTCTTACTTTGTTCAATGAATATCTACTTTGTTTACTTTCGTTTAAAAAGCTCCAAAGTATCGTTTAATTCGTGGGATTCCAATCCTTTTTCCATTTTTTAATAGACTTTTAAAATAGGATCATCGTTTTTCGTATATACATGGAAGACAAAAAATTCAGTATTCATGGGGAACACAGTGAGAATTACTGAAGTGTCCAGGCTTGAAATTCATGGCGTACTCCAGTAATTTTTACTGGCAATTCCGCATGGAACATCACTGGATTTACAGCTCGGGAAGCCGCAGTACTGGTCTAATACGTGAAAAATTACTGTACCATAGGGTTACCAATGCTTCAGAGGGTCGAAAATAATAGAATAGTGACTTACTTTCACAGAAATAGTGACATAACAGGGACTTTTTCGTTTAAATAGTGACATTTTCAAAATTTCAGCTGTTCCATACATTTTGGATCGAGTAGGAATCACATTTAGTATGAAACAGCTGATTTTTTTTTCATCATTTCAAAGGAGTTCCCACAGAAAAAGTTGTTTGTATCGATGGGTGGAACCACCTCTTGAAAAAAGGCGTTTTAAAAAAGAACACGGTGTATTGAAATATATTTTTGCCTAGTTTTCCCTTGCTTTTTTTCATGAATACATTTTTTACGACAAAAACTTCGCGTGATCTGCAATCAGCGGTGAATTTCCTATCGAAATAACGTTTGATGACGATGAAAATAAAAATATTTTTTTTTGCTCAATTTTAGCCCCATTTTCAAAAACCTCAAAATCGCGAAATTTCAAGTGCTCATAACTTCACTTCGGTTCAACCTATTCCAAAATTTATTTTTCGTACTAAAAGGCTATCACTAAACTTGGAGAATAGCGTTTGGTTCATTTCGATAACTTAATTTTTGTAGAAATGAGAGCATTTTGAAAATCACCGAAAAAAATGGAAAGGGGTATGCCTTAAAAAATTGGCAAAAATCGATGGTCGAACTTTAAAAATCTGCCAAAAATCGAAAAATTATTCGAATTATATGAACAAAGCGGCATTTTGAAGCTTGAAAGATCCCGAAGAGGATGAGCGGATGTAGAACCCAAAATGCTATGTAGAAAATAAATTACAGTCATTTTAGTGAACCGATCCAATCTTGACCAAATGCGAATTTTTTTTTTTTTTTCGGGCCCAACACCGATGTATTTTTGTCCCCCCGAACACGAATCTACCAATAGTTTTCTCAAAAAATCAAAATTTCCATGAATTTTCATCAAAAACATTTTTCTTCAATTTTAGCCCCATTCTCAGAAACCTCGAAATCGCGAAATTTCAAGTGCTCATAACTTCACGTCGGTTCAACCTATTCCAAAATTTCTTTTTCATACTAAAAGGCTGTCACTAAACTTGGAGAATAGCGTTTGGTTCATTTCGATAACTTAATTTTTGTAGAAATGAGAGCATTTTGAAAATCACCGAAAAAAATGGAAAGGGGTATGCCTTAAAAAATTGGCAAAAATCGATGGTCGAACTTTAAAAATCTGCCAAAAATCGAAAAATTATTCGAATTATATGAACAAAGCGGCATTTTGAAGCTTGAAAGATCCCGAAGAGGATGAGCGGATGTAGAACCCAAAATGCTATGTAGAAAATAAATTACAGTCATTTTAGTGAACCGATCCAATCTTGACCAAATGCGAATTTTTTTTTTTTTTTTTTTTCGGGCCCAACACCGATGTATTTTTGTCCCCCCGAACACGAATCTACCAATAGTTTTCTTAAAAAATCAAAATTTCCATGAATTTTCATCAAAAACATTTTTCTTCAATTTTAGCCCCATTCTCAGAAACCTCGAAATCGCGAAATTTCAAGTGCTCATAACTTCACGTCGGTTCAACCTATTCAAAAATTTCTTTTTCATACTAAAAGGCTGTCACTAAACTTGGAGAATAGCGTTTGGTTCATTTTGATAACTTAATTTTTGTAGAAATGAGAGCTTTTTGAAAATCACCGAAAAAAATGGAAAGGGGTATGCCTTAAAAAATTGGCAAAAATCGATGGTCGAACTTTAAAAATCTGCCAAAAATCGAAAAATTATTCGAATTATATGAACAAAGCGGCATTTCGAAGCTTCAACGATCCCGATGAGAATGAGTTCAACTCGAAACCAGAATTGCATCTAGAAAAAAAGCTACAGCTATTTTAGTGAACCGATCTAGTTTTGGCCAAAATGCGAAAAAAAAAATTTCAAAGTTTTTCTTTTTAAACCTTATATCGATGTATTTTTTTCCCCTGAACCCGAATTTATCAACAGTTTTCCCAAAAAATCAAATTTTTTAAGAAATTTTATGAAAAACCTTTTTTCGTTCAATTTTCGCTCCATTTTCAAGAACCTGAGAATCGCGAAATTTCAAGTGCTCATAACTTTACTTCAGATTTGCCGATTCTAAAATTTCAGGTAGAACCACCTCTTAAAAAAAGGCATATCAAACAGAACACGGTGTATCGAAAGTGATTCCGCGCGGGACAAATTTATCCCCCACGCGAGTTTATCTTAGTGAGCGAGTCGAGGTACAAATTTGTCCCCTATTTTAACCGACACCTCGATTCTAACCACTTCTGAGCTCTGAAACAGTTACAATGGTGGCCAAATTTCGAAAATAGTGAGATAAGTAACACGATTTTAAAATAGTGAAAAATAGTTACGATAGTGACTCACTGGCAACACTGCTGTACCAATCCGTGAATGATCACTGGACATTTTTTTCCATGTCCATTTTCGCAATTTGAATTTTCCAAAATTTTTCAAAATTAAATATCAAATGCAAACAGCCAATGACCGTGCATTATGATTACACGATACGGAGAAACACAGCCGAGTCTATAATCCGATGGTTGCTTACGGGCTGGCGTATTATATGGTCTATAGAAATTTTGCGGTTCCCGGGTGTGTGGCGTGCTCGCATGTCCAGCAAGCGTTATGAACGCTCGGTTACCATGCATATACACAGAGCCAAGATCTCGACATAATGCCGACGCTCTATGCCGCTACGGTTTCAACACAAATGCATTTATATCCGTATACATACATACATACATACATACATACATACATACATGGGCATTCAACGATAACGGTCAAAAGGGCGTGATCCAAACGAATTTGCCGTTTCGAGGCGTTGAAATGAAACTGAGTTACGTCCTTTTGTCAGACAAACATTCGTACGAGAATATGAAAAGCTCAGAGTCAACAGGGCGTATCAATGAGACGCTTTACCGGAACAAGAATGTTGGACATGCCATTATCTATGTTTCACGGTCGGTATGTGAGCGTGGAGTTTATTGTGTCGGAGAAACTGAACGTTTGCAACTTCCCATGTGACTTCCTGTCACATGGACCAACCGGAGATCCTCACTGGAATATACCGAGTCAGTGTGCGTCGGTTGGACGCTACAAGGGCACGACGAAGCCAAGTTGTTGGCGACACAATGATGCTATAATGACTAATGATCATATCATTTAATTAACATCGCACCTAACTGGCCCTAGTCCTCGGTCACTGGCTCGTGCTTCAACGCTCGTTCGTTTCCTCGCAGTTCTTGTAAACACGGGCGTACGTCCATGGCGATTAAGAGGACAGGACGCATTGCGTTACGTCGTTCTGTTGGTCAACGGTCAATTTTCGATTGTCCGAGAACGCGTCGGTTAAGCCTCTCAGACGCTCATCGTCGACCATTCTCTCGCAGCGCCACGCTTATTACTGGCCGTATTATCTATCGGCAAAGCGCCCTCTCTCTCTCTCTCGAAAATTCAAATTGTCTCCCTCTCTCGTTACGTGTTCCCTTGTGTTTGGCTCCGCTTCGTGCGTGGATAATGCTCTGTATTATTGTAAAGCTATCGCGTTAAATCGCCACACAGCCAGAACCGTGTCCAAGCCTGACACGTTTTCATATGGCCCGTTCTGGCTCTTGTCCGCAATGCCTATTTCTCATACGATCATCGAACGTTCAATGAAATTTTGATTTCGTCTTTGACTGGATCTCAAAAAACCAGTTTCACTCGTAATTGACGACAATGCCGAGAAATTTCGATCGATTCGATTTTCAGCGTTTTTGGCTCTGTCTCAAAAAAACCCTGCACTGAAAAGAAAATGTACCAGGATTTGTTAACTGATAACGAATGTAAAGTTGAATATCGCGAAATCAATTAATTTTAAATACTCGATAAATTGAATAAATATTTTTTAACAGTTAATAAATTATTTTTAAACAAATAAAATATTTCTTAACGACTAACAAATTTTGTAAAAATCATCATTCTCGCCTAATTGCCATTGCCTCGAGGAAATTTAATTTTTCCGATTGGATATTCCTCATCAGGGAGCAATTTTACACTGACCTACCTAATTTTTATTGCCACACTTACTTTTTGTTTAAACACCTAAATGGAGGTCAGGAAATAGGCATTTTTCATGATGAAACAAGGTCCGATTTTAACCCTCGAAATTTCTCATATTTTTTTTTCCAAAACGCTGTCATTTCAACGGAAAAATACCGTTGGATATTTCAATTTATTAAAAAAAATCATTGGCGATATGATTTTTTAAACATTGTCGTGAAAAATGCCTGCACATCTCCATATTTCGCGTGAAATTGTTATTAAATTTTTTTTTGTTCAGGTGGGACAAATTATCATCATTTAGTTAAGAGTTCAAAGAAGGCTCATGAGTTTTTTCAGATTTTTTCAAAAGATTAAAAATTGTAAAATAAGCGAAAAACAAGAACGACCTGTATCGTTGGCTCTGTCGGTTGCTAAAAACATCGTTAGCTGACGAGGGTAATAATTAACAATTAATAATTATCAATTTTAATTATTTTTGTAATTTATACCGTGATTCAGCGTTTTTAGCAAACCGTTAACGTAATTTTTATTCCAGACTTTGTATTTTCAAAATTTTGCCGGGTTTTTGTAAATTCCTCATGAAAAGCCAGGCTCGTCCAATTTGAATGGATTTTGTGGGATTTCGCGTAGGCAAAGAGCACTTGGATTATTAAATTTGCAACGTATAATTATAATCTCTCTCGGATTTGATGATCGTTCCGGATCATATTTCCCGAGAACCATCAAGTGCGAAGAACGTTGTACATTTATTTCGGTCTTGAGAGCTGCGCGATCACGTATCGAGCTTGTATATCGTAGACGAGAAAGAGAGACGGAAGGGAGGGAGCCCTGCATACGCTGGAGCAATTCGATTATAATTCGATTCCGTTGATCCAAATAATGAAACGTCCGGGTCGGCTCACTCCGCGGGGCTCAAGCATCGATTCGACACGATTGCCTTTAACGAACAGCCAGACTACAGATATATTTGTACATACATGTAAGTGTGTGTGTGTGTATATACGAAACCCCCTCGTATCTAAGCGAAACAGCTCCTTTAATTTATTTATAATTAAAATCGTGCGGGAGGGAGGAACGTCGATTGGTGCGGTAGGCGCTCGCGTGATATGGCATTGAAAGGAACGACCGAGCAATCGCTGCCTGTGTGCCTCCTTTTTGTCATTAATAAAACTATCGCAAATGCCCGTACGTTTTTGCCTTGACACCGAGAGCCATTATATTTTTCTTTCATTTTTTCTCTTTATCAAACATCTCATTATAACGCGAAACTGACAGTCATGGTGTTACACAGATGCAATCATAAACAATATACGCGCATTCAAGTTGGTTCGTGTGAGCGTATATACTCGATAATTAATCATCCGGAAAGTCGAGAGAAAAGAAACAATCAATAATTCCCGTGAAACAAACGATCGCGTAATTATCGTAAACGTAAACATCATCGATTAACTTCCGCGAGGTTTCGAAACTTCGATTGGATAAATTTTTTCTTTCCACTCCGCACAAAAGCATGCAAAATTACGTTGGAAAAAGTGGGGAACGATCGATCAAGTGATTTTGCATAAATCACAAGGTTCCCCATCGATGTAACTTCTGAAATGTCAAAAGCGAAATGAATATGGGAATATTTTCGTTGAATGTGAGCGGACGTTGAGAGAGGATGGGCGCGATTTTGCGGATGGCGAACGCGGGAATATTCGGGTTTGGTGGTGTATAAACACCGCCAATGTGTGGTTGTATCTAATAACCAATAACAGGTGCTACCGGTATAGTCAGATATGTCATCGGCATCGATTTTCCATATTTACTTATGATAATCCCGCAATTACGGGATTTATCGACTACAGTTTCGAAGCTTCTGATTTATTTCAACATTAATCACGTAAATGATGTGCCTCCTGGCTCGCTCGCTTCTACCCATCATTCTCCGCCCTCTCGAACCACCCTCTCTTACCCAACTATCATTCAAACTGTCCTCGGTATACATTCGGTAATGGTAACAGCAGGTAGAGAAGTATTTCCCAATCTCAAATCACCCCTGCAGCGTCTCGTTTACGAGCGAACGAGAAACAAGGCTTTCGAATCAAGATCCGTTCGTCAATCGATGTCTCGATGTGCGTTGGTCAATTCGTAGCTTCGCGTCAGTCGCGGAGCAAAGACGAATTCGATCAATCAGCCATCGAATTCATATTTTTTTTTGTTTATTTGAAAAATAAATAATGTATCCTACCTAGATCGACGCCAATTGCAATGGGATCACGAATTCGAACAGCACTCACCTGTAACAGAAATAAAATCATATTTTTAATACACGAACATCTTTCAACAAGTATAACGATCAAGGGAGAGACTAAAACGCTGAAAAAGCTGAGATTTCTGGGGATTTTTTTTTCAAGATTCAATACGAAACTCTTTGAAACTTTTGAAGTACGCGTTGATAGCTTTTGACATGAAATAATTTTTTTTATATATAAAAATATCAGTTGCGCACGCGAATTATGGAATAGCCTGTATTCAGACTGAGCGAGTGAGAGGGAAAATGTGGAAATCGTCCGCAGAGGGTTGAATCATCGGTACGATGTTACATCATCAATCAGCTGGCCAACATCAACTCAACACTCGCTGTTGGTCCAGCCACAACCGCCCTTTGCGCGCGGACTGCAGTAATATAGCGAGAATTTTCCTCTCTCTCTCTCTTCCTCATCTACTGTTCGCTGATGATGAAAGAGAGAGAGAGAGAGAGAGAGAGAGAGAGAGAGAGAGAGAGCACCCTCTGACCTCCACTGTACCCCAACTATGCGTAAATTTGATACCACCGCGGTAATGCCACATCACGTCCAGCAGCTGTAATTAATTACCGAATTGTTAACGATGAGAAGGCCCCGGGGTTTCATCGAAACGTAAATTTCCTAAGCCCTATCGATGATTACACAAATTTCATTTCTATGATTTCAACGTTTGTCGGTATTAAACGCGAGTCATGAATCCCATGATGTTCATATTTACCAACGTCGCGTTATCGGGATTTCGTTCGCGCAGCTTTTAGAATCGTACGAACGATTCTTCGTGATAAATTCAGCGTAAAATTTGGAAACCTTCGCTGATCTTTGTCAAAATCCGTGATTTCCCAAATCTTTTTAGTCCGGAGGCAATTGTAAAATGAAAAAGAGTATCGGCAACTCTTTGTATCCTTTGACAACAATTGGCTTCGGCAATCCTCTCCATTGTCCCAGCCGTGTAAGCGATAATCCACCCCCCGGGGTCATCCCCGTAATGCGCGTCCCTCCGCCATCGCGCAATAATGATAATTTATATTTTCGCGAAGCAAAAAAAAACGTTTTTTCGCTCGCCAATTCCCGCGGGCACGAATAATGTTCCTGAAGCTCGCTCATCGTCCTGCGACCCTATTTTGCTCCCTCCCGTCCACCTGCGACCCCCGATGACCACTCCATCGTTTTCTCGCTGTAAAATCCGGCAGCTCCGGTTGGAATAATTTTTTTTCCCCCAACAGCGTGTGTTTAAACGTAAATTCCATCGAGCCATCGGCATATGTACGACATTCGATATATATATATATATATATGGGATTTAGCTCTCCGAATATATAATGGTGAAAAACCCTTTCATTTATATTTATTCAGTGATGCAACACACACAGTGTGTTCTCTGCCAAATACACACTCATATATATATATTTTATAAATATATATAGAAGTCAGGGTGGGTGTGTGCGACTATATATACATTCATAATACATTGTCCTGATCTCGTATTGAATGAAGGAGACGAGCGAGAGGGATGGAGAGGGGTAGGAGAGATCGAGGGGGAAGGCGCGATTGGGGGAAAAAATGGGATCGGGAATACTCGCGTAAATCGGTTCTTTCAGCTCAAAATTACAGTCGCTGCTTCAATGGCAAAGAGGAGAGAGGGAGTTGGGAGCGAGCGCGAGAGGGAGAAACAGACGTACGAAAAATTGGGGGCTGCAGAGCGAGTGTAGACGGAGGAGAGCTTTGAGGTGTATGGGGCTCGCGGGGGTTACGTCGAGTGGATTTCCAAATCGAAGGTGTGGGATTTGGAAAAAAGAACGAGAGAGAGGGAGAAGAGAGTGGGGTAGGGAGGGTGGAAAATAATGTCACCGAGAGCGCTTTTGCAGTCGCATGGAGAATCCGAGGAAGCGAGCGGCGGGGCGAGCGAGATAAAAACGGGTTGGCGTTATAATTTTTTACGATTATCAAAAAAGCTGGAGGAATGAGAATCCATACGTGATCCTCCATCGGGACAATATTGGTGTGTGGACGAACGATTATATTTTAGAATTTGTACTTCATCGACATTGATACGGAAGGCAGATCCGTGATGCATACTGATAAATTCAATGAAGTCGCACTGAAATTTTGCACGATGACCTTTGATTCGTTATAATTACGGAGAGTGGGGGTACAATAATGGACACCATCCAAAATTGTTGAAAAATTGAAAATTTAAGAAATTCGGAGATGAGTGAATTATCTCCGCAATCATCATTGCAATTGGCATTGATATACCTAAATAATCTCATCCACTTCAAACCAGATTTAGATTCGATATTTTCATGACAATTTCCTATGAAGCGTTGCACAAAACTTTAAAAAATCGTTATTCTAATCGTCGAATCGCAAAAATTTGTCAAGCAGCTTGGTTCAAGTATTTTGGATATTAACGAGAAGCGAAGGAAATCGTATTTTTCCTCGTTTACCTAAATTTGCGAGAAAGATAAAATTTTAGGGTTGAGTTCATTTGGCCCTCAGCCTTCCCCTTTGGCATAAAGAAATTCGTTCTTTGGTTCAGCCTATTTGTTACAACCCCTTAGAGGAAACCTTGGAGAAAACTTGACAGAGGTAATTTTAATGCTTCAGGGGTGTATCGGAAAGACGTGCTCGATAATCACGTCGATCGTTGGAGAACGATATGAATCGACGGATACAGAGAACGATTATGAGGATGTGCGATAGACGAGACGCGTGTACGAATATGTAACGGATGAGGAAAACGTACGATAATCGAGAAGCGGGGGTGGAAGTGAGTGACAAAGAGAAAGATGGAAAAAGAACAAATTTCTGAGCGATACATCGAGAGGCAATTGGCGTAGAGGGACATCTACTCTGTAAAACTCCAAATATAAAAGGCTACACATATTAAAAATGTTCCATAAAACCTTTGCCTACTCTCAAACCTACCAATCAACCGGCTCCGAACCTGATCGGTTCATTTTTTTTTCATTTTTATTCCTCCCTGCCACCCCCGCTGCCCCTACCTTTTTCCATTCCCAGCTAGCGCGTTATTGCAGCCACGACCGGTTAGCCCCCCCCCCTCCTCTCGGGTACCTATGCAAAACCTATGCAGAGCAAAACCATTCGATCGCCTTCCCCCTCTCTCGCGCATCTCACTTTTCATCGCGGATACATAGACGATCGCGTTGCCCCAACGATTTTTTCGCTCGCAAAAAACTCCCTCTCCCACACTTTCGGTCTCTCTCATTCCGGCGATGCAATTATAATCCAGCTTTGTGAAAAAAATGCATCGCAAATGTGATTGAGCACCGATACGCCGGGATTGGCGATGGTTTGCCCGACTATATATATATATAAATGTACGGTAAAAGGGTGGGTGAGAGAGAGAGTGCAATGGGGAGAGTGGAAAAATTAAAAAAAAAACCAGGAACCATCGAGAGAGCGAGAGGGAGAGAAAAACAGCGAGGGATCGTGCAATCCAGCAGGAATCGCGGGAAGAGGAAGGATGGGAGGGGGAGGCAACACCGAACTGTAGGGATCGCGCGAATTGCCGGAGGGATGGGTTTGAAAAAAAAGGAGGGAGTGAGAGATTGGTCAAAGTCCTCTGTCTCTTTCTCTCTCTCTCAGTGCCGGTGCGCTGATAAAAAATTACACCCGAAAAAAAGTATTACCGTCACCCTGGATGTTTCCTCCCTTCTCCTTCTCCTCCGTTCGCGCGAAACTCACTCGCGCGGGCTCTTTTTCACTCGATCTCCCTTTCTCCCTGCTGTAACATTTTTACGTATACACATTTACAGCGAGGTACCTCTCTCTCTCTCTCTCTCTCTCTCTCTCTCTCTCTCTCTCCGCGCCACTCACCGCCAAACCTCGGGTATACATTATTCTTGTCAGCGAGGGGAAGCACCACGATACACATATATATATTCACATACGGGGGTGGTTTATAGATATGGATGTACAGGAATGATGCATATATATATAATGTGCCTCGTGAGAGGTCCGGGAGTAGGCTTAGTCGCGAATTCACCCCCTCTTCGTCCTCGAAATCATCCCTCTTTCTGAAAATGACTGTGTTTGTGTGCGAAAGGCGAAACGAAAATTGTTACGGAATGAGAATCCCCCCGCCTGGAAGCGGGAGCCGTGTGTCCACACGTACGTGCATCGGATCCAGGTTCAATGGTCGAGAAGAGGGTTGTCCTCAATCGCGAAGGGCTAAATTTTAAACAACGGCGGGGCAGAGAGACGGGTAGTTGGAAAAAAACCGTCGTAATAAGATATACAATTATAAGCGGAGCACGTTCATGATCGTGTCCTCGAGAGTTCGAGGATGCCAACCCTCTCGTCGGGGGTGCAATTCGGTGGAATACCCGGGTATAAGGTTTAAGCGTATATTGGGAAATATTTAATTGCTCGGGTGTCGTGAATTTGTATACATCGCACCGACAGGCAAAGAAAAAGCCATAACCTCCCTTAATTCTCTTTGCCAAATCACGACAGTTGCGCCCTTTTGTTCGCCAATATTCTAGGATAAACCTACCCTTCATCGGCTCTGTTCCGCTCTACGAAATAATTCAATTCTTCGCCAGGAAGGTTGGAACAAAAAAACACGGATTCGCGTGCATATATTCAGCTATAGCTGAACTTTGGTAACCCTTTGTGAAACTTTTTTTTCCTCCTTCCCGTTGTAAATAAAATATTAGTTTGCGAAACTAAACGTATCGACGCTTCGATGTCTGGACGTGTTTGTTCCTTTCTTTCTTGCTTCGTGCATTACTTTGTTACCCATTCAACCCCTTTTATTTCCTACGCTCATGACCTGTCGCGCTGCAATCAAACATTCTGCGAGACGGTATAAGAAAAGTGCGCGACCATTTTTTTGGTCGATTTTACTTCTCGGATTGTCTCGAGTCCGACAATTAAGCTCTCTGGAAGGTTCGACGTGCATGTTTATTGCGTCTCGGACGCGTCCACACAGACGCATAATTATACGACTTTCTATGGCGAGTCCGTGAGCGCGACGTTTTTGCTGTGAACGGGAGAAACTAAATTCACTTTTGCGGATGATTACCCGTGTATTATACTCCGATGATAAAATGTCGACAGCGAAGCGACCGAAGAGACGCGAGAGCTCATGGAGAGAGAGAGAGAGAGAGAGAGAGAGAGAGAGAGAGAGAGGCGTCGCACCAGCAAATAGCATAAAGCATACATATGGGTTTTGTTTTTATACGTCGAGGAAAGATCCACTATTATGTACACTGCTGGCCAAAAGTTTGGAAACACGCCCCCCGATTCCACGCCGCACAAAAATTTTCACTGCTCTTTCAAAAATAAAGATATTTCAATTCACTAAGCGGCGTTTTAATTGGGACATATTAAGCTTTATTTCGCTTTTTCCAAAAAAAATTTGCGATTTTTTTAAACCCAGTACTCTCTTTGGAAGGTGGTCGTTTTTTGGCTTTTTTTTTGTTGGCATTTTAATTTTGGCTCACGATCCATGGAAATTTTTTTTGACTATTTTTTCCATGAAAAACTTGTGGCGAGGAGTATTAGCTTCAATTTCCTTTTCTAAAAAATTACGTACCATTTTTTTTTGCAAAAATATTCAATTTTTCGCAAAAAACGACCATATTTATAAAATGTAGCGTACCTCTAAAACTACTGGGTTATCGTGAAATCACTAAGAGGGTAAAAAGTTGCATACAATCATTCTGGATGTAATGAAATTTTTTCAGATAAAAAAAAAATTTCAAATTTGCGAAAAATTGAATATTTATGCGAAAAAAAATCGTACGAATCTTTTTAAAAAACGAAATTGAAGCTAATACTCCCCGCCACAAGTTTTTCATGGGAAAATATTTTTAAAAAAATTCATGGATCGCACGCTAAAATTACAATTCCAAAAAAAGCCTAAAAAACGACCATCTTTCAAAGGGCGTACCGGATTCGAAAAAAATTGTAAAATTTTTTTGGAAAGAGCCAAATGAAGCAGAATATGTCCTCCTTAAAACGCCGCTTGGCGAATTGAAATATCTTCATTTTTGAAAGAGCAGTGAAACTTTTTGTGTGGCGTGGAATCGGGGCGAGTGTATATATTAGCGCATAATCATACCTCGTCCATCGTTCGCCTCTGCTCGCCAACTTTAATCCGCGGCATTCTACCAAAAAATCGTGGTTCTCGCAATCGACGTCTCGTGATTACGAGAAGAATTATCCAAAGGGTTATTCCTCGTTATTAAACTAATCAATGGTAAATTCAACTCCTTATGAACAAAATTTATTTCTTTGTAAGCGAATTCCAAGCTATTCCACATGGAAATAAATGCAAATATATGAAAAATTTGTTTCCAGTAGAACGTGGATTCAAGATGCATTTTCTACATTTGCATCTTCATTTTCACGGGAAATTCAAGATTTACGCATAAACGAGGAAAATAATTATCGTTGAAAAATTCAAAACAGTCCAGACGTTTTTAATATTGTGCATGCAGTCGGAGCAAAAAAAAAAGGGTCGAAAAAAAGGACTCGAAGGTTTTCATAAAGAACGCATCTGTGGGAAAAACAAACTCGCCGCGTATCTCATATCACACGGAGAAAACTAAAATGTTGTTCGCATACGACGCTCCTCCGCAGACGCTCTGCGCTTCTTTATCTCCCCGCCCCCCCTTTCTCTTTACTAATTAGTAACGGGATCTCTCGTGAATTTTTTTTGTTCTTACCCGACCTCTAATGAGAAAGGAAATGTACCCCTTGGCATCAGCTTCGAGGTGTGCAGAACGGGTTTTTCCACCGCTGTAATTGTTTCTTCCGGGACTTTCCGCGTTCTTTGTAAACGTTCTTTCGGCATATATATAATATATATACATGCGTTATAATAAGTGCCGTGAGGGCGAGTGTGAGAGTGAGATAGAGAGGATGTGGAAAAGAGGAAAATGTTTAATTCGTCCCGCGTACAGAACTGAGCTGATGAAACTTTGAAGAGGTCGAACAGAAGCGGCGAGCTCGTAAAATCGTGAAAAAACAACGACTAATGGCGGATAATATTCATGACCATGGACGGACAATTTCACTGTCGTCCGAAGAACAAAAAAAAAAAACAGAAAAAAAACCAACTATTTCGCAGAACTATGGGCCATCGCACGCGACAAGAGTTTCAATTGCTTCGACTTAAATTCGACCGCGGCCCTTTTCAAGCAACGTGTATATATTTATATATGTATATTCTTGCACGAGCATTACGCGAGACCGAAAAGTTTTTTATTTCAAAATAATTGTCGACAATCGAGAATGTCGAGATATCGGGGAAGTTTGAAATAAAATTGAGATCGAGGAACATTGGGGCAACAATATTGAGCCACGAGAGAGAGAGAGAGAGAGAACCGTAAAATCCCAAAGACCCCTCCCTCCGCGGTCTACGGAGGGGGGGGGGGGGAGGGGGCACTTTGCTCGTCTAATCAACGATCGGCGATTAAAATAAAATTATGTTTACCCCGCGGCTGTGGGAACGGCGAAACGAGATCGGAGAACACTGCTGAATTAATTGATATTATTATTATCATTATTATTATTATTATTTTATATCTCGCTACGCTTGGTAACATCCTCTCGGGCCAATTCTCGCGCAGTAAGAAGTGCATTATAAAGCGGAGCATTGGCGGCGACCCGCTAATTTTGTTCACTCTCGAAAGCCCCTTGTTCTTCTTTTTTTTTCGTTTGTTCCCTTCCAATCGCAAGATTATCACCGCAACTCCCATTGAATATTAATGCGAGATTATCCGGAGATTTTTTTTCACGATAATTGAATTTTTAATTATATCTCACGGAGTTCCTATCGGGGATGCACTTGGCTGATAATTAAAAAAAAATATATATCATTGTTCACGACAAAGTTTGCCAATTCTTTTTGGTCGATTTTTTTATGTCGTGAGAAAATGGTCTCGTAAATGAATTATCGAGTCAGAGAGGAAAAAACTTGTTCAAAAATGATATTTCATAAGGCTGCAGATTTTCCACGCGACGTTTCGAGTTTTCTGATAGATCGAATCGTGTTTTTCGTTTCTTTTTATCGAGGCATTCGACTCGATCGGATTAGGCGCCTATGGGTCGACTCGCTAGCTATAGATCAGCCGTTGAAATAGTCAAGTGTAAGCCCGCGTCTACGAGCAACAGCGCTGACTCTTTTTCTTTTAATTTATATTATCTGCGACTGAATTGCGCGAGCGCGCGCGATAACGCGTCATGCTTTTTATTCGTCTTTGCGTCCTTGTCCATTAAAAGGCTTGTACATTATTGTATACCATAGAGCAATGCGTGCCTTATATTTTCTGTGTGTCATTCGCTCTCTCAGTCTCATTCTCTCTCTTTCTTTCTTACCGACTCTGTCTTCATCAAGCGTATTATACGCTCGGCTCCGAGTTGTCTGTCTCATATAAGCCCCGGGGCTTTTCACGAGGCCATGTTTTGAAATCGTAAACGTTCTAAAATTATTCGAACGTCCTGTTCTTTATAATATCAGTTATACAGCACAAAACGCGAACGTACGAGACATTCAATCGGGCATTATACAGTGATCATTATACTTCACGAACATGCTCATTTAAAATTCATTTCAGTGGAACTTAAAAAAATTCATTCGACGTGGAAGAAAGATGCGCGATAATGAAGTGTATTATTCTAAAATATTCGCAACAATCGCGAGAATTAAAATTACCAAAGCTCTGTTTTTATGAAAAAAATAAAATAAATTTCGAGCTTCCCGTATTCGCGACGCGATGGGATAGTCGTATCTAAAAATTCTAACGAGACAAGATGGAGAGAATAATTTTAGGAAAAACAACGATGGGGCAAAAACTCGCTCGCTATTTTTTTGCTTCCGGATATTTCGAGATTCTGGCGATTATTTGGAACATGGAATCATCGGAGGGACACGTAATTTCACATTGTGTTCTCAAACAACGGAATACTGAGATTGTTCAAGACCAGACTGTACCGCGAAGAGCGTAAAAAAAGAGAGAGAATCGAGGCACGCCGCGAGAAAGAATTCGTATTCTGTTCTCGGCGAGTCTTGCTGAGGCGCTGCGGGTGGTAATTGTAATAATTGTTATTATTCGGTGTATAATTAACGCAAGCTCGAGAAACCCACGGAATAAGAGGGGGGAGGGACGAACGAGAAACGAGACTGAAAAAGGGTCCGGAGAAAGAGAGAGAGAGAGAGAGAGAGAGAGAGAGTGAGATAGATAGAGAGATGCGGTTAGGAGAGATGTGAGCGAGAGTGAGAGAAAAGTAGCTAAAAGCACGATGGTCTCGGACGAAAAGTTTAAAGCATGGAAGCCCCGGGGCCATTTGCATAATTAATTAAAGAAGGAGTCGAGTTTTCAACAGATTTTCACTCCGCGCCTCCCGACCTCAGGATTCTTCTTCGATGGTATACTTCTATTCACGAGAATATCCCGCAACTATATGTGGGTCTTGCAAAATACTCGATAATCAAAAGGGCGCAATTTTCAACTTTTCAACATCTCAAATAAACCGCGGTCGCGCCATTTTTATCTTCAACGCATTGACCTGCATATCACTTTTCTCAAGATAGTGTTTTGGTCCGCGACCGAGAAAAGGGCTCAATTAGCAGAATTTCGCATTTTCGATGGACGCAGTTTGTGCCCTTTTTTCTTGCGCCGGCGTGTATTTCTGCATAAAATTACGGTAGCGCGTGAAACGGACTCCAACTCCCCGTAATAAGTGCCCTCTTCCATTCAATGGTGAGATATATCGAGATCGTCGCATTTTCATTAAGGTCAATTTAACCTCTTATAACATATTTCTCGTTTCTCTGACTTGTGATAAATCGAAGTTAAATGTTCGAAGGTACCAAATATTTCGTGAGGAATAAATGTTTTATGACATGGCCTAAATTTCATAGTCAAATGTAATCATTCAATCTACTTTACTTGGATTCTTAAATATGTAAAATTCAATTGAGATTATTAATTTCAAGTTTGGTTATTTTTTTCTCCATCTGGAGTTGACATAATTTTTTTTGCAACGTGGGATCCAGCAACCTTTGGCCAACGAAATTCTTGACCCTTTAGTTAACCTCAATTTTTAAAGTAAATCGATGAAAAAAAAAATGTTTTTACATTTTTTAGGCGATTGAAAATCAATTACACGTAGAATAAAACCGTGATAATTGCAGAAAAAACAAAATTTAGTCAGCAGGGATGTATTACAGGGTAAATGAGAATTGAATCATCATTTGTCTCATAGTAGAAAAAATAGATGAAAAAATATCAGCTGGCCGAGATTCGTTACAGTGGGATAATTTTTCAATATGAACTGCAAAAATAATGAATTTAAGGTTACGAATTCAAATGAAAAAATATGAATTTGAAAATAATGAAAATACAATGAAATATTATTAAAAGTATCGCAATATTCCCCTCATAGATTTTGTTTTCCTTCCCTGTGTTCTGAATCGCTAAAATTTTCCGTATCAAGTGACGTAGTTTGAAAAGCGGCGTCATCAGGATTCTCGCGGTTATATATCGCATATACCGAAAAAAAAATTTAAAAATGGCGTACATCGTACGGCCCTTCGCGAATGGAACGCACCCTTATTATTTTCGATCGAACTACACGGTAATTCTATATTCTTCACGTCGATTCGGTCCCAACCCCGTGCTGATAGCAGAGTAGGAGAAGGGGGGAGGGCGAGGGATGGATAACAGAGAGGTTGCATGTGAAACGCAAGAGACAGAGAGAAGGGAGTATACTGGATATACGTTGGAGGGTATGTAAAGGGGATGAAGAGTGTCGGACGCGTACATCGAGGAACGAGACGAGTCAGTCGCGCAGGAGGAGACGAGGAGAGGAGGTGGCGTCGAGAGAGGAGACGAGGGGTGAGAGAGGCAAATGTAATTAATTATCCCAGTAATGACTCTGACTGATGAGCGCGGCTGGACAAGTCCAGCGCGAGGTCGAAATAAGCGAGTAAAGTGGCGATGGCTACGAGTTCGCGCGCGTATTACAACGACCGACTGAACAAAAATATATTTTGAAATACAAGGACTGAGAAAAAAAAATTATTCATTCGATAAATTAGGAAAAAAAAAATTTTTTTTCAATAAAATAAAAATAGGATTATCCTGTCAAAACAAAATTGGAAATTTAGCGTGTTTTTTTACAATAAATATTGTTAATATTTAATTTTAGTTCATGTAATTTCTTTTGGAGCATGATTTTTGTTTTTGAAACATTTTGAAATTGACGTTTTATCGTTGTTCGACGAGAGATTTTGTTTCAAATCCTTTCCTTTTCCTCGCCGAATGATAGTGAGACAACTAAGAGAGAGAGAGAGAGAGGGGGAGAGTCCCTGTGCATGACAAGGTAAATTTTTTTTTTCACACCCCACGCCGACTCCCCAAGGCTGTGGACGAGGTGTTTTAATATTTTAATGGGACGATGGAATAGCCGGTTTCGTGACTCGGCGTTTTATAATGATATTTCGCTCCCTTTCTCGCACCTCCTGTGTTGTATGTTTTTTCTCCTCGGCATTTTTGTTCAATGAAACGACACGTTTTACCGTGAGCTCTCATCTCTCATCTCGTTTATACCGCGACTTAAAAATGGAAAAACAGAAAGAGTCTTCAGAAAAAATCTTCAAATTTCTCGACTGCTCCAATTCGATATTGAAATTAATTTTTACGAATCGAGATTAAACTGTAATTTTAACGGAGTCAACTTTTTTCAATCATATTTCAAGGTCCGAAGAAAGATGGTGGGAAATCCGACGATTCCGGATGGAAAGTCCCATACGTGCATGTATTTATGCACATTATTGCCTCGCTCATCCGGCTGAGCTTGTTTCAATCAACCCCTTTCCATCCCTCTTTATAATTTCATCCACCGCGAGCATCATCGCAACCCTCTTCGTCCTTTCCCTCCCTCGAGACCGACACGGCATCATTCCAATCTTCGTGCCCCACGAATATGCCCACATCGCCCACCGTTGAATATAAATTCACGCGCATAGAAGAACTCTAATTCGCGAGCGTGCAACGATAAGTTTTAGTTAACGTTCCGGACTTTCTGAGGATTGCACGCACCGCGATGGCTCACGGTATCGCAAATGGCGCTCAAAAATTAAGTATCTCACCGAGGCAGCAGTGATCTCACTCCAAGCTCATTCAAATCGCCGGCGAAAGTACGTTTCTCGTTCGATTCGAATTATCCATGGGCTGTGTGCATACAAACGGCCGTATACGATCCTCCAATATCATTTTCATTACACGAATTTTGGCAGCCGCATAATCTGTCTCTACGAAACTCGCGATACACAGACACGAGAGATTTAACCAGAAATAAGATACTGCCCGTTCGATTGTGCTATATATTGAAAATTTTTGTTGTTAAATAATAAATGTCCAATAATTTTAAATAATTTTGCCAACTTCAAATACCGAATTTGTTCAACTCTTTTGAATTTATCAGGGTACATGGGTCATTCCATGTCAAATCGACTACTTTTGAACCCGACCCCTTTCGATTTGGCCGATTTTTTTTTCTTTTTCTACCCCATTGAAAACATTCTTCACGAAATATTCAATTTTTTTTATCCAACCAAATTTTTTTTTTTTTCAACTAGCTATAAACTTCTTCAAAAATTGACTGATTGGAACGTTTATTTTTTTAAAATTTTTGTCTTTAAATGTACTTTCCGAAAAAAAAATATAAAAAAAATTTAAGATGAATTTTTTCACTTTTTCGAGAAAAATCATCTTTTTCTCAAAGTTGACCATTTTCATTTTTTTCCACTCAAAAAATACTTTAATCCATTCCGGAAAAAATGCCGTTCAACATGGAGTGATCCGGCATTTCCTTCTTTTTTTTCACTTAAAAATCCTCAAAAATTTCCATAGTATTTTGTGAAATAAGCCCAGCTGGTAAAATATATATTTTTTTCAATCGAAAAAAAAATACAAGGAAATGTCGGCGAAATAGATGATTTTTCTCGAAAAAGTGAAAAATTTCATAGATTTTAACATCTATGATATTTGACATGGAATGCTCCATCTATAAATATTATAATTTACAATTTATTATATAATTTGAATGAATTATTGCAAATTTTTTGAGCATAGAATTTTTTTGTAATTTCCCTCGTCTCGTTAAAACAAAGTGGCTTTGCTTTTTATGTACGATTGAAAAGAAAAAAAGTTTTCACCGTTACTATATTCCAATAATTTTATATAATTTTGCCTATTTGAAATACTGCTTTTGGTAAGTATTTTTGAATTTATCACTGAATATATTAATTATAATTTATGATTGATATTGATTATAATTTATTATATACTTCAAACGAATTATTGCAAATTTTTTAATCAAGTGGATCTCAAAAAATGAATCGCATGAAATTTGTATTATAATTTTCCTCGACTCGTTAAAACGACGTTTTACTTTTTTTATGCATGATTGAGAAGAAAAAAAGTTTTCGCTCGTACATCGAGATTGATGCGTTCGGCAAACAAGACGAATGCAGTCTCAATGTATGACGCGAGTCTCTGTCGATTCTCGGACAAACGAGCGCGACATTGTGACAGACGTTTCGTAATGAAAAGAGACATGGAACTTTGGCACGATTCTCCCAATTAATCGCGTACATGTTACGGCTATCGTGGATTCCCCCGCGCTGCAGAGGATCGCGAGGTAATCCCGGAGACTAATTTACGTCGTCGTCTCTCGTCCGACACTCGACGGTCTTCGTTTCTTTTTGTCCCATTCTCCTCCTCTTTACTCCGTTCTCGCAATTGTCTCTTCGACGTGCTCGGTAAATTCTGTCGTGATTACGGCCGAATTCGGCACGTGAAAAAATCAAACGGGCGAACGCCATGACGAGACAATTATTAAATGGATGAAAACGTGAACCAGAAGCCGCGCTGCCGAATAAGAGATGGATTCTCGTCAAGCGGAGTCGGTTGACGTGCGAGCTAAACTTTTCGAGTCCATCATAAACGGAGACGCGTGACGCCTAGCTTGTCAGATAAAATTGACGTTCGAGCAACGAGGACGAAAAAAAATTATGAAGAATCGAAAATAGAAAAAAAAATGGTCTATCCGCCTCGTTGGCAAAATGATGAGATTCGATTATTTCTCTCGAGCCTCAAATTCACGATTTCATTGTTTCTCTTTGTTTCAATAAAATGCACGTTGATAATAATTTTCTAGGAAAAGAATATTTTTCTTCTTGATTTTCTTTGAATTTCATTTATTTCATTTCGATCCTGCTTCGCTCATAATCCGACAAAATGCTCGAAGTAGAAAAACAAAACGATTTCGGTGAGCGCCATTTTAATCGAAATAGGTTTTTTACCGACTATACTGTACGTCTCTCCCACTTTCAGCCTATACACAGGGGGTCAAAACAGTTACGGGATGGCTGCGAGAGAGGGTCGAAAAAAAAGTTTGTATTTAGAGGGAGAATGGAATGAATTCACCTCCGAGCTTGCTGCTGATTCTGCTGCCACCGCCATCACAACCGACGTTTTTCTCTCTCCCTCCCTCTCTTTCCAGCAGCTCGGAACGATGAAAGACCGATAAGCACAGCTGATTTATACGAGAGAGTGAGAGAGAAGCGGATAACCGGTGGCGATCCAGAGCTCGTACCGAACCCGTTAGTTCGTCCGGTCGTTTATTCGTTCGAACGCTCTTCGATCTCTCCTCCACCTTTCTATCTCTTTCTCACACAAACCCGGAGAGCTTTTGGTTCTCTCGCCTGTTCCATCGCTTTTTATACCAGAATTTCTCTCCATACATACGTCTATATATCCATCGCTCTTTCACCCTGCGTTTGTGTCCGGTGAATTTCCGAGCCTGCGTTTACGGTGATACGCGATGCTTTCTCTCTCTCTCTCTCTCTACGGTCAAAATCTCGTATTGCATGCAATATATGCACATAGTTTATGTGGAGATGAAGAATGGGAGTGGAAGAAACATGCGCGATAGTGGCGATCGAAATGCGATCGAATTGTCGAGGGGAGCAGGTTTTCAATTTCATTCTTTTCACAAACCATAGACAAAAGTTTCCACGAGCTAATTATCTCTCCATCCCATTCATCCTGCGAATAAGAACCACAAAAAAAATCATCGCAATTATAGAATCTCACGAAACAAAAAAACTTGTCGATAAATGACAATCGCATTCGGCCTCTCCGTTATTATATATTTATAAATCGGCCTTCACGGTTGACCGGACCCGCGTTTTATTATTCGCAAAGAAACAATGCCCGAGAATGAGGTTCACGCGGGGAAAAGGGATAAACCTGATCGATAAATGAAAAAAGCGCGAGAGACAAAATGTGAATGCTCAAGGCACACGTACACGGACATTTTGCGAAAGGGATTTGAAAATGGAGGGTCCGAAAAAACAGTAGTGGGGCAAAATCGACGAAAGGTCGAAGGCGCGAAAATGCATAATAATGGATAAAGAGAGAGAGAGAGAGAGAGTGGGGGAAATTGGAGGAGGGGAGAATCAGGAACAGCGGGAAACGGGAGTTTCGCTAACCGACAGTTTGATCAGTCGGCCTGGTTTTTGTTCTTCGGCGAACACTGATTTTTCGCGATCCGATGCCATCCCCCCCCCCCCCCCCCTCTCTCACTCACTCCTTTATACGCGTTTCTCCCTCGCTTCTCGCACAACTACGCGCAATTCTCGTGTCTGGTTCACTCCCGTTCTGGTCATTTCTCCAAGCCGTACACTCGCGTTTGGGAAATAAAATGAGAGAAAAAAAAGAATGGACGGCAAAAACTTCGGGGTTACCGGGTGGACAGCAGCCGCACACGTTGACAAAAGAACTCTTCGCTCGCTGTACACACATCGCGTTTCATCGCTCTTTCCCTCTTTTTCTCATTCCCTCTCTCAATTTCGCAGGACATCCAGCGCATTATTCGAGGGTGGAGTTCCGAGTTTGGGTAGCAAAGTGCCAAGCATTTCGGCATACCATTTTAGTATAATCCCCATGGAAATAAAGTATGCACCATGTAAATAGGAAAATATATTCCAAATATATCACAAGTATTTGCTATTACACGTTCTTTGCTGCATTTTTAATTTTTATGCGGGTCAGTTTTTAACAAAAAAAATGCATGATGTCAAAAGGGTTCGCTAACTTGAAAATATAAAATATTAATTAATTTAAGAAAAAAGATCGAATATAATTCCGGTTGCTTTTGAGGCAGCATTCTCGGAGAATCGAATTTTGAAAAAAAAAAAAAAAAAAAAAAAACAATTTCTTTTGCGGAATTTTCTTGAAGTTTAGACCTTTAAGATTATACATATACATTATATTAAATTTCATATTCATTTTCAACCATTTTCATATACGGGGATATTAATTTTTAATGTTTACTTTTTTAATTTTAATATGCAAATATTAAATTTCTCGACAAAACGCTCAAAATGTTTGTCTCTAGACCAGAATCCGCCTTAAGGAATTATTTTGATTTTAATTCCAATTTGAAAACAAGGAACTTTCATCGCCATTAATCGAATGTATTAAAGAAAATAAAAAATCAGCATTAAGAAAATAAATAGACCCCTTTGACTGTCTAGATCCAGATGAAAAAAAGTCGCGCTTTTCAGCCCTTTTGTCCGTATGTTTTTTTGGTGGCAGACCTCTTTGTTCACGTACGTTTGTACGAGAGCAACGGCGATTTGCGTATCCTGCGCGAGAAGGATCGGCGTTGCGAGCACGGAGGTCCAAAAAACAGGGAGTGCGACCCCGAGAGGAGGTTGCTCATCAGTGCCGGCGAGGAGGAAGGTGAGAGGGGGAAAAGCTCATTTTTTTGGGGGATTCGAACGGATTGGAAGTGGTATAAATTGGTAAGGGGATCGGCGCCACCCCTTCCGAAGGGGTGCTTCGTTGTCGCGAGTGGCGTTCGGGGCCAGAGCAGGAAAGAGCTCGAAGGGAGAGAATGAAATGGAATATAATACGTACATGTATATTAGGGTGACAGTTATTTAAGCTTCGGCGAATTAAGTTTGGTGCCCCCCTAAAAACATAATCAAGGTGTATAAAAAAAAGTAATTAACAAAATTATGAATGAAAATTATGAACAAAATTATGAATGAAAAAAATTGAAAAAATTTGGTTTTGTACACCATACTATGCACAATAAGTGTACCAAATTTCAAATTTTTCTCATTAATATTATACTCGGGAAAAAAAATCATTGATGCGTGGGATAAATACATGTATATTTTACATTTAAAATTTCAATCACTCGGAGTATAATATTAATGAGAAAAATTTGAAACTTGGTACACTTATTGTGCATAGTGTGGTGTACAATAAGTGTACCAAGTTTCGACTTTTCTCATTAATATTATCGTCGGAAAAAAAAATCATTGATGCGTGAGATGAATACATGTATTTTACATTTAAAATTTCAATCGCTCGGTGGCGCGTGTTTCAATTTTCCGAGCGCCTCCAAACTTTACACAGATTTTTTTTTATACACCTTGATTATGTATTTCGGTCGGCGTCGAACTTGTTTCGCCAAAGCTCAAATAACTGTCACCCTAATGTATATAGATACATGGTACAAAATAGGGGTAGGGCGCTGATTAGCGGGAGAGGAAAGGGTTTCGTAGCGCGACAGTGAGATACAGAAAGTTGTCGGAGGGGGGAGGGAGGTATGAGAGACAAAACCAGACGCGAATGGCCTCGCGAGGGGTTGTTGAAGAACGGACAGAGGGAGAGAGAAAGAGAGAGAGAGAGAGGGAGAGAGAGAGACCAAGTATATATTACATTAGCGACTGGCTCTGAGTAGAAAGCACCCGGACATGCACACAGCCAGATAGGGTGAAACTTTCGAATTAGAGCTGTAATGAGCTCTCGTTGTATATCGCGTTACGCTTATCGACCCCCGAGAGTGCGCTCCCGATACGAGAAACACAGTCAGCTTCTGTACTTAAATCTATGTGCCATATACAAGCTCTTTCCATGTGCACACATATATTTATGTACTTGTACGTAGATGTATTTTCGTGTTGAAGAAGTGTACGTTGTACGTGGTGTACCTTGGTATTACGCGTAGGCGTGGATGGGGATCGATTTTAATGCAGGGCCCTCGGACGAGTAGGGTGTCTCGAACAAAAAATCAATACTACCGAGGTCAATGAGTTCGGTGTGCACAGACAATTATCGTCGAGCAGAAAGACCGCGGGTGGTGCAAGTAGGGGGTTGTTTTAAAATATATATGTATATACACCGGACTGATTCAAAAAAGCGACTATTTTTTGTTTTTCGAAGAAACGCATTAAATACTTTCGGGAAGGTTGAAAAAAATGCCTGTTAAAATTAGAGATCTTAATTAAAATATTTAGAGGTCCCTCATTGCATATTTTTATTTCCCATTTAAATAACACGGGGAAAAAAATTTCAAACTTCTACATTTTATATCTCGGCTTCGAGTCAATGCACCAAAATGGACGACACATATTCTTGTAAACAATTGAACGCTCTACAAAAAAGATCTCTTATGATTTTTCGATAAACTCACTCCTTGAAAAGTTATTCAAGGTTAAATTTAAATGTAGAGTAAATTTTACTTTTTGTTTCAGTTTCCGGCAAAATGTTGAAACTTATTACTAAATATCGTAAAATCTTTCCTGAGATAAAAGTTCAAATTGCATTAACATAAATTTCCTTATTTTTAAAGAAATAAAAATGGGAAATAAAAATATGCGACGAGAGACCTCTAAATATTTTTATCAAGTGCTCTAATTTTAACAGGCATCCTTTTTCACCGTCCCGAAAGTATTGAATGCGTTTCTTCGAAAACAAAAAAAAAGTCGCTTTTGTGAATCAGTTTAATATATACATGTAGATAGAAAAACATGGACGAAACCTCGACGACGTGGACTATAAAATTACTCGAATGACTCACGAGAAGAACGACCCCGGCTCTTTACTTTTCCGATCCGAAAACGCACGTGTTTCCTCAAAGTTATTTGAACTCCGAGCATTGGTCACACGGGACTGATAAAATCATTGATACGCCATTGTTATGGTTTTAAAAGAGATTGCGACGCGCCTCCTAAATGATTTCGAGCTTTCGCACCGTCCCACAGTCGCCGTCGAACGATAAAATCTCGTCGAGAGATCTCCTCGATGCTCGTTGAACGAGAACGACTTGAACTTGGCCGCCAACTTCCGAGGTTCTTGCTCAAGCGTCTCGGCATCGGGTCGTTTGTCGTCGTCGTCGTTGTCGCCATCGAGAGTGAAAGCTCTATTTTCAGCTTGGCTCCATCGCGACACTCACCCCTTTCTTCCTCCACCCACGCGAACACGCCGACACGAGAAGCTTTCACTCCGCGTCGCGTTTTCTTTTTTCTCTCTCCCATTCGCATCTCAGCCCGTGAATAAAAGTTTGGCAAAGTCGAGTCACTGGGTTAAACGCCGGAGTAAGAACGATGCGAAGTGAGAAACGAAGACCGAGAGACGAGGAGAAACAGCCGCTTGGAATAATATTTTCAGATTGCTAACCGGCTATATCCGGGCAACTAACACGCGTCTCGTCGTCTCGGCTAAAAGCTTTTCGATGCACGCGAAGATTCATCCGCGACGAAGAGAGAAAAAGGATTGTTTCTCTGAGGGCGATGGGGCTTCCCCCGTGGAAATAAAGTATAGTCAAAAATATATTTATCCATACGTCAAGAGGGTATTCTGGATTATAATTTTGAAAACATTATTTTTCTTGCATATTCTCCAAATTTAGACCTTTAAGTATATATCCTCGAAAGGAAATTTTTAAATTTCAATAATTTACAGAGTTATAGCTGGGTCATTCCATGTCAAATCGACCAAGAGTTGGAAAAAAATTATAAATTTTTTTTTCGAAATTTTTTTCATTCAAAATTTCACCATTTTTTAAATCTTTTAAGTTTATTTTTTAAATATCTCGAAAACTATTATAGTTACGAAAAAAATCGTTCTGCTTTCGTCTTGATGAGTATACTTGTGGCTACGAAAAAAAAATATTCCGATTTTTTTTTTAAATGATGATTTGGAGAATTTTGAATTTTAAAAAATCGTGAAAATTGAAGTTCTGTTCTAAATTTTTGGTTCAATTTTTTTTTTTAATACCTTGTACTGATCTTAAAAGATCCTGAAATTTTCAGGATGGTGTTTTTTTGTTTAAAAAATATACGTTTTTGAATTTTGGTAAGAAAATTTTTTTTTTACCTCCCAGTTAAGTAAAGTTGAGCAATCGTGTAGTTTTATAATTTTGAGCACTAAAATTTTGCATTTTGCAAAAGTTCTTTTTCCGCTTTCTCTGAGGTAAGAGCTATAACGACCTTCTTACTATTCAAGAATCTTTTTTTTTAATTTTGTATCGGAAGACTAGAAAGGTTGCAATCGTGTCAACCAGCACACTCCTTTTGTTACCCCAAACTTTTCCAGCTTATAACTCAATACTGTACTATTTAATTTTCATTTTTTTTCTCGCTATTTTTTTTGTCAATCATCAAACTATTAATACATATATTGTAAAAAAAAAGAATGTTAAACATATTTGTTGTTTTTTTATCGAGTTCGACAGAACGTTCAAAATGCATGTCTCTAGACGGGAGTACCACCTTAAATATATTATTCTTATATTTATATAATAACAACTTTTGTTTAGGAAAAATATAATCAAAAATTGGTCTTCCATGGTTGGGTGACTCCGTTGAGTATATTAATATTGTTGTTGTTCATTAATATATCATATGATATATTATCATATTATTATTCCAGCAATGATAGAAGCGAAAGTTATAAATAAAAAAGCGTCTTTTGCAAGAACGTCGATCGATCGGCATGGCAAAATAATTATCAGATTTTCAAGAGGGAATTCCGCAAAGTGTGCGCACTTTCGTGAAGTTATCCACGTCAGTTGCATCCCCGATTGTTGTTGCAAAAAGAACGAACGTAGCGATAAAAAAGGGGGTTGCCCGTCGCGGTTCTTACTCCGTCTCTCCATATCCACCCCTCTCTGTTTCTCTTGTACGACCATCATTTGCGCGCGAAGCAGCACACTGCATGAATATGCAGTTTCCGCCGTTAAGTATGCGCAGATTGCGTCGCGATACAGTCGCGGTCGCGGCCGTTCATTATTGTCCGCGTCGACGCCGTTCCCGTCCTCGCTCTCTCCCTCTCTCTCCCTTCCTCTCTCTCTCTCTCTCTCTCTCTCTCTCTCTCTCTCTCTCTCTCTCTCTCTCCTCGACCACGGATTTATATACACACATCCCCCGGAATATACATATGTAATATGTACTTTGGTGGTCTCTCTCGCGGCTTTCCACATTGCCGGTGGCTTGTAGCACTTTATACAAGCACATACATTTATGCTCTATGCTCTTTGGGAATCGCGGGCAATTGGAAATCACGAGACCCCCAACTTTTCCTCTCTCTCTCTCTCTGTCTCTCCCTCTTTCTCTCTCGACTCTTTAGCGATCAACACGCGCGGAGACAAACTTTGCCCTCGCAATTAGCGGGCTTTGCATTAACGATGCGCCGCATAATCTCAAACATTCCGTATAAACTCTTGTTCGTCTATTTTACACCCCTCTAAAACGAATCGAATTCCGGCGATACTCGGAGCACACACTAACGTTCCGTTTGCCCGGCCCCTCCCTCCCTCGCGCCCACTGGCGATTATATGGCTAACCAGGACAACGCTATCTCTCAGATACGTTCGCGATATCTCAAACGTGTGGGAAAACCGCGACGTGGCTGCAAACGATATCCCAAAGGCGAACGAGAACGAACGATTATCGATCCTGCGGATTAATCAGAACGCGGAATAAATTATGCGCTCTCTCTTCACTCGCGAGCTTCGTATTTACGGTAAATACCACCGATGTTGAATATGTGTGAGTGTGTGTGAGTATTTATCTGTATATTTTTGTTTATATCGAATCACGATTGCCAATTTTTAATCACCAGACTTCGATACTCGACTCGTCGACATTTATGAGTCCTATAATGCGCGCAAATGGTTCGGCACTTGTGTCTCGATACAGTATTTCGGAACGAGATAAACATCTCGTTGTGGAGAACTGAACGACAATTTTGTGGCGATTTGTTTGTCCGTACGAATAAATTATTTTTTGACTAAAATTCTGCATGATTTGTAATCAGCGATAATTTTTTCATCGAAATATGCTCTTGAAATGATTTAAAAAAAAAAAAATCTGCTTATTTTTGAGCAACTTTTCGGAAACCTCGAAATATCGAAATTTCAAATGCCCATAACTTTACGTCGGTTTTACCGATTCCAAAATTTCTTTTTCGTACTTAAAGAGGGTTACTGAACTTAGAAAATGGCGTTTGGTTCATTACGATAACTTAATTTTTGTAGAAATGAGAGCACTTTGAAAAGCGCCGAAAAAAAATAGAAAGGGGTGCCCCTTCAAAATTCTGCAAAAATCGATGGTCGAACTTTGAAAATTTGCCAAAAATTCAAAAATGATTTAAATTGGATGAACCAAGCGGGATTTTGAAGCTTCAACGATCACGAAGGGAAAGAGCTCAAGCCAGAATCAAAATTTCATCTAGAAAATAAAGTACAGTCATTTTAGTGAACCAATACAAATTTGGCCAAAATGCTGGACATTTTTTTTTTTTTAAATCTATTTTTTTCGTACTTTATATCGATGTATTTTTCCCCCCTGAACGAGAATCTACCAAAAGTTTTCTCAAAAAACCCAAATTTTTATGAATCTTCATAAAAAACGTTTTTGCTTAATTTTCACCCAATTTTCAATAACTCGAAAATAGCGAAATTTCAAGTGCTCATAACTTTAGTTTGGTTTGACAGATCCGAGAATTCTTTTTTCGTGCATAAACGTTGTGACTAAACTTAAAGAATATCGTCCCGATATGTTATTTTTTGTAGAAATGAGAGCAGTTTGAAAATCGGCGAAAAATTGCAAAAAAATCACACCCATTTTACTGAAGAGATTAAATTTTGGCGAAAATGCGAAAAAAAATGTAATCTATTTTTAAAAAATCTATCATCGATGTATTTTCTCCCACCGAACACAAATATCTCAATGACTTTCTCGGAAACTCAAAATTTCTGTAAATTTTCATTGAAAACATTTTTCCTAGCTTTTTCCTTGCTTTATATGAATAAATTGTTCATGAGAATATTTTCCACGAACCAACAAATGTCGAAATTGCCAGAGTTCAAAACGATCGGCTTCACCAATTCACATTTTTTTCCACGTAAACGTGAGTGAGCTTATATAAGCGAGATCATGAGAATGCAAACGTTTAAAAGTTTGTCCACCAATCTTTCAGCTTTGAATATCCATCGGAGTTCATTCTGCTCCACATTGATTGAAGCACGTGTTACATCTCGCGCTTGCAAATATTCATAAAAGCATTGCTAAATACACGCAGCTTGATCGCACACTCGTTCAACTTCGAGCTGCTTCTTTTATTCACCGGCTTTTTGCCCTCCTCTCCCCGTAGTACATGTAAATTAATGCCATATTTGCATTTCTCGAACTCGTTGATCAAACAAGAAATTCACATACGATGAAGATATCAGTCGTGGAGCATTTCAAGGAAAAGAAAACAATTTCACCGTTTGAAAATCATTTTCCTCATGCACTAACCGACATGACCGAAGTAACCGAACGCATGCACGGGGAATATGAAATTACGTACTCGTTTGGAAAATCGTGTGATACGAGATATCGTGACGATTTTGATAACGATCACGAGAGTTTGCGTGGGCCGATCGTAATCGCGATACGATCATCGTAATATACCGATGAATTTTCCTCTCCGCGGCACATCCGCACACGTGTTCCAATTACAGCATTAATTACCTACCGAGAGTATCAATTTGAGGTCCCTTATCGGTGTCGAGCGGATAAATAATTATACATTATACCCGGTAGCGAGAGATTCAATGCACATTGACGTTATCGCGAGAACGAGGCGCTGAATGACGTTAAGATTCATCATTATTCTCGCGGTGGAACATCATCAGCGAAACAGTCATTCTGCAATTACGAGTGACATCAAAGGAACACTCGAGAATGCCAATTGTGTCGAGCTCAAAAGACAAATTTTTGCGCCAAAAAGCGCCAAGTTTGTTCGAGTAGTTTAGTCTCGTATCTCGGGAGGGTTGACTCTTTCGAAGAGGCATGGGGGGGGGGGAGGGATGACGATTCTTCATAGTCGTGTACGAAAGAATGCCAAAGCTCGTCAAGCACGTTCGGCGACTAGACGATCCACCGGAATGGCCTCGCGATTACGAGAGACGAGAAAGAGGCACGGAAAGGGAGGAAAGAGGAGGGCGGATGTATATATCGATGCATTAAGGGTAGAATGTGGATATGTATGTGGGGCATTCCATCCCAAATCGGACGGTTTGAAAAAAAAAAATTATTCGATTTCCTCAATGTTTTTATATTTTTGAGTACCCTTCAAAAGATCCTTCCTGTTAAATTTTGAGATTTTCTTGATTACCCGTTCCAAAGATATTGTACAGATTAATCATATTATACAAAAAATTTATTCGATTTCCTCAATTTTTTTATATTTTTGAGTACCCTTCAAAAGACCCTTCCTGTTAAATTTTGAGATTTTCTTGATTACCCGTTCCAAAGATATTGTACAAATTAACAAAAAAACCGCGCTTTTTTTGGCATTTTGGTCATAACTTCTTTAATAATGGTCCAAATTAAAATTTTTTTTTTGCAAAATTTTTGTTTTTTTATGGCCTTTTCAGAAAAAAATACAACAAAAATATTCGACGTGTTTTTGAATGAGTTTTTTGAGTTTTAAACTTTAAATCGCGTTTTTAAAAGTGATTGTCATTTTTTATTTTTTTTTTAAATTTTTTGTTTCAAACGTCTATCTATTCACCAAATTATTAAGACTAGTCCGATCGTGGGATCTCAATAACTACTATTTTTTTCGATTTTTGTGAATTAAAAAAAAAAAAAAATTTTATAAATTATTATGAATACCAATTTTTGTTACTGTATAGTATTTTGTAAATCAGTTTGAATTAATTTGGACGCTTTTTCATTGTTAACAGATTTTTAAAATTAATAATTAATCGATGAGCAAATAACAACAGTTCAAAAATTGTACGAGTGGGCATTCAACCTCAATAGTCTACCGAGAAACATTATTCAGATGCAAAAGAAAGATTTTATTTGCGATAAAATACTGCGAAGTCAATCACAGGGGGACACAAAAATTTCATTCAATTATCCCAATGAGCAACGAAAACGTATTGGCAAAAGAATATTCTAATTCAGGAAATAATCGTATATGTAAAGTTGTCAAAAAAATACGTGAATAAATAAGAACTGTTGTTATTATTGTTCCTAAACAGACTTAACGATTAATTATTAATTTTAAGAACCCGTTAACAATATAAAAGTGTCCAAATAAATTCTAAATATTGAAAAAATACTATACAGTAACAAAAATTGAGTCAAAATAAATTCTAAATGTTGAAAAAAAATACTATACAGTAACAAAAATTGGTATTCATAATAATTTATAAAAAAAAAAATTAATTTTCAAAAATCGAAAAAAAATAGTAGTTATTGAGATCCCACGATCGGACTAGTCTTAAAAATTGTTGAATAGATGGATGTTTGAAACTGAAAATTAAAAAAAATAAAAATGACAATCACTTTTAAAAACACGATTTAAAGTTTTAAACTTGAAAAACTCATTAAAAAACACGCCGAATTTTTTCGTTGTATTTTTTTCTGAAAAGGCCATAAAAAAACAAAAATTTTGAAAAAAAGAACTTTTAATTTGGACAATTTTTAAAGAAGTGATGACCGAAATACCGAAAAAGAGCGGTTTTTTTTGTTAATTTAATATCTTTTGAACGGGTAATCAAAAAAATCTCAAAATTTGACAGGAAGGTTCTTTTGATGCATACTCAAAAATATAAAAAAATTGAGGAAATAAAAAAAAGTTTTTCAAACTGTCCGATTTGGGATGGAATGCCCCATATACATGTACCCACACATGGTCGTCATCATCGTCGTTCACCCTTCTCTCATTGTGCAAACAATGCTCGCATATATCGTCTCAATAATGAACGTGTGGCACGAGGCTTCTCGCTAAGAGGGCATATATCTCGGGATGACTGACAAAAGGGCGTAAGTGACGAGCATCAAAATGCAGAGTAACGATCGGAGAGGACCTTCCGTCACGGAGGATTCGATGTTGCACGGATATAGCTGTGAGGGTGGCACAGGAAAGCCGCAGCATCGCTGCTATTCTCAATGTAGACACGTAGAAATGACGCATATATAGATATCGCTCCACGCGTACTTCTCTCATTCCCCTCGCAGCCGTTGCAATAATGAGGACGAAGATTATGCGTGGTGATTGGTGCTCGATATACTCTCTGTCTCTCTCTTTATGGTCGCTCGCTCGACTGATGCTCAAAAGAAGAAGGGCGAGCGAGAGAGGGCAGAGAGCGACGAAGGGAATGGGGAAACCCCGCGAGGCTCCGCGATAAAAACCTTGTCGGAAGGACGGAAACGATTGTTCATGCAGCGTGTCTCTTTCACTCTCTCTCTCTCTCTCGCAGCGTGTGCGGGGAGTTACAGAGAGGGTGCATCGGGCGAGAGTGAAATGAGAACGCTTGCATCGAGTTTAATCGTCGATACGATGAGAAAAAACAGGAAGAAAAAATATGCTGCCAGCATATCGACGGAATTTTCATGAATCTCGAGGGTCTCAATGATAAATCTGTTTCTCGTGAATCGCGATTTAAACAATGTCAACGATGACAATGCCCGATACGCGTTGTTGAATTTTTAATACGGACGGAGCATGTTCGTACGATCTTTCAATATGGAAATTAATCATTCGATGCTCTTCGATATGCTGGAGATAATCACGAATTCAGAAATCATGGTTTTTTATAATTAATTATGGTTACTCTGGTGATACTTTTGATAACCAAATCTATTTGGCAACCAAAAAATATGGCAGTCGTGATCATACATAATTTCATCTTATATAAAAAAAATGATGACCAAATTTATGAAAACTATAGAAATTTTAAAATTATAAAAATTATGAAATTTAAAAGAATTACAAAACTTTTAAAAATTATAAAACGTATAGAAATTGTTAAATTTAAAAAATCATAAGAAGTATAGAAATTATTAAGGTACTAGTCTACTTTGGAAAAGCAAATTTTTAAGATTTTATTTCTCAGCTCCTTTATCAGATATGATTGTAAAACTGTTATTACAACATTGTTTCATCCTTCGAGAGTACAAAACAAAAATTTATTTTTTATTTCGTTTTTTTGAATAATTTATAGAAGACGCCAAGGTCGAAGATGTCTTATGGCCAGTTAATCTCAGGATCGGCAAGTTTGAAACAAAAAAATAAAAAAGCATTTTAGAGAGGAAGGTTTCTTACACAACAACTAAAAACCGTTAATGGAAAATCGATTGAAAAAAATGGCGGATGTTTGAAATAAATTATGAAATTTTTTTTTTTTTCATTTCAAACATCCACCATTTTTTTTATCGATATTTCATTAACGATGGTTAATTGTTGTGCAAGAAACCTTCCTCTTTAAAATGCTTTTTCAGTTTTTTGTTTCAGATTCGTCAATCTTGAGATAAACTGTCGGCAATGGGCCAAGACATTTTCGACTTTGGCGGCTTCTATAAATTATTCAAAGAATCGAAATCAAAAATAAATTTTGTACAATGTTGTAACAACAGCTTTATAGTCATATCTGATAGAGGAGCTGAGAAAAAAAATCTTCAAAATTTGCATTTTTTGGCCATCCAAAGTAAACTTGTACCTTAAATTTAAAAAATTACAAAAAGTATAGAAATTATTAAATTACAAAAATTATAAAAATGATAATTGTGAGTAAGAAAAAATGTTGAACCCCTTAATTCCACATTCCCCGGTCCAACCTATACTTCGATGTCATAGTTGAGATCGGACAGTGCCGAAAACCAATAATCGGGTACACTGAAATGTCGACTGTATCTTCGTGTTAAATATCCACCCAGAGCTGTCTCATTGCTCATGGAACAGCATTACCTCGGCTCGAGGGACTTTGCCGTGTGTAGATGTGAATCGCCACATTGACATCGATGGAATCTTCGTGACGCATAGCTCGGTTGTGCAATCGGTGACCGATTCCTCGAGATCAACACTCGGACGCGAATGAACGAGAATGGATATAAGGTTTCTCGTGTACAGCCGAAGCGTTGGGTTACCCCGCCAAGTTGAATGCGCCAATTAGAGGAGGCAGAGAGAGAGAGAGAGGCAAGGGATTTTGCGGCAACGTCGAAACTCCGGAGATTCCTGAACGACGACCAATAGTCGAAGGCATTTGTCCGTTTCGTCGTGCTTGCGGTACTAGTTTCTGATGGTAACGATTCGATTCGAACTCTCCCTGTTACGTTGTATACTTGTACATACATCTGATTTCGCCGAGGAGGGATGATTTTCGACGAGGAACGACGAGCCACGGAGAGAGGGATGAAACACGGACTGTACGAGCTTTTGAGAGATCTCGAGAAGCAATCTTGATTTATGCCACCCCCGTTACTTTCTTTCTCCGGTATTGAATGTCCGAACAAAAAGGCGATTCGAGTAGAAATGCCAGTGGATTGAGAAATCAAAGGTCATCGATCGGGAAGCCTTTCAACGTAAGATTTTCGCCTTACCAAAATTTTAATTTCCCTTCGAATTTTGATCAACGTCTCACACGATTGTTGGACCATTTTTCTCACAAAGTTTGCCAAGTTTCGCGTGATAATTTCGGCCAATACGAAGCACCCACGATTTTAAATTGCGACAATGTTGGCGGGGATTGCGTCGCCGTGATTTTCCATTATAAAATCTATCTCATCCCCTTTCTCTCTCTTCGATGTTCCCCTGAGCCTTTCGATACGGCTGAGGTCGCGGGGTTCGAGGCTCGAGTTTCATTTTTGGTTTTTTTTCGTTGCTTTTCGTATTATAAATTCTCTGCTTCGGACATTCGACCGGTCGACCCTCGGACCACGCTTTTTTCTTCCTCTGCTCTTTTTTCCGCTGTTTCGCGAACCCACGCACTGTGTAGACACTGACACTCGTATACGGGGCACGAATATATACTTTGTATTATGAGGGGAGCGAAAAAAGGACTCGAACAACCCCTCGATCGCCTTTGCTTCCCCCACAGGCGGAAAATCACGGGCGAAAAATGTACGGACTCAAGTGCGCTTGTAGATCAACGTGCAAAATAAACATGCAGTTTTGTATGAACGCGCGATTATAGCCAGCGGGCAGAAGTCAAATATAGATAAAGAAGTAACATTGCGACGTACGAGCTGTTCCATGCGAATTCGAATTCTTTCAATTCCGGCATCTTGGACTCTTGAATAAATCGCCTCGAATCGATCATCTGATTTATTGAATTTAAAATGCATTACCCGGAGAGTCAAGATATCGGATAACGATGAAATTTCGAAAAATTACAAGAATCGTGCAAATTGGAAATTTCCATTTTTTCGATCACCCACTAATTTCTATTTTTTTGCACGATTTTTTTAAATCCTCCGTAACAAAAATATTTATAAAGAAATAAAGGTTCAATATCTCTGACAAAAAAAAAATGAGAAGAAAACTGCGGAGCATGATTATTATTTTTGCGCCAAAAAAATCAAGCTCTCGTTCGACCGTTCGGGAAGCGCATACGCGATATTAAAAACAAAAATGCTCTGGATGAAGATGAAATAAAAAAGAGGTATCCAGCGGGGGGTCCGGCGGGAGGGTGCCGAATTCAAGTTTTGTTCGAGTTCAATTCGCGAAATTGTGGTGCACGCACTATGCAATCAGGGGAGAAAAAAAAAGATTACAGAAGAGCGAGAGAATGCAAAAGAGTGGTAGAGAAGAAAAACGTACGGTGGGGGGTTAGTTTGTGGGGATGAGATAGCTCGAAAGAGCGGAGAGAGAGATAGAGAGAGAGAGAGAGAGAGAGAGAGAGAGAGAGAGAGAGAGAGAGAGAGAGAGAGAGAGAGAGAGGAGAGAGAGCTGGGGACTGAGAGCGGTTGAAGGGTAGAAATGCAGGAGTGACGCGGTTAACGCAGGGGCGAGGGGAAAACGAGGGGTCTCTGATTGAAGTCAATAGTTTTTCCGGGCAAAATCGAGAGCTTGCACACACACACACGCGCGTACATTTGAAATTTCGAGCCTCTGGTATATGGAACCAGTCCGCGTATCTCCGTTAATAATATACGTGAAAATCTGATTATTTTTCTGCTCGCCAAGTTTTTTTCATTTCGAACGATTTTTCACTGTTTCCCGGGCTACCGCGTTGTCCGAGGCGAAATTTTTTCTCTCGCTGCGATTGGATCGCGCGAGGACCAACAACGCGGCGTATATCGTCGATTCTTTTGCTAGAAATGCAAGATAAAAAAATCGGGAACCTTGGATCCTCCAGAGTAGGGTAAAAAATGAAAGATTCGAGATTTACTGGATGTATGTATGGGGCTTCTCATGAGTAAGATACGTGCAATGCAACTCTTCGACTGTATCACTCTTTCTTTCGATTTATGAAGTTGAAGCGTGAGGGGGTCGACTGTTTCAGGTATTTCTGAGTATCTTTAAGTACTTAGAGCATTTTTTAAATATTTTTCATTTTCGAATTACATAATCAATTTCCCATCATTACCGTTTGTGTTGAATTATCATTGATATAATTATTCGATTTAACCTATATGCAAACTTTCTAGCTATTCTCCTATTTTGTTTCTACATCATCCAAGGCACAAATAATCTAATCGATCAATTAGTCTCTCAAGATTTGTCAAGTGCATTCTGGTATGTTCAATAATGCTTGTTTAAGAAAGGACGCAAACGACTTTGTTTTGTTCATAGGCATACTTTGCCAGTACAAATCCTACAGAATGAAGAATTTATTTCTCAAACTTTTTGATTAATACCGATGAGACAATTCTCCTTTGCGAGCAAGTACGATTCCATTAAAAAAATATGATATATTTAAAAAAGAGAAAAATTTGTGCAAATTCAAAAAAAGGCCGGAGCGTTGGGAGCAATCAAAAATGATTTGTACAAATGTAAAAATATGAGTCTCTAAATAGGTAACTTATTTGTGCCAATGTTACTTCTTCGACAGATTGGCATACTTTGAATGCGCGAGCTTGAAAATTAATAAATCCCTTTCGGTAAACAAAGCTGTATCAACGAGGCGAAGAGGGACGTTAATGAAAAGGTGAGTAAATTCATCGGGGTGAATCGAAATTATTCAATATATATTGATAATAAACGTGTGCATTACCGATGGTGGTTTAAGTGGAAATTTTCCGCGATAGAATCGACGTGACTCCTCGCGTAAGCTCTTTCATGCCATTAACGCACCGTCAAGCGTGGTTCGTACACCACGTTTTCCATGTGTGTCCGTGTATGCTCGTGCTCTGCGAGCTTTCACGAGGTCACGAGGAGAGAGCACATCCGACGAGCGTAGTTGGCTCATACTCGCGTTGTACGCGCGGAAGAGGTCGGGGGATGGGCTTTGCGGGGTGAGAATTGATATTATCGGGAGCTCTCGTGGGGCCGCAAGCCGCGCGCCATCATCGATGGATATACCAGCTGATCGATCGTTTTAAAGCGCATCATTAAATGTTTAACAGGCCTTGTCGGCGCCGTAAATTTTCTGTATAAAACATCATTTCAATCACCCTTGACTATAACGAGATGAAACGAATCCTCCTACACGTGTGTATCTATATATATGTATATAGATGTCGTTACACCGGATGGAAACTTGCACAGCATGTGCGTCGCGTCAAAGACCGGAGGACAAATTATATGATCGTTTAAAATGGCGAATAAAGAGGAAAAAAGAGCCTCCATATCGATTATCCATCGTCTTTTTGCCCTTCGACACCTTTGTTACATTGCTCCTCAACGGAGATTGCATTATGGGGCTGAAAAAAGGCTCTATCGGAAATGATAGCGCGAGAATTTACGCCGCAAATCGTAAACAAAAAAATTAAAAAATAAAATAACAACAATGTATCGAATAGTCATTTCTTTGCGCTCCGATGTATCGAGATTTTATGCCGTGGGTAAAAAAATTATAGAAATCAGATGAATATTGTATGCTCTTTGTTTCCTCTCAAAGCTTTGTTTTCGTGAACGAAAAACTGGAAGATTTTGTGCCCTACTTTTTTTTCATACGATATATTTGAAAAATATGTTTGAAGAATTTTAGATCATTGATCGTCTTTTGCTAATTGCATTTTTAGTCGACTCCGCGGTTATTATAAGATGGCTAAAAAAAAACCGAAATTAATGTAATTTAATTTATTTTTTAATATAATGTAATTTGAAGACTTACATCCAAGATCGAGAAAAACGAATGATCGAAAATTATGGCGATTTTTTTCAGAGAGGATATTTAAGATTGAAAAGAAGAATTTAAGAAGTAATACGCAGTCGTGATTTTCAAAAAATCAATTTTTTCAAATTTCCTTTCGGTAATGTACATATATTTACATATATAAACTCAAATTTTTCAAAATCAGTCTGAAATTTTCACACAAGCTTTATAAATTTATTTTTTTAGCAATTAATCGATGATTTTGTTCTGATAAATATTTTTGTAAACAATTTAAGGTAAAAATTTTCATTAAAAATAGCAATTTTGTTTGAGAAGCTGTCATTCCGTTGAAAATAAATATTTTGCTTATTCCTTTGATTAAATCCTAGATTGTGCCTCATATTAAGAACATCTTTTTAATCTGAATGATCCAATCCAGAGATATAGAGGACCTCCCGGAGATCGACTTCAAGAATGATTATTTTTTCAAAAGAAAAAATTCAAAATAATGTAACAAGTTACAAAAATATGTATATCAATTTTTAGGTTGATAAATAAAAATGTCTTTCCAGAAAAAATTCTTGAAAAATCGTTTTTCTCGATCTTCCGACTGCGTATAACCCGTTAATAAATTTAGTGGCTTCGATTGGCGAAACCCTTTCTTGCAGGCTTGTTGCTTTTGCTATCGGTCATTGTACACCCAGAGTCTGGCGAATGGATTCGTATCAGATACCGACACTGTATATTACGTGTTTACACGATTAGGTGGTTTAACACCAAGCGTGTTTGTGTGTTCGGGATGTTTGTGTATGCGAGCATTGCTCTCACGATTCACCCAATTCGCATGGGAGAGCGCAGCGCATAAATCATGAGGCATTAAGTGAAGTAATTACGACGAGATGGATCTGAACATAGGTAGAGAGAGACAGAGAGAGAGAGAGAGAATAGCAACGATAGATGCTCCGTTGTATTGCGATAATGTCGTGCGATCTGCGTATATGTCTGCTCTCTGTACATGTGTCTATAGTGTTTTATCGAAACGGTTGAAATATGCGGACGAGTTGGTGAACTGCGTCGTGGGAAAACCTCACGGTTATCCACCGACTCACTAGTTTTCAGTTAAAAGCAACATACAAATCGCCTACTCTTTCATAGTCACTGAGAAATTCCCGGCGCAAGACTCGAAGTATTTTAATGAATCCGCAGATTGGAAAAAAAGTAACATGGAAGTATGTATGAGGCAATCCCAGTAATCCTAAACATTTGATTCCATAGAATTTCTTTCGAGATTTTTTATAAGACTGTACCAAAGATTCGTATAGAATGAATTAGAGTTTGATGTTTTCGATTCAAACATTTTTTTGACAAAATACATTTTTCAAAACAACCCCTAATAAGAAAAACTCAAGTGTCCCATTTGGTTTATGATTCGATTTGGTTTTTATTCAATCTAATATTTTATTTTAATTTGGTCAATAGTTTGAATAATTTTCTACAAAAATTTGAGGGTTCTTGGAATTTTTTTTTCAAAGCGGAGTTTCCGCAAAACATCTAAAAAAATGGTTGTGTTTCTTAGCTCTGTACAATCGTAGAAAAAATCATTGATCAAATCCGAGAGAACGGAGTTGGTCGAGTCGACTCGGAATGCCCCATACAAATGCATTCTACTAAAACGATCAAGCCTTTTTTCCATTGCACAATCGATCACAATGATCGTAGATATATGTAAATAAATACACAGACGTGAATCAGCGAAAGATCGTTGCGACAGACGCGTTGAGTTCGATGATGTGTATTTATAATATCCTTGAGATAAATTAATTCGCTCTCTCTCTCTCTCTCTCGCTGCAATTGCCTCGATTCTTCGATCGGAACAATGAGAAAAGTGGATTTCATTCGTTTCGAATAAATGTCATTGGAGTGAACGCGACGTTTATTCGAATCGAGTGAGAGTCGTTTAAATTAAAAGTAATTTATTCCCGTCGAATGAAATTTATTTGTCATCGGACAAAATTTATCGTGCCGAAAATCGCATAATTCTTAGGGCAAAAAATTAAAAAAAAGAGCTTTTATATCGGTTCAAATTGTGAACCAATTTATCTTACCAATATCACGCGCTCGGTCTGTGAAAAAAAAAAACAACACAGCTAAAAAGATCAATTCGAAATCCTCCATTTTCTCTCGTTCGTGCCTCTCGCATTTCCAGATCGAATTTCTCGTAGTCGAGGAAAACGACGCGAGAAAGAGAGAAGGAGCGGAGAGTCCAGGAGATTATACGATAAAGGCCATTATTTATTTTCGCGTTTTACACGCCGCGTCGGTTGTATTCCCGTTGCGGAAGAAGGAAGAGTTTAAAAGAGAGAGGCCAAGAAGATAGGACGCGAGAGGTGGGCAGAGGAAGAGAGAGGAGGGGGAGACGAGAGACGGCGAACGGGGGATGAAATCGGGGGTTGGAAAAAATAAAAGAGGAGCGTTGATAAGCGCCGGCAGGCGGCAAAGAGAGGATGCGGAGGAACGAGCAGAGAGAAACGAGAGAGTGAGAGAAAGCAGATACTTCGGTAACCGTCGCTCGAGTAATTATTACGGATTTTCCGGATCTAATTCTCCGGACGGTAACACGACACGATTCACTCACGCAGATTGCGCTCAGCATCGTGACGGAGAGGAAAAAAGAGAAAGACCGAGGATGGAGAGAAAGGATGTAAATTTCTGTCAGTCCCGAACGCGGTCCATTTTATCCTCCTCCACACTCGCTACAACCCCTCCACAATCTTTTTCATTCCACCCTTTCGCAAATCCACCCACGCGCGCGCGCACCCCTCCACCCGCTAACTCCATTCTCTCTGATTCTCTTCGAATTTTCTCTGTTTTCCTCTTCTCTCCTCGCTCGGTCCTCATTCTGACCAAAGTCGGGGGTCACAGCGACGGACGATTATTCGCTTTTCCACTCTCTTTCCACCTGAGCCTTTAACCGCGATTACTGCTATATCGTGCCGCACGCACACAGCATTTTGTCGTATGTACGTACTTTGTGTAGAAATGGCATCCTGACAGCCGTGATACCGAGTCGACGGAATTCAGACGGCTCTCGCTCTATCTCTTGCACCGGAGAGTTTATCTCTCTCCCCGGTTTTCCCACCTCCCCCTTCGTACCTCATCGTACCCTCGGCCTGATCAAAGTAGCACATACGGTTACCTCTCGTTCAACGATCCTCAATCTCTTCTCTTTCCCTCGAATTTGCGGGGTGCGAGTTACAGTCGCACGTAATAAAATACGACTACTTCGATCTGTCTTTTTTTTCCCAACTACCTCTTCCTTCCTCACGTTGCACTTTTGTCCCTTAAAAAATTCCTTTCTCTGATGTATAATTGTATTAAAGCTGTTTGAAAAAATCGCATACTCGTCGATATTGTATGAAGTACATTTTTTACCAAACTACTTTTTTCGAAAAAAATTTCAACCATATGCAGTTTTTGACGTATGGAAAGAATCGCATAATTCTAGCAGAGAAAACTTTGTTTTCCATCAAAGTATTTTTTTTCTCTCGAATTGAAAAGAAATCAATTGCGGGGTTAGACCACTCTAGGATTTAAAAAAAAAATGATTTTTTTTTGTTAAAAAGGTAGCTTATATAGAATTATCTTTCTAAAGGTTATGTGCGTGAAAAACCCCCAAGTGCTCGATTTTCATATTCTAGTACAATCGCGCATGAACTAATAACTCAAATAAATTTCAACCGGTTCATTTGAAATTTCACCTGTACATTTAAAATAGCGTTCTATTGTATTGCAGAGTTCGTTTTTTATAAATAATTTCCTGACGATTTTCTCATGGCATTTTATATATTTTGAATTAGAAACGCGCCTCTTTTACAAAAAACAACATTTCAAAAAAATCCTACGTCCTTCGATTCTATAGCTATTCTTATACAGGGTGCCTCACGAATGAAGGGCAATACCGTGAGGGTAGATTCGTGACGTAATGTCGAGTCGAAAAGTTCTTTGCCATTTTTTAATATTTTGAACACCCGAATTGTTCTCAATTAATTAAATTAATAACAATTTAGGAGTTAAAAATATCAAAAAACGACAGAGGAATTTTTTACTCAATATTACGTTTATAAGAAATTAAATTAATAACAATTCAGGGGTTTGAAATATCGAAAAAATGGCAAAGGACTTTTCTACTCGATATCACGTCACGAATCTATCCTCACGGTATTGCCCTTCATTCGTTGGGCACCCTGTATATGATTGAAAAAACTTTGGGGTCTCATCATGACTCAAAAATTATAGGAGCTGTCGATTCGGCCGTTGACCTTTCAGAAGGCCTTCCGAAAATAAAGGCGTCATCGGAAAAACGCTGCACCGTCGCCATTTGGATATATATTACCAAGAAAAAATAATTTTGTATTGCCGATTAGATGTATAATAAAATACTTTTTGGTAAATCGGATTTATTCTATGGTTTCGCTAAAAAAAATCACGAAATACGCCCTCTTTTGGTCCTGTAGAGCGGCCGAAGGCCTTAAATCAAAAGTTAATTTACATATTAACATTGATTTACTTCTTATTTTGATTTTTTTTTGATTTAAAAGAAATGCACAAACGGTACATGAAACAAAGAAAGCCACGAAAAAATAAAAAAATAACGGTTTGTTTCTTCCGTGGCAAACATTTTTTTCAAAGAGTCTTCTATCAAAATTAGCACACCCAGAAAAAAGATCTAGTACATTTAACTAAATCCTAGTCAAGCCAAATAAATTTTTTTAGTTGCAGGCCGGCTTAATACAACACTGTTCATGTCAACGAAATTTTTTTTGTTTTGAACGACCTACTAGGAAAATATATTGCGATCTAATAAATTTTTATTTAATATTAATAAATATTATTTCAAACTGAATTCAAACTGAGCTACACATATGAAGTCTACAATTTTGTAAAGCTTCGTCTTTTCTTTAATAGAAGGAAAAAGAAAAAAGACCCTTTTTTATGGGAATCCTTTTCGGGGATTCGACCATCTTGCGTTTTGCCGCAATGTTCAATGTATTGAATATCCATACTGAAAAATAAGGATATCAAACATAGACGAGCTTGGAAAGGATATAGGCGTCGAGAGGCAGGTTCGCTTGTGCGAGACGTAGCCACCTCGCGGATTTTTGGGGTACCGTCAAATCGGATGAGATTACGGGTGAATAGGTATTTGGTAACAACGAATAGAATTTTTCTTCAACACCTGTTTCTCGATGACCGGGAATTCAAATAAATAAATAAATATAGTGGAAGTAAATATCGCCCAAAATTGGATAGAAAGAAAATTTTCGTTAAAGTAACTAAAAAATAATCAAATAAACGATTATAGTACCTACGACTAGATCTTTTTTCTGGGTGCATATATAACCTCAACGCTTCTGGCAAAAGAAAAAATTCACCATGATGAAAAAACGACAAAAACGATGGCATTTGATATGTGAAAAAAAAAAAAATTCAAAGATGGGGAAAGGGAGAGTCGAGCGTACGTGCAACACCCACGCTCGTGAATTTGCACGGTCGTCGGTTGATCATTAAGGATGCCAAGGGCTACTAATCGTCATCAGAGTCGTATTCAACCGGTAGGCGATATCACGAGCCGTATTCGTAATGCAAAATTGACCCCCTCGTTCGTTTCTCAATGGACGTGTAATGATTATTTTCATCCGGGAATATGTGTGTAATGAGCTGCGAATCGCGAAACATCCAGAGAAGAATATTACAGTAAAATTCGAGGCGCGCATATATTGATATGATTAATACGGTTCTACACGGGTGGAGGCTTCAAATGGCTGATAATACACGCGGCTGCGCCGACGAATATTAAGAGCATTCAGGTCAATAGCGTTGTAATGAGGTATCCTAGAATCCATCAGGGATTTATATACCTCCGAGCGTAGGTATTATAACGTCCGATACGCGTCATACGGACTCTGTACTATATTGTAAATACATGCGCACATTCGCCTACGAAGGATAATTACGGCTGGTTATCACACGTGCGGCAAAATGCAATTTGCATTGACTGCCTGCGGGGTCTTCGTCTCATTGGCGATTGGAAAAAAATCGAGAGAAAAAAATTACATTCACGATATAACGCGGGTGGAACTCTCGTTTATATCGTGGCTAAGTAGTCATGGGAAAAAGTGCAATGATCAACGCAGGCGATATATCGCTTGGCAGGAATTTTAGATCAAATATCTTTGCTGGAACGAGCGCGTTGAGACGTTCGCCGCTTGAGGCATTGGAAATTGCGTCAAGTTTGATGATTTTTTTTTTTTTTTTTAAAGATACAATTATGCAGGACTTTGGTTTTTTTTCAGGAGAAAAGAAAATGCAAGGCTAATGATAATCATTCTTTTTTATAAAATGAGGCTAAAGGAATAATTCATTTTCCCAAATCAAAAAATGTACACGCATCCTGATCATTTTTGTCAAGGATTTAATTAAACATCTCTGATTTTTTTTTTTCAAATTCCATTGAAAAGAAATCTTTTAACCAATTAATCGAGTCTTTCGAATTAGTTAATTTTTGACATTTATAGAATTTATATTTTGACTCGAATAAAATGAAAATTGTTGTGATAATTAATTGAATTGAGTCATTGTGAAATCATGAAATATTTGATTCTGTTTAAATGCCGCTTCGAATCGTATCTTTGAATCGGGGACTTTTTATAATTTTTCAAAAACTTTCAATACAGAATATGTGGCTTATAACGCGATACGCTTGTTAAACCCGGTGCGTCGAAATCGTATTCGCGTCATCTCGGTGCTCCCTCTCTCGTTGGAATTAAATACGAAAATGTACCGATGTCATAAAAATTGCCTCGTAAACGGAATGAGAGAGAACGAGGGAGAGGGCAAAAGAAGAAGTATTTTATTTCGAGCTCGAATAATCGGACCCACACACGGAGCGGTGAACGTCGATTGAACGACGACGACGACGACGACGACGAGAAATAGAGGGAGACGTTTTTGATTGACGAACAAAAAAGAATGGGACACACGCACCCGCGGTTAAAAATATAATGCATTTGCGCGCGCCGAGCTTGCGAAAACCGTTTACGAGTGTTTAAAATATATATATATATATATATACTATTGATGACGTTGAAGCTAATGGCATTTTTTTCACATTCCAAAAAATTTATACGAGGCAAAATCGTTGAACAAAGCATGGCTGAAAATATTACAGAGTATTAAAAAAAGATGTATAAATATAAAATATATGTATAATTCCGGAAAAAAATATTATATAAAAAATACGATTTGCAGAGAGAATTCGAAACACAATTAAAAGTGCGATTGTGAAAAAAATCACGAATCAAATCGAATCAAACGAATGAAATCTCGTCGAACGTTGGGTCAGTTGACTCGAAACACCCCATATACTTGTACATAGGTACATATATGTGCGACTGTACGTTTAAATGAAATTTCAAAGATCTGCGGGTAACCGATTGTATGATAGGTGTGCGGTAACGTGGATTGATGAGTGAACTTTAGTTATTTTGGCAAAACTGATGACGCGCTGGCCTGCGAACCGCGAGCGAGAGATCATCAAAACTTGGAAATGACTGTCGACAAATCGAGTGGTCGACATCGCGGTGGTGTACTCTCTCCCCTCGCGCTCTACAGTGGACTACACATATATATATATATATATATATATATATATTATTTACTGGGGGGGTATTTCGAAATATAGCCGGCAACGGCGTAAATACAACGACGAAAGAGGAGCGAGGATCACGATGATCAGCGACATAATAATTACCCACGCTGGTGGAGCAGTATCTCGGATCCCGATAATTGCTTTTGCGGCTGCGACGCGAACCGTGAGGGGCAACCCTTTCGCGATCCCTCTCGTCCCTCGCCCTCGCTCTCTTTCGTTCTGTTAGCCAAAATGAATTGCCAGGAACGCAATTTAATAAGGAGGGACCTCACGGTCACCATCTTCCGATGATTAATTCCGGCTAAAAAGTTTTCGCAACTTCACGGACCCTCCTCTCGGCTCTTGGATCCACTTAAAGGATCTGCCGAAAAGCGGCGAAGGGTCGCCCACGTGGAAAGAGAAGAAAAGGGATGGTTTTCCATGTTCACCCTATTTTCATCCCCATGTGAGATTTTTTTAAACTCTCAATCATTCACGTTTATCGCTGCAGTTTGTATCGTTTCATGATAGAGCGAATCGCCGAGCGAGCTTTTACGCTGGTGCGCGCGTTGCGCAATATAAGCTTACGGCATTGAGATTAAAATAAGTTGGGCAACAACTTGAGCAATTATTATGATAATTGCGACGTACATTATGTCAATGTTGGTCGGGCTAAGGGCGACACCCATTCATTTTGAGTTTGCGCGCCGTCGAGAGCCTCCGAATGGAGCTTTATTCGCCAAGTTTCGAAAGAGCCGTTCGCCCTCCCACGAGCGTACATTCTCTCCCGCGCGCGCTTTTGCTCGCGCCTGGCAAACGAAAGTTCGCGCATACAGACGCGATAATTGGCAAGAGGACTTTACGCGTCCTTCTCTCGAGTACTAATTCACACGCTTACGCGCGTGATCCAGCCGCGTACAATTAACTTTCTGGCGGAATTAAGATAATGGAATTTCGAAAAATTCAGAGTCACGCTCTCATCTCGCACCGTTTCCTCGAAAATCCAGCAAAAATAGACCAGACTCTATTATTTTGTCCCCTGAATATCTCGTTTGTTTCCGTGCTTTTGAAATAATAAGTTGATGTTTCATTAAGGGGGAATATACACCTGGATACGGAAAAAAGGTAAGTTTCGAGAATTTTTTACGGGGAAACTATTGGAATGATCACAACGGGGTTTTTCCTAGTTGAAAATGTTTTCAATTTTTTTTTATTTAAAGATGTCGCAAGTTCACGGAGTACTTGAGTCGTCTACGGACTTGAGTACTCCGTGAATTGGAAATATTTTTAAATAAAAAAATTGAAAACATTCTTGCAAGTGTATATTTTTAACTAGGAAAAACCCTGTTATGTTCACTACAATAGTTTCCCGGAAAAAATTCTCGAAAATTACCGTTTTTTTCTGTTTCCAGATGTATATTCCCCCTTAAGGGGTTATACTGCAGTCAGGATTTTCAAAAATTATTTTTTTTTTTAATTTCATTTTTGTAATGTCCATATATTCAAGTATGAACACAGAAAATTTCATGTGAATCCGACAAATATTCTCAACGTTACAGGCATATTTGTAAACCCGTAATTATCACGTGTAAAGAGCTTTTGAAACTTTGAACGCATTTTTCTCAAAATTGCGTTTTTAGAGTCGGCGAGCAAGATTTCTCAAAGTCGTCAAGACCGATCCAAATTTTTCGACAAGCTTTATGAATATATTTTTTAGTAATTATTCGGTTTTTTTTACCGATAAGAATTTTCCATTCTATAAACAATTTGAGACAAAAATTTTCATCAAAAATAGAATTTTTTTTTGAGAAGCCGCTATTTTGTTAAAAATTGATATTTTGCTTATTCCTTCGATCAAATACCAGATTATATCTTATATTAACGTTTATATCAACGGTTTAATTTTTTTATTTTGGATGATCCAATTATTATTTTAATTATTATTGTTGAAAAAGAAAAATTTGAAAATAAAGTTAAACGTACCAAAAATATGTATATAAATTTTTACGTTAATAAATGAAAATGTCTTTCCAGAAAATTCTTGAAAAATCGCTTTGTTTTGGCCCCCTGACTGCGCACAACCCTTTAATCATTCGTCGTAATACCGATCGTCGAGAATAAATGAAACTGTCCTGCAACGTTAAAAACTTTGAAGCCCGCTGACAGAGCTCGGCGATTTTTGCGGTCGCGTTAAATTCATCACTCTCAATCCTGCCACGAAAAAAACGTTGAAACGTTCTCAAACGGAACCTTTTTCGCCGTTTTTGGCCCTTCATTCTACAGGTCAGAAATATTCAATTTAGGAGCGAGGCGCACGAGCGTGGAGCGCGTGTCAACCGAGCCGGAGATTTTCGCGAGATACTTTTCGACGCCGGCAACAGGACGAATAACTCCCTTCTTTTTTTTTCAACCCCCACTTTTCTTCCAGTAATACACGACACCACTTTCTTCCACACATACGCACTGACTTTTTTCACTCGCTCACCGCATTGAAATCCCAGAAGCCATTAAAATAGAAATGGGAAATTCGACCCTTCCAATTTCAGCATAATATTGTGATTACGATATATATGCAGGTGGAATGTGGGATGAAAGTATAGAAAGGGGATGATATGGGGAGAAACTGGACTGTACAGTATATTGTAAAACTCCCCCACTTCGTTCGATACTCCGAACGAATACCCCCTTTGCCCGTCACTCTAGAAGGGAATATAAATATATCTACGTATAGAGGGCATTCCATGTAAACTCGACCGACATTTGGCATGGCCCTCTCGGATTTGTTGACTTTTTTAGCGATAGCTAATCGAGTCAATGAGCACTCTCGATTCTTCTGCTCGCTAAGATTGTGGAAAAATTTGATGATTAATATTCTGAGGGAGAACGAGAATCGAACGTTGATTGAGCTGACTCGGAACGTCCCGTATGAATTATGTGCACGCACAGACACATCCACCGCACACATCGTCAAGTGAATCGGTACCCTTTTTTCTCCGCTGCATATATATATATTTCAACGATATACATTTATTCACGCATAAGCAAGCGCCCTCACGACCATCCGACGCGAGACCCATGCAGAAATTTCGATAGGGACACCCTACGTCCCATCAAATCCCTGTCGGGATTCGGCATGGACTCCCCAAAACGGGCGTCCCTATGGGGATCCCTATCGGGATTTGCTATAGATTCCCCAAAACGGGCGTCCCTATGGGGGTCTCTATCTAGGATTTACTATGGATTCCCCAAAACGGGCGTCCCTATGGGCGTTCTTATTAGGATTTGTTATGGATTCCCGAATACGGGCGTCCCTATGGGCGCTCCTATCGGGATTTGCTGTGGATTCCCCAAATCGGGACTCCCTATTAAAATCCAGGTTGCATCGCCATATGGCGTCACTCCCATTTACCATGTCCCCATAAGATTCCTATGTGGATCGAGTATGACGGTCGTAGGTCTGGATCATATAGATGGCGTACTCGTGAGCCGTGCGGGATTTAGTATTATTACCTGTGCGATGCCAGTGAGGTTATGTCGTGTGTTTATTTTGTGCTTTCAATATATTTGGTGATCTGATTCTATTATTGATGAACAACGAAATGAATGAGCGTGAGAAAACTCGCATTCGCGTACAACGATGTCGGAAAATACGTCGGGAAATTAATCTCGAACTGCAACGCCATGCCGAAGCACGTGCTTCAATTCCAGGTTAGGAACAATACAAGTTTTCCACCGTTTTAATAACGATTATAATAGTTAATAAATATTTATTATTCATTAAAAATAAATACTTGAGATTGGGAGCTTTGTAAAACCTCTTTCACAGACTTTAACAAAATAAAAAAATTAATATAAATTCTAATAAAAATTGATTCGGTTCGGTATCCCTACAGGATACCGTTTGGTATCCCTACAGGATCCCGGTTGGGTATCCCTACAGGATCCCGTTTGCGTATCCCCATTCGAATCTAATGGGCGGATGTTACAATCACGATTGGAATCCAATCTGACGTCGCATTAGATCCCGATGGGGAGGCCGGGATGCGCGCCAGAATCCCACCGGATCCCTATCGAAATTTCTGCATGGGGAGTCGTGAATATTTTTTTATGTTTAATGTATATTTTTGGCTACCGTATATTTCCCAACGGACCGTTGCTGCATCGATATGGCATTTCATTTCGGGGTATTATATATATATATATATATAGACGGACAATTGTACATATCTCGCTCGACCGAATGAAAAAAAGGCTGGGTGCATCCCTTTGACCGTTGAAACAAAAGAAATGCTTGAAAATCCTCGCGATTTGGGAAAGCCATTGAAAAAGGCCTACACTCAAGAAATTTATGGTTAACCATAATGTGGTGGCATTTATAATTTTTACATGAATTATTGCATCTCCGGGTCCTCTCTATATACATTCACTATTCCTCTATAAATCCACTCGTACGGGAATAAATGCGTCTGCAATTTACCAATGATCTTCAAAAAACGAAATATTTTTATCGATACTATTTTTAAAAAAGCGTTTTTTCGGTTTATCTCGCGAATAATTTTTTTTTCGGCAAAAACTCTGTGTAATTCATAATTAGTGGTAAATTTTCCATCGAAATATGGTTTTTACGTGATAAAAATAAAAAAATGCACTCATTTTTAGATGACTTTTCAGAAACCACAAAATAGCGAAATTTCAAGTGCTCATAACTTTACTTTGGTATGGACGATTCGAAAATTTCTTTTTCGTACTGAAAGCTTGTAGCTAAACTTAGAGAATGGCGTTTGGTTCATTTCGATATATTAATTTTTGTAGAAATGGGAGCAGTTTGAAAATCGCCGAAAAAAATGGAAAGGGGTATGTATGCAAAAAATGTTCAAAAATCAATGGTCGAACTTTAAAAATCTGCCAAAAATTAAAAAATGGTTCGAATTGAACGAATCAAGCAGAATTTTTAAGCTTCAACGATCTCGAAGAGAATAAGCTCTGAACGAAGTCGAAATTTCAACTAGAAAAATAATTACAATCATTTTAGTGAGCCAGTTCAATTTATGCCAAAAAGGAGATTTTTTTTTTTTTTTTTTTTTTTTTTTTTTTTTTTTTTTTTTTTTTTTAAACCTCATATCGATGTATTCCCCCTGAACACGAATCTACCAATCGTTTATTTTTAAAATCAAAATTTTCATGAATTTTCATCAAAAACTTTTTTGCTCAATATTAGCCCCATTCTTAGAAACCTCGAAATCGCGAAATTTCAAGTGCTTATAACTTTACTTTGGTTTGACCGATTCCAAAATTTCTTTTTTGCACTTAAGGGACTTTTTTGCACTTATCTAGAAAAAAAATCCAGTCATTTTAGTGGACAGATTCAATTTAGGCCAAAATGCAAAAAAGAATTTAATTAATTTTTTTCGGACCTTACATCAATGTATTTTCTCCCCCTGAACAAGAATCTACCAATGATTTTTCAAAGACTCAACATTTTTATGAATTTTCAGTAAAAACATGTTCTTTTTTAAGTTTTTTTATGATAATCTTGAGAATCGTACTTTAAATGAGTATTCGCGGTGATCAATGCAATCAATTTCTAAATCAATTTCCATACGATTAAACCACAATGTTTAAACAAATATTGTTAAAAAACTAACCTTCAATTTCGATTCAGAATATAACACGAGAAATTTCAATGTGGCATTTCAACGAAAATTCCTGCGCGTCGAGCCTCTCAATTTCGTATCATCGAGGTCGTTATTTCTTCCCTAAAGGACGGAGGTAAAATCAGTGAAATGTTTGGTCAAATGTGCGCGTCGCTCGCACGTCCAACCCACGGAAAGGACCACCGTCACAGTTAAACCCAACGTGCCGGAATATATAGTCCCGGGGAAAACAAAAAATGTATAATACCGTCGTTCTCGTTGTTGCCGTCGTCGACGTCGTCGTCGATGTACTCGAGCGGGTTGGAGAGTGAGCCAGCAAGTTCTCTCGCGAGTACGCCGCGCGCGGGCATCTCCATAAATCCCCGCTCTTGTATATGGAGCTACGTAGGTCGTATTCGCGCGTGAGATAGTGCCCAGCTCGGAGAATGTATCAAAATCAGGCGCGAGGTTGCTTTATGGACGGGAACGCTCGTAAATACGCACTTCTGCTGGAATACTCCTGCACCAGCGACGAGGCGGGGGAGTAGCTCGACGTTCCAGCATATTATATACATATATGAGGTATTTCGTATCAAGCCGACCAATCCGTGGACCCGACCATTTTTGATTTTGTTGAAAATTTTCTATTTTTTTGTACGTACTAAAAGCAGTCTCTCAGAATTTTTTTAGATTTTTGTCTCGACCCAATTAACCACAAAAAATTGTTCAAAATTTGACACAATTTTTTTTCAAATGCTCATAACTTTCTTAAAACCGGAGATATTAAAACAATACAAAAGATCCTTTTTTTCCGTCTTGAGCTGCAGTTTTATTTGAAAAAATACAAAAAAAATATCGATATTTATTTTCATATGTTTTTTGAAGTTTTAAACACAAAATATTTTTTTTTCAACTTGGACCTTTTTTATTTTTTTGAAAAAATTCACCACTTTTTAAAAGATACTTTTACAGATACTAAAAAATTGACAGTTTGTGATATTCATAACTTGTATTTTATTTTTATTTTTAAAAAATTGGCAGTTTCTGATATTCGTAACTTGTATTTTTTTTCTATTTTTGAAATACAAGTTATGAATATCACGAACAGCCAAGTACACATAGTATCTGTAAAAATGTATTTTAAGAAGTGGTGAATTTTGTAAAAAAAAAAAGGAGTCCAAGTTGAAACAAAAAAAATATTTTGGTGAAGTTTTAAACGCAAAATATTTTTTTTTTAACTTGGACCCTTCTTATTTTTTTGAAAAAATTCACCACATTTTAAAAGACATTTTTACAGACATCAAAAAATTAGCAGTTTGTGATATTCATAACTAGTATTTTTTTTTTCTATTTTTTAATTCAAGGAGGAAACACGATTCCTTAGTTCACACGCGGTAACAAATAGAAAAAAAATTACAAGTTATGAGAAGCACAAACTACCAATTTTTTAGTATCTGTAAAAATGTCTCTTAAAAAGTGGTGCATTTTTTCAAAAAAATAAAAAAGGTCCAAGTTGAAAAAAAAAATTTTGTGTTTAAAACTTAAAAAAACGTATGAAAATAAATATCGATAATTTTTTTGTATTTTTTTTATAAAACTGCAACTCAACACGGAAAAAAGGATCTTTCGTTTTATTTTGATATCTCCGATTTTTAAAAAGTTATGAGCATTTGAAAAAAAAAATGTGTCAAATTTCGAACAAATTATTGTGGTTAGTTGGGTTAAGACAAAAATCTAAAAAAAATTCTGAGCGACTGGTTTTAGTACGTACAAAAAAATATAATGTTTTCAACAAAATAATAAATGGTCGGGTCCTCGGATTGGTCGGTTTGGTATGGAATACCTCATATATATATATATACATCTATACCTATATCCACATATAAATATCTACAGAGAGAGAGAGAGAGAGAGAGTTACACATGCAACCCCGGTAAATGGTGGTTGATGTGTATAAATACATGCACGACCACTGCTTTACGGTTAAAGTACGAAAGAGGTGGCGCGCATCGAGGACGGAGGGATGCTGAGAGGGTTAGTGCTCAGGACTATGCGATAGAAACTCACTCCCGGAGTCTCTGGGCTGTCACGATGGGTTAGAACGATAGAGAAAGGGGTACGCGAAATAGCTTCAACGGGATGCTAATAAAAGATAGATCCGAGCGAGCTTGGAGATAGCGACTGGTAGGAGAGAATATATATATATATATATATATATAGAGAGAGAGAGAGAGAGAGAGATAGATAGATAGAGATATGGATCTCTCTATCTCGCTCTATCATCGTCGAGCAAATAACCCGCGAGCCTCTTCCTATCGTCCGCGTCGATGTTGCTCCATTGTTTCGCGAGAGTCGTTCGCTCTCGTCTCAACAGTGCTTCTGTGTGGCAATCCCACCCCGCATACGCTCAACCGGGATCGGTATGCCCTCAAATTTATCACCGAAATGTTGGAAAATGCAAAGCAGCGCATCCGATCGTTGGATCGCGCCTCTTCGGCGACTTCGCAATGCTGAAATCGCCTCGGTCTCATATTCGACGTTACGGTCTTAAATCCATCCGAGTGACGAGCAACCGGACCGAGGAATTACTTTGGATCGGAGTAATTTAGAATTTACAATTTAGACCATACGCATGGAATCGGAAATTCCAGAGACAATCCCGAAAGGCCGTTCACGCGCGGGCAGTTTTTCTCTGTAGCTGTACGAGGACCGTGAAAGCTCCACGCTCTGGGGAAGGAAGGCACGAGCCAACATTGCTATCGCTCTGTCGGGAGCCACACGAGAGAGGGCCAACGATAATCTTTAAACTGCGCGGCAACGACGGGAACTGATAACGATTCTGTGTGTAACGTTGCTTCACCTTCCCGGCGAACCTTGCTCGAGTTTACTCGTATGCACACGCATGTACGACACATCAATGTAACGTTTGTATACGTAAACACAAACATCGGTGTGTCGCAAGCAGTCAGTTACGACGAGACGATTTCAAACGGTAGATTTTCCGTCACCCTGACGCAGTTTCATGTAAACAGCTGCTTCGGGTACTCCGAACGAGGGCCACTGATAAAACGTGTCTTTTCAATCGTTCGGATACCCATAAAATCCAATTTCCAATAACGCGGTACGATATCGATAACGGGGCATTCAAAAGTGGAGCGCGTGGAAATTATCATGAATTTTCGACGGGAACGTACCTTTTGGTCGGACGACCAAACACAGCCTATCTGTAAAATTTTTTAAATCATAGTTATACAATTTGACATTTTTTTCTGTAAAAATATTCAACTAGAAAATATTCATCAATCGAAAAAAAATTATCACCAAACATTTACGAGACGTTGTATATGAGGAGTTCTTTTTCAACCGGGCCACTTTTTTCTTTCACCCTCTCCAATTTTTTTCAAAATCTGCCAGTTTGAAATATTTTAGTCAAAAGGAACGTCTGTGATTTTTTTTAGATTTTTTTAGGCGTCCGTTCAAGATTTTCAATTTTTCATTACGAACACTGTATCTAAAAAAATATTCATCGAACAAATAAAAACAGCGGAATTGAAACTTATTTATTTCTTCCACTTTATCGAAATAAATTAAAATCATAATTGTTCTGCATTGAGAAAATTGAAATTTGAAAAAAAAGAGAATAAAATTTTGTTAAACCTAATAACACACTTTCGATTTCGCAACAAATTTTACAGGATGTCTGTCATTGGGAAAAGAGTCTGCAAAGAAAATTGCAGAATGGCACCTGCAATGATTACGATGAAAAAAAATAAAAAGGTTTTATTCTGATGTTTTTTTTGTTTGATTAATATTTTTTGAGATACAGTGTTCGTAATGAAAAATTGAAAATCCTGAACGGACGCCTAAAAAAATCTAAAAAAAAATCATAGACGTTCCTTTCGGCTAATATTTCAAATTGGCAAATTTTGAACAAAATTGGAGAGGGTAAAAAAAAAAGTGGCCTGGTTGAAAAAGAACTCCTCATATATTGTTGAAAGCGATGACTGAAAATATTTAAGGCGGTATTCAGATCTAGAAGTTTGAAAAAATCGATTTCTCTTTGCATATTCTTACAGTTTAGACCTTTAAGAATATATCCGCGAAAGGAAATTTTTTAATTCCAATCATTTACGGAGTTACAGCTATTTTAGTGAGAAAGTGGGACCATAGACGTTTTTTCTCAAAACTACTTTGCTCAACACGGTTGACATGAAGTCTCAAGTTCTACTCAATCGATTTACTTCAAATTTTTTACCAATATTCAGTGTATAACTCTCTATCGCCCCTACCACTTTTGTATCAAATTTTTTTTTCAAATATTATTAAAAAATTAAAAACTATGTAAAAAAAAAGTGTCGAAAAACGCCTTTTTCCCGACAGCCGCCATTTTGCGAATTTTTTTCTTCCATTTTCTCTGAGGTATGGACTATAATGCGACCCTCTCACTGATTAAGAATCTTTTTTTAAATTTTGTATCGGATGACTAGAAATGTTGCAATCGCATCATTCAGCACACGCCCTTTTTAGCGCCAACTTTTCCAGCTTATAACTTGTTTAATTTAATTTTTTTTTCGAATTTTGTTTTGATCATTGTCAAAATGTTAATAAATATGTTGTAAAAAAAGAATGGTCAAAATATTTTTTGGTTTTTTTTATCGACGTCGAAAAAAAACTCAAAGTTTATACTTCTAGGCAGAATACCGCCTTAAAATACATATTTTTCTCACAGCGATATTGCGAATGGTCCGAGCTAAATAATCCAAAGGGCGATGAAAAACAACGAGAGCGATGATGAAGAGCGTGACCAAAGCAGTTAAAGCGTGGAGAATTCGCCACGCTGGATTCATACGCACGAGGGCTTTAATTGCAACCGTCGTATAATGTAAATATGTTGGATAAGTTGAAGCACGCTCGATTCCGAGTGTGTGTCTACTCGCGGAGGAGTCACGAGGTTTTAAATGAACGTGCGAGAGCGCGCGGGTTTCCCCACCTCGCGCCTGCGAGCGTCTATCCTACGCGGACGGTGCCACAGAGAAAGAGAGAGCATTAACGAAAACCGGCAGTTCGTCATGCCGTGTAATGCCGGTGTGTCATCGTTCTCGCCACCGCGTTACGATCAACGATAAATTCACGCGTTGCGTCGAGAGCCCACGCGCACACTTTTCCGTTACATCCCGTTGCAAACATGCACAATGAAAGGCCAAAAGTTGTTCGACGACGATGATGGTGGATGACGATGAAACTCTGGAAACGAACTCTTCCGCCAAGATCAATAGAGGGCGAGGGAGTGACTACCAATTTTGCATGTAACGAATAAGTTTTACCGGATACTTGGACTTTGCTGTTCGACAAATTTACTCAGAGCACGGACGTATAACGAGAAGGAAGAGGTGGAAAAGGGGACACGGCGGAGGATCGCAGGAAAACGAGCTCCTTGACCATGGGCGGCAAATTGGTGGACCGCGAGCTTGCAATTTGCTCCTGTATTCTCTATTACCGATGAACTTGGATGAACTAACGTTGGTGTACAGAGAGATGGCTGCGGTGGGATGGAGCAGACATACCGAGACGACGTTGCCCGGATCGGATGAACGAAGAGGGGGGGGGGCGGCAAGGGGCGAGGAGGAGGTCTGAATATATAACCGAGAGAGTGCCTCCACGTCCAAGGAAGTTCCTAATCTCAGTGGTCAGCTAATATCCAAACATGGCGTAAGCTTGGATAGGTACATCCTCTGCGGAACTAGCTGGGACTTGGTCTCACTCGCGCACTCCCTCTCAATCTTCACCTCCGCGTTTCCCATCGCCTTCTCTCTTGTCGCGAGGATCCCAGATATACATATATATGTATATTGTATATATATATATATATACCATATACGTGTACCCAGTAACGTCTGGTAACAGATATCACGGGCAAACATTAATACCGAGTGCCGGACGAGGCACACGGGTTGCGGTGTATGCCGGGGGATTATCTTATTCTTGGACATTGCTGCTGGGGTTATATGCTCGTTGCTTCGTTGCTCCGCTGCTTGTGGAGAGCTCGCAGCGTCGTTCGCCGACTCCCACCTTCCGCCGCGTCTCGATCCTCGTCCTTCGGGAACAGAAACCCCTTCATCGGCAAACACCGTCCCACCGAGAACGCGAAGCGATGTGGTTTAAATGTTGACCGGTGTCGCAGTACCAATTTATATCCGAAACGTCACGATCCAAAGCCCCCCCCCCCCTTGCGTCATCTACTCCGGATCTGTCTTGTAACTCGAAGAAATCGCAAACAGCTGAGAAATATGATTCGACGGATTCCCCCAAGACGCTGACAATGTATTTTGCATTCGAACGTAACGGAGGATACCGATGATTTCGTTGGATGATTGTTGATGAATCGCCATTCATTTTTTTCAATATCGCCCAGTATACTCGAGTTGATTCCTCCTTCTGAACGTGAAATTCAACGCGCCCGGACAATTTCATCCCTTTTCATTCTGTACTTAGGACGACCGTCTCATTTATACGGTAAAACAGATAGTCCCGCTCTAGTAGGATCGGAGTATAAACGTAGCGCGGAGTACGGACAGTGGAGAGTTTGTTTGGCGAGCAAACGTTTGCCGACGACACCGCCGGACACTGCTGCTGCTGCTGCTGCTGCTGGTCTTGCGTCTCTGAGTACGGGCACAAGTCTGTTCAAACCACCGGAGGTAGAACTGGGAATTAATACCATCTCCCAGAATTCACAGTGGTGGTCAAATAAGTTGGCCAAATGTAATCCTCGCGTCCTTTTCTTATTTTCTCTCCTTTTTTTTTTTACTCGAAGAATAACGCGATTCGTTCGAATCTGCGATGAAAATGTTGATCGTACATATTTCAACGTGGCGAAATTCGGGTAAACAAAATTTCGCAGACACATTCGCCCTCACCGTGCGACCGAGGAAGATAAGCCATATATCCATGGATGTAAGAACTCATAAATCCATCAATAAATCCGGACCTTCCTCGTGCTGACCACATTTGCTTAGGGATAAGAAGCAAAGACAAGCGCGCCGGGGTGTACGTCGAGGTACGAGTCGAGAGTTCCTAGGCTGGGCCGAGGTGCCGCTAGTCCGTACAGGGCGGTGAGGAATGGCTCGGTCTAGCGTGCCTTTAGCCCCGGCTTAGCGTGTACTCGAAACACCATCCCCTATCCTTCGTGTCGGGGCCAAGTTATACCCACAAACAGTCGTACATTAGTGCCTGCAGGAGTCCTGCAGGATTTATAAGGGGCGCGAGAGAAGGGCCGGTGAGTGTATATACAGTGAGAGAGAACCGGGCATCTCTACCGATGGTTAAAACTGAAGGAGATCCGATGAGGTCACGAGAGAGGAAGCCCAAAGGGCGAGGGCGATATCGGCGTGGTGTTGGTGTACGAGCCGAAACTTGCCGGAATACGTACCGTGACTTTGTGGGCGAGCAGATTTTCGGCGACTGTCAAAGTAGCCATGAAATTTATTTCAAATCAATGATGCGGCTGTCTCGCATGAATAATTAGCGTAAACTTTGGAAGCACCCTCTGGATGAGAGAGAGAGAATAAACGAGACAGTGGGTTGACGTATGTTGCTCGATGAAACAAGCCTGGAGAGAGAAAAGAGAGAGAGAGAGAGAGAGAGAGAGAGAGAGAGAGAGAGGGACAGTGTCAGAAGTGAACGGGTGATCCTGAAGGATCCGAGAAGATTTTGCGCAGCACATGGTACATAAGACCGGGAATGACTAGGACCAGGACTAGATGGAGAGAGAAACAGCGACCGACAAGAAACGAGAAAGACAAGGCTGGAGTTGTTCCCTGGTCAGTTGGTTAGTCCCCATGGAGAGCGCGTGATACCAACAGACCCAGCAGCAGCAGCGATCCTTCCCTCTGCTCGCGCGCACCAAAGTAGCCGGAATTAATTTCGCATGTTGCTAACCGACGAAGGGGAGAAACATTCTGCAAACTCTGACCCAAACGTTACAGCCCGCTGATACTCAACGATACCCGTCATACGTAAATCCCCGTGCACAAATGCACATACAATGAATCAATGGTACGTTTTTTGTCGAATTTCAAAGGATACCGAATGAGAGTCCGAGATTCGTGTACCAAAGACGCGATGTCCTTTTACTTTTATTGTACTTTAACGAGCGATTCGAGCCAGAACGGGCCAGAAAGGAAGATACCTCAAAGATGAGGACATACGAACTCGATAAATGGTCAGCGAAGGGAGAATGGAAAAGCTCCACAGAAGGAGACTAGAATCGCTCTCTGAGAGTTTCGTTCGCTACGTGAGCACGTCGCCAAAAAGGGGTGGCGAGCGTGTGGCCAGTTTCGCCAAAGGACGCGCGCGAGAGACGGTCGTTTCGACAGCGAGGGGATCGGAGGTTGGGTAGGGAGATTGTTACCAAAGGGATGTATATACGGCTGAGCTGTCGGGAGGAAAGTGGGTGTGACGTGGGTGGCAGCGAGCGAGAGAACGAGAGGAAGGGGAGGCAGCCAGTGGTCAGCACACTTGGCCGACCCTACTTCGCTAACTAGTTTAATGATATATGTTGAGCTACAAGCGCCTTGATTAATCGTTAACTAATGTTGGAGCTTGCAGTGCCACCACCGCGAAGGAGCGAGAACGTGGGCTCGAACCGAGTGAGCAAGATGGCGCGAGAGAGTGGAAAGCTTGAGAGACGGAGAAGAGCTTTCGAGAAGGAGCGAACGACGATGAAGAGAACCCCGAGAGTTTCGGTCCTCCGTATACATCGAATCGCGCCCTTATAGAATACACAAACCCTGACTGCGTGGGCAAGGAAGAGAGGAGGCAGCCTCTGCGTTCGAAACTCCAAAGCCTGAGCGTATAGCGAAACAGAAATCTAATCTCTCTCAGGATAATTTGATTTATGATTCAACGTGCTCACGAACCTCTCCATCTCCACCTTCGTCGTCGGCGTCGCGGTCAACGAAGAAAAAACTTGAAAACGGCCGCCGATCCCAAGTTATCGTCGACGCAATTTGTCGGAGTGTAACTATCGCGCTCCTTCGGTCATCGCGGACGAAATTTACGTGTCGCAGACGCTGAGGGCAAATGGTCAGCGATCGCGAGCAACCCTTTCCGGCGTTACAGCCCGTTCGATGTAATTTCAAATTGAGTTATAACCCAACTCCGTTTCTTCCCCAACTCGCGTTCGATCGCGATTCATTTGCCAAACGAGAGAAACCCGTCTTTTGTTTCTTCGTCGACGAAGTAACAAAGAATCTGTAGTTCTGGGATAGGAGGTAATTTATACCATTTCATAGTTTGGTAATATTTCGAGCGGAAGACCAGCGCTAATAATAATTTGGAAATTACCGAGTATCCTACGTAGGATGAGCGGATTTTGCGTGACGTTGCTGGACAAGAGTTGGCAGTAGGTCGTGAAGGATCCGGAGGAGCGGGCTCTTCGTGTGGCGGTGAGGAGAGGAGAGAGATTCGCGAGTCGACCAGGGGTTCGCTCAGAGATGCAAGACACCGTGAAATTACCAACAGAGTCTCGCATGCCCGGGTGACCGGTGTGGAGAAGGGAGTATGGGGTGAAGGGTGGCAAAGCAACGGCTAGAGCCGGGTAGCGAGAGAACGGACTCTGTCCACTCCGCGAGCCTCGGGGCTACACTGACCACCGGGTATTTGTCTTGTCTCCTTGTTTATGAGATTCAACATTGTTATTTGGCACCGCCAGGGAGTTCTGGCAATGTGTGTGCCCACGTGTGTGCATGAGAGAGAGAGAGAGAGTCAGCGCTGCCTTTGGCCTCGCTGTTTTCACTCCTACCCTTGAAACCTCCTCCCGCGATGTACTGTATCCTCCAACCGTACAGTTTCGCAGAGTTTCCTACGTAATAGAGCAGCAGTACCAGAAGTACAAGTAGCGACGACAAAGCAACAGAGTACACTACTTTGAGGGAGGAAGAGAGTCGACTCGCACTAGTCGGTGACGCTGGGCTCAACGACAAACGTTGCACATGGTGTTACGGAAGAGGGAACTAACGGACAGTGTGCTATCGCAAACCAGTGGCTCATGTCTGAATGTTTGAATCTGTGACAGGTAAGAAGCGTCTACACATACAGAACGTTACTGGCTTTCTCAAAGTTCTGATCTTTGACTTGATATGGAGTACGAAATTGAATTCGACGTTAGCTCGAACCTCGCAGCCTTCCACAACTTTGTAATCAACATTGACACACCGCGATATTGAGATAGATTCCATATGGTATTGTCATTGGAATAACTGAACTCGGGAGGAAACTGAATCAACCGAAGATTTTCTATGGTTGGAAAATCTCAGGCTTGGTCGGCTGGACGGAGAATCTAGGAAAGTGTATATTTGTCGCTGTTTCTCGTACCAGAGCTATGAACGAGCGATGCTGATTATTCGAGGGAATAATGCTCTCCAGTGCGGTGACGTAATGAGCTAATAAAAAAGAGGAATTAATCGCGCAGGCTGCGTAAATGCGAAACAATTGAATCGTCGCCGTGTAAGATGCGATTCCCAGAAGCCCGTTGAAAATGAAACAGAAATTGAATTACCGTGGCATGATGATAGAGAGAGAGAGAGAGAGAGAGAGAGAGAGAGAAAGAAAGAGACAGAGAGAAGCCTGTCCAGTTGCACTTTTTCTCATCAGGTCTCTCATCCCGATAACAATCTCTCGCGTATCGCGACAAAAGTTCTTAATGGTTCGTTTTTCTCTCTCTCTCTCTCTCTCTCTCTCTTCCATTGTCACGAAAACCTATCTATACTCATTCGTCGCATGAGAGCGTGTCGCATTAACGAATTCATTCAGACGAGAACGGGCGGACTCTCCTCCGCGCGTTGTTTGATGGTGGAGGGACGTTTTTCCTTTTTGTTCAGAGCCTGAAGATGCTCAGGGAAGGATTGAAATAGCGTTAAAGAGCTCGAATGAGGGAGTGACGAGCTTAAAGAGCCCCACGGACACACGCGCGGCGTACATTTTGCTTCAACAGCGGCGATAGCGGAGCGGTGATTAATTCTGTAAAAAAATAAATAAAAGAAGAGTCAACGACGTCGTTGAGAGAATCAGGGGGATGGGTGAGAGAGCGACCACGTCGACGTCACGATGTGCAGACAAGAGAGGGCCGAGGAAGGGAGTTATCTGGATGAACCATCGTTGGACTGCAGCGACCGTCGACTCCGGCGTAACTATCTCTCGCTGATTCTCGTTTGCTATCGCGCTCACCCCACACACACACACACATATCTATCCATAAATATATATATATATATATATATATATATATATATATATGAATGCATGTAATGCCCGCGATGTCAATATAAGCTGTCGGATGCTTTTTCCTAAATTGACAGATTTTCAATTTAATCAAATTCCAAACTAATGGAAAAAAACGCCCGACTCTTTTGATGTAGGAAACATCAACACGAGCGTACATCTGCATCATTACCACAGGTATATGTGTATACATATCGAAAGTGTGGTGAGAAAAAAAAACGCTCTGATTGCAGAAGCTTGAATCAGTGTTGGTGCTCACGCTGTTATCGCTGAAAGGAGAAAAGAGCGAGAAAGAGAGAGAAATGAAAAAAAAGGGACACAGCACCAGAGAGGCTCAGATTGAAAAGTACTTCTAGTTTTAATCGTTACAAAGAGACAGACCGGAGATTGTCGGTGCGCTTCCTCCCACCAATCACCGAAATTAATCCATTGATAATAATTCCATCGGTCGTCCACCGATGTTGGCGAAGTATACAGTTATAGAAAATGTAAAACCGCATTCGAACAAGCGACAAGTTGGCAATGCCTGTGTGGCACAAGTCGATGCCGGGGAATATTCGTTTTAAATATAAATATACATTCCGGGACGATCAGTTGAAGTTTTATCTACTCGCAAAATTATTGAATTTTTTTTAGTCTGTCGAAAAAGCGATGCCCTCGTCCCGTTATTATTCGTATCGTTATCGTCATAAAAATGATACAAAAGCTTGCGAGCTTATGAGGGGTAAGAAAATTGTGTTTTGTTGTATTCGTAAATATTATATTCGTAAAAAAATTGTTTTTTGTTTGTATTTGTAAATATTTCAAAAGCTATACCGATGAGAAATTGACCGATGATCATCAAGATATAAGTCCAATCATGCCCGCAAGGAAAAAGAAGAGAATTTTATTTTTTTCAAAATTGTTCCATTTTTCAATTCGATTGGATCAAGAGGACCGAAATTATGGCCCTTTAAAATATCGGTTTGTCGACTTTTTTCCGTCGAATCTGACCAAAATAGTTTTTACCACTTTTAAACATGATCCGTGAGAAATTAATGAGTCGCAAATAGCATTTTTGACACGGACTCTAGTTTATATGAAAATAACACACCTGCCTGATGGCTATAAAAACATACGCTTTCACAAAACGTCATTAAGGGGGGAAACCCATGTAAATGGTCGAAGATGACGAGGAATTTCGGGATTTTTTTCCAACGCAACTACCGGACCAATCGTTTTCAACTTTGGAGGCTATTTTATTGTACATCCGAAGACTTGAAAAACATTTTTTTAAATCGAAAATAAGTATTCATCAGCAGCCTGCTACCAATCGTTGCTGAACGAATTTTTCCCGCGATGTCGAATTGCGGCAGCTGTATTTTTTTTTGTTTTTCATTAGAAACAAAAAATCAGAAACCATTACATTCTATATGAAAGTACGCTGTCGATAAACCAAAAAAAAGTTTCAAAAGTTGAATATTGTAATAATGGCGGCACTCAGAGAAAAAAGGTCGAATTTTCACCAAACATTTTTATGCAAAAAATGATTGTTGAATTAATTTTTTTTTTTTAAATAGAGGTTTATCGACGAGGGTTTGCAATGATGTGTCTAAAAATATTTGGTTGAAATGAATCGGATGAATTGTTTATTTTTTATCCCTGCCGAAAATAGCAAAAATGTAGTTTCGAGTAAATCGCGTTTCAAAGTTAATCAAAGTCTCTGATACCTTAAAAAAATGTTTTTCAAGTCTTCGAATGTACAATAAAATAGCCTCCAAAGTTGAAAACGATTGGTCCGATAGTAGCGTTGAAAACAAATCCCGAAATTCCTCGTCATCTTCGAATGGGTTTCCCCCCTTAAGGTTGTTTAGAAACAAATCACGTTTAATGAGAAAATTCTGAAAATTTCGTATGTTTTTCAATGAAGTATTTAAGAGGTCGTGTAAAAATTTCACGACGATTTGGAAGCTCGTTATCGAATAATTAAGATTAACAAATTAAATAAAATTAAATGTAGTCTTATGGAAACTGATATAACTTTGCTATAAGTTTTTTTTGACCTCTCAATTTTTTAATATCCACAATATACTGAAAGCAACGTAAAGAAAACGAAGTTTATTGATAAATATTTTTTTATTTGTTTAAAAAATTGTTTTTAATAAAACGTTAACGACCTCTTAAATACCTCATACAAAACCATACCAAATTTTCAGAATTCATCATTTTTTATATTAACCCTTAAGGAGGTTGAAGTAATGATGATAGAATTCTGAAAATTTTGTATGTTTTTACATGAAGTATTCAGGAGGTCGTGTAAAAATTTCACTACGATTAAGAAGCTATTTATTGAACAATTAACATTCAAAGGTTTCATAGCTTCTAAACAACCTTAAGGGAAAACCGGTACTCTGGTGTAGTGGCTAGCGTGCTCGCCTCTAAACCAGAGCATCGGGAGGTCCTGGGTTCGATTCCCTGTGCCGTAGTTTCGTCGAGAAATAAAAATATGGGCGTGACAAGCTCCAGATATATATATGTGGCATACACAAGTACTCGTACAGGTGTGAGTCACATGTATATAGCTGTAGTCCATGTTTACAATTTCTCGACGAAACGTGACGTAGCTCCGGCATCGGAAAGCGAACTCAGAACCGGCTATAGTGACACAGGTTTTCCGCAGTTTCCCTGTGTCTATGGAAATTAATTTCCATAGCAAATGCGCTATAGAGGGGGAAGTCGGATGCGGCCGCATGGGGATCTGGTTACTGATCCGGACCAGATCCTCAGGGGGGACTGGCTACTGACCCGGGCCGACCCTGTAATAGGCGAAAGCCTCTAGACGGGGGGAAATGCACAATAAAAAACAATAAAAAAAAAAAAATAAAAAAAAAATAAAAAAAAAAATTAAAAAAAAAAAAAAAACAACCTTAAGGCGATGTATACAAAAATTTTAATATCCGCTCGCGATAAGGTAACCGGATTCTTCACGCTTGGAAAAGGATCAGCCCATTCAAGTTCCTTGCCCGGCGCATACCCGTGAAATAAAATATAAAAATTACCACCCCTCTCCGACATGGAATTGCATTTTATCGCTTGTTCCTCTTTGTTTCGCTCGCCTCGATTCTCCACTTTGAACCCGTCAAATTTTTCCCCTCTGAGGACTATAACAATCATGATGATCATTGAAATTCGATCAAAATGCAATTGAGACGCTGAATTGAGCCTTCGAGGTAATGAGATCTCACCCAGAGGGAAACGGAGCAGGAGAAACCCTCTCTTCTCTGCGCGGTAAAGGGAAAACCGAGAATCACGATATGCGTTATTGGGTGGTTTGACATGAGGGAGCAGAAGTTCGGGATTTGCCCGCACTTCGATCGTTTGCCTTCAATCACTCTCTTGACAGATGCACTTACGGCTGATGGTGTTGGTCCACGGGACCATCAAGAAGGAATGTTTGCCTCGAGGCCCTCTCAATCTCTCTCTCTCTCTCTCTTTCTCTCTTTCTCTCACTTGGGTGTTCGTGCGTGCGCGCGACGATGCCCCCTTTTTTTCACCACCATCCACCGGCATGATCCTCGTCACAAGATGAGTCAAACTCTCAGAGAGCCTCGAGCCAACTATCTCGAATTTGACGTCACACAAATGCACACGCACTCGATAATTATAGAGCGAAGCTGAGGTTGTTTTTTTTTTTTCGTTTTTCATAACCGTACGATAGACAATTTAGTATGTATCACAGATTATTCCCATCGACGATACGAGAAGACGTACAACCCCTCGTTCAAGGAGATTATATCTCGGCTGATTACTTTTATCCAAGCGCGCCTCTTTGGCTCGCGACGCTATTATGCGACGCCTCGTTTTTCTTTTTCCAGCTCGTGTTCGCGCTCGGGTAAATTAATAAATGTTTCAGTGACGAGGTACGCCGGAATACGGTGGCACTCGGTGCACAACGAAGGCATAAACTCCACACGCGGTCTCTCCTTAATATATATATATATGGGGTATCCCACGCCAAATCCGGCACCATTTAGCTTTTGCATCTCCAATTTTTTTGAAATTTTTTATGTTTTAGTATTGGTTGAAAGAGATCTCTATGATTTTTTTCAATTTTTTTTGTCGAACCGTTTTCAAGATATTGATTTTTCAAAAATTACGTTACTTTTTTTTAACGTCCATAATTTTCCAAAAACAAATAGAACCCATCGTTATGCCATTATCTACTTAGGCTTAACAGTTGTGGAATGAATGACAGTTTTTTTACAAACACTTTTTAAGAAAATCGATCAGTACGTGTTTTTTGTAAGTCAGCAATTTATATTTAAAACTTGAAAATCTTGTACGGTTTAAAAAATTTTGTCGAGATTTTCGTGTCAAAAGTACGTTTGAAAACAACAATTTTGAAAAAAAAACATTCCATTAGGCTTATTTTTCGCAAAGTTACGGACGTTTTACCAAAAAAGTAACGTTATTTTTGAAAAATCGATATCGTGAAAACGGTTCGACAAAAAAAATTGAAAAAAATCATGGAATCCTCTTTCGAACAATACTAAAACACAAAAAATTTTGAAAAAAATCGGAGATGCAAAAGCTGAATGGTGTCCGATTCGGCGTGGAACACCCCATATGTAGGTTTCTGTACCGCGCGAAACTCCAGCGGAGGGAGGAATAGATATCATGTTTGCCGGTAGGATAATAGCGTAATAGATGGACACGGATCAACGTGAGAACGGATGAGACTGCTTTTCCAAGGGAATCCAAAGCTCCTTGCATCCTTCTTTATCTCTATAATCACTCACTCACATTAATATCCCGCTACCATAAATGAAGAGATTTCTCGTCGATTTTATTCTTCATTTTTCCCCCTCCAAGTTTAATTATGATTTACGCAATTCTGGTTTTTTTTATTCTCTCGTGAATTATTCTCTCTTGGTCGATTTGACCCATGCGTATTAATCGATTGTCAAAAAATTAAATACCAAAACGTTTCATCCCGAAAATTCTTCTAAATTCTTAAAAAATTCCACATTTCAAACTTTCAGACTCAAACATTTGGATATTTAAAAAAAAATCTCCTTCCCTGAATACACAAGCGTATTTCTGAAAAAATCTCAAAAAGAAGGAAGCAAAGGGTCCGAAAATGATAAGGAGGTAATTTCGCGCGCCCAAAATTTGCAGCCTTTTGATTTTAAGCGCACTTCTCGACTCACGGACTCATCAAGTCCGCGAGAATGCGTGTGTATCAAGGATTTTGGTATCACGATTCCCACGCTAGTCCGATACGCAAGCAAGAGCCTCGTCTACAGTGCCATGGATGGTTGTCGTCCACCAAAGGTGGACGCCGGTGTAAGCCACTTTACAAACACCGAGCTCTGCGCCATTTACCGCATCCTCGAGAGTTTGCGACTCTCTGATGCGGCAGGAACAAGATCTATGTGTGTCCTTGCGCGGATATCCCCTCGGCAACAGGATTTGTTACCATGCTCGGAAATTCCATCATACGCAGCCCCGAAACTCCCTGAAACTGTTGTGTATTTGCAGCTTGTTTCGCGGAGATGGAAACGTTTTTCCCCGCTAATTTCCACATGGTCGCCATTGTCAACCGAGAAGTTAATGAATTTTCAATTGAATCGATCGCGCGCTTTAGTTTGTAGAAAGAGAGACTGCTAAAATCTCAAAAAACAAAGATATTTTTCGTCCAATTCGTGTGAAATGAAAAGAGCCACGAGAAGGACTCTTTGTTCGGTGCATCAAGAGAGTATGATGATGTAGAATTTTAAAAAATCTTTTTTTTTCCCATATTTTTAAAGTTTAGACCTTAAGAATATGCAAAAGAATGCTCCAACTTTACCAGCTTATAACTTATGTAATTTTCATTTTTTTCTCGATTTTTTTTGAATTCTCAAAGTATTAATAAACATGCTGTAAAAAAAAGAATGGTCAAAGTATATGGGGCATTCCACGCCAAATCGACCAGCTTTGAACCCAAAATTGAATACATTGAAAAAAAAATAGAAAACGAAAAAATCGCACTCTGAAAATATTAGAGAATTTTCAGAAAATGTCAAAGTTGCTATAAAAAAAAAAAGAAAACTAAAATTAAAAATGACAATCATCGAGAAATTTTTTTTTTTTTTTTTTTTTCGAAAATTCGAAAAAAAACGTTCAAGATCGGCCCGAATAATTTTTTTCTATTTTTTTCTGAAAAGTACATTGAAAAACAAAAAGTTAAAAAAAAGTCCCGATAAGTCGATTTTAAAAAGTTATAGATATTTGAAAAATAATTTTTTTTTTTCGATCATTACCACTTTCAATTTCATTTATTATTATTGTTTTTTTTTTCGAACTTTGAGGTTCTCTCAACATTCTCGAAAATCCCCAGAGTTTTATTATGAGAAATAAGCTGAGTTGAAAAAAAATATATTTTTTTAATTGGAAAAAAAAAAAATAGAAAACGAAAAATCCCACTCTGAAAATTTCAGAGAATTTGCAGAAAATGTCAAAGTTTCTATCGAAAAAAAGGAAAAAAAATTAAAAATGACAATCATTTTTGTTTTTTCTGGAAATTCGAAAAAAAACGTTGAAGATCGGTCCAAACAATTTTTTTCTGAAAAGTACATTTAGAAACAAAAAATTTCGAAAATAAAACGTCCCGATAAGTTAATTTTTGAAAAAGTTATAGATATTTGAAAAGAAAAAAGTCAATTTTTCTGAAAAATTCATAACTTTTTATCGGTTGGGTGAAAAAATTTGAAAAAATTCTGAAAAATGTTTTTGAAAGGGTATAGAAAGAGATAAAAAAAAGTTTTACCCAAATCGAAAGGGGTCGGGTTCAAAAGTGGTCGATTTGGCGTGAAATGCCCCATATTTTTTGTTTTATCGAGCTCGACAAAACGCTCATACCGCCTCAATTTTCTTTTTTGTATTTCAATCTCGAGTCCGAACGAGGCGCGTCTGCTGGAGGGGACGGGTCATTGGCCGATTTAGACTGGAAGATTCCAGTCATTCTGGGCTACTTGACCGAACAATTGATTATCATTGACACCGAAAACGAAAGTGCATCGAATAACGAGTGCGAGGACTGCTGAACTCTCGAGACATCCTAACTCAAGTTATATCGGGCGCAGCCTTTTTTTCTCCTCGGGGATTCGAACGAATTTGAATATACGATGGATATGACAATAATGACTTACCTCACTCTTCAGGTTCAAGGGCACGTCGCAGGGCGCGTCCATGTCCGTTTCAGTTTTGACCTGATGCGACAGCATACCGTGACTGTGTCTTGGCGGTGCGGCAGTCGCCAACATGTTATTCTGATGGCGTTGATGATAATGCTGATGATGAAGACGCTGCTGCTGTTGCTGCTGCTGCGGCTGCAGATGCCGATGATGATACGGGGTCGACAATTGTGTGTTCAACGTACGAAGATCGGCCGGTGGTGATGCGGGCGCAGCGGTACTGCTCTGTTCCTCCTCGGCCGAACCCTCCGCCATGTCAACCGAGCATCCCGAGGAATCGCGATCTGAAACAAAGCGTCCAACATTGTTGAGCAAACGCCGAAGCTGGTCCATCCATCACTGAGAATCAAGCGAAACATGTCCCGAAGGACCAACGACTTGACGAGGAAATGAGGATGAAAGGATCAGGCCTAAAATTCAGGATCGAAGATTCTCCAATTCAATTGGTACAAAAATCTCGCTGACTCCGAGCGCCACAGATTCTTTGGTACTTCTTCACCGAGAAAAAGGTTTGGTAAAGTGAAAAAATGTTGGCTTGAATTAACTAAACCCGGCGGTTACGGGTGGCGAACGAAATGTTCAATTCGGTTAACTCAAAACGTGTATCAAAATGGAAACAAAAATTGCATTCCCATGAATACGTTCGATGGTTCGATTGAAAATTATTGTTTTGATTCTATATTTGGTAAAATGCACTCAATATGCGATTGCATAACCAAATGGTTTAGTCGAATGAACAGTTTATATTTTCTAATGCAATTCAGATGTTGTTCACCGGAAAAAAAATGCATTCAATATAAAGCTAGAAAATTTCAATTGAATTAACAAATCATTTGATGATATGCATTATTTGTTTAAGCTACGAAGGCTTTTACTCAACTAATCAATCGTGAGATTAAACAGTTAAGTGAAAATTTGACTTATTTAGCGCCACCAAAATGCAATGGTGGTCTCATTCAAATATGTAGTCTTTAGTCCATAGAACTGCGCGACCACAGAGCGCGGGTAATGTTCCATCAACTCGAAGTTAATTGAGGACTCCGATGCTGGTAATACACCGGTACTTATCGGTGCTCAGTGGCTGTCTCGCTGGCGCGAGAGCGCGCGCCGATCGTCGCCATCTTACGGATCTCGGGCGAAGTGCCGAGATCGTGGTAGTTACTATACGTACTATCGACCAAATGTGTTGTAGTCGCATTGAAATATTTCGTCAAATTTATGAAACAATTTGATCGACCTGAAAGCATTTACTATTCTTTTTAACTGGATGAATAGCTCAAATTAAAACTAGATTTTGTGGATGAGACGAAACATACAGTTAAAACAATTTTAAACGACTAAATGACTAAATAAGTAAATGACTAAATATTCGATTGAATGAGAAATGTTGAATCAATCTCGTTTGAAATCATTTTGATCCAATGTTGTAATTTCGGTGAATGCAGTACACATTCGAAACAACGACACTATTTTTGTTATTTCAACGACGGAGTAATCAAATCAAATATGTGACGATTGATTCAAACGAATTTTCCGTGATCGCAGCTGGGTAGTTGATATCACTAAGCCTTTTTTTCGGTGTTCTAAAACTTGATGCTTGGCTTTTTTTTCCTGCTCGTTTAATCGGCGTTCAGCATATTCTCCGGCGACCCGAGTCGAAATTTGTAGCCTCCCTTGAATGCCCGTAGGTCTCATTTCCTTTGTAATGTACAAGCCGCCGGCCTCCGTTGGACCTACGGAACCCCATTTGTCGAATCCGGTGCCTCCGAGAGGCCTCCGTTCGATTCCACTCAACTTCGGGTAGGCCTCCTAGGCCTCTTTTCGATCTAACGTATCAGTGGTACAGGCCTCCGTAACCTCCTTTCGATTCCAAGTCGTTGTCTCCATCACTTTTTGGTCCGAAACCCTCGGTTCACCCTCAGAGGCCTCATCGGTAACCCATTGTGTGTTGATGCTCGTAGTGTTTTTGTGGCATTGCCGCAAAGGCGACAAAGTGATGTTGTGCGTCGTTCACTAGCGTGCGAATTCTGTGTCTGTGTGTATGTGCCTGTGCCCTTTTCTTTCTGTGTGAGTGCGCGTCTCTGCTTGCTTGAGCACGTTACGACTTCCCGCCATCCCGGCACCAGTCTCGTGTAGTCTCTTGTCTCAAGCGCACGTATAGTTTTTCATATTTTTTCATGTTCGATTGGATATTTTATAGTTGAGGATAATTAATCGTTGATAATAAGAAAAAACAATTCGACGATGAGCACGAGAGTGAAGAGACTTGTGCGCCCTTGTGGTTTATCAAAACCCAGAAAAAGATCCAAAGAAAAAAGGTGGTCGAGACTCGAAAACTTGTATGACGCTTTGGAACTTATTCAAATTCCGAAAAATCATTGCGTTGTCTGTGATCGAACGAGAATCACGTGGGTGGACTCGTAGACGAACAAGCGTTCCTGCTACTACGTCATTGTTCAATAATTAGTAAGAAAAAAGTCGAAACGCCGGTAGTCAACTTAAGTAAACCTAGCAAACTGAACCCTTGTGAACACGTGGTGGATTATATATTTCAGATAATCGTGACGAGCTGTGAAAAATATCTCCCGCCAATGCGTCTACCGGCGAGATAGCGGGTCCGCAAGCGAAAATTTTCACCACTGCAATCATCAACGAAAAAAAAGATGGAAGGTGTGCAAAAAGCCGAAAAAGTGGCTTGTATTGCTGCGTGGATGGTACTTGCAGAGGAAACTTCAAAGGATCGTCGGGTATGGGAAGACGTGCAATCTTCTGATGCATACTTCCCCGTTCAACAACCGTTCGACACTAGTGCGAGAAGAGGAGGCAAGTAGTACACCTGACGAGGTAGAAAAGAAAAAATATATTTAAAAAAAAATTAATATGTTGTTACGTTCAAATATATATTTAAGAGATATTATAAATTGCAATTCCTAGTAAGCCTTATCGCATTAATTATAGTTGATACGAAAAAAAAAATTGGTTTTCTTTCTGTCCATTTTCAGTAAGTTTAATTTGTAATAATGTTGAACGTGGATATAACATAAATAAATGATACTATCCCTACATATGTGAACCATTCATATATATATTCCCGTTACTTATCCCTACTCCGCGTACCATTGGTCAGAGGGTCTGAGGCCCTGGAGGGTCTACGGTACATTCGCAGCAGGCCGAAAGGAGGGCCAGGAGGATTTGCGAGAGAGCTGCAATAGGCCTAAAGGAGGCCCAGGAGGTTTTGGGTGAGAGCTGGAATAGGCCTAAAGGAGGCCTAGGAGGTTTCTAGGGAGAGCTGGAAGAGGCTCAAGCGAGGTTCCGGAGGCCTTGCGGCAGGGCTAAAATAGGCCCAAGCGAGGTTTCGGAGGTTCTATTCGTACCCTCATGGGCCTCCTTTGGGGAAAAAGTCTACTTTCGAGACTTTTTGAGGCTTTACCGAGGCCCTGACATATCCCTCATCTATACGCTGTACCCTCGCTTCGATGCCCGATACTCCCCTAATCTTGTGACGAAGCCTCGGGGTTGAAGGGAGGTCAAAAATTTCGACTCGGGGAGACTTTACGGACCAATGCCTCGTCGACGTCGTGACAAAAAGCGACGCGCCGCGAACACGACGATCGCTAATTAAACGAAGGGCCTTCCCTTCATCCTTCTCCGACTCTCTAGAAATCGCTGGGTACGCGTTTGCGTGAATACACGCGCGAGGGCCATATCGAAAGTACGAGGCAGCTGTTGAGGAATGCGCAGACACCGAGAATTATAAAGGAGAGATGAAGAACAGCGTACAACTCCAACCCCGTTAATCTTTCCAACTTCAAAGTAAAAACTTGCGTTCGCCATACTTCTCGAGAGGAAGCTAAAACACACGCGTGCGCCCGTGCTGTATAAACTTTGCTATCGCACAAGCGAATGTTTGTGTATCCAGACGCACGCGAGAACCAGACAGAATTTCTTCGTTTTCTCACGAGATACACGAATATTCGCGTATCTCGTGCTAATTATTTTTATCTAAGCACCACGCTTTAGCGTATTTTCAAGGGCAGTGAAATCATCGTCGGAATAACTTCTTTCTTCGCTAAAATACATCCCTCCTCTCTTCTCTCCCAGCGACACTCTTTGCGACTGCATATTTCCTCTTTCTTCTTACTTCTCCCTTCGAGACCGAGTTCCGCGGATCTCGCGTAGACTTTAGGCGCATCTACGCTCGTCGTTTGTCCTCTTTCGACCCTCCTGTGAATCCATATCGCTCCATCGAGAAAGAAAGCGCCGTGGGTCTCGAAACTCGCGAGACTCGGAAATCCAACCAACAACATCTGCTTCTATTTTTGCGCTGGCCCGAGTCCAATATGCTCGAATCGTTGCTCCTTCTGTCTTTTTTTTTCCTTTCGACCATCTTTTCTCCATCTCGCGTAAGCTAAGATACGACGGACTGCCGAATTGAGTGTGTGGTCTTCAAGCGTGGAGGATACAAACGCCCTCGTTCATTCACTCTGACGTTCGCAATCGTGAGAGTGAGGATCGGGAGGTTCCCCGTTTTGATGACCCGAGTTGATCGATCATATTCGCGTGGTGGAATTTTCTTCTCGGAACGGCTGAGAGAACTGATCGAGTGTCTTTGCTATAAAGGAGAAAGGAGGGAAAGAGGGAGGGAGTATCCGATATGTTGAGTGTCAGAGGTTCGCGTGGCGATGCTGATTATTCAAAGGTTATACACGCCCGGAGTAAATGTGCAAAAATCAGCACACTGTGACGGGACACGTTTCTTTCCGCATTGATAACATACAAGATATATACGTGTAAGCGCTACGTGCGTGAAAGCGTCGACTCCAAACCGGATATTTAATAATCTCGGACGTTCGCGCTTGCTCCGGATTTTATTTCACTGCCACGCGAGCAATTTACTGAAGGAGGGGTCGAAGGTGAATCACCGGTCGAATTGTTGGCGCTCCTTCGGCGCTCACGATCGACTCTGTCATTCACCGACACGTGTTATTCGACTGTGACTCTTTTCTTCCTTTCGTCATTCCAGCCCACAGAAACATTCTCGTCTTGCGTGTTGCTTCAAAAGCCACTCGCTACAGTCAAGGACTCACGAAAGTCCCAAAAATTCTGAGGCAATGAGACATTTTTCGAGTTTCCAGCCCTTTGAGGACTTATTTTCTAAAGGATCTTGCTGGATGACAATTTTTTTTCTTGATTCCTCCGCGGAAGGTTTCAAAGTTACTTCAGCCATATTCAACGTCGAAGGTTTCGTATCCAAGCACTTTTTGAACGGTCCTTCCCTTCGAGAATCTTCCGTCGTTAACTCTCGTCTCACTCACGTACTCGCGTGTACGGGATCATCAATTTTCCACGGCGCTCGAATTAATTGCCGTATAATTTCACCGCACCCGAGATGAGCGTAGCCATAAAATGGAGTATATATGAGCGAGGAGGAAGGGAGAGCGAAAAAAAATATATATATTTACAAGCGTCCTAACAACAGCCTGTCAAGAGCGATTGCTCACCCACGACATCGCCCAGTTTTTCGTATATACGTGATTCAAAGAAACGCGCACAGACGTATGGTGTATAGATATATTGCTGTGTATATATATGAAGCATCAATGCGGGATGGAACGGCGATTATACAATCGGGTCTCAAGGATATAATAGACGGGCGTTTGAAAAGTCGATCGAGTAGCTCGCGAGAAAGAGGATCGGGAGAGAGAGAGAGAGAGAAGAAGAGCCGATCTAAATGCGATACAATGAGAGGTATCTGATTATACCGAAGGAGGAAGAGGGAACGCCTTGCGTACGATATCAAATGCGTGTTTGCAGAACCTTAACCCGTTACACGTCAAACAGATGTCCGAAAGAAATTGGGGAATCGTGGAAATTACACAGAAACCTCCTCCAGCCGGATATATATTCGAAGGAACAAAAAATCTCCCATTTCTGAACTCGGATAAACACTTGTGGATTTCGTTTTCAAATCCATTCATCCCCATAATTACAAGGTGAATGTCCCAATTATTGAACACTATCTCATATTTTTATTATTTCCCATTCACCTGCATGCATTTACTTATATTTATAAAAATTTCATTACATATATGGAACTTTTAGCTATCGAAATGTTATACCTTACTTGTGCAAAAAAAGTTTTAATTAATAGAGCAAAAAATTATTTAATCAGCAACGGTGACCCGATCTGACGTCTCGTGGTAACTGCTTATCGTTTTTGCTAAGACGCACCGCTTCACGCGTAAGGGCATAAAAAATTCAAAAACTGTCGCATCTCAAAGAGTAAAGGCATTTCAGGTTCCTCAGAAAATTTCTTACAAATAACAATTTAAAAAAAAAATCAATTAATTATTTGTTTGAAAATACTGTGTTCGATCATTGGGACATAGAAAATGCAGTGTGTCCCAATTATTGAACGCTCGAATTCTCCAAGATGGCGTCATTAAACCCATCAAAACATCGAGACAGTTAACGTGTTACAGATCGTGTGAATCAGATTTATTACAACAAAAACTGTGAGTTCCCGAATAAACTTACCTGTATTCTTTTAATAATAACTCTAAGATCGTCAAATATATTTTTTATTTGTATTTTCGTGCAATAAACGTAAAAAGAAAAGTAAAAAGAGTAAATATAACCTAAATGTAACCTAAAAATACGAATGTAATGTTCAATATTTTTTGCTCTCGAAAAACAAGAAAGCTGCGACAAAATCAAACAAAAACAGAATATAGAAACGAGGAAGCTGAAAATAAAAATAAAATAAAGTTGGAGTTGAAAAGCAAAAATAAACCAAATGCGAATAAGACTAAATATACATTTTTGTATTTTTACATGATTAATAAAATATTATTCGAGTGTTTGATTTTGCTTTTATTTCTTAATATTGTACCCAAAATAATATTTTCAGAACGGAAAAAGAATTCTCGAGGGTGTCGATAACTGGGACGTGCCTGTTCAATATTAGGGACCCAGGCACTTCTAGTGTTCAATCATTGGGAGATTTGCATGCTTCACATTGTTATTTTTTTTCATTTGAAATCATTTAAAAATAATTTAAAGGGTGATTTTTCGAGAAGTAAAAATATCAAAGTATCATTTGAGCATGAAAGCGATGGTTTTTTTTTTATTTTATATTTTTTTCTCACCGAATTCAATCCCCAGATCCTTAGCTATTCAATAATTGGGACATTTTTACCTCAATTCAATTTAATTAGCCCTTTTCATGCAAAATTATGATCAAAATAATAAATTGAAAAATAATTTTTGCAAAATAATAAATAATAGAAATTAAAAAATTTTAAATAATATAATTCTTGTAGAAAATGTATCAATTTGCACGATTTTTTAATTTTTTCACCCTCAAATCTTGAGAATCAAAATCTCGATCGACAGAGCTCTTGGAATTCTGTGTAATGTGAAAAAAAACGTGGTGGCACGTTAATCAGGGTCCTAAATCAGCGGGAGTATCTTTCGAGCTAGACATGGTTAGAATTAGGTATGTGGATCAAGATTCATACCGTTAAATATTATCCTCGAGGGAGCATCGACGGTTAGAAACTTGACGGGATCTTTTGGTCGTGGAGAGTAGCGCGCGGAACCGACGATTCTGTTATATTACAACGGCGAATGTACGGCGTTCTGGCGTCTCCGCGACGTAACAGCGTATAATTAAGGGAGAGATAGAGATGGAGAGAAAGAGGGAAGCAGGGGTTGATTGATGTTAATTCAAAGGGTAATTAAGAATGTTGCGCATAAAAATTCGATAATTTATGGTCATTGGGGATAATTACACGTTGACCAGCTTTTGTAATTGCAACTCGGGCCATGGTCGCTCGTGTGTATCAGTTGGGGGGCCCCAAGCGCTTATCCCTGACGGAAAACGGGCCCGAGATATATCCAACTTGACCTGTTCTCTCTCGCTCCTTCTCTCTCTCACTCTCGTGCGAGTGGTCAAACACACACACGCGTATGTGCGAGAAACAGCGTTTTGTGAAATACACACGCTTCTAAGATCGCAGCTTATTATAAGGGAAGGAGAAGACGGGGGCGACTCGACCAGTCTCAACGATAAGGTGAGCTCGGGAGAGCACTTTGCTACGTTCGTCCGATCCAAACCGCTACCGATGCCGTTGCAGAGGATATATCACGGCATTTGCCAGACACTTTTCGATCCCGAGGTTCCTTCGAGCTTTTCGCCTGCACACGGTTTTATACGCTCCCAGAGCTTCGGGCTACGACGCCGCTTGTGAGATCGGTTGCCTCGGCTTTATTGCCTTCGGCCATATACGTCCGGCTCTGCAATTTACGATCTCGATCTACATCCAACGCTTTCGCAACTGTGATCTACGAATTTTCCCTCGACGTTCGCCGTATCCTTCTGTGATACTTCTAGTCGCCGATTTGCAGTGCAAAATAAAGTTGTACCGGGGAGAGTCATTCCAGTTGCGAATAAATGCGCTCGATGAGGATGCAAAACTTTGTAGCAGATGCGCTAATAATGGGGATGTTTTCGGACAATTTCAAAAGTGGATCGTGAAAAAAAAAACGAGAAAGGAACCACAAAAGAGGACGATATAATGATGGTGTAAACGCGAATATTTAATGGCTGCAATACGACTGCATTCCGAAAAACAGCATCACTCTTGTTCTTTTCATTCTTGTATTTTGGTTAATTTCTTTACAGCGTTACTTTTGTACGCGCGAGTTGCGTGCTTCTGCTTGTTCTGCGGATGATACAACTTAAAATGCGTGTCTCCGCGAAGCTTTGAAATTTGTTGTCCTCATTCTCTCCCTTATTTCGATCTGCCTGTCTCATTTTCATGAATGGATACTTATATCGATTAATAGCAATAATCGAATAACAAGCAGGACTGCGTTGAAATTGACGAATATTCAGAGATCTTCAAATCAACAACTCGTCCGGAAAGTTCAAGTCAATCGAGCTGAAGTTTGGAATAAACGTAATTTGAGCGTAAAAATCCACAGAGGGCATTTTAATTTTGGTTGATCGGACGTTGAATAGTAAACGGGGCATTGAGAGTAAACGCTCCGGGATTTCGTGATCAAAAAAGGGGTGTACGTATGTTCGGTATCAATGAACGGTTCCCAGCGTCTACGAACAGAGCGGGAAAAAAGAATTTGAAAGACAGCGAAAAACATCGAGCGAGGGACACGCTCAGCGGGACCAGTTGGCGCAACCACCCATCGTGACATTGTTCCTCCGGCATAAATATATTCAGGCGCGTTTTTTAAAAACCTCTTTCACCAATCTCGGACATTAATCGCGGGTTCATTGCCGGGGAAAAGCAAAATTTCGCGCGGATTACACTCGCTATGCCACGAGGGAATAAAATGCGAAACTCTGTAAAGATGCCTTTGCAATTTTTTTCTGAACGTTTGAAATATCATTGCTTGTTGTATATATGTATAAAAAAAAGGAAATCGTTTTTCTTCGTTTACTTGAATTTTCGAAAAAAAAATCGATAAAACTGTATTTTTAGATAAAAAGCAGCGGGTTTATACTATGCGTGGCATCCTAGCTCCGTTGTCTCTTTATGGTGTCCATTTTACCTCCTCCCTCTCCCTACATATATACATTAGGGTGATTCGTTTCATGGCAACTATTTGTTTTGACCCATCGTGCCCGAAAACCTTTAGTTGGTGCCCGAAAACGAAGTTTCGTGAAAGGGGGGTGTTGTCAAAAAATATTTAGAGGTCGCGAATCAAAATTGAAGGTTTCCCATTTGATTAACATTGAAAAAAAATTTTCTCATTATCAGTGTTATACCATTCCGCGAATTTTGATATCGCGATATTTTCCAAGTAGGTGTTCATAGGAAATATGATACTCTACAATAAAGTTTATTGAGTCACGTCCGTAAATTCAACTGTTTCAGCGGTGTCATTGTTTCAAGTGAATATTGTATGAAAATATCTGTTTAAACGGCTGTAACGCCTAAGTTATTAGATATATTGAAAAAATTCAAATCAGAACTTTGTAGAGAAAGTAATTTTCTACAAAAAAAGTCTCGTAAGTACATTCAACTATTCCTCAGCTATAGGGTGATGAAGTAAAATGAATGAATTATTTGTTTTTTGTTTCATTGATTCATTTGCATAGGGAAGTCTTTGAGACATTTGTTGAATGGTTTTTCTGATGACTTTGTACATGCTATCTCATAGAAAATGGAGTTCGTTTGATCGAATAAAACAAAAAAAGATCTATCTATTTTACTTCATACCTATACCTGAAAAAGAGTTGAATTTACGGGCTCGGCTTATGAGACTTTTTTGTAGCAAATTACTTTCTCTACAAAGTGCTCATTTGAATTTTTTCGATATATCCAATAGCTTAGGCGTTACAGCCATTTGAATAGATATTTTCCAACAATATTCACTTGAAATAATGATACCGCTGAAACGGTTGAATTTACGGAGATGGCTCAATGAACTTTATTGTAGAGTATCATATTTTCTATAAGAACCTACTTGGAAAATATCGCGATATCAAAATTCGCGGAATGGTAACACTAATAATGAGAATTTTTTTTTCTCCAATGTTAATCAAATGGGAAACCTTCAATTTTGATTCGCGACCACTAAATATTTTTTGACAACAGCCCCCTTTCACGAAACTTCGTTTTTGGGTACCAATTAGAGGTTTTCGGGCACTATGCAGATGGGTCAAAAAAAATAGTTGCCCTGAAATGGATCACCCTAATATACATATACGCATATAGCGAACAAAGCTCGTAACGTAAGTACGCGGGTAATGCTCGTTTCGTGCGATACCAATTCCGTCAGAAATCCACCGGGCTTTGTCCCGAGTCACGAAACGCAAGGATTAAACTGAACAGCCTGTACAGGAGTGTGTATAGCGTCGATGAACGAGGGAAACGCGGGGCAAACCCAGTTAATACTAAGAGAACGAGAGGGAGACAGAGACAGAGAGAGACACAGACAGAGAGAGAGAGAGCGAGAGAGAGAGAGAGAGAGAGAGAGAGAGAGAGAGAGAGAGAGAGAGAGAGAGAGAGGGAGGGAGAGAGAGAGAGAGGGAGAGAGGGAGAGAGAGAGAGAGAGAGAGAGAGAGGGAGAGGGAGAGAGAGAGAGAGAGAGAGAGAGAGAGAGAGAGAGAGAGAGAGAGAGCATACTGTGTGAACGGGCCTTCGGTTTGCACATTATCCAAGCATAATTCGCACGTGTATTCGTGCATGCGCATTCAACGTCATGCTTGGTACTCTCTCAGTTACCGCGGCTTTCTTGATGCATGCCACAACGCCATTGCAAATTCGGCCCGAACGATTATCAGTGGACCATAAGCGTTTCGTAAATGGACCAGCGATAAACCCAAATCGCTTCGGCATACACGGGCATGAGCGATTGATATCGAATGATCGATTCGCGTATTGGCAACGGAGACGCTCCTTTTCCCCGATTTTTATGCACCCAACATCATAGAATATATATGTCTCTCGTTGCGAATAAATAATATTATACGTAACGTTATTTTTACCGAAAAGTCGTAAAATCCCTGGCTCGTTATATTCTCGCTTGTTTTTTAATATCTCGACTCGGTTGATCTCATAAAAAAGCCCAGAAAAAAGTGCACAGTCAATTTACAAGCTCGCTTCTCCTCGACCGTGACACACGCTCTCTTCTTTCTCGAGCTCCGAGATTAAGAGACGCGCGGGATGCGTCTCGGCGCCGACTATTTAAAAATAAAGAGTTTCAGAGCGAAAATACGGCGCGAATGCGGCACACTCGTATAGTCAAAAATGCCGGAAATGACAGTCATTTCCAAGTGCAATTCGATCGCATAGATCTGATAGATCAAGAGAAAATGCACGGAGAAACAATTTATCAAGGCGGTTTTCTGGTCCAGAGACATAGATTCTGAGCATTTTGTCGAATTCGATTTAAAAAATATATATATGAGTCACTTCATGGAAAATTTCAATTCTTCAAGTTTATGTTTTAAAAATATCAAAAACTATTATAGTTACGAAAAAATCGTGCTGGGTTCGTCTGAAAGAGTATATACTTATACTTGGGGCTGCGAAAAAAAAATATTCCGAAAATTTTGATTTTTTTTACCTCTAAGATAAGTAAAGGTGAGTAATCGTGTAATTTTGTCGTTCAAAAATTCAAAAAATAACATTTTTGAAAAAAACAAAAAACAGAATTCTGAAAATTTCAGAATCTTTTGAGATCAGTACAAGGTATTATATAAAAAAAAATTGAATAAAAAATTTAATGTTGATCGTGGAATTTCACGATTTTTGAAAATTCAAAATTTTCCAAATTCATCATTTTTTTCGGAATATTTTTTTTTTCGTACTCTTTAAAACAAACTCATAACGATTTTTTCGTAACTATAATATTTTTCGTGATGTTTAAAAAATAAACTTGAAAAATTGAAAAAATAGTGAAATTCTGAATTTTGTTTATCTTTCGAAAAAAAAGATTATTTTTCTCTTTTGGTAGAACTTCGTTTTATGATAAAAGAAAACTTCTGACCAAATTTCACCGAAATTGAAAGGCGTCGATTCCGATCCATTGGTCGATTTGACATGGAATGACGGATATATATATATATATATATATATATATATTTTAATGCCACATATATATTAAAAAATTTTCTTTCGAGAATACATTCTTAAAAATCTAAGCTTAAAGAATATGCAAAAAATTGATTTTTTCGAAATTCCAAACTAGAATACTCCCTTGATACATGTAAAAATGTAAGTGGCTGATTTTTGTTTTATCGTGCTCGAAGCTCACGCAAAGACACGTGTTCAACTTTCTCGTACGAAAATTCATACGTGACGGGGATTAAGGCCGAGGGGGCAGGAAGAATATTTCATATTTTACGGGCACACGCTCAAACAAAAAAATATGTATATACATACGTATATTGTACGAGTGTAATTGCGCAGCGCCACTGGGGTTCGGGTGAAAAAAAATTTCACGTCAGTCTAAATCAGAGCAGCTCGTGAGAGGAGTGCATTAAACCCCGAATTACCACAAATAGAACTCTTAATGCTCGACCCCAGTCTCACTCGCTATAACCATTATAATGGCGCGCACCCCCTACTGAGGATATATTTACGTGTTCTAGACCGCCTTCGAGCCGAAGCGTCTCACGCTGCGCTCCATCATGTTTTTAACATCTGGCCAAAAACTCTTACTCCTCGTCTCGATCAAAAATCAATTTATCTCGAATTTAAAGCGAGCGATTCGCAAATGAACGTTTAACAAATTCGATAATATTGATCTACTTCATCTTCTATCGGCGAATAATATATCCGAGTATATTATTATTATTATTATTATTATTATATTAATTGATATATTTATAAATTAATAAATATGATATTAATATTAATAATAAATAAATAATACGTGTATAAATTTTATAATAAAAATTTATAAATGTAGTAACCACGATTCTCAAAAGTATAAACTTTGTACTAAAAATTCTGGGGAAATCGTTGATTTTTCCGATACGCCGAATATTCGTACAACCGCGTGAATTCATTCATTCTCATAAATACTGACTTTACGACGATGGACGAGTTTTCCCCCCTCGTTCGTTTTACATTTTAATCGAGGCTAGATTGAAGAGAGCACACGTCGCAAAAGAGGGTCGACTGTGATGTTCTCTGCGGGGATCTCGACGACACGCGTCGTATTCCCCTTCTCTTCGAACGTCACACAGACGTCAAAGAATAAGAGAGACTAAACCCGTAAAATTGGAGCGAGAGAGAGCATATCTCCTCTCTCAGAGAGAGGATGAATAAGAAAGAACGTGAGAGCTTTTTACACGCAAATTAGATCTATTAGTTGCATCGAGCGTACTGAAATACACTCGTGAATGCGAACCATTGTCGAGGAGGTGGAAACCCCCCTTCGTGACTCTTAAAAGACACGTGCGAGTGCTTTTTTTCTTTATAAATGACTAGACGATTGCCGAAGTGCGCTTCGTGCAGTCGCCAAAAGATTTTATTCGCCAATACCGCAATAACTCCAATCGGCCAACACAAATTCGTCCGTCGTGTAAAAAAATTGGTCAGTTTCACCATACAGAAAAGAGCCATTGAAAATTCATTCCTCGTATTCGTTCAATTGCTCCGAAAGCTCAATATTTTCATGAATCGCGATCAAAAACCCTTCTTCGGTGCATTTTTGGATTTGAATTGCATTTCCGGCTGCCAAGTTTTTATTTTTGTCTCGGTGATATTTACGACTTTTCAACATCGATGCAGACTCATTTACAGTGCCAAAAATGCTTGCAAAAAATGTCTACATAAGAAAAAGAGCGAGAAAGTAGCGAAAAGGCGTTCGGAAGAAAAATGTGCCGACTCGAAGAGGAGAGGAAGAAGGACATCGTAAACTCAAAGAGCATCTTCGTTTTTCCGTTCCGGAAGCGTGAGAACTGCAAGCCGAGAGAGTACGATGGTGAAAAATTATTGCAGGGCATGGAGAAAGCGATATATAGAATGAAAGGGCAGAGATTCGAGGGAAAGTGAAAGAGCAGTCTACAAGGTTCAAAAGAGTATGTAATATATATGTATATACATGGTGGCAAAAGCTGGAAGTAGGTAAGTTGTCGAGAGAAATGTTATCGCGCGAGTCTGATCGTCGGAAACTGCGCGGGGTGAATCGGGGCGAAGAGAGGGTTGGTTGGAATGGGGGAGCGAACGAGGGTCGACGAGCCGCGAACGACGATCGAAGCGATGGGGAAAGAGAGAGAGAGAGAGAGAGAGAGGGCGAGACAGCGCCAGAGGGATGATGGAGTGAAAGGGGCGAACTACCGGAAGATTCCAGCAAAGGTTGGAAAAAGAGAAGGACCAAAGGACAGAGAGGGATAAAATCGATTTGCTTTCTTGACCTCGCTAACAATCGAGTTTTTCAACTACCCTTACTTTTGGCAACTTGAGGGAGCCTTCTGGTCTAGAATTTTGAAAAAATCATTTTTTTTTCATATTCTTAAAGTTCAGACCTTTAAGAATATATCCTCGAAAGGAAATTTTTTAATTTAAATCATTTACGGAGTTATAGCTATTTTAGGACCGATCCTTGGCAAAAATCATTTGCTCCTTCGATCGTAATTGCGGAAGGCACATCAATGAAATGCGATAACGAAATGTATGTCAATCTATTTTCAGCGAACATCTGACATTATGAGAGATATATATCGAGAACGAGAATGACGCCGGGGTCAAGCGAGAAAATATATCGCAGAAACGAAAGTACGAAGAGAAAATACTGATACGTTACGAATGCCGGATGTTGCACGCGCCTTAACCACTCGACTGAATTGAGGAAAGAGAGGAAGAGGGAAAACGCGCCTCCTCTCAGTCTGCTTCGTCGACGACATCGTCCTTGACGTCTTCGTCTATTTGTCGTCGTTCCCTTTTGTAATACCCTTTTCTCGAGTGTCCTATCCCAACAATATATCCCCCGCGAGTCAAGTGACGCCTTCGGGATTTTATTTTTTCATTCTTTTTTTCTTTTTCCTTCCCTAGCATAGTCGTGTCGTTCCAACCCTCCCCGAGGTTGTATTCACAACGTCATCATTGTACGGGACACACGCGAAAGAATATACTCTCTCTCATTTTCTCTTTGCGAATTTCGAGCGAGCCACGTTACACACACGTGGCACAGAGAGACTCGCTTTATATATACATATATATATATATATGAGGCATTCCACGTCAAGTCGGCGACTCCATTTTTTGAAATCACCAAAAATCGCATACAAATTTTTATAAAGTAGTTCTAACTGTCAAGAAAATTTGTGATTTTCTTCAGATTTTTATATTACATATTTTAGCTGGAAAAAAATACAAACATATTTCTTGTTCTATTTCGTAACTCGAAAATCATTCACGTACCAAAAAAAAAGTACAACATGAAATTTAGGATTTTCAACGAACTTTTTACTGAAATTTTTTACGAACTCCTCCGAAAGCTCTATATGCCATTTTCGGAGCAAATCATGTTTTGATATTTTTTTTCTCAGAATTGACATCTTCGATTTATCTGTATTTTTAATAGTTTTTTACTTGATATATTTAGACTATAAAAAAATTGGCTCAGTGGAGAATCCATTCCTTCCCATGCGTTTTTCATTTCAAATAAATACACAGATTTCTCTGTGCATTAACAGGGTCGAGACTGTCTATAGATATATTTTCTCAAGACCGCATTTTTGTTTATTTTTTGTACTCTTTCAATTTTTTTAAATTTTTTCATTTTTATTTTTTTAACTACTCGATACTTTAACGACTCACGTCTCTCGATTGCAAAAAAGAATTAATTTACCCTCTTTGGATACACCGACGTTTCTATGGCCAATGAGTACTTTTTTAGTTCGATCTGGGCATGATTTTTGGGAATGGAGCAATGATACTGCTTTGTTCCTGGAATCGTCTTCGCAGTATCAAAACGAGATTATTTTATTATTTTTCCCTGTCTACGATTAATAATGATAAAATATCAATTTCCACACTATTTCGTTAAATCACTCTATAATGATAGATTGTATCAATAAAAATGCATTTGAAATAATGGATTCTCCACTACGCCAATTTTTTTATAGTCTATAAATAAATCAAGTAAAAAACTGTTTGAACTACAGACGAATCGCAGATGTCAATTCTGAGAAAAAACATATCAAACCATTATTTGCTCCGAAAATGGTATACAGAGCTTTCGGAGGAGTTTATCAAAAATTGCAGTGGAAAGCACGTTGAAAATGCTAAATTTTATGTTGTACTTTTTTTTTCGTACGATGAATAATTTTCGAGTTACAAAATGGGACGAACGAATTTTTTGTATTTTTTTCCTGCTAAAAAATGTAATTAAAAAATCTGAAAAAAATCACAAATTTTCTTGATAGTTAGAACTACTTTCTAAAAATTTGTATGCGATTTTTGGTGATTTCAAAAAATGGGGTGGCTGACTTGACGTGGAATGCCTCATATGTATATTAAGTATGTATTCCCCTCGGGCCATATTTTCATGTTCCTCGGACCAGTCTCGACGAGCATTCTAGCTCTCTTTCCCCTTTTTGCACCTCACAGCTCGTCGTTACGGTTCTCGTCTCGTCTTACGTTGCTCGACTTTTTTTTTGGACCTGAGATATCTCACTGGGATGCGCCGGAAATGCACAGATCGATTGATTCCAGTGATGGATTTGTTTTATACCAGGAAAAGAGCAAACGAGATTTAAAAATGAGATTAAAAGATGAAAAAAATTGATAAAAAAATTACAAAATTTATGTGCCAAATAAAAAGTATAAAAGCGATTTATCGAGAGTCCAAAAATGTCCAGACCTGCTTTTTAAGGATTTCCGATGTAAACAAAATTAGAAATATCAAATTCTTGCAAGATTCAAACATGTGGTTGACCTCGAATTTTTTAAAACTTTGAGAAATAGTTTAAAAACAACATTTTCAATGTTCCGCCAAAGGAAGCGTTTGTAGTGTTTGAAGCTTGAAGAATAAAAATAAGAAAGACACGGGGATCATCAAAAATAATCGGCTCGAACCGAATTATCGGAAATCGTCGCTGTTCAGCAAAAGTCGCTTCTGTATTATCCAGAATATTCGAAGCCATTCGCAGCCGTTACATTTTTACCTCGAGAATCAATGACATAAACACACATTTGCTCGCTCGTTTGCGACCAACACGTGCTCTTTTCTGTCTCACCCATCCACAAAAGTCACATGGCCACCGGAAACCGTACGTGTGTGGATTTTGTTAATTCTTTGGCAACGATTCGTATCGTGCAATGCAGACAACTTTTAATCCCGCGGGGGAAACCATTCGTAAAGGAAATCGTCGAGGGGGGATCGATGAGACCGATGCCTGGGGTAATCTATCCCCGTTGTTTGTTCCAACGAGCCCCCTTTTACCGTTATCCTAATTAACAGGTCAGGATTCATCGTTTCTCTGGAGTTTGTAGCTTCCAAAGAGAGAGAGAGAGAGAGAGAGAGAGAATGGGAGAGCTCGCGTAAAATATAACAGAAGGGTCCGCGAACAGAGAGGCAAAGAATTTCGCGGTCGTATATAAAACGTGTAAAATGTCTGTCGCAACACTACTCGCAACGGTTATCTACGGGGGAGGGATCTGCAGATTCCATAAATTTCTTGGCTCGGACGCGACAGCCGGATTTATTTCAAGTTCGCGTTGACCGGATACGTACATTGTACTCGTAATTTCAACATATTCATCAAGTTTCCCGACGATGAAAATCTTTTACTCCTCTTTCAACTCAAACTGCTCCAAAGCGAGGGGCCATTCACTCTCTTGCTTGGTGTACAAATAATTTCAGAGAGGCTCTGAATCATCCATTTATATATAGTTTTTCCTGATTTTGTACTTACTCGACGTTCCGAACGTTCAGTTGACCGAAAAATTAGGAGAGCTTTGCAGATACTCGGTAAATAATAATTTCAAGCATTCAAAGACGTTTCGGAAATTATTTACAAAGTGTTAGCAGGCCTCGGAAACTGTTCTTTAAAAGGATGAATTCGTCGATTTTTTCGTTGACTTAATGTAATTCGAATCATGATTGCAAAATACTGGCAATGACAGAGAAATCACTTTTATATCTGGAAAATAATTTGAGAAAAAATCAGCAAGGGATTGGACCGAGGGCCGATGTAAGGTCTTAAAAATAACACATTTTACAAAAAAAATATTTTTTTATGAATAAGATTGTTAATTTTTTTCAATAATATTTTTGTAATCACATTCCTCATTAGAATTTATATCGGTCAATAAGTTCTGAAATAATGAGAAACATCGATATAAATAAATTACTCAAAAGTACAAATTTCAAAGAAATTGAGTGGAAGCATTTCAAGATTATCAAGATTATGTAGTACAAAGTATAAGAAATTAAATCATTTAAGGTAAATGTCCCAATTATTGAACAGGTCCCAATTATTAAACACTATCTTGTATTTTTATTATTTCCCATTCATCTGCATGCATTTACTCATTTATAAAAATTTCATTCCATATATGGAACTTTTAGCTATCGAAATGTTACCTTACTGGTGCAAAAAAGGCTTTAATTAATAGAGAAAAAAATTATTTAATCAGTAACGGTGACCCGATTTGACGTTTCGTGGTAACTGCTTATCGTTTTTGCTAAGACGCGCCGCTTCACGCGTAAGGGCATAACAAATTCAAAAACTGTTGCATCTCAAAAAGTAAAGGCGTTTCAGGTTCCTTACAAAATTACAAATAACAATTTTAAAAAAAATTCAATTAATTATTCGTTAAAAAATACGGTGTTCGATCATTGGGACATAGAAAATGCAGTGTGTCCTAATTATTGAACACTCGAATTCTCCAAGACGGCGTCATGAAAACCATCAAAACCTCGAGACAATTAACGTGTGACAGATCGTGTGAATCGGATTTATTCAAACAAAAACTGTAAGTTCCTGAATTTAAACTTACCTCTATTCTTTTAATAATATGATCGTCAAATAGATTTTTTATTTGCATTTTCGTGCAATAAACATAAAAAGAAAAGTAAAAAGAGAATGTAACCTAAATGTAACGTTCAATATTTTTTGCTCTCCGATATTTCAGTCGAAAAACAAGAAAACTGCGTCAAAATCAAACAAAAACCGAAAATAACAACGAGGACACTGAAAATAAAAATAAAATAAAGTTCGAGTTGAAAAGCAAAAATAAACCAAATGCGAATGAACCAAAAACCTGTCAAAAGAGACTAAATATATATTTTTGTATTTTTACATGATTAATAAAAGATTATTCGAGTGTTTGATTTTGCTTTTATTTCTTAATATTGTATCCAAAATAATATTTTCGGAACGGAAAAAGAATTCTCGAGAGTGTTCGATAACTGGGACATGCCTGTTCAATATTAGGGACACAGGCACTTCTTATAGTTATTCTTTTTTTTCATTTGAAATCATTTAAAAATAATTTAAAGGGTGATTTTCGAAAGTAAAAATATCAAAGTATCATTTTAACATGAAAGCGATGGTTTTTTTCTTGATTTTATATTTTTTGCTCACCGAATTCAATCCCCAGATCCTTAACTGTTCAATAATTCGGAAATTTACCTTAATTTTGATTTAAAAAATTCATGTGATTTCAATTTGATTTCGAACATGCCTCGAGGGCAGCAGGAATCAACGAATTCAGATAAATTCGAGCGATTTCTTATGATCTCATCCGTGACTTCATGCAAATTGGTTCGATAATTTGACAAGTAAATGGCCCCTCCCTAATCGACGAATTTTAGGTTCATAAGAGTCGTGTAGTTTCAAGTCTGAAAGTCGAATGTTGCGTTTCGAGATTTTGACACGTTTTCACGATGGATCGCAGCTCCATCTTTCTATTTATGCTGCTCGATGGCTCGAATTAACGTTTTGCCCCGCTCGATGATAATCCGAGGATCGAAGGACGAATATATTCTCGGTTCCAACCAGTTCTCATTGCTAATTCAACGAGCAAACTCTCTATGGTGCTGGCAGATGCTGGTAGTCACTGACACGGACGAAAATCCTCACACGATCAATCGGAGAAGATAGACGCTCGCATGTAGATTTGAACCCGAGAACAGGGACGAATGATCGATAAATGAGGCTTCCTCGCTCGCGATATTGAACTTCGGCATGAATTTGAGGAACCAAGAGGATCGAGCTCAAAAGGTGGATATATATTGCGCGCTCAATTTGGAATCCGGCATTATTAACTTGTTCGCTCTTTACTATTTCAACCCTGTATATGAAAATATATACGTCTCATGCCCTCGCTCCATCGCGAGCACTCACGTCACAGGGCTCAGTCGATTTTACAATTAGCATTTCCAGGTCAAATCGAACTTGTATAGGCGGCCGGGTCGCCCATACATTATACGAGCTCGCCTATATAGATATAGACGAACGAGCGGGCGTGCATAATTATCGGTTAATTATTGGGCCGGAGCTAAGTAGCCCGGAGGAAATTATCACCGCGACTTCTCGTCTAGGCAGTTCCACCTTCCATGTATCAGTGATAATGCACGGGTTCTGTATTACAGACTCGCGCATATAAGGACATAATAAATTTACACCTACTTTCCTCCGCGCCCGCTCTCGTAATACAAATACCAAACTTCTATCATTAAGAACACTTCTTGCATGGTGTGCGTTGTACATTGGAGACTCCTAGTTGGTCGTTATACCGACTATATACACATATATATTAACATATGTATGCATGGGATATTTCACGCAAACTCGATGGACATTTGACTCTAAACCACTCAGAGTCGATTTCAAACAAATCGATACTTTCTAAATTTTGATATAAAGTTAAGATTTATTGTAATTTTTTCAGATTTTATGATTCTGCCGTTTTTATTTCACAAATAAAAAAAGTTCACCGATTTATTAGATTTTTTAATAAAATTTTATACTCGAGAATAAGATAGGATTTTTTTTTTATCCCGACGATTTTTTATTTTAAATTAGAAGCAACATTTGAAAAAGTTGACGATTGGACAAATCTGAAAAAAAATTGACAATGCCTTTTCATTTGACTTTCTAAAATAAATAGATCGTAGTTTCTAAATTTTTGTTTAAAATCAAGAATTATTCCAATTCTTCCAGATTTTTTTATTCTGCCGTTTTTATTTTATAAATAAAAAAATTTCATTGATTCATTAGATTTTTTGACAACATTTTAGACTTGAGAATTCGACAAGATTTTTTTTCTATCGCGACGTCTTTTGATTTGCGAAGAGGAGCAACATTCGAAAAAGTTGGCTGATTGGAAACATCTAAAAAAAATTGACGATGTTCACTAGCCTTTTTATTTGACTTTCTAAATAAATAGATCATAGTTTCTAAATTTTTGTATAAAATCAAGAATTATTCTAATTTTTCCACATTTTTGATTCTGCCATTTTTATTTAATAAATAAAAAAAATTCATTGATTCATTAGATTTTTTAATAAAATTTTGGACTCGAGAATTAGAGAGGATTTTTTTTATCCCGACGCTTTTTTATTTCAGAAGAGAAGCAACATTTGAAAAAGTTGGTGATTAGAAAAATCTAAAAAAAATTGACAATGTTCACTAGCCTTTTTATTTGACTTTCTAAATAAATTGATCATATTTTTCGTATACAATCAAGAATTATTCAAATTTCTCCAGATTTTCCGATTCTACCGTTTTTATTTCATAAATGGAAAAAGTTCAGTAGTTAATTACATTTTTTTAATAAATTTACGGAGTTAAAAATTATTTAGGATTTTTTAGATGCCGAGGTTTTTTTATTTCGGAAGAGCAAGATTCAAAAAAGTTAAGGTCTGATAAAAAAATCGAAAAAAGAAATCGACAATGTTCACAAGCCTCTCTGTAATCATGGAATAAATCGTGGAATCATCTCGCCAAGTCAATAGTCATTTGATTTCGAACCTCTCAAATTCGATTCTAAATATATCGATCATAGATTCTAAATTTCAATACAAAATCAAAAACTATTCGAATTTTTCCAGAATTTTCATTTCACGCGTGTTATTTCATAAATGTCATTAAAAAAGAAAAATCAAAAATAATTGGTTAGTTAATTATATATTTTTTTAAATAAAACTGCAGACTTGAAAATTGTCAAGGATTTTCATCCAAAGTTTTGTGAGTTCAGCCAACATTTGAAGGGTGATTGGCAAAATCTAAAAAAAAAAATTGACAATGTCCACAAGCCTCTCCTTAGTCGTGGGATAAATCCTGGGATCTTTGAGCTGACTCGGAATATGCCATACGTATATATTCAAGTATTTGTGTATATAGATATATATATATATACAAGTGGATGGATCGACGCGTGGTACAACCGTCCGCCAAACTCGCTCCGGTCTATCGCCGCATTCCCAAGTGGTCGAGGCACTCGTGTGGCATCTACACCGGCAACGAACCTCACTGATGGTGTACACGCTGCCCTCTCCCTCTCTTTGTCTCTCTCTCTCTTACGCGCCTAAGCAACTTTCTTAATTACTCGATATTAACTCCGCCGTAACGAGCTCCGTTTCTCACCCTCTGAAAATCTCCCTTCGCCCAGGGTCAACCAAATACACCCTACTGAAAGAAGCATCCTAGCAATTGCGCAACAAATTTTTTTTTTCCATTCACTTGAAAAATCGATCCGGCATGTGACGATGATTTTAATTAGGTAATCGATCAGAAATTCAGCGGGCAAAAGTACGGCGAATATCCGATTGCTCGATGACCGATAAATCGTGAACAATTATATAGGTAAGCGCATCCCGCATTAATGCCTGACGACGAATATATATATGGGTCATTCCACGTCAAATCACGCGGTCATCGGCCTGACCACCTCGGATTTTGATGTCCGATGAATTCAGGGTTTCGTTTGGCCCAAAATATGACCTCGATTTTTTTAGAATTTTTTATTTCATTTTTAAGGGGTTGCCCGAGCTAAAAATCATTAAAATGAGGGAAAAACAAAGAGGGGCCTTTTTAAAATTGATGCAATTTTTTCACAGAAACTAGGGCCGAAAACATATTTTCGTCACAGTTTCGTCAAAATTTCGAAAAATGTTGTCGTTTCACTCTCAAACCAAGAAAAAAAAATCATGTTTCACTGGAAAAACGTATTTATTTTTTTTTTATTCTCACTACAAGAAACAATCAAAATAAGAAATTATCAAAATAAATTAATTAAAATACAAAAAAAATAGTAATTATTATTGGCCCATTATCGAACTATAACGAAAATATCTGTTTTGGGCCCAAGTTTCTGTGAAAAAAAATTCATTCATTTAAAAAAGGCCCCTCTTTATGTTTTCCCTCAATTCAATTATTTTTTAGCTCGGACAACCGCAAAAAATGAAATGAAAATTTCTAAAAATTTGAGGTCATATTTTGGGCCAAACGAAATCGACAATTCAGTGGACATCAAAATCCGAGGAGTTCAGGCCGATGACCGCGTGATTTGACGTGGAATGCCCCATATATGTATATGTAGAGAGTTTTATACATAATAGTAGCTGGTTTTATATATCAACGACGAGCACGAATTCGGTCATTTACCAGGCGCATTTAGATGACCTACCTAATTACCAATATTAAACGTGGCTTATAAAAAGCCAGCTGGGAGAAAATCGTTCGTCCATGCAGACCCGCTCGTGCTTCTCTCGAATTCTCTCGTATATGAATAAGTATATATATACCTCGCGAGAAAATCCGTGACTGATGTAAGTGGGACATCGTACTGACGTAGGCAAAAGCATTCGAGTGGAGCTCCTATTATACACGCTCTCCCTCCCTCAAGACCTCGCTTTTCTTCTCCCCTCCTTCAATTTATCGGCATATCAAATTTCCAGCATCTTTCCGACTACCAAAATTCGAGCAATCTCATTTACCTTTGCCCTCTCACCCAGTTTCCGTACAAAATGTCGAACCTATTTATACAATGTAAACGATATGAAGAATGGGGTTCATCGGTTTGGTTCATCAAGAATTTATACTTGGTTGTAAAAGTTGATAAATAAATTTGTCAAAAAGCATCTTACGAATGTCTGAAAATTTTAAAAGGGCGATCACGCTCATTGATCAATTATTATAATTTACTTGTGACAAGGTCTTCAAATTGAAACGCATTCCTCTCTAAAATACATTCACAAAGTCCGCGACCAAGATACCTCAGAAACTACGGCATGATGCTGAAAATTTTTGTACAATTGAAATTACCCAAAAAGAAACTTCACAAAATTATCGCGATAATTGATGCACCGAGTTCGTCTAATTTTTTACGGCTCTCCGTCAAGACAAATCCAAGTCGGATGGAAATAATTACACTCTCGAACTTCGACGATGATTCATGGGGAAAAATGGCGGTAAGTACATCGAGTTCTCATGCATTTGCGATGCATATTAGAATCTCCTCTCTCGTCGTCAATCTCCCGGGCGGTATGACATCAGCCTACTTACCAATTATAGCGTAACATACAGAGCGTAATTGCGAGTAATTAGGAATGATCAAGAGGCAAACGGTTAATTGGAATGGGCCGATAAAAGAGTTACACATAGCTGATTGCTGCTAATACACAAACGTCATATGTAGACGATATAAGCATTTATCGAGGCTCGTTGTTTGCCACGACCGCTCGTCCCTCCGCCGATTAGTCGTCTCCCGCCATTATCATCGTCAAAAACGGACGAGAAAGATGGTTGTTAAATTTCTTTGCGGCGTAACGAAAAAAACAGCGCTAGTTTGCACATCCGGATTGGACAGTTTCATCGAAACTCGCTTCGATCGAATTGATACAGCGACGTTTGCACGCGCTCGCGTGGGTGATTGTCAGCAAACGATTCACGGAGATGCACGAGGCCGATAAATGCAACGATAAAATTCCTCGCGTCATGAATTATGCCATAATTTCAGAGCATCAAGCTGTTTCACACTTTTGCGCATGCGCGCATTTATTCACCGTTGAAAATAAGCGAGAACTCGCGACGAGAGAGAATGACTCTGAGGTTCTTGTAATGCGGTTTTAATTATTCTATTTGTCAGCCCGAGAACAGCGGAGAGTCCGAGTTGCGGGCGAAGTTACAATTCAGTCGACTTATTCGACTGATACACGAGCCATTCATTTTTCTTCGTCTCTTCCTTTTGCTTCCAGGCATTTTTAATTTTAGACAGGGTTTGGGGAAAAGCAAAACGGAGACTGAAAAAATCTCTCAACAAAAACACGTTCACGCTGACGCAGTCACGTGCAGAGGGATAATTAACACAGCGTGCAACGATAATTAGGAGTTTATCAGCGTCAGAAATATCCTTCGACCCTCGGCAATTTCCTCGCTGCTCTCCTTCTTCCAGCCTTCCGTCCTTTCAATGAGCTTGCACACACATGCAGCAGCGATTTCACCGGCTCGAGGGAAACATTCTCCCGCCAGTTCTATCGCGCAAGTCTCACGTAGACGGCGCTATCTCGACGAACAGCCCCTCTTCTCTATTCGGTCTACGAGTCACGCACACAGATACACGCGCACATGCAAAAACTCGGAGGGAGTTTGTGACGAAAGTGAGCTTCGGCATGTGACCTCCCCGATTACCGCGATATCGTTTCGGTAATCAATTCCCCGGAGGGAGGCAGATTTTATAAAACCAGGGACGAAGACACACGAGGATCGACGAGGTCGATTTTATGCGGAGATTTAATTCCTGCGAGTGAAATTTGAAAAAGAAAAAATGAGACACGGAGGATTCGACGCGGAGAATAATTAGCACGATCGATCGAGATTGGATGCGTCATTCATGAGGTTCAAAGAATCAACGAAATTTTTTATTTCAAATGATTCTTTTGATTGAAAACTTGGATAAATTATCAAGTTCTAACAAAGAATGCGAATTTTTTCGTCGAACGGTTTTGACGATTTTTCGTTTGTCCGGCGGAGAGGCGATAATTCTGCACGTGCATGAATCATGGAGTAAATTTTGTCACGCCTCGTCGATACGGAGAAGTGACGGTTGGAGGGAAAAATAGAAATAAAAATTGCCACACGATTGTGCGGCATGATTTCATCATTCTCACCTGTCTCGTACACCTGCCGGGGACTCGATCTCGGCTCGGCCGAGATGATAAAAACTTCTTCCCCCTCGTTCGTCAACGTGACGTTTCTCGGTGCTTGGCCGTTTATCGAAATCGTCTTGACGCCGTTTGTCAATCACGCCAAACGATTATCAGCCTCGTCACTCCGAGACGAGGAATTCCGATCCTCGTTGCTCCTCTCCGATTCTTTCCCTCCCAAATATAACCTTCACTGTTCTCGCACGATCAATCGACAACCGCGTTTTCAGTGTCTTCGATCCAAGCAGCTCGATCACTCTTTCACATCTGCTGAAATGGTCCTCGCGCAACACCAGAGTTCGAAATTCGACGCTCATTAAACACCGTCTGACAATTTCATCCAGAGCCTCCTCCTCGGAGAGACGATTAACTCAGAAACAATCGAAATATCAGCCTTTTTCAGCGCAATTCCGTTCTAAACTCCTCGACGCATCCTCGGACTTTCGAATCTTCGACTCTCATCGAAAAGCTCGAAAAGTTTGAGTCTTCGACGTCGACACTTGGCAAAACACTCCAAAACAGTCAAAATGTATTTCGCAATAATCTCTATCCATGAACAACCATGATTATCTCATTGCAGAGTTACAATCACGAATCCAATCACCGTCCCTGACTACTTCCCAATCTTTGCTCCAAAAAAAAAAAAAAAAAAATTAACAAAACCAACAACAAAATCCCTCGCACCGTTCTCGAGTCATCACTTTTTCCTCGTTGCAACTCAGTCGCGACACTCTGAGAAACAACAAACTTTCGCACTCGATGCTCCACGAGTCTCGTTGACACCGTTTGAGTTTCGCAATTCGCGCGAAACGAATTTGTTCACAAGCGCGTATTCTCAACGTTAAAAAGGCGACGTGTTTTCGTGTGTGTTCATGTGTGTGTGTGCGTGTGTGTCTGTGTGTGTGTGTCAGTGTGACAGAGAGAAAAGGAGAAAGGGACAGAGAAGGAGAGAGAGAGAGAGAAAAAAAAATCCGTCTCTCGATTACGCGGTATAACCTCGCGGTCCGCAGTCTGGCTGCGTTGTGTGGGCACAAAGTCGTCGCGGCGGGAAGGATAGCGCGGCGCGGGAGACGGAGAATAGCGCGAGATCGGAGCGAGCGAGAGCGGCGAAAGGTAGTGCACTTCGGCGCCCGCGCTCTGCCCAACTTGGTAGCCTCGTCAGGGAGCGAGAGAGAGACGGGAATAACTTGATAGCGGAGTCGCGCCTCCCGTTCGTACGTTATATAGATAATGTTGGTCGTATCGCGCCACCCGCGCGACTACGCGTTTGGTATCAAACACGCCGGGGCCAGAAAGAGGGAGACACACGAGGATTCGTCTCCCCCCTTCTCTTTGGTTCGAGGAGGGGGAGAAGGTCGGGGGACGAGGGGGGGGGGGGCAAAGGGGCGTAACCGAGGGGGGCGTTGACGATGCGCGGAGAAGGTTGGATCGCGAGTTAGTCGCGAAATCCGCGTTGTTATGATTGTTATGAGTGTCCGAGGTACCTCCTGCCCTCGAACCAGGTTGGTACGTGTTTCAGGGATGAAAGGGAGGCAGGGGGAGAGACGAGGGTGCGGGTAAAGGGTGGAGGGAATCTGTAATATACCCTCCCGACCGTGTGCTCGATCCTATATAGAAGCCCGGTTAACCACCCTCCAACGATGAGGATGGTCGCTCGAGTCGGCGAACCCCATTCGCGCCACCGAGAACGCCGTTGTACCCCGGCACGGCGATCGGTATAGCGGCAACCCTTCGTACGTGGTACCCCTCTTTGTTGACTCTCTCGCTCTTTCGTTTGCTCAAATCTGCTCCGCTACGCGCTTTCTCTCTCTCTCTCTCTCTCTCGTTCCGGAGAGCACCGATCCAGCGATCCCCCTTCTCGCGTTTGCCTTCGATCTCTCATCGCCCATTCCCAACGTCCATGAACGAACGAGTTCGTAACCATGATGCAAATCAAGCGCGAGCCCCGAGGAGGGGGCCTGCGACATCGGGAAAACCAGAGCGAAGGACAGCGAGAGAGGAAGGATTCGAAATGCTATCCGGAACGCGCTACCCCTCGAAACTTTGTACTCCAGCTCCGTTCCTCCTCTGACCCCGACCCCCTCGACCCCAGCCCCCGCGCGGCGAGCACAGTGGAGGCCATCGTCGATCGTGGAGTGGAACCGGTCGACGAATTCTACGGTGATAAAAATTTCGACACCCGAGAGTCACGACTTTGGGGAATATTGGGGATGGTTTCGTGTACTTTTTTCGCCCTGTTACTCCTTGTCTTTGAGAGGTCCCCCGATGTCAAGATGCTTCTTGATTCATCCTCGACATTTTTCATTTTGGAACAGTTGGTTCTGGGATACGATTTATGGGGCTAACTATCAGTTCTTCTTCGGCCTCCGTTAACCCTTGAAAATGAGTGTTCAAACCCATTTCATGATCAACCAATACGTGTCGTACAATGTTTCAATTTCATTCAAATAACCCATCGAGAAAATCAGGGTAGCGGATGTGCGTCAATCTTGATGATTGAATCACTCGAGGCTGCCGCTCTCTCAAGACTCGGTATTCTTAGTCGATGCAGCGATTCGAACTTTTTTGTCCGCGTGACTGACAGCAGAGTGGCTGGAAAACAGCTCAAGATTGGTGAAGATAGGACCCACAATCTTCAACTATTTGCCGATAAAGATTTGAGTATTTTGCCCACGATTTCATACTTCTTGATCAGGATATGGAATGAGCAAAGTCAGTTGTAAGACTCCCCTCGATATCATCGTGATTTATCTTGCAAGCAGGACGTTCGCAGACGCTAATTATCAGGCATCGTTGCACATTCCCGAACGTCACGCCAGCTGACGATAAATTCATGCTTGCCCTTACGGATCTTCGTGAATGGGAACGTTTCAGTTTCCGTTTCTTCGGCCAACTTCTTTATTTCCATAACACAGCCGCATCGTAGGTTAGGATGACGCATTGCGAGGACGGTCTTATTGAACGGGTCGCTTTTGCCATTATTATCGCATCCCAGTGTCGAACGGGACCAGACACCGGGAACCCTCCATTGCGGACAGAGATTCTATCGAAACCAGATGTTCGAGAATCGTCGCTGTGCCAGTCACTTTGGTCCGAGTCAATGAGGCGATTCGCAAATGAATTATCACCGTAAGGTTACATCATTATCTTCGTTCACTCTCCGCATCGTTCTTTTGCAAAAATTACATAATACTCCAAACAGTACGGAAAAAGAAGAAACGCGTTAATTACGAATCAGGAGGAAAGAATCACAATAACCTCAAATTGCTCTCTGATCCCCGTGAAACATCGAATTTGTATCCTTTTTGTTTTCCCCGGCGAGATACGTATTCTCCGCTTTTTGCCTCGCCGATTATATTCCACTCGGTGTGTATCGGTGACGCGTGAGAGAATCAAAAGAGAGAGATTATACGGAAAACCATTGAATACGAAAAGCGACTCGAGGTAAATTGTCGGGGTGAGGATGAATCGCGGATATGTGTATGGCAAAACACAAGAGGGTGAAGAGACCGAGAGAGGGTACGAGTCTGTGTGTATCGCGTACGGGGATGAAAACATTGGGGTGGATTCGTTCGTGTGGAGGAACGTGCCGAGATCGCGACGACTGGAGCACACGCGACAGGTCGCCGTTCCTTCCTTGTACACACAAAACCTTGTGTCAGTGGAGAAACGAATGAATGAAATACGCGCGCGTCCTTTCCTCCTCCGACTACCCTTCCGCCGGTCGGATCGAGCCCTCTCGCTCTTTCTACCGGCGAAAAGTCGCAGCCAGTTTGCTCTTCGCCACGTTGCTGCCTCTTCCATCCCTGCGAATCGTCGGCATCGCTCTTTCTCGGCGTGTACACACATTGGAATGTGCACACATCTACACGTACGTACACGTACCGCAGACCGTACAGTCGTTCGCGATTTGCGGGGTGGGTTAGCGGAGATGCGAGGCAGAAACGCGATGGAAAGGGGCTAGAACGAGAGGGCGAGAGGCGAAAGGAAAGAGAAGCCGTTTCGCTCGTGGAGCCAGCTGGTTGCTGAAGTTGTAGGAGTCCGCACGCTGCCAGGATGTGGGTCTCTCCCGATTCTCATTCTCTCTTTTCCTCCACCCTTCCCTACCTCACGCTTACTCCCTCGGGAACTCTCAGCTTTCAACCCCCTCCTTCCATTCATCCGACCGTCTCGCTCTCGCCTTCTCCAACGCCACCTCCACCGCGACGACCTTTCTCTCTCCTACGGGGATTCTTCAATGCCGGGTTATACACGCCAACGGCGTCCTTGTTCTACTCTCGCAACCGAGCAACTCCTTCCTCTCTCTCTCTCTCTCTCTTCGGCATTCCCCAAACTCTCGCTCTCTTCTCCGTTTCCTCTTTCTCACTTTCCCGTTCACGTGACCCTCTCATTCAGGGAGCTCTCCTTCGTCTTTTGCTCTCTTTTCCTCCGTCCTCTCTCGCGCGTGTGTGCCCGATCGATTAAAACTACAAAGTGTCGGGCCACTTCCTCTTCCTCCTGCCCCCTTTTTCCCGTCCGTTGTCGGTACGCTTATTCGTGGTCTACCACCATTGCCCACCAATCTTTCCCCCTTGTACCACTTTATAGAGATAGCCCCGTCTATATACACGGCGAAATAGCGTGGGTAGTCTTGCAGCGTACACCGATCTACAAGTTTCCCCGCACGATGTTGTACAGAGCGCCGGACTGCATGCCTGAATCTCGAGACCCCGCGCACTGGGTTACCGGCTCTTTTTCAACTCTCCTTCTCACCTCCCACTCCGTCAGCGCGACTTTTCTTCGCCTCTTCCTCGCTCGGGAATAACTCCACCGCGAGGTTAGCACCGACGCTCCTCTCTCGCTCTCTTTTAACCTCCTCGACCAAGTTCCAACCACCGCGTCGCGGCACTTTTTCCCCTTCTTTTATCGACGCTTCGCTCTACTTCCTGATAATCTCGGCACAGATATTCTCCGTCCCGCCGGATGGTCGCTGCTTTTCCCGCTTTAACCGCTTCTTCGTCGTGAAAATTCTCGTCCCTGTTTCACGATGCTTCTTCCATCGACGGTTTCTAATGGGACACTCTTTTTTCTTCACCCGCATCGAAACTTGGATGCATCTTCCGTCATTTCTTCGACTTCGTCTTTTGAATACAATTACAGAAGAAGCAGCTTGATCGAGGGGTTATTCTTCTGCTTGGTCCACAAATGATTTCAGAGGGGGTCTGAGGTCACATTATTTCGTGTATGATTTCACTGGTCAAAGATTCATACATAGTTTTCCTGATTTCGTATGTTCTTCAAGTTTTGAACGTTCGGTTGGACGAAAAATCGACCAATGCATTTGTCTAACGAAAAATTAGGAGAACTTTGCGAATACTCGGTAAATAATAATTTCAAATATATGAAGATGTTTCATCAATTATATCCAAAGAGTTAACAGCTGGGCTTCAAAAACTGTTCTTTAAAAGGATAAATTTGTTGATTTATTCGTTCGGAACTTTAAGTACATGATTTCGTTGACTTCGTGTAATTTGAATCACGATTGCAAAATATATTGGCAGTTACAGAGGAATCGCTTTTATATCTGGGAAATAATTGGAGAAAAAATGAGCGTAAGGAATTGAACCGAGAATAACATTTGCATTTTACAAAAAAAAAAAAATTTCTCATGAATAACATTGTTAATTCTTCGAAATAATTTTTTTTTTTTCAATCACATCCCTTATTAAAACTTCCATCGGTGAGTAAATTATAAAATAATGAAAAACCGCGATGTGAATAAATGACTCAGAAATACAATTTGAAAAAAAAAATTGAATAGAAGCATTTCAAGATTATCAAAATTAAGGATTACAACGAAATAGGAGAAATGAATTCATTTCATTTTCATTCAATAAATTCATGTGATTTCATGTGAATTCAATGTCATTTGGAACACCCCTCGAGGACAGCTGGAACCAGCGAATTCAGATAAATTCGGGCCATTTCTTATGATTTCATTCGTGATTTCATGCAAAGTGGTTCAATGATTTCACAAGTGAGCGCCTCGAGCTTGATAGTCCTTATTTTCACGGTTTTCAAGCGATTCACGATTTCATATTACAAAAAGAAGCCAATTTCGAGTTGGGAGATAGAAACCAGTGATTCGTGAGTTCAAGATTGAAACTTCCGCTCAATTTTCGTTCGCACTGTGCGACGTTAAACGGGGGATTCGCCAAAGGAGAAATTACCAACAAAGTTTAGTGCAATACAAATTACTTTACGAGGAAGTAATTAACGAAAAATTCTCGGTAGAACGAGAGTCAAATTTAAATACACTCGTTGGCATATTTTAATTTACTTTTTCTTTTTTATCGCACACTTTACAGCCCTGGCATTTGCGTGCTCCTTTTTTCCTTATCACTCGCGAATCGTCGGAAGGTTGACGCTCGTACGAGAGAAAGGAGAGAGAGAGAGAGAGAGAGAGAGAGAGAGAGAGAGAGAGAGAGAGAGAGAGAGCATAGATTAGCAATACGGAGGTATCTCGCTGTGGCCAGCGAGTGTAAGGAAAAGAGAGAATAAGGCAGACGATTATATCCCGAGGTCCCCGCCGCCGACGTTGCTTCTGGGCCCACCGCCGCACACTGGCTTCTGGCCATTTCAGGCGCTACTCTCTCGCTACGCGGATAATAACAGAGTCAGTCCGCGAAGCCCGAGCGGTCTTTACGAGCTTCTTCCCAGAAGTATAAACCCCGAGCTGTTCGAAGCCCCCCTGGTGCCTTTGGACTTCGCGCCACAATCGTGGCCATCCTCGTTCCTCTTTTCACCTCTTCTGGTTCAATCTCTCTCTCTCGCTCTCTCCCGCGACTCTGCATCCTTCAATTTTTTTTTGCATCATCGACCATTTCGGGAACCCTCGCAACCTCACATATCCTTATATATGCACATATGTATGTATATAAAAGCTGTAAAGCATCGTAATGCGCCGAGAGTTTCGCGGCTAATTAATGCGACGTTCGCGAACAAAGTTGGTCTCTATCTCTCGCGATTTCTGCTCCCTCTTTCTCAGCCACGACCTGTCGGCCACTGTCAGAGGCTCAAAGTGCCGGTGAGAGGTACAACATTGAAGAGAAGGAGGCTAAAAGTTGCGCCATTGCGACGGATTGCCCGAGAAAACGATTGCATGATCATTGACAACGTTTTTCGAAACTTGATCTTGAGGATGTTGAGTCCCAATTCGCAAATAATGATAAAATTCTGAAAATTTGGTATGTTTTTGGATGAATTATTTAAGAGGTCGTGTAAAAATTTCACGACGATTAGGAAGCTCGTTATCGAACAATCAACATTAACAAAGTAAATTAAATTAAATGTAGTCTTATGGAAAGTGCACTGTAAAAAAAAAACTTATTGAAACTTCATGTACAGGTACTGGAAGTTTTTATACAAGTACCGATCATTAAATTTCAAACACCACAGCGCTGTAATTTTCAAGCAGCGGAACATTAAAAATGATGCTGGGCTCATCAGTTTTGCAGTAACCTCGTTCATGAAATTTCCCCAATAGTTTCTTTATTTTTAAGTTTTGTACTTGAAATTTAATATTAATGCACGAGTTATATAATTTTAATGCAAAAATATGTAAATTTATAGTACAAAGAAAATTCATTCAGATTTTATGTACGTTGTCTGTAAATTTAATGTTCGTCAGTACATTGAATTGACTGTTTTTTTTTACAGTGTGATATAACTTTATTGCGATAAGGTTTTTTTTTTTTGACCTCTCAAATTTTCAATATCAACACTATATTGAAAGCAACGGAAACAAAACAAAGTTTGTAGATAAATAATTTTTTTATTTGTTTAAAAAATGGTTGTTAACAAAATGTTAATATTTTAATAACGAGCTGTCTAATCGTCGTGAAATTTTTACACGACCTCTTAAATACTTCGTACAAAAACATACCAAAAAATTTAATATGTTTTTACATGAGGTATTCAGGAGGTCGTGTAAAAATTTCACGACGATTAAGAAGCTATTTATTGAACAATTAACATTAAAAGACTGCATAGGGACTCAACATCCTTAATGTTGACAAAATATTAGGAAAAAATTCTAAAAATGAATTTTTTAGAATTAATGAACCGGCAATGAAATTTCGATAGCTGTGAACCGTTTCATTGTCACAAACGCTGCCAATTTCCATGTCGCGGAGAACAAAGAATTCTCCAGAGTGCAAAAACATCGCGGAATTTCGAGATATGACTTTCTGCATAATTTGGTAATTTTCTCGAGCATCAATTTTCGATTCTCACAATTTCCATGCAAGGGAATTCGACAATGGAATAAATAACTCTCTTCGGAGCAAGAGAATGCCAAAATGTGTCTGAAGTATGGAATAAAATTTGGCTTCAAAATTATGGAAATTTTCGAGACATCAATGAGTCGTCACGTTAGGTGCAGAATTCTCGTCGTGAAATAACAAAGTATCACAATGTGTTACACTCGACGTGAAACGAAAATCACCAGATGAAGAGGATGCAGAAGGGTAATTAATGACGGGAATGCGGTTGCTTTGGGCAAAGAGCCTTCCGGCATTGAAAAAAGGTCGGTGAGAGAACGATGACGAGACAGGGGAGAGTATAATGAACGAAAAATGTAAAACGAAAATTGTGAAACACACGTTTGATGCGTATGAAGAGAGATACGCGATTTTAAGTGGTCCCCGTTGTTCGGTCGTTCTCTCGATCGTCCCATGTTTTTCAGGGCACGATGAGGCAGGCGAGTGATGCCAAAACTGACGATTTTTTTGTCCTGTGTCAGCACACAATGAGCTTTCTTTCTTTTGCTTACCTCAAAAAAAGATAAATTTCTCGCTTCAACCAGCCAAGAGTATGAGACGGAAGTCATGGAGAATGCGCCGAAGGATGAAGGAGAGAAAAAAAAAAGAAATTTCCACAAAGATATCTCATTTTGACATTGTAATACAGACGGCGAGAAACGTTCACGCGATCACGATGTTGTCGAGCCGCAGCCAGCCTTCGCGAGTTCCGGTTCCTCTACTTTGTCGAAATTTCGCGAGTCGCAACAATGATCGTCGAGAGCTGCTTTTTTTTTCTCCTCTCTGCCGATCATTATATCGAGGAATTGAATACAAGAAGGCAAAAGAAAGAAAAGAGGAGAGCCCATCGCGTGAAGCTCCATCGAATCGTGCGCGATCCGACGGTGCCGGTTGAACGAAGCATCACGAATATTTTCAGCTCTTTTTAACAATGTTTCCGAAGACACACGCATTGGAGATGAATGGAGCAATTGATAAATTCGAAAATTCAAAAATCTGCATTAATTTTTCGATACCCCGAATAAAAACCTTTTAGGAAGGCATCTATTATTTCCTTTAACAAAAAAAACAAATAAAGGGCCATTCATTAATTACGTAAGGATAATTTCGGCCATTTTTGACCCCCCCCTTCTTTTTATGTAAGATTTTACCTAGAATTCCTAAAAAGCATTTAACATAGTTAAATGTCGTTAGAAAAGGGTTAGTTACACTAAAACACGTTATTGTTTGACATAAATGAATTTTTTTTTAAATATAATTATTTAGTCTTAGGAAAATGCACATTATAATTAGAGATAAGATTTTGAACAATCTTAAAATGAGGAAACAAATCAGTCAAACGAATAAAACTTTGCATAAAATAATGGGTGACTAGATTTGAAACAATTTTAAAGGAAACAAGTCAAAGAGTAAAAGTCCGTACAGTTCGGATCATCAATCATTGTCCGAGCTGAATTATATGCTGTTGTGACCGTTTCCATTGAATCTTTTGTAATAATTACATGATGTAATTGCGTGATAACAGAAAGGAATTTTTTACAAATAATTGAAGTAAAGGATTATAATATACAAAAAATGTACTATTATTTTCATTTATCAGCTTCGAAATGTAAAATATCAACACATTTCAGATTTTTTGAACTTAATAAAGAATAGCAATTTTTGAAATAAGGATATGTAACTGAAATTGTGCACATTGAAAAAAGAAAGTGTGAATGAACAAAATCTGCAGTCAAATACGTTCAACTAGATATTTATTTGGTCTAACTGAATAATTAGTTTTTTGAACAATTCTGCGCTTCGGTTGACTAAAATATTATTCAGGCGAAAAAATGTTGAATTGTACTAACCAAATTATCTAGATGAACGTATTTGACTGCAGATTTTGTTCATTCACGCTTTTTTTCAGTGCATTTAAAAAAAAAAAAAAAAAGTCTCATAGTTGTTTCGCCTAACGCTTTTCTCTCAAATGTCCTTAACTCTACATTGCATAACGCACATTCTGTCTCATCGTTAAACCTTACGTAAGAATGGCTTTACCCTCCCCAAGTAAGATAATGTAGAGATTTGTCAACCTCCTTCCCCCCTCTCGGGACCCTTACGTCATTTATGAATGGCCCTCAAGACACGAACAAATTTACAAAGCAGCTATCTATCTCCGTCGAATTGATATTTAATCCAATAAGATGTCAAGAGATTTAGAAAAAATAGCTTCTGACTTCTCTAAGCTGCTCGGACTCGAGAAAAACCGTCCCGACTCGAGAAATTTCGGTTCATTCGTCATCACGAATGACGAATGATGTGCCGCGATCGTCAAAATATCGATGTCGCGATTTAATCGTGCCTGAGAGTAGTGGCAAGACGTTTCGCGCGTTATCGACGCGGTTCCCGAATCGTCGATTGAACGATGCAAGAACAGCTCTCTCTCTCCCTCTCTCTCTCTCTTCACCTCAGGGGTAGATTTAGCCTCGGAAACGTGGGCTTATGGCGAAGGGGTTGGACGAGGGATAAACATCTCGCGCGAGTCTCGACGCGGGTAATTTCGCGCGCGCGGTGACGCGGTGGGGTGGACTATTCCAAGGATCGGTCTCCGACACTCGCTCGATTCGAGTTGGCATCACGTACACACGGAAAACCAACAACGCTAACGGAGAACCAAGAGAGGGAGAGAGAGAGAGAGAGAGAGAGAGAGAGAGAGAGAGAGAGAGAGAGAGAGAGAGCGAGAGAGAGAGAGAGAGAGGAGGCCTGCAATGTTTGAAACTGCACCCTGCGAAACGCGTCAATTATTGTCAAGCGTCTGACGTACCTGACCAACGTGATAGCGGTCAAGCGAGCCGATTTGATTTTGTCCCGGGGCATTCGAGGACACATTTATACGTGCATATAATGCATACATATATAATACGAGGTTGCGTTCAAGGGGCGAGGAAGGACGCGGAGTATCGAAGGGTTTAACCCATTCTCGAGTGTTTGAGCGTCATATCAGCCATACGACAGATTCTCGGGGTCCTTGAGAGAAGCGACGCAACAGCCCTTTCGCACAGAGAGGGCGATTGCGGCGGTGCGAGGGCTGTTTTGAAGGGAGAACTCCAAGATTGAGATAGACCAGGGAAGGGAATTGCCATTGCCCGAGTGTACGACACACAATCTATCTATGCCGCCATCTCTCTTCTTCGCATTCGTGGTTCAGGAATGACCCGTCGATACTTGACCGGGCCAAAATGGGAGCGAGCGAAACCGCAATGTAGCATCTCACTCGCCGTATCTTCCTCTCTCACGACGTTACCTTCCATTTTGTGTCTCCTGTATAATACAGACGAGCCAACACGGTGTTGGCAACTGGGTATATAATATCCTTGCGTTTTCGGACAATATTAAGCCCGAGAGGGCGCGCGATGGCGAAACTCTCTCGCGAACCTTCGATGCTCTCGATATGTGTGTGTGTGTGTGTGTAAACGCGGTGCTTCCCCCTCTGCCTCCCTTCCTTCCTCATGCCGGTAGCTTCGAACATTAAACGTGCGTATATAGCCTCATAATATTGCAATCCACGGCCATAATTTACGTCGTTTTATAGTTCAAACTGCAACGTACGTATAGACGCGAGTAGTGTGAGTGAGAGGAGGACAGAGAGTGTGTGTGAGAGAGAGAGAGGTAGAATGTATATTGGAGTGCAGAGGCGCTCAAGCAACTTTGGGAGGAACCCTTCCCCAATAAGCCGAGACAGAATGAGGTTCCATCCTACTTCGGCTTCTCGTATTTTCAACTCAGCGAACCTCGCTCTTCTGTACTGGGTGATTCCGAATGTTTTCGAGCGCCAAAATTGTCATTCACGAACAAAGTATCAAAGATTTTTTCAACATTGTTTCAAGAAGACATTTGGACTCGATTGATGTACAAAGAACTTGGAAATAAATCGTCGAAAAAGAAATCTCATCATCACTATCAGTATATTTTAATATAATAATAATAATAATAATAATAATATTAATAATATGAAAATTATTATTTACCAACTATCGCCCAATTCTTCAATTTTTCGATCAATTACTTATCGATTCGTTTGTTTTATACTCTTTGTCATTCGATATTAGCCTCGAAATTAGCCTCGATAGCCTCGAAATTAGAACCGTATAAAAATTATATTAAAATTAGAGGTCAATGATTTTTTTTTTTGTATCAAGTTCATGGAAATTCTTGTGTCAGATAATTTTGGTTCACCGGTTGTACAACCTATAAAAGCGAAATCGCATAAGGGCACGATAGAGTATAGTAGCCGCTCCGGCTGCAACTATATAATATTACGAGACAGATTACACGCATACACACACTAATATATATGTGCGTGCATGGATATGTGTGCGCGTATCGCACAACCAGTGAGAAGCGATGGGTGTTCACTGCTGCTTCAACGGAGAATTGAGATATGCAGTTTTATAGTGAATAATCGGAATATGGGTACGTGCGAGATGAAGAGCAAGGAGAGAGAGAGAGAGGACTGTTTTACGAAGTTACCGCGAAGAACTTTGAGCTGCTCGCTACTGCGTGGAAATTGGTCGCTCGTTCGTATACGACTTATTCCTTCAAATAGTCGCTGTGGATTTTTGACATTCCTTGAGTCTAAAAAAATTTGAAATACCGCTTTTCAATTTTTCAAGGTATTCTGGTCTAGAGACATAATTTTGAGCGTTTTGTCGAGCTCGATAAAAAAAATACATATATATTTTTACTATTCTTTTTTCACACCATATTTATTAATATTTTGAAACTAAACTAAAAAAATTTCGAGAAAGAAAAGAGAACATTAAATAAGTTATGAGCTGGTGACGCTGGGGAAAAAAAAGGGTGTGCTAGCTGACACGATTGCAACCTTTCTAGTCATCCGATACAATATTTGAAAAAGATTCTTAATTAGTAAGAATGTCGTTACAGCCCCTACCTCAGAGAAGATGAAAAAAAAAAGTTTCGCGAAATGGCGGCTGTCTGATCAAAAAAAGGCCTTTTTCGACCCTTGTTTTGATAGTTTCTAATTTTTTTACAATAGCAAAAGAAATAATTTTGATACAAAAGTGTTAGAGGCGACAGGGAAGATTGGTAAGAAATTTAATGTAAATCGGTTGAATAAAACTTGAGATATCATGTCAGCCATTTTGAGAAAAACGTCTGTAGTCCGATTTGCTTCGACGGGCATAGCTACTGCGTCACTAAAATAGCTATAACTCCGTAAATGATTGAAATTAAAAAAATTCCTTTCTCCAATATATTCTTAAAGGTCTAAACTTTAAGAATAGGCAAAATTTTTTTTTTCAAAATTCTAGACCAGAATACTCCCTCAATGCTAAAAACCGCAAAGTTTGCTCCAAAAATAAAATAAAATCAGCAGGGGAAGCTGAGAGGGTGAATTATTCTTGAATCGAATATCGGGCAATCAATCGAGTATCTAAAAATTAATTATGCACAAATTGAATGATTTTAAGGTCGCGAGAAGAAAAAATATTCGGAAAATCGAAAATTCTCACTCTGAAGAATCAGTCGTAGAGGAATTTTTATACACGGATATTTCGAGAGCTCGCATTCAGCGGGGCTGAATGGGCGGTCGCGCATTGACGAGATTTCTTCGCCGATGCACTGCGCGGTTTTCCTTTGCCGGGCTCTCGGTTCAGAACCTCCGGAAGATATATATATATAGAGAGAGAGAGAGAGAGTCGGTCGTTTACGAGACGAGTAAGCCATTACTAAAATTACTGATGATTCGAGGCTCGCAAATCATAATTCGCCGCTTTGCCATGAGACGTTAACGCTTCGCTATCTCGAACGCGGGAGCAGCTCTCTTTGCCGGTAAATTTCCCCTTCTGTACCGAACACTCGCCCGAGTTTCCACTATTATACAGACGCGTATTGTTACGAGAGTATCGTCGAGTACGGACAATGTTCGCGTGTGAGTAAAAAAAAAAAAAAGATGAACGCGGTGGAGGCAAAGCGCGCTGTAAAATCTCCAAGAATTTCGCAAAGTCATCGAGATTCGAAATAATATAACGTGCCTAGGGCCTTTTCCACAAGGATTCCTCTTGAAGATACATAAAATTTCTGGCCTATCAATGCATTTGACAAAAACTACTTTTCCCCGGGGACGAGCAGAGAGATGAGAGCCCAAGATTCAACGCGGTAAGTCGTAACTTGTTTTATAGCAATTGGACGATTTGTTTCGTGAAACGCGCGTATTTCCCAAATTCCGATCCAGAAATTTTTGAATTTCCTACGGAAATTAGATCGGTAATGGAAATTCGTGGATTTCGAGAATCCGGGACGCGCGACGTGGACGAAAGTGTCACATTTTCAAAGTTTAACCTAGCGAAATTCGTCACACGTTCGATCTCGCGAAAAAAGCAAGAAATACAAATGGGGCGCTCCATCCCAAATCAGACAGTTTGAAAGACTTTTTTTTTATTTCCTCAAATGTTTTTATATTTTTTAATACCCATCAAAAGACCCTTCCTGTAAAATTTTAAGATTTTTTTGATCACCCTCTCACAAGATTTCAAATAAAAAAAGAAACACCCTTTTTTGGTCATAACTTCTTTAGTAATGGTCCAAATTGAGTGATTATTTTTTCAAATTTTTTTAAAATGGCTTTTTCAGTTTTTTCTTTCTGTGTAGTATTTTTAAATCCTTTTGAATTAATTTTGACCCTTTTTCATTGTTAACAGATTAAAAAAATTAATAATTAAGAATTAATCGATAAGCAAATAACAACAGTTCAAGAATTGTATGACTGTGGCATCAAACCCAAATAGTTTACCGAATATTGCTGTCAAATTTTCACCTGAGAAAAACTATTTAGATGCAAAAGAAAGATTATATTTGTGATATAATACTGCTAAGTCAATCACAGGGACACAAAAATTTCATTCGATTATTCATTATTATTCAATTATTCAATTATGAGCAATGGAAACGTATTGGCAAAGAAATATTCTAATTCAGGAAATAACCGTGTATCTAAGATTTTCAAAAGAATACGTGAATTAATGAAAACTGTTGTTATCATTGTTCATAAACAGACTTAACGATTAATTATTAATTTTAAGAAACTGTTAACAATAAAAGTGTCAAAATAAATTCTAAACAATGAAAAAAAAATACTATACACTGTATACAGTAACAAAAATTGATATTCATAATGATTTATACAGACATTTTTTTTTAATTCTCAAAAATCGAAAAAAATATTAATTATGGAGGGCCCACGAACAGACTGGTCTTAGAAGTTGTTGAACAGCTAGAAGTTTAAAATAAAAAATTTAAAAAAAAATCAAAATATGCACTCACTTTTGAAAACACGATTCAAAGTTTAAAACTCAAAAAACTTATTCAAAAACACGTCAGATCTTTTTTTTCCTGCAAAGGCCACAAAAAACAGAATTTTTTAAAAACAAACACTTAATTTGGACCATTATTAAAGAAATTATTACGAAAAAACCGAAAAAAGAGCGGTTTAAAATAAAATTTAATATCTTGTGAACGAGTAATCAAAAAAATCTCAAAATTTAACAAGAAGGGTTTTTTGATGGGTACTAAAAAATATAAAAAAATTGAGGAAATAAAAAAAAAAGTTTTTCAAACTGTCCGATTTGGGACGCCCCATATATTCATAGTAATTTAAGAAAGTAAGCTTGAATGGAATCCAGTTCAAGTCAAGAAGATAAAGTGAAGAATCTAGTCAAGAATTTAGTCCAAGTCGCCACAAAAGGTAGAGTTACAAAAATTACAATAATTCTTGGTGATGGTTAACCATAATTTCTCCGAGTGTGTATGTTATCAAACTTTGTATTATCTGTAACCATCATTGTTACATACCTTACATTCCAGAGACGTGTATTTCCGGTCATCAAACAGCCGCTCTGTCCAAGTGAACTGAAACAAAAACGAAATTTCCCTGTTTCAAAAAACTTCCAGTCTGAGATTAATCGAGTGACAACGTTGACTGCATGAAAAACATTTGCTGCAAATTTTCATCCGTTGAAACAAGTGATGAATATTGAGTGAAGAGAGTGGATAACCGTGAATACGTTAAAGTAAGCCTTGGCCGTTTCTGTCCAGATCCTGTTTTTTTTGGGTTAGGGTGCATCTGGCTCTGCATGAGGTCCTCCTCTCTCCTCGTGTCGAGCTTGGAATGGAAAGAGAGATAGTGACAGAGGAATAGAGGATCTCTGGTCGAAGCGGAGGAGTAACGGAGAAGCTGACCTAATTTACATACATATAAAGCGCATTCGATGTGTTTTAGGGGCTCGTAAATCGGCGCAGCTACGCGAATCGTTAAACCCTTCCTTGCCGCAACACCCCACCCTTTAGAGAGACGGAACGATGCCTCTCTCTGCCTCTTTCTCTCTCACTCTCTCTGTGCGTGCACGAGGCAGAGATGGCACCTCTTCGCCCACGCGATATAACACGAACCACCACCATAAATATATATATATGTACATTACATTGGCATACACTGCAAAGACCATTACCGATATACAGATCAACGGGAACACTTATCAAGCACCAAACTAAAGATTTCCATGCCAAAATGTTGCACGACGATGCAATTTTTTTCGAAAATATCTGAGCTAATTCCACATTGATTCCGTCTGGCCTTGCTGCTCCTCCTTTACTCTTGGTTCTTCTTTCTTTGGCAGAATGAAACTACTCGAACGATGCTAATCAAAGATCCTGGACGCAAACTCCAAAATTGACTTGGAATTTCTTCTTTTTCTTCAATCTATTCCAAATGCTTCGCAATTTCGCGAATTCGAATGGTCCCTCTTTCCTGTCATAAATATTGGGCATTGAATCTCGATCGATCAATCGAGACCTCGAAATTAACCTTTCACAATGACGTGTTGTTACGACGCAAAAAGGTCCCGTCGAATCGGGCTGTTCGTCGACAGTGAATTTTCATTCCGGAAGTCAAACATAGAGTTCGGAGCGAAAGGTATAAGAGAGATACGACCAACGGGGGTCGTCATCGAACCGCGGAAAGCCGTAATCCTCTAAATACATTACAACGCAGGTGATGACGCTCATACGCACCTCTCTCTATAGATATCTCTATGTATATATATTTATAGAGAAGGGTGAAAGGGCTGCGGGAAACCTAGTCATCGTGTCGTTCGTGCAAGCACGTACTAAAATTCTGCCGCACCAGCGAGTTGGCGATGGAGGGAGGCGCGGATAGAAACACAGCGGAACAAAGATGTTTTGGCGTGTGTTTTCGACGAGGTTTCAACTCGCCAATGGGCTTGCATTGTCATTCGCTTCGCACAGAAAGAGCTAGAGAGAGGGAGAATCGTTGGTTGTCCTCGGGTATTAGAGGATACGGTTTATGTTCGCGACTAGCTATCATATCAGAGACAAGGGAAATGTGATTCGCGTTCATGCCGGGACTCTCGTTGGAGTCATTGCGACCGAAGCTTCGGCCTTTCCGTACCAACTAGTCATTGTCGTTGCAACCGGAGAGAGAGAGAGAGATTCAACCGGACACACGACCGATGTTGGATCCTCCAAACAGCTGGCGACGTCGACAAATTTTCGCCTCTGCCATTCACCAATGATTACGTTCCAGCGGAGGAGTTTATTCTCCCGCGTAGGCCCATTTCGAGTGCGATGGAAAAAAGAGAAATATTTAACGTCGATGATCAATGGATCGAGAAACAATGTGACGCTGTCCGCGTCCATGGACGATGATGTTTGTCGGGAAACATCCGCGTACGATGGAGCTTCGGAGTAATTTCAATGACAGTAGGTGGAGGGAGGGAAATAGAGAGGGCATCGAAGGGTATTTTATCCGTTGCCTACCGACGCTGCACAAAGGTTTCGTGCACACGTGTAATGGCCGCGCGTAACACGTGAACGATTTTTTTTCTGATTACAGGCAATTAATTTTACGAGGCCGCAGTAAAGCAGGGCGGACAGGTGTTCCTTTACGGATAGAGAGAGAGAGAGAGAGGATGAACATTTGGAGGCAGAGTCGGTGAGACCTCTCCACAGATATGCAGAAACCAACGACGAAGAGAAAAGAGAGAGAGAGGGGGGGGGCACAGAGCGAACGGTGAAACGCTGTACAAGGCGCCAAGGGATGAAACTAGTGGTATTTGTAGCGTTTGTGGTGGTGACGGCGGCGTTGGTGGTGGCGATGCTTGCCAGTGGTAGTGGTGCCGATAAAGTTAAAGCCACTGGCGAACGATGCAGGGGCCGCGTAATGACAACGCAGCGCGTCGTAAACGCGTTTATGTCCAGAGTTGCATTATAGTAATACCTGACAGCACCCCTGTGTGAGCGTTTCAGTGCTTCTTCATTGTGTATTGCGATACACACAAGCGCGAAATACGATTCTCGTGTGTGTCCCTTGCGTTGCTTTGTTGCGATCGGTGCGAGAGCACCCCGAAGCGTTCAAAGTATACGTTTTCACGACCCCCGAGCAACGAGAGTTTTGCTTTCCTCCCGCGTTCACTCGGACTTTTGGGTAATTCGAATGACCTTTGGTTATCGCGACACTCCATATTCCGCAGTTAGTTGGAGTTAGAGCCCCCTGTTACCGAGCACGCATTCCCCATCGACGAATCGCCAATTTTTTTCTTCGTCCGATGACGACGAGGTTTTACAAATTTGGTTCTTTGGCTCAGGAGGATTTCCAACCAACTCCCTGGCATCCTGTTTTCTTCCGGACTAAAGAAACTCAATGAAGGCAGTCATCGATCTACCGATCGAAGTTGGGGACATTCCACATTGTCAGCTGCCTAACGGGTCAATACTTTGAGGTTATAATGTCATTAAGGGACGATATACGAGTCTCGGACGCGTATATTAAGCCCGATATGACGCGAGTACCCCGAGTCGCTGAATAGGAAGGGTTTGGACCACATCGCAGTGGCATCCTATCAGAGAGACAGAGAGAGGACCAGCGGGACAAGAGAGAGAGAGATAAAGAATACATGGTATATAGGAACGAGGGTTAGAGCAAGGGGGAAGAGTGCTTGCACGACGAGATGGCAGAGTTGTAAAGTCCTGCGCGTGACACCGGGTTATGTTGTGCCATGCTACAGCCGAGTTTGCGGATGTGTTAGGCTACGGCCCAACATGGATATACTCGGGCTTCTGTACAGACGTATATATTTATATATATATTGAGGAGGGAACGCACTATCACGCCCTACCAAAACCCCCGCTGAACGCCGGGTCGGTTTCTCCGTATACCTAATACCACTATGCGCGTTTTGGTGGCATGCGGTATTGCTCATACACTGCGTTTATGGGACATAACCGGCCGGTCGCCAGCACAGATTATTTTGGCTTGATCAATTTGATAACTCTCCAGCACGCGGAGAGTTATAGTCCCGTGTGGACCGACCCCCCCCCCCCCCCCACCCGTCTCTTTACGCACGGGGTTAAACCAGAGAGTTTGCTGATTATGCGCGAACGGAATCCATCTTCATGAGCGACGACATTGAACGAGTCATTTCGCGTTGAGCTTCTATTTTCTTTTCTTTTTTCTCCTATCAGGATCAAGTTGGCGCCGTTTTTGCGTTTCTCTCGTGCTTGAAATTGACGACGGTCGAGTTCGTGTCCAAATTGTGTTTGGGATGCAGTTTACACGATATCAATGGCGCATTTTCATAGCAAAGATGGACTCGGCTTAATCGGAGCTTTGTTCAGATTGACATAATTATTTTTCAAAATGTTCCCCGAAATAATGGTTGTGTGAAATTGTAGTTTCGATGATTGTGTCGAATATGAACGGGGTACCTGACTCTTCAAAAGTCGAGGAATCCATGCTTATTTTGGAGGTTACGATTTGTTAAATGTTGACGGAAGGAAGAATTTATTAGAATTTATATTCTTCGCCATCCTGATGAACATTCTAAATTCTGGGCATATCTTTAGAACCAGCGAACAACTCTGCATCGAAATACGCTTTTTTCGATGTAATCTACACTAAAAAATGGATTCTCTGGGCGTAAAAGTTATCGACAAAATCCAAAAATACATAAAACAAGGGCTTTTTTATGAAAACTCATGCAATATTGATTTTTTGAGGAAACTATTGATGTATTTGTGCTCAGGGGAAGAAAATACATCGATATAAGAAACGAAAAAAAAAATTAAAAAAATTTTTGTTTTTTTCATTTTGGACAAAATTGAATCGGTTCGTTAAAATGACTGTAATTTATTTTTTATGTAGGTTTGCGGCTTAAACATGAGCTCATTCTCTTTGTGATCGTTGAAGCTTCAAAACCCCGCCTGGTTCATCCAAATCTGATCATTTTTCGATTTTTGGCAGATTTTTAAAGTTTAACCATCGATTTTCCCAAATTTTTTAAGGCATACCCCTTTCTATTTTTTTCGGCGATTTTCAAAGTGCTCCCATTTCTACAAAAATTAAGTTATCGGAATGAACCAAACGCTATTCTCTAAGTTTAGTGGCAGCCTTTAAGTATGGAAAAGAAATTTGGGAATTGGTGAAACCGTAGTAAAGTTATCAGCATTTGAAATTTCGCTATTTTGAGGTTTCTGAGAATGGGGCTGAAATTGAGCGAAAATGTTTTTTATGAAAATTCATACAAATTTCGATTTTTCAAGAAAACTATTGATAGATTCGTGTTCAGGGGGACAAAATACATCGATATAAGGTTTTAAAAAAATTAATAAAAAAATTTTTTTTTCGCATTTTGACCATAATTTCATCAGTTTACTAAAATGACTGTAATTTTTTTTCTAGTCAAGATTCAGGCTGGAACTTGAGCTTATTCTCTTCGTTACCGTTAAATCTTCAAAATCCCCCTTGGGTTATCCGATTTCGATCATTTATCGGGTTTTGGCAGATTGTTAAAGTTCGTCTATCAATTTTTGCGAATGCTTCAAGGCCTTTCTATTTTTATCCCTATTTATTTTACTTCTTTCTATTTTTTTTCGGCGATTTTCAAAGTGCTCCCATTTCAACAAAAATTAAGTTATGGGAATGAACCAAACGCTATTCTCTAAGTTTAGTGATAGCCTTTGAGTAAAAAAAAAAATTTTGGAATCGGTCAAACCGAAGTAAGTTTGAGGTTTCTGAAAAGTCGGTCAAAAATGAGCGAAATTATTATTATTTTTTTAATTGTTGAAAAACCGTATTTCGATGGGAAATTTACCGCTGATTAAACATCAAACAGATGTTTTATTGACAAAAAGTTTGTTTATGAGAAAAAACAGAAGAGAGTTGAAAAAACATAATTTTATTGAAAATTTGTAAAAAAAATTGAGTTTTTGAGGACATCATTGAAAGATTTGCACTCAGTGGGAAAAACTTCGCCATATTCAAATGAAAGAGGTTTCTGTCCTCCACTAGTAATCTTTTTTCAATATCGGGCTATCGACGGATTTCTGAAAGTATATTATCGTTTTTTAGCGTACTTCGTCCGGTTTGTCAATGCTCAGATTCAAGAGACAGAGATACTTCGCCGAGGATTCGATAAACACAAGCTTTCCAATCGGAAATTTTCATTCTCCATTATCACGGCGCAATCGTTATCCGCATGCCGTATCGGAAACTCGAATTTTACCGATATCGACAATGACCGGATACATTTCACAAGAGACGACGATAATTTCGAGTGCTGTTTCTCGTGGAATACGTCAGTCTGCAAAGCGTCACAAAGCTTGAGAAGCACCAAGCGAACTCTTCGCCTACTGACGTCGACTCTTTAACCATTAAAAAAAATAAAAGCAGTTCCTAACCTAAAAATTGACTATCCGGAGCTGTGTTACTGCCACGAGAACACCTATACTCGATAGTAGAAAATTCGCACGACTGTTTCGAAACGAGTACAGCCGATGCTCGCTCCGAACGAGCGACACTTAATTTTACGGCTTCAAATTCTGCTTCCCGCGTGCGACCGAAAGCCCCAACAGTAAAATATTATTTATAATAAACGCGATTCTATAAATCATAAAATCGTGGTTGATCATCGAGCGAAGCAACTATATATACGTACGGCGCGAATTTACAGTTAATAAATTTTTCTTCCGCACTTCTGAACGATCGATGACATTTCCTCGTTTACGATCGTACCAAAAACCGAAACGCCAAGTATGTATTCACACCCATATATCGCGTTAGGTTTATCGACACTGGCGTCGAAATATTTTCACATTTTCGAAGCATTTATTCCCGTTGTAAATGCGCTCGGTCAATAAGTCTACTTCACGCGATTTCGCACCAACATTTTTCCAATGCGAAAAAAAAGGAAATACATGACCAGCTTGGTCGCGTCGTCGCGACGCATCGACGAACGACCTGAGGAATTCATTGCATTCCGATACGACGCATCGTCGGGTTAAAAAAGTATATCGAGTGGGAAAAAAAAGTGCGTGTGCTTTGCAGTCACGACGGTGAAAAAATAAATTTGACTGGTAATTTAGTTAGCCGTTTCGCAACTTCACGTACGAGGGCGCATATGCTGGCGTCGTATTTGCGAGGTTAAACCAGTAGAATCGCGGATGAACGAGGATGCCGCGAGATTCAGCCTTCGGCCGAGGTTAAAGGCTTTTTTTTACGAGTTTGCGATACGTCGCTTCATCATTCGATGGATTACAGGGTATATGGATGAAGAGCAAGATGGTGCAAACGTGATATGCGTCAGATGAGACCAGCTCGAATGTCATTGCGTTAACTCAACGATTCGGTGAACCCGAGGCGGAAAATTCCTGGTTTTTGAAAATCAGAAAACTCGGGAGACGATGGCCATACTTGAAATGTTTCAATGGCCGAAAAGAAAGATCTTCAATATCGATATTTTATCAGCAACGAATCATCATCATTCAGATGGGGGAAGCGGGGGCAAAATGGACTCCTTCCGGAATTGTCGAAAAAAAAAAAAAAAATTAGAAAATCAAAAAATTATTAGTATAATTGGCGTTGATATGTCAAGAGTGGGGATTTTTGGAATTTTGGATAATGCAACTACGTTTAAAATTGAATTCCACAAAAAATAAAAATTATTAAGATAAAACATTGGTAAAATTAATTAATCGCAGTCATATATGTTAATATATAATTAATAATATTGATTAATCAATTAATTGCATAAATTGGCTCGATTGAAAGATGTAGCAACGAAAAATGTGAAAGTTCGTAGGTTTGATTACAAAAATCATTTATGAAAAAAAATAATTCATTAAAAAACAACGATTTTGTAGTTGAAGTTGTAATTTGCATCGTCGTGGTTCCCAAACTTTTAATCGAGATTACGCAATCTATTACAAGTATAGTGAAGAATTGTTTTTTCAGATTTTACTACTCAAAAACTCCACCATTTTTGTAAAAAAATTGAAACAGCGAGCAGCTTTTTTACATTCTGCATCGCTTCATTTCAGAAAATGTTCGCTCATGAAGGAGGCTCGGATAAAAATGAAGAAGCCACGTGGTAAATTACCTTCCTGAGAGTTACAAAAGGTAGAAACGGAAATGCGAAATTTAACAAAAATTATAATCCATAATTTAGCGCGAAAACAGCAGAACGTGGTTCGAATCCACGAATCAAGAAAAATCTCACTAAGAACAACCTCTTTCCCCAAACACATACATTTGTTGACATTCTCAGAAACGAATAGTAAAGATAAAATCAACGCGTTACTCCGTTTGTTTTTCGTTGCTCACAAAAACTTTGGATAGCGATTCAGTGCGAGAATCGGACAAAGCGCACGTACGAGAGAGTGTGCCGAAAAATAAAATTAAAAAAAAAAACCTTTTACAAAACATCGGCCGATAGGAATGAAAATGGCGTCGGGGTAGGAGACGTGATTCGCAAAGGGCGGAAAAGAGAGAGAGAGAGAGAGAGAGAGAGAGAAGCAGAGAAGCTCAATGCAGAGAAGAGAGGAGCCGGTACTCTGTTTGTTCACTTGTGAATCGGCTCTAATGGCAAAAGTATGTGAAATGATTGTGAATGGAGATTACATACGTGAAAAACAACGCTCGCACCGCGGTGGCGGCGGCGGCGGCGCGCTTTTGCTCGATTCCTGCACGGCGTTGAGGGTCCGCCGGGGCGCGTTCAACGTCATCCTGGCGCTCCTCGCGCGCGCGCTTGCATCAAGCATCCGTAGCATTCAACGAAAGCGCGCTTTGTAAGCGTCGAGGGTGCAGAAGCGATGGAGCATACATTCGTGTATGAGAATATACACACACTCAAACGCGAGCGAATAATACACGGAGCCAGATGATACTAACACGGAGGAGGAACAAGCGCGAGACCACGTAGGATTTTTTTTTGCGTATATAACGAGAGGGAGAGAGAGAGAGTGTCGGCACAGAGAGGACATGCATTCGAGAGAGGAGAGGGCGCGTTTTTCTCCGCTTGCGATGCGTGTCTGTGTGAAAGCGTGTGAGAGAGAGAGGGCGATGCAGCCCCCGAACTGGGGGAAGGAGGGATTCGGAGGACGGGCCCGAATTCTGCTAGTAGTAACATTCACGATTGAGGGAGTAAGAGAGAGGGAGTAGAACGAGGCGATAGTCACGGGGGAGTGCACAGTCGTGGGGGTCGAGGGGGTGGCGGACCACCCTTTACCGATTTTTTTCGGGAGGTGGTGGTGGATTTTTTGTTTCGGCGCTTTTTTTCTGTCGACCGGGCGACGCGGGGATGAACGAGCACACACGTTAGAGGACATCGAGGGGGGGGGGGGAGGAAGCTGGCTGGAACATCAATAATCTACAATCAAACTGCAGATAAAGCTACAATCGCCCTTTTGTGAGGAGGTTTCAATAAGAATCGAAGCTACCCCTCACGGAGGGTCGACGAACCTCCCAGGGAAAATCGTTCTCGTACACAATCTCCTCGTCTCTCTCTCTCTCTCTCTCTCTCTCTCTCTCTCTCTCTGCTTGCACAAACTCTTCTTCCCTGCACTATGATTTCCATATGCACCGTTATGATGACGCTTTTCACTCGCATGATCGACGAGATATCCGCGCAATTCTATGCGCCGTTGCCAATCCGAATTGCAAAAAAAAAATCACAGTGTGCGCGCTCTATTTCGTAATTTGTTTTTCTTCATTGTCAATGATGGAGGAAAAATGTCCTTCTTGAAATTTTCAAAAAAATTAATAAATAATCTCGGGGACGTTCGCCAACTTTTTTTGCAAAGCTGAAAATTTTGTTCAATTTGGATCTTTCTGGGGGATTAAGTTTATTTCTCTAAATTTGTGAATTTTGGGGGGGGGGGGGGGGGGAATAATCATATGAGCCAACTTTTTTTGCGAATAAGAGCGGTCGTTTTACATGTTGAATTTTAGGTCTGAAATTTAATGACGAAGAACAAATTTCTATCTTGAATTTGCAGAAAGAATTAATAAACAATTTCTGAGAAGTTCGTCAACTTTGTTAGCAATGCCGACGATTTTTTTTTTATTTTGAACCTCTTTGAAGGATTGACATTATTTTTCTACAACGTTTGTAAATTTTTTTTAATTGAAAAAACGAATAATGCACCAACTTATTTTGCAAATAAGAGCGATTGTTTTACATATTGAATTTTAGGTTTGAAATTTGATAATGAAGAAAAAAAATTCATTCTTGAATTTTCAGAAAGAATAAATAAACAATTTCTGGGACTCGCGTCAACTTTTTTTGGCAATGCCGAAAATTCTGTTCAATCTGAACCTTTTTGGGGGATTGAGATTATTTCTCTACATTTGTAAATTTTTTTCAGGGGGAAAACAATAATGAGGAGCCAACTTTTTTCGCAAATAAGAACGGTTGTTTTGGATGTTGAATTTTAGGTTTGAAATTTAAACGGCACAATTTCGACGCCATCGACGTATGCTCCTATAATCTCACATGTTTAGCGCGCTGTTCGCTCTCTCGCGACTTCGATTCCCCTTCGGCTTCTTCGCGGCCTCGGAAATTTCCTCGTCACGTTCTTACCGCGTTTCCGAACCCCTAACGCGCCAAATTTCGCCCCGAAAAACCGACGATCGAGCGAGAGATCCTTCTTCGCGAAGACGCGTTGGGTTTCCCTCGCAAATGATGTATAGAAACGCGGCGGCGCTCATCTGCATAAGTAATACCGCGAATTAACGAAAGCACACCAAAGAGGCGCGAAGCAAGCTCGGTGGGCCATGATCAGATGCGCTATATTTATATCTGCGTCAAAAGACAAAGAGTGAGAGAGAACGAATATCAGATGAAACGAAAAGGGTGGACAAAGAGATGGGATCAAACTGGAGAGAAGAACCGTGTCTTTCGGTTGGGTTTGAAGATACTCCGTCTCAAGCGTCGGCATCCGCAAAATCATTTTCCTCGGCATTAATTATACCGCGAAAGGGGGAAAGAGAGACGCGGTTTTGTCACTTCCTGAGAAAGGTGTCATTTGAGCCAACTCCTCGACAAAACGATTAATCAGAGCAAACTTTGAGTGTCTGCATCGAACCCCATTCGAGCACTTTCTATTTTATTTTAGATCAACAGTACAACCGGGAAGGGTGAACCAAAAAAAATTATAACCAAGATGGTTGTTGGAAGAATCCCTTAATTTTACAGGGACCTAGCATAGAAATATTGTAATCACAACAATTGAAATTACAACTTTCACTAAAACCTTAGGAATAACTGAATCATTCTTAATTAAGGCACTATTTTGGTCTAGAATCTTGAGAAAATGATTTTTTTTGCAGATTCTTGAAGTTTAGACCTTTAAGAATATCTCTTCGAAAGGAAATGTTTAAATTCCAATAATTTACGGAGTTATAGCTATTTTAGTGACGCTGACATATCTCAAGTTCTACTCAACCGACTTACGTCAAATTTTTTACCAATCTTCAATGTATAATTCTATCGCCCCTACCACTTGTGTATCAAAATCATTTTTTCTTCCTATTGTAAAAAAATTAAAAACTATGAAAAAAAGTTGAAAAAGCAAACACACCCCTTTTTTTAGCCCCAACTTTACCAGCTTATAACTCATTCAATTTTCATTTTTTTTGCTCGAATTTTTGTTTGTTTATTGTCAAAATATCAATAAATATGTTGTAAAAAAATTGTAAAAATATATATAGATTTTTGTTTATTGAACGCGACAAAATGCTGAAAATGTATGTCTCGAGATCAGAATACGGGCTTAAGCTTATAATTTTGATAGTTGTGGTTATTGTTTTTTTGGAATTACTGTACAATGACGTAACTTAATATATAAACCATTTATAATAAGACTAAAAGTGCGAAAAAAGTCATCAAAGTCGAATAATCACGTAAACCTTCCACGAATATCTTTATTTTTTGACTTCCACTGAGTTTTGAAACTGCTGCTCTTCCACTACTGTCTTTGCTTTGAGGGGCTTTCGTAGTTGAGATTATACATATATGTATATATGTGTGACCTGGAGGGTGACATCGACGCGATACAGACGAAGAGAGACGAAGAACCGGAGGGTGGTTTCCACCCCTATTTATATTCCAGCTAACCCTCCTCATCAACAACGTTCATCTTTCCTATTAAAGTAGTAATTTAGCAGGAAATTAAGCCACGCACTCGGAGCTCTTTTAACGCGAGAGAGACAGAGCTCTCATAGTTCCTGCATCGTGTATTTCATCCCTTGTGCTCACACTTAATTTCTCTCTCACTCGCTTTTCATTTACCATCGACGAATCGCGTCATTTTACAGAATTAGAACCGTGCTCTTAATCGTTACAGCGTTAACCCCCACTTTCATAAAATACGATCGCAAATCATAAAAATTATCAAATCCGTGAAACTTTTTTTTAGGATTGCCGAGATCCGAGTAACAATAAAAACTACTTCGAATGATGGCTTTGAAAATGAAGCAAATTTTTTTTCCTCCGCTTTAAATATATCTTAAGTGACTATTTAATCGGAAATTGGCCTTGTAAACAAGGCCGATTTTCAAGGCCGATTTATTGAAATTTTCAAGTTTTACCACCGAAAGAATCGAAAATGACTCAAAAAGGCCTTTAATGTAATATACTAATAAAACTTTATGATAAACTTTTGATATTGAAAAAATTTTAATATATTAAACAAAAAACTTTCTGAAATAAATATTAGATTGAGATTCATTTTATTTCAAATAATTTCAAACCCAATGAATATAAGTTTAATTTTTTTTTCTTGTCTAACAGATTATTTCAATTGTTTTTAAGGCCACGATCGAGGAACGAGTTCTTTGTGCGGTCATTTATATTCGGCGTTCGACTGGTTTAAGCTGTAATTGTGGTATATACCATCCTTTATATAGTATACATATATGTTCGAGAAAAAAGGGGCTGCGTTGGGACGAGCATTGACTGAGTCAAAGAACAAAGGATAGCTAGAAAATGGTCGTGTGCTGTACGCACGATCTCTGCAAGCGAGCCAAGGGTTTACGTCATTCGTTATATATGTATATACACCTACATAAACGTCAAATACATATTACTGTGCGGGGATTTGTCAAGTCGGGGATATGCACACGCGAGCACGAGGGGTTGAAAAGACCCCGCTTGATTCACGTATATACGATGGGCTGTCAAAAACCTAATGAGAGGTGTGACTGCACATGTTCCGACGAGAGGCCTCTACAACTGTGATTATTCATACGTCAGGATAATAAGATTTTGTTATTGCATAGAAAATGGCAAAATATTTTATAATTATCGTGCAAAGAGAGAAAAAGAACATATCGCCCAAAGTAGATTTAAAAATATGCACCTCCTCTTATTATTTAAATTTTTTGGAAATATACCTTCGAGATATAATAAAATATGTTCGATATCACGGTTGCAAATAATGCATTACTTTTTTAAATGCTTTTACACTTTCAATAACCATTAATTCTTATTGATTAATTGAAATAATTTCCATTAATAGTTAAATGTTAATGATTAATGTAAATTATTTCCATTAACCATTAAGTATATTAATGGTTGATGGAAATTATTTCCAATAACCATTAAATAATTTTTTTTTCCTCGATTGGGTTTGACAGCTGTTGGTATTTGTCAAAAAGTAACTCTCCCAAAATTTGAGCTTTATAAAAAATTTTAGAGGTTGCTCGAATGACTTGATATTTTTTTTCGATTTTTACTGACGATCACGATACAGAAATTTCGATTTTTCTTTGTCGCACCAAAAAATTCAAGTATTTAATGAAGCAATAATTCGCCCAAAATTTAGGTCCTTGAAAAAAAAAGATAATGAAACTCTAAGTGGCCTGCACGCCCGTTAATTTTTTTTCGAAGGACGTCAATTTTGGGTGAATCGCTGCTTCATTAAACACTTATAATTTTTGTTGCAACATGGAAAAATCGTAATTTCTATATCGTCGGTCAAAATCGAAAATAATATCAAGCCATGTGAGCGACCTCTATAAATTTTGTTTCAAAGCTGAAATTTTCTGAGAGTTAATTTTTCGACAAGTACTAACAGCTATCAAACCCAATCGGAAAAAAAATATCGATTCCGATTGTATCACCCTATTGCAGGGTTGCGACATTTTTAATGAAAAAGTGATGCATTAATCATTACTTTTTTAGTGACTAATGAATATGTTAATGGTTAATGGAAATAATTTATATTAACCATTAACATTTAATGGTTAATGGAAATAATTTACATTAATCATTAACATTTGATGGTTAATGGAAATAATTTACATGAATCATTAACATTTAATAGTTAATGGGTAATGAAAATTAACCCATTAACTATTAAATGTTAATGATTCATGTAAATTATTTCCATTTCCCATTAAAAAAGTAACGATTGATGCATTACTTTTTCATTAAAAATTTCGCAACCCTGTTCGATATATTCGTGAAAAGTTTTTCATCCGCGTCGCATGGAGATTATTATTTCCATGGGGGTCGTAGTAGGGAAAGAGAGAGAGAGAGAGAGAGATGATTTTGCGAGATTGAGTGGATAGTTTTGTGTGGGTTCCCCATAAAACAATGCTCCCACATCTGTCAGCCTCTTTTACTTCCTCTCCTCACTTTTTGCACCCCCTGCCCTCGAAATGGCCCCCTTCGTGCTCCTAATTATCCCACCTCCTTCGTCGCGCTATTTTCTCCCTTTCTCCCTGCCTCTCTCGCTCTCTCTTTCTCTCTCTCTCTCGATCGCATCGCATCGCGCTCGAACGACGAGTACCCCCCATGTCCGTATTATGCGTACGGACCACTTGGGCACGCACGGCGTATTCCCTCATCGTTCGGGGGAGGAAGAACGACGCCGGAAAAATGCGTCCTTGCATTAAGAAAGAAAGAAAAAACCAAACGAGAATTTTATGCAAGGATAAAGAGTTTGTAAAAACGATATATTCAAAAGTAGAAGAAACGTCTGTGGACTCGAAAAAAAAAAAAATTCAAATTTTCGGCAGAACGAGAAATCAAAAAACCCCGCTGAATAATTAATATGCCAAAGCTTTTTCATTGGTTTCAAAAATTATTCATCATGTATGGCTGATGTGTTTTTTTAAATAAATTTTTCATTGGAATGTACATTCCTCGAGTTTTCACTCAGCGGAACGGTCGGAACTTGGAGTACATTTTTCGTCATTTTGGACGGTGAAAAATAAAATTGCGAATATCGATTGACGCTCGTGAGTAAATGAGTCGCCTCGGCCCCCTTCCCCCCGCCCTCTCTCTTTCGTACCCCTTTGCCGTAGGCCAGACACTCGAGTATCGACGCAGGGAAATTAACATAGTGTTTTTAATGCCGGGGATAATTGTAAGGGTGGAATTACACGAGGGGTCCCTCGCGCGCGGGGTTTTGCGCTACGAGCAAAGGTTTTTCGTTCTCTCGTCTCGTCATTTCGCAATGGCAGAGATTCTCATTCGAAACATCGACGAGCGTTCAACATCGATTATCATTCTTGCGCGGTATTCGAAAGTTGAACTATATTTTTTTCAAGATGAGCGAAAGAAAGAACGGGAGCCGTCGCTACATTTTTAAATTTAAACCCTCAATGAAATATGATTTCAATTTCGATGGTACTTACAGAAACGTTCAAGGATTACTGTCGTGATGAGTCAACGACTAACTCTATTCACGGTTGAAATAAAAATGGTAACATTTTTTTACTGAAAATAAATACTTGGGGAGAACAATCATCACGAACCTGCACATTTTCCATTGCCGTTGCTTGTCGCCTCCGATTGAACCTGCACTATATTCCTCGATGAGCAAGCTACAACAAACAGGCACATACACGATAGGATTTATCTATTCTGTAGTGAGTGTCAGAGATATAAACAGCCTTGTGAAATGATAAAAGTGTCGCGATTACAACGATTAACGCGAGACTCGCAAATTATTCGTAACAATGGAAAAGCGTGAACTGAAACATTTTTCGAGGGATTCTGAGAAATATCAACGACACCATGCAAAGATACTACAGAATAGATCATGACAATGAGATGTTTTTTGCACAGTGACGAAAAAATGATGACGGTCCATTTTTTGAAAAAAATGGAGCGCCACCGATAGTTGCCCTCTTCGACTCCGGCACGCTAAGGCCGGAGGGGCCTCTTCGGCACATGGCCTCTTCTTTTCTCTTCGAGCTCGTCGAATCCACCGATGACCTGTAAAATGGCTCGGAGATTCCCAAAACGTGTCTCCATCGAGTCAGAATCACGCCGCAGTGATCGATTCGCATGTCCAAGCGATCGACAGCGATCAAAATATGATCGCTGCTCTTTCTCGTTCGAAGGGTTATCTCCGACTTTTCATTCGCCGGGTAAAACGAGAGAAAAACATTTCAAGCCTGCCTACGTTGTCAACCACACATGAGAAAACTCTACGGTACTTACTAACTACGCGACCTTCCTGACTTTCGATCGAGGCTGAAAAACGGAAGAGGCAAATTTGAAAAAAATCGCATTCGCACAATTTACGTTACTTACGAGCTACGCGACCTCCCTAATTTTCGTCCAGAGCTGAAAACGGAAGAGCAATTGTCGAAAAAATGCACTCCACGGTTCTCAATCGTACCACCCGGGTGCAAAAACCTACTCTAGGACCTTGAAACGTCCCGGGACGCGGTCGACACCCGAGTTCAGTATGACCTCGCGCCACCGAGGAAATACCCTTTCACACTCGCTAAAAATATTCAGCATTTTTTATCATCGTCATCATCATTTATCCATCAGCGCCAGCGTGACTGTAGTCAGTCACGGTAGCGTTAATGGAACACAAAATGTTCAAGCTTACAAGAAGAATCTGAAAAATCCTATAATTCTAAGGATCGCCACTTTTTAAAATCGTTAAATCGGACTCGAATCTAATATTGCATATATGAAAAATATGCTTTACGACAAAAACACACGCTACCGGTAAAGTGGTTAAATTATGAAAAACTTATCGCGAAAAAACATTTCTAACAGAGTGAAGCTCCGTTGGAACAAGGTCACCTGTGCGAAAAAAGAAATTTCATTTGGAAGAGAGATCAAATATTTTGGAAAGCTGGAATACGTGCGAAGTAGCGTGCGTAATACCGCAGAGCGCATGCAAATTAAAAATTTTGTGCAGTTTATCGAACGAATTGACAAAGTGACTGTCCAAAGTGGAGTCACGTGCTCGAAGAGCTGAAAACCTCGGTTTCAGTCCGTGTCAAAGCGCCATTTTGTAAATGGAGAAGAATCGAATGGCGCAAGCTTCAAAGAGGCTACTTTGACACGACTGAGTGCCAGCGCGAATCATTCTTCTCGCCCAAGTTAATTAACAAACGATATTGATAAAACTTTAAAAAGTATCATTTAAAACGAATAAAAAGTTTCAATGATCCGTGAAATCGGAGGGTTATCCGACTTCGAATCTATCGCAAAACTCCGGATGTGTACAAAGGGCAAGAAGAATCTAACCCTGATCTACGAAAATTCACAGATTGGACGCCCATTCGCAAGTCGATGCGAAACACGTCGAACGGAGTCTTCGACTCGATTCGATTGATTCCGCATCGAGTTGCGGTCACTGTGCAAAGTGGGCTAATGTTAATTACAACCAGCATCTCGTGTCGGTTCGGACCATTCGTCCTGCGACATGATTGAGATTACCGGAGGTACTCTGAGATCTGACTCACTCGTTCGTTGTTCCTCTGGCCAATCTTCCTCGACGTTCATCACGATGTGGAGCGGAAATCCCGCGTCTTTTTGACTCCCTTCCGGTGCCCACGAATCCAAAGATGAATCTTAATGATAAATTGCAATAATTCAATAATAGTTCTCCTCTGACGTTGTCAAAATTATTTGCTAATTATCAATACGACCATTCAATTTTTAGATTCAAGTGTAAATTTGTTAGCTCCACTTTTTTTCGTCACCTGATATCCCTTGTTTTACGGTTAAATAATGTTCGAGTCGTTGTGAATAAACACGAGGGTGTCTTTTGTACATTGAGGAAGAACCACTGAACCAATTCTAAGGTGACTCATCTGAAGCCACTCGACGGTTTCAAACGCGCGACGCGCGCGAATTCCCCTCCGCTCGAGCTCGACCGAGCTTTCTCTCTCTCTCTTTCGCTCTCTATCTCTCTTTCTTTCTCTCGGTTACGTGAACCGCGAAAACTGTTTTCATTACAACGGTTCGCAATCTGCCCCCGAAGAAAATCCATAACTCGGCGATGAATCCAATTATTTTAGCCATCTTTTTTTTCCAATCATTTGTTTCGTACATTTTTTTTGCCTCTCGTTATCGTTACTTCACTCGAGGCTCGTACAAACGGATTTCGGGATGCAAAATGTAACTGCATGAAAATCGAATCCATGCTCAGTCGCCTCTTTGTTCCTGCATCGTTCGAACGCGTGTAAAACTCTTTGGCCTCCAATTAACGATTGCGTGCGCCAAGAGTGAGAGAGGAAAAGTCACGTTGAACAGAAAATTATGAAATGAAACGCAATTATTGCCTCGATATTTGCCTCGATTGGAGCATAAAAAAAAAAAATATTTTTTTAATCTTTAAGCTGGATCATTGTGCAAATCTAATTTGATTTGAATTCATTATTCCCGGATGTGGAAAATTGATCATGGGGGGGAAACAGAGGAAGTGATGAGCGGATATGCAATTTGCATAACATTTTTGACCTTTCTCGACGAAATTATTAGCAAGAGATTATAAAGTGACAGAATCATCGATATAATCTCTTTTGGCTGAATTTGTAACCGTTGGAGATGCGCGTCATGTGCTTTTTTCCCCTTATCATCCGCGCAAATTCCTCGTTCCGGCAAGGATATTGTTTCACATTTGTGTACAAAAATATCTTTTGTGTTATTGATATCGGTGCATGGAGCGGGGAAGAGGACGAACGTTGCACGATGTTACGGTGGAGTTTGTCGCAGAGAGCATATATCGAAAAAATTATTCGCCGGTCTCGTTACAGACGCAACGAGTGGGTACAGAGAAATATACATGTATATAGGTTAGGGTGTTAAATTTTTTTTTGTTTCTTCTCCCAAACATGCTCAAAAGTTTCATTTAGGTATAAGAAAAGGCCTGTGAAAATTGAGCTCTTAATATTAATATTAACATCGTTCTCATCGCACTTTTTATAACTAGCAAATGATTAATCGCACGGGAAATCCAGAGAAATGTCTCGGTACAGAATTGAACGCTCTACGAAAAAGGTTCAGAGTAACTTTTTGATAAGTCCACTCGTTCAAAAGTTATCCAATGTTTAAGTTCAATTTTTCGTAAATTTTCTTGATTTTTGGATATTACACCGGAAATAGTTAATTTTATCGACAAAATGTGGATGAAATTTTATGTGAAACATGAATTAAACTTTCGAGAAATGTTAATCGATAGTTCTTACTAACATAATAAAAAAAAATGGAACGCTTTAAAAAATTGTGCAGCAGAAGTTTGCTTAAAAATTTATTTTTCTATTACGGAATTCATTTTAGTATATCAGTAAATTTTTATTCGTTTTTATTTTTAAACAAAAGAAAAACAAAAAAAACAAAAAAGACTAAATTTCGAAGCTAATTTCTGCTGCACAATTTTCTTAAAGCGTTCTATTTTTGTTACATACGTTAGTAAGAATTATTGGTTGACATTCTCGAAAGTTTAATTTATGTTTCACATCAAATTTCATCCACATTTTGTCGAATGCAAAAATCAGCAAAATTTACGAAAAATTGAACTGAAACATTGAATAACTTGTGAACGAGTGGACCTATCAAAAACTTACTCGAAACCTTTTTTGTAGAGCGTTCAATTCTGTAAAAAAATATGTCTCTAGATTTCCCGTATGATGAACCGTTTGCCAGTTATAGAAATCAGAAGACGTAAAAATAATTTTTCCCGCGTTATTCTTATGGAAAAACGAAAAGTGCGATGAGGACGATGTCGATATTAATATTAAGAGCTCATATTTTCACAAGCCTTTTCTTATAACCATATGAAACTTTTGAGCCTGTTTGGGAGAAGAAGCAAAAAAAAATTTTTTTTTTAACGCCCTAATACAGATGCATGTGTATGTATAAAAAAAAAGAAACAACGCTGCATAGCCCATATCTCTGTGCATGTCTACACGCGGCGACGAAATGCAAACGTTTTCGTATCGGAACGGGGTCCTCCCAAGTTTTTTTTTATTTTTTTCAAGGCAAAAAAACTTTTCCTGCAGGGCGGATATCCCTGCGAGAGAGAGCGAGAAAGAGGGAAAAGGGCAGGGGAAAAAGAGGATCCCCATATGAAACCGTTATCTGTACCAATTCAGCAATATTTTTACATTTACCGCTCTCGCTTCTCCCCTTTTTCCTCGCCAACGTCGCAGACTCCGTCTCTCTTGCTCACGTTGCGCAATTCTACACTTTTATGCCCGCACAACCCTTTTTCCTCGTCCCTCTCTCTCTCTCTCTCGCACCCTTTGGCACAGGAGCGGGAGTGCTCCGGTAATCTGAAACCCGCTGCAAAACCTAACGAACGTATGAATATAGGCGCTTCTGGCTTACATCGACTGGATATGGTCCCGGTTTTTGTTTTTTCTCCCTCTTCGATCTCTCTCTCTCTCTCCCTCTCTTGGATTTTGTTTCGAACAAAATGCAGAATACAGGGCAAACGCGTTGCGGAGACAATGTGAGCGCATTCGCCGGGCTCTTTGATGATCTCACCTTCATCGCCAACCTTTGTGATCTTGGCACTCGACTTGGTCGGATCTTAAATTATTTTTTTTTTGTGCTATTCGGTGCGTAGTTTGGATTGTGGTAACAATAATTTCGTTTGTAGCTGCTCAAAAAAAAAAAATGAAGGGCTTTTAAAAAATGTCTGCATTTAAAAAATAGGCCATTAGCAGGATTCCCCCTCAAAATAAAAAAAAATTCATCGCTAATCATAGCCGCATCTAAAATGTGAATTAAGAAAAAATGTGCACGGAAAAAAATGATCAGTGAGAACTGCTGAGATTCTCATTAATTTTTACAGTTTTCCTCATCAACAGCGCCTCCTGGAAGGACAAACAGTGAAATTTGCATATTTCTTTAATACAATATACAGATGTCACGTATGGCATAGTACATGTCCATCGGACGAATTTTTACAGTGTGGAACAGTAAAATGTACACTACGTGAAACATTACATTTTTGTTGTATCCGGTGAACTTTTTACACATTTTACATTGTAAAAATTGCGGTACGTTTTTTATTTTTCACTGAAAATACTGCAATTTCTAAAATAAATTATAGTGTAGTAAAACGTTTCGATATTTGAATAAATTCCAATTTATTCAAATATTGCAATAAACCGTTATTTATCCTCGCTCAGGCTCATAACTACGAGGGCTCGTACTTGACTAATTGATCGTGAGATCAATTAATGAAGCGAATCTAGTTTAACCTCGCACCCATAAAGAGCACGAGCGTCACCGAAATGCAATGGGGATCCGTTAAGAAAATGTAGTCTTCAGTCCATAGGACTGCTCGACCACAGAACGAGGGTGATGTTCCAACAATTGTATGTCAATTGAGGATGCCGATGTTGGTGATACATCGGACCTTATAGGTGCTCGGTGGCTCTCTCGCTGGCGCGAGAGGGCGCGCCGTCCGACGCCATCTAGCGGATCTCGGGCGAAACGCGGAGATCGTGGCACGCCGCAGGTTGTCCCGTTACAGTGCCACACTGTAAAAATTGAAATTGACATTGCATATTTTGCGGCGCGCATTTGATTTTTCACTTGAAACACTGCAATTTCTAATTATGTGCTTTGAACATTCTACAGAGACCTTTGTAAATTTGACAGTTCAAACACAGTGGATTTCGTCGTTTCTGTTTGTTATTTCTACTTTGTCATTTTTTTGCGATGAACATTGCATTTTTTACAGCGTAAATCAGCATTTATAATGGTTTGAAAGGTAGAAACTACATTAAATCCATTAATTTATAATGGATTCCCAGTAAAACGCCTGAATTACAGATCTGAACCGTATATTCTGTATTGAATTCAGTAATTTTTTAAATATTACACATAAATTGTGATGCAATTGCAATTGTGATGCAACGAAAATAAGTTTTTTTAAATTCATTTTTGATTATATTGTAGGCCCCGGTCGTGAATTCTACGTCCCAAATCCTCGATAAAGACCCCAAAATGTACTTTATCGATTTTTCAATGAATTTCATTAAAAACTGCAATATTTTCGTTGAGCGTCATATAAAAAAGGGCTCAATGGAAACCGAGTTCGAGATTCGCTATACATTTTAATTTTCTCAATGATTCTGAAGAATGATCTGACGCGTGATAAAGATACGGACAACCGATGAAAGATATTGAGAGGGGTGATAAATTAGTACGAGGATAATTTTGAGATCAGAATGACGTTTTAGAGCTTTGTTAAGCAACGATCAACGTTTTGGCACTCTGTAAAATGAGGTGAGTTATTTGCTGGGACATTATGAGGATGAAAAAATCATTTTTAGATGGGATGAAGCAGCGACGCGTCCGAAATTTCCATCGCACAGGATACCGTTAAGGACTTTGGTATTTCTCTCTCGATATGATAGCTTGTCGGGCACGTGAAAGCTCACGAGAGAGAAAGAGAGCGAGAGAGAGGATGCCCGAGCGCAAAACCCCTCCATTGCTATTCAAAACATAAAAACCATTTAAAAATGTAATACCCGCGAGCTGCGCGAATAGACAGCGGAGCAAGAGGGATGAAGAGTAAGAGAGAGAGAGAGAGAGAGTGAGAAAAAAAATCGTGAGCGTGGGTGATCCAACGCGGTGACTCTGTAAGTAAAATATACTGCCCAGCGAAAAGCTTCGGTCAAATAATCGTGATTTATCGCCGTAAGGAATTCAACGGTGGAAAAAAGCTCTCCACCTTTTGGCTCTTCTCGAAAAAACACACACACATACACACAAACGCCCGTGTTTATCGATACGGAGTAGAAATTTACGAGTGACAAATATCCCTGAATATTTTTCAATTTTTTTTTTTCCCCACCAAAAATGCGGATTTGTAATTGTCGACTCAGGCGAACAATAAAATCGTACATCGGACGATTACGGATAAACTCGCGTGTGTTTACTACGATTTCCAGTTGCTAACGACGCTCATCAACTTGGCAGAGGGCGGTCGAGGGACGAGTTCAGGGGGTTGTTAGTTATTTCAAGTCGCCGCGAGAACAATTATCGTACAATTTGTCGGCGAGAATACATCCCCCTCTTGCCCCCAGCCGGAATTCCGCATCGATCGGAATTAATGGCTCTGCATTTAACTTCCGATAAGGCGCATACGTTTCTTTCAACGAATATTTCAGAAAAGTTTGGTCGAACGTGCGCTACAAAATATTATAAGGGAAACAATGTATCAACTTCAAATTTCCATCAATCAGCTAATCGCAAAATCGACCAATTTATTTTTGAAAAAACAAATGAAGAGACCCCGATAATACTTGATGATTGAGTCTCAATAGTTACGACATTATTTGAAAAATTGTGTATCGAGTATTGGTATAGAAAACGGTTATTAAAAATGAAAAATTAATATTTCAAATTAGAAAAGAAATTAACATAACAGGCATTCCACCCCATTTCGATCAAAATCTTGCCTCGATGATTCCGATATTCCTCCGAATTTTTTATATAAAAAAAACGCATTGAAAAAAAAATTTCCAAATTTTTTCAGAACTTTGTGGTCGCGTGTTCTTTGGATTTTTTTTTTTTTTTTTTTTTAAGGACCACTTAGTAAAATCTGAAAAAATGCAGAATAATCTAATAAAATATAACAACATTTTTGAGCTTCGTTTGAAAATGGAGATTTCAATACTCTATAAGTAAATTTTTTTTTGGCAATTTTTTGAATTTTACTCATAGAGCATTAAAATCTGCATTTTGGAACGAAGCTCAAAAATGTTGTTATATTTTATTAGATTATTCTGAATTTGTTCAGATTTTACAAAGTGGTCCTTTAAAAAAAAATATAATAATAATAAAATCCAAAAAAACGCGTGACCAAAAAATTCTGAAAAAAATTGGAAAAATGTATTTCAATGTTTTTTTTTGTATAAAAATTTCAAGGAAAATCTGAATCATCAAGGCAAGATTTTGATCGAAATGGCGTGGAATGCCTCATAATCATTTGCTTCAAGTTAATATAAAGGGGTGCCTCGAGTGACTAAAATATAGTAATAGTTTTCTTTCGGTGTTATTATCGAAATTTGGGGTTTCGGACGGAAGAAGATTCATCGTAAACCAAACTCTCCATGATAAAGTAGGAAGCTTTTGCATGGCAAGCTTTAATCGTCCTTTTTCATTGCCAACGACAACAGCTGCTTTGAATGCCCCTCTCATTACGAATTTTCGCGCGAGGAGAACGTAAACTGTCAATGTGTGTGTTTGTTTCAAGGGATGAAGGGGCTTTCGGAGGGTGAAAATAGACGCGAACCTCTGCTCGTTTTATGTTGCATTCGGGAGACGCGGTTCCGGCGATTAAAGCGCCCACTGCGCTAAAACTTTAAGCGCGCTTTTCAATGTGCCCTCGCATACTAATCATGCGAAACACGTTTTTTGCAGACCGACAAATATTTTGAAAATAATGATAATTCAACATCGTAACTATAATTAATATTTGAGACAACAAAATATATTTTCCCATCCCCCAAATGTAATTTTCGTTTCTAATTATCTGGGTTAGATGAAACTGCGCTAATTGGAGTTCACTTCGATAAAAAAATCCTGACCAAATTTGAACGACGTAATTTTCCAATAATTTCAAGAGAAATTGTTCGTTGTAAATGTGCCTTCGCGCTTTCCGCGTATCATGAGTGTCAGATCCATTTGATGTATTTCGATAGAGACCTCTATTTTCACCCAACTTCACGGACCGGTACTCGCCGAAACGAAATTATCGATCTCTGATTACTAACAAAGAGATAGAGAGAAATAGAGAGAGAGAGAGAGAGAGAGAGGGAGAGGGAGAAAAGGAGGGAGAGTAATGAGAGAGATAAAGGTGCTGTGTATAAGCCCTTCGCTCTCACGATTCCATGTCAATTCGCCTAATGGGAGCTCCGGTGGCATAATTTGGCGATGTATCATTAGCTTATGTTAGCCAAAACCCAAACCCGCCGTAGCCAACGAGTTTGTAAGCGTGTGTGTATTCGTCGTATCGAGTTCGGTGTGTTTCGTGGATTTCCCCGTAATGAACCGTAATTATGTAAGCTCAAATATTGCTTAATTACACATCGCGGTGTGACACGAGATATATTGTGCTTTTAACGTTTGCCTCGAGGTGCGGCGTTAATATTGGTTTTACGAAGAAGGGCAGTCGCTACGTCGTGAATAATAAAAGTGATGGAGAATTTTTTTTTTTCGTTACTTGAATAAAAGTACCAAAAACGAAAAAACCGAAATTTCGATAAAAATGAAACGGAAAATTTCGACACGAGCGACCGTCAAAGATTTATTGAAATATTGTGGATTTTTTTGAATTTCTAGAATTTAAATTTGAACAAAAAAATAGTATCAATGATTATTGACCATTTTTTTCGACGTTAATATCGACAGTGAGAATACAATGTTTAATTTCGTTAAATCGATGAGTCGAAACGCGGTTGCCGATGTTGTTCAATCGTGGCGTCGATGAATCCGTGATGTACAAAATTTGTAGGGAATTAATAAATATAATCTCGGGAATATTCAATGTGGTTTATTCATCGTGCACGTTGAATGCAGGAACGATTCAATGATGTTGGAAAACAAGCAATGATCACAACGAAGCAACAATGAAGCACAAAAAGTTTCGCTGCTCTTTTAGAAATGAAGATATTTTGATTCGCCAAGCGGTGTTTTAAAGGGAACATATTCAGCTACATTTCGCTTTTTCCAAACAAAATTCGCGATTTTTTTTTTTACTCAGTACGCCCTTTGAAACATGGTCGTGTTGTGGCTTTTTTTGGCATTGCAATTTTTCCGCGCGAACCATGAACATTTTTTTCGACTGTTTTTCGCATGAAAAACTTGTGGCGGGGAGTATCAGCTTCAATTGCGTTTTTTTTTCAAAGTTTTGTACGATTTTTTAATAGCAAAAATATTCAATTTCTCGCAAAAAACGACCATATTTATGAAATGTAGCGTAACGATAAAACTACTGGGTTTTCGTGAAATCACTAAGGGGCTAAACAGTTGCATACAATTATTCTGGATTAAATGAAATTTTTTCAGATTTTTGTTCGAAATTTTTTTCTTCTAATTTTTTTCTGTGAACGAGATATTTTTTTATCTTAAACAATCGGATCTCTTACTTCATCTACACGTGTTTTCGATGAAAAAGTTGTTTAGATTATGTTTTTCAGTGCAAAAGTTGCATACAATCATTCTGGATTAAATGAAATTTTTTTAGAATTTCTTGTCAACATTTTTTTTCCAAAAATTTTTCCTGTCAACAACATATTCTTTTTTACTTGAACAAACGAGTCCCTTATCTCATCTACACGGGTTTTTCGATGAAAAAGCCGTGTAGATGAGGTAAAAGACCCCATTGTTTACTTGTAAGATAAAAAAATATCTCGTTAACAGGAAAAATTAGAAAAAACAAAATTTTGAAAAAAAATCTGAAAAAATTTCGTTTAATCCAGAATGATTGTATGCAACTTTTTGTCCTCCTAGTCATTTCACGAAAAGCCAGTAGTTTTAGAGTTACGCTACATTTTATAAATATGGTCGTTTTTTGCGAAGAATTGAATATTTTTGCAAAAAAAATCGTACGAAACTTTTTAAAAAACGAAATTGAAGCTAATACTCCCCGCCACGAGTTTTTCATGCGAAAAACAGTCGAAAAAAATGTTCATGGGTCGTGCGCCAAAATTACAATGTCAAAAAAAAACCGAAAAACGACCATGTTTTAACGAACGTATCGGGTTCAAAAAAAATCGCAAAAATTTTTTGGAAAAAGCCAAACGAAGCTGAATATGTCCCCTTAAAAACGCCGCTTGGCGAATCAAAATATCTTCATTTTTAAAAGAACGGTGAAACTTTTTGTGCGGCGTGGAATCACGGCGAGTGTTTCCAAACTTTTCGACGGCAGTTTATATCGACGCCTCTGTAGAGTTAGCAAGTCTCTAAAGTGATTTAAAATTGTTGAATAAGGTACTTTTTAAGTGCCAATTTGGTACCCCCTTGAAAATTTTGGTGCTCGTGTTTGCCCAAAAATTGAAATTGAAATATAACAACAAAGGGATCAAGTGCTCTTAAAGTGCTAATTTGGTGATTCTTTCTGAAACTTTCTGAAATATATTCAGGCGTACATTCTTTGCCAATCATGAACAAAATTACTTTGTTTCCATCCCAATGAACGATCAAGTTCCCAGAAAATTGCCAGTAATTAAAAATTGATGATGAAATAAGCATTGACGATTTGATACAATTTCTCCTGTCAGAAGGGATTTTTTCCGTCAAATATTGTGCCAAACTTCCACATTGTACTTCCACGATCGTATCGCGAGCGACCTAATAACATTTTTTTTTTTTTCACTGCATTTCTCCATCTCCATCCATCACTCTCGATAATTATCTCTCCGGTGCTTCTTTCTCTATCGTTGAAACGGATAGTTTGATGGGACGTTGAATGGAAACTCGGTGTCCGGGGACTTGGTCGAAACGCTTTTTCTCTCCTCGTACGTAATTCGATGAACGAGAGACAGAGAGAGAGAAAGATAGAGCGAGATGAACTATGTGTGCGATACAAGTTGACGGTTGTGGGCGTTGCGCAATTCGAGTCGATATTTTTTCGATAGAACGCCGCTGTATCAGCCCCGACGAGATCCGAACTTTCTTTTTTTTTTCTTTTTTTTTCCCCACACGTGTTCTATTACCTGTATCGATGCACCGCGACACAGATGGGCCTCGTGTGAGCGATTCTACGACAGAGTGCGAAAAAGAGCGACGGCAAAATGTCGAGCTCTCGTCGGGAGTCGTTGAAATGCGAAAGAGAGAGAAAGAGAGGGAGGAAGGAAAGGGTTCATGTGCGGAGGGGGCGAGGTTCGCGCTGCAGTACTGAAGAGGAAATGGAGAGGAATCGACGACGACGTCGAGCGCCAAATGAGAGAGAAAGAAAAAGGTTTGGGGCCACCTGACTGTAATTAGTGAGAACGTATCGTAATTAGAGAAAATGCCACGTTTAATTGCTAATTGAGTTTCTGGTCGATGCGAGATCTAATTTTAATCACCTAATTACGTGACTACAGGCTTCTCGAGGGTCGAGGAGGCGCGGGGAAGGCGAACAAAACTGCCAGCGTCTGTAATCGTGGATCGAGTAGCAGCACCCCCCTCCCCTTTTCCCTGCTCTTACCCCATATAAGCGCGGTATAAGTAGCCATCCCCCTGAAATCCTGCCAGCCTTGAGAGTCGCGTAACAGGTGACGCGACGTGAAATTCCATAGTTTTACACTCGGCGAATAATATCCCCACGGCGCTAATTTGAAAATCATGACAAAACTATCGTTGGGGATGGAGGCGCGTTTTCGTGGGGTTAAATTAATTTTTAATCGACGGAAAATTGATCGAGACAGTGGTGAATTCGTTGTCAGCGGGATAACGATTTTTCGGAGGGTTTTTTTCGGGTGGAAAAAAAATCGCGAATAAATAAGTCGATGGCCGCCCTCGCGTGAAACCAATAATCGCGACTGGCAGAGCCGAGAGCGCGAGTCAAAGCGGCTCGATGGAGCCCGCTTGAAACGGGGGTTTATAGATTAGAAGGGGGAGTCTGCATTGCTAATACACCGACGTTAATAAGAGCCCTCGGCAAACCTCGCCAAACGTCCGCTGCGGCGTTACATACAGAGAAAGAGAGAGAGAGAGAGAGAGAGAGAGAGAGAGAGAGAGAGAGAGAGAGAGAGAGAGAGAGAGAGGAAGGAGGGGGGGGGGAATCATACAGAGGGAGACCCTCTGCGTGCAATTTCCTAACCACATTTCTCCGTATTTGGCACGAATGTGCGTACATAAAGTGTGAGAATGTATGGGAAGGTTATACGCGTATATAACGTTGCGCATTATATGCGAGAATGTATTTATTATGGCCACGTAAAGGAGCGTGAAAGTTATGCGGGACGAATATCGATCTGGGCGCGATGGAATAGATCCTTGTACGGTCGTTTAATAGGCGACAGGAAAAAATAAAAATTCGCTGTTCTGGAATATTATCCCGATAACGAATCCTTCGATTTCATTGATTTGAATTTTTTATTTCATTAAAATTATTTGCGAACGCAGCGTTTTCATTAACCCTTCGTGCCTTAAAAAATGTGCCAAAATCGATGATCGAACTTTCAAAATTCGTCAAAAATTAAAAAACGATTCGAATTGGATGGACCAAGCGGGTCATTGAAGCTTCGACGGTTAAGAAGAGAATGAGTTCAATCTTGAGTCGGTATTTCATCTAAAAAATAAATTACAGTCATTTTAGTGAACGGATTCAATTTTGACCAAAATGTGAAAAAAATTAATGTTCAATTAATTTTTTTAGAAACTTATATCAATATATTTTCCCCCCCTGAACACGTAAATACTAACAGTTTTTCCAAAAAATCAAAATTTTTATGAATTTTCTTCAAGTAGTGCCTTCAAAAATTTTCAAAAATCGATAGTTAAACTTTAAAAATTCGTTAAAAATTAAAAAAAGATTCGAATTGGATGAACCGAGCGGCGTTTTGAAGCTTCAACGATTACGAAGAGAATGAGTTCAAGTTCGAGTTGATATTCCATCTAAAGAATAAATTACAGTCATTATAGTGAACGGATTCAATTTTGGCTAAAATGCAGAAAAAAAAATTTCAATTTATTTTTTTAGAACCTTATATCGATATATACCACCCCCCTGAATACGTATCTATCAATAGTTTTTCGAAAAAAATCAAAATTTTCATGAACTTTCTTCAAAAGTCTCCAAAAATTTGCAAAAATCGATGGTTCAACTTTGAAAATTCGTTAAAAATTGAAAAATGATCCGAATTGGACAAACCAAGCGGAGTTTTGAAGCTTCAACGATCACGAAGAGAATGAACTCAAGCCGGAGACTGGTTAGAAAATAAATTACAGTCATTTTAGTGAATCAATATGAATTTGGCCGAAATTCAGATTTGGTCTTATATCGATGTATTCCCCCCCTGCACACAAATCCACTGAGAATTTTCTTAAAAAATCAAAAATGTTATAAGTTTTCATCAAAAAAGCTTTTTTTTGGTATTTGCACCGTTTCTCGAGTTGCGTTTCCGCTTCGTGAACCTTTGCGGTGTCCCTGCTATTTAGCTGCTGAATTATGATTAAACTGGTGATAAAAACCCAAACCCAAATATCACTCCACATTGCTTATATCCATCGTACAATGTGTTTCTTGAGTCGTGTTGTCACAAGATCAGGTTCGTATATCTTTCTGTTCGTCAAATTATCGTCCATCAAAACGTCGAAGGAGGTTCAAAAGAAATTGGTAATTACATTTCGTCGAATTTACGTACCCTCGAAGAAAATATTCACTCAGCGTTATTTTACCTCGCGTATATTCGCGTCGATATAATAGCCATCAGGAAGCGTGACGACATTAGGGCAAGCCATTATACTAACAACGCTCGTATGAAAAACAAGGGAAGGGGAAACAAAGTCCGATAAAACGAACGGAATTCCGATTTGCCTCCCATGTGCTTTTTCTTTTAACCATAGCCTCTCTCTTAAAAGTGACTAATTAAGTTGCAAAATTGAATCAACAAAGGGAGGGGAAAGAGAGTCTGATGAAACGAACGAATTTCCGATTTTCCTTCCATGTGATTTTTCTTTTAAACGTGGCTTCTCTCTTAAAAGTGGCTAATTCAGTTTCAAAATTGAATTACCGCGACAAAAACAAAACAGAAGACTCCATCAGAGTCTCTCGATTCGTGCCTTTTTCTTCCCCCATTCTGGTAAAATGAGAATAACAATGTTAAGCTCCATACATCGAGTCACATCGACGATCAGTTCAACAATTTTCAAACGAGATATCTTCGAAATGGCAAAAAAACAACCAAGATCAAGCAATTTACAAAATATTTGAAAAATAATAATTTCTTTAACCGTCAAGCCGCTCCGTTTGATCTTTCGCATATGGCTGCTCTCAATTTTGAGGGCGAAAAGTCACGAGGCACATGTCGATGCCTCGAAGGAAGAGTCCATGCATTCAAGAGAAATGTCTCGCGGACTAGAAACTTGAGAGAAAAAATAAAGGAATATAAAACTTTCGCACACAGCGTATATATGCCTTAGCACACAGCTACGGGCAACGTACGAGAACGAGGTCCGGCGGAATTTTCGAAAAAACCTGCCGGTCGCTAGTCGAGACCGAGAAAAGCGTCATTTTTTTCCGGCAAAAGAAAAAAAATCGAAAGAAAAAACGAGCTAACGATAATAGAAAGAAGAGAAGAAGCGAGAAGAGGGTGGGTGGGAAAAAAATGGTAAAAAAATGACAAGTACGGAAAAAGAAGTCGCTCGCCTTATTGTGCGACTGCGAGCGACTCAAAGGGCCTTAAGCTTTTGTAGCGGGAGAGAGTGTGGTCGGGGGAAAAAGATTGAGAGAGTCTGCAGTAGCGCGGACTCGACGGGGCAGGGTTGGACCAAGTCCAGGGGGTAACCAACCCTTCTTTACTTTTATATACACACATTAATACACGGTATACGTATGCATATATCCACATATATATATAATGAACGTACATGACGTCAAAGAAGCGGAGGACAAAAATACACCTACCTCGTTCATTTTTATCCCCTAAAGCAATTTCAGCATTGTTTTAAAATAGTACTTAGCAGGGTCATTGTATTATGCATGCGCCCTTCTCTAGTGGGCAGGCATGCCCTCTCTCTCTCTCTCTCTCTCTCTCTTCATTTTTTACTCTCTTTGCTCTCTGTATGAGAACACTTGATTTCTCGCACACGTGAGCCCCTCGTTCCATTGTTATATATAAAAAAAAATTAAAAGAAAAAAAACCCCCCGAGTATATACAACGAGAGCAGCGAGGGGTGGTTTTGTACAAGGGATGAAGGAGAAAAAGCACGTATAAATATATACGACGACGGAGAAGAAGCCGCATTTTACACGTTTTTTTTTTTTCATTCTTTCGCAAAATCTTTTTTTTTCTTCTCGAGGTGAAAGGAAAAAAAAAGCATATCGCTGAAACGATACTCTCGGATAATGGCGTGAAAATGCATATTTTTTTTTTCCTCGAGTTTAGAATTTGCGAACAATTTGATGAGGGCTGATCGACGCGATGTCGCGATGAAAGAAGAAGGAAAGGGTGAAGACGAGACCGGAAGGCAAATGTCGCGTGGGGAGGAGTTTCGGGGGGTGGAAGGAGAAAAAAGGGGCAAGAAGAAAAACTCGACACTCCGAGCATGTGTGTGAAAGCCCGCGGTAAGCTTTCGAGAGCCCTCTTGGAAGATAAAGGCTCCGCCATATACTTAACATCCATGAAAATCTTACACGCGAGATGCCAGAAGCAAAATGGCGTCCTGGGTTTCATCCCTGAAAATAGAATTATCCAATTTTTTTATTCTATCATTGGGAAGATGCTTTTTAACTGTTGATTGAATGAGCTTTTTGAGAAGAACAAAATCATGCGAATGGAAAAGTTAGTCATCGCTGTAAAAACGGGGTCATTCCATGTCAAATTGGCCAAGAGTTGGAATCGACCCTTTCAATTTCGATGAGGTTTCGTCAGAAGTTTTCGTTTTCAATAAAACAAAGTTCCACCAAAGGAAAAAAATTAAAAAATGTTGCTTCGAAAATTATGCAAAATTAAAAATTTCATAATTTTTCAAATCTTCCAAGTTTATTTTTCAAATATCTCGAAAACTATCATAGTTACGAAAAATCGTTTTGAATTTGTCTGAAAGAGTATACTTGGGGCTACGAAAGAAAAAAAATTCCGAAATTTGTTTTTTTTTAAATGATGAATTTGAAGGATTTTGAATTTTCAAAAATCGTGAAAATCCACGTTCCGTATTAAATTTTTGGTACAATTTTGTTTATATAATACCTTATACTGACCTTAAAAGATCCTGAAATTTTCAGAAAGGTGTTTTTTGTTTTTTCAAAAATCGTGTAAATCCACGATCAACATTAAATTTTTTTTATGTAATACCTTGTACTGATCTGAAAAGATCCTGAAATTTTCAGGAGGGTGTTTTTTTTGTTTCAAAAATATAAATTTTTGAATTGTAGTAAACAAAAACGTTTTTTTTTTACCAAAATACTGTTACTTTTACTTTTTTTTGCTACTTAAAATTACAAAACTACATGATTGCTCAACTTTACTTAACTAAGAGTTGAAAAGAATATTTTTTTTACAAAAATTCAAAAATGTATATTTTTGAAACAAAAAAACACCATCCGGAAAATTTCAGGATCTTTTAAGATCAGTACATGGTATTATATAAAAAAAAAATTAACCAAAAAATGAATGTTGATCGTGGATTTACACGATTTTTAAAAATTAAACATTCATATTTTTGACAAAACAAAAAACAAATCAGTACAAGGTATTATATTAAGAAAATTGAACCAAAAATTTAATACGGAACTTGGATTTTCACGATTTTGGAAAATTCAAAATTCTCCAAATTCATCATTTTCAAAATTTTTTTCAGAATTTTTTTTTTTCGTGTAGCTCCAAGTATACTCTTCAAGACGAATTCAGAACAATTTTTCGTAACTATAATAGTTTTCGAGATTTTTAAAAAATAAACTTGGACGATTTGAAAAATTGTGAAATTTTGAATTTTGCATATCTTTCGAAGAAATTTTTAAAAAATTTTTTTCTTTGGTGGAACTTCGTTTCATTGAAAACGGAAACTTCTGACCAAATTTCATAGAAATTGAAAGGGGTCGATTCCAACTTTTGGTAAATTTGACATGAAATGACCCAACCCGATATTTATTTTTCGCGATTATTCCGTGCCTCATTTTTTTGGCACCATAGATTTTAAGATTTTATGGTCATTAGTGTCATCGGGTCATAGTCATTAGTATTGTAGAAAAAAAAACTAGCCGAAATATCCCGAATTGGCCAGGCAATGACTGTAAATAAGATTGACCGGGTCTAATCCCATTTTTTCAAGGCCATTTCAGGCCTCGTTTTTTTTCCGACACCGTCAGTTTCAAGATGTTATGGTCATTAGTGTCTCCTACTATTTTAGAAAAAAAAAACTAGACGAAATATTCCGAATTGACCGGGCAATGACTGTAATAAGATTGACCGGGTTTCTCGCTGACCCAAACCAGAGAAAAGTTGCCGGTTGCCCAATCAGGACCAATTAAGCGGTACGTTAAAGCCCTCGCCACGTGATATGCGTTCAGTTTGTGCGTGTCTGCGTGCGTTTGTGCGCCTATATACAAAGCGTCTGCGTCCCCCGATGCTTGATTTAAAGGGGATACCGTCAAATCCCCGCGATGTTTAATGGAAAAGTCATCGAGCCATCGGGCGCTATATATATATATATGGGGCATTCCTCGTCAAATCACGCGATCATCGGCCTGACTCCCTCCGATGTTGATTTCCAATAAATTGTGAAGCTTTGTTTGGCCCAAAATATAACCTCAAATTTTTAGAAATATTTATTTCATCTTTTAGGGGTTGCTCGAGCTAAAAAATCATCAAATTGAGGGAACACTTAAAAGGGGCCTTTTTTAAATTAATGCCATTTTTTTTACAGAAACTAGGACCCAAAAGAGATATTTTCGTCATAGTTCGATAATGGGACAAAAATAATGACTATTTTTTTTTTCATTTAAATTTTTTTTTTAAATAATTTCTTATTTTGATTGTTTCTTGTAATTAGAATAACAACAAAAAATATATATTTCTAGTGAAACTTGATTTTTTATCTTGGTTTAAGAGGAAAAAGACACCATTTTTCGAAAATTTATTAAGCTCGACGACCTGAAATAAAACGAATGATTCAAACACTGAAAACAAATAAAATTATACCAGTTATTGCAGTTTAATGCATTTTCGAAAAATGTTGTCGTTTGCCTCTTAAACCAATTTAAAAAAATCAAGTTTCACTAGAAAAATATATATTTTATTTTTATTCTGACACCAAGAAACAATCGAAATAAGAAATTATTTTAAAAAAATTAAAATGAAAAAAAAAAATAGTAATAATTTTTTAGCTCGAGCGACCCTTAAAAAATTAAATAAAAATTTCTAAAAATTTGAGGTCATATTTTGTGCCAAACAAAACCCACAATTCATTGGACATCGAAATCCGAGGGGGTTAGAGACCGATGACCGCGTGATCTGACGTGGAATGCCCCATATATATATATATCTGTAGACATACATATATATATTGGGTGCCAAACTCGCGGGGGCTTGCATCGACCTCTAAAGTGTTTCATGAATGGAAATACCACACCGAATGATTCGACTCTCGTTCAATGTGTGTCTGTGTGTATGTTTGTGCGTTTGTGTTTGTGTGCGAGAGCATTCATCGCACGCGGGCGCGAAAATATGTGTCGGTTGTGGAGTTTTGGGCCCCTCGGGGGGCGGGGGCGGGGGCGGGGAGAGGGGAGAAGGGAACAAAACGTATTGGCAAAATGATCGAATAGCCCGCAGGGTGAAAATTTCTTCGATGATTATTCGAAACTCGCGGGATATTCAACGCTCGATTTCGGACATTGAAAAATTCATTGGTATCATTAAATTTTTTCATATCCCGAGAAATCTTTAACGAGACGATAAAACGTCGATGACTGGTAATCACACAAAGTTCATGCGTCATTGAGAGGGATGAAATTTCAATTCAAGTTTGCACATTTGTGTTTATAATTATAATTGGATTTGGATGTCGAATGAGAGAGAAGAAATTTTTACGGGAAGACGTTGATTGATCGTTGGTTTTTTTTTTTTTAATTTAATTAATTCATGATAATTTTGTTTTGAATTTAATAAAATTCGTTGCCGATTGAACGGAATTAAACGCGACTGTGGGATGTGCGTTCGCCTATTTTTTTTTTTTTCTTTCACTAGACAGCCAAGAACGCTATGACAATTTCGAAAACTACGAGAGAAGATGTTTAAGTACATGACCGTGGGGCGCGCGTGGCCAAAGGCGCTGAAACGACCCTCTCTTCGTGCTCATTGTTCGCAGAGTCGCTCTCGCCCCCTCTCGGCACGGGCAAACCTGCTTCATTTCTTTTTTTTCAACATTTTTTTTAACCCTTCACCCCGGACAATATAGACCATGAGAGAGAGAAAGAGAGAGAGAGACGAGGGTACAAAATTCGCGAGAATCGGGGGTTGCAACCCCTCGTCTCCTCATCTCGCGACGGCCCATTGACTCCGCGTGAAGTCTCTCATTTTCATTAGAAATGAAGTTCACGTGATTGGGAAAGAAATTAACAAAAAATAATAATAAATGACCCACCCCCCCATGATTGACTCGTGTTTTTTTCCAGTAAATCGAATCGAAGATATTTTTTTGCTCAATATCTGTTGTTAATTATTCAAAAACTGACAATAAACTTGATCTCAAAGTATAGCAATCAAATTTGGCTTCCTCATAGAGGAAGCTTTCTTAACTTATCGAAAGACATGAGTAATCAACGTGCAATTTTGCCAAATTCTTTCAAATTTACTTCTTGCTAAATTTAATTTCTGCCAAATTCAATAGCGAACAACTTTGATCACTATTTTGAATTTGCACAAAATTTCAGTACAATATCTCGCAAATAGGCAAATAAAAAAAAAAATTGCTAAAATTTTAATAATTCGATCGATTTTCGCCAAATTTAATAACGAACATCCTCGATAGCTATTCTTGAAAATTGCACAAGTCAAAGCGCTTGCGCTATTTTTCAAAAAATTGAAACTTTCATAAAATTTTAATCCCTCGATGGATTTTTGCCAAATTTAATAACGAACAACCTCGATAGCTATATTAGCTCTGCGAAAAGTTTCAGTGCAATATCTTAAAAATTGCACGAGTTAGAGCGTTCGCGCTGTTTTTCAAAAAATTCAAAATTTCATAAAATTTTAATCCCTCGATGGATTTTTGCCAAATTCAATACGAAACAACCTTAATAGCTATACTGATTCTGTACAAAGTTTGAGTGCAATATCTTGAAAATTGCAGAAGTTGCGTTTACGCCATTCTTGCAAAAATGAAAAAAGTCGATAAAATCTGAACACCCGTTAGAATTAAGACAACATTTTTTTCATAATAAAGAGCAATTCGCGCTAGACAAGTGTGCCAAATTTTAGCTCGATATCTCGAAGCGTTCTCGAGTTATTAATTATTTACATCTGAAACTCAGGATACATACACACTATAGGGCGGTTCTTATTTACGGCTCGGACGAATTTTTTATCAGACGCCCCCCAAATCGACTCCAAATAATTCAATAACAATACCTTAATTTCTTCAGATTTTTATCTAGACTCTAACCCCTCCCACCAAGAAGATCGATTTACCCATTTGAAATACACGTGTTTCGGCCATATTCTCAAGATATATTTTATTCCAAGTGTAAAAATTTTTCGAAAAATCTGCAACTGCGAGATTTTAGTTTTCATTGATGCTACTATTTGAGAAAAAATTCACATTATCATACGGGTCAATCAAGACGTCTAGATTGACCCATATTAGAATTAGATAAAGTCTAGATAAAGGGGTCTAGATAGTCTAAATAAAAATCTGAAAAAATTAGGATATTGTTTTTGAATTATTTGGAGTTGATTTGGGGGGCATCTGATAAAAAATTCGTCCGAGCCCTAAATAAGAACCACCCTAATACACACATACATACACACAATTTTTTCTAAACATGATTTCTCGATGTTTTAGGACATTTTGAATAGATTGGCATAAAAATCTCGAAAAAAAAAAATGTTCCCGAAAACACGGCTTCCTTTACAAGGAAGCAAAAACAATTATTTTCAAATCAATCAATTATTGGCTCATGAGCATTTTTTCAAGAAAAGTTATTCCCGCTGATTATGAAAAATTAATTAAACTATTAAATTATTAATTTGATTGATTGAAAAATTAATTTTTTCCAATATCAAAACCGCTCATTTAAGAACTTTCAAGCATCCTAATCGTCACAGCTGTTCTTAAATGGCAGTTTGGAACAAAAAAAAAAGTAAATTTATTTTTCAACAATAAAAAAAATGCAAATAGAGAACCGAGAGTCGAAAAGTGTAAAAGAGCATGCATATATGTCACGCGAATATCCGAAAAATATATGAAAAATTCTCCAATTCATCTCGGCACAACCGCGTCAACGATTCGCGGGTGTTTTGACCCTCTTCCCGGGCCCGACCCCCCCCCCCTGCCCCTCCAACTGGTTTATTTATATTCCACAGAGAAGGCTTTGAAAAGAGCGCAATACGTCGAGATTAACCATTCGAGCGAAATATACATATATCCATGCATATCACAGAGAATCACCTATGAGCTGCTTGCGCCGAGAGAGATTGCGACGAAAAAAAGAAGAAAAAAATGACGAAAAAAAAAATCGAAATATTATTAAAAGCCGCTCGGCGGACCGGTGTACATATTCGGGGGAGGGGGTGGGGGTCGAACGCGGTGGTCGCGAGGGGGTGAAACACGTTCGGAGGGGGTGAAAACGTGTGCATTGGAATCGGGGAAGCCCCGTCGCGGATTCTATGGTTATCTTTGGTGTACAGCCACGCGTATATGGGGACGTGCGTGTCAAATCGCCCGGAAACATGATTTTCCATATCTCCAAATTATTTTCCATCTCTTGCCCCACCGGAAATTGATGATAATTCGCTCAAACCCATTTTCATTCGAACAACGAATCAAATATTTTATTTGGATCGCGTCTCGAAATAAAAAATAATATATATTTATTATTCCCACTTTCAATTATCAAAATTCAAGAGATTGAAAAAATATTTTGCCAATTGGAAAAAAAATGAAATGTCAGGACGAAGCAGAGTTTCGAGGATGCCAGAAAAAAAATATGTAGAAATACTGAATGAAATTCGGAAGGATGATTTCGCGTTGAACGTCCCGTATGAATATACCGACTTCTACAAATGTGCATAAAAGTTCTCTTTCCCCGCTCGAGGGCTCAAACAACCCCCATTACAGAGCACGCTTATATTATTCCCGACACCCCGAAAACTGCGCGTGTAACTCTCCGAATTTATATTTCTCGATTTTTTAAATTATTTTCATTGTAACGGAAAAAAAACGTACGAGAATAGAAAAAGAAAATTGCGCTAAAATGTAAATATGACGCTGGAATGGAGTCGTCAAGCTGAGCGATAAACTTTTCGCGTCAGTGGAGAATTTTTTTTTCCTGTTTTTTTTTTACCCACCCTTGTATATGCATATAATAATAATGTTGCGAATGTGAGAAAAATTGGTGGGACAATGAAAATGTCACGTAGTTCGTGGAAAAATGAAATTGCGATATGAGGCATTTGCGTTCAATTTCACATTTTTGAAAATTCGAACGTTCACGAATGAACGAAAAATATACATTTTTTTCAACACAAAATTCAAATTTTGTCAATGTTTAAAAAAATTATTTACTAAAAATGCTAGAGTTTTTTTTACATTCCTCCTCCGAGTAATAAATTACTTTTTCGTTCAACTGAACGTTCGGAATTTTAAAAACATGTCACTTTCACTCAAAACCAAAATTCTCGCAATTTTTGAATGCCGTTTTTACAGTAATTTGAAAAACATTTTATGATAACCCGAACGAAAAAAATTGTAACACAACTGTAAACATCATAACGATGAAAAAAAAGTTATCGTCGTATAATTATTTGGTTGAATTATTATTTGTATACGAGTGATTCCACGTCAATCCAGCAGGTCAAAAAAAATCGATGTCTCCGATCATACTCTCGATATTTTCCTGTGTTCTCTACCATGAGAAAACTTTGCCGTTAAATCGCTAGCCCAAAATAAAATTATTTGTACGAGTTATGATTTTTTGGAAATTGCGTACTTTTAACGACTCGAAGAACAACTTTTTTAGCCTTTGTGTTATAAATGTCCATGAACTTAGCTGAGCCATGTTTAAATTTTCTAAAAACGATTATTGTGCTGAGTTGTGCTCAGTTTGTGCTACGTTGTGCCGCAAAGTGTAGGTCAAAATCTCAAAAAACTACCGAGGAATCGAAAAAAAACGTTTTTTCTGCGAGCTGAGCCATTATGAAAAAGTTTAAATTTTATGATTGTGCTGAACAGATGTCAGCTCACTGAATATTGTGCCGTAAAGATAATTCTCGTAGGTGCAAAAATTTTTGGTATAATCGAATTTCAAAAAAAAATTTTGACTCCAGCTTATTTTGGATGGTGAGCTTCGCAGAGAAAAAGTTCAAAGGGAAAAGTTGCTCTGTCTGACTAGCACAATCGGGCACAACAAAAAAATTTAAACTTTTCGATGATTTTTGAATTTTTTTATTTTTGACCTCAGCTTATTTTGGATGGGGAGCTTCGCAGAGAAAAAGTTCAGAGGAGAAAGTTGCTCTGTCTGACTAGCACAATCGGGCACAACAAAAAAATTTAAACTTTTCGATGATTTTTGAATTTTTGAATTTTTCGATTTTTGACCTTAGCTTATTTTGGATGGTGAGCTTCGCAGAGAGAAAGTTCAGAGGGAAAAGTTGCTCTGTCTGACTAGCACAATCGGGCACAATAAAAAAATCTAGACTTTTCGATGATTTTTATATTTTTGAATTTTTCGATTTTTGACCTTAGCTTATTTTGGATGGTGAGCTTCGCAGAAAAAAAGTTCAGAGGGAAAAGTTGCTCTGTCTGACTAGCACAATCGGGCACAACAAAAAAATTTAAACTTTTCGATGATTTTTGAATTTTTGAATTTTTCGATTTTTCACCTCAGCTTATTTGGATGGGGAGCTTCGCAGAGGAAAAGTTCAGAGGAGAAAGTTGCTCTGTCTGACTAGCACAATCGGGCACAACAAAAAAATTTAAACTTTTCGATGATTTTTGAATTTTTGAATTTTTCGATTTTTGACCTTAGCTTATTTTAGATGGTGAGCTTCGCAGAGAGAAAGTTCAGAGGGAAAAGTTGCTCTGTCTGACTAGCACAATCGGGCACAATAAAAAAATCTAGACTTTTCGATGATTTTTGAATTTTTTTATTTTTGACCTCAGCTTATTTTGGATGGGGAGCTTCGCAGAGAAAAAGTTCAGAGGAGAAAGTTGCTCTGTCTGACTAGCACAATCGGGCACAACAAAAAAATCTAGACTTTTCGATGATTTTTGAATTTTTGAATTTTTCGATTTTTGACCTTAGCTTATTTTGGATGGTGAGCTTCGCAGAGAAAAAGTTCAGAGGGAAAAGTTGCTCTGTCTGACTAGCACAATCGGGCACAACAAAAAAATTTAAACTTTTCGATGATTTTTGAATTTTTTGATTTTTGACCTCAGCTTATTTTGGATGGGGAGCTTCGCAGAGAAAAAGTTCAGAAGAGAAAGTTGCTCTGTCTGACTAGCACAATCGGGCACAACAAAAAAATTTAAACTTTTCGATGATTTTTGAATTTTTGAATTTTTCGATTTTTGACCTTAGCTTATTTTGGATGGTGAGCTTCGCAGAGAGAAAGTTCAGAGGGAAAAGTTGCTCTGTCTGACTAGCAAAATCGGGCACAATAAAAAAATCTAGACTTTTCGATGATTTTTGAATTTTTGAATTTTTCGATTTTTGACCTTAGCTTATTTTGGATGGTGAGCTTCGCAGAAAAAAAGTTCAGAGGGAAAAGTTGCTCTGTCTGACTAGCACAATCGGGCACAACAAAAAAATTTAAACTTTTCGATGATTTTTGAATTTTTGAATTTTTCGATTTTTCACCTCAGCTTATTTTGGATGGTGAGCTTCGCAGAGAAAAAGTTCAAAGGGAAAAGTTGCTCTGTCTGACTAGCACAATCGGGCACAACAAAAAAATTTAAACTTTTCGACGATTTTTGAATTTTTTGATTTTTGACCTCAGCTTATTTTGGATGGGGAGCTTCGCAGAGAAAAAGTTCAGAGGAGAAAGTTGCTCTGTCTGACTAGCACAATCGGGCACAACAAAAAAATTTAAACTTTTCGATGATTTTTGAATTTTTGAACTTTCGATTTTTGACCTTAGCTTATTTTGGATGGTGAGCTTCGCAGAGAGAAAGTTCAGAGAAAAAAGTTGCTCTGTCTGACTAGCACAATCGGGCACAATAAAAAAATCTAGACTTTTCGATGATTTTTGAATTTTTGAATTTTTCGATTTTTGACCTTAGCTTATTTTGGATGGTGAGCTTCGCAGAGAGAAAGTTCAGAGGGAAAAGTTGCTCTGTCTGACTAGCACAATCGGGCACAATAAAAAAATCTAGACTTTTCGATGATTTTTGAATTTTTTGATTTTTGACCTCAGCTTATTTTGGATGGGGAGCTTCGCAGAGAAAAAGTTCAGAGGAGAAAGTTGCTCTGTCTGACTAGCACAATCGGGCACAACAAAAAAATCTAGACTTTTCGATGATTTTTGAATTTTTGAATTTTTCGATTTTTGACCTTAGCTTATTTTGGATGGTGAGCTTCGCAGAGAAAAAGTTCAGAGGGAAAAGTTGCTCTGTCTGACTAGCACAATCGGGCACAACAAAAAAATTTAAACTTTTCGATGATTTTTGAATTTTTTGATTTTTGACCTCAGCTTATTTTGGATGGGGAGCTTCGCAGAGAAAAAGTTCAGAAGAGAAAGTTGCTCTGTCTGACTAGCACAATCGGGCACAACAAAAAAATTTAAACTTTTCGATGATTTTTGAATTTTTGAATTTTTCGATTTTTGCCCTTAGCTTATTTTGGATGGTGAGCTTCGCAGAGAGAAAGTTCAGAGGGAAAAGTTGCTCTGTCTGACTAGCACAATCGGGCACAATAAAAAAATCTAGACTTTTCGATGATTTTTGAATTTTTGAATTTTTCGATTTTTGACCTTAGCTTATTTTGGATGGTGAGCTTCGCAGAAAAAAAGTTCAGAGGGAAAAGTTGCTCTGTCTGGCTAGCACAATCGGGCACAACAAAAAAATTTAAACTTTTCGATGATTTTTGAATTTTTGAATTTTTCGATTTTTCACCTCAGCTTATTTTGGATGGTGAGCTTCGCAGAGAAAAAGTTCAAAGGGAAAAGTTGCTCTGTCTGACTAGCACAATCGGGCACAACAAAAAAATTTAAATTTTTCGATGATTTTTGAATTTTTTGATTTTTGACCTCAGCTTATTTTGGATGGGGAGCTTCGCAGAGAAAAAGTTCAGAGGAGAAAGTTGCTCTGTCTGACTAGCACAATCGGGCACAACAAAAAAATTTAAACTTTTCGATGATTTTTGAATTTTTGAACTTTCGATTTTTGACCTTAGCTTATTTTGGATGGTGAGCTTCGCAGAGAGAAAGTTCAGAGAAAAAAGTTGCTCTGTCTGACTAGCACAATCGGGCACAATAAAAAAATCTAGACTTTTCGATGATTTTTGAATTTTTGAATTTTTCGATTTTTGACCTTAGCTTATTTTGGATGGTGAGCTTCGCAGAGAGAAAGTTCAGAGGGAAAAGTTGCTCTGTCTGACTAGCACAATCGGGCACAATAAAAAAATCTAGACTTTTCGATGATTTTTGAATTTTTTGATTTTTGACCTCAGCTTATTTTGGATGGGGAGCTTCGCAGAGAAAAAGTTCAGAGGAGAAAGTTGCTCTGTCTGACTAGCACAATCGGGCACAACAAAAAAATCTAGACTTTTCGATGATTTTTGAATTTTTGAATTTTTCGATTTTTGACCTTAGCTTATTTTGGATGGTGAGCTTCGCAGAGAGAAAGTTCAGAGAAAAAAGTTGCTCTGTCTGACTAGCACAATCGGGCACAATAAAAAAATCTAGACTTTTCGATGATTTTTGAATTTTTGAATTTTTCGATTTTTGACCTTAGCTTATTTTGGATGGTGAGCTTCGCAGAGAAAAAGTTCAGAGGAAAAAGTTGCTCTGTCTGACTAGCACAATCGGGCACAACAAAAAAATTTCAACTTTTCGATGATTTTTGAATTTTTGAATTTTTCGATTTTTCACCTCAGCTTATTTTGGATGGGGAGCTTCGCAGAGAAAAAGTTCAGAGGAGAAAGTTGCTCTGTCTGACTAGCACAATCGGGCACAACAAAAAAATTTAACTTTTCGATGATTTTTGAATTTTTTGATTTTTGACCTCAGCTTATTTTGGATGGGGAGCTTCGCAGAGAAAATGTTCAGAGGAGAAAGTTGCTCTGTCTGACTAGCACAATCGGGCACAACAAAAAAATTTAAACTTTTCGATGATTTTTGAATTTTTGAATTTTTCGATTTTTCACCTCAGCTTATTTTAGATGGGGAGCTTCGCAGAGAAAAAGTTCAGAGGAGAAAGTTGCTCTGTCTGACTAGCACAATCGGGCACAACAAAAAAATTTAAACTTTTCGATGATTTTTGAATTTTTTGATTTTTGACCTTAGCTTATTTTGGATGGTGAGCTTCGCAGAGAAAAAGTTCAGAGGAAAAAGTTGCTCTGTCTGACTAGCACAATCGGGCACAACAAAAAAATTTCAACTTTTCGATGATTTTTGAATTTTTGAATTTTTCGATTTTTCACCTCAGCTTATTTTGGATGGGGAGCTTCGCAGAGAAAAAGTTCAGAGGAGAAAGTTGCTCTGTCTGACTAGCACAATCGGGCACAACAAAAAAATTTAAACTTTTCGATGATTTTTGAATTTTTTGATTTTTGACCTCAGCTTATTTTGGATGGGGAGCTTCGCAGAGAAAAAGTTCAGAGGAGAAAGTTGCTCTGTCTGACTAGCACAATCGGGCACAATAAAAAAATCTAGACTTTTCGATGATTTTTGAATTTTTGAATTTTTCGATTTTTCACCTCAGCTTATTTTGGATGGTGAGCTTCGCAGAGAAAAAGTTCAAAGGGAAAGGTTGCTCTGTCTGACTAGCACAATCTCCTCTGAACTTTTTCTCTGCGAAGCTCCCCATCCAAAATAAGCTGAGGTCAAAAATAAAAAAATTCAAAAATCATCGAAAAGTTTAAATTTTTTTATTGTGCCCGATTGTGCTAGTCAGACAGAGCAACTTTCTCCTCTGAACTTTTTCTCTGCGAAGCTCCCCATCCAAAATAAATTGAGGTCAAAAATCAAAAAATTCAAAAATCATCGAAAAGTTTAAATTTTTTTGTTGTGCCCGATTGTGCTAGTCAGACAGAGCAACTTTTCCCTTTGAACTTTTTCTCTGCGAAGCTCACCATCCAAAATAAGCTAAGGTCAAAAATCGAAAAATTCAAAAATTCAAAAATCATCGAAAACTCTAGATTTTTTTATTGTGCCCGATTCTGCTAGTCAGACAGAGCAACTTTTCCCTCTGAACTTTCTCTCTGCGAAGCTCACCATCCAAAATAAGCTAAGGTCAAAAATCGAAAAATTCAAAAATTCAAAAATCATCGAAAAGTTTAAATTTTTTTGTTGTGCCCGATTGTGCTAGTCAGACAGAGCAACTTTTCCCTCTGAACTTTCTCTCTGCGAAGCTCACCATCCAAAATAAGCTAAGGTCAAAAATCGAAAAATTCAAAAATTCAAAAATCATCGAAAAGTTTAAATTTTTTTGTTGTGCCCGATTGTGCTAGTCAGACAGAGCAACTTTCTCCTCTGAACTTTTTTTCTGCGAAGCTCCCCATCCAAAATAAGCTGAGGTCAAAAAACAAAAAATTCAAAAATCATCGAAAAGTTCAAATTTTTTTGTTGTGCCCGATTGTGCTAGTCAGACAGAGCAACTTTTTCCTTTGAACTTTTTCTCTGCGAAGCTCACCATCCAAAATAAGCTGAGGTGAAAAATCGAAAAATTCAAAAATTCAAAAATCATCGAAAAATTTAAATTTTTTTGTTGTGCCCGATTGTGCTAGTCAGACAGAGCAACTTTTCCCTCTGAACTTTTTCTCTGCGAAGCTCACCATCCAAAATAAGCTAAGGTCAAAAATCGAAAAATTCAAAAATTCAAAAATCATCGAAAACTCTAGATTTTTTATTGTGTTCGATTGTGCTAGTCAGACAGAGCAACTTTTCCCTCTGAACTTTCTCTCTGCGAAGCTCACCATCCAAAATAAGCTAAGGTCAAAAATCGAAAAATTCAAAAATTCAAAAATCATCGAAAAGTTTAAATTTTTTTGTTGTGCCTGATTGTGCTAGTCAGACAGAGCAACTTTCTCCTCTGAACTTTTTCTCTGCGAAGCTCCCCATCCAAAATAAGCTGAGGTGAAAAATCGAAAAATTCAAAAATTCAAAAATCATCGAAAAGTTTAAATTTTTTGGTTGTGCCCGATTGTGCTAGTCAGACAGAGCAACTTTTTCCTCTGAACTTTTTCTCTGCGAAGCTCACCATCCAAAATAAGCTAAGGTCAAAAATCGAAAAATTCAAAAATTCAAAAATCATCGAAAACTCTAGATTTTTTTATTGTGCCCGATTGTGCTAGTCAGACAGAGCAACTTTTCCCTCTGAACTTTCTCTCTGCGAAGCTCACCATCCAAAATAAGCTAAGGTCAAAAATCGAAAAATTCAAAAATTCAAAAATCATCGAAAAGTTTAAATTTTTTTGTTGTGCCCGATTGTGCTAGTCAGACAGAGCAACTTTCTCCTCTGAACTTTTTCTCTGCGAAGCTCCCCATCCAAAATAAGCTGAGGTCAAAAATCAAAAAATTCAAAAATCATCGAAAAGTTTAAATTTTTTTGTTGTGCCCGATTGTGCTAGTCAGACAGAGCAACTTTTTCCTTTGAACTTTTTCTCTGCGAAGCTCACCATCCAAAATAAGCTGAGGTGAAAAATCGAAAAATTCAAAAATTCAAAAATCATCGAAAAATTTAAATTTTTTTGTTGTGCCCGATTGTGCTAGTCAGACAGAGCAACTTTTCCCTCTGAACTTTTTCTCTGCGAAGCTCACCATCCAAAATAAGCTAAGGTCAAAAATCGAAAAATTCAAAAATTCAAAAATCATCGAAAACTCTAGATTTTTTATTGTGTTCGATTGTGCTAGTCAGACAGAGCAACTTTTCCCTCTGAACTTTCTCTCTGCGAAGCTCACCATCCAAAATAAGCTAAGGTCAAAAATCGAAAAATTCAAAAATTCAAAAATCATCGAAAAGTTTAAATTTTTTTGTTGTGCCTGATTGTGCTAGTCAGACAGAGCAACTTTCTCCTCTGAACTTTTTCTCTGCGAAGCTCCCCATCCAAAATAAGCTGAGGTGAAAAATCGAAAAATTCAAAAATTCAAAAATCATCGAAAAGTTTAAATTTTTTGGTTGTGCCCGATTGTGCTAGTCAGACAGAGCAACTTTTTCCTCTGAACTTTTTCTCTGCGAAGCTCACCATCCAAAATAAGCTAAGGTCAAAAATCGAAAAATTCAAAAATTCAAAAATCATCGAAAACTCTAGATTTTTTTATTGTGCCCGATTGTGCTAGTCAGACAGAGCAACTTTTCCCTCTGAACTTTCTCTCTGCGAAGCTCACCATCCAAAATAAGCTAAGGTCAAAAATCGAAAAATTCAAAAATTCAAAAATCATCGAAAAGTTTAAATTTTTTTGTTGTGCCCGATTGTGCTAGTCAGACAGAGCAACTTTCTCCTCTGAACTTTTTCTCTGCGAAGCTCCCCATCCAAAATAAGCTGAGGTCAAAAATCAAAAAATTCAAAAATCATCGAAAAGTTTAAATTTTTTTGTTGTGCCCGATTGTGCTAGTCAGACAGAGCAACTTTTCCCTTTGAACTTTTTCTCTGCGAAGCTCACCATCCAAAATAAGCTGGAGTCAAAATTTTTTTTTGAAATTCGATTATACCAAAAATTTTTGCACCTACGAGAATTATCTTTACGGCACAATATTCAGTGAGCTGACATCTGTTTAGCACAATCATAAAATTTAAACTTTTTCATAATGGCTCAGCTCGCAGAAAAAACGTTTTTTTTCGATTTCTCGGTAGTTTTTTGAGATTTTGACCTACACTTTGCGGCACAACGTAGCACAAACTGAGCACAACTCAGCACAATAATCGTTTTTAGAAAATTTAAACATGGCTCAGCTAAGTTCATGGACATGTGTTATAACGCCGCCGGATTTTGGAATTCGAGAATTTCACTTCGAGAAATCGAAACTTTGTTCAAAACCCTTTAAAATGAGCATAAAGTAACCTCATTTGGCGCATTTATGACGCCACAATCGTAAAACTACGTTTTTTTGAAAATCAAGAATAACTGAAAAACCTCATTTTTTACAAATCTGAAAACATGGTATTAAATTTTAACGACAAAAAATCTATATTTCTGTGGAGTTTGCACTGGTCCTGACCAATAGATTTTGAATTATCGATCAATTTCATCTTTTAGAAATCAGTTTCAGCTATTTTAGGACATTCAGGTTTTTTGAGAATTTCGTCAATAAAATCAATAGGCATTGTTTCAAAAAATTGTAAAACAATTTATTTACATTTCTTTGAGATCCATCTCCATCAAATGATGTTGATATTTACGAATAATTGCTTTTTCTGCAACTTTAGGTCTAAAATTGCGATAGTTTAAATTGAAAAAAATTATAAAATAATTTATTTACAATTCTTTGAGATCAATCTCCATCAAATGATGATAATCTTTACGAATAATTGCTTTTCTTGCAACTTTAGATACAAAGTTGCAGAAAAAGCAATTATTCGTAAATATTATCATCATTTGATGGAGATGGATCTCAAAGAATTGTAAATAAATGTTTTACAATTTTTTGAAACAATGACTATCGATTTTATTGACGAAATTCTCAGAAAACCTAAAGTCAAAACCTGAATGTCCCAAAATAGGTGAAACTCATTTCTAAAAGATGAAATCGATCAATTATTCACAATCTATTGGTCAGAACTAGTTCAAACTCCGCAGAAATATGCACCGAAATATGCATATCATAAATGCACCAAATGACGTTAATTCGTGTTCACTTTGAAGGGTTTTGAATACGGTTTCGATTTCTCGAAGTGAAATTCTCGAAGTCTAAAATCCGGCGGAGTTATTATACGCAAAAGCAAAAAAGTTGTTTTTTCGAGTCGTTAAAAGTACGGAATTTTCAAGAAATCATAACTCGCGTGGAATTAATTTTATTTTGGGCTAGCGATTCAACAGCGATGTTTTCTCATGGTAGAAAACACAGGAAAATATCGAGAGTATGATCGGAGACATCGATTTTTTTGACCTGCTGGTTTGACGTGGAATCACTCATATACTTTTAATTATGATTGTTGTGAAACGTAGATTGTTCAATTCAAGTTTCAATTTATTTTTCAAATCGAGTGCTTTGAATGAGCAAGAAAATTTCTTGAAAGACTTTATAAGAAGTTTTAAAAGCCTCAAAATTGTTGAGTTACAGTAACTTAAAAATGAGAGAAAAAACTGTATTTAAAAATGTAAAAACTGTAAATAAAAATTATGACAATTGAAAAAACGTGTATAATCGTTGAGTCGAATTTTTATATATTTGTACATTAAATGTTGGGGTTACCATAAAATGTAGGAATCGCTCGAACTGTCGTAAACATGGCAGAGCCACTATTTTTTTTAGTGTACATTCGCTTTCTGTTGTGCTCGAAGATTCTTCGAGGGTCTTGAGACTCATAATGCACTCGCGATCGCTCTATAAAACCGGCATAATTCAGTCATGAACGGCCACTTTGCACAAATGGCTTCGTGCATCACGAACGAACCAAAAGAAGAGCGACGGCGATATTCTCTCAGTCTTCGTAATTCTTCTCTCAGCTGACGAGTCTATTTTACAACTCCGCACACATTGGGGTATTTCGTACGTACATATATATATGAGGCATTCCACGACAAATTGACCACTTTAAACCCCGACCCCTTTCCATTTGGCTGAAACTTTTTTATCATTTTCTACCCTATCAAAAACATTTTTCAGAATTTTTTCTTATTTTTTTACGCAATCGATAAAAAGTTTTTAATTTTTTTTTTAAATTGGCTTTTTATTTTTCTAATAGCTATAATTTTTTCAAAATTTGACTTATCGGAACGTTTTTTTTTCCTAAATTTTCGTTTTTCGATGTACTTTTTGAAAAAAAATACAAGAAAATTATAGAAACTTATCTTCATTGTTTTTCTTCAGATTAAAAAAAAAATCGAAAATTTCTCGATAATTATCATTTTTTATTTTTTTGTTCTTTTCATTATATCAAACTTTGAAATTTTCTGCAAATCCTCAAATTTATTCAGAGTGGTGTCTTTTCGATTTCTATTTTTTTCCCAATGAAAAAAAAAATGTCAACTAGCCTTATTTCTCATAACACCATTCTGCCAATTTTTGTGAGTATTCAGAGAACCTCCAAATTTGAAAAAATAAAATAAAAACAACAATTGAAAGTGGTAATCATCGAGAAAATTTCGATTTTTTCCAAAAATCTATTTAAAAAAAACGATTCAGATGGGTTTCAACAATTTTTTTTTTTTAAACTGTTTTTTAATGTAGTTTCCGAAAAAAATCCAAAAAAATTGCAGAATGGTGTTATGAGAAATAAATCTAGTTGAAATTTTTTTTTTCAATTGGAAAAACAAAAAAGAAATTGAAAAAACACCACTCTGAAAAAATTTAAGGATTTGCCGATAATGTCAAAGTTTGATATAATGAAAAGAAACAAAAAGAAAAAATGGTAATCATCGAGAAATTTTCGATTTTTACCAAAAATCTTAAGAAAAAAAAAAAAAAAAAAAAAAACAATGAAGATAGGTTTCTATGATTTTTTTGTATTTTCTTACAAAAAGTACATTGAAAAACGAAAATTTTGAAATAAAACCGTTCCCATAAGCCAAATTTTGAAAAAGTTATAGCTATTTGAAAAATAAAAAGCTAATTTTTTTGAAAAATTTATAACTTTTTATCGGTTGAGTAAAAAAATTTTAAAAAATTCTGAAAAATGTTTTTGATAGGGTAGAAAATGATAAAAAAATTTCAGCCAAATCGAAAGGGGTCGGGTTCTAAAGTGGTCGATTTGGCGTGGAATGCCCCATATATATATATACGCGTATACGATTACGCCCGTCGTGATAGGATAATAGTAATGTGCTTAATGGTAAATTGAGGAGCCATTCAAGAGTCCGAGATTCAGATGGCACTCATAATGGTCGCTTTGCAAGCGTATCATACCTAATAAGTACAAGTGGCACAAAATAGGTGTAATCTTGCCACGTGATATACATACATTATTCACATGTATATGTACATCGATATAACTATATATTGTCGTTATTTAGATTATTCATATACCGGCGCTAGAGACGCCAATATATATATATCGCCATTTTAAAATCAACAATGACACATTCAACTGGCCATTGGTCGACTCATTTTTTAGGTAAATATATAGATCTACCGTTTCGTACAAATTGTAAAAATAATTAAAAAATCAGAAAACGAAGCCGAATTCTTACCTTTTGTAAGGCCGCTTGTTAAATTAGACTACGTTGACTTCCGGCGAAATGGCATAAAAAAACGTTCCAGACCTTTTTTGAAGGGTTGTCCGAAAACTTTTCAACGATAGTGTATATTCGTGTGTTGACTCATTAATGCATTTATTCATCGAGTGAATATTTTTTAGAAGTTAAAGTTATAGATTTATATGCAAAAACGTACGAAATATTCATTCATTCATTAGTCAATTTATTCAAACAAAATATTCATTAGTTATTTATTCATTTAATTATGTGTTCGTTTATTTATATTTTTATCTAATTAAATACCTGTATGTATTCGCGTATTGACTCATTAATGCATTTATTCATCAAGTGAATATTTTTTAGAAGATAAAGTTGTAGATTTATATGCAAAAACGTATAAAATATTAATTCATTTATTAGTCCATTTATTCAAACAAATATTCGTATAAAAATATAAAAAATTCATGTAATTATTTATTAATTATTATTTGTTTTTATGCATAAGAAAATATTTTTTAGTATATATAAGTTCTACACTTATACGTAAAAATCGTATAAAATAATTAATTATTTATTTATTCATTTATATGTTTATCCATTTTCGTATTGATATGTTTATTTATTTATTCGTATTAATTAATTCGACGTTTTTTTTTGGATGGCTGCACTAACTCGGAATGTCCCATATATGTGGCGGCGCGCGCGAAAAATCACGTGTCTCCCCCTCTCTAGTACAAACATCTTCGTGCACGTGTAAAATTGTGCGAGAATAATTTTTCTACTCACCCTTCGTCGAGATTTTGTGAGACTCTCAATGATAGATAAGGCTGATAAGAGTGTACCGACTGCCGATGAGGAATCCGCAGCAACGCGCTCGTTCTCCCACGGAGCCTTTGTTCGTACCGTCTCACTCGGCATCTCGCCCCAAAAAAAGGACCATGCTATTTTCTCTCGATTCTCGATGCTGATGTCGACACTTCACTTCACACACACTGAAAAACGTGAAGAAATAAAAACGATGATCCAAACGGGAAAAATCGTCGAATTTTTCAAACGCGAAACAACGACCAAGATATGCATCGGCACGTTAATTCACGAACGACCGAAGAAATGCGAAGACGAGAAATAACGCGATAACCTCACTTTTTTCCCGAAAAATATTAATTAGTGTCAATAACGTGAGGACTGTATGCGTGAATAATGTCCACACGCTCGGAGCTCTCTTGGCTTCGATATTTTACGCGAAAAAGTTATATTTTTTAGTTTCCAACGATCCCGATAAAAAGCGACAAAAAATCCGTACGTCCGACGCACGACTCCCCATCGCCTGTACTGATGAGAAAAGATTACTGTGCGATCCAACTTTCTTCCCTACCCCTACTACTTTCTTTCCGGGCTGTCTCTCGGTATATGATATCTCTCGCCGCGATCAGCGACCAAAACAAAACATACACACAAACGCGGCCTTCGACGAATTATATACGCAAACACGTTCAAAACTTACACGCTATATATCACACATACACGAGTTGAAAAAGATTCTCTGTTTTGCCCATATATGGAAAAGCTAAGCGAATGGCGTGTGCCGTCTCTCTCTCTTCCCCCCTCCCCCTCGCACCGATGCCTTGACTCTGTGTATCTCTCTCGCGCATATCCCCGCGCGTACTACGTGACTGACCGGAGCCGCGTCTGCGATACCGTACGGATGTGCTTATCTTGTCGCGTAATATAGTTACAAGTTTTCTCTATACCGCTTCCGCTTACTACTTGCTGCTTATCGCTTTATTTGTGCTACCAGTGCTTTTCAAACGCAAAAATCTGATCAAGGGTTAATTTAATCCTTCCCTTTCCCCTCCCCCCTCCCCGTACCATGTCCCAACCCTCTTTCTCCCTTGAAGGAGACCCCCCCCCTGCTCCAAAAAAGCCTCCTGACCCGGACCTCACCGAATGTGCCGATAGCAAGGCACCGTTACTCTCCTCATCTCTTGAGTACCTAGACACGCTATCAGCAGCTCAATCCCTTTTTAATCTATCGAGAACAAGCTCAATGTCTTCCACGCGAAGTCGATCTCCTATTCCAAACAACCGAAGGCCTCAGATTATCTCCTCCATCAGCCTAAACGATCCGTTCAAACAGCCTTTTACGCTGGTAAAGAATCGGCGATCGGAAAGACGTGCATCTCATCACGATATCGGAGCTATCGTAAACGCGAATTCCACGGGAACAATACCCAAAAAAATCAAAATGGACACCAACGAGACGCTTACAAATTCTCCGACGAAGGCGATATCTCTCTCCTCTCCCCTCGCCTCAAACGTAGACTCTCTCCTCGCATTGTCTCCTTCTCTGACGAAACTGTCGAAAAACAGGTACACCAAATCGAACAAAGGTCCCTATATCGTTATACTGAAATCCTGTGCTCCGTCTACGATTCGTAATCTCTCCCGACCTCAGAAACCACGCTCCGAAAATACCGAGACAATGAACGAAGCCACCGAGGGAAACAACAACCACAGAGACTCTACGTTGCTCGGAGAGGAGAGAATGGAACAGGACAACGAGAACGTAAGACGCCCCCCTCTCAAATCAATCGACACGCTGTCCGTGAGTATGCTTTTGCACCGCTACTTCCCGCTAAATCAAGTCCTCGACATTAAACAGCTGGGTCATACGGAGATATCGGTCGAGGTAAATTCATTCTCGTCGGCCAATCACCTGGTTGAGCTCCCCGCCCTTAAAGCGAAACATCTTCTCGCATTTATTCCGAGCTACAGAGTAACACGTCTCGGCGTAATACGAGGCATTCCTTTTGAGTTAACCGACGCAGAAATCATGGAAGGACTCGACTCAATCTATAAAGTCACCCACACACGTCGCATCAACCGAAAAGGTTTCAACCCGGAAACAGAAACACGTGATCTCATACCTACTCGGAGCATGTGCTTAACATTTGACGGACAACATCTTCCTTCGCATATCTCGTTATACCGAGTGAACTATGAAGTGGAGCCCTGGGTTGACCCCGTAAAGGTCTGTTATAATTGTTACAGGCCTCATCACGTCAGTAGCGAGTGCAGGAGCCTCGCGCGATGCTCGCGTTGTGGAAGCAAGGCCCATGCCGATATCCAAGATTGCCCACGCGCAAATCTTCCACCGATCTGCCTTCATTGTCAAGGCTCCCACCTACCCACAGACTTCGAATGCCCGTATCTCAGCACACAACGCCAGATTAAGCTGGTTGCAGCGGCAAAAAATGTTTCGATCAATGAGGCAAGACTCGAGGTTACCGGCCAAAATCGCGGACGAGCCCCGCGCTTCAACGCCTCTGATTTCCCCTCATTACCGATCCCAGATCCCTCGCCGATACGCGCAACTTCTTCTCCCGAAGTCACAGCAAATTCCCCCCACCACCATCGCAACGATTACCATGACTCGCATCACGCAAAACCTCATGACACTCGCGACTCTCGATCGGCTCGCAGCACTCCCCTCGATCTTCCCTCACCTTTCTCTCCTCACCCTACCTCACCACACACCTCAGGCGACTCGTACGCTCGACGCACACAGAGAGACCATAGGGAGAAAGATAGAAATAATCATTCTATCTCTATCTCTCCCCAAAAAAATCCTCACACACGCTACTACTCTCACTCTCCTACTGCCAGCGCACATACCGATCTCCTGCTCACTCCGAACGGCAGATCAGAGAATACATTCGCTCCCGTGAATGGATTCGCGCTCCGTGCCCCTCAAAATGATTTTGGCTCAGGAAACTCGGCATTTTCATCCGATATCGGCTCGATAATCGAGGAAATATTAAACTTTTTCACTCTACTTGCTGAGCGTCTTCTACCTCTACTCAATATCTTTGGTTGCTCCGACCAATTCACGCAAATTCTAAATAGACTCAACGACCATAAGCACCGCATCTCTCATCACATTCACAATAACAATGGCCCCACACACTAATACAATAAATCTTAGAATCTTACAATGGAATTGCCGGAGCCTCCGGAACAAAAGAGGGGATCTTTTAAACATCGCGCAAAACTATGACATCATCATCTTATCGGAAACATGGCTAAAGCCAAATAGCCCCTTCAACCTTTATAATTTCAACATCATCCGCGCAGATAGAGAAACGAGGGACGGCGGCGGCCTCGCGATCGCCGTAAAATCGCACATCACCTTCTCCATCATCGACACGGTCTATAACAGACCCGAACTCACGGACACGCTCTCAATTTCAATCACCACGTCTATTGGTCAAATTTTAATAGTTAACCTATATCAACACCCAAATGTCGTTTCAAGCCAGGTTGAATGGAAACATCTGTTAGACTCCACCTCAGATTTCCTAAACGTTATAATTGGCGGCGACTTTAATAGCCACCACCCCAACTGGGGATGCTCATCAACCTGCGCCAAGGGCAGAGCTCTCGCTGACTCTCTCGAGGATTCCAACTTCCTCATTCTAAACGACGGTTCGCCGACACTTATAACGCGCCCTGGAGAGAACCATTCCGCCATTGACCTCACCTTGGCATCGTTAATCTTGCAACCAATCTGTTCATGGTCGGTCTTGGATGATTCGCTAGGCAGCGATCATCTACCTATATCTATCGTCCTAGAAGTCCCCCCTGAAACGAACAATTTCTTTACATACAAGCGTAACTTATCGAAGGTCGACTGGGCTAAATTTCGGACAACGATCTCCGCCTCGATTGAACCCCTCCGTATACAACTCGGCTCCACCGAAGATGTGTCGGAGCAATACAAATATATCACCGACTCTATCCAAAACGCCCTCGATTTGACATGCCCAACAAATCACAAATCGAATACACCACGACACAACGCACCGAGACCAGCGCCATGGTGGAACGAAAAATGTGACGGGGCCGTCAAGAAGCGGAAAACATCCCTGCGCGCGTTCAGAGGCCTCTCTTCTTATGATAACTATCTTAAATACAAGAAAACCGACGCAGAAACGAGGAAAATACTGAAAACGGCTAAGACGGAAGGGTTCAAGGCGTACTGCTCGTCACTCGACAGCCACAGCTCCATCCCAGAAGTATGGAAGAAAATAAAAATTTTCAAGAACAAGGTTCTCTCGATACCAAATAACTCTAATCGGATGAACCGTGAAACGCAGGAAAAAATGAGAGAGACAGCTCGCTCTCTCTCCTCTACCACAACCTTCGCTCCCAACTTCCCCACCTCTTTCGCCATTTGCCCTTTCCTTACCGATAAATTTTCAATAGACGAGCTCATACATGCACTAAATTCCTTAAAGAAAAAGTCAACGCCTGGACTCGACCGTATCGCATATGAAGTCCTTAAAAACCTCCCCATCGACTTCTTACACATCCTGCTTAACTTCTACAACCAAATCCTTCACAGCGAAGCCTTTCCCGATCAATGGAGAGACTTTCTCGTTTTTTTACTCCCCAAATCAGCACCAGGAAAATTCCGCCCTATCTCATTGGCATCGTGTGTCCTCAAACTGATGGAGAGGACGATTCTCTTTCGATTCACCTGGTGGATAGAGAAGAATCGCCTCATCCCAACACACCAATACGGCTTCAGGAGAGCTAGATCATGCGCAGACAATTTGGCGATCCTCACCACGGAGATCTGCACGGGCTTCGCTCGTCGCGAGTACACGGCGACACTTTTCATCGACATAGCCAGCGCGTTTGACAATGTTGACGCCAACATCCTGGCCGCCGACTTGCAAGCTATCGGCGTACCTGCCGGACTCGCATCATTCTGCTGGAACCTCATCCGTCACCGTCGGCTCCATGTAATCATCGGCGGGAAACCTTCGGATCCAATCATTGTCCAAAAAGGTGTACCTCAGGGCTGTATCCTTAGCCCGACCCTATTTAACATATACGTGAGGGAACTGGGATCGCACTTAGCATCCGGATGCGAACTAGTACAATTCGCCGACGACGTCGCAATTTTTTGCCGATCTCGCAGTCTCTGCGAATGCCTCGAAACCCTGGAAACGAGCCTAAACAATATCAACAGATACCTGGAGAATCGTAGCCTCTCCATTTCACCCTCAAAGTCCCAGCTGGTGATATTCACTCGGAAATCCTTCGTCCCGACCTCGGCATCCATACGCCTAAACTCAGAAAAAATCTCCTCCGTGCCCCGAGCCAAATTCCTAGGCGTAATTCTTGACTTTAAACTCCTCGGCAACGACCATCTTAAACATACTATCCAACGTGGAAAAAAAATTACTGGAATGATCAAGTGCCTCAGAGGAACGAAATGGGGCGCTGCTCCTCAGGTCCTGATAGGCTTATATCGCGCCTTAATTAGGAGTGTTTTCGAATATGGCTCTCACGCCATGTTCTCAAACAACTTCGGACTCATGGACCAACTATCGAAAGTCCAATACCAATCGCTCCGCCTGGCACTAGGATTGAGAATGTCGACTCCAACTAATGTCATACTAGCAGAAGCCAGTGAACATCCCCTTCGTATTCGATTTAAATACCTCGCCAATAAATTCATCATCAAGTGCTTCGCTCAACGCCACTCAACGGTACTATCGAAGCTCGAGACACTTCAGGATACACTACGCTTCAAAAACCCGCACAATATAAGGAACCTCTTCATGCTATACCGCGCTTATATCTCTCTCGCTCGCTTTAAGTCCAAGATTTCATCCTCACCCTTATTTCCAATCTGCCTTGAATACCCATTCGATCTTCAAACATTTACCCCTCCTATTGACATAACAATAGGTCGTAACATTCAAGAATCCGGCGCTCCTAATCATGACTTCGATTTCCTCCTCCGCACAAAATTCCTCGATACCTCTTGCTTTTATACGGACGGATCTAAGAAAGGTGACTCCTCATGGGTGGGCTTTGCAATCTACTGTCCTTTGCATGACATCTCAACGACAGTTAGACTTTCCTCGCACGCTTCCGTCTTCACCGCGGAATGCCTCGCTATCCTCTTTGCAACCAGGATGATCAAGAACCTTGCGGTTCAACGTTCAGCCATCTTTACTGACTCTCTCTCGGCTATACAGGCACTCTCCTCTTCCGACTTTTACTCCCAAACATCGTCAATCCTCTTCGAAATCAAAGAAAACTTAAAAAAACTGTTGGAAGATGGTCTCAGCACCGAAATAATTTGGATACCGGCACACCTTGGCATCACGGGAAACGAAGAGGCCGATCGTCTGGCCAAACTGGCAATCTCATCAGGGGAATTATTAACTCGACCCTTACCCTACACTGACTTTCATCACAGCCTAAAAACCCTGGAAAAAGAAGCCGCACACAGGTTTTTCGTGGCTTGTAGCACCTCTAAAGGAACCCAATACCATAATCTTTTTTATAACCAAAACAACAATAAACCTTGGTTTTGGAACCGGAAGTTGACCAGGGATTTCATCGTCACCATTACAAGAATGAGATCAAACCACTACAATCTCAACGCAAGTCTTTTCCGAAAAAACATTATTGACTCTCCTCGCTGCTCATGCGGCGAAGGGGAGGAGACTCTCGATCACGTCTTCTGGCAATGCGGCAAATTCACGGATCAAAGAACATCCCTCCTCAATATTCTCGCCCGAAATCAGCTCCGCCCCCCCCTCTCAGTGTTTCACTTGCTTCGCTCCGCTTCTTCTCACTCGCACGTCATCCGCATTCTCTTCAATTACCTCAATTCCTGCAAGCTAAAAATCTAAAGGCGCTTCTACAGAACATTTTAATCGCACAAAGCACAATCTATAAATTGAAATACCTAACGGTATGGTGATGGCCAAATGGACCTCAAACACTTATGTGTCGGTCCGAAGCCAATAATCCAAAGAAGAAGAAGAAGATCTCTCTCGCGCTCACCGAAGAAACTACGAAAATAAAAACACAGAACTAAGACGTAGGGGAGACGAGCTGCTTTTTTCTTGGAACCGTACCGAGCAAAGAGTACATTCAATTTGCTGTTATGTACACCGAAATCTCGAACGAGGCAAAAAAAAATTGCGAATTTTTTTTTCTCGCTTCGACAACGTGATCAATGGCGTCGGTGGATGAAAAAAAAACGTTCACGAGCTCCACGATATTTACGTATAAATTAAGTATATTGAGTCGAAATAATCAACAAATACCTTTGTCTCGAGTTCTTCTTCGACCCGCAATCGGCCGTGTATATTTTCGCGGGAGAATCCAGTCGTTTGAGAAAAAAATAATCGCGGCGCGGAAACCTCGTTGTGCATCGTTGGGTGGCCGGGGGAAGAGAGAGAATCTGCGGGGGTCACACACTTGTTGGCACGGAGAAACCGTTGACTGCCGGAGTCAAGCGAGTGACGCGACATCTCGCGCCACCCGCGTCACAACCTCGCCCCCTCTCTCGCTCTCTCTCTCGCGCCCCTCGTTGCTTCTCTCTCGCGCCGCGTCCCTCGCCGTGTTGACTCGCGTAGTCTTTCTTCCCCAGTTCCACTCACGTGCTCCTCTCGAACAGTTTATTTTTCGCGTACGTTAATCGCTCGTGCGAATAATTTCTATAATCGTGATATTAAAGTGCGTGAGTTGCGGAAAATAACCAACGTTAAGTAGTTTTACACTCGTGGCGTTCGACACATCGGAGAATCATCGTTCGGGAAATATCGAGTCGCGCGCGGGTTAGATTTTTTTTTCCCTCTCGATTCGATGGGTTGCCATTGTTCACGTTTACAGCGTGTGGTGGGGGTGGGTTAAGCGTATCTCGGACGTTCTTGTGATCCGCGCACGGTGAAAAGAATGTCCTCGGCAACCGCAGCGGGTGGAAAAAAATCGTGGAAGAGTCGCGGTAATGTGTAAACGATAATCAAAAGCATTTTTCGTCTCGTTTTCCACGGCGCATCGGTTTTTATCTCGTGCGTAAGAATCGGGGGACGCGAGTGCATTGTAAAATGTGTTTCGAGCAGTTTCCAGAGCGTGGCGGGGGAATGGCGCCTGCTTTGTGCGCGTTTTAGAAATTCAACGAGACGGCGCGGCGATTCAAACGGCTCCCGCTCAACATGGCGGATTTTCCGCGTAAGTTTTTTTACGATAAAAAATCGTGGAAAATTCGAATTTTCATGATTGTTTCACGAATTGTACAGGAAAATGATTCGCTTTCTCCGAGTTTTGATTAACGTCGAAAAAAGGATATTTTCAGGGCCCATTACTCGGATTTACTTTATCGAATTGGAAAAAGATCCAAAATTACTTCTCGTCGATTTTCCTTTCGACAAATGAATTATTGCGCCCAACGATAAAAATTATCGTCAATGTGATGCAAAATTTCGAAAAATTATCGCAAAAAATTTCTCGCACTCTCGAAATGAATATTCGATAAAATTTGATCGATTTCCCGAATGCAGACAATATATTTTCGTTTTATTTGATATCCCGTGTTTCTCGCAATTAGCATATATGAATACACAAAAGCGGGAGAGAATCACGAAGCGTAACCGGCGTAGAAGGGCTATTTGCATTATCTGTAAAACGTTCAAACAGCCGTATTTACCTCTCGTCTATATATATGAGCACGACGAACCGAATCTCATACTTCCTTCGTTATTTCATCGTCACCTTCTTCACCGCAAAACAATTTTTTTTACCCACGATCCTCGAGCAATTCCAACGATGGTGATCATTTTTATTTTAACGCAGAAAATTTGCAGATGCATTTTTATGAAATTTACACGACTTTGAAGAATATATTATAAATTATTTCAAATAATTTTTTTTTCTCCTTTTTCTTCCCTAATAAAAAATAATTTCGTTTCATGAATCAAAATAACATTTCAGCATTTTCTCGGTAATTAAAGAATTTTTGTGTAAAAAAAATAGCTCACGGACGGGACTTGTAAGTTGTAAAACATAAATAAATTTTTTGTATCAATTCATCGATGAAACAAATTCGTGATTTTTTTTTAATTTCAAGAAATTATTCTTATTGTTTTAAATTTGTTTTTTATATTGGATCAAGCTTAATGAAAAAAAAAATAATAATTCAGCATTTTTATGTATTTTATAAAATTTTGGTTTTTCAAAACAATTGCTCGCAGACTTGATGTGAAAATATAATTTGAAAATTAAAAAAATTAAATAAGTTTTTTACCAATTCGTCGTTTCTTATCATGATTTTCATGATTTTCATTTTAACGCAGGAAATTTGCGGATGCATTTCAATGAAATTTACACGACTTTTAAGAATATATTATAAATGATTTCAAATAATTTTTTTTCTTCTTTTTCTTCCCTGATAAAAAAAAAGTTGAATTTTCATGAATAAAAAATCATAATTCAGGATTTTCATGTACCATTTTATACAATTTCGGATTTTCAAAACAACTGCTCGCAGACTTGACTTGAAAATAATTTGAAAATAAAAAAAATTGAATAAGTTTTTTACCAATTCGTGGATAAAACAGAATTGATGATTTTTTTTTTCGAATTTTCAAGGAATCATGCTGATCGTATGATATTTGTTAATTACATTGGATCAAGTTTATTGAAAAAAATTTAATTTTTCACGCAACAATTATTATTCGTCACGAATATGCCGAAATCAGCGAAATGATCGGGGGTCGCTGAAAAAAAAAGTTTATGAATGGACGATGAATGATTCGTGCTTCTGTATGCGCGTTAAATTTTCACATTTATCGGATATTACCGCGTCGCGAGGTATATTAACGGTTTTGTGTGTACATTGATCGATATATCGCGTAATACGATATGCTAATTTTGATTAACGATGCGTGGCGTCTTCTATCCCGGGGGAGCATCGGGAAGGGGCCGGAAGAGGGGGATTTTGGGAAGAAGCCTTCGGGGAATTATTATTTACCTGATGCATCGGTTAAATTAGCGGTTTACGAACGTCGATTCATTAGCAAACTGGCGTCAATTACCAAAGCTATCGGGTTACACAAATGTCCCGTAAATATTCCCATAAACGAACACACGGATTTCCATGCTTTCTTTTTCCCATACGGAAAAATCGTCCAAAACTGATTCCAATTCGTACATCAATCTCTGAAAAATATCGATAAATAATATTCCCTCGAAATAATGTGTCTTTCTGTACAAGTCAAATTCATGTTCACGTATTTATTAAAAATTTAACCCTCAATGATTCCACTGGGGTCTATTGGACCCCCAGCGATTTTCAAAAGTCGATATATATAACTCAGTCAAAAATAGAGAAATTGACGATTTCTTCTCTCATATTAAAATTTTTATTTTCGTTGAAAAATGAATTAGCCCTTTTTTAAATGTTTTTGGCGGCTACTAAATTTTTTTTATTCCAATATTAGTGTCAGTATTTGCGTTATAGACAATTTTTCTCTCGTGGGGTCTAACGGACCCCATGGGACCGTTATGAAATTCCTAGATAGTGGGACCGTTAAGGGTTAATATTCGAAAAATAAAAAAAATATATATATATATTTTTGCTTCAATTTTTGGGTTTAATTTAAGGGGTTATACGCAGTCAGACGGTCTAAAAAAAGCTATTTTTCAACAATTCTTTCTCGAAAGACATTTTAATTTATAAACGTAAAAATGTATACACATATTTTTATAACTATTAACTTTATTTTGAAATTTTTCTTTTTGAAAAATAATGCGTCTTGCAATGAGCATGATATCTGTGGATTGAATCATCCAAAATAAAAAAACAATAAAGATTTCGTTAACATATGGTGTAATCTAGTAACCTATCGAAGGAATAAGCAAAATATCTATTTTTAACAAAATGGCAGCTTCTCAACAAAAAAAATTCGACTTTTGATGACAATTTTTGCGTTAAATTGTTTATAAATTCAAAATATTTATCGGTAAAAAAACCTTCGATTAATTATATTGAAAAGGATATTTATAAAGCTTGTGTACAAATTTGAGACTGATCGGTTAGAGACTGCTAACTTATTTTTATTATCTCCAAGTGCTCGGTTTTTTTTCGTTTATTTTACCTTCAACGTGGATATTTTCCTAGCGCTCTGCGATATACATTTCATTTTAAGGCAAAGTGGTTGAGAGGGCGCCGCGGCGGAGCGCTTGAATCCCAAAACGGGGGCCCAAAAAAAAAGTTGTTGAATAAAATAAAAAAATCTCACACAGCCGCGAAACTTATGATTATTTATCAGGGCAACGGGGATTTTTTTTTCACGTTGTATGTCCGCCGTCGCGGCCGTGGGACGTTGCTCTAGGATTCGACGGACGCCCTTCCATATATACATGCATATTGTCAATGGTTCGCGAACAGTTTTGAAAAAAAAAGATGGGAAAAAATCGGGAATGGCGTCGGAGCCGGGGGTTGAAGCGCGGAGTGATGCGAACACGAGAGAAAGAGAGAGAGAGAGAGAGAGGGATGGCGGATCGTCGCCATTTCTGATTGAATCCAAGCTTGAAGCTTATATTTTGTCATTCATTGGGCGCCGTCGGGATGTATGTAGAGAGTGTGCGGAAAGAGCTAAAAGAGCCGATCGGCGAGTTGCTGATGGTCCTATATGCACTCTCTGGCTGCGACCGACGAAGAGAGAGAGAGAGAGAGAGAGAGAGAAAACGCGAGGGAGAGAGGAGATGAATCGAAGCCCGGTCGTTTCGAGAGCGAGGGCTGTTTGCCAACGCAAATTTAAAAATCACGAATTTTTAAAAACTCCCCCGCCCGTCGCCCCTTCCGCCCTCGCTCTTTTAGCAATATGCACATATCCGCTGTACTCCACCAATGTGTGCTCCATCTTTTTATACACACGTCCACATTCACGCGCGAGACACACACGCAGACGCGTTTTATTAATACACAGAATTTTCGACGATAAAACGCGACCTGCGATTCCAAAGAGCCCTGGAATCCGTCGTGGGATTGGATAAAAAAAATATGCGTGTATCGGAAGGGCGTATACATTGCAAATATTAGTAGAGTTGAAACGCGTAGGAATAATTTTTGAAATACTCCATCGACTCGATCTTACTGCGATAGGAATCTCGTTTGGGTCTAGTTGGGGAAGAAACTAAAAATTAAATTTAGGACAAAGGTGTCCGAAATTATTCCCTTGAGAAAAAAATGCTTTTTCAATATTGAGGATCAAAGTATAATTTTTTCCATCAATTTATTCGGATGCTGTCGTTATTGTTGTTTTCTTTTATTATGCTTCTTACAAGTGCTTTCTTTTAAAATTCGGCAGAAGGATCATTTTGGACATACTATGGGGGATCGTTTTGCCCCAAATGACGTTCCCACTCGCGATGCGTTGAACTAACTCAAGTAAACGGATTTAAGTAAAATCAACATGAAATCATAGACCTTGGGGGACCCATAATATGCCTCAATATTCGCCGAATATTGAGAATAGTAATAAATATTGAAAACATAAATATTTTGAATGTACACTTTTCCCCTATCAAGGATTTAAAAAAATATAATTTTTTATTCCAAAAACGAAAACGGCGAAATTACAAGATACTGAAAAAATTATCCCAAACTTACAATTTTGCATACAAATTTATAAGTAGTAAAAAAATTTTTAATAACATTTTTTATACTTATTAATATTATTTGATAGATACAAAAATTTTGATATAATATTTCGCGTTTTTCGAAATTTTTTTTTTATTATTATACTGCGCTGTGTTTTTGTTTGAAGACAAAAAAAAATTATTTTCAAAAAACGACTGCTTGCAAAAATATGCAAAAAATTGTTAATGTTTGGTAGGCTGAGTACAACTGTGAAAAAAATCGTGGACCAAATTTGGTCGATTATTCACCGGTTTTGGTTGACTTGGAATTGACTAAAGTGGCTATTTGAGAAAAATCGCTAGAAAAAAACTCGAACGCCCAGGAATTATTTTTCGAAAAGTTTAAGGGTTTTTTTTCCGATACGTTGATCCAACACTGCCGGATGCTTTTACACACGCAGCAACATAATTTTGCATAAAGTTACTTGGTCAAAGTTCCGCACCTCGCGCGTCAATTTTATGCGCTTTTCCGCGCATGCGAGAGGTTTCTTTCGAACGTCGAGAGATCGCGATTTGAAAAATACAGCGAAGAATTCTCCAAGGGCCAAACTCTTCTTCGGCGGTTCGCTTTCAAAGGGGCGAAACGGAGAGGGCGGAGAAAGAATTTTTACGCGCAACATGTACATGCATAAATGCCCCCATGAATAACATTGGTCATATATGGGTTATTCCGTGTCCAATTGGCTATTACAAAAGATTCAACGATTTCACGATTTTGTCTTCAACTTTTGGCATTGAAAATAACGTTTTCATAGAAATGGACAAAAAACCGAACGTTTTATTAATTTTAATTAATTTGGAGGAAAAAGATTGAGATATCGGCTTTATTGATTTATTTTTATCACAGCAAAAATCATTCTAAACAAATATTAATCGGTTTACGTGAGTCTTTGATAAAGTTAATGACAATAAAAAATTTTGTATAAAATAAAATTACAAAAAAGACGGAAAATGAAATGGAAATAGTGTGGCCTAACGTTGAATGCCCGATGCACATTCCGATGTGCAAGATTCTTCACGGAGTGTCCGGGATGAAGAAAAAAATGGAAGCCAGAGACGATTGCATATAAAAATGTATATATCTATCGTGGGTTATTTTGAATTTCACATTTGCCGAAGCGCGAGAGAGGCGGCGAGCGGTCAACATTTAAATGAGCTCGGATTGATCGATATTACATTGGAATAACAGACAAACGGGAGAACGCAGCGAGAGGTCCATCGGGAAATTTCTCGGTAAACGCGGGATATAAATTCTTAAATCGTCCCTTTTCTTCGTATATAAACTGAGAAATATGTATCCTCCATCCGAAGAATATGTATTTTCCATCTGGTCTTTCACATCCACCCTGCTGATTCTCTGTTAATTCCGAAATTCCTTTTTAATTAAAAAACAATAATACTCATAAGATTCAAATCAAACGAATTCTTAAGCCGCAAAAAAATATTTATTCTCGAATGAAATACGAGATTATAGCTTCTATGTCCAATTTCATTCACCTTCTGCTGGAATAATAATAATATATTTTTAATTACAATTAAATATAATATATAGTATAATAATTTTATATAATTTATTATTTTTATTATTGAATATTATTATTTTATTATTGGAGTCTGTTTGATTTTCCACGTCCATTAAAGGTTTTCACTCGAGGAATATAAAAATCGGATATATCGGGAGAAAATGCCGTCGCGATATTCTCGTACTGACAATGCCGATTTTACTACTCGTCGCGTATTGTTTTATTTTTTCCCTTGTTTTTTGCTGTCTCTGTCTCTCTCTCTCCCTCTGCTTCCGAATATCGTGCTGTTTGATAGGGAAAAGTAAACGTACAAACGCAATTTAGCGAGAATACGACGAGCAAGCACATGAACGGAGAAAACGCGAGAGAGTGTTTCGTCATTTTCGTCCTGGTCGTCGTCGACGTCGTAGCAATTTAAATAAACAAATTATAAATATTCTCTCGCGCGAAGCCATTCCAGCATGAATAATCATTACTTGGTATAGAACGAGCATTGGGTAAGGGCACTACCGATTCGATTGATTAAATTTTTTAATAATTCATTTGCATTCCCGCTGCTCTCGTCTGCTTTTATCCCTCTCTCTCTCTATATTTATATATATATATATTTTACCATCGATGCTGCGCGTTCATTTTTTTCTCTCTCTTTCCGTCGCCATCGAACTCATCGAGGCATCGACGCCAACATGTACAACCCCTTTAATATATTTTTTCAAATTATATTTTTAATTGACGCAACAAATGAATTATCGATTGGGCTTCTTGTCGAGCGTACGTTTATAAAAAATTATATACCTGTGTAACACACACGACTGATTCTTTTTGGAATATCGGTATTCAGATTCGTCGGACAGTTGAAAATTTATATGATTCGTTAAAAATTGTGGCTGTTATAGAAAAAAGCGTTTTACCTTTATTTAAAATCAACGCCTCAGATGTCTCGCAAATTCGATTTTTGTCTCACCCGTAAGAAAGTTTCATTAAAGCTTCATGAAAATTGTAATAAAAAACAAACAGAACTACAACAATGCTCATTTGTCGTACGAATGCGTCGTACGAATGCGTTTGTAGATCCAGTAGGAATTAAGTTCTTTTTGTCAGCGCGAAAGAGCGAAAACCAGGGGGTTAAAAAAAAAGCTCTTTCGTGTGCATCCTCGCGCCATTTTGCGAACGTACGTCACGAAAATGTCAGTTTCAGTTTTAACGGACTGTCTGTCGGGTGTAACGAGCAAAAGGTAACGCCTAGTTAACGTTACTTAGTTGATTACCTTTTCAATCGACGCCGATCCTCGGCAATCAGCCTGTGTGCAGACAAGCTCGCGCGTTTACCTCCTCTCTCTCTCTCTCTCTCTCTCTCTCTCTCTCTCTCTCTCTCTCTCTTGTCAAATACCGTATTTATACGACTCCCATGCTCCGATATGGTTGGTCAGGAGTCCATTAGAATTGCAGAATCAGCTTGTTATATATATGTATGAGACATTCCACGCCATTTCGATCAACATCTTGCCTTGATGATTCCGAGTTTTCTCTAAATTTTTTATTTAAAAAAGCACATTGAAATACATTATCCTGAATTTTTTTAGAATTTTTTGGCTACCAGTTTTTTGCATTTATTTTTTTTTTTTTCGAAAAAAAGGACCACTTTGTAAAATCTGAAAAAATTCAGAAAAATCTGATAAAATATAAGAAATTTTTTGGGCTTCGTTCCAAAATAGAAATTTTAATACTCTGTGAGTAAAATTAAAAAAATTGAAAATTAAAAATTTTACTCATAGAGAATTAAAATCTTTATTTTTGAACAGAGCCCAAAAATTTTGTTATAGTTTATTAGATTTTTCTGAATTTTTTAAGGGATTTCAAAGGGGTCCCTTTTGAAAAAAAAAAAATCCAAAGAACGCATGACCAAAAAATTCTGAAATAATTTGGAATGTTTTTTTTCAATGTGTTTTTTCATATAAAAAATGTAGAGGGAAATCGAAATGATCAAGGCAAGGATTTCATCGGAATGTCGTGGAATGACACGACAAAATCTTGTCTTGATCATTTCCATTTTCGTCTCAATTTTTTATATAAAAGAACACATTGAAAAAAACATTCCCAAATTTCTCAGAATTTTTTGGTCACGCGTTCTTTGGATTTTTTTTTTTTTTTTGAAAAAAGGGACCCCTTTGTAAAATCTGAAAGAATTCAGAATAATCTAATAAAATATAACAACATTTTTGGGCTTTGTTCAAAAATGGAGATTTTTTGAATTTTACTCATAGAGTACTAAAATCTACATTTTGGAACGAAGCCCAAAAATTTGTTTATATTCTATTAGATTTTGATGAATTATTTCACATTTTACAAAGTGGTCCTTTTTTCAAACAAAAAAAAATCCAAAAAACGCGTGGCCAAAAAATTCTGAAAAAATTCGGGATAATGTATTTCGATGCGTTTTATTATATAAAAATTTTAGAGGAAAGTCGGAGTGTTCAAGGCAAGATGTTGATCGAAATGGTGTGGAATGCTTCATATATAGATATATGTAGGGTAAACTCGCGATGGGTCGATGTGTGTAACGAGTCTCTTACGCGGAACTCAACGACAAACGTTATAATTACTCTCTTCGTCCGCGTTCCTCTAATTTTCCAAGTTCGCCGCGGGCTTCGAATACGTAATCGTCGCGGAAGAAAAACTCTTTAGCCTCTGGGATCGATCGGCCGTTCGGCGAAAAGTAATTTGGACAAAAAAGGCTCAAACGAAGCTAAACATTGCCACAAAATTAAATAAGGTCACAATATCCGACCACTTGCGTCAATATTCCAATAAATTAAGGCGGTATTCTGGTCTAGAGATATACATTTCGAGCTTTTTGTCAAGCTTGATAAAAAAAAACATACACTGTAAAAAGTTTCCGGACAAAATTTCAATAAAGTTCTGGAACTTTTTTTATGCCATTTCGCCGGAATCCAACGTAAACTAATTTAACAAACGGCATTTTGAAGGGGAAGAATTCGGCTTCGTTTCTTGTTTTTTAAATTATTTTTACAATTTGTTTTTAGATTTGGACTCTATTTTGAAAATTACTGTTTTTCGCTTTTTTCCCCTCTCTTCAGGTGCACCCACCTTCTAGAGGAATTTTTTAAAATACATTTTTACGATTGGATTCATAAAGGGGAAAGTTTGAGTTTCAATTCCCTTTTTTTTACACTTTAAGCGATTTTTTTCCAAAGTTATTTTGTTTTTTGTGAAAAAAGGAGCAAATTTGAAAAATCCCGTATAACACGAAAACAAAGACGATTCATGAAAAACTTCAAGATAGCAAAAAGTTGCATCTGTTTTTCATGACTTCAGAGAAATTTTTTCAGATTAAAAAAAAGATTTTTTTTTTCTCATTTTTTAGGTCGGAGCTCAGATCATTCGATTATCATTACTCGAGAACTATGGGATTATTGATACAATTTCAACGGGGAAAAATACTTTATTTTACTATTTTCAACACATTGGAATTTTTTTTCAAATTTTTTTCCCAATATTTTTTCCAGCCTCAACATGAGAAAAAAAGGAATGTTGGAAAAAAAAATCTGAAAAACATTCCTCTGAACTTGACGAAAACAGGCACAACTTTTTGCTATCTTGAAGTTTTTCATGAATCCTCTTTGTTTTCGTGTTATGTACGAGATTTTTCAAATTTCCTCTTAAGAAAAAAAAAACAGAATAACTTTGTAAAAAAAATCGCTTAAAGTTTTTTTAAAAAGGTAATTCAAGCTCAAACTTTCCTTTTTATGAATACCATTATAAAAATGTACTAAAAAAATTTCCTCTAGAAGATGGGTGCACCTGAAGAGAGGGGAAAAAGGCGAAAAACAGTAGTTTTCAAAATAGAGTCCAAATCTAAAAACAAATTGTAAAAAGAATTTAAAAAACAAGAAACGAAGCCGAATTCTTCCCCTTCAAAACGCCGTTTGTTAAATTAGTTTACGTTGACTTCCGGCGAAATGGCATAAAAAAGCGTTCCCAACCTTCTTTAAAGTTTTTTTTTAATTGCTTGTATTTTATTTCGGATAAATATGAAAAGAATTCTATATCAAACTGCAGGTATTTCGAACTGGATCCTCCTTTATTGGGACGATTATCTCAACTCTTCAGAAAAGACAGAAGAAATTAATCCAAAACGATTTCAAGTGCCAATTGAGACAAAAATTACGCGCAGAAATATCCAAACGGCTTCCAAAATATTTTTGGAGAAAAAAACAGCACAGAAATAGAGATTTCCGGGCGTAAGTACGATTGAAAAAAATGGAAGAAATACACGAAATTCCGGTGGAAATTTGGGCGAGGAAGCGATGCGTGAATTTACCGAGATCCACGAGAACGTGTGCGGAAAGGACGGATGGGGCGAGGGGAAGAGCGGAAACTTGGACAATCTCCTCGGACACAATTCGAATCTCATAACTTCCGCCACGTGAGATTCGTCTCGCTCGTCTCTCAATATTCAAGATGACCGGTAGCGATGTGAGCCAAAGAGAGCAAAGAGAGATGGGAGGACGGATTGGACCGAAAGGGCGAGAGAGGAGCTCTCGCCCTTTCGAAGAGATTTGGAAGTCCGTGGGCGATGCTCGTCGAGATCCACGCTTCGTCGCCGCCTCGAGCAATATTAGATCGTGAAATGTCATATTGCTTTGCACACACACGAACACGGACACACTCGGTACAGTCTCTCGTGCCCGGTGCGATATTCAAATTTTGGGAAACGATTTTGGGTGTCTGTCCGCTCCCGTCGCTCGATCAATCACGGTCCATGTGTGAGCGCCATCGACATTTCGCGTATTAATAACAACCATTGCTCGGTCGGAATTTTCATCCCCTCGGAAACCATCCCCCGAGTCTCGGTCCATTTCCCATCCGTGACGTCATCGCATCTTACTTCTGTGGAAGATCCATTCCCGATTGTATACAAAGATTCCCAAATCGACGAGGAATCATCGTTTCTCTGCATATTTATCAAGGGGCGAATGAAACTCACCCTTCTGCGACACTCCGGGTATCGATTTCGCTCGATAGCGATCAATTTGTTGTATGAACTACCGACACTGTTCTCTCGATGACTTTATTGAACGGTACACATTCGCACGGTCGAAGGGCGATGGGGGGAGGGGGGTTGCGATGAGCTCTCATACAAGTTTGTGTTTCGTATACCTCGGGGCAAACATTGGGGCGAAACAAACCGCAAACAGATATGTACACACCTCGCTCCTACCTCATTCCCTGTACACTGATATGTATATAGTTTTCTTTTTCATCGCACGAGTGATTATCAATTTTCCCATCATTACACTCTCGCGAAATCGTCGATGATCCAACTGTAAACACTGATCGGTTGAAACGCCCCCTACGGGGACGTTTTACATTCTCTTCCCTCATATTTCGAATCGATTCGAGTCGTAACGATTGTTGCAACATTGAACATCGTAAAATGTACTTGTAAACGAAATCAACTTTTTTTTTTGCCTGGGTAAAATGGAAGCGATCAATTTGTTATCCAAAGTAGGTAAAACTAAAAACTATAACGGTCTAGAATTTTGAAAAAGTAAACGTTTTTTTTGCATGTTCTTAAAGTTCATAGCTAATTTAAGTATATTTCCTCGAAAGGAAATTTTTTAATACCAATAATTTACAAAAACTACGTTTCTCAACACGGTTGACATACATCTCATCTCATCTTTACCAGCTTATAACTTATTCAATTTTCATTTTTTTTCGACATTTTTTTTGTTTATTGTCAACGAATTGAAAACCCGCTATAAAAAAAAAGGGATGGTAAGTTTGGAAGCACTCGCCCCGATTCCACGCCGCACAAAAAATTTCACTGCTCTTTTAAAAATGAAGATATTTCGATTCGCCAAGCGGCGTTTTGAAGGGGACATATTCATTTCGCTTTTTCCAAAAAATGTTTGCAATTTTTTTCAACCCAGTACGCCCTGTGGAACATGGTCATTCTTTGGATTTTTTGTGGCATTGTAATTTTATCGCACGGTCCATGAAAATTTCGTTCGACTATTTTTCGCATGAAAAACTTGTGGCGGGGAGTATTAGCTTCAATTTCATTTTTTTCAAAGTTTTGTACGATTTTTTTTCGCAGAAATACTCAATTTTTCGCAAAAAACGACCATATTTATGAAATGTAGCGTAACTCTAAAATTACTGGCTTTTTCGTGAAATCACTAAGAAGGTAAAAAGTTGCGGACAGTCGTTCTGGATTTAACGAAATTTTTTCTGATTTTTTTTTCTAATTTTTCCTGTAAACAAGATATTTTTTATCTCAAACAATCGGGGCTCTTACCTCATCTACACGGCTTTTTCATCGAAAAACCTCATCTACATGGCTTTTTCACCGAAAAACCCGTGTAAGTGAGGTAAGAGACCTGATTATTTAGGATAAAAAAATATCTCGTTTACAGGAAAAATTTAAAAAAAAAAAAATTTGAAATAAATCTGAAAAAATTTCTTTGAATCCAGAATGATTGTATGCAATTTTTTACACTCTCAGTCATTTCACGAAAACCCAGTAGTTTTAGTGTTACGCTACATTTTACAAATATGGTCGATTTTTGCAAAAAATTGAATTTTTTTGTCGAAAAAAAATCGTTCAAAACTTTGAAAAAAATTAAATTAAATGCAACACTCCCCGCCACAAGTATTTAGAACGAAAAACAGTCGAAAAAAATTTGCATGGGTCGTGCGTCAAAATTACAATGCCAAAAAAAGCCGAAAAACGATCATGATTCAAAAGGCGTACAGCAGGGTTGAAAAACAATTGCGATATTTTTTTTGAAAAAGCGAAATGAAGCTGAATATGTCCCCTTCAAAAGGGCCCTTCGCGAATCAAAATATTTTCATCTTTAAAAGAGCAGTGAAACTTTTTGTGAGGTTCAATGAAACAATGATGAAAAGTTGCGCATGAATTTCCTTCGGGCAAAGAAAAACCCTAAAATCAATCCACAAGCGTCGTGCATTGCTCGGCAAAATACGTGCCGTGGCAAAAAAGCATCCGCGGATGCTTAGAAAAAAAAAATAATAATAAATATGCACGACTCGTCTTCGGCATTGCGGTATCGATGGACGAAACGCAAATTTCGCGGTATCGAATCGAGTCGCGCTCTCCGTCGTCGCTTTATATCATTCTGCGATGAAAGAAGGAAGAGAAACGAAACGAAAAAGAAGAAAAAAAACGCGCAACTATTTTGGAAATTCACTGGCGCGAGGGGGAAACACGAGCGCGCGTCGACAAACTCACAGCGGCGAGTGGCGCGAAAATTTTTTCAATTTTTTCTTTTATTTTTTTTTTCAGTCGCCCCCTCCCCCCTCCCCTCCAACCCCTTCGAGCCCCTCGCGGACTTCGCGCTGTTTCGTCAGTGGTTTTAAATTCCTTTTGAGTTGCGTGCGAGGCGCTGACGCACACCAACGGCGTGGTGAAAAAAAAGCGAAAGAAAAAACAGGAAAAAAATGTGAAATAAAAAAAAAAAATACGATGAACGAAAGGAAAAAGAGAGGAAAAAAAATCATTCGCACGGTAATTGGAAGCCTGGATTTTAGTCGATAAAAGGATGCACACATGCCACGCTGCGCATACAGAGGGAAGAAACAAATGAACAAATTCGCGTTTCAGAATAATGCTTGGCAATCCCATCTACCCCCTAACCCTCCCCCTGGCGTTCCCTTCGTTCCGCGCTCGCTCTCTCCCTCCCTCTCTCTCGCTCCCACGAACAACCCGTTTCTCTCGAGCTCGTGCGCTATTGCGCTCACGGAAAAGCTCCGCCGTTGAACCCGCGCTATGCAACCTCCCCAGGCCGACGCGCGTTTCGCGTTCGCGATGCAACCCTCCGCCGCCGATTTCTCCCTGTTCATCCCCCATCTCGTTGCAACCCCTCAAACCTACTATTTTTTTTTTCCATTCCGTCCTATCAATTGATCAGGTTTTAAATTTCCGCGTCCATCCGAGCCTCGCCTCCCACCCCTCCCCGACTCTACTCCGCCTTGCCTTCAGCTCTCTCATCGACGAACCCGTTCGCGCAGCGCGCTCTCTCTCTCTCTCTCTTCCTCTATCACTCTCGCACTCTTCATCCGCGACCACCTCCTCCCTCGCCCCTGTCCTTCTCTGTTTAATTAAAAGGACACATTAAATTATTTTTTCAATTGAACCCCCCATTGTTACTCGCAGACTGCTGATTCCATCCAATCTTTCTTCCTCTCTCACCGCATCCCCCGCTCTCTTTTTCTCTCTCCCTCGCTCTCTCGCTGTAGCGGATGGACCGCTGGCCCGCGATCCATCGGCTTTTAATTTTTTTTTTTTACTATTTTTTTATTATTATTTTTCCTCGCGTTCGAGGTTTTATTCGTCGCTCTGCTTCGACAGCCTCGCATCCCGATGTTTATAGGCTGATGAGAACGAGGCTTATTGACTCAGTTCTACAAGGATACGCGATGGACCGTTTTTCGGTCGATGGAGACTTGAAATGAAGAGGAGCCTCTTTGAGCATCTTTTTTGCAAGAAAAATCGGAGTGAAAGCTCACTGAGAAAAAATTTTTGTTGAAAATTCAAAAATTTGTTTGACTCAATCAAATGTTCGTTTCCGGACGTTCAGCGGGATCATTTTGGTAATTCAACACAGATACAGTGGAAGTTTCAGTTAAATCGGTTAAATCGTTGCTCGAATGGGCAAAGATTCAGTTCAATGAAATAAATATCTTTGTACCAAATAAATTGTGTGATTGAAAGACGAATTGTTTTTTGTTGCAGCTGAATTTATCTAGTTAAAATATACTAGAAATCAACGAAATATTTCTGTACAGCAACTTAGTAACGTGTAAATTGGACTAAACCGTATCTGGAAATTGACCAAATAATTTCGTTCACCTCATATCTTATGGTTAACCAAATCCATTTGTTGAATTAATTATAGTTTCAGTATTTCAAACAAATTAATATTGAATCAACGAAATCTTTTCAATTAAATGGATTTTGTTGTTTTAACTGAACTTTTTTCTCAGTGCTCGTGGGCTTAAAGCTACCTCTTTTTCTTGTCTTTTTGGATAGTTTTTGGTTTTTGAGAAAATTATTTTGTTCGATTAGTGATTAGTGGGACATTTGGCCGATTGCAAATTCGTAATTCATGAGAATATGGCCAAAAATATAACGGAGGATTCTTATCCCTCAACAGAGCCAATATCAAATTTGAGGATGGGAAAATTAAAATTGGCATTTAAATTAATTTTCGATCGATAATATTTTTTTTAGTCAGTAGGATAATGACTGGCTCATCTTGCCCCAAGTGGATATCTCTTCCTTGACTCAAAATTATTTTTCTTTCCTCAAAATAATGTTTATTCAATATTTCAGGCCCTCATTGCTGGTCTTTGTGATATCTCACGATGATCGAGCTTCATAAAGAGGTTCGCGATAAAGATCCGCGAAGAGATCATTAAACGTATGTACGAGGGAATACACGGGCGCTTTTCATTGAGACGCGATATAACGAAGAGCATCGGCGAGGGCCGTTTGCCCCTCTTGAGATAGGCGTTGAGATAAAAAATATTCTGCCTCAAACAAACGCGCACTCTCGTGTATCGCACCTCTCGTAATATCGAGAAGGGTAGATTATCGCTCTTATTATTATAATATCCCCTATACTTTTCGTACGGCGCGAATATAATGAGAACATCGGCGACTAATTAGCCTCAATGAGCGCGCAACAATCAGATAGTGAAGAATAAAATGTATTATGCATGACGAGATAATCGAGAGCGATAAGCGAAGAATTAAACCATGGTAAAACCCATTTCTCCCACTGATTGCGATCATTCTATCAACATTTTCGTCTTTCCGTAAAAAAAGTTACGTCTCAATGATGTGAAACGATTTTTGGGCTTGAGGACTTGTGACTTGACTGATTAAGGTAGCAGTCCACTGTGACGACTGAAATTTCTACGTTTTTCCATTAGATTTTTTAAATAACAAAATAAAATGCGATCGTTTTGAAATTTTTACATGTTGTTATTTGTATCTTCGAGAGTACAAAAAAATGTTTGTTTACTTAATTTTACATGAATTTGTTTATGACTTTGTACGTCAAAGTGGAGTTCTCGAAAAAAAAGGTGACTTAATTGTTTCGGGAAAGCGTAGTCATCTTCCGTAGTCATCTGAAATCAAAAACCCAAAGAGATTATTGTTTTGTAGGCTCAATTTTAGGTCTATGACCTATAATGTGCATATTTAAAAAAAAACTAACTCGCGGACTCGTGAACAAAAAGGTCTTCGAAATCGAATTTTTTGTTCGATAAATTGTTCAAAAAAATTCATTTATTATTAAAAAATTGGATGTTTCAAAGGTCATTGACCTAGCTATGCGTGTCTAAAATAACGGGTAAAATTTTTAGCCAAATCGGTTGAATAGTTTTCAGTCAGTGCTTCCCCGAAGTTTCAAAAACGCAGTTTCGACAAAAAGGCGTTTAAAGTTTTGACAACAGATTTTGTATACAAAAATTATACTCTCATTCTGAATCGAATTACGAAAACTGATTTTCATGAAAAATCGAATCCAAAGAATCGATGCCGTAAGAATGGATGATTAAAAATCGTAAAAAAAAATTGCCAATTAAAGCTAACGTAAGTGTTTATTAAGTTTTTGCTATGGCAAATGATTAAAATGGATTAATTTGGTTTTAATATAAAATGATGAATACAAAATAACAAGTATAAAGCAGTTTTCATTCTGGCTAAACAAAGTTTGATTCTTTCACACATTCGCACTTTTTAATATATTCTTAAAAACAAGTTTCTATTGTTTTGCGATATTTTGTATATTTTTACTTTCGGATTTTTTTTCCTCGTTGAATCATGTTTTCAATATTTTAACATTTAATTTTTTGTACTCCGTTTCTGACGTTTTCACATTTTCACATACTTTTTTTTCTTTTAACCTTGACGTTGATGTTTCATAGACTTTTGTGAATCTTTATTTAATTGCCAATCTTTAATAGATAATGAATTTAATGAGAAATCGATTTTTTGATTTTTAAGATCAAGAATCGATTCACCTAAAGATCGAAAAGGAAAGAATCGGTTCAAAACATCGATTTTTTGCACAGAAGAATGGATCTTTCAAAGAATCGAATCGAAATCGAACATCCCTGATATAGCAATCCTTCCGTTTCCTGAAAGTTATCTCAAAGCTCTCTTCATTTCTTCGAGAGTTTACAATTTCTGGTGATGCCAAACCGTAGTAATTAGTCATTTTTAATATCAACTTATTAGTGAATTGTTGTCTTCTTTTGGCTATAACTCAAAAAATATTTTAAATTTCCCTCTGAAACTTTTACCGTATATTCTTAAGACGTTGAGCTTGCGAAAAATGTAAATCCGTCGCAGTGAGCTACTACTTCAATCAATCAATGTTGATCGTTAGTTTGGGCAATCGATGGCTATCCGCATAATCGCGAATTATTTGCAGCGAGGCATCAAAAATTCTCTCAGAGCCGTTTTGCATGTCTCAAAATGTTTAAAATCACTCTCGTGTGAGGTAGACTCGCCAGAGCGGACTTTTCATTAAGATTACCGTATAATCAGCAGCTTGGCTATTGTCCAAGCGTCGGACTCGGGGATAAGAAGAGTGAGACTGTATGAGAGTCCGCTTCAACGTGGAGATTGTGCCGAGTGAGAGACTTTCCATCGTCGACTATCACTGTACTTATCAGGACGGTAGTCCGTGTGTGTGTCGTTGATGGTTAACTTCGGGCTGAATCTTTTCTCTCATGTTACCGGCGACGAACACTGGAAACGAGAGAGAGAGAGAGAGACTAGCGAGAGAGTAAATGAGTGCGCAAAGCGGTGAGCCAGCCTCTCTGCTACATCGGTAATTCGGAAAAGCTAATTAAAACTTGACTCCTCGTACAGGCGACCAAACAGCCGCGGCAGAATCTTCCTGCGCTCTCGTTTATGCGCCAGGAAGCAGAGTTACCTTTTGCCCAGTGCGATTCGGCTCTCGGAGTCTCGTCGGGAAACTTCCCTTCCTTCCTCCGCGTCAAAGAGGGCTTCGCTCAAGTACGGCGAGTGAAAACGAGCCGGCAAAGAGCACCGAGGGCGCGGACTTCCACCCCTTTCTCAGAGACCGTTTGGGGTCGCGTCCCTCTTGCGTAACGTACACTCACACACACTCCGAGACTATCCGGACTTGGCCCCATTGTCCCGATGACCGCCGAGCAAATTTTCTTCCCAAGTTTCTCTCTGAATCGTCAGTTCCCGCGACTGTATGGTTCGTCCACGAGGACAACGCGAAGGCAACACTTATCGTTCGAGCGAATCCAATCAGTCTACCATTGAGTCTGTCCTAACCCACCCTCCCGCCACATTTTTCTCATTCTCCCGCCCAATGTCTTTCGGCTACTCTGTTCATCGCCACAGTTTGTACACCCTCGTTTCGCAACATTTTTTACATTTTTTTTCTTTTTCTACAAATTCCATCAAAGGCCCTCCTATATCCGTCAGTGTCACATTTGCCTCAAACGCGAACACAAAAAACGGATATTCCACGGCTCGCACGGTCATCCACGGTAGTAGGATATTGTCATGTGGGATATATCAGCTCTCGTATAGATGGATAAATACCGAAACGTCACTAACTCACGATCGCGATTCCCTCGCCGTTTTTTTTTTAACTTTTTTTTTTCAAACCCACCCCCCCTGCTGTCGTCCTGCGAACCTCCTGCGATCCCACACATTCGTTTCTCTTGGTGCTCTGTCTGTACTCTGCCTCTTTCTCATATCGCCTCGCGCTCTTCCACTCGCCCTCTCTCTCTCTCTCTCTCTCTCTCTCGCGCGCGCGCGCGCGCTCTCTCTCTCTCACGCGAGCTTTCGTCCACCCTTGCACACTCGATCGGCTTTGTGTCGCGCCCACCCTCTTCCTCTTTCGCCCGGCGCGGTGTTATAGAGGCGCGCCATTGTGTGTATCCTACCAGGATGTACATCTAGATCAATAGCATTGGAAATTATCCAAACAAATTATCGATAGAGCGAAAAAACGGGCTCGAGCATGAACGCACACTCACACAGACGGAGAATTCGCGGATGCAAGATGCATTTGTGTGATGTCTGTGCGTGTGAGATTGGAAGGGTCGCCTCTGTGAGGTTATATATGTATATATATGGGTAATTCCATATGAAATCGACCACTTTTGACCCCGACCCCTTTCCATTTGGCTGAAACTTTTTTATCTTCTTCTACTCTATCGAAAACATTTTTCAAAATTTTTTCAAATTTTTTTACCCAACCGATAATGAGTTATAATTTTTCAAAGAAATTGACTTTTGATTTTTCAAATATCCATAATTTTTTGAAAATTGACTTACCGGGACGTTTTTTTTTAAATGTTTGTTTTTAAATGTACTTTTCAGAAAAAAATTGAAAAAAATTATTCAGACCGTTCTTGAACGTTTTTTTTTCAATTTTCGGAAAAAAACGAAAATGTTTCAATGATCGCCATTTTTAATTTTTTTTCTCTTTTTATAAAAACTTTGACATTTTCTGCAAATTCTCTGAAATTTTCAGAGTGGAGACTTTTTGTTTTCTATTTTTTTTTTTTCAATTGAAAAAAATTATTATTTTTTTAACTCAGCTTATTGCTCATAATACCACTCTGGGGATTTTTGAGGATGTTGAAAGAACTTAAAAGTTTGAAAAAAAATAATAAATGAAATTAAAAGTAGTAATCACAGAAAAAATTTCAATTTTTTTCGAAAGAGTAAGAAAAAAAATAGCAGAGAGTTCCGAATTGTTATTTGAAAACAAAAACTACATTTAAAAACAAAGAAAATGAAAAAAATTGTTATTTTGTTTATTTTTAGACAAACAACAGGCTTATTGATTGTTTAAAATGATATGGTTAATTTGTGATGGAATTCGTTTCGGTTTGGGTGCAACCGCTTTTTTACGAAGCTGAATTAGAAAAAAAAATTTCAATTGAAAAAAAAAATAGAAAACGAAGAGTCCCCACTCTGAGAATTTCAGAGAATTTGCAGAAAATATCAAAGTTTCAATAAAAAAAAAGAAATAAAAATTGACAATGGCGACTATCGAAAAATTTTCATTATTTCCGAAAATTCAAAAAAAAAAACGTTGAAGGTCGATCTGAATAATTTTTTTAATTTTTTTTTCTGATAAGTACATTTGAAATGAAAAAAAAATCGAAAATAAACGTCCCTATAAGTCAATTGTGGAAAAAGTTGTAGATATTTGAAAAATAAAAAAACCAATTTTTTTGAAAAATTATAACTTTTTATCGGTTGCGTGAAAAAATTTGAAAAAATTCTGAAAAATGTTTTTGATAGCGTAGAAAAAGGTAAAAAAGTTCCAGCCAAATCGAAAGGGGTCGTGGTCAAAAGTGGTCGATTTGACGTGGAATGCCCCATATATATGATTGTATGCTCGCGAAGGAGGGATGGTTTTGCCCGTCGATGCCACCGCGCGCGCGATACACTCTCCGGAAACCCGGGGCGCTACATCACGCATAGACACGGCGAGAGGGTTCAAACCGGCACGCGGGGCGCGCATTAAAAAACAAACAAAAAAAAATAATAAAAAATTGCCGTACATTTTTCAGGCATTAGCTCGTACGTGAGCGCGCGCGTGTGTTTGTAGAGGGTGGTATACGGGCGATGACCCAAGTTCACGCGTATTCGCGCGCACACACTGGCGTTCGATTTTACGCGTGGGAAGGCATGTTTCGGGAAAGAGTGAGCGGGAGATTGGTGTATATCGCCCCGAAAAAATAAAAAAACTGTGGTGGCGAAGGCAAGTTATACGCGAGAGGGAGAGAGAGAGAGAGAGAGAGAGACAGCAAGAGCGATACTGAAAAAATAAGGGATGAAAAGAGCGTTCTCTCACTCACGCGCCGCGCCGAGCCTAAAATGCATCGGCCAGAGGAAAAAATCCTCCCCCGGCTCTGAACTGCCGAGCGGGATGCAAACACCATGAAGAGAGGGTTCATCGTGCGAGGAGGGTGTTGGAAAGCGCTTGTATGTATATGGGGCATTCCATGTCAAATCGACCAAGAGTTGGAATCGACCCCATTCAACTTCGATGAAATTTGGTCAGAAGTTTTCGTTTTCAATAAAACGAAGTTCTACCAAAGGAAAAAAATTAACTTTTTTTTTCGAAAGTTATGCAAGATTCGACATTTCACATTTTTTTAAATATTTCAACTTTACTTTTTAAATATCTCGAAAACTATTATAGTTACGAAAAAATTGTTCTGAGTTTGTCTTGAAGAGTATACTTGTGGCTACGAAAAAAAAATATTCTGAAATAAAAATTGAAAAATGATGAATTTAGAGAATTTTGAATTTTTCAAAATCGCGCATATCCACGATCAACATTAAATTATTGATTCAGTTTTTTTAAGATCAGTCCAAGATATTATATTTAAAAAAAAATGACGAAAATTTTAACGTTGATCGTAGATTTACACGATTTTTAAAAATTCAAAAATTCATATTTTTGCAAAAACAAAAAACACCTCTTTGAACCTTTTAGGATCTCTTAAGATCAGTACAAGGTATTATATTAAAAGAACCGAGCAAAAAATTTTATGTTGATCGTAGATCTGCACGATTTTTAAAAATTCTTCAAATTCATCATTTTTCAAACAAAAATTTCGGAATATTTTTTTTTTTCGTAGCCACAAGTATACTCTTCAAGACAAACTCAACATGATTTTTTCGTAACTATAATAGTTTTCGAGATATTTAAAAAATAATCTTGAAAGATTTAAAAAATTGTGAAATTTTGAATAACTTTCGAAAAAAAAAATTTAATTTTTTTCCTTTGGTAGAACTTCGTTTCATTAAACACGAAAATTTCCGATAAAATTTCTTCGAAATTGAAAGGGGTCGATTCCATCTCTTCTTCGATGTGACATGAAATGACCCATATACGTATATGTATATTTCGTATATGTTCCAACGTCGGCTTGTTGCGGCTATATCCACCCTCTTCTCGCGAGAGAGTGAACTGTGTATAGCGATGAGAATACATGAGAAACGGGCAGGGGTTGGGGAGGGTTAGATAAACACATACGTGTCTAGAATTTTTGTTTCACTCCCTGGGATTGGTACTTTTGTGTGTGAGTGTGTGTCTTTGTTTCCAGCGCGATTGGTCCATTTGAGTTCAAAAAGTACGGAATTGTCATTAATTTTTTAATTATCATTTTTCATTAAAAAAAACAAAATTATTTTTTATCATATAGTAACCACATTTTTCTAGAAAAATTTGCAACATTCGTTTTGTCGCAAAACAAAGTGATAAAGTTATACATGAACAAACTGAAGAGATTATAATTAAAAAAAAAATAACAAATTATTCCCATCGTAAAACTTCTATACATCGATATAAAGTTCTGAAACATAAATAAAAATAAAAATTTGTTTGCATTTTGGCCAAAATTAAATCTGTTCACTCAAATGACTGTAATTCATTTTCTAGATAGAATTTCGACTTTGCTAATAGCTCTTTGTGATCGTTGAAGCTTGAAAAGGGCGCTTGGCTCATCAGATTCCCGTCATTTTTCAATTCTTGGGATATTTTTAAAGTTTGACCATCGATTTTCGCAAAATTGAAAATTGCAGCTTCGTTGAAGCTCTTTTTATCCCGACGAGATGAGAAAATTTGTCGAGTCTTGACCGACAAGACGCCAAAACTTCCTCCGTTTATTATTGTACAAAGGACCAACGAAATGGAGTCTCGATGACCGTCCATTCGCGATACATTTCTGCATCCGTAGATTACCGGTTGCACAGTCGCGAAAAATCGCGTTGAAAAACAGGGATGAGAATCGTTGAGTGCGCGCGGGCCTGAAGGATTCCGCCAGACTGCAAAATGTGGTACATAGCATTAATCACGTGGCTTTAATTAATGGGCATCCTGTACAAGGGAGATCCGTGTGTGTGTGTGTGTGTGTGTGTGTTGACAAAAAAAGGCTAAAGTATTCGCGAACCAGCAGCCATCACAGACGAATCGTTGGGACAAAAAAGAGCCTCCGACAGAGTCGGGGGTGAATTATAAATCAAGAATTCTCGACTCTGCGCTATCGAAAACAGCGCGACCTCTCGCAACAATGAACAAGTCCCATCGTCCACGCAAAACCGAGGCTTATTAATCCGAGTGCCATTTCATCTGTTTTTTTTTTCCTCGTCATATACCATGGTAACATCTTACGGGGTTCACGCGATTCGGAGCTTCGCTGCGATACATCGATGGCCAAAAAGAGAAACGGGAGGGGATCAACGGGCGGAATAGAATCGCGTGAAAGGGCGGATGATGGAGGAGCGTGTACAGGTATGAGGAATTAAGCGGAAAGGGCGTGGATACGTGAGAAGAGTACTAGAAAAGAGTGCATTGGTGGGACGTGGAGAGAGGGATGAAAAAAATTGGAATAGCGAGGAGGTACAACGAGGATTTGCCGTGTGCACCTGTATGCGTGTGTGCGCGCGTGTGTGTGTGTCCAACCAACAATTTCACGTTGTTCGGTCGAGCGCCCCGTTTTCTAGGGGGTCGCGGGGCGGGGGGGGGGGTGTGGAGCAGGGGTCGAGGGCAGGGGGTACTCACTTTTCGTCGCTCTCGCTGTGTCGTGGACCAGCCCAAAAATTACGTCGACTAGAGTTTATTTGTCCGGAAATGGCGGTGCACCCCCGAAGGGGGTTGAAAATAGGGGTGGGGAGGCGCTGTTTTTTTATTCCCGTATTTTTTTTCGATTTTTTTTCTTTTTTCTTTCGCCCGTGTCGTCCTATAGAGAGGTGTGGTGCATGGCAAAAAAAACGGGGGTGCGTGTGGGAGAGGGTGGAATACGAGGAGAGAATGAGCGGGGAGTGTGGAACGTGCTCGGGTACGAGGAGAAGAGTGCGAGAAGATCGGATGCAGCGTTGTGCGAGAGAGGGACGAGGCGAAACGAGAGGAAAAAAAATGGTGGGCCGAAAAGAGCGAGAGGGTGGAATAGCGGTTGAGCCGAAACCCGTAAAGGGGTGAAAGAGACAACGTCTACATGTATATATATATATTTAACGGCTTTCCTGGTTGATGTATCGCGTATTATTTGTGTGTTGCGTTCGTTGGCTGCAATGCGCGCTTTTTTCGCTCTCCCACCGCCTATTATTTATTAGCACTAACGTGCAATTGTATTGATCTGCAATACGCCACCCACCCCGACGTACCTCCCAACGGGTACAGAGAGAGAGCGAGAGAAAGAGGGCTTCTCCTCTTCTCTGCCTCATCCAGCGTTACTCTTCCGCACCCCCGTCCTATTCGCGCAACCCCCTTTGCGTTCGCGGCCGCCCACCCTGGGATTTTTTACCATTCGTAGAACGTATTTGGACTTGCAGAGTGCGAGAGAGAGAGAACCGGGAGATTGTACGCGCATGTATATCGGTTTTGTCGGAGAGGGTATTCGGGTCGATCGAGCTTGAAAAAAAATATCAGTCGTTCGATCTCACGCTATACCTGTATATGTATTTAAAAACTGCACACGGCAATCCCACCCCCGACCCGTGATTCGCAGTCTCCCGTACTACGGGTATAATCATTCTCCGCCATTTATGCCGGAGAACCGATGGAATCGTGGAAAATGCATTTGCGCGCGGGAGAAAGCCCGAAAATAGCCCTTGTCCCGACGTTCTGACGGAAAAATTCCGTTTGTTTTCGGGAATTCTCAAGTAGCTGGTCCAAAGATCGTCGCTGTAGTTTTGGGGGATGAAGATCCGGGGAAGCGAACTGATAGGGGTGGCGAGGGAACACCGTTGATTCATGAACGAGGACACGTGGGGGATGGCTCTGCAGCGCGGCACGCGCTTCATCGAGTCTGCATCATCGAAAACGTTTTGGGGCGAGTCCACAGTGTGGCGAACCATTGGTATTCGTGACTCCGGCGTGTGTGCACCAAAACAAACACACACGGTGACGCACAATATGGGGCTGTTTGCACATCGGGGTCTATCCGACGGTGGTCGCGGCGCGATGATGATCTCCGACACCCCGATGCTTTTGCTCGCAGCGAGTGTATGCGTGTGTCGGCTCGATGCTCTCCATCGATGACTCTCGGCACGGGGCAATTACTCGCCCTCTCTCGTGGAAACCGGCCGCATCGTCACGGGGGAGACGAGGAGCGGGAATTCAGCGCCAACGCGCGGAAACACAAACTCACGTGAACCACATTGGAAAGAGCGAGGGTTTGAAAGGCACCGTCATTCGCTGAAAATATATAGGTCCCACGATGATGGAGGAAGAGGGATTCTCTCTCCGTCTCCCTCTTTCGACACCGTGCAACAAAATCCAGCCATTGACCAGCGAACACGGAGCTATATTATATCGTCATCATAACGATATAACGCGAAATCAACAGGGTGACAAGGTATATACGTACGCCGGTCCCACGTGGCCGAAACACAATGGTTTCGGTACAGCGCGAATACATTGCGTGTATAACAATGAACGGGCGGTGGACCTTGAATCTTCGTGCATATCGATACATTTAAAAAATGTACATACTGATCGAATGATGCATAGAACGCGCTATGTAACGGCGTCCTGTCCACCTTTGCATCGTGTCTCGCGAATCCCCGTCCGTTGGTGGTGAAATCCGAAATTTCGCACACCGAAGAGTTGAGGGATGAAGGGCGGGGGATGAAACCCGTTTGCATATACACCCTTTGGAACTAATACCAACGGTACAAACTTTCATGCGTTCGTGTGCGAATGGATTTTGCGCGAGAGCTTCGCGTTGATGTAACCAAATGATTGGGTAAATGATTTCACAGCGTTTCGCGAGTAATTGAGTGGTGCCGCGAGAGTCCCCTCTCTTCCTCTCTCTTTCCCTCTGTTTCGCGTGTGATCTGTCGGGGTTGGGAGAGCGTGCGTCGGGTTGAAACCCCCCTCGATGACTCTGAACCCTGCATACGCGCGCGAGCGGGAAACAAGCTCGGGAATTCCCTCTCCCTCTCTCTCTTCCTCTCGCACCCCGATATCATCCACATCGACGACACACTCGCGCACGTTCTCACCGCAACGAGTACCGAGTTTGCGTCCATGTATATAGATATGTGGAAACGGAAAACCGAGGGGGGTGCGCGCCGATGATAGTCATCGGTCAATTGCCGTTGAAAATTCCACAAGTGTCATCGAATTTATTATATTTTCGCTCGAAATCGTTATCCGGGCAAACCTGTTGGACTTTGTTCCTATATAGAGTCCCGTGAGCTTTAGAAATGACTGCCATAAACGGGGCTCGGGTTTTTCGAATTGTTCAACATTGGGATAAGGAAATGGCCGATGCGAAGAAGCTCTCTGGAAAGGTTGCAGGGTCAATCCTGAACGTGACTTTTTATTGAAGATCGTTTTATGCTTGTTTTCATTGATTCCCGCGGTTCTGAACTCTTCCTGATTTAAAAATCCAAGTGAAAACTGATGCGACAGGAACTTTGGTTAATTCTTGCATAACCTCTAAAAGTAACTCTATTCACCCTTTAATTTTGAAGTCGCAATATTTCCTCATGAAAACTGCGTCACAAAGAAAAATGCCGAAAATCTTCAAATTCTCCTTGACGACGTATCCTGAATTCAACTAAACCTACGGAAATAATAGAGCAGCTAACTTCAAAGGTGTACCACAAGGCATACTGATTTATCTGAGATCGACCCTGAAAATTAACGCGTGGAATTACCACGTGGTAGTTTATCAACCCCCAACATCCCTCCCCGGGGTGACTTCGATCCAAACTCCGCGGTGATGTTAAAAGCTGCGGGTATTTTGCTCGACGCCGTTTCATCGTCATCGAAAACAGACACACATGCGCCCACACTGAAAGAGCCACATTCCGCGTGTTATCAACGAAAAATTCGCGTGTGTTCGCAAAAGCGGGGAAGGTCGGAATTTGTGTGCGTGGCACGCGCGCCCCACGGCAATGACGGGAGTCATCCATGCTAGAACACCTCGCGCTTCCGCGTTTTCCCCTGCAACGTGCGTACAGCCACGGGGCAGCAAATCGCGTGTGTTCGTGTTTATTCGATGACGCATATACGCTTCGACGTTGAAAGGCACCCCCAATGACTGTTGCACCGACAGGATTCTGCATTCGCTGTATAACATTGGCCCGGTGTTTCTGTGGACGAGCATCGATAAATCCACGCACACAGGACAGCTTTTTCGAATTCCACGTATATGCGACTGGCCCGCGCGAGACCCAAGCGTTTTATACGTACTTATATAGGGGGGGGGGGGGGGAGGGGGAAAGCTCCGGTTTGGTATCGGTTGACTCTCTCGTGTATGTGTGCATCGGCACTCTCACCATTCTGGAAAACGCTGCAACACGGTCATCGGCTAGTCGTGTCATGATTTCGCGTTTGTTTGCGCGCCACCGTTGCGGTCGGGTGTTGGCAAATTTGCGTGGCCGCGGGGATATGTTTTCGTTTCCAATGATTTATGCCATCGAGAGTTCTCTCGCACGAATCTCGCTCGCTGTGTAGGTTTTTGCGTCCGTGTGTTTGTGTGTTTCAGGGAAAATGTGTGGGCCGGGTACACGCTATTAACGTGACACCATGCTCGGATTGCCCGGCACATACTCTGTGTACTCCATTGAGCACTCCCTCGTTCTCCCCCACGTATCGATGATACAGATGATGACTTTTAATCCCGTTTACGAGAGTAACAGATACAGCGAGTCTTTCACGGTCGATAGTTTACCGTAAGGACGCTATTGTATCGTGAAAGAGGATAATGAACCGATACGGTAATTTTATTAGGATTTTACTGATGAAGAATATGAGAGGTTGGTTAACGGTTTATTCGAATCTATACACGGAAAATGAAGGCAGTACTGATTCGTGGACAGAGTGGTGATTACTGAATAGAGTAATACTCCGAAATTACTGGAATGATTACAGTAGTTTTTACTCTTAGTCGCAGTAAAAATTATTATCTAAGGTAAATCTGGGGATTGAATTCGGTGAGAAAAAAATATAAAATCAAGAAAAAAACCATCGCTTTCATGTTCAAATGATACTTTGATATTTTTACTTTCGAAAAATCACCCATTAAATTATTTTTAAATGACTTCAATTGAAAAAAAAAGAATAACAATGTGAAACTGCAAATGTTCCAATTATTGAACACTGAAAGTGCCTGTGTCCCTAATATTGAACAGGCATGTCCCAGTTATCGAACACTCTCGAGAATTCTTTTTCCGTTCTGAAAATATTATTTTGGATACAGTATTAAGAAACAAAAGCAAAATCAAACACTCGAATAATCTTTCGTTAATCATGTAAAAATATAAAAATATATATTTAGTCTCTTTTGACAGATTTTTGGTTCATTCGCATTAGGTTTATTTTTGCTTTTCAACTCGAACTTTATTTTATTTTTATTTACAGCTTCCTCGTTTCAATGTTCGATTTTTGTTTGATTCTCTCGCAGCTTTCTTGTTTTTCGACTGAAATATCGGAGAGCAAAAAATATTGAACATTACATTCGTATTTTTAGGTTACATTTAGGTTATATTCTCTTTTTACTTTTCTTTTTATGTTTATTGCACGAACATACAAATAAAAAATATATTTAACGATCTTAGAGTTATTATCAAAAGAATAGAGGTAAGTTTATTCAGGAACTTACAGTTTTTATTTGAATAAATCCGATTCACACGATCTGTCACAAGTTAACTGTCTCGATGTTTTGATAGGTTTAACGACGCCATCTTGGAGAATTCGAGTGTCCAATAATTGGGACACACTGCATCTTCTATGTCCCAATGATCTTCGATAATTGGGACATTTACCTTACCAGTAAAAATTACTGTGATACTCGATAAATTTTAAACAGGAAATAATCCGTGGTTGAATAGCAAGTGCATGCAATTTTACTGGACTGGACAGGCAAAGTGGACCGTAATCTTTGTACTGAATTTCGTTAGTGTAGTTATTACTATCAAGTCCAGCAATGCACTAATGTACCTGAGCTGGTACAGTAAATTATTTACTGGTTATTAAATTATTAATAGTGGTTATTCGACGACGGGTTATTCCCCCTTTAGAATTCATGGAGTACTTCAGTCATTTTTACTGGCTGCTCTCCATGAAAAATCACTCGGCTGATCCATGAATAATCACTGGACTTTTTTTCCGTATAAATTTGTCTTTGAACGAATCATTGAACCATTGATAAAATTGTAAGAAGACGAAAATATTATCAAAAGAGAATATCGGTAAGGTACAATGATTGAACAACGATTTTCCAATGCATTTAATTGTTTTTGGCTCTTGAGGAAAAAGAAATCGTTTCTGCGAGCTGAAAAGAAATTTTAAGAGCCGAAAATGCTCTTGATTCGAGAATTTATTAGAATTATGGGCAAATTTATTGTAATTTTCAAATTCACGATGGAATATTTTAGCGATATCAAACGTATATTTTGATGAATTCATCGGGATGAAATAGCACTTTAATATTACCAACGTCGCGTGATAATGATGATCGCCATCATCATTCTCGTCGGTAAAACCCACAACTGCGGTCATCATTAATTCAATGATCGTATTACGTAACGTGAAATAAACACCGCATTTATACGGACTCTCGTTCATTAAACAAAATCGTTAATGATCATTATCGGCAAACTGCCCGACTGTTTCACCCTTTCTGAATAATACGGTTTCGTTCTGTCATTATTATTTAACTCTTTCGTGATCACGCGAGTCTTGTTTAAGTAGGACACTCCTTCGGGGGACTATTTATTACGAAAATTCTCGATTCAACAATCGTAAATACCAATTAACGTTTTAATAATTTATGGAATTAGAAAGCGTCTTTGTAAACGAATTTTAACTTCTGTGAGAATCAATCGTTTACACGATGTTTACAGAAATATTCTTTCTGTAGTGACGAATTTTATAAGATAGGCAGAGGAAAATTTTGGCTAGAAAAAATCTTTGTATCTTGTAGTTTTCGTAAATACTACAAAAATAACGAAGCTGGCCGAAAAATAGGGCAATTAAAAGTTGAGCCAAAATTAAAAACATTCTGCAGCGATCGGTCGGCAACGGTCAATATTTTTGAGCGCGTTCTCGATAAACAACGAAAAAAACACCTCGAAATTTTGAAAAAGAGGTCTATCATACGTTATAATAGAATAATTGAATCGATATGAATGTTCCAGGGGTATCAAAGTATGTTTGAATGGATGTGAAGTGGGCGGAAAGCATTTAAATTAAATGACAGCAGCGGCTGAACCTTAAATCGAGTTTTTCTCTAGGAAATTGTGAGAGATATGGATATTTCTTTTGTGTCTCTTTCCCTCTCTTCCTCTCTCGGTAAAGTGGAGTTTCGTGATTGAAAAAAAAAAAAAAAAAAAACAATGGATGCCACGGTACAATGAGGCCAAATGAGATAGGGGATGATTCTCGCTCGAACGTGCGAACGTTGTGTGGGATTATATGAAACGCTCGAGTGGGAGCTCGATATGAAATTCTATACTCTCTGCATCGAAGAGGGTGTAGAAGATGAATGTCTGAGAGAATTAGAGCGTATTTTTTTCGCAGCAACAAAATCAAAAGTTCATTAACGCGTTTCCTGGTCTTGAGACATACATTTTGAGCGTTTTGTCCAGCTCAATAGAAAAAAATATATATATTTTTAATATTCTTTTTTTACAACATATTTTCTAATATTTTGACCATGAACAAAAAAAATTTCGAGAACAAAATAAAAATTAAATAAGTTACAAGCTGGTGAATTTGGGGCTAAAAAGAAGGGGTGTGCTTGCTGACACGATTGCAACCTTTCTAGTCGTCCGATATAAAATTGAAGAAAAGATTCTTAATTAGTGAGAATGTCGTTGTTCTCAGAGAAAAAGGAAAAAAAATCGCATAATTGCGGCTGTCTGAACAAAAAAAAATATATAAAAAAAGGACCTATGAAAGAAGCGGTGATTTTCACCGCTTTTTTCGTAGGTTTAATTTTGTTTACAATAATAACTAAAATAATTTTGGTACAAGAGTGGTACGGGCGATAGATATACATTGAAGATTGGTAAAAAAATTGAAGTGAATCGGTGGGGTAGAACTTGAGATATCATAATTGTGGGGTCACTAAAATAGCTACTCTGCGTGGGGCAAAGTAGCTACTGTGAGGTATAACTCTGTAAATTATTGGAATTAAAAATTTTCCTTTCGAGGACATATTCTTAAAGCTCTAAACTTTAAGAATATGCAAAAAAAAAATCATTTTTTCAAAATTCTCGACCAGAAATACTCTCTTCAATGTCCTCCAATCTCTCTCAACAGGGAATCTAATGAAAAATTTAATTTGAGAATTAACCCTTTGTTCAATGAATATTTTCAAAATACAAATATTCGAATATTTTCAAAAGTCGTCTCGCTCAAATTCCATCGGAATTTCGGGCGATTTTACCATTCGACATTGCAACGGCTGAATTAGAAGGTAAAAATTCGTTTTTCATCTTGTACATCGTGCATGGAAAAAAAGCCCGCTCGTATTCATCACCGGAGACTCCCCTATCGATTGTTGGTCTAATTGTGTTACCGTGAACGTCCGATTCAACCTGCGGAAGGGCCGGAGAACCAGCGGCGGACGAGTTTGCCGGTAGAATGAGAGACGCAACACAGAAATTCCGTTCTGGTTCTCTCTGACGGATGAAAAGGGTAGTTTGCATATTTTTTTAAGTCCGCCCGCGCACACACGTGTCAAAAAAAAAGCCCTGAAACTCGCCCTGTACGTTTTATTCTCTGCGTGAAACGAAGAGGCCAACTCGATGTTTATTTCCCACTCTTTCGTCTCTCTGCTATTTCGTCCATTTCTCAACGTGACTCAAGGTTGATAAACATTGCAATTTACAATGCCAGAGATCGGAGCGAACGATTTTCAAACGACGCATTATTTTTTTGGGCAGCGGGAAAGAATTTTGCGATACGATTATTATTTATTTTTCTCGATCAGGATGTTCTCTTCTTCTTCACGAATTTTCTACTCGTGAAAATGAAATTCAACGAACGAAGAAATATCGTTTCCCGCAACGAAATATGCGCCCCAGGCTGAGGGAAAGTATCCGAGGGCGAAACTTGTAATTTTCGCGAGAACGAATACGTCGACTGGATTTTTAGCCGTTTAAAAATATAACGAAGCACGTATACGTGTATATACGGTGTCACGTGGTGTGGCTCTCGTTCTCAAATGACTCATGCAAAAGTAAATTATACATCGAGAGGATTTAATATAATGAAACGCTCCATATGCATGAGACGTCGAGCAGACTCTTCGCGCAGAGCCCAATATTATAAATATAGTATATATCGCACCTTGCTCTTCCGTCGCTCCGTGTATAACCACCAGCACCACCACTTTTCTCCGCGATACCTTCGTATTTCGTCGCCATACACATGTTCGACATGCATATTCCCTTTTACCGCAAAATATTGAGAAAAATTAATTTATTTCCAAATTATTTAACTTTAAAAATAATTGATCCAATCTCAAAGCTCGAAGAAATCGCATAATCCATTCTGTTCCCAAGAAAAGCTAAATAAATAGTTTTCTCTACTGTGAAAAATTCAAAAAAGAGATTTCACGTTTTTTAAATGAATATAAATTAAATTAAATTAATATTAAACATGATTAAACTGGTGATCAATTTTTTTTTCAACGATATAATTTTCAAAAATCGGGATAAAAACGTGACGTTTTGGGTATCTTGGGCGGTGATGATTTGTCAATTTCGGACGAATTCCGTTGCATTTTCACTCGACGTTGAATCGCGAGCGAGGAAAATTAAGTGCGAAAACGTGATGTTGTACGCAGAGTAGATACGAGCGTGGATGGCATATGACGTCGTGAAAACGGAAGGGGTTCGCGCGAGAGGAGTGATGGGGTGATGGCCTGGCCAGGCCACCAACAGAAACCAGAAGAGGGTCGCTAAATATTCAGGCATTACGGCTCTGCATAAATTCATTTCATTATAGCGCCACCAAACATTGCTTTTGATGCTTTCCACCCCTTTACCGCCCCTCTTGGCAACCTTCTACCCCGTATCTTGACGGTATACGCTGGTCCTCGTAGCCCTCGTAGGCTAAGCCACTCGCACGATGGAGTAACGTTACTCAGCAGGGTAATAGAGAAATGCCTTCGATGGTTCTCGAACGAAAAGGGCCTGCTCGTGTGTTTGCAGCCCAAGTTTCAAGGCTCTTTCAACCTCAGTTCAAAATGAGGTAAAAAAAAAACAGTAATAAAAATAAGTTCTACGAGTCGTCTGGGTTTTTTGGTTCCTAGAAGAAGCCCCGAAAAATTAAGAAATGACGATGGAGCATGTTCTAAAAGATATAAGGTAAATGTCCCAATTATTGAACAGCTAAGGATCTGGGGATTGAATTCGGTGAGAAAAAAATATAAAATCAAGAAGAAAACCATCGCTTTCATGTTCAAATGATACTTTGATATTTTTACTTTCGAAAAATTACCCTTTAAATTATTTTTAAATGATTTCAAATGAAAAAAAAGAATAACAATGTGAAGCATGCAAATGTCCCATTTATTGAACACTGGAAGTGCCTGTGTCCCTAATATTGAACAGGCATGTCCCGGTTATCGAACACCCTCGAGAATTCTTTTTCCGTTCTGAAAATATTATTTTGGGTACAATATTAAGAAATAAAAGCAAAATCAAACACTCGAATAATCTTTATTTATTTTTGCTTTTCAACTCGATCTTTATTTTATTTTTATTTTCAGCTTCCTCGTTTCAATGTTCTGTTTTTGTTTGATTTTGTCGTAGCTTGTTGAACATTACTTTCGTATTTTTAGGTTACATTTAGGGTATATTCTCTTTTTACTTTTCTTCTTATGTTTATCGCACGAAAATACAAATAAAAAATGTATTTGACGATCTTAGAGTTATTATTAAAAGAATAAAGGTAAGTTTATTCGGGAACTTACAGTTCTTGTTTGAATAAATCCGATTCACATGATCTGTCACGCGTTAACCGTCTCGATGTTTTGATGGGTTTAAAGACGCCATCTTGGAGAATTCGAGTGTTCAGTAATCGGGACACACTGCATTTTCTATGTCCCAATGATCGAACACCGTATTTTTTAACAAATAATGAATTACATTTTTTTTTTTCATTGCTATTTGTAAGAAATTTTCTGAGGACCCTGAAACGCCTTTACTCTTTGAGATGCGACAGTTTTTGAATTTTTTATGCCCCTAGGCATGAAACGGCGCGTCCTAGCAAAAACCATAAGCAGTTACCACGAGACGTCAAATCGGGTCACCGTTGCTGATTAAATAATTTTTTTCTCCGTTAATTGAAGCTTTTTTTGCACAAGTAAGGTAACATTTCGATAGCTAACAGTTCCATATATGTAATGAAATGTTTATAAATAAGTAAATGCATGCAGGTGAATGTGAAATAATAAAAATACAAGATAGTGTTCAATATTTGGGACCTGTTCAACGATTGGGACATTTACCTAACTTTGCTAATTGTCTTTGAAAATGCAGGGAAAGTTGAAAAAAAAATCTCGTCGATTCAATAGAATTTTGTGGGTAAAAGCTTGAGAATACGTCGCTTTGTTCGATTGGGATTTTCGTCGATCGAGATTCTTGGCTGCAAGTCCCATCGTCATAATCGAGCTTTTTCCATACAAAGAGAGATCGCGTGAGTACCCGCTCTTTTGCCCTCCCCCGAGGAACCTTCGTTCCACGGGCTTTCTCTCGTTCAGCGAAAGCCGCCGTTGCTCGGGTTGAAACCGCCCGGATGTTCTTCCTCAAAGTTCTGAATTATCGGCGGCGGCCGAAAGTTTCGAAGAATCCGCGTATAAGCCTTGTGAATCTCCCTTCTTCTGTATATACACACACACACACTCGAGGCATCGAGTAATTTATGTAATATCTCATCGCGATGAGCTCAACTATTCTCCTAACGAGTTTCAACCGTTAATTTATGCACGCGATAAGCGCGCGAGATTCCTGCCAAAGATTTTTGGCTCTCTCATTCGCCGCCACAACGTATCGTCTCTGTATAGACAAAAAATAATGCAGGATTACTCAAACCTCGAGTTTGCAAGTATGCAATCTTCTTGATCTTTTCTTCATCCTCGTGAAATTTATTTTCCACGAAATCATCGTATTTATACGACGAGGCACACGCCCCTCGAATTGATTATGTTCCCTCGTTCGTCCCCGCGCACATAATCAAGTGTAACTATCAATCACGCTTATAACCGACTATTTTATGGATATTATGCTACCCGCATGTGTATCGACGTATTTACAAGCTAGCTACTTGTTACGCTCTCGTTTTATCTCACTTCCCTTCTCACGATCGATTCCTCCAGCCCTCTCACTCTCTCCCTCTCTCTCAGGCTTTAGTATAATCGTAAAATCAAACGAGAGTGATCCGCGCAAACCGGTGTTTTTGTCCGTGTACGCGAAGTTCGGATAAATATGCTATCAATAATAATCGCGGCGGTAGCAATTTTAATGAAATTTACGATAGCAACGATATTTCGCGTATTAGCATAGCTAATACGATGAGATAATTGGCGCAATAAATAAGTCATTATCGGTTGCCCTCGCACCGCTCTCTCTCCCTCTCTCTCTCCTCTGTTTCACTCTCTTTTTTGAAGTTTTTTACCTCTCACTCGCTCCTCGCTTGTCTCTCGCGATTTCACTTGAAATAGCAGCCGGGAGAGAGAGAGAGAGAGAGAGAGAGAGAGAGAGGATTATTTAATCAACGAAAGGAACGAGCTCTTCCTTCCGATCGTTGCCTCAAATTTCCATATAATTGTCGTCACGCTCTCGTCCTGCGTCTTCTCCACAGCCTCATATTAAACATAACTCTATGTCTATATATATATGGGGTATTCCCGGTGAAATTTTCACGTCCGAACCCGGACCCTCTTGAATAATTATGAAAATTTTTTTCCGAAAAGTATTCTGAAAAAGAAAATACACGTAATTTTTTGTTAAGGCCGAGAATTGATATTTTCCGTTTTGCGATTTTAGTAAAAAATCCAAAATTTTCACTAACTCTCTACTCTAAACACGTAGTATGTTGATAATTCGAGATCCTATCGAAAAACGCTTCGGACAAAACTTGTTCGTTATAAAACGAGTAAAACAGTTGATATTTTTTTTTTTTAATTGTGGGCACACGAAAGTTTGTTTTTACTTTATAAAATATAAAAAAATGTTTTTTCAGCAAGTACGCCACCTCGAATTATAAAATAAAAAAGTTGTAAAAATTCTATAAGAAATCACGAAATTTTTAAGACCAGAATGAGAATGGCAAGATCAAAATCCGCAAAGCTACAGCCAATCGAAGTTTCGTCTTGACCTTATTTTCTAGCCAGATCATGCGGAACTGTATATTCTCAAAAAATTATATACAGAAATACATTTGAATATTTATTTAATTATACATACGTGTATTATTTCATACAAGTATAAAAGAATATACGTATGTATAATTGAATATTACGTATATCACGTATATTATTTCATACTTGTATGAAATAATCTACGTATGTGTAATTAAATAAATATTCGAATGTATTTCTGTGTATAATTTTTCGAGAACATACAGTTCTGCATGATCTGGCTTAAAAATAAGGGCAAGACAAAACTTCGATTGGTTGTAGCTTTGCGGATTTTGATCTTGCCATTCTCATTCTGGTCTTGAAAATTTCGTCATTTCCTACAGAATTTTTACAATTTTTTTATTTTATAATTCGAGGTGGCGTCCTTGCTGAAAAAACGTTTTTTTTCTGTTTTATGAAGTAAAAACAAATTTTCGTGTGCCCACAATTTTTTAAAAAACTATCAATTGTTTTACTCGCTTTATAACAAACAAGTTTTGTCCGAATCGTGTTTTTCGATAGGATCTCGAATTATCAAGATACAACGTATCTAGAGTAGAGAGTTAGTGAAAAATGGGGATTTCTTACTAAAATCGTATGATGAAAAATATCAATTGTCGGCCTTAACAAAAAAAAATACGTGTCTTTTCTTTTGCAGAATACTTTTTGGAAAAAAATTTTCATAATTATTCAAGAGGGTCCGGGTTCGGACGTGAAAATTTCACCGGGAATACCCCATATATTCTCATATGTATATATTAATATCGAAGATGCACGCAAGACGCCGAAATATTTTAATCACAGCTAATTGGGGAGTAATAATGGAGTTCCAGACTTCCTTCACGAATGAGCTGGTGTTTTCTCTCGCTGCTATATAATAATAATAATAATAATAATAATAATAATAATAATAATAATAATAATCCTTGATTTTATTTTTTTAAAAACTTGAACCTCCGAAGAAAGGAACTTCGTTTTATCGCAGTAATTGGATATTCGAGGAAACTACTCAGTGATGAGCTTTTTTCGAACATTAACGCAAATACAGTGACAAAATTGGTTTTTCACACGCAAGGGTTGTTGGCTATTTTTGGGGAGGGAAGATGGGAGAACGCAGGGTGAAATTTGGCAACGTGAAACTCTTAAATCTCGCGGGAGATAACATACCTGAGCTTTCTTATACGCGAGCGGACGTTCGCTTCCTTCTGTCATAATTTTGAGCCTCGAAATTATGAGGCAAGGATATAACGAACGAGCCGTGCACGTTTGTCAGGTGGGAGAGTCGAACTCCCTCGCATCGCTATTCCCCGGTACTCGCGCATAATATCTCTATAATTCAAGACCCCATTAGTTTATAATCAACACGTCCAGCTCATCCAATTTTCGAATACTCCTTTTCGCGTGTTTGTAACCGTTGGCGTTTGTGTGTGTTTGTGTCTCAAAAGCGCCGCCCCGCAAACTCCAAGTATAGAAGGCATCACGCCTCCTCTTTTGAATATTACTATGTCTAAGCACTGAGTAACATGCAAACTGTTCGCACACACACTTTCTCATATTCTTATCGAGGACTCGTCGTTGGTAAAATTTTCGTTCCGTCAAAAATTGCGCGAGAATAAATAAATAATTCGGATCTGCTATTGGTGACACGTTTTTGCGGCTTTGAGGAAGTATTCTGGTCTAGAATTTTGAAAATATCAATTTTTTGCACATTTTTTCATGTTTCTAGACCGGAATACCGCCTTAATTATGAAAGAAGGGATCTTTCGCGACAGAGAATAAATTCTGGTACACTTTGAAGAATATCTGGATCGAGGATTCGCGGCGGAAAGCTCGCTCGAATCGATGCTCTGGACGCACATCCGTTGTTCCGTATTGAGCAGCGGGAATAATAATGAAGCAAAAAGAAAGGCATCGGTGATAGGCGGCTGGTAGTGGCATCGGGATAGCTCAGCCGAGGCTCGATCGTTGGAATCGTAGCCGGTTCGTAATGAAAGGTGAACGGAATTGGACCCCCCGGAGTCGAAGAGCGGAGCGGGCCGAGTGAATATAATTATAGAGGATCGGGGGAACGAAGGAGAGCTTCGGGGAGGGTGGCAAGAGGGTGCTTTCGAAGAGTAGCGGAGGGTCGAAGTTTGGTCCATTGCCGGACAAAACGGGGCTCGTAGTCGGGAGAGGAGCGAAGAGGGTTAAAAGTGGGGAATGGGCCGCGGGGATATCGAATAGGAACGGCTTTCTCGTCCACTGAGCAACGATTCAACGGCGTGTTGAACATACGCACGCAAACGGACACACGGACGAAGGGAGAGAGTAACCGTCGCCAAAGGGGTTCGGGGAGGGGTTACGTAATCAAAGGGTGAACGTGGGAGCGCGCGAAGGGGATGAATTCGTGGAGCAAGTGGACGGAGGTGCACCGTGGTCAGCGACAGTTTTGGAGGGGGTCGGCACGGCCAAATTATCATTCGTCGAGGCGCGAATGAGGGTCCGACTGAACTGGACCGGCAACAACTTGATACCGTCGCATTCGCAGCTCCCGAATGCCTCTATCTATCCGACTCCCTTTATCCATCCATCTATCCGCTCGTCTCTCTGTCTCCCTTCTGGCTTTGCCGCTGTGAACAGCCGTAGAGTCCGCGTTACGGTTTACTCTGCGCGACAGACACGGCACAGGGCCTGTAGTTTTGTCATTAGCCCTCCGATAGCGTCTATATACCGATACGAAGAGAGCGAGAGAGCGAGTGGAGAGCTCTCTCGGTTAGGATTATTGGCTAGGATTGGCCAATGCCACTTGTATGCAAATGCCTTCGTCTCACGAAATTTGGCTGGTCCGTCTCTACTCTCTTCTCTGTCTATCTGGCTCTCCTCTCTCTCTCTCTCTCTCTCTCTCTCTCTCTCTCTCTCTCTCTCTCTCTCTCTCTCTCTCTCTCTCTCTCTGTGTGTGTTTGCGTGTTGGTCCATTTCGATGAGATTCGATAGGGAGATCCCCGTTGGTCTCCGACCGGCGGATCTAGAACCGAAGATCGGTAAACTCGAAATTCGCTCCACAATCCCAAGGATTTTCGTTATATCCGTCTTATCGCGTTGCGCTTTAATCTTCGACTATCGAGATAATTCGTACACGTTGGAGTCGATAGTCAACTCGAAAGTCCGGTGAAGTAATTTATTCGCTTGCATCCTTGGTGAATTTACCCGAGCTTTGGACACCGACAAAGACTCTGATGAGGATATAAGAACTTTTTTAAATTTATCTTTTAGCGCTTGTCTCGTAAATAATTTTTTTTTTGACAAAAACTTTGCATGATTTGTGATCAGTGATAAATTTCCCATCGAAAGATGGTTTTCAAATGATTTAAAAAAAATCCGCTCATTCTTGGGCAACTTTTTGTAAACCACCAAATAGCTAATTTCAAGCGCTCATAACTTTACGATCCCTCAACCGATTCGAGAATTTCTTCTTCGTATGGAAAGCTTGTGACTGAACTTGGAGAATGCCGTTTGGTTCATTTCGATATTTTTGTAGAAATGGGAGCACTTTGGATATTGCCGAAAAAAATGGAAAGGGTATGCGCCTTCAAAAATTTGCAAAAATCGATGGTCGACCTCCAAAGATCTGCCAAAAGTTGAAAATTGATCAGAAATGGATGAACCAAGCGGCACTTTGAAGCTTCAATGATTAGCAAAGACATCTAGAAAATAAACTAGAGTCATTTTAGTAAACATGCACATTCAACTCTGACCAAAATGAAAAAAAAAATATTTATTATTCTTTTGTTCAAACCTTACATCGATGTATTTTTCCCCTCTGAACACGAATCTACCAATAGTTTTCTCGAAAAATCAAAATTTGTATAAGTTTCCAGTGAAAATATGTTTTTTATTTTTTTCTTATCTCATGAATACATTTTATTCGATGAAAACTTTGTGTAATCTGCAGTCATAAACCATATATGTATATGTCCTTGTTCATCTTGAACCTGAGGTGATAAAGCGTCAATTTTCTTTGAACGACGAGAGTGAATATTACTCGAGTTCACGGCAAAGGCGAGATAGAAGTAACGTAGAAAAATTGAAAAAAGAAACAATGTTGACGGAGGGAGAGGAAAAAACGTTTGCTCATTTACGTGGTTTGGAGACTCGAGGGCTCGAGAGAATTCCCTCCTCTCTTTCCTCCCTTTCTCGCTGTTGGTTATTGGGAATGAGAGCGTAGAGTGGCCAGAGTGCTCGCGATGGAACTTCACCCAGTGGGAAAACAGCCGGAAAACGCCGGGCATTTTTATTCTCCTCCTATCCTCTTTATCGCGCTCTCCTTGTCTCTCCAACGAGGAACAGGATCTGCGGGTGAACGTGAGAAACGATATTTTTCGAATCATTCGTTACTGTTTGGCATATATTATTTATTCCACGTCCGTATATCTCTTCCATTCTCGGCAACTGCTATTTCTCTCGCTCTGCATGCGCGTTTTGCCGGAAAATCTATTGCCCGTAATAAGTGACTGGCTCCTGCATTATTATCGTTCAAAATCGTAGGTTCGCTGGGCCAACGGAACTTCAACCAACCTTTATAATTTTTTTTTTCAAGTCCCCTCTCTTCTCTCCCCGTAAATATGAGAACCGCGCGAATGCACGCGGCAATAAGAGGCGCGAAAAATTATAGCGATACATTTTTCGCTGAATTTTTATTTTCCCCCTCACAAAAATCCTCGGAGAGAGCAATGTTTTCCCAGCTGATTTTAGGAATTCAATCTCCGTGCTGCAATTAATTTTTCCCCTGCACACTGTAGATTTTTTTTTTTAAGTTTTAGCATTTTTCAGATCATTTTATATTTCCCAATCCCGGTCAGATTCAAAAAGCTTCACGGTGACCCGGGGAATTTCTCACCGATTTAAAATATCGTGAATGATGACTAAAAATGCAATGAATTTTCACGAAAAATCTACCCAACGAATTCCCGGCGTAAACACCAACGACCCATCAAAATCGGCATATCAACTCTTTTTTATTGCTTTCTGGGCAAAAATCTTCAAACCCTCCGCAGTTGCATTATGCGCGCATTCACCGCGAATGAATATAAATTTATGTGCATGAATTTCTGCCAACATGGAACTCCTGGTCAGGAAAAAAAATACATATAGGGCGTTCCATCCCAAATCGGACAGTTTGAAAAAATTTTCTTTTTATTTCCTCAATTTTTTAATATTTTTTAGTACCGATCAAAAGACCCTTCCTATTAAATTTTGAGATTTTATTGATTAGCCGTTCAAAAGATATTAAATTAACAGTGTTTTTAAAAGTGAGTGTCATTTTTTATTTAAAAAAATTTTTTTTGTTTCAAACATCTATCTATTCATCAATTTTTAAGACTAGTCCGATCGTGGGATTTCAATAACTACTATTTTTTTCGATTTTTTAAAATTAATTTTTTTTTTTCATAAATTATTATGAATACCAATTTTTGTTACTGTACAGCATTTTTTAAATCATTTAGAATTGATTTTGACACTTTTTCATTGTAAACAGATTTTTAAAATCAATAATTAATCGATGAGCAAATAACAAAAGTTCAAGAATTGGATGAGTGGGCATTGAACCTATAAATAGTTTACCGGAAATTGTTGTCAAATTTTCACCTGAGAAACATTATTTAGATGCAAAAGAATGATTTTATTTGCGATACAATACTGCGAAGTCAATCACGGGGGGACACAAAAATTTCATTCAATTATTCCAATGAGCAACGGAAACGTATTGGCAAAGAAATATTCTAATTCAGGAAATAATCGTATATGTAAGATTTTCAAAAAAATACGTGAATAAATAAAAACGGTTGTTATTATTGTTCATAAACAGACTCAACGATCGATTATGAATTTTAAGAACCTGTTAACAATAAAAAAAGTGTCAAAATAAATTCCAAATATTGAAAAATATACTATACAGTAACAAAAATTGGTATGCATAATAATTAAAAAAAAAAAATTTAATTATAAAAAAAAAAATAGTAGTTATGGAAATCCCACGATCGGACTAGTCTTGAAAATTGTTGAATAGATAGATGTTTAAAGCAAAAAATTCAAAAAATAAAAAATGACACTCACTTTTAAAAACGCGATTTAAAGTTTAAAACTCAAAAAACTGATTGAAAAACTCGTGGAATATTTTTGTTGTATTTTTTTCTGAAAAGGCCATAAAGAAACAAAAATTTTGAAAAAAAACTTTTAATTTAGATCATTATCAAAGAAGTTATGACCAAAATACCAAAAAAAAAAGACCGGTTTTTTTTTGTTAATTTAATATCTTTTGACCGGGTAATAAAAAAAGTCTCAAAATTTAACAGGAAGGGTCCTTTGATGGGTACTAAAAAATATTTTTAAAATTCAGGAAATTTAAAAAGAAAGTTTTTCAAACTGTCCGATTTGGAATGGAACGTCCCATATATATAGGATTCGAGAAATCGCTAGCGGGGTAGTTTTAGTACCAATAAATTTGAACATTGATACGCATTCATAAAAAACATTGCATCCTACTACCAAAAATTGAAATCACATTGAAAAGTTTCCTGAATTTTTTCTCGAAAAATACCTCGCGAAAAGTCTCGATATTTAAACGGCAAAAATGGATAATAACTCGAGAATGGTTTCCGTTTTATCGATTCGTCCATCACAACGGACAAAGTCGAAGTATGCTATCCGATAACGAGTTACCGAGTATTGGCATTTCGTCTCAACGATACGATTAGAATATCGCTGAAATATACATGAAATCGGAGCAATCAAGGTTGTAATTTCATTTTCACCATTGACAGCGTATCGGCATGAGAAAATTCGGTATAAATCAATTTTCGAAAGCCCACTATCGACAAGGCAACGTCTCTCCCTCTCCCTCGGTAACAAACGTCCTTAACGGGTTATACGCAGGGAAGAGATCGAAAAAGGCGATTTTTCAAGAATTTTTTCCAGAAAGATACTTTAATTTATTAATGTAAAAATTTATACAAATATTTTTGTAACGTTTAACTTTATTTCCAATTTTTTCTTTTTAAAAAATAATGTTTCTCAAAGCCACTGTAGCCGATCTCTGGAAGGTCCTCTAAAAAAGGCGTTTTGCAATGTGATATCTCTGGGTTGGATCATCCAAAATAAAAAAATAAAAAAGATTTCATTAATATACGATATAATCTAGTATTTAAAAAAAAAGGAATAAGCAAAATATTTATTTTGAACAAAATGGCGGCTTTAAAAAAAATCGATGTTTGATGTCATTTTTTTCCTCAGACTATTTATAAAATGGAAAATAATTATCAGAAAAAAACCTTCGATTATCGATCACTCAAAAATATATTTATAAAGTTTGTGTAAACATTTGAGACTGATCGGTTATGCCGTTTCTGAGAAATCTTCCACACCGGCCTTAAAAACACGGTTTTGAGAAAAACGCGTTCAAATGCGTTCTCATTGACATGAAATTTGTTGTGCATTTTGTGACTTTTACTTTAATATATTTGGGCATTCCATGTCAAATCGACCACTTTTAAACTCGACCCTTTTCAATTTGGCTGATTTTTTTGCCTTTTCTACCCTATAAAAAGCATTTTTCAGAAAATTTTCAAATAGCTATAACTTCTTCAAAAATTGACTAATTGGGACTTTTTTTTTCAAAATTTTCGTCTTTAAGTATTTTTTTTCTTACTCAACAAATATTTTAATCAATTCCGGAAAAAATGCCCCCTCACCTGGAGTAGGCCGAAATATCCTTCCATTTTTTGTATCGATTGAAAAAAAGAAATTTTCCCAGCTGGTCTTAGTTCATAAAATAGCAATCTGGAAATTTTTGAGGATTTATAAAGGGCCTCAGAGTTTGAAAAATTAAGACGAAAAAAAAAATGAAAGTGGTAATAGTCGAAATTTTTTAATATTTTTTTTTTCAAAAAAGTGAAAAAAAAATAGAAGGAAATGTCGACTCACTCCATGTTGAGTGGCATTTTTTCTGAAATCGATCAAAGTATTTTTTGAGTGAAAAGAAAAATAAAAAATGAACTTCAAAGAAAAAATGATTTTTCTCGAAAAAGTGAAAAATTTCATGGATATCTTAAAATCTTTTTGTATTATTTTTGGAAAGTACATTTAAGGACGAAAATTTTGAAAAAAACTACCCAATTCGTCCATTTTTGAAGAAGTTATAGCTATTGGAAATTAAAGTTTTTTTTTTGGGTTGGGTAAAAAAATTTGAAAATTTCCTGAAAAATGTATGTAATGGGGTAAAAACGGAAAAAAAAATTACCCAAATCGAAAGGGGTCGGGTTCAAAAGTGGTCGATTTGACATTGAATGACCCATGTACATTACGAAAATAAAATTAAGGGTGGGAAAATCTTAAAAGCGTTGTGATGAAAATGGAAAAAAGGAAAAAAATGAATTTTGACAAAACACACGCTCGAGGAGAATCTCGATCACTATCTGAATTATCAGGGAATACGATACCGCGGGATTCTGATTGAGCCAGGTCCAGGGTTATACGAGAATGGGAGGATTTCCGATCAGGGCCATGTACGAAGGGTAAATCCGTACGGTGTATGGCCCCGATAAACGTCACTATGGCCTACCGCAAATGTGAACGGTAAATCCCAAAAGACGTTCTCGGCGCGTCTGTGGGTTAATCGCGACGGGGAAGGGTGAGAAATACAGCGTCGCTATGCCCGCTTCCGGGCAATCCACGATCGAGACTGAGAGAGAATAAGGGAGAGAAATCGAGAAAGAGAGGGAGACAAACAGTGCGATCGTTCTATAGGCTTAGTCGAGGCTCTTCTCGAGGTCGGTATTCTCTCCCTCTCTCCATCTCTCTCTCTCTTTGCGTTAAGGCCTTTCTGCACTCTGGTTGCTGAACCAAGACTGGGTTAAAGGAGGAGGCAATCGATTGCCCTGCAACTAGGCCAATGACACAGGCCTACTCTGAGAATTAATTTCCTCACCGCGAAAACGATCGATTTTACTGAGCGACGAGAAAAGCTCAAAATTCCAAGATTCGCATTTTGATTCTCTGTATCGCGATTATAGGGCGTTATGTCGGTTATGCATTGGACTGGGCGATGAAAAAGCCCTTTTTGGCGCCAATTTGCCAAATTGAGCGCTGCGGTAAAGTGGATTTTTTCATCGTTCATGCCCAAAAACGTGAGCTAAAAGTGATATGGGAAAATGAAAATTCAGGGAACGATGGAATTGCAAAAAGGGCTGCACTGAGTGAATAAAGAGCAATTAGATGGGAAATTTATTGGATATTCCTGCGCACTTTGACGGAATGATGGAAAAAAAAGTTATTTACACAATTCTCGATAATTTTTGCGATTTTACAAATCTTCCTCAATTTATAGACGCACATTTTATGCGATGATAATATTAAAAAGCGCGTTTATTTTCAATTCCCCGCCAGGCTCCATCGGGGAATTGTTCGGGAAGAAAAACGATACTTGCCAGTAAAAAAAGGAAATAAACTTGACGCGCGTCGTTCTAGCGATCGCAGAATTTGTCGGATACGAGAAAACGAGAGAGAAGAAATGAAAGAAAAAAAAAGGAAAATCTAGCGTAGGCTCATTCAAATATTATATATGGGGCATTCCAGGTCAAATCACGTAGTCATCGGCCTGACCCCCTCGGATTTAGTTGCCGAATTTTTTTTGAGCATATTTTGGTCTAAAAAAAAGATGTTATTTTTTTCAGATTTTGATTACTTGTTTTATCCCATAAAATAATTTGGTTCCATAACTTTCGAGTAAAAATGAATTACGCCCAGTTGTAAAATTCTGAAATTTTTTGCATCAATTCTACAACTAAAAACTAGTATTTTCATCATAGTTCGAGAGTGGGCCGAGAATAATTAATATTTTTTTTAATTAAAGAAAAAAAAATTGTTTGCAATTTTTTAAAATTAAATATTTTAATGATGGTTTCCTATAGGGGAAAAAAAATAAAGATAAATTGTTTCTTGGTAAAAAAAAATTTTCCTATGTTTTGATAATATATTTTCTGTATTTCGATAATAGATTTCCTATATTTTAGTAATAGATTTGATAAAATCGATTAATTAAGGCATTGAAAAAAAGTATTACTTTTCGGAGGGAGCACGAAAACAATATAAAAACTTTATCTAACTATTAACAAAAAACCTATTATCAAAATATAGAAAATCTATTAGCGAAATACAGAAAATATATTATCAAAATATAGGAAACAAATTTTTTTGGCAAGAGATGATTTATTTTTCTTTTTTTTTATCCTACAGGAAACCATCGTTAAAATATTTAATTTACAAAATGTGTAAAGAAATTTTCTTTGTTTAATTGAAGAAAAAATATAAATTATTCTCGGCCCACTCTCAAACTAGGATGAAAATACTAGTTTTTAGTTATAGAATTAATGCAAAAAATTTCAGAATTTAAAAACTGGGCGTAATTCAATTTTACTCAAAAGTTATGGAAAAAAAAATATTTTATGGGGTAAAACAAGTAATCAAAATCTGAAAAAAAATAACCTCCTTTTTTGGGAGCGAAATATGCAAAAAAAAATTCGGCAACTAAATCCGAGGGGGTCAGGCCGATGACCACGTGATTTGACCTGGAGTGCCCCATATATATATTCATAGACGGGCACGCGGTAGCCTCGAAGCCGAAATTCAATTTATAATATGACAGGAGCTAATCGATTTTAAAGTCGATTCTTCATTCCTCCGTTGTGAAGCCCGCACACGCGTTCGCATCCGAACTTTTTTTCTCTTTTCTTTCTTTTTTGCGTATTATCTCGGCAGAAACACGAACGTATGGAAAATAACAAAAACGCGAAAAATGAGGAAAAACATGCACACTTTTATTTTTAGATCCATCGAAGAATCCGAAGGTTTATTTCTTTTTTCTTTCGATTTTTCGTCATTGCAAATATTGATTGCGTATTGTTTGCTCCACCGCTGCAAAAGAACAGCAATCGCGCGTGTGTATTATTTTCTTTTTTGCTCTCTGTCTCTCTGGCGCTTGCAAGCGCCAAATACAAACGCGTGAAATTCGTTTTTTTTTACTCACAAGAGTTTCGAGCGCCCTCTCTGCACGTTTTTATTGCACGATGATTCGCCGCTCTGAAGACGCGGTTTAGTCAGATTCATTGTCATATTTTGAGGCCACTGGGAGTGTAAACGAGAGGGCGGAATGCGAGAAAAAAAAACAGGTGACGTCATAATCAGGCCAGCGAAAACCTTTGGTAATTTATACGACTCTCTCTCTCTCTCTCTTCTTCCTTTACTCCCGCAAGATCGTCAGTCAGCTGACGTCAAGAGCGCGGTGTTATCCAACCGACAGCCTAAATGAGAGGGTTCTCTACGTGTGCCCTCGTACATAATACAATCTCTCGAGGAAGCCACGTTATTACAAATCATTGGAGCCTCCACTTGCGAAATCAACGTGCCTTTCAAAACCATGAATGGTCCAATTATCAAAAGACGACGGATGGTGCAAGAACGAGAGAGAGAGAGAGAGAGAGAGATAGAGAGAGATAGAGAGAGATTGGCCAGTCGGGGAATCGTGCTTATTATCCGGAGCCATTTTAATTATTAAGAAAGAACTTTTCTATGAGATCCAAGCGTCTTCATCGACGCACTTGGCGACGACGCTTTTTTCGACGCAACGAAAAATGTGCGAATTTTTCTTGGCTTTATCAATCTCCCTTTTCTCAATCCTCAAATTTATTACGAATCTCTCGTCCTGGAAAAAGGATATTAGAAATCTACTTTCAATAGTATTTCGCGTGACCTATAAATGAGGTATTCCAGCCCAAGTGTGTAAACCCGTGACCCTGACCCTCTTGGATTTATTTGATTTTTTTTTCATATGATCGCATTGAGTCTAAAATACAGCCGCATAATTTTTTTAAATTTTTCCAAACATCCCTTATTTCAAAAAAAAAAATTTTTTTTTAAACGCCGTTTATTAAAAATCTGAAAAAATTCTGAAAAAATCGTGATAATATATTAAAAATTTCAAGCTATCACACGTAGTGGCCAGATTTTTTTGTGTGTTTTACGTATTGGATTTCAAAAATTTTTTTTTTTCAAAAACACCATTTTTTAAAAATCTAAAAAAATTCTGAAAAAACCGTGATAATATATAAAAAATTTCAAGCTATCACACGTAGTGGGCAGATTTTTTTTCTGTATTTTACAAGCTATTAACGTTCTCAACATTTCAAAAAAATCTCAAAGAGCTCACCTGAGTACCAAAATAATTCAGTATCTGCTCAAGATATGCTATTTGAGAATTTTTTGGAATTTTGAGAAGGTTAATAGCTTGTAAAACACAGAAAAAAAATCTGCCCACTACGGGTGATCGCTCGAAAATTTTTATATATTGTCACGGTTTTGTCAGAATTTTTTTAGATTTAAACAAATGACGTTTTTTTTAAAATTATTTTGAAATAAGGGATGTTTGGAAAAATCTGAAAAAATCATGAGGGTGTATTTTAGACTCAATGCGATCATATGAAAAAAAATCAAATGAATCTGAGAGGGTCAGGGTCACGGGTTTACACACTTGGGCTGGAATACCTCAGATATAAATTATATTGAAAATTCATCAAAAATTGCTCCAGTTTTAGAATATCCAAATAATACTTTTTTGTCGGGACTCGCGTCATTTTATAAATTTCCGCTAAAAATTTATCAAATGAACATTTATTATTATTATTATTATTATTATTATTATTATTATTATTATTATTATTATTATTATTATTATTATTATTATTATTATTATTATTATTATTATTATTATTATTATTATTATTATTATTATTATTATTATTATTATTATTATTATTATTATTATTATTATTATTATTATTATTATTATTATTATTATTATTATTATTATTATTATTATTATTATTATTATTATTATTATTATTATTATTATTATTATTATTATTATTATTATTATTATTATTATTATTATTATTATTATTATTATTATTATTATTATTATTATTATTATTATTATTATTATTATTATTATTATCGGAGCTTTGAGCTCATGCGAGAACTTGGTTCTCCATTATATCGTGCCTTTTCGTTCCCTTAATTTCACGGTAATTCGTTTTCAACGCGTTTAACATTTTCCAATTGCGAGCTGTCGCTTTACTCGGCATCGAATCCGATCCATTAACCGTACATGTTTACGTGTGTGCGCATGTTTGTGTGTCGTTGAATGTTTGGCAGGTTCGTAAATCGGCGATTGATCCAACGTCGAATGGTAACGCATCAGGAATTATTCAAAATTCTCGCAAAAGTGTCGTTGAATCAACAATTTTTGTGCAAATATATTTCTGGAGACTTTTGACTATCGATCTTATCAACATTGAAGAAATTATAACCAAGTTACAATGTAAACTTGGAAAAAGGATAATTTCCCTTTTTTCGTGAGAGATGATGAAGCCGGACCCTCGTCAAAATTAATGCTGTTTTTTTTTTATCAACAAAGAGAAGAGGAGCAGCAAATCTCTCGACCGAGAGTGTGAATATTCCATTTAGTTTCAGCATTCGTACATTCCGAAATGAAAATTGCCACTGAAAAGTTGATGACTCGAACGAATAGAACGAAAAAAAAAATTGATGATGAGGAACGAGCGAATCTACCGTATTTCGCGGTTGCCACACTGTAAATTTAGATTTCGGTCACGTCGTATCTCGATTTTCCTCGCAAAAGGTCATTATATCGACCGGGCGAAAACGTTCTTGTATTAATTTCGATATTGGCTCCTGAAACTCGGCGGAACCTTCTGTTTCGATCTGGCCGCGTTCGGTGGTCAGATCCGATCAATATGTTTCAAAACTAAGTTGACGATAACTCGATTGTAGTAAGATATGACCCGATGCGGGGAGAATCGTCGCGGGTGCCACGAACGAGGAATATTAACAGTATTCGGGACACGAGCAACGTACCCTCAACCCCCGAACGTCGTTTTGGGGTCGGGGGATACGTTGTTGCGTCGATGTATTCGTAAATGCGAGAAGGGTGTTGAAATTGCGCGAATGTATGGATATATTCGGGTTTCGCGTTTGCCGAAGATCATTCCCTGAACCTGCGAGTGTCGCCATGGTAACCAACTCTACTCCATGGTCAAACCTGTTCAGTTGCTGGACATCCCTCTCTCTCTCTCTCTCTCTCTCTCTCTCTCTCTCTCTCTCTCTCTCTTATACCGATACATTGTATGACAAAGAGGGGTGGAAACCACCCCGCGAACGTCCGCGAAATGGCCAGCCAAGTATCGCATTTGACTTTACAACCGATATTCCATTCTCCCGATTGTTATGCTTATGGGGTAAGAGCAGCCTCCCCCCTGAGAATCTCGAAAACGCTGGGGGTGGAAATTCTATTATTCGAAATGCGATATCCTCTCCCAGATTCGAATCGCGTGTAGGTTTTACTGGTTTTTTTTTTTTTTATTCAGCCTCTTTGGATCGATCTCATTGTAATACCGATATTCCGTGAGATATGGATTTACTTCATGAATTTTTCGGTGAATAAAAATTTCCGAGAGACGGGGAAAACCGGAAACGCACTCTCACTGCGTTGGGTCGTTGAATCGGCACGCAATTACCATTTTGTAAACTAGCCCGAATAATGTTTGTGCGGAATATAAAAGTGACAGGCTCGCCATTTCGTGGAGTTATTTTCGGAGGCTCGTTTTATGATTTTTTTTTGAAATGTTTAACATCGATATTATCTGCTATAATTATAAAAATGACATTGACACTTTGGCAAGTATTTTGTGGTAGAGTTGATGAAAATTACGGAATATTGATTTTCAATTTTGCGACTGAAAGAAAAATTTATTTCGGCACTGTAAAAATAGTCTCGTCTTGTAAAATCGATCGATAATAATTATGCTCGATTGTAAGTCGACGAAACATACACTACCGGCGGAAAGTCAACGTAAACTAATTTAACTAGCAGCATCTTAATGGTGAAGAATTCGGCTTCATTTCCTGTATTTTTAATTATTTTTACAATTTGTTTTTCCATTTGAACTCTATTTTAAGAACAACTGTTTTTCGCCTTTTTCCCCCTCTATTCAGGTGCATCCATCTTCCAGAGGATTTTTTTAAATACATTTTTACGATTGGATTCATAAACGGGAAAGTTTGAGCTTCAATTTCCTTTTTTTTTTTTAACTTTGAGCGATCTTTATTTCCAAAGTTATTCTGTTTTTGTGAAAATAGAGGAAATTATAAAAATTTCGTATTGAAAGAGAACAAAGAGGATTCATGAAAAACTTCAAGATAGCAAAAAGTTGCATCTGTTTTCGTTGAGTTCAGAGGAATTTTTTCAGATTTTTTTCCAACATTTTTTTCCTCATTTTTCGGGTCGGAGCTCAGATCATTCAATTAACATAACTCGAGAACTATAGAATTATTGATAAAATTTCAAGAGGGGGAAATACTTTATTTTACCATTTTCAACACATTGGATTTTTTTTCAAATTTTTTTGCCAATTTTTTTTTCCGGCCTCAACATGAAAAAAAATGTTGGAAACAAAAATTTGAAAAAAATTCTCTGAACTCAACAAAATCAAACGCAACTTTTCGTTATCTAGACGTTTTTCATGAATCCTCTTTGTTTTCGTGTTATACAGAATTTTACAGTATTCCTCTTTTTTCACAAAAAACAAAATAACTTTGGAAAAAAAAAATTGCTCATAGTTTAGAGAAGAGGGAAATTGAACCTCAAGCTTCCCCCTTTATGAATCCAATCGTAAAAATGTATCGAAAAAAATTCATCTTGGAGATGGTTGCACCTGAAGAGATGAAAATAATGCGAAAAACAATTGTTTTCAAAATAGAGTCCAAATAAAAATAACAAATAGTACAAATCATTAAAAATGCAAGAAACGAAGCCAAATTCTTCCCCCTTAAAATGATTTTTGTTAAATTAACTTACGTAGACTTTCGGCGAAATGTCATTAAAAAAACATTCGAGACATTTTTTGAAGTTTTGTGCACGATATTTATCTCAGCAACTAAATTTCCTCAGATATTTCGTCCCTCCCTCTTCTCTCTGCAAAAGTCTCGATTATCTGTTTTCTCGTTTATCGCAACGACGCGCAAAAAGCCTGGCGAATTCTCAAGCGTGTGAAAATAACTCTTTTTTTTCCCTCGAACTCCTCAATATGTTGTTTCATTCGGTGGTGGTGCTGTTTTTTTTTCAACCTCTCCTTTTTTCCTTTGCACCTCGTCAGATGGTCTACTTAACACAGTGGAGCGACGTTTTCAGGTTATTCCACAGGTGTTTGGCGTTTCCGTGAGCGATAAAGCGACCCCGCTCTTTTTTTTCCTCCCTCGACTTTCAACCCTTTTTTTTTGTTCGCCGTTTCGCCCGTTCTCCTCCACCAACGTGGCAACGGAGCGCTTTCTCTCTCTCTCTCTCTCTCTCTCTCTCTCTCTCTTTCTCGCTTCGCCACGATCACTTACAGTCCATAGAAAGAGAGAGAAAAAGAGCCGGTGAGAGGGCGAGCGAGCGAGAAAGAAGGAGGCGAAAGTGGAGAGTGCGAAAGGAGGAGAGAAAGAGCTTCCGTGTGTACCGCCGACGGCGTATTCGCGAGACCTCTCGCACGGTCTCTCGGGGTAGTTTTCTTTTTCCTTGCTCTATTTTTTTCTTTTTCCTTCCACCTTCTTCCGTGTACACACGTTTCCGTGTCGCGATTCGTGTTAAAGTCGAGCGAGAACCGCGCTCTCGCGATCGGCGTTTATCGAAGGGACGAGCCAAAAGGATCTAATCCGCGCTTTTTGCAAATCAAAAAGGACAGGAATTTCTTTTGACGCGCGGGACAAAATCGTGCCAATTATAAATTTGCCAACAGCTAGTTTTTGTTCATCGTTCACTGTCAACTTTGCGCTCGTGGGGGATAAATAGTGAATAATTGGGGGAATCGCCGCAAAATTCAAAAATAATTGACGCCAGATTGGAAAAAAGCGTCTCGACGCTTCCGAAGTCATTCTTGCAGGGAAATCGGCCGTCCATGTGAAATTCGTCGTATTCATCGTGGAGCGCCATACGAATGAGCGCATTGCGCATAACTTTTTTCGCACATAGAGGGCGCGTATCACCGAAGCGTATAGCGAAACGCGGCCGAGCGCCTTTAATGTCCATCGCGACCATCTGGGCGATGGGTAAAAACCTATAAAACTTATTGTTCGCTCTTTACAGCCAACCCCGCGCGAGCGTATGTAAATCGAAAAACGTTGAAAAAAAAGAACGGCGCAGAAAAAAAAAACTTTGCGCATACACCCGAAAGCTATATCGTGAATTCCATTATTCTTTCGTCGAGACCCATGGACGAAACGATATGGTCCGCTGCTCCGCTCGTTGTGCGCGTATCTGCGTGTGGGAGTAAAAAAAAAATTTTTTTTCTACTCGCTACCGAAAAATTTCGAACATCGCGTTATACCCACACGCCCGTATATAAAAGGGGGATAAATCATTTATCACAAAAATCGCAATCAGTAGCACGAGCACGTACCCAAAGCTTTTTTCTCCCGTTTTTTTCGCCCCTCTCCCGCGCTTCCACCCGTTTTTTGCGATAAAGAAATTTATACATTTTCCACTGTGCGAATTATTGAAATTAATTTTGCACGTCCGGCTGAAGGACAAATGGTTAAAGTAGCTTCATGAATTTATCAAAGAGAGTCGAATGGTTGAAAAAAAAATTGTAAAAGGAAAAGATGCCCAACATGATACAAATTTTGATATTCGAGAAAATAGATATTTGAAATTCATCGAGTTTTGTAAATATCTGAAAATACTTTACGTTCAACTTGATGGAAATTTTGATAATTAATTTTATATTCTCACTTATTTTTGCAAATCGTCTCGGAAGTTGAACCGTGCGAAATTTCTGGTCTCCATCGTGACGATTTTCCAGACGGTGAGTCAAAATTTCTGCAAAATTTATCACAGAATTTATTTTCAAAATCATTTTCGCCAAAATTGAGATTTTTTTTTCGGCATCGCCAAAAAATATTACAAAACCAGTAATCAAATTTTGTACGTCCGTATAATAGGTTCAAAAGAGCTTTGCACACAAAATCCCTCTCGCAGTGTCTAGGAATTTTGACTCTCGTGTTTTCGTCACTTTATCGCCGAGAGCGGGCGCATTATCAGTTGAAAAGTTTTTCTCTCTCTTTCCGACGTGCATATACGTATAAATATATACGTAGATGCCGCAAAAAAGAGGGGATTTCTGGTCGGGGAATAGCCGTTGTTGCCGCGGGAGGATTGCGTCCGAAAAAAATGGAGGAACAAAAAAAGGAGGAACGCCCTGGTCCAATCTGTATGTCTCTCTCTATCGATGCTTTGTACGCGGGTCGCGCGAGATCGCGTATGTGCGGATACGCGGGTGAACTCGTGTTGGTGCGTTTTTTTGTGTGTATGTGTGTGCAGGCATGTGCATGTTTGATAGGCGGAAGGGGGGATCGGCGCGGGGGGGGGAATCGCGAGCGGGAAGAGAGAGGAGAGAGCGCGGGACATACAGATAGACGCGCGAATCGCGACCTGCGAGGGGGTCGCGAGGGGGGCGGGGGAACCTCTACGAATCGATAAAAACGCATCCCAGGCACCGGAGGACAGAGCCAGTGGAAAAGGATGGATGGATTATACAGAATGAACGAACTAAAGAGAATGATCGGGGGCGAGAGAGAGAGAGAGAGAGAGAGAGAGAGAGAGAGAGAGAGAGAGAGAGAGAGAGAGGTTGCAGTGAGGCGGGCTCCGCGAGATTTTGCGATGAGAGAGGAGAAAAAAAAATACGCGAGCCGGGTTAATGCGCTGATCATGTCATATCGGAGGCTCTCACTAAACAAACACCGGGATACCTCGGTTGGGATGCGAGTCGTCGCGAATACCGAGAACAGACGACGCGAATCCACCCTCTCCTCGTCACTGTTTTTTCAGACACGATAATTTCCCAATTTTTTTTTTCGCCACCCTCGACATAATTTTCTTCTTTTTTCATGCTCGTCCAGTGGGTTTATATTCCTTCGATCGCGCTTGAATTTCATCGCGAGCGAATTTTTGGTGGATGCATTTTGGGGGATGATTTTTTTGTACAATATGGCAATCCATACGATCCTTCCACAAAGTTTCTTTCAAATGAGAAATCATTTTCCTCGCTTCATCCCCATCATTATTGATACCCATTGGAGAATCATCCACGCCTTTTCTCTTTTTCATCCCTTATATTACATTATGGAAACTGCTTGGCCCTTGCCTTTGACATTTCCTCTTCCAATAAGAGCAACATCGTTCTCGCATGACTATACCGATCCTGCTTTATACATTTTCGTCGTGTAACTATTTTACCCCGACGTTTTGGAGGCTTTTCCGATGTAATGATATTTCCATCCAATTCGAAGGGGTGCTGTTTCCGCTCGGCAGATTCGTCGTGTGCAAGGAAGAGTGTGTTGGATAGGGCCGCGAAGCTTCGCTCTGGATAGTAAACGAGAGAGCGAGATACAAACGCGTTTTGTGTGTGTGTGTGCGCATAAATTCGCACCCCCCGTATCCAGCATCCGGTCGTCTCGTGTGCAACCCCCACCGGGTGGATCGCCGATGAAGAGTGCGAGGATGGTTGAATGTGGGTGGTTGTGGTACGTCGCTCACTACGTCATCTGTTCCCTCGACCAATCGACGTGCAGCGCCAAATTTTTTGCCCCCCTTTTTTTTCCTCTCCACCCCTTGATTCAGAGGGGGGAAAAAATACAACGAGAAAGAGAAAAAGCCCTGACCGGAGGCTCCGGCATTACCCCGTCCCGTCGACCAATCGCCATACGTAAAGAGGCATTTTTTATGGGCGCCGCTCTCTCTCTCTCTCTTTCCCTCCGTACCTTTGAGCACCCCCACTCTGGCCCGCCACCCTCTCCCACTCACGGTTTGTGTGATAAAAATTGACCTAAGTCCTTCTTTTTTCATTTTTATTTTCTTCCTCTCTCGCTGATGCTGCTGCTTTTTTTTTGTATATCCCGCGCGTTCTGACTATAACTGCCCAACATTAAAAAAGATGGGCTGTGTACGCGGACGAACGAGTGCGTGAACGGAGGGACTAACGCGCATACACGGAAAAATATATACGATGAACAGCAAGAACTCTCGTGGCATGTGTATACATGTATATTATACATAAATTTCTGATTAAGGGTATCGGATCATTTCCCATCGTATCGCTCATTTTTAATATATACTTTCAAGAATACTCTCGGTTAAATTTAAAAAAATTCTTGAAACAAATAATTGGAGATACGAAAAAATTTCTGCATTTCATCCATCATTAGTTTAATTGCTTCAAGCAACAAAAATGACAGAAAAATCCTCGTCCAGAATCCATCTACAATTTTTTTCCAATATCTTTATTGTGTCAAAAATGTTGGTTTCCCAAAATTCAACTGCTTCTGAGAAGCATTAAAAACACCATTGATAAATATAAAATTAGAAGAATTGGAGGATAAAACTGGGCAGTTCATTCGAGAATCATCCCTCTACGTAAATATAACTCTACCGAGAGAGGTGATGGAAGCTGTAGAGGGCGAGAATGACGGAGAGGGTGCAAGCTCCTTTAAGGAATGAGTGAGAAAGGGAGACGCGTCCCTGCATCCCTCGTGCCAAAGAGAGAGGCTGCGGGTTGCGAATGTCTTTTTAGTCCAAGATAGTTAGACTTTAAAAAGACCAAACGGATGGACGAGCCAAATTTTTTAGGACAAGTAGAGAGTCATTGAAGATGCCTAAATCCCCCGGAATCCAACAAAACTTCCTTATTATGAATTTCTTTATTAAAAAATATTCTCTACAACTTTTGTTTGAAGAATTTTGCGATATCTGTAAAAAAAACTTGTTGGATTAATTGGAAATTTATATTTCAATTTAATTCCTCTCGTTTACATTTTTCTATACAATTTTATATTATTACAATTATTTTTTAAATTTTTGATATTGAAGTTATTATCTTTTTCCTTTAATCCCATCATTTAATTTTATTATAAATGAAATCAATTTTTTAATAATAATATTTTTTATTTCAATTTTACTTTTAAATCTTTGTATTGCATCAAATGACGGAGTATTTAAATGATTAAAATAAATAAGGATGTCAAATTTCAATTTGCAATTAAATTAAATTGATTAAGGATCTTATCTTATCTTAAATTAATTATTAAGTAAAATCAATTTATTTGTTCAAATTTGATTGGAATATAAATGTTTAAATAATAAAATAAGTATGAACGTATAGAAATTTCTAACTTCTAAAATTGTGTTTAAAATCCATTTTTATTTTTAATTTATATTGTTTAAAAAATATTACATGTTCAATATAAAATTAATATTTAATTTTTTAATATTTATAACTATTGTCAGAATATTTATAGATTAAAAAAAAAATTATCTCAATATTTTCAATATTGAACTTTAAACATGAGCTATTTAAATTAAAAAATTACAAATAACAATAATATTAATATAATTAAAGTTAAAAAATAAACAAAATTAAATTATTTTTCAGAAATTAAATCATAATTTCATCCTCCAGTAGATAGCTGCTCCGTCCGCTATTGTATTCGGATTCTTTTCAGTTATAATGGTTAAAGACATCTTTGACGCTTTCTATCTTGGGTAATATTTGAGTTATCGAAAAATCGTTTCCACAAAAATTGTTGGAAATTAAGTCCTCTTCAAGTTTTATTGGAATTTTTTTTAAATAAAATTAAAAAGGGCCATTATAATAGGCAATAAATATTCGTAAGCATGAATGAATGGCACTTTTTGTATTGTAACTTTTGTTTTTTTACAGATATCATAAAATTATTCATACAAAAGTTGTAGAGCATAGTTTTCCCTGCAAAACTAAAAAAAAAATGAAAACCCGACCAGTGAGAGCCGAGATATTGACAATTCTCGTGATTACCTGTTTTTCAATATGGCGGACGAAGCACAAGGAGATTTTGTTGTATTCCGGAGAATTTAGGCATCTTCAATGACCCTCTACACATCTTAAAAAATTTGGCTTGCCCATCCGTTTTATAGATATTTGCCAGTTTTCGATCTAACTATCCTGGACTATTTGGGGGATGTTTAGTTTCGCTATGCACGACCGAATGTCTCGTAGCTCTGTGATTCGACCGTGAGAGTGGAAGGGGGTAAACAAATTCGCGAGCAAAAGTGACGTGGTGAGTGAGAAAATGTTGTGTGCAACCCTCAACTACCCTTACCAAGTATCCCGAGCTTTTCGCGGAGGGATTGCTTCGCATTCACACACATATACAGTCTCAATTGGGGTAGGTTACCAGAGGGGTAGATACGGGCGTTTTGTCTACGCGAAAAAAATGAGAGAGAGGGGGGAGGTGGAAGTGTCCTGCAAAATAATGCGCATAAAATGTAGCGTATTTATCATGGAGATAAAATGATGTGCTCGACTTTTTACCCTCCATGCGCTACAACATCCTCCCGTTTTCCAGTGCCTCTATCGTGCGTATAGTCCATAACCTCTGAAATTTGAGAGAGCCAGAGAGAGAGAAGGGCAGGGGGTGGTTGGGGAATGAACGGCAGTGGGCTTTCCGCAGGAGTGAGCCGGAAGTGAGAGTTCCCGACGAGAGGGTTGGATAATATGCAACCAGGATGCAATAGGGGATGAGCGAAATACACACGGGAAAAAAAGACACACGTGATTCGTTTCGCCTTGCCGTAGCTTCTGTCCGGTATTTAAAGCGCGAATTTTTCTCTTTTGCAACATTTTGTGCCCTCACAAATACAGACATAAATATATATTGTATGCGGGGGATGAAGTTTCGCGAAATTTGTCGGTAAAACACTCTAGATAGGCGAGCCCCGTGTCCCTTTGCGATTTTCATATTTCTCATTTTGTTTATATTTCGTTCAACGGATTATCAGTATGGAAACGAGCGTCCCGCGTAATCTGAAATCTCGCAATAATAGTCGACTCAATTTTATCCATTTTTTTTTGCACGGACTCTTCTTTGTTTTTCGCACCCTTTGTTTTTTTTTCTGAGGGAAAAATTACCCCATGAGAGAGAACGGGACGACGGGAAATCCGCGTGTGAAATTTGTACAGAAATTGGCGCCGCAGTCGGTCTGGACAACCAAAAAACGACATTTAGAGTGAAAAAAATGCTTTGGCCTTTTTTGACCGCGTGCAGATGTCAAATGACTTTTCGAGAGTCTGTGAACGATGGTCATCGAGCGTTTCTAGTGAAAACCTGAAAACACGAAAACTCGAGGTCCATTCGACTCTTTCCAGTGCGGAATCGCGCGCGGAACAAGTCATCGATGGGAATAGACTCGGGCCAACAAGAGGAGAGGGTTGGTTATAGGAAAGTTCGCACGGGAGAAACATCTGAATGTCCATACACATGACGTTTGGAGTGACAAAATTCGTTTTCCCTGTGGACAAAATACGTATATATAGATAGCGGCCATTCGGACCGTAACCAAAGAGCTCTTCGGCGGCACGCGATAGCGTCATCAAATCACTGTAACGCAGCGCCCCCACTCGTAAATTCATCGCTGCGAAGATTACGTTTTATGCTATAACACTAAAATCCCGTGTAACACGTATGACCATTGCGCCTGTATACGCGTGCATAAAATTGCGCCGATGTAACACAAGGTTACGAGGTAACAATGTGTACGGTAAAAACAGTCGGGAACATTGGTGAATCAAGAGAGAATGAGTGAAAAAGGAGAGAGAGAGAGAGAGAGAGAGAGAGAGAGAGAGAGAGAGAGAGAGAGAGAGAGAGAGAGAGAGAGAGAGAGAGAGAGAGAGCGAGAGGCCGTGGAACATCTGTCGACGGGAATCACAAAGTCACATGTATCCCTCGATTTATAAATATAAATATTAGGGTGTGTTCATGTGAAACATGTTTCACAGCGATGATGAAAGTTTTGTATTCAAGGCATGCAGAGGAGATGTATTTTTTATTTATTTTTTTCTTATTGAATTTGAGAAATGAAAATGGCATTGAATTTTTTTCATGCGAATAAAAATATTTAATCGAAGTGTAAAATAATTGGCAATAATTATTGAGAATAATATATTTGAGAGATTTGTTTTTTTTTTTTACTTCTTGATTTTGGAGTCACCAAGTTGAAACAAAGAGCGTTGACATTTTTTTTTAAATCTGGACCCAAATTAATGTTGAAAACTTAAAATGAATTTAAATGATTTTTTTTTTTAATTAATTCCGCGACATATTAGAATTAATATTTGATCAATTATAATTTTTTCCCCCGAAATCTAAACTGTCACCTCGATGTTGACAAATTAGATTGAATTAAATTAAATTTTTTATTAATTTTGCAAAATATTAAAATTTATATTCCGTCAATTTTTTTTTTACATCTAGACCGTCAAATGAATGTTGAAAAATTTGATTGAATTTTTTGTGAATTCTCTAAAATATTAGAATCAATGTTTGATTAATTTTAATTTCTCTCTTCTGAAATCTAGACTGTCAAAATAAAAATGTTTGAATATTAGAGTAAATTAAATTGAATATTTCATTAATTCCGTTCAAATGTTAGAATCAATATTTGATCGATGTTGATTTCATTTCGGATGAGAAAATAGAGTGTCGGAATGGTTTTTTTTTTTCGACACACCCTAATCCATGTATTTTGTGATGTTGCAATGACACAGGGTGTACATTCATCACTGCTGCGTCCGTGTGTTGTCCGTGAAAAACGCAAAAGCAGCATCACCGCACACACGCCACTGTTTATATACACAGTGCGTAATGGGTCACAAATTGGCAATAAAATTATGAACTCGTTCGCATTTAGCCCTCCACCCCCCGCGCCCCCGCGCTCAGTCTCTCTTGCGAGAAGGAAATTGGCACGAGTGACGAGAGTGAGTCTTTCAATTTCGCGCACCCCCGATGGCACACGCTCTGTTTCTCGCTACTTCCTACCCTCCTCAACGGGGAAACCCTTTTATACTCGTCCTTTTGACGAGATTCTCGCGAGACCCTTCTCTCTTCACCGCGCCGATTCGCGTGCCTCCCGTGTATAAACTTTTAGTTCCGTTTGGACCCTACGGATTTTTTTTTACCCCACAATTTAGCCCCAAGGGTGGGATTGCATGGAATCGAATAGAATTGAACGGCGAGAGAGCGAAAGAGAGTTCGAGTCTGCTAAACACCTTAATTCGAGTTATCGAGAATTCTTTGATGAATCTGAACGACGAGATAGGGGTTGAAATTACGATCTCTAATTTTGGAAATTTATTTTATCGTATTGTCGCGATTTTTCTTCTCGGGACAATGAGCAAAGTATAAAATTTATGATCGAACAATCGAGCACGATCGATCCAGGAACTTTCCATCGCTGATGGGCACATGCGAGAAGGGGTGGTTACTCCGAAAGGACCTCATCAATTTTCGTTTCTCTGGTCGTCGGGCAGGGAGCAAAAAATAAACTTAATGCGATATCGGAAAGCGAGTGTATGAAGATGTTGCAGCGACGACGACGACAGCGGGGGTGAAATAGGGGATGAAACGATCGAGGGAGGTTATCAGGAGAATCGTCCGTTGTCCGTTCTTTGTTTTTGGCGAGGGGTCGTTCGAGCTTATGTAACGTCGCGAGGGTTCGTCTGCATCTTCCCGGCCTTGTATATATCTGTGTATTTAAAATACAGATAAAAAAGGGGGTTGTATGTGTGCGTGCGTGTATCGCGGAGTCGGTCTACCCTTCGTAATTCTATCAGGAGCCAATCACGTCCGGTCGAGGGTGGCCTCTGTATCTGTGCATGTGGAAAATCGAGGATCCACCGCACGTTCACGTTCAGGCATGTTGGGGTAGTACCGAGGGGTGACCCTCCGAGCCCTTCTTTGCCCACCCCCTTTCGCCGCGACGTCTTATGAAAGTCCAAATGGCATGTCCTCCCTTATAAAGGCGAATATACATTTTGCAAACTCATGCTCGAATGACTCGAGATAACGGAAATGGACAGGGCGGAGTCTACCCTCGTGAATATTGTTCTCGTGCTTAATTATTAAACGGAAATGCGTGCGTGTTTTTGTCCGTGTGAATAGTGTGAAACAAAGGGGAATGAAGGGGGTGCATACGCTCGCGAAGAGGTTTAAATTTGCAATATCTTTTTCCACCAGTACTTTTTCTCGTTGTTGGCATAAAATTTTACAAACCCTCCCCCCTCCCCCGAGCAGCAACCCCTTCCGGGGAGTCTCGTAAATTTAACGCTGCATTATCTTTCGCGGAAAAGGAGGCAAGTACCGTTCTAACGCCTCTCTCATCGTTACACACACACACACACAAATACATGTATTTTTGTATGTGCATATAAATATATGTACATGCACGCTGCTTGTAACTGGACCTCGCGCAAAAATACTTTTTCATTTTCGTAATATTTTCAAGTTTTATCGCGCGTGTCCTGTAAACAAATTTATGCTGCAATAAAGTTTCGTGACGTTTTCGCCGCATTATTGTATCGTACGTAGATATGTGTATGTATGTATATATATATATCTATACACTCACAGGATTTGGAGTTTGGCTCAAAAGCGCGTCAACGATTCGAATGACTTGAGCTTGTGATCGATCAGTACGATCCCTCAAAACGACGGACGGAACCGGGTTTTATAACAGGTTTTCAATTTCGAGTTTTACTTTGGAGCTGAGCGACCCAGCGCTCATTTTCTCTAAAATCGTTGAGCTCAACGAATTTTCTTAATTTCTCAATTTTTCACAGATTATAAAATCTGTGATTTCTTCTTTGCAAATTTTTCCATTTTTTTTACAATTTCATACATTCTCGTCGTGTCATCACCCAGACAAAAGTATTTGTATATAAACTCTCAAAATTTCTGTATTTTCAGATCTCTGAAAAATTCGTTAAAAATTAACAAGAAATGTCTGCGTCGTTTTACATCCGCATAATAGAGCAAATTTTCCGCTAATTATAAATGACAATGGGTTTGCATCGAAGTATGAAAAAGTTAGTGAAAATAAAACGTTACAAATATTTTTGGACTCTTTTCCGAGATTATTTCAGGCACATGGATTTTCCGATAACGGTGCCATTCATTACAATGACGAGGTAAATTTTTCAAGTAGATTACAGCTGAAACATTGATCGATGAAAATATAAACGTCGCGCATATCTAAACGAGACGCCGCCAGATAATGTATAAAAAATTAAAACACAGAGTGTCGAGAATTATTTGCGGTCTTTAACCGTTGAAAATTTCAACGTGCACATTCGCGAAGGGAGAATGATAAAATCGTCGAAACAGAAGTACGTTCGGTAGTGTGGTGAGCGCGCAAAGTGGTCTACATAATATGGATCTCCCGCTTCAAATAAGCCACCCCCGCTTCCCCACCCTTAACTTGTACCTAGTTTGTTGCTTTTGAATATTCAACGAATACTTTTTTTTTATCTTCATTTTTTTGTGCATATATATAGATATAGATATTTTTTTATTAGCCTCGACCACCCTTGCAGCCTCGTCTTCCGTTCGACCCGGCATCCTCGCGTTCACCCCTGCGCCTCGTCACCCCGTTCGCCACTCCGAGCGATTCCACAGCTCGCGAGACATCTTTATTCATTGCCTTTCCAAAGATATAATTGAGTAATTATTTATAATATATCTCGAATATGCATGCTTCACTTCTCTCCGCCGACTGGAATACATTATACTGCTTACTACCCCCTAAACGTCGAGCAACCTCTCTTTCTCTTCCTCTCTTTTGTTGCTGCCCTCGAGAGTTCGGTTTTCTGGCTTGTTGCAAAGTTTTATACATTCGCGTTCAATGTCTCTCGCGCGTAACTGCGTCAAAACGCGTATAGAATATTCCGCGCAAGCTCTGCTTATTGAAATATTGGGAAAAAACGAAAAAAAAATTACCAATGATGCTCACAACTTGGTATAATAATTTTTGCAAAATGAAATCATATTGTACTTTCGCGATTTTTACTTTAAACAAAGAATTACAAAATTCATCGAAAAATTATGACTCGACTTGGGCGGAAATTCAATTGTTCCAATTAATGTTTCAGATTTGTCTTTGGATTCGTGGACACTGGAAGGAAGACAAAACGACGCGGGATTTCTGTTCCACATCGGGATGAACGTCGAGGAAGATCCGCGAGAGGAACAACGAACGAGTGAGTCGGATCTCAGAGTACCTCCGGTAATTTCAATCATGTCGCAGGACGAATGGTCCGAACCGGCACGAGATACTGGTTGTAATTAACATTAGCCCACTTTGCATAGTGACCGCAACTCGATGCGGAATCAATCGAATCGAGTCGAAGACTCCGTTCGACGTGTTTCGCATCGACTTGCGAATGGGCGTCCAATCTGTGAATTTTTGTAGATCAGGGTTAGATTCTTCTTGCCCTTTGTACACATCCGGAGTTTTGCGATAGATTCGAAGTCGGATAACCCTCCGATTTCACGGATCATTGAAACTTTTTATTCGTTTTAAATGATACTTTTTAAAGTTTTATCAATATCGTTTGTTAATTAACTTGGGCGAGAAGAATGATTCGCGATGGCACTCAGTCGTGTCAAAGTAGCCTCTTTGAAGCTTGCGCCATTCGATTCTTCTCCATTTACAAAATGGCGCTTTGACACGGACTGAAACCGAGGTTTTTCAGCTCTTCGAGCACGTGACTCCACTTTGGACAGTCACTTTGTCAATTTGTTCGATAAACTGCACAACATTTTTAATTTGCATGCGCTCTGCGGTATTACGCACGCTACTTCGCTCCTATTCTAGCTTTTCAAAATATTTTATCTCTCTTTCAAATGAAATTTCTTTTTTCGCACAGGTGACCTTGTTCCAACGGAGCTTTACTCTGTTAGAAATGTTTTTTCGCGATAAATTTTTCATAATTTAACCTCTTCACCGGTAGCGTGTATTTTTATCGTAGAGCATATTTTTCATATATGCAATATCAGATGAATTCGAGTCCGATTTAACGATTTTAAAAAGTACCGATCCTTAGAATTATAGGATTTTTCAGATTCTTCTTGTAAGCTTGAACATTTTGTGTTCCATCAACGCCACCGTGACTGTATACAGTCACGCTGACGTTGATGGATGAATGATGATGACGATTATCAAAAATGCTGAATATTTTTAGCGAGTGTGAAAGGGTATTTCCTCGGTGGCGCGAGGTCATACTGAACTCGGGTGTCGACCGCGTCCCGGGACGTTTGAAGGTCCTAGAGTAGGTTTTCGCACCCGGGTGGTACGATTGAGAACCGTGGAGTGAATTTTTTTGACAATTGCCATTCCGTTTTCAGCTTTAAACTAAAATGAGGGAGGTCGCGTAGCTCGTAAGTAACGTAAATTGTGCGAATGCGATTTTTTTCAAATTTGCCTCTTCCGTTTTTCAGCCTCGATCAAAAGCCAGGAAGTTCGCGTGGTTTGTAAGTACCGTAGAGTTTTCTCGTGTGTGGTTGACAACGTAGGCAGGCTTGAAATGTTTTTCTCTCTTTTTACCCGGCGAATGAAAAAACGGAGATAACCCTTCGAGCGAGAAAGAGCAGCGATCATATTTTGATCGCTGTCGATCGCTTGGACATGCGAATCGATCACTGCAACGTGATTCTGACTCGATCGCGACACACTTGGGGAATCTTCGAGCCATTTTACAGGTCATCGGTGGATTCGACGAGCTCGAAGAGAAAAGAAGAGGCCATGTGCCGAAGAGGCCCCTCCGGCCTAGCGTGCCGGAGCCGAAGAGGGCAACTATCGATGGCGCTCCATTTTTTTTTCAAAAAATGGACCGTCATCATTTTTTCGTCACTATGCAAAAAATGTCTCATTGTCATGATCTATTCTGTAGCATTTTTGGTGTCGTTGATATTTCTCAGAATCTCTTGGAAAAATTTTTTGTTCGCGCTTTCCGATGCAATAAATAATTTGCAAGTCTCGTATCAATCTTTAGTTAATTGCCTCATTTTATACATTCCACAAGCTAATTTGACTTGTATCTCAAACATCACTTATTACAAAATAGATCAATCGTATCGTGTGTGTATGCTAATTCGTTTGTTATAGCTTGCTCGTCCGGGAATGTAGCGCAGATTCAATACGAGGAGAGATGGAATGACACTGGAAAATGTGCAGGTTCGTGAAGATAATCCTTATCAATGATTTATTTTTTTCTTCAACCAGTCCGTGAAGCGGGATGATTTTAAACCCAACGTGTAATCGATGGGAAATGTCCCATATAAATCAACATATTCGTGTATGTGTGTGTGTGTGTGTGTGTGTGTGTGTGTGTGTGGTCACTGAGATTTCGCAAACTGCTCGCTGCAACGTTAGAGTTCGCCGATAGCCTCATTCGTGCATGTATCGGTGAGCCTCCGAGCTAAGTAATCGATATATTATTTGGCGATTAATTACACTCCCGCACGACTCGGGCATTCGCTAGGACCTGTCAAACGTTGGAAAGATTTATGAGGGCTTCGTATACGCAAATTCATCTACACGCGGTAATATATATTACCCTAAATGTGACCAGAACCCTTGCCAAATCGACCACTCTAATTATCGGCTTTTCTTCTTCATTGGAATGTCGAAAATCGTTCTAAAAAAAATTAATCACAGCTTACAAATAAATTGATCTCCCATGACTTACGATGGAACGATTTCTCACATTACACGCATTTCCTTGCGCAATTTTTAGACGCAAAATCATTTTGAATCATTCCATTGATTTAAGGTGTCTGGCTCGGAGACAGTGAAAGAGAGAGACTGGATGGTCAGGATGATAAATAAGAACGAAGAAGTTTGCGGGGGATTGGAAAAAGGGTGAAAAGCTCGCGGGAGGGAAGTGGAGTGGGGTTTGGGGGGGTCTAAATCTTGGTAGAGCAGCTCTCGGACAACTTCTGAAGAGGTGTGAGAGAACAGAGGTGCGAGGATAGGAACCTGCTTCATATTTGTGAGAAATTACGACGGTGCTGTCGCGTGTCTGCTTGCAGTTACTACCAAACCAGGGCCTACATGCGTGAATCTTGCACCAACGGCACCTTCTTTCTCCTATTTTTTTTCCTTGCCTCTTCTCTCTATTTTCCCACCTCCTCGCACCCTCCTTCTCAAACCCTCTCTTCTTCCTCCCGCCACTTCTTTCTCTCTTTCCTCTCTCTCTCTCTTTGCAACATTCCGCTATTTATCGGCTAGACCCGCACTCCCTTGCACACTCTTTGGATTTTATTACCGCAGGGTAATTGCGGGTTGCACGTGAATCTCTGGAGAAAGAGAGAGCGCGAGATGGATGGACGAATGTACGTACGGTCAAAGGGAGCAAATGGAGGGGACCTTTCACGCTCGATTTTTAACTGTCAATAATAATATGCAGGAGCAAAGCACCGCGGCTCACACGAGGCGAATTATTTATGCAGCGCTGCCTCCGGGCGATTTTGTTGGAAAATGTTCTTCAGCGTCTCATCTGTATATATTCCGCATGTAGAGTCAATTAAATATTGTAAAAATTTTCCCCACTCTCCGTTGCTAATAATTAACGAGACTCTGATTTTCATTGCGATGTAACAATGCGCAGTGCGACGATAATCACGAATTCGCGTATAATGTCCTTTTTTTTTCTCGCCAACTTGCCAAAAAAAATTCTCCGAACTCGGATGGGCAATTAAAATCACGCGCTCACTTGTGACCAATTTCTGTCTCGCGGTCGTTCGATAGTTACAGCATAATGCTGCAACTTGTAGTTTAATAGCAGAAGAATGTGAAATTCTGGCTCCTGATCGCGTGGTTTTTTTTCGAACATCTCCCGAAATATTCTCGTAAATTGGTAAAGAAAACTCAGGGTCAAATTATTTATATCAGAAAAAATTAATTTTCCTATCCATATCGTTCGGGAAATCGCGTTTATTTCTTACGCTAATCAAATTGGCGGAGGTGATCAAGTTTGTCGTGAAATTACACGCATGTTAAACGCACATGGCTGTATATTGTTGACTCCTCAATGTGTACTTCGGTGCGCCAATTCCCAGCGCAACGTGTCGGAATGTCGATTAATGGAGGTGAAAAAGAAAATAAAAAATAAGGGGAACGCGTGGAGAAATCGTGGTTTTCTCGCGCATATGGATGCTAACCCTGTGGCTGCACATAATGTACTCGCAGAAGGAGAAAGAGAGTGAGAGAATCACGGTGTGAGATGTGTAATTGGCGAAGCGAGCACACGAGCTTGATTTTACTTCTTCGAGTCACGCATATCGAAAATTCGCGAGCAAGCTCTCTCTCTCTCTCTTTCTGCTCGTGGAGCTCTCTTTCAGCGCCAATGTTGAGCGAATGAGCGAGAGAGTGAGAAAATGAGAGATAAGTCAATGAAAACCAGCATCGATAGTTTGCTTTACGATGCTGATTGTCACGGAGGATTCGCGTTTAATACGAGAGGAACCCGTAAATTGATTACACGAGATAAAGAGACAGAGAGAGAGAGAGAGAGGCTGATCGAGAGGCCTCATCCTCGAGCGTTCTCTTCCTCGATCGACGCTTTAATTAAGTTATCATTTTATTTTCAATATTGTCTCCCATAAAGTGCTTTTTTCCACACTTCCTCGTAAGTCAAGTGTTTACATGACCGTGTCACGTTTTGAATCCTGAGAATCGTCGAGTTGAGTCAATCGGCATCTCTCTTCGTCTCTCTCTCTCTCTCTCTCTCTTTCTTGATGAGAGCGACGGAATAAATACCGCGCGATTTCAATTCATGACGAGACGCTAAAAACTCGCGATCTATCTATTACAAAAGAATGTGAAAGGGAATCCTATCCAAGGGATATTAATCACACTGTTAGGAGGACCAATAAGAGCATTTTAACCATTTTTTTTTGGCAAACCATGATTAATATAATTAAAATCAAAATTTTGTGTCTGAAAACATTTAATTGTAACGAAGTTACAGCCAATTTCTGGGAGCGCCGGTCGAAGAGGCTTTGGAATTTCCAAAAGTTCTCTATATAAATTTCAAAAATTCATAATTTAATCAGTAAAGTAAAAAATAAATTAACGAATAATAAATACATATATTTCAGGAATATTCATTTTTTCAAAAACCACATTTTGAGACGCTCATTATAATAATTGTTTTTTCTTCCCAATCAAAAAATTTTCGTGTCCGTATATATATTTAAGATTGCGTTTAACATTCGTTAAACGAGAGCAGCATTTTTTTCGAAAGGTTTGCGAGGTTTTTCGAGAGTTTTTTTCCGTCTTTGGGGGATTCAAAGTTTAGTGGCCCACGTTTGTATGTGTATGATACCGAATCGTGATGGGCTTGGGATTCAAGGCGAACCTCTCAAGCCCGGCTCGGTAGCAGTTCTCTTTTCTGATGGAGCGAGAGAGAGAGCAGAGAGCACGAGAGGGAAGAGAAGAGGAAAAGGGATGAGACAGCACGCGGCGGTCGAGAACATCAGCCACGCAGCCACAGCGCAGGCTGATTGTAAGTTATATGCGACGCGCGCTTGCTTTATATTCCCCGATGCAACTTTCCGCTCTCGTAAAGTCGTGCTCCTTCTCTCGCTCACTCTCTTCCTCCATCTCTCTCGTCTCGTCTTGTCTCCCCAGCCACCAATCTCTCCGATACATTCACGTTTGTCTCGTCTTCTCTGTCTCTCTTTGATACTCAAACTAGAGTATATAATACGTATGTGGTTTTTAACCCCACATCCCATTAAGAGATTCAAGAATCACCCCTTTGATTTGTCCCAAAAAATTGCGATAAACACGTCGAAACAATTAATGGCGTTGAATCGAATGAAGACGTTTAACCTGAAATTGACACAAAGTTCAATGAGCACAAAATAGGTTCTTGGGGCATTATCCTGGTCTAGATTTTGAAAAAAAAAATTTCTGTAGCTTTTTTTCCAGATTCCGGTTTCGACTTGAACTCATTCTTTTCGGGATCATTGAAGCTTCGAAATGCCGCTTGGTTCATCCAATTCGGATAATTTTTTAATTTTTGGCAGATTTTTAAACTTTGATAATCGATTCTTGCAAATTTTTCAAGACATACCCCTTTCCATTTTTTTTCAGCGTTTTTCAATGTGCTCTCATTTCTACGAAAATTAAGTTATCGGAATAAACCAAACGCCATTCTCTAAGTTTAATTACAGCCTTTAAGCGCGAAAAAGAAATTTTGGGATCGGTGAAACCGTAGCAAAGTTATAAGCATTTGAAATTTCGCTATTTTGAGGTTTCTGAGAATGGGGCTGAAATTGCGCGAAAATGTTTTTGATGAAAATTCATACAAATTTCGATTTTTCGAGAAAACTTTTGGTAGATTCGTGTTCAGGGGGACAAAATACATCAATATAGGGTCCGAAAAAAAAAATTAAAAATATTTTTTTTTTGCTTTTTGGCCAAAATTCAATTGGTTCACTAAAATGACTGTAATTTATTTTCTAGATAAGATTTCGACTTGAACTTGAGCTTATTCTCTTCACAATCATTCAAGCTTCAAAATGCCGCTTGATCCATCCGATTCTGATAATTTTTCAATTTTTGGCAGATTTTTAAAGTTCGACCTTCAATTTTTCCAAATTTTTGCTTACACACCCCTTTCCATTTTTTTCGGCTATTTTTAAAATCCTCTCATTTCTATAAAAATTAAGTTATCGGTATGAACCAAACGCTATTCTCTAAGTTTCAAGACAGCCTTTAAGTACGGAAAAATTTTTTGGAATCGGTCAAACTGAAGTAAAGTTATGAGCACTTGAAATTTCGCTATTTTCAGGTTTCTGAGAATGGGGCTGAAATCGAGCGAAAATGTTTTTGATGAAAATTCATACAAATTTCGATTTTTCGAGAAAACTTTTGGTAGATTCGTGTTCAGGGGGACAAAATACATCAATATAGGGTCCGAAAAAAAAAAAATTAAAAATATTTTTTTTTTGCTTTTTGGCCAAAATTCAATTGGTTCACTAAAATGACTGTAATTTATTTTCTAGATAAGATTTCGACTTGAACTTGAGCTTATTCTCTTCACAATCATTCAAGCTTCAAAATGCCGCTTGATCCATCCGATTCTGATAATTTTTCAATTTTTGGCAGATTTTTAAAGTTCGACCTTCAATTTTTCCAAATTTTTGCTTACACACCCCTTTCCATTTTTTTCGGCTATTTTTAAAATCCTCTCATTTCTATAAAAATTAAGTTATCGGTATGAACCAAACGCTATTCTCTAAGTTTCAAGACAGCCTTTAAGTACGGAAAAATTTTTTGGAATCGGTCAAACTGAAGTAAAGTTATGAGCACTTGAAATTTCGCTATTTTCAGGTTTCTGAGAATGGGGCTGAAATCGAGCGAAAATGTTTTTGATGAAAATTCATACAAATTTCGATTTTTCGAGAAAACTTTTGGTAGATTCGTGTTCAGGGGGACAAAATACATCAATATAGGGTCCGAAAAAAAAAATTAAAAATATATATTTTTTTGCTTTTTGGCCAAAATTCAATTGGTTCACTAAAATGACTGTAATTTATTTTCTAGATAAGATTTCGACTTGAACTTGGGCTTATTCTCTTCACAATCATTCAAGCTTCAAAATGCCGCTTGATCCATCCGATTCTGATAATTTTTCAATTTTTGGCAGATTTTTAAAGTTCGACCTTCAATTTTTGCAAATTTTTGCATACATACTCCTTTCCATTTTTTTCGGCTATTTTTAAAGTCCTCTCATTTCTATAAAAGTTAAGTTATCGGTATGAACCAAACGCTATTCTCCAAGTTTCAAGACAGCCTTTAAGTACGAAAAATTTTTTTGGAATCGGTCAAACTGAAGTAAAGTTATGAGCACCTGAAATTTCGCTATTTTGAGGTTTCTGAGAATGGGGCTGAAATTGAGCGAAAATGTTTTTGTTGAAAATTCATACATATTTCGATTTTTCGAGAAAACTTTTGGTAGATTCGTGTTCAGGGGGACAAAATACATCATATAGGGTCCGAAAAAAAAAATTAAAAAAATTTTTTTTTTGCTTTTTGGCCAAAATTCAATTGGTTCACTAAAATGATTGTAATTTATTTTCTAGATAAGATTTTGACTTGAACTTGAGCTTATTCTTTTCACAATCATTCAAGCTTCAAAATGCCGCTTGATCTATCCGATTCTGATAATTTTTCAATTTTTGGCAGATTTTTAAAGTTCGACCTTCAATTTTTACAAATTTTTGCATACATACCCCTTTCCATTTTTTTCGGCTATTTTTAAAGCCCTCTCATTTCTATAAAAATTAAGTTATCGGTATGAACCAAACGCTATTCTCTAAGTTTCAAGACAGCCTTTAAGTACGGTAAATTTTTTTGGAATCGGTCAAACTGAAGTAAAGTTATGAGCACTGGAAATTTCGCTATTTTGAGGTTTTCGAAAATAGGGCTAAAATAGAGCAAACAAATTTATTTTCATTTTTATCATTTTCAAACGTTATTTCGATGGGAAATTCACCGCTGATTGCGAATCACGCAGAGTTTTTGTCGAGAAAAAAAGTATTCATGAGAAAAAGCAAGGAAAAACTAAAAAAAAAAAGATATATTTCAATACACCGTGTTCTTTTTGATACGCTTTCTTCTAAGAGGTGGTTCTACCCATCAATACAAACAATTTTTCACGATTTCAGAAGAGTCCCGATAGAAAAAGTTGTTCGTATTAATGGGTAGAACCACCTCTTAAAAAAAGGCATATAAAAGAGAACACGGTGTATATGGTGTGCTAGATCTAGTTTGGCCTTAGATCGTTATAAATCTAAGGTAAGTCTATAATAAATTTTCTTTCATATGGTATCACTAAAATGACAAATTTGAAGGAAAAAAAAAGTCACTTTCAAGTTTGTCTTGTCTCGCCCTTTATTTACTTCCCATATTCTACAAATTTCTCATGAAAATACTGCAAGTGAGCTCTGAAACGGTGAAAAAAAATACGACTGGCTTTCACAAAAGTTCCTAAAAATTCCTGGTAGGCAAAATGTCACTATTTTGTCGCTATTTAAACGAAAAAGTCACTATTACGTCACTATTTCTGTGAAAGTAAGTCACTATTCTACTATTTTTGATCCTCCGAAGCGCTGGCAACCCTGTTTACTGTCAAAATATTAATAAATATGTTGTAAACAAAAATAATGGTAAAAATATATATATTGTTTTTCATCGAGCTCGATAAAACGCTCAAAATATATATATCTCTAGACCAGAATACCGCCTTAAGAAAAAGGTAACTCGTTTTTTCCGCAATTTTCAAGACTCGTTGGGGTTAAGTCGTTTATGAGGATCGGGTGTCTTTTCTATAAGATAAAATGCGCATATTTTAGATCAGCGTCACCAAAATTTTATTGACAGAGAAAATTCATTCGAACATCCATAAAGCGCATTACGAAATATCTGTGAACTGTTGTACTTGGTCGTGAAAGTATGGTCGATAAAACTTTTTCACCGCATGCGGTATTCCCGTGCTCTTGGAATTTCGCACCAGGACCAAGCTTCCATAACCGAAACGTGTTATTCTTCCGATCTTGGGACACTTTGATGCCCAAACAGAAGGGCAAGTTCTCGCGGCATCCTAGAGAGGGGAAGAGAAGCCAGCGTCGCTGCCGCATGCCGTTCACCGGACCGGTGATCTTGAGTTAGCTTGGCTGATGGCCATAATCTCCGAAAACCAGAGGGGTTGCGAACGAGGGCCAAGAAGTGGTTCTGTGTATACGATTTTCCGCGGGACTATCCACAGATAGGACAAGCGGGGTGGTGGACGCTGGAGGGATGAAGAGAAAACGTGGGGTGGTGCGGTGGCGCACGACTCGGGGGGTTAACTTATAATAACAGAAGTTGCTCGAGAGTTCAGTGACTGGTCAGCGCGCTCGATGTTGGCGAAGCTGGTGTTCCGTGTACAAGGCTATATAACACCAAGATTCGAGGCAAAATGAACTTCCGGGGCAAAATGGAATATTCGCCCCGATAAACATCTTCGGTTTCCTCCACGTAACTACAATAAATCTGTAAAGAAGACCATTATTCATCTTCAGAGCTCAGGGAATTCAAGATTCATCTTCAGAGTTGATCCTGTTTTCCATCCTTTGGGTCTCAGGATTAAATTTTAGAACTTTTAATTACAGCGCCATTACATTACATTAATGTTGCTTTTGGCAATAACATTGACGATTGTTGATAGTAATTCTTGCGGACTCTCGCAATATCATTGCGAAATTCGCGGTTGGTTCGAGGGGCTCGTTTTACCCCACCTCAAGCATCGGAGAAGGAAGAAGCTCTCTGACGACTAGGCAACGAGATCTATATAGTATTTTGGAGATGAGGGATGGGTCGTCCGCCAAGTGTCTCGTAGAAACAGAACGTCGACTATAGGAGGAAGCCCTGGTACAAGACGTGAGGCCAGGTGGTGTATATCCTTCGGACCCCTCTTTTGGACACTCCTGGCTCAGCGAGTACCGATAAACCAGCGGACTACGAATGAGGGAGGCTAAAGCTACGAGTCTGTGTGTGTATCGGTGGGGTTTGCTCACTGGCATTCTCATCCCTTTGCTTGTCCACTCGCCAACTTCTTCCCGTATCCTAACTGAGCAGGACGCAAATCGAGAATTTATAACTTTAATGGAAGCACCGTGGACGTCAATAGGAAATCTTGCTGCATAGTCAAACACATCTGACATATTTTGTCACGTTTTCTTCCATCGATGACTATCCAAAAAATTTCTCATCAATCATAAAGAACGAAGACCATTGTTGTCGGCACTTTATGGAAGATAAACGATACGATCGACACTTCGAAGCGAGATAATAGCGTTCGGCGATTGGTTTGTGAAAATGATATTAAGGGCTCTTGGGGATAGAATAGCAGTGCGCGCGATAAAATGGCCGTGAATAATAGCAATCGTAAAGAATTGGACAATTAGCAATCGTGTAACGCAAAGATGCCTCTGTGTGCTCTTCAAAGGTGAGCGGAAAGAGAATTCATAGAATCACACTTGTGTTTGTGTGTGTGTGTGTGTCAATTTATTAGTTGGCGAGAATCGAGCAAAGCCCGCTACAGCGAGAGGAAATTCTTTCTGGGGGCGAAAGAATAAGTTGCGCTCTGCAATTTGCCCGACGGCGAATATCTCGTTAAGTGACAATCAGAGTCGACCGATTGAATTACCTTTCTGCCGGACTATAGAAAGAGAGCAAGAGCCTCGTGGCTATCATCCGGCGATTCTCTTCGATCTCTCGGTATCGCGAAGCTGATGCTGGGTACTCCTCGATTCAATCCATCCCCGCATATTTATTCACACTCCGAATCGCGTATGTATATCACTGACACGTTGATACACTCGTTACGTATTGTCGATTAATTATCAGCGGAATTTTAATGAGACTTCGAACCGCTCGGCGAATTACAGGGACGGGGAGAAAAAAGAGCGTTGTTCGCTCAACGACAGGTCGATACTTGACGCGGAACTGACGCCAAACATCCGAGAATTTGCGAGATAAAAAGGGGACAAAAGGTGAAAGAGAAGCGGATTCGAATTCCATCACGTTCCGTTAATTCGAGCAATTACTATCGCCCGATGATGCAAAGTCGAAGAGTGACGTTAGCAAATTACGTTGTAGGCATTAATAATAGTTTGGGTGGAAAATACCGAAATTGTGAATTTAAGGCGTTATTCTCGTCTAGCGTTTCGCCTAGGTCGATAAAAAAAATATATATTTTTACCATTATTTTATTTACAACATATTAATTAATATTTCGATAATAAATAAAACATTTTTTGAGAAAAAACTGAAAATGAAATAAGTAACAAGCTGGTAAAGTTGGGGGTAAAAAAAGAAGTGTGCTACTTGACACGATTGCAAATTTAAAAAAAAAATGCTCGATTAGTAAGGATGTCGTTATAGTCCTTATCTGAGAGAAAACGGGGGAAAAATCGCAAAATGGCAGCTGTCTGAACAAAAAAGGCGTTTTTTTAACTCCTTTTTCGAAGCTTTGAATTTTTTTACAGTAGCAAAAAAAAATTTTTTGATACAAAAGTGTCAGGGGCGATAGAGCGTCATCCATTGAAAATTAGAAGAAAATTTGAAGTAAATCGGTTGAGCAGAACTTGAAATATCATGTCAGCCCTGCTGAGAAAAGTAGTTTTGACCTTGTCCATTTATGAACAAGTATCGTGACCAAACTATCGTTCGCGAAAAAATCTCAAAAAATTACAGAGCATCCTTCAAACGTTCCAGTTGATGTATTAAAAATTGGTTTACAACAAATCCAATGACTATGTTCTTAAAAAAATGCATAAATAAGAAAAAAAGAAAAGTAATCGTTGGGCCGGTTTGACCTCGTGTAACATAACCACGAAGGTTAGTCCAAATTTTGAGAATATACAAGAACAATGATTTTTTCAAAATTCTAGACCAGAATACCCAACGAAAATTCTAAAGTTCAACGATGGCTGAAAGAAAAGTTCACAAAGCTATTCGCAATTTTAATTGATACGATTTCTTCATTATTTTCTTCTTGATAAAAAATCTGAAAAAAATAATTATTTGCAATCTCGCAAAATCACAACTGTAGATAATGCGGAATTATAGATACTATTTATATATACTCCGAGCTATACGCGGACGATGAGTCGAGAGAATATTTACGCGAGAGAATGCATCTTTCGCATCTCTTTGCATCCCCTTTTCGCTTTCGTTTCGCCCCCCGAGGAGATATCGAGTCACGCTGTTATTACCCGTTACCCGGGTACATTATGAGCTTGCATAATGAAGTGGCCTCTCTCGGCGTTTTATTCCAGAGTTTAGTCCCTTCGCCCAGCGCGCGTGGTGTGATATGCTCGAAGAGCGGATATATCATCGTATTATATGCCCCACGGTGCGGGGCTATATAATATCGAAGAGGGCTACTGGGCGTGTTGTGTCCACATAAACATTCGGAAATATTTTCATCAGATTTATTTTCAATGCTACAATTTTTCCATCAACATCAACTTGAAAAATAAAATCTGGGAAAAATGCTTCGATGCTTTGAAATTGTATTCTGTGTATTCTGCGTTTCATTCTGAGTTGAAAGAAATCAATCGACATATTAATTGGGTCGGTGCATACACATTACATTTCGGATCACGTTTTCTGGAAGCGCGTTAGTTCTCTTAATGAGAAATGAAAGTAACATTCGAAAAACGAGGAGGGAGAGACAGAGAGAAAGTCTTGCTTCTGTAATATAAACGAATTCGGTCGCTGTCGGAATTTTGTTCGCATCCCTCAAGCTGCACCCTGAAGAATAAGAGAGGGGGAGAGAGAGAGAGGGCCGAATTTAGATTCAGGTTCGGCATGTTGCGACAGAATCCAAGAGTCAGTAGCAGTCTGCTCCACGAGGCAATAAAGTGAAAAAGCTTCTCGTGTCGTCGTCGTCGTCGTCGTCGTCGTCGTCGTCGTCGTCGAGAATCGTGTCCTTTGCGGTTGTTTCGTCGTTCGTATTAAACCCTACACTCTCTATCTGACATTGACTACAGCCGTCGTTGTCGTACTGGCGCGTCATTAAGACTACAATTAAAAATGTGGTCTCGTAATAAAATCGCACATTAACGTAACGAATGCTCGGCCAATGCTTCATCTTACGCCTCGTTCCTGGCGCTTCGTATTTATTGCCGCACGGCAATTGGGAACCAGTCCAAGTCCAACCGTTCGTTCAATGTTACAAAAAGAGATGAGTGGAGAGAGCGAAAAAGAGGATATATTAAAAGAAAGGAATGAGACGAACAAACATTCACAAGTTTCAGGCCTCGCTTGTCTCTCCCGACTGGCCGCACAACATTATTATGCTTCATCGATATCGAGAATTGGTTCACCCGATTCTCATAATTTTTCAATTCTTAACGGATTTTTAGAGTTTGACCATCAATTTTTGCAAATTTTTGAAAGGATTTCTGAAAAATCGCCCAAATATGAGCGAAATAATTTTTTCTTGGTGTTTTTAGAAGCCATATATTCATTGCAAATTTTCTGCTCATTACAAATAATGCCGACATTTTTTCAGAAAAAATTCATCCCCAACACAAAGCGGAAAAAACACCTCTAAAATTGTTTTTTTTCAAGAAAATTCATTAAAATATTGAGTCCCCGTAGAAATTATTGGAAGATCAGTGCTCGGTGTTGAAAGCAGAGATCGGCAACAAAAAAACTAAAATTTTCCATTATTCAATTGATGAAAAATCGATAATTTTCGAAATGATAATATCAATTACTCGATAATGGATAATATGAAAAAAAATTCCAATTACTCGAAAAATGGGTAATTGATGGAGAAATATTATCAATTACTCAGATAATGGGTAATGGATTCGAAAATATTATCAATTACCCAGATAATGAGTAATGGATTTGAAAATATTATCAAGTACTTGAATAATGGGTAATTGATAAAAAAATATTATCAATTACTCAAAGAATGGGTAATGGATTCGAAAATATTATCAATTACTTAAAAAATGGGTAATGGATTCGAAAATATTATCAATTAAAGTCGGCGAACTTTCTACGAACGCTTCATGTGCAACCGATATCCTGACAAATTCAAGTGTCGCTGGAATATTACATTCCGTGAGATTCATTATTATAAGACATATTCCGACAAATTCATGTCGCTCGAATATTGTCTTCTTTTTCATGTTCCGTGCGAAAATATATCGACAAGTTCGTGTCGCTACATATATCTACAGAATCTGTAATAGTCTCACGTTACATTTGAGTTGCACTTCATCGATACTCTCATTTCAAATTTTTTCGTCTGACAATTTATTATATTTTGCGAAGTCAAACATCGTTGCATAGCTGAATAATAATAAGTAATTGATAATATTTTTCGATCAATTACCCATTTTTTGAGTAGGTAATTGATTATATTTTCAAATCCATTACCCATTTTTTGAGTAGGTAATTGATTATATTTTCAAATCCATTACCCATTATTTGAGTAATTGATAATATTATTCGATAAATTACCCATTATTTGAGTAACTGATAATATTTTTCGATCAATTACCCATTATTTGAGTAATCGAAAATTTTTATTTTTGTATTATCCATTATCGAGTAATTGATAATTTCATTTCGAAAATTATCGATTTTTCATTAATTGATAATATTTTACGGAAATATTACTGAAAATATCATTATTGCCGACCTCTGGTTGAAAGGTCGATCGTATAGGAAAGGAATCCCTCAAGAGTCCTTCCCGCATGGTAAAACTTAGCCCTTGGATTCTTGTACACGACGACAGTGTCGGATTCGGATTTGTGTCGGCCAAGCGCAATTACTGCGTTAATGGTGAATAAATTCTCCCGCGAGCGTCTGCAATCGTCTAGTTTATGCATAATTTGATGCATCTTTAATAAAATCAAATTCCTGACGACTATCAAGAATATTTCGAGGGTCGTTAGGCATTACCGAAAAAGAAAAATGAAAGTAGAATACACTGTTCTCTCACGTTCGAGATAACGAGCCCGAATGTATAGATATATCTACGGAACTTTGAGAATCAGATAGTTTGCAGTCTCTCGCTCTCTCTGAACGTCGCGTCTTCGTAAAATCTCCGGGCATCTTTGTCTCTCTCTCGTTGTCCCTCGAAAGCGCTGTAAAAGTCAAATTTAGCCGATCCGCAAAAACGGCGGCAATTAAAATGCATCCCTGATTACCGCACACACACGGGAGAGCGACGTCTCTCGCGAAAAAATAAAAGGAAGAAGTTGCGCGGCGGGAGCTTACAGCCAGGAGCAGACTCGGAGAGATTCGCGACGCGATGAAAGATTCCGGACGCGCGAGAGATGATTCGCGAGTCTCGTCGCGATATTCAAGCTTCTATCCCTCCCCCCCCCCTCCTCTCTCAACAATGTACGATAATGAAGAATTATCGCCGCGTATAAGACTCTTCGAGGCAATAGGCGCAGCATATATTCGTACCCCCTACCCCTGTCGCTTTTCCCCCTCAACTTGCTACTCGTTAGCGAATCGAGATCATAAAAATCATGCTCTCGCTCACGATATACGTATATAATCGCGATTATATGAGGTGGACAGACGCGATGCTTGAGGGGAGCCCTTTGAGCGTTGATCAAAACCGTTTTTCGCTTCCCGCGAGACCCTCGAAATAATATTTCCTCGAGTACCAAACGTCGAATATTAATTTTCCAAGCGAATGCAAATTTTACAAATTTTTTCTGTCAATTTTTTTGTCCGGAGGGCGAATTTCTCCGGCATATTCGCGGAAGTTGAAAAATGAATGTGCAAAGATGAAAAAGAAGGGATCGCGCGAGAGAGAGAGAGAGAGAGAGAGAGAGAGAGAGAGAGAGAGAGAGAGAGAGAGAAATAAAAAGCGCAAAGTGAGACAAAATACCGTATTAGAGGCACTATTTCAGCCATACTTTTAATTTCGCTGTGATCGTAAACATTTCGACGCATTCGAGGGGGACGCGAGCGAGAAAAGAGTAAGAGGGAATAAGGGCGCGAGGGGTTGAAGAAAGAGGCAGAAGGGACGAGTGTATTTGCATATTTTAATGAGGCAACGCGAGGCACGTCGATGTGTGCGGCACGAAGAATAGTATTTATAAGCAGAAAGAATCCATCACGGGGAAAGGAAATGCCGGAGTGAGAGAAAAGAGCGGTGATTCGATCGTCGGTTATCGTATCGGCGAGAAGAAAGGGAGAAAAGTTATCATTCGTACTTGGGCAATGAATTAAATAAAATTAAATTTTAATGTACCATTATTATCACCATTATCCTCTCAAAGAACAAAGTATTCGAGCCCCTTTTATTCTTGTATAACTGTTTTAAAAAAATCGTTACTATTGATCCCAGTCATCAAGTTCCGAGGTCAACGTGAATAGTTCTGGGATCAATATTATCGCACTTGCAACTTCGATGTCTCATTCGTCAGAGACAAGGGATTCACGCGAATCTATTCGTTGTTGGAACTCATAATAAACAACTTTTTCTGGTCTTCGTTCTCATTTTAGCTCTGATACACGCGAGCGAGAGAGAGGGAGATCGTCTCACGGCCGAAAGGCGTTAATTATAATTAGTAGCGGCGAGATTAGTAATTAACACTCGAGGGTGATCGCGCTCTCGTACGTATATATATATATATAATTTGCTTATAAATAGAGAGAAAGGGAGTCTGTAATGTGCAGCACGTATACCTACATTTTACTTCTGGTAGGTACGTGTAAAACATGGAGAGACTCGACGAGTCGTATATAAAAGAAAAGTGGGGAAATAGGGACCAGATTGTTGAAATGGACCGCGGGAATACGAATCTTACCGCTTAAACTTCCACACAATCAAAATTTGATTTTCTTCGAAACAAAAGCTCGCATTTTTTTTCAACTTCATTTGAGAGTTTAAAAAGTTTAAAAAAGGAGTTTAAAAATAAATCATCAAAAAATTTACTTTTTGTCAACTTCAAGGTTTTAGAGGATTTTGTTCGAAACAAAAAGATCTACGAATTTGTTTTCGACGGTATTTGAGAAGTCAAAAACAGCCTTAAATTCAGGGACCCGAACGATGCGTCGAACTATGGAAACAAAAAAGGAGCGTTAATTTTTTTTAACTTTAAGCTAGCGCGACACCACATTAAAAATTCGATTTTCTTCGAAACAAAAAGAGCTAAGAATTTTTCTTCAACCGTATATGAGGACTCAAAAATAGCCTTCAATTCAGGTACCCGAACGATGGAAACAAAAAAGGAGCGCTAATTTTTGTTAACTTTAATCCAGCAACACCATATTAAAAATCCGAATCGTATCAAAAGTTGCCCCATTTACAGTGAGTTGCAAAATTTTACAAGCTGAGAAACACCACACATTTTTCACTGAATTTAGCAAAGTTGGGTTAACGGAATCTCCAAAATTTGTCAGTTTTTCCCAAACTAATTCCACTTGAAGGAAAAACTACTGAAAACTTTTTCAATCAATCGCGATTTAAGGGAGTATTCTCGTTTATAAGTTTGAAAAAATCATTTTTTGCACGATATTAAAGTTTAGACCCTTATTAATATATTCTTCAAAGGACATTTTTAAATTCCAATAATTTACGGAGTTATAGCTATTTTAGTGACGCAGTAATTACGCCCGTCATATCGGAGCAAATCGGACTACAGCCTTTTTTCTCAAAACTGCTTTTCTCAACACGGCTGACATGATATCTCAAGTTCTACTCAAACGATTTACTTCAAATTTTTCACCAATCTTCCATGAATAACTCTCTATCGCCCCTACCACTTTTGTATCAAAATTATCATTTATTTGTCATAAAAAAATGAAAAACTATGAAAAAGAGTCGAAAAACGCCTTTGTTGTTCAGTTTTTTTCGCCTTATCTGAGGTCGGGGCTGTAACAACATTCTTACTAATCGAATCTTTTTTCAAATTTTGTAACGAATGACTAGAAGGGTTGCAATCGTGTCAGCCAGTACACCCCTTTTTTTAGCCCCAACTTGACCAGCTTATTTCATTTTCATTTTTTTCTCGGATTTTTTTTTGTTTGTCTAAATATTAATAAATATGTTGTTAAAAAAAGAATGGTAAAAATATTGTTTTTTTTTGTATATAGCTCCACAAAAAGCTCAAAATGTATAGACCAGAATACCGTCTTAATCAACGTCCCAAGTATGATGGGCCACACTTCGGTGGGCCATATTTCCCGACGTTATTTCATACATCTTCGCGTAACTTGTATTCATTCAATATAACGCGTACGCTTTAATGAAAGTACACGTTCGTGTGTGGATGGTGAACGAGGATAATAACGCAAAGAGGCTGTGAAGCAACGGGGCGAGAAAAGCCAGCCGAGCAAGTCACCCGATTTATAACGCAGATAATAATTGCAGCCCGAACTTAATATTCATGAGCCAATCGGATTTGCAGTTTGCGAGACGCGCGCGGAGGGAAGGGACTCTTTTTAAACCTCCGGGCTCGGTGTTATGCGCTCTCTCCCTCTGGTATCTTTCAGAGATGAAAGATTCATTGTTTTTCGTGTATCGTTTTTTATTATTATCTGATCTTTTCTTTCTTTCAGTTTCACGCATGAAAGACGACGGTGATCGAAACTCCGCGAGGCTCGGCTGGCGAAAAAATCGTCGAATCGGGTGACATTTCATTCGTGAAAAAAATTGCATTCTTCAAAGGACGAGAGAGGTAAATATAATTTCTTCATCGAAAATTTCATTTTGTATCTAAATCTACCAAGAATCAACGATGCATCCCAGTTGAGAGTACGATTTCTTTTTATTTTCTCAAAGATTAAAACGGGTTTAGATCGAAGTTCGGGACTCGTCACATTTCGTCGAATGCAACCTTCACCGGTCAATTGCAATTTACAAACGTCCTCGTATGCATTTATTCGAAAACATAAAATACCCGATGTACCCTCGAGGGCGAACAATATACATAAACATTTCCAGAGCACACGAAAGTATGGCCGACATAAGTATCCTTGACTGACATTAATTGTGCATAATATGCTTGCTTCAATTCTCTCTTCTCTCTCTCTATATATATATACATAAGATGCGCGCATATACGTATAATATGTAGTTGCTTCATCTCGTTCGACTTTTTAACGTAAACGCGAATGCGCTTTTTGTGCAAGGCAGTTTTTTTTATTGGCATTCCGCGTACAAGGTAAAGGAGGAATGAGATGAGAGGAGAAAGAAAGATTCGTAATAGAATCGATCCGCACATGTCAGATCTCGTTCGGAATCGCTCTCTCTTTCTCTCTTGGCGAGGATATTCTTCTCTTCTGGTTTTCTCTCGGTCGGTCGAAAATCCTCCTCGTGGATCCCGAACGAAAGTTCGGTGAATAAAATATATTCCGATGTCGTATTTCTCGTAATCGCGTCCAAGAAAGGATCCTGCGAGTGCGCGAGATAAAAGGGATATCGAGATTCATGTCTTTCTCGTTCGGATTCGGCATTGGATAAACCAAAAAATGATATTCTTTCATCTGGAAAACGTACAAGTTTTTTAAACAATTTTTCCACGTGGACGACGTGTTCCCATCCCCCAAAAAGTAAAGATCCGGGAGTTTACAGAAATAAAATTACGACACAATTTCACGAGAACTAAATCATCTCTCGTGGAAAAAAAACAGCCGTGATTAAACTTATCCTAAATGTTTCAACTATTTTCTCGCTCATATTTTCACACTGGGTAACGTCACAATTCGTACGTGAAAACAGAGAGATAACCGGACATTTTTATCGTCAGAAAAGGTTTTTATCGTCAACATAGCTTCTGCTCAACGAATCCCGCAGTTTTTCCCTTTTCCTCTCTGTCTCGCTATAAAAATGTTGGCCAGCGTGTGCGTCCGAACAAATTACCGGAAGTACGGATGTTTTTTAAGTTTCGGCTAATAGAAAAAAATGATTGCGGAGAGGGAATGACATATATATGGAAATAGACATAGATAGACTGTTTCGCGCACGATTCGCGAGACAAAGGTGTGAAGGGATGAAACTGGGGCTGGGCTACGAGGATTTTAGGAGGGTTTTCAGTAGGGGCGGCGGGGGGTTAGTCGGTGGCTCCGTGTTGGGTGCATTTTCAGCCATTATTTTTATTCTGATGCGCTTTACCACTGTGTGTGTATATATATAGATAGGTGTGCATTCTGCGGCGGAGAAGGGGCAATGGGGGTCGCGCAGGAAGGGGTTGCGATACGGAAGAACAGGGGGATGACGTTATACAGGGCGCTTTCGTCGCTTCGCGGCAACGCTGATGGTATACCAGGGTGCACTCTCACAGAGGCGCTCCACAGATTTACACGGGGGTTTTTTTTTTTCAACCCCTCGCTGAACTGTCTGTCATTAGGCGCAGCGCGGCAGTAGCAACCACCTCGCGTGATGCTGGTAACACAAACGATGGTGGAACGGGAGGATTTCAAGGGGGACACGGGGAGGGGGGGGGGATTTTTTGTCGGTGCTGCTGGCTGATTTTTTTCGAGCGAAAAAAACGGGGCTTCGAGGGCGCGGACGAAGGGGTACAATAGTCTGTTACAGAACGCGTTAGAAGGGGGGTGGAAAATGGGTGAAAGGGTGGATCGGAGGTTTTTGAAGGTAGAACGAGAAAGAGAGACAGAGAGTGAATCGGGCGCATCGGAGCGTTCGACGAGAGGAGAAACGCCCGGAAAATGCATTTAACAAGGACAGATAGTGATTTAATTTTAAAAAATTGACGCAACGGCTTTATCGCGCGCTATCTCTTGCTCTCTCTCTCTCTCTCTCTCTCTCTCTCTCTCTCTCTCTCTCTCTCTCTCTCTCTCTCTCTCTCTGACGCGTTCTTTTTATCGCTCTATCGTTGGACCTGAAAAACCTCTCGTAGGGATGAACAGCGATGACGTTGGTTCGCGAGCGAGCGAGAAAACGAAAGGGAGAGACAGAGAGGAAAAAGAGAGATCGAACGGCAAGCTATGCAGCTCGACGAGCGCGGCTCTCGCCGCCATCGGGCATTGATTAACTTTCGACAATGTCAAATCGTGGAGAGAGAGAGAGAGAGAGGACGTGGTGGCCGCGTTTTTTAACTCATTTGTCTGAATTTCGGGCACGAACGCTGTAGCAGAGACAGAGAGACTAGGGTGTGTGCATATGGGATGTTCCGAGTCAAATCGACCAATGGTTCTATCTCGGATTCTTAATTTAATTAATTTTTTTTGGATTTCTCGCAACAACTTTGACTCAATTTTTTTCTTTCTAATATAACTATTTCCGTGGATGAAAATATTCTCAAAAACATGGATTTTTACATCGAAATTTATGAGAGAGCCATTATGAGTCCGTCTTTTTTTTTTATTTGATGCTTTTCTTCAATAATCCCTTATTCTTCGTTTTACCTATTATTTAATCGATTACGTTTTCATTCATCTAATTTTTTTCTAGTTAATTGCATAAAATTTGAATAGAACGTTGGCTCTAGTTGACTCGGAATATTCCATGCATGGATGTTTCGTGCGTATGTGTATATTCCATGGAAAAAGGTCGTGTTAGAGAGCTTGACCGCTTCTTTCGCTGCTGCCAATGCTATACGGGCTAGGAGAGCTTTCTCCTCTATCGTTCAACGCTGGCTCTCGCACTTCAGGGAGCGGTCGTTCGTATAACGCGTACAAATTACTACGGCACTTGTACTATCCCGATATTGCCGTCACGGACAGCAAAACGATTCGTATTTGGCTATTTATTCCAGTCAAGAATCCCGTTGCAATTTACAACGCGATCCGTATGCAGAAATACGTCAAAAAATATATATGGCTTCATTCTCATTCGACAATATATATTCCTGTATTATTTTTATCCACGTAAAACATGCAACGTTTACTAAAAATTCGGGCAACCTTTTTTTGGAAACGAAACATATCCTGCGTCCATCTCTCCTCAACAAATTGCCATGGGAATATTATATGAATTTTTCTCTACATCTTTACCCTTTCATATTTCTTTCATAACTCCATTTACTCCATCAAAATTTGTCAAAATAAATTGATTTTGGAATTTCTTCTTTGAATTCCTTTCACATTCTTTAATTATAGCGATTTTTCATAGACTGCTCAAAATAAATATGAGGGTTGATAGAAAAAATCTAAAATTATATTGGAAGAGTTTTTTAGCCCCGGCATAATTGTAGAAAAATTCCGGAAGCTAATTTTGCAGAGGAAGGTAGGAGCTTTCTTTCATGATTTCTTTTACAACTCCATTTACTCTATCAACCTTTATATAAAATTGCTTTGTGAATATTTTTCTGATATTTCTTTACATCCCTTAAGGGGGGAAACCCATATAAATGGTCAAAGATGACGAGGAATTTTGGGATTTTGTTTCAACGCAACTACTGGACCAATCATTTTTAAGTTCGGACGATATTTTATTGTACATTCGAAGACTTGAAAAACATTTTTTTAATTTTGATTTTTCTTTGCCCGAAACTTTAAACGCAATTTACTCGAAACTACATTTTCGCAATTTGCGGCAGCGATAAAAAAAAAACTATTCATCCGATTCATTTCAACCAAATATTTTTTAGACATATAATTGCAAACACTCGTCGATAAACCTCCATTAAAAAAAAAAATAATTCAACAATCATTTTTTGCGTAAAAATGTTCGGTAAAAATTCGATCTTTTTTCTCTGAGTGCCGCAATTATTACAATATTAAACTTTTGAAACTTTTTCTTGGTTCATCGACAGCGTACTTTTATATAGAATGTAATGGTTTCTGATTTTTTTTGTTTTGGATGAAAAACAAAAAAACTACAGCTGCCGCAATTCGACATCGTGGGAAAAATTCGTTCAGCAGCGATTGGTTGCAGGCTGCTGATGAATAATTATTTGCAATGAAAAAAAATGGTTCTCAAGTCTTCGAATGTACAATAAAATAGCCTCCAAAGTTGAAAAGGATTGGTCCAGTAGTTGCGTTGGAAAAAAATCCCGAAATTCCTCGTCATCTTCGACCATTTATATGGGTTTCCCCCCTTAATTGCGGCGATCTTTCGTAGATGAGGGATCAAAATAAATAGAAGGGTTGACGAAAAAAACATATACAAATATTGGAAGGTTTATTAGTCTCAGCGCGATGGTAAAAAAAATCCAGAAGGTAATTTTGAAGAGTAAAAGCTGGGTTCGGTTTACACGGAACAACTCGATATACTTCATTACACGGAGTACATAACCGCTTGATTTGTATGGAGTTAAACGTGGATTCCCGGCAACGGGGAAACACATCTCCAGGGTCTTTCCCTCACGCGGAATATACTTGAATTATTCCCCTGCCGATTACATCCTGTGGATTTTGATATTCAACAAAATCCGGAGAATTACGATAATATGCGCGTCAAGTTCTCGTGGCATTTCCGTGCATGTATAACCCTCTTTGCCCCCTCTGTGTGTGTCAGTCATTTCAACCGGTTCATTAGTCCAAAAGACATTCATTCTGAAGAGCTCAGCTACAATATTCATCCTCGCTTTTTACATTAATTGCCACTAATATGCGTGGAAATACGAGCGCCATTGACTCGATGACGGAGAGGCGAAGGATCTTTGTCCGAAGCCCACAAAAACACGTCGTTTCTTTTTTATTTTCTCTCCGCGCTACGATTATCAACTCAATGAGCTCATTAAATCGTGTGCCGCGTGAAAGAAACGAGGATGAAGAACATTTGCAAATTTTTTCCGTGTCTGTGGGAAATAAAAAGGCGACGAATTAAATTGCCGAATCGCTGAAATCAAGAGATAAAAGATTACCGCGATATATTCAAAAAACTAATAGAATGTATCGCTCATTTATTACTTATTATTTACTCATTGTTCGTCATTAGCAGTTTTCGTGCCTGAATTATCATGAAATATCGGGAAAATTCTCGTCAAACTTCCGCATGTAGAAACAATATCCTCATTTTGCTATTCAACCCTCACAGCGGCGGCCACTCTTCCCGATTAATTTCATTATTCCCTTTTTTTCTATTTTCGTGTAATAACCGAATTACCGTATGGCGCTAGACACCCGGACACTGAGAAGGAAAATTTCGAACATTGTTGTTACGGGTGAGCTCTTTTTTTTTGTTTAAATATCCATGCGGCCCTTCCGCTCTCAACTTTACTTTTACAACGTTCCACACGCTTCCCTCTCTGTCCCGAGCGCTGAATCACCGCATATGCCTCGTTGCAGAAACGTTCGAAAAGTTCGTCGGTCCAATAAACTATGTACAATGTCCGGGCATCGCTGCATAACGAAGTTATTTAGCTTATTGCCGAAACGCGATTATATTTTTCGCTGTCAGAGTAGGTATACGCTCCGTTTTACAGTCGCCTCTTCTCTTTATTTTTACCTACACACACGCATTTGTTTAATTTATTTTTCCAATATTTCGCAGTGACTTTTCGAGCTCGCGATAAATCTCGTCGCTCAGTTTCGCAAAGTTCACAAACGGATGTGCGCTTTGGAGGCGAAAACTGTTAAATCCTTGAATTGACGCAAAAAAAGGTTTTTTTTTTAAACTCGATGCACCGGAGGAGAAATTTTCGAATTAAAAAAGTGCTCTTTGACATTTGTTATGAATAATTTCTTTGTTCTCAATTTCACTTCCGTAACGAAGGTTATTTGAGGAAGGGAAGCGAATTTGCAAAAGTTGGACTCTTTCCATTACAGATTCGCCTTTCAAACAGTCGCGGTGATTTTTCGGAGATTCATCGGGAATAAAAAAAAATGCATCAAAACCCACAGTCGCCTCTTTCCAGAGGAACTCAAATAGATGCAACACGAGCTGAGAAAGAATGACCATTGATATCGAGATGCAAGAGGAATATCGTAAAATGAATTATATCGCGCGGAACAACGCGATACGGGGTGGAGGCAAAAGCGGAGGCTGAGGAGAAATATGAGATAAGAATCGGAGTGTCGGAGCGATATCCCTCGGCGATGGAGAAACGCCGAGGGCATGCTCGATTCTTATGCATATATCGGCGTCTTTAGCGAAACAAACGAGCGTAAAACAACACGATTTGCCACGTAAATTAGCGCCAGTTTGGCCCTTTTGTTGCCAAGAATTCGATATACTAGCGCGAACATGCACAAATGCATATATATGTGTGAGCTAAAAGAAGAGGCCCTGACGAAGGATGGTTGAGGGGTGGCGTCCGAGGATGATTAAACCCCCTTCGCCCTCTTCGGTCCTCTCCCTCCCGAGACGGTAATTTTTCATGTCCGATCATAAATTACCGGGGCGAGGTCTGCCTCCGCATTCGCGCGGGCATCAGCAGCGCGAAAGTGCTATATAGCACATACCTTTGCGACCCTCTCGCTCCCTTTCCCTCCCTCCCTCCTCTCTCTCTCTCTCTCTCTCTCTCTCTCTCTCTCTCTCTCTCTCTCTGTCTCTCTCTCTCTCTTTCGTGTTCCTCCGGTGCGTTCGAGTTACGAGAAAAATTCAGCCAGTATTATAATTAGCTATGTTAATTATGCATTAATTTATTATCCCGCCGCGCGACGTTTTAATTATAATCTTGGCCACGGTGCCCGGCGGCAGCGGAGGCGCGCGGAAGAACGCGCAGCGAAGCATCAACCGCGCTTGGTTTTGCGATACTCTCCCTTTCTCTCTCTCTCTCTCTCTCTCTCTCTCTCGCGCGCGCGCGAAACTCGCGGGGGCAGGTTGAAAAGTAGTTTGGTAGTTTCGAGCTACTTTATATCACTTTTTTCAACCTTTTTTTCCGCGTCTACATCCCTTCATTTCACATTCTCATCCTCTAAATTCTCACACACAAACACTGCCTTGAATCTGCTTGAGCCCTTCGACTTTAGATATAGGAGAATGTGGGGCAAAGTGGACACTGGGGGCAAAGTGGACACGAGCTGAAACTGAAAATAATGTCAAGCTTATAAAACTATTACTTCGAATTCAGACTATATCTGCACGATTCCCGTAACGTCGTTGCATACACTGTTTAACAATATATACAAAATAAAAAGCACAAAACAGGGAAATCGTAAAATTTGGAAATTTTTTTTTACAAGATTCAAAAAACAATAATGGGAAATGAATTTCACGACTCAAAAGTCGATAAATATGTGAAAATACCATGATTTGTTCACTAGCAAAGTGAATTCATGGTACATTTTCCACATGGAAAAAATTAGAGCAAACTGAATCTGAAGATTTACCTCTTTTTTTTTAAATTTCATTCGAGGAACGATTCTATTGGCTTTATTTCTTTGTTTATATTGTTAGGTTAATATTTTATTCGATCATAGTCGATTACAGTGTCTCTATTTTCGAGAATCACTAAGTATAGAATTTTCTATATCTGAGAAGGCGTGTCCATTTTGCCCCCAAATTTTTTTTTTTTACAAAATTCAACAAACGAGAATGGGAATGAATTTCACGACTCAAAAGTCGATGAATATGTGAAAATACCATGATTTATTCACTAACAAAGTGAATTCATAGTACATTTTCTACATGGAAAAAATTAGAGCAAAGTGCGTCTGAAGAATTACCTCGTTTTTTTTTTTTTAATTTCATCCGAGGATCGGTTCTATTGGATTTATTTCTTTGTTTATATTGTTAAGTTAATATTTTATTCGAGCATAGTCGATTACAGTGTCTCTACTTTCGAGAATCAAGTATAGATTTTTCTGCATATGAGGAGGCGTGTCCATTTTGCCCCCAGTTTTTTTTTTCAAAATCAGGGATATTAGGATCGGGAATCAATTTTGAGACATGAAAGTAGTTAAAAGACCGTGTGCTTGCCGATGAAAATCCTTAAATTCCTTAAATGTCCATTTTGCCCCACACTCCCCTACATTCCCCGGCCAATCCAGAGAATGTGTCTCTCGAGGGAGTCAGCTACGAAATTATTTCTAATCAGACAATTTCTCTATAAAATGAGGAGGAAAATCTCCTTCAAGTCCTTTTTCTGATTCGTCATTCCGGAAATTCCGCAAAGTCTCGATCTTGGTGGATAGACGTTGGATTTATCGATGATATTCAAGATGTCGAGACTCCGAATTCGAGAAAATTGTTTCCAAGGGCGAAGGGGTTACAGCACGAGAATTAAAAAAAAACCATAGTGAAAAAATCATTGGCGTCACATTGGCAATGTGCACGAAATGCGCCCCATCCGGACTATGGGAGGCGAAAGGGAGGAGGAGCGGATTGTTTCTCGCAGAGCGGGAGAAAAAGAGCGCACAGAGCGCAGTAACAAACGTTCGAAAGTTTCCAATTACAGTAAAATGTGTCCGGGGGTATAGACTTTAACGCACGGTCGGCTTTCCAAATTGGATTGCATTGTACATAAGTATTCGCCAAATGAAAATTGATTTTGACGCGTTGCCATTAATACGTACACGGCATAGGAGCAGAAACAACAACGGCGGAAAGTGTGCGAGAGAGAAAGAGTTGGAGTTTGTATCGTGTGTGACGCGGTCGTTTAATGAATGCAAGAACTCTGCGATCCCGTTTCGTACACCAATTTGTATATACATATATATATATATATATATATATATTATGTGTGTGTATAAAGTAACGAAACTGAAATGGCCAAAATGTTGACGCTACAAATCAACCATTCTGCTTGATGTATTTGTCATATTAGAGAAGTCAGGATGGATACAGCGCGTTAAAAGCACTTTACTGTTTCGCTAATTTCCATTTATTAATGAAATGATGTCGGTGAATTCATCCGGTATTTAAATGTGCAGCATCGCCAATAATAATAATATACACGTGCACGTGTATGAATATAATCTATGGATCACCGTTGACAAGCTAAAGGGCACATTTTTCATTATTTAACGGGCCAAACTAATGTTGATTTCATGCTTTTGTTCGTCAGAAATGGATGCCCGTATAAATAGAGAATATTCGGTCATTCGTTGATAACCGACGGGATATATATGAGGCATTCCATGCCGATTCGACCTGGGTCTGGACCGTCACCTCTCCTATTAGACCCACGATTTTTTATATTATTGTACTATCTCTGAAAGGCACTCGAGAATTTTTTCAGATTTTTTTGGAACGATTTGACTTCACAATATTTTTTATAAACAAAAAATTAAAGCCCAAATTTAAAAATCTGAAAAAAATCACAAAAATCATGTGTCACATATCAAACACTGTGAGCATTTGGAAAAAGTGGGCGCGCGTTTCGTTTGGCCTACAATGCGCTTTTTTTGAGAAAAAAAATTGAATTTTGGACAAAAATTCTGAAAAAAAAATCTGAACAAATTCTGGTTAATTCTGCATGATGTCATGTAATTTTTTTTCCTCTTCAAGAACTGAGTGGGCTATTGATTTTATTTTTTTTAACTTTTTTTTCGAAAAAAGCGCATTGTAGGCCAAACGAAACGCGCGCCCACTTTTTCTAAACGCTCACAAAAATCCTGTGTTCCATATCAAACACTGTGAGCGTTCAGAAAAAGTGGGCGCGCGTTTCGTTTGGTCTACAATGCGCTTTTTTCGAAAAAAAATTTTCTTTTAAATTCAGTTCTTGAAGAGCAAAAAAAATTACATGACATCATGTAGAAATAACCAGAATTTTTTCAGATTTTTTTTCAGAATTTTTGTCCAAGATTCGATTTTTTTTCCAAAAAAAGCGCATTGTAGGCCAAACGAAACGCGCGCTCACTTTTTCTAAATGCTCACAGTGTTTGATATGTGACACGTGATTTTTGTGATTTTTTTCGAATTTTGAAATTTGGGCTTTAATTTTTTGTTTATAAAAAATATTGTGAAGTCAAATCGTTCCAAAAAAATCTGAAAAAATTCTGAAGTGCCTTTCAGAGATAGTACAATAACAAGAAAAATCGTGGGTCAAATCGGAGAGGTGACGGGTCAGACCCAGGTCGAATCGGCATGGAATGCCCCATATAGAGATCCGGTTCTCGATTTAATCCTGTTTTTTTTAACTAACATTGATTCGTACGTTACGAGCACTTTGCAAAAATACATTCATGACACGTTGTCTGTCAGATCAGATGGTTTTGGTTCTGGATCCGAGAATACTCGATGAGGAAATGTGTTGGTTCTTCGTATAATTAGAAAAGCAAAGGACGAAGTCATGCAGAAATTGTGTAAGCTTTTGATTTTTTAATTCAACTTTCGCTATTAAGGCAGTATTCTGCTCTAGAATTTTGAATAAAATCTTTTTTTTTTTTTGCATATTCTTGTACCTCAAAGTACATTTCCTTTCTCGTGAAACAATCCTCGCAAAGAATTTGGCTGGACAATGATATTCGGAGATCCCTTCGAGCTTTTAGGATTTTTAATTTCTTAAATCTACATTTCCGTAATTTGATTAGAAAGTTTATCGTGAATTGCAATATTTGTAATTTTGTAAAACATAAAGAGGCTTCCGATTGATCTTAAAATAATTATTTTGATTCCATTTGAACATCACAAACGTCCGACTAATTTCTCCTTGTACATTATACACAAATGCCAGGCTCTTCGCGAAGTTACGGCCAATTTTAAAATCGTACCTCTCCGACGTGTATGCATATAAAATATATACGGACAATGAGCGCACAGTAGCGAGAAAGAGCCGTACACTTTTCCTACTGGCCAAAAGCGTTACAGCTCTCCTCGGAGCAATTTGCTTATTACATGCTAATTCATCGCTCGGGTTATCGACGCTTTGGCTATAAAAGAATTCTTCCTTTTTTTTAAACTAATGGCGAACACATTTCCGTGCAAAGTGAACAAAATTATTATTACCATCGCTTTTAAAGTACCATAAGGATTTACGACTTTTTGACTTTGCCTTCAATTTGTGCTGTTGCGAGTCAGTTAAATATGCATATAAATGTGTGGATAGATGAGTATGCGGAATAATTCGAGGCAATATGGTTCAGGCTACTCGAAGATACTAGAAATGTATTCAATGAAATTGCCAGTTTAAAATACGACCGAGGATGCACAGACTTATCTTTCCCGATATCTTCTCGCTGAAAAATCAATTGAGAAACCTTTACGATGAAATAAAAATTCATCAAAAGTCGATACATGGTTTTTCGACAAAAACTCTGCTTGATTTGAAGTGAAAAAAATGGGATGAAAAGAAAAGTAAATGCACTTTTGGTTTTTCAGAAACTTTTCCATTTATCATGCATCAATCTAATATACAAATGACTTTTTGAAAAATAAACTTAATTTATAATTTATCAATCTGCATGGAACATTTGTGAGATGATGGACGGCCGAAAAAAATCGTTAGAAAAAAACTGGTCTTTCGACTTTGAGACTAGATTTAACTCGTCCTTAATGTGCCATTTTCCCGGCTTCTTGGTCTATATACCAGCGTTCATAGATGCACATGTAGAATGATGGTCTATGCGAGCGAGCAAGAAACAAGTCGCGAGAGAATTCCAGACCGTGAGAGAGCACCGTCTCGAGTTAATAACGATTTGAGTAGCTCCTGGGACATAATGCTAATGTGCAATTTGCAATTCTTTTTGCACTTTGCTGTCTCTCTTTTCCTCTCTCTCTCTCTCTCTCTCTCTCTCTCGCTCTGGTTTCGTTGCTTCTGTGAATCCTCGGGGCAGCAGAAAGCAAAGTTGCCGGCCGATCTCACAGTAAAGAGCAAGAGAAGAAGAGAGACGGAGAGAGCAGACGGGAAGAGGACAGGCGACTTGCTCCCGTTGGATTTCTTCTTACTAACTAACACCCGTACGACGCCTCTTGATTACAAATTGCTTATTATGCCTCGGTGGCTACCCCGACTGATATTTCGGGTCCTCTCTCTCCCTCTTTATCTCTTTCTCTCTCTTGCCGCCCTCCATCTCTCTCTCTTTCTCTCGTCTGTAATTTTCGATGCATAATTTATGGTCGATTTAATGAGCCGCGAAAAAGAAACGACGATGACGAGGATAAGGACACGACGGGAACGACGATGACGACGACGACGACGACGACGACGACGCAACTGCGGATCCGAGGGAATTATTTTTAATTATCCGTAGCATCGAGAAGTTGGTCTCCCCGCGGGATCTCTTCCCCTATACATATATTTATCGCCTTCTGACGAAGAAAAGGGCGTAATTCGCCCGATTCAAGGCGTCGAATCCCGGATACGAAGACCTTTTGTTGGCTATCCCAATCGATGTATGTACTTCACGAGGTTTCCAGCGTCCTCTATCGTCGCTTCTCAATGTCCGCGCGCCCCATACTCTCTCATTAAGCTACGGAGGAGATGCTTCTCTATAGAGATCGTTATATCTCAGGCACACCAAAGCGTCCGTGCTCACCCTCCAATCAGCCTGTCATTCCGACAGATTCTCAAGATTCATGGCCACCGACCACTTTGTTGGATCGACGGTTTTTTTTCTCCTTTTGTTCTCTTTTCCTTTTCATTCTTTCAATGTATATTACACGGCGAATTATTTCACTACGGATCTTACCGTGATAGATAAGAAAAGCAGTTAAACCGACAACAAACTCTTCCTCGTGGAAACATCGAAGGAGCTTTTTTCAGGCAACTTTTTAAGACCAAGAGTGTGTCAGGGAAACGCAAAACTGTGCTTTCAAGGAGTTGCGCCATGTTTTATTTATTCATAACAGAGCATTTTAGGAATAGAAATTGTCTCTCAATGAAAGAATTTTAACTCATTGGCGCAAAGATGTTGTCCTTTGCTTAAGGCGGTATTCTGGTCTAGAGACATACATTTTGAGCGTTTTGTCGAGCTCCATAATAACAAAACAAAAATATTTCAACAATTTTTTTTCTAGCAACATATTTATTAATATTTTGACAATAAACAGAAAAATTTTCGAGAAGAATAAATGAAAATCAAATAAATTATGCGCTGGTAAAGTTAGCGCTAAAAAAGGGATGTGCTAGAACACACGATTGCAACCTTTCCAGTCATTCGATACAAAATTTTAAAAAAGATTCTTAATTAGTAAGAATGTCGTTATAGCCCCTACCTCAGAGAAAATAAAAAAAAATTGCAAAATGACGGCTGTCTGAACAAAAAAGGCGTTTTTTTACTTTTTTTCACAGTTTTTAATTTTTTTAGAATAGTAAAAAAAAATTTTTTGATAAAAAAGTGGTAAGGGCGATAGAAAGTTATGCATTGAAGATTGTTAAAAAATTCGAAGTAAATCGGTTGAGTAGAATTTGTGATATCATCTCAACCGTCTTGAGAAAAGTAGTCCTGAAAAAAAAACATCTCAAGTTTGTACTCCGGGAGTTGCTGCATTACTAAGATAGCTATAACACCGTTAATTACTGGGATTTAAAAATTCCTTTTCGAAGATATATATTCTCAGAGGTCTGAATTTTAAGAACATGCAAAAAAAATGATTTTTTCTGAATTCCAGACCAGTATACTCCCTCAAGAAAATTTGCAACGACAATCGTAAACCACTTGCAGGAATTTCGAATCTACAGAATTCTAGCAAATGCGACGTTACACTTGATTGAAAAAGTATTCCAACGATCCTGATATTTTATCCCATCCAAATGGTGGATGATACTGTCGAATGGGCTTCTGACGAAAAAAAGATGCTTCAGGGAAAAGGCCCTGAATCAAGAGACGTAAATCAATCGCGTTGTAAATCAAGAGACGCGGTAGCTTCTCGACGTCGGGATAATTGAAAAAAAGGGGTACATTTTATTTCATCTTTTTATTCGTTTTTCTTTTCGTCATACTCGCGTATACGCGGCTAGGTGATAAAATAAGTTGACGATTATTCCACGCTGGTATATATACGCTTTAAGCCGATCCCGTTTATCTCGAAGGATAAACAGGGACAAACGTAGTCAGGGAATCACGAACGGGCGTGTGAGAGGTGGAAAAAATAGGGTTGAACACACACGACGACGTTGCGCGGAGATATAAATCGCGAGATTAAAATCAAAAGGGCGTATCTCCATTCTATGGACGTTCCGAAATACGCCATTTTTGTTTTGGCTCACTAATGTATATATATATATATATATATATATATATATATATATATATATATATATATATATATATGAATACGTTGGTGCATCGGCGGCGTCAGAAGCCGCGGTCCGTGGCGGATCGCCTCACGTCGCGAATCCCTCGACCCTCCCCCTTTGCCCCCTCCCCCGCCCCAACCCCCTTGCCCCACCGTTGTCGCATGGCCCGCGGCGGTTTCCATCATTTTTTGTCGACGTTACACTTCTATTTTCATTCCGCCTCACGTATATCGGGCGCGTGAGTGCACCATCGAGGTAAAAAAAAGTACGTAGGAAAAAATATGAAAAAAAAATTGCGCAACCGAACACGATTGATGGCGGGCGAACCTGGGCGCATTGGTAGACGTCGATTCTAGCGGCTCTGCAACTTCGTACACACGCGCTATTGCAACAAAACGCGATGCGTGACTGTGTGAAAATTTCTCTCGCCATTTCGCGGTGAGGGATGACGACGTTTTTAAACGCAGCGGAGATGCGTTCACGTGTGTTTACACGTTTTTGGCTGTACGCGTCGTTCTCGTGCGTGCACGGAATTGCTCAGAATGTTGGATTTTTTTTCGATCAAGCATGCTGAGCGTGTTGGGGCGAAAAGGAACGTGTTGATTAAACGTCGAAGGCGACTTTTCCCGGTGGCAATAAAGTATGGTCAAAAGTATATTTTTCGGGACATTAAGAATATGTCATTCATATATAGCATCAATATGACTTGTCCAAAATTTATGTCCAGTATACTTATCTTATATTTCTGGTATATGAATCAAAAGTTCAATTGATTAACAATATATTACAAATCATTGGGTAGTCATGGAATTTTGTAATTCATCTTTATCAAGATAGAGGTGGGTGGGTAACTGATTCCATTAATTATTATTATTACTATTATTATTATTATTATAGCTTTCATATACGGCGGATATATGTCGGACATATGTTAGACGTCGAATTTTCGGCCGTTTTACATGATATATGCGGGACATTCCATGTCAATTCGACCACTTGAAATCTATGAAATCTATGAAATTTTTCATTTTTTCGAGAAAAATCATCTTTTTATCGAAGTTCGCCATTTTCAATTTTTTTTGATACTCAAAAAATACTTTGATCAATTCCGGAAAGAATGCTGCCTAGCCTGAAGTGGATCGACTTTTCCTTCTATTTTTTTTCACTTTTTTGAAAAAAAAAAGAAATTTTTTTTCGAACTTCGAGGTCCTTTATAAATCCTCAAAAATTTCCATAGTGGTGTTTTGTGAAATAAGCCATTGGGAAATTTTTCTTTTCTATCGATAAAAAAAAATAGAACGAAATGTCGTCCCACTCCAGGTTAGGCGGCATTTTTTCCGGAATTGATCAAAGTATTTTTTGAGTGAAAAAAAAAATTAAAAATGGCAAACTTCGACAAAAAGATGATTTTTTTTCGAAAAATTGAAATATTCGATAGATTTTTATACCTTAAATTTTTTTTTCGGTAAGTAACTTCCTAAAAAATATTTTTAATGGGTTAGAAAAGTAAAACAAAGTTTCAGCCAAATAGAAAGGGGTCGCGTTTAAAAGTGGTTGATTTGACATGGAATGCCCGATACATATCAGATATATCCAATATATGACGACTATCCTTTATTTTCATAGGGATTACGTTTTTTCACGTAAAACAAGGGTGCATGTCTAAGAGGGCATGTAAAAATAATAAACACACTCAAGGATTTTGTCGTCTCTGAATTTGGAAATTTTATTTTTTCCAAAAGTACAAAAATCCCGATGTAAAACGTAATAATTGAATAGCGGTTTTTTTTTCGTACCAACATAAAATCCCTGCGCACTTTTCACCCTCGTCGGTCCAGCGGAGACGAGAGTTACTCTATCCCTAATGCTCCTTCCCGCACACAAACGGGACGCTTCTCCGGTTGATGTTACAGTCTCCGCGTCCTTTTTTCACGGCCAAATTGTAACCCTTTGTTTTTGCACGAGGGTGGCCTCGTGTGTTATTCGTTGATAATGAAAATGGCGTAACGCGGTGATATTCAACGGGTAAAATAGACGTGGTTTCGCGCCCTTTCTGCCCCATCCATCGATCTATCGATAATGGTTACTGTATGCTTGCTCTTTGTCGTTGCTCCGCCGTATATTCGTGAAAAAATCGCGTGTGAGCCCGAGCCAAACGGTCCGGCAATACGCGTTCTAGCCTGATGTACGCGATTTTTTCTCTTCTTTTTTTTTTTGTTAAATGCTAAACGCTGCGCGCGTCTGGCCTGTGCCTCTCGATCGTTTGTATGCAGATAATGGTGCGAAAATTTTATCACCCTCCTTTACCGCCGAAAAAATGCTCCTGATGAGATAAAAATGTTGCACGGCAGAGTATTGTATTTACCGCCGGAATCTAAAAGAGTCTCGCGATATAATGAGAAACAAATATATTGGGAACTTTTATGGAATTTTTCAAGAATTTTTTCCGGAAAGACATTTTAATTTATTAACGTAAAAATTTATGTACATATTTTTTTAACTTTCAACCTTATTTTGGAATTTTTCTTTTAAAATAATAATGATTCAAAATATAAAAAACAAATTTCATTAATATCGGGTATAATCTAATACTCAATCGAAGGAATAAGCAAAATATCTATTTTCAACAAAATGGTGGCTTTAAATAAAAAAATCGATTTTTGATGAAAATTTTTGCTTTAAATTTTTTATAAAATGGCAAACATTTGTCGTTAAAAAAACTTTCGATTAATGACAAAAAAATATATTTATAAAGCTTGTGTAAAAATTTGAGACCGATCGGTTATGAGGTTTTTGAGGAATCTTCCTTACCGACTTTAAAAACACAGTTTTGAAAAAAAACGAGTTCAAAGTTTCAAAAGCACTTAACACACGGTAATCACGTTTACGAATGCCTGTAACTTCGAAAATATTTGTCAGATTGACATGAAATTTTCAGTGTATACTTAAATGAAGGCACATTACGAAACTTAAATTTAAAAACAAATTTTTTTTGACAATCCCGACTGCGTATACCTCTGAAGAGTGCCTTCGAGCGATCCACGAACGATCTCTCTCTCTCGCTATATTCCCGCATTTGGGAAAGTTCGTGCGCTCTGTTACATCGCCTTTGGCACAAAGAAATCCATCGAGCTTCGGGCTATTTGCCGGTGAGCCTGGATAGGAAAATCGGTGAAAGTCGTACTCTCCTACTGCATTATATGTCTACTTACGTGCGATATCTTTGTATGTATAAATTACACTCGTACGAGAAGCTGCCACGAGGTGAGATATCGCGCGTACACGTCGTCGAGACGCATGGCTAAAATGATGTCGCCTTCTTGTATCGGCAAAGTTTCTCACGATCGGTCAAGTATATACCGCTTTTATGGGATACACTACTACTGTATACTTACGCATTATCGATGCCATACGTCAAAGAGAGAGAGAGAGAGAGAGAGAGAGGGAGAGCGCCAACACAGGAGCATGAATTTTTTTTATCATCGGGCCTGAATTTATTTCACGACGCTGACGATCGATCGGCCGATCGATCGAACACGCGCGGGAGCGACGGAGTCAGTCGTGGCGCGCCGTAACTAGACCTATAATGATATCGTCGACTCGTATCAGGATCGAAGCCGATTATAGGCGCAGATGAGAGAGTTACCGGCTCTGTATAATAAAATCCAGTTAGAAAAGGCCTCTCCGAGAACCTTTCGCATTATCTTGCTCCACAGGCTCCTACATTCTATTTCAATGTAAAACAAAATTTATGGCGATAAATCTACCGATAAACAAAGTCACGTTCTACACATTTTAAGTATAGAAACTTTGAAATCTGGATTCACATTGATTTAGTCGTGATTTTATCATTGAGACAAACAATTTTTCATTTTATCTTTTTCATTGTCAATGCAGTTGTCATTTTTTCCGCATCTTCCTGCACACATCGGCGCACGCTCGGAGCAACTGTTCGCGGACAAAAAGTGCCGAAAAACAGGCGATTCGGCACTCAGAGGTCCACCAACCGCGCCCTTCTGTCGTCCCGGCCTCGATACAAATGTACGAGCTTACACGAAGGCAGTTAGCATTTTTTTCCATTGCTCTGGCGCATACAAACACAGAGATCTATCTCGATATCAATATACATATATACGCGTACCTACAAATACGATTCTTTTGTGTCGGACGAGGTTTATCGGTATTGGTTAGCACCCGTTTCATCCGCGCTCCCGCTCGTTCAACTCTCCCCCGCGAGGGTGTAATATTTTTTTTATATTTTTTTTCGCGCTCCCTCTTTCTCGATCCTCCGTCAAACCCTCCTCTGCCATCTCTATTCTCGTTCTCCCAGTGCGATGGATGCAAGAGAGAGGAAAGCTCTCGCTGTGCTCTCTGAGCACAACATTCGAGCACACAAGCGTTATTTTTGTATACGCACACGAGCCGTGTAGAGTAGTCCTCCCTCCCTCGAAATTTCCATCGCCGGTCGAAAAAGAAGGGAAAAAAAAATGCGAAAAAATCCCTTTCTACCCTCTCGCGCGGGTACAACACGCGGAGAAAGAGTGCAACCCCCTCTCGCGTGTCTCTCTCCTCTTCGTTTGCAACCTCACTCCCTAAAACACACCCGCGAGCAGCCCGTTCTCGGGCATTCGTATGCGTGGCTTCGATGGGTATTGATATATTATTCCCAATAGTTCGTGTGTTCCTTTTTTTTCACCGCGTTTTTTTCCCCCGTTTTCTTTCTCCCTCTCTCTCTCTCTCTCTCGCACTCGATCGAACCGCCCGCCCACCCCTCCGCTTCCCGCGGCACTACCGGGGGGTTTTTTTCAATTATAATTCTTTTTCGTATCCAATCAATCATTAGTATTTCCATTGTCCTTCGCTATTTTCATTTGGCGTCGCGCGCGCTTTTTTTCCGAACGACGCCAACCACGCATAGCAATGTGTACAGCAATTCTCGTCTGTGCACCAATTTTTATGTACATGTTATATTTATAGCACACGAATATATGCATTTATGTATATATATATAGATATAAATGTATCTGTGTGCATTTTGAACGGAGAGAAAACGCGAGAATACGGGGATATCCAGTCGAATCGTTGCCTCAACATTTATATTGCATATATATATATATATATATATATATATATATATATATATATATATGTTGTACTCATCTACGTTTCTGTCACTGATGGCGTCGCCACCGATTCGTTAATGCGATTGAATATTAATTTTCACTTTGTTTTCCCGAAGCCGAGTGCGCTTCGAATCGTCCTCCCTCGTTCGTAAATCGAAACTCCACGCAACCCTCCTGTCTTTCTACACGCTTTGCACCGAACACTTTTTTTCACAATTTCGAGGCGTCCAACCGTTTCTCCTCCGGCTCCTCTTTTCGTGTCCCCTCGTCTGCGTCACACGAGCGATATTCCGTCAGTGCATCCGAGATCGTATCACCGATATATCGACGATGAGGGGAGATTGAGGGATGCACGAAGAGAGGAAGTGAGAGGGAAGACGCTGGACATGCGAGGAGAAATCGACGATACTTATTGGCATATCGTTTTACGGATTATCGCAATTGCTCGCGTGTTTTTATACGTGTCACTCGTTCAGTCCTGTCGATTAAAGATTTAGTGACAAAGATTGGAGGAAAGGGTAAGAAATGCCGCTTCATTTCTGACTCACTTTGGATAACATTCTACTGGGAAATCTGAACGTCGCGGCACTCGTTTGATTTTTGGGAGATTGGTTGCTTGCGGCTGATTTTTTTATTTCTTCGTTGAGGAATATTTAATTTTTAGTCAAGATACTTCCAAAAATGTCCGGAACTTATTCTCGTTTTACTTGGACTCGTTTAACCGCCTGAAAATTGGCTCCTGCTTTTTTTAGGACTGAGGGAACACTTAACTTAGTTACTCGTCAACAAAACATACTCTCGCTCTTTCACCCAAACCAATCCACCCTTCCCGCCAATTCAACAATCCTTTTGCTTCCACAAGGTCAACAGTCCATTTATTATTTCACATTTTTCTCTCTAACTTTGGCCTGGACTCGAGCATGTCTTTGCTACTGTCCTTTTATCTGGCTGCCTCTAAATTCTCTCAACCTTTTCCACCTTTTCCGGTCTTCATCCTGATTTTTGTACCTCCCCGACTCGCTCGATCCGGCGCCTCTTTTCCCCGAAATAGGAATACCAGAGAACAAGCCAAAAATCTTGGCATGGCGGAACTCACTGCGAATCTTTGTATTCGACAAAACGAACAATGGATCACGAGCATCTTTCACGAATTTTTAGTTGAAAAAAAAAACGATTTTCCTTCAAACAAAATCTAGAGAGAGAAGGGGCACACGCTGGGGATGAAGTGAACACGAGGAAGGACATTCCACGTAAGCACATTCATCCCGAGAAATTCCATTGCTCCCGCAGTGGACTATTTTCGTGTGTAGAACCAGGCGGCACCAATTTTAGCGTTGAACAATAGGGTGGAAAAGTGGAAGTAGTCGATCGGCGACCGTACATACGGCACACACGTCTATATATAAGTATACATCGCGAGTTTGGTACGCGATGGTTTTTCCTGCGGCGTTATATTTTCGCGCTAAACAATGCGACTTTTTCCCCTTTCTGCCAGAGAGCAAAAGGAGAGACGACGCGAGCGATTTGTTCTCTTCTCAGTCGAGCATAAAGAGAGGGAAGAGCGGGAGAAAGAGGAAGAGGAACTGAAATGACGTACGACAGGTAAATACGCGACGGAAAACGACCAAATAAACGAGCAGAGGGAGGAAGAGAGAGTGGCGAACGATGAAGAGAAGAAGGAGGGTTGAAAATTCCATATCCGTAAAAACAGGCGAGAGGGAGGAAGGAAAGAGACGTGGACGTCGGTACACAGAGTTTGTCCGGTTTTTCTATCCTCAACGTATAATATTTATGCATACGTTTGCAGACCGATGGACGAGGAAAAACAGGAACAAAATAGGCGAATACGCGCAAGAAGAGAGATTTGAAAATGAGATTCGTTGGTAAACCGACAATTTGTCGTTAGGTATCCGACAACGAAACTCTTGACGTTTTTCTACGGTCGGAGTTTATAATTAATACGCTAAAGTCACAAAAGAAGCGTGCATGACAAAAACGAGAGAAAAAAAAATCATATCCCTCGCGCATACATTGGGAATGGCTTTTCTCTCGTGTTTCTTTTTTTACGAGAACGATTTTAGCGTACGGGGAAACAACAGAGGAAATGCTCAGGCATGAAAATTTCGCATGAACGATGTCACAAAGGGAGGGACAAAATGACACATGAAAACGCGAGGAACGAACCTTTAAACGATTGCTGATTAACTCTGAATGACTGACACCGCATGAAACACATTAAAACTCGAATAAGTCTGGGGAAAAGTCGGTGTATATTCGAGAGACCGCAAAAAACGAGAACCGCCGTAGAAAGATGGAGCGATTCAAATGATCCAGTGGTCAGTTGCACTTCCGCGCTTTTCGTTCTCCGACCGGGAATTGCTCTCTCTCTTGCGATCGCGGAAATCCATCGAAATATCGCGGAAAAACATCCGGTCAACTTGTAGAGTGCATCGACACACACGCGGACACGCATTTTGCGCGTTACAAAGTCGCGTGTACGAGCGGAGACCGACTCCATATTGCCAATGAGTATACATTTGTCCGGTGTGGTCTCGGTGCGTCCGTTTTATATCGTGGCAACCGCAAAGTTCCGAAAGACCAATAACGAGTATTTCGTATTTTTCCATTCGATCTTATGCCGATTGTATTTTATCGCCCGAAGCTACGACCGTATAGCACAAAAACCACCGCCCCAGAACGATTTTCCTGCAAATTGACCGGAAATTTCTCGATTCACGAATTTTTGACGACTAGAGAAATAACGCGCAAGAAGCTCCTCAAACGTGATGATGCTAGAAATTTATCAAATGACGTTTCATCGCATTTTTTTCAATTATCCGCATAAGAAAAAGTGTAATTGTTCATCATTATCTCTAGAAGCTCAAAATCGAACTGCATTCACGGTAAATAATTGAAGAAAGAATCGCCAAACCAGAAAACGTTACTTTTTCAACATGAAGCGAATTTTCTTTCTTCTGACTCCTTTTAAATTTTAATTACTATTTTTTATAACAAATCGCCGGTTCATCACAAATACACGTAGAAAAATTAAATTCCCACAAAAACTGAGGATTCAGCGCTCAGCTTCCGTGAAACTTCGTTTATGTCAAAAACTAGCGTTTTTCGTTTGGGTCGGACAAAATAAAAGTTTTTTTCTTCCATAAATACCCTTATATATGAGGTATTCCCGCTCAACGGGACCCTCTTTTAGGCCGACCTCTTTCGATTTTCTTGAAACTCGAGTATGTTTTAGTGTTGCCTGAAAGTATATTGTACACCAATTTTCAGATCTCTAACTATAATCTCTCTTTGGAATACACCAAAAGTTATATTTCAAACTTTTTGCGTATTCAGCGCTTCGGAGCTTTGGCATGGCGCGAAATAAAATCGAAAACATTCTTTAATAGTAGCTTTCGATCGGAAATTTCCTGGGCTTTTCAAAAAAAATATCAGCAATTCTGAAAAAAAAACGAATTCATTTGAATTTCGGCCAAAAACCGAAAAAATTGATTTCCAAAAAAGAGCATAATTTAATTCAGCGGGACAATTTTTTTCATGTTTTTTATATATCTGAGAAGTCACGATATAAATTTGCCAAGTCTTTTAGTAGGATAAAAGTTCCTAAATATTGTGTTTTTCGTATTCAACAGTTCTCTGATATATTATATAGTTTTTTTAAACGAATTTTGAATTTTATAAATTTATTAAATTCAAAATTCAACAAATGTAATAAATTTAATTATTTAATAAATGTAATTTTATTAATTTAACAAATTTACTCAATTCAAAATTCGTTAAAAAAACGCTATATAATATATCAGAGAACTCTTGAGTACGAAAAACACGATATTTAAGAATTTTTATCCTACTAAAAGACTTGGAAATAGTAAACGGATGCGAGTTCCAACTTGAAACTCATATCGTGACTTCTCAGATATATACAAAACATGAAAAAAATTGTTCCGCCAAAATAAATTATGCTCTTTTTTTGTAAATCAATTTTTTCGGTTTGTGGCCGAAATTTGAATGAATTCGTTTTTTTCGGAATCGCTCATATTTTTTTCGAAAAGCGCAGGAAATTTTCGATCGAAAGCTATTGTCAAAGAATTTGTTTGATTTTATTTCGCGCCGTGCCAAAGCTCGGAAGCGCTGAATACGCAAAAAGTTTGAAATATAACTTTTGGTGTATTCCAAAGAGTATTATATTAGAGATCTGAAAATTGGTAAACAATATACATTCAGGCAATACTAAAACATACTCGAGTTTGAAGAAAATCGAAAGAGGTCGGCCTAAAAGGGGGTCCCGTGAGCGGGAATACCTCATATATATATATATAAATCGCGCGTATTCGAAAGGAAGCAAGATCGTGGTAAAAAAGGGGAGTCCCTTAAACGTCACGACGTCATCCTTAATTGGACGGATAAACCGGCAGGCGAGAGATTCACGAGACGTTTATGTTTTTTTCCCCTCTCTTCTTTTTGTCTCTTTGCCGAGAAAAGGGATTCTCGATTGCGCGTAATAAATACGTCAGCGTGTAGCGTCGACCGAGCACAGGATCGGAAAAGAAAAGGGCGAAGAGGAGCAAAAGAAGATGGCGAAAGAAAGAGAGCGAGGGAGACGATAAAAAGTAAGAGAAAATCTTGCGTGTGTATTTGTGAGTTAAAAAGCGGAAAGATCCGCTATTCGATGAACATCCGCGCTCTCGCGGATTCGAAATAACCCCTTCTCCTTTCACCCTCCACGTTTCATTATACCCCGTGGAGTTCTTCCCTCGCTCTCCCTCGTCGGTTCGCAGTGCGGAGGGAAGTATGACAGAGAGAAAGAGGGAATCGAGCACTTGCCCTCAACCGCAGAACGATTTCGCCAAATTGAGCGAGCGAATAATATATATAAAGCCCATATAGTGATTCTGCCGTCGGAATCATCAGCGTATGTATATATATATATATATATATACATATGTACATAATACCGCAGGAGCAATCCTTTGAAGAGCCTGATATCTCGTTCCCGCGTTCATCGAGAGAACTCCCGTCATAAAACAATCGTTCTCGCGATTCTCCGGAGGCTCGGTGTCTCTCTGTACCTCTTTCTCTCTCGTTCTCTCACGTACGTATACATATAAAGTAACTCCTCCGATCGAGGATTATCGGTACATATCCACTCCGCCGATATTGGTCGATCGTAAAGACTTCAGGCTTTCGATGGGAAATCGCGAATGCGATTTAGCCACGAACGACAATCTCCATGCGTCCACTCATCACCGGTTTTAAAACCAATATGGCGACTCCTCGTTCCCGTATACATATTCCCCCGCAGGTTAAAAAGCTTCACAGTTGAAAAGGCTCGCTCGGAGCGGCATCAGTTATCCATCAGGAATCAGAAAGGAGGAAAGAGAGGCTGAACGTTGCGCGAAACCCAAGACGATCGTTTCCGCAATAAAAATCGTCAACCAGATCGTAGCTCACCTCCATGGTGGATAAGGCATTATACACGTATACATATATATGTATACGTATGCATGTATGTGTGTTACGAAGTATATATATGCGTGTACAGATATATACTTGCTGGGCGGCCAATCAGGGGGTATATAGATCCCAACGAACACCTTAATGTATTCAAATGTAAGCGGTAGCAGTGTTTATGTCTTGACATTGCAAATTGTAGCGGCCGCGCTATAACTTATAGTAATTGCTCCGGAGCTCCGGTAATTATTTATACTTCTGATATATTTTCAAATCGACTTTTGCTGATCTCTGCCTCGGGGGTAAAATTGTTTTTTTTTCTCTTTTCCATCGAGTACACGATCTGGACAGTATCGTGACGAGATACCGAAGACAATGCCATAAAATTTGGATCTCTCTGGCAACTGGTTCGAATCGTACAATCGCATAAAAAGCGCTATTTCGCCACTTTCTCGTGGGAATTTTATTTTTCCAATTGCTCGTTCGTGGTCAGCGGACGATTTCCAATGGACGTAGCAGTCGAAATGTCAAAAAAGTCCAAAAACAAAGAATGCACGTTTGTCATGAAACTTTGGCGCATTTTGCGAAAATTCTATCAATTTGAATTTGCTCATTGATATTAAATTATTATTTTTCAATCCCTGAACTTTGCTCAAGATCATTAACAGAGTCGGAAACGTTTCCGCCAATGGGAAAATGATTCATGAAAATCAGAAACAGTTTTTTTTCAAAAAAGAATTGTCCTTGTTCCAAAAAATAAAATTCTCAAAGAAGGTTAGGATTGATGCAACTGGCAAGTAAATTTTTATAAAATCAGGAACATATTGTAAAATTAAAATAGCTCGATCAATTCTCGCATAATTCACGGTGACCAAAATTAGTCAGTATTTTTTAAACTAGGGTTTTTGTAAAACCCGGAAAACTCCAGGAAGTTTGAACTCAGCCGTGCATAAAAAACCTTTAATTGTAACATCAGATGGTTTTATGTAAGCGACCACCGATTTTGAGACATCGATACATATCGCGGTCGGAAAATCACTTCGATAAACGACGTCAGACAGAAACCAGCCCCCTTCTTCGTAGCAATATTTCACGTTACGATGATCAAGTTCACGCGGGGGGCGCGGGGGACTCGGTCGATAAATCAGTCGTTGCGCTGAGTCGTGGAATGTATATATATATATAATGTATATACATTTCGATATATGTGTAAAAATATATACATATACATTAGACTGGTCCAAAAAAAAAATTTTTTTTTTTTTCGGTCCGCCTTCCTCATTAAACTGTTGTTTATGATGAAAAACAAATCCTCTGCAAATTTTAGCTTGATCGGAGAAGATTTAGAGGTCCCGCTATCGATTTTTTCGTTTTTACATTGAAATAATACGTAAAAAAATGTTTACGTTAACTCACGGTCGATTTCGCGTGAAAAATATAGACGTGAATGAAAAATCGCGTGCCTAATGCCAAAAGGGCCTATTACAGCAAGAAGATAGGGGTCCATGCCAAAAGGGCCTATAAAAAATTTTTTTTTTGCCATTCTTCTTAAAATTGCTTGAAACGTGAAGATCTGTAAAAAAAAAAAATTTTGATGTACTAAAACCAAAAGGGCCTATAAAAAAAATCAAAATTTTTCAAAGTTTTGAATAGAAATTGCATACCAGAGCATTTTTTTTTTGAAATTTTTTTTTTTTTATTGAAAAAAAAATTTTTTTTTTTTGAAATTTTTTTTTTTTTTTTTTTTTGAAAAAAAAAGTTTAAATAATTTGTTATTGTTTATTTGTTTGAACAAATAAACAATAACAAATTCTTTAAACAAATAAAAAAGAACAAATTGTTGAAACAAATAAACAATAACAAATTGTTGAAACAAATAAATAATAACAAATGATTTAAACTTTTTTTTCCATATGAAAAAAAAATAATTTCAAAAAAATAAAAATTTCAAAAAAGAAAGATTTTTTTCCAAAAAAAAAAAAAAAAAAATTTCCAAAAAAAAAATTTTTTTCCAAAAAAAAATAAAAAAAAAAAATTTCCAAAAAAAATTTTCAATTTTCTTAGCGGAAAGTAAAAAAAAAAAATTATAGGCCCTTTTGGCTTTAGATCACTAAATTTTCAATGTCCCAAAGCCAAAATTTGAGACATAGGTCCTTTTGGCTTTGGAAAATTTTTTTTTGTCTTTAGGCTTAGAAAATGTTGGCAAAACGATTGGCGCAAAAAAAAAATTATAGGCCCTTTTGGTTTTGCGAAGCCTAAAGGGCCTATAACTTTTATAGGCCCTTTTGACATTAGGCACGCGACATATCTAGAGACCTTTTTTGTACCAAATATTATCACCTACAAAAAAGTTCTCTTGATATTTTTCATTCACGTCTATATTTTCACGCGAAATCGACCGTGAGTTAACGTAAACATTTTTTTACGTGTTATTTCAATGTAAAAACGAAAAAATCGATAGCGGGACCTCTAAATCTTCTCCGATCAAGCTAAAATTTGCAGAGGATTTGTTTGTCATCATAAACAACAGTTTAATGAGGAAGGCGGACCGAAAAAAAAAAAAAAATTTTTTTTGGACCAGTCTAATATACATACATACGCACACGGGGGTGTATAGTTTTACCGCGTAACAGGTGGTTGAAATTCTTGTTCTCTTTACAGGTTCCTTTTTTTGCTCTCTTTCTTTCTTTCACTTTTCCTCTGGAGGTTTTTCTTCTTTTTTTATTCCTTTATCGGAGAAAAGAAAAAGAGCACTCTCCGCGACTCATGAAGTCGGGCGCGCGGGAGCGCGCTTAACGCCTCTTGAAACGCTAAAGCGCGCGCATTCCTCCACCCCCCCCCCCCCCTCACCCAACCCCGCAGCCACCTCTCTCGGCGCCAACCCTTCGACAAACGATGGGGGTTTTTCAATGCCGCAAAACCGCTTAACGCTTTAACGGACTAGATCTACAAAGGCATTTTTATATCTTATTTTCCGCCGTTGACTCCACTGTAACGCACATTTTTGGCAATCACTCGATCTCGACGGATCAACGAATATGAAATAACGCCTCGAGACTTATTTTTATTTTGCTTAAAAAATAGGTTTATTTTACGACTACGTTACAACCAATTATCACAAACTCATAATACTTACATTGGCTACAATATTAAACACGGTTCACGAGAAAAATCGTTTGAAGGCAAAAAAAAATATCGCAAATTAAACGTATATTCCGTTACGTTAAAATAATCGCCAAAAGGGTTTATTTACAGGGATATATATAATATTTATTTACAAGTCAGCTGTGTTTGATAAAAATTATTCTTCATTTAATTCATTTATTTAAAGCTCGGGTTTTATAGTCTTCTTTTGTTTTTAAATATACTTTGGAAGGCTCTGCGATGAAGTACACGTTTGTCATAAATCTTCAGCGTATTTTCACGAAGCGACGCGTGTACTTCTCGATATTATGGCCCATCTCAACCTAATCACTCGAAGGTTCGTTTCGAGAGACAGGTGCGGTGATGAAACATTTATTTTTTCCTCTCCAATCTGTCTCCACATCTCAGCCTCTTAAAATTAACAATAAATACGAGACGAATAAGTATCACTGAAACTCCCTCGGCCTTTTACGTAAAAATAAGTTAAATTTCCAAACTAATATGCAAACAATTTTCTCGAATGAAGTAACTCACGAGAATTCGTAATAACTTGAGGAGTTTTGAGCGCGTTGCACGAGTCAAATCGGTGCAAAGTTTGAAATTGTTTTTTCCCAAATATCAATGGATCAATCCTTGATCCAACCTTCTTGACCATTCGGGAAGAAGAAAAGAGAAAAAAATCCCAAGTCCATGGTCAGTCGAAAACAAACAAAAAATAAACGTGAATTTCGGACAGTTACCGAAAACGCAACATTCAGCCCTTAATTTAAATAAAAATCGCGACGAGTGAAGAGTGAATATTTTGAAATTTCAATCCTTGATCTACAAATCGCACGAGCGTCGATCACCAGGGCCTCCACATATCGCCGTTTGTCTGCGAATTTCCAGCATCGGCGGGCGAGAATTTAACGGAATCGCCATTGTGATACGATCTGGCAAACGTTGAATTTGTTTTGCCCGAAAGATCCTCAACCGAGGCGGAATGATCGTCTCGTTTGCGCGTCGATGTTCCCGATGTGTTTGTCGACGATGCAGTGGAGCTCGATGCCTCGTTGTATCGCGGTCTCTTCTCGGAAATTACCAACAAACCATCGGAATTGTGACGTTTGAGGCTCTCCCTTTTCGGGAACATCGTGCGGTTGTAAGTTTTATCGGTGATAACGGACAATGGTTGCCGCAAGCTCGTCGCAGCAGGTACGTTTGCGACACTCGAAGTTTCCGTCCCTCGACCGTTCGATTCTTTGATGGACGTGAGAGCGTAGCTGAATTCTTGATGTATCTTGGGCTCGACGAACGTCGAAGGTGCCGTTGGAGGTGGCAGTGGTGGAGGTAGAGGTGGCGTCGATGATTTTCTATCGCTGGACGAGCTGATTTGGGGTTTTTGGGTTTCCGGTGACGACGATGAGAAGCTCTTGTTCGACGTCGATGGACTCTGTTCGGGAATTTTGAAACGATTGCGCGATTGATTGGGTGACTGTGATTGAGGATAAGCTTCGGAATGATGGCTCTCTTCGCCGAAACTCGACGTCGATGTCGAAGGACTGAGCAAAGGACTGTGCGATCGATTGACCGCTGTAAAGGCCGACGACGAGCCGTTTCTCGACGAAGCGGCCTCGGGAGCCGGTGGAAAGAACGGGAAATTTGCCGATATTCCAGCTGATTGTGGAACCAAAAGAGCCAATTCTCCCGTTGGTAATCTGCTCGGTATGAGCTGTACACCGCTCGGTATTTGAATTCTCGTGGTCGTACTGCCATTGTTGTTCTCATCGCCGCTCTGAAAGTCACTCTGAAAGCCAACCTTCACCTCCGGATACAATCTCTCGGGCATGTAAGGCACATAGTGACTGTAGAACGGTGCCATTTGTTGAAGATTCGTGACGCAACTGTTGAGATGCGATACCAATCGCTGCTTGACCGCCGGTTCGACGTTCTCCAGATGTGAAACGTAGCGTGATACCTCGCCCGCGCACTCGGAGAAACCAGAACGAAATTTCGTTAGCACAGCGGGATCGGTGGCGACCGCGGTGCCCAATTGTTGACGCTGAACCGTCTGCAAGTGCTTGACCGTCATCTCGAGGATATCTGCCTTTTCGAGCTTCGAGTGCCGCGACGGCTGTAACAGAAGAGAAAAGAACGTCGGTAAGAGCGCGATTCGTCGTAGCACGGTTTCACATTTGTCCGATGAAATTATTTTACCGACCGTCGGTAAGGAAAACAGCGGATATCATTGGGAGAAATGTGATCGACCGTTGGTAAGCCAACGGTCGGTAAAGCAGGGAGCTAAAGTCGATATATTATCACGTCTCGATCCTTCGGGTATCAATTAATTTCGAAATTGGAACTCTCGTTTCTCATGGTAAGCCGTATTCGGCGATATTATCGCTACTCTGAAAATTTGCTCCACGAAACGAAGAAAATCACACAAAATGCGCTAATTTCGACGAGTCTTTCGTCGGTTACCGAAGAAGCGGAAAATTTACGTTGCGTCAGAGACAGATTATCCCCTCGAGAGGTAGGCAACAGGTAGAGGGTGTCTGTGTGTGTGGTATTCGTCAATGAAATGAACGAATGGGAAAAAATCTTTGTCGTGGGAACCCGTTAAAGTTTTTTCTGGATCAATCCTACGGTTTTTTTTTCTTCCCTCTTTCCTCGATATTCAACGCAGCGCGAAACTCCTTTTTCTACCCAAAATCGGGGCTTATTCTTCAAAAATCTCGGAACGCCCAGCCCTTTGGCGAGCAATAACTGAATGGTGATTCGACAGTCTCCGAAATTCTATTGTCCAGTTTCACGTGGATACGTCGCGAAGAGAGATCCGTATCCCAGTTTGGACAGCTTAGCATTCGTCTCAACGCGATGCTGTATATATATATACATATTTTTTTATGGTGAGTTCTTTTCGTGTTTCTCACTCTCTTTTTCCGTGGTGCTCGACCACGTACACAATAGGCGTGGGAGTCGACGATCGTCTCGGTTACACACGCAGAGGCCACACGATAAAGAGTTACTCTCCGTGCTGTGATGCTCTGTGGGAATCCTGCCTCAATCGTAATGACGTATCTTCCTTTTTCTCCTCCCTCTCTTATTCTCTGTATCTCTCTCTCTCTCTCTCTCTCGTCACGAGAAACGCGCATACATTTCGCACGAATCTCCAGCCGGGGAACTACTTTAGGACATTTTCTCAGGGTGCCCATCTCGTCAAGCATCCAAGAGCTTTACCGCTTTTATCGCCAGTTTCTTCCCGTCACGTTCCAAACCGACCAAAGGCGCGTCCCTTTAAACGGGTCCCAAAATTATTGGGAGCAATGAACCTTAAATTTGCTCGCTCTTTATCCGCTCGTCGAAGGCAAAGATGTCGAGGGATTTCTCATAAACAATATTCTCCCAACGCACTCAATTAACATCAATTAGTGAGTATATTTCGGTTGAATTGAAATTACCCAAATGAAGTAAATATCAAATCGAAATAGTATTGTTCAGCCGGAGGGAAATGTGTTTTGCTCAAATACGAGGGATTGGATCCAAGTTTTCAAAATAACGAATTACGCTTATAAAGAAAATACGTGGGAAGCGTCTCGCGCCCGGGATCCGATAAAATCGCTCGGGAGGATCCTCCGAACCAAAATGGAAAATCGATATAATCCGAGAGATTCGATGATGGCGGTGGTGAACTCGACACCCTGCGAAAGATCATGGAGATGGCCCCGTGGCACCTGCAACGACTCGCGCACACACAACGAGCTCTCGATAAAAAGGTACATGGCGCGGGGGTGAAGGGAGAAAAAAATAATGCGCCGAGAAAACCCCCTCGTTCTCTCGTCGATGATCGAGAAACTTGCAGAAGCAAAATGCTTCACGGGATCCTTGAAGATGATACGGTCAACAAAAGGAGGCTGTAACCCAAGATGGGTTTTTTTCGTTTTTTTTTTTTTTTTTTTTTTTTTAATAATTACTCCGCGAACGTTCCCACGAACGCGGGGGGCGTTGCGTGAGGACCAACGGTGGGATGTGTGTGTGTGTGTGTGTGTGTGTGTTTGTGTGTGTGTGTGTGTGTCGGAGAAGGACGCGAGAACGGATGGACAGACACGGGTAGAGAGCGCAGAGAGCAGGTAGCGGAAGTCATCTGGACGGAGAGAGAACACACGCTGAGGTGGAGGAAAAGAGAAGAAGACGACTACAAAGAGAAAGAAAAAAGAAAGAGCAAGAGGAAAATATCATGAGAGAGAGAGAGAAAGAGGGAAAGACGACAACGTGTCTCGCTTTTTCGGTTATAGTCGGTTGAGAAATCATTCTCGGTAGATTAAGTTACCCGCCGATACCGGATCTTCTTCCCACCGCATTATTCTCGAATCAAGCGATATCGATTTGCTCCAAAAATCATATTCGCGACGTTTCGACCCCACGAAAATCATCCCCATAGTCTTTCTCTTCCTCCGATACATTTTGAGATTTTCCATTTTTAAAAAACATTTCGATATTGTAAATAATTGTCGTTCTTCTAATTATTGTGACTTCAAAAAAGGCTCATTCAAAAATTTAACTCAATTGCTAAAATCCTGTATCATCAACGTATTTTCATTTAACCGTAACAATCATTTTTCCCCATTGATCGAATGCCAACAAATTCTAGATTGCTTCCTTGTTTGATATATTTGACCGAATCTCATAGACTCTTGGATCTACTTTAACAATGGGAGGCCAATAATTTCATTTTTTAATTGACGAAAAATCAGCCAAATTAGTGAGCGCGAGAGTGAGAGGGATTGGAGCAATTAATGTGGATCCACTCGAAAATTTTTGTTTTTTGTTCTTCATCTTCGTGTTTTTTCCCCACCATTCGAGAATAGAGTGCCATTGTGCCAAGTCTTTGACACGGTAGCGCGCGGACTTGCTCGCATGCCGCGGACCAACAGACTGTGAGGGGAACGGGGAAGGGGGGTTGGACGGGACCGAAAGGGTTCCCACGGCGTGTGGCATCTAAAATACTAAAACAAAACGATCCCTCTCTCACTCCTCGCCACCGGCCAACGAAATCCCCCTCTGCCACCTATTCCGTTCTTCCTTCTGTTCAAACCAATGAATATATACATACATGTATATCCACAAATGCCATAGGTCTCGATATAAGCGGAAATCCATTGCCCTTCGGCAAACCTGATCAAATATTTTATACGGGCTCATTCCCATTGAGACTAAATTTATAATACGCTTTTACCGCGACTTGTGTCCCTTTTATTCCTGACGGCGTACATATTTGACGAGGACTCAATTATTCTTGGGGATCGGCCGCAAACTTTGAATTTCAGATAATCTCAGTGAATATTTATTCTTCGGTTCATTCGAAAAAATGTGTTACTGATAAAATTGTGAAGAAAAATGTTTCGAAAAAATTCATCTCCATCTCAATTTGCAGACAGTCAATTCAACAATTCTTCATCAGTGCAATTTTGTAATGGTTCTAAAATTGTGATTTAATTTTTCGCTAATTCGTGAAGAAAAAAAGTTGACGAGGGGAGTGTCGGCGAAAAGGGCGAAAAAGTATATTTAAATTTTAATTAGCATTTTTGTCCTTTTGTTCTCCTATTAAGTTTGCGAGCTTAAAAGACTTTTGCAATTTTTTATTTTTCAATAGTTTCAGGAAACAATTCTTCATCAGTGCAATTTTGTAATGGTTCTAAAATTTGTATTTAATTTTCCGCTAATTCATGAAGGGAAAAAATTGACGAGGGGAGTGTCGGCAAAAAGCGCGGGGAATTGATTTAAATTTTAATTAGCGTTGTTGTCGGTAGTTGAATTTCTCGTTTAAGGCAATAATTTTTCGTCGTTAATATATTCGTCGTGGACTTTTGCAATTTTTTTTTTTTTGGCAATTATCTCGAGCAACAATCACCGTGAAAATTCCTGAAAACTTTCCCAGCTAATGACACACATTCACGTGAATATGTAACGATGTGAATATATACGTGTACATATACTTACGTCTTTTTTCATTGCTTCGAGAATGAGACTCTTGAGCTCGTCGAGGCATTGGTTTATTCGAGCGCGTCGTCTCTTTTCCATTATCGGTTTGTTGCTCTGCAATTATTGGAAAAAAAGTAAATATATATCGTACCGTGAGAATCCACGTGATCTCATAGTCCTCGAATAAACAGAAAAAAATAATAATAACAAACGAATCCTCACCCGTCGAAGCTCGGCTTTCGACATGCCCGATTGTCCCTGAGGCTCAAATTCGTCGTCGCTTCCTGACATCTTGTAATTATAATAATCCACCATTTAATTAATCCTCCGGGCACAAAATCCACGCAGATCGATGGAAATTATATGAAACACTTTGCAATAATTCTCGTTCAATGTTGATTTTGCGATTAACACAAATAAATCACCGATCACACGTGAAAATCACTCGTTGAATTGAATCAAATCGTTGATTCAAAAATCGTTGAAAAAAAATCAATACCAGCGCACAACACGATTAAACTTTTTGGCTAATGACAAAAAATGCCATCACTTGCACTCTCGATAATTGTTACTGCGAACGATGTTGATCTTTTGGGATCCTTCGATCGAATGATCCTCCAAATTAGAAAAAACTCCGATTATACCGCGGGTTCTCTTCTTCACCGAGCACGGTGACGTCCCCGTCCAGGGGTATTCGAGAGGGTAACTGTTTGACGTTTTACGAATTCGGTGGCCGCATGCCGATGCACCCAAACGCCTAAGTGGTAGGGATAAATTTTCTAGCGGAGAGGGGGGTTCAATATTACCGCGATGGAGTGGGGGAAAGCTCCGTGGGGCGCTCTCTCGCTCTCTCTCTCTCTCTCTCTCTCTCTCTCTCTCTCTCTCTCTCTCTCTCTCTCTCTCTCTCTCAAAGGTCCTACCCGAGGGACCTGTTGATGTGTGGGAATTTACGCCGCACACATTTCCTATCGGACGAATTTGCCAGAAGGGGGAAAAAATAATTATGATCTAACAAATAATTTATCCAAATTATATTTTGAAAAAAATTATGGTCAAGTTGTAATAGCAAGTAGATTATAATTAATATAATACAATATATTATAATATATATAATATTTAATATATTATAATATTTAATATAATATATATGCGTCATTGCATGTCAAATCAACCAATAGTTGGAATTGACCCTTTTCAATTTCGATGAAATTTGTTCAGAAGTTTTCTTTTATCATAAAACGAAGTTCTACCGAACGAAAAAAAAATTAAATTTTTTTTTCGAAAGTTATGCAAAATTAAAAATTTCGACATTTTTTCAATTTTTCAAGTTTTTTTCTTAAATATCTCGAAAACTATTATAGTTACGAAAAAATCTTTCGGGGTCGTCTTCAAGAGTGTACTTGGGGCTACGAAAAAAAAATATTCTGGAAAATTTTTTGAAAAATGATGAATTTGGAGTTTCGAATTTTCAAAAATCTCGAAAATCCACGATCGACATTAAATTTTTGATTCAATTTTTTTAAATATAATACCTTGTACTGATCTTAAAAGATCCTGGAATTTTTAGAATTGCCTTTTTTCAAAAATATGAATTTTTTAATTTTAATACACATTTTTTTTTAACCTCTAAGTTAAGTAAAGTTGAGCAATCGTGTAATTTTGTATATTTGAGCAGTGCAAATTGCATTATTGCTGAACTTTAATTAACTTTGAGATCAAGAAAAACAATTTTTTTTTACCAAAATTCTAAAATTCATATTTCTGAAAAAATAAAAAACGCAGTTCTGAAAATTTTAGGATCTTTTAAGGTCAGTATATAGTATTATTTATAGAAAAAATGAACCAAAAATGTAATGTCGATCGTGGATTTTCACGATTTTTAAAACTTCAAAATTCTCCAAATTCATCATTTTTCAAAATTTTTTTTTCGGAATATTTTTTTTTCGTAGCCCCAAGTATATTCTTTAAAACGAACCCAAAACAATTTTTTCGTAACTATAATAGTTTTCAAGATATTTAAAAAACAAACTTGAAAAATTTAAAAAAAGGGTAAAATTTTGAAGTTTCGAAAAAAAAAATTCCTTTGGTAGAACTTCGTTTTATGATAAAAGAAAACTTCCGACCAAAGTTCATTGAAACTGAAAGGTTCCAACTATTAGTCGATTTGACATGGAATGAGCCATAAATCTATGATGAATATTGTATTTTATTATGTAATTATAAATAACATGTTAATTATAATAATTATAAAAAATTATTTTTTATCCAATTGCTTATTATATTCTACGCAATGCTTACTCCTCATTGAATTATGATTATGGATTTTTTGCGATGCTGAGAAATATCGTCGAAAAAAATGGACAGAAACTCTACGAGCGGACCTTGTGGAAGTGGTAAAGCGTAAAGGCATGCGATATGGAGAGAAGCATCTGACACGGTAAGGCAAACACGTTCACCGACGTATTGAGAGGGGGGGGGGGGTTTCGCGTGTACGTGCATGCGTGTACGCGCGTCATAAGTGTGGCTGGCGCGCGCAATGCGATCCGATGCATCGCCGCTTCGTATTATGTATAAAATGGAGGGAAGGGGGCAAACACACAGAGGGGACCCGTATGAGAATTCCCATGAACGAATCGACTGTTTATATCGCCTCATTTTTTTTTCCTTCTTCCTCTTCAATTCTTCTTTCTCATAAAGGACGCTTTATTTGCATGGAAAAAAAAATTTCGATAGTTTCATACTGGTATTTGCACAATGTCCCGAAACATAACGATGTGAAATTTGAAAAAAAATCCTTCTGACTAACATTTGAATTTTCTAAATATTAAAAATTAAAGCTCGTGAGCACTCCGATCAAATTTTGCAGCTTTGATGATTTAAGAAAATTAAATCGAACGTCGTTAGCTTGAAAATATTAGCAAAAATGTTTGCGGGAAATTTTACGAAATTTTTGGAATATCACGAGATTCATCCGGAGTTTGAATTTACATTTTCACCCCCGAACAAAGACGTCTCGCTGTTCTACCTGTGTGCTAAATTACGACGTTGTTCAAGCCCTTCTCGGGCCTCGGAGAGCTCGATATTTATACATATTTATGAAGCCTTTCAAATACACAATTCACTCGACTCGAGCCAGTCCTGTATTCCATAAAGGCTGGAAAACCCAAGTTATCGTCTTGAAGTTGCGTTGAAATAAGCTGTTTTCTATTTCGATGTAAACGATCGCGTTTTTCGACCTGGCAAAGTTTGATAATCGAGGAAATTCTAATTTGTCGTATTTAAGTATAATTATTGCTTGGAATATTACGAAGCTTCGGCCGATTGGCAGACGGCACGCTTACGCCCCAACAAACCTTGCCAGTAAACGTATAAAACAGTAAAAAAAAAAAAAAAAAAAAATTCCGTATAAACTTTTAAAACTCAGAGGACCTCGAGCCATCACGTTGTCTTCCATATAAATGCCCGAAGAACGCGCGCGCGCGTCCCAAGAGCCAGTCAATAAAAATACGAAAGAAATTTGTGCACTGTTGACAAAATCAGTAACTACGTGCAACCATTTTCAAGAGGCATTTCGCGGCCGCAATAAACAGATAAAGTTTTACAACGTGCGATTAAAGCATCAGGGGGAAACTTTTACTTTTAGGAGACCCCCGACACACACTCGCAGACGTATTCTTCCCTCATAATACACCTCGTCGTAACGTTTCGTAAACGTGTCTTCATCCCCATGGTAACTTGATTTATTTTTGTCATCATGAGGACGCAAAATTCTTCGACCTTGTTTCAACGAGCTGGTCAAATTTCTTGCCAGAGTAAATGATCAGTTTTTAATGTCCCCTAATTGTTATTTTAATCAATTTATTCGACGAAAAATTGATTTTAAATATTGTTTGAAAACCAAAACCATTACAACGAAAATATGATCGATCATTGAATAAGGCGGTATTGTGATTAGAGACATACATTTTAAGCGTTTTGTCGAGCGCGATAAAAAAATATATATATTTTTACCTTCTGTTTGTTACAACATATTTATTAATACTTTGACAATAAACACAAAAAAATGTCGAGAAAAAGAAGTGAAAGTAAAATGAGTTATAAACTGGTAAAATTGGAGCTAAAGAAAGGGGCCTGCTGGTTATAGCAACCTTTCTAGTCATCCGATACAAAATTTTAAAAAACATTCTTAACTAGTAAGAATGTCGTTATAGCCTCTCCCTCAGAGAAAACGGAAAAAAAATTCGCAAAATGGCGTCAGTCTGAACCAAAAAAAAGGCGTTTGACACGTTTTTTCGTAGTTTTTAATTTTTTCCCATAGTAAAAAAAATAATTTTGTTACAAAAGTGGTAGAGGCGATGAGAGTTATACATTAAAGATTGGTACAAATTTTGAAAAAAATCGGTTGAGTAGAACTTGAGATATTATGACAGCCGTGTTGAGAAAAGTAATTTTGAGAAAAACGTGTATGTCCGATTGGCTCACTATAGTCCGAATTATTGCTTCACTAAAATAGCTATAACTCCTCAAATTATTGGAATTAAAAAATTTCCTATCGCTCACTGAGAAAAAAATGTTGTTGAAAATGCAAAAATTTGTTTGACTCAACCAAATATTTGTGTCCGGACGTTCAACGAGATCATTTTGGTAATTCAACAAAGATACAGTGGAAGTTTTAGTTAAATCGGTTAAATCGTTGCTTGAATGGACAAAGTTTTAGTTCAATCAAATAAATATCTTCGCACCAAATAAATTGTGTGATTGAAAATACGAATTATTTTTTTATGACAGCTAAATTTATTTACTCAAAATATACTAGAAATCAACGAAATATTTCTGTACAGCAACTCAGTAACGTGTAAATTGGACTAGACTGTATCGGGAAATTGACGACATAATTTCGTTCACCTCATATCTTATGGTTAACCAAATTCATTTGTTGAATTGATTATAGTTTCATTATGTCAAACAAATTAATATTGAATCAACTAAATTTTTTTTAACTAAATGGATTTAGTTGTTTTAACTGAACTTTTTTCTCAGTGCTGATATATGCTTAAAGGTTTAAACTTTAAGAATATGCGAAAAAAATGAATTTTTTCGAAAGTCTTGACCACAATACCCCCTTAATTCGACGATTCTTCCAATGTCTTTTTTTTTTAATTTTTATTATCAATCTTGCTCACACGTGTTCATATTTTGGCCGCAGATGTGCGTTACTCGAGGATTCGAGAGAGAAATTCGATGTGAAATTCTCCCGCGCTTTGTGGCACCTGAAACAATCGACGAAATCGAGATCACTCTGCTCGATAATGCGCATTACGAGCCAAGTTCTCCGAGAGATCCGCGCGGATAAGCTCGAACGTGATCGGGGGGGGGGGCCGGGGGAGACCTCACCCCGACCCACGTGAAACCCCATAAATTTTCAGCAACGTCGGAGTCGATTCCAGTACACAATCGTAGACGACGATCTCTTTATTTCTTTTTTGTTTCTCGCTTTTTTGTGCGTGTTCTCTTTTCACGTTATTCCCATGCTTCCGTCCGATTAGCCCGATACACCGAAGAATCAAGAGAGCGAGGGAGTTAAGTGATTTTCTCACTGCAGTATTAATTCCCATTACGATCTCAATGCGTAGATCACACGATTGCGAAATTACAAAACACACTCTATATCCTTTTTTTGTTTTGGACACGTCAGCGATCGGAGCATTTTTGTCGTACGATAAAAAACGAAAATTTGAACCGCCCAAGCCAGCTGCACATTTTTCTAAGCAATCTTCCATCGTACTTACTTTTTGTTCTATTGTTTTTTTTAAATCGTAAAAACCGGGAGCACAGGTGGACGTTTCTTGAGTCGCCCGTTTACATCAATTATTTAAACATTCGTGTTGAAATCTTCTACTAAAAAAATTTGACGAATTTTCGTTATTCTCGTTTGAAGAACTATTCAAAAATCTAATTTTAATATTTACAGCATATGTTCATTGATATTTAAATATTGCATCAAAAAATTATATTTTTGAATACTCTTGGGACAATTTAAAAAAAATTTGATATATTCTATAATTTTGAAAACAAAATCTGTGAAAAAATATCGAATATAGTGTTTGGGCGACAATATTTTTCGTTCGACGAAGCCTCGAGGATCGCGGTCATTCTGGGGTTCCTTTCGATACGATGACGAGTCCGTTATTTCGGAAAAAAAGGATAGTACCGTCATAACTACGTACTTTTATTATTTTATTTGGGGTAGGTATACTAAACGCATAATGTCCTGCGCTAAACTGCATCTTTGTCCCTAGGGGACTGGTATATTATTGCGTATGGTCGATACTGTTTCACAAGAGCGAGAGAGAGAGAGAGAGAGCAATAGGGCGAGTAAGGGAGGGAGGAGAAAGAGCGTTCCGCAAAATAAGTTCAGGAAAACTGGATTGCGGAACAACGGTCATCCCTCCGCAGGACTCTACATTGATGGCCAAACTCCGAAAAAGGCACTTGAATTGTCCTTCATCGGTTTCAAGTGCGCCCTTGTTACATTGAGCAATCGGTATTAGAGTCCTTTTCTCGTAAGTGCGCGGTGATCGAGCTCCGAATTCTCGTTTTCTCGCATCTGCGGCCTCGATGTTCCCAAACTCGGAAGTTCAGAATACGACCAAAGGAAATTTGCGTTTACGCATTACGAGAGGTCGTAAGTATCGTCCGCCCCTCGATGCACGGTCAAGCAACCTTGAGCAATGTTTCTTTGCATCCCCCTGTGAATAGACTCTCCCAAAGACTCAAATAGAGTCGAATACGTACACGATGTACAGTTTCAAACATTAACGTGAAGTACACAGAAGAATTTTTATTTCAATCGCTTCAACGGTCATAAAATTCCCGGAAATAATTTGCAATTTTTTATTTTACAAATCATATGTCCAATTAGATTTTTACACCATTTAGAAGGAGTTTCCTTGTTGCAAAATCGAATAAGGGGTTTTACGTAGTCAGGAGGTCGAAAAAAAAACGTTTTTTCCAGAATTTTTTCTGGAAAGACAATTTAATTTATTAACGTAAAAATTTATAATATTTGTAACGTTTAACTTAATTTTGGATTTATTTTTTTTTAATAATGATTCTCGAAGCCGCTGTAGACGATTAACGGGAGGTCCTTTAAAGAAAGGCGTCGTGCGGTGAGCACGATATCTCTAAATTGGATCATCCAAAATTAAAAAATAGTCGTTAATATTAGGTATAATCTAGTATTTAATCAAAGGAATGAGCAAAATATCTATTTTTTACAAAATGGCGGCTTCTCAAAAAAAAAAAATCGATTTTTGGTGAAAATGTTTGCCAATTTGTTTATAAAATGGAAAATATTTATCCGTGAAATAAACCTTGGATTGATTACTAAAAAATATACTTAATTATTGCAAAAATATACTTTGCACATAGTAATTACGAGTTTACAAGTATGTAACTACATTACGAAAGTGAAATTAAAAAATCGATTTTTTTTTTAAATCCCAACTGCGTATAACCTCTTAAGGATGCTCTTAATAAATACAATACAATACATATACAAATGAAAATACAATAAAAATCGGAAAAAATTTAGTAACATTTGTCATGCCATAAAAAATAATTATTAATAATAATATTGCACAAAAGTTATTAATAAATTTCTTAAACAAATAATTATTCAACAGTTTTTCCATAAGTTCTTTTTTTTCTTAAACAAATCAAGTGCGTTAATTTTTTTGCATGCATATGAATTTTTTCAGAAATTTCGCTTTATTATGAAATTCCTGTTTTGAAATTTTTAGAACGGCTGTATTTATGTATTTTTTGGTCCAGTGTCTTTGAAACTTTTCAAAGCTGACGATAAACCTGTATGCAACAACATATACAAAATTGGCAGTTTTTTGTTTGTATTTCAGAATGTTTTTTTAAATATTTCAAAATAGAGAGAGTATTCTGAAAAAAATCATCTGCGTTCCGAAAAATGAAAACATTCGATTTGTTTGAGGAAAAAAAGAACTTATGGAAAAATTGTTGAATAATTATTTGTTTAAACAATTTATTAATAACTTTTGTGCAATATTGTTATCAATAATTGTTATTTTTATGGCATGACAAGTGTTGCTGAAATTTTAATCAAATACAATTTTTCCTGGACCGGTAAAAAAAAATAGTTTTCCAAGATTTCTCAAGAAAAAGAGGAATCATCATCCCTTGAAAAAAATTCCCAGGCTCTGTTATCGCCACGCTGGACCATACCGTTTCCCATGATACAGAATTTCCCATAAATATCCGAGCATATAGCTGTCATAACGGAAGGCGTCCGGTCAGATGTCGCGACCTTCTCATTAACCCTAGAAGGCGGGAAGAAGGAGGCTGCTGGATATATATACAGATATATGGTGCATCTCGTAGTTGCTTTTACCGGGGTTCTATGCTTGACCACAGACCTTGAGAGCGAGAAGGAAGGATCGAGAAAGAGAGAGAGAGGAGCTTGGTTTGGCTCTAAATTTTGAACGCCCACCCTCACACTTCTTCTTCATCATCCTCGTCTTCAGTTTCTCCCTTTTTTCACTCTCTCTCTTGCCTCTTTCTCGGTTCGCCACGGTCCTCGAGAAGTTCATTTCTCGGCATACACCTGCAGCTCGCACCCACGCTAGTCCCGACACAGAAGAACTCCCTCGTATTCCATCGTCATGGGATATCCTTCAGGAAGGAAACGTTATCCTGTCGAATCTGAAATCTTCACTTCCGCCCACAAGTCACGATGCATATTACGCGTATAACAGATACGTGGCCCATAATGTTGTATTTTCCACGATGCTAGCGAGATTGTTGTGGGACGAGAACCGGTTTTTTTAAAAGACTCCCCAATTTTTTAATTTCCCACGTAACCTTCGGTTCCACCTCGCACGAAAACGCAACATTCGTTCGTCTTCCGCATTTTTCCGCTACCCTCGACGGCGTATATTTTTCTGGAAGGGTGGAGGGATATGCTTCTTCAATTTTTACCCGGAAAAAAAGGTTTTGAAATCCCCCGCGAGACAAAATATAGCGAAGCGAGAGCGACGGAGAGAGAAAGGGAGAGAGAGGATTTCTCCGCCCCCGAAAAAATTCAACATCTGTGATGAAGCTTCCGCGAGGGTAAAAAAAACGTGGTGGTTCATATTTAATCGTGGAAAATATTTTCAACGGGGTTGCCCTCATTCGTGAGACTTCCTTGTTGTGCAGTTCGAGGGAACTAAAAAAAATGTTCCTTCTTCCTGACGAGAATTTTATACCCCACGCGAGAGCGTTTAGGCCTCCGGTATTCATCCCTCCGGGAATTCATATTCTTTTAATAAACTCCGTGAGAGCGATGCGGGCGCGAGAACACAAAAAATTTATGTCCCTACTAAAATGTGGATCCAATAGTCTCGATATGGGCCGTATCACAAAAATATGACAGACGGTAGAATTTTTTAAAAGTACTGCTCAGTGACAAATGACTGTTGCGAGTTTATTCACTCATGTTGTATTAATAATAATGCGAACGTAGTCGAGTCTAGGACAAAAGAAGGTCCAAAATACGATTACGAAATAGATCCTGTAATCTATCAACCATTAATTTTCATAAAAACTCAATATTTATATGAAAGATGATAAAAAAAGATCGTACGTTTTTTTCCCCTTCCCTAATTTTTTTTGACAAAAACTTTGCGTGATTTGTGATCAGCGATAAATTTCCCATCGGAATATGGTTTTTAAACGATAAAAAAAAACCCACTCACTTTTGGGTGACTTTTCAGAAACCTCAAAATAGCGAAATTTCAAGTGCTTATAACTTCACTTCGGTTCGACAGATTTCAAAATTTCTTTTTCGTAAGCAAAGCTTGTGACTAAACTTAGAGAATGCCCTTTGGTTCATTCCGATATTTCAATTTTTGTAGAAATGAGAGCAGTTTGAAAATCGCCGAAAAAAAATGGAAAGGGGTATGATGGAAAAATTTACAAAAATCGATGGTCGAACTATAAAAATCTGCCAAAAATTGAAAAATGATCCGAATTGGATGATCCAAGCGGGACTTTGAAGCTTCACCGATCACGCAGAGAATGAGCCCAAACTGAAGTCGGAATTTCATCTATAAAATAAATTACAGTCATTTTAGTGAACAGATTCAATTTTTGCCAAAATGCAATACAAATTTTTTTAAATTAATTTTTGTCTAACTATATATCGATGTATTTTGCCCCCCCTGAACACGAATCTGCGAATAATTTTCTCAAAAAATCAAAATTTCTATGAATTTTCATTAAAATAATTTTTTAATGCTTCATTCTTTGCCTTTTCTCGTGAACATTTTTTCTTCCACAAAAAACATATTAAGTTCAAAAAATTCTTATCATTTTGCCATAAAAATTTTAACGATGGCATCAACTTTTGCGTTGGAAATATTCTTTTATTGCAGTGATATATATTTCTTTCAAATTTCCTCACCATAAAGTGTTACCAGAAAATTCATTCATTGCACCGAATAAAGTATCTTACAAAAGACGAATTTTACAAGTGATCTTCGGTTGTACAGGACGTGCATAATGCCGGTCCCGAAAAAATCTCGATCATAAACGAAAATGATCGGTTCAAAGGAAATTGGGTCAGTGCGGGCATATAATATCGGTGTTGGCTCTGGGAACGAGGTCGTGTGCTGGACGCACGCACAGAAAAATTGCTACAATGGTTTTTCGTCCGAAGCCCTCGGTAAGAGTGAGAGAAAGATAGAGAGTAAAGGTAATTTCGGTTGATTTTCCCCTGTCGGGTAACGAGCCGTTCTTTCATATCCTTGAAGATATCGGGTTGAGAGACAAATTTTTGATAGCTTCTCTCGGTATGAAACCGGTAACGGCGTCGTTTTTTTAATGGCAAACAAATCCTCGGGAGAGCTTTTTTTTTTTTTTTACAAAGCTTTACGAGTCTCTGACATTATTTTTCAAAGTATATGCACACCTATCTTGAGAAATAACCTTACTTCTATTTTTCAACAATAATTACCCGTTTTTTTATGACCGTCAAGCGCGATATCTTTTCTCACGTCAGCGATAGGCAGAATGTTGGGCGAGGTCGTGCTCGTCCGCGCGACGCAATTTCGTTGCCCTGGTAGAAAATTTCTTTCTAGCAATGTACACTTGGGTGAGACAAATGGCAACAAATGGCAAAAATGCGGGTCATACGTGCAAAAAACAAATGTTATTAAAAAAAATCGTTCATTCAAACCTTTTTATTCATTTTATTTTTAATTTATTTTTCATAGTCGAATTTTCATCAACTATGTAAACTCTATGAGACCATTAAAAAATCATATTAATCAAATATTTTACTCATTACTTTATCATTGTTGAAAAAAAATTATTTAATCAGCCAACCCTTTTTATTCATTCCATTTTGAGCTATCATTCCATAAATTACTTTGTAGAAATCCATGAAACCCTAGTTAAATAAATGAACAAATAAATTCCAATATCTAGAATTGATGATTACTCGAATAATCAATTGCTTCGTAATATGGCTTGCATCCCCCTCCCAGTAACGCAGTTTACTTATGAGAGCCACTCTATTCAAAGCCACGAGCACTTATAAACACGTTCCCCTTCCGGAATGATCCTCACCTTCCTTCCTTCCTTTCTCGCAAACTTCCACATCGAATCCTATACCTGTATATTCTCTGCACGTGGAAAGATCTCTCTCTCTCTCTTTCTTTCTCGGGCGATGGATCACCTGGCGACGATTCCCACGTTTCTGCGATTCGCGTTGGCTTCACCCTTTTGGCTTGTTCCATCAACTTCCGATGATGGTGCGAGTATGGCGTACGATTGTACATAATGGAAACGTCGCGCATGTAGAGAAGGAAAAATGACGACGAGGAAGGGGTAAGGAAAAAAAATGTATAAGAAACGAAAACGAGCCGGCCTCGTGCATCTATTATGACCTGACCGCTGCCTAAGGTTGAGTGCGCGTGGCTGACACACGAGCAAGGCCCCGACTCCGTTTATACAGAGTCCGAGAGGGATTCACAAAATTTTTATTGGGAATGTAAAAGAAACGGGATACAGTGAGGAAGATGGCCACGGAGAGGGTGAGCATTTGAGAGGGTATAATAACCCGCGGGGGTAACACGACGAGCCTCTCGTCGAGAGTCAGGGGTTACAAGGAGTTCGCCTTTGCTCCTACGCAGCCTTTTTCATTCTTTTCTCTCTCGGAGTCCAGGTATTTACATAGAAAGGCTGAAACTTGGTTGTCGTCGACGACGACCAAAATTTTACCTCTCTTTCTCTCTGGTAACACCGTTGTCCCAAGGAGTGAGGACGTCGCGCTCTCCGTTCTCGAAAAACCCGAATCGTGGGAGGTTTTTAGGACCGCAATGGAACAAGAAGGCTCGCGATGTCTGTGGGAATGTTTTAGGGTATCTTATATGCGGGTGTCCTTCGAGAAAAGAATTAAATTATACGCAGCCAAGGGACTCTCTCTCGCTCTCCTTTACCAATTCCCTCTCATTTACTTTTAACCGAGAGCTTTGCCTTCGAGCTAACTTCCTCGAACGCGCGCGGCTGCTCAGCGATAAATTTTAGGGTTTTTAACGACCCTTTCTCGTTACGTCTTCTCTCCGGTCCTTTTTTTCATATTTTTTTCTTGCTGCTCTCAAGTGAGACCGGCACGAGCGTAATTTTTTTTTCACCCTGACTTCTCCAGTCGCTATAAAGATTTTATAATTTTTATTGATCGTTTGTCGAGGATTAAACGGGCGGAATTGAAGGACGAAGAGCAAGAGTCAAAAGAGGGAAGAAAATAAAAAAAAACGTATTGAACGCGTCTTGAATTTTTACGGCGAGGTTGCTGTATATCTGTAATATACATCGCTTGGGATAATCTCATATTTTTAACACCCGAGTATATAACTCAGGACCTACGCTCCCATGCAGGATTTCTCTTGGATCCGGGGATTGCGAGACGGAGAGCTGTCCGCGGCTTCGTAAAAATCATTCGGCGGCCAATCTTTTGGGAAACACGATATGTTTAGTCTCCGTCGAGGACTGAGAAAGGACCCCTGCCGTTCGTTCCCGGTCGTGGGATCAGATCCAAGGGTATGCACACATATACTTGGTATACCCGTTTAGTTGTTTTAACTGCCTCTGCGAACGACCGTTTAAGCTTAGAAAAAACATCGAACCATCGATTTTGTTTTCTAATTGTTCTCGGAATTGCCATTGCCCGATCGTGCCCCGAAGATTTGACGCACGTACGACCAAGTGCCATTCCAGAAACATTTCATTATAATTTAGGGGTAATCGCCGAAAGGGTGAGAAACAAAAACGCTTCTTCTCGCACGCCTGAACACGCCTCATTATCCATTAGATTTTTTTTTTCCACAACTTTATAGTCTTGATTCTTTGTATAGAGCAGTGATCGGCAAAAAAATCTATCTATTTTATTATCCAATTTTTTCAAAAAATTAATAATTAGCAAAAAAATATTACTAATTTTTTTTTTAACATTAGTAATTAGCGGAAACATATTACTAATTTTTCTAATAAATCAGTGAGTGAGAAAATATTGCTAATTTTTTCTAAGAATTAGTAATTAGCGAGAAAGATATTGCTAAATAACCAAAAACACCAATAATTTGTGGAGAAATGATGTATTAATTTTGGAAAAAGTAATAAATAAATAAAATATTACTAATACATTTTTTAATAGGTACTGATTAAATATTCGTATTAGTATAATAGCTTTGATACAATAAATACTAATGTGTTAAGTATTCAAAGATCTAGTTGTTATAAAAAATAAAACAACTTTTTTAATAGAGTTGTTTGAACTTATAAGTATGACTCAATCCGTACACACAAGTACGTAAATATACACAATACTTTTCTACAAATTAATGTTTTTGAAAAATTAATTAGTATTATTTTCCTTACCAATTACTATATTTAGAAAAAAACTTGGTAATATTTTGTCACTAATTACTAATGTTTTTGGAAAAATTAGAATCATTTTGTCACTAATTACTAATTTTTTTGGAACAGTTAGAAATATTTTGTGGCTGAATACTATTTTTTTAGAAAAATTAGTAATATTTGTTGACTAATTATTAATTTTTCGAAAAAATGATTAATAAAATCAATATCGTTGACAAAAAAATCAATACGGCCGATCACTGATATAGAGCGCTTTTCTTCTTTATTCGAAGCAGAAAATAATTTCCCAAAATTTTGAAAAATCAAAATACAGAGCACCCTAATTTCAGAGCTCAATATACCTGCTCGTAGATCGTAGATCTAATTTTTTTCTGCGCCTATCATCGATCCCTTCACTGCACGTGACTGGATCCCCTTTTTTCATACCTTATACACACGTCGCTTTTCGTACTCGCCTCTCGTTGACCTCTATAAACGATTCGTGTGTCTCGATACTCCCACAATGAATCGCGGATCACCGAACCATCCCTTAAAACAGCATTAATCAGCTGATCTAGGTTTTCAAGTGCGAGGCCATCATCGACGATCGTCCATCAGGACTTTTCCTAATGTCCTGATGCAACACGGTCATTAAATGTGCGGAACAGCTCATCGGAGCAGGTTGCTCGTTTTCCGCAGCAGCAAGGATAACGTAGCGAGGATTTTCAGTGCCTGTGCATAACGGAATTGCCATAGGAGAGAAAGAGACATCGGGTTTTGAGAGCCTTTGGCTCGATCACAGCCACCTTCCACCGTCGTCGGTCCGCAAAGAGCTCGGCTGTGTTCTGCTCTCTCTCTCTCTCTCTCTCTCTCTCTCTCTCTCTCTCTCTCTCTCTCTCTCTCTCTCTCTCTCTCTCTCTCGCTGCGGCAGACCAGAGCTCTCGCCAAGCATCGCCAGCAGTCTCGGTCTCGTTGTGGTGAGAACACTCGGCGCTACGCGTTCCCACCATCGTCTCGGCTATCTTCGTATGACTCTTCGGTCGTACTCGGCTCTTCGGGAAGAGACGACTGTGGCTCCCGATATCGGGTGCAAACCCGAAAGGGGGTCCCGCTTGTGCACTGCTGCTCGTGTTTTCCCCACTCTGTCTCTCCTCCTCCGTATTTTACCTTCCGTCTCTTTCTCTGGAGGAGTTAACCCAAGGACGTGGTCCTGGACGCTATCCGATGCATGCGTTATCTCAATTGCCCCAAGAATTTATCACAAAGTTCTATTTCAGTAAAAAAATTAAATTGAAAGTCCTTTCATTCAGGTTCATCCTTCTCAATTGAGATAAAAAACTGACATTTGCGCGGTAGGTTGTTTATATACAAGACTTCATAATTGTATATCAGAGTGGAAAACATCTGGATTTGGTGGGACGATGAAGTAGCTATAAAAAGAGCCCCTACAATCAATGATGTAATAGCTGATGACAATTGGAACTTGGGTGGGCTATCGGTTTGTGCTTGTCTCCGGCAGCTTAATCGCGTATTACGCATAACTGTACCAATGGCGTTCTTCCGAGGTCGCAGGAATTATTCTGCACGTTGGAGCAAGTTTGAGAGCAAAATTTTTCATTGTCACGTCGCAAGACCTGTATTCTCATTTGCAAACGAAGTTGTTTCTTTCAGACAACTGGACAACAACCTTTCGGAGAATAAGAATTCTCAGGAGCGATGGATTATTAGAAATTTGTTCAATCTGGCGAGCTGCAAAACGGGACATGTTTAGGTGAGCAACCCCATCAGCTGTTACACATTTTAATAGGTGTTTCTTATTTTCTATGCGAACGTTCATAGATTGTCCATAGAACTGGCACGAAAACCGGTAATTTTTGGACCTAAAATGTATATTGTAACTGGACAATAAAAAAAAAAACAGAAGATCGATCCTGAAGTACAGACAGTAGTCGAATCAGCTGTTCCAAAGAAACGACTGTAGCGACGTTACGCAAAAGTTGGGGCTGACAGACAATGGGGTCCCGAACATCTTGCGGAACGTACGATTCGAAAGAGGGTCTGGAGTCCTTGCAAGGGGCCAGAGCAGCGCAAGGGGGTCTTCGTGAAGTCATTCGTAAAAAAAAGACGATATCGTGGCACGTGCCAGACGTCACCTACCCTCCGGTCGATTTATCGATTTCCCAGGGGCAGCTGAAGACGTCCTTCTTTCGGTGCCGAATCCTCGCTCGACTCTCATCTCGAGCTCGTCTCTGCATCCAAGTTATTTCCGAATGGTCCTAAAGTTTGGAATCCGTGCTAATATTATTTTAAAAAATCCAAACCAACCACGCAGGACTCTTCGTATGAATCGATATCGTGACCCAAAGAGTGTGAGACCAGTTCGTGAAGCATCACGATTGTACGAGGATCCTACGTACCTGGATCGATTACGCATCCGGTCGGGAATGGGTTGAATCTTCTCGCAGCAACATCACATGCGTTTGTGTCTTGTAATTGTAAAAAAAAGTTCCCCTCCTTTCTCACCGTTCCGATTATGAGAGAGCAACGTGTGTTAAAGGGACCATAACGGTGTGTGCGAGAAAGGAGCGTGGAAGGACAATGCGTTGGTTCGCCCGATGCTTTTCTCGCAGACAGTCTCCTTCCAAGTGCAAAGAAGTGGGGATTGCTGGCACGCGACCAACGTCACCTGCCCCGCAGTTACACGTATGAGATAGACCCTCGCACACACTGCTTCTTACAGGCGAGAAACAAACCCTCGGAGACTCGCATCGATTTTCTTCCACACGCAGCTGCACCCCATCACGTGTGTCACGGTTCGCGAGATACTTATCGGACCGAGTCGTCTTCCAGTCGTTACCGTATTATCATCGGTAAGAGACATATGGCAAGAACGTTGAGATTCTTTACCTCTGCTTGACCATTAATTTCCCTCTCTCATCTATTTGCAGGCGAGAATTATCCGCGAGCTTTTGCATCCGCCTCAACTTATAGAAGAGGGAGGAAGTTCATCTTGAAGGAAACGTGAAGAACATAATTGTTTTTCGAAATTTTATAGATTTGTCAGCAGAGTCAGCGAAAATCATATCCCCGTGAGGATAAGACTATTTTGATGGAATATTTGTAATCAGGAAAAAATTCCATGATTAAATTAACTCGTTTTTAGTATCTTTGGAATTGTAATGCCAGCCTTCAAGTCGGTGACTTTCGATCCGAAGCTTTGGAAATTTTGAGGCAACATCTGAAAGCTCGGATCCTTCGACTGTTACAATCTTTTGAGCTCTGGTAATCTCCTTTGATCGAGACTTTGTCGATCCTGCGATCCTAAGACGCGTGCCACTTTCCCAAGTGCGACCAAAGGGACTCCCTCGTCTCGTCCGCTTCTGTTTCGCGTTATTCCCCGCGAGTAATCTTATCCCTTGATCCTACGAAGATCGCAGAGTCCTTTCTCATATGGTCGCGCCACGAGGACATTCCATCGTTGAGCTTCCCCTTCCGTGTAATCTTTGCACCCTCCTTTTTAGCCCCTCTGAGATTCAGGACCCCACCGAGGCCTTCGACGTCATTCCAGGTGACGTGTGCCTCGACTGACGTCACGAGCATGTGCAAGATATACTTCAACGGAGGGGAGAATATACCCCAAAGTGGGGAACCACGCGTGTGACGTAAGAGAACATTCGATGCCGCGTGGATCTTTTTTTTCTTTCTCTTTATTGGTATACGCTTACATACCTATACATCGAATAGCCACGCAATGGTATTGAAGGTAATGATTTCTTTGGTTCTCGCTCTCTCGTGCGCCCTTCTCTCAGGACGATTCATAATTTTCGCTTACAACGCCTCGAGGGTGCCTATATGGCATCGAGGAGCCGTGAGACCGGCGACTACGACGTGAAACTATGGCGCGCAGATGCAGGGTCTTTTGGCAAATACCGGCAGAATCTCACGATCGCGTGTGCACGTTCAAAAACAGCTGAGTTTTCGATTGTTCATGATGCTCTATGAGCGTGATACAAATGATCGAGAGGGTATAGTTTCTGAGGGAGAAAACGCCACGTGTGTCGTATCGGAATTTCTTATGAGGATAAAAAAAGGTATCCCGATTCGAGAAATCGTCGATCAACGTGGGAATCGATCGACGCCTACCGGACTGATCACCGGATTTTATCGGGATGTTCAGCTATCGTTTGAGAAATGTTTTTATGCTCCAGTATTTATTACAGGATTGACGTATTCGAGGTAGACCTTTGCACAGTTTTGCTCGTTCCGTCGTCACGCTAGATCTCCCTTCACTTTCGCGCGGAAGTTCCACGCGGGCGACCCTTTTTTGCCTACACACGCCGTCTCCGAAGACTAGGTCAATGTCACAACTCCGGATAAGCTAGTCTCGGGCCAGCAGCTGTGAAGTTTATGACGACTTATTGTTAAATTTTTAGGGCTTATGCTAAACTCGCGTCCGCAAAATCGTTCTACGTCGAATGGTTAAGTGGAACACGGATTTGCATCATAAGAAAGGTTTTTGCACGCCATCGAGTCTTAGATCGTGAAGAAATGTACATTTTGAGCAACTGGTGGTCTGCCCAGTAAACGCAGGGCATTGTATCGTCAGCTGGGAAACAAAAAGGACGTGAAATTAGTAATTTCTATGGTTGAATAAATAAATAATAACGAATCTTTCCAATAGCGAAAAATCTCACGCGAAAAATCCGTAAGGAAATAAAAATTTATCAGGCTAAGTTGACAAACTGGCAAACAGCGAAAAACCGATAGTCATGCGTGTCAGCTTTACCCGTTCGGAGCCAGACGACTCGACAAGTGTAGGCGCGCTTCTCTCTGTTGATTAAAATAAAATTACGTCCTCGGAGTCCAGCGAGACTTCGTGTATGTACGTTCGTGCTGTGGCGTCGGATCGCTCGAGCATGAGAAACGCAAACGGATAGTTTGTTAAGGGTAACCGTTTGAATCCAGGTGGCTAAGTCGAGCGGCTAACGCGCGACATGTGTCTGATTGCCGTGCTATATTTGTGGGAACGCTTCCATAAAGTATGCACTGTTCGCATCCGTCAATCAAGAGGTCAAACATTCCCATTATTATCGCAAAGTGACTCGAGAACTTTTCGGTAAATCGTCAACGGTTCTTGACACGCTGAAACCGCGAGCATCCGGGAAATTGAAATCCTGCCAATGACAATGCCAACCTCGTTATGGCAAAAATAACCGACCAAAAACTGCACAAAATTGCGGAGTCCCCCGGAAAAATAATAACGGCCAAACCCACTAAATACTTTGTTTTGCCAAAATTTTGTTCGGTGGAGTATTTTATTGCTTCGAGCAATTTTGGCAAATGGATCTTTGTGAAAAGATCACGTTTACGTTTGAGATAAGTATACCTCGTGTAAAGCAGGATACGACGACGTCATAATATGTATTCGACTAGAATAACGTATTATTATACAAGAAAATGCGAGTGCACATTTCTCTGGTATATTGTCGCATGTTGGACCACCGTGAGAATAGCGATGAGTTATCAGCATAATTCCCATGGATGCTTCAACACCTGGCAGAGCGTACCTCGAGCCTGGAAAGTTTCGTCGATGAAAAGGTGAGCGAGCGGGTTTGCTCCGAACGCCAGAATGCTCCTTACCTTGGTCAATAGTTTTACAATATAATGACGTCCGGTGTGTGTGAGGCACTGACACATATGGTGACTCCCTTCGCTCATTGTGACAGATGCTTTTTCGAATAACGCTCTATTAGATGTGTATTATTCTCGACCTTAACTATACGAATCAGCAAAGAGCTTGATCAAGTTGATAGGAAAAATTAGCCAAAAATCTGCAAAAATTGGAAACCGATCACCGCAATTTGATCAAGGTCGTCGTACATGGAATTGATGCACTTAAATGTTATGATATCGAACGACATTTATGGATTCAAACAATTTCAATGAACTTTGCTGAAATACCACAAATTGTTTTATAATTGCAAGATAATCGGAAGAACGTAACTACGGAATGGTCATGGGAAAACCACAGAAACCTGTTTTTATCTATTTCATTTTTTTCTCTGTTTCAGTGGCCGTTCACCACAAACATCTGTTGCTCGTGATACAGGTCAGGCCACTTAGGGCATGTTCACACCCACAATCGACGTGAATAGATGGGGGTTAACGATATGCGGAAGGATCATTGTCTACTGATTTTTTTTTACCAATACGCTACGTATCTATTACCAGTGAGGAGAAACTTTTTAAATTGAAGAGAAAGGAAATTCCCATTGTTTATTATGACTTTATGACAATATAATTAATTATCTGAAGCAGTCACAGTCTCGTAACAATAAGGCGTACATATAGTAGATACGCTAAAAGACCTTTAAATTACTTAAGTTAATTTTTGGTTAAATCTTCCAAAAGAAAATCATCGTTTTAGGATTTTGCACAAGGTAAAACCGTAGGTTGGAGGGAATAATTTTTTTTTTAATTTTAAACGATAACAAAATTTTCAGGCGATAAAATTTTTCTTCAAAGATATATCGGTAAAATAATCAATGACTTTTGAAAATATTTCCATGTGTGTATCTCTTGTAGAGTGCAATGAGATAATATTCTTAACATGTCTGCTGTAGACGTATTACATGTTACCCGGTGAATGATCCATTCGAGCTGGGAAGTGAGGACCGTGGCCATCGAGAGAACTCGAAGGCTCACAGGATATGAGAGCATGAAACAAGTTACCCCTAATATTTCGCAGTCGATAACACCCTATACAGCGGCTGTTGGAAATGTAGATCACTGTTTTATTCAAAGTTGGTCGAAAACAGGAGCATCCACTAATCATGAAGTCCAACGCCACATATACAATTACAGTTGAATTTCGCTCGGAGAAGTCCTCTCCTGAAAATTATTTCAATCGTCATGCTTGACCATACCGCTTGTCGGTAAAGTAGAGCTCGTTCGAATAGGTCGTACCGCAGGTCGATAAGGAATCATTCGTACCAGGATCTGCTCCAACAGATTTCGTGTGTCAATAAATTAGGCGGAAAATATGATTATATATCAATTCCATATCATTCCACTGAGCGACACACTGAAAAAAATTATTAAATCACGGTAATGTCAAAGAGGTTCAAACTTTGCATTCTGCCAGGGCTAACAGCAATCGTTATGAATTATGGGAGCGATAAAAAAAGAGATGAAAATCGACTGCATGAAAAGGGGTTGCAAAAATGAGTGGAGACATGAAAAAAAAGTATTTAAAAAATTCCAACAGAGGTCCCCGGCTGTAATCTCGGATTATCGAGTCCAAGAGCGATGGCAGGATATTACGTTATACATGTTGCTCTCGATATCGTGTACGCTCGCAATGTAAATGTAAAAGAGGCCTTCTGTGACGATGTTTCAACACACATACGAGTCACACGTATGCGCGTGTGTCTTTGTGCGTGTCGATGGCGCACCCATAGAACCGGAAGTTGTTTTTACAACAATCGGAATCGGAAGTGATTCCACAAGCGGGACGATGCTCGAGGACCGTTACGGATGCATTGTCACGAGATCGAAGCCCATGTATGTTTTTATTATATATATATATATGCATAAACACGCCGAACGAGTAAGTTTTGTCCCTCAAGGTTTTATGAGACCATAATTACGCGCGGACATTACTTTCCCTTATTTCCGAGTGTTTATATGCATGTGTGCACAAGAGTGTGGAAACAAACTTCGGCATTGCCCCACAAAATAAACCAATGATTCCCCAGTGTACATCGTGTTTTCGTTGTCGTAAGTTTATTATACTTTTTTCTTCACTTATTTTTCTATCTCGTGTTCCTCCGACATTTTTATCATTACACTTGGCAATTCGATGGAATTTCGATAGTTCGCGGAAGCGATTGTCTAATTTTGCGACGATATAATCTTTTGGTAATTACAAAAAAGCGCAATTTTGGTTTTTCTCGACGATCGACAGAACGCTCGGTGAAATCGACAAATTGTGCTTGATTCGAAAGAAATCTCGAATTGATATTAGCGTCGATTAATTTTGTTCGATTGTAACGACTTCCCAGTTTCATTATTGTGATTTTTTTGTGTGAAACTGTTATACTGTATTGGACATTGCTGGAAACGAATTGATTTATACTATTATAGGTGAGTCCTTCTCTCTGATCGACCAAACGGCGATTACATTAAAAGTAACGAAATAGGAAACTTTTTAATTACAGTCAAGGTTAGAAATTAAGATTGAAATTTAATTTAATTTAAGCCGTATGAGATTTGTGAGTTCCAGGGTTTGTACATTTCCTGGTTTGGCCGGTTTTTCTCTTCGTTTTATTGCTCGGCGTTGGGACGCTTTCGCGTCTCTTCATACGTAATTTAACACGTATAACCATGGATTAGTCGTGTTTAACACGTTTCAAAGGTCAAATCTCGTGCTTCGCGTCGACTGTGACCTCGTCACTTTTGCACGTACGTCCTTGTGACATAGACGCGTATTCACACGGAATTTCGACGAGGGAAGCTCCGCAAATTCCATAAAAATTCCGACCAATCTCTCTCTCCCTCTCACTCTTCTTCACTTCAGATCCCATTCCCGGTAATCAAGTCAGTTCTAAATCTCTCTAAAGGCATATTTCGACGTTTTACGTCGTTTTAATTCCCATTTATTGAGAAAACGAAAATGATTCGATAAAACGTTAAAAAGTGCTGCCCTCTTACAAATGTTTCAAAAATAATAGCACGAATAGATTTTTACCCAACCATGAATTCGAGCTGCGCTCTCAATTGCAACGAAGAGAAAATCCACGAGGATGAGTATTCAGAAACGAGTGGAAATCCGTCGTTATAATGTAATCCCGAGTTGAATTAATCCTCCGTTCTTTGACAAAAATTCAGTAGTACAAGAGAGAAAGAGAGTGGGAGAGAAAGAAATGAAAAAATTGTGAATAAGAGAGAAGCCAGTGACTGCGGGCGAGCAAACGTAAAAATTAAAAAAAGGTATCATTAGTACAGTGCGATTAAGTGGCGGGATTACCGGTCTCCAAAGTGATCCTATGGGAAAAGCGAGGGTGAACGCGAGAAAATAGGAAAATTGGATACCAGAAGCCAAGAGAAAAAAAATAAAGAGGAAGAACGGTTTTAATATGTAATAGGAAAAAAGCTCGATTCACGACTACCGAGCGTAGTAATTTTTTTATTACATCCCTTGGGCGCTCATGCATCTATATAACCATATACATCGCGGATGTATCAAGCACGGTAAATCCAAATTATTTCATCAACTAATTGCAATGAAAAACAGGAAAAAAAAACATTCAATCATTTCTTACGAGGTTTCGTCGCCGAGAGTTAAATTTTTATAGAAGCCGATAAATTTTCCTCGCCCCCCGACAAACTTTATTGGAAATATGAATCATATTTTTCCCGTGATAACAACGAAGCTCGAGGCTCAATTGCGTTTACGAGATAGTCGTAGAAAAAAAAAATACGCCATTGACCGTCGACGGTGATTCGTTGCGTTGGAAAAATAGGCTTAAAAATGAAACATAGGATAGATCGGGAATGATTCGTTCCATCGTAAAAAAAATGTACGAAACAATTACAACGTGGATCGTGAATGATTTGTTGCGTCGGAATTTTTCATTCTCGCGTTTCTCAATATTCTAGCTGGGGATACACGGAAGTATCAGCGAGAAAAAAGAGATTTATTTTTTCGCTAGCACGCGCCAGAGTGACCACACTTTTTCCCATCAATTAATCAAGTATATTTTTGATTACCGCATCCGTGGCTCTGGGCCAACAGTTTCTTTATTTTTTTCTCTCTCTCCCTTTTTGGAATTGCAATAACGCACGTTTGTGCAGCCGTGAAATTCACGAAGCATTCGTGCGTTAGGATTATTTTGAGTTTTCGTTTCATTCTCGTATTCTCCGATATATTCTTACCGCGCACTCGGTGTTGCGAAATATAACGCGCAAACGACCAAAACGCGCGAGTTTTTAACCTGAAAAAACTTGGGAGAAAGCAAAAAAAAAATTAATTTTTTTTTCCCTCCCCCGAAGTCCCGCGAGTAATAATTTTCGCGATGGAGTTTTAACGACAAGGCGTGCAAACGGTGCACGGGAAAGAGGAACGAAGCGCGGTATCACGTAGAGCAAACGTAATCAAGAACGTTTCGCGTGTTTACGATCGCGAGGAAAGATTTTATTTTTTATTTTCTTTTTTTTTCTCATCGCTCGGAGCATTCAACGTAGGTATTCGAGTAGATATCACAGCGACAGGGAATACTTGATAGAGAAAAAAATAAATACAAATGAGAGTTATAGCGGTAAAAAAACAACAGACGCATATATGAGGCATTCCACGTCAAGTCAGCCACCCCATTTTTTGAAATCGCCAAAAATCGCATACAAATTTTTAGAAAGTAATTCTAACTATCAAGAAAATTTGTGATTTTTTTCAGATTTTTAAATTATATTTTTTAGCCGGAAAAAAATACAAAAAATTTCAACGTGCTTTTCACTGACATTTTTTACAAACTCCTACGAAAGCTCTATATGCAAATCATTATTTGATCTTTTTTCTCAGAATTGACATCTTCGATTCGTCTGTAGTGTTAACAGTTTTTTACTTGATATATTTACAGACTATACAAAAATTGACGTAGTGGAGAATCCATTATTTCAAATGCATTTTTATTGATACAATCTATCATTATAGAGTGATTTAACTAAATAGTGTGGATATTGATATTTCATCATTATTAATCGTAGACACGGAAAAATAATAAAATAATCTCGTTTTGATACAGCGAAGACGATTCCAGGAACAAAGCAGTATCGTTGCTTCATTCCCAAAAATCATGCCCAAATCGAACTAAAAAAGTACTCATTGACCATAAAAACGTTGGTGTATCCAAAGAGGGCAAATTAATTCTTTTTTGCAATCGAGAGACGTGAGTAGCCTTTGACTTTAATTTGAATAGACTTTATCGGTGTACATGGGTCCATTGATAAAGTTTATTAAAATCTACAAAAAGATGTTTAAAAAAATAAAAAAGTTAAAAACATTGAAAAGGTACAAAAAATAAACAAAAATGCGGGCTTTAAAAAATATCTATAGATAGTATCAACCCTGTTAATGCGCAGAGAAATTTGTGTATTCATTTGGGATGAAAAACGCATGAGAAGGAATAGATTCTCCACTGAGCCAATTTTTGTATAGTCTGTAAATATATCGAGTAAAAAACTGTTGAAACTACAGACAAATCGAAGATGTCAATTTTGAGAAAAAAAATATCAAAAATTATTTGCTCCGAAAATGGCATCTAGAGCTTTTGGAGGAGTTTGTAAAAAATTTCAATGAAAAGTACGTTGAAAATCCTAAATTTCATGTTGTACTTTTTTTTTCGTACGATGAATAATTTTCGAGTTACGAAATGGAACAAGATTTTTTTTTGTATTTTTTTCCGGCTAAAATATGCAATATAAAAATCTGAAAAAAATCACGAATTTTTTTGACAGTTAGAACTACTTTATAAAAATTTGTATGCGATTTTTGGTGATTTCAAAAAATGGGGTGGGCGACTTGACATGGAATGCCTCATATATGAAATATTGCGATTTTTCTCGAATTCCATTCTTGATGACTTTTCATAAAGTTTTTCTTCAATTGTACGGTCTCTCTGGAGGTCGGAAGTTGAATTGCAATGATAAACGACAAGAGCAATCAACGATTTAGTAAAGTAAATGAATGGATAAAGTCTCAGCGTTTTATTTAAACTTTTATAAACTAGAAATTTTATGAAATTTAATAATTTATCTAGTAACTATTTTATTTTATTCCACGTTAATTCATTGTATTTTAGTATTTTTATCATCAAAATATCACGGGGAGAAAATAAAATGGGTTGCGGCTCGAGTGGGAATTCGTGTAAAAACGGTGGCGCCCGATTGATGGCAACCAAGCTTGCTTTCACGAAGGAACAGTTGGACAATCTCAATGGCTTCTTCCGTCGGGCAATCGAGCGAGAATCTAACGATCATAAGGGTAAGAATTATAATATAATGAAAAAAAAAACATACATTGAAAAAAAAATACAAAAGTCTGGTTTATCGACAATGTTTTGAATTTCGAAATGTGAAAAAAAAAATTTCCCATACCGGGAATCGAACCCGAGCCTCCTGGGTGAAAGCCAGGTATCCTAACCACTAGACCATATGGGAGTTGATATCAAAGGTGGAACTGACGTCACTTTTATCTATGCACATTTTACACGACTTCTTTTACAAGGAAACACAAACATTATTACAAACACACACACACACACACGCACACGCACAATAACATCATTACACAAGCATTGTATCAAATACACTGTGGAGGGCCCAAATGGCATACACATGTATAGACAAGAATGTAAAAATTCGGATTCCGTCAAAATCAATAATAGACCATATGGGAGTTAATATCGAAGATGGAATTATCGAATCTATCGATGCCCATTTTAGGCGACTTATTTTCAACAGTGATTGTCTTTGCAATAACAAAACATTATAAAGAATTTGTTGAAGACATTTAGTCAACTTAAATTTGAATTTAACATTATTATCATTCGAATACATTTTAGAATGAAATATTAAAATACCAATCCATTAATTATTGTAATTCACATTATTTTTTATTAACAATTTTTATTGTTATTGACAATACATAAGTAACGTGTAGTAAGTAGATTAGTGGATATTTTTTATTCTGTATTATTGTTTAATTATTCTTAATTTTTTTTTTATTTATTTATTTATTCTTTAATTTTATTATTTAATTACACAATAGATATCAATCGTATCGAGGCCAACGTTGAAAAATTTGTACAGCGTCTTGTGTCGGGAGTGGGAAATCTGGATAAAAGATTCTCCGCTATGTTTCTCATATCTTTGAACGAGCGACGTCGAATAAAGGTATGATAAGCATAGAAAACTGGGCTATTTATCTTTATGAATTAAAAGCTTTTATTTAGTTTCATCTGTCCCGGTGTCTGTAATCAAATCTTGCAAGTTAAATTTGACCCACTTCCCGGTTTCCGATTGAATTAAAATTTGTCATGCATATGTAAATCGGATGACAATGCAATATTATCACAAAAAATTTGCCAAGTTGTTGCAAAAAAAATTGTTTCGCAAAATTTTTATTACAAATTTGCTTGAAAATTGTTTTGCAACAAAAAATGTTTCGCATAATTTTTTGCAAAAAAAAATGTTTCGCAAAATTGTTTGCAAAAAAATTGTTTTGCTAAATTTTGTTTACAAAATGGTTTTAAGCAATTGATTTACAACATTTCTCTACGAAAATTTTGCGCAACAGTCTTTTTCCAAAAAAATTTCTGAAAACATTTTTTTTGCATAAATTTTGCAGAAAAATGTTGCAAATCAGTTGTGTGAAATAATTTTGTCTAACAAATTTTGCAAAATAATTTTTGTGCAAAAAATTTTGCGAAACATTTTTCTTGCAAAAAATTATGCGAAACTAGATATACATTACTAAACTAGTTATTTAACATCATACATACTAAAAAGTAAAAAAATAAACAAACGAAAAAAAATTTTTTAAAAAACGAGCTCTTATTAGTTGTTAATAAAAAATAACTAAAAACTTAGAAATAAAGCCATTCCGATTGGAACTAAGTTTTCAAATAAAAACGTGTTATATTTTAACAGCAAGAGAAAAAAGAGGGTGTAACACGCTTTTATTTGAAAACTTATTTCCAATCGGAATATAGCTTTATTTTAAAATTTTTAGTTATTTTTTATTAACAGCTAATAAAAGCTTGTTTAGAAAAAAAATTGGTTTTTTTAAATTAAATCTATGCGTTGAATATCTCGCGAATTGAATGAGGCACTATTTTCATGAATATTCAATATTTCATCGAACAATAATAATCGGCCTATTGTTTATTATAAAATACAAATTTCCTGAGAATTCAAGAAAATCCTTCTGAATGATCCCAGATTTTTTACTCGAGTAGGCCGTCGCACGTTATCTAACATAAATATTTTACATGATTATGTTGTAGATAAAAATATTTATGCAATTTTTTTATATTTTCGTCTCATTGATTAATCTAGATAAAATTATTTCCTCTCAGTTTTTCGTCTTTTCACCTGAAAAAATATAAAAAACCCTCAATAAAATAAATATTTACTATCTTATTATTACGTTGAATAATATTTGAAAAAATTTGAAAGATAATTTTATCATATAATTTTGAAAATTGTATGCAGCAACTCAAGTTCGAGTATCTTTTGCGAATCGATGCGCTCTCGACACCGGGAGTGTACAGCGATTCCGATAGTTCAGCGAGTATCGAGGAGGACTCGAGTTTTCCGGGTTTCGCGCGCCTTCGTATACGCGTCACGGATGCTGAAATGTGGGCCGAATTTCTCGGCAGCGGTGGAAGATTGCGACGTGATCTTGTGAAAGCGAAACTCGTTAATCTACTCGCCGCTGTTGCGAAACAAGGTTGAAGAAAAATGTTCACTCTGTTCGATCCGATCAATTCGCGATTATTTCTTCGATATTTCATTTCCAATGGAAAATCTTACCTTTTCAGAAATAGCTAACGAAACCGAGGAGGAAGCTTACCAATCACCGGGACAGATCGTCGACGCTGAAGTTCTCGACAAGATACTCAAGCAGCCTGATCACTGTCGCGTATTCTTTGGTTCTGGTGAGTACGATAGACACGAGAAAGAACAAATAATACTGTAATTTTTTTTTTCGATTTCTTATGTCGCTGCTCGAGTCCTTCTTTATCCTCGACAATCGTTGCATTATGCATATATTCGGTGGTTGAACTTTCTTTCGCTGTAAAAGCACGGGCAAAGTCACCTGCGGGTAACCCAATATACTGGGAGAGAGACTGAGAGGGCTCTTCTATAAATCAGAAGCGTAAAGCTCCGGGCTTGAAGTTGCTTAATTATAACTGACGGAGATTTAAAATAACGAGCGAGGCGAAAATAAGCGCGGAACGTTCCGCGAATGCAGGCAAAAGTCACTGCAAAAGACTCTCGCTGCTGATTCTATGCATTACGATGGCAACGTACTCATCCTCTTCACGAGTAAATCAACGAATTTGTCCGGCTGCTTTCGCGTCACACTGCTCCAACTCTGGGAGAATGCGGGACAAAAAATGAGAGAAGAAAATCCTCGATTTTTTTTCTCTACGAGGCTTTTTGTGCCAAGAAAAGTCTACCGAAATCGAGTTTTATATCCACGTTGACTGAATATAATCGCGCTCTATCTCATCCAAGATATTCTCCCTCAGCCAAATACATTTTATCCTCCATAAATACGATTTCGAATATTCGATCTTTTTTTTTTACTTGCACGATCGTTATCGTTAAAAAAATTGGTACAATAGGATGAATCGAGACGAGAAATAACTGCCATGATTTTTATTTCGATCAACGATTTATATTCTGCTTTCTCATAAAGAAATCTTTGCTTGAAAAAATCGTCTCGATCGAGATAAAAAATACCACTGAAATATTTTAGAATAAAGTTTCACAAAAATTGAAAGATATCAAATAAAAATTGAGAAGGCAATATAGGTCTAAAAAAAATTAAAAACCATTCGCTACAATGATTTTTTTCAGGGCTCATGCAGCATTTTTTGAAATATATTCGAGGAAAAGTGATCTCGTTGAAAAAATGCCGAATTTTTGGGTCGGCACAAGGGGTAACATTTAATAGTGAATTTCACCACCCTTTTTCATACATCATCCATGAAATCGAATATTTATGGAAAATTATGTTGATACAACGCCGTAAAACATTTTTTATTCATACTGCAATAATGCTCCACACTTTCGTTCCTTTTTGCCTAAAGCATTTTTTTCCAATCTTTTTCATTTTTTTTTCGTCATGCAAAATTTATGGTACAAAGACACGAGGGAGGAAAAAATCGAAGGGCGAGATCATCGAGTGGCGCTGGTCGAGGACGCGAGCGGTATTCTCCTGAGAATAGGAATGGACGATTTATCAAAGGGTAAGAGTCGAGAAGTTGAGGTGAGACTTTTGATCGGCGCTGGAGTTGGTTCTTGGTCGAAAATCGCTGATTATCCGCGCAGAATTCCGCTCCATCATTGTGACGCTCTTATTCACTACACGGCAGCTCAAAGCGTGAGTCTCATATTACACATTCTCCCACAATTTCAATAAAAAATTCCGACAAAATTTGCACCCCCTTCGCAGAGATGAGATCCAAGATTCCAAAACCGTTTCACAAAAATATGAAGCCAACGGATCAATTCCCATTCTTCGGCCCCCAAAGTTAACCGAAAAAGCTCATATGAAAAATAACGAACAATCGGGACATTGGATCCTCGAATAAATTAACGATCCTCGGAGATCCTGGAATATGAAACGAAAAAAACGTCCACCATACGCTGGATTTTTTCCACCGATAAAATCCCCGAGAAGCCACGAAAGATTCGCTCCATAGTTGCACGGGCTTCAAAGAACCATAAGGAGAGTTTGGGGATGGAAAAAAAACGACATTTTTCCCCGGCTTATTTACGAAAGTGGAGAAAACAGGGAAAAGAATAGTTACGTATGCCGGGGAAAAGAGCGCCGGAGAGCCAGAAAGCTCGATGTGGTGCGGGGTAGCAAAAAAAAAAGAGAAAAAATACTAGGATAAAGGTTGCCGTGGACCAAACACAGGGCGAATTCTCTCGGGAGGTTACGGAGTTGAGCCAAAAAAAAAGTGAATAAGAAGAGGAGAAAAAAACCTTCCGAAAACCTCCATAGATCTCGCGCGGAAATTGTCCCTTTGACAGCGTCAAAGCAACGTCCCCAGCCCTCCGCTAACTAATCGATATTAGCCGGAGCACGGAAAGCACCATCGGCACACACGCTTTTATCGCGAATAGCGACCGCACAAAATCGCACACTCGACTCTCCACGGAGAGGCACTATTTTTTTTCTCGCTTTTGCCTCTCCGTAACTCGTACGATTTTTTTGTCGATAGACTCGCGGGATTTCGCCGAAAGGGAAGAAAAAAATAACACAACTACGAGATTTTCCCTCAAGGTTCGATCACCTTTTTTGCTCTCCTATTCCTCCCTTCTCTCATCCCTCAATTTCGTCTCTCAGGGCATGTACGCCGTGACCATTGGACCTTATCCCGGTGCTCGTTGTGACGATCGGGGCACTCTCTGGAGACTGAGGATTCCCGCTGCTGAGATCGTCATGACTCGGCATTATTCCGATGAGAGCGTGCCCGCTCTCACGAGATTCGTTCTTACGGATATTATCGAGCAGCTACGTGGACGACGAGATCTCGACGTACCGATGAAACGGAAGGTACAGATTTCCATTTTGGCCCTTTTCCCCACACGCCTTCCTCGTGAAATAATTTTAAAAATCCCCTGACACGTTTTACACGCGGAATTCTGTCGAACTTCTATTTTATGGTCCCAGCATGAATAGAAATACTCAATCCAGGAATTCGAGCCTTGAGTATCAGATATTCCAGAAGCAAGGGAATGAATCCTTTTTTTTTTTTAGAAATATAATTCACTCGTGCATGGACGATCAAAGACACTGAAGGCCGTCACTTTTTTCACTGAGTAAAATTGTTTTTTTTTCCTGACAATTCTGTTAGGACTGCTTGAGGGTCGTGTCACGTTACATCGTCGAAACGATACATTGGTGGTCGTTGGAAAGAGCCGGTCCTGATCCACTGAGAAATTGGTCACCCGACAGCCTTTCGCGTCACGTTCTACTCGCTCTTGACGAATTGATCACCGCGCTAAGATGTCAGAATCTTCGATGTTACTTTTATCCCCGCTGCAACATCATGCTACAGTGCGCCAGAGGTAACTCATTTCTTTTTCCTCCAAACCCTCATTGCAAGTTGCTCATTCTTCCTTTCTCTTCTCTTTATTGCTCTATAATTTCATAAATTTTAGTTTCCTCGCCCCGAGACGCTGCCGCTTTTGTATCACGTTTTAGCATAAAAAATTCATCTCCCTGTGTTACATGATCGCTCGAATTCCGCGTCCGAGAAAGTGCCAGGCGACGGGCATCCGACGTTCAATATCCGTTCCCTCCAGAACGAAATTTATTGCTCCTTAGCCGCGAGAAAATGCGCTGAATTTTTTTTTTTCAACCGAAATATCTCTCCTCCGGATAATAATAAAAATTCTCACGGGTATTTTCGCTCGCTGGAAGCTTTATTAATTTTTATCGGTCTTCGAGTTTCCGAACTTGACCCTTTTGCTCCCTCTCACAAGGAAAGCTTTGTTTTTAGGAAGTTTATTTTTTTCTGATTTTCATGGTACTTTTTCACATAGGATGTTTTTCAAATGCTCGAAAATGATGAAGTAATTTGCAAATCAGATTTCAAAAAACTTTTTTATAAATCACTCTGTAGAAATTACGCGTCGTTTCTTGAGAAACACAATTTAATCCAATCGACAAGAGACGTACTAATTTGTTATGCAAGCTGGCGGATGTCGTATGTGTCTTGAAACCGCGAAAGGAAGTCAGAGAGAAACCAAGAGAGAGAGAGAGAGAACTGATGAGCCAGGGCAAACTTAGTTCGTACAAGTTTCAAGCGAACAAGCTCAGAAGAGACCGACAGATGGAGCTTTGTCGAAACGCTGGAAATTACACAAATACTACACGAATAAATACAAGTCGTTGTACAAAATCAACTCTGATCATCGGTGTAATGAAATTTACACTATATTCGACCATTTTTACATCTGCAAGCTAAAACAAAATTTTCCATTTGAAATGAAATAAGTTTCAATGAATATTAAAGAATTATAAAAAGGATTTTCTTACCTCGATATACACACTCTTACATTTGAAAAAAGTCAATCAATTTGAAACATTAATTGTCGAGATAAAAATTCCGAAAATTAACGGCTTTTATTCCTGTATTTGACATGAAAAAAAAATTCTGTAGGGTTGATTTCCGATTAAGGAACGTAGAATAACGTGGAGCTATAGAGCCGCTAATTACAACTCTTAACGAGTCCCAAAGGAAGTTGTACAAACGCTATTTTGTATTTAACGTTCGTAGCTTGGAGAAATACCAGGATTCTGTATTATCTCAGTCGTGTGATATATAGAATGTTGCTCAAGAGAGACGTTTTCGGAGCGTGAGCGAGCTTTTGGAATAATCGTTCAGGGCAGACGAGGAGCTTGCGCGGGATTCTGCTCTTCGTTAATCCAAAGTAGATTTACAGCTCTACCGATTATTTCTCTACCGGAAATTCATTCTTACCCCGATAAAACTTCACCGCAACATCTGTACAATAAAAAAACCTCCACCGTGTAACAAATCTGGCAATTAAAACGATTCTTTCGCTTATACGGCAGATCCGATTTAATAAGATTACTCGGTAAAGATTAATTCTGGTACACTTTTTATTTGGACAAGACATTTTTCATTCGTAGCTTCATTTGGTCGAGATTATATCAGAGTCGAATAATCGGTAGAGTTTAATACGCCTCCATAATGGCTTTTTATTCCTCTCTTTCTCTGGTTCCTCGTTGATGTAACACCGAGAATGATGAATATTGCAATGTATATTGAACAATTTAAACGTCAATTAACAGTTGCCATATTATTTTTTCTCTTCTCTTCTGTCCGTGCACAAATCTCCTGAATATTTATGCACGAACTCAAAATATGGAACTGGTTCATCGGCGAAATGAAAAAAAAGCTCTCCGAGTTCAACGACGAGACGGAATATTCACGTTTTTTTTTATTTTTCGTTCAATTATTCCACCGGAAACAATTTCGCGCCGATCTCCGCTTCTGTATTATATCATTTCACTTTAGCGTCGATTGGACGAAATTTTATTTTTTTGTTTTTTTTTCGATGCCCACTGCTTTCCGTATCTCGAAATTAATCGATGACGCGGAAGTATCGCTTGATTTCCGCATCGTCGGTCACCTCATCGGACGTCAACTCGTTCGGAAACTCGTTACGATCCCTTTCCCCTCTGTACATTAAAAATATATATACATTAAAGCGATGGCAAGCAAAGGAACTTTAATTTTGTGCATCGACATTGTTTGAGTTGGAAGCATTTTTTTAATGAAAAAAAAAAATCGAAATTTCCACGCCAGTATTTTTTTCGAAATATTTTACTGGTTGCGCTGACTTTTAACAAAGGTATCAAAATTAGATATCTTGATAAAACGTTTCTACACAAATGAGGAAAGAAAAAATAGAACTAAAGAGATATTTAAACAATCTCTTCATCGCGCTAATCTCGTTGACGGTGCTATTATTTTTCTGTTTCTGGGATGGAGAATATTGTGTACGATTCGAAATTACAGTTGCAATTTAATCGAGTCTATTTTATCGCTCGATACGTCTAGAACGTCAAATCGAATTATCGGTTAACCCGTTAATCGAATACCTCAGCGATCTATCTCTCGCGAATTCAAATTGTTTTCACCCGAACGGAATCCCACCGATGGATCGATATTTATTCATTTATACGTGAACGAAAAAACGAGGAACGAGATAACGTTGCGTCGAAACGAGGGAAAAATATAAATAAATCAATCCAATTTTCATCTTCATTCGTTTCAATTTGGTTTCGAAAATTGTCATCCTTTTAAAGGGCTATTTTTATAGTTGAAAAAAAAAATCTTTTGTCCTCGATCAGGAGGGCTTCTGCATCACGAAGATTCGTATCTTTCGGATGCTCGACTTTTGGAGTCTTACCTCACGGCACTTCATCGTTTCTCATCGAGCCTGAATCCTTCTGAGCCACGACCCAGTGACGTACTCGAGAACGAACTTATTGTAAGATGGCGGCGCGTCATGGCGTCACTTCCTCGAGGTACCATGAGCGGCCATTTTGGCTATAGCTCGAGACAGTTGGATTACATAAGTCTCGTTGTGAAGGAAGTTTTGCGAGTTAAGGAAAACACTCTTCAGGTTAGTGAATCGTGACGAAAAAAAAAAAATTTAACGAATCTTTCATTTAGAGTCCAATTTTGGAAACTTAGTTTTTTGAACTTTATATTTGTGATTAGCCCAAAAGAATAGTCCCAAGAACTTTAGGGTCTCCGAAGAAGTTATCGACTTGCCTGAGGTAGTACGTAAAGTAAGACATATGTTACACGATTCGTTGACCCCTTCTAATAGTCCGGGAAATCTTCGCTGCGGTGAAATTTACGATTTCTACTTCAACCGCCATCCACGAAACTGCGACCCCTCGAAGTTACAACTTCACGGTAAAACTCTCGGGAGTAATAGAGTTTCCTCAAACGATTGAAGAAAGAAAAAAACGAAAAGAAGTCTCTAACATATGGATACAAATGGTTTTAGGTGGGCAAAGGTATTTAAGATTCCACACGCGGCCTCATTATCGTCGTAAATTTACCTAAAGGAACGAGAGAGAAATCAGGAGCATTTGCTACCGATTTGTCTCCGATAATATCCCGTTTTGTTGGTGTATCGCGTACAGCGCTCTTCCATTTCCGCAGGGTCGTTTCGACGAATGCTCTTTCCTGAGTTTTCCAATATCCTCGAATACCTCCGAACCAACCGAGAATCTCGTTTATCTATTGACGCTGGTTCTGAAGCAAGCGAGAGATCAGATTTACGCGATAACCGATCGCCGGAAGCGCAAGCGTCAACGTCTGAGATCTCTCAAGGGTCGTGGCGGATCTGGCAATCACGAGAGATCGGTTTACTTCGAGAGATCGTTGGATATACTCGTTGATGTTGTTAGACGTGACCGAGAAACCGCTTATATGGATCTCGAGAGCGATCTTATCATGACAAAAACGCTACTCAGATGGCTGTATTTTGGTAAATTAACCCTACACAGTAACACCGTTTCAAAGGATCATTTTCATTTTTATTGAGATTTATCATAATTACTTCAAAGGTATGGAGAATGACAAGAAGATTTTGGGTCCAATATTGCGTCCTTATCTGGGCAATTTATTCAACGTGTCGCACGAGAACGCCTGGCACGTAGAATCCTGGCGCAAAAGACAGGACATTTACGGCTCGGAGATCCGCTCGTTGGCGTTATTTTGCAAACTCGTTACTACCCAAGAGATAACACCGGCAAACGGTATCGTTGAATCACTCTCCAAGGGTTGGAATTGGGCTGAACACGTGACTCGTATGATCGAGCGTTCGCCGGACGGTCTCAGGCTGATTTTCCTAACGCGTCACAAGATCATGAATTACAATCTGACGTTTGCCAATAACAAGGGTCTCGGGGCATTCTCAACGTGGAGCAAGGCGAGAAACATCGGTAACGCGACGAGGCGAGGGATCATTGCGAGGACAAACATTATCACGGCGACGGACAGTTTGCCAAGCTGGAATGATGGATCAGCAACCGGTGGTCCGGTAAACAAAGGTAAGACAAAGGAGAGCAATGAAGTACAAGGTTCCGGGTTTTCTACAATCTGTATCTTCCGCCATTGAGGAATATCCAGAAGCATCGTGTAACTTCAGATTTCATCATGCTCCGCTGAATGCAGTAATTTATGTATCTCTCGGTCGTCACTGAAAAGTCAGTAGCGCAAACAACTTCACCTGCATGTGCAGCATGCGGGAATGACGTTGAGAAGCGGGCGTGAAAGGTAAACTTCGAAGTCACTGGATTAATTAAAATCGGGTCAGGAACTCGGCTCCTTCTATCATTGGAGTCTTAACGAGCTCGAAGCTCCTCTTCTACTACTCTACCTCACTCTTATCTTTTCCTTTTCCGCTTCTTCTTATATTCCACCCCATGCCGTTATCATTTCTTCCCTATCTCCCTATCTTCATCTCTCTCTCTCTATCTCTCTTTGCCAACCCCCGCGCGTCATACAGTTTTCCACAGTGCAGCTACGAATTTCTCGTACTCATCGTAATTAGACTCCGACATCGCACGTACCTTCGGTGACCCGTGTAAAATGAACCTGGATTATCAGTCTGTGCTACACGAATTTTCCCTTTAGCATTTCTCAACTTCATGAAGAACAACCCTTACCGGAAATTTCTCGAGTTCACTTCGACTTGCGGCAAAATGTATGATTTCTTTAGAGGGGACATTGGCGCTACCAAAAGTTCGAAAGAATAATTACACTCTCGAGTTAACCATTGGACGTTCGGGCGAAACTAACTTGGGTCCTCAGAGGGCAAAGAGGGAGGAAGAGAAGAACTTTGATTCAGCGGCTAATGGAAATTCTGTTTGTGACTTTGATTAGGTATCGCAGGTCATGTGGAATTGAGGGACTCGAGCCCCTTGACGTACGTCGTCTCGATGAACCGTCGACGCGGACGACAACGGGGTCCGGGTGGCTTAATACCGGCTCTCGTGGCGCTCAACAAGTTTAGGGTGAGTTAATCTCGGTTTCCATGCATTTATCGATACCGTAACGCGCACAGTCGGTAGAGCGCATCTGAGGGTTCAACGTCCCTTTCTCAATGAATAATATCCCGAATTATCGGAGAATCAGGCGTGTACACGTGAATCCAACCGGAGAACCGAGCCTCAATCAGTATAATTAGTTGCCAATTGGGTGTTGCGTCAAGACTCGGTCATTGGAAACTCCAAGAAGTGTCGAAGCTTCTAAACGGCGATAAACTCCCAAGTTTTAGTTACGAAAACTCTCGGACAGCACGTTTACGAAGTTAAAAGGGCCATTTGCTCGTACCAGCGTGTTCCGAGTAAATTGCGCGTCTCGATGAACCGACGCCCGTTTAGATTGAAAGTTCATCGTTAAATTTCCATGTAAACCTACTACACCATCCACCGGCTAATTAGAACAGTTTGCGGTCGTCCTTTGATCAGCTTTGCGCTTCATTCCCAGATTTTCATGGGCTTGGGCGTTTGATGATACGCGCGACTCGAGGAATCGAGAGTTATTGTTTTCTCTGTGCTGCAAACTCGAAAACTAGGTCATGCCATTCGCAATCTTTGCACATGACACTTTTGAAGTTGGATAATCTGTTCGACAGGGTATATTTCCCTGAACATCAATGGATTTATATTCCTAAGAATTACCAGAGTATGGCCAAGGTAATTTCAAATTCGACAAAGTCTCTTTAACCTCCGATCTGGCTGAAGAACTGATTCTGTAACTTACCGAAAGATAAACGAAAGTGAACTAGCTAAAGATTCTTCTTCTTCATCGCTTCCTCGAATAGTTTCGAGGTGAATTTAGCCGAAAAAAGAGTCGGAATACTTTCAACTTTTCTCGTTCCCCAACAGTATTCGCCGGGAGCTAATTTTGTATCACAAAAGTGAAAAAAAATATCTTTCTCTTTTAAATATATCGCCTCGCCCTGTCCAAGGAAAAGAAGAATCGATTTGACATTTAAAGACTAATAAACTCGCGACTATTGGCTTGTCGAGTGGTATTTATCGAAAATTCCGCGTCGGCTGATGCCCCGAGAATCGAGTAACAGATGTATACGACGGAAGACGAAGAAGCAATGGCGTAACTTTCACCGTCTGCCAAAAGCTGTCTACATCCAGGCGGATCCTCATCCTCCCGTTCGGCTTAAGATTCTCATCAACAACTTCGATCATATTTGCAACGACCAGCTTGCCATAACTATCCGAGGTTGATCGGGCGAAACGTCCGTATCCCCCATATGTCAATTAAACTACCGCGCAGATTGTTTTGGACAGTTTGGGAATGCCCACGAAACTGCAATAAGCTATAAGCTGCGTTATAGATCGTTACGGACGACTCCCAACGAGAGGCTATATTAGGTGAAGGCATCTGCGAATGGACTCTGTGAAATAGTTGACGACTCACGAAAGTTAACAGCATCTTCCACTGATAACAACTTGCAACAGAATTAAGGATAAGCAGGGGTAATTTGCTTTATCACTATCGAGCGTGAGTAAAAGGATAATGGAATTATTTACAAATTCAGAAGGCAAAGAAAACGGAAAAGCACAAAGCCAGCGAGTCAGAGAGATCGAGAGAAAGACTGAATCCATTGAAACGACACAAAGATTTTGATGGCTAACTTGGAACCAGGTGGACGCGTACGACGGTCCATTGCAAAGTGACTTTCCGAGAGGGTAAAGTGCGAAAGAGTCTAAGAATCACAATTACATTCAGGGCACAGGGTATCGGCTGATATAGTTTAGATGCAATGTGCTCAGCATTCTCAGCTCTATGGACTCAAATACCCACCCAGGGAACTTCGGACTCTGTACCAAAGTGTGAAAGAACTAAATCGAGGTCTCGCTTGACAATGTATATATAAGACACCGTGAATTCCTTTGAAGAAAAGATGTCGACGATGTGTCTGTGTCTAAGAGAATGAAATAAGAGAGGAGGACAAAAAAATATCGATAAAAGTTGAGATAGCTGAAGGGAAAAGGAAGAAGTGGTATCTGGACAGTCGCGACAAGAGCAAGGAACCGAGTACAAAAGAGAATACGAAACATGCTCTTCTTGGATACGAGACACTTTTTTCTGGAGACGAACTCGACAAAGATCACATTCAGCGATCGGTCTTTCATTCGTTTCTCGTTATAACCACTTCCTCATCATCCGCATACTCGAACGATACTTCATCATTGGGTCGGACTCGAGTTTGAAATCCATTTTTCGTCATCACATTTTTTTACCATCCATCATGTCACTTCGTATTTGCCGAAGAGCAGCACTCCGATGTTCCGAGCCTCCGGGGAATAATCTCCGTAGAATCGGAAGCTACCACTCTCGATACCGATATTCTCACTTTATTTAGCTCTTCTACTCGATATCGAGATTCTCGCTGGAGATTTCTCCTCCTGCCTGTACCGTTTTAGCCAATTTCCGGCTACGATACTCAATGAACATCCGCCAGGGCCTTTACCCTTCGTGGACGTGATCTTCCTGGTTTTCTCGATGGTTCACGAGTAAACCGACGAGCCTTGGGAGTTGGACAAGAAAAAACACGCAGACAACTCGCGTCATTTCTTTTCAAAAGCATTCATCGATTCAGCGCCTTTTCTCTTAAAAAATGTTCCGCTACTGCTTTCTCTCCTAGTTGTTGTGACTTTCTCATATCCGCAAAATGCAATCTGCCTGGTTACCAATGTCCCGTCTACATGTGTACAAAATGGCAATGTCTCTTGTATCGAATTCCGATAATACGGTCCGAGTCTGAGAAAACTTCGTACTTCGAGACTCGTAGGTGAATACTCTGGCGTACAGTTACAAACAGAGTGACTGTTTTTTTTTCACGTTTCCTCCATCGTGAAATGCTTTTTTTTCATCTCCCATGAGCGAGAGACCCAATATCAGAGAGATAATTGTACGTGGAAATATCAGCGTTAATTCGCCGTCGAAAAAAAATAGGACGCAGGGCCGGGAGCAAAACAACGAGAGATAACAAAGTCTATTTGATCTTACACTGATATTTCGTGATGCTAATTTTAATGGTGTGTACCGGACATATTATGTCTGGCGAGCTCTCGCATTCTCAGATTTCAGCGAAACACACGATACTGTACAAATGTATGCCCTCGTATGTGTTCGAAATCTTTCATCGCAAATCCTCTTCTCGTGTAGGGTGTGTAACTTACTCTTCAGGATCCATGATACGTATGTAACGTTGTACAAAACATTGTATACAATGGACTGTGAAACATGAGAAAAGCCACGAGGTGGAGGTAAAAGTTTCACCAGCGGATAACGATATTTTATTATGGACCTCGTTATTTTTCACGAGTACCAGCATTATTTCGCGACTGTATATCTATCGCAAAGCACCTGAACCATTAAGCACAGCAGTCTCCATTGTCGCGCTCAGTTACTCGATCTTTTTCTCGTATCGCTGACAAATTTGCCTGATATTTCAAAATTATGCAGAGCCCTCATGATCGGTGATAAGATACACTCCTTATTAAAAACTCTTTCGAAACTTTCAAAACTGGCCTGATAAAAACGACGACGCCGCGTGGAAAATAACAAAATCAGCTGAAAAAAAAAAATCGTTATTCCTTCCACGGTTTATCATCAAGATTCTGCAAGAGGCAGCCGCCGTTTTGCCGCAGGACGAGAGAATCGCCATGCTGGATATCGTTCAGAGGGTCTCGCGCGAGGCGTCTCGACGTCTTCGAAGAACCAGCTGTCCGGATCTTACAGCCTCAGGATCCCCGAGGCAAACATACAGACCGAGGTATTTTTTTTTTTTACATCTCTTTCTTTCCCGACACACGAAGAGTCCCCCGTGTCCGTTGATTTTGTTTATCAACAAAGTTAAAACAATTAATTGAATTCTGGATGAAGTTGATCGAACAAACGAATAAATAAATCGATTGAATTGGGATAATTCAAGTGAATTGAATTCGGGATAAATTTTATTCCGATTAAATTTACGTCCGGTGATTCATTCAATTTCTCTCGTTGGTATGACAAAGGAAGGTAGAAAAAAATGGTCGCGATGGGAAAAAAACGAACGATTCTTTTTTCTTTGCAATCCAATGGACTCCACCGCATAAATTCTCATTTTCTCGCTGTACATCCTCTTAATGCTTCGTCCTCCACTCATATTCATCAAGTCTATCATGTTGCAGCTTTTACTCCTCTTCTTGCACGAAGTATTTCCTCTTCAATTCATTTCGCGTCCGTGGGGTCCATTTCTCTCTCCTCTTACCGAAGCTTGTGCGACGCGGCGTTAATTAATCAAGTACGCGGGGCTTCAAAGGGGCGGAGAGGGCCAGGGGGAAGGGGTGATGTTGGAAGAAGAAGGCGAAAGTGCCCGATTCCCGAGTGTCGTGAACGTTGAGCGCGGTGACATCGAAATAACGAGAGAATGAGAACAAGAGCGGGTTACGACGATGATGCACCTCCGTAACGTCGATATATAGACCGCGGAGGGTGAAGGGAGCTTTTTGAAAACATTCCCGTAGTTTAATATCTGACGAAACACGAAAACTCGAGAAGCGGTAATTGATGAGAATCCGAGGGGATGAACGGGGCGGGAAAACGCGGTAGAAGGGGACTTACACGACGAAGCGCAAACGTTGCTTAAGTTTTACACGGTTTTCCACGCTGCGTTAGTCAGTGCTTGCGCAATCATGTTGAGTACATCGCGAGCGAGAGACTCGAAACTTCCTGATAGATAGCAGCGACGAAAGCTCTCGGTACGTCTCGTGCGTTCTCCTCGTCACACTTTTTTTTTTTTTTTTTTTTTTTTTTTTTTTACAATTATGACACGACGTTAAACGCAACCAATCTCGGAACGAGTAAAAAATGTAATTACAATTTTTCCTTCAATTGTTCTCGCTTGACATTTTCCTTTTTTATTCTTTATTCATTTGTACGTCTTGGATAATTTAACTCGGACGTTGACGGCGCTTTTATGCGAATTCAAGAGCTCATGAAAATTGCGATCCATTAGGAAATTAATTCTCTGAAATTTTTGGCAAACATTTTTTCAATGTTATCATACGGAGATTTATCGCGTCAACATTTTAGTTACTTCCGGAGGGTTAAGCTTGTTTACAAATTTCATACAATTTATATCTCTTCCATGGGAGCTTTTTTTTATTTTGAGCACAAAAATTTACAACGAGATTTTTGACCATTTTTTTCGAGATTAATCGAATTTCTTTCCATTTTTTTCGCTTTATTAATTAATTTCAATATCGTGAACCAATTATAGAATGTTTACCTCGTCGACAAGCTGTTACATTCCAGAAGGGAAATATCAAGGGTTTCTTATTAGCAGTCCTGTAGCTGCATAAATACACATGTATGACTGATTCCTTGGGAAATGTGTTTGAATCTTGAGATCACGAATTTCTCAGCTCCTCGAGAATGCGTTGGACAATTTCACAAAATTTTCTTTATTTTTTTGAGAAGTCTCATAGGATTAAAAATTTTCTTAAATATGTCCACTTTAAAGTTGATTCTGAGAACGGTAAATTTTTTTTAACGATATCTCAACGTCAGTAACTCTGTGAGAAAATTAAGCCAATTTCGGGTTAGCGTGCAACGTAGTTGAAAGTATCTTCTCGACTGAATTTCTGCGATACTCCGGAAAATTAGTCATATATGTGTAGATCTATACTTCAGTGTTATATACAGAACTATCGGCTGTGTATAGGAAAACTTTGACTCGATACCATCTGTTAGAGCGAAATTGATATTCCATAAACTCAACTTAACTTTGTACGCACCCATACAAACGAGTTTCAAACACATCGAAACATCAATAAAGTGGACCGTATCGCACGGAGACATATGTATAGATTGGGGTGGTTCTTATTCAGGGCTCGGACGAATTTTCTATCAGACGCCCCCCAAATCGATTCCAAATAATTCAAAAACAATACCCTAATCTTTTCAGATTTTTTTCTAGACTCTAACCCCACCCAAAATGAGGGTAAATTTCCCCATTTTGGGTGACGTTGGAGTCTAGATAAAAATCTGAAAAAATTGGGGTATTGTTTTTGAATTATTTGAAGTCGATTTGGGGGGCGTCTGATAGAAAATTCGTCCGAGCCTTAAATAAGAACTCCACTCTAATATAGATATATAGACGAAGTCGGTAGTCGACTCGAGATTGCGTTTTACGGGAGGATTTTTCGAACAAAATTTAAGGGCTCTCAAGACAGTTTTGTGGATTGCAGTGTGTCGAAGTCGGCAATCTCGTGCGTTCCACAACGGACTTTCGATACGCGAAGAAAAACTCGGGTAGCATCGTAAGTACGCGATGGTGCGACGGGGAATCGATAGCCTCAACGCCCTCGCGCTCTCTTGCGCGATTTTTTAGCCTTTTTTTTTGTAACGATTCCCATGGGCGAGCCCGTAGTAAAAAACTCCATTCGTCGCCATTGAAAAATCCCCATTCATTCCCCATTGCCAAAATAACCAATGGAGATGAATGCCGAATTGCCTAAGGGGATTTTCGCCATTGAATTCCCCATTTGAAACGGAATGGGGATTATCTAATGGGGATTCAATGGAGACAATCCCCTTAGGCAATTCGGCATTCATCCCCATTGGTTATTTTGGCAATGGGGAATTAATGAGGATTTTTCAATGGCGATGAATGGAGTTTTTACTATACGAAAGAATCTCCATTGCTGTTCGCTACTCATTCCCCATTGCCCACAAAAAAAAAATTGGGAAAATTTTTTTTTCATCGGTTCTATACGTTTCGGTCATAATTACGTTGACTTGAAATTTCGCTATTTTCAGGTTTTTGAAAATAGGCCCAAAATGGAGCAAAACAGTTTTTTATCGAAATTCATGAAAATTTTGATTTTTTGAAAAAACTATTGATAGATTCGTGTTTAGGGGGCAAAAATACATCGATATGAGGCCCGAAAAACAAAAATATTTTTTTTTTTTTTGCATTTTGGCCAAAATTTAATCGGTTCACTAAAATGGCTGCAATTTATTTTCTAGATAGAATTGCGGCTTGAGCATGAGCTCATTCTCTTCGTAATCGTTCACGCTTCAAAATCCCGTTTGGTTCATCCCATTACGATCATTTTTCGATTTTTGGCAGATTTTTAAAGTTCAACAATAGATTTTTGTAAATTTTTTAAGGTATACCCCTTTCCATTTTTTTCGGTGATTTTCAAACTGCTCTCATTTCTACAAAAAATTAGTTATCGGGATGAACTTAACGGCATTCTCTAAGTTTGGTCACAAGCTTTGCGTACGAAAAACAAATTTTGAAATCGGTTGAACCAAAGTGAAGTTATGAGCACTTGAAATTTCGCTATTTTCAGGTTTTTTAAAATAGGCCCAAAATTTAGCAAAACAGTTTTTTATCGAAATTCATGAAAATTTTGATTTTTTGCGAAAACTATTGATAGATTCGTGTTTAGGGGGCAAAAATACATCGATATGAGGCCCGAAAAACAAAAATAATTTTTTTTTTTTTTTTTGCATTTTGGCCAAAATTTAATCGGTTCACTAAAATGGCTGCAATTTATTTTCTAGATAGAATTGCGGCTTGAGCATGAGCTCATTCTCTTCGTCATCGTTCACGCTTCAAAATCCCGTTTGGTTCATCCCATTACGATCATTTTTCGATTTTTGGCAGATTTTTAAAGTTCAACAATAGATTTTTGTAAATTTTTTAAGGTATACCCCTTTCCATTTTTTTCGGTGATTTTCAAACTGCTCTCATTTCTACAAAAAATTAGTTATCGGGATGAACTTAACGGCATTCTCTAAGTTTGGTCACAAGCTTTGCGTACGAAAAACAAATTTTGAAATCGGTTGAACCAAAGTGAAGTTATGAGCACTTGAAATTTCGCTATTTTCAGGTTTTTTAAAATAGGCCCAAAATTTAGCAAAACAGTTTTTTATCGAAATTCATGAAAATTTTGATTTTTTGCGAAAACTATTGATAGATTCGTGTTTAGGGGGCAAAAATACATCGATATGAGGCCCGAAAAACAAAAATAATTTTTTTTTTTTTTTTTGCATTTTGGCCAAAATTTAATCGGTTCACTAAAATGGCTGCAATTTATTTTCTAGATAGAATTGCGGCTTGAGCATGAGCTCATTCTCTTCGTCATCGTTCACGCTTCAAAATCCCGTTTGGTTCATCCCATTACGATCATTTTTCGATTTTTGGCAGATTTTTAAAGTTCAACAATAGATTTTTGTAAATTTTTTAAGGTATACCCCTTTCCATTTTTTTCGGTGATTTTCAAACTGCTCTCATTTCTACAAAAAATTAGTTATCGGGATGAACTTAACGGCATTCTCTAAGTTTGGTCACAAGCTTTGCGTACGAAAAACAAATTTTGAAATCGGTTGAACCAAAGTGAAGTTATGAGCACTTGAAATTTCGCTATTTTCAGGTTTTTTAAAATAGGCCCAAAATTTAGCAAAACAGTTTTTTATCGAAATTCATGAAAATTTTGATTTTTTGCGAAAACTATTGATAGATTCGTGTTTAGGGGGCAAAAATACATCGATATGAGGCCCGAAAAACAAAAATAATTTTTTTTTTTTTTTTTGCATTTTGGCCAAAATTTAATCGGTTCACTAAAATGGCTGCAATTTATTTTCTAGATAGAATTGCGGCTTGAGCATGAGCTCATTCTCTTCGTAATCGTTCACGCTTCAAAATCCCGTTTGGTTCATCCCATTACGATCATTTTTCGATTTTTGGCAGATTTTTAAAGTTCAACAATAGATTTTTGTAAATTTTTTAAGGTATACCCCTTTCCATTTTTTTCGGTGATTTTCAAACTGCTCTCATTTCTACAAAAAATTAGTTATCGGGATGAACTTAACGGCATTCTCTAAGTTTGGTCACAAGCTTTGCGTACGAAAAACAAATTTTGAAATCGGTTGAACCAAAGTGAAGTTATGAGCACTTGAAATTTCGCTATTTTCAGGTTTTTTAAAATAGGCCCAAAATTGAGCAAAACAGTTTTTTATCGAAATTCATGAAAATTTTGATTTTTTGAGAAAACTATTGATAGATTCGTGTTTAGGGGGCAAAAATACATCGATATGAGGCCCGAAAAACAAAAATATTTTCTAGATAGAATTGCGGCTTGAGCAAGAGCTTATAAAATTTTTTTTTCATCGGTTCTATACTTTTCGGTCATAATTACGTCGATTCCTGAAAAAAAAAATTTCGATACGCCCTTATGGCTTTCGACACCAACTCGGAAAGCCATAAGGGCGTATAAAAAAACAACAAAAATTGGGAAAATTTTTTTTTATCGGTTCCATACGTTTCGGTCATAATTACGTCGATTCCTGAAAAAAAAAATTTCAATACGCCCTTATGGCTCCCGGATGCCATAAGGGCGTAAAAGAGGTGATACGCCCTTATGGCAGCTGTAACGCGATATATATTATTACATTTAATAGAAATTATTGAAGCTCAGAATTGAGAAAATAGATTGTAAGTGTATTCAGATGACGATTGATAATGAAAGTATATACGTTTCTCCTCTCACAAATCGGGTTGAGAAGGACTGATAAAATTATGTGTATATGTTAAAAATAAACGGTTTTAAAAATCATTTATCCCAAACGTACGCGTACTTGATGGGCAGTTTATAATACATTTTTTTAAAATTACTTTCGAATAATTTCCGAGCTTATGCTAATATTAATTGACCATCGATATAATCATCAGCATTTATTACAATTGAAGAAAATATTTGGTTCACATATGAGAATCAGCGACATCTACTCTTCCTTGACTTTATTAATTCACCGCCGTTTGAGAAATATCGCATTCGGAAAAATTCTCATCGATCGATGGGTTCAATTGTTCAGCATTGAACCTCGAATATGGATTGCAACATCGTTAACGAATGCTGCTTATCATTCGATCAGTCATCAATGAAGTGACATTATTGATAAATGTTGATCATTGTATAATTCGTAGTTACTTATTATTCAATGGGTATCCTTGGTAAATGCTGATCATTTCATCGTTAGCCGCATTTGGGTTCCAATGAACATCTGTGGGAAATGCTGATCTTTCAGTTCATCCGCATTGACTTTCCAATGGACATCATTGGGTAAAGCGGATCACTTCGTTCATCAGCATTTACCATCTCATGGACACCATTGGGCAATGCTGATCGCTCGATACATCCGCATTGGCTTTCCAATGAGCATCATTGAGTAATGATGATCATTCGATTCGTCCGCATTGGCTTTCCAATGAGCATCATTGAGTAATGATGATCGTTCGATTCATCCGCATTGGCTTTCCAATGAGCATCATTGAGTAATGATGATCATTCGATTCATCCGCATTTGATGTTCAATGGATACCCATTCACTGATCAATGGTCAGCCCTGTACGCCATTGACAAATGCGGAAATCTCAATGGGTCCCCATTCATTGTCCAATGGAGTCGTATGAGGACCATTGGTTGCCATTGGCGATTCAATGGAGTTTTTTACTACGGGAGGGAAACTTTCAAATTAAATTTAAAAGAGAAAATCGACTTTCCTCGAACGTTTAAATGTGATTTCTGAACGATACGCTTTTCATATATTTTTGCGGGCGAGAAATACTTTATTTCGAGAAACAATGAAGAGATTACGAAAAACAATATTATCCAACAATTGACGATTCCCGAATCGGTCAAACCAAAGTGAAGTTAAGAGCACTTGAAATTTCGCCATTTTGGGGTTTTCTAAAATTCGCCCAAAAATGGGCGGAAATATTTTTTTTATCGTTTGAAAACCATATTTGAATGAAAAATGAATGGTTTTTCCGAATATAGATGATCAATTTATGCCCAGAGAGAAAAAGTAAATCAAATTACGTCCAAATTTTAACAGAAAAAAATTATTCGTGCGATAGAGCAAAATAAAACGTACGTACCTAATTAAATATCCAGTCAAATGTTCTAATCGTTGAAGTCGCAAGGTAGATTTTGGACTAATTACGAGAAACGTTTAATACACAGAGTGAAAAGTAAATTGTTCGCTAACGCTTTTCAATTAGAATTCACCGACTCTGATCCTTCGTGGATTTACTTAGATTTGCGATAACGTTTCTGCCGCGGTTTCTTGGATAAAGGGTATTAGAGCTCACGCGCGCCGCACGACGAGAATTTCGGTGATATAATCAGCTTCGGAACGGCGAGACAAATTGAATCCCGCGAGTTACACAGCACCGGAGAAATGTATTATACCTCTCGGTCTATTTGGGCAGTAGTGACGTCCTTTTTGCGACGTCTACGATCCTGAATTCGGTGTCGAACTAAGACCAAAAATTATATCTCACCGAATTGTTCACGGATCTAAAAAGATGTAGATAATCAAATAATCCTCGATCCGTGCAGATCGGAGAATCAACTTTCGGATCAGGTGCCCGATCGTTCGTCACCGAGTGCTCGTCAGCGTATGATCATAGCCGAACGTCAGGAACAATTGCATCGTGAAATGCTCGAGATCAATGACACACTTTCGAGAGGTTTGAGGGCGAGAGCTCGTTTGCCAACCTGGGACTCGTCGTCGATAGCATCCTGGACCTCATCGATCGGTTCAACGGGTAGAAATCGATTGCGAAAGAATCGCACCCCTCTCTGGGATACGACGAGAGGTAAATAATAATTTTACAAACAATTTACACAGTAGAATCAGTATTTTGTTCTTTTATAATATTATTAATTTTATCCTTTTTTTCCAATAAAAATATGAATCCATCAATTTATGAGATTCATATCGAAAAATAGTTTTAAGCAGATTGATCCATCGATTGAGGCATGATAATTTCTACAATCAGGGACTTCACCGATGTGGGATCGAATAAGTATCGATGATAATTTAACGAAAAGTCGTTCGGAGGAAATGATGAGTAGCGAGGAGTCACCAAAGTGGAATTTGGAAAATCAGCGTCGTCACAGAAACGCAATTGATCCTGGTGACGACGAGAGATTACCGTCTTGGGATTTTCTCGATACAGCATTGAATCGTAAGCTCTCGCGTTACGAGATTCAACGCGCGAATCGGGAATCCACGGATTCTAGAAATTTTTCCAATACCAAAGAACCGAAAATCGCTCATTCAGAGATAAATTTGAGGACGGAATGTCCCGGAGAAAATACACGAATCTTGAGAGAAAACCAATGATTAAAAAGGTGAAGTTTTCAAATGACAAATTGAATTTTGCAATTTATTCGTGATAACTGATATATTATACCTCGCCGGAGATATTTCTCAATCCAGTTATTTGAATGAATAAAATGAAAGAATATTTTTTTTCCATTTTTTAACTATGAGATTTCATAAACTTTTGGTGACAAAGTAATTCGAAATTTGTCCACTCACCTCTTTCTCCCGAGGTAAACGTGGTATATATAATCCCTCGTCAATCTTGCTTCGTGTGCCTGGTCCATTTATTTCTGTTAAGGCCGTGAAAGTAAAAGAGAAGACCTCGTTCGATTAAATACAAAGCCGAGCGTCACCGGCCCCGTGTCGCAGGATTAACAGTGATAAATTTGACAATGGCCGGTGAGGGTTTTATAATAGAACACGCTCGAATAGAAAGATCCGGATAAAAAGCCTGGATTTTTTGAGAATATTGTTTCCTCGTCAAGATCCGAATAAGATCCTGAAAAAATCTAATTTTGGCAATTTTGGCATCACAAAATAATTTTTAATACAAAAAATCCCAAATATCATGAAAAAAAAGCGCTGTCAGAATTGGCAAAATGTCTCGATAACTCGATTTTATTCTCACACTCTGTAAAATTCTCTCGGAAAGTGAAATTTATTTTTCAGCTGGCGGAAAAAAGAAGAAATATACGTGAGCGTGGGGTCGAAGAAAATTTTTTCGTCGGCCCAAAAGGTAAGACGATAAAGGGGGCGCGTGAAGAGTTTTGTGACCCAATTTCGGGGCGTTGAGAGACTGAGAAACGAACGAGCCGAGTCGTTGATGCGCGGGCGCTCGAAGATCCTCCCGTGAGTAGTCGCACCTCAAGGGTTATCCGCAAAGGAGCTTATTCGGTAAAAGTTGGTGTAAAAAAAAGCTATCGCGCACATCTCGGTGAAAGACCTGCCCGAATTTCAAATACATCGTAATATTTTTTTGTCGCCTTCCAATTCGCCGATTTAGTTAGTTTTGATTACAGCGAATTTTCCTATTTCCATGCTAATACCATTATTACACGGACCCATGCAGATGAGGCTTGGGACAAACTGTAATGAGAGTCTCGCTAATTAAATGGGATTGCAGGCTCTCGTAATGTCTTCGTTTCGCTACACGCTCCGATAGTAAATTGTACTTTATACCGTTGAATGCCAGGCTGAGCCAGGAGCGAGAGAGATAGAAGGAGATGGAGGCTATGATATTATTGTAATAAGGAAAATTGTACGTGGTGATGGTGGTGCTGCTGGCTGTGGGTAACGTTGCACGGAAGCTTTTAATGAAACTGTTCGTCTCTCGAGTTTATATATATACGTGGTCTCCGGTAGCTGCGAATGCGCCGGACACGATACGGACTCGTTCTACTGTGCCACAGTGAAAAGCATCCAAACGGACGATCGATTTATCCGCACCGGCGAGCCGTGCTGCCATTGCCAAACCCGAGGCTACGGGAAAAATTGACGCTTCCCAAAAAAAAAAAAAAAAGACGGTGAATAGTCGGGTTCGACAATATCTTTTCGAGTCTCTGTCGAGATAGAAACGATCGAACCTTTCCAGAAAAATCACTGATGGGTCAATGAAAAAGGTAGCATTGAAAAATATCCAACACCATCGAATGTCCATCAGATGTCATTAGTCATCATTGAATGTTGTAAAAATATAAAATATCATTAAATACAGCAAATGTCGAAAATCGAAATTCGCCTCAAAATTTATGCCTCATGATTAAAAAAAAAAATCTCGGTACATGGATAGTATTTCGATGCTTGCGGTTATTTTTACGATCGCAATTGATTCTCAGCTTCTTTCGGCTTCGTCGAAGAGACGACGAAGAGAACCGTATACTTTGAATTCGGCTTCGAGCACTTTTTGTTAATTCCAATGAGCGGGACGATGGGATTTTTTTTCAACTCTGAATACAAGCGACGGAGGAGTGAACAATCAGTAATTGGTAGCTGGCACACAGCCAGTCAATGCGGATTTGTCAGGATGAACAAGCTCTTCAACGATTCGTTATTAGATTTTGCTTTTAGGTACGGTAAAGCTGCTTATCGAAGTTTGCCGGGATTTCAATCTCTCGCCTCATCCCAACTTCATTCTATATATTCTATATAAGCACATATCTGTGTATATTATATATATATATATATATTTTGTCGCAATGCCACACCCGCTCTCAATATCTACTTTGTCAGAGAAACCCTGAGCTCTCTTTTCCGATGACAATAACTGTGTCTAATCCCAGCTCGTTTGGAAAAAATCAACCGGGAGTAATCGGGAAAATGATGGTCAACCAACCACCGAAATATCCAGCCAATGCGACGAATTAATAAATTATACCGGGTTAAAAAAAAAAGTTCATCATTCGAGGATTGAAAAATTCACAGCTACTTATACGAGTCAGAAAGTTTCACGCTGGACTTCCTCCCCCTTACCTCTCGCGCCGGTTTAATTTATCATTCGTTTAAAAATTAAACGACGAGTTATCGGAATTAAAAGTTCGTAAGTTTATGTAGGTCGGCGAACTCCGTCTCGTTGAAGGTAACGATATATCCTTTCAAAGTTTCACTCTGGTGCGAGATACAACGATGAAATTTTAACCCAAAACTTTGCCTATGAATATGCGATAATGGTGACGATGAGGGTAAAGCTTTTTCATTGGTTTTTCACGAAAAAGGAAATTGTCAATCAACGTCAATGAACCTGTAACATTCGTCTTTAATTTCACGAATGCACCATCGAAAAAGCATGATCTTTTGACGCTTTTGAATTATTTTTTCCCTCATCTCCACTTGTGCAAGATTAAATTATTTTTTTTAAAGGTATACAAATCTTGATTCGAAGGCTACTCGCGAATAAAGTTCTTTTTTAGAACGCGTCGACTCAATGAAAATTGCCACTGTAGTTTATACATACACTGGAGCCCCGTTATAACGAGCGAACCCCCGTTTTGTACGTTACACTGGGGTTGTATATCTCTGTATGGGGCATTCCACGCCAAATCGACCACTTTTGAACCCGACCCCTTTCGATTTGGCTGAAAGTTTTTTATCCTCTTCTACCTTATGAAAAACGTTTCTCAGAATTTTTTCAAATTTTTTCAACCAACCAAAAAAAAGTTATGGATTTTCGGAAAAAATTGCTCTTTTTAAAAATAGTTATAACTTTTTCACAATTAGACTTATCGGAAAGTTTTCACTTTCAAAATTTTTGTTTTTAAATGTACTTTTTGAAAAAAATACAAAAAAATTATTGAAACCCAACTTCATCGTTTTTTTTTAGATTTTTGAAAAAAATGGAAAACAAAAATTGAAAGTGGTAATTATCGAAAAAATTTGATTTTTTTCGAAAACTACATTTAAAAACGAAGAAAATGATAAAGAAGTTGTTTTTGGTCCATTTTTGGACAAATGACATTCGACTTTCAGATTGATGAAAAATTAAAAAAAAAAACAATTCTAGAGAGCTTCTTTGACTTGATACAACAATCAGTGATAATTTTGCCGAATCAAAAAGTAGAAGATTTTAAGGTGATAGATTTGAGTTCAAATTCACTAGATGTGTTTTTTGAATGCTCGTCATTGGTGCAAAAATGGACCAAAAAACAACTTAATTTTTCATTTTCTTCGTTTTTGAATGTAGTTTTCGAAAAAAAAATACAAAAAGATTATTCAGAGCTTCCTTCTATTTTTTATCATAGTTTTAAAAAAAAATCAAATTATTTCGATTATTACCATTTTTAATTTTTGTTTTTATATTTTTTTTCGAATTTGAAAGTTCTCTGAACAGTCAAATTTTGAAGAAGTTATAGCTATTTAAAAAAAAACCATTTTTTCAACAATTGGTAACTTTTTTTTTGGTTCGGTAAAAAAATTTGAAAAAATTCTGAGAAACGTTTTTCATATGGTAGAGAAGAATAAAAAACTTTCAGCTAAATCGAAAGAAGCCGATTTCAAAAGTTCTCGATTTGGCGTGGAATATACATGCGCCCCGTTATTATAAACAAACCCCCGTTTCTGTTCGTTGTATCGGGGCTCCGGTGTACATTCAAAGTATACTGAGAAAAAAAATTGACTAATGTGGGATATATTTTACCATATATATATATATTTTTTTGACATGGGCAACACAAGCGTGTATTCTTCCCCTCGTAAGATATGAACAGGGTAAAGGGGTTTGTGTGGGGTTGGCCGGGTTTCCGCGTATTTCTGCAAGCGCTGAAGGCGGGGGAAGGGATTGGGGGTTGAAAATACCACGCGCCCGCGCAATGGAACACGGATTCTACGTTGAATCTCGCAGTTTCGCAGCCTCCCTTCCGCGGTCCGTATCAAACAGTCTCGAGCAGAGGTGTGCCGTCCGTCGTGTGTAACATCGCCTCGCGTATTTTACCGCAATTCGAGCAATCCCCCATAAAATATCCGCGTGTTACTTCGAGTCCCCGAAAAAACTTTTGACCCACTGAAATTCTCTCATTTCAATCGACAATTTTTCTCAAGATTTTTAAAAAATACATCGGAATTGTTCGATGATCGATCATTTATCGCGGACAAAAAACCGTGAATAATCACGCGAGAGGTGATAGAAAAAAAATCGCGATTACCGCGAAATCATTGCTCCGACAATGATTATGGGACGTTACAAAGTTTTTCGGATGTAACAGCGAGGATAAGCGTGAGAGGAGAGAGAATAAAAAATGTGATACACGAGAAAATTTGCCTTTGCATCTTCGAGGTGCATCTGGAGAGAAGATAGAAAGAGACACCGGAAAAATTCAGCAAAGTTCAACGGTGATGAACCTCGTGACTTGGTAAGAGGATTTTTTTCTTCAGACGTAATTCTTATGTGAATGTATACCTTTGATATTCGTCTCATGTGCAACATGAATCGTTCAAATTTTTTTTAACATTAAAAACGCTTTTTAGAAACGCTTATTTTTTAATGAATGACCTCGGAGCGTAATTTATGACAATCGGAGCTTGAAGTAATGTGAACAGGGTGTAATGCACGAGCGAGAATTTGCAGATTGCACGGCGCATTCTCGTGATGCAGTTGACACATAATGCGAGGCAATTTAGCTTTCGCAAACACCGCAGCGTTTATGCGCCTACATTTTTTCCGCACCTAAACGGTAAATATTTTTGTAATATCATAGTCTCTCGCTCGTTAACATTCGTGTTGAGCTCGTTTGAAACATCAGATCTGCTTTGTTTGCTCTGCTGAAACGCTTCGTTGAATTGATAGCTGGAAAACATCGAAAATCCATAAAACCAGAAAATATTGTTATTATCGAACAGCTTTGTACCGCAAATCCACGGTCTTTCAAATTATTTTGCAATCAAGATCGATAGAAGTGGAATGAAGTCGGTAATTACTTTTACAAAACGATTTTTCATGCACTCCCAAATGTCAATTTTGAATTATTTAATTGGTACAATAGATAGCGATAAAAAATCCGTAGGTTCAACATACACGAGTCCATTTGCTTGATTGGTTATTGTACAAGGATGTTTTCATTTCATTTAAATTTTTTTCTTCGCCACATCGATAAACGAAATTGCGAGTGGATACATGCAGTCTAGAGCCAACAAAAATCTCGATTTTTTCCGCACGTTTGCCACTTTATTGTTCTCTCTCTCCGTCAATGTGCTTTCAGATAATTGATCAACGTTTCTCTCGTTCCCGAACGAAATCGTTGGTGAATGACATATTGTATAGCCACAAAAATTTTCCGTATCAATGCGATTGATGAAAAGGAATTTCAATTAATCAGAGAAATCATTGAAAGTGCCCCACACATCGACAATGAGCTTTTCCATTCCGCGAATATGCGTTCGCCAGTTTTGTTTCCGCACACACGCGCAACTGCGATCGCGATCGATGACTATCATTCAATATCTCGTCGGCTCTGCTGCGGGGTTTGAATGTGACTCTTTTTTTTATCAGGGTATCGAACGTACGCGAAGGAAAAAAATGCGGCAAAGCTTCTCGTATCGGGATAAAAATCCGTCCGCGGGATCATCAAGCGGCGATGACCCACTTTCATTTATCAAGCTACCCTCTCCGATATAGATCCTGCATCGTACATCGACGATTACATATATATAGGCGTTTTGTTCAGAAGCTCTCGGCCGCTTTGTGTAGCCTTTTTTCCCTCCTCTTTGTGCTTTTGGTCCCCGAATTAATGGACCTCTCAATCGAAGATGGACGCTCTGATAATTGTTCAGATATCCGAACGGATAATCGAGGATACGAGCAATCTTGATCGCGAGATGATTTTTTGTTTGCGTGCGTGCATTTTTATTTAAAAAAAAAAAATTATTTACGCCCGAAAGACAAGTATGCGCCCTTCGGGGAGAACCATTCATCCAATTTCCGCCCTGTATGAGCGAAATTCCGGCCAAGTAAGACCGGTGAAATATTTGAACTTTAAAAAGAAATAGTAATGACATATTATTACATTCTCGTTAAAGTCTCTCGAAATTCTGCTGCCCCCAAAAAAGCTCATTCTTTTTTGTCTCATAAGTCACGTATAAGTTGTACTGCCTCCGGTCTCTTTTAGAGGGATGAAAAGTCAAATTTTCTCGTCCATTTGCAAGCTTGGCTGAGGCCTCGGAAAAAAAGATTGAAAAAACGAGGGTTGACGTGACTTCAAGCCCGGAACAGAGTCTATATATTTATTTTTACCCTCGTGAAATTTATGAAACGACGGAACAATATGGAATAAAAAAATAAATATTATAAAAGCAATAACAAAGAAATAATCAATGCACAGCAGACGTTGAAAAGAAAAAAAATGTCTGAACGTAAATGAAATAATATATACTCAGGTGTCTGGGAAAATGTTGATTTTCAATTACACGGCTCGTCAACTCGCTACAATTGAATCTGTTGTACATGAAGAAACTCTCTGCGGCAGAATTTATCGTAAGACAAGGCTGTGTATGTGTCTGGCATATATACGTGCTACATATATATATATATACATAGGCTACATAAGGATTTATATGTAAAGGTATATAATTCGACACCTAAGTACAATTACATCGCACAGCGATGGAGAATGGGAGAGCAAGAGAGGGAGAGAGAAAGTGCCCGTAGGTTGCCTCTGCATGTTACTATACATACGGTAACCCCGAAGTTTCATCCCTTCGGACTCATCCAAGTGCATTCGTAATTAATAGTCGCTTCACAGAGTGCTCCTTGGGACAATCGAATTTATGTTGTCGCAAAGTCACGATCGTTGCCGCCATCGTACTTATACATGTATCTATCTACGATTCATATACAGACCCGCATAATACAAAATAATTGATTTACTCTAATCCTGTAACGATAACATTTTAATAAATGAAACAGTCATCCCGTTTCATAAAAAAGTTTTGAGCTCTTCAGATTTTTTTATTTTTAAATAAAATAATTTAAAGTAAAGATATTATTAAACGATTAATAAAATTTAAAGTATTATTCGAAAAGTGCACTTGTAAAATAATTTTTCATCCTATTTGCAAATAATGTTTCTCATCGATATATTTTATTATTTCGTATCCTTTCTATTTTTTTCATTGCCATTCCCAATTATTTCTAATTTTCATAAGACCTATTGAATTCCATCAGTTTTCATACATATCGATACCCAGTTTTTGTCACAACTAAAATTTTTTAAAAATCAAACATTTTGTCTCATTTGTATATTCAATTTTCCACACCCATTATTTTCTTCCTCAGAGAGGCTCTTCTTTGAGCTTTGGACGAAAAGATATTTTTTTCAAACTCTCTTTTTTTCCGGCATACGTTTTGTCTCAATTTTTTACACAACAATAAAATCTATATTTTTTCCTGACCTATCGAAAAGAAATCACACCATGTCCCTAATTCGTCTGACCAATTTTCGATACTTTTATTCGTGCTGAGGCGCCAGCGATCCCCTGAGAAGGGTGTAAAAAGTGTTTAACAGCCTCGTGCTTTTATTCATCCAGGAAAAACGATGGGGTTGGGGTTGGAAAGTGTAGTCGCAAAAAAAAGAAGGTATCAAGTGAATGCCCGGAGACAGTTTGGAAGATGCAACGCGTCCATTTGTAAAATCCCACGAGTCCGCAGAGCCGTGTCGCTCGGATCTACCGGGTTTTCTATACAATAAAAGCGCGACTGCCGAGGAATTGGCTCGTGACGGGGTGAACCGTTTTACCAACTGCGCTTCACGTTCACAGAGCGATGTTATATACAAAACGTTATATGAAAAATACGCGGTGCGAGTTATTCGACGCACGTAGCGTGGCAAGAATGAAATTTGTCACGGTGAAAAGTACCAGCGAATTAAAGTGGCGAGTCGGAGGAGGGAGGGTGTTGTTGTCGCGCGACATAGTCGAGGGAAATTGTGCAAAACGAGAGAGCGAAAAATAAAGCGATTGCGCAGACGGGTTAGAGGCTCTGGATCACCGGCATAGGCTCCGATGGTTCGGGGCAATTTAGAATTTACAACGACACGTGAAAAGAATGAGAGAAAGAAGGGTCGATGGCTTTTGTATCGACCCCTCGTTGGAAGAATTGTTTAAATTTTCCTACGCCTTGAATTTCGTTCGCTGAGCCATTGCAAATTTTTGAATCAATGCATTGATGATAGTAAAAAAAAAAAAAAATGATTCACGAGATACGATGGAAAATCGGCGATCGATAAAAAATAATATTGAACTGTATAAAATTGCCAAAGTTTTTACAAATTCGAAATATTTGTTTCTTTTGTCAAAGAAGGTCGATCACCCATTTTTTTTAAAAGTATCGTTACCAAGTTTGTCGCAATTGTAATCGACTCTTTCGATCGTGGAAGGTGAAATTTTCAATTTTATCACACTGTCGGAGCAAACGATGCGGACTCGATTAAACCTCCATCGCACCCTGATAGAAGATTCCCGTCACTCTCGAGAGTTCGTGATTATAGTATAAAGGGAGAATGAGAACAAAAGGAAACAGAGAGAGAGCGAGAGATTGCGAGGTGTATGGGGTCTTCCCAGCTTCACTTCAATCCAGGTGCAAACACGTTCGTACCTCGCTCTTGACCGCTTATTCCATTCAAACTTACCCTTTGAATACATCCTTCAAGTAGGCGTATCGGTAATCTTAAATTTAGATATATAACACCTATAAATGTATATCCTATAGTATTCAGTCAAAAGTGTCGACGACCTTTGATCCTTCTCGTCGAAAAAGGGTTTCTCAAGCCACATGCTTCAGTCATGACATAAAAAATATTTTCTTACTTCCTCATGGAGGAAACGAGGCTTCCTCCATATTTTTTAATGCAAGAATTATTCTCAAATTCAGGCATCCAAATTTTAAAGCATTTTGAATTCTTCGAAAAAATTGGACACAAAGTTGCAATTGAAAAATCGTCGAAATTAAAGATTCGCACATTTTTAAAAATTCATACATACTTCTTCTCTGAGGAATGAACTAAATTTTCCCGAATGCATGATGATTATTAGAGCAACGTACAAATATTCCCATCGTGTGTTTGATGTGTGATTTTAACGTTTTTTTTCGACTCATTCGAGTGGCATTTTTTTCAATTTATACAGAAAGAAAGAAAAAAGGAATTCATAGAGTAATTGAAAATTCGAGGGAAATAAAAAAATGTCGGTGTCCGCTGATTATACGAATGTGCGAAGACGTTGCGAAAATTACAAACGGTCGAGGCCGAGCGATGAGTAAAAAGAGCAAAACTCGTAGTTTTCACGGTAGGAAGGGGGGAAAAGATTGAATATCGTTTTTTTCGTGTGCGTGTGAGAAAATGTGCAATGAGAAGTGGCGAAACAAGCAACGAAGAGGAAAAGTACAGATACGGACGAGAAAATGAAAAATAAAAGTGAGATGCATAGAACGGAAAGCATCGCTCGCGTTTACTGTTCATTCGTTTTTTTTCTTATTATTGTTATTATTATTTTTTACGGAGATGGTGAAAAAGACAAAACTCGTCGTCCGCGCATACAGACTGCTGCATTCAACACCGCAGACATTTTTCACGATACCCGGCATCGTTTGGAAGATTTTTCGACCGTGAGACTCGCGCGAGTCAGCGAGGAGGAAAAAAACCGTTTCGTCCACCATTATCCGGTATGCATCCGAATAAATAAATTTTTGCAACGAATTTTTTTCACGGTAAAGTTGGAGCTAACGGAGATGCAACTGTGCCAAACTCGGCAATAAAAAAAAAAGCTTCCGGAATGGAAAGTTGTCATCATAAAGTAACAATTATGACGAATTGAGTGCTAAAAGTAGATCAACGCTGTAATCCGTGTTGCGTCTACGTATATATGTGCCGTTACGACGTCAGTTGCACATGACATATCGTCAATAAAGGAGAGTGCATGGTTGATTAATTGCAGAGACAATACGGACGGTTTACATCAGCTACCAGTCCTGATTGCATTATTACATACATGCACACACGCGTACAAACACAAACGCTAATATTCTGATTTAATTGTTCAAGATTAATTGTTCGCAATTACGTTTCTCGCGATGGGAATCATGATCCGCTGACATTTGAGCTGTCAAAGCCGATGATGATGTATGAAAATTACTAACAAACGTTCCAATCATTCTCAACACATTTCTGTCATTTACCAAATATTTCCAGCGATGTGTCATCGTCAATAGATTCAGAATTTTTCAAATTCAGATCTACATTTTGGTAGAGCGCGATCATTCGCATTCATTATTCTTGAAAATCGACATGAGATTATAAAATACTATCTCGACATTTTGACTGACGTTGATTATACATCGATGTGGCTTCTCATTCAGTGGTGAGTTTATGATTTATTAATCAACCCTCTTTTGGGGGCAGAAGGCTGATGCGTAATAGAGGAAAATCTCAGCGGGACTTGACGCGCTTATAAAGGTTGAAGGTGACAGACCTTATCGTCGCTGTGGTGATAATTGGCACTACCCTTCTCGCTTACTTTCGTTGGCTTGACGTTAATGAAGTCCCTCGTATAATTAAGGTGAATTTTGCGGCAAAAAGCACGCAGGATGAAAATAAATGGAAGAAGAAGAAGAAGAGAAAGAAGCATAAAATTCCTGAGCTCAGTAGAAGGAAACTTTGCTTTCCCAAGCCCCGAAGGAATTTCACCGTCCTAAAGACGATTTTTAACTCTTTTTAACATTCCTTTTTTTTCATCCCCCAAAGGCTTTCCTCGAGGATATTTCGTGGTCTCGTGGAATTTTTTGTATTTTTTCCTCGCTCAACCCCACATTCATCATTCTACTTCCGGCTCGCCGACTTGACATTCATAGCGCGTATAATTGCTCTTTGATGCGCTAATTAACGGCTGAACGAATAAAACTCGCCGTCTTGTTTCAATGGAAGCTCGAGCTACCGTTTAATTTTTTTACTGAACGATCGAGAAAAATACAGTTTTCTCCCATAATATTAGCCCGCCGTTCTCAACGATGGATTAAAAAAAAAATCGCTGTTTTGAGGAATCAAAGAATGCTCATTGAAATATTTATCTCGGAGAAAAAGCTGTGAATGCACAAAAAAATCCTTACATCTGAACCGATTTTTTTTTAACAAACATTTTTGGAATCAGAGCCGTACAGTTTGGCATTTATAGCTTTTCAAAGGATTCTCGGCACACAAAGATTAATCATGATCTCCTAGAAGCTCCTGAAACGTCGTCGAGACGTTTCTTTTCCCTTCGACTTTGTGGGATGCACAACCTAAAGTGCACTCACGAAGATTTCCTTCGTTCCTAGGTAACGCATTTCGATAAAGGTATATATATGTATATATGTGGGACAAAGATCTTGAGGGAGTTTAGAGAGTAGAGTGGAAAAGGCGGGGTCGAGATATCCTGCGGGAATCGAGGATAACCGGGGTCCAAGGTAACCAAGAGAAACTACAGCGTGTGTTCTCGTTGAGTGTTTGCCGGATATTTTCTCTCCTGTCTCGGAGAAAAGTGCATCAGCGAGAATTCACCGCAATTCTCGCAGTTCCTTTTGGCCTCTTGCCGTATTTCAACCCCCTTTTTTCTTCTGTTTCTCTGGATTTTTGGCTCCCCCGACTCCTCATTGCGTCTCGTTTGTGCCCACGCAGCGAGACGAAATCGTCCTGCGAACGGTTGAATAAAAGTGGAAGTCACTGATGCGCGGATTACGTTCCTCGCTGTCTTTAGAGAATAAGAAAAAAAGCAAATTCGAATCACACGTTCTTCAGCGTTTCAATTCACGTTCCCTCTGAAAGACTTTTATTGCAAATTAATTTTCATCTCATCATGACCCCGAAGGATATTAAGCATTCTGGATAAGACGTAAAAGAAACGTGATCCACGTCACCTCGAAGTTTTGCGCTAAAGTTACCGAGAAGATTAATTAATTTTAATTTCCATGACGTTGAGTGATGATGATGATGATCAGCGGTCTGTGTTTTTCCTTCGGCCCTTGGACGATCGTTTTATTCGCAGCTTGGGCATTGAATAAGACACCGTTCGTTCTGCTTAACACCCTTAATTGCATAATTAATTTTCATTTACCGATGATTGAAGTAGTATCGATTTCGAAAGAAAGATAGCTCGTAATCCTGACGGATTTAATTGGGAAATGATTGAAAATACGATCAGAAATACTTTCCGCTCCTGAACAGGTTGATTTAGAATCGCAGTAATTATGATTGGTCTGCAAAACGCACCCTCGATTTAAAACGACGAGAAAATTCAAATCCAACTTTTTCTCGTTCGAAATATTTCTTCCGGAAGAACGAAATATTATTTTTTCCAAAGATTCTCTCATTTTTTTCTCCTCTCTTTTATACTCGACAATACGAGTTATTAGTTGGTGAATTCCACCGACGAGCCCCGAACAAAAACAACAACGAGCTAGGAACAAAAACACCGAGGAATGTGTGAATGAAAATATTTTCTCCCTCTCATTTTTCGTATTTTTTTTTTTAATTAACAAAGGATGAAAAAAAATCTGACCACTGGTCAAAGCTGAACAATGAAAACCGTGACGTACGATTTCCCATTTATTTTACAATTTATATATCAGTGTATATGATATACGAAATGTATATCAATATTAATAATAATAATAATAATAATAATAATAATAATAATAAATTGGTATGCACATATAAATGCTGGATCTTCGTTGCACAGATATTTCACGCTCATCGAATCGCTGCACAATCGATTTTGCATGAGCGGACGTGTGTATCACAGGGAGTTGAAAAAATTAACAAAAAAATGAATTTCACTTCCGCAAAAATGGATCTATTTTTAGCGAGTACTGAAATTAAAATGTATCGTTTAAATATTTTTAATATTTTCGTTTCTAACTTGCAAAATATCTTTCAGGTTATTGTATGCAGCTTCTCAATTTATTTCCGTCTTTATTACTATTAAAGAACTGAGATATTGTCACGAGCTTCTTTCAACTGTTCCCAGTCTTCTGTAGAATGTGGCTATTGAATCGAAGCCTGCTCGCTAAAAGATTAATCGAAACGCAATAAGTCAAACTGGAAATGGGACAATGACGATCTCCCGAGAGGCATCAGAAGTCGGTCCGTGTGCTTTTACACTTTCATCCCTCCCGCCCTCAAAAAATCAATCAAAATGATCATTAACTTGGCCGAACGGCTCTCCGCCGTAAGAAGGGTTCCTCAAGAACCATCGATGTCGCGTCGTTAATAGTGAACCTGTGAAGATTACTGATGTGAATCGACACTTGGAAAAACATTAGGGTGTGTCGATGAAAAAATCCCCTCATGCAGAATAAAACTCGAGGTTTTTATCCGAACCAGAGCCTCGTTAAACTGGAGCCTCTCAAAATTAAGGGATGATAAATGGTATTCTGGCTTTTCTAAATTCAAAACAATTCCCAATTGTTTTAAACTTTATAACTTACATAAAATAGTATCATTTTCGCCAATCATAAATGTTCCGGAACTTCGCTTAAACGAGTTTTTTTATACATATTGATATACGTTGACAAATATATTCACCTAATTCCGGAGAAGACAATTCAACGGAAAACTCACTCAAGTTCTATTCCTCTTCCCCTCTAGTTTAACTTTAATCCTTGCTTCATATTGCACGAGCCATTCCGTGCAGAAACAATCTAAACGTTATATTCTCTCTTAGACTTTTTCTTTACACCGTAAATCCGAGTCGATTAAATTACAATTTCCGCATAAATTTTCAAGCATCTTTTTTATCCTCCAACGATCGTGAGAAAGATTGGATAATTCGGAAAAACCTGCACTTTCTCTCTCACTGAGCTTCATCGATTTTCCCGGCGTAATATTCCGACGCAGGCTTTGCGGGAAAATTCGCGGTCAAACCCTCTCCTCGCACCCCTTAATGCCCTCCTCATTCACCCATCGGGGGTGTATAACAACGCTTCGATAACCTTTTCCCCGCGTATAAATTGAACGATATATTCCGTAAAATTGAGTAATACGGAAAATGAAAGAAGTTTCTCGCACATCGTAAATTGCAAATGGCGGAGAGTAAATTCTGCCCCGGAGCCTATTTGTTGATTATACAGTGGCGGGACATCCAGGAGAGACCTGCGGTTGAACTATTATCAATATTAATGACGATGAAAATAAAAATAATATTTAATAATCTAAAAAGGTGAATCAATCGAATACCGATACACACGAATCGGTAAATTTACATTGCCGAATGAAAAATAAGGAATTAAATCGATGTATAAAAGGACGAAATCGTGTAAAAAGAAAATATATTATCGACCACGTAGACTCATTTCGTTCTTTACGCACGTACACGCTCCTCTTTCAACCGCAAAATTTTATATTCCAATATTTACCTTCATTCTTTTTCCCTCTTTGCTAATAAAAAAAATACACACAGTGATCATTCTCGCGGGGATATAGTGGAATAAAGAGGGAAGAAAGCAGTGTGAGCGAAATAAGAGATGGAATATAAAACGTGAGAGAGTCCTTATTTATTAGGACGGTGGAAGATTTTCACCGTTTGAAAACCTCGGAGGTCCATTTTTTCCCTTTCGCGATAGAAAGAGATACCTTCCGATATAGAGCCAATAGAGGTGAGAGCAAAAAGTTCCGTTCAACTTCCGGTTGAGCTACGGTATTTTTCCTATCTTTCTCGTCTACGTGTGCAAACTGTTCCCGTCTGTGAGAAACTTTTACGACGGCGCGCAACGTATAAATCGAACAAACAGGAAATGGGAAATGAGCTGATCTTCATGTATACGCGATAAATGAAGATACACCCCGATGCACAAGATCCAGGAATAGTCCTTATATTTTCTATAAAGAATTTCATTGACGAGAGCAGAGAGGGCATAAAAATTGAGGCCATCTGATATAAATAAATAAATGTTGGAGCAAAAAAAAACTGAAAAATAAAAAAATCTATGCAGATTGATGACGAACAGAATTTGTGGATCCGAAAGTGCGTCGTGCATTTTTTTCACGTTTCACCATGTTCTTGGTAGGCAATTTTTTTCTGGTTTTTCTTGGTGCACAAATTATCTTGTAAATGAAAAAACCTTCCCTTCAGGCCGACACATCTCTATATATCATATTGGCCATCTTGGTTTTCCAGTCTCGTATTTCATAGAATAGACTTAGCGCCGATATTTTCGTACGAATTATACGTCTTGTATATATATTTTTTTCATATACGAGCGGAAAGGCAACCGCCCTCGGCGACTTTTCGATTCAGCAAGCAGGCACACGTACATTTTTTCGTCTATATATACCATTCTCGTCACCAGCGGGAATGTACATTAACAACGCGATGATAGAAGGGTGTGATTTCCGGGTTTCTCGCCATGGGAAGGAAGAAAAAAAAATTCCTCGACGGTCTATTGATCATCACTGATTTGACAGGGCGTCCCTGGTAAGCTAACTCGATTCGCGCCCTCTATTAGGGTGCAAAAATACCCATTCAATCTTTCAACGATCCTACGATCGAGATATTTTTATCTTTTTTGTTCTTATTCATCCGTGTCTCATCGAACATCCGAACTTCAGCGGAAACTGTGGAAAATAGAGGAAACGCTTGAGTGATGAAAAATGCTTAGTTTTTTTACCTAGCTTCTCTTCTAATTAACAATACTTTTTTCTAGATACGAAATACTGGAATTTTCGTACCGGATTATGGATATCAATTCATTGGTGGTGAGAAAATTTGAGTCCCATCATTTTGAGGTTGCACGAGGAAGCGCTGTTACGAGAATCACGAGGTTGAAAATTAATGTCGTCTTCTCTCGTGCGGACCTTCGCCATTCGTTTTAACGATGAGCTAACAGCAAAGTTCATAATGAACATCGTTCGTTCGCCATTTTCCTCGGTCATCTTGTACTCGTTCGTTAAACTCTCACAGACTTCCAGTGCCCTTTCGATCATGGTAATTAACGCGAATTTTCACGAATCACTTTTCCTCGTGCTTTTCTTACGATCAATCCAATGGAATTACATCGAAAATTTATTCCCAATTCCATTATTCAATTATGAAATGTCAATTATAGTCATTTGATGCAAATTTTTCCAGAATAATTAATCACTTGCATTATTCGAAGTTAAATTCGTTTCGTCAGCCTAAATTTTGCTTCTCATTGTCTTTCGTGCATACAAAAAGTTTGTTTCTAGCACAATCGCGTATTTGCGATAAGGGTTAAGATTTTTTGCTCAGCACTTTCCTGAGAAAATTTGCAAGAAAAGCGCCATGACAGCAAAATGCGCTCCGAAAAAAATCGTAAAATACGGAATTGCGTAGCTTCACTATGAAACTTTTCGCAATAGAATAATTCCATGATAAGAAACCTTGTAATAATGAAGGGGTGTTAAAAATCGAGGTTGTTTCCTCTTAACTGAAAGGACATATAATCCGCATTTAACATTTCAAACGACGGATTATTAAAAATTCTTTCCACCGTTCTGCTATTCTGCAATTCGGTTAGGAAAAATAGATTTCTTAAAAACAAAATAAAATATCGAAGGACAAGACTCACCGCTTCTTAAACAAATTTGCTCCATTTGAAATTTAAATGACAAAAATTATACTTTTTAGATTTTTGCGGCTCAGGAGTCTCCCTCGATATTTGTGCATTAACTTGGTTTATTGTGCGCATGATTTATGCATAGATTGAAGGTAAAACACGGAATACAAAAGACGCTTTGTATCCCTGCTAATTACCGATTAAAAAGGCATTCGCGGTGGTTTATATCTCGGAGAAATTCTTCGGACCAATCTTGAAATTCCCGGGGAGGGAAACGAATTAATAATTCGTTGTAGTCAGGGCGAATGAGAGAGGAGGAGCGAAACGAACTAATAATTCCACGAGAGACAGGGAGAACCGGGTGAAAAATAAGGGATGAAAAGAGGTGGTGCTTCGACTCACGAGCCAGAGAGACGAAAAACGTCAACAAAAATAGTTTAAACGAAAACGTCGTTACACCTCGTACATTCGACGATAAATTAATTCGACGCGAAGACAAATGCGACAAAGTTGATAACAATGCCAATTTATTTGCCATTTTGTGCACGTATATCTATATATCGGTTTGAAAGGGACGAGAAACCTCGGAAAATCGGGACAAAGGCAAATTAAAGGGCGAAAGCTCGTCGTGTACCGTATTTTGTCAGCGTAAACTCTCATTAACACGGTTGCTCGGTAACATCGCGCCGACATCATCAGCCTTGATGTACAAATTTTTCACCCTCTGCACTAGATCATCCCTCATACACTCCCTCGAAAAGAATCACTCGAAAAAATCGAATTTTCAATTTCCATCAACACCAATTATTTCATAATAGATTCTTGAAAATAATCAAAAAAATAAATGATTAGAACGTCCATCAAAAGAAATGTCTTGCAACCTTAAATTTTCCATATTTATTATTTATAATTAAGCAACATTTGGTTCTTGATGATCATCTATTTTTTTCTTCTTTACTCGAATCCCCGTGACACAAAAACTGCTACAGACTGATTGATTATCAAATTTTAATGTTTTCTTTTCCGATCGCTCAAGTTTCCCAAATGAATTCCGAAACACGATTGGTTTTTCTCACACGAAAAACAGTAGTAGAGTAAAGAGGGAGCAAGGAAAAACATCGATCTTGCTAACGCGCCAATATCAACTATTCCCCGCGTCGTTTTATTCTAGGAGGGAAGGAAGATCACCCACAACAAGCTGTTCGCGCAGTTCCCTCGGGATACTCGAGAAGAGAAAGCACTAAATTGCGTCGAGAATATACAATGGTGAACGAGAAACATGGCGGAGCTGAGTGTTACAAGTTTTCGAAGGTTATAAAGGGATAAACTCGAGTTGTTAACCTAACAAATGGACAGAAAAACAAATACAGCACATCTTCAGCGACGTAGTAGAGATATCACGAGAGAATTATCTCTGTTTCGATTATATGTCTCATGAATTATAGATTATCAATTTTTTGCGGATCTCAGTTCCATTTTGATAGATAAAAGCAAAAGCCAAAAAAAAGTGATTCATTAGCATATGGGTTTAAATTTAATTTCTCGCTTGTTCGAGCATCGCGTTAATCATATTTATGCGTTGATAAATTCCTCGATAAATTACTTGTCAGAGAAAGACAGACTGAACTCATAGATTCATTAATTAATTCATTGTTCGTCACGCAGGTTTGGCGAGTATTTAATATGGCTCTATAACAATAATCGTGTAATTCAAGATAAAATGATCAATTTCCATTTAAATTGAAATTCCGCAGTTTGCCTTTGATGTTTCGGGGCAATTTTCAAATACCGGTGACAAGGTTTTGTTCCATCGAGTTTGTGCCTCGCACGCGATGTATGGAATAATGTACAAATCCGGATAGATCGGAAAACGATCGTACGTTGATATACACGCGTGGACATTGAAAATGTTGAAGTTGTTCGACACTGATCAATTTCGTCGGTTGTCACCGGGGCGTTGTGTCGGATGTAGAGTATACAGGTATTATTCGGGCTATTTATCGCGATGGGCTGAGCTTTTGTCGATCCACGTTCGAAAACGATGGGGAGCTCTCGATTGGCGCGGGTTTGCGATTTGTATCGTTGCACTGGATGAAATGATATTACGAATTTTCCGAACGAAATGTATGAGGTATTCCCGATCATCGGGACCCCCTTTTAGGGCGACCTCTTTCGATTTTTTTAAAACTCGAGTATGTTTTAGTGTTGCCTGAAAGTATATTGTACACCAATTTTTAGAAACCACCAGTATATTGTACACCAAATATTGTATATTGTATTTTGTAAAGTATATAGTACACCAAATTTAATAAATTTATTAAATTAATTAAATTTATTAAATTTTGTATTTAATAATTTTATAAAATTCGAGACGAGGCATTAGTAAACGGATGCGAGTTTCAACTTGAAATTTATATCGTGACTTCTCAGATATATACAAAACATGAAAAAAATTGTCACGCTGAATTAAATTATGCTCTTTTTTTGTAAATCAATTTTTTCGGTTTTTGGCCGAAATTCAAATGAATTCGTTTTTTTCGGAATTGCTGATATTTTTTTTCGAAAAGCGCAGGAAATTTCCGATCAAAAGCTATTGTTAAAGAATTTTTTCGATTTTATTTCGCGCCGTGCCAAAGCTCCGAAGCGCTGAAAACGCAAAAAGTTTGAAATATAACTTTTGGTGTATTCCAAAGATCTGAAAATTGGTGTACAATATACTTTCAGGCAACACTAAAACATACTCGAGTTTCAAGAAAATCTAAAGAGGTCGGCCTAAAAGGGGCTCCCGTTGAGCGGGAATACCTCATATATATCTGTGCAAGTTACGTTGTCAGTTTGACCCGCGGTGTTCATGGTGAATCTATATTCTCGTTATTCTCGATTGTCCAACATGTAATATGCATCAGCATAAAATTGGACACCGGGGACATGTTGGATCGTACACAGCGCTATTTTGTATTCAAAGGGTTGTATCTGGCCAGTCGAGCGAAAAAGAAGCAATTTCTGCGATTTTTTGTTGACAATTTCAATTTTATATGTATTTTTACAAAAGTTTGGTAGTGTAAAAAGTGCAACATTCGGAGAACAATCGGTAATTTTTTAGTACGAAGAGTATATAATTACTAAACGAATGAGAAAATTAATTTTGTTTTTCTTGTTCCTATAATAACTTTAAACAAATTTAATTACGCAAGTAGATGGTCTCTTCGTGAGATACTTTTTTCTTCTCGTCGCTCTAAGCTTTCAGCTATCTTCTCGGTCCGGGGAAGACCCCCAGGCCGATCACGAGGGTTTTTTTTCTTCCATCGATGGGCACCGCGAGCCATAAAATCTTTCAACCCCGTCCCTTCGTTCAGGCAGATATTAATTTCGTTCCAATTAACGATCAAAGACAAACGTCTCCGTCGCGAAATTGGCTTTTTTTTCTCCCTCAAATTGGCAGTCAATCTTTTAAGCAAAGCCAATGCATCGATCGTTTGCGAGACATTAACATAATTAACTAAAGCAAGAAATCAAATTATCTTACGGAATTGAAAAATTAATTATTTCTCATTGGCTTTTTTCCAGTTATTAAATTGCAAAGCTTTCATGTAAAAAAAAGGCTTCATGGAGGTACGATTTTATCGAAGCATATTAATAAATCCTCTTATTGATACTCCTCATCATTCCCTTTGATCGAGAATCAACGACGACCTTTTTTAATGAGGCAAAAATGTTGAGTGTCGGAAAATGAGAAAATGCGAGACTCTAAAATGACAAGGGGATTGCTATGCTCAAATGGAATGTGCACATTGAAGGGTTTTAGCAGCATAGAACACCCATTTTGTGGAGCACACTCAGGCCCGCGATGTCAAAGTGAATCGGGATTACGAACAGGCGGGACTTATCGGCCCTTTTGCGTACGCGTGTCACGTAAAGTAGCCATTCAATTGCCATCGAAGATAAAAAATGAGCGCAAAACAAAGAGCAAAAATCTCCAATCATTCAGTTTTTTTAAAACTCGCGTAACAAAAAAACCGTTTTGTAATTAAAAACCCATTTTTCAATTAAAAAAAGGCTTCCATTAATTGACTTTTTAATTAAAAAAACGATACTCGAATTAATTAACGATTTTTGTAAAAATATCTACTCAGTATCGGACTAGAGATTTAATTATTCATGGTTCCTGCTCACGAAATTTTCGACCATTATCACCGAAAAAAGTTTTTCAGATATAACGATGATTGGATGTCGCAAACGAAACTCCCAGCATGAAAATTTTCACGGTCCAATCGTTGGTGAACCGAAATACTATTTCCAAACTTCGACGCGTCGATCAACGCGAAAACAAATGTAAAAAGCAAACATGAAATATAATGTAAATCGAGATTTTTGGAAAATCGTTATTTTCATGCAGAGGACATGTCACGTTCGTTACAAAAAGCCTCTCTAATAAATTTAAATGTCTCGTCTGCCAGACTTGATCTCTTTTAACGTGATTATCCGGGTTTTCAGTCGTCCTTCGACATCGTAACAAGAGTATCCTGTTAATTTTCTACGTTGAAAAAAAGCTCAGCTTCTGGCAACTGCTGCAAACTCGATCTATTAGTAATCAATGTCGGCCTCGGCGGTTGTGATGGCGTTATCAGTCTCTATCTTGACGATGTATATACATAGAAAGGGTAATCAAACGCCATGCTGCTTCCTAACGCTGTTTGCATATGGCTGTCACTGCTGCCCGGTGGTACAATTCGTGTAGCAATTAATGGAGTCTCTACCCTGCCGAACAGCCTGACGCTGTAACTCGACGATACGCGCACAATTTATCAAACTTCCTCGAAACAAACACCATTTCTCTCATTGTGAATGTGAAATTTCGCGTTCGCGTGGTTTTCGGTTTCACCGAAACTTCATGTTAACCTTATAATACATCAAAGTATATTCATATGATTTCCCTGTCCAACTGAAAATCATAACACCTTCTATATGCTCATACATCCTCAGCCCGATCTCATTTCTCGTTCACTTTCATACCGCAAAATGAAAATTGTCCTCTGATTATAAATCGTCCAAAATTTCAATGAAAACTGCGCAGAATTCATGATTTCTTTGCTCCGGGCAAAATTTAAAAAATATTGTGGACATTATTCTAACGGTGATGAAAATTTCTGTTGCAGAGAATCCGTAATGAGTTAACGGGCATTCGCAGGATCACCGTGGACGAATATTTCATTTCGTGGGAAAAAAATGCCACGTCAATCGAGCAAAAGTGTCGTCTCACCGAATCGTTCGAATTTCCGCGTACATTCGGAGTGAATTTTCATCCATGGTGACTATCGCTTCTTCAATTTTGACACTTCAACATACATGATTCCCGATAAGGAACATCGACAGGTGTTACGAGAACATCGCGTTGAACGCCCCTGAGAAAATGTGCCAAAATTCGTTCAATCAATAATCAAAGACAAGTCACAGATCAATGGCGAAAATAGAGAAAAGTTCGGGTGCGAGAATGTTGGGACGAATTTTAACGAATTTAACAACGGGTGTGAGTTTGGCAGCGGTAACGGCAGGAGCGAGTATATCACCGACAAATCCCTCGATCGATGGAAGATCGAACGAGCACGAGGCAATACCGTCACCCTCGCCACCGACGATGCTGGCGGTCGCGATTACCGATAGCGTGACAATTTCGGCTAATCCGTCCATGGCCTTAACCAGTCCCCCGGTTACAACCACGACTAAGCCCGACCAGCACGTCTACAATTCCACGGGCTATATCGTCGAGCAGGACGAAATCGAATACAGTGAGTAACTTCTACACAAAAATCCTTAATAAAACAAGATAAAATAAACATCCAACTGGGATCAAATAAGCGCGCGACGGATTATCTATAAAATAAACAACACCTGAATGGTTTTTGTGAGTCTATATTTTCCAATCGAGGCTTTTTTTTCGTCCAGCACAGGATGTATAAAGCTATTTGGAATCAAATTGAAGATATAATGTCATAAAGTTTCACTCAGACCTTTGGCAACTTTAGCCTGGCTCGAAAAAACTTGTAAAAACAGGTTTTTTTTTGCCATTTCAACGCGTTCTTAAGAGAAATTCACATTGCTAATTGTGTATTCGTTATCAGCAGACGATTTCATTGGTTTCAAGATAAGCACCTGCGAAACAAGCAAAGAAAGACTTAAAAAATAAAAATTCATAAAAATTTTGAGTTTTTCGAGGAACTCACTGGTAGATTTGTGTTCAGTGCAAAAAAAAAATACATATAAAATTTGAAAAGGGTAAAAAATATATAAGGTTTGAAAAAAAATGTTTTTTTTTGCCAAAATTGAACCTGTTCATTAGAATGACTACAACTTTCTTTCTAGGTGAAATTTTGGCTTCAACTTTTACTTATGCTCTTATGTTTCGATGCTTTTTCAATTTTTCGCTGATTTTTGAAGTTTGAACAGCGATTTTCGCGAATTTTTGTAGGTATTTTTCCATTTTTTTTTTTTGCGATTTTCAAAGTGCTCTCATTTCTGCAAAAATTTAGGCATCGCGATAAGCGGCATTCTCAACTTTAGTCACAACGTTTGCGTGCGAAAAAGAAATTTTCAAATCGGTTAAACTGAAGTGAAGTTCTGAGTATTTGAAATTTCGCAATTTCGAGGTTTCTGAAAAATCATTTCAATGAAAAATTTACTAAATTGCCCAAAAAAATTATCGGTTATTCTTCCGATATTCCTTTTTGAAATACCAAACTGCTATAAAATTATATAATTACCGTTATCAAAATTAAATCCAAAAATTCGCTCTCCTTCACCCCCGACTAATGAAGGTCATAATAAAATAGCATTCCTCTAATTTTCTAAATGTTCCAAATTTTCGCGGCATCACGCAAGAGCATCTTCATTCTCGTCTGACCGCTCGTTTGGCTACTCTACTGGCATACTAAAAACCACAGAACGATTGAGAGAAAGCGAGAGAGAGATGGAGAGGTTTGTGGTACGCCTGGCAGCCGCGACCCGGTCGATACGCGAGTCATATACGAATTCTCCGCTGTATGCCGGGTTCGTTCGATCCTCTCGCTGCAGCCACTGGCATTGCCACTCCGTCGAAAGGACACTGCGCTGAAGCTCGGTCGGAAGAGCCGAGGAATCGTCGAATTGTGGTGTCGTCCGCGTGCGTCGCCAATGCGCCGAAGCTCCATTGTCATCACACGAAATCTCCCCTATTTCTCCAATAGGGGGTCTTCAAGAAAATATCGTAATTTCCAAAAACCCTCAATCTCCATGGAAATCGTTCGGAACCGCAAATTCCAGTGACAAGGAGAGATTTGAAAGAAATATATTGATACAGTCAAGAGCAGCGAGTCCTTACTATATTCTTCATTGATCCGGATTGGTCCTGCATCATCCCTTACAAATTGCACGATCATGCATATTTCCATGGCCCTTTTTTTCTGGTGTCTTGGGCAAAACTAGCGAAAACTTTTGGGCTACCCTTCCTCGCTCGTATAAAGATATGGAAAACTCGTCGATGAGAGACAAGTTTTCCTCCTCCGGACACTCGCGTCCTTCGATGCATAAACGCGAAGAGCCGCATACATCTCGTTCGAATCTTCGACGGATGAAACATCAATACTTTTTTATTTTATCTTCGAGCCAACACACTCGACGTGACGCTCGAACAGGAAAGAAAATACGTGGGAGTGAGATAAGGCATACCCTCCGCTCGGAGGTATACAGGAAGATGCAGAGAGGGTTGTAACGAGATTTATGATAATGCAATTTATCTTTAGTGCTAGAAGCGCGAATCCCGGCGAGAAAACGTCTCGTGGCCATTACCACGCATCGAGGAAAAAAGAAAACCTTATCCATGCGAAGAGAGAAAAGGATAGAAGAGAAAGAGAGCGAGAGAAACTATGTGAGGAAGAATAAGAACGGAGATCCTGACGTGGCCGAAAGTGAAGAAAAATTTGTCCCAAATGACAGGTACTTCGTAAAACGACGCCGGAACTCTCAACTATAATACATTCGCGAATGCGAGAAACGTTAAAATTACGAGAACGTAAAAGGTCCTTGGAGAACAATGGCGCCATTGTGAGCGGCGATGTTGCACGGGTTTTCCACGCTCGATTCGCAAGTGTCCAAAGTGGTTGGGCACTCGTCCGCGAATATCGACTTCACAATTTAAATGATAAATTTGTCCTTCGTGAAATAAAATGGACGCGTGGAAAGGACGAGGGTTTCTCCGTTGCAGGATTACAAATTCCAGGGGAAATAAATTTGCTCTCTTTATCGCTCTTATATGGGCCCATAAAAACGTCCCCAAATGTAGCCCTCGCGTTTGATCAAGCGTATTTTTTAGGGCGGAAATTTTCCTCCCAGAAGGGGCAATGACGCAACCGGAAATTGATGCGATCCGACCAAATCTTTTGCACGCCTCCCGTGCAACACACACAGTCAAGTTTTACCCTCGAGAAAGAGATTGACCCTTGAAAACTGTTGAGCCATCGTTGAGGTTGAAGAAGGGTCTCGCCGATACGGTAAACACGAGAACCGTATATCACACTCGGAGGGATGAAATTTATGAATGCAGGGACGACTATCGATTCTCTCATGAAAAATTCTTGATAAAAAAAAAACATGTACCAATTCGTGAGAAGCGAATCTTTGCTCGAAATGAAGGTTTTATCGCGGGGACGACAATTTTCCAGGCAACTTTACGGCAACCGGATATAGGTTTTTTTTAGAAGAGAAGAAAGGTCATCTTCGAGAACAGGGTCGTTTCGACGCGTGACAACGAGGAATTGGTCCATATGATCGGTCATCTCGTCGTTTGTAGCTTTGACCGACGATTCGTCCGCGTGATTCTTCCATCGATCGCGATCCACATTTATCCTCGTACTGAAACAAAAATCACGTGATCGTAACAAACAAAGTGACGAACCATCAAAGATGACGTACCGATCGTCGACGAATCTCGTGAATTCTCCGAAACTTCGAAGCGCCTACGACACTTCTCGAATCGTCGTAACATCGTTGAATCGATATCCAACACGGTGGCTCCATTCCCGATACGATCCTTGCCCGGCTTTTCGTATTCATCTGTGAACGATAGATTGAACGTCCGGATGTAGCAATTTTGCGAAGAGTCGAAGGGATTTCGTTACCGTATCTATCGTTTAATTGGAGCTTAATTGGATCAACCGTTTGTCTATATAGATTTTCACGATAGAGAGTTTAACAGCCGAGAGTCGAAACGTACATCGTCGTTCGTGCCAACGACTCGATCCTCGAGTAACTTATGGATATCGATTTGAGCCCGAACAGCCGAACACGATCTCATTTTCCTCAATTGGCATGCCACTTCCCTGGCGAAGATTTCGAATTTGTCGCGTCTCGCTCCTCTTCGAGAATTCACCGATGAACTTTTTGACGTCGTAATTTCCCTCTCCTCCTCATCGTGATACGTACGATTTCCCGAGGAAACATCGGCGCAAATTTCCGATGATGGTGTGTGCCTAAAAGTCAGCCTGTTGTCGCAAATAATGGTTGGAGAGTAAGCACCGTGGCAAGGAGATTTTAAATCCGTCAAAGAGCTCGTCGACGAGGCGGACCGGTGTCCCTGTGGTGGACGATACGTGATTCTCGCCGAGCAAGGTGTTTGCGAACGTCGACGAGATTCGCCTTTGGAGCCTTTGGAGCTGTGAGGCGATTCGTGCTTGACGATTAAATCGGTTGAACGCTCCGGACTTCTCGATGTTGTCCGACGATCAACGCATTTTCCGAAAGACGATGGATTCATTATTACCTCACCAGGCTCCTCACGACTCTGCTGTTGTCAAGATTCAGTCAGATGTTATATTTTGGTAAATTTTGAAATAATCATTATTTTATATTTCTACCGAAGCGTATTCCAAAGATTAACTTGGGAAGAATATTTGATAATTTTTGTAGGTGAAAATATGTAATATCAAATATATTTCCATACATTTAATATAATAAATAATATGATAATTAAATTGAAAATATCGACCAACTCGCAATTGGAGGGTCTCGTCGTAATCCAAGTAGGGATAGAGAAAATCGTGTAGCTCGTAGAACCATTTAACCGTTGGTTCGTAACGGCGACAGGAGCTTGATTCCGACCGAAGGACCTTCCGTAGCTCGTTGACGTACAATCTTCTGACCTCTCGTAGCTTCATCATGATCTCGACCGAAGTTGTGAAACCAATGTCGCGCAGGGCGGTCGTCAGCATGTCCCGGTGTATTCGCTGGTAAGCCCGACGTCTACGTCCAGCATCGAGATAGAACGGATCGATTCGCTTCCAGAGACACGAATTTCTCCTGTAAAGGCACACTAGCTTACGAATATCGCTGTTCGACCATCCGTCCTCACTGTCGATACTTCCTTCAACCATCACCCTTGATCGTGACCACTGGCTCATCTCCCGACATTGAGTCGAAGCTGAAAGCCTGTTGACCTCGTCGGTTCATCGACGATCATCCGTGAAAATGTGGTACGCTTCATTAACGTTGAATTTTTTCTCGAATCTCGAGAGACTGTCGAAACGTCTCAAACATAACCTACATAATTGACTCATCGATTGGCCCTACTCTCGTTTGTCAGCTAGAACACTCGAAAGTTAGTTACATTGGACCGAGGAGAAAGTACGTTGAAAAAACAAACTAGGTATTTCGTTGGTTCAGCATTTATGTGAAGACGCCTGGAGAAACTGCAGAATCTTCCTCTTCTTTCAGCCAACTTTTCTTCACTCCAGAATTCTCAGGCACCCTCGTGGAACGTTAGTCTGTGCTCTGGTTGTAAGACTTCTACTCATCTCCTTCAAAACTCGAGTTTTGACTCTTGAGATGCACTTCGATGGTTGAGGTATGTTTTTTCCTCGTCTCCATGATTGTTTGACATTGAACGAGGAGTTGCAGAGGAATAATTTGATACTTCTCGTTAGAGATTATTTCATTTCTGCAGATTGATCGGAGAATAATTATTTGGTAGTATTCGCTAAAGCTTATCAGCTGTTACTTGTTGAATTTCTTCAGAAATATATAATTGCGGGTTAAAAAAAATTGCAAAAATAAGGTTCATCCCTAAGCTTGACCAAGTATGAACCCTTAATTAAATCCAATTTTCTCCAGTTCCATTCTTATTATCTCGATTAAACTTTCGTCGTCCCAACTGCGAAGGGCAAAAAAATTTCCAACTTAAAACGACCATGCGCGCTAAATTATCGCCGACCATTTTTTTCATTCCACCATATTTTCCAGTGTATGAAATTCTCTCTATATGCAAATATCCTCTGAGCCAGTTGCCTTGGGTTGAAATAGAGTGAGGGTGAATTTTACCTGGAGACGATCAATCATTTCGAGTGTGGGTCTCAGCTGTTGCCTTTCTCGCTACCTGGAATACGACTGACGTTGAGCTTGGCGTGAAATTGAGACAAATTCTGACCCTTCGCGCAGTACCTTCAGCATATGTCATGTGAAAAATATCTGGTGTATACGAGAAAATGCCCGTCGCGATTGAAATGCGACCGAGCGTCAGTTTCGACCTTTCTCTCGCCGTCAACCATTTTCTTCGCTGGTTCTCACTCGAAGATGAAAAAATACCTTGACGTCGTCCTCGTCAGCCTCTTTCTGCCGCCTTTTCCTTTGTCACTTTACCGTCGTTTCTGCTTCTCCTTCTTTTCCGGAAAGCTTCTGCCTCGTTTTGTCGCTCCACTTCACAGGAAAAGATCAATGCTCTGTCTGTGCTCTTTTATCTCGTAAAATTGAAGAAAGAACAAAAAACATCCTTTTGGCACTGGCACTGCTCGACCATTTCCTCATTGTCCTTAAGTTAGCGAAGGAAAAGACTGAATACGTATGAAATGCTATTTTGTTAAAAATATTCATAAACAATTGTGCTAAAAAAAATCCCATAAAATCCAACGGAGGGACGAATAATTAAAATTCAAAAAGCTCGTTCGGCCATGCATTATACGCAGGGATGGCACGTAGAATGTCAATTTACATAGCGAGCGAATGACTGGATCGTGCAGGCGAGAGATCGTTGTTTGCTTCCCGGTATAACGGGTTGCCTGAGTCCACGGCGCAGACCGTTTAGACAGTTGACGACGAACTTTACCGCAAGCTGACGCACTTGACGTCTGTCGTCAACGGGAAGAGGATTCAATGTCGGTTTTGAAGCTCGTACCTGCAACGAGATATTGGGTTACAGCGATAGACGTGGTCGGCTTGGTAATTATCATTCCCCAAACTCTCGCTCCATCTTTTGCCCTGTGCAGATTCCGCAATGTCATGCAAATAATGACTATGCGACGGATATTTTTACAATATATCTCGAATGTATCTATATACTTTTTGTTTACATACATATGTAAGCAACAATTTTAAAATCGGTCCAGCCTCGATAGAGTTGTGTGCTGTTGAAATGTCGCTATTTTGAGGTTTTTGAAAATGGGACCAAAATTAAGCAAAAATGTTTCTGATGAAAATTCATTAATATAATGATTTTTTGAGAAAACTATTGGTAGATTTGTGTCCAGGAAAAGAAAATACATCGATATAAAATGCGAACAAAATTAATGTAAAAAAATAAATGCTGCATTTTGGCCAAATTTTTATTGGATCACTAACGCGGCTGTAATTTATTTTCTGAATGAAATTTTGACTTCAGCTTGAGCTCATTCCCTTCGTGATCGTTGAAGCTTTAAAACCCTGCTTGGTTCGTCCAATTCGGATCATTCTTCAACTTTTGACAGATTTTTTAAGTTCGACCATCGATTTTTGCCAATTTTTTAAGGCCTTTCCATTTGTTTCGATGATTTTCAAAGTGCTCTCGTTTCTACAAAAATTAAGTTATCGGAATGAAACAAATGATATTCTCTAAGTTCAGTGACAGCCTTTTAGTACGAAAAAGAAATTTTGGAATAGGTTGAAGCGAAGTAAAGTTATGAGCACATGAAATTTTGCGATTTCGAGGTTTTCTGAGAAAGGGGTTAAAATTGAAGAAAAATGTTTTCGATGAAAATTCATGAAAATTTTGATTTTTTGAGAAAACTATTGGTAGATTCGTGTCCAGGGGGACAAAATACATCGGTACAGGGCCCGAAATAAAAAATAAAAAATATGTTTCTTTCGCACTTTGGTATAAATTGAATCGATTCACTAAAATGACTGTAATTTATTTTCTAGATGGAATTTTAGGTTCTACATACGCTCATCCTCTTTGAGATCGTTCAAGCTTCGAAATGCCGCGTTGTTCATGTAATTCGAATAATTTTTCGATTGTTGGCACATTTTTAAAGTTTGACCATCGATTTTTGCCAATTTTTCAAGGCTTTCCATTTTTTTCGGTGATTTTCAAAGTGCTCTAATTTCTACAAAAATTAAGTTATCAGGATGAACCAAACGAAAATCTCTAAGTTTAGTCACAACGTTTGCGTACGAAAAAAAAATTCCCGAATCGGTGAAACCAAGGTGAAGTTATGAGCACTCGAAATTTCGCTATTTTAAGGTTTCTGAAAAATCACCCAAAAATGAGCGGAAATTTTTTTTTCTCGTTCAAAAACAATATTTCCATGGGAAATTCACCTCTGATTACGAATAGCGCATATATTTCATCGAAAAAAAATGTATACACGAGAAAAAATGAAAAATAAGTTCTAAAATATGTTTTTAATGAACAGTCGTACGATATTTGGATTTTTTGAGGAAAGTATTGATCGATATGACTAATAGCATTCACCATTAATTATCTTAACACACGCACATCCACACAAAAATTACGGACTGTTTTTGAGACGTCACTTTTCTAAATAGCACTCTTTGCGAAAGTATAAGACGATAAAAAAATTCGCAAAAATATGTGGAATTCATTGAACAACAGGTAACTTCCATATGAATCAACCCTCGAATGAAATGACATCGATTCGATCGTTCTCAATGCACTCTACCCAAACAAACGATTTTGATCATCACGTTGAAGCATCTAACCGACATTCGGTTAATTATTCGGGATGTATCGTACAATAAGTTGGCTCCGACCCAAAGGGAATGATTGAAATCACCAAGGGTTCGTTAAATGACCTTCCGGAGAGAAACTTTGCGCAAAGCATCGTGGAGAAGTTAATGCCAAAAGGTCCGTGAGGAGTTTGCAAACGAGCGATATAGTTTGGGAAGCTTTTGCCCTGCTTATAGACCCCGAATGCGGGATTGGGTACGCGTTTGTGTGTGTACGTGTGTACGGAAAGGTACTGCCAGCATATAGTAGGGCAAAGAGGGATGTATTTCGATTGCAAGCACTGCGCTGGTGGGTTGTAGTCTGTTGCCTGGTATCCTGCTTCACTGCCCCTAAACTCTCTATGTGAGCACGTGCTCACTTCTATTTCCCACTCTGACTCTCTCTTTCTCTCTCTCTCTCTCTCTCTCTTTCTCTCTCTTCCTCTTTCTCTCTCTCTCTCTCTCGTTTACTTTTCGTATATTCTCTCACCCCTTTGACTTGCGTGTGTTCTCCACTGCCTGCATAGTCATGGCGTTGCGCTTGAGTTTCGTGCTGTGCAAGCGAGTATTTTACGGGTCACCGCGGCAATCTCCGCGCGACCTAAAGCTCCCGCGAGCGCTACTACAGCTCCAGTCTGTACAATCAGGTACAATATACACGTATATAAATATATATAAGCTGCAACGACCCAAAAGGACGCTCGAACGTAACTTTTGCTTCCTAAATCACGACTCTATATCGCCCTTTCGTTGCGCAATTTTCTTCCCTCGCGCCATTTGCCTTTTCTCGCGCACAATGTACGATTGAACATTTTCGTCACGTCCAGCGAACGAATAGATCATTTCTATATCTTCTTTCAGGTATACTGGCGGCGTTCTCCGACATGCAAACGGTTTTTCTCGCTTGCATCTCAACTCTCGTACCGCTGATCGTCGCGCTGGCCATTGGATTCGGTGTAAGGTGAGCTTTCTACTTGTTTTACATCTTTCTTGCCGCTTTTCGATGCAATTATTCCTATAAATTGATCATCTTGTGTATAGATTATGGAAAAAATATAGAAATTGCAAAAGATACAATTTAGTGAATAAAGCTGAAGGTATTTGTCTGTAAAAATCACTGTGAACGTATTGCGAGTTCGTCAAGTTTCGCATATGAAAACGCCCGTGAAACTTTATACGAGATTTTGATGGTTATTCTTGTAGTCTGGTGATAAAGGCTCTGGAGAGCCGAAAATCGTAAACTCAGAGGCCCGTATCCCTTTGTTCTCTCCCTATCCACTTTCTCCCGTTCGATTTCATTCTCTCAGCACGAGGGTCTCCTCGCGTGAAACGAAAACTTACGCGATCGTTTCACGATCCTCCCTGTGCGGCATCCGGCAATCGACTTCCGCATGGTTGAGCATCCCCCGCGAACCCTAAAATCTCACGAGCTACATATGAATTTACCGTATATCTTTGTGGGTGAACGGAGCTTCGTTCTCGGGCGATTTCTCCCTCGCCGCTGAATAGCGTCTTAATTCTGCCAGAAGCGTTTCCCGTGAAAAATCACCCGCGCGATGTTTAATCGGACACCCTTCTGGATAATGAAACGACATTCTTCGAGTTGATGGACAAAAACGCCGACTACGACGATACCTCGCGGCGGTGATACCCAAAAACGGAGGAGATTCGTCCTCCAGGACGCTTTTGGTGGTTGGGAACGTCGAAATTCATTGTGCTTTTTGTTCTGCGAATAAATAGTTAATTTAGGACAAATTGAGGAGAATTAATGGTTTTCTCTTCTCTCTTGATTGTTTAAGACACGCGTGGAGAAAATATCGCAACAGGAGAAACAGCTCGAGCGGATTGCCATGGTACAGAGGTGTCTGTTCACGTGACGAAACTGCCGAGTCTCTTCATCATCGACCACACTCGAGGAGCGACAGCATTCAACCAACGAGAATCCTGTCCGTTCAAGACGTGAGTTTTTTCAATGACGTGAATTTTTTCATGCTGAAAATTCGATTGATCAGAACGAGAAAAATGTTTAACCGTAAATAACCATTTCCACAGATCAACATGTGTAAATCCATTGATAAATAGGTCGTGATGTACGGTATACATTTTCGTACTCCGGTATAAGGGTGATGATTTGTGGGGCGGATTTGTCGCTCTTTGGGGCTGCGCGAAGCTTTTCCGAGATTCACGATGACGAGTTGATAAGACGCCCTTATAGTCGAGTTATATCGTTTCATACAGCTATTATAGAGGGTTGTGCAGTTCCGGATAGTTTCAAGTTCAGAAATTGGTTTCTCTCGCCGAGGGAATGTCGAGATGATATCTATATATATATGTGTCCCCGAACAACGGGGCTTTTTGTCGCCCTCTCATATGTATAGGATATTCCAGGTTAATTTTCGAAAAATTTTCAAGAGCAAAATACCAACTCTCAAAGTTTTATTTTGATTTTATAAAAATGTTTCTTCATTTTTTTATGTACAATGCATCTAATTTCCTTCGTTGACAAAATGGCATTATAAAAATTTATTTAATAGTACTCCCACTTAAAAAAATTGTTGGGAAAATGAACTCGGAAAAATTGTGTACAAATTTTGGAGCACTGTTTTGGACCTAGAACACATTTTCTGCTCTTAATTTCTAAATCAAAGGGGTCTTTATTCGGATACCGATCAAATTGACCTGGAATGCCCCATATGGCATGTATACATATGTGGGCACGTGTCTATATACTGGCTTAACTCCACTTACGTATATCAACGAACGAGCTTCAAAGCTCCCTCGCGACTTCAAACTTCAAACTTTCTCCCTCACGACGCTCCAAATTGCTTTACTTTCGTTATGCTCGAAACTCTTTTACGTAACTACATATATATGTATTATGCACTCGAGTTTCCCATGTCCATCGAGCTTGTGGCACCCTTCATGTTGCCACGTGTACTTTATGCACGAAGTGCAGAAAAGAATGAAAAAAACCTCCAACGCATCGCGAAATAGCCAAAGAAATTCTAAACTGAATTAGTTCTGGTAAAAAAAAGGACGGTCGATGTAACAGGAAAAATGTAATGTGGAATAAAATTCCCTCAAAGTACCACAGAATTAACGCGAAATTATTCACATTTTTCTCCGTGAATTTACTTCGCGCTGTGAAAATATATGGAATGTGGAGAAAAGCTGGATTTTCAAACGAGCGTTGATGATAAATTGGCGAGCTGTGTAGCCGAAACATTCGTGCTAAACGATAAATAAAAAGCCGAGCTCATTAACCACGAATCGTCGAAAACGGTCGGGAGTGGTGCAAAAAACATGCGCCACGGATGGATTTAATAGTTCCACCGTAACACGTGAAATGTATAGCTTTTTCATGGAAAAACAAGCGCTAATGCACGTTTTAAAACACTCTCTGCACGACGCGGAAAAAAATTAAATCACCGCCACAAATTGCGGGAAATTGGAGCGACGAATTATCGCGACAATTACTTATTTTTAAAAAAATGAACAATTGGTTTTTAACGATAGAAACGTATTTTTATGTGTCCAGAGAAATTGCACAAGAACGAGGTGCATTGAAAAATTTGTGATCAACGTGGGATTAATTATTCCGAGGTACCGAACACGATAATACTTTTTGTCCGAATTTTTTCCCCTATCATTGTGGAACATCAGTATGAAAATGGCGCGCACGTTTAACTACGAAAGTTCTCGCGTTGTGGCTCAGTTTACTCGATACTTCATCAACTTTTGACTTCGTATCCGCGCAGTTTCTTCTTGGCAACGGAGTAACAAGTTTTCCGGGCGACGCTTAATTTTTTTTCTCCTCCCTTCTCGAAATTCTCTCGGGTTCAATGAGTGCCGAAGAGACTCGCTGACTCTTGGCAGGCTTTGGAAAGAAAAAAAATTATTTTGTCGTGAGAATTGGTATTAGCTTCTCTCTGTATCCAAAGTGTATATACATAGCGAGACCGCGAAAAAGGTTACACTGTTTCTCCATTATCGGGAATTACCGAGAGCTTTGCGCCACCATGAGGGAACTCGTTGATCTCGTATCGGAACGAGATGTGTAAGAGAGAGGGAGGAGGAAAAAAACCAGCAAGAGAGCCAGACAAAAACGAGTAGAACCTCAAGGAACGTCAGCCTCCATCGTCGTAAACATCGCGCTCATGCTTTTCACCCTAAACTCATCGTAACGTCGGAGGCTCTTTGAATTTTTCATGATCCAGCGAGGTAACTCGAGGGAAAAGCGTCGAAACTTTTCGCGAAAATGAGATTATCGACCCACTCGATAAAAACTAATAACATTCTTGAGCTTACAGCGACGAGGAAATAATTTTGGAAAGAAAAATTACCGTGCCTGAGAATAAATAGAAATAAGTTCGAATTTGCGCTATTTTGTATCGGTAACAAAATCTTGATCGCGTTTGATATCACCAAAAATCGATTGACTGGCTTTTGGCAAAGAAATCTCAACTGCCGCGACTCTTGCAACGAGGTTTTGGCTCGAGGCGCTCGAAGATATTGTTTCATTATGTAAAACTATGTTGGCAATAGTCAGTTGAGTCGAACAGCGCATTGTTACGACAGAGTTGAATGCCCCGGGACTCATTGGTCGGTTGTAATGTCTGAGACACAGAGAACGTTCAAAATCTACCTTTGAGAACGTTTATCGCTCGTAACCAAGTCCGACAAACCCCTCGTCTGATGTGGATATGGTCGGCGCACCTTTGCTTGCCCCTCGGCAGATTCGGGAGGCTCTCTACTCTCTACTCTCTCTCCCACATTTGCCGGTTACAACCTTAGCCACCGTGTCCGAGTAAATACGGCCCGTTTGTGGTCGGACACACGAGAAGGATAGATTATGCGTAAAGTTCGTCTACTCTCTGGGACTGCCATAGGGCTCCGAGGGATAGAGAAACCCTAATCTACGGAGAATTGCGGTTTACGGCTTGACTATATACACGGGATACATCGTTGTTTGTGGGTGTACATGTTTGCGGTATTCGCGTTTCTCTGTGCCTCACTGTTTCGCTGATTCTGTTGCCAAAAGCTCGTGCACCATCGGGAATTCGTATCCTTTCAATTTCAACGAAATATCGAAGTCATTTTCCATCACTAATTGCCCGAAAAATATGAAAAGACCGCCGATTATTATTTAAGGATTTTATTATTATTTAAGGTGGTATTCTGGTCCAGAGACATACACTTTGAGCATTTTGTCGAGTTCGTTAAAAAAAAAAATATATATATATATTAATCATTCTCTTTTTTACAACATATTTATTAATATTTTGACCATAAACAAAAGGATTTCGCTAAAAAAATGATTTTCTTTTTTTCCTTTCATTTCAAAAGTTATAAGATGTTCAAGTTGGGGCTTAAAAAAAGGGTGTGTTGGCTGACACGATTGCAACCCTTCTAGTCATCCGATACAAAATTAAAAAAAAAGATCCTTAATTAATAAGAATATCGTTATAGCCGTTACCTCAAAGAAAACAGAAAATTTCGCAAAATGGCGGCTGTCTGAAAAAAGTGCGTTTTTAGACTCGTTTTTTCATAGTTTTTAATTTTTCTACCATATTAAAAAAAATTATTTTTATACAAAAGTGATAGAGGTGCTAGCGTTATACATTGAAGATTGGTGAAAAAGAATATGCAACAAAAAAATTAATAATTCTAGACCATGATACTTCTTTAATCTCAAAAAGAAAATTTCTTATAATTTTGTAAAGCGAATTACTCGAAACGAAAGAGAGTAAGTCAAGTAAACAAACATCGCGTTTCGAGAATTCATAACTCGTGAAATGAGATCAAAATAATTAATTTATCATTCAAAATAGGCGACGAATTGGTAAAAGTACTCTCGAGATTCAACAGTAATTAGCGAAGCGAAAAATGTGTTTCATGGCGAATCTCGAGACCGGTGAATTAAAGTTTTTCATCAGAATGTCTCACTGCCCCCGGAACGTGTATAACGCGGAGGTTAGCTTTGCCGGGACGAGTGTGAGGGAGTCACGTTGAGCATCATGGACTGTGAAAAACTAGAGAGAAAGGGGACGATGGAGTTTTACTTTTAATTACTGCCACCGGTCCACTGTTAATTAATGTTTCAACGAATTTTCGTGCATGGTTACGTTCACCCTCCAACCCCTCGACCCTTTATCACAGCGGACTGGTCAAAAGTCTACGTCGTCGTTCGGTCTGCCGGAGCGAGAGCGCAAACCCCCGATTATCGTTCTGGTCCGAGGAACTCGGACACCGTGCAGAGTCAGAAAGATTTTTGGTATTTCACGAATGTCTCTATCCCAGTAATGACGAACGAAATGTAAGATTTGAGAAAGAACTCGGTAGATAATTCAGTTTTCAGAAAAAAATAAATTCAACATACTTCTCTCCAGTCACTCGCGAAAACTCTCTTCAATAGAGTCGCCCTTTTTTCTCACTCAGCGGGAAATCGCGATTAAGATGGTCCAGTTGTCACATTGCCGCACGTTCGGATAAACGATTCGACGTGAACGCACATGCACACACACACGCGCACCGATGAATTTCGATACCGGAGATCGAAAGAAATCGCGCAAAGTTTGCCAAGTTTTTTTTTGCCCCCGATCTTCGTTCAATTCCGTAGACCGCTTTTGTCCTACCGTTCTCCGTATCCGCGCGAGCTGCAGCTACGAAAAAAAACGTGGAACTGATACCCAGAAGGATCTTCGTGTAGCAGGCGATATCTCGCTGAATGTTTCCTGAAAACGAGGAGAAAGTTTTCCGACGTGAAAAACCATTTCAATCGGGTGATGGAAGTTGTGCGAGACGAGAAAAAGTGCAGCGAGGGGGAAAAATTCGTTGGATGGAAAGTGACGCGTTGTCGGGATAAACGCGACAGCGAAACCACGAAGGATCCCTCGTATTGCCGGGGTATACATCTATGTGGAATAGACGATCTCGTACCAATCGATAGACCAACATTTGCGTTGCTTACACCGCGGGCATAGGATGTAGGATGCTTTCTCAAGCTCGAGTACATTCATCGATCTTCCTCGAGTTTCGTAGACGATTTTTCAGTTTCCGCTGATCCATCGTTCCCATCAAGGCGAGACAGTTTAAAGCGCTATTTCGGTGGTAATTTATAAGCATCGCATGATCTGTGTTGTATTTTTTTTGTTCATTTTTAACACATTGAAATTCACATGAAAGACCTTCCTGAACACTTTGTAAATGTACATTACAGTTTCAAATGTAGGGGAAGTGGGGCCAAAGTGAACACTGTCCAGAATTATCGAAAAAAACAGAATTTTAGGAAGGTGTCCAATTTGCCCCGCCCTTCCCTCACCTTATCGTCGTATAGTTTCTTTGTTTGTACATAAATAAGAAGGTGTACGTGAAACTTTGTCATGCAACTTTGGTGAATCGATCCCAATATCGTGGAGAGTACGAAAGATCCCTCGGGATTCCGTGAAGTTCACGAACAATCGGGGTATGCTTGTCGAATGTTGATGCAGTACAATTTGAAAGTTATCTATTCAGAATATATTCGAAAATGTGCTCCTGATACCTGGAGAATTACCTCGAGGGACGATCGTCCTTCTCAACAACCGAGTTCAGCGCTAAAGTACAACAAATTCAATGTTTAAGTAGCTGCATCTCTGAATCATCGATTGAATCACGCAAACCTCGAGTACCGGTTATCTCATATGACACTGGATGAAATTGGATTCGAAACAAAATCGGAGGTTGAGCGAAAGCAATAAAACGCTGATGCAAACAGTAACGTCGAGGCAAAGTTTCCACCTCGTCCAAAGTTGGAGTGCCATTAAAAAAGTTGCTGCAGGGTGTCGAGAGATCGTGGATGTGTGGGCATGTTTTTTTTTTTTTTTTAAGGAAAGTGGGAAATCGCACCAGGACGGAATTCGCGCTCCTCAGCACAGTTTCCACGATGCATACAGAAGTAATTTCCAACTGGAAAAAGCTTCGCGCTCACACGTTTCCAACGACCAAACTTCTGTCACTCGTTCCTCCAGAATTTTTTGGTACCGGCACGTTTTTCGTTTCTACTTTTTTTCTTCGTGCCAACGAAACGTAATGCACACCTTCGTTGAGTAGGAACCGGATACGAAGCTCGTTGAGTTCAGTTCCCTATGATTTGTCTTTTATTTTATCGTCTCCTCTTTCTCCATCTCTCTCGCTCTCACTGTCACTGGCACTCAGGTTATATTCCGTTGTGTTCACTTTTGCTCTACGCTCTTTTATTTCCATATATTCAGCTTGCGCTTGTTAAACTTTGCTCGAGTTTCATTCCGTTTTACAGCACTCAAAGTCTAAAAACCAAATAACACGTTTCTGCCTTTTTCTCTCATTTCTCAACAATCGATATCCAAATCGCTGAAATATTCCAGTACTTGTGGCTCACAATTAAATTGCAGATATATTTCATAACAATTTTCACCCCCAAAATTCAATAAACCAAAAAGTTTAAATCCAGGCTGACAATTATTGGGTCGCTTTCAGAATATCTCACGCCATTCCTAAGCTCCATTGATACATCACGAAAAAGAAATTTGGGCACGGAATTTATGAATTTCCAAAAAAAAAAAGAAAAAAAAATACATTTTTCACCGTGTCAAACTTTCCCCGCGATTATAACGCACGCGTATTTCCTATTTTGTTTCTATGCGAGTCGGGAGAGGGTGAGAGGCGTGCAAAGAACGTAAAAATTTATGGGGTGTTCCGTTGCATTCGTGACCCGAGTAAAATGCATAGAGAGAGAAAGAGCGAGAGAGTGAGAGAGGACGAAAGTCGTGTTTTTGCATGAAATGCCACAGCCTCTTCCTCCTCTCCCTCTCTCACTCTTTTTATACCGTCCTGCGTCCTTCTCCCGCATTTCTCGCACCGCGTTTCACCCTCACGTGCGCTTCGACGGCGTGAACAAAAAAAGAAAAGAACAAAAAAAGAGAGTGGAAACCGTTTGCATTGCGCGCGGAGTTACCGCATCTCGGCTTCGCTGCAACTTCCCGTACAGCATTCCGCACTACCGCTCGACGACCTCTGTCACACTTGGGAGGTCCCAAAAGAGAGAGACAGAGACACAGAGAACCTTTGCAGTTTCCATAGCGCGCACACACACTCTGATCGTGCTCTCAGCACGATTCGGTGTGCTCTTTGCTTTCCCCATTGCTCCATAGTAGCTCATTTTCATATACATCTTCCTCTATTATTTAAAAAAAAAATCGCCACCACCCCTATTTTATAAAAACGTGAGGCAAAATCGATTTGCAGAGCACATTTAAACTATTTGTCCCAAAATTTCATCTTTTCGTCCCCCGTGAGTTTACTTCACCACTGCGTTCGACCATCTCAAAATTTTCCTTTTTTCTTCCACCTTTTTCTAAAAAAAAATTCTCATCTCGCGACGAAAGAGGGAAAGATAAAGAAATCAAGCTCGTGCCATTTTCCCATGTCTCTGCTTCTTCAGTTTTATATACACGTAACATGAATGTACATACAACTTGTAATACGTACTCGCAAGAAGAGCGTCGTTGACCCACTCGAGGGAAAATACTTTTTACATTTTTCCCGAGCAAGCGTGTGACACTCTCTTCTAGCTTTCACCAGACGCACACACACGCACACACATAGATGCAAAACGCAAATGTCCATACAGTGTCCATGTGAAAAATTATGTACTCTTTTACATTCAAGACGCACACACCGCGAAGAAAATGTATGAACCGTGATTCAACATCGTTGACCCCGGAGCTTGAACACAGTGACTGCGTGAAAAAGACGCCTGCACTGCGCTTTTATGATTATGCAAAATGTTTTCATAAGGGAAACGGACATTGGCATAAAAAAAGCAATCTTTCATATTTGTGAAATTTTTTCACTTGGATTTTTTCCATACCTTGAATACAAGTTTTCATTCGAGGAGCTTTTTCTTCATGAAATTTTGTTTAAAAACAATGCTTCGAGACATTTTTTTTCTGGTTTTTCCGCAGATTTTCTCCTTGACGACGTCGAATATCGATTCACCATTTATTCGACGTCAATGTGTAATTTTTTTTATTTATGGATGTTTGTGTATCTCTTTCTCGTGGGAAATCGTTCGAGTAAAGTGCTACGATTTTTCGTCTCGTGATTGGTAATACGAATGAACGATCGTTCGATCTCACAATTCTCGGTGCAAGCTCCATCGTGCTCTTGTCTCGGTGCGGAGAAAAAAAATGACGCAGCTCCTCGTCGTCTCGTTCGATACTTCCGGTCAGTAGCTGAACGATCCTCTCGCCCTCTGTTTCTCGGCGGTTTATCGAGGAATTTCGATACACGAACTACGACGGTAATTACTCTTCGACCTCGTGATCGATATCGAGAACCCACCCTCGTGCATTGTTCTCGGTGAAAGATTGATCGGTATTCCTCGGCAACGCGAGAGAAACAACGTGAAATAAATATTGCTTTACAACGAAACTTTGAGTGCTCAAAAAAATCTAAAAAGCAAATAGCAAATCGTCGCTCAGAGTCTCCACGCAATTTCTGAATCTATCATTTATTTTCCTTCGTTCGTTCATCAGAAATTCGTTCATTACCAAGAGCATTCATTAATTCACTGAATAATTGACGTGCTCGATTAGTTTGGGGATTGAAGTTTGTTTTCCACGTTTCCAATAAAAATTCATATTTTATCCATTGCACACAAAATCCCCATTGCAGGATTATTCAGAAAAGAATGATAGTGCGGTAGAATCAATATTGAAGGTATAAAAGAACCTAGAATAATGATAAACTGATTTTCTCTCCACATTGACACAGGTGCTATTAAAATATGTGAATTTACTGCACATAGAAGGGAGGAGAAAGCTCTTTTTCCCCGCAAATGTCAAGTGCTTGCACTGCGTGCACATACTTCCTCGTTATCGCACTCTCGGTAAAACGTCGGAGCTTTTCTCACAAATAATTTCAAGGGGGAGAAAAAAATCTCAGGACCAATATTTGTCGAGGCTTTTTATACGTTACTTTTTTCGTTCCACAACCCAGCGTTTTTCAACCCTTGGCGCAATCTGTACTTCATGTGTGTGTATATATATGCAAGTACTTGAAGTGTCCAGTATATGACATGGTGTAACCACTAGCACCACCTTTTTCGGTCCCTTATTTTGCGCCACATGAAATGGATGCGTGTAAAACGTGGTAAGGGGATCGATGATCTATCAGTATATCGACTTGATGCTCTTATTTGTATTTTCCTTACTATTTGAGAATTGCAAAAATATTTTTCAATTTTCTTATCTGCTACTTTAGACTGGAAAATTATTGTCATGACTCGCGAGCAGCTGTGGCAAATAAACATTCACGGATTTCTTATCCATTTAGAGTTAAAAAAAAGTTAATTTATTAAACTGCGGAAGTGCTCGTGAAAGAGAATTTAAAAAATCGTAAAAAATCCACTTTCCAGTGTTAATGAATTATCAAAGCTGCGAACGAGGCTTTGAGGTGTGAAAAAAATTTCAATCCCATTACATCGGAGGATTCTTTTTTATTTATCTCTTCCAGGAGTATTAAGAATATGTACAGAGCTAAAAAATGATAATTACGCTCGTAAAAACTTGTACTTTCGGAAAAACGAGAAAAGCACATATTATAGCGATGAAGCGCAGGATGAAAATTTTGTTTTCCCTCGTCGCTGTTAAGATGGTCGATGATGGTAAACTTATGTGCGCTGTAGCGTAGTTTTATTTATGCGCATCTGTTCGTTATAGTGCATGATATTTCTCGCACCAAAAACGCTTCTCTCGGCTATAACATTATAGCTAGATATTATGAGGAGGAGCTATGCAAACGATCGTATTAAGTTTAATGGTCGTAGACGACGTTATACTCTCTCGCGACTGGTTTTACCTCTCTGCACCCTGAGCAAAGAGAAAGAGGGAGAAACTACCAGATTTGCGAATTTCTCCGGGGCGTCTCGTTTTCGTGACTCGACACGACAGTGGCAGGTGCTTCGTCTTCCATATAGGTGAGAATGTATACACTATACTCAGTCGCTTTCCGATGACGAGGTGAATTTGCACCTGCGGCATAGATTGCCGAAATTTATGTTTCAATCAGCTCTTTGTTCAATATTTTCACATCAAATAAATTAATATTAATATTTTTCCGTTACAAAAAACCATGATCAATAATGTCGAGCTATATGACAAGATACCTCAAAAGTTTCAAAATAAATCTCAAAAATTACAATATTCTCAGCATTCCAAAACGGTTCACCTCCTCGATTCATATGTAAAACTTATTTTACTATTTTTCTTCTGACTAGAGGGAATTATTTTAGAAATAACCAAAGATACCATCAAAACAGAAATTGAATTGTTATGTGAGACTTCTGAGAGTGGAAGAACCATAATGGAACAACGGGAAATGACGCGAGTCAAACATATAGCATAATACGAAAACATTCACGGGATGTGAACACACGATCGAGTTTGCACAAAAATCTCCCTCGTGGCGTTCTAAAAACAAACGACGAAGAGAGGTTTCGTTTCGTAGTTTCCGTCGGTGGTTCTCGTCCATCGTTCGTATAATGTATTGCCCCTCGGGCATGCCACTCTATTTTTTTTTGTCTCCTCTCTCAACTCGTTCGATATCGAGTGCGGTGAGTTTTCCTGCAGGGTATGCATAGCCAACAAATCCACTCTCTCTCACTGCATCTATCCATTTTCGGCTTCGTCCAAGCATGGCTCGCAGATCCATTTGCTTTTCACTCAAAGCTCGCTTCGCCACGAAGTTTTTATATCCACCGGGAAATCTGTACACCCAAAAGTGTATCAGACATTCTTTAACCCTCGGTCAGAATTATACAATTATTTTAAAATTCTCCTGGGCAAAGGTAATTGTTGAAATAACAGAGGATCGTGAGATAAGATTAAAATTTTGCTGAGGAACGGGACGAGCTGACGAAGAATTGACGAGTGAAAACGAGGATCAAAATAAAATGGTACATCGGAAGAGGCAAGAATATTTTCGTCAAGCGGATCGGTGAGGACGAGATTGAAAATAAATGTACGTGGAAGATGAAGAGGCGCTGAGGGACAAGAACGAAGAAGAAGAAGAAGAAGTTGGTACGTGATGCTGGGGCAGAAAAAAATAAATATACACGTATGAAAAAGGATTCTGCAACGATGTAGAGACAGGGGGCTGTTAAAGCGATGATGACGGGAAGCTCGGGGCTAGAGCGAGCGTGCTACACGAGGATTGAGCCAAGGAATGAAAGAAGATACATTGAAAGACCGAGAGAGAGAGAGAGAAACGTGAGAAAGAAAGGTAGAGAAAGAGCGATTACGACCATTTTGGCCCGCGGAGGTCAGAGAGAGGAGCGTCCAAAACAAGAAATGCACCTTCCTTGACCGGTTGTAAAGCTCGCTCCACGAAAATGAGCCATGTTTTTTCTGCTTAGGCGAAAGGCGAATTAAATGGTAACCCGATTACCGTTCAGATTATTGAAAATGATCGTTCAGTCGAAGTATCGAAGAAATAACCGTTACACTCTCATAATTCTCGTGGATCCTCTCTCAGCGTCATCCTTTTTTCTTCTTCCGGACTCAATCTGTCCGTCTTCGTTGTCTCAACCCGTCTCTCTACCAGATTTAACATCCCATGAACGCGCTCTATACAGGTGGCTCTTTCGCTCCGCCAGTTCTCTCTTTATCCACACGGCGTGCTCTCTGACTCTGTTGGTTTGGCTTTGCGATCTCGGTCGTCCGAGGTCTTCACCGTGACTCTCGCGGGTCTCTTCCTCAGCAAGAAGTGAATTACTGGAATGCTTTTGCCGCCTTTATATATACAATGTCTATTATACATGTATATATATATTAGACGAACAACAAACGATCTTTCTTCGTTGCTGTTGGATAGCTGGCTTTAAGGCACTCGCCTTTGCTCCGAGCCTTTGGCATTCGAGCTCCCTCCACCGCCGAATATACCACGGGTGAACGAAGTTGCTGGTATAGCCACAGTATTAGCCAGGGTATGAGGATTCTCCGTCTCTTTTTTCATCCTACCTATTCCCTTCCCTTCACCCTCGCTCGGACGCTTTCTATACATCCACTCTCCAGTTTCTACTCGCCCTCGCCCTCTCTCATCTCCCTTTTCCGTACACCCTCGAATGTCCCTTCGCATACCAGTTGCCAAACTAGTGGATTCACCAACTTTTCACTGTTGCCAAGAACCGCCTGGACCAACTCAACGTAGTTAGATATCGTCCCGCGATGACCAACACCTCTCCAACTCCTCCTTGTCCCGGAAGGTAACACGCCTTCACTATCATCTTTCGCTATGCAAACTAAACCGTGTTTAACCTGCAGCGAACAAGGGAATTCGATACCAAGTGCAAACACACACACACACACACAGACATATAGCCGTGGACGTCATATATATATACTATTTGAGCTACGAGACACCATGTAAGTCTTCGACTGTGTGAAAATTGAGTATCCTCTCGTGTTTACTCTGGAACAAATTTGAGAAAGATCGACATTAGCCATGCAAAAAAGTAGTTTTCTATTATCCGAGAAGTTAGCTTCGATAGCTTCGATACTGTGGTCAATCACTGGGATAAGGAGGATTTGAGTTGAAATTAGTGGATTACGTCTTGACGATTCTCAAACCCATGAAGATGGTACGTAAAGGTGCAATTTTCTACTGAAAAGTTCGGCAATTTCCATTTTGGTGGGACGATTAAGGATAATATCGAATGACCGAGTACAACTTGCGCGTCAATTATTCCAACTGCAATCACAATTTATCTCATACAACCGCTTCTAGGCCATACGTCTTTCATTCCGCAAACTCGCAACAATACCCAAATGTTCTGTCGGGATAACAATTCACTCAGAGTCGTCGTCCCGTATCCCCATAGGATACGAGAGAGAGAGAGAGAGAGAGAGAGAGAGAGAGAGAGAGGGAAGGGACTAATTCTGCATTCGTCGGAATGATGAGAGCTCGTGCTTTGCCGCATACAATGGAGACGACGGACGTAACACATCTCGCTCGTACGCTCAGCAAGTGAAACATCTCGACGAATTAATAAAGGGGCTCCAGCGACCTCTCCGGCTGTATGTTGCATCCATTGTTGCATTTGAATTGTGCCTTTTTCCTCACTCTGTCGCTCCAGCACAGTGACAGACGGAATAAATGCCTCGAAATGACGTATTTGTTGATTCTCGAGACTTGTGAAATTCTGAAGGCGTTTCAGCTCCCCTAAGACCGCACAGAATCTCGTTTCCCGAGTTAAGTTCTTTAACTACGAGCTAACAAAAAAACTTGATCCGAGTCCCATACAGAATTTACCGGCCCGCAAAAACTAGTCACTTATTTTTAAACTTTTCAAGGTAAATCGTATAAAATTACTCTAAAAATTTCTAAGCAATTGGATCAAAGTTTTTAATCTTCCCGAGCATTTTTTTGAAACGACATTTTCAAATTCGTTTAGCAAAATATATTTTTAAAAAACTGTTGCAGCAATATTTCTGATATTGTTAAGTAAACAATTTATACTTGCAAGGCTCCAAAAAAATTACGAAATTATTCATGAACCTCTAAATTTAAAGAAGCGATTTTCAAATGCTACATCGTATTTTATCTCAAAGTCAATTGAGCGTTCTTTGGATGTTCCGAACAAAGAAAGGATAAAAATTACGTGAAAACTGGGTCAACGATGAGCTGCTTAGTCCAAACTTCGCGAGACGAATGCAAGACGGGAAAATGAAATACGCTCTTTGTGTCGACATTATGAAATTTTTTCCTTCCATTTTTCTTCAAGGACACTCACAAGGAGAGTGTAACGACTTGAAGAGCCTTAGCCAACCGAGCAGTCTAATTCTTCGCGCTCCTTTCCTCCTGAAAGAAGCTGCTGCGCGTTTCATCCAAGATGAGTAAAATTTAATCTCGCCGTTACCGCCGCGAAGAACTTTTATTCACTCGTTCTCGAAATCTTCAAGGAACTCTCTCCGTCCTTGTACACATTTATGCATCTATATACGTGACTCGCACCTTATCTGATTCCGTGTTCTCGTTCATGAGCGTCATTTAAAAAAGAAAAAATGAATGAAGGCGTCTCGCTTCTTCATCCAAGAACATTTTTATCCGATAGCGTGACTCGTTTAGTCTCGATGCAACGAAGCAACTTGATGAACTACGGTATGTAAATTTGAGCGTGAAATATTCTAATGAATATCAAGGATCGAATACGTTCGAAAATATTTTTTATCGTAGCGCGAGCTTCTTTTTTTCTTGCTCTCGTGGGAAAACTTTTCTTTACCTTTCTCCCACACGAATTCACTTTCCGGTAGGAATTCGGGAATTCGGAATGAAGTATACTTACATCCCGCGAAATGGTATGGAATGAGGAGAATAGACGGGCGGTAGGAACACGAGGAACAGAAGGAAGCGGAAAAAAAGATGGTCCCCGGAAGAAAGTACATTACAAGTAGACGGAGACGAGCCTGAATACCCGGAATATCTCTTGAATTTTACCCCAGAAATATTTATGGACTTGTAGAACTTTTGTTCTACTCCCTTCCATCCTTGTTCGTCCTTTTTTCCCGTTCTCTCATTTTTATTATTTCCCAACGTTCCGTTTGAACGTTATATATCGTTCGTTCCCGTCTTGCCAGAAAACGCTCGGCCGCTCGCTTCCACCAGGCTGAGGGCCCTCTTTTCGACCTCCCCCCCCCCCCATGGATCCCCCTTGGGCTCTTTTCCAGCAGGTACGAAGCCACGAGTTCGCTCAAGGTGGTAGCGCGAGCTGAAAAACTTCCACGTGAATATTCCGCGTTTTTCCGCACAATATTTTCTCGGTTAAGCTTCTCCGAGTTCACTTTTTTTTCTTTCTCGTTCTCTTCATTGCTCACAATGCTGTCACACTGTAGAACGCGCGCCCGAAATCCCAACTGTGATTTACATTTTACTCTTTCGCGATGCACGACGAGAACCGGCGGAGGAAAATAAATTCGCGCGAATGTTTCGCCATTGCGTTTTTTTTTTGTGAAACATTCATCTTGCGTTCGTCACGTCGCCCAACAAATTGCCAATGTGTTCTGGTCGATACGCCGCGAGTAAAAGTGGCAAAATAAATTGGATTCTAATGGAGAGAAAAAAAACACAATTGAAAGTAGTCTGGATTGCCATGCATCGGGCGATCGATGTTCGATTGACGAGGTGAAAAGGAGGATGTGAAGCTGAACAAGGGCGATGGGGAAGCTCGCAAAGAGGAAGCTTTTTGATTTTACCGGTAAAAACCATACTGTTTTCATTATTTTCCGACCCAGAAGCTTTTCAAATTGGCAACGTTTCGTCCGGTGAAATCGATGAAATTCTGAACTAACCGACGCCTCTTTTGTTCAACTCCTACAAGCGCTTTTGTCGCCAGATTTCAGTGCACGACATGGCTGTTTTCAGGCTAAAGAAGGTTAATGAGCCAATTGCCACCCTAATGAGGGAAGTTTGCGCGAGGGTCAATTGAAAGAAGTTGGTGGGTATTGAGAAACCTTCGAAAAGTGGCGCGCGATGGAAAGTTGTGATTCCTGCGAATCTTCACGAACAAAAGGGTACTCCGAGGGGCGTAAAGTCGAATACGTAGTCACGGAAAACACTTTCACGAATATCCCATCGGCGTCTTTCAAGTTTTCCCGAACGACGATTGCTTTTTTCCAAAGGATTCTCATCGCCTCTTCAAGCTGAGAGAAAATTTTCCGCTAGAAAACTCGAAGTTTCTTCGCTGATTAACGGTATTCTGAGCGAGATTACTGTAAAAATAAATCCTATTGCTCAAAATGAAAAGCTAGCTAAAATTCTGAAAACTTTTTTCCTTCGCCTAAAACGAAGCTTCTTTCACGGGGAGGTAAGACGATAAGGAACGCTAATTTCAAGTTAATCGCCATTAGAAATAAAAATGGAATTTCAATCGAATGTGCAATGTGATTCTTTCTCAATGAATATTAATATCCTCCGGAGATCCATAATTAATTTTATTATCCGAACGATTATGGCTGATAATTATAAATTTGAATCATGCCTATTTGTGGCATAAGAGGGACACCAATGCGTTTCTTTGGCGCAGCAATCAATGCAAAACGTTCGAGAATTTCGGGGAAGGGACATCGTATCCTCGGCAAAGTAATTTGAAGCTTTTTTTTTAGTTTCGTGAAACGTCGTTGAGGATGCTGCATGGTCCAGGCTCACGGCCTCATAGCTGCGGTAAAATAGCCATGGCTACCGGTTCTTTCTTAGCTTTTAACGATCGACGGGTGTCATGCAGAGTACGGACTTTTTACGAGCTCCTTTTCTTCTCTTCGGTCCCCCCTACCTCGCTCTTCGTGCCTGCACCAAAGCACCAGGTTGGTTCGTCCGAAAGAAAACGAGAGGCTAATGTATTTTATGCGCGGTATACTTGAGCCCGAGAACCAAAAAAAAGAAAAAAAAAGAAGGAACAAATTATTGCGCCCTAAGCATGGCCTGGCATCACGAAGGCTTTCTCTGACAGTAGCATACAACTTGTTCTTTCACGTCGTGACTGTAATAAAAGTTTCGTCAAAAAATGTCGTCTCCATCGAGAAGAAGGCTCTGGGAAGCGATACACGAACAAATTATGTCGTTAAATAATTTTGTATCGCGATTCAACGTAATTTCGTTTAATGCGATTTACGAGACCAATTGAGTGATTATAATTGTTGATATATTTATTAAACAATTTGTAACACTCATGTCCAAGGGCTGATTGAACTATTCGATTTCCTTACTCGCTACTGTTTTAATTGCATCGCCAGCAGTTTATGACAGCCGGATCCTCCTTTTTCTTTCGTCATTTCAACTCTGAGCATTGTTTTTTCATTGCCAGCAATTTTCTCTCTCACCGACGATTCGCGAACTCGGTATTCTTCACGGTAATCAAACGTATTTCCTCGCTCTTACACTCTCAGCATCCTTTATTTAACGTCCTTTTCACGCAGTCGAATGAAAACGAACGAGTTTGAAGAGCTTTATACTGCCCTGGATCCTTTTCATCGTACTGTGTGCGGTAAAACCATCCGATTTAATGCTCAAAGCTCCGCAAATAAAGGGACGAACAATAGCCGTTTGTTTGCCACACGTGCGATTAAACATCGAGTTTGAATCCTCCACTCGAACGATAAAGCGATTAGCTGCTTTGTGGTGTTAACAATTTGGGAGAGTCTAAAGCTACTTATCAACACGAAGAAAAGTGATTTAATCGCAGCTCATTCGGATCTGTTGCAATCCATTTTTCCCGATGGACAAACAGTTGATCACAATTACGAAAAGTGTACTATTTTCGCGAAACTTAGGAGACATAACTGGCAAAGAACTAACGTTGTTCGTTCACCTAATTTTCAAATCTCGTGCCAGGATTCACGCGAATATTACTTTGGTGAGAAAAAAAAGAAATAAATGAATATTCCATAAATTTGACACCGACAGCTGTTGATCCAGAAGGCAGATACGAGGACAAGTGTTTCCACGATGTACTTTCTCCGATTGCGACACCACAGCTCGAGCAGCTCAAGCTGATGTGAAAATCGGGCATCCATGTATTTTTAGTTTCAAAGGGGTGTCTCGAGTACGAAACTCACGAAGATCTTGGCATTGTCATTGAAACCACACATACACACTTCGACGTCTCTGTTGTGCTCATCCGAGTATGCAAAGTTCGCGGGCTTTTGAAACAAAAGAATTTTCAGTGACCCGGATAACGGGATTTCGCCTGTGACGAGACGAAAACCCGACGATTCTTTTACGTCCGTCGACGATAAAACGATTCCACCGGTTGCACGAGAAAAATGAAGATTCTTTTATCATCTCACGAGTCTTTTCTTTCATTATACTCTCCGCGCGTTTAGAAATTGTGATGAAAATGACGATGAGAAAGAATTTTCGCAACAGCAATTTGCAGTTTAAATCCGTTTGTGAGAAAAGTCACTTTTTAGTTCGCCAATTTTTTCTTTTTCCCATTCAACTTTCATTTAACTTCGTATTTTTCTCTAAAACTTTTATTCAATTACCTTGAAATGTTACGAAAAAAATAATATAAAATGTTATGGCATCAAGAAATATCGTTTGAAAAAAAAATCTCAACTTCCACGACTCGTCACTCCTTGATGCTTTTCCAGAACCTTTTTCCCGACTATTATTCGGGTATCTCCGTGACATTAGCTCGGGCATCAAATTCACGAAATCCGAGTTACGGGACTTCACTCCTGTCGGAAGATTTCAGGAATAAAATTAGCTGGAGAAGAGCCAGTCTGGAGGGCTCGTACCTTGGGGGAATATAAGCGTCGAGACTTCTCTTTCATTCCAAAGAACACCCCAGTGACTCCTTGAACTTTTCGTGTCAGACTGTTCGTGACATTCCTCTCGTTGAATTAGAAATATCTCCTTTAATGTTGAACCAAAAATACCAATGTAAATTTATCGTTTCTAAGCATTTCTAAATCACTTTCCGATAGACTGATAATCAATGGACTCAAATTTTGATACAATTGGAATAAAAAATGCCAAAATAGCTTGCGAGACGACGAACGACTGGGAAACTGCGTTTCCGATGGACGAAAACGTTTCAATTCGCTGGGAAACGTGTTTCGGTCAGCCACGGTGAATTACCGGGAAATTTTCATGCTGATTTTGGTCTAGTCGATCGCGTTGAATATTCAATGGCCTCGCAATTTCTGTGCATCAATCGTTGGATGCATAATATTTCGCGTAACGCGATGCACGATGTATAATGAAAGATACGTAATGGCCGGTGTGCCTGCATCATCTTGAGAGTCGAAAGGAGAGCTGGTAAAGGTAAATATAGACGGTTACCTTTCACATTCGATATATCTGTACAAATTTCCTTGCCTGATGGTGTACCGACGAAATTGAGCAATATCGAACAGCAGATGCCAGAAATTCTCTCACCAGAGGATACTTTTGGTACCAAAAACGAAAGGAGCTTGTTCATCGTCCTCGGACGAGGGATAAAGAAAATTGAATGCATACAAAAATTAAGTCACAGAGTAATTCAGCGTAATAATTCATCTGGAATTATTCACTATTTAAACTCGAATCAAGGTATAAAAATTAAATCGAAGACTACACAAAAAAAATGTCACAGTAATGCTTGTAACTTTGGTTTCCATCGGCCAGCATTACATTTTCATACGTAATTTCCAAAAACGTTTATGACGTCGCAAAGTGCGCTCTTGCCGTGCGTGCATCTGCGATATTTTGCCTGATATTTGAACGAAAGAAATTATCAAGCACAAAGAGACGTTCAATGAGGGTTTTCGAGAGATCGCATATGATTATATTCTCGAGTTGTTGCGTGTGTGCTTCCAGCGCCGCGGGTCTTGATACTCGTTGAAATACCTGTGGATATAATATACAAGGATCCATCGAACCCATACACTTTTCTTTGTGCGCGGAGGTCGGTCGTTGATCTCGTTAAGAGAATGAGATTTGTCCGGCAGCGGCTGAGTCACGAGAGTCACGCGTGGATCGATGATTTTTCGATATGCTGAGAAAGCAGAAACTCGATTCAATAAATAAAATGTCGTTAACTCTTTAATAATTAATTATCAACCGAGCACGAAATTAGCGTAGTCCACGCAACATCGACTCATCGGTCCCTCGGTAAGTCCACTGGACTACGTATCCCTTCACCTTTCTCTCTCTATCTCTCACTTCCCCGACCATATCGTACTATCAGAAGTGGGTGATAATAATCCATGCCCAAGCATCCCCTGACCCCTCTTTCTCTCTGGCTGTGTTTCTCCTCTCTCGGAGTGCTCGTTCTCGCGCTCGTCGAGCTGTAAACTCATTAACCTAGTTCGAGCCGCTGGATATCCACACTGCGGCGTGTACTCGCGGTCTCCGCTCGGAAAATATCCTTTATCAAGGTAGGATATATACTGGATAAACCGCGTACCACGTTGCGGATGATACACGCGGTAGACGGACACAGCTTAATGCGGCTTTCTATTGTGGAAAAGCGATTTTCACTAATAAACCGTTTATCAACGATGTGACAATCACTACGCAGGAGGATAATCCCAGATCGATCTGTACGACAAATTCCATTGGATGCAATTGTTTCCAAAATTCACAAATATCGATTTTCATTTTTATCCCCTTCTTTCCTGTACTCGCGCATTTCTTTGAAAGTATTCCAGTGATCAGCGAAGTGTATTATTGCGAATTTATTTTCCGATGGATCGCAATTGATATATTTTTTCCATATAGTGCTGTTTTAAGGAGTTACATCGGTGTCAAAGGTTAAAAAATGTGTGAAAGGTGTTAAAATGTATAATTGCAAAACAAAGTTATCGCCGATGTCCGGGTAGGACTTCTCGATAAGGACTCGGGCACAAACTACGTAACCGAAGGTAAAATAATTAAACCAATTTCTCTGGAATTCTAGTTCATCCTCCATTTGTAGCGAGTAGAGATGCAAATGTGCCGATCATGATCCCCGATTTCTCGAGGCATCGAGTATGGAATCATTTCAAATATTTTGTCGATGATTGTACGATAGCTCGTCATTTCACCGAGAATCAGCCGAAAATTTCCCAATACACGAACGTGGACAATGTAACGGTGTATGATAATGTTTCTGGCTTTTGGGTCGAATCTAACTGTGTGCTGAACCCAGCACCGGCGTTACTACTTTGCCATTATTTCGGCATTAATATTATCTCACTCGTATAGGTTGCGCTATTGTGCAACGACCACGAGGTATTGTACCCTGAATTGTTTTGTGAATTCTCGTTGGAAATCGTCCGTCCGGTCCCTCGATCGTCGTAAACAGGAGCTTGCTCGTGTATTGGTTAATTCAGGAGACACTACAATGTGTCGATGCTGCTATCGTCCGAATATACCGACGTATTATTAACTAGAAAAGTGCAACCTTCGTGGACTGACTATAAAGTATGCAAACCACAATGAGGAAAAAAATCGTGAAACTCTCTTCTAATTATGCAGAGCCAAAGAGCTTGTCTCAAAATTATCTCTTTCGGCCAAATAAAATCTACGTGGGAAAAATTCCAGCTTGAATCTCCAGGATTCGGGTAATGATCGAAATAACGATCGCTCGATCAATTTATACACAAAGTATCCTCTCTCTCTTACCTCAGAATTTTCTTTCGACATAAAAACCACGAGAAGAGAATCAACGCCGCGGGAAACGCGATAAAAAATAAATGTTCCCATTATTCCGTCGCTACTTCTTCGCTAATTGATCGAACGTTCTCCCGGTCGATCGTTCTCGGTATTCTACCGCTGGAAAACGATTGAAAGAGACGCTCGTCCGCGATTGGACAAATTCAAGTGAGAGGGATAGGGGAAAAGAGAGAATATACAAGCCAAGATGAAAGTTTTCGAGCGCGTTTTGCGAGCAACGTGACGCTCATAATTGTGCTCGCCGATCACGAGACGCGGGAGACGAGCGCACGGCAATTAAAATCGAAATTACATTCTCTAACGACGCCCCGAGCCAGGAGAACTCTTTGCCCCACCTACTGCCCCATTTCTCCCGAATGACACTTTTTATCACGATCCTCGACGAAATGGAAGCAAGTTTCCCGCCTGTCCTTTCATGTTTTTCGTCATTATTACATCCACGCTGATACTTCCGCTTACAGGTACATTTTTTCAATACTGATTTTCTCAAAACATCCTCCTGGACAACGATCCTGTTTGATCGGTCTGCTTAATATTATAATCTTTAAATTCTGCGTTCAACTCTTCGGTGACCTTTATTTAAAATTGTTTCGACATTCCGCGAGATTCTGTGTGATCTAGGAATATCAATTGAGTCCCTGTATTTGCAGTCACGAAAGTTTCCAATTCGAGTATTGCGCTGGAGCATCATGCGCATTAAGGGGTGGGTACGAAGCGGATTAGCTGGTGCTGGAGAGTTGATGGGAAGTCTGGTTTAGGGCTGGTGATACTCATAATGGGCAATAATTGCGATTATATCGGATAACGAAGAGCTATGAATAATTTATCAGATTTGAAGCCTCTATTAAGCTCTTACCCCTTATGGTCGATTCATGGCTATATTAAAAATTCTCTAGTGCCATCAAATTTCAAGATATCGGGATGATCTTTATGTTATTCTCTTCGTTATGGTGCGCCCCATCGATTAGAAAAAAAAATTCTCAATCGAACAAAGAGGTCCGGAGTTATCGCCCTTTGAAGTATCGATTTTTCGCCGTTTTTCAGGTAATATTTGTTCTCCAAAGACGCGAACGAAGAGCTCGTTTAAACCCATCGACGTACGCATCAGTAGGTATATTTGGATCGCCCATGTTCGCCGACCAATGGTAAATTCACCCCTCCATTATTTGTCAACCTGTACGCTGTTGATTCCGCACAGAGAGCCAACCTGATGTATGCGTCAACTTGACGAAAAGATCGATTGCAGTCTGCGCGCATCAGTCCTGCGTGTACGATTACGTTTCGGTGTGCGAAAAAGCGAAGAGTCAACTTCCCGTGTTTATCGATGATTTTGTCGAGTACCCGATCAAACTACGCAACTGACCGTTGTGTTTGTCGTCGTTTGCCATTTTGTTTGCTCAATAAGAGCGCCGACATCCAAGATAAGTCAAATATTTTCGGAACAAACGTTTTCGGGGCTAGCGAAACGATGAAACAATTGGAAATACGAGAGTCATTTTGTTCGTCAGTTCGATGGAAAAGTTGTTCCGCGATGATTCTGACGATACGAACATCGATGACATTGAAGTCTTGCGTTGAGAATCAATTCCCTGCATATTATACCCATCAAAATTCATTTCTGGATGTTAAACTTAAGCAAACATATTGGGATTATCTCATAGTTTAGGATTTGGTCGTCCATCCTCTCGTGTAAGGTTTGCATCGCGAATTAAGGGGGATATAATCGAGTGAAAAAGACGGAGCCTGAGCCTGATGCTTTTCGCATACACTTGAATGGACTTAGTGGACACGCGGACGTGTTCTCGCTAAACAGCACGTTAATATACAATCCCCCATTAGCATGACTCACCCTCACTTATCTTACGGTCTTCGTACATCGTGTTACCTAGCCACACGTCTCCGGAACACCGTAATCTGATTACCATGGCGTTGCATATATATACACACGTAGAGGCCACAAAGCAAGGATGGATAAGTACGGTGAGCGTCGGGTACCACACGTAACCTCTCGTTAAAGACCTTGCAAGCAGACGCTAAGACCGAATATGAACTGTGTTACGTCGTATGTTTGCGTTTAAATGCTGCGTGTTTAACAGCCGCTGAGAATGTTACCGGATATTACAGTAGAATTGATGGAGACAACCGGCCGTTGCGACATTTTGTTTATAATCCCATGTTCTCCATCCCATTTCAGACCTGCGCTTTTTTCAATAAGGCTCCCTTGGTTCCTCGAGGATAGTATATCCATTAACACAGTATTTTTAAGAATATTGATCTTTTAAGGAAATTATTCGGTTGATTAATTTTCAGTGGCGGCTCTTCAAGGTCCTACTTCTATTGTGAAACTGGGTTCAGGTTTTTCTTTGCCAACTGCCTTTGGTTGGCCTACAAAGCACGGATTTCCATTTGAAAATGTATGTTTCATTTAAGGCGATATTCTGATCTAGAGACATACATTTTGGGCATTTTTTCGAGCTCGATAAAAAAAAACAAAAAATATTTTTACTATTCTTTTTTTTTTTTTTAGAAAATATTCATTTATATTTTGACAATAAACAAAAAAATTCTGGCTGACGCAAAACTTCGCTGTCACGATTGCAACCTTTCTAGTCATCCGATAAAAAATTTAACAAAAGATTCTTAATTAGTAAGAATGTCGTTATAATAGTCGTAAAGGTCCGAACTTTAAGGAAATGCGAAAAAGAAATTGATTTTTTCATAATTCTAGATAAGAATACTCCCTTAAATTTGTATATTGAAAAACCTATCTGATCCCCATTGTCATTTATCAACGGAGGATATTTTTTCGATGTACTAATTGGTAAATTCAACAAACGTGGAACGCACGAACGTGGAAGAGAAGTGCAAGGAGCGCGATGGGAACTGTCGGATATTGTGCCAAAAGGGCTTGATGTAATAGAAACGCGAATGGAATACGGAATTTCGAATGGATTCGCACAAGATCTCTCGCACACGTATCAGAAAGGTTTCGGGAGGGTTTAATGGGAGTCTCGTATGCCGTGGATGTGCGAGCGTCTGCCCAGACGCGTTTGTGACAAGATCTCAGAGAGATGGCGTCAGACAATATTCGCACTAGGGCTCACAGAGCTCGTACACCAGTCGGTAATGACGTACACGTACGATTTGATGCACAGACAGACCTGGCCAAGTAATCTATACATGAACCAGTACACGCAAACTTACGCGAATGATCGCGCTCGCACACATAGCTTCTGAATTTCAACGTCACAGAAACACATCACTCGAGGGTAATTTTCGTGTGCCCGATCACGCGAGAACATGCCCTCTGCCTGGTAGAAACGTTAACAAACGAGGATCCCCACTAAAAGCTATCTGCATAAACTCGTTTGGTTGGATCAAATTGTCTCGTTTCCGTGCAATGTGCCAACGACTGTCCGCGGCGCGCGAATCTCTCGCGTATTCACGCACCAAAATCTCGAAAACGATGCTCTCATAACAGCCCGAATGAAAATTCACTTCGACATTGACCCGGAAAGCCCAAAGAGCGAAGAAAATTATCGCTGACGCCCCGAAGGAATAAAATCCTCGAATTCCCGACAATGCGGTACTTATTATTCGCCATACTTTCTCTCGACGAGCTCGGAAAGACTGAGCAGAGAAAATAATTCATCACGAGAAATTATACAGAGACGAGTGAACGTAGACGATCCGGACAGATGATAAGAAATAATCCATGAAGAAGACTGAACGTGAATGAAATCCGCGCGTTACGTTGTACGGAAGCTTGAGGGGCGGAGGGAAGGATAAAAAATGGAAAACCGATAAGGATATGGGTCCCAGGGAGGGAAGGAAATACCGTCGAGAGGAAGATTACGTTGGTGTGGGTTGAGAAGAGGAGATACCCTTCTCATAAATGTTCTTCATTTTCATGGCAGACGCTTTTTCTTTCTTGTATCCCTGTCCATACAAACATGCATCTGTATGTATATGTCTATACAATGTATAAACGTGTCGGATCCTGATAACGGTAATGTAGAGTGGGTGGAGTCTTTAGGCAGCGCTTACGCACATACAATATTGTATAAAAGCTCTCCACATCTCTTTACATGTACGTCCGATATTTCTTCAACGTGTGGCCTCCGCATTTACCAACGTCCGTTCATGTAACAAGAAATATTACGTTTTCGCGATATACGTGACATTCCATGTAAATTTACATTGCACAGGGATGATTTTTCTCCGTTCTCAATGATCGAAGTGTTTGGCGAATTTCATTTTTGTGGCTAGAAACAAGTGGAAATGGCGAACGCGGAATCGTGAAGATTCTCTCTCGGCTCTTCGATGATTCCAGACCGGAAGTAATGAAAAATGGCTCCAAGTTGCAATTCGCGAACTTACAATCACCGTTGCCCTCTCGATAAGGAATGGCCCATACGTATGATGTATATGGCTCAGCTCGTACATGCACTTCGCTGTTTGCGCCGAACGTGCTCATCCCCCGAGGGCCCGTATCTCTACATAACTCATGGGTACTCCTTCGAGGATAGATCGAAAATACAGGTCTACGTATGAACTTATATATATATATACGCGTGTGGTCTATAATACAAACTCTCCTCTCCGCCCGTATCAGGGAGTTTCACCGCAGCGCATATTCAGCTATTCACCGAAAACACATCCCTCGCGCGAGTCATTGTGCTGGCAGGAATACCCCATCACTGATTTCTCCATTCCCATCGTGCGTTGTACAAGCCCCCAAAACACACGTAATAATCATGATATGTTGCAAAAATAATTCATCGAAGTATTTATTATTTGGAGAATTTTCTTCACTCCGAAATCTCAAGATTCAAGATAGAGAAACTTTTCCCATCGACTTGGTACATTCACGAAGATTGTCAAAAATTGGTAGCCAAATCGAAGCTGTGTGTGCGAAGAAAAATGAAGAAATTTTCTTATTGATGACGAAGAATGCTAATATTGCGGAAAATGTCAATTTGGTGGAAATAAGAAAAGTATTTGACACGCGTCGGTACGACGCTCCGATTTTCAGGCTTGTAAAATTATCCCTAATATTCGCTCAAATCTATGATCGTCCGCGAAAATAAGTTTCTGAGAGAAACAACATTGCGATCCACGGAAAACTTTTTTTGCATAGAATAACACTTTTCTCACCGTGCAAACTCTAGTTCTCTCCTAGCCTCTGTCTCTTCTCTCTTTTCCTTCTCATATTAGATACGTAAACTTCACCAGTCTGCGTCACGGTTTTATCGGATGTGGTGGAAAAAAGGGAAGAGAAAGAGATATCCGTTTTGTATATGTGTACAAATTGAAACGTGTTTTCTCATCGGATATTATTGCATAGAATGCCCCTCGAGTGCTTGTCCTTTGGCGCACACAAAAACACACACAAAAGTAACGCCAAATTCTCTTTTCCACTCTTTTTACTCCCTCTGCCCTCTCTCTTTCTTCCATTCTCTCTTATTCGCAATTTCTTCCTCCTTGCTCCTCGATACCGCAGGATTGGTATCCCCGAGTCACGTAGCAAATAAGAGACGGAAAAGCAGACGCGCACGTGAGACACGAGGAAAAGTTCTTTTCGCCCGAAACGACGAGACCGCGAAAAGCGTTGTAAATAGACGCGGGGCGACTCTCTCTCTTTCCTACGTCGGGAACATTTTTGGAGCCAACTCGCGGCTTAATGGGGCATGAACACCCGGACGTTGTTGGTTCATCGATGGCGCTCAAATTCATCGAAATAGAAAAGATTGAATCAACAAAAATAAAAAAGCTTATGAATAATGGAAAATAGTTTTATTCAAAGACTTTTATTTACTTTCCTAAAGGATCTTCAGCATCCGTTTTTGTATAAAAATTATATGAATAGTATTGTTCATCATTTACATATTTTTAACTATTTATTACCAAAATAAAATGAAATAATACTTTATTTCCAGATTAAACGAACGCTCAATGAATACCAATAAAATTCCGTTCAATCGTCTCCAGGGGGAAAATAGCGTTTGCATCTTTCTGACTTTTTTAAAATATTGTTCACTGAAGATACATAATGACGACAAATTTTTCGCGAAAATATATTAAAAACATACACATACGAGACGCGACAAAACCACCGTAGGGCGGGGTACGTAGAGCGTATTTCCGGTTTGTACCGACGACTCGTTGACGACGAGAAAGTCGTCATGGGCTATATACATCTATATAGTTATACAATGCCTAACAAAATAAAAGAGTTTCTTGTGTTTTTCACGATCCTGTCGGTGGGACAGGTTCGAAAAGAAACGCGCGTCGTCCACCTTTTATTATAACTATATCCTCGAGGCGCTGGCTTTCACGAGATACCATAAAAATTTATTCCGACTCCCGCGTCTCTTATATTCATATATCTGTATACGAATATTTTTGTATCGTCCTTATCGATGTCAACAGGACGATTTCCGCGTTTGCAATTCGATATCCCGTGGCGCCTGCACGACCCATTCCATTCTCATTAAAAAAAACTTTGCAGCAGGACAAAAAGCAGTCCAAAAGCTTTTTGTTTTTTGATCCGCGAAAAAAGGTGAAATCGTTTGAAATTTTTATCGAAATATTTTCAATGCGAACAAATTTATTTTCGTACGATCTACGAATGATTCAACAGTTTTTTTAAACCTCTTTCCTCGGGAAATTTGCCCCAAATTCACTATGAATCTTCGTCACTCAGACTTTTGCCAATCTCGTCCGCATCAGAAACGCTTTGTATTTTTTTTCATCACAATCACTCACTCGCGTCTGTCCATCGTGTATCCATTTTCATTTGCGTTCGGGCATTGCATGTATCCATGCGAAAGCAGATTTTCTTCGTCGGCATAAAATCCAAATGTATCCATAAATGATTCACTCGCATGAAACATCCGGCGCACTCTCGCTACGTGAATCGGAGAAACGTAAGAAAGTAAAAGAGAAATATTTACGATAAGACACTTGTCAATGTTTTATGAGTAATTTTATGAGTGAAAAAAAAAATATAACGATCCTCTCTCGAATGATTCCGGACAAAGAATCTTTTCTATAATATTTTTTTATCGTCGATTCATGAAATATCAAAATGAATCTATAAAATGAATAGATTAATGAAAAATGCAGTAGCAGAGAGAAGAGCCTCGATTTCGCTACTCGTGAAAAATCGAAGCGAGAGACGAGAAAGAAGAGAAAAAAGGTATGGTTGGGATAGCTTTCGGTGGTTCCCGTTTGGCACAGCCCGAGAAAGCAATCGAAAAAAGAGGAGGAACGAGAAGAAGTTAAAAAAGAAGAGGAAGAGAAAACGCGAAGAAACGATCAAATAAACGAGCGAGTACCACCCAGATGCAGAGGGATGGAAAGCCCCGCGCCCTTTATTCCCGAAAATCGTTCCTCCGGAAAAAAGCCTCGACAACTAAAACGAGTAAAAGAGCGAAATTTCTCACTGTGATTCAAAATGCGCCAGGGAACCTCGCGAAGGAAAGAAATAGCGAAGTGCAAGGAAAATCTATTGAATGAAGAAGAACAAGTCAGTGAATTTATCATCAGAATCCGAAAGCCGATTGATCTACGGGCTTGTAAAAAAAAAAGATATACAATTACTATTTTATCAGAGAATATGTTTATAGGTGAATTTCATCTGGTCTACTGTAAAGCCCATTATTTCTATTATTTTTCAAACGTTCTTCGTCTATTCCCAGAAAAAGCGTCTATTAATAAAGAATTTAAAGATACTTCGATGAGAACCATCGCGAATAAGAAATCTGCACCTCAATCTCGTCGCACAAATCGCGATAAACGAAAAATCTGATTGTAAAAGAAAATTACGAAGAAATTGCAAATATTTGGCGTTAGATATCGCGTTTGTAGAGAGCGCTATTGCGTCTATGTCGTGGCTAGAAAGACCGCGTCGTACTCTCGATAGTGGGGGGTACAGCGCGCCTTCTTAAAGCTTCGTGGTTTTTTTCAAAAGTGAGAATGTTTGCCCCCACCTTTCGTCCGTTTCGCTTATGCATCGGCGCTCTGTCTCTCTCTCTCTCCCTTACTCGCACACAAACATACACAGAGTCGCCCCCTTCCATTACATCTAACCTACCGACTCTCGGTTCGTTGCGACTTTGCGGCTTTCCCGTCAAGCCCCCACCATCGAGCCGACCAAAGTGCATCGAGCTCCGTATCTCCTTCTCTCTATCCCTCTCTTTCTCCGAGTGCAATTCGCGAGATTGATCTCCGTCTCGCTCTCTCACGCTCGCAGCTCTCCATCTTTATCCTCACAGCAATGTATTCGCCTTCTCTCTCCCTCTCTCGCATTTCTTGCCGTCCGTTTCAGCCATTGGCAACGAAAGGCCAGTTGCAAAAGGGAGCAGTTATTGACAGGCCTGCAACTGCATCGAAGGCAATTTATCTCAGAGACTCGGCTGAGCACTGTGCCGGACAATGAGTGTCCATTCATTCTCCAGATATTCGACTATCTTGGCCTCCTGTTCGTTCACTCTCTCTCGACCTCCCCCTCCACCTTCTCCTCTTCCTCGTCCACCTTCTCTGGGCTGTGGCCATTTTTGCGATGCAATTTCACATCGCGACTCACTTTTGGACTCGCTTGTACCGCACGTTGATGCATCTTGGAAATCAAAGGGCCGGAATCGCGATATTCGAGGCCGAATTTTCGGCGAATTGGGCCCTTTTTTATTGCGATCCTTCCTCAATGATACTCGACGAACCCCGAGGACGAATGTCTTTTCATCCAGGAATAAGACGTACGTCCCTCTGACTCGTTGAGATTTTTTTATGGCCCGTCAAAGTGAGAGAAATTGTGGGACGTTGCGCGCATTTCCACTCGAGAGGAGACTATTTTTCTTCTGTTTTTTTTTATCTCGCGCTTTTTCGTGGTCTCTGTTTTATTTTGGCTATACGCATGCTCTAGCGAAACGGATGGGCCACACCGTGCTACGCGAAAAAGGCTGCATGCTTCGTAAATTGCAACCGCGAGCTCGTTTCGTGCAAGAACCACCATAAAATCCTGTAGAGATGCACCCCCGACGTCGTTGTTTTCTTCGTCGCGACGCCAAAGCGACGTGGCTCACGATCATTCGTTTTCTGGAATTTCCAACGAAAATTTCATTCTCCACGCTTTCCATTCTCTTTACAAATATTTATGTACCAATAAGACGACTGTGATTAAATTTTGAAACGCTTTTTTCATCAATGAAGCAAATAATTCGTATTATACTTCCGGCGCACAACGGAAACTCCAAATATCAGCGATATCCGAACCTCCGAGATCGCCGTATGAGCTCAATTTTCTCTCTCATATCTTTTTATTACTCGTTGGTGATGTTTATTTTTATTTTTTCTTCGTTTTCGGATCAATATACAAGATACTCCTTTTTGTGAAAGAAAAATGTATATAGCGGAATTCGCGAGTGCCAAGATCCGGGAGATAAGCACGCGAGCGAGTTCCAACTCTTTCGGATTATTTCCCTCAGGGGATCTCTTCGGCAATATCGTATGTGCGTCTCTGTGTGTATCGGAAAAAATACGTGCGGAATTGAGAGTTCTCAGACGTGGTGAAAAAAATTTCAGCTCGGACTAGACGAAAATTCGAAATGACGATCTTATATTTCTGCGAAAAGGAAATATTGAAGAAAGAAAAAACCATATAAAAAAACATTGATTGATGTGAAATTCCAGCTTTTGAAAATGTGAAAAAAAAACATAATTTCCTGTTTTCCCTTTGAAGATCGTTACACACGTGATTTGACGTAAATTTTGGAACTTCAGGCTCGAATCGTAAAATCGTTAAAGCAGTTTTCGCACGAAAACAATGCGAACTCGGGGACTCTCTGAAGCATATCATACTCAGACGTACTCCGGTCTAATCTGCTTTAGTTTCCTGCCAGCGAAATGCAAAATTAACGTTACACGTTGTACATATTTGCCACGCATTCGTGAACGAGAAGGGGGCAATTCGCGTGATTTTGTTACCTATTTTCCATGATACTGAGCCCTTTTATCGTTGACCTGAATTCGATGCGAGCATATACTTGATAACGCTATATGTATTAGGGTGGGTCAAATAAAATGACTAATTTTTTTTTTCCTCGATATAATGAAAAATGTATTGTTTGGCATCTCAAAAAAACCCTCTGCAAATATTAGCCTTTCATATTTAAATTAAGAGGTCCCTTATCGCAAATTTTTATTTCCCATTTAAATAACATGGGTAATTTTTTTTTTTATTAGACTTTAATCGTTGGTGTTAGGAGAGTTTTTTTAGCACATTTTTGTAGAACATTTGATGCTCTACAAAAAAGTTCTCTTGCGTTTAATCGATAAAACTAACCGTTCAAAAAAAAATCTCTGATAATTAGTACTAATTATCACCGATTAAACACAAGAGAGCTTTTTTGTAGAGCATCAAATGTTCTCCAAAAATGTGCTAAAAAAACTCTCCTAACCTCAACGGTTAAAGTATAATAAAATTCTAAAGTTAAAAAAAAAATGTCTTATGTTATTTAAATAAGAAATAAAAATTTGCGATGAGGGACCTCTTAATTTAAATATGAAGGGCTAATACTTGCAGAGGGTTCTTTTGAGATGCCAAACGATATATTTTTCATTATATCGAGGGAAAAAAAAATTAGTAATTTTATTCGACCCACACCCTAATATGTATGTACATTTATATATAAGGTTCGTTCGAGCGCTTCGTTAGAAGCTTTCGGAAAACTGGTTTATGCAAATTTTCCATGAAAAGCGCAAATTCCACAGAGGAAAATCGCGCGACGTGTGTGCGAGTGTATTCGCGATAGGTGAGGGTCTAATCAGAGATACTCTACAATCATAACAACACGATGATAACTAATAATAGCTCGACGCTCGAAAATTTTACAACACGCTCGGAATATCTCGCATAAAAATCCAAGCGGCAGTTTTAGACAGACAGAGCCAAAGTTTTCCGGGCTTCATCTGGCAACATAGTTTTGCGTAAATACGATGCTTTTTATTCCAATTTTTCATAATTTTTATTCTTACAATTAAATTCAATTTACATGAAAATTTCAATGAGAAATTGGAATCAATTGTAATTTTCTTGAAAGTTCTACATTTTCAAAAATATCGAGCTACATTTTACAACAGAATGATCATCAGTAGCCAAAAAAAAAATATATACATTCTTCTCTTTCGGTTGAGAATAAATTTAAATTCTTTTATTTCAACAAAAATTATTATTTTTGTAGTCCATTGATTATTTAGTGAATTTTGTTTTCTTTTTTAATTGAAATGACGTTGAATTTCGTACATTACTGCAACGAATTTGATTTTTCTCGCGTGAACTGACGCTCGTAAAACGAGAAAGAGGAGAACGAAAAAAATAACGAAGTCGAACCAGCGAATATATTCTAACTGCTTTGGCCTCGTGTGTGCTCTTCGAGCGAACGTTCCAAAGCTTAAGCCTCACTTTCGCATTGCTAGACTCAATTCATGCCAAGGCTGACTGGGTGCGTTGCCCTCTATTGCCCCTATGCCGGGGTTTCGTCGTATATAGACGCTGTGCTGGCGTCACTGCGGAGTGCATGAGGCCTACTGCTGCTGCTGCTGCTGCTGCTGCTGCTGCAGCCTGCAGCCTGCACAACGCCAACGCCGTACGATGCCCCGGCGCGTCCAACACGAGCCTCCATATCATAGCTCAGGGATAATGGGGGTCAGTTAAACACAAAATAATCATATCGGTCTCGCAACTCGAAATCCCCAGTTTCATGATCTTTTACAATTTTACAATTAACAAAAGAATTTAAAAATGCATGATCATGAGTTATTATCAATTTAAGGGAGTATCCTAGTCTAGAATTAAAAAAAAAACAATTTTTTTGCATATTTTTAAAGTTTAGACCTTTAAGAATATATCCTCGAAAGGAAGTTTTTAATTCCTAATAATTTACGCAGTCATAGCTATTTTAGTGACCTAACAATATTTTTCGTTTTTTTTTTTTATCGAGCTCGACAAAACGCTCAAAATTTCTCTCGACCAGAATACCACCTTGAACAAAAGTTTTGAATTGCTTTGTCAATTCTAGCGATAAATTCTCAATCTGGAATTTGGAGGAGTTTAGTTGACGATGCAACAAAAAATTGATGAATGTTATTTTCTAAAATCTGTGAATTTAAGAAATTTATTTGATCAGAATGAAATTTTTTTTTAGTCAATTTCAACTAGGCGTGAATCCTGTGACCCCCATTGCCCAAATTCTCCTTGGATACTAGCCCCTGCACTCCGTTTCCTTCGAGCACGAAACTCTCGTGGAGAGTCAGCGGCAAAACACATATTCGAAAAGCCGCGTTGCACCCGGCCACGCTGCACAAGTCAGGCTGTACCACGAAGCCAGAGACCAGAGAGCCAAACTGGCTGCTGCAATTGCCTTAGACCTTAACCGCTCTTGCACACTCTGCGTGTGCCCAATTCCACTTTATCCGCTTCGCGGGAACCTCCATCTCTCTTTTCCTCTCTCTCTCTCTCTCTCTCTCTCTCTCTCTCTCTCTCTCTCTCTCTCTCTCTCTCTCTCTTCTGAACCATTTGGGACATTCGGGACTCGAATTTTTTGTCCGCAGTCTCGTCTTTTCCCATCTAGAAACACACGTTACAGGGCCTCGAAATTTTAACGAAGATTGCTCATTCCTCGCGAGAAAATATAATAATTTTTTTACAACATTCTGAATCATCGCAACCATTTCTCATGCAATGTATTGATCTATTTTTCCTATAATTAGTAATAATTAATAATAATAATATTTAATTTCCCATAATATTAATAATTAAACATCGACTTTTGACGAAATAAAAAAATTAATGAATTTCTTCTCGACGAAATAACTAATTTCATTCAATAAAGACAAAGATCATTTGTAGCTCACATTGGGAATGAATTAAAAATTTGAAATTCGTTTAGAGGTGATGTAAAAATAATTTCTCTTTGTTTTTCATTTCGTGTTCGACGTCGCTCATACATAAGTGATAATTGAATGCACGGGTGCGCCGACCGAAAATCGCGAATCACTTGTATCTGCAATTGAGATTGCCAAATGCGTACCGAAAAATTCCCCGCATAGGTCACTGACAAATCATTGTATAGTTGACGAATGCGTTCGACCTTGCTCGTATATGTGTATATATAATTATAGTCGCTGTATATTGTGCGTCCAATATATCATATATATATTAGCGTGCGTCAAATAAAATGACTAATTTTTTTTTCCTCGATATAATGAAAAATGTATTGTTTGGCATCTCAAAAAAATCCTCTGCATGTATTAGCCCTCCATATTTAAATTAAGAGGTCCCTCATCGCAAATACATTGGAATTTTTTTTTTTACTTCGGAATTTTATTAGACTTTCAAGGTTAAGGAAGCTTTTTTAGTACATTGTTGTAGTACATTTGATGCTCTACAAAAAAGCTCTCTTGTGTTTAATCGATAAAACTAACCGTTCAAAAAATAATCTGTGATAATTAGTATTAATTATCACCGATTATTTTTATAATCGATAAAAAACAAGAGAGTTTTTTTGTAGGGCATCAAATGTTCTACAAAAATGTGCTAAAAAAGGTTAGAGACTAATGAAATTCCAGAGTTAAAAAAAAATGTCCTATGTTATTTAAATGGGAAATTAAAATTTGCGATGAGGGACCTCTTAATTTAAATATGAAGGGCTGATTTTTGCAGAAGGTTTTTTTGAGATACCAAACAAGACATTTTATTTGACCCACCCTAATATACACAATATATATATGCGCAACGTGCGATTGCTTGAACAGAAAAAAAGAGAAAAAAGTTCCAATAAACAATCGATTCTTTCGCGCGATGCACCCCGAGTGAGCTCACGCTATTCTATTCCGGTGACCTCGATCAATTAATAACATTATTATTATCCGTATGAATGCTCGCGCGGAGAGTTCGAACGTTTGTCCGCGACTTCGTCGCGACTTATAGTCGAAAGTTTTCGACAATGGAATTTCAAATTGCCATACGACAGCGAATATAACGATTAGCATTTTCGGCACTGAACAAGCAAAACTTGCGCCATTCTGTAGACCCTCAAAATTCCGCTACATTTTAACTTCTCTGAAAAGTGCAAAATTGGCAATAAAAAAATTTCAGTGTTCTCAAAATGCTGGGAAAAAAATTACGAAATAATCTGAAAAGTAAATAAAAGTGGGACTAAGAAGTTTAACCTTTTGCGAACCATTTTCAAATAATTTTTCGATGCTATTTCGTTCGAAGCACAGGCGTGAAAAGGATCGGTGAGACGTAAGCGGGAGTGGAAGAAATTCAGTTGCAAGAGAAAAAGAAAGACGAAGATTTGAACGAAACGGTGTCAAATCGCAGAGAGCTCAAACAAGTCGAAAGCGCAACGCGCGAATTTAGCACGAGGCCGGGGAGAGCTCTCGCCCGTGGCCGCTCCCATAAGCAAAAGCAGCACCCATAATAACATATACATATGTATATAAATATATATATACATACATATGCACACGAAAGAGGATCCAGAACCCCACGGTTGGACCTAAGTCCCGGCTCGGTCCGAAGCCAACGAGCCTAATGAAAAATCCCGTGATATCTTCTTTCAAGCGCAATGCACCTCGAAAAACGTCACATATGCCACATTTCCCACCCTACGAAACCTCTTTTTCTTTGCAAAAACAAAATTGAACCTTCCTGAGTTCAAACTGCGAAACGTGGACCGAGAAATTGAAAATCATCTTCAAGAAATGTCCTCTTCACTTACAAAAAAAGAGCCCAATGCTCAAGGGTTGATTCCTTTATCCTGAAAATTTCACAATGACCAGACAAATATTTTCAAATCGACTATCGTTAATTCGTGATCCAGGGAGTCGAAATTTTTTTTTTTCCATCTTGGACCAGATTCTGGGAAATCTAGCTCTCTAAAGTCCGTGTTATTCTGCGTGAAAAGGCTCGTATACGTATTGTGCAGAGTGCAAAAGATGGTAAGAAAAAAAAGAACGGTAGATAAGGAGCGACTTAGCGAAGGAAAGAGAGATGGAGAAAAAACGAGACAGAGAGAGAGAAATGAGAGAGGAAAGAGTGCCTCTGGAGGTTTGCCCCGTTGCCCGGTGAAAATAACACGTTAATATATTCGCATTAGCCATACATTTATTCATGTTCATCCGGCAACTGGTATACACGCATAACTGCGCCAAAAGGATCTACGAAATATCAGAGAGTGCACGAATTAAAAAATAAGACATAGAGTCTTCTTATCATTACCATAAAGCTTCTTGATATTATCCCAGAAAATATAGTCTACTGCAAAACCATATATATATACGTAATTTTTGTTACATCGTCTAGCCTGGTCTCAAATGGCAAACCGCGTGAAAAAAAACCACGAATATCGCGCAAATGAAAAAAGAGAAGTGGAAAAAACCGTGGTTCAAAAAATTATCATACACCAGGTTTTTTTTTATATATAAACTCGAATAACTTCTCTCTCGCCGAGTTCGCGAACTCATATTCCTCGCTAGCGTGAAATAGAAATTTTTTGTTTCGTTTTTTTTTGTTTTATGCATCGTGTTTTCCAGAACACATGGGCGAAAAAATAGATATACAAACTCGGGTGAACGCGCATATGTATAAATTCTGGATGAACAGAACAAGAGAGAGAGAGAGAGAGAGAGAGAGAGAGAGAGAGAGAGAGAGAGAGAGAGAGAGAGAGAGAGAGAGAGAGAGTGCGAATAAACCGCCTACTCATCTTGATTACACGCCACGGGTGCAAAATATTATAAATTCACTCGTGCAAATGTGAAAATTGTGAATTTTATATTCGTAGGTGAAAAAAGGGATATGGCGATCGGCCAAGAGCAATAAACTCAGATAAAACGCTTCATAGCTCACACGAATGTGCATTTGATTGGAAAAACGAGAAACCTTCGTTTCAACAAATTCATCCAGGGTCATTTTTTTTCACTCTATTTTAATTTTAATTTATCTAAAAATTCATCAATCGATGTATGATTTATGAAATGCTCATCACGAAATAAGGAAATGTCAAATTTATTCCATCTATCTTGTTTTCAAGACAATTACAATACGTCATTCATGATAAATATAATAAAAATTCGTCAAATGAATATTTCTCGTGCGTAATGTATACATATTATAATTGATCGACGTACGTCCACGTATATTTATGCGTGTATGTATGAATGCGTGCTTTTCATAAGCAAAACTGAATAAGAGATAGCCACTTGGTTGATTATAACGATGGCGAACGTCAGCGAGTGCTTGTTCGCTGCAAAAGTCGAGAGGTTTTGGTATCCTGATGCCTCTCTCTCTCTCTCTCTCGCTCTCTCTGTCTCCCTTTAATTCGTTTCCCCTCCGCGCTTTTCCTCTCTATGCAGTGACTCGCGATCCTACAGAGCCGAGAGATGCATTTAATTCGCGTGCCGATGGTGCAAGTCTCTCCGTCCTATATATAGTACATATGTATATATCTATATATATTACACGCGCGGATATCGTGAACTGTCGCGAAAAGTAGGCCACCATCGTTGGAGCGAGCGGGCGGTGCAGGAGGAACTCGCTACGAAGGAGGAAAAGACCGTTTTCAGGAGGGGTGGGGATTTAAAGGGGAGGCAAATTTTTTTTTCTTTTTTGAAGGAACGAGAGGTCCGCCCAACTCGTGAAATATCCTGATTCAACGGTCGCCCTGAGTGAATAAATTTTCTGCAACAATTTCCAATAAAAAATTAAATATTTGACGAATTTCAAGACAAAACTTGAATTGGTTCTGTATTTGAATTCGTTTCCCAAAAAAATAAACGTCATTCACTTAAAATGCTCGATAATGAAAAATTAATTCAGCTTGATTGTGAAGATGAGTGGTCAGATTTGTTTCCATCTCATTATTTTATATTTATTATTTTAGGACACTCGGGACCTAACGAATTAAAGCCTTCGAATTTTCATCGAGTTTTCCACCCTTCCAAAACTCACTTCCGGACTTTTTGTTTTAGCGGCTTTCTCTCTCGCGTTACGACCGAAAATTTCGATCGTACCTACGTACGAACGATGTACATACATGCAACGTATATAATGAGTCACGTGAAAATTACTCGCGTCAGCGGCGAAAACATTTGCATGGAAATACACCAATTGTCATGTAAATACATTGCACGAATTTTATATTATACACGGTGGCTTTTATTTTGACTTTGAAAGAACGACATTACGACGAGGACTTTTGTGAAGCCACGCTGGAGAATTCATTGCCTCTGGAGTCTCGGAATTGAGGATTAATATATCGCGTGAACGAGAGGAGACCTTTTTTCTACGGGATGCACGCGCCTTTTTTTCAAACTCTTTTATCAACAAAATTTCTCGAGTCACAATTCCACGATCGATTTATGCGAATACTTCATGGTTTTTAATAAATAAAATTCCAGACGCGCGGCAATAAAGGCAGCGAAGAAAAATTGAGAAAAAGGTAAAAAAAAGGGGCTCACAATCCAATTTAGTCGAAAATAATATTGGCCAGTAGCCAATGATCTGATCGAAGTATAGAGCGGGAAAAATGAAACGAACGAGACGTTTTAATGTGCCTTAATTCACGATTCTTCTATATCAACACGTCGTTCGAGTCAACAACCCGAAAAGAGCGATAAAATGTTCTCTCGGTGCATTTTTCATTGCCAAAACATCGCGACGAAGAACGATTCCGAAAAACGATTTCACCCTCATCGTCTGTGTGAAAATAACAATGGAGAAAGTAAAAAAAAATCCGCCAAAAATGCAATTTCCGTGATTCGAATCACGTAGTTCCCACCTCGCAGTCGCCATCTTTTTGCTCGTACCTTAATATTCCGTATACATAAAATATACAAACAAAAAAAGTAACGGCGTTTGTTTGCACGTGTGATTCATTGATTTGAAAACAACGAGAACAAAAACAAAACGATGAAAAATAAAAATTCATTTTAGCCATAACGCCGTAAACGAGCGGCAACGGCGGTGGACGCGTGACGCGTGCACAACACGTGTCAATTTTTTTTCTTCTTTCAAATCACGCATTTATGGATTCTCGTCTGCCGCAGTGCGATCTGGAAAAAATTTCAATTTTCATTACCGTCGCGCTCTAAAGAGTTTTTCATCTTTTTCTGCAATTTTTCGTGTATGATATTTTTTGCACTTTTTTTTGCTATTAACTCAATCTCTCAAAGTTGAATAATTTATTTTGTCTCTCAATTTAAAGTTTCAACGAAAGGGCCAGAATTTTTTGTCAATCTACACGAAATACCACCCCAAAATTAAACAAGTATACACATATATATCAACCGTGAGAGAGTGGTTTCCGCCCTCATTTCCTCCGGAGAATTGGAGGCTCCCGAATGACAGGATCGTTAATTCTGGAGATTCTACCGGAAGAGGCCAAGAGAGGGAGGCAGAGTAAGATAGCAAAAAGGCTCGAAACAGGACGATGAGCAAACTCGACGAAAAGTCTCGAGAAAAGGAGATTCTGAAACACCTAGCTCACCGTAACAACTTACAGAGGAGTTGCCGACCAAGAAGTAGTATATCCGCGTAGAAGAGAGAGAGAGAGAGAAATTCAAGAGCGGTAGGATTTTGTGGAAATTACTCCTCGGAACGATTTCGCAACCCTTCCCATTTAATCCGGCTTGTTTCGTTCGTCCTGTGGGCCTCGAAAACAGGGACGAGGAAGAAGAATAGTACCAGAGTCCCAAATGATGGTCTGAGTGAAGTAGGAAAGTATAGAAGTAGAAAAAGCTGCGACGACCACTGTCTCGTCGTATTATTTCTCGAGTTCTCTCGCCCAAGCAAAAGCAAACACACGACGAGGAGTTTTGAGACTTCAGCGAAGCAACAGAGAGAGGTCCTTTTTCTCGAGGAAACTTTTTTTTTCTTCTCATTCCTCGTTCCAATGTGTGCCTCACATTTTCTCTCTCATTTCTCGATCCTCTTCATCCTTCTCTCTTTTCCTGCGTCTTCGTATTTCCTGTTTCTTCCTAGATGACAAAAAAAACGCGCGCAACTCTGAATTCTTCGGAGAGAATTTCTCGCTCTCTCTCTCTCTCTCTCTCTCTTCCTCCGAACCTCGTGATATTGCACGAACATTCGGCTGCTTTTCTTCCAAGATCCATGGAGAGGAGAGCAAGATATTCCGCGATCATTTTTCTGTCGTTATGCCATATCGTGAGAGTGCCGAAGTTGATGGTCGTTCCTCTACATTCTCGCCCTGCAACGATCCTTCCGTTTGTTTCGCTTTGTTTTTTTCATCATCTTTCGTCGTCTTTCTCGTTCCTTTCTCTTCGTGACACGGAACCAATGCCACGGTGAGTCCCTCTCTACCCGCCGTATATATATTTCGAAGATCGCTGCTTCGACGAATAGCGATCTCTCCTCCGGACTCTGGTGCGCGTCCTGACACATCAGGCTAATATCCTGATGCGATTTCTCTCCGGTTTTGTACAGACGGCCCTCTTCCACGCTGGCCAAACTCCCGCGACGATGGCGCTGCTGCACACACTTTCCTTCCACTCTTTCTCATTCGCGCATTCCACGTACTTCGCTCGTCGATTTTCTCCCGGTATCGCCCGAGCCTGTATACAGAGAAACTTTCTATTCAACGTCGAAAGATGTTTCTCCTCTCGGTTGGCCATCGCAGAAATTATCGCCCACCATCTCATCATCGTCATTTCCCGCTCATGCGATATGAGAAATCTCATCGATTTTGAAAACGTAGATTTGTGAAAATATCGTTTTTTAAGAGGTGATTTTTTTTGTACACTCACAACAAGAATCCTCTTGTGTTGCCTCGGCAATGCTTGATTCGCGAGGACGATGTTGATGCGGGCGAAAGATTTTTCGCTTCGTGAAATAGAATCGACTCGGGGAGACTCGAAAGATGGAAAACCGGTTCGACGGAGGCCCCGAGAGAGAACTTGCGATAGAGAATATTATGGGTTATACGTCTTGTAATCAAGAATAAAGTTTGCAAAGCTATTATTACACCAAGTGAAAAAGAGTAAATAAGAATTTGAATTTTTTCACTACTATTATTGCCCCTCTTGCAACTAGGATTTTTGTTATATTATTTTTGAAAAATTTATGAATCATTAAAAAATATAATTGGATTTTTTACATGAAAAATTATCAATAGTCGTACATAACTCACTGGGGAAGAGCCATTTAGACGCGTTCTCAATTGCGGGATGCACTCCGCAAACTCCGGTTGAGCTCATGAAACGAGAGAGCATCGACCGATTATCGAGATGGGAAATTCGTCCGGATGACCAAATTCAATCCCTATATGTATCCGGTTGATGGTTTGCGGCACAGAGATGTATCAGATTACCGAGCCATTCGAGCGGTTTCTCCGTGTCGAGCCAGAAAACGAAACTATGCATATCGAATTGGATAATCTCGATGCACCGCGTTATCAGCGTATAATCTGCATAATTAGCTTCCGATTTTCCATCGTTTTCCCAAAACCTCAACGACGTTGGGTCTTTCTAATCTTTGATCTGATCCAACATTGACAATGCGCCATCCAGAGATAAGCGGCACTGTCGGTACTTGATATTATTTTTCCAAGAATATCATTAAAAAAAAAAAAAAAAATTTTCATTGTCCAAAAATTGTATGAGAATACCCAAAACCATGGGAAAAACGAAAATATCTCGACACCTGGTCCTTCAAAGGCTCAAACTCCCTCCGATTCCGTCTTCTGTTATCTCGCGTGAATGACAACGCGCCATTCTCCGCGAACGTGCAAGAGGAACGCAGAAATTTCTTCGTCCATGTCGTTCATCACGTGTGCACAATGTCTTTCAATGTGGGAAACAAACGTGCGTGATGTTGGCAAAGCCAAAAAAGAAGGAGAACCCGAGACAAAACACAAGATCCAAAAGACGAAAACGCACCTCTTCCTTAGCTCCTTCCTGCGCTTACAATGTCCCTTCGTTTCCCTCTCTCCCTCTGTTTCTTTGCTGAGTTTCGAACAGAGAGAGAAGGCCCGCGGTCCTCCGCAGCAATGGCCAACCGAGAATGAGTCGTGTTAGTGTTGGTTCGCCTCTTTCTCTTCCCTCCACCGCCTCCTCCGCGCTTTTATTTCGCCGGTCCATTCGTCCATCTGTCCGCGTGCGTAAGTTCGGGGTCCGAGCACTGGGGTGGTTGACCCGAGCGCAAGGGGTCGTTGCACCCGCAGCCAAAGAAGCATGAAGCCCGGCACTAACCCCTCTTTCCCTCTTTCTTGCCACATCGTCACATTCGCGCGATCGGTTCTGGAGGCTCCATCCTCGATGCTGCTTCTCTCCTCACTCTGGTCAAGCCTCGTCTTGGACCTCCAAAAACCCGCTCCTTACTTGTCTCCACTGTACTTCTCCTACTCTTCTCGTTCTTTCTCTCTCGTATCGCACGCCCGAGTGCCGAAGAGTGCCCCCGGGGTTCTGCCCCATCTTTATGCCTGTATATTCATGTGTATCTAATATCTACTCGTACATCGGAATCAAACGGGCTTCAAGACCGGTACCCGCAACATGTGCAAGAAGCAAGGATGATGCGCGGACCAGGACGAGAGTCCTCTCTCTCTCTCTCTCTCTCTCTTTCTCTCTCTCTCTCTCTCTTTTTCTCTGTCTCATCGCTGTGGCTCATCCGAAAAATATAACCGCGCCCGGACCAACGAAAAGAAATTATAGTTATTTACCGCTGAGACTCCTCGTGAGGATACAGTCAGTTATTTCGCGGTAGTTGTTCTTCCCCGCATCGTAACCCAGCCAGGACCATCAGGATCTTCCGTTTAAACTATACACACGTACGCGGCTCTCCACTTGAAATTTTCTCAACTCAATCCTCTCTCGTTTTCTTAATCCTCCAGCGTCTCTAGCGTTAATTTTCGATCTGGATGAATATCTAAAAATTTCCAATAGATGAAGAAAACGTGCCAATTAAAGTTTTGCTCACACCTTCATCATTGTTTTAGCTCGTTGAGTTCCCTTTGTGAAAATTGAGCAAATTTCTAATTTCCACGATTTTTACTCTTCATCCTTTTTTTTAAGGCGGTATTCTGATCTAGAGACATACATTTCGAGCGTTTTATCGAACACGATAAAAAAAATTCCTTATTTTTTTAAATCGCATATTTATCAATATTTTGACACTAAACAAAACAAATTTCGATAAAAAAATATGAAAATTAAATTTAAAAAAGGCGTTTTCGACTCTTTTTTCATAGTTTTTATTTTTTTTACAATAATAAAAATGAAAAAAATTGATATAATAGTGGTAGGGGCGATGGAGAGTTATACATTGAAGATTGGTAAAAAATTTGAAGTAAATCAGTAGAGTAGAACTTGAGATATCATGTCAGCCATGTTGAGAAGAGCAGTTTTCAGAAAAACGTCTATAGTCCGATTTGTTCCGACCTAACGGGCGTAGTTGCTGCGTCACTAAAATAGCTATAACTCCGTAAATTATTGAAATTAAAGAATTTTCTTTCGAGGATATATTCTTAAATTTGCGAATATGCAAACAAAATGTTTTTTTTACGATTCTAATCAGAATATTCCTTTAATGCATTTTATATTTTTTCTGGCGCATCGCGCGTGGCTCTCATGGTCTCTACGAGGTTATCCGTATCGTAGTGAGATTTGTACGAGAGACATTTTCTTGTTCCGACGTTGCAGAAAGTTGGCAAAGAGGCAAAGTAAGAGAGAAAGAGAGCTCAGCAGGGATTGAGAAGTGTACGGTAGACGATCGAAGCGTAGCGAGAGAGCTCAGTTGGATGCTGTTGCATTCTACGGTTACAGCCGATATACAAGTGGAATGAGACTTCTTTCACCGGTTGGTGAATTTGCGACACGATAAGTATCGCTCAGCGTCGCGAGAATATTCCACCTCACGCTATCAACGGCGATTCCTCTCTTTCTCTCTTGTACCCTTCGCATTTTCTTTTCTCTCTTCGTTTTTCACTCTCGTACCTCTCGCGCAACCGTTCATCACATCCACTCCCTCTCTCTCTCTCTCTCTACCTTGGCATAATTTTATGGAAATTATGATTTCTGAACCCGCGAGAATTGCCGGCTGTCGCCGAACAACAGCAGCGTACCGCGAAATCAACGAAGCGATATATTATCGCGCCTTCTGTCGCTGCATTCACTTCCTACAATCTTATTATTATTGCAATCTTCTGCTTTCCCTATCTCTCTTTCTCTCTGGCAAACCGGAAATACATTGGTTCCTTCGACTCTGCCATTTTTCCAATCAAATACGAAGACGGCGAAGATCGAATTGTTTCTCATATTAGCACGAATTTTGCAAAGATAAAAATCAATTCTGGAAAAACGCAAATCCTCGTATTTTCTAATAAGGGAAATCTTGATTTCGTGAAGAATTTTTTGTTCAGTCAACAACGCAAGTGTTTTTAAAATCTCTCGAAAATAGCGAGAAGCCGTAGTGAGAAAAAATGTCCGGACTTGAGTGTAAATTCTACAGGATTTCTGTGAAAAATGTATCGCCCCTTTTTCGCCTCTCTACGATATTCAACGATAACCGCTGCATATACCCATACCGTATAATCAGCATCGGACAAAAGTTGGACGCCCTTGAGCTATCGCGCGAGTTCATCGCATCCACGCGTTGACCGCGAGAATACAAAAACCCTAAAAAAAAAGAAGCGACAGAGCATCGATCGTGTTGCGAGAGGGGCACTGCTTGTGTTCAAGAACCTTCAATTATATCGTTGAATAAACAGCAACAAAAAGCCCTTTTGCTGTTAAACATTTATTTCGCGATTCCGTGAGTTTCCAAAAAAAAGATCTGTGCTCGGAGTCTCATGTGCGATCTTTTCGGACGGACTACGGAACTGTCGGTGCACGAAACGTCGTGCAATTTCATCCTCGAAGGTTGGAAAACAAAATAAAGAGCAATGATCGTTATATTTTGGGCCGCGGTAAGAAAAGGCCCGTAAAACCGACGCGTATGAAAACGTAGTTTCGTGGTTGAGTCGACTCTGGAATAGAGTGGCATTGAAATTCGCCCCTTATTCTCTCTCTCTCTATTCGCAGCGCTGCCGCCCCTGAATATTTTTCAATATTTTTTTGTTATGCAACATTAACATTAATGATCACAGTAGCGTACGTGGAAAGGTGAGGGATGAAACGAAAGAAGAAACGGAACAAAAAAAGAGCCGAAGAGAACATTCGTATTGTAGTGTGGGGTGAATGACGTTTTGGCCGGAGGGACTGAAAAGAGTGCCTCCAGTGAGGAGAGGACCATGTGCAAGCGGAGTGTATTGAGGCAAAATCCACCGACGCCGAGAGAGGAGTAAAGAGTCGAAGAAGAAAAGAAGAAAAGAGAGGCGAAGTGCAGGGAGGAAACACGAACATGATGAAGGTACCCGCAAAGCACAGCGAGAATTTTGCGCGCTTCGTGAAGCGAAAAGTACACCGCAGGGCCCCTCCAAACTTATTTTTTCCCCCGTTCTCATCCCCACTCTCTCTCTCTCTCTCTCTCTCTATCTCTCTCTACCTCTCCCACTTTGGTTCCCACTGGAATCCCGAACGTTTCTTCAGCCTTCTCTCTAGTCCGAGATGAGTGCGCGCACTCCAAAGAATCGTGATTACAGTCCTGTCATATTTCATTGCACGTTCGGCGATACACGATGCAAATAGCCCCGCTACACACGAAACGGCTTTCCTCTGTCTCAAAGCTTCAGACCTGGATAGTACCGAGAGTACGGTCATTCGTATCTTTTCTTCGTCTTCCACCTTCCTCCGCGACTCCTTCGTTTTCTCATTCTCTTATTTTTATCATCCGCGTCTCTTATTCGACCGTTCTTTTCTGCACACGAACGCACACGGCCGACGAGAGGAGGCCCGAGGCGCCTCGGGGCCGACGTCAAATTTCTTCTCTTTCTCTGTCTTGTGAATTCTTTATCGCGCATGTAACCGTGATAAATTGACGATGCATCATGAACGTCCGTATTTTTTTTCATTCACGATGCAGCCCGAGCGTGCTTTTCGTCTCTCATCAACGAGCATTCCTGTTATCTACGAATTTTTTTTTACAAAAGAATCCCTAGAGATTCTCTCACGAAATACGTTGAGAATGATAAGCCTCTGCGACGACTTCGAGGAAACATTATTTGCCACATTCGAGAACTTTCCGCACTACCATGACACGAAGATTAGCCTTTATCTCAACGATTTCTCCAGCCCAACGAAATTCAGACGTACGGGAATATGAAAAAGTGCAGATTGGTGTGACGAAGCGCGTTGTGTCAATATTATTACAGTGAATGAGCCTCGCGCAAGATAGAATCGCCGCAATCGTGACTAAACGCTAACTTTATGATTTTCAAGATTAACTCCATCGGGGATCAATGCCCTTCGGGCTATCGATTTAAAAATGCGTGCAAAAAATTCGCCTTGAAATTCTATCACGCTCGAGTTTTGCAAAAACTGAAACGATTTTACTTACACCTAAACACTTTGACCGAAGAGTCCAAGTTTGATTGATGATTCAGCGTTGCATCTTCCCATCGGGAAGCCTCCAACATCCCGGCACAAGGATGTTTCCTAATTGAATACGCGGTAGAGTTTAGCCCCGGGAGTTAAAAAAGTTCAGGCTCTCGCTGGTTCGATGATGAACGTTGCGAAGACAAGACAGAGGGAGTTCAGGCTTCGCACTGGTCCCATTCGGTCATGCCAATGGTCTCTCCTCGCAGCTCAGCATGACGAAGAAGCTCAAATCTCTCGGTACCGAAAGCCCGCGCGCGCGATGGATATCGCTCAACAACTTTGAATATCTTCATTAATCTTACGTCAGTTCGACGAACTCGTTTCGCTCTTCGTGGTAACCCCGATATTAATGGGTGTACGTGAGCGTGTGTCTCTCTCCATCCGTGTGAAAGCCCCATGAGCAAGGAAGACCACGAAGAGGAGGCGTATGGCGAATGAGCGGGCTCTTCGCAAAATTTATGCCCGGCCGTTCCACCCGCTGGACTTGCTCGCAAAATCCTAACGAGCCCCGAAGTGCTACTTTCCACGGTATCTCTGCAGCACCACGCATCAACGTGTCAGCTGGAGGACACTCTGCGGTTTACAATCTTGAAATCATTTTCCTCCTTCTATTTCCATTCGGATGTACGATTGCGCGTCCTTAAAATTGGACAATGAATTAACAAACGAAGCCGTAAAGAAGTCGCACTGCGATGACTCCATCAACCCTCTATTGCCAGCTGGTCAGTGAAATTCAGGTCCATCACCCACGGGGACTGCTGTAAAAGTTACATTACGGTAATTCGTGATTTACATTCGTTGACAAGAGTCCACCAACCCTGATCCTTTCATAATTTTTTCCCCGTTGACAGCCCTTCTGCCGTGAATACGTGCAACCTTTCATCCCTCGTACAGCGAATTTTGTTGCTCTTTCGTTCTCGCCATATCCATAAGTTGCTTTCGGTAGGCAAAGCGGAAAAAAGAGCGAAGCGAGTAAGAGTAATTTTATTTGCAGGGAGAAAAAAAAGAAAGAGGTTAAACGGAAGCCAGAGGATGGAGAGAAACGAGGGTCCACACGGACGAAAGTTTACGAGCCCCGTTGTTTCCTCCATGTTGGGTTCCCTCTTTCCGGCGGATGTCTCGCAATTTTCCGCGCTCTCTTTCCCTCCCTCGCGTTCCTCCAACAGCGGCGGTGCAACCACGATATTCGGAGTTAAGCCAGCTACCCATTCGCAGAAACGTCTCGTTATTTTCCTGAATCTTTATAGTTTCTTTGGTTGCGTTTAACCAAGCAGTCCGGATTAATGAATTTGGTTTTACGTCTTCATTCGAGGCTCGCTTGTTTTGATCAACGCATTTTATGCCTTCTCGCCACAACTGCGATTTTGAATGGCATTATTCTTTTATAAAGGGTGTAGATGAGAGTCAAAAGCTTGCTGCATTACGAATTTCAGATTCCAATTTTTCCAAATTCATCTCGTTTCGTTTCTCGCTCTGATAACAACCGAAAAACATCGACCGAATCCGCGATCCGGATGTTTCTTCCGGTTTGCCGATCGCTTCGTTCGACCCCCTTAAATTTTCAACACTCTCTTCTCGTAGCTCACAACTATCTCATGCAATATTTATCGAGATACAGAGTAGAACGATCCAATCGGAAATGCCACGATCGAAATTTGACTTGTATAATACAAGTCAAATTTCGATCGTGTATAATACAAGTCAAATTTCGATCGTGTCAATACAAGTTGTATTGACACATCGAATTCACTTGACCCAAATTTAATCGCGTCCCCGATATTCGTATACAGGCATTCCGTATTCGCACTCGTGAAACGTGAATTCGAATCAGCGAAAAATGACGTACGTCGTAGATTTTTGCATTGGCGTTTAAATCGCAATGCGAATGAAAATCATCGGTTCAGCGAGAGCATAAATGAAAATTGTCGAGTGATGTTCTGGCAGGGTGAATGGAGGATGGCCCCTTGAGTCCTCTTTCCATCGAAGGTTATCAATTCCTCTTCAAAGAGCTTCATTGGGAAGCATAATTCTGTTCGATGACAGTCCAATAGGCCAAATTCTCCATTTGTGGCCATTTCCCGTAATATCCATTCCTGATAATAGTTCCATCACCTTTTTCACCGCCACATTTTGATAGTAGACACAAATTTACAAAATCATCCATTCACCATCCGTGATGGGCCATTATATTTATTACGGCCATAAGATGGAGAAAAGGTGTCCAAAAATGTTACCTTCGTCCTCCTCGTTAAGCCTCTCCTTCGAACCTGAACCGTTTGAGGACCTTAACCGCCAACATCACGACAATGCTGCAGAGCATGCGAGGTTCTCGAGAAAAATCAGCGTGTCACAATTTTCATCTCGTCGGGGAAACAACGCTCGTTCCACTGAAAGCGAGGTGGCTCAAGCGTTGTACCATAAATGTGTACATGTGTGTGTTTTGTGTGTGTGTGCGTGTGTGTGTGTGTGCGCGCGCGTATGTCTGTGTGTGTGTGTGTATGTGTGTGCGCGAGACGTGTTTGTTGTACTCGAGAGACCCGAGAACTGGGCAACCTTGACCGACAATTCCAGAGAGCTCGAGAAGAGAGAACGAGCACTCGGGCGAACGTGTACAGACAGTTTTAATGCCGGCAGTCAGAGAGCAGTCGCAGCAGAACGGCAAACAGGAAGAGGGAAATTCCCTTTCCCCGTTACAAGAGTCCGTTAGAGTGCAATCGCCTGCAGCCCCGGTGTGCGCAATGTGGATCGTCGCGGTCTAACGCCCGTGAATTGCACCAGGTATTACGATTTTACTCCTACGGATCCTCGGCAGAAAGAGGGAATTATTTATGGCAATGAAATGCAAAGCTTATAAATAGATCGAGAAATCGTTGGGTTGGGATTTAATTGTGTCAGGCGTACCTAAATCGCACATTGCACATGTACGTGACAATTGCTTTAACAGACCTTCTATATGCACCGAGAGTGTCAATTATGGAACTGGAAGAGACCAGTTTGTCTCTCATATTCCCTGGGAAGCCTTGACCCACGAATTTGCGACGAGTTCATCGCTGTAAATGACTCTGGGCATGAAATTGTAATGTCATTCGGACGTTGACAGCACCATCATTGAAGACCGACAATGGTCACTTCTATCAGCGAATGATATCGTCCATCGTTACAGAGAAATTGTGCAGTGATCGATATCGTACAGAGGCAACGGCTTACAAACCATTCGGCATTCGAGACATTTCCTTCGTCGTCGGGCCAATGACTGTTGGGAGATGGAACATTGTCAGGGTTGTCTTCTATCCGCCTGATATCGGACGATACTGATGCGCTCCGTGTATCCGTACTGTAGCTTCGTACCCTCGAGTTACATCGATACTAACGAAATTGAGTAAAGGAGATTGATACGAGCCACGGGAGTATCTCCTAGAATTGGATATCGAGGTAAGGTATCGATAGACTGCACCGGTTTGCGATAGTTCTCTCCAGTCGAGAGCTTCAAGGAGTTAAACCTAACCGTAAAAATAGAAATATCACTTTTGTAAGAAGGATATCTTTTCACAATATGTCATACGTGTTTCGTAGTATAAAATACCATGATATGAGGAAATTGAACCAATAATGTATTTTGATTAATTGAAAACACTTTTCTCAAGGTCTTTTTTTGCGCGTCCTCTCACGAATAATTTTTTCTTGGCGAAAACTTCGCGTGATTTGCAATCGGTGGTCAATTTCCCATCGAATTATGGTTTTTGAACGATAAAAAAAAAAAATTCTTTCGCTCTTTCTTGAACAACTTTTCAAAAACGTCAAGCGGTAGTAACTTTACTACCACTTGACCGATTCCAAAATTATTTATTCGTACGTAAAGTTTGTGAGTGAACTTGGAGAACGTCATTTAGTTCATCCTGATAACTTATCTTTTCTAGAAATGACAGCAGTTTTAAAATCGACTTTGAAAAATTTTAAAAATCGATGGTCGGACTTAAAAAATCTGCAAAAAATCGAAGAATAATCAGAATCGAATGAACCAAGCGGGGTTATGAAGCTTCAATGATCGCAAAAAGAATGAGCTCAGACCAAAGCCACAATTTCCACTAGAAACACAAATTAGAGCACTTTCAATGAACCAATTCAATTATTACCAAAATGCAACAAAAAAAATTTCATTTATTTTTTTCTGGACTTTATATGGATGTGTTTTTTTTCACCGAAAACCCAAAAACCCAAAAAACTTATATTTATAAATTTATAAATTTATAAATATAAGTTTTTTATCCAACCCATTTTTTTTATCTTTGGATCTTTTCGATTGCTTTTAATCTCAAGAAATCTCTATTTTCCTGTAGATTATATTGACTCTCGGTTGGCCGTTTTGCACTGCCCTTCCTTATTCGCGATTTTCCACGAATAAAAAATGGCAAATACAAGTTTTTTCAGCCGGATGACTGGATATAACCCCTTTAGGACTGGGCCGAGAGATATTCATTCTTCTCCAGAATTTCAGATGTCTTCGGGGATATCAATGATTCATACGTAAGACTGAGCGACATTCGTGTCTGGTAAGGTGTGCCTGTCGCATCCACTTTTCCGGCAATTTGAATGAAAACGGCGCATTACCAAGCGCCATTTCATCCACGATTACTCGTAGCCCGATCGCGTTTCCATAAGTATTTCAATGTATGCACCAGATGCTCGCTTTTGAAACGGGATACGGTGCAAATACGGAACAAAGCGAACAAACAGGATTCGGCGTTATATTCCAGAGGTCTATCATGCGCGCATGATATAACGCAGTGAGACGGTCAAGTCAAGCAGTCGGCTGACCCCGTTGGCTCTGAATAAATTCATAGAAACCCGAGCTCGAAAGATGCCTTTACTGCTGCTCGAATTAACATAACCCGCGGTGTGTTCGGGACTCACGCTGAAGACGCCACGAAGTACAATAAGCCCAGGCTCACCGTGAGCATTAAATTTTCCGCATGCGAACGATAAAGTGTCCTATATTCTTGAATCCTTCTACTTCGCAATTCACCCCTGTCTCCCGCTCTCGCCCCATTTTCGTCTGTCGTGAAAAACGTTCTCAAATGGACTTCATTTACTATTTGGGAATATCAAGTCCAAAACCGTGCGACTGAAGCGATGAAAAGAGGGTTGAAAATCCCCCCTGTTCGTGGATTTGGTGAATCCGTCGGGACACTCATCTTGCTTTCACCGAGATAAATGGGAGGCTCTTTCGTTAAAGTCAACAAATGGCTAACTGTGCCGAAGCCTCGTGCCTTAATGGAATCTAAAGCACCTTACAATATCGTTGTTCGGTAAGGCTGACCTTTAAATCTCGGCATAATTCATCGTTTTGTCTATTTAAAAAAAAAAAATTTAACAACCAGCGTGAGAGGCACTAAAATTCCGCTATTATAATATGCTATTATAATATTATAATACGCACTCTTGTGGTCGCGACCTCCGATGTGAAACGAAGATTCGCCCGTTCAAATGAGCGAAATCCCTGTCACTGGTGTCCGGTCATATATAATCTATATTAATGTATCAGTGACAAGCATTTACGATTCCAATGTTGTTGCGGCTGTAGAATTTTTAATACGTCTGGTCCACCTTCCTCCATCCATTATTTTCAATCCCAATCACGCGTGTTTCGTAACGAATGGCAATGCAGAAGCGGCTCAAACGTGAAATTCTCATAACGTCGAATGTTTCTTCACCCATATAGTCCACCAACGACGACGGCGACCTTTCAGCATGCTAATCGCATTTTTTTTGCCTTTTTTCTTCTGTCAAGTTAGTCAGATTCGCTGGGATATCGAGAATCAGCAGCCACTGGTCAAACTGCTTTGGTGATTTACTATATAGTAACGGTACAGCGTGCATGAATATATAAAATGTGTGCGTGTTTGTCGATGGTCAAATATTTTGCAGAGGTGTAACTTTCGAGGTAAACTTTCATGGGAAACGCCTTTGGGAATTTTGCAAGCTGATCAATGCCGGACTTTTGTCTCCTGAAAACAAACTCATAAACTGAAAATTTATTTCAAGTTATTCACTCGTTAATCATGACTCCGTTTGATTGCCAAATTGGGACATTACCATGACGCAGAAATTGCTAAAAAGATTGGAAGAAATTTTTCTAATTATTCATTTATTCATCACCAGTTTAATCCTCCCACAAATTCGAAAGCGCGCTATGAAAGTCGTTAATATTGCAACAACAAAATTATTGGCAGTTGTCAATGATAGTGTAAAGAAATAATACTTCAGCTAAAGGAACTCTCTGCAGTCGGAATTTGAAAGAAAATAGATTGTAAGAGAAAATTAATAACGAAAAGTGGCAGCTTTCAATGAGTCGATTGGAATCAGACACAATTAATTGCAACTTAATCGCACGATATTTATAAATATTTGGATACACTTTTTTGTAATCCGTGTATTTCAAAAAACATGTTAGCGCAACGACTATGTTATTCTTTGGCATAAATGTGTGACTTTGTATCTGTGTCATTCGCCTCACCCACTCGATAGAAATTAAGGCCATCGATCGGGTCTCTCTGCAGCCGACAAGTTTGCAAAAAGCTCGTTGACGAGGTCACATGGATTAACCGCCGAGCCACGTTGATGTAAGCGAAGCGCAAATGTGCCGTGTTACAACAGGATTACGGTTCGCCACCGCTTCGTGTCACGAATTTCAATCGTTGGAAAACAGACGCGGACCGAACGATTACGCTCAAAGTGTGTTCCTCGCGAGAGGAAGGGCGATTAGACACCCTTCGAAGTTGTCCCCGGGTCACTCGAACGAGGCCGGTAAATCCCGGTCAAGTTCAACGTATAACGAGGCCTCGCCCGGTTCAAATATTCGCCATTCCCATTCGTAAAAATGCGCAAAAGATGTAGCCAATATTTTCCAGTCCTTGTCGTGGGCTGACATTGAAACGAGAGCTCCTTTTCTTGTCATTTTTGCGTGTCTGTGTCACTGACCATCGACACGGAATTGCCGCTCGTGTCAGGCCAGCTGCCAGTGGAATGACGCATATTTTTTTCTCCCAATCCTCTCCTATTTTTAGTTCCCCAATAATTTTTCCCCTCGCACGAATAACCAAGAAAAAACTGATCCAACGACGATGGATTATTTTTAGAAAGGAAAATGCGATGCGCAATTTTTTTCAGCCCGTAAGGAATCAGTAGGAAGAAAAATGGAATTTCGTACCAAAGTATTTTCGTATTTCAAGTTTCTCGATGTGGGTATTTATATAGCAATGAACCGTTAGGTTGAACGAGAAGAATTAAAACCCGGATATATCCTATATATAGTCGTGTGTCTGCTCGAACGATTATATCTACCTAAAAGCGGAGGGAATGTTGCCTAGTCCGACAATCAAATTCACGAGTCGAGCAGTCGGGGAACGAAGATAGCAATTTCACCGGCGATATATATATATATATATATATATATATATATATATATATTCCACACATCGCGTAGGATGGCTTGATGCGCGATAATGATCTGGGTTGAGGAATTTGGCTGGTTTTAGCGCAAAGTCCTTGCTGATTCGTCAACGTCTATCCGCTGACGTATGAAATAGCGTTACTAAAACGTATTGCCACTCAGAGTTATCCGCTTATTCGAGCAATATCCGCAAGAAAATTCAGTATATTTCAAAAGTTACACAAGAATGAGCCTCATAAGACATTTCAAAGAGAACCAAAATTTAGGAAATTCTCCTGCGGATCTTATTCAACGTCAAACTCAATAAAATATTTTCGCCACTAGTTCCGCTAATAAAGTTATCAATTTCCAACAATTGACACTTGACAATGGATTCTTCGGCTCAGGATGTCTATTGATGCCCACGAAAACGCTTGCAAGCTTCTTCAAAGGCGGATTTAATTCTCAGCTCTTTGGAATTCTAAGACAGTGAGCAAAAGTCTCGACGATGATTCCCGAGAAAAATATAAGTATATATATACATACATCCAGGTTAACAGAAAGAGAGAGACGAGACCTTCGCTCTTTTGTGGTGGAGAAACCGTTAGAGGTGGCAGACGGTCATGATGAAGAATCAAGGGAAACGCCCGAAGGATTTTGTCTAGTGCGAATCCTGCTCGCGTAATGTAAAGTTCGCCAACCGGTTGGCCTTGGGGGATCTTTTTTTTTGTTTCTTTTTTTAATTTCTAATGCACGACGATGATCACATCGATGTACGTCCAGGGTCGCAGACGGTCAGACTCCATATTGGGCAAGGAAGTCCACGTTTGCCTAGGCTAGCCATAACCCTCTCCTACTCACGCGCCTATTAGCTTCTCTCTCACTCTTGTTCAGTGAATAAAAAAAAACACAAAATTGCGTAACATGCGAGACCCTGAGAGTTTCGGCCGAGGCACCTCCGTACAAACGTCTTGAAATATTATTAGAACCGGTCTCTCAATTCGTTTTTATTTTTATATACAGATTTTTTTTTCTTTCCTCTACCTCTTAGCCTATTGGGAATACTCCGAAATGTGTCGAGAGAATTAATGCACGATCATATCGATTTATGAAATTGTGAAAAAGAGGCTTTTTTTTCTTAACACGCAGTCAAATGTATGCATAAACCGGAGAGAAGAAACTAGGTCGGGCTCGCTCTCGTATCGTAATGTCTTTTCGTTTGCCAATCCCGTTAAGAGGCGAGTTTCTTGTGTGTCTCTGTGTTTGTGTGTGCGTGTGTCAGATTAGGCGGAATATAAACGAGAGACTGAGGATATCTGACTGCTTTTAACATTCGGATATGTTGCGTATACATTGGCTACATCTATATGCACAAACCAGTTTGTCAATTGGCATTGATCAATTACATAATTATAGAATATACCAAAATGTGCGTCCAAGTGTGTATCTGTGTGTGAAAGAGAGAGAGAGAGAGAGAGAGAGAGAGAGAGAGAGAGAGAGAGATGGATATTACGATAATGATAATAATTGTATGCGATGCAGGTGGCGTCGTGTCTGCGTGATCGTTTCGAAATTACACGTCTATCTTGAAAACTTTTAAAAACACCGGAGGTAGATGAGAAGTAACTGAATATTTACCATAAAGATTCTATCAATAATGAGCTGCTTTACGGTAAAATTATTATTTTTTGTATCGAAGAGAAACTTCAAGCTGAGGGGAAAAGAGCTTTTTTAGTGTCAAATTACTTGGATATTTCTAATAATTGATTTTTATAGATTAATCTAAAAAATAGTAGTATGGAAGTGAGCTTCGATTAGTTTCCTACATCGAATCGATTGCTTTCTATATCAACCTAAATAAAAATTCTATTGCAAAGGATCATTACTAGCTGATTTGGTTTTAGATTTCTCTAATATGTGTGAAGTTTATAGAATTATTTTGATGATATTTTTTATTGCAGAAGAATTATTATTGCCCAAAAAGGTCTCAGCAAGTATTCAATCTCTGCTTGCTCCCCAGAAGAAGAAAAGCTCCTCAGAATGATCCTTTCATTCCGTACGCGGAAAATTTTTGTTAGCTGGTAAAAGCGTCAAGTTTAAAAAAAAATCGACTCGCGAAAGTTCACAGCTATAAATGATTTCGTTGTCGCAACAACCGTGTCATTGTGTCTACGATTTTTTTTTCCTCTCCATTTGTTATCTCTCTTTGCATTTATTTTCGTCATCGCCCGAAACGACTATACGAGCGTCGTTGAATAACATTTTCATGGCCACTTCGATGCAGCTGTGTAATTTAAACATCGCGCGCATTCGGTGGACATTTTTTTTTTCTTCTCCAATTGCGTCACAGCGAAGTTAACATAGTGATAGATGTGGCGATTCGCGAATTAACGATTCTCCTCCGCAGGATTATCATCCGACCTGCGAGGTCACACGAATATTGTCCATGGTGCGAACATTTTCATAGATCATAAAGATCGCAATTTTCTCGCTCACCAAGGAATTCTCGCGGTGACTTTATCGTTTGTACCTCGAAAAAGGGTACGAAACCTTCTTTCTCGTCTCGGGGCACGAAAAATGTACCTCGAGCTTGTGATGAACACTCACGGTCTCTTATCCAGCGTGAGAGTTTTGAAAAGGAGCGCCTCGACGGTTTTCCAAACCTGTTTTGACACCTTATCTCTCAAGCTTGCTTTCTCCAAAAGTATCTATCCACGTTGTCCAACGATGATGAGAGGAAAAAGTATGAGATGCGAGAGAAGGAGAGTCTGAGGAAGAAAAAGAGCTCCAGGAGACTTGTGCGGTTTCCCCGAGGTCCGCGTGACCTGCATATGCATCGAGTCGATGACCTGGAATCGGGTAAATCGATAGTGTGTGTTCTCCGTCGCCATTTTCCGCAGCTGCACGTCTACACTTATTTTCATCGCCCGATAAAGAATCTCCTTTTCTACTAATTTCGATTGTTTCCATCGAAGCCTGTCAAAATGCATTTTCGACCGCACATCTCGCCGTGCAACGTGAGATAAACGTATCACTTTGTATCTCACACCCATAGCATTAAAAGTGCATTCAACCGAAGATTTCTATTTGATTAATGATCGTATCGAGATCCTCTTTGTTGAAGTAGACATCTGTTATTTTTTATGAAACACACATGGCTTAGGAATTCAATCATTCCAAGTTTTCCATCGTCGATAGACATTTAAAGACGATTTATCGCGTTTTGCAATTCAAAACAGCGATTGAGTTCAATGACCGAACGATTAATTGGCTACTATTCAGCGACGTTTCCTGCCTAAACCGTCTGTGAAATCACTGCGATATCGGGAATTCTATCGTATCGCTTTTTTTATTGAGTCTACGAGCGGAGTAGCTCGACCCCACTCTCTTCCCTCGCTCGTTTTTTTCTTTTCTTTGTTTGTTCTTTTCTTTCTGTACAAAGTATAATGGCTTGGCAGTGACGGCCTTGGAGTGTCACTAACCTATGTTACCGCCCAGACGCGTCTAACACTATCGCTCGGCAAAGCCTCGAAATTCATCGTCATGGAACACTTCGGAGGCCTTAAAATTGTGGCTTTTATAGTACAAGCCTGACGAACGCACAATTTCTTCAATGTGTGCGTGAGTTTTGGCTTCTCTCTCTCTCTCACTCTCTGCGTCTCTTTCTTTCTCTTCTTTTTTCTGCACAGACTGTGAGCTCGTGGTATAACTGACGCATAAAGACCATCAAACACTAATGTTATTCCAAACACACTAGAGAGACCAGACTTCCGTCTGACTCTAGCCTTGAACTAGCACAAACGAGTTTGCGCGAATACTTACGTGACTAGTGTATGTATTTTCGCAAGTCTGTAGAGATATATATTTATGTATATACGCAGAGTGATGTGTTATTTCACGTCTGGAGACCGCGTAAAAACGGCGTCAAAAGTTTGAAGGACTCGTTCATCAAGCGTGGGTTGGCTTTTCGCTTTGAATTCGCTGATGTAAGCCCAAGGATCTTCGACCAAAAGATATATGAATATTTCCGGATAAAAACACTACAAAAATTGCATAGCTGGAAAATTACTTGTTGGTTTGACGAAAAAGAAAAAGAACGAAAAAACGAAAAAGAAGAGGACTTTAAACATTTTTTTAATTTGTCAAGCCCTACTAAAAAAGGTTTTTGGCATTTTCAAGCATTATCCGTGAGAAATCCATTTCTACTGACTATGGAATATGCGGAATCTTTTTTTCGATTGTTGATAATTTGTAAGTGGACTTTGAGGACCATCGGACCTTGGCTTAAGGACGATACATTGAGCTAATTTGCTGCCGTTAGTCTGTTAAAGGATGTAGACATTTTCAAGAGTCAACAAGGATAAAGACACTTTTCGCAAGCCCGAACGTTACGGACGATCAAAAAGAGACGTACCTTTGTATTTTCATGAGTAACTGACTGTTTGGCAAACTAGCGAGAGAGAGAGAAAAAGAAAGACAGATGTACGAAAATCGAGAAAGTAGACAGAGTTTAGTAAAAGGACAAGAGAATCTTTTTTCGCTCGTCGTTTCACTTACTAACAGCGGTTTTCGTCTGTGTCGTCGTCATTGCAATGCTCGTACATTATCTGAAAGAGAGAAAGACAGATAGAGACGTTGACGTTGCCGACAAATGGCACACAAAAGGATCTGTGCTCTCCGTGCAAAGCCCGACGCTAGACGCGATATAAGCCATATTTTTTTTCCCCCCAGGAAGTTCCACAGACGTCGCACCAGCACATTGCTAGAATAGTTTAATTCCGATTGGCGAAGTCATTCGTATGAGTGTATCTATGTCTGTGTGTGTGTTTGCTTCTCTGGATGACGCGTCGCTTCGTTTTTTTCACTTTTTTTATTCTCTCGCCCCCGCAGGCGTAAACCGCATTTCGTTCGTTTACAAGCTCTACCAGTTATTTCTACTAGAAGTATTTTCTACTAAAAAATATTCGCGCAATATCTCCGTCTCACACGATCACTTTTATATCGTCATATAATTCAAAATTCGACCAGATTGGAAAATCCACTAAATTACAAAGTTATCAAATTTCAAGTGGTCCCAATTATAAGTGTACCGAATCACAAATCAACGGGTTTACAAGTCCTTTAGATTACAAACCTACGGATTGTATAAGTCCAGCTGATTACAAGTCCCCAGTTTCTTTATCGTAGACTTATCGTAGAATTTTATTACCGGGAGAATGTTGTTTTTACTGGTTGAGAAATAACCGGTAGAGGTGTAAATATGCTCCGCGTTTACGTGGTCTCGTTTCGACTCAGCAGTCTCGCAGAAACGTCGAGCATTAGGCAAACTCAAGTGCAAACAAATGTATCGAGAAAAATACACGTTCAAAGAGAATTCACCTATACATCAGCGTGCATCAACACCCACGCAAAGAGTAATCTGGGGATTGCGTAAACGTCCATGGACGGCACCTTTTATTCGTTTCGATTATTTTTCTCAACGATATTACCGACAAGTGCACGTTCAATTTCTTTTTTCCCTGTTTATAATTTGATATTTTAGGTCGATTTTGACGCCATCCAGGACGATTATTATTCGTCGGACGTGACAAACCTGAGTGAGGAAAGAAATATATTATAAATGCTCGCGAAAAGCTGCTGAATCGTTTCTGAAAATTGCATCTGGCTGCGATTTTCGAAGACGATTATGAATTATAAGCTGCTGTCGATCTTTGTTCGCTTACAATTGCATTGAGACGTCGAATGAATAAAATATGCGCCGCCATAATTGAATAACGCTATCCGCTTATAACAAATATCTGAATAAATATCGGATGAAAAAAAAGTGTGGGCCAAAGAATTTTTCCTTCCCATCACTCGACGTATCAAGAGACTCGGCAGCGTCTTGACGCCAACTATTAAAAAAAAACTGAGAGAATCCCATATATACTGCCGGCCAAAAGTTTAGAGACACTCGCCCCGATTCCACGCCGTACAAAAAGTTTCACTGCTCTTTTAAAAATGAAGATATTTTGATTCGCCAAGTGGCGTTTTAAGGGGGACATATTCAGCTTCATTTCGCTTTTTCTAAAAAAATTTTGCAATTTTTTTTGAACCCGTCACGCCCTTTGAAATATAGTCATTTTTCGGCTTTTTTTGTGATTATAATTTTGGCGCACGACCCATGAAAATTTTTTTCGACTGTTTTCCGCATGGAAAACTTGTGCCGAGAAGTATTAGCTTCGATTTCGTTTTTTAAAAAGTTTCGTACGGTTTTTTTTCGCAAAAATATGCCATTTTTCGCAAACAGAAACGACAATATTTATAAAATGTACCGTAACTCTAAAACTACTGAGTTTTCGTGAAATCACTAGGAGAATAAAAAGTTGCATACAATCATTTTGGATTCAATGAAATTTTTTCAAATTTTTTTTCAACATTTTTTTTAAAATTTTTCCTGTAAAGGAGATATTTTTTTATCTTAAACAATCGGATCTTTTAGCTGATATGAACGGTTTTTTCAATGAAAAAGTTATGTAGATGATGTTTTTCAGTCCAAAAGTTGCATACAACCATTCTGTATTCAATTAAATTTTTTTAGAATATTTTTATAATTTTTTTTTCGATCATTTCTCCTGTCAACGAGATATTTTTTTATCTTAAACAATCGAGTTTTTTACCTCATCTTCACGGGTTTTTTTAGATGAAAAAGCCATGCAGATGAGGTTTTTCGATTAAAAAAAGCCGTGTATAGATGAGGCAAGAAACCTGTTTGTTCAAGATCAAAAATATCTCGTTGATAGGAAAAATTCGAAAAAAAAAATTCGAAAAAAAATCTGAAAAAATCTTATTGAATCCAGAATGATTGTATGCAACTTTTTACCCTCTTAGTGATTTCATGAAAACCCAGTAGTTAACTTTTTGTGCGGCGTGGAATCAGGGCGAGTGTTTCCAAACTTTTGGCCGACAGTGTATATTTATCGTCGATCATCCGAGAATCTACGAGATCTATCTTGCCCAAGCGAGAAACTAACGTGCGGATTTTATTCTTTTCTTTTTATGCACTCGAGACTTTGCCATGCCGGCGTCGATGAAGCTACGCCGTTCAACTTTATTCTTCATGCTGGTGCACGTTCGACGGCCTTCGAAGTGAAATGTTCAGTTTTAACAGGCAACGACCGGAGATCCGCGCGACCACGAGCTTATTCTCTCTCTCCTTCTCGCCAACGAAGTTGCATTAGATTCAAGGCCGAATTAGAGCTGCACTCTCTTGATTCAGCCAATCCGACTCCCGAGCTTCATTCGAGCGAGCTTATATTTGCTGCGAATTTCAAAGCCAAAGTTCAACAACCTGGTCAAGTCCAATGAACGCTCTGAGCTTCGAAATTTCTGTCTTGAGATCAATCTTGAACATTGATCTCGATATATTAAGATTGATCAAAGTTAAATCGAGATAATATATACCAAGACGCTGTAAGCTCGGATCAATGGGTCAAAATATAATTACGGTTTTGAGATAAACGAGTTTCTAGTATCGTCGACTTAAATAAATCAATTTCATTGGCGAAACGTTGCTAATTTCCACCAAAAACCAGTATTCATTATTCGATATTGATATCGCCCCTCTGAGACAAAGGAAAATTTATTGTCATTGGAAATTTGTTTTCCTCGAAGCTTTTGGAAAGTCCAGATTTCGATTATCTCTGTGATAAAGGGAAATTTCACATTAAATGTCATAAAAATTTTGGGGTGCCTTAGGCGAGAATTGGGCTCAATCGGCTCGAAATGTTGCTCGCACATTGCCAACCTGTTTATATATTATATATGTAGAGAGATTTTGCATAAACTGTAGTACGAAATACTTATATATATATATATATATATGTATAGATATAGTATACGCGAAAGGTGAAAGGCCCGAAATATAGGACACCGACAGAACTCGACTACGTGGGATCCTCGCCTCGTCTCAACGCTGTACGATGCTGTTGGGCTTCGGGCTCTCTTTTTCTCTGTCGTTCGTTAGCACAAAGTTGTGGGAGGTGAACCAGAGAGAGGGCCAGAGGCCACAGAGATACGGGAATTGGTCTTAGCCGATCCTTTTACGGGCGATACCCAGGATTCGCCATAACATATGCAGCCGACCTCCGGTGCGAATGTTGTACCAAAAAAAGAAAGAACAAGGAACACATCTCTCGCTTTGTAGGCCACGTGGAAGAGATTTGAGTATAGCGAGTAAAATGGTACTGCACTGAGAACATAGTGACAAATGCACGTGCTCTTTATGAAAGCTCACGTACACTAAATTTTCTCACAATGTAAATTACAAATTTCGAAAGTCAAGACCATGAGCCTTGAATCCGGAATTTTCTGTGAAATTTTTAGCGCAGTATTGTGGTCTAGAATTATTAAAGAATCAATTTTTTTTCCTATTCTTAAAGTTTAGACCTTTAAGAATACATCGTCGAAAGGAACTTTTTCAATTCCAATAATTTACAGAGTTATAGCTATTTTAGTGACACAGCAACTACATCGGAGCGTAACTCTAAGAGAGTATTCTGGTCTGGAATTTTGAGAAAATCAATTATTTTTGGATATTCTTAAAGTTTAAACCTTCAAGAATATATCCACGCAAGAAAATTTTTAAATTCCAATCATTTACGAAGTTATAGCTATTTTACTGACGCAGCAACGACGTCCGTCAAGTCGGAGCAAGCCGGACTATAGACGTTTTTCTCGAAACTACTTTTTTCAACAGTGTTGATATGATAATCTCAAGTTTTACTCAACAGATTTACTTCAAATCTTTTACCGATCTTCAATGTATCTATCGTCCTTACCACCTTTCAAACAAATATTTTTTTTTACTATTGTAATAAAATAAAAATCTGTGAAAAAAGAGTCGAAAAACGCCTTCTTTTGTTCAGACAGCCGCCATATTGCGAAAAAAAATCCCTTTTTTTTCCAAAAGAAGATTAGTACAAATATATATTTTTTTTTATCGAGCTCAACGAAACGCTCAAAATATATGTTTCTAGACCAGAATACCGCTTCAATTCCTGCAATTCCAAACTTGAGAAATTCGAGCCTCAGTTCGAACTAAGATTTTATGGCCTAAAAAAACAGCACAAAGTAGTCTAAAAAAATATTATTTTTTAATGCAAAAAAAGTGTATTTTTTATTTTCCTTTCATTGTATATTGGAAGCAGACTAATCCATGGGAATCCTTTTTTACGACAAATCTCGTCATTATAAACGCGATAAATTTCGACACGCAATTTTTACCTCAGCGAATGCCCGCATAGCCAATCGGAACCGCAAAAATAAAGCAAGATATAGCGAGAAAAAGGTAAGACGTGTATAATGCCAGTTGGGGCATTGGGGGAGAAGCCATCATCTCTTTCGTTCTCTTGTTATTCTTCTTCTGCTTCTTCTTCATCTTCTTCTTCTTCTTCTTCATCTTCCTCTTCCTTCTCGTCCTCGTCGTCATGATTCGTCGACGGGTACCTCGGCTCGCATCGCCCGGCCGAACTAGCCGTGCGCGGAGAGGAAACGGCGGTTTTTGGGACCAAGATCAACGCCCCTTGGGTCAGGGTCAGTAGCCTTTGCAACCGTTTTTTGCGCCTCCACGCTCGTTCCTCCCGCTCGCAAGTTTCGTTATCGGTATAAAATGAATTTTCTTTTGAACTAAAAATCCATCATTCTCAATTAATATCATTTCCTCAGCTAGAAAGGCCCAAAAAGCACTTTTTTCAAGATTTCAGAACCCCTAATCTTGGCTATACATCAGAATCCCTTGACGATGTGAATATATAGTCATTCGATTGGAAATTTTAAGTTTTTAGACAGGAATATGCTTTACGAATTAAATATCGAAAAAAAAACAATGGCCTTTCCAAAATATGGAACGAAAATCAGCAACATTGCCTACAAAATATATTTGTTAAGTATTTATTATAATGTATAACAAAGTTGGTTTGTAAAAAAATCCTGACTCACTGTTGCTAATTTCCATGGTACAACAAAATGTGCAATCGTCGAAAATCCGATAATCTCCGTACAGAGTCAAATAGTTACGTTTGACAAATCTCGCCATCGTGATTCGCGATAGGAATTCCTTGTGGCCGATTAAAGCAGACAGGTACAGTAAGAATGGTTGCCTATCCTAGTCGTGACTCGAATTACAAATTCGCTCCGGCGTCGAGATATATGTATATACTATTATATATATATATATATTTATACCTGTGTGTGCGAGCGAGCTTCTCGGATACATAACAGAGTTCTTTGGTGTTGAACAACCTTGTGCCTCGTCTACTGTCTAAGCATCGTCTAGACTAATTCACGGTCTATCGAATCAGCACTTTCACCGATCTAACACCTTGCCTAACAGATCCGCAACCGGTTAAACGGACGTTGAGTAATCTTCCAGCTCAGCGATTTCGTTCTCGTTGGATTTTCGCGATTCAGCCCCACTTTTTACACGTTTATACGAGATCAATTAATCAGAGAATTTTGGCAATCATAAGAAATCCTATCAATTTGCGATGGAATTTTCAATTTCTTCGTTCAATGTGTCCTGGTGAAGTCAAACTAGAAATTGCATTAACGACACGAACGTTGGCAAAAGCATTTCCGGAGAATCGAACGAGATAGAGGGAAAGAGACGCTCTTGCCATTAATTCTCGCTCGAGATTCTCCCTCGCTTCTCGACATTGGTTAAGGGGATGTGTACGAGAGATACGCGGGCTTGAGCACCGGGTAATTAGAGTGGAACGTGCTCGCCAAAAGCTCACGAACTTTTCCGTCTTGTCCGGAGAGGGGTTCGCCGTCTGCTGCATTTGTGTTCTTCCATCAGCGTGACACGCGTTTCGAAAAACTCACGATTCGATACACGAGATTGCGCGCGCCCTCATAATCTTCAAATCTGCGATGCAGTGCCACCTTGAAATGTGAATTTGTTCGGCGAGAATGTCTCCGTCAAAAATTGTCTCTAAATTCTGATTACTTGACGATGAATCATAACGAAAAATCAACGCCAAACCCATTTAACGATTTCGAGGGTAACCCCGCAAAGTAAACCACAAAAAGTGTGTTTTTCCCAGAACTAGAAGCTGTTTACCATTAGGATGTTTCCAGTGAGCATTATGGGCGTAACCTTTGAATTGGACCCACAAAAATCCGACTGCTATTCACGTACCGCGCCATTTTCGATAATTTGCGACTCGTGTCTTTCTTCGCTAAGAATGAGAGAGGAATTACGAGACATGCGCCGAATAAACGAGTATCTTTTGTTATATATATATATACACGTGTGTGTGTGTGAACGGTGAACTTTGTGAGAGGACGCGTGTAATGTTCGCTGGCCAGGTCGTTTGAGACACAATGCCCGAGGTAATGCGTTATACGCGTCGAAAGAGAGTGAGGGAGAAGAGTAGATAAGTCGTTTTCGACGAGTACGTCTGGATTTTGGCTTTCGAACGAATAGAGCACCAGTTAATTCAACCTCGCCGGATAAAGGAGGAAAGACAAATGCTTGTCTCGGATAACTTGAAGAAAGAGTGAGATCGAGAAAGCGCAAAATCTAAGTCGAAAGTCGTCAGGCGCGGTCGTTGAACTCCAAAAGGATACCGTATACCACGAAAGGCATCCACCTTAGATCACGTCATAGCCAGCCGGTTCGTCAATTAGGACTCGAAACTCTTTTTCCCTCTCCACTCGATGATCCTGCCGCTTGTTTGAAAGTTGTGATGCCGCAGGCCGAGAGTTCAGAGGCGATCAGAGGCCAAAGAATGAGGAAATACAAGTCCGGTGATGATCCAAACCCTTCGGTCCAACGAACTTGGCGAGAGCTTGAGCGTGACCCTAATAATAATATATTTCATCCTGCTTATCCTCAAGAAAAGATTACGCATAATATTTTGCATTCTCGAGAACTTAAATAGAATGTCAAAACTCCGAGAAGCGAAGAATGGAAGTCCAGGATCGAAAGCAAGTACCAAAAGCGACGCGGAGTTCGCTACTTAGTCCGGATGCACGACGGTCTTACCCCCAGCTTTTTCTGCATTGCGGTCTGGTATCGGATATCGGAGCCACGTGAACCAACGCTATATCGAGGCAAGCTCCGCGACGACATTAGTTACAGAAGCTTTTTTGTCAGCTTATTTTACCCTCGCAACATAGCGCAACGGGTTATAACAACGTTGCGTTCGTCTTACGTTTTACTCCGAAAGAAATGGCGAAGACGTTCCGCTCAAATTGCCAATTTCTTCGCTTCGTGTACACGAGCTTTCGGCATCGTGTGTCTATTTATATGGAACACGAGAGACTGGATGGCATAACATTTGGGCTGTAGCATAGGGTAAAGCATAGGTCTGCATAGCTTGGCTTGAAATTGAAACGATAGTCGTAGAAACTCGACTCAAAGGTCTCGCGTTAGCGGTCGATACGCCTCGATTGCGCTGCGAAGTAGGGAAACTCGTGCCTCATCGCATTGCGGCATTGGAAAAATTGCCAATTCCTCGTGTATAATAATCCACTTTCATTGAGAATAACGATTACCGTAATTTTGTTTCTTCGGTAATTTTCTCATTGCAACTTCCTCTGCACTTTAACGTTGTATATATGCGATCGATTTACCGGAATAAAGAGAGAATTCCCTAGTACGCGAAATCCACGCGTGAGACGTGAAATGCCGGGCAAACGAATGCAGGAGACGTATAACGGATAGAGGAAGAACGAATCCCAACAGGTATAAGAATTTCCGTATCGTTCGTTGCGAGCAGCAACGACCGACACGTCGACGATAAATCTGCGAGGAGGGAAAAAACGCAAAACGTGAAAGAGGTATCTCGAGGGCACGTTCGCAGGGAAAACATTGCAGGCACTCACAATGAGTAGAAAAACCGAAAGGTTCCGCCCATAAAAACAGGTTTACACGTGAGACCAGAACGAAGGGAAAACCAGAAGGCAGCTTGCACGACCGATAGACAGACCTCATCCAAAGAACTCGTTCAATCTTCTCTTTTTCCCGGTTCAATCTATTCCAAAAGAAAAAACGTCCTCCTCGTCTCACAACTACGCTCATACTATCGTCAATGTAATAAGATGACTGGCCGTATTTTTCTATTGCGGTTTTACATAGCTTATTGATGCTTGAGTATTCCTTTGTTACCGTACGAGATGCCAATGAGAGTGTTGGCTTCCGGTCTCACGCACCCGAGAATCCGAAATTCTCTGGAGAACTGAAAGAAAGCTCTTTCGAACCCGAAATACCTTGCATCTTTGACGAAAAGATGCTTCTCGCGAGATGCGCGCACACCTCGATGGATTCGCTCGGCTCAACCAGGCTGAAGTGCTCGGGAAACAGGTGAAATACAAAAGGGATTGGAAACGGCGCAAGAAAATCTCCACATTTTGTGAAGGAGAAGAAGCTCCTTTGTCGATGTCTACTTCCGTCAGACTAAACATGATAAATGCGTCTCTGGTGACAAGGACAATGGCGTGGTTGACGCAAATTCCGACAGAAGCTATCATTGTAGCATAACGCATCGCCGCCATTTTCCTTTGCTGTTCTGTGCCCTTCGGCACCACCAAGCCTCAGGGAGATGATGGAGGAAACAAAACGAGAAAAAAAGAGAAGGAAACAAAACAGCCACGTTCCTCTCTTGTGGATGCAATGTGCTGTGGCGCTTCCAGTCGGTTTGATCATCGTCGCGGGAGAAGAACCATTGCTGAAACAGTTCGCGGTTCACTGAGCCGATTGAACGACGCGAATGCCACATTTTTCAGGTGCGTTAGGAATGAGAGAGCGACTAAATACATTTCGCTCGGTGCGCACGCGGGAATGAGGAACTTGTAGCGTAGAGGGAAAAGCCATCAAGAGCGGATGACATGAAAATATTCGTTCCAGTTGACAATGAGAGTGAGACAACGTGATAGTTATGATATTCTCATGGTATCATTTGGTCTCTGAGAATTATTTCCATGACAGATGAACGGTATTTACACAGTTCGATAAAACTTTCGGATGTTAGACGGCAAAATCTCTTCGGCATATTTCACCGCGCTATCTAATCGCTCCATCCTTTCCATCCACCTTCTTATTAGACGTCGTTATCGCTCGTTGCACTCTGCACAGGCCATCATCCTCGAGCAGCGTGTGCTATCGCGAGAAAGTAAGAGTCTGGTATACGTATACCGAGGTAATACCTTTCGATTTCGACAAGATCAATATTTAATTTCCTCGTCGTCTCGCGGACTACTCGCTCGCTCCTCGACTAGCCGAGTGATTCCTCGAAGATTGCCATTTTCAACCGGCCAATGCTCCGGCGGTTGTGTCGTTGCGTTGAAGGGAAAAGGAGAAGGTGAGAGACAGCCATGAATCTTCGAGCACGTAGCCAAAATGTGACAGATGATTCCAAATTTACGAGCGAGATATTCCACCCGCAGTGTCCATACCGCTAGTATCCTTGTCCAGAGAGTTTGCGCACTTATTGGAAATATCGATGGTGACGTTCCCATGAATCTCGGATCCGTTGAAATTAGATCCGGAATTCGGTATGCTGGAAGAGTTCTCCTCAGAATCGTGGCTCTTCAATGGCTTTCCACCCCCTCTCCCCCCCCCCGAGTCAAGGGTCGTGGATAGCTTGAAACTCTTTTCACTCTCCATTCTGCGGTATTTTTCCTTCTTTCGCTGCTGAGGACAACGCCGAAATTCTCTGCCCCTTTGGAAGGGTTCGTTTCCCCTGGTTTTCGATTAAAATTCCACTGAAATTCAACCTGACGATCGTAAACGTCGTCTGGAAATTCCTTGCATTCGAAAAATACGAATCTCGACGACAATTGGACAGAAATAAGGGTCCGAAGGTTCATTGTAGACTTCTCATTCATTGTTACGAGCGAGTAGAAAAATTTTTTTCACGGAAAAAAAAATAGCCGAACAATCTATCCGAGAGAATCTTTCATTTATAAGCTTTGAGCGTTACATCGAGCGTTGTCAAGCGACTATTTGCGAATGCAACGAATTTTTATGCAACTGGGACATCCCCGGAACACGTATAAGTGTTGAAATTTATTCAAGACACTCACCCGATATTCCGTTGAATATTTTCATCTCTGGTTTTAGCTCGTGAACGGTCTCGACGGGCCGAGGTACATCTGCGAGACCGAGGTAATGGAGGAAGTGGCCATCGTCGGTGGTACGTCGAGCAACTCCGCCGAGTACGCATCCCCGGGGAATCACACGAGCAAAAATGCCAATGGCAACATCATCACCCTCACACTCAAGAATAACCATATCATCGTCGAGACCGAGGAACGGGCTGTGAGTATAATAAACATTTGTACCTTTTACATTCGTTACAACGTAACCGGAGCACCTCCGAGAATGCTCCAACATCTTGAAAAAATAACAAAATCTGCGATGATAATGCTGAGCTTAAGGGGGATGATGAGAACCGTGTGAGGAGACAAGAGATAAACGACGTTCATGGTTTATTAATATATCCTACGACGGATAATCTCATTCTTCTTGTCATCTCCAAATGGATCTTCTGTTCGTAGAGAGAGAAAAAAAATCTCTAGGGATTTGACGTGAGGAAACATATGAGAGATTTAAAAAAAAACAAAGAAAAGAGCAGCATTCATCGTCATCATTATCATTAAATCAAATTGATTCCCTCAATCCTCGAAATAGTTCAGCCTTCACGAGGTAAGAATGAATGAAGGGATAAATTGAGACGTTGAAAATGCCAGCGTTCACTTCAACCAGACTATATTGAATCGTCTATCGGGAAAACTCAACGATAGAATTGGAAGTGTCACGATGCCATGTACGCATAGGCTAATGATATATACTGTATGAGGTATGCCATACGAAACCGACCAATTTCTTTAATTTTTTAGCGTTTTTTATAACTTCAAAAATTGATAAAAAATGTAAGTTATGAATATCACAAACGGCAAATTTTTAGTACTTGTAAAAACGTTTCTCAAAACGTGGTGAATTTTTTCAAAAATAACCAAAATGGTCCAAGTTAAACAAAAAATATTTTAGGTTCAAAACTGAAAAAAACATAGGAAAATTAATTTCGATATTTTTTTTTTGTATTTTTTTAATGTAACTACAATCCAAGACAGAAAATTTTCTTTTATCTTATTTTTATATGTCCGTTTCTTTTAAAGTTACGAGCATTTAAAAAAAAATTGTGTGAAATTTTGAAAAATTTATTGTGATAAGAAGAGTTGAAACAAAAATCGAAAAAAAATCTGAAAGACTGCTTTCAGTACGTACAAAAAAATAGAAAATTTTCAACAAAATTAAAAATGGCCGAAGTCACGAATTCGTCGGTTTCGTATGGAATGCCTCATATATATATACATATATACAGTGCATTTTTATCGACAGTCCAACTGACGCCACGGAATTACCTTGATCCTCCCGTGGGAGCCAGACGGGCCGATTCTCTTCCCGCCCTTCGTACTCACTATTTATCTACACGTATATCCAGAGAATTGCGCTCCGAAGCCCTTACTCGGTGATTTCTCCAGCAATACCCCATGACGTCTTCCCATCGTCATTGGGACCGATCCCGGGATATTCCAGACGCCATTTCGTACCCGCATCATTGAAAGAGCATCCCTCACCGCCTTCCTGTCTTCGACCTTTTGTCCCAACGATAAAATGTCCTGCATTCTTTACCGCAAACATGACAACAATCCACAGCGCATCAACCAGACTTTGGACCGAAATACATGCTCGTCACTGTCACGTTCTTGAAGAATGAGAGACCTTTCCAAAAGGGTGACCTCTGATATCATCCTAAGGTTAAGAAAGGGTGCAAAGTCACTCAGATCTGCCGGTATAGTAATCTTATCTATGGTGGTGAATCGAGAAACAACGCGGGAGTCGGTTGCGTCGTATCGAACGAGGCTGACGAGCTATGAGGAGGTCGCGGGAGCAGATCGATGTCCCGGATGTCAAGCCGAGTGTACATCACTTTTACGTTGTATATATGCGATCCAAGAATCATATAGATATATATGTCGTCGAATGAATGAGGGGAGAAGGGGCAGAGTTTCATCGTCCAGCCCATATAGTGAAGCGGATAACTGGGAGCAGCCATGATGTGGCCCACCTTCTCGTCGAGAGACGCGATCGGAGACCGATATCCCCGAGACAGCTTCCCGTTAACCCACAAACGTGATCTTACGGCAGTTTCACTCGCGTCTCGCTCTCGGTCTATTATTTCGCTCTGTTGATGGATATACATGTATATAAAACGTATAATAAATAATATTGCGAAGAGCCGACAGATATACTTTATTCGAACGTGACGTATATCGATGGGCGGAATGAGCCCAAGTTCCTAGGACTCTTCGAAGAATAACACGCAAACAGTTGAACTTTACTAGCTCCACGATGATCAAGTGCGTTTGAAAATGTTCTCCTTCCAATATCCACTCTGTAATCCCTCCCGGAACAATGAAGGATGACACGGTCAATACTTATTTAAAAAATGCATGCCTGAAAGGGTCGCGAATTAGCTCAAGTCAATCAGAAAGTAGACGGCCTTATGATGGGCAAAATATAGTACGCAAGAATATTGCCTATTTGTAAGACACATCGTCACGATGTAATTCTATCGCGTTGACATCTGTTACAGATGACGATGGATGACAGCGGCAAGTATCAAGACAACAATTGTTCCTTCGTCGTTGAGGCACAGCCCGGATATCGAAATTCCATTGGTCGCGTCAGCGATCAACAAGCGCTCGTTCATCGCGAAGAAATTCCGGAGGATCGTTCATCCGGTAAATATATATCAGGCCGTTATACCGTTCGCTTTTTTTTTAAATTTTCGTATTTACATTGTCCTTAATGTTATGCTAATGATCCGTTCGAAATTCTTCCATCATTCATAAACCAGTTTCAATTCTTTTCTTCGCGTCGCTTCTAAATTATATTTCAGACTTTGATCAGAGGAAGCTGTTTGGCAGTACGAATACCGGACTGTCGCAGTCGGATCTCTCGATATCGAGTCGGGGCTCGATAAATCACAATTATCGTTACGGCAATCAGGTCGAATACGAGGCCGGTCATTTTGGTTATCCGAATTGTGTAAATGGAATCGGTGATTACGAGGCGAAGGCGACATCGCGAAAGCTCGAGGGTGGCTCAAAGTGGATGGCAACGGAATATTCGCCCGACACGGAGAAGACCCTTCTAAACGAGTCGAAAGCTTCGAGTATCGAGAAATGGGTCGACACTGATTATTCATCCGACAACGATAAGCCCGTACTGAGCGATTGCAAGCACTCGAACCTCGATAAGCAGGATGTTAATGAACAGGTGAGCTTAGCTGATCGCAAACTTGAGAACGTGAAAAATAATCAAATATATTCCCTTAAAAATTTACAACGACTCGACTTCCTCCTGTACACGAAATTTTCATTGCACATCGATCAAAATTACATGGTTTGTTCCTTGTGTTCCAGTTATCGTTACTGGACAAGCAGCACAATGTCGATCTTTCGCAAGATTCGGGCTCGTCTCTGGAGCAACAAGACTCGACGGACGCGAGTAATTCGACCGACACGGTACGTTCGAATCCGAATCTCCGTACAAACGGCACAACACCGAACAAACTCGTTACGGAGCAAAAGACTTTGACGAACGATCACAGTGACAAAAAGCCATTGGATTCGAGTAAACCGGTGATAACGGGCGTTCTATTGAAGGATGAAACACAGGAGGACACGTTTCAGGAACAACAGAGAAAATTGGGCAACGGCACGTTAACGCCGGAGCACAAGAATAACGAGAAGAAAACAACAACGACAAACCTGAACAAGGAACAAAAAGCCGATAATGCCGGTACGTTTGTGCCGACGCACAAGCGAAGCGGCAGCATACCGCCACGATTGATCGAGGAGTCAATCGAGATCGATCGTAAAAAAACACTCGACATTTACAGTCAAATAAAGACGAGTACGAAGAGCATCCTGCCGGGTTTGAGTCCAAAATTTGAATTGTTGCAGAATGAGATTAGCCCGATCGAGGAGAAGGAGAGTTAATCTAAAGATATTTCATTGTTTATATATTAGGTACATCTAACTATAAATATATTTACGAATATAATAATAAACATCGTCATCTTGCTGAATTGTCGTCGCTGGATAGATCGGCGGACCAAATATTTCGCTCTAGCGTATCGATACTATTAAGCAACAGCGTCTCGACGTCCGATCAATGAAAATGAGGGTCGGAAAAACTCGTGTGAAATCTCGCGATAAAGATTGGCAAATACGTAATAGAGAACAAACGTCAAGATCAAGAGAGTCCTCGAGGATTTTCCAAAATCTCATTGGTGCGTCACCACCTCCGCTCCGTCCCCCACCGCTGAGCGCGTTCTTCAGCTATTGGCTCTTTCGAAGCCGCGCGGAGGGGGAAAAGCACTCGCGCGACAACCGAGCATCTACTATACTCGGTACTGGCGCAGAACACTTTTTCTTCTTTTTTACGGCTAAAGATGCTGATTCAGCGATCCAAAACAGGTCGCGTTCGGTGAGAGAGGGCCGGACGAACGAAATGTGGTAACGAAGGAAGGATATCTCTGTCATCGTGGCAGTGTTCATGGGTGAGTTAAATTGGTCAAATCTCGCGGAAAATGCACGCGGGAACGCCGAGGTAGTTTTGCCGAAGCAGGGAGGAGGACAATGAGAGATCGACGAGGAAAGACAGATGGAAACATGGTGGAACGAACGTGGTCGAGGTCGACAAAATAGCCTAATGACCAGTCCACAGTCACGAACAAAAACACACGTGCGCACACGTCCGAAAATTTCATTCGAAATTGCAACTTACGAAATACAACTATAAAAATTGTGTCCTCAACTAAAACACGGATGTAATAATTTAGTTTCGACTATAAATTGTAGAATTGAGGTTACAATATTTTATATATTATCAAGTGTAGGGATTCCTTTAACTACTATGAGCATAGTAATTTTTTTTCCAGTACTCACACACAGACACATATGTACACTATGAAAACTCTCGCAATTCTACCTCGGCGCTTTCCAGAACAAATTTACCGGAAAAGACAGTAACTTCTGAATCGTCGGAGCGAACAATTGTCGACTAACGAACTTGCTCACCGCCTCTTCCAGTACGACACTGCACACATTGACACACACACGTAGAAAAGCATACATACAAAGTGAAGCAGTGCGTATGATGGACGAGGACGTGAACGAGGGTTAATTTTCGGAACATCCACGCATTTAGCGGAGAAACATAATTATCCAGAGTGACGCCATAATTGTTCAAATGCTCTTTGGCTACGCGTTGAGAGGTTTACGAGTGGTTTGTACAATTCCGCGGTAAATACTTTGTCACACGTGAGTGCGTGTGTAATTTTTTTGGATCATTCCAATACATTGTGCATCGATTATAATCCGAATGCAATTTTTTGGTGAACTTTTTTGTCGATCGACTTTTACGATATACGATCGATTTGTATTCATTTTTTTCAAAGCTTAACCTTGTCAGAGACTCGACTGCAATTGGCAGACTCGAGAGACCACTATTGGGAGAATGATCGATGATTTAAAGGAGCTTTTACGAATTTTTGAAACTTTCCGCCGCGATTCGAGGAATCCAGTGACTCGAATTTTGTGCCCCTCGCAATACACAGCGAGGGGAGAGAGAAAGAGGGAGAGATCGAGATTTTCCGTACTCGAAAAACTTTTCAAGAACCGTATGAAAGATACGAGACTCAATCTTATCATTGTGAGCAATGGCGTTCGCAAATGGGGATCGTCAGTTGCCGAAAGTTTCGTTTTCTTTTACTTCTTTGCTCTTTCGGCAGTGGCAATGGTGTTTTTTATACGAGTCGTTGGTAAGAATCGATATATATGCACGAGGGAGATCGTAAGATTATTCGAAGAGGAATATATCGAAGAGACCCTCGAATGTTTTGACTATTTCCTGCACTAGAATAAAAATCGAATGGTGAAACGTGAAAGATGGTCAAACATTGCGAGATCTTTTGCCAAGATCGCAACAATTTTTCGTAACAATTGACAATTTTGTAGAAAAAATCAAATTTAAAAAAAATTGCCGAATAATGAGACACGACGAAAAAGAGAAGAATGTGTGAACGAGAAAAAGAAACATGACAAAAATTGAGCGACACGATATGAGATTCTATAGTGCCAAAATAGTTCCTTAAGACTTCGAACTACGTAACTTGATAAATGTTTCAGCGATTGCATATTAATAACGACAAATATATATAAAAATATTATATTATATTATATTATATTATATTACGATATATCTCTGTTTTCGAGTATTAATACTACGTTGAAGAATTTCAAATTTTATATACGATTGCGTTGAATACATTGGTAACAACATTTAAAGAAACAAAACAAGAAGCATACGAATTATCGACGTTGTTAATGATTATATTGCGTGCTAATATCCTTAAAATTGATCGTTTCTTTCGTCCAAGTTTTTTTCGTGAATTCTCTCTGACTGAGAGCCCTCGGGCGAATATAAAAATCCGTTAGGTATGCGTATCTCGTTGACTCTACGTTCAGTCTGATTTTATTTGATTTTTTTTTCTTGCAAACGATCGCGAGCCTTTGCCAAAAAGAAAGAAAAAAATTGCACCGTATAATTAACGAGGATTGAACTCGAGGTGCGAGAGACCAGGAATAAAAATGTTCTCCTTGCTTCGGCATCTCAGAAGTGTTTTGAAAATTATTTTTCAAATACATAGTTGCTTGCATCGAAATGTTTCAAATGCTCTTTCGGTAGACAAGAATCTCAGAGGCACGTTTATTTCAACGTGCAAAACAATGTAAGATAGACTTTTAGACGTCATTATTACCGATAGAGTCTAAGATTTTGTTTTTGTTTTGTTTTTCTTCATTCAAATCGCCTTTGTTCCAAATAGAAGTTTTCGAATGGTAGAATCGAAGAAAGAAAAAATCATCGTCATAATTAGTGAGTAATTTAGGGTGCTGAAGCATTATGGTGATTATTGGAGGGTTGAAACGATGGCTACTATAGATTTTATATTTAAAAAAAAAACAACAACAGAAAAAACAACAAAAAATAAGGATAACCCATAAATGTTTAAGGTACTTTTACAGTCTACCATAAACTTTATCGATTATCGTGCATTTAAAAATCCATCGATGCATTAGAAACAAAAAAAAAGAAAGACAAAAATACACTCTTTGTTCGTCGATCGTTTTTCTTCGTTATTGTTATCATGATTATTTTCTCACCTAGAAAAAACAAATCAATTGCTTCTTTTCTTCATGATATAAAAATCTTTCCCCTTAATGCAAAAGGATTTGAAGAAAAAATTCGCGTACTGACACAATATTGTAAAATAATTTTCTACTCGTGGCAAAATAATCATACAAATTGTCGTCTTTTTTTCTACACCCTGATATTCGATATGGGATTAAAAAAAATCAATGCACAATAACGATCGGATCCAATGACTCGAGCGCCGAGTGACGAGGATCCAATAGGTCTGCGCAAACGAGCGAAAAAATAATACGTTTTCAATGACACGAAAAATATAAAACTATTTTTCTCCAACGTTGTAAATGTCATACTTCGTTCCCCTTGACCCTTCAGTGCCCGGATAATTTTGTTTTTATTTTACAAATCTATCTTAATTATAATTCATCTTAATCAGCAAAATTTTGGAAATTTCTCTAATCGAATAATTAGACTTCAAGTCCAATAAAATCAAAAGTTATTCAAGAAAAAGACCTATTTTGCTTACATTTGCACATAAAAATCTCTAGAAATTGGTGGAAAATATATTTTTCTTAATAAAAATAAAGTGATCTCGGCATTAGAGGGTGGGATCGAGTTTTCCCAAATGTTTCTTTAGAGCGGTTACGAATCCTAAAGTATTACACGATAGAACGAAAGTTTGTGATGCGATCGACTTTGGACGTAAAATTTTGCATTCTATCCACACTTCTGTTCGTTATTACCTCAATGAAATCATCGATACAACGTAATTGTAATAACGCAGTTAGACATTAACGTAAATCTTATAGACTGGAATGATTGATAATTGATCAGATAAAAGTATAGCCGTAAGTTATTATATATATATATATACTATATAGATATACGAATACATGCGTTAGATAGAGGAAGAGGAGAAGAAAAAAAAAGAAGAGGCCAGGGGAGCTTCGTCACTCAACCGTTCCATACGATCAATTAAATATAACCGTAGTCCATAGATCATTACATAAAACTCGCGACAGAGTTCTTGTCAATTTTTGGGACGAGTCTTCGCGATAATGTAAGCTTATACAGCCGAGATTGTGACTTTTCGTGAAACAACCCATTTTTACACGGAAAACTTGAAAAAACAAATTCTTAAACACTTTTATTTCGTTTCCACAATATACGAGTATTTGTGCGTGTGCGTGAGTGTGCGTTTGCGTGCGTGAATGGAGGCAGGTCGAAATGGAACGAAAAAAAAATCGAAAGTAGAAAAAACAATCGCTATTGTGCTACCTAAACATGATAAGAAACGTCCAATTTGGACCTGCGACGAAAAAAAAAGAATTTCATTTGCGCTAAATCGCCAAGGTATATCCCGGTTGTATATGTCAATTTATTTTGCAAAATAAATTATTGATAATAGATTGCATCGATGGTAATTTTATTACTTCCCCACTGAGTTTTGAAAAGAAACATTGGAGAAACAAAAGCACGCAAAATTTTGGCATTCACGATGAAAAGAATATCAGAATTGACCACAATCGAGTATTTTTCAGTGAATCTGAAAATTATTAATCCTGCACTATCCTGAAGAAAGTTCAAGGTTCAAAGTTGGCCTTGGAAAATTGTCCGTTACCTAAATTTTGTGGACTTTTGAAGTATGATTATAGAAGATTCTCAGCATTCAAGAGAAACGTAGAGAATTGCACATTAAATAAATATTTTTGAAAGTAAATAGATAATTTTTAATAGAATCAATCGATGATGAAAGAGCGACAGAACTGCTATCTAGGGGATGATTTTCGAAATTATGAGAACACAATTGTGAGGATAAAAGCGAGCTTCGCGTGAAAATGCAGACGGTAACGTACCGAGAGCCTCAAACGTATCCTTGGGTATCGATGAACCCCTATTTGCGGCAACCCCTGTCTTTCATCCCCCGTTATCTCTTTCTCGCTACTTTATCGACTTCCAGCAAGTTTGTAAATATTTTGTATCAAATACCCCGAAGGAATTTTCGCTTTTCGCTATCTGCCGGCGATTTTCGGTACAACTGTGCGGAAGGGATGAAAATTTTAATGGAAGAGCATGACAACGGATAACAACGACCCCTGGCGCGCAAATATAACCGGTACAAGAAGTATATCACTGAATTATGCATGCGCGTTTTTAATTCGGTAATCAATAGTAAAAACCGCTCGTGCATCCCCACCACTTTTTACATTGGCAAAAGCAACCCCCCGGCGACTCGAGCCTCACTCGTGTGCCCGGCGACACAGCGACCCTTACTGATCTATAAAGGGAGGGGCCGCAAACGAAAAAAAAAACTTCCGGTGAGCTAATATTCTAAATTTCAAAAAAATGTCAATTTTTTCCCACATATTACGATCATTGAAACATAAATCATCAATCTCTCAAAGGGTGCAAGTTGCGCTGAGAAATTAAAAAATCAGACATTTTGGAGATTTTTTTTAAATCTCCATCCATTTCCCTTTCGCAAAAATAGAAAATTTATGGTTCTATCATTTTTAAACAAATTAAAACTGACGAATTAACATACATTTACTGATTATTTATTGTTCTATTTAATTATTTGTCAAGACCATGTCATAGATTTTTGATCTCACGATTCACCGCGAGCATTAATTTGAAAACAGCACAAAAAAATTCCATTCCCAAGACAAACTGATAATGGTGCACGCCCCCTTTACTTAATGACTGTTTATTAAATTGCGTGAGCGTAAAAAAATTTAAAAAAAATTACTGAACAGGTGTTTGCTCTGGCCTTATGGGAAAGGGTCATTATTAAACTGACGCAAAAGAAATCGTCGTGAAGTTTGGTACCGTCGTGCCGAATCTTCACCGTCCTTCATGCAGACATTTCGCTAATTTACTTCTTACTTGGCAAATTCAGCGTCAACGGCAAAAAATATATACACACGTATTGCCAGCCATTTTATCTTTTCAATATTATTTTGAAAAAGTCAAAAATAAAAAAACTTTCTACATATAGAAAAAAAATTAGGAGACCGTACTTTTAAAAATCAGTTCAATATCGTTGAATTAAAACAGGCTCAATCTAAAAAAAATGTCATCAATAAAGAAAAGCTTCAAGATGACGCTTTCCTTTCGCCGTAAAATAAAAAAAATAAGGAAAAATCTCAAACCTGAAGGCGCTAACAGCTTCGCGGGAACACGACCAATTACACCGCTTCATCGTTTCTCTCCGTTTCTTTTTGCCACCCCGAATAAAATCGGTGTTATCCACTCGGCGATTAGCAGCCTGATTTAATTGTGCAGTCTGCATCCCTCTGGTGATTCCGATCGTTCTTGACAAAGAAAAAAAATACAGAGAGAGAGAGAAAGAGAGGGATCGGAATAAAATAAAAAAAGAGGTCCTGCCAGAAGGTACGAGAGCGGAGTGCGGACGTGGTTTCCGCAAGGGATGACGAGAGAGTGAGGACATGAAGCACACATACACACATGTAAATATATATTTATATTTGAGAGTTGGCGAGGGTGGTTGCCGTTGGTGGATGAGGCCATAGGGTATAAAGCGCGATGGAAAAAGGGGGGTTTTCGAGGCGAGAGAAACGTTGGGGAAAAGTGGGCGTCGTTGGCCTACGGTACAGATACAACATTATGAAAACACGAATGTACTTTTAAATCAATACCATAGCATTGTGGACGGGAGTGAGAGGGCGGGGGAGGGGGGACTGAGGGTGCCAAGGGAGGTAAAGAGCTCGATAGAGAAAGAGCGAAAGCTCGCTAGCCCGTTTCGAGAGCTTCCCTCTTTCTCTTCTATTCCAGCTGGAATATATCCTGTCGCGAAAAGTTGGAAAGTGAGAGAAAGAGCGAGAGAGAAAAAGTGAGTATTCCGTACTAGCGGGGGCGGTAGCATAAAGCAGAGGGGGGATTGGTTACATCTCGTAACATTAACCAATGCCTAACGTTCGTAAAGGTTTATACTGCCAGTGGGAGACAGTGAAAAAGAGAAAGAGAGAGCGAGAGAGGGTACAAAACGCGAGCGCGTTTCCATTATCAAATACTGCCGAGTGCCCCTCTGCATGGCAATACATAAACGGATGAATATATATATATATATGTATAATATAATATATATGTATAATGTACACATAACTAGATATTAACCGACTGTCAAGCTCAAGGGCGTAAAATACACGATTTTAAGGGTAGCTCAGTGCCCCTTTTTTCCAGCTCACAAGCGACGCACTCTTGTATACACGTATCTCGAGCTTGTACCATCCCCCTTTCAACCTCCCCCTCCCTCCCCCCATTCTGGGCTGTATCGGCTTTTTAACGCTGCTCAACCATCCACCATTCGTTTACGATCGAGCTGGCGGATGACGGCGTTATTTTTGACGGCCCCGGTTTTATACGCAACGCTTTTCTACGTACACGCTTGTGCCAATATACCTTCGTTCCCCGTTTACTCTTTTTTTTCATTTTTTTTGCCACTCTGGAAAAAACACATTTGGCCCCTTCAATTTTGACAATCACACTCGCAATTCGCTCATTTTTCGCCTAATGGAAAAAAAAAAATTAATATCTCCACGAGTCTGCCCTCGATTGCCCTGAAAGCCTGCACGAATGCAGTAACGAGTCGTCGATAAAAGTAATTTCTTTCCATAGGGTGACAGAAAGGGCCTCTTGTCAAGTTTCATGAAAATTTTTCGCTTTACGATCGGCGATATCATTTTTCATGCTTTTTATTTGACAAAAAAGCTTTGACACGTTGGTCTCTGATAGAATGCAGGCTGCACCGTGAAAATTTATTTTTAATAAAATATTTTAAACTGCCAAATGAAAAAATAAATAAAAATAAAACAAAAATTTAGCTCACTCGGAAAATAATGACACATTTGTGATATTTTTTTCGCCTCAGACTATATTCCTCTCTGCCATTTTCTTTACACACTTGCAAATGTAAAAAAATTCATTATTGTATTCACAAAAATGAGAAAAAAGGGCCGTTGACAGATTTTCATGGCAATTTTTGATAACCATCTTTTTCACGTTCCGCTTCCTCCAAATTTCCTTCGTCCTGTGTATGAATTCAATTTTTTGACTTATGCTTTTTGTCGGTCGATCAAGCACGCGCGTGAGAGAGCGAATTTTGATTTATTCCGGAAGTGCAGTCGTCCGACGTGGTTTTATTGTCGCCGAACGAAAACGCAAAACGCGAGATAGAGAGAAAGGGAGAAAAGCGGAAATTATCGGTACAACGATGCTCCCATTGTTTTCAGCTTACGTATACAGAGATATATCCATGAAACTGCACATGTGGCTGTCAATTTTTATATTTCGATTGGACCCGATAAAAGAAGGAAAATGAAATTCGAAATTATTTTTGAAAATATTGGACATCTATCATGCTCGGTCTCGTTAATCCTTCCAGGACTCATACAAATACGGCCCTCTGTGCGTAAAACCATTTTTGTTTTCTTTTTTGCTCAAAATCATTCGATTATAGCGTGGAATTGAGAGAAATTTTACATTTCATTAATCAAAAGATACGCGTTTTGCATGAGTTGCGGTCGTGGATTTATACAACGCGTAAAATGTACCGAGGCAATTTTCATACGTCTGTTGTCATTCGACTCGAAGTGGGGCTATCCGCAACCGGATTCGTCGTTCCTGCTTCGAACCGTCGATATATATGTATATATATTCCATCGTCATCATCATCATCATCATCATCATCATCGGGGATATTCGTTCAAACAAGAGTTCACCCCTTTCCCTCCCTCTCGCCATTGTACAAACCGCGGTTTTCGATTGCGTGCGCGTATATCGTACTGATTAAATCGTTTCCACCGTATGTACACTGAAAAAATAATGATGAATTTTTCACAAAACGGGCACGAGAAAAATTCATCGAAAATCCAGCTTGGACAAAGAGCTTTTCAGCCTTCAGCACCGATAAATTAAAAAAAAATTGCTTGACGTTTTTTGAGATTAAAAGGTCCCGAAAATCGATCATTCGAGATAGCGAGGCAAATTACATTTTTGTAATTATCAGGACGTCAAAAGAAAAACGAGTTGATGACGGAGAGATATCCTCTGGTCAGGATGATGAGCCCGTTGTAGAAAAAAAAATGTTTCCACGTTAATTTTGATCATTTTTCGTAATTCAATCATTTTCCACCCCTATGGTAGATCGAGGAGTGTCATTTTGTTTCTAAAATAATGTAGAAAAGCACGAGATGTCTTTGAAGCTGGAGAAAATTTATTTCGCTCAATGTAGAATGGATCTGTGGACGATAATTATTGATTAAATTCAAAGATAATTAATCTTGGCCCGATGGAATTTATTTTATGAACTTTTAGATTGATACAAGTGCTACCTAAATGGTTGTTACATCATTGAAATAAATGTAATGCTCTCGGTGCTTTTTGATTAAGCGGGAAGAGGTTGAGCTTTCATCGTGTCTCGGTGATAGCATTTCGATGGTTTTTATCATCGTGTACACTAAATCGACAAATTGCCTTAACCCTGATCTAGCGAAAATAGACTTTGATGCTGTGACAAACTGTTGGTCCACTCGCTCTCTCTCTGTCTCTCTCTCGCTCCCTCTCTCTCTCTCTCTCTCTCTCTCTCTCTCTCTCTCTCTCTCTCTCTCTCTCTCTCTCTCTCTCTTTCTCTCTCTCTCTCTCTCTCTCCACTCGTTCGATTTCTCGATCGGCTTTTCTCAGCTCTCAAACGCGCAATCCGCATCCTCGCGTTTCGGGCCAAAATACTGTTTGCCTCTCGCGATTCTCGCCGCTTCAAATGGATGGGCGAGAGAGCATTGCGCGAACGAGGGATTAAACTGGAACGGGAAAGAAATGTGAGAGTGAGAAAAGCCAGAGCGAATGTGCCGACGGATTTTCCGATACGTAACACCAACGTTTCACAACCCCTATCAACCCCTTTTCACGCCATCTCTCATCTCTCTCCCTATTTCTCTCTTTTATTCCAGCACGTTTTTCCAGCTCTAATCATTCACCAGCCAGTTGCACCCGCCTTCAAGCCCAACCCACGGCAGAAAACCTGGAAAAATCGAATTTTTGAATCGAAAAAATTGGATTATGTGCAAATTTTTATAAAAATAACTTTTTGGGTAAATTTACAAATTTAAGTTAGCATATTCGTTACTCATCTTTCGTTTAACCTACAAAAAAATGTTTGAAGAACCACCGTTGCTTTTTTTTTACACGTTTTTAACCCGGAAATTTTGTAAGACATTCCTGGGAAACCCGGAAAATTCGGAGAATCTCGGAATCAACGATACAGCGCCACATTCTCAATCGCATCGGATCTCACCCTCTCAACCCCCGTAAGCTTGGCTCTTTCACTCTCGCAGGCTTTCCCAAACATTCTTATTCCACGCTCTTTCACCCCTTAAACCGTGAACACTTCTTGCTCCTTCCTCGTGTCTGTAAACATATGCTCGCTGCTGGTGGCGCACACAAACGAGGCAAAACCATCCCCCGCCCTCCCTGAGCACTTTCAGACACACGACACACACGCGTATATATAAACACACATATATATATATGTTGTGATACATATATGTATGTAGACGTACATAGTCGAACATATAGGATGGCATGGTCGGCCACCTGTATGCTTTGCCCGCCGTGAATTGAACCTTACCTGTTACTCGACCGTGGGGTGGCTATATATAGCATTATATATATATAATATGTACGAGTATATCACGGTGTGTCGCGCGCCATCCTTTTCTAAAAGGGGTGAAGGGGAAGAAGATAGAGAGGGAAAGAGAGAGAGAATGAGGCTTCAAGAGGTCTGCCGCAATGGAGAGCTTCCGCTTCCGGTAAGGGAAAAGCAACGACGTCGGCGATGACGACGACGACGACGACGAGCCACTCGATTGGCCATGACGAGGGGGTTAATTCTTTTCAAAGGTACGTCACATATTTTTCTTTCTACTCATATCCATATATATACATGTATCGATTTACAGTCAGATACTGCTCATTGAAAATTTGAAGGAAAATTATCGCGTCACGTTCTTGAATGATAAATAATAATCATTATGTTTGAATTAAGTGAAAAATTAATTTTTTTACACCCTTGAGACAAGACCCGGGATAATGGAGATTTTTTTAATGCGATTTATAAATTTATTTTTATTTTTCATATTTCAAAGTTTCTGTTCATCATTGATGTTTATGAAAAACCATTAAAATTGTTAAATAATACATATCTTTTTTTTTACCCATAGTTTTTTGGATTTCTCTGGAAGGAAAGAAAAATTTGCATAATTTTGTCGTAATTTTTCAACCCTCAAAATTCCATGATATTTACATAATTTTTTCGTCGAAAACACAAACCTACAATGATTCAGTTAGGTTGCAATTTTTGCGTGGCATTGATGATAAATTATTTATTTATTATTCATCGCCATAAAATTCGATTTAACCATTTTTATTCCCCAATGCGTCGTATCGAGCTTCATTTGTTATTTACTTTTACAAAACCCTCTCAATGTAACTGCGTTTTCAGGCGAGTTACAACAATGCCTGTTTGATAAGTCGCAACGACTAAAAGGTGTGTACAGAATGAGGAGACCCTACGTAGATGTAAGGGTAGGAGAGAGAGAGAGAAAGAGAGAATTTTCGTATCTCGCGGGAGGGATATAAATACGAAATTCGCTGCATGAAACAAAGACGCGCCAGAATAAAGGCTCGAGATGCGTAACGAGGGTTGTACATTGGAGACAGTCAGATATGAGAGAGAGAGAGAGCGAGAAAGGAAGAAGCTTTTTCTGACGTACGAATAAACGCAGAGGAAGGGTGGAAAACGATCCGAGAATGCTTGACGTTTGAGAATCTCTTCTGTCCGCTGCAACACGCGGTAACAATTTTATTTTATATTTCTTCTTCTTTTTTTTCAAACGAATATCGAAATTCCGTCAGTTACAACGAGAGGAAGAGCCACGTCAAAGTTGTACATATCAATACGCGAGTAGCGAGATAGCGAAGAGAATATTTACAAAAAAAAATCGAGTTTGGCCACCCTCTCGGTCTATCGCGGAGCGCGGGAAATTCAAAGGGTGGAAAAGAGGAGAGTCCGACCGGGAGGGATTTTCAATCCCCTGCATTGGAGCGTGAGAGAGAGAGAGAAAGAGAGTCATGGAGGGGGAGGGCGAGGAAGAGTATAGCTGATTGAGATACGAGAAACAGGGATGGTGTACAAACATACGGGAAAAAGTGAGAAATATGTTTGTGGGCGAGAGAGGGATGATTTTATTTCTATCGTGGTTGTCAGCGAGAGAGAGAGAGAGAGAGAGAGAGAGAGAGAGAGAGAGAGAGAGAGAGAGGATGGAAGGTTATGGAGAGTAGGGGGTTGCTCTCCGGGCACGTGGTGCCACTATTGATTTTAATTTTAGTGAAAGGGGTGGAAAAATTAGAAGGGTGGGCTGAACAGAGTGCGAGAGAAACAGAGAACACGTTGGCAAAAGCACCGGCGAGAGAGAACCCGGCGAAAAAGAGAAGTCGAGCTGGTGTCGGGGTGCTTCTGCAAGCTCTCTTCTATACCACCGAACAGTTTCGCTTTCATTTCCCTCTTCGCTTCTCGGGATACGACTCGACCCCCGCTCGGTGTGGCCTAGCTACCTCCAACCTGCCTCTCTCTCTCTCTCTCTCTCCTTTATTCTCAAGCTACGGAAAGAGGGTTAAATATGGCATATACTATGAGCTGTGATGCTGGGTACAGGGTCGTATAAAAGAGGGCTGAAGGGTGAGCGAGTTAGCCAAGAGGCAAAAAAGACAGAAGAGAGAGGCAAAAGAGACTAAAAAAAGGGGTGGTGAGGGATGTAAAAATGTATGGGTGTGTGCAATGAGAGAAACGGAATAGAGCAAAGAGAAGGCGAAGAGACAGGAGGAGAGACGTGGAAAAGAGAGGGGGAGAGGAAGGGAGGCTGAAAAAAAGAGTGAAGGAGACGGGATTCAGGAGACGAACAGGATGAAGGGAGAGATACCGTTTCCTCTCTCCTCAAGTCCTTATGCTACTGGGAGGGTAATGTATGTTCACGCTCCATTGGACATTTCATTCTGAATAGGTGACTCAAAAATATTCTAAAAAAATCGTGCAAATTACAATTTTATTTTTTGCTTTCGCCAGGCTCTTTCACGGGATTTCTTTACATCGTCCTTGGTATTTCGTCGTGGCTTTCTCATAAGGGAAATTCAACGAACGAGAAAATATGAAAAGGAATATGAAAGGAAGGATCTTTCGAATTTGGGCTAAAGATACAACATGGAATTCCCCATATGGAACGTCTTTGAGGGTGAGGGGTTGCTGGTAGGGGTTGAAAAAAAAAAGAAGAACAAACTCTCGACTATGTGAAACACCGAGCCCTCGCGGCGCGAGATACGCTTCACATTGAAACAAAACAAAAAAAACCAGAGAAATCTCTGTCTCTCAACTCCTTCTCGTCCTTTTCGTCCTTTTCGTCGTCGAGCGGGGGAACCCGAAGTCTCGAAGAGTCGCTTCATTCTCCGGTGTACCAAGAGATAATTGTCACAGCGGCACACACGCGGCTTCGACCACCCTCCGCAGTGTTCTTCCCTCTTTTGCGCTTCATCGTCGCGTAGCTTGATTTTTATTTTTTTTCACCCTCGTCCTTGTATTTGCGAACATAGACGAGCCACGTCGTCACGCATGAACGGTATATATAATAATACATAATATTACAAGTTACAAGAGAGTCCGGAATAGGGGTTGGTGCTGAGGGTATGTGGAGAAAACAACGCGGGTATCTTGCCTCTGTACGCGTAAAACACGCGGTATCGTGCGTTTCCAGAAGCTTTTTCTCTCTGAAAGGAGCGAGAGGGGGTTGTGTTGCTCCTTTGCAAAGGCTAGATTAAAGGCCCATGTCTGATGGTTCGTCAAAGGAAACTATTAGCGGAGAGTATGGTAATGCAATATTTTGTCCCGAGAGCACGAGACAACGCCGAAGAATTTTGCGGCTACCGATGAAAGAGGGCTGTGTTTCGGTCTCTCTTTTCCGCGCGAGAGTCGCTCGAAACGACAAATAATAAGATTACGTCAGGGTAAATGGAAAACCGGTCTGTGAAAGCGTTCAAAAATAACAAAGAAGACTCGATATTGGGGTGAGCAAATTTCCGGGTCTTGCGTAACAGCGTGCAAGCTGAGTCGATCAATTTTTTTCCATTTTTCTCAACCCTTTCAGATTTTTTTTCTCGCCAAAAAACGCTCAAAATAAAGACTCGACCACTTACCAATTTTCCAAAATCAAAACGGTACCACATGCCAGAACTTTCGAATTTTCTAGTCAAAATATAATCGTGAAAATTTTCCTGCGCGATACAAGCACAATTGGCTATGGTTTTGCTAAAAAAAAATGAAAAGGAAAGACAGAAGGTATGAAAATTTCGTCGAATCTGCTCGACGGTGAACAAGGTTCGCAATTAAAACGCGAAATGGTCGAACGGGCAAAAGAATGAGGGGTTTGCGAGGAAGAAGAAGAGAGCCAGGAAAAATAAGAGAAAGAGAGAGCGGAAAGACAGAGGGTGAGAAAAAAGGGAGTCAAAGGCAAAAACGACGCAATAAATGTACGCATTGCGCAGCATTAGTTGATTAAAATATAAAAGAAGGGAGAGTGCCTTCGAGAGAGGGTTCTAGGGAAAGAGAGAGAGAGAGAGTGAGAAGAAAGGAGCGGGGAAAAAGAGCGCAAAAAGTCGAGCGAGAGATGGCATAAAAGATAGAGAGAAAACGACAGATGAACGGATAGGCAAGAGAGGGAGTAACAGGCCATCCAAGACTGCTTCTCTGTTTCGTAGGAGGGAGAAAAAGCTCGTGCACCCTCCAAAAGCTCACTCCACCAGCTTCGGCTCACTTCAACGTTCCTCGTCGAATCTCCATCACTCTCTGACTCTCGTATCCCGCGTAACTTGCCTCTCTCCTTTAACTCGAGTATACACTCCTGTACATGTTTCCCTCCCTTATCAACCCTCTTTCACTCTCTTCCTCTCACTTTTTTTCCTCTCTCTCTCTCTCTCTCTCTCTTGGCGTTGGAAACGAGACGGAGAATAAAGAGAAGAGGGTACAAGTACGCTTCTGTATGTGCGTGTGGAATGAATGTATACTTATATATATATATTTGAATGGAATGAGAGATTCGGAGATGGAGGAAGAAAGAAGAGAGAATGAGAAAGAGAGGAGCTTGCGAGCGAGAGCGCACCGGCCCGGGAAAAGAAATAATCTGCGAGCTGTATTGACGTTTCTAGTCTAACTCTGATTGAATTATGCATGAGGACACCGGTGTGTCCCGCGTGCCCCTCCGCCCCTAACCTCTCTGTATCGAGATGAAATACACCAATGAACATATGATTTTTATAAAGGCTCGGTATTCCTACCGTCTCGACATTGAATACGAAAAAAAATTTCAATCATCCCCTCGTATTAACTTATGATCAAACGAGAAGTTTTGGGGGGTGGTTTCTCCTTTGCGCCAAGATGTTTCGCACTGCTCGTACATTATTTTTTTCCCCATTTATTTTATACCTGCATAAATTTCCATGAGCATTTTCTCGTGCTTCCTGTTTCGCGGTCGCACACGCACGTTTCCAACGATCCCGTTCATCACGAGTTTACGTTGTTACACAACGATCGAGAGTCTCGTGCACGAAATTCGAGACACGAGAAGTATTTGTACAGAGATCGAAAAGAGCCACGTGACGAATTTCCGGATCAGTCACGTATAGCGCGAATCCAATCGTTTCCGTATTCCCATATTTTGGGATAAAACGAATCATTTCAAAAATTTTAAATGAAATTAAAAGTATAAAGTATCGATACATTTCGAAAGAGAAATATTTTTTTAAATGCTAATTTCTAGGTGTTTATCAATCTTAATTAATTTTAATCGTCCTTTATTGTTAGAAAAATCAACTTCTCTTCCGGCTCTGGCAATATTAAGGGGTGAATGAATTGGGGGGTTGAAAATTCATACGAAAGAGATAGATCTGGAAAATGTCTGTTTGGTGTATTATGTATATGACAGACGCACGTGCGTGAGGACGATAATGATTTGCTTGTTTGCTCCGTAGAGCAATTTCCTTTTGGTTGTTAGGCAAGAGCAAGAAAGACGGACAATTGGTTCGAATTCAGTGCGGATGGAGACAGCGTGAATAGCCAAGGATATCATCGGGGCGGGAAAGGGAAGGTTTGAATGAGCGAGACACGTATAGTGTTGGAGTGCCCTCTGGCAAAGCTTGGGCGCGAGGCAGAGAGACATAGAGAAAGAAAGAGCGAGGAAAGATCCTTTTATCCTTGCCGAAGTTACATCAAACGATTTGCACACTGATGAGCCGTTATTCGAACCATTTTGTTTTGTTCCTTCCTACGACGTAATCACCATAAATGGGATAGTTATGGCGACAAAATGTTCTCGAAATCACGTTTCCCCGAGTAATTTATTCTGAATTCAGCACTCGCAGCAGAGAAACTAATTTTTTCCGGATTCTAGCTGTACCTGAATCATCGACCGAATTTTTTTTATTTTGTCGTTTTGTTCGGGTCGTCTGACGAATACATATTTTTTCGACAAAAACTCTTCGTGATTTTGTAAAAATCGATTATCAAATTTTACAAATCTGAGAAAAATCGGAAAATGATCCGATTTGGATGAATCGAGCGAAGTTTTGAAGCTTCAACGATCACGAAGAGAATAAGCTGAAGACAGGGTCATAGTGTCATCTAGAAAAAAAATTACCGTCGTTTGAGTGAACCGATACAATTTTAGCCAAAATATTTGTTAAATAAATTTCATTCTATTTTTTTCGGACCTTACATCGATTTGTTCCCCTGACCACGGCCCTATCAATAAGTTTTCTCAAAAAATCAAAAATTTTATGAATTATTCTCAAAAACATTTTCACGCGGCAAAAAAATTGCTTCACTTGAAATGCGAGATTTGAAATATGAATTTCTCATGAAAGAAAGTTCAAAAACGCTGAAAAAAAATGCCATCTACCTTTGGTCCGTTTTTCGAAATCTCAAAAACCTCAGAGATCTCATAACCGTATACGAACTCGATCGATTAAAAGTTTTTTTCTTAATTATCCACATGAACGTTCCAATCAAACTCCAATCCAAAATCTACATGAATAATCAAATATAATATATTATATATACCTAGAACCCTTCGTTCACTTATTTCGTTTCGTAAATTCCGAGCGACACGCCCGATGGTTCATGATTCTTTCAGGGCAGAGAAATCATCCCTCTGTCTTTTCTCTTTACATCGTAGCTAAGCATATTCGCGAAGAAAAATTTTGCGAACTGAACGGGAGGGATGTGCCACGCCGGGGTTAGAAACGAGATGAGGGATCTTGCTCACACACACACACACATATATATATATATAGTTTCTGCTCTGGGCTGCTGCTTTCCAGATATACATGCTCCTAGATATACATGATGGGGGGCTGCTGTAGAGGAGGCAGAGGGTGCTGGAAAAGTTGAGCCCTCTCGGGGCGACCCTGCCAGAAACGAAAGAGAGAGAAAAATAGAGCGAAAGAGGATAAAGGGAGATCGCGTACAACTACCCTCTGGGCTCCTGTCCGCATCATCCCCACCATCCGGCTACATCATCCCTCCTCCTGGCCTCTTCACTCCCCTGCTCCTGTTCCCTTTTATATTTTCATAACTAATCTGCGCGGTGCGTACTATTACGCTCTCCGCACATTTTATAACTTTATGGATTTTCCTATAGCCCTCCGCGACCATTCTACCGCCATCCCTCTCTCTCTCTCCCTTTTCTACTCTCCGCTTTCCGCCTCCACATCGATGCGCAACCCCCGTGTAGAGAGGAAACCTCTCTGTCTCTCTCTCTCGGTCATGTTCACCGCGACGACCCCCCTATTCGCGTTCTCGCGTTCTCCTAAGCGCACACACAGCCACCTTCCGACCACCCCCCTGCTTTCGCCAATGCCGCCACTCTACCCCTACGTGAATCGCGCGTCCTGGCAGCGGCACACCGCCATAAAGTCGCGGAATAAAACGCGTTACACGGAACGTTGCATTGCTCGAATTTTATACATCCAACAGCGGTCGCGGAGAGAGCGAGAGAGCGGAAACCACCTTCGTGTCCTCTTCCACCCTCCCCCAGCCACCCTTTTTCGAGCAGCCATGCGCGTGTTCGGTCCTCGCAAAATATACATACATTTTTGCGCCACCGCCACTATCACCCCCCCCCCGCCCTGCCCAGCCTCTCTCCATCTCTCTCTCGTGGAAAACAAACAGCGGATAGAAAGAGATGTATCGGCGAATCTCGCGTCACCGTTACAATCGCTGGCCAGACGCGAAAAAGCGAAGCGCTACCCTCATCACCCAAACCCTGAGTGCTTGTAACACGTCGAGGTAAAGGCCATCGGAAAATTTGTGCCAAAACAGACTCATCGAAATATTATTTCTCGCCATTTTTTTTTTAATAGGGTTCTTTTGTTGTTTTTCATTTTACTACATCCATGTTGAAGATTAATGAGGGTGGTAAGTTGAAATTTTTGAAAAAATACGCTTTTGGATTTTGGACCGATTCATCCGAGTTGAACAAATAATGATAAGAAATTTAAGATTTTTGTGATTTTATTTTGCTAAGAGTAACGATAAAGAACTTTCACGATTTAAGAATTAAACCTCAATTCCAAAAAGTTACCGAAATTATATCATATTCATGATATAGCAGTTTTTTCCCTATTTGCTTTAAAATATTCCGTCATAACTTCCAATAGATTCGATATGAAAATCAACAGAGTTACGAAGGTTGAAAACTCACACATTCTCATTATTCTGCAACCAAAATCTATATAAAAAAAAATAGGAAAGTGATTTTTAAAAATTCTAGTTGCCAATTTGCGGGTATAATTGTCCTTGATGGAAAATATTGTAACAAAGAGAGCGCCCTTTGACGATTTTTTTTTTATCTCGTAGTGCGCTAGATTTATTAATAGAAAAATGCGTGATGCTCGTGCGTGCGTAGTAACGTTGCGACTCTGTAAAAAAAAGGACGTTCAACGGGGCGTGATGTCGAGAAGAGAAAAAAACAACCAGGGGTAGAGAAAATATGCGTGCTTTTGCGCCACGAGAGAGCAAAGGGAGAAGTTCCTCGACTAACCACGGAGATGTAGTAGAAAATATCGTGTTTTTTTCTTCCTCGAGTTTTTCATCATCCCTTACCGCGTTAATGATCTTGGTAAACGAAAAGATAAACTGTGCATAATTTCACGGCGTTAATTATCAAGCTTCTCGCGCGAGCACACATTTCTTTGCTTTTCTAGCATCTTTAGAATTAAAAAGAAAACACATAGAAGAGAGATCATTTTGAGAGGGGAAGGAAGTCAATTTTTGCAGACATAGCAACGTTTTCTTTTTCTATGAGACATTGATAGTCATGGGCAAATGTTTTTTGGCTCTTGAGTAAAATCAGAGAAATCAATGCGAAATTTGATTACGCATTAACGCACTCGTATATTCCCCATAACTATGGGGAACGCTTCTCTGCGATCCCCCTCTCGCGAATCACAAAACGACAAGCTCTCTTTTGCCAGAATCATGCCAGCGATAGAGACTGTGTGTGTGTGTGTGTGTGTGTATGTGTGTGTGTGTGTGAGAGAGAGAGAGAGAGAGAGAGAGAGAGAGAGAGAGGGAGAGCGAAGGGCGGAGGTGTAGAGTGGAGAGCAGAGGGTAGTTTAATTCCTACCACCACCGCGCACCGGGCAAACTCCTCTCTCTCCCCACCAAGTAGTACAGAGAGAGTGAGGAAGAGAACAGTAGTGTAACGGAGTATGAAGGAAGGCTTTGCGTCTAGGGCAAAAAAGCTCCGGATCGATACTAAAATGCCTTTAAAATCACGGATTTTATATCTGCCCTCGTGGTGGGGCTCATGAGGAGCGAAAGGGAGAAGTGAAGGGAGTTAAGCCCTATACAGGATTTTCCTATCGCACAGGGTGAGCCCTCTGGGTTCTGTACATTACATTCTGGACCTCGAAAACGGTCGCTGAATCGCAGAGAAAAATTCTAACTATTTCTTTGCTCAAATTTTGGCTTCACTCCACCCTTTTTGCACCTGAATCAACCCCCAAAAAACTTATTGATGGAAATTGGAGCCTCTTTTGCAATCAACGGGTTCATCGAGCTTTTTTTTAATCACCGAAGTGAAACTTTTCACTTTTCGTCTCTCGTTGCATTGAATACTAGAATTGTTGGCGATATTAGCATGTATGAATAATCTTTCCGACAAATTTCGAATTCTAAATTATTCATACACACGCTTATTTTTGTACACGATGAAAGCGAGAGAGAGAGAGGTGAAAAGCTGTGACGAGCATGATGCAAACTGAACGTATGACTGATTCTTCGGTATCAAAAAAAAAAAAAAAATGATTGGACATTTTAAATTTTTTTAGTACAAACGATTGCAAACGAAAGAAAGGATAAAATCCATTTTCTTTATTTTGAAAATTCCTTTTAATTCCATGAAAGAGGTTCGGGAGCAATTTTCGAATATTTTCATTAAAAAATCAACAATTTTTTGCTCTAAAAACATAAGAAATAAAGTTAAATTAGATAGTATAATTGAATATTATCAAGTGTTACGAAACTATTGAGAGTTTTGTAAATATTTCCAAATTTGACAAAATCGCAACCCCTCGAATGATCCTGTTCGAATTTATTTTCAAACTATTTTCAAATACTCTACCTCGACTTTTCCGGTTAAGGGATGGGCTGTTATATCGCGGAATGAATCATATATATCGTGCAAGAAATTCGCGTCAGTTGGACTTGAAAATTGGTGGGGTATGAGAGATTCGCAAGGTAGTTGCGAGCGCGGTAATGCACATTCTCTAAAATCCCGGCGGTGTGTTTGGCAACCCCAATTCTCTTCTTGAGTCTCGGTCGTCGTCGTCGTCGTCACTGTCGACGTTTGTCTTCGCCTCCCCCCTCAGAGGGGCCGCTCTCTCGTTGCACATGTAAAACAGTACGATGAGCACACACTGGCTCGCAAAAAAAACCCTTGCTTATTTTGCTTCTTTTTCCTCCCCCTCAGTGCTCTGTATATCTCTTTCATCCGGAAGACTCTTCTCAATCCGGTGAAACGGAAGAAGCACACGGGGATGGCAGACGCAAAAGTACACGGGGCCGATGATTAGAGGGAGCAAAGGAGAAACTGCTAAAAAGCCTGGTGAAACGAAGGGACGAAGAGGAAGAAAGAGGGATGAAAACAGAGCAAAGAAAAGAGAGAGGGAGCTAGAAATATATATAATATTAGAAAGAAGACTGAGAAAGAGCTTGACGAGGGTGGAATGGAAATAGAAAGGGAGAGAGACGGAGAACAGAGGACAGAAGGGGCGGCAGGGCCACCCCTTGTTTCATTCCGCTTTTTAATAAGGACCTCGTTTGGTACTCTAGGCTTTAAATAGATCAATACCTACGTACTTCATCCCTGGCAACGAACCCTCTCCCTTCTCCCCTTTTGTACCCGGCTCGCTGTTTTTATCCGTCTCTTTTCATTCACCACACTCTCCCCCAGCTGTTTCTCTCTTTTTAACCACCGGCCCACCCCCGTGTTTCAAACTACCCCCTTCCCGCGCGCAAAACCGCTCTCGCCCTTTTCCATCCTTCCCTTTTTTCGTCTCTTTCACTCTCGTTCGTTCGGTATATTTCGACCTACCCCCTTCCTCCGTATTATATATGTATACCTCGTACAACTCGTTCCTATCCACCCTCATTGCGATTCCATCCCTCTGTACTCATCGTTCTGTCCTTTTTTCCCACTGATATTGGCATATACATATAGTCAACGTATCTCCGTCCCTCTCGATCTAGTCGCGCATTCCCTCTTTTTCACTCTTCCATGTCTATCCACCCCGGTTTCCTCCCTCGGCTCTCAACCCCACTGCTTCATTATCTCCATCTCTCTTTCTCTCCCTCTCTCCTTGGCCCTCCCGCACTCACTTTTACGGTATGTTCCTCTTTATATTCGCCTCTCGCGCTATTTCGGGGTGTATATCCCGCTCACATGCGCCAAAACTACAGGGGGTGGCTCTTTTGCGTACACGAAGAGCGCCCCGAGTCACCTACGCCCCTTGCCCTCCGCTTTTTTACTCTTTGAAAAAAAAAAGTTTCCCCTTTTTTCCCCCTCACTCGTTTTGTTTATTTTTTCTACACTTTTTCACTATCAACCTCGCTGCCTCTCACTTTCGCTCGCGAGTTCCTTTTTTCTACCTCTATTTTCAACGCTTCGCGCGTGAATGGGTGAAATGTAGGTAGGAGTTTTCGCTTTCTATACGAGTCGGCAACACGCTCGAAAATCTCGACGAAAACGAGAGTCACATGTACGCTAAGAGAGAAAGAGAGAGAGAGAGAGAACGAGAGAGAGAGAACGAAAAACCGTGTGAGAGGAAAAAGCGTGCACTTCCGGTTTGCATACATGACACTTCAGGCTTTTGCTTTCCTCTTGATCAAACGTCATTATTCAAAAACTGCGTGACTGTCAATTCCAGATTCCTCATTACACATGGATGTATAGATTATGGGTGGAGCCATTAAAGCTGTAATTTCGAATTTTTTGGCCAAATTTTGGATACGCCACAATTTTTAAAAGCCAGTCCTTACATTAATAAAATAGTTTTTCGTGCCAATATATTTCAACTATCCTAAAACGTTGGGAAATCATGAATATGTGGATTTCAATTTTCAAAAACAGATTTTTAAAAATTCTAAATATCGTAATTTAGCACCTTTCGATCTAGAAATTTATAAAAAGTGTCAAACTTGAAGGTTATTAAAACAATAATTTAAAAATTATTAAATTGAGAATCTAGTAGGCCCTAACGCAATTATTCAAATGTCAGATTGACATTTTTTTAATACAAATAACGAGGAATATTTGACGGTGATGTTTGGCACAAAAAATCATGGCATTTTTGTAAAGAAATATTCTTTTGTAATATTTTACCAAATTTTAATTCTATTTAAACTAAACATAATTTAGAAATTAATAAGCTGAGAATCAAATGGACTCAATTATTCAAATTGCAAACAGTTAATTTCTTTAATACAAATAAAGCGGAATATTTAACGGTGATGGCGTCACAAAAAATCATGAAATTTTTGTAAAGGAACGTACTGTTTATCGTCGGTGAAAATTTTCGTTTAAAGAGGAAGAATGTGGTAACAGGTTGACATTCGCGGATTTGGGTGTGTGTGTGTTCGGACGAGTAGCACAATTTTTTTTTATGACCGATCAGGATCCACGCCATATATATATATATATGCCCGAGGGGGCGAAACACGCTGCACCACTGCTGGTGCTCTCTCTGCGATTCTCTCGCCACTCTCGTTTCTCGCTCGGTTTTTTTTCTTCTTTTTTTCGTTTTTTTTTCACGACTGCTCTCTGTCGGTGCGTCTCTCACCACCCTCGCTCTTTCCTCGCCACTCTCACTCTCGACGATACCCATGTGTTCGTCTTTGTGTGTGTGTGTGTCTGCGAAGCTTTTTTTCACGGGCATTCGCTCTCTGGAAAGGGTGATTTGTCGACCTGACCCCGAGAGAGCACACCCAACACCAGTTGTGGCGGCTCAACATCGTGGGAAACGTCCTTGACCTATCGACGCCCCGAATATAATCTCGAAAACCTCCCTCGGCGCGGGCCAAAAACATCCGGAAGTCCTTGTACCTTAAATTCATTCTTCAACCCTTCAATTGACTCGTTTCTGATTATTTCTCAATTATCAAGACTCGAGCAATTTCTGCTCGATCGAAAGAGGTATCGTAAGATTTATGTTCTCAAATTTCAGCATCCTTTTCTGGACGAGATTTTTCCTTTCGTACGAATCAACCATTTTTCAACCCTTAACGTATTTATTAATGTTTGATCCTCGACCTAAGGTTCTACATCCCTTAATAATTCGACAGAATACAGAACACATAATACAGAATACATAATTCGAAGAATACAGAATTGTTGCGGCGGTATTCTGGTCTGGAACAAATTTATTAATAGTTTGACAATAAACAACAAAAATTTCGAGAAAAAAAATGAATATTAAATAAGTTATAAGCTGGTAGAGTTGGGGCTAAAAAAATGGGGTGTGCTGGCTCACACGATTGCAAACCTTCTAGTCTTCCAATACAAAATTTAAAAAAAGATTCTTAATTAGTAAGAATGTCATTAGAGCCCTCACCTCCGAGAAAACAGAAAAAAAATTCGCAAAATGGCGGGTGTCTAAACAAAAAAAGACGTTTTTCGACTCTCTTTTTCATAGTGTTTAATTTTTTTACAACAGAAAAAATAATAATTTTGATACAAATGTGGTATTAGAAAGTTAGACATTGAAGATTGGTACTAAATTTGAAGTCAATCGGTTGAGTAGAACTTGAGATATCATGTCAGTCGTGTTAAGAAAAGTAGTTTTGAGAAAAATGCTCCGACGTGACGGGCGTCACAAAAACAGCTATAACTCCGTATATTTTTTCAATTGCCATGTTGGCACTATCACGAGCCTCAAAAAGGTAATTTCGAGAGAATTTCGTTGGCATCGCGCGTATTTTCGCGCCGCGCGATTTTCGAGCTCGATGGTTAGTTACCGGGTCGCGAGGGAGGCTGAATATATACACACGGACGTGCTTTCGACGATTTGAATTTCATGTCCGTGACAAAAGAGATTTGGCCCTCCCATGAACGTTTTTCGCTCGCACATACATGTATAAAATGAGAGAGAGAGAGAAAGAGAGAGAACGTTGTAATTTCCGTCGACCGCCGCAAAATCAATAAAAGAAACATTACATTGGCGGCTGGCAGTACGTACTCTATGGCTGCGTGGGAAGACCATGGGATTGGATGAGAGACGATGGAATGAGTCGCGCAAGCGTTCCTAGATTCCCGCGCGTTTCTCTCTCTCTCTCTCACTCCCTCTATGCGATTTTTGCGAGGGAGGTTCGTAATACGGGAGCGTCAGGCCAACTCGACGAAGCAACCCCTCACGTGCGGAACAAGAAAGAGGAAACTGTACGGAGGAAAGCGGCAGAAGAAGAAACGGAGACTTATAAAATATGGCCTCCTTACGAGAAAGACTGATTTTAAGGAGGAAAGAAGGAGAGAGAGATGGTGAAGGATGAAAGGAGAATGAGAGGACAAACCTGGAAAGGGTGGAAACGGGAAAAAATGAGCTGAGGGAGGAAGAGAAACTAGTAAGAAATTAAGAGACGCCGCAGCGAAAACGGACCAAAACAGGAAATCATTTTTGGCCCTTAATTAATTAAATATCGTTCCACCTGCTAAGTTCAAAAAAATTTTTTTTATGGATTTCGCAGAAATCGAATATTAGCCCAATAACTTTAAGTAGCCTACTATGACGGGTTCAAAAAATCGATTTTTTTAAAACACTTCTGCAAGCTAAACATCTTAAGAATATACTGTAAAATTTTCAGACCGAAATTTAAAATATTTTAAAAGGTATAGCCAAAAGAAGAGAGCAATTAACTAATAAGTTAATACTAAAAATGACAAATTACTACGGTTTGGCAATCACCAGAAACTGTACATCTCTCGAAGAAATTAAGAGAGCTTTGAGATACCCTTCAGGAAACGGAAGGATTGTAAGTATAATTTTTTTTATACAAAATCTGTTGTCAGGCTTCAAACGCGTTTTTCTCGAAAGTACGTTATCAAAACTTCGGGGAAGCACTAACTAAAAACTATTTGACCGATTTGACTAAAAATTTTACCCGTTATTTTAGACACACACAGCTAAATATCTAACCTTTAAAATAATCAATTTTTTAATTGTAAATCAATTTTTTTTAACAATTTATGAACAAAAAAATTCGATTTTGAAGACCTTTTTTTCACAAGTCTGCTATTTCGTTTTTTTTTCTTAAAATATGCATATTATAAGTTGTAGACCTAGAATTAAGCCTACAAAACAATAATCTCTTTTGATTTTTTATTTCAGATGACTACGGAAGACTGTGTGCTTCCCCGAAACAAGTCATTTTTTTCGAGGGCTCCACTTTGACGTACAAAATTATTAACAAATTCATGTAAAATTAAGTAAGCAAACATTTTTTGTACTCTTCAAGATACAAATAACAACATGTAAAAATTTTAAAACGATCGCATTTTATTTTGTTATTTAAAGAAATTAATGAAAAAACGTCGAAATTTCGGTCGTCACAGTGGACTACTACCTTAAGGGGGTCTGAGATACAAAAAAAAAGCATATTTTTGTGATTTTTTTCAGAGTACCTTATTTATTAATATTTTTTTAATTTTGTTACATTATTAAGCATTATTCTAAGTATATTCTGCTAAATTTGCATTAAAAATATTGAAAAATAAGCCAGTGGTAGTGGTGAGAACCGAGACACCTCAAAAAAATGTTTCCATGCGGTAGTCAGGATAACTCATGATTGCTTCATCTGAAATTGAAAAACCAAAAAGATTTATTCAGTACATAAGTTTATCTTGGATTTGAACGCAGGAATTAACAAAATATTCATTTTTGAATCTTTGATAAAGGTGCAATCAAAAAACTCTGATTTTTGCCAAAAATTGCTCTTTTTGTTTAATTAAAAAATAAATTATAATTGAAAAAAAAATCCTTCATTCAGAACCGATTATTCAGTATATACAAGAAGGGTGTAAAGCTTAGGCGAAATCGGTCGAAAGGTTTTCGAGAAATTTTGACTACCGACTTGTCAAAAAAGTTTTGAGAAAAACGCGATTAAAGTTTGATACATGTATAAAATAGAGAGAATTTTTTTAAAACTTACATAGAGTCCCCGATTCCAGATCCATAAAGCAACTCTCCTGCAGCTGCTGCATGGCCGACACACTTCTTTTTATTTATTTGATAATCTTGGCCATATGGTTGTGCCTCAATAACTTTTTTATAAACTCAATTGTCCACGGAGACCGGAGACTCAATTGTCTATAACTCGAAAAGTTTTGCTCCTAATGACTTCAAATTTTCTGACAATATTTCTTATAAGTTGTAGTATCAGAAAAAAAATCGGTTTTCTGACCCATCTCCGCCCTTAAGTGAAATATACAGAAATTAAAATTTAATTGATAAATTTTTAATTCGCACAATTTCCATCTTTCCACCGCGACAAAATAATCCTGAAGCTCGTGATGCAAACTGTCGACTTCTTCCGTCGTGAAATTACTCTAATAACGTGCTAAATCGATACGGTCATGCCGGGTTTATGCTCACGCGAAAAGGGCTCGCCCCTCGAAAATATATACGTAAAATCGGTCTTAATCGGCAACGGTGAGACTATTTCAATGGAGCCGAATGACGCACGGATCGACAATACAAACGTCCGACGTAAAGGACCCTCTTTCTGTTCGGAGTTCAAGCTCGTCAGATAAAGTGTTCGCCCCGCTGAGTCTAATCGTAAACAATGCGCGCTTCAAATTGAACCTTACGATTTTCGAGAATTTCCTCGACTCCGTAAATTGTGTTTCGTAATCGCGTTACGATCATCATTAAAGATAATATATTTGGCACAATTATTTTGTGACGCATTATATCATCATTATAATTAATAATTTCAATTAATGACTAATTTCTAATAATAAATCAATCGGAAAGGATTATCGAATGGTTCGAGGATATTGGTACTTGAGAAACGAAATTCCCTTGATCCATCTTGTGCTTTAAATAACTTTGCATTATCCGCATCTTTTCATTGTTTACGCTAGATAAATTATTCAATCAATTATTTGATGAATGTCAATTTTTATATCACACAATAAATTAAATCTTCGACCCAGCTACGTACAAAAAAAGAATCCGCGGTCTCATTGATTGCAGGGAAAAAAGTGTCAAAGGCTCGATCGAACGTTGACATTATATTCTTTGCTTATCGACTCATTGTCAGAGTTGCGCCGTAAGCCGAGAACTTTCGTGACGATCTGCCGTGTATCAGCTTTCAGGCTAGCCAAAAGCTATTTTAATATATCTTCTCGTGCAACGAATATACGTGTAATTGTCTCGACTATGACCGTGTATACCGTACGTATGCGTTATCGCAAAAATAATCCCATAACGAATCTCAGATGGCGCATTTCTCGCGTGCATAGCGCACCCGCCCTGTCTGAGCAGCGGTGCCTCTCATGCGTGTGCGATTGTTTCGCATGTATATCCGTATATTGGTATATATACAATATTTACTACATATATACATATAAGTTACTGGATCGTCTCGCCGCTCAAATTACGTATACGCCGTTTTCGCCCAAGCTTTCGCTCGCGTTTTATATGGAAGCGATCGAATTCGATGTAATATAATTTTTTTTATTTTCTCAAGACGCAAAATATATCACAGAGTTTCGTCCATGAGTCGTCTCGTAAGAAAAATATACAAACGAAAATGATCTGTCGACATTTTTGCAAATCCTAAAATAAATTAGTGTTAACCATAGTTTAATGACAAAATTGTTCAACCTTGGATTATTAGGGGAAAAAAGATCATTAAGAGAAAGAATCATTGAGAAAGAGGTTTAAGTGTGAAAATTCGAAAATTCCGTCAAATAAAATTCTTGTAATGGCAGGGTTTCGAGAGATTGGAAAATATTTTTGCGAACCACTGAAACTAGTCGCCAGGGACGACGACAACCACGACGACGACATCGTCGAGGTGGAAGGAGTCGAAGGCGCGAGGGTTTGGGGGGAGGGTGGGGAGGGACGAACGAGGGTGCAAGAGAGCGAGAATCATACGAACCCACACACACACATACACACAGAAACACGTGCGCACACACGAATAGCAGGGCTTTGAGAGCGAGGAGTCGAAAACCTCCCGTGAACCCTACTTACCCCCCACTCCATTGAAATTGGCCTTTCTTTTCGATTTGGGGCCCGGCTATGCCGCGAGCGAGTGAGCAAGTAAAAGAGACCCTCTCTCTTTTCCTCGTCTTCTCGCACGAACACGAATGCAGTTTGTACGAGCCTAAAATGCATTCTAGGCTCCCTTACCCCCGCCCCCGCTCTCGCGCAATGCCGCGAGCCTCGTTCCAAAGTTTTTTCTCGTTGCTTCTGCTCCCCTCCCCTCCAAAATCCACATGCATCGAACGAGGGCTTCCCCCTCTCTGCGCGAAAGCCTGCTATTCGCGTTGCTAGGCGTCTTCCGTATCTCGTTGCTAGGGCCCACTTCACTTTTCGGAGAGGGGGTGTGTGAGGCGCCCCTCGTTCTCTCCCCACCACAAATTCCTCCCGAGGCCCCGAATAGTGCCGAAAATTGCATTGGCTGCATCGACTCCGGGCCCCCTCTATTCCAATTCGCCTCACCTAACCATCCAATGCACTCGAGAACAGGACCCAAAAATGCATCGAGCATGCGCGCCCGTGTCTTCTCTCCTCTCTCTCTCCCTCTCGCTCTTCTCGCCTCATTCTCCATCTTTTTTTCCCGTCCCTCTTGCATTTTATGCCCGCTTCCTATACTATGCTTCTCTGGAGAAACGATTTTTCGAGATCCCACCATGACGTCCCTGGCTCTCTTCGGTCCCCTTGCCACGATCTCCCCTCTAGTTGCTAGGCCCACTTGCCCCCTTTTTCTTACTCCGCAACTAGACATATAGATATATAACCGAGGTTCAACTTTCACGGGACAAAAGAGAGGAGTGATCGAGAGAGCGAGAGAGAAAAGGCGATGGAACCAGTGTGTGCCCCCAGGGCCCTTACCCCACCTTAGGTGCAACGGCCTAAATGCAATTTATTCCACGGGCCACGGGTTTCGCGAGTCTGCCTTTTCTTTTTTACCTAGGCCGAGGCTCGGGCTTGGCCCAAAAGAGTGGAAGAGCGAGAGAAAGAGAAAAACCGCCATTACACCACCGTGTGCAACGGCCAAGCACCATCATCATCATCGTCATGCCCCTAAAGTATATCGCTATAAATATATGCTGCGGTATACACGCTATACTATCTGAACTCCGAATATACACTATATACACCGTGGAATGAGAGAATGCACGTGGATCATCCGAGAGAGCTTGCAATCTCTCCGATATCGCGGACCCGCGCACGCGATTCTCCTCCTCGTGCTGTCAAGATGGAGAACCCACGTTGTATAAGAAACGAGTATTTCCCTCTCCCTCTCTTCCTCTCTCTTTGATTCATTTAGTCTTAAAAAATTTTACATTAAAGCTGCGTACACGCTCAATCGTATTTCAAAACTTTTGGCATCGATTTCCGCATTTCGATGCATCATACAAAAATGACAATGCAATATTTCGATTCTCAATTGAAATGAAAAGCGTGGAGCCCTTTTCGAGGGATTCGAATTGTAATCGATTACATGAAATCCGAAAAATCTCTCTTTTGAATTAAGCGATATTGGAACCGATGGAAAGATGGAGCTCGAAAAATAGGCTTTCGATTTTCGTGTCGACTCTTTATAAATATCTGAAGTTAAGTTTTCTTTTTCGATGTCGATGAATTTCGACGAATGATGCGAATGATAACAAAAAATTAAACTCTGTAACTGAATATAATTTGAAGGTCTAAAAAAAATTGCTCAAAAAATTCAGGAAATCATTCCAAGAAGCAAAAACGTTGGGAAGTTAAAACATTTTGGGTAGAATAAATCGTCGATCGGATCCTGAGGGTCAGCATGCGGCCCTGTCTCTTTGCTAGAGACTTCTCCCCGAAGCTCCTACTCCTCCCCGCTCTCTCTTCCTCGGCAAAGTTGGTCGTTGTCGGGGCTGCAGTTTGCCTGCTGCTGCACCTAAATGCACTATCCTTTCCCCGCAAAACGCGCTGGGATCTGCGGTGGATTCGACCGCCGCTTCCACAGACAAACGCACACACACGCGAATATCTCAAGAGAGATAGAGCGAGGGAAAGAGAGAAGCAGACATCACGCCCCACTCGCGGACTATTGCCTCTATTTGGGCCCCCCACCACCGACGAATGGCCGAAAAGAGTGCAACGGCCTAAATTCGCGACGGGGAAGTGGCAAGGGGCCTTGGGCTTGCTCCCCACTCTCTGGGTCCGGTGCAACAACCTGATTTCTAGACCCTCTTTCCCTCCTTTTACACCCTCGCCCCTCGCTTCTGCTTCTCTTCAACCTCTCTCTGTCCCACTCGTCTTCCTCTCCTTCTCTCTCTCTCTCTTTCTCTCTCTCTCTCTCTCCCTCTCTCTCGCTCTCTCTCTACACTACCACAACCGCAATCCCGATGCAGCCTCAAATTCAGTCTCGCATTTTTGTGTGATGCGGGACGCTACTACCACAAGGAAGCCTCCATCCGCCATCAGCTTCACGATGCTTTCGAATAGGGGAGAGCCGACGAAGGTCATCGTGCAACACAAGTCAGCCTAGCGCAAAAATCTACCAGCTATTTCAAAATATTCCTCTTGGCATCGTTCGATGACATCAAAGACTGTCAAATTTTACATTATCCCTGCAACTGATCTGAAAATAATTTTTTTTGTCGTACCGTACCGTAAATTCAGGCCACAATTTTCGTCCAAGGTAGTTTATAGTGCTTTACTGACAATTGATGACAATTATGTCAAAATAACGCTAGAAGTTTATTTGTCTTTGTAAATAATGTGCATTCTCATTATTGATAATTACATTCAAATATCTTTGGAGAACCAAAACCTCGCGATCAGGCCTCAAGCCTACAACATAGATTTCTCCTCATCCAACCGAGTGAAATACCAAGCTAATCTCCTTTCGATCTGCCGCAAAAGTTGGTCGTAGACAAAACAAGGTACACACGGAGCTTTTGTTGGACCTCGAGAACAGTCGAGAAATACAAGAATTATTTTCTGTCTCATTGACCGGTGTAACGTTTGGCGACTCTCTCGCTGCGTTTGGTCCCCCGCATTTCGCGACGTCTTTTTCACGGCACCCATTGCCGTCCTCGCAGCCGTTCTTTCCTCCTTCGGGCGACATTCGGACGATAATGCCAGAGGGCTCTTCGCCTACTTAATGCAATCGACTAGGCGGTTTTCGGTGGCGCCGTGTGTGTGTGTGTGTGTGTGTGTGTGTGTGTGTGTGTTGGTTTTTTGTCCTTCGCCCGGCTATGCTGCTTCCCTTCTTACTCCGACGTGTCCTCCACCTCCTCCGTGCTTCTTTCTTCTCCCTTTTCGCCCTCCTCAACCTTCTCTTCCTCCGTCGTGTGTCCCTTCTCGCTTCTTTTAGCCTCCTCGTTTTTTCCACCCTTCGACCCGCTGCAATCGTCTCCTCTTACTAGCTGCGACGACAACGACGACGATGAACGGAATACGAGACGATGTATAAACTCTCTGTCTCACTTTCTCTCTTCGTTTTCTCTCTCTCTCTCTCTCTCTCTCTCGCTCGACCCAGGAAAAAGAGGACGAAGAACTGAACTAGCTGTTACAGCGGACAGAACGAGAGAGAAAGAGAAAAAGAGAGTTTCGCGAAGCCCCTCTCGTTGCTTTCTTAAGACTCGAGCTTCCCCGCACTCTCATGTTCGTTTTCACTGATCCCAAGGTCCACTTCCCCTCTCGGTCCTCTTCATCGTAGACTCATACGCAACTTATACTGTAACCATGTGGGCATGTTGTGCATATGGTGCGGTATAAAGATACACGAATTACGTATGCATATGAGCGCCGATATCCACGCCGTCGTCTTTACGGTAACGTTGTCATTCGAGACGCGCCAAACGTTGTGGTATCTCTCGATTGAGGAGGAAGACGAAGAGAAGGAGGTGCCTCCATCGGATACGGGGTGAACATTATAACGCGATCCTTGGCAACGCGAGAGACAAGCGAGGTCATGGATTTCGATCTGACCAAGAATCGTAATGACGCTGGAGTCTGCTGAAAATAATCGACAGCTGACCATTTTCCAACTATTTTTCTGGCGAAATCGGGAAAATTTTTTTACCGATTTTTCAACCGGCAAATAATACCAGGATGTGGAATAAGAGCGAATTATTCTTGAAGGAAAATGTATTTCAACCAACGAACATTCTACAGAGAGCAAGTTCGAGAGCAATTCAAGCCAGGAGTCAAACGAAAATTCTTATTTTATCGTATCGATTCTTAATCATTCAAATTCTTGGTTCTCATTTGTACAGGGATAATGCTTCAAGGATCAAGTTTCAGAAAGCACCTTCAACATTTTTTAGTACAGTTTGATCACTTGAACGATTTTTTTCAGCGTCTGTGAACAAAAGTTTACTTTCAACGATAAATATGCAACTTTTCGGGCCTCGCGTTTCCCAATACCCTTTTCCAGGATTGTTGAAAAAGTATGAAATACATATACGAAATACATTTAACAAGTTCGGAGCACCGAACTTGTTATAGTTATGATGATAAAATCGCTAAAAAAAAGAGCGAGAAAGCGAGAGGGAGGAGAGAAGATAGGGAACTTGGCGTGCTTCCGGTTATAACGAAATAATCGATTCCGTGAATATTTGGTGCATCGCCCGCGTGCAAGAACCCCGAAAGAGCTCGAAAAACATGCACACACGGAGTCGATGCTCTCGAGCATGATACAGAGAAGCGGGAGGGAAAAAGAGAGAGGAAGAGCCCAAAGAGCGAAGTTTGTGCGTGTGGGTTTGTGTGTGTGCAAAAGAGAGACGAAGCGATATGCACAAGTTTTAAATTCGTGTGTTCTGCATCGGGCCCAGGAGACTGCTGCTAATTCTCAACGGTTTCGCGTTGCCCTCGAAGCACAAATAACCGACGCCGCTCATACACACACACACACACGAACACACTAAAATCGCCCGCAGTCGCTTTTTTCGTTCGCTCCATCTTTTCGGGAGTTCTCACAAAGTTTCATCTGCTTTCACACATGTCTATTCGTGTATTGCTCCAAGGGATATACCTACTCGTTAAAAAAAGAATCACACTTTTTGTAATTGCACTTTTCGACGGGATATTTTTGCGTAAAAGTTGCCCGAAAATTTTAAGACGATCGGATAAAAATTCACAGAAATAAAAGCTATTATTATCTTGAATCCTGTTGAGGCGGTATTCTGATCTAGAGACATCATTTTGAGCGATCTCGATTAAAAAAAGAATATGCAAAAAAAATAATTTTTCCAAAATTCTAAACCAGAATACTCCCTTAATTCTTCACCCATCCGAGTGACGATTTAACCCGTCAAAAAAAGTTAATTAATAAATTTATAAAATCCACGAAAAAAATTAAAGAAAAACAAAAAATGATTGTCCACTGTTTTTTAATTTTAGAAAAATGAATTTTCCACTTCTTTTGACGTTATTGTTCATTTTTTTCTTTTTAATTCTTCAGTGATCGAATATAATGCTGTCCGCGAATTTTATTCTTCGCTGAGCCTCTGACTATCACCGCCTGCATTTCTGTCGCTCGGCAAAACTGCGTCGGAGCTTTCTCTCTTCGTTTCGTCTCCGTCATGATCGCCGTCGTCGTCGTTGTCGTAGTCGAGGATCAACGCCCCCTGAAAAAGTTCTTTGAGCCGAGCTTGGACCACCTGCCCACGAAAGGCCCACTGCCTCTTTCCACAGGGCCCCATCCTCCAACTCTACTGCACAATCTCATCCTCTCCTTTTTTTCCTCCTCTCTACATTACTTTTGTTGCTCTCCCTCTCTCTCTCTCTCTCTCTCTCCACTCATTTCTCGCTTTTCTCGCTGCACACTCTATCCTCTCTGTCTTTTTCCGTTGCCCCGGTGCATTGCCCCTTTTGACTTGACTCGGCCACTTAGAATCTACGCATCTTTTCGTACCTCATTTTTTAACGCGAATTTTCACGTCCATTTCTTTCCCCTCTTCGAATCAATTACTACGTTTCGAGAGCCGATCCGCGCTTCTCGCAACGAAACAATAATTTCTCTGTTCATTTCGTTATTTTCGTTAATTTCGTAAACGACAATATTGAGTTGCATGCAATTTTAATATTTTTTTGGCTCAATTGACATTCTCGCTTGTTCGAGTCATGAAATGGCGTTCAAGAGGTAAAAGAATAAAGTTAACAAAAAAAATATATGAATCGTAAAAATTATAAAAATGCAAGTTCGACTCCTAAAATCTCAATCGATATTTGTATGGAAATGCCGAAATAATGAGATAATACGATAAATGGCGAAAAATGGTATGCACGTGATACAATAATTAAATGGGATGCGCAAAGTATAATGGCAAAGAAAGAGAGAGAGAGAAAGAGAGAGAGAGAGAGAGAGAGAGAGAGAGAGAGAGATACGACAAACTCCTTAAATGTACTTTCGTTCCTCTCCCTCTCTCTTTTCGGGCCGTCGAAGTATTTTTTTTACTACATTTCGCGTGGTGTAATACACGAGCCGCAAATGGCTCGTTCATCGAGGGTTTTTTCTTCTTCTTTTTTTACGGTGCAACGGCCTCAATCTCTAGGGCCGAAATTTTGGGTTCGTTTTTTTTTTACCACGATGCGTGACCAACGTGCGTGCAGCAACAGCAGCAGGACGAAGCTACAAACGTACGAGTACAAAATCCGCATGTGCATCAAAGTACTATGTACCGAGTGACTTTGTGTGAGAAACTTTTTTTTTCGTGTATACACAAAACTCATTATATGAGTCATTTTGTGTGACATGGAACGATTTTTGTTCGGGGCCATTTATCGTAATATCCTTAATTTGCGAATGGCTAAGAAAGTTTAAAAAAATAAAAATAAAGTTGAAAAGATCTGCAAGATGGAGATTTTAAGGCTGCAGTTTAGTTCGACCGGGTTTTGAAATACGTCGACAAACCGATCCTTCAAAGGACCATAACTCCAGACCCCTTTATCCGATCGAAGATTTCTTTTTTTTTTTAATCGATACGGCGTATAACAACGAAGAGCATGGAGCAAGGATCGTCCCGATATCTTGAGTTTTAAAGGCGCTAGACAATTTTTAAAATCACCATGCGGGCTTGAAAAATTGAAAAAATTGAAAAATTGCCATTGCATCTTGCGCTTTCCTTAGCCTAAGCCAGTAGGTGCATAAAAACGGTCTTTTCGTGGGAATTTCAGTTTTTTTTCGTCATTTAGAGATTCATAGCTTGTGTTTAGGGTCGGAAATTTGCGATGCACAAATTCCTGGATGGATCATGCTAAAAAATGACAAACACACTATTTTGGTCAGATTCACGGAGATTCATGCAGATGCGCTGAAACTTTATTTACAAATTGTTTGACTTGAGAGAGAAAAAATAGCCGCTGACTCTTCACTGGAGAATAAAAAGACGATGCGTTTTTTTCTTTTTGTTTCCTCGATGACTGCTATTTGTTCTCGTTTGTGAGCGCGGTGCAGTGAGATTTCCGGGCTTCGAGTAAACTTTGAAACAAAATTCAGGGGTTCTTGATCCCCGAATTAAAAAGAAGAAGAAGCGAAAAGGAAAAACGTCGTTTATCGGCACGAGAGTTTACGAATAGATTTTTTTTCCACCTCCACGGTTCTCTTTCTTCCTCGTAAATTGGCTCCGCAAACGAACTCTCGATTTTACCACGAAAAGAATCATATACAAAGGATTCCTCGACCCGTTTATTCCTCGTGATTCGTAAAAGAGAGAAATTAACTGGGAAGGGAACTGCATTTTTTTGGCACCTTAATAATAATGTTTGCGAGACTCAGGCTTAACAAAAATGTGTTACGGCTCTAAGAGCACTGGCCTCAATTTTTGTCATTTTTTACGTCTCTTATTTCTCTTTTTTTTTCTCGTCCCTTCTTTATTCTCTCTATTCGTCTCATCCTCTAAAACGCACCGGCGATTGTCTCGTCGAGCATCCTGTCGCCCGTACTCTCCCACATGCTGCCAAATTTTCGGCCCAAAAATCAACGAATCCTACCGCCCAACAATATAAATATATACATATACATCTTGCGACTATGCTACGCTCGCTGGCTGGCATTAACTACTGTGCTTTCGCCGAGATCCCTATCTACTTTCGACGCAGCCTTCCCTTCCTGAAATATATGTTATACACAATGGAGTTTGTAGCGAGGAAAGAATTGTTCAGTCCCCAAATGCATCCCCGATCTAGCGTTCAAATATTCGTGATTCTGAATTCCCCAAAAGTCTTAAATATTCATTGCAACATACAAAAAACCCGAGTTTCAACCTATTCGTTTATTCTCAGATATTAATTTTTCAACCATCACCAAAAAAACAAAAAAAAACTACATCACGGCGTTCCGTTAATTAAAAACAAGTAAAAATTTAACAAGTTCTCTCGAAATAATGCAGTATGCAATTGAACTTGAAGTTTCTTTGCGCCCATATTTTTGTAAATACGTAAATTAATAAAAAACGCAATATAATAATAGAGAATTATTATTGATATGTTTTTTTCGAATAAATATGGCTTCAAGGAGTCCGGTTGATTCTTTTGCCTGTTCTTCGCAAATATTTGTATTCTTCTAATTCTAGTATTCTCGACGAATAAAACGATGATCTTTTACCCTCGACAGATATCGGTCCGCGAGTTTCCTCTGAGTTGATAATACGTGTGAAAGAAAGAGAGAGGGAAAGAAAAAGAGGCGGAGAGACCAATCCCAGAAATATGTACGCGAATCATCGAGAGAATGCTGCGAGAATTATAATGAGTGAATAAACACGGTGGACACGAGTCGAACAAGAGGCCGGTAATGCTCAACGCGAAAAGACACACTCGTTACATCTGTAATTTATTTTGTCACGCTTGGTCAAGCTCGGACATGAGAGAATAAAAAAAGAAAATTGAAAAATTCACTCTGAAGGAAAAGCAGAACGAAAAATGTATAAATCAATGAATCGACGGTAAAGAAAAATCGTAATTGAGAATAACTTCGACATGAAAATTCTGAAATCAAATTTTTCAGCTTATTTCAAAAATAAACTGGAAATATATAAGTGCCTCAATGCTTTTCCCGCAATGTAGAAACATCCATGAAGCTCAGTGAACGGATAATGCGGGCGCGGGAGTTAAAATCGTCGAATTTCTATAATTTACAAATTGCTGATTCTGCTCCCGCGAATATTTCGTGTTCATTGATCGGCTTTCCCTGTGCAAAATTAGTGAATATACACATAAACACAGAATGAGAGAGGATCACGATTATCGACGTTCGATTTTTCGTTGTTTGCGCGCTCGTCGTTACGTTATCGAACTCGCGAATGAACAATTTCAACTATAAACGACGAGGGGGTAATCAGATGAATATAACAAATGAGATTTTCTGGAACGCACGACGTACGAGTGAGAATAAACAACGATCGAGGCAAAAATAACCGAGAAATTTAATTCGATAAAACAGAAACATTAATGGCGAGATGAGAAATTTACAGATTTTCCGTGTTTCCATAAATTATATCTATATATATATATTTATTTGGTGTATAATATCTGACGAAGAATCAGATTGCCAATAAGAAAATAACATTCGAAAATGAAACGTGTGCTCGAATATTCAATCGAATATATTCACGATATAATCGACAGCGATAAATCGAGAGATTGATGTATAGATCACGACAATAATATGCAGTACCTCGATCGTTCTATATTCGTACTGTAATTTTCGTATGGGATATAATTCGAGGCAATTTGGGACACTTTAAAATTGAATTAAAAAATAATACTCCAGCTTTGAGGTGCAAAACCGAAAAATCAAAAAATCTTCGAATCGTTATTATCCTGAAATTCTATTAGAGTTTAAATATTTCTCAATGACTATAAAAATCTTGATAATCATAAAATTATTTTTTCAAAGTGATTCCTCCTTGTTCCACTCCACGATATTTCATCTCTTCGGGAATTATTCAAATTAGACATATCCGCTGTGTGATACGACCCGAAATCGAAGGCACAATTATAATATCGCGCGAAACGTCGCTGGTCCTTAATATAATTGCGGATTGATGTGAAACGAATGAAACGATATTTTCCGCGAATGACGAAGAAAAGAAAAAATGAAAAAATTCGATGCGATTAACGAGCATGGAGAACCAAATTATGACGCGAATAAATTGCTCTCGATATCGAGAAAACTGCGGAAGATAAAAAACAAAAATAAAACATCGGATTTATAACAATAATGATAATTCACAGTATTCCTGCGAATTATTTGCTGTTTCTAGAGTCCGGTTTGCAATGAGCAAGCTCGCTCTTGCTAAGAATCATCTTTATTTAACTGTCGGAGGATTTATATCGCGTAATTCATAATCAATTTATGAATCAATCTGAATTCGTCGAGCAATAAATTTCGTTTAATGGGTTTTTGCATCGTGGCATGGATTTTTAAAATACGTTTTAGACGATCAAAATTTTCTCCTACATCGTATGAAAAAAAGTTTTTCATCCTCCTTCATCACATTAAATTATCATAAACAAAAAAAATTCGCTAACGATGAATTTGAGCGTAAATCCAAGATATTCAAACTTGCGATTGATCGAAGTTTACGATTTTATCCAGAACGTAAAAGCGAATGTTTGTTCGTACATGGCGCGAAACATTGCCGAGAATTTTTCGCAATAAAAACCGCATCATCATCGGTCGAATTGAAGAGTATAAAATAGAAAGAGAGAGAGAGAGATAAACAAATACAAAATAAGAGAGAGAAAGAAGATTCAGTTGAACGGAAATCGTTGCAACGATAAATATTAATCATTTTTGTTTGTCAGATACCACAGGCATTAATAACATTTCGCGTCGATGCTCGATCGTCAACATTCGTGTATACGCGATTAGCATCGCGTCGTACAAATCGAATGAAATTTCAAATTGCTCGGTGGTCGGAGAATTGAATATTGCGAGGGCTTTACGAATGTCCATAGGGTGCCCCGGTAGATACGAAAAGTTGGTTGAAAAAATGTCGAAATAACGAGTCCACTGACCGAAGCGCAATAATCGCAAATGCGAATATATAATTTTAGCAAACAAAGATTTATTGGCACTCTGATAAATAATAAAATGTCCTATTTACCGAACCGTTCTCTGTTCCAGCGAAGCGTTGTATTTGCTTCTGTATAGCGAGAGCACGAATTTAATTACACTATAAACTCAACAGATACATACATATATATATATATTCCGTTATGCTGGCCCAGCAGGGAAAAAAGCAAGAGAGAGGGACGGAATTTTAGAATCTACTTATAGTCGGGCGGGCAGTGAGCCGCTTGCGCGAGAGCGTTACGCCCGGCGCCACCTGGCGGATTTTCTGCGAAACGCCAAACTCGCCGGATGAGCATTTCTCTTGGCTCAAAATTCTGTGAAGAAATAATCAAAATGATTTGTTGAACCGATAGCATACACGAGATCTCGAATTATTTGCATATATAGAAGAATTTTTCACGTCATCTTGACGTGCCAATTTTCAAAAATTTAAGGATGTACGATAAGCGGTTCGAAAACCGCACTTTTCTCGTGTATGGTGGTGCAGGCACAGACACACACCTGAAATTTCTTCCCCGATGAGGGAAGTTCACATGGGTAACCTGGCTTATTGCAAGATCGAATGCACTCCTAATTACAACTATCTTACATCTTTACCATCCGCGCGGTATTATTAAGCCGAAATATATATATCCGTTCTCCTCTTTCTCCCGCTCCCTCGCTCTTTTACCGTCCGATTACTAAAGTATGCTCTTGGCTTCGAACGAAAAAGCCTGAACAAAACGATTTTTCACGTCGAGCCTCGTGACATTGGGCCTTTTGTTCGCAAGCTCTCGTTGTAAATTCATAAATACATCCATGAAGCCACGCACATTCAAAAATGTTACATATATATCTGCATTAGCGCATTAACAAACGTGTGACGACGGTGAAAAATTGGCAAGGATGCGTGTAATAATCGTGTATAATAATCGTGTATTACACACAAACTGCAACCCTACGTCCGGGAAGAGAAATTCCCACGTGCCCTCTACCTGCTTTACCCCAATATATAAATATTTCTGACTCTAGTGCGTGCGTGCTTTTCCGAAATTTCCTACATCTGATGTTACGAAGCGACGAGACCAAACGATTGTTTCCTCAAGGGGAAATTTCGTCTTCGTCGAAATTGCCAACTTTTAAAAATGTTGCATTGACGGATCTTCGCCATCAATTGAATTCAAACATTACAGATGTATGTATTCTTATTTTATCAATGAAACAAAACATTTACTCATTTTAATGAGGAACCTCGACGCGAACGTCCCTCGACATCGCAAAAAGTAGTGGAAATCGATGTCAAATATTAAGGCCAAAAACAATGCAAAAATAATCACGAAATTAGGACGCGCGCGCGTCATGACAAAAGCGGAGGTTAAAATCGTCAGGAAATATTGATTCGATCAGCAAATTTTTCCCAAAAAAAATGCATGCACAAACAAACGTCAACGATGGTGGGAATTGATAAACAAGAAAAAAGAAGGGGCGACACGTACCATTGGTTAATCATAAATGAATCGGCGGAGGGGTTTTTGTGTTGTGGAAGGGAGGGGATGCAAAAAAGTGGGAGTAATTATGGTAGGTGCGTTGTGAAAATTTACGACGATAACCCGGCTAAAATGGCGACACTTTTAACCAACTATGTATGGATAAAACATTGGGGAAAAAGGGCCTGATTTCCATGATTCAGCGCGAATCGAGGAACGCGAGTTGAGTCCTTTCGTTTCCTCTAGCATAATCGATGCTTCTCCCACCCCCTTAATTCCTCCCCCCGCTCGATCGACATCGTGTGCACGTATAGCCAATGATATTTACCTGTGTGTGTGCGTATAATTTATGCAACGGCACCGTGAAATCTGCAAACGAGTCTAAAAATTCCTCGCCTCTATTGGGCGCAAAAGCGTCAACAGCAAATCGCACTCGGACGATTTCATAACGCCAGTTACATCATCGAACGCCGGTCCTCCCCCTCTCCCTCTCATCCCCCCACCCCTTGATAAACGTTATGCTTATCCGATGAATACACGGTTGATTGTAGCGTGTTACCAGCGGGGCGAGGGGCGGAGGCGCGGCCAGGGGAAAGAGAGGGAGTCGCCAAAAATTCGCGTTTTCTCTCTTTCTCGTCCCCGACGACATTCGCATTTTATGCACCCCGTTTATTGTATTGCACGTTACGCGAATCAGCGTGCGTTTTTTTTCGGCATTGCCACGACGCTCATGATAATCCATGCGGTGGTGTTTTTTTTCTTTCAATTATTCGAAAATTCGTTTTTTTTTTCAAAAGAATGAAGAGACTCGCGATGAACGAAAATGAGAAGCGTCGAAAAATGTCGTTTGACTTTGAATCTCGTTAGACTTTGGTTATTGTGCCTCCTCGCAGCTGCTTCGAGCCAGTTTTTGAGCTTTTGCGAGAGAATGTCGACGTTCCTTTTTTTGGCGTACCAAGCGATTTTTTTGGAAATTTTAAACGTCCCACGGTCTGAGGAATCTGAATTTCAGGGGATTGATTGCGTTGATTTTTTTTAATGCGTTGAAATCTTTATTTCTGAGATTGTTAAGTCTTTATAATCATCGAATACATTTTTATCAAATTTTCAAACATACTTTAAAAATATCTTAAAATTTGTTGAGGGAGTATTCTGATCTGGAATTGAGAAAAAAGAATTTTTCTCAATTTTAGATCTAAAAAATGTATGGCCCAACACCAGAATACCGCCTTAATCGAAAAATGTATGGAAATAATTACTAGAACAATTTAACAATTGGTAATTAATCATTCATTTTTGATAACGTGTTTTTTCTCATAACTTCACATCCAAATTTATCAATTGACGTCCGCAGTTTGCTTGAAAAACAAGACACAAAAAGAAAGAGACTGCAGCTCAAAGCGTGCAATTTCGGCCGGACTTCCGGTATACGTATGAGCGTAAAATGCATCACCGAGCGATGCCTACAAAAATTCGCTCGCAATTGCATTATTTATTTCGGGTAAGCCCGAGGGGCCAGGAGCGAGTTGAATTGATACGACAGGCCCACATCGCGTGTTGCAAAAGTAACTTTTTACCGAGGAAGCGCACATGACAAAGAAGGAAGACGATAAAAAAAAAAGAATCGAGTTATCCGTATCAAAAAAATTGAATAGTGGGAGGTTTTGCGGCATCCGTTTATATTCTCTTTTTTTTTACACGAATATTATAAATCGAGAGATTTCAGTGCGTGCAAAATTACAGGGTCATCGTCCTTTCTGCCTGTGATGAAAATCACGAGCATGTGAATTCGAGAATTCTATTTCCGGGCTAATTTCAAAATCTATTCGCAATACATTTTTAACGAAAAATGTTTGCAGGGGAAATTTGATTTTTTGAATAATGATAAAAATTGAGCAATCGTTGAATTAATTATTAATAATAATTCTAGCCTTTGTATTTTTTCACAGTAATTTTTGCTATTAATTTTGAAACAAATTTAGACAGATGGTTTTTCACCCGAATTTATTTTCTCCTGGAAGTCGTGATTTTCGTGAAAAATCCTGATAATTGTGCGGATTGAAGAAAAATAAATTCAATCAACGAATCGCCCAATCGAAAGGATTTATTGATTCGTTACATTCAAATACGTTTGATTTAAAATTTTTCGATTCGACGCCGAATAATAACGCTCGGACGAAATGGAGTTTCCAGCGAAAGGAGGTTTTGTAAAAAGTCTATTTATAAAGGGGGAAAAAGCAATGAATCGTTATTTATTGGTCCATGCGTTCTTTAAAAGCTACGCAAAAACTGTCCTCGGAATATGCATATTAATGACATGAGAGAGAGAGAAAGACAGAGGTGAATAAATGTGAAACGAAAAATCTCAAATTGGTATTCGAAATGCATAGAATCGTTGAAGCTTTTGTGGGACGAGAGGGTAACATTATAACGAGGGTTCGAGGGGGGAGGGGGGGGGGATTTCACATTAATATCGAAATGGGAAAATCGGAAACATACGCTATTCTCGTTTTTAATTAAACGGATTGATTCGTAATTTTTAATTAACGGTACACGATGAGAGGCACCGTAATAAAAGTGTGAATTCGTCGCTTTCGGACGATTGAATATTTCACTCGGGAGAAACAGTTTTCCCAAATTGGAAGAATGTGCATATCTAATTGCAAAAGAAACGGGAGAACTCATTTCGTCGAAGAAATGAATGTTCGAAATTTCGATCAGCTGACGAGGCTTAAGATCTCTCTTCCACATTAATTAATTTCTATTTTTTTTTTAAATCGAATATCTGGATATCACAACGAAAGTCTATTTTTCATTAATTATAGAAATTCCTTTCGCGAATCAGCTGTAAATAAAAGATTTATTTCCATTAAAATCCGTTTTCAATTAATCTTAAATTGATTTTAAAACTTCAGTACATTAAATATTTCATAAATATTTTCTATTTGAAAAAAAAAGTCTGATCATTTTCAATCAATCTTAAATTGATTTTAAAACTTCAGTACATTAAACATTCAATAAATATTTTCAATTTGAAAAAAAAAGTCTGATCGTTTTTAAGGTATTTCATTGTTCGTTCGAGCTCGATTATGCTTGGCGTCTACATTTTTTTTCTATGCCGAGCTAAGCAATGATCACCCTCGATTGCAAGAGCGCTCGCATGTGTGAAATATCGTTAAAAAAAAATTGTCAGCGTAATTGAAGCTCTAGGAAAAACTCGAAGGTATACGGTTGCTGCCCCCCGTCCCTCCCTTCCCACCCTCTCCAAGATCTCACTCTGCTCAGTGAAGTGTACGTGTCGTCGTCTTCAGGCTGTTCTATGATGGAACTGAAACGCTAGCGAGCAAAATATTCCAACGACTCACTGAATTCTATGAGACTCTGCTGCGAGCGAGAATGACACACATATCGCATCGGTGTTACATTATCGCAGAGAGGGGGCAAACAGGATAAGTAGGGTAATATGGCCCAGGCAAAGAAATTGATCCGGAATTTTTTGAATTTTTTGCCGAATTAAAAAAAAAATTACATCCCTATCACTCCCGGATGCTTTCTCCAACCTAAAACTGTAGAAAAAGATCCTCGCCCTCCCGTTATCCAGCGAAGAAAACAAAATTTCGTCGAATCTATAATCACTGAAATTGCTCCTCCATATGGAAGGAGCGAGAAAATACGAAAAAACTCGAAATAGTCGCGAATCTCCAGGTTGAAAGTCAACGAAGGAAAAACAACCCTTACAAGTTCGACTTAAAACGCCTCCATTGATTTTACGAACAAATTGGAATGGGGTGGTCCATATTGCCCCGTTTACACGTACGATTCTTTGTTCGCATTCGTTTTTGCGAATCTTTGCATATTTTCGTACTCGTGGACGATTATAATGATGATGATTCCTCGAGGCAAACGTATCGACAGGTGGTGAAGGAAATGGCGTTTCTCAGCCCAAAATGGCGACTGAGTCGCGTCCCTTTTTCTTCGTTATTACATCGATATATACGCTGACGATAAATTCAACGAGTGTCATCATAGTTTGTATTCTCGAGTCTCGCGTTGACTGAGTTTTTCGAGGGCAATTTGGATGGTTGCAAAATTTTGCGGTATGCGAATGACGCGCGTGCATAGAGAAATTGCAGATTCCTCGATGCTTCTTCGTTGTTAACGATTCTCGGAAAAACAACAACATGATATTCCAAACTTTTGTTAATTGGGTCATTGCTCAATGTTTTTTTCCGTTGAATTATTTTCAACGTAAATTAATTACACTCGAGGAGTAAATTTGTAAAATTTCCTTCGAAAATTTACAAATATCGATGGTTAAACATTGAAATTCGGCGAAAAATCGAAAATAATAATAAAATACGGTTTTTGTTGCTTTTTCAAAAATTTTCAATTTCTTTTGAATTTATCTGAATGTTAAAAAACTAATTTATCCCAAAAATATTTCCTCTCATAAACAAAAATTAGAAGCGAAAAATTCTGAGAACTGTTGAGAATTTTCCGCCTAGTGAATAAACAATCAAAACGTTGAATAAGTTACTATAAATAATAATAATAATAATAATAATAATAATACGCATTTATGTAAAATGTGTTATCGAATATCGTTAAATTACCGAGTTCATTGGATATTGAGGATAATATTGATTTACGTTGGATTATATTCGAGGATTACAGTTACGTGGATAATGAAATAAAATTACCTTCGGTAAATTCTTCGCTCGCGGGTGAATGAGCATGAGAATTTATCGTTCTTCTTTCTCATGAAGAAAAACTAATATTTTCGAGATTAAAGAAAAGAGTGATCAAAAAATCATATTTTGAAAAAAAAATCATGCCTTCAGCCTTCATTCGTCCTTACTTTTCTCAGCAGTTCCGCACAAGTCTTTACGAACCGCCGTGACAAATTTTAGTTTTCTCATTCCTCAGAAAGAAAAACAAAAAATATATTCGCAACATTTTAATTTGCAATTTAATTGTCGACGAAGTTTGAATTGATAAATATGCTGAAAAGCTCAACGAATTTTAGAAAAAAAAAAAATTAGCAAGCCAAGTGTAAGTTTCCAATCTCGACAATTTCTGGTTTTGTGAACAAAAAAAAATCTTAAAAATTTCGTCGTCGAAACGTAAAATGCATCGTGAGGGTACGATCGCGTGCGTGGATACGAGATATCGGTGAATGCAGTCAGCGTTGAGAAAGAGAGAGGGGAAAAGTTTTCAAAGTCGTCGAAAACCTGCTCCGAGGTAGACTTGGTTAGGAATTTTTCAGGCCCATCGGATCATCTTCCGTCTCCCTCTATCATTACGAAGCTGGAGGGAGCGCGAGATTTTTGACACGAGAGAGATTATCTAACACCGAAGGTCTCTCTTACTGCATCGGGGAGTGCACTCCGTAGTATGACGCGAAGGTGAAGCCCCTTGAGATCGTCGTTGCCGCGAAATATCATTGAAGGTGTGTGGGAGAGAAGGAAAGGGAGCACAGCGAAGAAGAAAAAAACGATTAAAGAGGGAGCGAAGGATGGTTTAGGGTAGAGAAACAGCAAGAGAGAGAGAGAGAGAGAATATACGTGGTGAAAATTTTTTTGGGACACAAAATGGCGGTAGTGACGCGCGAATTGGCGTCCCTTACGACCTTACGCCTGAGACATTGCGCGGCGGAAGGAGTAAAGAACGGGAGGAGTAGGACAGTTGAAATAACGGAGAAGGAAAGTCGAAGAGGGACTGAGACCCCGAGGGCGCGTGCTATCTCGCTATGCTTCTTAAGTAGAGGGGGGGATGACGGAGAAGAAGAGGACGAAGAAGAAGGGACAGTCCAGAAGAGAGTTTGGGGCCTCGTGGGCTCTCCAAGCTCCATTTCTCTCCCTTCCCCCCCCCCCCCCCCCCTTATACCTACATACCTTTTCCTATACACTTTCGAAAGAGGGAGAGAAAAGAGTAGGAAAGAACGATTGGTTTTTGATATTGGCCAGAAAGAAAGCGACGAAGGTGAACGTCCAAGGAGCCAACCTGTTCGGGGTTCATGGCCCTCTCGAAAGGACTCTAGCAAACTCTCTTGGTTGAGAAAGCGACAGAGCTTGAGAGCGGGAGAGAGAGAGAGAGAGTCGAATCTGCTAGCAATTCTCTGCGAGCAGGTATTGGGCAAAGGGCCAGGCTCACCAAACGTGAATTTTGTTAGGCTTCCACGTACGCGAGAAATCCTCTGAGGGAACTCTTCTTTAAGGAATTAAAAAGTGCATTCACGATGAAAATAAAAAACTGCAAAAAAAAATGTCGTATTTTGTAAATAACACTTTTCATCGAAAATAACAGTTGAAAGTCAATTATAATTGAATATTTTCAGCCTGAGACTTTTCGAATACTTGAAATTTCATTGTCAATTACCAAGGATCTGGGCGAAATGGAAAAAGCCGCGAAATTAGAAACTCCGGGCATCAAAGGTATATCGTCTAACGTTGTATTTCACGTGAAAATCGAAAACTCCCCTTGACGAGAGAATTTCCTGCTCTAGCCACGAGTTTCTTTTCGGAAAATTCCTTGCCTGGCTTCATTTACCTTTTACAAATGAGTAAAGCAGACTGGGGTGAGGGGCTGGGGTGGTGGCGGGAGGACCCACGATAAAGACACTTGAAATTTTAATCAGAAGCTCGAACGTCGATGTGAAGGTAATTTTATCGTGAATTTATCAAAATTTATTTATCGAATAAAGGCCTCTAAAATGAGTAGCGAAGAATTACGTGACTGCTCTGGAGGATGGATATTAGGAATCTTCGATGTATTGTTTTATTTAATTCAAAAATAAGCACGCGCGATACACACGAGACTCTATCGGGCTTTCATTGTTTTGAAAGGTACGCATTTACATCCGGGTTTCATTGTACAAACCTGTTTTCACGATTATGAACGAGCGGCAAACAATGTAATGGAGGGTCATTTCGAGGTTTCTATCGCGTTGGGCAATTTACTCTTAAGTATCGTCGGGAATATTGAAATGTAAAAAAAAAAAATGAACGTCGAGCAAACTCGAATGACTGTCAGCAAAGTAAAGGAAATTCGTCTATTGTTTATCGTATATTGTGTATATATTAGACTGATTCACAAAAAGCGACTATTTTTTGTTTTTCGAAGTAACATATCAAATACTTTTGGGAAGGTGAAAAAAGATGCCTGTTAAAATTAGAGCTCTTAATAATAATATTTAGCGGTGGCGCATCGCATATTTTTAATTCTCATTTAAATAACACAGGGAGAAAAATGTTCAAACTTTAAAAATTTTATATCTCGACTTCAAGTCAATGTACCAAAATGAATGACACATATTCTTGTAGAGAATTGAACGCTTTATAAAAGACATCTCTTATGATTTTTCGATAAACTTACTCCTTCAAAAGTTATTCAAGGTTAAAGTCAAATTTAGAGAAATACTATTTAATATTAGAAAAATTATTATTTTTGGAAAAATTAGATCTTACATATACATTTCTTTTAACATTACTTTTTGAAAATACATTTTTCATTTAAAGTGAAAAAGGTGTTATAAAAAAAACTGATCACTATTTCAAGGTTCTTTTGTTACAATCCGGGAATCGTTGGCGATGTTTTTGAAGATGACTTGTAGAAGATACTGAAGTTGCTCTTCGTTCTTTGCTAAGCAGTTGTTGTAATCTTCCATTAATGCAATACCACGTTCTGCTACGTTATTTACTACTGTAACATCCTCAAAAAAATCCAAGTTTTCTCTATAACTTTCATTGTTGGGCCACAGTGTTACATCTACAATGTAAAAAATGTTATTAAATTTAATTTACAAAAGTATATGAAATTTCAATAACAAGTATACGAAATCAAAATTAATATACAGGGTATTGGAAGATCAACGATTTCATCTTAAATTTAATATTTGTATATTAAAATTAAAAGAGTCAACATTGAAAATTAATATCCCCGTATATGAAAATGGTTGAAAATTTATATGAAATTTAATATACTGTATATGTATAAAAACTTCATATTTTTTTATTAAATTTAATACAAAAATTTTTTACAGTGTACTTCGAGAAAATCATACGGTAAATCAAACGTTTCGAGGAGCGTTAGTGATTTTTTCGAAACAAATTCACTCCAATTTTTTTTTTTAACGATTCCAATTCTATTCCTTCAGTACCATATCGTTTTTTTGTAATAATTCTACTCTCCTGATTTTGAATAGCTTCGAACATTTTTCTTCTAGTTTCTTCAGAAACGTTTTTGTCGAATAATGTCGAAAAATCAGTTTTTTTATAACAACTTTTTCACTTCAAATGAAAAACGTATTTTCAAAAAGTAACGTTAAAAGAAATGTGTATGTAAGATCTAATTTTTCTAATATTAAATAGTATTTTTTTGTTGAAAATTGTCACCTGACTCCATTACTCATGGAAAATCACAAATATAGAATTTTCAAAAAAGATTTTACGATATTTAGTAATAAGTTTTAACATTTTACCGGAAACTAAAAAAAAAGTGAAATTTACTCTAAATTTGACTTTAACCTTGAATAACTTTTAAAAGAGTGAGTTTATCGAAAAATCATAAAAAACCTTTCTTCTAGAGCGTTCAATTCTCTACAAGGATATATGTTGGTCATTTTGGTATATTGATTTGAAGCCGAGATATGAAATTTCAAAGTTTGAAATTTTTTTTCCTGTGTTATTTAAATGGGAAATAAAAATATGCGATGCGCCACCGCTAAATATTATTATTAAGAGCTCTAATTTTGAAAAGGCATCTTTTTTCACCTTCCCGAAAGTATTTAATATGTTGCTTCGAAAAACAAAAAACAGTCGCTTTTTTTAAATCAGTCTACTATATATTTATACTTTGTTCGATCCACGTGAACGATACAAAATTATGCTCAATGTCCCCGCAAGACCGAATTTCGCGGCTCCTTGGTCACGTGATTATGATTTTATCGAGGAATTGGGTCACAGGACCCAATGGTCACATGCAGACGTATTACGTCAATGAAAATGTCGCGTGAGCTCAACACTATGGAGAAAGAAGACAAGAGCCGTCTCATGTATAGAATCCAGAGAGACATAGATTTTCCAGAGTAAACGAGCTTTCCCTCTTTTATCTTCTGCCTCGGCCAAATCCTTCCCTCTCAAAGAAGAACATTCAATTGGAGAATCAACGAAAATTTCCTAATCAATACAATATGAATAATTGACTCCACACGCTTGTTTCGCCTTGCCAATCAATTGTGTTATCGCTTGATCCAATTTATTTACCTTCAATCCTTTATTCACGTTTGCACGATTCATTATTGGAATTGAGCTTGGAGAGAGTTGATAAAAATTAGAAATTATTGGGATTTTTCATCATCCCCTTCGTATCATTTATCGGAGTTTAATCTATTATTTATTTATAAAAATATAAATCTTGACACTCCGATTAAATTGGGGAAAAGTCGCAGATGTCTAATTACGACGATGCCTTATCGGCATTTTCGTATTATTTATTCAGGCTTGTTATTATTTTTTGGGGCATTGTTATTATAATATTTCACCGTTGTAATTATCGTCCTCGATCGAGGATTATAAGGATGATTTCTAGACGCATATATTGTGCAAGAGCCGATTTTATCCCCCGAATAATACAGAGATTGTTCAACGATCGAACCCTCGATCGTGCGATCAAAATCAACGAGTAATTTCGTCATCGAGATATCGACAGGCAATAATAACGCGGGGTGCTAATTGACAAGTGAGAAAAGATCGGATAAATAGATGGCAAATTCGATAATTCGTTCTCGAGCCAAACCGGAAAAAGTCTATTTGTTATTCACGAAAAATGGAGCTAATTTTCTCATTATTTTCCATTCTCTTCGCACGTCTCTTTGATCGTATTTTTTCTTCAGATTACAGACTTTATTTTCATTTTTATTCAAATATTTCGATATTATCCTTGCATCTACGATCTCACAGGATAGAGATAACGGCGATGCAATATTTTTTCTCGACGACGACGTCGAAATTACAAGCTCGTTATCGCGCAAATGGCAAATTGACGTTTGAGAAAACACTGAATCGAGGAGGTGAATATAAATACGAATTATTCATATGCAGAAGAGGAATAAAGAGATTGAGAGAGGAGGAGGAGGAGAGGGAGAGAGAGAGAGAGAGAGAGAGAGAGGATCGAGATAGAGCACAAAATTATTTCATGTTTCTGACTCCGTCGTTCATTTCTATCTCTCTTATATTCAAGAATGGCACATCACGTGACAGATAGAGCAGGTCACACGAGATTATGCACCTCTATTCGCGATGAATTCTTGATTAATCCATATTTGCGACTAAGAGAGACAGATCGAGCGAGAAAGAGAGAATGAGAGAGAGAGAGAGAGAGAGAGAGGGAGAGAAAGAGAGAGAGAGAAAGAGAGCAGCGCATTCGGAGATCGTGGCCCAATTTCTAATCATTAATATTTCACGATATCTGCGACCAAAACGGGATTTCTACAAACTTTGAAAACATTGAATTCTAACATCTGTCGAACGACGACTGCTTTCTCAACTGAAACGCGCCAGAGCGAAAGATACTGAGATTAAAGTGATTGCATTCAAATAATTTTAATTATTAATGCACTTTCAGAATTAATCTTGAAATAAATTCATACATCCCATGCAGAAATTTCGATAGGGACACCCTACGTCCCATCAAATCCCTGTCGGGATTCGGCATGGACTCCCCAAAACGGGCGTCCCTATGGGGATCCCTATCGGGATTTGCTATAGATTCCCCAAAACGGGCGTCCCTATGGGGGTCTCTATCTAGGATTTACTATGGATTCCCCAAAACGGGCGTCCCTATGGGCGTTCTTATTAGGATTTGTTATGGATTCCCGAATACGGGCGTCCCTATGGGCGCTCCTATCGGGATTTGCTGTGGATTCCCCAAATCGGGACTCCCTATTAAAATCCAGGTTGCATCGCCATATGGCGTCACTCCCATTTACCATGTCCCCATAAGATTCCTATGTGGATCGAGTATGACGGTCGTAGGTCTGGATCATATAGATGGCGTACTCGTGAGCCGTGCGGGATTTAGTATTATTACCTGTGCGATGCCAGTGAGGTTATGTCGTGTGTTTATTTTGTGCTTTCAATATATTTGGTGATCTGATTCTATTATTGATGAACAACGAAATGAATGAGCGTGAGAAAACTCGCATTCGCGTACAACGATGTCGGAAAATACGTCGGGAAATTAATCTCGAACTGCAACGCCATGCCGAAGCACGTGCTTCAATTCCAGGTTAGGAACAATACAAGTTTTCCACCGTTTTGATAACGATTATAATAGTTAATAAATATTTATTATTCATTAAAAATAAATACTTGAGATTGGGAGCTTTGTAAAACCTTTCACAGACTTTAACAAAATAAAAAAATAAATATAAATTCTAATAAAAATTGATTCGGTTCGGTATCCCTACAGGATACCGTTTGGTATCCCTACAGGATCCCGGTTGGGTATCCCTACAGGATCCCGTTTGCGTATCCCCATTCGAATCTAATGGGCGGATGTTACAATCACGATTGGAATCCAATCTGACGTCGCATTAGATCCCGATGGGGAGGCCGGGATGCGCGCCAGAATCCCACCGGATCCCTATCGAAATTTCTGCATGGGATGAGACACGTATAATAAAATATATTTTCCCATCTCATATTTCACTGATGCATTTATCAAATAGTCGAAATTCTATTGAATTAGGCTAGTTCGGACGATAAAATGAGAGTATAATCTTGTCGACGTAGATAATAAAATATAATTTTATTTTTTACATTTTGTCGCAAAATGGCAATAGATAACGATTAGAAACGACCGAACATGAATTTTGAAAAATTTTATGTGAAAAATCTTAAAATTGCCAATAACTCACTTCGATTTTGCGGAAAATGCCCCATACTGAAAAATGATATATGAATATGAACGCATATATATCGAGGTCGATGTTCTCGGTGACTATCTTAATGAATCGCGCTTCTCCGTGAGATCGAAACCATTCTGAATATTCGTGTCGATTTTCCGAGGACATTTTCGCTAATTCAATTAAAATCATTGCAATAAAATTCCGCGGGAGAGATAGAGTTATTTCCGAATGAACAGATCCTCGACGTATCTTTTCACATTCGCGAATATTATAACCATGGAAAGTCGATATTTCATTGTAGAAATGGGTTGGCTCTTTTTTTTCATCCGTTCGAAATAGATCGTTAACCAGATCGGCCGACATTTTGTTTATGTACGATTCGTATCTTTCCATCTCTTTTATCCTATCAATCGCTTCTGTGTCGCAAATCTGAAGAAAAAAATCTGGGTAATATTTTCAACGTAGTAAAAAAACAAATCGAATTTTCGAAGAAATTAATGGTAGATTCGTGTTTAGGGGAGGGAGGTTTGATATGAGATTTCAAAAAAATAAATTAAAATTTTTATTTGATTTGCATTTTGGCCAAAATTAAATCTATTTACTCGAATTGCTATAATTTATTTTCTATGTGGAATTTCGACTTTGCTAAGAGCTCATTCTTTTGGTAATCGTTGAAGCTTCAAAATGCTTCTTGGTTCATCCGATTTCGATCATTTTTCGATTTTTGGAAGATTTTTAAAGTTCGACCATCGATTTTTGCAAATTTTGTAAGGCTTTTGCATGCCCGTAGTAAAAAACTCCATTGAATCGCCAATGGCAACCAATGGTCCTCATACGACTCCATTGGACAATGAATGGGGACCCATTGAGATTTCCGCATTTGTCAATGGCGTACAGGGCTGACCATTGATCAGTGAATGGGTATCCATTGAACATCAAATGCGGATGAATCAAATGATCATCATTACTCAATGATGCTCATTGGAAAGCCAATGCGGATGAATCGAACGATCATCATTACTCAATGATGCTCATTGGAAAGTCAATGCGGACGAATCGAATGATCATCATTACTCAATGATGCTCATTGGAAAGCCAATGCGGATGTATCGAGCGATCAGCATTGCCCAATGGTGTCCATGAGATGGTAAATGCTGATGAACGAAGTGATCCGCTTTACCCAATGATGTCCATTGGAAAGTCAATGCGGATGAACTGAAAGATCAGCATTTCCCACAGATGTTCATTGGAACCCAAATGCGGCTAACGATGGAATGATCAGCATTTACCAAGGATACCCATTGAATAATAAGTAACTACGAATTATACAATGATCAACATTTATCAATAATGTCACTTCATTGATGACTGATCGAATGATGAGCAGCATTCGTTAACGATGTTGCAATCCATATTCGAGGTTCAATGCTGAACAATTGAACCCATCGATCGATGAGAATTTTTCCGAATGCGATATTTCTCAAACGGCGGTGAATTAATAAAGTCAAGTAAGAGTAGATGTCGCTGATTCTCATATATGAACCAAATATTTTCTTCAATTGTAATAAATGCTGATGATTATATCGATGGTCAATTAATATTAGCATAAGCTCGGAAATTATTCGAAAGTAATTTAAAAAAAATGTATTATAAACTGCTCATCAAGTACGCGTACGTTTGGGATAAATGATTTTTAAAACCGTTTTTTTTTAACATATACACATAATTTTATCAGTCCTTCTCAACCCGATTTGTGAGAGGAGAAACGTATATACTTTCATTATCAATCGTCATCTGAATACACTTACAATCTATTTTCTCAATTCTGAGCTTCAATAATTTCTATTAAATGTAATAATATATATCGCGTTACAGCTGCCATAAGGGCGTATCGAATTTTTTTTTTTCAGGAATCGACGTAATTATGACCAAAAAGTATAGAACCGATGAAAAAAAAATTTTATAAGCTCTTGCTCAAGCCGCAATTCTATCTAGAAAATATTTTTGTTTTTCGGGCCTCATATCGATGTATTTTTGCCCCCTAAACACGAATCTATCAATAGTTTTTTCAAAAAATCAAAATTTTCATGAATTTCGATAAAAAACTGTTTTGCTCAATTTTGGGCCTATTTTAAAAAACCTGAAAATAGCGAAATTTCAAGTGCTCATAACTTCACTTTGGTTCAACCGATTTCAAAATTTGTTTTTCGTACGCAAAGCTTGTGACCAAACTTAGAGAATGCCGTTAAGTTCATCCCGATAACTATTTTTTTGTAGAAATGAGAGCAGTTTGAAAATCGCCGAAAAAAATGGAAAGGGGTATACCTTAAAAAATTTACAAAAATCTATTGTTGAACTTTAAAAATCTGCAAAAAATCAAAAAATGATCGTAATGGGATGAACCAAACGGGATTTTGAAGCGTGAACGATTACGAAGAGAATGAGCTCATGCTCAAGCCGCAATTCTATCTAGAAAATAAATTGCAGCCATTTTAGTGAACCGATTAAATTTTGGCCAAACGCAAAAAAAAAAAAAAATTATTTTTGTTTTTCGGGCCTCATATCGATGTATTTTTGCCCCCTAAACACGAATCTATCAATAGTTTTTTCAAAAAATCAAAATTTTCATGAATTTCGATAAAAAACTGTTTTGCTCAATTTTGGGCCTATTTTCAAAAACCTGAAAATTGCGAAATTTCAAGTGCTCATAACTTCACTTTGGTTCAACCGATTTCAAAATTTGTTTTTCGTACGCAAAGCTTGTGACCAAACTTAGAGAATGCCGTTAAGTTCATCCCGATAACTAATTTTTTGTAGAAATGAGAGCAGTTTGAAAATCGCCGAAAAAAATGGAAAGGGGTGTACCTTAAAAAATTTACAAAAATCTATTGTTGAACTTTAAAAATCTGCCAAAAAATCAAAAAATGATCGTAATGGGATGAACCAAACGGGATTTTGAAGCGTGAACGATTACGAAGAGAATGAGCTCATGCTCAAGCCGCAATTCTATCTAGAAAATAAATTGCAGCCATTTTAGTGAACCGATTAAATTTTGGCCAAACGCAAAAAAAAAAAAAAATTATTTTTGTTTTTCGGGCCTCATATCGATGTATTTTTGCCCCCTAAACACGAATCTATCAATAGTTTTTTCAAAAAATCAAAATTTTCATGAATTTCGATAAAAAACTGTTTTGCTCAATTTTGGGCCTATTTTCAAAAACCTGAAAATTGCGAAATTTCAAGTGCTCATAACTTCACTTTGGTTCAACCGATTTCAAAATTTGTTTTTCGTACGCAAAGCTTGTGACCAAACTTAGAGAATGCCGTTAAGTTCATCCCGATAACTAATTTTTTGTAGAAATGAGAGCAGTTTGAAAATCGCCGAAAAAAATGGAAAGGGGTGTACCTTAAAAAATTTACAAAAATCTATTGTTGAACTTTAAAAATCTGCCAAAAATCGAAAAACGGTCGTAATGGGATGAACCAAACGGGATTTTGAAGCGTGAACGATTACGAAGAGAATGAGCTCATGCTCAAGCCGCAATTCTATCTAGAAAATAAATTGCAGCCATTTTAGTGAACCGATTGAATTTTGGCCAAAATGCAAAAAAAAAAAAAAAAAATTATTTTTGTTTTTCGGGCCTCATATCGATGTATTTTTGCCCCCTAAACACGAATCTATCAATACTTTTTTCAAAAAATCAAAATTTTCATTAATTTCGATAAAAAACTGTTTTGCTCAATTTTGGGCCTATTTTCAAAAACCTGAAAATAGCGAAATTTCAAGTCAACGTAATTATGACCGAAACGTATAGAACCGATGAAAAAAAAATTTTCCCAATTTTTTTTTGTGGGCAATGGGGAATGAGTGGCGAACAGCAATGGAGATTCTTTCGTATAGTAAAAACTCCATTCATCGCCATTGAAAAATCCTCATTCATTCCCCATTGCCAAAATAACCAATGGGGATGAATGCCGAATTGCCTAAGGGGATTGTCTCCATTGAATCCCCATTAGATAATCCCCATTCCGTTTCAAATTGGGAATTCAATGGCGAAAATCCCCTTAGGCAATTCGGCATTCATCTCCATTGGTTATTTTGGCAAAGGGGAATGAATGGGGATTTTTCAATGGCGACGAATGGAGTTTTTTACTACGGGTGAGCACTTGAAATTTCGGGATTTCTGAAAAGTCGCTGAAGAAAGAGCGATAAAAAGTCATTTTAACCATTTAAAAACTCTATTTCGATGGGAAATGGGATTTCTTTCCATTTTTTTCAGTGATTTTCAAAGTGACTTTCATTTATACAAAAATCAAGTTACCAAGATGAACCGAACGACATTCCCAAAGTTGAAAGGAAAGTTATGAGCACTTGAAATTTCATATTTTAAGGTTTCTGAAAAGTCGCTCAAAAATGAGCAAAAAAAAATGTTATCGTTTAAAAACCATATTTCGATGAGGAATTCACCGCTGATTACGAATTGCGGAAAATTTTCGTCCAAAAAACATGCATATTCCTGAGAAAAAACAAAAAAAAAGAACACTATAAAATAATTATTTTATCCATGCAGATACACATTTGTTTAAAAAAAACGGAGAAGATGTTTCGGGATCTCATTATCAGAATTTTTCGTGTGACCAGAGCAAAGTATACATCGATACTAAGTCCGAATGAAAATATCAACGAAATTTTCCTTTGCGGGAGAAATAATAAACATCTATTCATATATATAATATATATAAGTTGCATAACTCTGTCAAAAAAAAGATAATCAAATTTTTAAAAAAGCATTTTAAAGGGGAGAAATTCAGCTTTGTTTCACTTTTATAAATATTTTTTATGATTTTTTTTTACCCGGTACGCACTTTTGTACGTGATTGTTTTTTGGCCTTTTTTGAACTATCGCAAATTAGGCGCACAGCTTGAGGACATTGTTATTGTCTTTTTTATCTACATTTTGGCCAAAAAAGACAAATTTTGAAAGATGCAACGGAACTCGAAAACTATAGAGTTGAAGAGATAATGTTAGGTATGAAAAAAGTAGCGTAAGTATACACGGAATCATCTGGAATTATTTCAGAATTTTCCTATGCATTTTTTTTTTTACTATTTTTGCTCGAAACCCTGATGACGTTCCAGCAAAAAATTATATCTGATTGAAATTTCTGTACTTCGCGATACGTTAAAAAACTGAAAAAATTCGGCAACATTTGGCATACTATAAACAACAATTATTAATAATAATATTATCCAAAAGTCATTGATAAATTGCTTAAGCAATTTTTAATGACAATTTGTTAATGACTTTTGGGCAATATTGTTATTGATGAACAATGATCAATAATTATTATTGATAATTGTTGTTTATAGAATGTCAAATGTTGCTGAATTTTTTTATATTTTCATTGTATCAGGAAGTACGGAAATTTCAATGAGATACGATTTTTCGCTGAGACGTCATCATCAGTTTCGAGCGAAAATAGTAAAAAAAAAATTCATCGGAAAATTCTGAAATAATTACAGGCGATTCCTTGTATACGTAAGCTACTTTTTTCATACTTGACATTTTCTCGTAAACTCTATAGTTTTTAAATTACGTTGCATGTTTCAAAATTTGTTTTTTATAGCCAAAAGTGAAATAACTTTGAGAGAAAATCGTACAAAAAATAAAAAAAAAAAAATTAATTTAAAATTTAATTTAAATGTACCGTGTAGATGAAAAAGAAAAAGAAAATCGCGATGGTCGAGAAAAGGCCAAAAAACGATTACGTGCAAAAGTGCATATCGGGTAGAAAAAAAATCATAGAAAATAATTTTTTTTTAAACGGAACAAAGCTGAGTTCCTGCCCTTCAAAACGCTTTTTTTAATCTTCGATTATCTTTTTTTTCGACGGAATTACGCAACTTCCAGTGCGGTAAGAAACATCGACTGGTGATGTACATATCTAAACTTTTGAGCGGGCGTGTATATATCTAATCCTTTCCAGTGCTTTAAATGGAAACCTGTAGAGCCTTTTCAAAGTAGTCGAGTATTCTCATCCAACAATTTTTTTTTCAAATAAAGAATTCGTTTTATTTTCTCATCTTAACGGGTTATAGACAATCAGGAGGCTGAAAAAAGCGTCAAAAAGTACAAATGCCCGTGTCCCACGCACTAAAAAACAACCCCTGGAAAAAGCCGCGAGCCCAACATATACAGTACCAAACGGAGGGGTTGGAAAACAGCGCGGTTGTCCGTGTAAATCGTGAGGAGATCCGAGGCATTTTTTTCACCCCCTAGAGACGAAATACAAAAATTCCTGTGGTTCATATCGATGGAATCATTCGTATATCAGTGACGTACAACATATATCAATGATGCGGGGCTGGGGGTAAGGGGTACAGTCGGAATTAAGCCGTGGACCGGATACAAACACACTCCAAGCCTCAACGAAGGGTTGCAGAAGGAGGGGGATGAAACGAGGGGTTTTCCAGCTTCCTCCTCCATCTAAGAGTCACCGTACACATTTTTTCCCTTTCCAAGCGATACTCCAGCTCGTGAGTGCTCATTTTTGTATACAAGCTTGTATTCACAAATTTTTATCGGTGGTGTCACGGTGGGGGAGATTTTTTACCCTTCAAACCCCTTTGTAAAATTTCCTTGTGTTTTACTCTATGAGCTTCGCCGTAAATGTACTTGTCTCGAGACGCTACCGCGTCTCTTGATCTCTCCCTCTTCCCTTCTCTCTCTCTCTCTCTTTCACTTCTCTCCTCTCTGTCTGATTTTTGTTTCTCGCCCCTCGCGCGCCGCTTCGTATCCTATGAAATATTTTGCGACACTCAATAAAAAGTGGTTCCACGAGGTTAACATTTCGGTAACTATATACTTTGTATTTCATCTCTCTCTCTCTCTCTTCTTGTACGAGAGCGACGAGAGCGCGCGATGCGGCAACTAACAGAATGAAGGAGATAGGGAGCAAGAGAGAGAGGGGGCGAAAGAAAGAAAGAAAGAAAGAAAGAGAGAGAGATTCCCCTATAATTCGCGTATGCCCACTCTCGCGTCTCATCGCTCCCTCCTCGCTGATATAAAGCAGTTTCTCTCGCTCTCGCGCATTATACCCACACTTACACACGCGTATATAAACGTGTGTCCGTGCGCGCGGTATACAGTACGGTAGGACACGATGAGCGACTCGAAAATGGTGGGCACGGGGGGGTTGAACGATGGGGCTTGAGAGGGAAGAGGGAGGGTGGGGAGTTGAACAGAGGAGGGGAGGGGGCGCTTTTTCGGGAGAGTGCCACGCCGCGCGCGCTCGTTGCCAGCTAGGAGAGGAGCGAGAGAGAGAGAGAGAGAGAGAGAGAGAGACTCGCAAAATTTAATACACGCGGACGGGCATTTGGCGAACTACAACGGGGCAAAAGCGAGAGAGAGAGAGCGATTGTACAAAGGAGGGGAGAACGCGCGCCAACATTGCCCCACACGCACCAACACAAACTTGCCCCCTCCCCCTCTCTCGACCGTCGGGCCCCCCCGAAAAAGAACGAAAACAAAAAAAAATGAAAAAAAAGAGGAAGGAAGGAAAAAAACGCAGCGCGAGCGAGACCGAGAACACAGAGAGAAAGAGAGAGAGAGAGAGAGAACGAAAAAAGTGCATGGGAGAGGCGCAGCAGCGGGCAAACCCGAACAGCGCGCGAATCAAGTGCTTTTGGCCAGTCGCGTTCCCAATCACTCTACGACTAGGTAGTCTCTCTCTCCCCCGGTGTCCGAAAAGACCCGCTCCTCTTCGAGCGCCTCTCCGGTTTTCTCGTCTTTGCAGAAAATTTGCGCCTACCAAAAACCGAAAAGAAGCCCCAAAACACGAGAAAGATTATCCCCTTGAAGACTTTGTCAACGTTTCTTTCGTTTTTTTTTCTTCTCTTTTGAACATTTTTTTTTCATCTTCCCCGTCGACGAGCGCTCTCTCGCAAGAGGAAACGAACCGATCGTGGGATTATTTCCTCGTGGACGCGCACGCGAGCGATTTTCATCGGTGAAAAGGCGCGCGAAAGGGAGAATCGACGCTCGTAAATACGAATTATTCGCGGTCAGTGTTTCGTGAATAAGTTTTTCTTTCTGTCGGCTCTCGAGTCGAGAGACAGTCAGCAAAGCGTCAGGTGGCTGAAAAGAGAGAGAGAGAGAGAGAGAGAGAGAGAGAGAGAGAGAGAGAGAGAGCGAGAGACAGACAGAGGGAGAGAGTACGAAGTCTGGCCACGAGGAGTGCTCTCGGCCACGAGGTTACGCGCTCGCAGATTTTTCGCCCCGGCAATCTCGCGCAGCCCGCGAGACAGAACGCGGGCCGTCGCGCAAACGCGAGAGTAATACACAACAACAAAAAAACAGAAAAACAAACGCGGAAAAGCCCTCATTGTGCCGGCGAAAGAAGAACGGCGCTTGAGTGAGAGAAGGGAACAGTTTTGCATTGGGAGAGAAAAAATATATATTCCGTGCGACGCTCGGGATAGGGAAAACGTGTGCGAGATCGACGGTGAAAATTGATGGGAGAAACGAGCGCGTGTAACCTGTGATAGACATTGTAAACGATAGATCGTACAATATTGTGAAACCTCGCGTATAAATACAGCGAGTGGATCGAAAAAGTGCGACCGGAAGAGGAGAGGGGAAGAAAAAAAATACCCACACACGTATACATATTTCTCATCGCCATGGACGGAGAGCTTATATCGTGTGCGTCGAGACAGCAGCGAGACGTTTCAAGCTACAGCGAAGCCTAGTTGACAAAGGAAAAGGAACAGAGAGAGAGAGAGAGAGAGAGTGCGCGTGTGATCCCTCGTATCTGCAATAACCATACAATAATCGAGAATTCTCAGTGTCACGAGGATTTCGAGGGTTATCGGTGTTTTTTTTTTTTTTAGTCACAGTGTCGAAAAGTGCGATACACTTGACAGCCGTAGACAAATTGAGAGGAACAAAAAAAAAATACAAAATAGACTAAAACGATGAAAACAGTATCCGGATAATTGACAAACACCGTAACCGACGAGAGATAAAATAGGAAATCCCGCGAACGTCGTGATGAATGGAAAAACGTTGATTATCGAATGAGATTGATCGCGGGTGTCGAGGATCCGAGGTAATTTCGTAATCCGTCGTAATCGTCGCGAAGGATCGAGGAATCGGCATTATAATCGTTGAAATATTCTTCAGGAGGGTTATTAGCGTCGTCTTGGTGCTCCGAGAGCCGCAAGTACGGGCAAGGACACGCAGCAGGAAAGCGACAACACAATTTACGTCCGACGATCAAGGTACGTGCGTCTGTATATGTGTATAATAGAGGCTTATTTGGTTGTTTTTTTTTATACGCGGCGCACAGAGACGCGCGGATGCGAGAGCAAAGGGAAATCGAGTGAAGAGGTTAGGAAGAACGATATACATGTATATTTGTATAAATATATGTGTGTGTGTCAGATATACGTACGAGACCAATTCGGCGCAGCTGAGCGACCGATGGTGGCCTTCGGGTTGTGTTATATTCGCAAAACGAACACGCATTCGTTCACTTGGCTTATCCTTCTCTTCTTCTCTGTCTTTCTCTTTCTCTCGTTTCTATCCCATGCACGAAATTTATAGTATTCCCGACAAGGATGCACATAAGCGGACAAGAAGTTGGAGATTTTTGCGAAATTTCACATGTGCCGCGTGCGCAAAAAAAAATTCTTGATCCTAAAACCCATTTTATGCTCCGACAAAAAACCGAAATTTTGTACGAAACGCGGATTTTTCCAAATACGAAACTTTTTTTCTAAGGAGGTTCGGTGATTTTAGAGATTCCACGATAAAAATCAAATTTTTTTTTATAGAATCGTCAGAACCTTCGTACATGCAACTGCGAAGTTTGTACGAGGTTTATCATATCGACGGCAGTATGGAAGAACGTGCTATCTCAAATTGTGCTAGAAGAACGTGCTATTTCAAATTGTGCTAGAAAAACGTGCCATATCAAATTGTGCTAAAAGAACGTGCTATCTCAATTTGTGCTAGAAGAACGTGCTATCTCTCATAATTTGAGATAGCACGTTCTTCTAGCACAATTTGAGATAGCACGTTCTTCTAGCACACTTCGAGATAGCACCTTCTTCTAGCACAATTTGATATAGCACGTTCTTCTAGCACAATTTGATATAGCACGTTCTTCCAGCACAATTTGAGATAGCACGTTCTTCCATACTGCCGTCGATATAGTTTTCGAGATATTAATTATCAAAGTCAGTGAATTAACTTCACGTGAGCGACAAAATCTCCTTATCCTCTTTGTAAATCGATTTTTTTATGCTGCTTGGAGCCAAGATACGCGTAAAGAAAAATAACGGTTGTATTCGTTGAAAACTTTACGATCAAAAAGACATCTTGAATCAGAGAGCTTGTCACAATGATAAACAATAAATTTGCAAATGTAAAGTCAAAAAAGTCTAAAGTATTCGTGGAGCAAGACTCCCGTGACGCAAGGACAACCATCTTGCTTGAGGTGTGGCAACGCCGCATACCCGCGAAAATTTGAATTTCGTATCGGACATTTTCTACACGAGATAAAAATATGGATGTGTGAAGCCGTAAATTTTTTTATTATTTTTTTAGTAACCAAGGCACCTCAATTTTTCCGCCAGCATATATATATATCCCGGATAGACAAACGTGCCGTAGGACGTTTAAAAAATTAAAAAAATGAGCTACAAAGTGAAACTGAAATTTTTGTTCGGTTGAGGATTCAAATGGGGAAAATTATTCGATGAATTCGTAAAAAAATTTCTAGTTTACGGAAGTCGGCCTAGAATTACATATTTGATTTAACAAAAATTGCTTAAAACACAATCGTCGATTTAGGAAATTAAACTGAGTTGTTTTGTCAGGAAATTATTGTTATAAATTTGTTGTTACGCAAAGTAGGCAACTTTTATGCAAATTTACTTTAGTTCTTACTAGTTTCTTTCTGAAAAGCGTAAAGAAAAATTTTCAACTATCAGAACGGATACGTCAAATCCAGATCAAAGGATTTTCTACTTGATGTTGAAAAACAATAGTTTACAACATTGTTTGAGAAATAAGTGTCTTTTTCATTTTACGGTAAAATAATATCTTGAATTAATACAGGGAAGTTCTATTATTCGATTTCTCGTTGACGAGAGAGACGGATGAAGCTCGTGTAATCCACTCATTTTATTAGGAGCCCTTTTCGGGTTGTACAGAGAGGGAGGGGGGAGAAGGAACCCGTTTAACATCTTGGATATTTTTCCCCCTCGTTGTCGATTCGAACTGGCGAGGGTATGCCGTTTACATATACGTGTCTCGCTGTCCGTAGAGAAAAGAAGGCCGAAAATCACGAAAATAAATACATTGTATTTCAAATTATCAAACCCACGTAGTAAAATTCGCAAAAAGAAATATCCGCGCACTTCTGTTACCGCAATTCTACGATACTTCATCGAAGTAACATCAGAAATTTCTTATTTAATTCTAGAATTGTTAAATATTGCAATTATTGATTTTTTTAAATATTTACAACAGTTATTTTTTATTTTTTTACATTTTATTACCCGTCTCAGCTCATTGGAAGGCCATAAAAAATCCAATTTACAAAATTATTCTTCAAGACAATTAAAAATCGTAATTGTCAAAAATATAAATATTAAAAAATTTTGCTTTCTTATTTTTACAATTTTTTTTACATTTCATTATTTGTCTCTGTTCGAAAATCCGAATTTGTAAAATAACTCTCTGAGATAATGAAAAATCGTAATTTTCAAAAATAAAAAAAAAACCAAACCATCTGGCGTTCTCGATGAAATTAATCAATCTCGCTCATTTCAAGGATCAATCGGTGCAAAAAAATGCGTATTATTTCAGCCGGGATTTTGTAGAGAAGAATAAATATCTATAGATATAGCGCGCGCGCGCTCTGCCTCGCGTAACGGCATGCCCTTCTCTCCATCCCTCCTCCTTTCCGCCACTTTTCGATGTTTTGTGCCAGTAGTGCCGCCCGAGAAGTGGCTAGACGAGCGCTAGACGTGGAATAATGCCCAGAGCCAGACGGGCTTGCGATTCATCCGTCTATCGTACACATACATATATACATATGTATGTTAAGCTGTATGCGAGGTATACCTTTCTCGTTCTTTTTCGACGGTGAAAAGAAGAATGACGTAATCGCGCCAGACCCGAGTATCCTTTGTCGCTAGACAAACTCCTGAACGATCGCACACATACGCGAAAAAAAACACGTACAGACCCCGCTGAGCGTTTCGTTATAACGACGTATGACTAAGCGAGCCTTTACATATCTATACATCTATGTATATATATATTGGGCCTTTTTTTATATTTCGCACACTTAGGACTATACGCACCAGACGCACAGACGTAGTATTACGATATAATGCCTCTGCACACTTTGCTCGAACGATTACTTCAAAATTCACGCATACACACATTTGTCAATTTTTCGATCGTAATTCGGGAAGAGGATCAAAAATGTGCAGACCTCGAGACATTTTTGCTTCTGTCTCATTGCTCAATGCGATCGCGACGGTGTTTTTTTTTAAATTTTATTTGTCCTGTAATTCATTTTGCGCGCAATATTTTTTTTTCATCTTCGATTTTCAAATGGCACTATATTTGCAATTAAACGCTCAAAGGGTTCAGATTTTATGAAATTTTGTAAGGAATCAGAAATTAATTAATTAGAATCAATTTGGAACCGTGCTTCCCATTATCCCGCGTAGGGAAACGTTTAAATTATTATTAGAGCAAAAAAGCAGCTTTTTAGCGCGTACGCGGCGATGACTGTACGTGCTTTTATACAGAGATTTTTGTGCCGGAATAATTTATACGCCAGTTAAAGAGGGAGCGAGAGAGAGCGGGAAAGAGCAAAGAAAAAAAAATAGTAACCGATGAGTCGGCCATTACACGAGGCGAGTGTTGGGTTCTTGAAAAGCGAGACGCGATCGCGTATACATTGGCGAAACGTCCGCTAGAAGTCTTCAATCTCTGTGTGTGTCCGAATAGAAGAAAAAAGGGAAGAGTTCCGGAGAAACAACGAAGAAAGGAAAGAGCGAGAGGATCAGCAGGACGAGAGGGGCACTCGCGAGCGTCGAGCGAGCGAGATGAACGGAGAGTGACAGGCAGCGCCATTGGTACATTTAGTGCCCGCTCGCCAGAGGACGAATTCCCTCGAGCGCGGTATATGCAAAACCTTGAATGTGATTTTTAACGTAGAATAAGCCCAAGAACTTTTCAGACGGAAGAGGAGGTTAGATAATTAACGCGAATTAAGATTATATTCGCAGCTTTTAATTCCCAAAAAAAAATCAAAACACCGACAATAAAACCCACACGTATCCCACTGTCGTTGCGATCGCGGGCACTTTTGGTTCTTGAAAAATAATCGCGGCTCGCTGAGGTATTCGCGACGAAAAAAATGCAAAAAAAAGTTATTTCCTTTCGCGTATAACCAAATGAGGACACGTTACGGGGCGAGAAGTGACATTCGAAAAATAGTCACTGATCAATTTTAACGAATATCGACCTCATTCGAGAATTATCAAATAGGTCATAGGTTCAATTAGTCGCGTACATAGCGGAGGTTGAATATTCTCGTCGCGATAAGAAGCAAAAAAAAAATAAACTCAACTGGATTCTTGAAGTTGAAATTAATTTCATCAAATTTAATTTCAATTGTTTCAAATGTACATTTTCTACAAATTGAACTCCCGCGGAAAAAGTGAAATAAAACTCAATTGCATACTCGCCGAAAAATTACACGCGACGCAGTGACAATACGACAACCCGGATTATTCGTTCACATTTTGACGAAATGTCTAACTTTTTGTCCTGACAGAAAATTTAATTTATGCCAAACTTTCGGACGATATTCCGTATGTATATATAATATATATATTCATAATTGGAATCGTTGATTAGATTAGACGCTTAGTAACTAGATTACTCGTCGCTCGTCTTATCTCTGAAATTAGATTCCACCCGGTGAATATGTATTTAGATGAGAAGGAGAAAGAAAGAAAAAGAAAGAAAGAGAGAGAGAGAGAGAGAGAGAGAGAGAGAAAGTACGGATGCTCGTCGTCGTGGTCTTGGTCGGTTAAAACTCCTCGCTGATCGCGCATCGTCGTGTTGGTAGAATAATTTGAACTGCTCCTCGCGCCATTGATCAAATTCCACTCTGTGTGCTCATGCATTTCTTCTTTTTTTTTTCCTCCTCCCCCTGATCGTCGCTGCTCTCAATTCCCTCGACATTGCATTTTGCCCAGTTTACGCACGAAACATTTGGTAAAAAAAAATCGTTCGAAAAATTCACGAGGAAAAAATGCATGACCTTGGGGATTGTGGCTCGCCGTTGTGTCAATCGCATTGATCGAAATCAGCGAGCTAATCAGCCTCAAAGACGATCGCGATCGCTTCGTTTATTAATCACTTTTGCAAGTAACTTGTGCCTCTTAAATTTTTTTATCAGCACTTCAATCGTACATTCGATGCTTTCGTAGCAAAACGAACAAAATACAAAAGCAATGACGATCATAGATGTAACGAAAAGTCTATATGTACTTTCAAATATTGCTGGAAAAAGTGAATATTTTTTTTTTTAATTATTGAACAATAAAAAGGAGACATTTTTATTGAATCTTTTATCCTCTGATAAGGAAGCAAACGAGAAAAAATTAATTAAATTCAATTAATTAATGATTAGCACTCGAATAACGCCGATTAAAAAATATAATTTCGCAACATTTTATTTTGGCTGTCGCTAACTTTAGGAATCAAAATCAGAGGAGTGAGCTAGGAAAAAAACACGATTCGTATATACATACATGTGAATATATTTATATAATATATATATATATATGGGCAATTTTTTTCGACTTTTTTTTATTTCTTTCATTCCCCACCCGAAAATTTGTTGCGTATATGTCTGAAAGAAAATTCCCTGAAAATAACAGCCCTTAAAATTAACATTAAGTACTTTCCCTTCGCGTAATAAGTTTTTCCATCTAAAATACACGTAAATCAAAAATTTTTTTCTTCAAAATTTTATCACTCCGCGGCTTTTTATGCTATCGCATTGATTTTAGTCGCAATTTATGCAGAATTGAACAATCTTTGAAAGTGTCTTCAACAACATAAGTGTAACTTACACTGGTGAGACGGTATACTGGTCCGTAAAATGGATTTTTACCCAAAATTCTCCATTTTTTGCAGTTATCTCCGAAATGATTAACTTAACCGAAAAATCGTAAAGGGAAATTTTGATGGGAATTTAATTTCCTACAAAAAAGGTTCTTTAGACCTTATTGCTAAAATTAATATCTCTTGAGATATTGAACCTTCACTTATTTGTGATATGAAAATTTTTATGGATTATCGAATCAAAAGTTTCAAATTATTGATATTTCATATCATGCGATATGGTGATATGATGTGGAATATCAACAATTTAAAACTTTTGGTTCGATGAACTATACGAATTGTATACCATAAATAAGTTAAGGTTCAATATCTCAAGAAATATTAATTTTAGCAGTTAGGTCTAGAGAACCTTTTTTGTAGGAATTAAATGTCCAACAAATTTTCCCTTTTGGTTTTTGGTTAAGTTGATCATTTCGGAGATAACAGCAAAAAATCGAGAATTTTTGGTAAAAATCAACTTTAGGGACCCGTATCATCTCACCAGTATAAGTTACACTTACTTTATCCTGGACACTGTTAAAGATCGTTCGATTCTACGTAAATTGCGACTAAAATCAATGTGATAGCATAAAAAAATCACGGAGTGGTAACATTTTAACGAAAAAAGTTTTTCATTTACGTGTACTTTAGATGGAAAAACTTATCACGCGAAGGGAAAGTACTTAATATTAATATTAAGGGCAGTAACTTTCAGGGAATTTTCTTTCAGACATGAGCAAAAAAAATTTCGGGTGGGCAGTGGAAGAAAGAAAAAAAGTCAAAAAAAAATCGCCCTAATATATAAACATAAATACGCAGGATATTTATGCAGGCGGGAAACCCGCGGTTCTTTCGTTTCTCCTGGTTCTCTTTGTTTCTCGTGCATGTGTATTCGTAGGCATTAGAGCCTCGTCGGAATATGCATCATTGTTGCACATACTTAAAATCGTAAATCGTCAGTATAGTCAATATATCGTTAAATGTGGGGTAATATGGCCAATTTTTAAGAAGGAAAAAAATATTGATAGTCCAGAGGACAACATTTGACAGAATGCTGCAAGAATCGCTTGAGGTCGTTTGGATTTGATTCAAGTCCCAATTTTTCGAAAAAGGACGAATCTAGCTCTCGCAATTTTTCGTTCGTTCGCGGTCCTTTGGTTATTCAAGAGTCAAGACTCGAGGAGGGCTCTTTGAAGCATTTTTTTATATTTCGCGCCCGTTCTTCGCGCGTGCATGTATTTGGGATCTCGAGACCTCGAGGACCATTTTGCCTCACAATTTACATGTATATGCACGATATAAGAGGAGCCTCATCCATGACGCAACGAGACACCGTCTCTCTGGGTACAGTGAGAAAGAGAGAAACAGAGAGAGGGACGGAGAGAAAGAAATTTCTCCCTCTATCTCGCTTTTATGCACATACGCGTATCTCGTCGCCCAGAGGGAATGTCTGCGTCCCCGTCTGCCGAGCAATTAAAAATATATCTCCTCTACTCTCTTTTTTCTCTTTTTTTTACTCTCTCGCATCGCTGACCCATTTAACATTATTTTTAAGCACAGACGGAAATACAAGGCTCCTCGGGCCGATCGCATCATTCCGTGGCTCTCGATTATACAAATATGCGTGTATATAACCTCAAAAACTTTCTTCGCACTGTTCACGACTCGTTTCACGTGAAATTCAAACATTTGGCCGTAATTTTGTCCCCCGATTTTTCTTCAATTTTTCAAATTAGAGCCAATATTGAGATTCACGAAATTCGACCCATTTTGAGTATCCTCCAAACTTAATGCATTTTTTAAAGATATTCAACGATGTGTTCATATCTACATATTTTTTTCTTTTTTTTCAATATTTATCAAGCGACTCGATGAATTGCGAAAGCTTTCGAAATTTCGTCCTTGTTCTCGAATCTCACACGGCGATAAATCCAAAAGTTTTCGCGTTAATTGCCCTCGTAAAATTAATTTTTATAACCTTGGACTAATCGCTCGCTCGGTTTGAAATAAAATAATTTTACGTGAATTTTGCAATTTTTTTTCGGTTCGAGAGTGACGGAGAGAGGAATGTCAATTGTCGACATGTCAATATCAAGGCAAGGTCAGATGTGCAAAGATTAATAATTGACTCCTCTTCCCCTCCCCTGCGTCCCTGTGCTCGTGATCTTATCGAAATCAATCTTGTTTTACCGCAGTCCGTTTGACCTTGGTGACTGTCACCTTATCACTCGATTCTCACTCTCTTTCGCCGTATCGCCGGAAAATCTGCCGTGACTTAAATTTTTTTTTTATTACTTTTTAGACGATCTATCAATTCGTCGAATCGTTCTTGTCTGAACAAGAAAAACAAATATTTTCGCTGATACAAAAAACAATGTGCATTCTATAAATTTCTACGACTTGTCCGAGGATTTCAGACAGAGAATCTTAAAAGAAGGATTAATTAAGGATTAATTATTATCTCTTATAAAAAATTTTATTTTGGTTCCAGTGGTCTTGATAGAATTCAAAAATTACTATTAACGAACATCCTCCTCTGATCTCCTAGGCTTTTTAATGTAAAATTTCGGCTTCTAAATGTAATCGTGGGGTCAAAACGACCCCACGAATACTTTTTTTTAAATGAATTTTTTTGAATATATAGCCATTTGATTTTTTACAAACTAATTCTTAATACATCAATTAGAATGTTTGAAGGATGTTACGTAATTTTTTTACTTTTTTCCGACCTATAGTTTGGTCACAATACTTGTTTAAAAATGGACAAGGTCAGATCGACCCAGATAAGTGTGATCACGAACAGTTGATGCAGTTGGTAGATATTGAGTTCTAAACTATCGGAAAACTGTTCCAATTTTGATATCAAGCGAGAAGGAACTTTTCAAATTCCATTTTTTATTTCAATCGAGTCAGTAGATATTGAGTTATCGATCACCGGAAAACTACTCGTTGTTTCAGTGTAATAGTGTTTGAAAAAAAACGATTTAAACTTTTTTATTTGCCATCAATATCTCTGAAGTTTCCAAAAATATCATTTATAATTTTTGGTCCAGTGGTATCCGCATAGTTCAAAATTTGCTAGAAATGCGAAAAGGTTACTGAGAAAAAAATATTTCAAATAAAAATAGGTCTTTTTTAGTATTGGTAGCCTTATTGTGTGACCTCGACTCGTTCTAGACCGATTTTTTTGTTTTCCTCAATTTATTAGTTCTGATCGTAATTTTTGATATTTTACGACAGCTTTGTATGCCTAACAGACGGGTCGAACGATACGAGTTTATATATACGTCGTTGGCCCGAGTAGTTTAGGGCTAGTAATAGGCAGACTGCGAGTGAAAACGGTGAATGGTCTCACGGTGCAGTCAGACGGCCTGGTGGCACGAACGAACGCCTCGTTTGCTCGCTGCATGCCGGTAAATTGGCTGGCTGCATGCCGAGTGCATCTACTAGTGCAGCTTGCGAGAGTGCACATTCGAGTCGGGCGCGTTCGTCTAGGCGTGAGAGCCGACTCTATGCTGGCTTCAACTACTTGCCGTGCATTCGCGCGCTCTCAAACGCTAATTTTCCACCGCCAAATAGAAAACAGAAATCACTTTCTTCCCCAAATTACCCAGGGTTGCCAGTGAATCACTATTGTCACTATTTTTCACTATTTTAAAATCGTGTCACTTATCTCACTATTTTCGAATTTGGCCAGTATTGTCACTATTTCAGAGTTCAGAAGTGGTTAGAATAGAGGAAGGTTGAACCGAAGTAAAGTTATGAGCACTTGAAATTTCGCGATTTCGAGGTTTCTGAGAATGGGGCTAAAATTGAAGAAAAATGTTTTTGATGAGAATTCATGAAAATTTTGATTTTTGAAGAAAACTATTAGTAGATTCGTGTTCAGGAGGACAAAATACATCGGTATAGGGCCCGAAAAAAAAAATTAAAAATATTTTTTATTTCACATTTTGGTCAAAATTGAATCGGTTCACTAAAATGACTGTAATTTATTTTCTAGATAAAATTTTGAGTTCCACATGCGCTCATCCTCTTCGGGATCGTTGATGCTTCAAAATGCCGCTTTGTTCATATAGTTCGGATAATTTTTCGATTTTTGGCAGATTTTTAAAGTTCGACCATCGATTTTTGCCAATTTTTTAAGGCATACCCCTTTCCATTTTTTTCGGTGATTTTCAAAGTGCTCTCATTTCGACAAAAATTAAGTTATCGGAATGAACCAAACGCTATTCTCTAAGTTTAGTGACAGCCTTTTACGACGAAAAAAAAAATTTGGAATCAGTCAAACTGAAGTAAAGTTACGGGCACTTGAAATTTCGCTATTTTGAGGTTTTTTAAAATAGGGCCAATTTGAGGAAAAAAATTAATTTTCATTTTTATCGTCTTGAAACGTTATTTCGATTGGAAATTCACCGCTGATTGCGAATCACGCAGAGATTTTGTCGAAAAAAATGTATTCGTGAGAAGAAGCAAGGAAAAACAAAAATAAATATATATTTCAATACACCGTGTTCTTTTTCATACGCCTTTTTTTAAGAGGTGGACAAACAACTTTTCCGATGGGGACTCCTCTGAAGTCGTGAGATAAATTTCAGCTGTTTCATATACTATAAATGTGATACCTACTCGATCCAAAATGTGTGGAACAGCTGAAAATTTTTTCACGATTTCAGAGGAGTCCGCGAAAAATAATTTTTCCCAAAGTATTTAAAATTGTTTTCTTATCGTAAAACCTCCCCCACCAAAAGTTTTTCGGCAATGCAAGCTTCGCGAAAGACGAATCGTCTTTTTCCTCAAATTCCCGAGTAGAGTGTTGACAAAAAGTTTTCCACGTTCAGGATATTTCGGCGATCAAAAATACATCAGGATGATTCAGGGTCCCGTGTTTCTTATCCCCTCTTTCAGGTAGGTCGCACGGGCGAGTCCGCGAGAAGAATTGCTCCGTTTTGCTGTCACTCGGCGGAGCTTTTTCGCTGCAAGGGATAAGCGCCTGAAAAAGTATAAAAAGTTGCGAGACGTTGGTAACAGAGAGCGGGAGAATGAATTTTTCGAGTATTTTTATCATCGGGTCCCTCCGCACATGTATATACACGAATATATGCTATACGGCGAATGCACCGTGTGCAGCAATCGTCTCTAGTGCAGACGCCTACGTAAAATACGCATACAGCGATACATCGTAGCTCGGAGAAGTCCGACAGTATGAGAAACAATTTTGCTGATCAAAAGGGCGTAAGTCGATCGAATTTGTCGGTGAAAAAATGCTCTCCCATGCCCTTTCTCATCTCTATCAGTTGATTTAGATACGCGTACGTGTATTTATGTGCGAGAAAGAGAGAGAGAGAGAGAGAAAAAGAGTGAGAAAGAAAGAGAGTGTGAATAGTCGGTTGTTGTTCGGGTCTGTTGGCGGTTTGGCCCGGCAGCGAGGGTCAATGACCGCCAAATGTTTGCGAATTCTAGAGGAGCGAGGGAGGAGGGAGAGGGGAGGGAATTCAGAATTTGTGCAGCACACAGAGAGAGAGAGAGAGAGAGAGAGAGAGAGAGAGTAGACGCGCTCGGTTACCCTTTGCTTGAAAACCCCTCTTTCGCTCCTTAAACTCTTTCGTCATTCTCCACCCCCTTCTCCTTTTCCTCCTCCCTCTCCCTTTTTTATCTCTCTCTCTTTCCGACTCGTTTTTTGATCCCTCATCGCCCGATCACACACTCGCGGTCGACGATCGACGGCATCACGAAATTGCGTGCGTAGAGTGCATTTGGTTTGCACATGCATACTCACTCCCTCCCTTCCTCTCTTGTGGACAAGCCATCTCTTTTTTATGTCTACGTTTCGTCGACAACAAAATCCAGGAGCGTTGCCACACGATATATACATGGAGCGTTCCACGCCAAATCGACCACTTTTGACCCCGACCCCTTTCGATTTGGCGATAACTTTTTTATCATTTTTTACCCTGACAAAAACATTTTTCAGAATTTTCCAAATTTTTTCACCCAACCATCAAAAAGTTATGAATTAAAAAAAAAATAGCGATTTATTTTTCAAATGTCCATAAATTTTTCAAAAATTGACTTTTCGGGCCGTTTTTCTTCAAAATTTTTGTTTTTAAATGCACTTTTCAGACAAATCTTGAAAAAAATTATTCAGACCGATCTTCATCGATTTTTTTTTTGAATTTTCGGAAAAAACAAAAATTAAAAATGATAATCATCGAGAAATTCTTGTTTTTTTCCGAAAATTAAAAAAAAAAACGATGAAGATCGGTCTGAATAATTTTTTTAAATGGTTTCCTGAAAAGTGCATTCAAAAACAAAAATGTTGAAAAAAATCCAAATAAATAGCCATTTTTTTTAAATTCATAACTTTTTGGTGGTTGGGTAAAAAAATTGAAAAAGTTCTGAAAAATGTTTTTGTCAGGGTAGAAAATGATAAAAAAGTTTCAGCCAAATCGAAAGGGGTCGGGGTTAAAAGTGGTCGATTTGGCGTGAAATGCCTCATATGTATTCTTTATCGCCCATTGGCTGATGGGCTGCACGATTTTCGGCGTTATTTCGTTAAACCGCACACAAACGCACAAAACATGCACGCAAAAGCCCATGAATTGGCTTGTTTCACGTTGCAAGGACGAAACTTCCTTCCAGCGTTTCCAGGCTTTCGTGCGTTGTATTGTTGATTTTTTTTTGGAAATATGCAAAGGCAGCAATTAAAATCTAACTACACTCAAGTTAATTGATAAAGAACTTTGATTTTCCGGAAGCAGACCAGGAAAAACGATTTTTTTCAATTTTACAAATTGATCGAGGCAACTGCAACCCTAGCTTTGACCCTCGTTGTTTTATTTGTTATCAAATTATTTTATAAAAGACACAAAGTTGTCTATCATCGGTAATGTTGGGGAAGAAAGTATCGCTCTTCATTTTGCCGTCACGTGAAGGAAGAAGAGATGAGCAGAATGGCCTAGCTCGATAAAGGATGAAAGTGAGTCACAGAGTCACAGTTGTAACTCGTGTGACGGAGGAGTCTCGAGGTCAAACGTGTTTGACCCTTGAATCGAATTCGTTCGATGGTATTTCTCGCTCTCTCTCTTTTTTTTGCCCCTTTTCTTTGTCTCCGTCGTTTCGTTTCCTCGTTCGTCGCGAATCGACGTAAATGAACGATTTTTCGTCGTCCCATATTCGATACTCTCAAAAGTCAATCGGTTTTCAATAATTGCCGAAAATTGATGGATTCTTGGATTCTTGGAAAAGTCGAATTATTCAAATTCAATTTTCCACGTTATTTATTCGTCGGAAATATTCCTTCGCTATCGTGGTGAATTTTTTTCTGAATCATTCGATTTCTGAGAAATATTTTATTTCCAATTAACGGGTTATGCGCAGTCAGAAGGCCGAAAAAAGCGATTTTTCAAGAATTTTTTCTAGAAAGACATTTTAATTTTTCAGGGTAAAAATTTATATACATATTTTCTTAACTTTTAACTTCATTTTGAAATTTTTCTTTATCTATCTTTATTTTTATATCTGTAAATCGGATCATCCAAAATAAAAAAAGACTTTGTTAATACAAAGTTTCATCTAGTATTTAATCGAAGGAATAAGAAAAATGTCCATTTATAACAAAATGTTGGCTTCTAAAAAAAATCGATTTTTGATGAAATTTTTTGCCTCAAATTGTTTATAAAATGGAAAACATTTATCGGTAAAAAAAACCTACGATGAATCGCTGAAAAATGTATTTATAAAGCTTGTGTAAAAATTTGATACTGATCGGTTATGCCGTTACTGAGAAATCTTGCTCACCGAGTTCGAAAACGCAGTTTTGAGAAAAACACGTTAAAAGCTTTAAAAGCACTTTGCTTGTATAATATTATGTAAGTAAAGTTGAATAATAAATTTTCGAAGTTACATAATATATTATATAACTTCGAAAATATTTGTCGAATTGACATGAAATTTTCTGTCTATATATGCTTAAATATATGTACACAACAAAAATAAAATTTAAGTATGTTGAGTCTCTATGAAATCTTTTAATGTTAATTGTTCAATAAATAGCTTCTTAATCGTCGTGAAATTTTTACACCACCGCCTGAATACTTCATGTAAAAACATATTAAATTTTCAGAATTCTATCATCATTACTTCAACCTCCTTAAGGGTTAAAATGAAAAATGATGAGAAAATTCTGAAAATTTTTTGTATGAAGTAATTAAGAGATCGTGTAAAAATTTCACGACGATTAGGAAGATCGTTATTAAAATATTAATATTTTGTTAAGAACAATTTTTTAAACAAATAAAAAAAATGTTTATCAATAAACTTCGTTTTGTTTCCGTTGCTTTCAATATAGCGTAGATATTAAAAAATTGAGAGGTCAAAAAAAACTTATCGCAAAGTTACATCAGTTTCCATAAGACTACATCTAATTTAATTTGTTAATGTTAATTGTTCGATAACGAGCTTCCTAATCGTTGTGAAATTTGTACACGACCTCTTAAATAATTCATCCAGAAACATACCAAATTTTCAGAATTTTCTCATCATTTGCGATTTGGGACTCAACGTCCTTAAAAAAAATCGATTTTCTGAAAATCCTGACTGCGTATAACCCCTTAATAGTGCGGGTATTTTTTTTTCTTTACTTTTCCCCATTTTCCCTCGCCACGTTCGTGGACCTCTCGCGCTCGGGCGGAAAAGCCGCGTGTTTGCTTATCCTCCTGCTCGAGTAACACGTATATATAAAGCCCGTATATAGGAGAAAAGCTCCGCGCAATCTCCCACCGTTCGTACAATCGATTTCTCACTGTCAGAAGGGCGCAAGTCACGCGAGAGGGTCACTCGAATGCTCGGAACGACGCCCGTTTGATGCTGAGGGTTTCGTGTTATGTACATCAAGGGTATATGGACGCATGTACTCTCGGTGGTTAGCCTTGAACTCTTGGGGAACGATGCCCGACGCCACTCTACATTAAACTGCCGACTGCTGCCGCACCCGTCAGGCATAGCGGAGCTTTCTCTCTTACACCCTCGCATCTTCATACATATATATGTGTGGCATAAACAGATATCGGAACTTCTCCATTGCTCAATTTACCCTCGCAATCTCTCATTTCGTGAGAAACGCGCTCAGGATGACCTCTACATTGCGAGATCCTCGCCGAGGTGTCATCGTCATCATTATTTTTATAATTATTCAATTTATTTTATTTTACCGCGCAATTATTTAAATGCATGATTTTCCTTCTCACTCTCGTTGACGGATTCAACGAGAAGGCTTTTTCCGACCTTTTGGACATTTTAATCATGAACTTGAAGTTCCGGAAGTTCGGTGGAACGAAAATCGATAATTCATGCCCGAATCGAAAAACTGACAGACCTTGATAATATTTGGACAATCAATTCTCAGTAGTTATGATATTATTTGAAAAATTGGGTACCAAGTCTTGCCGGGGGTCCATTAATTTATCTTTGAAAATTACATTTCTTTTCGTTTGGAATTCCAAGCACGACTTAACTTGGAATTTTTTTTTAGCTCTGCTTCTCTTTTTTAATTAGAATTTTGATTTTCTTTCCACAGAGTCATTTTAATGTCTTTCTCGTTATTGTTATAGGACTTTTTTCATATTGGGAATTCTAGAGCATTTTTCTCGTTTTCTCTTTTTAACAAAAAGTAAGTCAAAAGAATAGCAGGATTACAAAAATAGTATTGGAAAAATTGGCACGGTTGTATATAATTCATTTTATACGGCTTCAAGGACACTTGTCGCGAAACACCAGCCACGACAGCAGGGCAACAGCCATTTACATTTATATACATATATCTATATATATGCGTACTATGAGTCACCGGACGTCGCGCGAAGCATAGAAAATATCCCAATTGCACATTTGTTCTCGCTTGCATACACACATTTTTGTCGCGTTGATATTCAAGTGCAAGTTGCCCCGAGCCTCGAGTTTCGCGAAGAAGAAGAAGAATCGCGAATTGCATTTTAGAAATATTCAAATACATTTTTGAAACATCGTTTAAAATTAAATTAATTAAATTAAAATCTTGTCTGGACAATAATTTTTCCCAGAGGTGACATTACTTTATTCCAATCGCAATTACAATCAATTATAATTAATCAAGTCCCAATTAATTGGTTAAAGATTTTTGTGATAAATACTTTTATGAATTTTCGTCGATACTTTACACGTTAATTTTTCAAGCTTTTCCCCGCTTGATTTAAATATTATTTTTTATTTTTAGTTTTTTTCCGCCGATAAAACATTTTACCTTTTTTTTGCCGTAATCTTTTATTGAGCAAGAAAAATATTTTTGGTGAGTTCAAATTATTATTTTACCAGTCAGCATTTATATCCGAGCATTTAATTAATTTTTATAATGAATTATTAAATTATTAAATAAAATTATTGAATTAAGAATTCTTGTTATTTTACACTTTACCTAGTCAAGATTTTCCTTTTTTTATTTTATTTTTCGTTCGAGTTTTTTAATGGGTCCACGAGAGGAGAAAATCATGGTAGCTTTGAGGCTATATATGGGTCATTTCGCCAATTATCGGTACGAGTTGTACCGAGTGGTCAAAATTAAAAAAAAACTAAACTTGCTATTCGAAAGATAGTACTAAAAAAGATATCCATGATTAAAAAAAAAAATTTCGGCCAGTATTATTTTAACAATAGCGGCCCCAAATTTTTGAGATTTCAAAATTACAGAATTTTCGACTCGATGTATCTTTTTTTCTTGAATAGATAGAAACAAATTTTAAATACGTTTGTTTTTCGTATAACTCTGAAGTTTTAAACAAAAAATATATCAATATCTAATGCTATATTTATAACCTCGAAAATGATTTTAAAGAACTCGGGATCTCTATAATTACGTGGGACAAACATTAAAATGAAAAATAAAGTACAGCGAAATTTACCATGTTTTGTTTCCTTTTCTTTTTTTATCGGTTATTTTTCACATAAATAAGTTAAATACTTATTTGCCAAAGTTCCAAGAAGTGATAAAAATTTATTACTTCTCAGATGGAGCGCCTCAACGATTTAAGAATAAATCAGCTTTTGCGAATTTGTGTCGCCACAAACGTGACTTTGAGATTGATGCTGAGTGGCACATTTTTGGTACTGCCCGTGGCAAAGGACCCTGTGATGGCTCGGCAGGCTCCATAAAACGTCTGGCGTCGCGAAAGGCATTACAAATGGGCACAAAAAAGGAAATTTTGACACCTTTAGCATTATACGAGCGGGCCAATGAATATTTTGATCACATAAACTTTGCTTCTGTATCTAAAGAAGCGAACAATTCGAGTGCGGAGTATCTGAAAGAGAGATTCACACAAGCGAAATGAACGGATTAACGGATTGTGTTCCTTTCAAGGGTATCGCGAGGAAAGGAACAGAATCCGTTCATTGTATTGCACCGTGTACGGAAAATTTTGATAAGCGAGAGCGAGACACGTTTCACATAGCGCGAACGGGAGAGAGCGAGATCGAGCGTCAACGCAAAACGGACACAATAGCGAGAGCGCGAGGTCTTATCTCGACGACGATCGGAGACCGACTCTGACTAATCTCTTGTCGAAAACTCGAATTATTAACCAAATTCTCTGACCGATAGCTGCTGCCTCATTATTCTTCTTCCTTACGTTTCCGAGAACGTGATTGGAGAATTATCCTCCTCGATAGCACGATGAGAATCTCGGTGGCAGCTTCCCCTGGAATCGGAGCGAGAGCAAGTCTCTACTCTACTTAACGCGGCGCCATGCTTCCCGTAACGACTCTCCGCGTGTTCTCCAGCTCGTGGTTCCTTCCACATTGGAACGCCGGCATTGCAGCCTAACCTTTGACAATTCCACCGAGACTTCTCGTCGAGCGCTCTCCTCCGTCGGGCAACTCATTACCCGGAGACATATTTCCCACGACGGATTCGAGCGCGCGATCTTTCCCAAACTTTTCCTAACGGGCCAGAACAAAAAATGTTCGTCACGTACTCGAAACGCGACTGAAGCGAGAACGCGTTTTCCTTGCTTTACCGAATCGGGCAACAAACGAGAACAATACGTTTTTGGGAGAGCGTTTCCGGCTTTGTGGCCGTGATTCCGAAAAATCACGTCACAGAACATAGCATTGGATACTGATATATTTTTTGTCTAAAACTTCAGAGTTTTACGAAAAAAAAACGTATTTAAAGTTTTTTTCTATCTATTCAAGAAAAAAAGATTTATCGAGTTGAAAATTCCGTAATTTCGAAAACTCAAAAATTTGCCGATTGCTCAAAAACTACTGGCCGAATTTTTTTTTTTTTCCTATTATGGATATCTTTTTTAGTACTATCTTTGAAACAGCAAATTTAGTTTTTTTTTCTTTTGACCACTCTGTACAACTCGTACCAATCATTGGTGAAATGACCCATATATATGTATAGATACTCACATATGTTATAATATGGATCGCGCAGGGTGGCGAGAGAGTTTCGTCTCACTGCGCGTTGGGGATTATACGCACGGCAGTGACCGAGGACAGGCATCGCGGTCAAGGCCTGACGTGACCCTTGCACACCACATTGTCGACCGTTATTCTCTCGCTCTCTCTCCCTCTCTCTCTCCCTGGGTCTTTATCGTCTCCGTTCGTTCGCCCTACGGTATAAACGTGTGGGTCTCTCCGATCAATTCGTCGCGCTCGAAGAGAGGACAAACGTCATCCGTGCCCGTTATCTTCCTGAATTACTTCGAACAATTTTTCCTCATCCTCTCGCTCCCGACTCGTCCAATTTTTAACCATTTCTCCTTCGTCAACTAACTTGTCATAAAAAACTTTGACCAACCAACATATATGCATCTATGAGCAATTTTTTTCCTTTTTAAAAATGTTATCATTTCACAAACTTCAAGAACAGGTGATGATTTCTAAATTATATTTATGCTAATCATTGAGAAAATTAGTGCAAAGAATTGAGCTCGATAGCTGCGGAATTATGTAATTTTCCAAACAGTCTTTTTGATTAGAATTTTTTTTAATTCACCCAAAATTCTTAATTTGCGCCAAAGGAGGCTTCCGTTATCCCGGGACTTGAAAAAAAGCTTTGTTGCCATGAGAGAGAGAGAGAGAGAGAGAGAGAGAGAGAGAGAGAGAGAGAGAGAGAGAGAGAGAGAGAGAGAGAGAGAGAGAGAGAGGTACAAAAGTATGAGTGCTCTGGTTCTGGGCGTTCTGGCTCCGCGTGGAATCCAATCAATAAATATTACAATGGAGCTGCCGAGAAAGAGAGAAAGAGAGAGAAAAAGCGATCCTTGGAAAAGTAGGGAGGAAATAGTGTATACATATAGAGGCATCTCGCTCTATCGCGCGAGATTTATACACGATACTAGGGGTGAAAAAAAGAAGTAAATAGAAGGAAGAAGGATGTATATCCTGGCGTCTGAAGAAGTCTCTTCGTTCCTCTCTCGGCATGGCTCCTCTGGTTTCCTCGCTCTGACGCGTATTTTTCTATGCCTGTACAGAACGTAACACAAAGTTCCCGGCATCAACCCCACCAAAAGCAAATAACAACCCTCCCCTGGAGAAAGATAGAAAGAGAGAGAAGCAGAGAGAGATAAAGAAAAAGGTAGAGAAAGATGAAGAGCGAAATATTTCTCCGACCCTTTTTGAGCAAGGGGTAGTTCGCCCCCCTCCGAACTTCGATATCCCCTCCATTTAACCTTCGCCCGAGTATTCGCACCCCCTACTATCCTTATTCGAGCAAACCCATACATATATATGCATCTACCTGTATACATAAAGAGGGACCTAACCGTAGCGCTGAAATTTCTTGGCTGCTTTATATATATCATCGCTTATATCCAGGGTCCGCTTGTACTTTTCTACTAGTAGCGAATTAAAACCGCGTTCATGCGCGCAGCGTCCGCGAAACGGGCGTAATGATTTTTTGAGGGGGCGAATACCGAGTGGGGTCGCGAGGATACGCGCAGCGGGACTCTGTTTTTTTTCCCAACCCAAGTGAAAAAAAAACCACCACGAAAATGCCGAGTGTCGTAAAGAGAGGCACGCGACGAGGGTCGAAAATACGCGTAGACGGACAGCAATGGGGTAATTTGAGGGGCGGGAGGGAGGCGCTTGAATGATATGAGAATGCGGAAAAGAATATGAGGTTCAGAAAAAAAGGACCCAATGGCAAGTTGCTGGGAACGTTCACGAACGATAAAAGTGGAGAGAAATGGAAAGAAAGGGTTGGCTTTTGTTTTCAGTATTTTCATAGTTTCATGATCCAGAAAACCTCGGGAATCACAGGAGAAAGAATTTTTCAACCCTCCTGATCGACGGGGGTGGTTTTTTAAGCAGAAAATAATAAGAATAAAATAAATACAGAAGGAACTAACTGAAATAAAATATTCATAAATATTGTAAAATGAGCATATTAAATCGCAAAAATTAGTTGATAACCAGAAAAGACTTTTCGTTTGAGTAAATTCAATGACTTTGATCGACGTTCCTTTCACAAAATTGCATTAATTTCCTGGGAAGGGTCGATTTTTTTTCAAGTATGGAAAGTGAGGGGTGGTTTGTGATTTTTTTTGTCGCAATTGAAATTCATTACAGTCTCGCGAATTCTCATCGGCGTTCGCGAATCGGGAATGAAAAAAAAAATCCCTGTCAAAGAGGGGAGTCACAAAATATTCAGTGCGTGTTTAAAAAGCAGATTCGACTCTCTCTCTCCCTCTCTCTTTCTCACTCGCTGCCCCCACCACAATTAGCTATCACGCGACTTTCTTTCTTTTTTTTTGCTTCCACCTTCTGCACTATTTTTTTTTCACTCCTCACTTATTACGACAGATGTCTCACGAGCTGATAAAAAAAATATATACATCCAAAGTTCTCTTTCGCGTGTTCTGTGCTCGTTCGGAGCTTCGTCTCTGACCAACGTCGAATGAACGTGCCACGCGCGAGATTATTCAAAAAAAAAATTTTTTCATCTCAGTTCAAGCCAGTTGTCCAGAGATGAGCCTCGTGGCTAGCGAGTCAAAAAGGAAAAAAAGTGAAATGAGCGAAAAGTCGAATGTGGATTTGTTTCAAATAAAAATGTAGTCCCCGATATTTCGCTGATATCGCGATATTTTCGGGCGTTATATAATCGATGTCGTTTCCCCGCTCTCTCTCTCTCTCTCTCTCTCTCTCTCTCTCTCTCTCTCTCTCGCTCTGTCTGTTTCTCCTGTGATTTCCCTCTCCGAGGCGATCTTTTGCCCCTCTCACACTAGAATATTCGCATACATATCCTCGGCGCTAATCCACTTTTACTATACAACATGCTCTCGAGTTCACGATATCCTGTATCCGCTGATATCTCTCTCTTTCTCTCTCTCGCACACACTCAAATTCTCGTCTATATTTATGTATGTATATGTGTATATGTCCGAAGCATTTTTTTTGGCAACTCATACCGCATAGATGTGGGAATGCCAAAAATACTTTTTTCCATCAATGTTTGTTTGTGTGTAGAAACTGCAACGGAAACAAAGAGGCGTCGAACGAAAATGCGAAATATTGGAAATAAAAAATAAAATCGAAAAATTAATTTTTCCAAGGATTCGATTGACAGCAATTTGAAGTAAAGATGGTAAAGAAGAAAGAAAGAAAAATTAAATGAGCAAAACAATTTCTAAAGCAATAAAATAAAGTTAATAATTCAATAATTAAAAAAATATATATATATATCCTCGTGCTCGTCGAGTAAATTATTCTAATTTTTTCTTTTTCAATATTTTTGAAAAATTCATCGAGAATCTTTCAAATTACAAAATGATCTCTGAAACACTGAAGTGGACAAAAAAAATATCTTTAAGATTAAATGAACCAAAATTAACATTAATTTTGTCGCAATTTTTCGTGAAGCATTGAATATTTTTATAAATTTAGCGCAATCAATTTTCCATTGTCGAGTTTGCATGCTGCTTTGTGAAAAGCGAGACGCAAAACTTTCGAATCATTCGGAAATATTTTTGTAAAATCGATTTACAAAATTCCGCAATGATGAGCGTCGAAGAGCTCGAGATTCCTCGAAGTAGTAACAAACGGTGTTACAACGACCGCGTGGCACATTATCCGATTCGTACATATGCGAAACCCTCTCGCGCGGTAGATTCACTCCGCACACACTCAGACGGTCTATCTCTCGCTTTTTTTTTCGCTCTCAATATTTTTTTTTAATCTCCAACTTCTTTTTTTTCTATCGCTCTCCCCGCACTCGCTACTCCGTTCTCCTCGGCTCCCTCCCTAAATTTTTTTATTTCTCACTCGCTCTTATCATTTTCTATCTCCCTCGCTTTCTTTTCTCTCTCTTCCAACGTATCTCTTTTTTTTATCATTTTATTCCTGCAACTCTTTCGCTATTTTGCATTTCTCTCTTCGTCTCTCTTTCTCTAACGCTGTATCGCGATTTTTAATTTCTCTTTCACTATTAATTCGCTCTCCCCACTCAGTTTCTCTCCGTCTCTCAATTTTTGATTTCTTTCTCTCCGCTTTTTTCCCCTCATTTTTTTCCTTCTTTTTTTTTGTTAATTTCTCTTTATCTCTCTTCCTTCGCTCCTTTAATCTCGCTCGCTCCCTCTTCGCACTCTCCCTTCCATTCCGCAATTTCACTCGCTCTCTCTCACACGCGCTTTTTTTTCTCCACTCTCTATACTTTCTTCCTCTATTCCCTCGGCGCCCCTCATCTTTCTAGCTGTTTCTCCGCTCATCCTCTTCATCGTCGCTCTACACGAGCTTCTCTCTCTCTCTCTTTCTTGCCTATCGCTCTTCTTTCGATCCTCTCCTCTTTTTCTTCTCGGCGTCGCGCGACGCCCCTGTCACTTTCTCTCTCTCTCTCGATTTTTCTCTCTTCCTTTTTTTTTTTAATACACATATATTTCTCCCTCCAATGCGCTCGAGCTCCCCTCTCTCTCCCTCCCTATAAAAGCATCTCTCTCTCGGGTCGCGCGATTTCGTGCATTTTCGTGCGGTTTCGCAAAATCCCCTCACGCCCCTCCCGATCCTCCGTCTCTCTCCCTTTCGCTTCCTCACAGAGAGGGGGAATTTCTCTCCCCTCCGTTTGGGCGCACGTCGCCGTCGTCGTCGACGACTACGACGACGTCGACGACGACGACGACGACGCCGGCGACCCCTTTAGCCCCGGTTTTTTCGGCCCTCTCTGTATCCGTGACGTTTTTAGGGGTTAGTTCCTCCGGCGTGACGGCTGAGGCATGGCAGGTCGCGCGTATAAGCTCGACGATATCGCAAAGACACGCGTTAAAATCGCGACAAGAATACTCCCCGTATTTGCTCCGTTACTGTGATCGACGACGGAGAAACGACTTTTTCTACCCTCATAGATCGTTTTCCCCGATCTTCCTCCGCCAAACTTTCGTCGAAAGCTCGCTTTTGGGACGATCAAACGCGCGCGTGATGCAGCTAAACGAAAAGGGGACAAATAAAAGGCCAATGTGACGTTTCAGTCGAGCAAGTGCGTCGTTTTTCTCCCTTCGGAGCACAGAGAGGGTTTCCGTCGTTGTTGTTATTGTTTTTTGCACGGTTATTCCGTGGAATAGTGCGCGAAATCGCCGCTTTTTGAACGCGGGACGCGCGCGCTTCCGGAAATCAGCCGTTCGGACGTTCACGCTGCATTCGGAACTTTGAAAAGTACCTCGCCACATAAAAATACGCATTGTAATACACCAATATATATACATGTGTGTTTGTACATGTGCACGCGAGATGATCGCGTGCTCGCCGAAATATTCGTCATTCACGGTCTCGTCGTATCGCTTTACAATTGCGAAGCGCTTTGAGAACCAAAATCGCGCTCCGGAGTCGCACGGATGATAAGTTTCTTTCCCATTTTTTATTTTATCTCTGCCTCGACCTTTCTGGAAATCCGATTCTTCGCGTGGATCGAGAGTCGTTCATTTTCTTTTTCTTTTGCCGAGTTTGTCGGACACTTTGCATACGAACGTGCAAAAAAAAAGCATTTTTCCTTCGCGGTCTCATCCGGATCGATGAATAATCGCGCGAATTGTCCATCGTTCGACGAATTAACTTGAGAACCGGGATTGTCGGATTCTCGTCGAATTCTTCGCAATCCTGCGAGTATACGATTTTGTGTCGACGAACGAGGACTTTGAGAGTTTCAGCGGGACAATTTGTTGTTTCGACGTGGGATAATCGTGGGATAGTCGTCTAATATCGTTAGCGTAATATATATATATATATATATATATATATATATATATATATATATATATTTATGTATATATATATATGTAAATCAAAAAATACGCGAGTATACGAGAATAAGAGAGTTCGGAGTGCAGTGAAAGTGCCTTCGTAGTTAATTTAGAAGCCAATGTCAAAGTACACAAGGTATTTGTAATTGACGGATCGATAATTGTCACCAAATATTCCTCTCATTCACCGATTTTTTCCCCTCTCTTTGCCTATTTCTTAATTTTTGCAAAAATTGATAATTTACAATTCCGCAAAATTTGACGTTTCGCAGAGCCTTTCTTTGCTCTGGATCTCGCTCGATAGCTCGACAAATATATATCTTGTCGAGATTCATAGATACACAAGTGTTTGCCGCGTGTTCGTGCATGTTTTTTTTCTTCATCTTCATTTTAATACCACGTTGAATTATCGTTAATTATACCGCGATCGAATAAAGTCCATGTTGATCTTTGGTCTGGGCTTTCTAATGGATCCTTGGCATCTCTCTGATAAGCGAGGATATTTGAAAGAGAGAGGAAGAAAAAAAATGAAAAAAAGAAAGAAAACGGCAACGATGTGTGTCGGCAGGATTGGCGAGTGCGTGTGTGTGTGTGTGTGTGTGTGTGTGCAGCTGATAATTCGTCTCTCTTTTTTTTTTATCAATGCCGCATTTAGGTATACCGAGTGCTCGATTGTAGGCGCGAAAGAGCGGTTCGCGAATTACAGAGGCCTCGCTGGTCTGTAACTTTATTTTCAGAATTTTTTTTTCTTTCCTTTTTTTATTTTATCGTTTCACCGAGATAGCACATTATCAGACGTACATTTAACGCTTGCAATTCTACGAGTAACAGGCCATTATTTAATCGTATTCTCCGGCTCCGGAATGACGACCTGATTTTTATTTTTCAAATACTCGCGCTATTTGAGAGTAAAGAAAATTGAGGGTAGAAGAAAAAAGCATTGCACATTGAGAATATTGTTAGACGAGGAAGAAAAATTGGCGCTTCTCGTGAATTATACGGGACATCTCGAGCCTCGGAATTGCAAATTTTTCGTTTTTCCTCAGAAAATAAAAAAGAGGAACTTTGATGAAATTTATTGTCGAGCACGGTCGAGTGCAATAAAGAAATAAAAACTGAAACAACAAGAGGAAAGATCCAGGCGAACAAGGAAGAATAACGTTAATTACGAATCGAGCGATTCGCGAAACAGACATTATTTTCTTTTTTTTTATCTTGCTCTTATCAGCATTTCGTCGTCGTCTTATCTATACATTAGTCATCCGCTCCTAGAGAATAATCCCGAAGAAAGGGAGAAAGTATGTTAAAAAAAAAAAATTATCACAAATTGGAATTAATAGAAAAATGTTTCTCTCTATTTCTTGTGATTACAGGTGAATAGATATAACGATGGTAGATACGCAACATTTTTGTCTGCGATGGAACAATTACCAGAGCAGCATAACGTCCGCGTTTGAGAATCTTCGTGATGACGAAGATTTCGTCGATGTCACACTCGCCTGCGATGGCAAGAGCCTTAAGGCCCATCGCGTCGTACTCTCGGCATGCAGTCCATACTTTCGGGAACTGCTTAAGGTAAACTCATCTTCTTTTTCCACAATTTTCGGACCAATTGTCAACTTTTAAAGACTCATACGCAGTCGGGAGGTCGAAAAAAGGCGATTTTTCACAATTTTTTTCTAGAAAGACATTTTAATTTATCAACGTAAAAATTTATATATGAGGTATTCCAGCCCAAGTGTGTAAACCCGTGACCCTGACCCTCTCGGATTTTTTTTTTTTCATATGATTGCATTGAGTCTAAAATAAACCCTCATAATTTTTTGAGATTTTTCCAAACATCCTTTATTTAAAAAAAAAAGTTTGATTGAAAAAAAACCATTTTTTTTCAATCAGATTTTTTTTCTGTGTTTTACAAGCTATTAACGTTCTCAAAATTCCAAAAAATTCTCAAATAGCTCACCTTGAGCCGATACTGTATTGGTACTCAAATTAATTTTGTTGATGATTTTCGAATAATGTAATACGAAATTAATTTGAGTACCAAAATAATTAAGTATCTGCTCAAGGTGAGCTATTTGAGAATTTTTTGGAATTTTGAGAACCTTAATAGCTTGTAAAACACAGAACAAAAAATCTGCCCACTACGAGTGATAGCTTAAAATTTTCTATATATTATCACGGTTTTTCAGAATTTTTTTAGATTAAAAAAAAATGGCGTTTTTTTCAAAAACATTTTTTTTTTAAATAAGGGATGTTAGGAAAAATCTGAAAAATTATGAAGGTATATTTTAGACTCAATGCGATCATATGAAAAAAAAACAAATAAATCCGAGAGGGTCAGAGTCACGGGTTTACACACTTGGGCTGGAATACCTCATATATGTTTTTGTAACTTTTAACTTTATTTTAAAATTTTTCTTTTAAAAAAATAATTACTCTTGAAGGGCACCTCGTAGTGAGCACGATATCTCGTGATTGGATCATCAAAATAAAAAAAAATATTTCGTCAATATAAAGTATAATCCAGTATTTGCTCGAAGGAATGAGGAAAATATTTATTTTCAACAAAATGGCGGCTTCGCAACAAAAATTGTATTTTCAATGAAAATTTTTGCTTCAAATTCTTTATAAAATAGAAAATATTGATCGGTAAAAAACCTTCGATTAATTGCTAAAAAATATATTTATAGAGCTTGTGTAAAAATTTGAGACTGATCGGTGATGCCGTTTCTGAGAAATCTTGTTCATATGAAAATTGACATGCAAATTGTGGGTGTTTATACTTAAAAATATGTAAATTACGAAAATGAAATTTAAAAAAATCGATTTTTTGGAAATCCTGACTTGATCGCGAAAATAAAGAAAATTGCTTGAAAAACCGTGGGGACTTCTTCTTTACAGAGCACACCGTGTAAACATCCGGTGATAGTACTTCAGGATGTGGCATTCAGCGATCTGCATGCCCTCGTTGAATTCATCTATCACGGCGAGGTTAACGTTCATCAGAGATCCCTCAGCAGTTTCCTCAAAACTGCGGAGGTTCTCAGGGTTTCCGGTCTGACGCAACAGGCCGATCAGACAGAGCGCGACGAGGTGAGCCAGAATCATCGACGTCATTGCCATTTTTTACGTTTCATAATGGTAGAAATTTCGATCGAATCAAAAAAGCCCAAAGAAATTACCACTTGTGTGCTCGGCCGATAAGGAAGGTCGCGTTCGTTCGTCTGATTTCTTCAAATTTAATCCTCCGGCGAGTCGATTCAAACGTTTATCAGTATGATGAATTTTTTTTTTTTTTTGCGAAATTACCTTGTCCGTCGCCATTTTATGTATCTCGACTCGATGTATTTGGAAATTTCGTCCAAGATTGTCATAGGTCAAGCAGAAACGATAACGGTCTCTGCCTTTTTTTTAAAATTTGATTCGTTTTTTATTTTATTTTTTTTTCTCAGCCGCTCAAGTTGAGTTTCGGCAATCTTATCATCGAACCGCTAATAGAGAAAGTATTTCACACATTAATCCGGATCTCGAGTGATTAATATCGATTTTATTGTTTTTCTGGCAAACTTCGATCGGCAGATAAGATTTTTGTCTCGCTTAGATACATGAATCAGCCTTGAGAATTCTTTTCTTCTTCCATCGCACTGATTGGGAGAACCGAAAATTCATAGATACTAATTTTTATTATTCATTTGTCAGAGTGATAAAGAAAAAGTCTAAGGCGAAAATAAATTTTGTAGATAATATTTTTTTTAGATGCATCAATCACCCTTGAGAATGTTTTTTGGTTTCATCGTACTAATTGGCAGAACAAATTCATAGATACCTATTTTTGTTTTAATCTGTCGAATGGATTAAAAAAATCCATCCTAAAATGCAAATAAATTCGGTAGAGAAGATTTTTTCTCATTTAGATACACGGATCACTCCTGACCATTTTTTTTTATCGCATCGCATTGATTAGGAGGAAAAAATTCGTAGGTAGCAATTTCAATTATTCATTCGTCACGATCGGAAAAATATATATATTCTAAAACGCGAATAGATTAGGATAACGATAGGATTTTTTTTTAGATCTTCTTTCATATTCATTTCCTCTGGTTCAAAAACAAAGCCAGAAATAAAAAAAATTCGTCTCGATGATTGAAGGAAAAAATTCATGGATACCAATTTTGATTATTCATTTGTGAGAGTGATAAAGAAAAAGTCTAAGTCGAAAATAAATTCTGTAGATAAGATTTTTTTCTCATTCAGATGCATCGATCACCGCTGAGAATGTTTTTGGTTTCATCGTACTAATTGGCAGAAAAATGCATAGGTACTTATTTTTATCTATAATTTGTGAAAGGGATTAAAAAAATCCATCCTAAAATGCAAATAAACTCGGTAGATCGATAAGATGTTTTTCTCATTTAGATACATGGTTCACCCCTGAGCATTTTTTTTCGTCTCATCGCATTGATCAGGAGGAAAAAATTAGTAGATACCAATTTCGATCATTCATTCTTCACGATCACAAAAAAAAATCTGTTCTAAAACGCGAATAAATTAGGTTCCAAAATAAGGCCAAAAAGAAAAAAATCGTCCCACTAATTGAGGGAAAAATTCATAGATTCGAATTTTAATTATTTGTTCGTAACAATGGTAAAAAAAAATCCATTCCAAAAGGCAAATTAATCAGCATGATTAGGTAGGATTTTTTTTTTTTTTTTTTTATCTTCTCTCAAATCCCGAGACACAAGTCGTAAGTCTCTGGTCAAGAAAAAAAAGAAAATAGAGCCAAAAAAAATTGTCAAAAGCACAAATATAGTCTTGAGAGTATTTTTTTTCGTTATTTATTGTTGTTCAGCTATCGCACGTACGTGCATTGGCAGCCCGTACTAACAATTTACCAACGCATGATAAGCTGACCGACGAGGGTTTCCCGAGGGGTGGTTCATCGCCGACACCGGTTACACCGACCCCGACGACGGTCCAACAATTGCTGAGACGCGGACAGATACGAAGAAACGAGATGCGCTCGCCGAATTCGCACGACGAAACGTCAAAGAGACTGCGCGGACATTCTCCACCGTTGAACAACAATGACGCGACACCGACCGACTTTTCGATGGTGAAAAATCATCTTTCGTCGAAGGTCGAGGGCAACGGTTTGCACGACGACAATAGTCGCATCAACGAGGAGAACATCAAATGCGAACCATTGGAATTGACCGGCGGAAACGGGGGTGCGGGAGTCCATAACGAGGACTCCTCCGATTCGGGAGCCGCTGCATCGGATCGTCCTCCGGCTTCGGCGAGCAGCAACGAGCACGACCACGAGACCGAGCATCCTTCGACGCCGAATTATCTTCCAGAGAGCAAACTCTTCACATCGACACCCGGAAGCTTCAATTTCAGCATGGCCGCACTCACGACCGATCACACACCATTATCAGGTGAGAATTCACATCTCAATCTCACGACAACGCGCCTGTACGCACCCGTGCACATTTTGTACCCTCCATTTTCTTCGATCAGTCTTCTTCCCCGCCATTTCGCGTCAATCCGCCATTTTGTCGACGCGCAGCCATTAGACGCGACCTTTTTTGCCAATTTTCGTTTTTTTGGACTTTCCCGATAAAAAATGATGCTCTACGCTAGTTGGAATTTATTCTTGGGCCAAATTGATCTTAATTGGGCTTGATGCGATTTTTAAGCACTTTTATTGTTTTCTCGTAATCAGTAGAATTCAATGTGCGACAAAATCTCAATTTTGGAAACCGATTTTTTAATTCGGTGGGTCATTCCATGGCAAATCGACCAAAACTTGGAATCGACGCTTTTCAATTTCGATGAAATTTGGACCGAAGCTTTCGTTTTTGACAAAACAAAGTTCTACCAGAGGAAGAAAATTGAAAAGCGTCATTGAAATTGAATTGAATTGAAAATTGAATTTTGAATTTTCGAAAGTTATCAAAAATTCAAAATTTTCAAATATTTCAAGTTTATTTTTTAAACATCTCCGAAACTATTGTATTTACGAAAAATCGTTCTGAATACGTATCACAGAGTATACTTGGGGCTATGAAAAAATAAATATTACGAAAAAAAATGATGAATTTGGAGAATTTTGAATTTTCAAAAATCGTGAAAATCCAAGTTGAACGTTAAATTTTTGCGTTAAGTTTTTTCATATAATACCTTGTACTGATCTTTAAAAAATTTCAGAAAGGTTTTTTTTCTCTTTCAAAAATATAAATTTTTGAATTTTTAAAAATCGTGTAAATCCACGATCAGCGTTAAATTTTTGGTTCAATTTTTGTTATATAATACCTTGGACTGATCTTAAAAGACCCTGAAATTTTCAGAATGGTGTTGTTTCGATTCAAAAGTTAAAAGATCCTGAAATTTCCAAGATGGTGTTGTTTTGTTTCAAAAATTCATATTTTTGAAAAAACAAAAAACACCTTGCTGAAAATTTCAGGATATTTTAAGATCAGTACAAGGTATTCTGTAAAAAAAATGGAACTGAAAATTTAATGTCTAACTTGGATTTTCACGATTTTTGAAAATTCAAAATTCTCCAAATTAATCATTTTTCACAAAAAAATTTCGGAATATTTTTTAATTCATTGCCCCAAGTATAGTTTTTCAGACGAATTGTGAACGATTTTTCGTATCTATAATAGTCTCCGAGATATTTAAAAAACAAACTTGAAAGATTTGAAAAATTGTGAAATTTTGAGTTTTGGGTAACTTGCGAAAAAAATTTTTTTATTTTTTTCTTTTGGTAGAACTTTGTTTTGTTAAAAACGAAAACTTCTGACGAAATTTCATCGAAATTGAAAGGAGTCGATTGAAACTCTTGGTCGATTTGACATGGAATGACCCGCATACATACATTTATTATTGCGTATGGGCCGTTGTTGTTTTTTTTTGCATAATTCGTTAGTTGATGGAGAGCTGCGATTGCCACGTGTAACTCCAGTGAAATTTCCAGGATTAGGCCACGGTTTACAGACGCCCGATCTCGCAGGGACTTCGCAAGGTAAGAAAACAAAATCTTGCTCACTCGTAACGTCCCCTAACGAGAAAAAATGAAAAAAAAAAAAACAATCACAGAAATGAAGAAGTAACCGAAAAAAAAATGAAGAAGTGTTCTGAAAGTCGACGAGACAAAGAAACATGTCAACGAACAAGTTCTTGTGATTCCTCATTTTTTTTTTCATTTTTTCCGCGGTAAACTTTTCGCTACTCTGTTTTACTTTATTTATTTTTTCCGCTCTCAATTCGCGACTTGCAAAATTACATCTCCAAGAGCCCACATGACTCTCCGATGTAACGGTTGCGGTCTGGAAAAAATCAAAAGTCCATCGCGACTTTTGCAGTTATATCGAACTAACAAAAAAAGAAATCAACAAAAAAAATCTTACCAAATTACGAAAAGGAATACAAAATTATTTTTTTTTTCTCATTATTTTTAATTGGTTGCGGTGAAAGAGCACTACTGTCTGCTTGGAAGATTAAATCTCTTCTAATTGGCATGCGTTTCCAAATCATTGAAAAAAAAAAACAAAAAAAAACAATATCAACAAAAAAATCATCATTCTACTTTACGAAATCATCACGAGTCGCTTTTACATTTTGCATTTCATAAAATTCATCATCGTCGCGGATGTAGATTATATTCATGGCGTGGCTCGATGGTGAAGTGTCGAAAATCATTTTTCTCATCGATCAACGGTGAATTGCTATTTTTTCAAAATCAAATTATTCATCCGAAGCTTCTCGAATTTTTGATTCTTCGATTTCCGCGATAAAATCCGATTTCCATCGCGTTTAAACGTTCAAAATCAATTTATAACTGTGCGAAAAAATTTTGATTATAAAAAGTTCTTTCAATAATCGGCATTTCACAATCAGCCACGCTTTCGCATCACCCAATTGGCATAAGTACGTGAAAGAGAGAATCGTGAGTTTGGCATCGCTGTGCAATTTGAATTGGACCGCAGTGAGCATTATAATTGCAAAAGTAACGAGAACAAAAAACGAAAAAAAAGGATATCAAAACGTAAGAGAAAAATCCCAGAACGAAGGGTAAGAAAATTGGGGAAAAATCGACGAATTGTTTGTAGAAAGTAACGAAAAATATATTTTCATCGTCGATGGTCACCGAGAGACGTTGAATTGAAGGAAAAAAGGAACACCGGAGTACGGGGTTGAAAAATGAATTAATTGTACAAATAAAAAGAAGAGTCATCGATCGTTGACCATCGATATAGTGATAATTATCGTGCCGTGCTCGTACTGTCCGAATTGTAAGTTTTTTTTTTCTGTATCAGTGTTGTCATCGTCCCGTTGATACATCGTCGAAGCATTCGACTGTCCCTGTGCACGTCGGAATTAAAAAACAAAAATCTACATCATAAGTTAGGAATTTATGGCTGCTCCGTAGAAACGACGAAACGATTTAGCGCGCTTAATCGACATAAAAGTAGGAACGAAATAAAAACGAGGATGCGACAGGACTTTTTTCAATCATTAAAATCCATTTCACTCGACTTTTTATTCATTTTCGAAAAATCTGCTCAATTGCACGAGATTTAATCTCTTGCCACGCGAAAAAAATACTCAGGACAAGAATAGAAAAAAAATCATTCAACGAAATTAATTTTGAAGGACTTTATATTTTAAAAAAATAGTATAATTGATTTTGAAAACTGAAAAAAAAGATTTACACAAATTCTACTGATTTTTCGTTAAAAACAAAACCCTGTGCCCAAAACCATCTCTATAATGATCCATAAAATTAATAACTGATTTAGAAAAACTTGGAAAAAGCCCAGAAAGGAAATTTTCGGTTTTTGCCATTATTATTATGACTATTATTATTATTATTATTATTATTATTATTATTATTATTATTTATTTATTAGAACTCTGGTTTCATTTACGTGTGCATCACTGGTGTCGCAGCTAGTTCGCTAAAAACAGGCTGTTTATGGCTTGCAAATTTTTTTCACCTCTCTCTCTCTCTCTCTCTCTCTCTCTTTCGCTCCCTTTTTTTTGTCACGGTTTAAAATCGTGCAACATCGTGTTTGCATAACGCAGTGTCTTGTGACGACGACGAGAGACATTACAAACGGTCCACATATGAAAAGACGAGCAAAGAGAGAAAAGAAGAGAGGGGGAGAGAGAGAGAGAAGAAAGAAGCAAAAAAAAGAACGGAGGGTGATTCAATATATCTCAAGGCCAATAAAATTATTCGTCGACTCAAACGCTCGACGATTTCGCGTAATAAAATCGCATTAAAAAAAAGGTGATTATTTTCGAGTCAAGCTGGATAAACTTCTATATCTATAAATCCTTGTTGACGTTCGTATCAGTTTCGAAAAAAAAATGGTTTTTTTCTCCATTGCATTTTTCGTAATCTCGATTGTTCAATTTTTACGTATTTCTTAACGGAATTTTTGTGAACCACCGCTATTAAAGCTACTCCAAATATATACATTAAATATCATACACGTTAAGAAATGCAGATGAACTTTCTATGGAAAATCGGTAGGAAGAGGAATTAATCGATTTTTTTCCGTTGACCGAAAGTTACCGAGAAAACGGCTAAATTATGGGGATAAACGACTGTCTGGTCAATCTTATCTCTTCCCCTATTTCTCCCTCTGTGTGGTCGAAACGGTTAAGGGTTGTAAAAGCCTTTTCAGAGCCGATTTTCATCATTGGAAAAGACCCCTAAAAACTTTTTCGCCATTTTGGCAAATCGGGAGATTTCTCCGCCCTCATTAAAACCTTCCCTCGTTGCAACTTTTAGAAACAACCTTGAACAACCTTGGAAAATAATCGATCAGAAATTTTGAGTACGAAAATTCTGAAAAAATTCCGAGACACTGAGCAAATTCAACCATACATATATGTATATATTTATATATACATAAGTGCGTCGCGTCTGACACTCTCGAAAGCGCGACGATTAATATTTGAACGCCTGGCTTATGCTAGGTTAGTAACGAAAAAAAAAGAAGAGAAAAAATAAGTTATCGGCGGTCCGGGGCTTTTTTTGCGAGCGTAGCGAGAAAGAAAGTGGGGGAAGGGACCAAACGCGACGACAACGGCAGGGGGAAGGGGCGGCAAAGGGGCGGGGGCCGTGGGGGTGGGGGACGAAAGAGCTTGATAAGCTGGCAGATGTTATCCGCAAAATTCAAGGTCTCTCTATCTCTTTCGACGACGATAGAGAGGAGAGAGAGAGAGTGGTACGCGGCGTTGGCCAACTAAACATTGGCACAAACTAAAAATACAACGACCTTGATACGCCACTCACATTCATGGATCGCAAACGTGAATTATTAGACACATTCAATTTCGCCATTTTTATTTTCTCTCTTCCTCGCTCTCTTCGCCCGTTAGATCAGCGTCCATGTTTTTAAGCGTTTGAATTTTTGGTTTTATCGAAAATTTTGGTCCCCAAAAATATTTTCAATCCTTCAACGCTCCGATTGTCAAATGTGATTTTTTTTTTTCGATTTTTTTGCTCAAGTTTTCGGGTCTAGAACTTTGAAAAAATCAATTTTTGAATTCCAATAATTGAAAAGAAATTTTTCAATTTCAATAATTTACCGAATTATAGCTATTTTAGTGACGCAGCAACTACGCCCGTCACGTTGGAGCAAATTGGACTACAGACGTTTTATTAAAAACTAATTTTCTCAACACTGCTGACATGATATCTCAAGTTCTACTCAACCGATTTACTTGAAATTTTTTACCAATCTTCAATCTTTAATTCTCGATCATCCCTGCGACTTTTGTAAGAAAATTATTTTTATTACTCTTGTAAAAAAATTAAAAACTATGAAAAACAGAGTCTAAAAATGCCTTTTTTTGTTCCGCCATTTCGCGAACATTTGTTTTCCGTTGCCTCTGAAATTAAGAATCTTTTTTTAATTTTGTATCGGATGGCCAGAAAGGTTGCAATCGTGTCAGCCAGAACACTTCCCTATTTTAGCCCCAACTTTACCAGCTTCTAACTTATTTCATTTTCATTTTTTGTCTCGAAATTTTTTTTTGTTTATTGCCAAAATATTAACATATATGTTGTAAAAAACAAGAATGGTAAAAATAGATTTTTTTTAACGAGCTCGACAAAACGTCCAAAATGTATGTCTCTAGACCAGAATACCGCCTTAATACTTTTTATAATATTTTTAATTACTATTTTTCGAAATTTTCAAATAATTTTCGTATTGAAAAAATTAAAAAATAATTAATAAAATTCCAAATCCTCGATTTTATGTATATATTTCTTTTTAGCTTCATTGAAATGTCAATTGAAATTAATTACATTCGCAAAAACGTAACTCAACGGCTTTCATCCTTTGACCATTGCTCGCTCGGTTTCACATCAAACATGATCTTTTCAGATGTATCTGAGCGCATAGTTTGCCGGTGAGAGTGAGGCATAAATTGTTAAATTTGGCAATGTTTCAAATATTCGAAATTAAACGCCGAATACAGAGTCGAAATTCTCCGGGTCGATGTTCCTGGCTCACGCTAATGATCTTTGCACTGCAGTCAAAATTATACAGCCAAAGATCCTCGATTCTTCCTCGAAACTTTGCAAAAATTAAAAACATCTTGATGGATGAAATAATTTTGTTTAAATTTTTTCCATTGAGCGATCGGAGTCCACGAAGAATTGCGTCGCTTTTTTCTCTCATTAATACTCGATCGATGCACTCGGCCTTTCGATGAGAGAATTTATCTAAATTCTTTCTCTTTCGCGTTCTCTCTCTCCCTCTCCATCATTTCGAGTCCTCCGAAACCTCTGCAACCTCTCTGTGAAAAATAGAGCACGTTGTGATACACTCGGCTCGTTATCTGACAGAAATAAATGTTTTCGCGTCGCGAACTCTTTTTCTCTTTTTTTTTTTTGCAAATATATATTTCACTTTATTCTCTATTCGTTCGCGCGACGTCCTCCCCCTCATTTTTCGCATTCCCTCAATAGCGATTCTCGCGGGACAGCCTTCTCGTTTATCGTCCTTAGAACGCAAGAATTACGCAAAAAAAAATATATATATATATATATCTATAGAATAAGAGTCATAACGCGCAAATGATAGAGAGAAGCGAGAGGAAAGAGGCGAAAAATGAAAAAAAAAGAAACGAGATCGCGAGTCTCTATTTCATCAGCAATTTCACATTCTCTTCTTTGTTCGTTAGATCAACATAAACAAATGAACATTTATCAATGAATGTATTATTTTTTCTCCACGTAATTTTCCTTTGAATTGAGCTTCTTTTTCACATCGACGCAGAAATTCAATTGCTTGTTCAAAATTCGCACAAATAATTTGATGGTCCACTGTCAAAAGCAATTGGTCGAATAAAACAATACTTTTAACATCTACTTCGACGTGCCTTGGCACTAAAATTGCCGTGAATTCTTTTTAATAGGCTAAATTGCGATATTTAGTGACACGTGATGCTTTCTTGCGTCTTTTTTTTCTTCATTTTTTTGGCCATTTGCCGCCGACTCTGGGCGCGAGAAAAAAAACGAAGAAAGTCTTTTACCGAACGGTCGATGTGCAGAGAAAAGGATGGTATTATTAGCTTGTTCTTTTCGCACATCGAGCGTGAAAAAAATTCTTTCGAAAAAGCCACGCCGTTGAATTTTTCGGCTAGCGAGAGCAAATTTATCTTCTCTCCATTTCACACGCTCGAAATCCTTCCTCGCCTATTTTTTTTTTCTTTGCGAAAAATCTCACAATCTCCTCGAGACTCGTTACAAGTGAGCTGCTGAAAAAACGATTTTTTTCAGAAATTATTCGCAATTTCTTCGCGAATAATCTAATGAGTCGCCATTGCCGATACCGCTCGATTGAAAATTCGACTGAAACATTCATCAACGTCTTTGTTACTTCGCGATAATCTCGAATACGATTTCGTTGAGAAACAAAAATTGGGAATCTTATTCATTCGTCCCTCGAGCTCTTGAAAAAAAAATAACAAAATTAAACGGTTTAGATAATCACCTATCAACGGGACGAAAGTTTCAGGGCCGCGAGATTCGCGACTCCACGTATACATTAATTTGTATGTATATATAAACACATGTACGTGCTTAATGGCCCAAATATCGCGAAAACGTCGCTTGTCGCAGAAACATATGCTCGAAAAAATCGCGATTACGCGTCGCCATCGAGCACACATTCGCGGTCCTTGCAATTTCTCGCACACACATAGTTGTTCGTATCTCTTAGTACACACACGGACATCACAGACTTTTGAAGAAAAATAAATAAAAAAAAAACCGCGAATTCGAAGTGCGAGCGCACCTGAGACGGTGGCAAAGAGAAACACGCGTTTATCCATCGTTTGAAGGCTGAAATTTTTCGGGCGTGGGCGCGATCCACGAAGATTGACGTCCTCGCGATTACAGAAAAAATCCACCTCAACGATATTTGCAATTTTTCGACATTATTGACACTATACTTTTTTCCTCCTTTCTTTCGTTTTTTCGAGGGCGAGAGAGTAAGGATGTCTCTCTCCGATTGGATTTGCTATCGAAATTTCAATGCAACGCAATCGTGCGCGTCGATGCGAGAATCCCCTGACCTCGGATAATTTATTTGGGCAATATTGAGCAGATGGGGGCAAAGGGGAGCCATTTTTTTTCCATCCATCAAAACGCTCCCGAAATTGATGATCGATCCAGCTTTTTTTTTCTTTTATTGATTTGGCGTTCATCATAAATTGTCGGTGTATGCACACGTGATATCCTCGCGATATGGAAATTAGCATAAACATCGTTTTTTTTTTGCCATCTTTTTGAAATGTTTTGTGACGAAATGGTAAAATTACATATCGATTTTTCTTTCGTTGGCTCGCGCCAGCGGCACTTTTGAAGAATCGCGTAGGCGATGAATTTGCAATCCACGAGTTTGCCAATTGCGGAACGTGGTTCTTCTCAGCTCAAGCCTGTTATATATATTTATATATATGTTTATCGAGAGGGGAGAGCGGGACCAAATAGCCTCTCTGGGGCAATAGACCTGCTACCCACAAAATAAAATCATTGCGTGTCATTTGAAAACGAAAAAAAAATATTCTTGTTTCATGTATCGAAGAAACTGTCGATTTGAACTATTGTTATACTTTTGTTTGTATAGCCGACGAAAAATACAGATTTTCCGACCGCAAATACTAAATACGAGCCAAAAAATCCAAAATCACGAAACAAAAAGTGTTTTTAATGAAAATTCACGGAAGTTTAGAGTTTTGGGGGAAATCGTTACTAGATTCGAGTTCAGGGGGGAAAAATACATTGATATTGGGGGTAAAAAAAAAATAAAATAAAAAATCTCTACATTTTGGCCAAATTTGTATTGGTTCACTAAAACGACTGCCCATTATTTTCAATACGCAATTTTCGACTGTGGCTCGAGCCCATTCTCTTTGTGATCGTTGAAGCTTCAAAACCTCGCTTGGATCATCCAATTCCGATCATTTTTTAATTTTTCCCAGATTTTTTAAGTCCGACCATCGATTTTTACAAATTTTTGACGACATACCCCTTTCTATTTTTTCGGCGATTTTCAAACTGCTCTTTTTTCTACAAAAATTGTAATATCGCGATGAATCAAACGGAATTCTCTAAGTTTAGTCACAACGTTTGCCTACGAGAAAAAAATTTCAGAATCGATCCACCCAAAGTAAAGTTATGAGCACTTGAAATTTCGTTTTTTTAGGTTTTTGAAAAATAGGCGATAATTGAGCAAAAAAAAAAATTTTTCTATAATTTAAAAACCATATTTCGGTGGGAAATTCACCACTGATTACAATTAATACCGACTTTCTGTCGGGAAACATTTATTCGCGAGAGTGTGCGGAAAAACACTTTAAAAAATGTTCTTGGAAAGAACAACATATTATGGCAAAATATACTTATATGATTTTAGTTTATACATGCAAAGGAATGAATTTATTTTTAAAAATCTGCAGATTTAGCAACTCTCCGGCGTCGATTGCGTAGATTAACGCCAATTATTATATAAATTTTTTGATATTTTATCGAATTTTTTTCGTTTGTTTTTTTAATAACTTTGGAGAGCGGCCGTTTTGCCTCGTTTTCCCCAGTATGTGCGCGCTAAAGCGAATATTTTTACAGCAGGAGTAGAAACCCAGCTGCTACTTTTTTTTAACTCACACTTGAAATATGCCACTGATACACGAGCATGTGCGTGTATTCATAGGTTTTTTCTTATTCAAGCGTATATACTCGAGGCCCAAAATGGCCTGTGGTCTCTTTGATAAGTGCATAGGCTATTCCGAGTCAACTAAATAAACGTTTAACTTTCTCCAATTGGATTCATGGTTTATTTTCTTCGATTACTAATTATCTTCAATTTTTTTATTTTTCCAAAAGTCTCCCAAAATTCTCAAAGAGTCGCATTTTTGCATCCAAATTTCTAAATCAACAATCATAGAGAGATTTTCCTATTATATCAATGATGGCGCGCTCTTTCAACGTAGTCAACAGATTTTAGTTGCAATTTTTTAATAATAAAACAGAAATACAACTGTTGAATAGTTTTCTTAATCCTCTGCAAACAGTACAAAGAATTAAATCCGTTTTCTGTGGCCCATGACTTATCAATTCCTATTTATATTTTAGAGAAAACAAAGCTGATTAAACGAAGCTGAAGAAATAATTGGCAAAGTGCATTTCAACTCGGATAGAAGCGCTAAAGAAATTATTAATGAAATAATAGAGCGCGAGGTTGCGTCGATTTGACTCGGAATGTCCCATATGCGTAAACTACGAGCCAAAAGTGCACGATACTTTTGGACGAAAAGCGATTTCTTCGAACTTCATTTTTTGCCCACGGTTACGCGTTCTCAAGAGAGGAAAAAAAATGGCCGAGTCAGAGAGGGGATGTGGGAGAGAGATAGTGAGCGTGTGAAAGAGGCGGGGAGGTGAGGAAGGTCGTAAAACGCGAATTCACGAAAGCATTCGCGAGATAAAAGTGCGTAGCCGCAACATCGAACAGGGGGCGCTACTGTCCTTAGTTGCGGAGAAACAGCCGAAACTCGATTTTCGTTTTAGTATAGATATGATTCGAGAGAGGGGAAATGCGGGTCACTTAAAAAAAAAATTGTAATTTGCAGATTTTGTACTCTTTTATCGATGAATGGAGACTTGAATATCGATTGGAGACTTTATTGACTCAGAAAAAATAATTCATTTTAATTTAAACTTAATTTCGGATCAGTCATTTTCTAATAAAAAAATTCCAATATATTATAAATCAAGCTTGATGAAAATAAATCAGTTATTTTCTAATAAAAAAAATTCCAATAAATTATAACTCAAATTTGGAACAAAACAGCGCTTGTCAAAATCTGCAAACCGTTCAAATCCGAAAAAAATTTAAATTACTACTCACGATTTACAGCAAAAATAATGACGACGGTCCTGTACTTTAGTCTTTATTTTATTAATTTCTAAACCAAGAATGAGACTAGAAAAAAAATGTTGCGCTGATTGAAATTATTATTTTCCAACGGCATGACTCTCGTTACTCGCTGACCCGTATTGCCTCGAGCTTCTCGATAGGGCGCAGAATGCGCCAGCGTCGAAGAGCGCGTAGGTTCGAAATCTCTCAAGGCCGACGTACGAAAGTTCTCGCGGCTCGTCGATGCCGCGGCGTATCGAATTCGCGAATCCAACCGGTCCAATATCTTTTTTTTAATATTGTTTTTATCTCTAGCATACGTTGTACTTATCGTGCGGGGGCTGGCCAGGTCTAGCTCGCGCTTGTTTTCGCTCTTGAGCTATTATCGATGATGAACTTGAGTCTGACCTTACAGAGAAAGAGGCGAAAGGAGCGAAGATGAAAAAAGAAACGTACTGCGCAATTTATACATTTATATGTATGAGTATAGACGAGCCAGCCGCTAAAACGGTCAAGCGTCCCGAATCTTCTAATAAAGAAATCCGAGATGCATTCAGAGTCGACAAATCGCGTTTTTTCGATATTTTTATTATACCACTATCATCCGATAATTATTGTCTGAAAATTTCGAGTCGATCCCCAAAAAATTTCCAATTTTTCCTCGGCCAAATCAGGGCTCTCATTCTGAACATTCGCCACTTTCATTTAATTTTATGTTTCGGAAATTCGTTTGGTTTTTTCTTCAATTTTAGATTATCCAATTCCAAACGGCATCACTTATCGTGCGAAAACGTTTTTTAAAAGTGCCTCGCATAAATCTTTACCGTGACTCCATTATAAATGCCTATTTTTAAACAAAAAAAATACCACGTGTTCGTCAGATGTTACTGTTTGAGATACCGAATTTCTTTGGAGGTATATAATGGCGATTTAAAAAAGAAAATTGCAAAAATAGTCTTCCTTATTCCGCCTGACATAGGCGCAACCTCTTAGCATTCAACCGCGTTGACAGGATCCCCGAAAGATCTATATTCGTTCTCCTGAATGAAATTCTCCATTCCAATCGTGTCTCTCGGCGGTGACGCGATGGTCCATTTATAGTACTCGTCTAAGCGAATCTCCAGAAATCGATGATTAAATAGGGCGAATCGGTGGGTTAGCAATAAGAAGTTTTGAAAAAGTCATTGACGAAATTGGAACCTCTATTTTATATTTTACTTTCAGCCTTGTTTTTCGTATTTCCTTTGTTTATCTCGCGAAAACGCCACATTGTAAAACCATCACCGATCCCTTCTTGTCCCAGTCAATATCCTCAATAATACGTCCGAGAATTCTGAAGATTCGCACGCGTGAATCGTCCACGTGACACCTGTCAAAAGTTCAATGTCTATACAGTCGAGCATTGTATAATTTGTGTGTATCTACATCCACGAAAGCATTTTCATTGAATCGTGTTTTTGGATTGTCACAAGTTTCGTTTCGAATCCCTGACTCTCCGCGCATTATTGTCGCTGAAGAAACTCGATTAAAAGCCTCGGCAAGACGATCGCGGATTATACGCGCGACCATAAATCCCATTTTCTCCGAGACTTCACGACAGTTTCTCCCTCAGACTCTCGCAGTTTTCACCCTGCGCTTGTCCTCGGATGACTGCGATGTCGGGGACCGGAAATAGATTTTCCATCGACCCGAGTCCCGGGTTTTCATACGTGACAGGCCTGGTAGTTCAGAATCTCGAGCGTATGCGCAATTGACAAGGAACGATCCTGTGAATTCTGTGAACCGATGTCATTATGATCCTCGTGGAAATGGTTTTGTTATTAAAGCGGTATTCTGGACCTGAGACATACGTTTTAAGCGTTTTTCGAGCTCGATTAAAAAAAACAACAAATATTTTTACTATTTTTTTACAACATATTTATCAATATTTTGACAGTATACAACAAAATTTTCTAGAAAAATAATGAAAATTAAATAAGTCATAAGCTGCCAAAGTTGGGGGTAAAAAAAGGGGGGGTGCAGGTTGACACGATTGTAACCTTTCTAATCATCCGATACAAAAAAAAATTCTTAATTAGTAAGAATATCATTACAGCCCCTAACTCGGAGAAATGGAAAAAACCTTTGGCAAAATGACGGCGATCTGAACAAAAAAGGCGTTTTTCGACCCTTTTTTTAATAGTTTTTTTTTACAATAGTAAAAAAATTATTTTGATACAAAAGTGGAAGGGGTTGATAGAGTTATTTGGTTGAACATTGGTAAAAAACTTGAAGTAAATCGGTTCAGTAGAACTTGAGATATAATGTCAGCCGTGTTGAGAAAAGTAGTTTTGAGAAAAACGTCTACAGTCCGATTTGCTCAAACCTGAGAGGCGTCTCTAAAATAGCTATAAGCCCGTCAATTATTGGAATTGAAAAAGTTCCTTCCAAGAATACATTCTTAGAGGTCTAAACTTGAAAAATATGCAAAAAAAAAAGATTTTTTCAAAATTCTAGACCAGAATGCCCCCTTAAAAGTCTGGCAGCAAAAATCAATCGATGGAGAACTATCTCTGCGGATAATTGAATCAACCAGGGGAATCTTGAAGGAAGAATGATTTTGCATTGAGCCAAGCGTGACAGTTCGATTGAAAACCTGAAACTATTCGATCAAGCTTGTCAGCAAGATCTTGTAACAAAAATCGTTGCAATTAGAATTTTCACAATGCGCCTCTATCGTTTCAATTTACCATTCTCAAATGAATTTTCAAGCGATTCAGATCTTCTTTCAATTCAATCGATTTGTCTCCGGTAGACTATGAGAACGGGGTGAGTTTTTCACCAGTTAAAAGGGTTGAACACGCTAATGAGAAAGCATTTACCGCTAGGATAAATATGACGACAGTGCCTTCTTTTTTTTTCCTTTCGTTGCCGGTTCGACACGCAGTTGCGAGACGAAAGGAGGAAAAGTGAGGTTAGCCTATTGATCGTTTTTCATCGTGAGCCGTATAAGGGCTTCTTCCTCTCTCTCACCCATCTATCTGCCCCGTAATTTCTCCTCTCGCGCGCTCAGAGTCAACATCAGTCATAATACGGCACGCCAGGGTTATTAAGAATAATACGCATCCTAGCTATATTCCAGCCCCTCGATTCTTTCTCCCTCGCTCTTATTCATCTCGCTGGGCTTTTTCGGGGGTATACGAAACCCTCGGAGGGTTGCCAGGGTAACCGCGGCCGGGTAAAATTCCGCAAAGAACCACCACGACCACCGGCGGTTCTTTCTCCATCCATCCATCTCTCCCTCGCTTTCTCTCTCAGGGAAGGGGTTGGTTTTTCTCACTGTATTGACATCTCATCTGCACAGGCGTTATTATAGGCCTTTTATGAGTCGTGAGCACACATAAAAAACCCTCCACGGAATGGTATAGGACTCTCTTCCCTCTCCCACTCTGCGTTACCTCTGAATAAAAAAAAAAGCGACATCGTACGTCTCCTCCGTCATCGTTTCGCGCCCTCGCGTTTTTTCCAACCCCCTCATCGCACTTTCTCGCCTCCCTCCGCCCTTTGAACCACCACGACTCTCGCGCCCTCTCTGCCTCCTGTCTTTCTCCTTCATCGAGGCCTTTAACGCGGCGAATCGTGTTTTTTTCCTCCCCAACCACCCCCTCAGCGCCCTTTCTGTCTCCAACCCCGCGGGATTCAAAGTGCCTGAACCCAGATCCGTGAGTCTCGTTGGATGTGTGTCCATCATGCGTGAGTCTGTGTTCGGTCTCGTTTTGCATCTCGAATTTTGCACGGAAACATTCTAAACAAAATCCTTCGGGATAGCCTTTCGCGAAAGTTTTGAAACGTGGACAAACAAGCCTCGGTCTCTCGGCGCATGGAAGCCTGAATTTCAAATGTGCGATGGATTTTTTTATTCCGCCTCTCTTCTTTTCTCCTGAAAGGGTTGCCCGAGAGTTTCGTCGAGGTTTGCGCAGAAAAAAGATGAATATCTTTGAGCCTCTCGTCCTTCCGACCCTCCGCAACCCTGGTTAATGTATCAAAGTTGCCGGAGGGGGGCTGCAACTTTAAGTGACCGAGGGATGATGCAGCGTAGAATTTTGACGAGCCCGAGACCAGATTCGCTCGGATTTCTGGCTAAATATGCAGTCAAAAACTTTGAATTTTCTTTTACTTCTGCTCGCTAGATATTAGCTACTTTGCCCTCGTGTCTTGAAAATGTTTGGCTCGCGGCCTTTTTCATCCCTTTGCATATCTAAAAAAAAATATTGACGGCTGACTGGATTTTTTTTTTTAATTATGACAATCGAGAAAGTTCGTAGCAAACGTAACAAAATACGGTACCCCTGAAGATACATAGTCAATGCCTTATGAGAATATCCCAACAACAACCCTACATTGTAACTTCAAAAACAAAAAATGAGATTATCTCAAATTGAAAAAAAATAGGAGTGAATTCCCTGAGTGAAAACGTGGGGGGAAGAACATAGAGAATCATCGATAAAATCGTAACTTAGCAAGGGGGTTGAACATTGATCATTTTCTTCAAGAATCATGCGTTATTGATGAAAACGTAGACATAGATTTATTAGCGTTAGATATGAGAATGTGCGTGCGTTATTTTTTTTTTTTTTGTTGCGTAAGCCTGTTGTACTTGAATGTCATCGAAAGAGCGATAGAGCTACACACAAATGTTTTGCGAAACGGTATTGGACTCAGCCCTCCCCCATCCTCTTTGGTTGCAGACCGGGAGGTCACCGAGGAGGACGGGGGATGGCGATCCGCCATAACGTCCGATGAGATCTGCCATGCTGGCAATCAACGGGCCGTAAGGAACGACAAAGATGAAGATGATGATCATGAAGATGATGAAGATGTTATTGATGGGGAAGAAGAGGAGGAAGAGGAGGATGATGATGATGAGGATGACAATGGGGATGATAATGATAAAGATGGCGAGGACGATGAATCAAAGAGGTGCTACCGAATGGCCGCCTCTTCGACAAAGTCACCGAATAATCGCGATAGGAGCGATCCCTTTGCCTCGATCATCAACGACCATGAGAATAATCAAGAGTTACCGATAATCGATCTTCTCGACGAGATAAACGAGCACATTGCCTTCAAGACCGAGCCAATGTCGCCCAAATCCAATCCCGTCCATGATTTGGAATCGTGCCTGATGTCCAATGAAAATCACCCCTACAACGAGGCTACCGATCCCTCTAGATCCAACGATCTTGCGATCGCTAATTTTTCGCATCACAATCATTTTCTCGACACGTTCAAGGAGAAAAAATATCGGCGTTCCACGAACGAAAGGATCGACGAATCTTCGGCGGCGACAAGTCGACGACCGGGCCTCAAATTATTCGAAATAGAGCGTAAACCGTCCAAGGAAAAGGAACGATCTTACACCACGTCCCATTATCGCGGACCTTCGAGCGCGACCTACTGTCGTTTTTGCAAAAAAACATTCTCACGAGCTTGGTCATTGCAACGACATCTTGCCGATACGCACTTTTACGTGCCCCAATCTTTGGCGTGCGATCAGTGCGGACGAAGTTACAAATCTCGAAACAGTCTCGTCAGTCACAAGAGTCAGTATCACGCGAAGAAGGAGAGAAAAGATCACGATCCTCAGTGCGAGCTGACTTATTGAGATCGGTATGAAACGGAAGTAAAACTGCAATTTCGAAATTACAAACACTCTGCAAAAATTCGAGCCCAGTTTTTGGCACAAGCTGATTAAAATTCCAAGAGTCGATCAACGATCGATGGATCGTGTGAAAATCGAGAACTCTGCAAACCGATTGCGCGAAAACTATCGCGATAAATCCTCGGAAAGACGCGACGTTTTTCTCGTAGCTTTTGAAAACAAAATCGCGAAACATCGATCGATGGATCTCATTCCTCTAACCAAAGATCGGTCGGGAGAAAAACAAATTAATCGGCGCCAATAACGAAGCAATGGCGAATTGCACTGTGCGCGTTATTCACTGAAACGCACCAAATACAAATAAAACACAAAAGAACTAACAACAAGTGAGACTATTCTAATATAATCTGTATAATTCCTACATTATTTATTGTACTTGAATAATCTATCGATAAAAAAGCAAAAAAATCGTGCATCGTTTGTAACGAAACAGCGTGTAACATAAAAAAATACCGTTTTGTCGTTGAAAGAAAATAATAAAATTCTTTGTGAGACATGAGAATTCAGGAAGAAGACATACATTAATTTTTTTCATCGAATGCCAATTTTCGAACGTTTTTCTCGAACGTAAAATCTCGTCATTCCCCGATTTATCCCGTTCCAATAATCTTCAATGTCACGCAAAGTATCGGAAATTTTTGGGAAAAAATGTTTTTTGTCCGAAAGGGCAGGGATATTTTTCTCGCACGAGAAAATGCAAACGATTTCGATGAATTCGGAAAAATTCCTCATTAGCGTAGACGAGCCTTGTGAAGTATCTTGTATAATTATATGTCTCAAGGCCCTCGCGATTCATCGTAGAATATTTTTAAAAATCCGCTTCATCGCCTCATCAAAAAAAATCACAAAATATCATCTGTATATACATACTTATACTATTAGATACATATATATATTTATTATACATACATATATATATATCCTGTACTATTTATCACGTATTTAAGTCTACTTCTACTATCCTACTGCTGTAAATAATACGCATCAACACGGATACATCTGGTGTACCGAACACTAACGTCATCGCTCTCGATCGATCGCTGGACTATTGGATTGCTTGCACTCTACTTATATGCTATGAAAAAAAAAAATGAATTTTTCGTTCTCACACATATACACACACTCACACGAGTAAACAAATACTCGCACACTTTTACTCTTTGCAAATGTCTTGAAATTAAAAAAAAAACAAAAAAAAGACGTCGCGACAAATTGATCGTTCGTCAAACGCTTTTATGCATGAAATTTCGAAAATTTATCCTTTCGATAACAACACCAAACGGTTTGTTTTCACCCTGACGTAGATTTGCTCGGAAACATTTATATTTTGAAAAAGGCATATTCGATTCGTTCAATTGACGTTTTTTTTTTTAATGTTCGGTTATGATAAATCTTTCGAAGTAAATTCTTTTTTTTTCTCAATTCCGTACTCATTTTCGCGTCTCGCTCCGATCACACTCTTGTTTGCTCAGGAAAACGATAATGAGATAATTTGCATTCATTCTTGCAACTTTCGTGGATCCTCGAGTAATAAATGACGTTGGTCAAATTTCATTTTGTCATCAAAATAGTGTTACTTTTTTCAACTATATTAATTTTCCAAGCGTGCTGAATTTTTTTAATCTTCAATTCAATCTTTTGATCTTTCAACAAAATACAAAAATTATTCCAAAAAACCTTTTTCATCCCGCCAAAATTGCAATTATCATTAAAAAAAAAAGAACAATACACACTCAAAAAAACAATACAGAACAGAAACAAACAAAAAAAATACAACGGAAGCAAGCGAGTTGGTTCCGCATCAACCCGGCATCCTGTATAGCGAGCAAAAAAAACCAAATAAAAAAAATCGTTCGAGCACGGCTTCTCGGGTGACGGTGGCGAGATAATCGAAAAAGCAAAAAACAGAGAGAGAAAAACGATTTAAAAAAAGAAAGGGTGCAATATCGTCGACAGAAACGCGCGCACGTTGTGGTAGAAGGGGGTTGGTGTTACAAAGAGTGTCATGTGGAGGAGCGAGATGAATTGAGAGACGGCGATAAAAAAAAAAATTAAAATAAAATAAAAACAGAAAACCGAGTATAATGTCGATGCGATGAACGCGATCGCTTCGCGGAGCTAAAGAGCTCCCTGAACAAAAAAAAACAACCCCCGAACGAGCTAAAAACACCGAAAAAAAGCGTCAACAAAGTAACAAAAATCTGCGTCTGGTTCTGCCCGCCAGGTCTGTTGCCCCGTACCAGCGCGACCGATGAGTTTCGATGCGAGCCGTGCAACAAAAATCTGACCTCGTTAACGCGATTGAAGCGTCACATACAGAACGTTCATACGAGGCCGAGCAAGGAGCCGATCTGCAACATCTGCAAGAGGGTTTACTCGAGCCTCAACAGTCTGAGGAATCACAAGAGCATCTATCATCGTCAGCACGGAAAGATTGAGCAACAGAGGAAGGAGGAGGAGCAACAGCGTCGCGAAAGAGATCATCGTGAACAACAGCAGCAGGGAAGGCTTTACAATCAGCAGCAACACTCGCGAATGGGTTGATAAACGAAAGAAAAAGGGAGGAGAGAGAGAGAGAGAGAGAGAGAGAGAGGGGAAAGAAAAAAGACGCATTTTTTTGTACGATTTCAGCGCGCAAATATCGATTGTTAATGAGATTTTCTAAGAAAAAATCGCGAGAAAATCGCAAAGATCGAACGAGGAAACCACGAAGACGACAAACTAGAGTGTCCTGATTGTATTAAAAGTTCAATTGATTAATTATTTAAGAATTAAAATACGATTATTGTTGAAGAGAATTTTTTTTTGTTTTTATTTTTGTTGTTGTTTATGAACAATGGTAATGTTGAGAGGATCGCGATGAGAGGATTTTTCAATCGAGGCTAATGGAATATATTTATATACATACGAGTGTTTATGGGTATTTTAGATCAAATGGCGCGGATTTTCGAGTGTTGCCCGGGAAATTTTCTTTTGGTCCCGAGTGCCAAAGTTATGGGAATTTTTTTCCAGTCCCTCCCTCCAGCTGATAATATGCAGGAGCCACCGAGCGTGAGAAATCCTGAGGCCAAATTTTGTTGATCAATTCCACACGAAAAGAAAACATTTTTTCGTGAGATTCGGATGGAACTCCGATTCAGTTTTTTTTTCCTCAGACTGAAAAAAGTCTGGAAAAATTAACCTGAAATGCATTTACAATGCCAGAAGGCAGTGAGGGACCTGAAAAAATAGGTGAACATTTGAAGCAATGTAAAATCGCAGTCAAATTGACCTGGAATACCCCGCACATGTGCATCAGGATCGTGAGAGAATTTAAGAATCCCCTTCGAATTTAAAAACCCTTCGAATAGATCACGTACCTCACGGACAATTATTTATAATTTTTCGTTTCAATTTTCCCTTAGGCTAATATTCAATGTACCTAAAAAACAACAACAATAACTTATTATCGCGGCGATTAATCGATCGTTTCAATATCAACGCTCGCGAATTCATTGATCGGGAATCGGCCAAGTACTTTTTTTTTCTCAATTTCACTCAAAGAGGAAAGTAGATATCTCTTATTTATTTTCCATTCACATTCGTTATTGGTTCAATTTTATTACAGGAAGTTGCGCCTCCTGGGCAGTTTTTAGCGATTATGTATTTTTTACCAGAGTGGCGCGACACCTTGAATTTTCATTCAAACTCGAATTAAAGTTAATTTATTCCACGAAGATATTTATACGATATTGTTAACGATGTATCGTTTGGAACTTTGATATTTTATGCAAACAATTTACTATAACGATTATTACGTATATATATATATAGACATATATATATATATCTATATTATTGAGATGAAAACATTTATATTTAATCGTTGCACAACGAGGCCTTGCGTCGTTTGATCGGTCCGGGTCTGGGGATATAAGTTACTGAAGAAAATGAAGAAAATACAAAAATATCATCTTATTCGTAAAATAAATGCATACTTTCCTCGCGTTTTCCCCGCGAGACGTGACCCAAGCACGGAAAGTTCCTCAATCGAGCGCAAAGAATAAAGTTTAAAAAAAGAACGCAAAAGAAAAAGAATCATCCGAGAAAAGTATTTTCACCGGGTGAAACGCGACCCTGATTTCACTGCAATCGTATCTCATCCCATTTTTCCAGAGACAATATTCTTTTTCTTCTTCACGTATCAATTTTCAAATTTTAATTACCGCTTGTCTCTCTCTCTCTCCCTCTCTCGATGTCGTGAAAGAATTGATATTATTTAATGATTTTTGTAATGAAATAAGAAACCATTGCACGTAGGCAAGTTTTTTGCTATTTTTGGGTCATTAACTTGAAAATGTCAGAAAATTTTTCATATTCTTTCAAATACTTTGCCTCTTTTTTCAATTATAAATATTTTGTGACCTTTCCTAAAGGTCTACAATTTTTTTAAAGAGAAAAACGGAAGTGGACGAGAAAATTGAAAGAGAGACAGTGAGAGAAAAATGGGAAAAGAGTATCGAGCATTAAAAAGTAGTCAAAATAGATTGAAAAATTAAATAATACATAATTTTTCCGCAAAATAATCATTGTCCAAATATTGGAAACAGTTCGTCTCACATTTCTTTGCGAAAACGCATAATTTTTTTGAATAAATTTTTCAAAATTCTGTGATGAACGAAGAGAGAAGAACCGTGTTGAAAATTGTGATAATTCAAGTCTTGGAATTCGTCGAAAAATTTTCAAAATTAAGAAAAAAAAAAGAAATATGTGTTTGAACAAATTTCACATTGTATCTCGACGTGATCCTAATTTCATTGATCTTCGAGAATCATGCAATCAATGTCGTTTGTTTATCTCTGCAACCCCTTAATGGTCCGTAATCCGGCGAAATCCCCTCGATGTGACGAGATTCTGCAATCGCAGCGAAAACGAAATTGCGCAAGCTAGACCCGCAATGTTCTGTACATATTACCGTATACATATATATATATGAGTATATATGTGTGTGTAATATATATTTAGTACGTACAAGATTTTTGGCTAGAAAAAAAACGCGGGCGTGTGATTTGTCGTCGTGAAGCCGCCCCGACGCTGTAAATAGATACTTTTTATACCTGAGTTTTAAGGCATAATATATTTTTTATCACCCATAGTGTATATCTAAGAATACAATATATATATATACATATATATATATATATATATATATATATATATATATATATATATATGTATGTATGGATAAAAATCATGTTTATTCTTATTATTTTTTTTTTGTGGTCGAGGATAATGGCATTTCCATTGTAATATCACGCGCGCACGTTGTTCGCGATTATTTATATTGAATAAAAGATGTTTTTTTTCTCCATTAAATTTATGATTTCCGTTGAAAAATCTGCCCTACCGATACGTATTCTTTTAAGGGACGATTGTCATTTTTTTTTCGCAATTTGATAACCACCAACTTGAGCTACTTCGATGAGACGAGAATTCATTGAAATTCTTTTTATTTATCGTATTAACGACGAATCGACGTCAGAATTTTTTTTTATAAATCTCGATTGGTATCTAAAATGATAATTTCCCCGTAATGTCAAAATCTTTATCAGTCAGATTGTGAATATCCATGCAGTAAAATTTACCACGATTACCTCCGACTTTTTCTTCGTAGACATATATACGTTTATGATCTTTTTAATAATAACAATAAGCTCGAAAAAATCGCCACTACCAATCTCCGTTTACGTGGCTTGAAAATTTTGGTTGTGCTACTGGCTACTGCTATAATTTTCCTCATTAGACTCGTCCACTCGTCCGGGGAAGCATTGAGAATGGTATGTTGAAAGAAACTTCATTTTTTTCTCATTTCAATCTAAACATTTTATCTAATTAATTTTTCATCGTGTACAATTGTGTATGTGAATCTAATTATTTTTGTTTTTTTTTCCTCTTAACAATCGGTGGATCAGCCGCATTCCGAGATTCTTTGAAATGTCAAAATTATCAGATTTAACGTATTCACCAGGAAAAGTTTTTCGCGAAATTGACAAAAGAATTAAAAAAAAAAACCGTCTCGGAATGCAGCTGTACAACGAAATTAAACGTTCTTTATTTTTATTTATTCAAATGCGGGTGATTTCAACGATGATTGAAAAAAAAAAGACAAAATTAAACGCCCGTCTCCCCGATAGTGATCAGCTATCGCTGATACGACACAGTCGGATTTACCATGATCAATGACAAACCAGAGCCCCCGCAAAAGAGCCCTTATTCTCGTCGTAATGGAAATTATATTTTAAAAAAAGAAAAAAATTGATAAATTTATGTCTCTCTCGGCAAACATTCGCGTGTGTTCGCTCAGCCGATCTCGCCGAATCGCGAAAGAGAAATTAGAAGAAAAGAAAAAAAAGGCATTAAGCAAATATGAGAGAGAAAAGAAAGATAAATCGAGTGTACAATTGGTCCTCTTTTACCACAAAAAAAAATTCCATTCGTATCGCAAACCCTTTCCCCTCAACTCACAATCTCGTTTGCAAAGTGAACGACAAAAAATCCTCACCAAATCCACAACTTTTATTTATTTTTTGTTCTCATTCGTTAATTCTCTATTTCTCTCTCTCTTTCTTTCTCTATCACTCACTTTTTCTCTCTGTCCCAAAATCCAAAGACCAAATTGCTTTTGTATAGAAAATACCAGGATCGTTACTAATGTGTCCACAATATTAATGGCAGCCGTATCTTTGTTCTTGTTTGTTCCCGGTCCCGCTCGCTCGGCTATTCGTGCTCTGGTTCGTCATTGTTCTGTGTGTACCTACTACTACTACCTTCACGAACGGATTTTCGCTGGGGTTCCATCCACACGTGGCTCGTGCTCTCTCTCTGTGTGTACGCCTCCTCAACGTCAATTGGTTCGTAAACGGATATTATTTTTAAAAAACAAAAAACTAAAACAACAACGACAACGATTATTGGGTTTCATGTTGATAACGGTGCTTGGTTTACAATTTTCTATTTTTTTTTTTTTGCCTGCAAACGATTGATCGAATATTTGAAAAACTGCGAAAAAAAATCAATCTCACGATTGAAAAACAAAACGAAAAATATATACTCACGATAAGGTCCTCAATCGGCGATACTAGCGATGCGATTGTCCCATCCGTTGCACAGCAGTCTTCTGCCACCCGGCATATGTTACACTTGTGACGTATGCGGCAAGACACTGTCAACGAAATTGACCCTAAAACGTCACAAGGAGCAGCAACACTTTCAACCGTTGAACAGCGCGTTGTGCGTCCTCTGCAACAAAGTATTTCGAACGTTAAACAGCCTCAACAATCACAAGAGCATCTATCATCGTAGACAAAAATAGAGATAGGTGTCTCCGACGATGTGTATAGATGTATAGAGTCGAATTATCATTGCGAAATGATAATTCTCAGTGTCGTTGGAGCATTCGTGATCGAATCGCGAAGAAAAAATTTCACTCGGATGAATTTATCGAGTCGTTTTCAACGTCCCCAGCCGCGATGACGTTCGTTCTCGTTTCTCGGCCCACAGCGGCGGGGACTCGAAATCAAGAGGATGAACGATTGAAGAAAAAGTGCTTCCAAAAGATGTTTAACGAAATTACGCAAACCCGAGAACGTGGGAAGATTTCGGAGGATTACTCTCGCATGATTTTTTTTTTTAAGGGGGAGGGAAAAAATGCGAGAGATCCCCGACAGGCACTCGTGATGAATCAAACGCGATGCGGCTGCTTCACGATTATCGTTGAATCGTTGGCAATACGTATTTTTCGAATCGTCACGAATCCGTTGTTGGATCAGCTTGCCTCCGTTCATATTATTCTTTTTATTTAGCAACATGTTCAACGAGAGAGACACGAAAATACGCGAGAGCACGTGACCGTGACATTCCTATAAATTCAATTTTGTTTTTCTGTTTCGTGTAATTAAAGAAGGAGAAAAAACGTTGTACAGTGTTCGCGTTAGTGCGAAATTGGCCCGTGGCAGGAGAGAAAGGGGCGAGATATATATAAAAAATAATAATAATAATAAAGACGACGTGTTATACGACGTGGCTTTATAAAACCGCGAACTATTAGTTAGGCTCTGTTGAATGAGGAAAGTGAGGATTATGAAGGAAAGAAGAAAATTAACGAAGAAATGAAAACTTCCAGGTGTCAAAGACGCCATCGTCCAACTAACTTTTAGGAAGATGTAAAAAAAAATAAACATACACATACCACACGTTCAAAAGACTGTACGAGTCGAAATGAAAAATTAATCGCCTACGAGACTCAAGGATTTTTCTTTTTACGAAAAAAAAAAAATATAAACAATTGTTTTGAGGATTAAAAGTATAATGAGAAGGAAAAATGACTCCAGAAAAACTCACACACATACACACATTATAAATATATATAGATATATATAAATATGACAAACGCGGAAATAAAACGTGATATGATCGCGAAGCTGCAACGATGTACATTATGCCCTTCGGATCTCGTTGATGTTTTTTTTAATTCCTTATTTTTTATCGTTCGAAGTAAAAAAAAATCGAGATTATTTTAATTTTTTTTTTCGTTTATTCGTATTTATCGCTTGTTCCCGTCGTCGCTTTGCGCTACATTGAAAAATTCAAGATGCAATGATATAATATATACGAATATGCGGAGTGATCATGATGGACGATAAAATTTCTTCTAATTTTTTTACTTTCTTTATAGTTTTCGCCACGTGGACGACAAAATTCAATAGTTACGAGGAAAAAACGCGACCCTCGCGCTTGCAAATTGTTTTGTTGAAAATTTAGCCAAATGAATCAATACACAAAAATCACTCTGCATATATATTTTATATCTTAATATATTCATTCCATGTGTGAAAGAAACAAAAAAATGCTTTAAGCGGTTACGATATTTCGTGGGGGTGAGTTTATGAATCGCGTATACCGGGCTTTACTTAAAGTACCTTTTAATATTATTATTATCATTACTATTATTATTATTATTAATAATTTTTATAATATTATTATGAAAGCACAATTGTTCAATTTTCTTTATCGTTACGTGTTATCGCGTATTATGAACATTAACGAGAATTGTGTTCCTCCATTTTGCGAAATGTTTTTTTTATAAACAATAAGCTCGATTCGTTGAAATGCAACCCTCGTTTGTCAAACGATCAATGTAATTTTTTTTTTAATCATTTTTATTTTAAATAGTTCGCGGTAAATTCCACATGAATTCATTTGTCTTAAGAATTTCCATTAGTCGTCATCGACAAATTGCACCTCCCCATAATAAAAACCGGTAACAATACCAGTTCACGAATGATGCACGCACTATTGCGTGGTAAAATCTTTGCCTGGTTCTCAAGATCAAAGTAAAGAAAAAAATGGAAAGAAAAATTACAAAAAAAAACACCACATGGTCCATTGATATTGACAGATAAACTCTCGTCTACTGATATATAAATAAATAGCCGCATATTACATAAATATAACTGATAAATGAAGTGCATACACAAGAACACAAACTCACACACGCAAACACATATATAAATATATATTTTAGTAGAACTTTCATAAGAAACGGATTTCGGAGTCTCCTTGATTATCTTGCCGCGAAGAAGAAAAAAAAATTGCTTAATCGAGCAATTTTTTTTTCTTCTCGACAATTGTCGAGTGATCAATGAGGAACTAAAAAAAAAATCCCAGGAACGAATTTACAAATTTTTAAGATAGTTTTTTTTACGTTAATCAAGGGGGCTTTGGAGAACAGAACGATTTATAAACTTACCGACAGTTTAGGCTCCTGTCTTAGCGAATAGTATAACGAAAGCTGACATTTTTTTTTTCAAGAGCCCATCCAGAAACGTTAATGACGAAAAATAAAACATACACATACGGTATATATATATATATATATATATATATATATATATATATATATATTATATTTTACAGGAAACGTACCGATACTTGAATATATTGGAATGCCCCAGACAAAAATATGTATATAAATATATACGCATATATTTATATCTGAATGGATTTTACAAAATCTATCCACATATAAATAAATGTATATATGTATATATATATACATTTATATATATATCTATAATATATGCAAAAAACAGGCGTTAAATACATTTATTTGTAGCTAGGCTATGATAGACTAATTGTAGATTACACGAGCGCTCCGACTGGAACACATTTTTTTTCTTCCGAGGCTATTTTATGCAAACGCTCATTGAAAGATTAGAAATTTCGAAAAATTCGAACCAGTGATACCGGATCTTTGTTTGAGGGCGATTTTCTTGTTTTCGCCGGAGAAAAGAAAGGAAGAAACGCTGCAATCATTATTGGTGAGATTTGTATGAAAAAAAAAGTGTGTAATCGTCGTTACGACCTCCATGAAAATTTTTCATCCCCCCAAAATATAGGCTGAAAATATATTTGTCATGCAGAAGACTCTCGGCACCAATGATATTACAATGTAATACTGTTTTATATTATATCGGTTGAAAATCTTCTGTATCACGCCTATATTTTCCTCGTATATATTGCTCGTCTCTGTGAATTTTCCACGGGGAAAAGCGAGAATGATATATATATATATATGAAGATTATATCTTGGCTGGTCACTCGGAGTGAAAATGATGAAGAACGATGAAGCTTTAAATTACGGGGATAAAAGGACGAATAACGGTTTTATAGTAGTCAATGGCGCGAAAGAACTGATATTGATAATATTTAAACGTAGAATATCCCACCCTTCCCTGATTAAAAGAAGAAGGAGAAAAAAAAAGAAGAAAAAACAAACAAATTGACTTGTGACTACTGTAAAAATGGCCAAATACGCGGATATTTGTCACCCATCCGTGGGCGACGGAATCTACGAGAATAATAAATTATTAATGAAATTAATATAAATTGAGGAATATTTAATTGCATATATGATATATATTCGTAGAGTTTATTTCGTTCATTTATTTTCTTTCCTTATTTTTTTTTCATTTTTTATTAGTTCGTTTGTCCTCGTTATAAATTACATTGTTAATTACACGAATTGAGGCGTCATTTCAAAAAGAAAAATAATGCAACAGAAAAGGCGTGATTGAGACAAAAACAGAAAGAAAAAAATTATTAACGCCGTTGAGAGATTTGCGGACTTCCGGATCTCGTAGTATTTATCGCTAAATCTCGAGGCTGAAAGAGAAATGGACAGACAGAGAAAGATAGAAAGAGCGAGAGAGAGAGAGAGAGAGAGAGTTTCTATTGTAGAATTGGACCAGTCTTGTTGCTTTTTTTATTTTATTTTGTAGAAAGACTGAATTTGGTTTTTGAGCCTCGAAAAAAATGCCAAAAATCGGCAGATGTGTAAAAGAATAAATATATATATATATATATATACATACATATATATAAAGCACAACTATATGAATATTTATATTGGCTACGGGCTCGAATTTCTCTGAAAAAATATATATATATAATAATTATTAAAAAGAAAAATAATAGAAAAAAATTGAAATTGTACCTGTGACAACATATAAAATCGTGTTTAAATGACCACACGCGATAAATTCGGTGTCTGACTGAATTGGACTGATTCGCCTTATTGTTTAATTAGTCGAAATTTATATTCGTATTGGACTGATTGAAATATTTGACTGATGTTACCAAAATGTTAGTAAATTCGGGGGAAATAACGCCCCCACGCCCCAATGATTAAGTTTATAAAAGGAGAAAAAAAAGAAGAAAATTAAAGATGCGAAGAAAAAGCGTTGCTTCGTGCAATTTAACGAATGAGACAATTGAGGTGAAGTGAAAAAAAAGAGTAGAGGGTCTGCAGGAAACTCGATAAAAAATCGTTTCGCAAATATAAACATATATTTATATATGTGTATGTGTGTGAATTGAAAAAGAGACAGAGAGAGAAGGGAGGAGAGAGAGAAATCGGACCGCTTAATCGATCGCGGTGTCGGTGCGATTATAAATTTTTATTTTATTTTTTGCTCCACGTTTCCATCATGTGTAGCGCGCAAATAAATGGTCAAGGGTCACATACACACGCATGTAATACAAACACGTACAGCTTTTTTTTTATTTCACATATAATCCATAAACAAACTATGTAATAGGATTTTTCTATGATAACTATAATTACAGGAAGCAAAAATATTGAAAAAACAAAAAAAAAACCCATATACAGCACTCTTTTTCGTACAATAGTTTAAAATAATACGTGAATAGGTCTTTTACTCTTTATTATTATTACCCATATTGCGCCTATTTGATAAATATATATTTGTCGCGAAATAACGTCGCGGAAAGATCACACAGCAGAAATACATTGGTACCTGCGCGAAATTTATATTAGATTAAATTTACTAATTGGCAGAGCCGATCGAATTTATTAAAATTATATTCGCCGAATTGACTGTAAACTTTAGAGAGAAAGGGAGAGGTAGAAAGTGAGAAAAAAAACATTAGGTGTAAACTTAGGCATTTAGGAGAAAGAAAACGAAAAATAAAAGTCTGAAGTAACGCACTGAGATCGATGCTCGCGCATATTCAAAAAGTAAGAAAAAAAGGTAAAATTATTAGAACGGCAGAGGATTGAAAGAAAAAAAAACAACAACACAAACAATTGATCGTTACGTTATCTTGCTTACTTATTATTTGTTATCTGCCAAGGTGTTCTGGTTATAGTATATATTTATTGATGACTATTATGATTATCTATTATTATTATTTTTATTATTTTTAAGCCATGTCAAATGCATTTTAATATATTTTCATTTTTATATAATGTGAAATGTACTATTTGGTTTAATAACTTCGTTGTCTTTTTATTTTCATTTCACTATAGTTACCTATCGCATCCTCACAACAACAAAATATTTATATATATTTATAATAAAAGCGTTTACGGCGTACTTAAGCTTTAGTGATAAATTTTAACGTTATCGGAGCCATATAAAAAATACGAAAGCTCAGATTTTTGAGAATCGTTTGATTCGTATGGGAAAAACTGAATTGCACAACAGTTGCAAGAATAATTCGGAAAATTGAAGGGCGCAAAATAACCCAGTCTCGTGGATCAATTACGTTGAATCGATATTTTTCAGGTCAAAGGTAAGTTCGTTCAATCAAGCAAGATCGCATCTCACTTTTGATGTGTTTTCGTTCCTACTGTGACGTCAGCCATAAAATCCTAACTACCATGAATATTTATTAACGTAGACGAAAAGAAAAAAAATGCTATTGCGTTATCATCGAAATCGCCTGTTACGAGATATCCCGTTTAATTGAGAAATTCATCTCTTATCGAATATTGTAACGTGTTAATAAGTAAAAGAATACCTCGATTCCGGTTTCGTTATTGAATCGTGTCGTTCTCAAGAGAGGGGGTCGAAAAAAAGCTCGAAAAAAAAGAAAAAAAAACGATATTCATCCGCTTCCCCCTCACTGACCATCTCTCATTTTTCATTATCATCGTATCTTTCTTTAATTTATTTTCTTCGATAGAGCTCTGTCTCCCCTCTTTTTCCTTTTCCACTCCGAATCTCCGTCAGCGGAATCTCTTGAAAGAACAAAAAAACCAAAAATATATCGATAGATGCACTTTCAGACTGCGATAACGATAATGATAAATTCATATTTTTTTGCACAAGTATATTTTGTTGATCTAAAAAACATATCAGTTGAATAAAGAAAATTAAACAAATTAAAGTTGCTGATAGCAGTAAAAAAAATCGACGGCATTTCAATTAGAATAATGTAATTTAGTGAAAATTGACGAGAAAATTTTTTTTCCTCATTCTCTGATGAATGAATATCTCGTTTGTTTTCTACGAAACCGAGAAAGTCCATTTGAATCGAGAGAAATAAATTTTGAAAATAAATGTCTGTCGAATTACGATTTCCGGGGACACGCTCGATCGCTCTTATTCGTTTCCTCTCCCCAAAAAAAACAAATTTATATAAAACAGAAGCTATATATACGTGAAAATATATTTGATATTCTATGTGGGACACTGAAAAAATGAAATTCAACGCTAGATAATCGTTTGAATGGTGAATATCATTCTGATAAAGAGTTCCCGTGATTGCAAAGAGCATCGGGGAAAAGGAGGAAAGAAGGAAGAAAGAAAGATTTGAATAAGCATCGCGTAATATTTTGCAAGAGCCGCGACCAGTTATTATGAATACAGATGCACTGGCTCTCGCGTTATATTTCACTATCGAATTGCATGCTTTAAGTGTCTACCCGAATGCTCAGTGTATCCCTCGTCGTCTTTTGTTGAGCCCTCGTATTATATAGTATTAAAAAAAAAAAACGACAACAGTTGAGAGGCTTTCTTCTTGAAGAAACAAACATATATATTTATAAATATATATGTATATTAAATGCGAAATATATGTACGTAAACTGTTTTACGAGAAACATGGTTTTGCATTGCGTCGTTTTTCTTTTTTTTTCTCTCCTCTATCGATTATACAATTTCTTTGAATTAATATATATATTTTTTCCACATTTTTCTCCCAGGTATCATTTGAATTTAATTTTCGTTTACTTGTTCCAAACGTCCTCCTCTCATTTCGTGTTTGCATAGATATTTATAACATGCCCAGATCTTTGTGATCCAACAACATAAAAATAAAAAATTAAATGACGATGCGAACGACGACGACGACGACGACGACGACGACGACGACGTATTCTTTAATTTTTCTATGCATTCCCGCAAACAAGTAAAGAGAAAAAAAGAGTAAGCCTCGGTAAGTCATGTTTGAGTCAACCCCTTTTTTCCATACCGAACGTCGCAATTTCTTTCGCCCTTAAGCTTAATGAGATGCAAGGAAAAATGGTGGAGCTCGAGAAATTGGATAAAGAGCAATTTTGAAAGAAAACGACCGAGACGAGTCTCGTTTTATTTATTTATCTTCACTTTTTTCACCCCTCCGGCCATCGCCCCGTTTCAACCCATTCGACGAGGCAGGGGCTAAATATTGCATTTTATTTTTTTTGATTTTTTTTATTCCTCCCCTCCCACGGAGATACAGATTTACGTCGCGCTTTCTTTTATTCGAAACGACGATTCTTACAAATTCTCCGGCTGAAATGAGACTCTCCTTTCCTACTTCATCCCCCCTCGCTCGGCAAAGACTTAAAAAAAAAAAAAACTTTTTCACTTATTGACGGTTTGATTCGTCGCGAGACGAACTCTCCTTTTCATAATCACGGTTTACAAAACGAGGGCGGTTATTTCTTGAGGGAGAAAAAATTTTCTTACCTCGGCATAAGATGTATTCACCGAAGGGATGGACAAAGATAAAACCGCTTGGCGGGAGAGATCGTGTCGTCGACGTTTCGTGATGATTTTTGTATCTTATGCAAACGAACACGTGCATTTGACGAATTATCGCACCTTAAGATGTAAAAAAATAGAATAAAAACTATCAGGGTGGTAGGAATTGCGGATAAAATTGAAAGAATTGAATAGAGAGATACATACAAAGCAGATCGGAAATAATTACTTTCAGACAGAATGATAAAATTTCGAATTCAATTTCGAAAAACATTCATTTATCCTTCCATTGATAAAAATCGTCGTAATTTGTTCAATTTTCATAACTTTTACAAAATCGTTGTTGCAAATTATCGTCGACATCCCGGACTATTAAACTCAGCAATACAAAAATCAATTTTTGGAAATTCCAAGCTCACGCAGGCCCCTCGAAAAATCCTCAAAGCAGTTTGTAACAAAATTGTCAACCGTGCAATTTCTAACACGTTTTTCTTCTAATCTTTATTTCAAGTGCACATTTTTTCATAATTCATTTCGAGACAACGAGAAAACTGTTTTAAATAGAAAAAAAAGGAAAAAGGTAGCGAGAGCGATTGACGAAAGTAAGGGAGAGAGCAAAAGACGTTACGACGTGTCAGGATGAGAAATGATTATTTTTCTTTATTTTTTTTTTTTTTACTTTTTAGTTTTTTTATTTTCTTATTTTTTTTTGGTGGTAGGTAAGTGTGGGGTCTTGCATGAGGTGCATTGTTGTGTTTCAGTGCTCGCCTCGATGCCAGGGCTGACATTGAACTCGCTGAACGCACCGTCCGCGAAGAAGCTCTTCACGTGCCAGCTGTGTGGCAAGGTGCTTTGCAGCAAGGCATCCCTGAAACGTCACGTTGCCGACAAACACGCCGAACGACAGGAGGAATACCGATGTGTCATCTGCGAGCGGGTCTACTGCTCGCGAAACTCCCTGATGACCCATATCTATACCTATCATAAGAGCAGACCCGGCGACATTGACATTAAGTTCTTTTGAAGGTTTAGATAAGGTAGGGCCACGCATACGAAACTTAAAAAAAACGAACGGTTTATTTCCAACATTAATTTTCTCCCTTTTTATTTCGAAATATAATTTCGATTCTCTCTCTCATTGATTTCCTTTTTTTCCCTTTGTTATTTACTATCGATACTTCTTCCTCAGTCCAAGCGCTTATCTTTTTCCTCTCCCCTCTCTCTCTCTCTCACTCTTTCTCTTTAACACTTGTCCTACTTTTACTTATCTCTTGATCGTTCATTTGGAGGACACACTTATCCCCGAATTGTGAGAATAATTGTCGAGATAATTGCATGAACTAACCAAATCCAAAATGACCCGACGATCAGTCTCGTTCGATCTATCGATATTGATTATTTGCATTCGACATTTTGCGAAGAATCGTCATTTTGATAAGACGAAAATTATTCGCAATTTAAAAATCTTTCAATGATTTTTTTCAAAACTGAAATTCAATTAATATTTGGCTTGCAATTTAATAATTTGTTTCAGTCGAAGTTAATCACATTTCTTCGATTTGCGTTGATCCTCGTTTAACTAAATTTACCATCTCACATTTTGACTGTTTTCTCGAACGAATTCTTCACGAATGAAAACTGTTCGGAGGGACTGCAAATCAGAAATTGGCACGTTGAAATACTTTGAAAAATAATAGTTTAATTGCTTTACCAATCTTTTTTTTCAATAATCATTTTTTGCTCTTATAATTTATAATATCAAAGCCAGACAAAACATTGTTGAAAAACGAAGTCGGTAAAATAATTAACAACACGATTTTTCAAAGTACGTTGGTTTATTTTTGCTGCAGACTCACATCCACTTTACCCTTCTTGCGCCTTCTACTTTTTTTTTAAATATACTTTCTTCGTAAATGCATGCATGGGTTAATTAATCGGAGAAGCTCGCGTTTGTGGAATGGCAGAATGATGATATACTATAAATTCATAAATATATATATATGTTGGAAATATATACATGTATGATAATCCAAACGACAATTACTGAATCTGGTGTTATAAATATATGCGTACTAATCGAACACTCCGGAGCGACATGTCGAACTATATGTATTATTTGGTTATGCAAAAAAAAGTGTAGGGCAAAAATTTTCGGTCCTGGATAAACGAGAGAATACTCTTACTAACGCCGGAGTAAGTCAGCAGGATAACAGGGCTTATCGTTCCTCATTGAAAAAGTGAAAAGAAAATTTGACAGTAACAACAATAATGATAAACGACGGGGAAAAAAGACAAAAAACCAATCGTACCGCTTCAGGCTCCCAAAATTACTAACCCAAATTCCTATTTGCCTTGATTGTGTTTTTTAAATTATTTTTGATCCAATTTATCGTTGTATTAATTTATACCACTATTATTGTTTCATTTATTCGTTTATTTATTTATTTGTTATTATTATTTTATTATATACACGTTCTCAGTTGCTTCCGTTGTGTCATCATGAATGGGCTTTTAATGTTCGTTGTCGTCTGCATGCTCGTTCATCGCCATTCACTCTGTTACTTCCACTTTCAGACTATCTTGTTTATCGAGCTGCCATTTCTCTTTGCCAATTATTACAGAATGAAAATGTCACTGACTCTCTTTCTCCCTTCTAATGTTTTCACCTCATCGTGCACGATTTAACACCGCCTCATTGTCATGAATTTGAACGAAGAAAAAGCATGATGAAAATATTTCTTGCTTGTCTCACCGTCCCTACTGAAATTTCTCGTTCCCACTTTTTTAAAAATAAATTCATCACAATCTATTCTCCAAATTCTCGTTGATATCGAAGATTGCACGCATGATTGTGTACTATACAATGGATATTTGACGTCGATTTTTTTGCAACTGATGAAAGAAAAATGTGATATTTTCTATTTTTGAGATTAAAAAATTTCATTGAAAATGTTACAATTTTTTAAAAATCCGGTTCTTTTCAATAACAGTGTTGGGCAACAATTCTTTTCGTGGAATAATGACAATTTGATTCGAATCGATTGCAATTACAAAATGGAAATGTAATCGTTAATTAAATTATAAATACTTTTGGTAATTTGCAGTTGACTCGACTTAAGTGACTATCGCGTCATTGTACTTGATTCAATTTCGCTAACAATTGGTTCTTTTCATCGATAATTACCAACGGCTAATTAATTTTTCGCCCAACACTGTCCGATGCGATACTTTCACTCGGACTCTCAAGATTTTGACGCTCCTTTCTTTCCGTCGAATCGTCGTAATTCGATGAAGAAAAAAATGGATTAAAAAATGAGAAAAAAACGGAACTATGTTTCTTTCAGGTACGGGCAATGGGATGCATCCACCGACGACGCCTCCCGCTGCCGTGTACCAGATGCCACCGCCAACCGCCGGTGGTATTAACGAGCCACAGGAGTGTCCCTACTGTCTGCGAAGTTTTTCGTGCTATTACTCGCTGAAACGGCACTTTCAGGACAAACACGAGCAATCGAACACCCTGTACGTTTGTGAATTCTGCAATCGTCCTTATCGTACGAAAAATTCATTGACAACGCACAAGAGTCTCCAGCATCGTGGCTCGAGCGGTATGCTGAAGAGGCTCCTCAAAACATCGGCGATCAAGAACGTTCTTGCCCAGCATACGTCGCACTTGCAGCAGCAACAGCCTCAATGAAAGTGGTGGTAATATCGTCATCGTGACAGCGACAATGTCATGAACGATATAACGCGATAAGAACGCCACGCTGACTCCACGATTTATTCGTAATAACCAAAATTAACCGGACGGTGACGTTTTTGTACATTGTCTTTTTCCTATATTTTCTATTATTATGTGTTTTAATATTTTTTTTTCCTTTATTTTTCAACGCGATAAAAACGTCACAGGCCGAGCGTAAAATCGGCCAACGTTGATACAGGGAAGTAACAAGATGATGGAACTGAAGAGAGAAAAAAAAATCGAAAAAATTCGTCGACTGGAAAATGGTATCGAGAGGAAGGTCGAACCTTTACCGAGAGTCGAACAAATTTGTGCAGGATTTTGAACGAGAGAGAAAGAGAGTGTGCGATGAAATTAATGATCCCCTCGCTTCCGGGTCGTTCGTGAAAGTTGAGCGGAAGAACAAAAAACGAAGAAAACTTCACGACACCCAATTCGAAAATGACGACGAACGTATCGAGCGTATCTGTAAATTAAAACCCCCCCGGTTCGGTCAGCCTGCGTGAAAAACAGCGAAAAATTAACAAGTCCCCAGGGCGATTATTCGTAAAGAAGGAAGAAGAAAACGTGAAACTTCCTATCTTTTTTTTATTATTATTATTTTTGTTTTTGTTGTTTCTTTTTTCGTCAAGACTGCGCTAAATCCAAAGAATGGGAAACTAAATCGACTGAAAGAAAATTTTTAAGGAATTTTTACTTGCTAAGCTTAACCAAACGTGAGAGAATTGAATTTTTAAAAAAGAGGAAAATCGGTAACATTCCATTTTGCCATTCGGGGTGGGGTTAGTAGACAAGTGAGAGAGAGAGAGAGAGAGAGAGAGAGAGAGAGAGAGAGAGAGAGAGAGAGAGGGAGAGAGAGAGAGAGAGAGAGGGAAATTTTTAGAGGAAGAACAAATCGCTTGGAAAAATGTGCGATTGTTTTCCAAATTTTCACGATAATGCCTCATTTTCTATATATATACATATCCGTGTATATCGAGGCGCTCGGTGTATCAATAATCGAGAAAATTTTGATCGACCAAAAAATTTGAAAAAAATTAAACGTGGATATGAAAACACGCGAATTTATCGGCGCAGGCGGACTACGAGGGTTAACGAAGTAGAGGAAAAAACGTAAAATAAAATAATGTCAATGGTATGTGTACGGTATACGGGAGGGATGAAAACTTTTAAGGAAGATTGGCGAGAAAGAGAGCGTTTACGCCGACGCTCGTGTATTAGCGATATACGTTCATACATATATATCTATATCTATGAATATATATGTGAACGAGACAAGCGTGTGTTTATAATTCATACGAGAAGAAAAAATTGACAGGGGAGAGGTGTAAAAAAAATTAAATACGAAAAATAAATATCGTCTTCTTAGGCCTAAGCTGCGAAGGTTGGGAAGTTGAAATAGAAATACGAGAAAAACGAATAAATTCAATTACGATATCTGATGTGCTCAAAAATTTCAAAAAAAAAAACACGAAAACGCGTTTAGTAGAGAAAAATGATTAAATTCAAGATCACTTCTTGCGAAAATGTCAACGGTGTACAGAGATGGGGAGGGGGATACGTAGATTCGGACGAGTAAGAGAAGAAAAAAACAAGTAGTCCATCACGCGCGCAAATCTACAGACTATATTTTTAACTCTTTAAAAAAAAAAGCTTGAAAAAGAACTAAAAAAAAGAAAGAAAAAAGAAACACGATATTTTGAACTGTGTAAATAGATATATTATATTCGTAACGATAACACAAAAGCAAGACGACGACGATATTATTCTCGATCGGAATTTTATAGAAAAAAAGGGAAAACTCCATTTTGGTCAGGAAAAAAAAACCCTCCGAGCAGTTGGAATTTATATGTAACCGCGAATTCGTAATTTTTGTAACGTAGTTAAAACTCGATGAAAAAAAATCCGTTCGAAGGAACAAGATAGAAAAAAACATTTCACGACAGCTGTTTCTGTTTTTCGGTCAATCGACACGGGATCGTCGTTGATCGGCGTTGTTTAATTGCAAGGACCATGGGGGAAGGGGGGGGGGGTGGTTTTCGCGATCCACGCACAATTTATTAGCCAACCGGACGGTGGAAAAAAAACGATTAAACTACACGCCCGCGCTCTCGGTTCGATTGTTTCAATTTCCTCCGATCAACGCTTTTTTTTCTCTCCTGTTGGCGAGTGTGCAATAAAAATCGCGATACGATCGAGATTCGCACACCTTGATCCTCGCGACCTTGAACGTTTGATAATTTTCTTTTTTCTCCCTCCAACAATTTTTCTTTATCGCTCGTTTCCCGAATAACTGCGTCGAACGATCGAGATTTTTTTTTCTTTTTTTTTCTTCAACGGCGAAATCCCTCAAACTCCGATCAGCTACAAAATCCGTTCGCAGTTTACCATCACGCGTGCCTTCCACTATCCTGCGCTCTCCGATCGTACGACCGTACTGAAAAAGAAGTCATGTACAAGAAAACGAACCCTGAAAAAAAGAGAGAAAAAAAATTGTCATTGAACGCAAAACGTATTCAGGTCTGAAACTCAGTGTAGAAAGAAATATCGATGTTTTATTCGTAAGCTACGAAAAGAAGGATGAGGGGGGGGGAGAAAAGCCATTATAACTAACGAGCAAGTACAAATTATTAAGAGAAAAAAAATCGAAGAATCAACAACTACGTGTATCTTAGATTTCGTGGTAGGCGATGATGAAGAAGAAGAAGAAGTAAAAAGGAGAATGGTAAAAAATAACGAAGGTGTCTTTGGGCGACTGTTGGGCCCGAAAACGAAAGGGGAACGACGAAGGAAGAGAAAGGTTTTCTGACATATCCTCTGATTCACGAAGTATACCGTAAAGATTAAGAAGAAACAAAAAAATTATACGATTTTAGAATTAGGCGTTTACCCAAAGTTGCTCTTAACTTTGGCGATAACGCGCGAATATTTGTGTCAAAAAATGGACTTCTAAAGGTCATATATAAATTGTAAGCTTATTGAAGAGGGTGGAGAAGAAAAAATGAAATTCTACGCTATTTCGAGACGCGTTGGTCGAACATAATGTGGATAACTTGACTGAGAAAAGGAGGAATGGAGAAACAAAAAGTATCGAAGAAAAAATCGATCTCGTGTTATATTTATTAACAAGAAAAAATGAAGATGAGGGAGAAAAATTGATTTTTCGGTCTACGATCAATACCGAAAGGTATATGTGTGTGTGTATGCGTATCTCGGGTAGTGAAATTTTACCTAGTCATTTTCGGAAATTTATGTAATTCTGTGATAAGAGAGTCAATGAAAGAAATTTTTTTTTTAATTAAAATTTGCGCATGAAAAACAGCAAAGGAAAAAAAGCTACGCGTTATTCCACATTATGTTAAACGACACGCGAAGGAGAGTAGATGATGAAATCAGGAGAAACAAAAAAAAATGAAAAATCGGGGAAATGAAAATGATTAACGATATTGGGAAATTCTGTGATGTTCTTCAGTTGGTATACTTAGACGCGGAATTGCGAGTGTTATTTAAAACGAAACAAAAAACGAAGAATTAAAAGAAAAAAACGATAAAAAGTATACGGAAAAAAAATTAAACGTGAATGTTTAGTGTTGTGAAGAGTAGCTCGTAAACGGCGATAGGAAAACCTTTCATTTCGTGATTGAGATAAATTCGAATGAGCGTGTGAGTGTACAGCTGATCAAACTGGATTATATATAAATATATATATATCGTTTTTTGTAAAATTTTTGTAAAAAAATTTCTTGAAAAAAGGTTTATCCGAAAATTTTGCGATTCGCGAGTAATTATGCGAATTCTTGGGTGATTAGAAAAATCGTCACCCAACTCGATCGAAGAGGGTGTGAAAAAAAATAAAATTTCGCTCAAAATTAACGAAAACTTGTCACGATGCCAAAAATTCTATTAATTTTTTCTCTTCGAGCTCGGGACCACGATTTTTATTAATATTATTATAATTATAATTATTATCATTAAAGCATAAGAGTAATCTTGATTTAGCTCGATTTTTTTCAGCGTGATCAGCTGTCTCAATTATTCGTATATATATACATGTATATATATATTAAGGCGTTTCAAAAAAAAAATTTTTTTTGTTCCTTCTCCCAAACAGGCTCAAAAGATTCATTTAGATATAAGAAAATGCCTGTGAAAATATGAGCTCTTAATATTAATGTTAACATCGTCCTCATCGCACTTGTCGATTTTCCATAAGAATAACATGGGAAAAATTATTTTTACGTCTTCTGAATTTTATAACTAACAAACGATTCATCATACGGGAAATCTAGAGGCAGATTTTTTTACAGAATTGAACGCTCTACAAAAAAGGTTCTGAGTCACTTTTTGATAAGTCCACTCGTTCAAAAGTTTTTCAATGTTTAAGTTCAATTTTTTGTAAATTTTGTTGATTTTTGAAACTAAAAACTAAATTTTGAAGCTAATTTCTGCTGCACACTTTTCTTAAAGCGTTAAGAACTATTGGTTAACATTTCTCGTAAATTTAATTTATGCTTCGCATCAAATTTCATCCACATTTTGTCGATAAAACTAACTAGTTCCGGTGTAATATGCAAAAATTAGCAAAATTTACGAAAAATTGAACTTAAACATTGAATAACTTTTGAACGAGTAGACTTATCAAAAAGTTACTCGGAACCTTTTTTGTAGAGCGTTCAATTCTATAAAAAACGATGTCTCCAGATTTCCCGTATGATGAATGGTTTGCTACTTATAAAAATCAGAAGACGTAAAAATAATTTTTCCCATGTTATTCTTATGGAAAATCGGAAAGTCCGATGAGGACGATGTTAATATAATATTAAGAGCTCATATTTTCACAGGCCTTTTCTTATACCTAAATGAAACTTTTGAGCATGTTTGGGAGAAGAAACAAAAAAAAAATTTTTTTAAACGCCTCAATATATATATATATATATAAATGCAACAGGTACAGGTTTCATTGACATATCTTTCTAGGCTGAACAGCATCCGTTGGAACGCTTTTTTTACCTTTTCTCCCGATGAGAATGAGATCGTGAAGTCAAAAACAGTGAGGGTTAAAAATAAAAACGTTCATTCTAATGTGCCAACTTATTCGGAAAGATAGATGTGAGGAGAAATATTAGAAAGAATAGATACTTTGCCATTTGTCGAGGAACGTAGCTGCGAAATGTCTTCTCTGAGTTAAAATAAGATTGGACGTTTTTAAAAAAATCTTTCTTCCTATTTGAGCGACGAGAGGATAAATATCGAGGGTAAAAAAGGGACGCACCTTGCGAATTTAAATGCATGGATTTTCGTTCTTTGATCTTACGCTGTACGGAAGTCTAATGAGACGAAGATTAAGAAGGGGAGGGAAAAACAAAAATATTTTAGACTATCTATTTTTATTTGCACTCTTGTATATCATAACGTGTACATACAATAGATAATATCGATAAGAAATATAAAGAATGATAAAGAGAAAGAGAGAGAGAATAGATAAGAGAAAAAAGGGATACGTGGATAGAGAATGGTGGATCGCCATTTTGTTGATAAGAAAAAATATATATATTCGCGAATGTAAATTAATGTGCAAGCCTTTCGATATTTTATCATCCGCAAAGTTCTTTTATTCATTGCTTATTCATTCGTCTCGAATTTTCACGGAGAAAATTCACCGGCAATCAGGGATAATTTTTTTCGTTTTGTTTAATTTCATTTTTATTATTGCATCATTCGGATGATTAAGATATACTGAACAAAATAAAACAAATGTCCGACAAACTTCTTCCAATTAAATAACCAAGACTTGGTACGAATTTCTCTATATTTATATGCATATATATATATATATATATATATATATATATGTGTGTATATATATTCTTCCAACAATTTTCCTTCCACGGTGATGCACGATGGGGTAAAGGGCGGGGAGGCGGGGCTAAAAAGTGAGAACTTGCGGTGAGTTTCGATTATTTTGAATTTTGAATCGACATAATCCGGGAGAGCTCAATTTTAATTTCTTAAATTAAATTAAATAGCGCTGTGACGGAATATATTACGTTGAATTTACTTTCGAGAAGGCTGATTTTTAATTATAATTTTTAAAAAAATGGAAAACGATTTAAAGAGGAGAAAGAAATAATTAGAATGAACTTCAGTGTAATTAGGGGGAAAAAACAATCGAATTAACACTTGTTTCCATGATCGTTTAGGTTTTTTCTTTTTCTTTTTAATATGTTTTTTTCGTTCCCGGCTTCGGGGAACGCATAACGACTGATTAGACTGTTTTTTTGATTGGTTTAAAAAAAAATTGTTTTTTTGCTTGTTCATGTGATATTGTTTTACCAAAGAATATTGAAAAAAAAATCATCGAACGTTCCCGCGAATCAGCAGCGCTTGCGAAATATTCGAATTTCCACCGTTTTTCGCGCGAACGTTTCGATTATCTTCACTATTGAACACGTAGGGATTTTTATGAAGAAAGAAAAATTATGATAAAAAATTTGTTTATTTCAAATATATTTAAAACAAAAATTAAAACGGAACAAGCTACGATGAAGGGGCAAGCTGGGGAGACTTGAAGAGAGAATGAAATGCGAGAGAGAAAGAGAAAAAGGGGAAAAGAAGAAAAATTGTCTTCGAAACGGAAAAGTTTTAAGGTTGTAATTTATCGGGAAAAGAGAGACAAAAAATGATGGCGAAATTGTCGAACATAGGAGAAAGACTACTTAGATTTATTTTTATTATGTCTTCAAAAAGACTTTAAATATAATATTTATATCGTGCCATAATTAATATTAACGAAACCTTAAGTATAAATTAATTGTTACGGAAAGTTTTTAAATTTATCGGATGGGGAAAATGCAAAAGAATGAAAATTAAAACAAAAAAAAAAGTGTCACCGCTATCGATGGCAAATCGTGACCGATAATTATGAGAAGAGACGAAACGAAAAAAAACAGGGGGCTAAAAGAAGAAACGACGTTTTTGGGAAGTCACTTTCACCGTAACGAGCAATGGCGATGCTTGGAATAATTTTTTTTCTTTTAATTATCATTGCCATCGTGATCGAAGCATCGAAATTGATACGGAGATTCCTGGAGATCGAAGAGTATCATGAGAGACGGCGAATGATATTTCCAACGATTTTCGAAGTTTCTTTTTTTTCTTATAAATGGACCAAAATTCGATTTTTGCTGGGATCCATCGCGCAGCTATGATAAGTGAGTGTTATACGTGTGCTAATCGCGATCGATCCCCGTAGAATAAATCGCATCAGTAAAATTTAGTGGAAATGCAAAAGAGTCTCTTCTCTCATGTACGATTTCGTTCGTCAACGATTTACATGTATAAATACGATTAATTATGGCAATAGGAAAAGAGAAAAAAGCTTCGTCGGACAGCGCCCGAAGCGGAAATTGCTGTGTTCGTCATTGTAAAATCGTTGGTAAAACGAACAAAAATAATAAGAACCAGAAAAATCAGCAAATTAATATGTTAGGTACGAGATCGAAGGGTTTTCTTGAATTTTCTCCACGATGTGAAGTCGACTCACGCGACGAGAAAAAATACATTTAAAAAAATGATCAATCACTCTACGATGTCAATTCATTTAGAGTGAGAAGAAAAATTATTTTATTTCTATCGCATTATATATAAAAAAAATTTTAACCAAACTTGCCGAAATCGAATGATTCCATTTCTCTCAATTTTATTGTATTTCGAGTAAGAAAAAAATTATTTTATCGCTATCACGATAATTTTTTTATCCTCAAGCAAAATTTTTCCTAAATCGAACGATTTCACTTCTCTCATTGCACTTATGAACTGTTGCATTTGAAAAAGAAACGCTGATCGACAAATCTCAGTCGTTGCATCCAACACGATTTTTATTTTATTTTTATTTTTTATTACTGTACTATTATGTTAATTTTGTTTATTAGTGCGCACCGGTCATCGTTTTATTTTATTTCACTTAAATAATCGCAAGCTCTGTTTATATCTATATATATATTCACGCATATGAAAACATCCTATACGTGCCGTTACTCTCAAAACTTGTATAATATCAATTTATCACATCAGTCTAATAATTATCGAGACGCAGATCACTTTTTTTCCGTTTTTATCGAGACATTGCACTATTATAGATTTTCGTCGCGAGAAATGCGTGTGAAAGAATTTTTTTTTCAATGGCAATACGATGGTACACACGTTTGTTCTTCGCAATTATATATATATACACACATATATATACATATATATATATATATATATTAAAGAAAAAAAAGGAAAATGATGAATTAGTCTATCCATGTACGATACGAAAAAAAAACGTGACGTTGTACGCGTTGTGTTATTTTTTTTATGTACATACGTATACATATCTATACATACCTATTTACGAGCTAGGCGTATTCCTTAAGGCATATCTTCCTTGATTATTTTTCTTTTTTTTTATTAATTATTATATTCATACATTAGTAAGTCAGTTCTCAAAGTGATTGTTGAAATATGTTTATGAGAACTTGTCGATTACTTATTATTATTATTATTATTATTATTATTATTATTATTATTATTATTATTATTATTACTATTATTATTATTATTATTGGTATATTAACATGCTATTATATTATATTGCAATTATTATCGATGTTTATGTTTGTTTTCAAAATTCACCGTAACGCCATGAAATTTTTGTGGAACAAATGAAGGAAAAAAAGGAAAAATTCAACGATTACGTCCTCTCGTTTGAGCGATTGATATTTTCGCCTATACATAAAATATCGTGCAAATCTCAATCGCACGATCGTTGGTGTAAGAAGCTCTGAATGTATCTAATCGAGCGATTACTTGTGAATATTGGGTATAGTGCACGAATAAAAAAAACACAAACACATACAAACATACACACACTTACACACACAAGCACAGATACGCACCCACACGCAACAAAAAATAAAAATGAAAAAAAAAATAAAAAAAAATAAAAATGAACGAAATGTTTTTATTCGGAATAATGTTTTGTTATGCACCGTTGAAGAAGAAAAAAATCATTTAAAAATAAAACCACGAGTTGCGGTTATTTAATTCCAGCGACGCGCAATAGAAAGAAGCTGCGATGAAAATGCGCGATTCGGGTTTTTACATGAGAAGAAAGAAAATTGAGAAAAATAATTCGAAAATAGTGAGAAAAGGTATTTAAAATCGTCGCATCCAACGCGTAATTAACGACTAGTATAGCGCACCGTTGGCGTCCCTGTCATTTGCGCGTTTCTTCAACCGTCTCGATAGATAAATAAAATCATAATTAACGAGAGACGACGAGGATAAAATAAATATAGAAGGAGAAAAACGAACGAGAAAAAAAAGACAAAAATTCTGTGGTAACGCGATGCCCGCATCCGACTAAAATATAATGATGAAAATAAAGACGACGAAGAGGAAGAAGAAGAAAAAAAGTAACAAAGTGCAACACGCTGCCTTGCTGAACAGTACAAGTACAAAACGAATACAAATACATAAAAAAAAAGAAAGCGAAATGAAAGAAAATGAACAAAACATGTCTTCGACTTGAAGAGAAATAAACGATTCTGGTAGTTAAGCTAATTCAAAAGAGCAAAAAAAAAGTAAAGTGAAAAAAAACGAAGAAGAAGAAATAATCTTTTATCGCTAAGATGTGAAGTAAAAATGAAAGAGAAACAAATTAAATGAATCTTCGGTAGTAAGCGTGGAAGCGATCGAGTTACGTCACAAATACCTCAATTGCCGAGACCTCAGAAACACAAATATATACATTTTTTCATTTAAATTTTCACGCGTGTCTGCAGCCACCAATTTTTTCAAGATTTTATATTCGAAAACATATATATGTATATAATATGTATACATGTGTGAAATTCGTTTTGAATATTCAACTTATCGAGTCGTAGGCGCGTAGAATAGTGAAAAACAGTGGTCCCGATATCTACACTGCCAAAATCTGCGACGAATTGAATTTGTATTTCTTCGAACTAAATCACATTTATATTATAATCTACGGTAATAATATATCATGATATATTATAGTACAGATCATAATACAAATGTAATATAGATGGAGTAATAATTTTAATATATAATAATGATAAACACGATAATTGTCTATCGCGTGTGAAAGTCGATGCGAAATATCGATACATCGAAATTTCGGTTTTTCTATCATCTGAGGCTCTCGGCGATAACAGATTCTCATCTAAGCTACAATAGTTATTGTACTTACGTCTTGTACATTATCAATCGACATATATATATTATATGTATCAAATATTAGCGTGAAAAAAAGATGTAACAACAAATAAGCTTACCTGCAGCTTTTCACAAACGAGAAAAAAAAATCGCTATGATCTCACCCTCGAACATAAAACATAAAACCTCAGAATCGTGCATGTGTGCATATGGATAATCGTCGTTATAATTCGCAAGATATATCACATAAAAAAGGCACTGGAAAAAATAAAGAAGAAAAATGTTTGTTGCAATTTTAATTCTTGTGAATTAACGAACATATTTTCTTCCTCAATTCTAACTACTTGAGAGGTTGATTTTTGTTTTCATAGATCTTTTGCAATTAGTCGATTGGCCGAGCAATTACACAAAGGCCTTTTACGATATATATTTTTTTTTTCTTCGTTGCGCTTCCGATTTTCACTGCATAAGTTGAACGGAAAAATTTTCATACCGCAATATTAAACGACTTAACGAAACTTGCGTTGATCAAGCATTCCATAATTAACGACGGATGAGGTCGTAATAATGACAAATACATTATTTCACGCCCCGGTTGGGAGAATTCGAATTTCAAAAATCTGTATAAATAGAAGAAGAGTAAGAGATATTAACCGTACGAAAATTTCGCGGAAAATATAACGAAATTCTGAGATAAGAAATATATGAGAAGGAAAGTGTAATGAACGAAGTGAAGATATGAAATATTACACACGACGATCGGATGGATATCGGCATAAATCTCAAATCCCTCTTTTCCTTCCCTATCAATACATCTCTAGATTATTAATATATTAACTTTAAGGATATTATAATAATGATAATAATAATATATATACATATATATATATAATTATATATTATCAAATAAGTGTTTATTCGCATTTTTAACACAATAAGGAATTATTATTATAAAAATTCAATAATAGTTGTTGGTGTAATATTATGAAATAAATCTTTAATTATAGCAGACAGAGAAAACGCGTCGTATAACGTTTTTTTTTTAATGGCCTATTTTCGATAATTATTGATTTAATTATCTCTGATGAATAATTTTCTCGATTCGAGGTTCACAGTCTTCAGATCTTTGACGAGGTCATGCGAAATAATTTTCGAATGATTTGCCGGATCGGGCAAATATTGAGGATCGATCTCGATGGATTCGACTGGTTTTCTATCTTGTTTCGAATGCGTTTCGTATTCTTCCGTGGCAATGGTGTCTTTTTCACTTTTTTTATCGAAATTTTGAATCATACGATCGCCCGGCTCGAAGAGAATAGTGTCAGGATGAAAAGTGGTATTATCCATGTCTTGGTGATCGCCTGAATGCGTAGCTTCGTCCGATGAATTTATCGATTTTTCGTTAATCCTCGTCATCGAATGATTTCCTTGATCGTTAACTGAAAGTTGCGTAATATTGTCACTAAACGGGGCCACCGCGAATCGCCGATACCGCCATTTTTCCTTCGATGGATCAATCGATTGGGAATCGAAATTCAGCGAATAATTCGACTCCGAAGAGCCTGAAAGTCGTGAACTTTTTGGAAGCGATGTCGAAGACGCGACGAAAGGTAAATTTCGCAATTCCATGTCCAAAATCGAATGTACTTTTGAATTCCAACCAGGTAAATGTTGCTCATCGGATTTTAGGTTATCTCGCCTGATACGCGATCCAAAATGACGTCCGCGAAACTCATCGACCGATTTTTCTTCCTCGGACAATTTATTTGGGAGATTTTTTTTATAACCACTGTTGCACGTCACTGTTGCCGTGAAAAACATTAGCACCATCGAAATAAAGATCACTCTTGTTCGTGGTACTTGAAAAAATTGTCCATGAAAATTATAGTGCAATTTTTTCCACTCCATGGTTTTGATTTTTGAAGTAGAACGCGTTTTTGAAGCTATACAGTCGAATTGTCGTTCATTTATCCATATGATATTGATTTAACAATAGAGCAAAAAACTTTTCCGTTATAATTAAACATAAACTCTGGTGGTTATTTGTACATATATTATTTTCAAATCAATCGATAATTTTTGACTGCAGAACCGGGCGACGAATGACGAACTGCACCGCGGGTATGATATTGTGAATGATGAAAGATTCGTATCGTAAAACCACGAGAAGTCACGGTCATTAAATCGTAAATTGTTTGATAATCAATTTAAGAGCTTGCAGTTTTTATTGATTTTTTTTATTGTTCTCGACGGAGTTCTGATTATATCAAAACAATTGCCCCGATTGCCCGAAGCGAATATGAAGAAACCATGCAAGTTGATAATTGCACATAGCTTCAGGGTTGCCAGCGTTTCAGAGGGTCAAAAATAGTAGAATAGTGATTTATCTTCCACAGAAATAGTGACATAATAGTGACTTTTTCATCTAAATAAGTTATAGACGTTTGAAATTTCGCGTTTTTGAGGTTTTTCAGAATGGGGCTAAAATGTTTTCGATGAAGATTCATGAAAATTTTGATTTTTTGAGAAAACTATTGATAGATTCCTGTTCAGAATACATCGATATATCGATTTGTTTGAAAAAAAATTTGTTAAAATTTTTTTTTGCATTTTGGCAAAAATTGAATCTGTCCACTAAAATGGGTGTAATTTTTGTTCTACTCTCTCTAGACTGCGCCCATTCTCTTCAACCACTGATTTTTGCAAATTTTCCAAGGCATACCCCTTTCCATTTAAAAAAAAGGCACTTATAGAATTTGAAAACGAAGAAAATAACGATTGAAAGGAGTCTGTACGATCAACACGGGAGTTATGGCTGTTAAAAAATTATTTTCTGCGTACCCCCTTAGGGATTGCGAAAAAAATAAAACTAAAAAACACCCAGAGAATATGAAAACAAAGAAAATGACGCCTGAAAGAAGTCTGTCCGATCAAAAACACCGGAGTTATGACTGTTCAAAAATTATTTTTGCGTGCCCCCTTAAGGACTGCGGAAAAAATAAAACTAAAAAAAAACCCTCAGAGAATTTTAAAACAAAGAAAATGACGCCTGAAAGAAGTCTGTCCGATAAAAAACGCGGGAGTTACGGCTGTTCCAAAATTACGTTCCGTGCACCCCCTTAAGAATTGCGAAAAAAATAAAACTAAAAAAAGAACACTCAGAGAATATGAAAACAAAGAAAATGACGCCTGAAAGAAGTCTGTTCGATCAAAAACACGGGAGTTATGGCCGTTCAAAAATTATTTTCTGCCCACCCCCTTAAGGATTGCGAAAAAATAAAACTAAAAAAAGAACAATTAGAGAATTTGAAAACGAAGAGAATGACGCCTGAAAGAAGTCTGTACGATCAAAAACACGGGAGTTATGGCTGTTTTATTATCTCATTCTTCTTTACCGCAGATGTCGCACCCCTTTGAGGGAATTCCGTGACATAGTCAGTATATAGAATTTCTTGGAAGCTTCGTGGGATATACGAAGGAATTTTTCCGAGAATAATCGTGACGACGTCTCGAGCACGTCTCGAGTCACAACAGCTGCTGACCTATATATCGAAATTTAAAAGTTACGACTCAGTCCGACAGAGCGCGCCGCGATGCAGTATTTTGATCCACCCATCGACTCGACCTTGCGCGCGCGATGCTCTCACTGAACAGCTGACGCATACGGGACTTCCCGAAGTCAATAAACTCGAAGACTACGAACAGCTGACGCCGGCCGTGTCAGCTGTTCGTCAGTTCACGAGTCCACGTTCGACAAGTTTCGACTCATTGTTTTCCGATATTACCTGTTTTTCAGTGCTCGGATTAACTATGGGATATTGAACAAACCAATTATCGAATATCGCGACAATAAGCGTCGCGTATTTCCGAAAATTTGGCCTACAGTCAGGACAACAGAGTGACGCGTCTCGCGCTTTTTCTTCGTGAATTTTTTCGATTTTTTGGCAGATTTTTAAAGTTCAACCATCGACTTTTGCAATTTTTTTACTCAATTCATACTCAAAATGTTGGCTCTGGACTGTGCTCGTTCTCTTCGTAGTCGTTGAAGGTTCAAGGTTCAACACCCCGCTTTGTTCATCCGATTCGGTTGATTTTTCGAAATTTGCCCCCTATTCTAATCGGCACCTCTATTCTAACTACTTCCGAGCTCTGAAATATAGTGACAATAGTGACCAAATTTCAAAAATAGTGAGAAAAGCGACACGATTTTAAGATAGTGACTCACTGACAACTCTGCATAGCTTCCTTATTCTTTTGGCCCTTTTAATAAACTTTCTCCGTATAGGAAGTAGGATTTACGCGGTATATTTGGCCTCTAGGAAGAGAAAATTCCTTGATCTGTCAAACTTAATAAAAATCGTCTGAAAATACCTCAAGTCTCATTTATTATTGAACAGCAATCACGGGTGAAAAATTGCTGCATATTTGATCAAAAAGTTTCTGAAACATCGTTCTTTCGTATAACAGCCAATTGGTCTTGATTCTCCTAATTGCCGCAGGAGCCTCGTGCTACGTCTCAATGTCTCAAAATTTGTGAATCTTCGCCCGACTGAACGGAGAAGGAAACAAAAAATCTTCGTACATCGATGCGATATCGGGTTATCGTATAAAAAGATTTATCACCTTTCAATGAATGACTTCTTGTTTAATTCCGGCACCTTCTTCTCACCGGTGTTTATACCCAAAAGTTGCGGATTGTAAATGAGAATGATCGCCGCTGGTATAACAGCAGCGACGCATAACAATATGACGACGTAAAGTTTTATGCAACAGCACCCGATCATTTGTGATAAATATTTCTGACAAAAAGCAGAAAGAAAAACTCTCAATGATCACAAAAAAAATCGTTGAACAGCCCGAATCAGCTGTCTTACGGATATAAATGATGGAAAGCGAGCCTTTCGTTTGTTTTTTTACTCGTATATATATTATCGCCCTTCCACATCGAAATAATAAAAAATCCTATAAAAAACACGTCAATTCGTAAATGTATATGTATATATATATATTTAAAAAATGTACCTTTCTTTGCTATGATCGTCTCGATTTTAAATGTACAATTTTCAGATACCAAGCTGTCGACGTTTGAACACATGATAAAATAACGCCTTTGTCCGGTTCAGCGTCATGAGAACAAAGAAAAAAAAAATACATTAGAACGAATCGAGAAATGAACATTCTTTTTCCCGCCGAAAAGGAATTCAGTTCAATAGTATTATTAAAAAAATCATATTTGACACCAAAAATTATCATTGGAGATCATTGATTTGATTCCAACGACATTATTTCTTCCTGAATCTCTTTTTTTCTCGCTACTTTGTCGAGCATCTCTTGCTCCGGATTCTTTATCACGCCACCCTTAATTTTTTGTTCGAGAGTCTCAATTTCACGAATTTTTTTGCGCAAATTTTTCAGCCTCTTCATACTGTCGCTCAAGTGTGAAGCTCCCGAAGCGTCTTGTCTGCATGACGTCACAAGCGTCTGGGATTTCGTCGTGTTTGACGAATTTTTCGTTTTTCCCGTTGTTGAATTTTCGGATATCGTTATTTTTTCCATATCCTCGCTTATGCCATTACCACTTTTGCTCTTGCTCTTCTTCTTCTTCTTTTTACCATCGTTCTGTACCTGCATCCCTGGTATCGTCGTTTTACCAGTTTGTACCTCTTTCTTGGCCTTTTGAGCGGCAATATATTCGGCCGATACGCCAGGTGGATGAGTCGGTTTATTTTTCAAAAATTGCTTGCCCAAACTCTCGTATCTGTGATAAAAAATAATTGATCGGCAAAAATATTTAAATTTTAATCGAGGGTCTTGATCTTGAAATATATTTCTTTCGACGAGGCAAAAATATTTGAAAGCCTCTTTCGCAAAGATTATCTTTTCATCGAAGGAAATATTTTTTGCTAACGAAACGAGAAATCACGGGGCAAATGCAAAAATAGTTGCAGCCTATCGTAGATATATATTTATACATTTATTTACGTACAGTGGAACTTCTTCTTGCGGGACATATCCGTCTTTCACTCTGCGAGGTTTCCGCCATGTACCATCCGGTCGCTGACTAGCCGGGATGAAGGTTCCACCTTTAGAGACGGTGAAAATGAACAATTAAGATAAGACTAACAATTTGTGAACCACGATTACAGGAATAAAAATATTCAACGTTTAATAAATGAATGCAGTATTAAAAACAAAATTGATTCTCAGCTTATGGAAAACTAATTACGAAAATTGCACCGCAATATCACATAGCAGATAAATTTTTCTAATTTATACAAGCTTGTATCTGCATTGTTTACACCGTTGAGGTTATAAATATTCCGGTAAAATATCAACGCGATAAATTCTGGTACAGACTATTCGAGAAAAACAAACGGACCTTGATCATCCTTGATGTAAGATGTGGCCATTGTATCACGTTATAATGCGCTAAAATCGCAATTTTATTGATAATTAAAAATAGTATTGTTATTGAAAAGGCATTATGCGGTTTCTGCAGAGTCTCTGATATCTGTTTCGGAGAAACCTAAACAGTCTGAATTACCGATTGAGAAACTGTTACTGACAGATGGCGCCACCCTAAATGCGCATGCGCAAAAAAATTTTGGTTTTGGTTCTATAACCACGCATTCGTTTAAGTAAGGAACTGCCGAATAGAGCTTACAATTCATTTACACATTCGATCGTGTCTTCTGAACATTTCTTTTTAATTTTTCATGTTTTTGCACTCTGAAAACTGTGAAACTCGGCAAAATCGTGGTAAACTATCACACCGGCTTTCAGAACTGCGTTACCATACGAGCAAAATGGTCGCGATCCTAACCCCCACCATACTTCAAACTCTCCGACGCGGAATACATCCGCGAAGTTATACATATAGTCATCGGCGATTACCGGACGGCCATTGTAATTTGCTGCTATTTACACATGAATTTTCGTAATCTCGTAACCGCAAATCTAAATAATCCGCCGCATTGAGAGAAATAAAATTATTCCGTCGACGTTAATACATCGCCATGTGAGTTCACGATATTCTCGGGATTTTCTCCACTGCATAATCGTCCAAACTTGGCAATATTTCACAAATATCTCGATATATCATTGCAGGGCGCGAAGCCGAAAGGACAGTGCTGGTAAAAGCGACTCCGAAGCAACGGACAAGGATAACAAGCGTGAAAAAAATCGTGAAAAAGATCGAAAGAAACGCGCGGCTTCGTCATCGAGCAGTGGCAGCAGGTACGAAATTTTCATAATTGAAAAACCTTTGAAAACAATTATTACGTTAATTTCATGAGGAAGGTGAGAGGAGAAATTTCTATAAATATTTTCATTCAAGCTCGTCGGATAGCAGCTCAGGTTCGTCGAGCTCGAGTAGCGGCAGCAGTTCGAGATCGAGCTCCTCGTCGAGCAGCTCGTCCAGTAGCTCAGGCAGCTCGTCCGGTAGCTCTCGGGATCGAGGACGCAAACGCAGTCGCAGCAAAAGCGCCGAAGGAACGAGAAGGCACGATGCCAAAGAAAAGGAGAGAGACAAGGAGAGGGATAGAGAAAGGGAGAGAGATCGTGATAAGGATAAGAAAAAAAGTAGCACTTCTACGACGGACAAGCCAAAACCTAAAGGACGTTCCAGGTAAATTTTAGCTTCCTTCTTTTATCGCACATTGCGAAGCAACTTACATTATCGATTTCACCGCTCATCTGGAAATGTATACAAAAATCTAGATTCATTTGCCACGATTTCATCGTAGAAAAAAACGATAATTAAAATACTCGAGTCGATAAATAATAATTTGCAAGTGAAAAACAATATATCTCGTAACCGTGTGGAACGATTTCCAGATCTCCGTCACCTAGAAGAAAGCGCAGAGAACGTTCGCCGATTCCAAGGCCAACGAAGATTCACATTGGTCATTTGACGCGAAACGTCACCAAGGAACATATTGTCGAAATATTCTCGACTTACGGACAAATAAAGATGGTCGATTTTGCTCTGGACAAGCTGCATCCCAATCACGGTCGTGGTTTTGCTTATGTGGAATTCGAGACTGCCGACGAGGCGGAAAATGCGATGAAGCACATGGACGGAGGTAAAGACGAAAAAAATGTCAAGCTGGCAATGTGGACATTGAGACCCTCAAGATCAATCGTTCAATATTCGTGGCTCGATTGTAGTAGAAGTAAAAAACAACAATGCATTCTCTCGACAGGTCAGATCGATGGTCAGGAAATCACAGCTGCGCCCGTACTTTTGCCGAAACCTCGACCACTGCCGATGCGTCGAATGTCACCGGTGATGGGACGAAGGGCACCGATGCGTTGGGGCGGAGGTGGAGGTGGAGGAGGTGGGGGCGGCGGCGGCGGGGGTGGTAGAAGAAATTCGCCACACCGTTATCGAAGAGGCTCCCCGCCGATGATGAATCGTCGGCGAAGTATTCGACCACCGAGACGCCGACAGCGTACACGCTCTCGCAGTCCCCAGGACAACGCGCGACGTCGTCATCGTCGTTACACACGGTCAAGTTCGAGCAGTTCTCGATAAGATGAACAAATTTTTTAAACAATAAATTTTCAAACTAAAACAATTTTCCGCGAAAAATCAATGAGGATCGCGCGGCGATAATTAAAAAATCGTAGCCAGGGAGCAAATTCTTTTCACATAAATAAACCGAATCATCGTGACGATGATTCAAGGCGCACAAACGATTTTTGTTCGTCGAAGACAAAGACAAAAAATATATATATGTATTTGCAATCGCCGAACACCTTATCGATGGTGAACGGAAACAATTATTTCTTTTAACGTATCAATATGTAAACTCGTGAATAAATCATCGACTCTGCATTTGCAATTATGTATCTTGAATTCAACGAAATTGCACACAGGTGACGATTATTGTGCGCTAAAATCTTTGTGCGCAAAGAAAAAAGGACGTCAAAAGCTTGTATAATAAATTCGGGAGATTATAAAAAAAAAATACGTCGACCAATTTTTTTTCTTCGTCGTAGGATATAATTTGGACCGAAAGGACTCGTAAAAATGCACTACGAAGTTTGGTTTTTTTCTCGATACTTTCATAGAAACTATGATTATTGGATCCTTTTACAAAGAATCGTGGTTTTTCGTTTTTTTCTTTTTTTTAGAAAAAAAACCTATTCACACAAAACTTGCATTTTTTCATTTTCTCGCTCTTTTTTCTTATATTCGCGATATCTACAAAACGGAATCATTGCATCGCATTGCAATCGTGTTTCTTGTTTCATTTTTTTTATGTTTTTTGTTGTTCTTTTTTTCCATTAATGAAAAATATCTACAATCTTCGAACGGTGTACAATTACTAATTATATTATAATAATATACAATTTCACAGTCACTTTACAGTGTGAAAGAATCATGTTTGGGGCTGAGGAGTCTGATGATTTTTAATTGAAAAAGAAATCATCCTCGATCTGACGGAACAACCTGATACGTAACACACTCACGCACACTCACACATACAGACGCGCATGGCACGATGGAGAAACTTTCGAGATCCTGCCTTTTTCCTCTTATTTCGCCCCTTCTATTACGTTTAATATGAAAAAAGCAACTCCAGTCGCACAAGAGTAAAACGAGACGTCCGTGAAAGTTTTAACGAATTTTGATCTTTTTTATTTTGTTTTTTTTTACTAACGAACAATTAAAATGATACTCGAATGTGTGAAATGAACTTTGGCACGGACGAAATTATACATTTTTGTTTTTGATCGATAAAATAATAAGATCTCGATCATTCGTTTCAACAGACTCGAGATGATATTGGACCGCGCTTCAATTTTTTTTTCTATCTCCAAGGGATGAAACTTTCCGAAATTCCGGCATTTTTTCTTTCCCGCGAATGGATTAAAAATAAAGCGTTAAGGAACGAACGTTGATAAGTACGGGATGTTAAAATTCCACGAACTTTTATCACATCACAGGAAAAATTATATTGATCCTCGTACGTCCCTTGTGATGCAATCCGATAAAAATTTTCATCCCGCCGTTACACGTCCAAAGAGCAAAAAAAAATTTAAAAAAAAAAAGGATTTACACTATTCATCCGATTTCATCCCCTACGCCTCTTCTCTTTGACTAATTTATATAAAGTATATACGTCTATTTAAAAAAAAACGTTAAATTTCGCGTTTAATTGATTTTGCTTTATATTACATCGATTAAATTAGGGGTTGAATCCTTCGACGGTGATTCGTACGTCAGCAACGGAGATTCAAATTTCATTAATACGTCGCAATAAATAAATAATTAAATAATGTGATTTTTCAATGCTCTTTTTCATCGGGTTTACGCTAGAGATCCGTTTAAACTCCTAGCAGCGGATATTCACTCTCTCTCACTCTTTTTACGTAGCAATTATTCGTCTCGAATTCTATCAGTAAATGTAATTATTACACACGATATTAACTTGTTTACGCATATTATCATCGTAATTATAAAGTTTATAGCGCCCATAAGAAAGACAAGTCCGGATTAGAACCGGGGAATTGCGTGAAAACAAAAACCAATCGACGAAACGTCGAATTTTCACGCTCACGAATCTCACCCCTGTATCACTTTTTTGTTATTCCACTGTTTTCACCCGTCGCCGAGGACCCTTATTTTTCGTGCGATAGCGAAGAAAAAAACAACAATCTCGCGCTATCGCATTCCAACGTTCCCTCTTTCGCTCCTGCCCCTTTAAAATCTATAAATATCAATAAGACAGTATGTACAATTTTCTTTAAATAAATCAAGGGACACTTTCCGTCGGAAAATATCGAAAAAGTGTGCCACGAAGAGAAGATAATCCTCAATAGAGGGTTAAATAAATCGATTAAATAAATACATCGTCTCAAGGTGGTCCTCTGGGTCGTTGCTCAACGGCGGATAACGACGATGATGACGACGACGACGATGACGATATTTTAACGTTGTATCATCGAGATTGCGAGGTGTCCTCCTTCTTGTGAATGTCACCGGCATGCATCATCGGCGGTTCCATCTGTCGTCCCGAGACACCCGGCCCAGGACCAGCGCGATGATGCATGTGAAGATTGCTCAGTGGTCCCGGACTCGGATCCTTAGACCTCATTGTATTAACCGGTGGTGGCGCGTAACCGGCAAAAATTTTCGCGCGTTCTTCCTCCTCGGCGCGAAACGCCGCCGCAGCCATCAGTGGATTGTAGCGCAATTGTTGTAGCGGATCGTAACGATAGGGATCGCGAAACGGATCGGTCGACCATGGACCGCCGGATTGTCCGGGTGGACCTGTTGGCGGTTGAAAATGTTGCATCGGATGACCACCGAGACCGGGAATCATGCCACGGGCGATCGCGTGAGGACCTGACATCGCGTGAGGATGCCTGGCGAGATAAGCGTGAGGATGAGGATGATGATAACGTGGATCGTTCATCGGTCCTGGACCCGGAGGTCCCTGTGACACGGATGGTGGTTGTCGCGTTAGCATTACAACCTCGTCGTCTTTGCTGCGGGGTTCCTCCTTCACTCTGACAACGTCGTTCGGATCCATGGGATTCATAACGCCGTTTCTCAGAGGTGAACGATCTCTTCCCATTACCACGTGTTGTTGTTGCTGTTGTTGTTGTTGCTGCTGTTGCTGTTGTTGTTGCTGCTGTTGACGATTTGCGTGCATCATTCTCTCTCTCTCGATCTCTCGCCTCTCAATTTCTCTTCTCTCCTTTTCGCGTCTCTCGCGCTCGCGCGCTTCAGCCTCGGCTTTACGTTTTTCCTCCTTTTCACGCTCCCTTCTCTCCCTCTCGCGTTGCTCCTCTCTCTCGCGCTCGCGTCTCTGTCTTTCCCGTTCGCGCTCTCGCTCCCGTTCGCGCTCACGTTCTCGCTCACGTTCGCGCTCGCGCTCGCGCTCACGCTCGCGTTCCTCCATCTCGGCGCGTCTGTCGATCGTCGGAGGCTCGGGTTTCATACTCCACGTAACTGACGTGGGCGGAAAGCCCGGTCCTGCACGCTGAAGTCTAAAATGAAGCAATATTTTCGGTATTTATGTTACAATAATAGTGTTATAAATAAGTGAGTTTTAAAATAATCGACTGACGATTTTTTTTTTTTAATTAAAAAATAATTTTCATGAACGTACCCTCGCCAAGGATCGTGAACTGATCCCATACCGCCGATCGGTGGCATTTCTCTGCCAGGTGGAAATACCGGTAACCCGGAAAAATTCGTATTGGGAGCACCGAAGGACGCTGGATATCTACCGAAAGGAGACATTCCGGGCCCTGAAAGTAATTGACCGGTACGTGATGAATGAAAGAAAATAAAAAAACGGAAGACTCGTCGATAATGGAAAAACTTACCCATATGTGAGCCCGGAGCGGAGAGAAAACCAACTGGATGAGGTTGCGGTTGCCCTTGATGATTAGGTGGAATGTTGGTTGGAAATGGCGGTGCCATTGGCGTACCGATTCCAAGACCACCGCCAGGACCACCGGGATAAAGATGACCCGGTGGTCTCAATAATTCAGTTTTCGTATTAACGACATTGCCAGCCTTCGCCTCGGCCTGCTGTTTCTGCTGATGATGATAAATCTCCCATGCTATACGAACGTGCATTGCGTTCCACTTTCCAGTTTTCTGCGAAATATAAAACAAATCATTAGAGTTCGTACGAAAATACTGGTTTATAGGATTACTTGAGAAAAAAAAATGAGGAACTCTTACTTTTGGGGCGAACGACGTTAGATGATTAGGCGGTACGAATGGAGTCGATGGCGGTCCAATTCCTGGATGCATGAGACCCGCGTTAAAGCTTGAATAACCGGAGAGGTTGAGATTTCCACGAAAAAATGGAGAATCAACGCTTCCCAACTTCGGAATGTCCTTGAACTGCAAAAAATGGCAAGAAAAAATCATTTAATTGATAAAACGATGAGAGAATGAATGGGAATGATTTTTTTTTGTATTTCGTAAACGTACAATCGGAGGTGGAAAAAGTGTCGTCGCGGCTGGAGGTGGCAACAACGGCGTCGTATGCTGATGTACGTGGGTATGTTGATGCTGATGATGATGCATTTCTGTTCTAAGATAAGGCGGAGGTCCGAGATTGGCAACGCCGACGCCGACGTTACGATCCTGCGATGCCAAAAATCTATTGTCCAGCTCTCGTCTGAGCATATCCGTTTGACCTGAGACATGCGTCACCCCTTGCATGACATTAGTAAGGATACATATGTTGATGATTCTTGCTAAATATCTCATTACATTCATCGGTGAGGATGCAAATATAAATGCATTTAATTTTTTGTATATCAATTACAAAAATCCCGTTGTAACTTATCCAGAACTTGTGAAGAGTGTATTCTGATAATATAAAAAAATTAAGATCTGAGAATTACGAATTATACGAGAAATGCAATTTTTTTCAACATGTCAGAAAATTCGAGATCGAATTTTGGATTCTCACGCGAGATGAAAGTCTGATATCGGATGGTGTTTAACATGATAGTTTTTTTGCGTATTTTTTTTTTAATTCGAATAAAGATGAATGCTTACTTGATTGAAACAGAGACTCGGCGGAAAATGGATTTGGATTGGACGTCGGTGGTGGCAGAGACGGCAACGATGGATGCGGGCTCGAGCTCGAAACCGGCGGTGGTAGAGGAGCCGCGAACATTGGCGGTGGAAAATTGTGCATGCTGATCGACGTCGGCGGTGGTGGCGTCGGCCTCGGGACTGACGTCGCCGTGGCAGGTGACAATTGAGACGTCGCGCTGTTACTATTGACGATAAAAAACATAGACAAATCAATTATCTTTGAACACCCCATTCGCGAAATTTCGCGTTTCATGAATTAAAGAAATTGTCGGACAACGGATGAATGGAATGATAATGAGAAATTGCGTATTGCAAATTAGAATAATTCTGGTGAAAGTCGAATTAAAATTCCCTCGAATAATTGCAAAATGACTGAGATTTTTTTTGCAGGTACCGAAAATAATGTTGAAAAAATAAATATAAAAAGAATTTGTAAAAAATGAGAATTGTAGGAGGGAAAAAAATGTCTCTCTCAGGCTTACCTGATCCATCCTTGAGCCTTGGAGTAAGCGGGTAGACTAGAATTGGCTGGGGATGACGTGTTTGGCACACTCACAGGCGTTATGCTACCCCGGCTCAGGGTGCTCACGTTGCTGCTGTAACAATATTTTTAAAGAAATTAAATATCCGCGTTTCTTCCATCAAAATAATGAAACTTGAAAAAACGGCGATTTTTGGCTCTGAAAATTTTACGAACTTCATTGTCGGACTTTTTTTGTTTAAAAATTACCTGTAGCTGTCTCGCTCCCTGTTGGGACTGTGACCCCTCGGTGAATTGTTGTTCCTTCCGGCTAAGCTGCAAGCCACGATGTCCCGATGTACAATCGTGTTTGCCGTGGTAACTGTATTCGTTATTGTCGACACGCATGTCGTTGTTGCGGCGCTCAGCGGCGTACTATTGTGATTCGTGGTCGTATTTCCTATCGTCTGTTTATTTATATTCGTGTACGGTGATGCGCGACTTGATCTCTGCAAGAAAAAACAGAAAAAAAGGAGTGAGTAAAAATAAAATTAAAATCCTGCGCCAACTTTTTTTTTTTCACCTGACAAACAAAACCAAGCCTGTGCATATTTTTCGTGATTTCTGATCAGAGTGTCCAATTTCAATCAAAGATATTAAGTATTCGGATGCTGTACTAATTTTGTATGATATTTCGTGAGACTTTTTTTTAAAGGCTTGTCAAGGCTCGTCAAGACTCGTCAAATTTGTGATTCGATAGCGCTGATTTGTGCTTCGATACGAAAAAAAATATTTAAAAAACTTACTACGTCGGTTCGCGAAGATGCCGAGTGCGAGGGTGAAGGTACGACGGGTGGAAGATAGGGACTGTGATTGAGGGGTGCGTAGGGCGTGTACAGCGGCGGATAAGACGGTTGAGTTTGTGGATAAGCGGCCATTGGTAATGGCGGTGGATAACTCGTGGTCGTTGCTGCTCCCGTTGACGGGGCCGCGGGTGTTACACCGAGACTCGCGACCGCCGGACTCGTCGTGTGACTCGACGATACGAGCTGCACGTTCGGCGGATGCAATGCCGGTATCGTCGTGTGCGTTGATTGCTGCGACAATGACGATGGCGGCAGAGCCGGCGATGCTGGCCGTTGTTGCGGAGCTATTGCACGTGGATTCGCCGCCAGTGGACTAGTCATCTGATGAAAAAATTAAAATAAAATTAACACAATTATCAGCGACATTGCCCAGCATTTTTTATGCAATAAAATGACAATTTTTTATTTTTGTCTCGTATTCGACATTTTATTCCCTCAAAAAATCATAAATTTCATCAAATTTGCTCATTTTTACTGACCCTTCTGGTCGTATGATAAAAAATGAGGTTTCTCAGCCTTTTTTATCAGGCAAATTTACGATTTTTTATAATTGTGCATTAGACTGATTCAAAAAAGTGATTATTTTTTGTTAAAAAAAAACATATTAAATACTTTCGGGGAGGTGAAAGAAAGGTGCCCGTTAAGAGCAGAGCTCTTGATATAAATATTTAGATATGTCTCATCGTAAATTTCTATTTCCCATTTAAATAACACAGGAAAAATAATTTTCGCACATTGAAATTTTATAGCTCGACTTCGAGTCAATGTACCAAAATGAACGACACGCATACTTGAACGAACGCTCTACGAAAAAGATCTCTTATGATTTTTCGATAAACTCACTCCTTCAAAAGTTATTCAAGGTTAAAGTTAAATTTGGAGTAAATTTCACTTTTTTTTTTAGTTTCCGGCAAAATGTTGAAACTTATTACTAAATATCGTAAAATGTTTCTTGAAATAGAAGTTTAAATCGCGTTAACATGAATTACCTAATTTTTAAAGAAATTACCGACATTCACCCATATTCACGGTCTAATATATACATGAGGCATTCCACGCTACTTCGATCAAAATCCTGCCTTGACGATTTCGATTTTCCTCTACATTTTTTATATAAAAAAACACGTTGAACAAAAATTTCTCAAATTTTTTCAGAATTCTTTGGTCACGCGTTTTTTGGATTTTTTTTTTCAAATAAACGGGACCGCTTTGTAAAAACTGAAAAAAATTAGAATAATCTAATAAAATATAACAAAATTTTTGGGCTTTGTTCCAAAATGGAGATTTCAATACTTTATGAGTAAAATTCAAAATTTTTTTTTTGTTTGCAATTTTATGAATTTTACTCATAGAGTATTAAAATCTCCATTTTGGAACAAGGCCCAAAAATTTTGTTATATTTTATTAGATTATTCTGCATTTTTTCAGATCTTACAAAGTGGTCTCTTTTTTCAGGAAAAAAAAAAAAAAAAAACGCGTGACCAAAAAATTCTGAAAAAATTTGGGAAATTTTTTTTCAGCGTGTTGTTTATATAAAAAATATAGAGGAGAATCGAAGTCATCGAGGCAAGATTTTGATCGAAATTGCGGGGAATACCTCATATATATTAGACCGTGAATAAATTTTGAAGGAGTTTATCGAAATATCATAAGAGACGTTTTTTGTAGAGCGTTCAATTCCTTACAAAAATACGTATTGTTCGATTCGGTACATTGACTCGAAGCCGAGGTATAAAATTTTGAGGTATGAAATCTTTTCTTCCTGTGTTGTTCAAATGGGAAATAGAAATTTGCGATGAGATATATCTAAATATTTATATCAAGGGCCCTGCTTTCAACATGCATCTTTGTCCACCTCCCAGAAAGTATTTAATATGGTGTTAAAAAACAAAAAATATTCGTTTTTTTTAAATCAGTCTATCGTGCGTTTTTTGAATCAGTCTTTTGATTTTGTTTTCCCGACAATTGGTTGATTCTGCAAAATTCAAGATATTTCAAGTTTCCTATCGTTCGAATGTGAAAATAAAATACTCACGGGTGGTTGGGATATGTGTGGTGGTAACGTGGGACTCGGAGGACTCGGCGCCGTCGGAACTGGGGCTGAGGCAGGCACAGGGGGTGGAATTGGAGCCGGGGCATCCGTCGCGGGATTTGAAATTTGTCCACCGGTTTCCGGAGGTGATCCTCCCGCCCCGTTTGCCGGTGGCAACACGTGCGGCGAAGAAGATGGCAACTCGTCTGAAAATTGAACAAAATTAAACGACGAAACTAAATATTTCTCTCAATTCGATCGAATAACGATATATCCTGAGGAATAATTTTTTCCTTTTTTTCAATCAAACGTACATTTACGTGAAAGGGGTGTTGGGGTAGAAGATTCAAAGAGTATCGATTCTGCATCCGAGCCCTTATCGTCTTCACCTTCACTATCACACTGTTGACGAGAGAAAGAAAAAAAAATTTCGTCAATCTCGGCAAACTACAAAAAATATTTTCAACAATTCAAGGACTAAAATTTATCGCTACTCACGATATAACCTTTGCCCGAACTGCAATGACTGCTAGCCTGTTGTGACCAAATATACAGAGTTTGAGAATCAAATTGTCTTTTTTCTATCGATCGTGAGATATTTATGTTTTTTTTTAAATTTATTTCACTCACATCGCTGAGATGGTCCCTGGAACTGTCGGCGTCCTGGCAATCCCTTGGGATTCCAGGGCCATGCAATTGTTCCGACGCTCTTCCACTGTCGTCGCTCGTACCTGCATCGAGGCCCTGTTTGAAAAAAAATACAATAATTAAAATTACACTTTTGTAATTCATGCTCCAAAATATTCTCAACCACCAAATTTAGAAATTCTATTTATCCTGAGCAGATTTTACCGGCTGTTTTTTACATTATAAAAAAACTGTTCATCTTAAAAAAACATGTGCAAAAGTTGCGATTTTTAGATTTGAAAATTTAAATTATTTATTTTAGTATTAAAATATGCAAATTGAAGATAGTTTAAAAGAATTTTATGTGCGATTTTTTTATTGCTTCCTCATAAAGGAAGCTTTGTTTTCGTGAAATTTGTTGTCCCGATTTTTATGCTAATATGTTCAAAATGTCCTAAAACATCGATAAATCATATTTAGAAAAAATGTCTGGGTGCGCGCGCGCGCGTGTGTGTGTGTGTGTGTATCCTGAGTTTCGGATGTAAATAATTAATAACTCGAAAACGCTTCGAGATATCAAGCTAAAATCTGGCACATTTGTCGAGCACAAATTACTCTTCATTATGAAAAAAATTTTGTTTTAATTATAACGGGTGTTCAGATTTTATCGACTTTTTTCGTTTTTGCAAAAATGGCGTAAACGCTCTAACCTCAGCAATTTTCGAGATATTGCACTCAAACTTTGTACAGATTTAGTATAGCTATTAAGGTTGTTTGGTATTGAATGTGGCGAAAATCCATCGAGAGATTAAAATTTTATGAAAATTTGAATTTTTTGAAAAATAGCCTAAACGCTCTAACTTGTGCCATTTTTAAGATATTGTACTGAAACTTTGCACAGAGCTTATATAGCTATCGAGGTTGTGCGCTATTAAATTTGGCGAAAATCGATCGAATGATTAAATTTTTATTAAATTTTTAATTTTTATGAAAGAAGCGTAAACGCTATAACTTTTGAAATTTTCTAGATATTGCAATGAAATATTGTGAAGAGCCAGTATAGCTATCAATGTTATTCGCTATCAAATTTGGCGAAAATTGATCGAATTTGCACATTGATTACAAATATTTTTCAATAGTTAACAAAGCTTCCTTTATGAGGAAGCCAAATTTTATCGCCATACTATGTGTTAAACGAAGCTATGTGAACTATCGATAAAGATGAGGAAGCAATGTGCAAATTACAATTTACAGGGTTTTTTTACATTTGCGAATTTAATTTTAGGTTTAAAAAATCGCCAAACTTTTCATCTTTGAAATAGTAATATTGAAATAAAAATTGGTACGATAAGGTGGGAGAATATTGACATAATTTTACCTGATTGAGCGTAGAAGGTGTCAGTATGGAATTATGCGTGTAATGGTTGTGCTTGAAATGATTCTTGATGTGATGCTCGTTGTGTCGATTATTCTGGCCGGTATCCACCTTTGGTTTTTCATCGGCTATTGACAGCAGCGAATGAAGCTTCTTGACATTATTTTTACCGGCTAATTTTATTGCACTCTGAAAAAATACAAAAAAAAAACAATCCATGTGTTATTTGCTTCAATGCTGCTCAAAGATACATTCCGTATGTTTCTTCAAGATTATCGGTTACAATGTAATGGGACACGAGTATGATGAGACAAGTGCCTTTACAAATCGAGCGGCATAAGACTCGTTGATGTTCGCGTCTTTCTCTTATCAGTTGACTTCTCTCACCCTAAAGAAGAATAATCGAATGTGGAACGGAGCGTTAATCTCATGAATTGAATTCAACCATTTTGGAGCGTCAAATAATCTTTTTTTCAAAAATTCATGTAATTTCAATTCACAAATTGCGTAAAATAAAAATTTTAAGATAAGAATTGAGAATTCAACTCAAATTACAATTAAAAAATACGGGCGATCTGTTGAAAAATACTATTTGAATAAATATTTGAATTATTGAATAAATAAAATTCAAAAATTCAATACTCCATAAAGTCACCCTAAATATTTGCAAATTTGGATATTACTCAAAATAAAATATAGAAAATTTATAATTTCATTGGATTTCCCTGTGACTTATTTTAAAAAAAACGGAGCAACAAGTACTTTGAGTTTAAAAAAATCTGCGATTAGATTTCTCACGATGAGGTTTTAATTTCACGTTCCATTGCAATCAAAAAAGTTCAAAAAAGACGTTTTTTTCCCCGAGTAGAAAAAAATTCATATGAAGATCGAGAGAGCAAAAATATCGTTCGAGCACAAGAGTCCGAGGACACTTTGAGAATAAAATAAAAGCGGTCAGTTGCGCGCTCGACAGAGACAGAGATAAACATATATACATATATGAAGAGAGAGAGAGAGAGAGAGAGAGAGAGAGAGAGAGAGAGAGAGAGAGAGAGAAAGAGAGCCCGTGGCAAAATTTCCAATGCACGGGGTATTCCGGTTTGTCCCTGGGAATCGCAGGAGAGCTTCGATCTGCACGACACACAGGTTCGTTCGTGATCGTCGGTGTCGTCGCGCTGTCGCCACGAGCGAGACGGAGATGGGCGAAAAAAAAGAAACAAAAACGATAACGTGAAGGCGAGGAATGAAAACATTGAAAAAATGCGTTTCTATTTGGTCCGGGAGCGCAAGGAGACTCGCTCCGTCTTTAAAACTGGCTCGCGAATGATCAACGAGAGCATTTTTAGTGTATTCGAACGATCGGCATTGCTCGACAGGGAAAAAAACACCATATTCACACTCATATACGCGTATATATACGAGATACAAAATAAACGTGGAGGAAAGCGGCTCCGAGCGAACGTGTATGTCGCGTTTCCAGCGCCACCTTTCTCGCGCGCGAGCAACCACACGCACACATCGACGATTATCAAGTCCGTGAATGACCGAAATAGAAAACGATATGCTTGTTCAACGAATGCACGGTCGATGGTAATGTATCGTGGAAACTAACGAGAAAGAAAAAACAGCAAACACGTGCGATTGTCAAAAAATCAAAAGAAAAAACGAAGAAGCGTTGAATGTACGAAAAGAGAATCCAGAACGAAACTAAGAAAAAGGGAGAAACTCGGTGAGAAGCTGTTTTGTACCAAGCCGCGGCGTTTTACTCGTTCGCACACGGGCGCCCAGGTTTCACTCGTTCTGCCTGTGCCCGAGTAACGTTTGGTACACGGCTTCTCTCTCGCAGAAGAGAGAACCGATCGCGAGGAGGAGGAGAAAGAGGCAGAGGCAGAGGCAGAGGGAGAGAGAGAGAGAGAGAGATGAAGATACGCCAGAGGAGAAAGAGAAGGCGCATACATACAATATTATATATCCGTTCACGGTGTGGTTACGCGCGGATGCAGCAAAGCATCGCGAGAGGCCGCGAGAGTATACATACATCCATACACATATGCAAGTGTATATTAGGGTGGTCCGCGGTTATTCGAGATCGAAGGAATGTTCGAGCTATCCCAAAACTTTTGGAATGAGCCGAAAAAGAGTACAGAAGAGGACTCGAGGGTATATTCGCGTATATATAAGGGTGGTGACTAATTTTGGGTCAAAAATAGAATACGTAAGAGGGAGAAAGGAAAGTATAGCGGAATCGCAAGTTCTTCATTCCCTCCCGGCGAAACACGAACTCCGTAACGTGAAGTTCGATTCTCGAGTTTTTCATTAAACTCCACATGCCCGATTGATATTTTCTCATTGTTCGGTGACCAAAGTGGATCTTGCAAACGGAGGCTGAGGGATAACTGAAGAAGAGAGACTCGATCAAGGGAGAATAGCCCATGCAGAAATTTCGATAGGGACACCCTACGTCCCATCAAATCCCTGTCGGGATTCGGCATGGACTCCCCAAAACGGGCGTCCCTATGGGGATCCCTATCGGGATTTGCTATAGATTCCCCAAAACGGGCGTCCCTATGGGGGTCTCTATCTAGGATTTACTATGGATTCCCCAAAACGGGCGTCCCTATGGGCGTTCTTATTAGGATTTGTTATGGATTCCCGAATACGGGCGTCCCTATGGGCGCTCCTATCGGGATTTGCTGTGGATTCCCCAAATCGGGACTCCCTATTAAAATCCAGGTTGCATCGCCATATGGCGTCACTCCCATTTACCATGTCCCCATAAGATTCCTATGTGGATCGAGTATGACGGTCGTAGGTCTGGATCATATAGATGGCGTACTCGTGAGCCGTGCGGGATTTAGTATTATTACCTGTGCGATGCCAGTGAGGTTATGTCGTGTGTTTATTTTGTGCTTTCAATATATTTGGTGATCTGATTCTATTATTGATGAACAACGAAATGAATGAGCGTGAGAAAACTCGCATTCGCGTACAACGATGTCGGAAAATACGTCGGGAAATTAATCTCGAACTGCAACGCCATGCCGAAGCACGTGCTTCAATTCCAGGTTAGGAACAATACAAGTTTTCCACCGTTTTGATAACGATTATAATAGTTAATAAATATTTATTATTCATTAAAAATAAATACTTGAGATTGGGAGCTTTGTAAAACCTTTCACAGACTTTAACAAAATAAAAAAATAAATATAAATTCTAATAAAAATTGATTCGGTTCGGTATCCCTACAGGATACCGTTTGGTATCCCTACAGGATCCCGGTTGGGTATCCCTACAGGATCCCGTTTGCGTATCCCCATTCGAATCTAATGGGCGGATGTTACAATCACGATTGGAATCCAATCTGACGTCGCATTAGATCCCGATGGGGAGGCCGGGATGCGCGCCAGAATCCCACCGGATCCCTATCGAAATTTCTGCATGGGAGTGCAAGGAAGGAGCGCGTACGATGACGGGAGACTTTCGGAAAGAGAAAGATGCATGTGTATTTCGAAGATGGAGGGGGGGGGGGGCGTTCGCGGATGGTGAGTAGCGAAACTCGGCAGAACGACAGACGAGCTGGTAGCGGCGTTCGAGAACGCAGCGGGGTGAGGAAGAAAGGAAGAGGAACAGGCAGGAAGAAAAGACGGAAGGGAGAGGGCTGTGTGCTGCGGTTGTTTCGCTGTGCTTGCTGATCGCGCGGAGAGGAATACGTGTGCGTGTGCGTGTGTGTGTGTGTGTGTGTGTTTATGTTGGCAATAGTGGGCCACGTGAGTGCGAGAGAGACGAAAGAAGACATTGACCGAAGGAAGAATCGTGCCGGGGCGCGCGCGACAAGGCCTTTTCTCAACGCAGCGTCGGTATGTAGTGGCCAGGAAGGAGAAGCCTCGAAACACCAACTAAACGTGGAGGAGCGATATGTTGTCTTTCGTTTTTTTCTTTTTCCTTCTCTCTCTCTCCCTCTCGCAGGCGGGCGTGTGCGCGCGCTCTTCGACTACCTCACGCAACTTCACGCATATCCAACTGTACTGTACTGTACTTCACGATGAGTTAGCCAACTTGTACATCATAACGGAACACCGACGCTCGGAGTTACAGCGGGCCGAACGCGATATGTCGCGCTCTGCACAGGGGCAATATCCGTCATGTTTTATCGTCTCAAATATCGATTGAGCCGTGTATATTGTTATCGCATGCAGCTTTTTTTTCGCTCGTCGCTCTTACATGCTCGTGGTGAGCTTCTATGTTTTTATACAACGAATTTGTCAAGCGAAATTTGATTTTTCGTATTTTTCGATCAAAATACCAAAATTTCGGGAAAGATGAATAATGAGGAAATTTGAATATTTGATAAATTATGAATTGACAATAGCTTTGTGATAAAAGATTAAAAAAATTAACACATTTATTTGTGATTTTTATAAATTCAAATAATTCTCTAAAAATAATGCCAAGTTTTTCTCAATCATTTAATAATAAAAGAAATAAAAAAGGTATAGAATTTTTGAGCTGCTAGATTTTCGCATGGAATGTCCCATATACATATATATATATATATATGAGGAATTTCATGATCTTTTAAAACCAGTACAAGGTATAATGAAAGAAAATTAACTAAAAATTCAATGCTGATTGTGGATTTACACGATTTTTTAAAATTCCAAAATTCATATTTAAAAAAAAAAAAAAAACTTTCTGAAAATTTCAGGATCTTTCAAGATCAGTACAAGGTATTGTATAAAAAAAATGGAACCAAATATTTAATGTTGATCGTGGATTTGCACGATTTTTTAAAATTCAAAATTCTCCAAATTCATCATTTTTCAAAAAAAAATTTCGGAATATTTTTTTTTCGTAGCCACAAGTATACTCTTCAAGACGAACGCAGAACGATTTTTTCGTAACTATAATAATTTTCGAGATATTTAAAAAATAAACTTGAAACATTTGAAAAATTGTAAAATTTTGAATCTTGCATAACTATCGAAAAAAAAATTTCAAATTTTTTTCCTTTGGTAGAACTTCGTTTTATTAAAAACGAAAACTTCTGACCTAATTTCATCGAAATTGAAAGGGGTCGATTCCAACTCTTTGTCGATTTGACATGGAATGACCCATATATGTATGTATAAAGAAAGGGGGGAGAGAGTAAAAAAGACCGGAGCATGGGGTCGCTCACTCCACCTGCGGACGTGTACCAACCGCGTAACGTACGTAAAACACACACGCACCATCCATGCACGAAACTCGAAATTTCATCGCACACCTTTGTCCCCTTTCTTTCCATTAAAAAACACGCCCGCGCGCAATGCTCGGCGATTCAACGGCAAAAGCAAGAAAATAAAAAAGCATTGAAAATCCTCCCGTGCGTCAACCGTGTTTGGCGTACATTGAAGTTCTCCATTTCCCAGGTTTCACGATTCAAGATTCTCGCCGACGATTTTCTATACATACGCATTAAACGTTTGAGCGCCAGTTTTTTTTACAAATGTGCTTTCGAGACGAGCGTCAATCTCGTCGAGAGTCTGTAATGGAAAACGCGTACAGTTACGTACTAATGTACAAAAGTTTCTTCACATTAATCGAGGTATATACATACACATTAATATGTATATATAGATATATGTTGGAGAGAGAGAGAGAGAGAGAAAAAACCGGTAGATTTAAAGACCGTCCGGGCACTGGCGAACGAGCGCGGTCTCTCTCGTCGGGAACTTGCTCACCGCGAGGCGGCGACAGCGAAACGTCGACGACGAAGCGCGCGACGTTCGCGCTGTGGCCGTTTGCTTTCGCGGACGGCTGTTCTCTCGTTGAGAGAGAGCCGATCGTAGGTCGTTGCGGCACATGCCGTTTCGCGACGGCATAAAGGATCGCGCGACGAATGATAGACGGAGAGGAGCGAAAGAGAAAGAAAGAAGGAGGGAGTATCAGTAGTTGTCGGTAGTACATAATACTACCGCAACAGCGGGAGAAACCGTGAGCCGCGCAACCTTTCGGACTGAACGGAAAGCGTGCGGGAGAAAGAGCAATGACGAGCGGAATACCGCGCATTTTCTTCTCCGTACAGATCAACGCACGACGCATCGATCACACGGAGATAATTTTTCGAAAAAACATGACAAACTCAACAATGTTCGTGGGAAATTTTGAGAAAGATAAGAAAGGAAAAAAAGCATCGAGTATCTTCGTCCCGATAGCCGAGCTTCGCGCGCGTCTCTCATCTCCTCAACTCGGGCAAAACTCCCGAGCGCGTCTCACGACGTTGCCAGGTCTCTTCGCTGCACACGCACGATTTTCACCACTCTTCGATCACCTTGAGAATTTATGGATCAACAATGTTACGAACGTTTCAACGATCGATCGTTTTCCAAGCGTTTGTACGCTCGTTTTTAAATTATGAACAATTGTTAACGACAGAGTGCGCCAGCTTTGTCTCGAACGCTTTTAATCGCGGAAAGCGCGCTGGCAGCGTGTGTAAACGCATTATGTCATCGGGATAAACGATACACGCATCCAGACATCGCGCATACACACGCGGATAGCCGCGAGGTTGACATGGTATAGAATTATCGTGTGGAGAAATTTGAAACGAGATCAACGGCGAGAGAGAGAAAGAGAGAGAGAGAGAGAGAGAGAGAGAGAAAAGCGCATAGCGGGAAGTATAGATTGACGCGTGTCGCTTGCACTCGCTCATACTGCTTTATTTTAATTCGATTTAATCGCATGTATACACGAGAGAAATGATTGATTTACTTTACTTAAATAAATTTATTTGAGTGTATACAAAATTTCATTCAAATATCGGCCTGATGTTTATTAGGCTCATTTAAATTGGAAACATTTATTATAATCAAATTAATCTTTTTTCTGGGTGCATATAGATGAAAAAAATGTAATTGCGCCACCATAATGTATATTAATATAAATTAGGGTGGGTCAAATAAAATGACTAATTTTTTTTCCTCAATATAATGAAAAATGTATTGTTTGGCATCTCAAAAAAACCCTCTGCAAGAGTGCCTTACTCAGAGTGGTTCACCCAGAGTCAACCGATTGTTTTTTAAACGGTTAGTTTTATCGATTATAGACACAAAAGAGTTTTTTTGTAGAGCATCAAATGTTCGACAAAAATGTGCTAAAAACACTCTGCTCACCTCAACGGTTAAAGTCTAATAAAATTCCAAAGTAAAAAAAAAAAAGTCCTATGTTATTGAAATGGGAAATAAAAATTTGCGACGAGACCTCTTAATTTAAATATGAAGGGCTAATACTTTCAGAGGGTTTTTTTGAGATGCCAAACAATACATTTTTCATTATATCGAGGAAACAAAAATTAGGCATTTTATGTGACCTACTCTAATATATATACACTGCCGGCCAAAAGTTTGGGAACACTCGCCCGGATTCAACGCCGCATAAAAAGTTTCACTGCTCTTTTAAAAATTAAGATATTTTGATTCGCCAAGCGGCGTTTGAAGGGGGACATATTCAGCTTCATTTTTATTTTTCTAATAAATTTTTGCGATTTTTTTTTAAGCCGGTACACTCTTTGAAACATGGACATTTTTGGTTTTTTTTGGCTTTGTAATTTTGGCGCATGATCCATGAACATTTTTTTAGACTGTTTTTCGCATGAAAAACTTCAATTTCGATTTTTTTAAAAGTCTTGTACAGTTTTTTTTCGCAAAAATATTCAATTTTTCGCAAAAAACAACCACATTTATAAATTGTAGTGTAACCCTAAAACTACTGGGTTTTTGTGAAATTACTAAAAGGGTATAAAGTTGCATATAATCATTCTGCATTCAATGAAATTTTTTTAGAATTTTTTCGCAACATTTTTTTTTCGAAAATTTTTCCTGTCAACGAGATATTTTTTTATTTAAACAATCGAGTCCCTTACCTCATCTTCACAGGTTTTTCGATGCAAAAGCCATGTAGATGAGGTTTTTCGATGAAAAAGCCGTGTAGATGAGGTTTTTCGATGAAAAAGCCGTGTAGATGAGGTTTTTCGATGAAAAAGCCGTGTAGATGAGATAAGAAACCCGATTGTTTAAGATAAAACAACTTCTCGTTTACAGGAAAAATTATTTAAAAAAAAATTTGAAAAAAAATCTGAAAAAATTGCATTGAATCCAGAATGATTGTATGCAACTTTTTATCCTCTTAGTGATCTCACGAAAACCCAGTAGTTTTAGAGTTACGTTACATTTGATAAATATGGTCGTTTTTTGCGAAAAATTGAATATTTTTGTGAAAAAAAATCGGACGAAATTAAAAAAAAAAAAAAAATTGAAGCTAATACTCCCCGCCACAAGTTTTGCATGCGAAAAACAGTCGACAAAAAATGTCATGGGTCGTGCGCCAAAATTACAATGCCAAAAAAAAAGCCGAAAAACGACCACGTTTCAAACAGCGTACCGGGTTCAAAAAAAAATCGCAACATTTATTTGGAAAAAGCGAAATGAAGCTGAATATGTCCCCTTTAAATCGCCGCGTGGCAAATTAAAATATCTTCATTTTTAAAAGAGCAGTGAAACTTTTTGTGCGGCCTGGAATCGGGGCGGATGTCCCCAAACTTTTGGCCGGCAGTGTATATACACATGTATGTATATAGATTAAGGTGGCGGTATTCAGAATTTTTTTTTATTGCTACTTTAAAAAGTTGTGGCCAATCGGGAATTCTATTTTTTTTACGACCAAAAAATTGGATGCATTTCTAGTTTCTCCGCATATTCCTTCACGATATCTTCTGTGAAATGTAAACGAAATTTCGAGTTGAAAAAAAATTCTCGAATTCTCAATTGTGAGAGCTTGAAACGTTCACCGAAATGTTAGCTAATATTTAGACGATTCACGATCATCCCTCGGTGGGTAAGAGACTATATTTATTTAGGACTTTTACGCGGGAATTTCCGTCTCTTTGAATTGTTTTTCTTTTTGCTTCCCCAGCCTCTCGACAATCCTGATGATTCGTCGCGTTAGTTCGAGTCTCAGTTACTCGGATAAGAAAACAGCCGAAAAAGCTGTTATCTCGTGGTGCCTTTTTTTGTTTTTTGTTTCTACCTCAACATTTGTCTACGCGTAGAATCATGAGAAAAGACTTATTCCCGACGGGATTGAGATTTATACACGAGAGGAGCGAAATAATACCGAAACAATCGCATTATTCTCATAAAATTGTATTACCGTGAATACAAGGTCTTACGGAGGATCAACTATGCAACGAGATAATCCATAGGGTAAGGATTCTCGCTTATTCTCTCGCTTGGATATTCATTCTTCTCAAGTCGGAACAGTACATTATTTAAACGTGTATATATATATATATATATGTATGGGGTATTCCGTGTTAACTAATATTTGAACGCTACTAATTAATTACTAATACTAATTTTTTTTTTACGATTTCACTGAATAAAAAAAAAACTGCTAATTTGTTCAGATGTTATTGAACACCCGTTTGCAGAACTTTTTTTTCAAGCTCTAATTTTTTGAAAAAAGCATTCCAAAAATCCCCATTTTTATATAAAAATGGGGATCCATGAAAGGGTCTATTCTAGTTTGTCCATCGGATCCTTTTTTTCGTAATATTGACCACTTATGGAAGATTTTTCAATTTTTTCAATTTTTCAATTTTTTTTTATAAAAAGGGGCTAGGTGGACATTGAAAAAAAAAATGAAAGTGCTTTTCTAGTTCTGGTAGAATTAGAGAAGTAATTATGAAGAGGAAATTGGGGAAACTTGAACACCGGTCGTGTCGACCTGGAAAACCCCGTGTAGATATTTCCTGGATTCAAAGTTTGCATCCCTTTACTTCGCACTCGAAATAACCGGAACAACTTCTCTCCCTCCCAATGGGCGACATACCGCTATTGCATGAGCTTATGTATTTCATGTTTCGTTAAACTCACATTTCAATATCAATTTGCAAGGAACTCGACGAGATTCAATATCGAAAAAACATTCGCGCATAATATATTTTATGTATTTCCATGGGGCGTTCGAGATAAAATCGAGAGAATAACTTTTTTAACTTTTCTGGATGATGAAACAGCCCCTTAATTTTTGGAATGCCTCATGAGTGCTGCCGTGACTTTGCGTGAAACTACTGGTATAAAATGCTATTAGTTTGAAATAACAATAAAGATATACCGGAGATACATTTTTGAATGGCATCTACTTTTCCCAAATTGCAAAATTTCCCCAATCTTCACAAACTCCCAACTAACATCAATGGCATTTTTTTTCCAATAGTCCAATGTTTCATTTTTGAAACGCCGTTTAGTTTGATATATTCGATTCGTAAAGAAAAGAAAAAATTTTTTTTAATGGTTATCTGAATGGAAAAATAAATATTGTAAATTGAGAGACAATGATAAAAATTGAGGATCACGGGGATGTTTATTTCATGTGGAATGCCCCATACGTTTTCCGGGACAAAGGTAATGGAAAGAATTCTCGACCCTGAGGAAAGATCCTTTTCTTTTCAAGTATAATCCACTGCTATAGCACACGGCTTCTCTCTCAAACTTTTCATCGTGAAAACAATGTTACGGAAGTTTCATCGAGCTTTCAAGTCCTCGTCGTAGTATTTAACGAAATAGAACCAGATAGACATGTGAGTTTGAAATAATAAATTCATCGGGTCACGAGAATCGACCGAAATTAAAATTAGATCCGATAATCTTGAATCTTAATACGTTCGCGTTTCATTTATATCCTCGACGAATCGTCAGACATAATTAATCATCACAGTCTCTATTATCGTATTTCGCGAATTGATTGGAATTAATTATCAGAATGAAATAATTGACGAACGTTGGAATAAGAAAAAAAGAATCGCGAAGAGAGATTGAATCAAAATTATTTAGATGCGCGGATGAACGCTATCAATTTGTTGGTCTCGCCCGACAATTTTTTAGATAATATAGGCTATTTTTTTTAGACACGATTTTATACAGGATGGACAACTTTTTAGACCGGTAAAAAAATTATTCGGAATAGAAATATTTCAAGGGGGTATTCTGTTCTAGAATTTTGAAAAATTCAATTTTTTTGCATATTCTACAAGTTCAAACAGTGAAGAATTCGTCGAAAGGAAATTTTTTAATTTCGATAATTTATAAAATTGTTTTTTTTTACTACTGTAAAAAATTAAAAAATATGCTAAAAAGAATCGAAAACGCCTTTTTTTGTTCAGACAGCCGCCATTTAACAATTTTTTTCCGTTTTCTCTGAGGTAAGGGCTTCAACGACATTCCCATGCAGAAATTTCGATAGGGACACCCTACGTCCCATCAAATCCCTGTCGGGATTCGGCATGGACTCCCCAAAACGGGCGTCCCTATGGGGATCCCTATCGGGATTTGCTATAGATTCCCCAAAACGGGCGTCCCTATGGGGGTCTCTATCTAGGATTTACTATGGATTCCCCAAAACGGGCGTCCCTATGGGCGTTCTTATTAGGATTTGTTATGGATTCCCGAATACGGGCGTCCCTATGGGCGCTCCTATCGGGATTTGCTGTGGATTCCCCAAATCGGGACTCCCTATTAAAATCCAGGTTGCATCGCCATATGGCGTCACTCCCATTTACCATGTCCCCATAAGATTCCTATGTGGATCGAGTATGACGGTCGTAGGTCTGGATCATATAGATGGCGTACTCGTGAGCCGTGCGGGATTTAGTATTATTACCTGTGCGATGCCAGTGAGGTTATGTCGTGTGTTTATTTTGTGCTTTCAATATATTTGGTGATCTGATTCTATTATTGATGAACAACGAAATGAATGAGCGTGAGAAAACTCGCATTCGCGTACAACGATGTCGGAAAATACGTCGGGAAATTAATCTCGAACTGCAACGCCATGCCGAAGCACGTGCTTCAATTCCAGGTTAGGAACAATACAAGTTTTCCACCGTTTTGATAACGATTATAATAGTTAATAAATATTTATTATTCATTAAAAATAAATACTTGAGATTGGGAGCTTTGTAAAACCTTTCACAGACTTTAACAAAATAAAAAAATAAATATAAATTCTAATAAAAATTGATTCGGTTCGGTATCCCTACAGGATACCGTTTGGTATCCCTACAGGATCCCGGTTGGGTATCCCTACAGGATCCCGTTTGCGTATCCCCATTCGAATCTAATGGGCGGATGTTACAATCACGATTGGAATCCAATCTGACGTCGCATTAGATCCCGATGGGGAGGCCGGGATGCGCGCCAGAATCCCACCGGATCCCTATCGAAATTTCTGCATGGGTTGTTACTAATTAAAAATCTTTTTTTAAATTTTGTATCGGATTACTGGAAAGATTGGAATCGTCAATCGTGTCCATTTTTTTTACCCAAACTTTACCAGCTTATAACTTATTTAATTTTCATTTTTTTTTCTCGATAATTTTTTTGCTTATTGTCAAAATGTTAATAAATTTATTGTAAAATAAAGAATGGTGAAAATATTTCATGTCCTTTTCTTATCGAGCTCGACAAACCATCAAAATGCATGTCTCTAGACCGGAATACCGCCTTAAATGTTATTCAAACGCGTGGCTGAAAATGGCAATTTTAGATTCGGAGTGATCATTCGATGCGTATAATCGTGGGAATGAGGATTGTGGTTTGTAATTGTGTTTTTGAGTGAAAGGGTCGAAACGATTTGGATATAATTCTCCGGCTGGCAGAGGCGCTCGTTTAGTCGGAGATTAAACGTGTAAACATCATTATCAGAGAAGCCGAGTGCATTAAAACCAATATACCGTATAAACTGCAAACGAGGGAGGGGGATGAAATCAACGAACGAAAATAATTAATCGCGAAACTCACGTCGCTGTGAGTAAAACTTACTCCATCGATGAAGTATGAGCAACGAGGAATAAAAAAAACATTTAAATTTAAAAAATTATTTTATCGTTAAAAACAGTTGCGCCCTCAATCTTTTCTGCATAAGAATAAGAAAAAGAAAAACGGATCTACCGAAGTTTTTCTCTGGAGCCCGCTATACTAACCCGGTTTTTTTTTAAATAATTATTTTTTTATCGCGCAAAATAAGGCATGAAACTGGCAAGAACGAATGAAATATTTGGTGCCGAATGGAGCACTACGAGAAATGACAGAATTGGCCATACATTTAAAGTTTACATCAACTTATAGCAGACAGAGTCACGTTCGATAAACTAGAAATTATACCCGCGTTTATACGGTCGTTAAACTTCACGGGAATATTATTTATGAGACCACGATTTCGTCACTCGATGTTATACGCTGCGAAACTTTATTGCATACGTTTATTGCAGCCAAAAGCGTTCTTCTTAATATTTTATTCCTTTATTTTTGTTCATTCGTGCGGAATGTGGCGACAAACTGAAGTAAAATTCAGGATGAAAGAAAAAAACGTAACGTTAAGAAAAAAAATTCTTTCTGGTTATTAATTAGCATTCCAATGTTAATTAATTGATATCAGGACCCGCTTTTATTGAAACAAAATGGATTTGCGTTTGAAAAATTCCAAAATATCGCTTTGGAATTCACAATTATTTTGTTCAAATATTTTTTTTATTTTACCGCGACGAAAATCTCGACTTGAAAAAAACATACGGAATAACGCGAGGCAAAAGAAAGTAAAAAAAAAAAGTTTCAACTACAGCCGAATTTCGTGAGGAATTTCTCACGATTCAGCGGGACTTCCGCGACGAAACTTTTCTGCATTTTTCAGGAACGACGAATGGATTTTCCAGGTAAAAATTTTCGGAATGTTATCTCTCGGGAGGAATCGCGAGAGCCTTTGACGTTGAGGGTAGCAAAATGAAAATTACTCTTTTTTTCTCTCTCTCTCTTCGTCCGTCTCGATTTTCTGTTTCGCGAAGCGTGGCAAACGAGGCACGAAAGTTGGGCGATGAATAGCGAAGATAAGGAGCTTATCAAAGCTCCCTTTTCCATATGTCGTGATTCAACATTCCCCGTACACGATATACGAGATATTTCACGAGGATTAAAATTTCCTTTTGATATTGCAAAGTTTCATAAAAAATAAAAATTCAAAAATTCAAAAATCATAACAGGTAACGCGTATATGAGGAGTTCTTTTTTAACCGGGCCACTTTTTTTTTCACCCTCTCCAATTTTTTTCAAAATCTGCGTTTGAAATATTAGTCAAAAGGAACGTCTTTGATTTTTTTTAGATTTTTTTAGGCGCCCGTTCAAGATTTTTAATTTTTCATTACGAACACTGTATCTCAAAAAGTATTCATCAAACAAAAAAACATAACAATAAAAACTTATTTATTTTTTCCACTTTATCGAAAAAAAAATTCATAATTTTTCTGCATTGAGAAAATTGAAATTTGGCAAAAAAATGAGAATACTATTGTTTTAAACCTAATAACACACTTTCGATTTCGGTACAAATTTTACAGGATGTCCGTCGTTGGGTAAAGAGTGTGCGAAAACAATTGCAGGTGCCATTCTGAATTTTTTTTCGCAGACTCTTTATCCAATGACAGATATTCTGTAAAATTTGTACCAAAATCGAAAGTGTGTTATTAGGTTTTTAAAAAATTTATTCTCATTTTTTTTGCCAAATTTCCATTTTCTCAATGCAGAAAGATTATGATTTCAATTTTTTTCGATAAAGTGGAAAAAATAAAAAAGTTTTTACTCCTATGTTTTTTTTGTTTGATGAATATTTTTTGAGATACAGTGTTCGTAATGAAAAATTTGAAAATCCTGAACGGACGCCTAAAAAAATCTTAAAAAGATCACAGACGTTCCTTTTGACTGATATTTCAAACTGGCAGATTTTGAAAAAAATTTGAGAGGGTGAAAAAAAAGTGGCCCGGTTAAAAAAGAACTCCTCATAAGTAAATATACAAGGAAATGCCTCATGGAAAAAATATACCTGGAAAGATATATCTAATTAATTTATACTTTTTTAAATATAAATACGAATATATTAAAATATAACTTGATTAAATTGACGTATATAATTTTTTTCAAGAACGGAAATAAACGGAAAGAAATGTATGAATAGTAGGTGAGACTATTTTCCATTATGCAACTCTAACCTCGTCGACTCTCGACTAATATCAGATATCCGATCTGAAATGGGGCGCGGGGGGAGGCTTTGGGTATAATCAAGGGGATTGAAGCTTCTAGTCAACGAGAGTCAATATTGCGAGTGAGAGTGAGAATGCGCGGGGGAATATAGGAGAATGTCAGTGTCAACAACGGATCGGTGGTCCCTCAAGGATTATAATCGTTTATAATATGTACGTCCAATGGGTATTCCAGATGCAGATTTCAATTTTCCAAATATTTTCCAGCCCTCTGAGAGTCATGAAAATTCTGCCAATCGCAGTTGCCCGTTATAATTCTGGATTCCAAATTGAAAAAATAGAAGGCAAAAGAAAAGTTTGCCCATTTTTGTGAGTTTCCTTCATGATACAAAATTTTTCTTTCCACTTTTTCAAAAATTTCAATTAAGAAATCAATAGAAAATCGCTCAGTGTTCATTGATATACAATTAGCTTCACCAGCGGGAGAGAAAAAAGTATTACATTATATTACATTCTTCGAATTTGTTGAAGTAATGTTTCCATCATTCTCGAGCCTTTTTGGGGTTTAAAAAAATTATTCAACACAAAGACGCGGTGAGTTTGTGTGCGAGACAAAAAAGAGATAAGAAAAACTGCTGGTTATTAGCTCAAGTGCCATGAAAAAAAACGGGGTAGCACTCATCAGCGCGAAGAGCAAACACACCTGTGACGATCTATAGAAGGTTAGAACACGACGAGTGACCAGAAATAAAAATTCGATTATACACGTGACGAGCTTGATAAGAAGAAAATTTATCGACTTTCGGCCGGGTTTTCTCGCGCTCTACGTGCGATGCCTAAAAACAAGAGGAAGTTGTGATTCGAGAGCAAAAGCGATTAGTATCGAAGAAAAAAATGCCAGATAAAAAATCTTCATCGCTCAAAATCATCAATAATGAGAAAATCTCGAAAATTGATTGGAACTGATAAGCGCCGAGACAATTGATTTCAAACATTGTAGAGAATAATCTTTTCACGTTAAAAATAAAATGTTCCGCCTCTTCCGACGATCGTAGCATTGGATTTTCAATTTCATATTGATATTGAAATTTTTTTATAAAAAGAAAAAGTTTTTTGCTCCATGCTTAATTTTTCAGATTACTCTGCTCCCTGATTTTTTGTATTCTGACTTTTGATTTTCTTCTTTCTCCATTGTCCGAACTACTATTTCTATGAGTAAACAATTCACTTTGATTAACGATAAAAAAAAATCAAGAAAAAAATAAAAATAAAAAATTTATAAAAATTCAAACTCAAAAAGTCAGAATTTTGAGTTTTTTAAGAAATAATCGACCAAATCGTGTTCAGGGGTAAAAAATACATCAATGTAAAGTCCGAAATAAATAAATAAATTTTGTTTACATTTTTAGCAAAAATTAAACCCGTTAACTATGAGTGACTGTAATTTTTTGACTAGTTAAAATTCATTGTTTTCGTGATCGTTCAAGCTTCAAAATGCCGTTTGGTTTATCCGATTCTGATAATTTTTCAATTTTTGGCAGATTTTTTAACTTCGACCATCGACTTTTGCAAATTTTCCAAGGCTCTTTCCATTTTTTTCAACGATTTTCAGAGTGCTCTCATTTCTACAAAAATCAAATTATCGGGTTGTACCAACGACATTCTCCAAGTTCGGTGACAAGGTTTGCGTACGAAAAAGAAATTTCCAAATCGCTCAACCCAAAGTGCAATGAGAATTTGAAATTTCGAAAAATTTTGTTTATCGTTCAAAAACCTTATTTCGATCGAAAATTTGGCGCAGGATACAAATCGCACAGAGTTTTCGTCAAAGAAAATGCGTCTTTCGAATGGAAAAAAACAGCCTAAAAATGTTTTTAATGATATTGTTAAAAAACGAGAATTTCGTGCCAAATTATTGATACCCGTTTATCAGTAAAAGGGGCGGCGGGGGGGGGGGGAGATTTGAGTTTTACCGTACAGATTAATCGTGTCGCCTTTGTCAGCCTGCAATAATTGCATCAGTAAGTGAACAAATTGTTTCGCTTCCGCGCGAGCGAAACGCACTACAAACTATGATAAAATAATAAATTTCACCAAAATTGTAATTTATGAAAACAAGATAAGCGATAATAATAATAATAATAATAATAATAGAGTTTACCTCGAGTTCCTCGTAACTCCGAAATGCTAGTATCGCAAAACCATCGATAATGTCCTCCTCGAACGGTGGTTCCTTGTTATTGGCGCCGGACGCATTGAGGGATGATTTTTTCCTCGGTCTCGGGGGTCTCGGTGGTCTCGGTGGTCTCGTATTATTTTCGCGTGGTCTACCACCGCCGGGCCTTGATAAACCGAGACCGAGGCCACCGGGTTCCTCGTCCTCGCCGCTGTGGCTGTCCTCCTCGTCGGGTCGTTGCCTCTGCTGTTGCTGATTCTGATGCTGCGGTTGCTGATTCGAATTCTGGTTCTGGTTATGGTGCTGCTGCTGCTTAGCGCTAGCGAGGCTCTCCCTCTGCGCCAATATCCTCTGTGCACGCTCGCGTCTCCTGTTACGCTGATTCCTCTGTTTCACCTCGATCTGCTCCATCTCGCGACTTCCGCCCCCCGTTTGAACCGTCCTTTTTCCTTCAAATTTACTCCGTCCGGGCGTATCTATCTATATATACCGCGGAAACGTTGAAAACGCAAAGATTTCGCCTAATTTGATCACAGACAACGGGCTGTTCTTCGTTAAAACGCGAAAACAATCTCAATAACGAACAAAAAAAAAAGAAGAAACGAACCTTCACCCCGATCTCAGCGAGTCTCTAATTTCGTCACCATTTTTCTTTCTTTTCACCGTAATCCATAATTTTGCACTTCCTTTCTCGTCAGTCCCGCACATGCACACGTGCGCAATCGATTTCCGTCGAGTGAAACACAAAGAGAGATATTCAATTTTTTATTCTATTTTCGCTTTATTCCCGAGAAAATTTCCTATGCGAATATATATATATGTATATATATATATATATATGTATGTATATATTCAGCCTTCAGCCTCGTTTTCGCTGTCGCGATATTTACCACGGACACACACACGGAGACGGCGATTTGCAGACAGCGGACGAAAATTTTATTTATTCGCTATAGATTCGCAAATTCATTTATATCGTATGTAATTGTATATATGTGTGTGTGTATGTATATGTGTGAAGCGCTCTTTCTCCGCTCTGTCACGGGCACATCGATCGCACGCGCTTTCGGAGTCTGCCGTTCTTCGGGGTTTGAGGACAAACGCACACCAACACCCGCCGATGACGGACGAAAACGAGAGCCAGATTCGCTCGAGTCGTAGAAATGAAGAAAAAAAACTTTGTCGATAATCGTCGATGAAGGAATTTGCACGAGAAACGCGGAGGACTCGCTCGTCCGGTCGTTCTTTCCCTAAATATTTTCTCGCACGATCTTTCACTCCGTTTTTCCCTCGACTCTGTATTTCCCTTTTTCCCTCCCCCTCGTTATTATCGACGCACCGTGACTCGAACTTAATTATTCTCTCCCTCTCTTTGCGGTGAATTGTACAAAAAAAAATCACCGTACAATCCGTCACGCGTAAATGGAGGATAGATCGTTGATCCACGTACGTACGTAAGAACGCACGCACGCACCTTTATTACGGTTCGACGATCTGTACGCTACATCGTTGCACTCTGCCATGGCCGTCTGTCTCTCGATCTACGGAAAGAGAGAGAGAAAGAGAAACGTAAGAATTCTTTGCGAGAGAGAGAGAGACAAGTACGATGATCACTGGAAAAAGGACGATTTTCGGAGCAAACGAGCGCTGCACTTTTTTTTGATAATATTCCTCAGACTCGTAATCTCCGATGACGATCAGGCGTCACTTCACTATCCGAAACCTTTCGCGCACACCGCCACCTCTCGCAGTTCGCACAGCCCACTTCACTTTTTTTCTCTCCTTCTTCCACCGCTCTCTCTCTCTCGTCTTCTTTTCTCTCGCTCGCACGGCTGTTGTCAGCCCGCACCCCTCCCTCCCCGCCCCGTTGCATTGGCGTTTGTAAAATAATAGGATTTTTTTTCCTTTTAATAATATTTAAAGAGTCACGTTCAGGTAGCCCGACAGCAGCGCACGTTCCCTCTTGTACGTTTTTTCTTTCAATCTATATGTATATACATATATATATATATATATATATGCGTGTAACTCTCTCTCTCCGTCTTCTTTGCTATGCGGAGATTCGGGCCTCTTTTTTTCAACTTTTATTCTGCTCTCTTTAGTTCTATCGTCCCGTTTTTCCGTCGAGTTTTTGCTCGCTGCTACTGCCGCTGCTGCCAGCCAAATGTACCCGTAACTGAGGGCACTTAGTAATATTACTGGTACACCGATTGTTTGGAATGGCGGATCGAACGGACACGCACGCTTGCTGCTGCTGCCACCGTCGCCGCATCGTAGTGCGCGATGATGTAAAAATGGCCGCGCGCGAGAGCGAGAGAGAGAGTGTGTGTGTGTGTGTGTGTGTTTAGTCCGCCGAGAAACGCTCGTTCAAAAAATATATATATGTATAGCATAGGACCGAGACGTACGGTACGTGTATCATAGGATGACGCCGTGATTCGAGACTGTTCATTTCTTTTTCATTTTTTTTTGTTCATTCACGGGTTTGTTCCACGATTGAATCGTCCAAAAGCGCGACGATTGATTTGAGGATTGACGTGGATCGGGGAAATGAGCGTGAGACGGAGAAAGATGACGGGAAAAAAAGAGAATAGTCGTTTCCCACCGCGCGGCCCACACGCGAGAACACACACGCCCTAATTACACGCGAATACCGCGATAAGCGGCGCCGCGGTTTGTTCGTCCTTTAGCACACCGCGCATTCTGTCAGCGCGGCCTGTTATGTGCGATCTCTTGTACGCTGCAAGCTTTACCAAAGGAATAACGACGAGAGACGAGAAACATGGCGTGTGTTTTTGTGTGCACGGTTTCTCTCTCACTCCCGCACACTGGAAAGAACTGAAGGTGAGAGGAAGGAGGACGGAATGTACGGTTCAGAATGGCAAAATGGTAGCCACCTAGCAGCGATGATTGGAACTAACGAGCCAAATGTTAACGAACTCGGTGGATAAGCTTGCGCGAATTTTATAGCCGTTCGATTATTTTAAAGCGAGATTATAAAAATTCGAATGATTTTTGACGGAGACTCATCGACGATGTCTCGTTGTTCCCTTACGCGATTCTAATAAAGATTCAGAAAAAAAACGGACCGCCAGCGCCCTCGGGGACTTTGTGGCGAAAAACGGCGGCGACTAAACTGCGGAGCGGGAGATTGAAACGTATTGATTCACAATTTCAACGCCTGTAATGAAAAAGAACATGTAAAGATTGGAAAATTGAAAAGATACGATAGAATATAAATAGTAAAATATGAAACTGATGCAAATCCCAACGAGCTCGTAAGTTTAACACTTACGCGAATTTCACAGACGTTCGACCGTCTCGTGATGTAAAAGCGCGATTATGGAAATTCCGACGTTGATTGTGCGTTTTTTTTCGTTATTTGGATTGGGAAAAAAAAATAAGCAAGATGGCGGGAGATTCAAATGCAGCAATTCACGACTTCAACGCCTATGAACAAAAAAAAGCATAGTATCAATGATATTGGAAGAAAAATAAATGTGAAATTCCTGTCACTTTTTCCATTATTTTATTGTATATGACGGCAGCCGACGATTCGTGAGGTACTGAAATATATGTGTATGTACATTGATGTAGTGATAACGGGCTAATATGTACAAGTACATCGAATCATATAAATGGTAAATATTTTTTTTTTTCATTTTTTTTCTTCGTTTTCGTATATCCTTATTTGGTTATTTTTTTAAATCCTTAATCAATTCATAACGTTGTACCGTTTTTTTTAAATGTGAAATATGTGTGTATCTTTTCTTCGTTATTGATCGAACAATCTCGTGGTTAACTGACTTTCAAAATAGTATTTGTATGTATACTTTTTTGGCACAAGTTCACCGGAGACAAAGGTCAAGGGGGAGGCGTGAGAGGCGCTCAGAGAGATACGAACATTCGATCGAGCATATCTTTCTTCTCTCTTCGCGGAATTAATTTTACATTATAATGAGGTTTCATGTAATCACGGAAATAACAGACAGAGAAATAACAATAATTGTTCAAGCTCAAACGCAGCAATGCATTTTGTTTTCTTTTTTTTCCACAGACTTACGAACGACTATATGCAATGACGATGAAAAACGTCGCAACGGGGTCTACAACTGATATGTAACGGATCAATCGTAACGTTTTATCCGGTGTTCGATCGAAATTGTTTCGGAATTAAAGAGGGTTTTTTTTGTACCCAAGTTAGCTGACACGGTGACGAATTTTTTTTTCATAAATACACGCGCATGCGCATGAAAAACAAAAATCCTATTGCATTTACCCGCGAAACTTTCACGCTCGGAAAAAATTATAAAAATGATCTTTCATTTTTCAAAATTCTTGCGATCCGACATTTCTGATTCTTTTTTTTCATTTCAACGCCCGTTGGACTGCGAACTGAGCTTTTGGAAATAAAAACGTAACTAACGAACTTGATACTTTTTTTTTAACATGTTGGAAAAGCTCGGTAGTAGATCCTCGAACGTAATATTAGCGTGCGAAATTATACGGACTTGCGAACCTTGTTATCGATTATTGATTTATGCGATGTGTTAAATGTATATATATATATATATATATATTACAGGATTGTATTCGTTTCCTTTTTGGTTTTCATCTTTTTCGTTTGAACGGATATTTTTTCTTCTATTGTGTCCTTGAAGATCACACGATCGTTGATAAACATCGAGCCAGTCATTATAATGTTGCATCGACCCCGGATCCACTCTTCACAATAATAAATTTTTCTTTTCGCTCACGCAAACCTCAATTTTTTCAAATTTCACACACGTGTTTTTCGTTTTCACACCACAATCGGATAAAAAAAAACATTCATAGAAACAGATCGTCGTGTGTTAGTCTTGGGCACATCGATTATAATAAAAATTCATCGGGCTAAATTATATATAAATTCTTTTTTTTTTTTTTTAATCATCTTTACGTATAAATATTGTTAAATATATATATATATATATATATTTATATTTATATATATATATATTAAAAATTTTCGCTACACACTTCGGGATTATTTTACACAGAATTTGTTATTCTATCTTGACAATGACTTAAGTCGATTAAGTAACTCTTTTCAATGGACACGGACATTTTTTTTCTGGTTAGTTTTTCGTTTTTCTCCCCTTCTCGCGCGTAAGTTTGTGAGAGAAACTTTTAATTGTTCAAAACATCGCTCTCTCGTTCGCACTTTTCACAATTCACACGCACGCGGTTCATTATGCTTCGTAAATTAAAAAAAAAATCGATGCATATAACATGTCGCGTCTAGAATTAAGTCACGGTGACACTGTATAAAAATCTAAACTGACCTTAACGTGTACTAAAAAACGGGCGAGTTGCTTGCGATATTCCGAGACAGAGAAAGAAAAATCGATAGTCGGTTGAGCTCGATAAATCGATTGCTAACTGACAAAAGCACTCGTCATATCCACTTTTTGTTTGTGTTGGATCGTGCCGCGCCGATTCGTTTCCCAGTGGACGATATATCGAAACGTTTTCATCTTTTTTTTTTAAAATCATTGCAATCGTTCTCTCGACGACGTTTTTTCATTCACTTCCGCATTTTTCGATCTTATCGTTCAATGTCAATTTGCTAATTACAGAAGGCGAATGGCGTCGTGTCGATCACACTTTTTGTCTACTCTCTGTCACAGGAAGCAGTTGGGACGATATAAGAGTTCACTGAGGAGGCAAAAAACCAGGAAATAAAATAAATATTTCGTTTTGCGACGAAATTGAAGGTTCTCAAGAATTTTCACTTCGCGGCAGAATTAAAGAAAAAAAAACCGGTAAAGTATCGATCGAACGTTATTAATATTGTCAATTTTATCGATTTTTTTCTCCGCACGGTAACGAAATGTCGATGGGACAAGACTTTCATTCGTTAATATTAAGGCAGTTAAGAAAAAAATCGTATTTTTTGTCGATTGCACTCCACGTCGAGATTTCTGTAATTTATCCCTAAGAAATAGATGTGGCCCAAGAGCCTGTGCGATTTTTTTTTTACTCATCGATAGGATACTTTTGGAAATTTTAGATGTCAAAAAATTCTACGGGCACAAAAGTTTCCTCCCCGAGAATTCGGAACTCCAGGTGATTTATTTTTACAAATAGTATGAAATATTCACAACTTTGACATTTCAACTTCCCATCATGTTCTTTCGCATTCACCATTTTCCATCTAATTAGTAATCGACGAGTCACAGAGAAATTGAGGAATGTGCAATAATATTTATTACTTCAAAGTCAAAGTGTAAAATTTTGATGATAAAAAAAACTTGAACTGAATATGCTCGCGCATTTCTCATTTGCCAAATTTCCTACAGCGTTAACAAAAAAAAAAGAAAGAAAATTGCACAGGCTGCTCGTACGAGTTTAATTCCTAGGAAAAATGTCGAAAATCTCAAAGCACAATCGAGCTTTCACAACGACCTTATCAAAACTACGGGCTCAACTCGACTATCGATCGTCTCATAATCGATTCTCTGAGCTCTGTCGTGGAAAAAAAGATCCTCTTCCACCGAGAACTCAAAATTCTCTCGAGAATTTTGGAAGAACGAGAAAAGCGACCTGTTCCTCTCTCTCACTCTCTCATATACATACACACACTCTCACACACACACATGCACAAAGATAGCTCGGAATTTTTTGAGGAAATTCGTTTCTCTTACCGAAATAGAAAATCGAAAAGATCTTCGTTTGGAAAAATTCTCGTTGATCTCAAGCGAGAATGTCGTGGACGCGCAAGATTGGCTATACCGAAATTTCGTAATTCATATCGTAGACACTTGCGCGATCGGGCGTCGGTGTCGTGGGTCTCGTTGTTCTCGGATCACCGGGAGCCGTGACCATTTCCATGGAATCGGTCATTTCCAAAGCTCGAACGAATGACATCGGTCGTCGTCTAGCGTCGTTTGACGTTGGTGTCGTTGGTGTTGGCATAGTAGCGCTAACTTTTCGTTTAACCTGTGGCGATTGATGAGGCGGAAAAACCGGAACTCCGCCTCTCGTTGCCGGATGATAAGCCGCTCTCTGTGGTTGCTGCTGCTGCTGCTGCTGTTGTTGTTGTTGTTGTTGCTGCTGCTGCTGCTGATTAGCGTAAGGTTGTTGAGTCGGACTCGTGGGATTAGAGCAATAATAATCGTAAGGTGGTGGCGGACGTTGACCCAGTGCCTGATGACTCGGTAAACCGACAATAGCATTTCCGGTTTGCGATGGGTAGCCACTCGGTGAATTGTCCTTCCACATGTAAACTCCTCGTTGCGGCGAACCCGCCAATTCTCGTATATTGTCGACGGTATTATTCGTACGTGAATAAGTATGCCCGTCGTTCGCCTGTCTAATAAGCTCGCTCTCCGATAAAAAACGACGCTGCGGACTGTATCCGGTTTGATGACCGGACATCTGTACGCCACCTGGTCCAATGGACATCGCATTATTGTGATGATGATGATGCTGAACGTCGTAGTACGTCGGTGCCTCGGCGACACCGATAAAATCGGGTCGACGCACCTGTGTCGGTGTTCCGGGATTCGATCTGAAAAAATAAGAAAAACAATCCCCGAAACGGTTCAACGATGAATATCATTTTCATTTATTCGCAGATCGAATTGTGAACGAGCGATATTTTATTTTATTTTTCTTGTGAATCAAAACGCATCACTTTCCTTTTCTTCAATTTTGTATTTTCGAGGAAGGCGAATTTATTCTTCAATTTTGAATGATCTCAATGTATTTCTTTTAGAGGTGGATTCCTTAAAAAGCGCCCGAGTGAAGGCAAAATATTCAGAGGGCACTTTGAAAGTTTGTAGCGAAACTTTGAACAGTCATTGATTTTATATGGAGATTGTTGTATAACATTAAATTTTTTTTTCATTTAAGACTGTATATTTTTTATTAGTCTCTGAAAATCGGAGCAAACGCTAAATATTTTTCTTCCTACTATATCAAAAAGAGAATTGCTGCGTTTTGGCTCATGGAAAAATTCGACAATGCGCGATACAGTGAATCAATATCGATATTAATATATATATTTATATATGCAAGTGCTGAGCATTGTAGCCATACAAATACGGCTCTGGCGAGACATACAGGAGAGAGCAGCGCGCGTCATTCCTGTTAAAAAAAAATTAGCATCTATTCGGAAGAAAGTATAATGTAACGTAAGGAAAAAAGAAGAAAAGAAGGAAGAGAGAAGAAATAGCGAAACCTAATAAATACTTGAGTGTGTAAATTCATAATAAAAATATAGAAATGCGTGTGTGTGTGTTCGTGTGTCTATGTTTTTTTTTCGTGTGCAATAATATTTATGCAACAAAGCATATATAATCGTAAACTACGGTACGATCCTCGTAGGATCAAGTTCGTGTTTACCTGCAGTAGGTCGCAACATGTTGTCAGAGAGGCAGCTCCTTGCAGTTACCACCCCCTGCAGTGGGACACAAACTTATCTATATACCATATATCTCTTTGAAGATACGTGCGAGAACAAAAAAAATATCTAATCCCTCTAGAGACATATATATACATATATACATATATTTATACACATATGCGTATTAATCATATTATATATATTATATACATCATATAATATGTATACTATGTAATGAAATATATAATATATAGTTTATATATTGCATACAAACATGTATATGCATACATATGTGTATATATATATATATATATATATATTTGGCGATCTAAATTTTTCACCTTTTTAAAAATCTATCTTATTATCTTCCCTTTGATGAAATTGAACTGTGTACTGATGATGACGGTGAATAGTGTTCGTTATGATTAAACAGGCTACGAAAAATCATAAAAAAAATAAATTGAAAAATGGGAGAAAATTTCCGATGACGATGAGGCTATTTTTTTTTCTTGTGTATTTCCCAAATGATCTTCGCGAAATTTAATCGAACGATTGAATTGCTTTTCGAGAAAGACTCGTACATCAGCGACTTGAAAAGTTCGACATTGCAAGAATTTTGTTACGTTCGAATGTGTTGAAAAGAAAAAAAGAAAAAATTGATAACTGTAACGGTTATTGAAAAAGAAGTTGAAAGAAAGACGCTCGGTATTTCGTTGAATTCTTGTCGAAACTTTTCGTTGAAAATGTACGAGCTCATTCTCGATAATCCGCAGCTCGCTGCGAGTTTGAAACTTTTATTGACTAAAAAAAGCGATTTTCGCGTCGTTAATTTTGTTCTTTATTTATTGATTAGCCAAAGTAAAGAATGAATATTGCAAAAAATAAAAAATAAGGCTGCGAGCCACGGAAATACGAATGGCGTGAGGCAAAGCGTGAATTGGCACTTTTTGCGTTAGATCGTGTATAATTGAATATTCAATCGATATTTAAATATCGACGTGGTGTCAGTGCTGTATGGAAAGTGTTTTGTCAGTGACTTAATCAGGCGTACGTGAATGTGAATGTTCGTTGAAATATATATAAATATATATCATATATCTTCATTTATCGATGAGATCTCGACGTTTGAGGGACAGTTCCATTTTTTTTCCTTTTTTCTTTCGTAAATCATTATCTCGTGATTTAATTTTTTTCTTTCAGCGGCGTGAAAAAAAGTGTACCTGCGTATGGGACTGGAAATAGCGAGTGGCGTTGGTACGCCAATTGCTTTGATGCGCTGTTGCATCGTCGGGCTTGCGCCACCCTGACCTTGACCTCTTTGAGGACCTCCGGCGGGTGATCCTGTCGCTTCCGGCGAAAGAGGATCGGGTGTGTGACTACGAGAACCGTTCATTCCCCTATCGACGACGCATAATGAGAACGAAAAATAAATGAGAAAATTACTACGATAAAAAATCAAACAGAAATGTAGAGCAAACTTTTTCGTTTTTGCTGTTTGCTTTATTTGACACAATTTTAAAAACAATTAGGGATCCACGTGAGATAAAATTTGTTTTTTTTTTAATACTCCGTATGATTTTGTAAAAAAATATTGAGGGAAATTTGTAAAGAAATTGAAAATTTATACTTCAATTCTTCTGAATTTTTGCGCATTTGGAATCCCTCCTAGTTTTACAAAAATTTCACAAAACTAAATGCTTTGAGAGACAAATTGTGCTATTTTGATGCATTTTTTGTGATTGCTCAAACCGTTTGATCTTTTTGCATCTATAGAGCTCGAAAATTTGTATATCAATGCCCCACTTCGAAACAAAAACCGTTATCGAGGTTCAGTAAAAAAAAAAGAAACAATGTATTTTTTTTTCAAATAAAAAAATTCAGGATCGTGTACGACGAGCTCGAGGATTACCTTGGCCTGGGATGAGGGCTTCCTCGTGGATAATGAATTGGATGACGATGTTGCGGCGGCGGTGGATGCCTGGGAGACTCGTTGTTCTCCACAGGTGGCAGGAAAAAGTTGCTTTTCGATCCGTGTCTCTGCAACGGCGGTGTTGGCTCGCAATCGGCCGATTGTGACGCCGTTGGCTCCATATCCGTGTCCGAGCCATCCCGGCCAGGGGAGAGCTGAAAGCAAACGCATTCGAAAAAGTTAAATTTCAGTCGAAAGAAAAAAAAAGAATTTTTCTTTGAAAAAAAAAACCCAAAAACATACGACAGTGAAAACTTTCGATTTCGGGAATGGGAGTGAAAGATTAACATTAGTTTGAATGTTTCTCGTGGATCGGACAAGGATTCAGTAGTATCGTCCTCGTATTGTTGGGATTGGAACGTGACGGATGGAAATACTGTCGTCGCTCGAAGTCATGATCCGTGGATAGGAATCCTGCATAGAAAAAAAAATCGTTACAAAGGAAAAAAAAATCTATGAAAAACAAAGCACAAATGATTCTTTGCGATCAGCCTGAAAATTCATCAACATCTACGTGTCTACCCATAAGCGACTACGTGAACAAAAATAAATTTATACAAAGTGCATGCGACTAATATAGAGAATACGTGGGCGATTTTTTTTTGTGTGCAAGGGAGAACTCGGTGAAAGCGTAGAACAGTACCTCTCAGTAATAAACGTCAACCTTGAGAACGAATAGGAGAAGCGTATAGAGGCCGCAGGATTCGATAATGCATATATGATATAATTTTTTTTTTTTTTTTTTTCATTAATAAGAGAAAAAAAATGAAATTCTTTCGAAAATACCACATGGAAAATTTGAAGAAGAAACGAGCAAAGTTGCACTAGCTCTTACCTTATTGTAAGCATTTGAACTGGCATTTCTAACACCGTTGCTGCTATCCATGTAGGTTTTTACCTGGTTCTCGCTGTCTATTGTCGATATCTCGGACGTGCAAGCCCCCCGTCGCTTTCCTGAATACTTTTCAGGCTTGATCAAACTGAAAGAAAAAAAATTCCTTTAAACGATCCTTCGTTAAAATGGCCATTAAAAAAATTACGCGGCATTTTTCACCGATCTCAAAAATATTTCTTTCAGCAATCCTGTAGAATTTTTCAAAGCACTTTCATCACATTAATTTAATCTATATTTTCTGTAGTTAATACTAATAATGTGAAAGCAAAGATGAGAATATTTTCGTTCCTCAAAAGCCAAAAATTCGACTACCTCGGGTATTGCGGTCCAAATTGTGTGTAGCAGCAATTGTGGAAGCATCCTCGTGAAAATGGATTATAACCACCGTTGAATTTTCCAGTAACTTGCTCGTTGGTCGTGCGTCCACGTGAAACGAGAACCACGTGAAAACCTGTTAATCCGAGTATTGGAATAAATAAAAGTGTAACCACGCCCATCAGCACGATTCTGTGATGGAAATTGATCGAAAAAAAACCGTCAAGGAAAATATGTTCAAAGAATGCGTTTAATTATGAGGCGTGATGAAAAACGGTGCAGAAGAAAACAAAAATTAGCGTGAGTCATGAATAATTGCGTAATTTGTCAAGGATACGCGACTGTCGTGTCGACCTCTCCCAATTGTTGCTTGTGCTCGAGAACAAAGTACAAGCACAGACCAAAGATGCTGAGCATGTGAAAGCTCAACGAGAGAAGAAAGAAGAAGAAGAATCTGTAGTTTCGCCTTCCTATGCAATTGTTCACCCATGGGCAATGATGATCGAACGTCTGAGGAAAAAAAATTACACGTACGAACAAAAATTACACAAACGCGATTCAAAAATTATTGCTCATTTTTTCTTAAATTTTTGCTTTGTAGAGGAATTATCGTGAAAAACAAATTTCCACGTTTTTAATTTTGCTCCTTAATTAATTTTCTTCAAGGTCGGAAAGATAAATTTTATCGTTTTATAAATTATAAATTTTAAACGTTTATCAAACTGGCCTTGAAGAAAACTAACTTGAACTTGCGAGCAAAATGGATGGGAAATATTGAAAAATAAACTTTCCCATTACCAGAAGAATGCCAAAAATATAGCGAGAATGAAAACTAGGTTTTAGCGTTCCAAAAACTCCTAAGGATTTACACCTAATTTAGATTTTTTAAAAATTGGGATTCAATATTTTTACAAATTCTTCTCACAAGGAGCTTTTCGTACAAAAATTAAGTAAATTTTATTATGCAGATTTGAAAAAATATGAATTAAAAAAATATTATTCGAATACCCTCCCAAAACTCTATAATCAAGTCCAACAATTTCTTTCATCGTCCGAGTTTTTTCACTCGGCCAAAAGTTAGAAACCTGATGTAAATTTCCCCTCCGAACATCGTTTCCTTTGAGAAAATCTGAGCGAAGAAAAAGCTTTTATTTACCTCTATGCAGTGATCGCATACACTGCAATGAGAGCAGCGCGGGGGCCTGTAGAATTTGCAGGTTACGCACCATTTCATGCGAACGGTAATACCATTTATTTCAACATTCTTAAACAGCGGCGCCCTGATGTCATCCTCCCGATCCTCGTCCGGAGGTGCTGTGAAAAGTAAAACGGCGCGCGTACGGATAACAATGCAAACAAAAAAAAAAAAAAAAGTCACACGGCGTATCCTCACCTTTGGGTATAACACCGGGATCCATGAAAGTGGCAAGGGTAAAGTTGGCCAGTACGAAGAACGCGATGACCCCTTGAAGCGCGGGAACCCATGGATATTGGAAGAGATAATATCGGCATCTGAAAAATTAGAACAATTGTTATCGCACATGGCACCAAGAAAAAAAACAAATTTCACTGGAATTTCCATCAACCAGACGTAAACGCGTATCGTACGAATCTCTGAAGAATCGAGGTCTCGTCGAGTACGGAACGGAGTGAAAAAAAAAAGAATGCGTCGAAAAACTCACGGGTAATAGAAAAAGAGGGTCGTGGTGCTGAGTAAGAGGGTCCAAGCGAACGTCGCCGGTAGATATCTTGTCTTCACGTCGCATCCCGGCATTCTGCACTTCACCGCGACAATGAGTTATCCGAATCTTCCCGTTTTTCGCGTAGTATTACGGAAAGTTTTGATAGATCCGAGCAACAACGAAGCGTTATGAGGGGGCGAATGAAAAACGGAGGCAAAAGTAACGAGGAAGGAAAAACAAGAAAACGGAAAAACAAAACAGAAAAACAAAAATAAAACACGTTATAATTTTTTAATCGTCGAGATTTCTGCTACCAGAAAACATGGCGGCGTCCATTGATACTGCCTGGTAGTATTTGCGATTGACGCTTCGCGTATCTATCGAGGTTTTCCATTATTCCGCACCACACTCCACAGAGGCAATCCGCGAGAACGTGAGAGAGAGAGAAAGAGAGCTCGTGATAAAGAGAACCGAAACGCGCGAGTCTCATATCCGCGTTACGTTCGCGTGCATTATTAAATCCGGTCACTTGTCGTAAAAAACATTCCGTATTGAGAGAAAATTTTTTTCTCCTATCCACCTTCGACTATTTTCCTTCCTTCTCTCTCGCTCTCTCTCCCTTGGATTCAATCGTGTTCTCTCGTGCCGTGTACGAGCCTCCCGAGAGCACACACCACCTTCGGTGACACACATAGAGCATGTATCGCAACGAAGCGAGAGGAGAACGCGCGAGAGCCCGACGGCCTCTCCCCCTCTTTACCTACTTTGTGAAAAAATTATCTTCCGACCCCCTCACCGCCGGGATTGCGGCGCTCCTACTTTATCGACGGATGAAACTTTTCACCAGCGCCATCTACGCAGGAAGCTTAAGAACGCCACAGACAGGTGGCGCCACGAGGATATTCCTTCCCCCTCCGTCCTTTTATTTCGATTCAAATTTTGTACGGTGAAAAACAGACGCGATCTGATCAGATGCAATCAGATGTGTTTGTTCGATCCTGATGGGCCGGTGTGCTTGAGAATACACGTGTGAGAGAACGACAGTGAGACGAAGTAGAAACGTGTTCAGACGTGTCGAGTACTTTAATTTCGAATTCTTTAAAACTATTTATCTTTTCGCAATCGTAATAAAAATTAATTCTTGTGCCGCCTCGGTCATCGTTCAACGTTAATCAACATTTTGATGCTCGTGACGAAGATTTCTTGACCGAAATAAAAACGCTCAAGAAGATGGCTGACAATAACATGTCTTGGCGGGAACAAAGCCTCGAAGAATCCATCGATGAGAGTGAAGAAAGTTTTGTTATAAACAGCGACAATGAAATTCCAAAGAAAGTGAATAATAATATTATACAGTATTCCGATGAAGAGGAAATGGATGAAGAGGTGGAGAGCATGACGAGCACGCACATACAATCGCTCAGGTAAGTTTTTGTTTACCTTTTCTTTTTCTCCTTTGTCCAAGGCTTTGTTTAGTTTTTTTGGACTATCTAATCGTCCAGAAATGGACTAATAAACAACTATCGTTCTTGCGGAAAGCGTGTAGCGTAGGGGATTTTGGTAATTACACATTTACTAGTATAAAACTCTGCAACCGATAGTTTAAAAAAAATTCTGCAAGGGGGATCTTGCTGCGAGGATCTAGAGTTTCTATACAGTATTCTAGATCCTCACAGCAAGTTGAAGAGTTTTTTTAATGCATTGCCGGTTGCAGATTTTTGCATTAGTAAAATTGCTACAGAATGCTGCAATAATAAATATGTAGAAATAACTGATTGATCGATTTGCTTAATCTATCCGGACGAATATTCCTACATAATTTGTTGGAATAACTCGTATGATTTACATAATATATCTGGACGAATATCCATCAATTATTCGTACGGATCACTTATTTTACAATTTACCTACTTTATCCCGAGAAATATTCCTATATTCGTTCGGATAACTGATTATACAATGTGTGTATTTCATACGGACGAATATTTGTATACTGTTCGTCAAAAAAAAAATTAGTCAAAATTTGATCCTTTTCCCGACAAATTGCAGTTGCTTATTCCTCCATTTCTTTTTTCCTTTGTCATTTGAATACATCGTCGAGCTAAGACTTTGTTTACTTTTTTCCTTTGGCATTTACATGCATCGCAAGACCGAGTTTACTTTTTTTCTACTTTCCTCCTTTGTTTGTACGAATCCAAATAATTCTTTCTTTTTTTCAATGTACACAGAAAACCCAGTGTCACCAACGATGAACGATTAACGCCCCTCATACGCAGGGCAATACGCCGGAGTATACATCAACTTTCGAAAGATTCTTCGGATGAAGAAAATACAGAAAAAGACCCCAACATTGTTCCAGAGTCCGATGGTACGTTGTTAAAAATCTTGGTTTCACAGCAAAAGAAATTCAATAAATAGTTGGAAATTCTCTTTGTTTGTTGATCTTGTTTGTTAATTCTCGTATGTTTGTTAATCTTACGATTTCTCTTTTTTCAGATGAAATATCTGATGGTGAAGAAGAGCCTGAAGAAATTGAGCATGTCAGCAGTTCCGATGAAGAATACCAGCCCGAAGTAATACGTGATACTTCCGAACTTGATGACTCCATGTCAGGATTGAGAATAGATCGTAAATTGAAAACAGGCAATACAGCACAGCTGATAGACGTGGATTCATCGTCGGATGAAAACAAAGAAAACGATTCTGGAAACAAAATAAAAGAAGATGTTGCAATGAGTATGGCGCAGGAGGAGGCGCGAAACTCTTCCATTGATCCTGTGGCTGCGCAAAAAAAAGCATTTCTTTTGATAAAAAAACAACAGATTGAGGAAAAGTTATTGAAAACAAAGGTACAAAATATTCCGTTCCGCGCGCAACATATTTTGAGAATAACAATGTCATGGAAATCTTGAAATTCTTTGTCTCTTGTGACAACTAATTTACCGAAAAATGATTTACAGAAGCTTTACAAAACTGGCAATGTGAATGTTCTACCGGATAATGGAGAACGCTTACGAATGAGCATTTACAAGGACGAGGCAGAGCTCGAGAGGATATTAAACGATTTGAAAAAAATTGAGACCGAGGGCGAGCGTTTGAACCGGGACAAACCGCCGGAAATGAAGAAACCTCTATTCAAAAATGGCACCCTCGACATCGATCCGATGTACTTGAAACCGACGAATTCGCAACCCGACAAAGATCTTGGGAAGAAAGCACAGGCAACGTTCGACCGTGAGCAAACACTCACAGTCGAGCGATTACAGGATCTTCACGGTTCTTTACAAGCAAGACCGTCTCCGGATCAATTGACCGACGATCCTAGAGGTCTAAAAATTCCTCTCATGCAGCATCAAAAATCGGCACTCACGTGGCTACTGTGGCGCGAAAAAAAAACACCGCCTGGTGGTGTGTTGGGTGAGTAACGTTGATTTCCAAGAAACTTATTTCAATAAAAAAAAATTAATCATTTAAAAAACTTTTTGAATTTTGCAGCCGATGATATGGGTTTGGGAAAAACCCTAACAATGATCTCGTTGATAATCGCATCGAAGGCTGAGAAAGACAACGGCGATGCGAGCGACGAGGAGGAATGGTTATCGAGCGCGCGAGGACAGAGTAAATTTTTTTTTAACTTATATTTTTGCATATATAATTTCCAAAATTCTGAAATACATTATTCATGTTCGCAGAATATAAAGGTGGCACACTCGTCGTTGCACCAGCATCTTTGGTTGCCCAGTGGGCGGCCGAAGTGAAGAATCGATGCAGGCGTGGATTTTTATTTGTTGAGTTACATCACGGAAACAAACGCGAGACCAAACCCAAAAGATTAGCAGAAAACGACATTGTAGTAACGACTTACAACATAGTGAGCCGCGAATTTAAAACCAATGGACTTTTGTTCAAGGTACGTGTTTTGACTCAAATTTCAATATTTTTAACGGTTATTTCAATATTTTTTAATTATATTTTAACTGTAATCTTTAATTTGCAATTCCTCATTTTTTATACATATATCGTTGATTTAAATACCTTTTATCTTTAATTAAAATATGTTATCTTTCATTTAAATAATATGTATCTTTTCGTTTTATTCGATAATTATTTATTTTCATTCATCAGATACGATGGAGGCGGGTGATTTTGGATGAAGCGCATGTCATTAGAAATCACAAGAGTCAAACCTGCGAATCCGTATGCGGTCTTTCTGCTGAAAAACGATGGGTGCTGACCGGCACACCGGTACAAAACAAAGAAATGGATCTTTTTGCTATCCTTAAGTTCCTCCGGTGCTCACCTTTCGACGACGTTAAAGTTTGGAAACGTTGGGTCGACAATAAGAACGATGCCGGTCACGAGCGACTCGCAACCGTAATGAAAAGTATCATGCTGCGTCGAACCAAACTCGAGCTCCAAGAAAAAGGTCAACTTGCCAATCTCCCGGACAAAGAAATCGAGGTCATAGAGGTACCACTCGATCCCGAAGAACGACTGATTTATGACAAGGTTATGATATATTCAAAGACTCTATTCGCGCAATTTTTGTGGCAACGAGCCGAGAAGGCCCACACCTTCGAAATGGGCGGCAGAAGCTTCAACAGGCCGCAGTGGAACGCAGCTAGTAAGTTTTTTGCCCCCCTCCCCCAATTTTTTAAATATAACTAGTTAGGTTGAAATGCAATAGTACTGTTTTCAGAATATCGTCAAGATATGAGCCCAATCGTACCCGAAACGAAAATGAAGAGAATTTTATTTTATTTTTTCAATTATTTAAATTTTCAAGTTCCTCAAAATGGTTTTTGACTTTTTTAAGCATGGTCCGTGAGAAATTTTACCGTCGAAAATCTCGTATTCATATTCTCTAGGCAATACAAATCCTCTGTTAGCCAAGTATTGATGATTCTTGGCTAAAGAGCCCATTGCGAATCGGTCCTGCGCTGATGCGCTTCTATTGAACCCTAGTCTAAATAAAAACTGCATGCTCAAGGATTGCTATTCAAATTGTTCGTAGGATAACCGCTAATCTCGTCCTTTATATCAGTGAATCCGAAAACGAATAAAATAAAAACCATGAATTATCAAATGTACAAGATTTTAGGGGCATGAATGTGTTTTAAAATGAGGATAAGGAAAATAAAGACCTTCATAATATAAAAGATGAAATTTCCCTTTTTTTCAGACACCGAATTCACGAAAGCGCAAAAAAAACTCTTGTCTATGCACGCCGACGTGCAGTCACACGAAATTCTCGTTCTTCTGCTGCGATTGCGGCAAGTTTGTTGTCACCCGTCCTTGATAAATTCAATGCTGGATCGTGACGACATTGAGAATGCCGAGCTTGAAGACAATGCTGCCAATGGGTCGATCGATCTTATGACCAAAATCAATGATCTAACGATCGACGAGGACGAGGGCGAAACCGGCATTGATAAACGTGTCACCGGGAATTTGTTAACGGCGGATAACCCTGTCTTTGATGTTAAACGTCGAAGCTCCAAGGTGAGTCAGATTTTTCAAGTTTCCATTAGTTTTTTCAATTTCTTCTGGAAATTCAAATCGAACTGAATTTTGGATTTTCCATAAACTTAATTCAAAGAATGATAAAAAATAATGAAAACTGGAATTCGCGTGATATTGATCGCTTAAAAATTTGAACCCAAAATAAATTCCACTAAAATTTATAATATTGAGTATTCGATTAAAAAAAAAAAAATAGATTGTCATATCGAGTGTACGTTTAGGGTGATATTTAATTTTATATTCAAGATGCGAGCCGTACTTGACAAGGTCACTGAAATTGTGGAAAAAGAAGATAAATTAATCATCGTATCACAATGGTGCAGCGTTCTTGATCTCATAGCTACCGAGCTCAATTCAATGGAAGAGATTACCTACGAAATGTTCACGGGTAAAGTCGCGGTCAAGGATCGACAGGTGAGATTATTTTTACATGAATCTACACAATAAGGCAAACTACAAATTTTCTCGATCATTAACATATTTACTAGGGCGATTTTTTTTGCCTTTTTTTTTTGTTTTTTCACTCCTCACCGAAAACTTTGTTGCATACGTCTGAAATAACATTTCCTGAAAGTTACAGCCCTTAATATTAATATTAAGTATTCGACCTTCGCGTGAGAAGATTTCCCATCTAAAATACACGTAAATAAATTTTTTTTTTTTTTAAATTACCGTTCCGCGGCATTTTATGCTATCGCATTGATTTTGGTCGCAACTTACGTAGAATTGAACGATCTTTAAAAGTGTAGGACAACGTAAGTGTAACTTACACTGGTGCGATGGTACGGGTCCCTAAATTTAATCTTTACCCAAAATCCTCGATTTTTTGCTGTTATCTCCGAAATGATTAACTTAACCGAAAAATCATAGGAGGAAATTTTGTTGAAAATTTAATTTCCTACAAAAAAGGTCCTTTAGATCTTATTGCAAAAATTAATATTTCTTGAGATATTGAACCTTAACTTATTTGTGATATGGAAATTTTTATGGATTATCGAACCAAAAGTTTCAAATTGTTGATATTTCATATCATATAATCACTGGTGATATGATATGTGATATAGTAATATGACATGGAATATCAACAATTTAAAACTTTTCGTTCGATAAACTATACAAATTTTATACTATAAATAAGTTAAGGTTCTATGTCTCAAGTAATATTAATTTTAGCAATACGGTCTAGAGGACCTTTTTTGTAGGAAATTAAATTTTCAACAAAATTTCCCTTCGTGATTTTTCGGTCAAGTTAATCATTTCGGAGATAACAACAAAAAATCGAGAATTTTGGATAAAGATCAACTTTATGGACCCGTACCATCGCACCAGTGTAAGTTACACTTACGTTGTCCTGGACACTTTTAAAGATCGTTCTATTCTACTTAAATTGCGACCAAAATCAATGCGATAGCGTAAAGTGCCGCGGAATGGTAATTTTTTTAAGAAAAAAGTTTTTGATTTACGTGTATTTTAGATGGGAAATCTTCTCACGCGAAGGTCGAGTGCTTAATATTAATATTAAGGGCTGTAACTTTCAGGGAATGTTATTTCAGACGTATGCAACAAAGTTTCCGGTGAGGAGTGAAAAAACGAAAAAAAGTAAAAAAAAAAAATCGCCCGAATATTTACATTATATTTACATTTACATATTAATATTTATATATCTTTTTTCTTCAATCAAGGGAATAATGGAAAACTTCAACGATCCTCATTCTAAAGTAAATGTTTTACTGCTGTCACTTACTGCCGGTGGTGTGGGCCTTAATCTGGTGGGTGCCAATCACCTGTTGTTGATAGATATTCACTGGAATCCGCAGCTTGAGTGTCAAGCTCAAGATCGCATCTACAGATTCGGCCAAAAAAAAGATGTTTTCATCTACAAGTGAGTATAATTCATTTTTTTGCTTTGAAAAATATCGGGTTACAATCAAACAAAAAGATAAGATTCGAAATTTACATTTAAAAAAAAAATTCTACCCAGATATATCTGCACGGACACGATAGAGGAGAGAATCAAAGGTCTTCAAGAAAGGAAGATGGAGATCGCCGATAACGTTTTGGGCGGCGGTGGCAAAAGTACAAGCGGAAAACTCTCACTGGATGAGATGAAATCGCTCTTCGGTTTATAATGAACAAACTCAGCGTCCTGCTAAATATTATATTGTATCCTTATTTTTATTTGTCCATGACATTCATCGAAATACGCCTCTTGGAAAAAGGAAAAACAAAGCGTTTCGAATATTTTTATACGTTCTTACAACAGTTATTATAAATTATACATCTCACTTGCGTAACCCAAATTCTCGTTCACTGAGACAAAAAAAGCTTTTCGTGTTGTGATAAAGAATTTTAATTCTCAAAACATTTATAAAAATGAAGCTTTAAAAAAAAAACAACATGCCGAAACGCGTTCTCTCAAAAATCGCGTATATAATCAATGTGCATCATTATCGTGGAATGGAGATGAAAAAAAAAACGTACCTGCATTCTCTACGGCATTGAGTATTTTGTTTACATGTGTTTTTGTTAAATATGTAAAAAGTTTTTTCTTCGTAAAAATTCATTATATTTAATTCTCACACGTGTCGTCGGATTTTTGGGCATTTATATTTTCTCGACTCGTGCTATTCCATACTCCATACGAGAAATATATCAAAAGACCTGAAATAAATTTTGAAAAAATTATGCAGAGTTATAATCCGATGTTTTTTTTAAAATTATTACAACGAAATTTCTACCTATTGCCATCCATACGGCGAATCTTATCCACGTCATAACGTCCAGCATCATCATGAGATAAACGTTGATGAGTATACTCGTTGCCGGCAAAAATGGCACAAACGGTACCTGTCAAAATTTTGTCGAACAATTGAATATTTTATTTCTATTTTTAGCTAATCAAGGACTCTCCGGAAGATTTCGCAAAAATATTCGTATCGGCGAATGCTTACGGTGAAGGGAAGTTTTTTTCCGGAATGCGGTTGTCGATGAACGAAGAAGAGAAGAAGTCCAAGAAGGAATGAGAGAAAAACGACAATCAGAACTATCCATAAATTACCCTCGGATATTTCATTGGCAAACGCCGGAATGAGAGACGTCAGGCAAACGCATAGAACGACTGGTGAGTAAAATTGGCTGTTACAAATATTACGAAAAAAGATGGGAAAAGCATGTTTCATAAAAAAAAAAAATATTACAATATAAAAATACGAGATACGTGACAATTTGACTGGTGAATCTCGTCGAATGTTTCAATCCATTCGCGTTTACCAATTGTCTAAGGATCGAAATCAATGTTCTTGGATCACGATCAACCTTTTTTTCGTATGCCTCACTTTCCTCGTACCTGAAGTCAAGAAAATTTCAAAAATAAAACGCAAATGTCACTTTTGGTTGAAATTCTTCGTTTCTTCTCACCTGAGTATGAGAACACAGGCCGCGACGATCGAATAAGCAAGCAGAGTTCCGATGCTCATCATGTCGATCAATTGGCCAAGTTCGAAAATTGCTGCCAATATTCCGGTCAACAAACCAGCCGAAAAAGTTCCCATCATTGGGGTGTGAAAGCGCGAACTCACTCGTCCCATCCACTTGAATATAAGACCATCCGACGCCATTGCGTAAATAATTCTTGGCAGGGGAAACATTGCACCGAGCAAACTGCGAATAAAAAAATGCACATTATTTAATTTTCTAATAAATTGTTCCTTCTTCCTCAGATGGAAAGCTTATTCTCAGAATAATATGGATTTGAACGGTTTGAAGAAAAAAAATCTCACCTTGCGCAAAGGCCGCAAATTGCACCGATGGAAACGAGCCATTTCGCCCAAGTCCAGCCAATTTCATCGAACATGTGAGGAAAGGGTGCGAGAGGATTTTGCTCGTAATACGGCAATACGGTCGTTAAAACGACCGAAACACCGAAATAGGCGAGAAAAACAACGGTGAGGGACACAACAATGGCAATTGGGATAGATTTTTTTGGATCTTTCGCCTCCTCGCCGGCTGTCGCCACACAATCGAAACCGATGAAACCGTAAAAACATTTTGCCGCGCCGGTTATTATTCCCGCTATTCCGTAAGGAGCGAATCCACCGTGACCGTGTTTGCAATTTGTTTCGGTACAATCGACCTGGAGCTTCCAATTGGAAGTGTCGGCTATACAAAAAAGAAAGAAAAGAGTTTTTAATTATTTAAAATGATTCATTTTTTAATCGAATGAAAATTAAATGAAGACATGCTACCTTTTATAGATCCAGCGGCGATGACAAAAAGCACGACTCCAAGATTAACGATAGTAAAAACGTTGTTCGCCAGGGAGGATTCTTTTGCCCCAAAAGCGAGAGCGGCTGTGGAATTTTAAGATAGGTAAAAAGAATAACGATTCAAGAATTTCTTTTCAAATTTTAAATAGGAAGGTAAAAATGAACCGGATTGAATTCTAATGTTTTTTTTTACAGAACGAAGTATCAATGTACCAACCAGAAAATGCGATTGTAACGGCGAAGGCGAAAAAATCCGGATACGAGGAAAGATGGTTGGCTTGTATCGGAGCTGCTGACTCAAAGGCGTTTCTCATTGCATTCGAGCAAAGAGCATCGACGTACGTGCTCAGACCTCTTACGACGCTCGCCGAGCCGATCACGTATTCGAGAATTAAGGTCCAGCCTATTAGGAAAGCTACAAATTCTCCCATCGTAACGTAACTGTATATATAAGCGGAGCCAGCTCTTGGCACCCTCGCGCCAAATTCAGCATAACACAGACCTGAAGGATTTTTACCAACAAAAATGCACACATTAGGTATGTTTCACGATTAGGGTTGCAAAATTTGTAATGTAAAAGTAATGCATTATTCATTACTTTTAGAATGTGCAATGGAAAATAATTTCATTACCCATTCAAATGTAGTGTTTAATGGAAAAAAATGTCATTACCCATTACCATGTAGTGTGTAATGAAAAAAAAATCCATTACCCATGACAATGTAGTGTGGAATAGAAAACATTTTCATTACCCATTACAATGTAGTGTGTAATCGAAAAAATTTTCATTGCTCATTATAATGTAGTATGTAAGGAAAGGAAATTTCATGACCCATTACAATGTAGTTTGTAATAGAAAAAAATTCCATTACCCATTGCAATGTAATGCGTAATGGACAAAACTTTGATTGTAATTTTGGGAATGGAAAAATATAGATGAATAAATTATTGCAATTTTGCATTACATTTTAATGACTTAGGTACCGTAAATTCTAAAAAGCATCTATATGCATACAAAATTTGAACGATGATGTCAAAGTTTGAATTTTTTTCCCGTGCTATTTAAATGGGAAATAAAAATATGCGATGAGGGACCTCTAAATATTTTCATTAAGAGCACTAATTTTAACAGGCATCTTTTTTCACCTTCCCGAAAGTATTTAATGCGTTTCTTCGAAAAACAAAAAATAGTCGCTTTTTTTGAATCAGTCTAATATAGATGCTTTTTAGAATTTAAGGTACCTAAGCCATTACAATGTGATGCACAATTGCAATAATTTATTCATCTATATTTTTCCACTGACAAAATTGCAATCAAAGTTTTGTCCATTACACATTACATTGCAATGGGTAATGGAAATTTTTTCTATTACACACTACATTGTAATGGGTCATGAAATTTTTTTCCATTACACACTATATTATAATGGGTAATGAAAATGGCAATGCATTACAAAAAGTAATGCATTACTTGCAACCCTGTTCACGTTGAGAAAAATTACAAATGTTAGCGGGCTTATGAAAATTCTTTGCAATTTCGAAATTTAATTTTCTCATAGAATTCAAATTTTATAATTATCTTAGTAAAAAAAATACCTGCGAACATGGAAGCAATAGCGGCAATGGCGAAGGATATAATAACAGCGGGACCGGCAGTTTTTTGTGCAACGGAACCGGCTAAAACGTAAACTCCAACGCCCAGGGTCGATCCTATCCCCAACGCCGTTAGATCCAAGGTCGACAAGCATCTCGCTAAACTACCGGAATCTATCCCCGCGTTGAGTTTTTTTTTTCTCGTAAAAGCTTTGACGAAAAGGTCGATTCTCGGAACTCTCATCGTCTGCACCATCTGGATTATCAAAATTCATTTTTTTTTTTCAAATTATTTACTCCGTCGCACAGCATTATCCCGAAAAACGAAAACTTTTATTTTTGTAACAAAGGTTCTTTTCTTCTTCACTCACTGCAATTATTTTTGCAAAATCGTAATCCATTTTGCGGTGTTTTTGTTTTTATCACGTCACAAATTATTAAAAACTGGTGTAACGAGTTCGTGAATTTTTTTGTTTTAACGAATCATTCGCGCGCTCGACACGACGGTTTGAACCTTATTAAAGACGCCTTTTCTGAATTAGTTTGCACTGCTGTATTTGACCCGACGTTCCGCCCGCCAGTTTAGAGTACATTCAATTGATTCGACAGTAAATCGCCATTGTGTCGATTGATCATTGTCCCACCGTCCCGCTTTATCAAATGCCCGAACTCTTCACGATCGCGGCCGAAATAAAAAAAAATCTCAAGTTATAATCACAATTTGTTATCCTCGTCATTGCCAGGGTTTTTTCTTTTGTCTCTGATATCGCTTTGTTGCATTATTTTAATGCCCAAAAGTGGATCAATTCATGAAAATAATTTTGAACAAATTTTTTACGTTCGCTGGAATGGATAAATGTCGAAAATTTGAAAATTGTACACCAAAAGAAATAGTAAAGTCAGCGTAAATCCTTTGTGAGAAAAAAAGGATTCTCTCTCATAAAATAAATGTTTTGGGTCTAAAACGCGGAACAAAAAATATAAATCTTTAAATCACGTGATAACTCACCAAATTTGTGACATTTCCACTTGAAAAAAAAAATTGAATGAAATAACGATCCAAATCGTCGTACGAATAAAGTAGGACAGAAAGTGTAACTTGCACGGTAAGGAATTCAACGTGCTTATCAGCCACTGATATCAATCTCAATGATAACTCCTTGCATACTCCGTTCGAAAGCCCAACGATTAAGAGAAATAAAAATGAAAAAATTGAATCAAGTTGCTCGTGCCGCTTTTACAGATATCGTGGATCTATGAAAATATTTTCTTTCAGATAGTAAAGTTGGCTGACTATTCTTCGAGAGATAATTGAGGCATTTTTTTATTGGATGTTTTATGACTAGTCGGTTAATCCAGGGCGATAAAATAATTCTTCATTCTCAAACTCGTTCTTTGTCAAATTAAAGAAAATTTCGAATAAAACAAAAATAAATTTATATTTGTTATTCGCCATGTTAACCAGTACTCAAACTTCTTACTACCCTTATCGTTATCTATTTCTTATTACCCTTATCGTTATCTAAATGCTCAATGCTAAGTAATGACTAATGAAGAAAAAGAAAACAGAAATGTCGATTTAATCTTTTTCGGTCAAAAATCCACAATAACGTAAAATTGATATATTTTTTTATTCAAAAAACGTTTGACATGAACATTACATTCTGTGGAAAATATTCAACAGTGGACGGATTTAACGTTAGTTGTAATTACTAGAAATATTCATACTTTGTACGTGGTAATCGTTGAACGTCGATGTTACTCTTTTATTTTCTTCTAAAATCTATGAAATCTAGAGATTCGAATAAAAGATCATTATTTTTTTATAAAAATAATGCAGCAGCACTGCGGGAAGCATGAAAAATCATGCTGAATATAAGATAAATGTAAACAATTTCGTATAGTGCGTATTAAAGGTAAAACAAATTTGATCATTTTTATCATCTGTCAGATGATAGTTGGACGGATATATGTATATATATTATATATACACTTGTATAGATATATTTTTAATATAAATGTATTTCAGGGTGATGTTAAAAACGATCTTTTTCTCGCTCCTGAAGCGAAAAAATGTCAGCATATGGTAATGAAAAAATTTACAAAGACGCGCCCTTTTAGATTATTTTTCTTCATATTTTGACTTCTAAAAATGCATTAAAAAATATTTGTCCCAGAATTTACAAAAAATATATATTACACGATTGAAAATGTTATTTGAAAATTATGATGGCAATAAACTTTTTTAAACAAGATTTTTTAAAATATATTTTTATGTTATGTAGGTATTAAATTCTTTATTATCAGAGCGACTGTTGGCTCAGCAGTAACATTTACAACCTGCATGTTTTTCATGCCATCAAGCGAGTTTGGTAATTCCCGTTTATTTTTATAATTTGAGATTCGACTCCAAGAAACTTGATGCAGGTTCGAATTGGCGAAATTAAATTGGACTTTGTTAAGATGAAGTATCTTAAATTTTAAGTGCACGGTTTTTTGTTCACGATATGTCAATATTTTTTACTTCAATACCGAAGAATGACACAATTTAGATCACCCTGTATATAAGTCAATTTAACCAACATTTGACACTCGCTCTCTCAGATTTCGTCGACGACTTTTTAAGAATGTGCTATTTTATCTAAACATTCGTAAACCATAAGTGATGAATAATTGTTAATAAAAATTTAATTTTTTCAATATGATTGAATAACAAAAGCGATAATTTTGACTCATGATTTATAAATGGTAAAATACCGAGTGTTCAAGAATTAAATTTTTTTCGTTTAATTCTATTTATTTCAGGAAAAAAAAAATTGAAAGACAATGGCTGTACGAAAAAATTTGGAAAAAATTGGTAGCGCCTTTTAATCGCATAAGAATCATAGAAAAAATCATGAATCAAAATGAGAAGATCAAACATTGGTCAGTTTGACTGGAAATATCTCGTTTACATCCATAGTCGGTAATCGTTCAAGGCAGTAGGTGTTCATTCTAACATTTTTACACAATGGAATAATCTACGTAACGAACAAAAAAAATGCTTAGCAGCTTTCAGAGATGAATCTAATTAGCGTTGAAGTAAAACTTCAATATCTTGCTGAAATGAAAATGTCATTTATGAACAATATTTGAAAAAAATTCAAATATTTTCCGATTTCTCTCATCCTTCGTGATGATTCATTTTTAAAAAGTTTTTTTCAACAACTTTTTTTTCCTGACCTTCATTCCTGCTTGCCTTTTACAGCTGTCAATGTTTTCTGACTAAAACGTCAGGGTGACAAAATTGCAATAAAAAAAATGTATAAATTCTCCCTTTAGAGATTCCATCACTGGACCGTCCGAGAAAAAAGCAATGATGCAAGGAATGCGACGAATAGTACAGCGACGGAAGTAGCTTGTCTATCACTCCCGGACTAAAAGAAAAAAAAATTCAATGCGGTGGCTTTTTTCAAACGAATTAAGTTTCAAAGAACTTTTTTCAAAACGAATTAAGTTTCAAAGAACTTTTTTCAAAACGAATTAAGTTTCAAAGAACTTTTTTTACTCACAAAGACGTAATAATTGCAACGATCCCCGACGCAACAATCGAAACACTGCCAATCCTGATACCAAAGGTTCGTGCAGTTCTTCATAGATGCTTTTTTGATTTTCACACATTCGGCTTTAGCGGCGCAGCGTTTGGAGACAAAAAATTGTTTCTGTGCTCCGCGTGTCCAATAGGGGGTGCCTTTATGGGAAAATTAAAGGTCAACATAGCCTCAAAAATATTTCAGCACATTTTTTCCGAAAAATGGCTTCATATAATACAAATAGGGCATAATTAAGGGGAACAAACAGCTTGCTATTGTTTTCATATTCCATTGAGCTATTTTTGAGATAATTTCTTCAAAGTTCAAAGCACTATCTGTCTCACAAGTGCAATTGTAAAAAAAAAGGGAAAAAACCATTAGCCTCCTTTTATGTTAACGAAGAAATCGCGATGGATTAAACATTAAAAATCGACATGTCCGCTGACGACACACTTGTTGATCCTCTGGACATGACCTCAATTTTTTTTGCCTTTTCATGCTCGAAACAAAATTTCCATACTCACTTCCCCATTTAACTTCGGTCATGCAAACTTCGTCTTTGCCCTGTTCGCAAGTTGCTATGGAATTCAAGCATTTCGCGGTGTTTCCTGGTTGTTCCGTACAAACGTAACACTCAAGGGCGTTGCCTGTGGAAAAATTAGTCGACAAAAGAACGCGAAATAGCGCATGTGTATCCAATGTTATTCGAATATGAGAGATAAACTCAAAAATCGAACTCACCGACCGATATTATTGCCACGAAAAAAAGAACACCTATGAGGCGTCGATCCATCTTTGTATCTCGACAATTTTCATTAATACGTAAAGAGAAAAATGGAAAAGAACGTCCGAATTAAAATGTTTGTGTATCGCCTTTGAAGAATTGACATTTGTGAACGATGATTCAGAAAACTGCGTGAATGTGGTGGTGGGTCCCAGTTAGATCAAAACACCTCAGTGGCGCCATCCAGCGAAAAGGGCGTGAGTCGCGCTCGTTTGTGAAATCGCCACCAGCGCTGCTATCGCGACATTCAAAGAGATCACAGTTGGGAATAAAAATAATTGAAGCACGATCGAAATAATTTCGGAGCATAATTAATGGCGTTAACGGGAATAATGCCGGCTGATTGTTTCGTGGAATCGACAGTGGCGCATGGTGCAATTATTTGTATCGAAGATAAAAGGATAAAACTAATCGGGTATCGCGAGTGATCGCGTTTTAATTCTTGAAAAATAATCGCACGTTGTTCATCAGCTTTGCCAGTATCTCGTTAGCGAAGATGGCGCGGGCTCGACAGTTTCCTGTGTTATCGGAAAACATAAAATAAACAAACGAGTTATCGTTACAGCGATTTTCATCGTTATCGCGTTTTAACTATGTACTCCTCTTCGATAATAATGACGTCTGGTGATTGAGTGGGGCTTATTTTCTCTTTTTCTTTGTGAAATACGAAAATCGACGAAGCAGCAAAAATCTTTCGTTTGCAAATGGAGAAAAATTTGCTTTTTCTTCCTCTTTAAACATGCTTTAAATGCCAATTTAAAAGGAAAACGCTCGGTAAACAAAATCGTGTTTATTCATCGAAATTTCGCGGTTTTTCCATTAACCAATTTTTGGACCGTGAAAAAAGTCTTTGAGATCTTAAAAAAAAAACTTCGGCTTCATCCGCCGACGCGTGCTGTTTGGCCAAACGTGACAATGAATACATTTCGCATCGTGGACTCTCGTGTTAGCAAATATGAGATGAGATAGGGAAGTCCCACAGGTACTTTGCTAAACACCCACGCACAGGGTTAGTATATCCACATATATATATGTATGTATTTGTCCATCTACGTCCTTTTTTTCTATCCATCTATTTATATATATAGAACGTATATTGACAGTTGGCACGATATGGCTATTAAAAATAGCCCACATAGGCCCTGGGGGTATTATTGACCCGTAGGTTACAACTTGGGTTACGGTCTTTCCGGTTTACTGGTTCGAGGCCATGCACAGAGCGAGAGAGAGAGGGCGGGAGAGCGCGCGAGCGAGAGGGAAAGAGGAGGGTCAGCGAGAGAAGGAGAGAATGAGAGAATGAGAGAGAAACAGAATAGGTTATCGGGAAGTGACGCTAGATGGCGCAGCCTATGCAGGTCTTTCCCGGGTAAGCTCTCGAACATCGTTTATCCCTCGTGTTTTCTCTTCTGTAGTTTATCTCCCCATAATCCATACACAATATATAAACACAGGAATCGATGTTTCTATACACATTTGCATGTGTATAGAAACATCGATAGTCCGTGTAGCGTGGCTTTGGACAAATTGAGTCCCTCTCGGCCTTAAAATCGAATTCCGCACGCATGACTGTGCATGGTTTGTCGGTTAATTGCAATTCGAGCGGTAAAACGTTTTAGCCCCTTCTCTTCCTCTCCTCTTCTCACTTCTCTCCTGCTCTCTACGTGTTTCCCTCGATTCACCCTTCAACATTTTTCCACATCACGCGGATGATCATCGATAAAGAATTGGAAAAAAGCTTGGCAAAATTCGACACACGTAAATACAGAATGGATTTGCAACGATGTATCGCTGATTAGCTTTGCAAGGTGCTCGGGTCTTCTATCGCTCGTGCTATACGGGACGTGCATATCGAGATAGGGGTGAGTGGGGCTTCCTATTCCACGCTCGTGGGGTTTCGCGGAGACGCGAAGACGCCCGTGAAACGCGCGGAAGACGGGCGAACCGCAATATCTATTCGATATAAATGCGGGCGATAAATCTCATTTTTTATCTCGATATAAAATGCATTTGTCAGAGAAGCAATTGTAAAATTGACGATAATGTAATAATGGCGGTGATAAAATTTGCCGGGCTTCTTCTCAATTTTCAAATTAATTTGAATTGATTTTTTGGCTTTATTATTTTTTTTATAGTTTATTTTCCGAGGCTAATCGATGCCGCATCAATTAAAACTTTGATGCGAAAAGACGGAAGGTACATACTAATTTCTTGGGCTATTCTTTTTTCAAGTTTCAAATTATCTCTCACTAACTCAATGTTCTCCTTCATTATAACGAAAAAATTATATCTTGTCGAACGTATTAAGGTTGTTTAGAAGCAAATCACGTTTAATGAGAAAATTCTGAAAATTTGGTATGTTTTTCAATGAAGTATTTAAGAGGTCGTGTAAAAATTTCACGACGATTTGGAAGCTCGTTATCGAATAATTAAGATTAACAAATTAAATAAATTTAAATGTAGTCTTATGGAAACTGATATAACTTTGCGATAAGTTTTTTTTTGACCTCTCAATTTTTTAATATCCACAATATACTGAAAGCAACGGAAAGAAAACGAAGTTTATTGATAAATATTTTTTTTATTTGTTTAAAAAATTGTTTTTAACAAAACGTTACTTTCTTAATAATGAGCTTCCTAATCATCGTGAAAGTTTTACACGACCTCTTAAATACCTCATACAAAAACATACCAAATTTTCAGAATGTTCTTATCATTTTTTATTTTAAACCTTAAGGAGGTTGAAGTAATGATGACAGAATTCTGAAAATTTGGTATGTTCTTACATGAAGTATTCAGGAGGTCGTGTAAAAATTTCACTACGATTAAGAAGCTATTTATTGAACAATTAACATTCAAAAGTTTCATAGCTTTTAAACAACCTTAAGTAGTATATATACACTGTCGGTCAAAAGTTTGAAAACACTCGCTCGAATTCCACGCCGCACACAAAGTTTTACTGCTCTTGTAAAAATAAAGATACTTCGATTTGCCAAGCGGCGGTTAAAAGGGGACATATTCAGCTTTATTTCGCATTTTCCAAAAAAAAATCCGATTTTTTTTGGAACCGGTATGCCCTTTGAAACATGGTCGTTTTTCACCTTTTTTGGCATTGTAATTTTGGCGCACGACTAATGAATTTTTTTTTCGACTGTTTTTCGCACGAAAAATTTGTGGCGGGGAGTATCAGCTTCAATTTCATTTTTTAAAAAGTTTCGTACGATTTTTTTTCACAAAAAACGACTATATTTATAAAATGTAGCGTAACTCTAAAGATACCAGATTTTCGTGAAATCGCTAAAAGGTTGAAAAATTGCATACACTCATTCTGGATTTAATGAAATTTTTTTAGAATTTATTTTCAAATTCTTTTTTTTTCGAAAATTTTTCCTGTTAACGAGATATTTTTTTATCTTGAACAATCGAGTCTTTTACCTCATCTACACGGGTTTTTTTTTTTATGAAAAAGCCATGGAGATGAGGTTTTTAGATGAAAAAGCCGTGTAGATGTGGTAAGAGACCTGATTGTTTTTAAAAGATAAAAAAAATATCTCGTTTACAGGAAAAATTAGAAATACAAAAATTTTGAAGAATAATCTGAAAAAATTTAATTGAATCCAGAATGAATGTATGCAACTTTTTACTATCTTAGTGATTCCACGAAAACTCAGTAGTTTCAGAGTTACGCTACATTTTATAAACATGGTCGTTTTTTGCGAAAAATTGAATATTTTTGCGATAAAAAATCGTACGAAACTTTAAAAAAAATGAAATTGAAGCTAATACTCTCCGTGACAAGTTTTTAATGCGAAAAACAGTCGAACGAATTTCTCATGGGTCGTGCGCCAAAATTACAATGCCAAACAAAAGCCGAGAAACGATCACGTTTCAAAGAGCGTACGGGGTTTAAAAAAAATCGCAAAATTTTTTGGAAACAGCGAAACGAAGCTGAATGTGTCCCCTTCAAAACGCCGCTTGGTGAATCAAAATATCTTCATTTTTAAAAGAGCAGTGAAACTATTTGTGCGGCGTGGAATCGCGGCGAGTGTTTTCAAACTTTTGACCAGCAGTGTATATATTTGCAATTCCGCATTGATTAACGCTCCTGCGCGAAAAATCAGTTTATAAAGAAAGAAATTTGCTCGTCCAACTTTGCCTTCTCATTATATTATGCCACATTGTACGAGAAATGACTCCCTTGATTTCAAACATTTGAATATTGCAGAGATATAATCATCGTCGAGTTTGAGAGCGAGGCTTTCATGAAGAAAATTAGTAGAAGGGTTCACGCGGTAAAGAGCTGCCCTCTTTTGGGATTCTATCAGAGGAGCAAAAGCGTGACAAAGCTCTCTGACAATGACGATGACGATCATCGGTGAGGACACATTTGATAATCGTTTTTCACGGCAATTGCAGAAGTGGCTTGCATGTAACAGGCAAGAGAGAGAGAGACAGAGACAATATATATACAGAGCCTTATATATATATCTATATATATCAGAATATCGCGTATTCGCGCATATAACGTAAAGAAAGACGCGCGCGCTCGGCTCGGATGTCGATATTCGAATGCGCGGCGCAGGCTGAGCAGTGGAGAGGCGATGCGCGAGTGTCTAAAATTATCGGGTTCGCGCGAGTACGAGCGAGAGGGAAGAAGCCGGAGATTGAGAGAGACCGAGCAAAGGTTCACAAACTGAACGAGGCAGAAAGAGAGAGAGAGAGTGGGGGAGTGGGTTAACGACTAATCCGTCTTGAGGCACCCGAAAGCGCAAGAGCGAGAGCGTCGAGCATCGTGAGATATGCAGTGGCAAAAGAGAGATACACCGTCGCGAGAGTCGCGAGAATCGCGGCAGGGGAGGGGAGCATAGCAGGGCGCCCGGCTGGAGAGAAACAGAGACAAAGCGCACCGCAGCGCACACGTGCGCGCGCTCCCCTCCCCTCTCTTCGCCCCTCGCTCGTTCCCACCGAGATCACGATGGAGAGGGAAAAAAAGCTGTACAAGGAAAAAATTCGCGTCGTGCGTGTCACAAAGGTGCGAGGGATGAAAAATGTTGGAAACACGAGTAGCTCGGGCCGAGAGTGAGAGAGAAACGCTTGTACTCGCGTACGAGGGAGAATAGAGGAGAAAGAGAAAATTTTAATAAAAGCTGAGAGAAGGATTAAAAATAGCGAGGGAGAGAGATGGGATGATAGAGGTAGAGATAGAGAAACAGGATAAAAAGCGCGCTCTGGCAGTGCAAAAAGCTCGCGCCAGCGCTCGAACGGCGCGGCTCGCAGCCCAGAAGCGGCGGCGGCAGCAGCGACGGCGACAGCGGCGACGGTGTCGAGCAGCGGCGATCGGAAGAAGAAGGCAGTAGCGCGTCCGGCGGTGTCGCGTCAGTGGGCACGTAAAACCCGTGAGCGTAGCCCGACGTCGCGCTTCTCACACACAAGAACAAAATACAATAACATCGACGCTTCGCGAGCGAATTATCGCATGATAGAGGGAATATAAACATTGCTCCGCGCTTGGAAAAGGGAGAATGAAGATTGTTGACGCTGATAAGGGGGAAAAGCTTGAATTTCGCGTGGGGTAAAATTTTTTTTTTTTCCATTCGCGAGAAGGTGACACTTCGTAATAAACTCGATCAAGAAAATTTCTCTCTCGGATACAAGCAGGAGAGAGAGAGAGAGCGGGAGGGAGAGATTCAGGGGTCGTGGGATTATTTGACGGATAATAAATACGGATAAATAATCATTCGAGTAGATAATATAAATTTAAAAAAAAAGGGAAAATAGTGAGATGGCGGACGAGGAGAACACGTGCGAGGACTCGCTCGGCCCGGGTGATTCGACCACGGCCTTCGCCAAAAAGCTGCGGGGCCGAAAGGGTGCATTGAAAAAGAAGAATGTCTACATGATAAAGGGTCACAGTTTCATGCCGAGATTCTTCAAACAGCCGACATTCTGCAGCCACTGCAAGGACTTTATATGGTGAGTGATCTCACGTAAATCCATTAAATTTCAATTATCCTCATTGTTATTATGATTATTATTATGATTATTATTATTATTATTATTATTATTATTATTTATATTCCATTATATTTCCATTATAATATTTATTATTTAGTTATTATTATAATATCTCTTATTTATTTTCCATCTTGATTCGAGCAAAATGGGGCGAAATGTTTTCTTTTTTCTTTGCGGAGAACAATTTTCGTTTCGTCGCATTTTTTTAGGCGCCAAATTACGCGATTTGCAAGGTTAAATTATTATGAGAGAGAGAGAGAGAGAGAGAGAGAGAGAGAGAGAGAGAGAGAGAAGGAATTGCACTCGATATCTCTCTCTCTTTCTCTCGCGGTCTCGCGGTTCTTTCATTTTCCTGGTAATTTTTATCTTAAATTTATTATCGCTCGGGGAAAATTGTAATAAAGCGGGGAATTTAAGGTGCTTCGAGGCAATCGAGTCGATAAAGAAATAAGTGAAATTTTTTTTTTTTTTTACAACCTTCGAAGCTGAAATTGGCGCGAAATGAGGTGAACGTAGATCGAGGAGGTCGAATTTTGTGCGAGGAAAAATAATAATAATATAATTTTACTGAAATAGTTTTTTTTTATAATGCGTTAAGGAAAATGCAAGGGCAATTTGAGAACGAAATTTCATTTTACTGGGAATAATAGGCTGAAAATTGAATTCACGTTAAATTTTAAGGTCAAAATTTCTCTTTCATAGAAAAAATAACAATATTTGCAGATAATTTCAAAACATCATTTAGTGAAATAATTTATTTATGACAATTCGTAGAACTCAATTTCGTACGGATAATTTTAGAATAAGAGTTCATTATATAGGTAATTCCAGAACCGAAAGTTCATTGTACTGGCTGTTCCAGGTCAAAGGTACATTGAACGTTCAAATCCGGAGGGAAAAATCTTTACGGAAAATTTCACGATGATAATTCTTATCACGGTGAATTTTCGTGCTGGAATTTTCTGTACCAACAAAATATTACAATTTTTCGTGCGATTCCAGTCCTTTGTACGACAAATATCATTGAAAATTACATTGAACTTTGTACGACTATTTTTAGCCTCCACCATTTTAGTCTCTGATTGGTTTAATTGAATTTCGCGAACTTTGACCGAAACGAACATAAATCCAAATACGATTGGATTTCGATCGGGAGGAAATTTATTTTAGCGTGTACCTCTCTGTGTCTGCAATCTTTTTTTCTTCTCGAAACGCGCTGCCGTTCATTTATTTATTTTTTTAATTTTTCTCGTTCGCTTTTGAAAGAAATTCTTGCACGATGTTCTATCTTGTTCTCGGAGCAAAAAAACGTGCATCGTCGACTTCGTGCCATCCGAATAATCGTCGCGCCGTGCGTCTTTCGTCATTCGGCAGTTCGAGCCAGAAAGATATAGAGAGAGAGACAGAGAGAAAGAGAGAGAGAGAGAGAGAGAGAGAGAGAGAGAGTGAGTGAGAAAAAAGTGAGAAAGAAAGAGGGAATCGTAGTTGAGCGCCCGATCAACGTGTGTAAATATATTTATATATATATATATACATATGGATATATATCTTTGTTAAACGATACGGCCTTGAGGCCTCACAGCTCTGTCGAAGAGACAAGCGGACTTCACGTTGAAGAATATATCCGTATAGCATACATTACGGATAATTCAAGGGGGTTAACGATTGTCCGAGGTCTCGGTGAAAAAAAAAAAATTTCACCGATTTCCATGCACTTTTTCTCCTATTTATCTCGAACAAACATTTCAAGATACATTATGAATTTATTTTCAAGCCGGACAACATTTTTTTAAATACTTTCAAATTTATTTCAAACAAATCCTTGAAATTAAATTCCCAAATTAAGTTTCCGAAAATAAATTATACTGTACCTTTGATTCGATGATGTTTTTTTCTCTAAATATTTCGAAATTCATCGAAAGTAAAATATTGACATGAAATAATTCGAAATTGTGGAGATTTTTATGTTTCTTACAAAAAATATATTGTAATCTGTCAATTTAAAAATAAAATAGAAGTTGAAAAAAACCAACCGATATTGTGCTAACGAAAGAAAGTCGCAAAGTAAAACGTCAAGTTTGTCAAGTATGTCAAGGTCAAAACTTTCCCCAGAGCGGAAATCGAGAATGTGGATTTGGATTGATCCAGGATTAAAGTTCACCCCACGTGGTAAAGAAAGAGGGATGGGTGAGGGTGAGATAAATATAGTCTGAGAATTAGGGGGTTCGTTGATCGTGGGCAAAACTTTTCCACCCCTGGTCGAAATTTCGACCAGCCCTCGAGGCCCTCGAAGCTTTTTTTTCACCCCAGGAGGGTAATTAACCCGTGTGGTCCATTCTGTACAGACTTGTATATAAGCAAATCGTTCGTCTCACGTTTTTCTCCCCCTTCCGAGAACGAAACCTTCCATTATCTATTTAATCCACTCAAACCGCGTGAAAATTGAGTAACGAAGTATCCTTGGCTTTCTACCTCATCGCTAAGTATAGATTTAACTCAAATATTCGTTCAATTCCTCTTAAGGTTGTTTAGAAGCAAATCACGTTTAATGAGAAAATTCTGAAAATTTGGTATGTTTTTCAATGAAGTATTTAAGAGGTCGTGTAAAAATTTCACGACGATTTGGAAGCTCGTTATCGAATAATTAAGATTAACAAATTAAATAAATTTAAATGTAGTCTTATGGAAACTGATATAACTTTGCGATAAGTTTTTTTGTTGACCTCTCAATTTTTTAATATCCACATTATACTGAAAGCAACGGAAAGAAAACGAAGTTTATTGATAAATATTTTTTTTATTTGTTTAAAAAATTGTTTTTAACAAAACGTTAATTTCTTAATAACGAGCTTCCTAATCATCGTGAAATTTTTACACGACCTCTTAAATACCTCATACAAAAACATACCGAATTTTCAGAATTTTCTCATCATCTTTTATTTTAACCCTTAAGGAGGTTGAAGTAATGATGATAAAATTCTGAAAATTTGGTATGTTCTTACATGAAGTATTCAGGAGGTCGTGTGAAAATTTCACTACGATTAAAAAAACTATTTATTGAACAATTAACATTCAAAGGTTTCATAGCTTCTAAACAACCTTAAACTGCTGCCATTTTAATCGGAAATTCAGCTGGAATATATTTTCCCGCTCTTGTGAATTTTCTTTCAACTCCATCAATACATTTTTTCGCTCTGCAAACCGTCGAAGAGTCCGCCAATAATTACTCGCAAAAAATTCTTAATTAAGGGAGTATTTTGGTCTAGAATTTTGAAAAAATCCTTTTTTCTTTGCATATTCTTAAAGTTTAGATTTTTAAGAATATATTGTCAATTTTTTCTCGATCTTTTTGTTTGTTGTCAAAATATTAATAAATATTGTGTAAAAAAAGAATGGTAAAAATATTTTTTGTTTTTTTTTTCATCGAGCTCGACAAAACACTAAAAATCTATATGTCTGGATCAGAATACAGCCTTAAATACTCAAAAAAAATGTTTTTTCGTCCTATTTCAGTTATCCACTGAGATTTTGTTGTTTCCTCCGGATTACGAATCCAGTAATTTTTTTGATGACTATGAAAAGTCGACAAAAATTATTTTAATATATTTTTTTCGGTAGTTATTCGGTAATCACTAATTTTTTCAATCATTAACGAGGGTAGAAAAAAAGAAACGTCGAGGTAAATGAGAGAATAGAGAAAATTGATAAATGAAAAAATAGGCTTCCATCGGTAACGGTTGTGGGGAACATTTAAATAAATAATTAATAAACTTAGCGATACACGGATTCCTTAGTCGTTCGGACGTGAAGACCGACTGTTCAAGGACTGTTATCCAACACGCGGAAATGTCATAAAACTGTGTTGAAAATGTCGTAGAATGCAAAGCTCGTGTATATATATATATACATCGATAGAGGGAAAAGGGGGAGGGCGATTAGCAATCGCGGCGTGAATAAATTTTGAAACACGCGGATAAAAATTACATTTCAATTCCTTTTCCAGGTAGTCCGAAAGAGGAAAGATCTCCATTAACGACGTATAATAGTAATCGGAGATCATTATTCAAATTTAAAAAAAATCACCATTCGATGTACCTTTTTCCGTAAAACCCAAATTCATTGAAAATTTATTATCAGGGTTATTTTATTATTAGAGAAAAGAAAATAAATAAAAAATATTCAAAGTATCATGATTCTTCCAATTACCATATTCTAAATGGATAAGTGTATTTTTTCCAATTTTGCATTTTATCCATGCCCATTTACACGAGTTGGTTTTTATCCGGAGAAAAGGCGAGACGGAAATCTAGAAAATGTATTGACCCCGCCTGCTTTTTGCGATTCAAACGTGGAATAATTTCTCGGCAAACCTTTTCTTTTTTTTTCTACCGTTTCTTCGGCATAGTCAAGAATTTACCGGACGGTAGAAATATACGAGATGTTATATGTCATGTTTCTACTAGCATTTTTGCAACAGCGTGCATAATTATCTTTTGAAAAAAACAAATTTTGTACTAAAAAAATTATAATACAAAAAAATGAATTATATAAGTATTTATAATATTTATATAAAATTAATATTTATATTAATAATCATAATTTTCTTCGGCTATAAGCTCTGCCCGATTTATAATCAGTGAAATTTTTGGAAAATCTTTTTAAAAATCTTTTAGCGCATTCTAATAAATCATGAAAAGAAAACTAACTTTCCAATGTATATTAAAGGTAATAAAATTGAGTCCATAAATTAGACCATTGCGTGTTCCACCGACTCTAATGGTTCTTAAAAAGAAAAATCTTGCTTCTATTATCGTGGTTCTCATATTTCGCAATGTAAATCTCGAGGAAAAGCTTATGAGCAGCAGGTGCCCACTTTAATATGCAGATATCCAAGAAGCTGGTTGTATTACATTGAACACGGTTAATTACGTCCACGATGGGAAAAATTCTCGAGTATGTGTATTGTGCCACATATAGGGTATTATATTACATACATATATATGAGGCATTCCACGCCATTTTGCTCGGCCGTGACCCTGACCATTTTTAATATTTTGATTTTTTTTAACAAAATAGTATACTATGCAAGGAGTATTCTTATCAATTTTTAAATTTTTATCGCATGTATTTCAGAAGTTACAGTTTTTCGAAAAATCTGGAATTCAGAAAGTTCGGAAACGTTTTAACGCCGATAACTCTTAAATTAATCGATATATCGAAAAACGTTTAGAGATCGATTTTTTTAATATTAGTTCACACTTTCATAAAAAAGAAGGAAAAATTTTTTTTTTTTTTTTGTTTTCAAAAAATTCTTTAAAGTAATACGATGAATCATATGAATTTTAACGCTAGTCCCATCGTGGTCCCATTTTTCCTTCTATTGAAAAAAAAATATTTAATTTTTTTTCTCAAAAATGTTGAGTGTTTCGTATGAATTGCTATAATAACTTTTATTACTAATAATACTCGTAAGTAATAATTATTGCACCTATTTACAATTAGTAATTGTAGTGATAATTTTACAATTAGAAGTCCGATCTAATATGTCGAAGAATTATTTTTCCATTACTTTCCTGTAGAAGAAATGTATGCATTATAGGAGAATATATTAATGAAACACTCACATATTGTTTATCTTGAGAGAGTTCTAGATATTTATTTTTTCACTCGTTTAAAAAGCTTACACAATCGAGACTGATCAGATTTTGAAAACGGGTGAAAACCATAACGGGTACCCAAAAATTGCACTGTGTTGTGCCTGATAATGTGTAAACTTTTTAAACGAGTAAGAAAATAAATATCTACACCTCTCTCAAGGTAGAAAATATGTAAGTGTTTCATTCATATATTCTCCTATAATGCATACATTTCTTCTATAGGAAAGTAATGGAAAAATAATTCTTCAACATATTAGATCGGGCGACTAATTGTAAAATGATTACTAAAATTACTAATTGTAAATAAGTGCAATCATTATTACTTATTATTACTTTAAAAAATGAAGGAAAAATGGGCCCACTATGAGACTAGCGTTAAAATTCATGTAATTCATTATACTATTTTAGAGAATTTTGTGAAAAAAATATGGGAATAAAAAAAAATAGTTTTCCCTTTACACCCTGAAAAAATGTTGACAACGATGATTTAATTTTTTTTACCTTTTTTTTTATGAAAGTGTGAAATAATATGAACAAAATCGATCTCTAAACATTTTTCGATATATCGATTAATTTAAGAGATATCGGCGTTAGAATGTTTCCGAACTTTCTAAAATCCAGATTTTTCGAAAAATTGTAACTTCTGAAAGACATGCGATAAAAATTTAAAAATTGATGGGAGTACTTGCATAGTATACTATTTTATTTTAAAAAATCAAAAAAACTTAAAAATAGTCAGGGTCACGGCCGAGCGAAATGGCTCGTCGAATGCCTCATATATATTATATTATATACGTGTTTGTGTTTATATGGTGGGGAAGACTGGTATTCGCGACCACGAGAACCCCCTTCCTGCGGTGCCCGATATCCTTGGCCTTTGGAATGACATAATAGCACAGGGCTGTAGCTCATTTATTATTTATTATTATTATTATTATTACTGTTATTATTATTATATCTATAACAGAGAAGCGTTTATTTCGCTACAAGTAGATATGTCAAGTGCCATGCCCGACCATTGTCTGTGTAAGCTGATAAATTGGACACAGCGAGGGGATGTTTGAAGGAAATGTCATTGAAACATGTTCGAAATAATGTAACCTGCTACGAATTTACCATTATGGAGCCTCAGACTATTTATAATAAAAAGTTGAAGCTTAGAGAGTGAAAAATCTTAAAGTAAAATAGATCTCCTTTATTTAACAATTAAATGCAGAAAGTAAGCGGAAAAAAATGCATTTTCATTTCGTGTAATTGAGGGACGGTTTTAGTCGACGAATTGAAATAAACAAAATCAAAGTGGATCCGATATATATATAAATAAAATAAAATAAATATGCGAAGTTAATTTTTCTATCTTCAACGAGCAGCAATAATAACTTACCCATCGATTAACAATATTACGTGTTTAATTGAATAATTAAATTCACATTGCATCCTGAATAAACTGCATTTTCATTTCGTGTAATCGTGGAAGAGTTTACTAATAACAGAGGGTTAAGAAATGGAATAAATATAATGAAACTAATAATAATTGCACAATAAATGTACGTGTTTTAAATTGCAACGAGCTCAATATTGAATTTGGTCAATTACGAAAAAGTATGGTAAACGAAGGGAAAAAATGATATATTATTTTTTATACTTGAGTTTATTGTCGAAACAACAGCGAAATATATCATGAGCGCGTGCTTCCAGAGAGGAAGAGAGGGATAGAGAGGAAAAGAGGAATAGAGATAGAGCGAGAGAGAAAGAGGGTCTTGATTTATGATGGAGCTTCGTACTATTGCGTTTACAAATACACATAAACACATCTATGGAGGGAATTCCATCGCTGTTTAAGGGGTTTGAGGGCGAGGGAGGGCAAACCCTCGCTCTCCAGCTTCTATATTAGTCTATATACAGCGCGAGCAACGTTCGTGATGCAATTTTATTCGTACAGAGGTCTCTCGAACGAGTGAGTCGAAGCTTCAGCCGTTCTGTCGAGAGAGAGAGAGAGAAAGGTGAGCTTGTGCAATGTTGTATTGGAGGGGGATGGCGCGTGCTGCTATTTATTCCTCCATTTATCTCTCTCCTCCCTCTCTCACGGACGAACAACAACGCAGGTTTTTTGTCCCTCTGATATACATTCGTTTCTGCTTTTGCCTCGTCCATACAAATGTACGTTTTCCCTGGGCTTTCTCGTGCAAACATTCGATTATAAACACGCCATCAAGATTTATTGCAAAAAATAAGAGGGCTCTAATTTTTCTTTCCCGGGGAAAAATAATGCCTATTTCTAGATGGAATTTTGACTTTGCTCCAGGGTTGCCAGTGAGTCACTATTGTCACTATTTTTCACTGTTTTAAAATCGTGTCAATTATCTCACTATTTTAGAAATTTGGCCACTATTGTCACTATTTCAGAGCTCAGAAGTGGTTAGAATAGGGGACAAATTTGTACCTCGAATCGTTCACTACGATAAACTTGCGTGGGGGACAAATTTGCCCCGCGCGGAATCACTTTCGATACACCGTGTTCTGTTTGATATGCCTTTTTTAAGAGGTGGTTCTACCTGAAATTTTAGAATCCGCCAATCTGAAGTAAAGTTAATGAGCACTTGAAATTCTGCGCTTCTCAGGTGTTTGAAAATCGGGCAAAAATTGAACGAAAACGGTTTATAATCAAATTTCTTAGAAATTTTGATTTTTTGGGAAAAATATTGGTAAATTCGGGTTCAGGGGGAAAAAATACATCGATATAGGGTTTAAAAAGAAAAACATTGAAAGTTTTTTTTTTCGCATTTTGGCCAAAACTAGATCTGTTCACTAAAATAGCTGTAGCTTTTTTTCTAGATGAAATTCCGGTTTCGACTTGAACTTATTCTCTTCGGGATCGTTGAACCTTCGAAATGCCGCTTGGTTCATCCGATTCGGATAATTTTTTAATTTTTGGCAGATTTTTAAAGTTCGACAATCGATTTTTGCAAATTTTTGAAGGCATACCCCTTTCAATTTTTTTCGGTGATTTTCAAAGTGCTATCATTTCTACAAAAATTAAGCTATCGGCATGAACCCAACGCCATTCGCTAAGTATAGTGACAGCCTTTTAGTACGAAAAAGAAATTTTGGAATAGGTTAAACCGAAGTAAAGTTACGAGCACTCAAAATTTCGCGATTTCGAGGTTTCTGAGAATGGGGCTAAAATTGAGGAAAAAGGTTTTTTATGAAAATTCATGAAAATTTTGCTCTTTTGAGAAAACTATTGGTAGATTCGTGTTCAGGGTGACAAAATACATCGGTATAGGGCCCGAAAAAAAAAATTTCGTATTTTTGTCAAAATTGAATCGGTTCACTAAAATGACTGTAATTTATTTTCTAGACCGAATTTTGGGTTCTATATGCTCTCATTCTCTTTGAGATCGTTCAAGCTTTAAAATGCCACTTGTTTCATTCAATTCGGATAATTTTTCGATTTTTGGCATATTTTTATAGTTCGACCATCGATTTTTGTAAATTTTTTAAGGCATACCCCTTTCGATTTTTTGCAGTGATTTTCAAAGTGCTCTCATTTCTACAAAAAATATGTTATCGGAATGAACCAAGCGCTATTCTCTAAGTTCAGTGACAGCCTTTTAGTACAAAAAAAAAATTTGGAATCGGTCAAACTGAAGTAAAGTTATGAGCACTTGAAATTTCGCTATTTTGAGGTTTTTTACAATAGGTCCAAAATTGAGCAAAAAAAATTATTTTCATTTTTATCATCCTCAAACGTTACTTCGATGGGAAATTTACCGCTGATTGCGAATCACGCAGAGTTTGTGTCGAAAAAAATGTATTCATGAGAAAAAGCAAGGAAAAACTAAAAATATTATATATATTTCAATAAACCGTGTTCTTTTTGATACGCCCTTTTTTAAGAGGTGGTTCTATCCATCGGTGCAAACAATCAATACAAACTTTTCCTATGGGGACTCCTCTGAAATCGTGAAAAAAATTTCAGGTGTTTCATATTAAATGTAATACCTACTCGATGGAAAATGTATGGAACAGCTGAAATTTTTTTTCACGATTTCAGAGGAGTCCCCATAGAAAAAGTTGTTCGTATTGATGGGTAGAACCACCTCTTAAAAAAGACATGTAAAAAAGAACACGGCGTGTATGGTGTGCGAGATCTAGTTTGGCCTTAGATCGATATAACTCTATGGAAGTGTATAATACATTTTCTTTCATATGATGACAAATTGAAGGAAAAAGAAAAAAAATCACTTTCAAGTTTTTCTTGTCTCGTCCTTCATTTACTTCCCATTAAAAAAAATTGTTGTCGAGAAAAAGCGAAAAAACACTTTTAAAAAATACGCTTGAAGATATTCATGAAAACATTTTGACTATAATTAGCGAAATTATGGAATCTCGAAATAGTATATTATAATTATATTGTTTTTTGAAATTTTATATCTCATTATTATATATTACTATATTATTCCAAAACATCAACAAAAAATAAACCTCAACTTTCGGACTGGTAATTTTATTAATCAGATTAACCTATAACGGTGATGTAATATTCGAAAAAGAAATTTAAAAAAATCGTTTTCGCTACGTTTGCTTCTGTAACGACCAGTGGTTTGTTTATACCCTCTCTGATCGCGTAGGAGAGCGGCATCCCTGATGGCAGACAGGCATTCGATAGAGAGAGAAAAAGGGAGTTGCGGGAGAGAGTGAGCGTAAACAATTCGCCCTCCTTCCATTTTCGAAGCATTGCAGACGCTTCTCTTCTCTTCACTCACTATCTCGGTCTCCCCCCCCCTCTTTCTCTCTCTTGATTTCACTCGCTCACTATATCTATATTTTTTCTCTCGCCCGCAAAAACCCTCCGCCTCGTTCCTCACACTGATGACTCACGGAAATGGAACAGCAATTCCGCAAATGCTGCCTCACCGTGTGTTCTGAAGTGTGTGTGTGTATGTGTGTTTGTGTGTGTGTTATCCCAACCCTCGCCGCACTTCACCATCCACCCTATTTCACTTTTTAATTACCCGAAGAAGAGAAGAGAGAATAAAACGTTCGGAATTGATCGACACCCGATCGCACAAGTACGGAAGAAAAAGTATCGGAAAAAACCTGTCCCTTCGTCCTAAATGCGAAAGGGTGCGCGTGAATTTCATTTTTTAATTTTTAATCAACGATTTTTCTTATCAGCCACGTTCCACGTTTTTCACGATACTCAGTGATTTTATAAATATATCTATATTTTTGGAGACTTGATGAAAAATTCTCCAGACTTGGATCAGAATTTCCTCAACGGTGGGTTATACGAGGTCAGAATTTTCAAAAAATCGATTTTCTTAATTTCATTTTCATAAGGTACATTTCTGGTCATTTTGAAAATTACAGGCACATTTGTAAACCCGTAATTACTATGTGTAGAGTGCTTTTGAAACTTTGAATGCGTTTTTCTCAAACTATGTTTTTAGCAGAAACGGCATAACCGATCAGTCGTGAATTTTTACACAAGCTTGATAAATATTTTTTTTTTTAGTAATTAATCGAAGGTTCTATTTACCGATAAATATTTTCCATTTTATAAACAATTTAAGGTAAAAATTTTAATTAAAAATGGAAATTTTTTGGGAATGGAAAAAGAAAAATTCCAAAATAAAGTTAAAAGTTAAAAAAATATCTATATGGGGCATTCCATGCCAAATCGGACAGTTTGAAAAACTTTTTTTTTTATTTCCTCAAATGTTTATATTTTTTTGTACCCATCAAACCCTTGTCGGTAAATTTTGAGATTTTTTTGATTACCCGTTCAAAAGATATTAAATTAACAAAAAAAAACCGCTGTTTTCTCGGTATTTTGGTCATAACTTCTTTAATAATGGTCCAAATTAAAAGATTTTTTTTGAAATTTTTTGTTTTTTTATGGCCTTTTTAGAAAAAATACTCCAAAAATATTCGACGTGTTTTAAAATGAATTTTAAACTTTAAATCGCCTTTTTAAAAGTGAGTGTATATTTTGATTTTTTTTTAATTTTCGTTTTAAACATCTATCTATTCAAAAACTTTTAAGACTAGTTCGATCGTGGGATTTTCATAACTACTATTTTTTTCGATTTTCGAGAACTAAAATTTTTTTTTAAATTAAAAATTTTTTATAAAAAAGTGTCAAAATAAATTTTAAATAACGAAAAAAAAGACTATACAGTAACGAAAATTGGTATTCATAATAATTTATAGAAAAAAAAAATTTACTTTGAAAAATTAAAAAAAAATAGTAGTTATGGAAATCCCACGATCGGACTAGTCTTAAAAGTTGTTGAATAGATAGATGTTTAAAACAAAAAAATAAAATAAAAATTAAAATATACACTCACTTTTAAAAACGCGATTTAATTTTTAAAACTCATTTAATAACACGTCGAATAATTTTGTTGAATTTTTTTTCTCAATAGGCCATAAAAAACAAAAAATTGAAAAAAAACTTTTTATTTTGACTATTATTAAAGAAGTTATGACCTAAATACAGAAAAAGAGCGGTTTTTTGGTCTTCTGAACGAGTAATCAAGAAAATCTCAAAATTTACCAGCAAGGGTCTTTTGATGGGCACTAAAAAATAAAAAAAAATTGAGAACATACAAAAAAAGTTTGTTAAACTGTCCGATTTGGGATGGAATGCCCCATATATACATTTTTACGTTGATAAATTAAAACGTCCTTGCCGAAAAAATTCTTTAAAAATCGTTTTTTTTCGATCTGACTATAACCCCTTTATCGATAAAGATCCTTCAATTATTTTCCGTAATTGAAGTACCGAAGTCGATTCGAATGCCAAAAATATGGTTTAGGAGACGGATCCTTGTAATTTTCACTCAACATCCCTCCAGATTCCGTGTTATTGGTATTGCGACATTCAATATTCCCGAGTGAACTAATACGCTAGATGGCGCTGTCCAGCAACGTCGGATAATCGTGAAGGGAATCACTCTATTTTCACGAGGAATCTTGGCGTACGGGCAATAAATTTTCACCCTCCTTTTTCTCAGCTGTGGCTATCACTTTGCCCTGTCTATCAAGCCTCTCAATCGCGCATCTCGCATTTTGGTCCCTCTCTCATGTGTGTGTTTGTGTGTGTAATGGCGCTACACGTCCGAGGTCACGTGTGCCGTATCCCGTGCCGTACACAAGTGCCTATATCGACATCGTATTTAAGGGTAGCTTCAGGGAGGTGAAGAATGTGAGAAAACGAGAGTGAGATGAAAATGAAAAAGAAGGCGCTTCGTTGAAGTAGAAAGAGGGATGAACGACAGAGACAGAGAGGAAAAGAGAGAGAGAGAGAGAGAGAGAGAGAGAGAGAGAGAGAGGGGAAGAAGAAAGAGGGTTGAAAGAGTCTGAACGAGGGCGCGCGAGAGCGGAGTCTGAGGTCGGGAGAGAGAGAAAGAGAAAGACGGCGAGGACGCGGAGCGAGGGGCTGAAAAAGCGGAGCGGAGGGGTGGAAAAGTTGGTCGGGGCCTCGAATCGATGGGAATCGAGAACGGGGTGAAATAAGCGGTGGGGAGGGGGATGAAGGAGGAGGGCAGGAGTACTGAAACGAGAGAGGGTGGCTTTAGCGAGGAGAAAACCAAACTCACAGGGCTGAAAATAGCACATGCGACGCGCAGCGTCTTTCTTCTTCTCCTTTTCCTCTCTCTCTCTCTCCTCTTCTCCTTCAGTTTCGTTCCTTTTGATTCTCTTGCTGGACTAGGTTGCACAATGTACAATACTTGATTGTGACGACACCGCGCGCGGGACGCATTAACGTCGTCGAGTTTTCATCCCCCTACCCCCGTCGTATATTTCAACCCTGTCGATTTATCCTGACTCCCCTCTTCTTCCCTCCCTTCTCGTACATTTTCCCCTATTCTCTTCAACTCTCCTTTCTGTACTTCGTTTTTAACTTCGTTTCAATAATTCCATAATTATTTGATAACTTTTAACGAATTTTGATAATCCGAAAAATTGAAGTAAAAGTTTCAAATTAGCTTTACGCGGTATCCTTATTAATAATTAGGTGGATTTTGTATTAATAATGATAATAATAATAATAATAATAATAATATTCTTCACCTTTTACAAAAATGTTTGCATTATTTTGCATGCAAAGTAAATAGTGAAAAACGAAATTTGAAATTTAATTTAAATGGGATAAAAAAAAAATTAGAAATAAAGTAAAATTAAGGACAATTGTAAATTCGTTTTCAAAGTACAAAGGCAAATATTTATCTTTTTTTTCAAATATTTAATTTTGATAATAACGACTCGTTGAATTAACGTGTAAAATAATAATGCAATTTCTTTGTATACAGACGTAACACGCGATGCATATATATAACACGATCGTTCGAGTACGACGATCACGTATGCACGTGCGTACGTACGTAATGTGTCTGCGAAAAAAAATATATATAGGTATATGCGCTATCTATATATACACATATGTGTATCTGCAACGTGACAGTTACAATGCGATGTTAAATCCCACCTACGCCACCCAACGCGCGCGTAATAAAATGAAGGGTGTGAGAGAGAGAGAGAGAGAGAGAGAGAGAGAGGGAGAGATGGATGGATAATAACGGAAATGGATAAATGAAGACAGAAGCCGGATGAGCTGGGTCCAGACAGAATGGAATTGGGATTGTGGAGGGATAAAATGAGCTCTAAACCGCGTTGTATATTGTATATACAGGACATTTTTTCCCCACCTATTTTTTTTTGTTTTTTTTTTTCAATTAATCTCACCCCTGGAACATCCATTTTACGCTCTATTGAATTTCAACGAACAATTTGGTATTTTATGAACAATTTCAGTAACCATGAATGTTTTCTTTTTATTTTTCATCTTCCTGGATTCTATTTTCACTCTGCAAATCCCTTTTTCCGTATAAACTAATAATATACTAATAAAAAGGTTTTGGGGGTCGATAGTTTTTTCAGGAATAGGATTAAACATAAAAAAAACGATTTTTGGACTTGAGGACACTCGTGAGTTCCTTTTTGTGAATTATTGATAATAATTCGAGTAATTTAAGTGACTTGGAGTAATAAATAGTTTTGAAAATGTAAATGTCGATATTTATCTATTATTATATAAAAAATCTATAGAATATGCTATTAAATAAAATATAAATACATATATTTATCAATTTTGCTCTCATTAAAGTTATTCGGCAAAAGTGGCCCCTCGAAAAATGTGATGACTAAGAGAATCGTCGGGAAATTTGCGGTCATATTTTCGCGTATCGAATGCCCCATAGATAGTATTATATTGGTGAACGCGAGCAATTGATTAAACTCGCGGTTTGTCGTGCGTTCGCTGTCTCCTCTTGGGTTTCACAGTCTTCGTTGATGCTTCGCTCTATGCAACACTATAAATTTTGTGTTCTGCGTATATGGGGCGTTTTGTGTAAACTCGACCGTCTCTTATCCTTACGTATTTTATTCATGATTTATTACATTCTTTCCATTGGCTTATTAATTTCCTTTTAGGAACAAAAAAAAACGGGAAAAATTGTCAGAGGTTCATTTTTGTATGACAATCAAAAAAATTGATGAACTTACACACTGAGTGATCGTGGAAAAATCTTGAAATACATTTAAAAGTGCTGATGAGCCTCGCTAGAATCGTGAGAAATTTCATCAATCAAATCCGATGGATCGGGGGTTCAGTTGACACGGAATACCCCATACATTATAGACATATATATATAGACAGTAGCTGGGAGTTTGGCTGGGTGTTAGAGGAGTCGCTCGGGCATTCGCGTGCACGATCGATCATTCCAAGCGACAACGGGGAGAGCTCCGTCGTCGTCGTCGTCGTTGTCACGCGTTGTCGTTCAAAAGCGCAGAGACATATTTCAGCCCCCCCCCCCCCTCTCTTGGGGGCCCCCCTTCGATGCAACTTTCATAAAAATCTGAAATCGATTCGCAATCGAGCGAAATCATCGACGATCGCGAACAATCGGATGTTTAACATATTGCATGGAAAATTTATTTTTCACGTTCACTCGATGATTTTTCCAAATTTTCCCATTTTCCAACATTTTTCCTTACACTTGATCACTCGGGAAACTTTCCATTAAATTATGTAAGTTAACTCGAACGAACACGAGTTTTATGCCAATTTTAATTTTGATTTTCCGAATTATAATCTCGAACGAAGTGTTACGAAGAATTTTCGAAAAAATTCAAAATGGATTCGTAATCAAGTGAAATAATCGATTAATTTTCCATTTTAACTCGATAAGCAATTTTCCAATAATTTTTTTTTTCACATTTGATCACTCGGCAAACTTTTCCATTAATTATGTAAGTCAACTCGAACGAATTTTTGCGTTTTACGCAAATTTTAATTCTGATTTTCCGAATTATAATCTCGAACGAAGCCTTAAGAAGAATTTTCGAAAAAATTCAAAGTGGATTAGCAATCAAGCGGAAAAATCGACAATTCCGAGCAATCGAATGTTTGACATTGCAAGGATTATTTTTCCGACCCAAATGTCGGCCAATAGAATTGCACCATTCGACGTCACGTGGTACAACCTACATGGTATTATACTGATAATTTTTTGATTATTTTCTCTGGTAGTTGCTATATATAAAAAACAAAACATGATCCAGTCAAATTAACCACACGTCAAACTGACAGGTTGAATTCAATTGTGAAAATTGGAGATTTTGCATGAAAATGAGTCGATTTGGAGTTTGTTCTCTGTCCACCATTGATAAAAAAGTCAAAGGAAATGTTCCCATTAATACGGAGAAGGCAAAAAAAACAGTTTGGAACCAATTTACTACTGTTAACTGTTCATTTCATCTCATGGTGCAATTCTATTGGCCGACATTTGGGACGGAAAAATAATCCCCCGAATACCACACGAGCTTCAAAATTATCTGGCATTTCCCTCAAGGTTCCCTGCAAACAAATAAAGTCGTCAAGTTTTTCAGGAAAAACTTGACTCCTTCATTTGTTTGCAACGAACCTATCGGGAAATACCCGATAATTTTGAAGCTCTTGTGGTATTATAAGTGAAAATTTGTTTTTAATTTTCACTCGATAAACAATTTTCCAATAATTTTTCTTCACACTTGTTCACTCGGGAAACTTTTCATTAAATTATGTAAGTCAAATCGAACAAATTTTCACGCTTTACGCAAATTTTAATTTCGATTTTCCGAATTATAATAATCTCGCATGAAGGGTTGCGATGAATTTTTGGAAAAATTGAAAATGTCGCGATATTCGTGAGAAACAGAAAATTTCTTCACTCTCCGAACTGTCTTTCGGATGATAAAAAAGGGGCGTGAGAATTTATCTTGAGATTTTATAGCAAGCTTTTCCATCCATTTTCCAATGGAAGAGGGAAAATTACTGTTCGTACAATATATATACCCAAATATACATATATTGCATCGTCATGCGCAGTCACTTTGAGCGAGAAGAGACACAACGACTACGCATTTATGGCGGACGAACAAAAAGTGTCTTGAGAAACGCGAATGTTGTCGTTAAGAAACTCCGAGTTACGTCCTTTTGCTTATTTTTTTTCTCTTCAATGAAATAGTCGTTTTCAAATTGAGTTTTATAGCCCGTATGAAATCGTTTTTCTCGCAATTCACGAGGACATTTTCCTCGATTATATTATCGGTAATGGTGCATCGTAAATGCAATGTGCAAACGTCCGCGTTTGCTTCTCTGAGTTGAAAACACGCGGATGTGTGCGTCGTACATGTTTTTGCCGGATTACATTCGCGAGTATATGCGCGTCGATTAAAACGGAGCTTATGGCAATTACGAAAGACCGCGTCTTCATGGTCGTTGATCAATTTCTCGGGAACGTCTCGATGTTCATATTTCTCCATTGTCAAACGCGCCAGCATCATAAAAAAAAAAAAAAGAAATTCCGATCTCAAGCTATTGTCATTATGTAATTTCTTTTTAAACTTTCAAATAATTGAGATTATTATTTTATTTTAAATCAATTTTAATTTAATCTAAAAAAATTCAGATTTTTTAAAAGTTTTCAATGGAATTAAAAAAAAACTGGAAAATAGTATTCATTTTTTATTCAGACCATTTTTGAGAAAAATTTAAAGGGGTTTAGGTAACATCGACTTTTATAAATTTTAATATTAATTACATTTAATTTTTTAAACTTTAAGGGAACGATAAAATGTATTTTTATTTCCGCAAGGACGAAAAAAATAACTTATGGTTGTACAAGTTATTTTGCATGATAGTTAGTCGAATGACAATTGGACTAGGCCATTCGATGAGATGGAGCGAAGGAGGTCGATTATCGAACGGATAATATCGAGTAATACGTATGTATATATATAATATAATAATACAAAGGCGCGAAGACCGTCATGAGGGGGTGCAGGAGGGGGGAGAGGAGGCACGCGTCAGGGAGTTTGCTGAAGCGAATCAACAGTATCCTTGTACACGATACACGTAAATAATGTACATTGTACATGGTATGATGATATCGTTCGGATCAGCTGTGTACCGCGCTGGAAGAGATTTTATTGACTTTCAATCCTGAAACATTAAATTTTTACTCCTTAAAAGAAGGACCTTCCATGCTGATTCTTTATAATAGATTTTGAGATTTTTTCCCCATTATTCAAAATAATTATTGACTCCAGTTTAATCAATTATTACAATTCTTCGATCATTACAATTATTCAATTAATACAAATTACAATAATTACAAATTTTGCAGCATTTCTACCCCCAGAAGACAAAATATTATTTTCACGTCCTCAAAACGGTGCCATGTCAAGATTAAAATCGACTTTGGCTGAGAATTTTGAAAATTTCCAAAAATTGACAATTTTCATATTTTGATACATCAACTTTTTGCGAAATCCTTTCCCTCTTTCTCCCTTCGCTTGAATAATCGTCCTTTTGGTTTTTTCAATAATACCTCAATCAGGTATATTTTGCTGACACGAGTGTCAAAACAAGCCGGCTGTAAATGATTCTTTTTACATCTTATTCTCTGTTTTTTGGCAAGCTCCGATCGTGTCACTACCAACGGCAATTTGCGAAATTTATCTCCGAGTCGGGAATTTCGCGAGGGGATGAAATCGATCGTAAAATGTGAAAGAGTGCGATAGATAGATAGAGAAAGTGAGAGAGAGATCAGAGCTGATTCTGTGCCAAAGCGAAGAGGAGAGTTTCAGCGATGAAATCGTTCGGCTGTGCAGTAACAAAATCATAAACCACATTTATGAATTTCATCTTTCATCATCGTACGATCTTCATCCCCTTCCCATATCCACCGTATTGCTGTGAAACGCGGTGAATGCGATTTTCGAAAAATTCCTTTGATTGCAAAATCGTGTCTTTGATACAAACGAAATAGTTCAATCGATTCACTTCTTCTTCCTCTTGCTTCACGAGTCGGTAGAGTCCAAAAATTCAACCCCTCTAACTTGTCTTGTTTCCAACTCTCTCCAACACTGGGTTGAGGAAGAAAAAAGATAATCGTGACAAAATTGGCAACTAATCGCGGATTGCCGGTCGTTCAGGGTGGATTAGGAGATTCATTGGATTAGTCGTGTTACCTACCTCCTTCTTCCCAGATGCTAGATGCTCTGCTTCTACACCGTTAGATCGACGTCGAGATACGTCTCGGGGATGTTGCACAGTACAGAGTCTAGTATATATATGGGGCATTCGACGTCAAATCACGCGATCATCGGCCTGACCTCCTCGGATTTTGATGTCCAATGAATCGTGGGTTTCGATTGGCCCAAAATATGACCTCAAATTTTTAGAAATTTTTATTTTATTTTTTAGGGTTTGCCCGAGCGACAAATCATTAAATTGAGGGAAAACACAAAGAGGGGCCTTTTTTAAATTATTGAATTTTTTTTCAAAGAAACTAGGGCCCAAAACAGAAATTTTCGTCATAGTTCGATAATGGGACAAAAATAATTACTATTTTTTTTTAAATTAAAATTACTGTTTTTAAAATTTTTTAAAAATTTATCTGGTTTTTTCGAGGTCGTCGAGGCTAATAAATTTTCGAAAAAAGTGTTCGTTTCACTCTTAAACCAAGAAAAAAATGAAGAAAATATTTTTGTCGTTGTTATTCCCACTACAAGAAACAATTAAAATAAAAAATTATAAAAATAAATAAATTAAAATACAAAAAAAAAAAATAGTAATTATTTTTGTTTTGGGTCCTAGTTTCTGTGAAAAAAATGTCAATAATTTAAAAAAGGCCGCTTTTTGTGTTTTCCCTCAATTTAATGATTTTTCGCTAGGGCAACCCCTAAAAAATGAAATAAAAAATTCTAAAAATTTGAGGTCATATTTTGGGCCAAACGAAACCCACGATTCATTGGACATCAAAATCCGAGGGGGTCAGACCGATGACCGCGTGATTTGACGTGGAATGCCCCATATAAATGTCTATGGTACTGCTGTGAGAAAATGTCGAATCTCGCTGACGGAGCGGAAATCACATTACCGGTCTATACGCGCGGAAATCCTCAGATGACGAGGCATCGGAGTTAAAGCAAGATCGCGAGTGAGAGATATAGGAAATCGGAATGAGAGAGAGGGGGAGAGAGCGAAAAAGATCGAATGAGATATATAAATGATCGAATTGTGTACACAGCAACGTAATTCGATGAAATTACCCCCATGGAAATAAAGTATAGTCAATATTATGTTTCTTAAATAGTACATCCCCGCTCAAAAGTTTCGATACACCTGCGTCGATATTTCTTGCAGCACTATAGAAGTTGCATAACTCCGTCAAAAAAAAAAAATATTCAAATTTTAAAAAAACCTTTTGACGGGAAGGAATTCAGCTTTGTTTCCCTTTCGTTAAATATTTTTTATGATTTTTTTTCGACCCACTATGCACTTTTGAACGTGACTGTTTTTTGGCCTTTTTTCCACCATCGCGAATTGGGCGGACATCTTAAGAACATTTTTTTTTGTCTTTTTTACCTGCGGCACATTTTAAAGAGTAAACAGACGCTCCATTTTTGTTTCATTAAAATTTTCGTACTATTTTTTCTTGCAAAGTTATTTCGCTATTGGCTAAAAAATACAAATTTTGAAAGATGCAACGTAACTCAAAAACTATAGAGTTTAAAAAAAAATGTTAAGTGTGAAAAAAGTAGCGTAAGTAAGTAGCCTGGAATTATTTCAGAATTTCCCTATGAAATTTCCCAGCGAAAAATAATTATTGATCATTGTTCATAAATAATAATATTGTCAACAACAAATTGTTTAAACAATTGTTTAAACTATTTATTAATAACTTTTGAGCAATATTATTATTGATAATTGTTGTTTATAGCATGCCGAATGTTGCTGAATTTTTTTCAGATTTTTATTGTCTCACAAAATACGGAAATTTCAATCAGATACAATTTTTCGCTTGCACATCATCAGAATTTCGAGACAAATAGTAAACAAAAAAAATTCATAGGAAAATTCTGAAATAATTCCAGGTGATTTCGCGTATACCTACGCTATTTTTTTCATACCTGACATTTTCTCTCAAACTCTGTAGTTTTTGAGTTACGTTGCATCTTTCAATATTTGTCTTTTTTAGCCAAAAGTAAAATAACTTTGCAAGAAAAAGTCGTACAAAAATTTTCGTGAAACAAACATAGAGCGTCTGCTAACTCTTGTAAATGAGCCGTAGATAAAAAAAGACAAAAAAAATGTCCTTAAGATGTGCGTCCAATTCGCGATGGTCGAAAAAAGGCCAAAAATGGTAACGTTTAAAAGTGCATAGTGGGTCGAAAAAGAATCATAAAAAATATTTAAAAGAAGGGAAACAAAGCTGAATTCCTTCTCGACAAAACGCTTTTTTTAAAATTCGATTGTCTTTTTTTTGACGGAGTTATGCAACTTCTAGTGCGGCAATAATATCGGGGTGTATCCAAACTTTTGAGCGGGGGTGTATGTCTCTTCAATAGTATAATATTAGAAATAATAATAATAAAAACAACAACAATGATAATAACAACAAAAACAACAACAACCACAATAATAATAATAATAATAATAATAAATCGTCAAATACAAGGAATAATTTGAGGAAGAAAAAAAATAGTAAATCTCCCCCTCAAGAAGATCTGAATTTTGCGATCATTTCTCACAATTTTTTTTTCTCTCGGACGCCATCATTGAATCAATCGAAATACGGCGAAAGATTGATCGAACGAAACCACGGAGAAACTTCGCTGATTAGATACCGCGAAATTAACGAAACGTATAGAGCAATGGGGGGAGGATTTTTCGTGATCCGGAAGTGTCATAAAAAACGCCCTCGCACTGACACAAAAATCCACGTTGATAAAAGGACATTTATCCTCGTGGGACATCGTGAGGCATAACGGGTTTTGGTCACGCGACAGAGAGACTAAAATAGTGAGCTTTTTCGTGACGCTTTTTGTTCGCGGTTTAGGTTTGGGTTAGAGAGAAGAATAAATAGACGACGACGCATGAGAAAGAGAGAGGGAGAAACAGGATAAAACGTATGAGTGAAGTGAGCGGTTAATAAAGAATAGTCCTGGCAAATCCGATGGGTCAGATATCCTCTCCTCGCCTTCCTCCTTGAAGGCTCATCTTGACAAGGATATTTGGTACTTGGAAAACATCTCTGGCGATGAGGAAAAAGCTTCTCAAGCGGCTCTTCACTTTTACCGCCCCTCCTTCGGCTTCGTCACGTTCCCCATTCGTCTTTTTCGTGAGTCTCCCTCGATTTATATATATATATATATATATATATATATATATATATATAAGTTTGATTTTTGAGAGAGCGGCGATAATGTTCTGGCTTCAACTCCTCGGCATAAATCCATCGAGGAAAATTCGAGAGTCAATCGTTGAAAAGAGAGAAGAGTTTCTTCCTCGCTGCATGAATCCTTAAAAAATACGTGAATTTTTTAGGCACTCACTCATTTATGACAGAAAGTGCCTATTGCAATCGCCTCGAAATCTGTGTCGGATGTCCGTCCAGACCCAGATCTCAGAAACCGGTGTACGGAATTCAATTTCCTTTGGAGGGTAGTTGTGTATGGTTGTAATCTCTATGCCCAAGGAGTTTAAATCCAAACGGATATTGTAAAACAAAGATTTTTGAAAAAAATTGCCATTTTTGAGCAAAAAAAGGCGTTTTATGATCATATGTAGTTGAAACTTGGAATTTCTCTAACGAATTGTTCTCTAACCCACAGAATGTGTCTATATGATTGTAAACAAATGTCTGACGAAGTATGAATCCAATCAGACACTATTAAGGTTGCAATTTGGCAAAAAACATGATTTTAACCAAAAAATGCTATTTCTATCTATATGCACTTGGATCTCCGAAGTTCACGGACGAATTTTTCTCTAACTCACACGATGTCTGTATATAATTGTAAACAAATGTCCCACGAAGTATTAATCCGATCAGAGACCATTAAGTTTATAATTTTTGCAAAGAAAACACAATTTTTAACGAAAAAACAGCTATTTCTGTCCATATGCACATGGATCTCCGAAGTTCACGGACGAATTTTTCTCTAACTCACACGATGTCTGTATATGATTGTAAACAAATGTCCCACGAAGTATTAATCCAATCAGAGACCATTAAGTTTACTATTTTTGCAAAGAAAACACAATTTTTAACGAAAAAACAGCTATTTCTGTCCATATGCACATGGATCTCCGAAGTTCACGGACGAATTTTTCTCTAACTCACACGATGTCTGTATATGATTGTAAACAAATGTCCCACGGAGTATTAATCCGATCGGAGACCATTATGTTTACAATTTTTGCAAAGAAAACACAATTTTTAACGAAAAAAGGCAATTTCTGTTCATTCGCACTTGGATCTCCGAAGTTCACGGACGAATTTTTTTCTAACTTACAGAATTTCTGTATATGATTATGAACAAATGTCCCATGAAGTTTCAATCCAATTAGACACTGCTAAGTGAATAACTTTTACACAAAAACAATATTTTTAACAAAAAAAATACTACTTTTCTCACTGACAGAATTTCTATATGACTGTAAACAAGCACATTAACACTCTCACGTTTTCACGTAAAGCATAGACCGGCGCACGCGACGTCGCCACGTACGTCACGACGCCGCTACGCCACGTACAGAGAAAAGAGGAACTAAACACGACCTGAGCGCGCCAAATTCAAAACCCATATTTCGCTCTTATAAAAAGTACATGGTTCTTTTATGTGCTTACGCTCTATTGGCAATATGGCGATCACCCACGCGTTTTAAACGTGAAAAAACAGAATCTGAGCATTGATTAATAACCGAAAGCTTTTTTTACTTATTATAAATGGACTAATAATCATTAAATGATTAAAGTGTTATGATAAATAAGCCCATCTCAAATGTCACTAACATTCTTCATTACTGCCTAATATTGTAACAATTCTGTGAATATAATCTATCAAAACATTTAAATAATATGATTGTCTAGATACTTTTATATCATATTGATTATATTCAAATCTGTCTTTTTAATTATAATTAATAGAATTTATACGACTACTCGATGTTCACAATGAATCAAAGAGTTTAAATAACGGTGTGAGTGCCTATTAAAACGTCCCTAAGGGACATGTTAACCAACATTCAAAATATATCACAAAAACAAAATATATGATTATAATATTATGAAATTGTGAGTGCCTACTAATATAATTCTTAAAATTCGGTCATTACCTTTATGAATCATTGCCCCCATTGAGAATGAAAAATGTGACTCAATATTATCAAAAACAATGTTCAATAACATAAAAACAATATAATATTTACATACCGAATAAATTAAGATAATGGTCAAGAATACGGAGCGCAAAGCCCCCCAACAAAACGTTAAGGGGGGTTTGGGGGGCGGAGCCCCCCAATAAAACGTGAGCGCTCCGCGCGACGCAACATTGTCGCGCGAAGCGCGACAATGTTGAGTAGCGCGGAGCGCGGGGGGGCTTGGGGGGCGGAGCCCCCCAACGAGTACGCGAAGCGTACTTGTTGGCTTTTTTTTTCGTCACAACGACATCGTATCGCATTAGATCTCGCTCACTGGTTTTCTTTTTCCTGGGTCTCACTTTAGATCATTTTTATTCATATTTTTCTCGGAATATCTCTGCACGTGAAAGAGGCGCATTTGTGCTGACGACTTTCTTCAATTTTTGATAAACCCAACATAAGAAGGTGGATCAAGCGAACTCGAGTTTTTTTCTTCAACTTCTGCGGGACAAAAATAAATATTTTAGTTCGACTTTTTGAGAGAGTTACCTTTGCGAGGATCCGGAAATATGCCTAAAATCGATAATCGAAGCTTAAATTCATTTAATGGGTTATGCGCGGTCAGGAGGTCGAAAAAAGCGATTTTTCAAAACAAAAAAATCTATCAACGCAAAAATTTATCTAAAATTTATTAACGCAAACATTTTATACATATTTTTGTAACTTTTAACTTTATGTTGCACTGAGAAAAAAAATGGTTGAATGAACTAAATCTTTAGTCGCATACGCACGACTAAATATTTAGTTGTACAAACCCAAATTTTTTTACCTGAATCATATTTTGGTCAACTAAAACGCAGAATTATTCAGGAAACTAATTATTTCGTTAGACCCAATAAATATTTAGTCGTGCGTATGCAACTAAAGATTTAGTTCATTCAACAATTTTTTTTTTCAGTGTGAAATTTTTCTTTTCAAAAAATAATGATTCCCGAAGCCGCTGTAGCCGATCCCGGGGGGTCCTCTAAAAAATACATTTTGCGGTGAGCACGATATCTCTGGATTGCATCGTCCAAAATAAAAAAAAAAAAAACACAAAAGATCTCGTTAATACAAGGTATAATCTAGTATTTAATCGAAGGAATAAGCGAAATATTTATTTTTCACAAAATGGCGGGTTCTATAAACAAAATTCGATTTTTAATAAAAAATTTTGCCTTAAATAAAATGGAAAATATTTATCGGTAAGAAAAACGTTCGATTAATACCAAACAATTGCTTTTTTGAAAAATCTGACTGCACATAACCCCTTAAGAACCGTTCGGGGGGTTGAACAAATTATTCGGGACCGGAGGAACTCTTTTAGCAAAGCATTCCAATATCGAGGGGATGTTCAACCGCTTGACCCGGAATGCCCCTCATGTGTGTTTAATCGAGATCGGGGTATATCCCACCCGCACTATTAGTCCCTCGTGTTAGCCACACCGCGGAGTTTACCAAAGAAAAATAAAACCCCCATTCCTCGGAACCTCTCTCTCTATATATAACATATAAAAGAGCGTTGGCCATCCGTGAAACCCTTTTGTGCTATCGGGGGATGAAAACAAAAATGGGTGAAGAACAAGCTTCTTTTTTCCTCGTTGCCCCTCTTTCTCTCTCGTGCTCTTTCACATGAGAAAAAAAAAGAAAAAAGCCGAAAGGAAAATCTTCATAGTCACAAACGGCTAGATTTCCTTTATCCATTTTTTTGCGGTACTTTCGCTGTGTTTGTGCGCGCACAATGGAAAAGCCCTCGAGCGTTCCGTTTCCGGTCTGCATGTCACGACGCACGGATCTAGTACTACGAACCTCCCCCTCGTTCACTCCCTCTTTCTCTCTTACTTTCGATCAGGATCGTTTTGTATATATTTTTTTATCCCTCCCGCTCTGTTATTTCACCGAACAACCCTCGAGAGGGATGAAAGCAAGACCGAGAGAGTATCGCGGGAGAAAAAAAGAGCGTAAAGGGGCGTCGGATAATTATCCGCGTACCCTTCATCTCCCTTTATCTCTGTCTCCGTTTTGCTGACTCCTGGCGACGAGCCAACGTACGACCGCCTGTTGGTTCTTGCGGCGGTCGTTTTTCTCGCAAATAAAAGCTCCCTCGATATCGTCGAGCTTCGTTTTTGCCTCCCTCTCGGTGACGGCACTCTTGTATACATATTTCATCCCCGTACAACGTTTTCAGATAAGAACGGATAAATATGTGGATTCGTGGACTCAGACATATATACAGATATATTTATTATTTATATTGTTAAACCAGTAATTCAACCACTCGATATAGATCACGTGTAACGTCGACACGTGAGCGTATATCCACAATATTATTCGACGAGGCAAGGAGACACGGTCGAGGAAATCGAGTCTTAATATTTCATAAATTGCTCGTTCACGTTTGGAATAGGAAATTAGTGTGATTTTTATTCATTTTTTTTTATCCTTCCAATTGAGTTTTTATTTACATATCTTTGGGCTTTCTACCCCCAGAGTCTCTGCATAATTAAGGGATTGCTTTATTTTACATATTCATAAGGAATTAGACTTTGTCTTTTGGCCGCTTTTAACATTTGTTTTTCATCATTTTTCAAATAAATTTTTATCCATAAATTTATTATTTAGAAACAAATTTTTTAATTAACAAATAACGTGATTTGGTAATTGATTTTTATTTTATTAAAATTTTATTATTTGAAGGTGAATCTGGATTAATTGATTTCTACTCGATGCAGAACAAATTGTACAGCAATTTTTTCACCGAAAAATCGTCTTAAAAAATCACTATGTTAAAATAAAAGAAATAATAACATTTTAAAATACAAGATTAAAGAATAATGAGAATCATAAATTATAAAATTTTAAAGGTTAAATCCTGAAATATATATTCTAAGAGACAAAATGAACTTTCACTGATCAAGATCAAACTGAAATAACTATAATAATCCGACGATAATCAAAATTTTCGAATTCTCGGCAATTTCGAGAGTCACAAAACCAAATTCGTGCGGTATTTCGCGAAAATTTCGTCCCGTGCAATAATTCCGGTTATTAAATCGTGGGAATTCCCAGATTTCGTACATTCCTGATCGAAAATGATGCATCTACGTCGAACCGAGCGAATGTCGCGAATTTCGATTATTTCCTCCTCAAGCTGTATATCCGAAATTAGCGAACAAATCTGACAGCGAATACGACAGTTTTCCGATATCCGAATGTCGCTGGAAAAGAAGCGGGAAGCGGGAAATTTGCTTTCCATGTCGCTTATCGAGAAATTTATTTGAAGATCGATGTTGGAAGTTGATAAAATTTGCACTGAATGCCTCGTACACGTTTTTCCATACACAGGGATGTGAAAATAATCAGACACGTGTTTATATCGTCCTATGTGTGTCACGTGGCCTTGTTAGCGTGTCATTTTGCGCGAGGAACGACTATTAATCGCCTACCCTTATCAATAACGTAGATTAATAAATACGCTGTTTATTTATTCTTCCGGCTGTTATTTTCCATTCGTGGAACAGTAAGAAAAACAGATTGAAACAAAAAACATTTAAATTTATCGCGGAATACTGAATGAATAATGAGAATAGAAAAAGAAATAAAAAATTTATTTGCAATGTTTCTGGGAGAATTCTTGATTCTCGATTAGCATTTAAATAAATCCAACAAGATTTTTTTTTAATCCGGAAAAAAGTAAAGAATATATCTCGAAGGCTTGAGAAAAACGTTCGATGTAAGAAATTTAACGACTTTTTTTTCGTTTTCACACGTTTCTGCAGCTCCCTTTGGCTCTCTACCAAATTTTACAAAACAATATTCCATCTTTGGTGGCATTTTTATGGTCGCGATTTCTCCTAAGATTCGGAGAAAAATCAAGAATCGAATTTACGGAAGAAAACCTCCGTTTTCCGATTTTTCACCTTCAAGCAATCCCGTTTTTTACTTTCTCTCACATTCACGTATCTCTTATCTTCACTTTGTATCTTTGTATCGTAGAAAATTTTTCCCGCTAAAATGTTCCCACGAGAGTATAAAATTCAGCACTTTACAATCCTCGTAATTTTCATTCAACGTTTCCACGGTCGGTCTTATTGGCAAACGTTCAAAATTCATGAAACGAACATACATCTCATCGTTGGACATCGAACTGCAAAATCGAGCGAGAATCGTACGCCTTTGAGAGCAATCGCACAAAATATTCGCGGAATTGACAATTATCCTCGTTAATTGTCGAGCCTTGAGCATCAAAATTATCATCGGAATATTACGCTCCGCGAATTAAGCGAATTTGCGTCAAAGGCGAGTAAAATCTCCATTTTCCTTCGTCGTTCGATGCCAGTGATAAGTGCATAAATATTCACGAATGGAAAACGTCGTTCCATCGTGCTGCTTGACACTAAACACGTGGTAAACACATGCGCAAACATCGAGCTCTCGTTTTTCTTCGACGCCGTTATTTTCGCGTCAGTTGGAAAATCAATTTTGCGGAAAATTCTCAGTAGGCCTTTTAACAATGACTAAAGCAACGTTGATGCACGTATATATCGATATATCATCGCGATATATATTTCTATTTATATATATTTTATGCATATGTAGCGAGGGTTAAACAGGTTTCTCGAAAACTTTGCCGCTCAAACTCAACGTTGTCGAGTATACAAATTGAAAAAAGATTTGTATTTGCGTGTGTAAAACTGCGAAGAGAGTCAACACGTGCAAGCTGCATTATGCACGTAGTACAAAACTCGATTTCGAAGCGTTGTTTCACCGAGTTAGAGGGATAACCACATATAAACGTTTGTTGCGGCATAGACCTTAAGGGTTGCACGGTAGCGAGACGTCGAGTTGGAATCGATGAAAACTAGGCTAACCCAATTAGTCGAAACAGAGGCTTTCGGTGACTAAAGACGATTATATATCGAAGGGCAAAACCGTCGCGCCGAGCTTTTTCCCTCGCTTCTCTCTTACCAACCCCTTTTTCACCCCCTTCGGCAAACTGCGCGACACACAAACTGACGTGTATAAACCCTTTAACCCTGTCCTCTGTGGTTATGCCTCTTTGCGCTCTGTAAACTCGAGCTGCGTCGCGAGAATGAGGCAATATTTTTGGTTATTAAAATTAGGGATACGATTCCGTAACTTTTCATTATTTATCGAGATCTCTCTGAGAAAAATCACTATCAATTTTGTTGGCGCAAAACCCAGATTTGAGAATTTAACAAAATTCGATAAATTAAAAAATTGTGCAAATTTATTCGCGCATAAAATTATTTTAATTGCTCGTCGGGTCTTATTATTTTTTAAATATTATTTATAATATTATAATATTATATTGGATTATTATTATTTTATGTATTATATATTTTTTTATTGAGCTAACATAATTTATATTTCGGCAGCTGTGAATATGCGATCAGAAAACTCGGCTTCATTGACGCGTGAAATGATATTAATAAAACTGGCACGGATTTTGATCGCGAGGACATATTATAGCATCCGTATAATTTCAAAGAATATATATAGATATATATATATTAGGGTGAATCGAAAAAATTAAAAACTGTTGGCTACCCTCAAAAATCAAAGATATCGTTGAAACAAAGGTCTCTGTGCAACGGTTCGATTTTTTGATTTTTTTTAGAGGGCGCGCGGGACGTTCAAAAACGCCATTTTTAGCGTTGAATTTACTATATCACTGATAAACGAAAACAGATCATTCCAAAAATTCTGAATTTTTTATACAAGGTGCCCAGATATGTACTCTTTCAAATCCATTTTACTGAACATTAACAAATGGTTCATATATTCGAAAATAAATACCTGAAAATCAATATTTTAACTATTTTTCAATTAATTATATCATTACATATTGATTTTTTCTTCCAACAGGTTTTTGTATTTCTCCCATTTTTGTTCCTGTAAAACTCGGTATCAGCATTGCTTACAATGCGAAAATATCTAAAAAATAAATATTTATTTTGGAAATTTTTATATTTAAAAAGATTTCTTTTTTAGCAATTTCCGCATTGTAAGCAATACTGATACTTAGTTTAATAAGAAAAAAGATGGAAGAAATACAAAAACATTTTAGAAGACAAAAATCAATATGTAATGATATAATTAATTGAAAAATAGTTAAAATATTGATTTTCAGGTATTTATTTTCGAATATATGAACCATTTGTTAATGTTCAGTAAAATGGATTTGAAAGAGTACATATCTGGGCACCTTGTATAAAAAATTCAGAATTTTTTGAATGATCTGTTTCCGTTTATCAGTGATATAGTAAACTTAAATGGCGTTTTTGAACGTCCCGCGCGCCCTCTAAAAAAATTCAAAAAATCGAACCGTTGCACAGAGACCTGTATTTCAACGATATCTTTGATTTCTGAGGGTAGCCAACAGATTTTAATTTTTTCTATTCACCCTGATATATATAAATATGTGTCTGTGTGTGAAACATGTTTAGGGATTCTCTGCGTCGATTCCATCGATCAGGAGGCCAAAATTCGATCTCGACTCGCGTCTTAAATACATTGCATCAGAGAGCAATTCGTGATTTATGAATCCGTCCTCGCGTGATCCCCGAGAATCCTTAATCGTTTTATAAAAGCCCAGATGAAGATAATGAATATCTTGACGCAAATAATAAATCATTTCTCATGTAAATTAATTATTTCCGACTTCTTGACTATTTCAAAGAAGAAAAAACACAAAAATCCATTTATAAATCGGAATATAACCCGATAATAACCAAATTTCCATCGCGGATTCGCGCGGACACCTGTGGAGGAAAAAAAAAATAGAGATAAATATAGTCTCGCCTCACGTCATAACAGCGAAAATTCCACGATGCGGAGAATAAACACGAAAAAAAAAAAATTTCGTCCAACAGAATGACTCGAGTATTTTCTCTTTGTTTTCCAAAGCCTGACTATTATTGGGGTTCCGTTTATTTTTTTTAACGATAAAAAACAAAAGAACATTCATATTACGGTCCAACGAACAACGCTCCGGCCGAAAGGACAATTAAAATGAAAATTCTCATAAACTGATTACTAAATAATGACGAATCATTGTTCGAGATCACAAAACAATGATTATCATTATTAAAGATTAAAAATCAATGCTACGAAATTATTGTAAGTCCCTCAAAAGTTACAGTGAATCTGAGAATAGTTCAGAGATCTAAAATTCCGTAAAGTAATCTTTTAATTCGTCCTTTCGGGAGAAATCACGGCAAAAGAAGCAACGAGAATGTTGATACCATCGTTGATAATAGAATTTTCGAAAAATTGCAAAAAACAGAGCGTTTTTAATCAGCGTTGTCGTTTCTCAATCCCTGACTCAGTGACTTCCGGTCTTCGTTTCTCTTCTTCCCTGTTTATCTTCTTCTCTCTTTCTCCGTTGTTCCTTCACCACGATTGTCAGCGAGAAACGTTTAGATTGAATGTGGAAAGAGAGGAGGAGAGAATAAGTTAGTTAAAGAGGACACACATCGGGGAAAAACGACTTGGGCTTTCATTCCGCCATTTCCGGTTGGCCTGCGCGTCAGCGACGATGCAGGCCTCTACCGGCGTGTCCGATCAGTTTTCCCAACCCTCTCCCAGTTACCCCTCAAACTGTATAGCGCAAGTGGTAGGAAGTAACAATCAATGGAAACTGGATTTTCGACTCTGAACTCTGACGCGCCTGCCTGGTGGCCTCAGAGCCCATTTTTCCCCCTTAAGTTTTTCCGGTGTTTCGCCGCTGAATAATCACGAAAAAACCCTTCATTTTTTGCCACTGTACAATTTTCAATCCCCTTGCAATATCGCTCGAGCGAGCGAGGGATTTATGAATGTGTTTTGAGCTCCTCTCGATTTTGACCCGTTGCGAGTAGAAATAATCGGTTATGATCAGACGCGAATGTTTTCGTCGATTTTGCTGATGCAGAGGGCGAGAAAATGGATTACGGATCGAGCGGCTTATGCTCTTTTTTTTCCTCAGCGAAGCCATTCGCTGAATTACCGGCCAAGTTTAAGGGACGATCCTTAAATGATATTTTACGCCATATTTATGTCCTGAAAGTTCGTTATTGGCTCCACGAGATGGATTAAATCTTCTGTGTCAATTAAGCGGGCAATCTCGAACGAAAATAATGAAATCTCTCTTCAGAAACAGAGAAAGACAGAGAGAGAAAGGGAGAATTATTGGGATTTAAACTATTTATCGGTTTATCGAATGTTTTCATTTAATCTTAAACTTGATCGGATTTGCTTCGGCGTAACAGAGTCTCGGAATCTCCGGCGTTATTTCAATCCCAGGGTATGTTTTTGCTCCTTCGAATGTGACACATTTTCTGATAATTGTTGTGACTCATAATTAAGCTCGCAGGATTCAAAAAAGAGACTTTTGGGGTCGTCGATGACCCCAATATTTGATTTACCATATTTCAAAGTTCTTAGCCACGATTCCTCGAAAAAATCATTCAGGAATAAACGATTTTTCCAATATTATTTCCCGCTTCGTCAAGGCTTCCACGATCGGAAGTTCTCTCTTCACATGTCCGGATAAAAAAAAACGTGCAAAAAGTGTCCCCGTAAAAACAAAGGATCTGTACAAAGGTCTGTAGAAAAATGCACATTGGTGAATATACGGTTTTTTATTTATAGTATTAGAGTTTGACAAGCTTGGCAATAACGTCAGAGTGGAGAGAAAAAAAATAAGAATCGCCGCTATTGAATTGTGATTTTTTTTTCCACCACATCGGTCTCGTGAGTGCAATGGCACTGAAGAATATTTTCGATAAGAGGATCGACCAGGCTCCGCGTAATAAAAAATAACCTTAAAAAACGCCGTTGGCATGTTGCAAAAGGCTCCTAAAAATTTTCGAGTCTTAATGGGTGGAAAGAAAAAATGATTATTTGAGAAACCTTTAGAAATTTTGTTTCATTCGGGCTGATTATTTTGGTTGAATTGTTAGGTTTTCTAAATTGAATTTCTTGGTTAATCTAGCAAATTCTTAGTGAATTTTCAATGCCAATAAATTATGGCTTATATCGAGCATCGAATCAGTTTTCAAATCAGTCAAATGAGAGAAAAAATCTTTAACATTTTTTTTCGGCCTGATTATTTTGGTTGTATTATTCGCGTTTTTTTATCGATTTTTCTTCTTAATCTGGCAAATTGCGAGAAAATTTCCAATACCAATAGATCATTACTCCCATTGAGCATCATTTTGGTGGCATCAAAATGCGTGTGCATGAAGTTCGTGGAAAAAAAGTTGTGTCCTACGCGTTTCGACTTAAGCTCGGGAGCAATGTAGGCTAATCAGAGATTTGCATCGAGTTTTTGTTATATCTTTCCTTTTCTCACTTTCTCCCTCTCTCTCTCTCTCTCTCTCTTTCTCTCTCTCTCTCTCTCTCTCTCTCTCTATCTCTCTCTATCTCTGTCTGTCCTCAATGGGGGATTTCCTTAAGGTTTCTGAGCCTTGCCGTCTCTCAGCTGTCTTTGGCGCAGCCGCCAAGCACACTTTACTCTCTTTCTCTTTTGCAAGCTCAACCCGCACACGTTCCACCATTTCTGTCGTCGACGTCGTAGACGCCAAAGCAAAAGCACAAAACGCGTGTGAGCACGTATTTCTATGTGCATGAAATGAAAAGAAAGAGAGAGAGAGAGAAAGGGAGAGGAAAATAGTACGTGAAAAGCGTCAAAGGTAAAACAGAACATCGGTAAAGCTCGCAGTATCGTGTGGCCAGGCTTGCGATACGTTTTTTTCTCTTTTTTCAACCCAAACGTGGCTTCTGCTTCCTTGTACGAGTTCCATCGGTCATCATGGAGAACGCGACCATTATCAAGCTTTCTGTAAAAATTTTCTCTTGACTTTTACCGATTTAACGTGACGAAATGTCCAACTATCAATATCACGATAAATGTAGTTTACTTTATAGTCGATATTTCGCAAGAAGAAGGCTCAACAAATATTGTTCATTCGAAAATTTCTCGCGAAATTTTCCGTCCAATCGATTATACATTCTGAAGGAAAATTTGGCCCATAATTTTCCGTCTGTGACACTGATGCATAGGACTTTTTTCTTTTCTTCGATTCGCGTGAAATTCATTTGAATAAATTTAAATCCGCTTATCTGTCTTGCGTAACTGTCGTCAGTGAAAAAAGGGAAAGATGCATAAAGTAGGTAAAATGCAGAGTGGCTTTTCCGGGTATTGTCTTGAAATTTTTTGCAAAGGAAAGAAAAAGGGTATTCGGAATAAGGGAAAATGGAAAGTTTCATAATTCAGGCGGTGAAATTGTAGCCCAGCATGGGGAATAATGGAAGAGAGATGAGGTCGAGGGAGGATCAGTAGAGGGAAAAATTTAAACCACTCTTCTTTCATTCTAACCTCTTTGAATTGCGTCCGGATTGCGCCAATTTAAACGGAACAATTAGCAATGCGATTTGGATAATGCCGGGGTTCGCGACTTTTGATTCAGGAACTCGATTGCCTCTTTCCCTTTCTCTCTCTCTCTCTCTCTCTCTCTCTCTCTCTCTCTCTCTTTCTCTCTCTCCCACACAGTGGGTTGCTCGACATGGAAAAAAATCGAGAGAGAATAAAGCTCGACTCTCCTTGGGATGGGTTTCAACCTCGGCCTTTTTTCAGAGCCGACGCGAGAGAGAGTGAAAGAACTGGCTTTTCGTAGGTGCAAAACTTGTGCCTTTAGGTAAATGTACATAGCACTCTGTTGCTATGTATGACCGTGTACTGGAACGAGGACGAAGGTACATTTTGCCCACGCTGACCCCGACATTAGTGGGGTCAGCCCAATACGTGTATGGGCCATTCCGAGTCAATGCGAACAGTGTTTGACCCTCACCCTTCCCGGCTCTGATTTCCACAATTGCACCGAGTCCGAAATTTTTGGTTAATTAAAAAATACAAAAGAAAATTCCAGAATCCATAATTTCATGTAGATTGATTCGTGAGATACGAGTCGGAATATTAATTCATAGAAAATTGCGGATTTTTTCCCATTTTCATGTCTATAATCTCCCGTCTTTGTTTCAAGATAAAATAAATATTTCGAAGTAGACGGTTTATTGAAAAAATATCAAAAAAATTGAAATAGCTTTTTGAACTGGGCGCAACCATAGAAAAAATCAGGAATCAATTCCGATGGGGTGAGGGCTCAATTTCCGTTGAGTAAACATTTTTTTCGATGTTAATTCCTAATCTCGCGTCTTTGTTTTAGGATAAAAAAAATGTTTCAAAGCAGGCGGCTTATCGAAAAAATCTGAAAAAAATTGAGGGTGCTCTTCAACCTGGGTACAATCCTAGAAAAAATTGTGAACCAGATCTCACAGGGTGAGGGTGAAATTTTCGCTGATTTTAAATTACAAAATTTTTAGAATTTTTTTGCGATTTTAATTTTGAATCTTGCCTTTTTAATTCGGGAGTTTAGTCGACTCGGAATACCCCGTACATGCATATACGTATATGTATATAAAATCTAGTAATAGTGGTCGTAGTACGCGATGCCGAGGTCACGCAGCGCTTGAAACGAGATTCGGAAAACCGAAGGCCGGATAAAATCCGCAGAGCTTATGGATGAGGTTCCGGAAGAGGGGTCGGGGTGAGAAGGGAGAAAAGCGATAAGGGAAGCGGATACGACTGTTGAAAAAGAGAAGAAGAATTCATCAATTCATCTCGAATAATGATTCTTTGTGCGCTGAAAAAAAGCTCGAAAAATCTTTTCGATCCTTGGAATTAGAGAATGAATTCCATCATTGTTTCAGGAATTTGGAAATAAATTGCACTTTTGGTGATTTTTCATTTCCCGGCCGTCTGACATCCGTTTCTCTGTAACGCCGTTACGAGAATTGTGAGGAAATAATGGAACAAGAAAAAACGTGTTTTCGTCTCTTGGGTTTTCGCCCCGAGCCACAAAGATACGTATAATGACTCGTGTATTTTTAAAACTCTTTCTCGAAGCGTGCGAATGTTTATAAAACGCACACGAGCTCATCCGTGAGCATCTCAATGGTTGTTAGAATCAGAAGGGCGTATCGAACGCTTATGAGAATGGGATTTGCGCCGTCTTGATTGTTGATCTTTGACGTGAAAGAGAAAAGGCCTCTGGGGATTAACAGCGGTATTGCGAATAGACCGCTGAAGAGCCAAAAGGGCGCAGTTTCATTGCAATTTCTCACGTTGACGCGGTGAATCTTGCGCCCTTTTCTTCCCGCCGAAATTTCGAACATTGCACGCTCGATATAAGACCGGGCGCAACGCCCCGAGAACTGACTTTTACGAGCCACAAAGTGAATTGATGATTCGACGTTTGGCTTTCTCTCGTTGGGGATAAAGTAAAACGATTTTCCCTTCTTCTAAAATTCATTAAAATTTGAGATCGCGAGAATAGGAAGCTTTTTGAAGATTGTTTTTCCGTTGATTACGTTTTGCCTGATTAAATTTTCCCTTTATCATAATTAACACAGCGTAATTGTCATTGAAAGAAAATGTGTTTATGGGAAGAAGTGACGAATAATTTGCACACCGTCCGCATCCTTTGCCGATATTTATGATTTAAAGTTCGATATATTTGATTACACGTGACCTGTATGAGCGAGTCGAGCCATTTTATCTAATAAAATACGCCGCGATGTAAATATAGAGTAGAAAAGATTCAGTGACTCAAATTGCCCCGGTCTTCCCTGCACTGCTGTGTACGGCTTATTTTTATTTTTTTATTTTTTCATCAACGTTTCTCTCTCGTCGTCGTTTTCCTCGTCCCACTTTTCCCACGGAAAATAGTCACTCGCCACACACGTACGAAGGATTCCTCATGAAAACGGTGAAAACTCATGTCTGAGCCCTTTCAATTTTGTTTTTCATATTTGGTATATTTTTTAATCGTGTCTGAAAGATTTTTTAAAAAAATATTTCGTTCATACGAATTTCTTTATAATAATTTTTAAACATCCAAAATTTCCACTCTAAACGCTACATTTTTGTTTACAATTTTTTGGACTATGTTAAATATGAAAAAAATGGAAAAAAATCATTTTGGCTTTTGGGGGATCCCCAAAACGTTTGAAAAAATCAGCCATCAAATTGCAAATAGTCAGGGTTTTCATATTGATCGTTTCAGCCAGGAATCCCTCATGTGGTGGATTATATATGTATATCTATGCAACAGAGTGCAGCACACGGATATATATAGAGGACGATAGTCAAGTGGATGATGTGAATTCTCTCGGCGAGTGGTCTCCCGCGTTTTCTGTGCGCCTGTGTGAGATCCATGACGTTGCAGGCTATATTCCGTCTCTCCGTACAACGTTTCTCTCCTCCCGTCGTTACATTGCCCATACATTTTCAACCCCACGCTTTACTTTTCCGCATTTTTAAACTCTGAACCCTGTCCCTCTTATTTTCATATTTTTTCACATTGTCATATACAGATATACGACGCACGGTGATTTAGAAGGGGCTCTCGAGAGCCACGAATGACGAATTTCCCTCATCTCTCATTACGAAAAACTCATACCAATGTGAGATATATATATATAATGTTATATGTGTGTGCTTAAAGTCCTCGGAGTTCGTTTTCTCTTCTCTCGCGAGCGTGAACATTGAAACCATCTTGCATTTTTTTTCACCGTCAATGAGGCCTCTGTGTTACACTTTAAATTTTCTACAGGCATTATTCTACACGAGAGACGATGGCAAGAAAAATTATTCTACACCAGGTTATTCTACACATAAAGGATGCTGTTGGAAAATATTTTTCTACGTATTTTTTTTTACACATTATTTCACATGTTATTGTTCTACAGACAAGATTCTACACATAATTATTCTACATATATGGAAACATCGACAGCAGAAAATTATTCTACACCAGGTTATAGTACAGGTTATATTCTACATATATGGATGATGCTGAAAAATATTCTTCTATACATTATCATTCCGCACATTATTGTTCTACACATTATTTTCCTATGCATTTTTGGTGTAGAAAATTTCATATTTACAATAATAATGTGTAGAATAGAGGTCTCTCAAAAACCAAATTATTTCCATGAGAATGTGGTTGAATATCAAATACGATTTTTTTTACATTTTTTTTCTTTTTCAATTAAGGATTTTAGAAGTTGTTTTAGGATTGCATTACCCATATCTATTTCTATGTAAAATTTATTTGGAGGAGTATATCGGTGCAGGATCGTTTTCGCTTCCCAATTTGCTGATAAAAATGTTTCTGAGTCCATAATTTTCTGTCAAGAACACGCGGTTGAAAGTTGCAAGAACTTTTTCTTCGCGAAATTTTCATTGGTTTGCGAAGCTCGGAATAAAAAAGATAAACTCAGTGTTTGCTTACACTCAGTTATAGTTTGCACTACCTAATCGCTTCTCCTACGCACAATATTGCCTCTCGGTAATTAATCTTGTTTGCGTAAGTTAAATTGGGGCAATATAGCGCACTGCTTCTTTTCGTACGAATTAAAGTCTCTTCATGCTCGTTTACTTTCTTCGGACGAACGCAGCAAACTTTGCCGCCCTAGGAAGTCTTACAACCGTGGGCGTTCTTGCAAGATGATAAAAATTTGATTCACGTTGATCAAAAGTGTGGAATTCAGTCCTGAAAAAATTGGGTCGATTTTCGCGGAAGAAAAATTTGAAAAAATTTGTCCAAGGGAGAAACATTCGTGTCTCAATATTTAGCAAAAAAAATTCATTAGACAGGAAATTATTTGGAGATACTGTGAGGAGTTAGTCCGTATTGCCTCACCCCGTATTATAATTCTCTGTCGTAACGATCCATTCAATTCCTTCTACGAATTACATTCTTGGAGTATTAGTCCGATATTCGGTATTTACCAGGGTAAATATTTCGTCTGGTGGAAGCGAGATGATGATACAAGGGCGGGATGGATGAACGGGGATGATGATAAATTTAATCGCACTCGCATAATTGAATGGAGGCTCTCCGCCTCGCTCGTGGATTCTCCAATTTTGCCGCTCCGATTACAAAGTATATCGAGCAATTTAATAAGCCATTGCCTCGACAATTAGAACTAATGAATACCGTTCTCAGATATTACAAGTCTTAATCCTGATACGCGCGTTAATACATCTCTTTATCCATAAGCATTATTTACAGTCTTTTCTCCAGGGGGATTTTCCATTTCACTTTGTAGTCTCCGGAAAGCAGAAAAATGTGTACAATTGCCAAAATACCTTGATTCTTTTGTATGGTTGTCAAAAGTAGTCCAATTGTGTCGGAAAGCATTGAAACTTGGTTTTCCATTTTTGGAGACAGTCTTTAGGGGTTGCGGGGTAGTTTGAGAAAAAATTGATTTTAATGCCGTCATGTGGGGTGTCAAATGAAAGATCGTTGAAGTGCGAATCCAAAAATATTGTTATTTAATAAATGTTACAATTTTTGAAACATATTTTTCAAAAATGCTGATTTTTTTGCTGACAAGGAATTTTTTTTTACCGTCTAGGAGGATCGTTTATAAATTTTATATTTTTGTTTACCATCGCTGCTTTTGCACAGATTTTATTGTTTATTTTGTTTAATCATCAACTTATTTAGGCTCTTTCATCGAACGGCTATCTTTCAGTGAATCTCTGGTTGTTTCATTCGTTTTCGTTTTATTTTCCTCGTGCTGTTTTGTTCGCCACAAGACCGGATGAATTGCAAAGTTCTGCTCTCTCTCTCTCTCAACACAATAGAGCTGAACGTGAGGGGGGAGGGGAGAAGGGAAGCTGGCAAAGTTTTATGGCTGGACCATGGCTCGGTCGTTTCGAATCGGGGTAAAGAGGGTTGCCCGACGTAATATAAATTATATAACTTACATATATATGGTATCCCCTGTGTGGGCCATCCACCACAAGGGCGCATGACCTCGGTTTACTTGTTACATTCCTTTTCGCCAGTGTTTAGCCTCGAATTGTGCACGAGTGTGTGTAGTTTTCCAGTGGAAGATTGAATGTACGAGCTGTTTTGTGAGAAAAAAATATTGGCTTTCGCACTTTACCAATCATTCCTAAGAAAATGGGGGTGGGCGCGGAATGGATTGGCGTTTATCATGGAGTCTCACGAGATAGGGCGGAATATTTTCAGTCATGAGTTAATTTTGCCGTTCCGAAAGCTCAGAATGTTGTCGCACATCCTTAAGGGTTGAAGGGTCGCACATCTTTTAAATGCTGCCAAAATAATAGTAGAAAACTCTTCATTGTCTCGAAAAAAAAGAAAAACATCCCCCCCCCCCCATTGAAATCACAGCATTTTGGGCAAAATTTTTTATTTCAATTTAATTTTTGATTCGATTGACTTTTCAATGAAATTTGCAGTGCACAGTTTTGTTGAAGCTCCCAAATGAAACGTGATGAAAGATCGATGTGAAAGCACAAAAGAGTTGGATTTTTCCTGTTCGGCACACTTTTTCCCCTCTTTGTCGCTTTTTCGGTCGTCAGTAATATTTTCGTTCGACGATACTTTTTCCACTCTCCATGGATACCGTTTGTGACATAAAAATGGCGGGAGAAACGAGAGAGACAAAGAAAAAAAATCTGGAGAACGAAGCGACGATAGCGAGAGAGAGAGGAATGATCGGTCCCAGGGGTTGCGAGCGTGTATCGGGGATTGCTGTGTGCATCGTATCGACACAATGACGACGAACCGATCGACTGGCGAACCTTGAAATATCGATTTGTTCGTTGAAGCTGATTTAATCCACGTTTGTGCACCGGCAAAACCGGGAACACAGCGTCAACACGACAGGGAGAATGATCGGGGGATGAACGTACATAGAGGGGGGGGGGGGGGGGGGGGGGGTCAGCGTTGGTTACTCGTTGACGCGAGTGAACAAAGGCGAGACGCGAGTTAGCCCATTTTTATATATATATATTTAATTTTTTTTCATCCCCCACCGATACATGCATATCGATTCTTAAGTGTCAAAAGGGCGTATAACGACTATATCAATGATTTTTTAAAAATATTTTTAGCAATTTGCTCATATATACAGGTATTCGTGTTGCGGTATAGGATTGCGCGGAGTCGCTGACAAACGCCCCTTGTTAAGGCTTTGGCTGCATGCGGCAAAATAAAAAATTATTTCACAAATAAATAAAAAATTTCACCAGAAGCAATCCAAACGTGGAGGGGAAATCATAAGAAAGGAGTTTTTTTGTGAAGCTTCGAGGTTAAAATTTTATTTTATTTTCGCTTTATTTTTCATTTATCTATTTTTCGCGCATCTTGAATCACCCAATAGTTTCGGTATCGAATTTCCATAATAATGGACTTGACATTGATACTATTTTTCAGTCTAATATTGACCAGTCCAATAGACCTTGTCTTGTCCAATCTTCCAAATCTTATGTTCAATATTGTGGAATCTTTTTTTTCCCGACTGAAAAAAATAAAATTACAATTATCTATGTTGTGAAAATGTGAAAATTTCATAAACCAGATTTGTCGAATTTGAACCGAGCTTGTGAGACGATTTTTCATTTTTGAATGACGGTTTGATTTAAAGCTTTGGCAATAATCGAACAACGTGGGATCGAAATTAGCTTTCATTTAATCACCCTTAATTCGGAAGAGCGTGAAATAAAATTAGCCAACAATTAACGGCTGAAAGTTAATTTCGGTGCTCGTCAAAATCATTTGAAAATATTATTCTTTCTCGCGATCTTTTCATCCCCCCGAACGCTCTCGTGTGCGGGGGTGATACGTTTTTTTCTCTTATATCCTTCCGCTGAGTTCAATTAAAGTTTTACGTGAAATGAAAGAAAAATATTATGGGGATGAGAATGAAGAAAGGAGAGAGAAACAATATTTTCGTTTTTCTTTGTTAACAGTTTTTCTTTGTGTCAAGGGAAAATGTAGATGGAGAGAAAGAGAGGGAGAGAAAAGGAGAGTCCTTTTCCCCCCGGCATATCCTTAAGGGGATAATATATAAGTCGACAGATGCCGTAGTAATAATAGGGTAGATAACAGAAAGAAAGGGGAGAGAGCTTCAGAGATAAAACAAAAACGCTTTCATCTTAGACGTTTTGATCTTAATAAAGGAATTTTTTTTAAATCCTCGATAAATCTATAGAAAATGTTTTTTTTTTGTTCCAGGGGTTTCGGAAAGCAGGGATACCAGTGCCAAGGTAAGAAGTTACATATATTTTAAGAAAATGTGAAGGACAACAAAAGTAGTGAGAATGAACGAAGAGTCAATGACAGGAAAAAACCCTTGAGAATCATTTGAAGAACTAGAAAAATTCTTCTTATGTTTCAGTCTGTAGTTTCGTGGTTCATAAACGATGCCACGAATACGTCAGTTTCACATGTCCTGGAGCTGACAAGGGTGCCGATTCCGACGTGAGTTTTCAATTGAGACAATTAATCAATTCCACAATTCCCCTTGAGTATAATTTTGAAAAAAGAGCGACCAAAGAAAACCATAATTTGCACTCGTTCTTCGACCTTCGTCTCTTTCTCCGGCAATTTCATTTGGCAATTTTACTAACCGGAAATACAAGTCCTTCAGTCGTAATTCGGCAATTTGTTTCAATGAATTGAGGCGGGGAAAGGGACGGAGCGAGAGTGTTCGAAAGGGCATATGAAAATAAAAATAAATAGGGGATGATTTCGAGGGTAGTTTGCGAGAAAAGGTCTCGTCCCTATATTCCTTGTCGTGGCTATGAAAAAAAAGCTACAGCACCTTTTGCAAAAAAAAAAAAAAAAAAATTCACACACGCCGCACGCGAATAGATGACATCAATTTTTTCACTTCGTCCTACTTAATTATTCACGCTTTTGTATTAAGAAATTCGTCATCCGTTGGGGATAATTAATGCGCGCGATTTATTTATCGTATTACGAAAAGTTATCGGGGTTTTTGAAAAATTCATTTACGAATTTGGCGATTTATGCGCGGAAATTGGATGTTATTCGATTATTTCGGAAAATTTACACATTCGTCATTAAATTCGGGATTTATTTACCTGGTCTAAATTTCTAAATTTTTTTTTGAAAAAAAAATTCGATATGAACAAAAATTCGATCACGAAGATGAGAAAAGACCGTATAGCTGTGAGGTCACTGCAGGAAGAGGAAGTTATGATGAAACACACCCCTTTCTCTGGGAAACGTGATATTTCCTTAATCTCAAAATGTAGATTCTCGACATGCCGGGGCTTCGTTGACCCTTGGATTTGTATATTGGAAAATTGTTTGTTTGTATGGTTCCAAATTCAAACCAAGGTTTTCCAATGAATTGCCAAATTTTTAAGGTTTTGGGATCAACATAATGGGATTTGAGGAATGAGCCAAAAATGGGTTATCATTTATGACCTTCAATATTTTACAATGATATTTAATGGAAAATTTTTTCGGAAACCAATTGATTGAAATAACGAGCGGAAACCAAAGAAAGATTTTAAATAAAAATTTGCAAATATTTTGAGTTTTCTGGGAAAATTATTGGTAAATTTGTAATCAGTGGAAAAAATACATCGATATAAGATTTAAAAAGAAGCAATAATTTTGTTTTCTTAATTTTGGCCAAAATTGTATACATTCACTAAAACGAATGTCATTTTTTCTTCGCAATCGTTGAAGGTGCAAAACCCCGCTTGGTTAATCCAAATCGGATAATTTTTTTATTTTTGGCAGATTTTTAAAATTCGACCATCGATTTTTGCAAAATTTTAAGCGAAAGGATTTTTTGTTTATCGTTTAAAAACTATATTTCGATGAGAAATTTACCGCTGATTACAAATAACGCAGGATTTCTGTCGGGAAAAAATTAATTGATGAAAAAAAGGTGAAAAGTATAACGTGGGGTCAATTAAGCCCGTCCTATCGATTCTTGTTCAAAAGTTCAAAATCACTTTTCAAATTTTTCATTCGTGGAAAAAATTTGATATCTCGGCAAAAAAGGGGGAAAACAAACCACAAATCTATTCGGGGAAATTTTTCAATCACATTTTCTCAAATCATCATACGCGATTTAATGTCCAATATGGATTAGATCGGAAATTCTAAAAGGTAACGCGACTTTTTGGACGGTACTGTATAATATAGGGCACGAGTTCGTGCTGCGGTGATAAGAGTTTACCACTGACCACTGGAAACTGAACCGCAGAAACTAAAGCCACGGGAATTCAGCGTCGCCCATCAGGGAAATCCTATTGCACAGTCATCTTTTCCGTGCAGAGATCTCTCGGGCTGCGCGTGAATCGAATTTAGGTTACACGCTTAAGGCGAGCCTTCAATTCCGTGAAAGTCGAGCTATCAATACAAACGACGGAATTCAGCTTCAAACGTTTTGATCAAAAGAGAAAAAAATTTCTTCATCTTCCAGTGGTCAGTGGTGTTTCTTCAAAAACCAACTTATCATTTCGATTTTGGCATCTTTTTACGCGATCGTGTCATCTCGTTGTACAAGTTTTGAAAACTTGCCTCGAGGCTTATAATTAATTGGCACGATAAAGTTTCGTTGAATTTTGCGATCGATTAGCCTCCGTCAGGCGACATAATTATCCTGATTTTTCTTTTAAGGTCAGAATATCGGTGAAAAAGTAGTCACATTCGAGATCTCGGATTTACGCCGCAGAAACTTTTGAGAGTTCACTTTCCAACGATTTTTATGATTGTTCAATTGATCGATCAATTCTTTTCCCTATTTTTCTTCTAATTTTTCTGTAACTCCCAACTTTCACTCGCGAATTTATCTTTCTCACGATACTTTTTTTCATCCCTTGTTTTTTTCTTTCGTCCGTCTGCCCGATGGATTTCACTCGGTGGCATTTCTTGTTTGCCTGGATCCATAAAAAAGCGTAATCTCGTACGCGCGAGAAATATAACCCATAAATTTTGGCAAACCCGGTCGGGCGCGTCGATACAATCGATGGGGTTTTTTCTTCGATGTATATTCTTTTGTTACGTTGCATATGCTTTTTTTTCGGGGGCTTTTTCGACAATTTTCATCGCAGCCAGCGTGTTTCGCCTCGTCTCGTAAAATATCGTCGATATTTATTGTCTCTCTGTCGTTTTTTGTTTGGTTCTTTCCCTCCCTGATGCTTCTAGATCACGAGTAAAATGGCGCGAGAACAGCGCGATTTATCATCATCCCTTTCTCATCCCCCTCGCAAATTCGCGCTCATCCTCACGTGAACGCGGACACGTTACCGGAGAGAAAATGGATTGGCTATTATTCTCGCGGTCTTCTGGGTTATTCGTCGTTTTTATCGCGAGCTTGGAAAACAAAAGGGCTCGGAATACGACGCGTTTTTCGTTTGTTATTCTCGCTCTCCGAGCCCTTTTGCTAGCGGCCTTTTTCACCGTTACATCCAGACACGCGCACGTTCTTTCAGATTTTCAGCCTCGTTCCTTTCGCTCCACCCTCACGCACATGTCAAAGTAACTAATATTCTCGTTCAATCCCCCTCCCCCAAGATCTGATTTCGTATCGCTCTTCCGCTTTGCCTATCCTGACCGCAAAATTCATTCCGGATATTGACCCAGTCGCGGGTCACTTTTTCTCCCTTTCCTCGTCCTCTCTTCGTCCTCGGTCACGATTTTTTTTTTACCCAGTCCCATGTCGCCCATCGCTCGACGTTTGTGATAAAGATGTATCCATCGATGTTGACACATGCGGGGGAATATCACTCAAAATCACGGTTTTTTCTCGTAAATCATTCGTTCTTGTTTTTTTGATTATTTTTTAAATTCTATTTCCTCGCGAGAAAAAGGATTCTCAATTTTTTTCAATATATTGCTCGATAATTGAAGAAGATAATTAATTTTTGAGCTGATTTTCATTTTTATTTTTAATTTTACAAGTGTATTACTTTAAAAAAATGATTCTTGATGACGTTGCGAAATTACAAGAGCTCTGAGAGACAGATTTTTAAAAAATTGAAAATTCCTTGAAATAAAAAATTGTTGTACAGAAAATTTATGCATTTGGCTGAAGACTCCATCGGCTTTAAGAACTTCAGCGGTGAGGACCAAGCCGAAAAATCGAGCGAAAGGGAGGGTCGTAAAAACGGTTGACAGCGGTTAGCCTGAGGGTTTGTCCGACGACTTACCCCGTGTGTCAGTCTCATCCCTCGCCTCCAATATCTATGTCCGTTCGGAAATGCCAAAAAAACAAGCGTCCCGTATCCAATATCCTGACGATCGTGTGCCCTTTTTACACGGTGACACTCTCCCTTAATTCGTCACCCTTTGTTTTATACCCTTATTCCTTACTTCGCTTTTTTCCATTTAATTTTTCTCAAATGATATCACTTATTTTTTTCTATAATACAATACAGATTGTATTGTAAAAAAAAATCTTGTACATTAAATTACATATTTATATAATATATACAAAATATATGGGGATATTTTTTTTTCCACGGAGACGGCATCATTCCCCGTGACAAATATAGATGTACAAATTTGCTTGAATCGAAAATGCTTTAAGAAAAAATGATCCCGTTAACGTCGTTTCGTTGTTCGTTCGTTGATCATGTATAATTATTTGAAAAAAAAAATGTCTACACGATTTTCGTAATGATTGACGTGAGCGCAGGACACGCGGACGAAGCATCATTTCAAGCAACACACCTACAACAGCCCCACCTTCTGTGACCACTGTGGTAGCCTTCTCTATGGTGTCATCCACCAGGGCATGAAGTGCCAAGGTACCGGAATAAAAAACAAGCAAAAAACCTGAAATTTTCAACGAGACTTTTTTCTTCTTGATTCTTAAAATTTCTTGAAATCTACACGTTTTTTACGGTGTGCAAGAATATCCAACGTGCATTGTTGGCTCCCACATTAAAGTTGTTGTTCCTCCCTCAAAACTGTACATACATTTTGCATATCGAGTTTCCAAGTGAAAGAAAAATTTTACGAACAATTTTCGTCATTACGATATCCCGTGCATTATTGTCACGTGGCGCACTTTTACTCGCTTCTTCTCGTTATTCCACTGGTTGCTGTTTTTTTTCCCCCTCTGCGTGGTTTTGCGAGTACAATATATATAATATTCTTATGTGATGTCAAAACGAACGGAATCGTGTATTGTTTTTTTTTTTTTTTTTTTTTTTACAACGCGTGAAGATCGAAATTGAAGCTCGAACACGGCGGAGCTTTCTTCAATGTCGAAGCTCGAGTACACAATTTTTCTGTTTGCAACTGTAGATGCGTTTGCGTAGTTTTTTCTCGCCTCTTTACGATTCGCAAATACTCCGTGAAACGCGGAGTACACTCGCAATTCCGTAACTCGAACGCTCGGACGAGATAACAAAAATATAAAAACGAGATAAAAAAAAATTCATACCCGGGCTTTATGACGCTCTTTCAAGCGCGGCGACCGATGAAATTGCGAAGAAAAAAAATATATATTCACATGCTGAACGAAATAAAAGACGCCCGTCGTTTCGGAGTTGAATTTCGGATACTTCGAGCAATCAATATACGTGTGAAAGATATTTTTTTTTTTACAAAGATCTTATTATGCACCTAAAAAAGACCATTGATTCATACTTAATTAATTTGATTAATTAATTAATAAAAAATTGATTTAACTTTAAATTATTAAAATTAATTTAATCTTGAATTATTGCAGTTGTTTAATTAAAATGGAAACAAATTTATAACATTTTATCAATTGTATGATTGATCTTCAAATTTCTTTTAATTTAAATTCCATGATTCGATAAATTTATTTTTTTTCGATAATCATTTCGCTTCAAACTTCCAATTCATCTCGCTATTTTTCATCAATGTATCATTGTAAATATCGTCATTTTGTACATAAGGAAGGGTCTAAAATGTCAAATATCCATTTGATTGTCAATTTTAATCGACTCTGGAAAGTTTTCAATTGCAATTATTGAAAAATTTCCTTTATTTATTTGTTCTCTCTCTTTCTCAATATATATTTAAAAAATTACATTGCACAGCGATGTAAATAATTGTTGTTTTTACTCGTTAATCGTATTATGTATCGTCTATATTATTATCATGTTTTTTTTTAAATTGATGTCAGCATATATCGGCGTCGTCCTTGTAAATATTTCAAGGCTTATTTACTGGATGTCAAGGATTTTTCGTGTGTACAGTTTCTATCTGTGTGCCTTCTTTTCTCGCTCTCGCTGATTTCCAATATTTGGGTCGTTTGTACATTTTGTAAAAAAACGTCGTTTGGTAATCGTTTATTGTGACACCGTGATCTGTCTGTCGCTTTTTTTACCCCATTAGTAAGATTTTATACGATTACACATAAGTATATTAATTATTTAATTAACAACGGTTAATTAGGCTTACCCGATAAATCTTTTCCCAATTATAAATTAACATCGATAGAAGATAAAATTATAAATCGCTTCAAAAAGTTATTTCAAATGATTTTTTTGAATCCGAATCAACGCTCGATCGATTAATCGATCATTCCTACTCAAGATAAATCAATATTCAACATTTAGCTTTTATCGTTGACGTTTTTTATGTCGCGATCGATCGCAGAGATCTTCGGAGATCAAAATCCCACGAGAGAGAAAAGGAGATGGATAGATCGTGGATAAACGAGAACGATACTACACGAGATTCACCCTGGGAACATTCCAAATGGAATTCGATGAAAAATTAGTCGTTCCCATTATCGCTCTACGCGCGGAGCCCGCGAACTCCATTATTAAACCATTACAGGCAGCTATAGCGTTCAATTAAACCATTATCGAGCCACCAATGGGTCTGAGTCTCGCTCCCACGGTACATGCAATCGCTGTTTCTCGCTCTATTCCGCAATCACCATTTTCCATCCTCTTTGCCCTCTCAGCCCCACCGAAACTTTTCTCTCTAAATCCCGTCGCAATATTGTCATTCCTCTCTATCTTCAGCTTCCTCCTCTGTGCCTCAATTCTTTCCCGCGTGCAAAGAAAGCCTCGTCAAAAACGAACTAAAAATGGTACAACATTTTTTTTATCGAAATAAAAATTCCCCCGAGAGTCACGAGCAGCACCACCTGTTTCTCGTTGCTTCTTTGTGGGTCAGCTTTTTTCCCGTTCGTTACTGTCAATGAGAGAAAAAAGAATGAGACTTTTTTTCAAAACTCGCTCGGATACATTTTTTCTTTTTATTTCTTCATTTTAATTGTCGCGGTTGTAAAAGCATTTGCGAATTGACGATGGAAATGCGACCAGAAACGTCGTTCTCGTATTGAAGTACATGTGAAACATTTTTTTTTGTCTGACAATGATTTATTTTCCGTTGTGACGATAAAAAGGCGCAACAAAAATCTGGTAAATTCAGTGGAGAAGAAAAAAGGATCTTTCTGATATTGTTGACGATTTTTCCAACCATTTCGATCGCGATAGAGAAATGGAACGAGAAATCGAGAGCACTTAAAATGTCCAAACCAGTTAGGTCAAGATTTTCAGTCGCCATTTTTTGAATGCCAACTGCAGATTACGTGGTCGCTGAGAGGAGAAAAATAGTGAAAAGCGTTCGGAGAGAGAACAATGTGAGCCAAGAGAGCAGATTTCAAGGTACGACAGTTATAAGTCGTTTAGCAGCGCGACTCTTAACCTTCTACTTTTAATCCACTATGAGGCATTCTCAAATATCCAGGCTACTTTTTTCCTCGACCTTCATAACTCGAGATTTGTCACTGGGAAGATTTTTCTGAATTATTTCAGTATTTCTTTATCAGTATTTTTCAGTTCGTTGATTTATTTTTCTTCTTAAAATGCTGAAGAAGAAATTGAAAGACAGTTGCATTTCCATGGCGGTAAAATTGGAATTAAAGTTTGCGACAAATTCCAGGAGAAATTATATTAATTCTACTGATATTAGAGCGTGGGCTTGATATTCAGACTAACTCTGGCAATCAACCGATTCGGGGAGGAACAAACGTCCGAATAGAATGGTCGTCTGAAAAAAATTCCCTTCGTTATTTTTCGTTGAAGAGCGAGATTCTCGGGAGAGCTTGAAGAAAAAAATTTAATTCTCGTACGTCCTGCCTGAGAGAGAGAAAGAGACACGATTATGTGTCTCGTCTCGTTTGCGATGACGAAGACCCCGATGGAAAAGTTACAAAGACGCTGAACGAGAGTTTTTCTTTTTCCGCTTACTCGTTCGTTGCCCGTAGCGAAAATAAAACTTTCCACGATTGGATATCTTTCTCCTCGCTGAGATTGAGGGGTGGCCCTTTCCGCTTTCGTGTACAACGTTGAGAGGCCAATTTTCTCTGTCGAGGGTCTTGTACTACCCGGCTGAATCAACAGGGCGCGCTGTAAACTGTAATTTTGTTCCGTATGAAAAATTTAATGCAACATGACGTCCACGACTGACGGCAAACTGGAAAAATGAGTAAGGACGTAAAAAAAGCGCTCATACGCACACACGTCAATAAACGTTGGTAAACGGAATGCCGGAGGGAGGGATTTTTCCTGCTGGGAAATAATATTCCTTCCCGAGGGATGAAAAATCCTTCGAGGAAGAATGAGGCTGTACATCGTGGTGTGCAACTGCAACCAGCATCGCGAAATAGAAAGAAACGATCCTGGAAAGTTCACGGATCGAAGAAAAACTTCTCTCTCGTTTGCTCTCTTCCTTGCTTTCTTTCTCCTGCTGTTTTATTCGGTTCCGGGGTCAGCGAGCAACAGAAGCCTCGAGCCAGAGTCCAAAAGCGTATACGCTCCCTGTTAGGAATCGATGAAATTTTTTTTTCCTCTACCCTCGTCGTCTTGTAACGCCCGAGGGGGTGTCTTGGCACCCTCTACGGTGGTTTGTGTCGTCACGTAGCGTCGTTACTTCTCTACTCCTCCGTATACGTTCTTGAATAATATATGAAGAATTCTCCGCAAGATTGGACCCTTATTTTGTTTGCGGAATCTCATAGATAATGTCCCAGGAAAAAGAATATTCGAGCTCGTTTCTACGAAAGTTCTTCGCACGTAAATCAAATATCGTTCAATGCTTGCTTCTCTAAATTAAAAAAGAATTGCAAAAATGCGAATGGTGGAGTTATTACGGGATCAAAGACTTTTCGGGTGGAGATTTCTATGAATTATTTGGTACAGTTTTTTCCGGGAGAGCCGTTATTTCATATTTGAAGAAGTGACGTTATTTGGTAGAGTCATAAATCTGGTAAATACGTGATTTCTTTTTTCAAACGGAAATTAAACAGCTGTTCAGTGTATCACTGAAATCTCAAGTATTGAACAAAGAAAAAAAGCGGAAATGTTTCCAAGAAAATATACCTCAAATATCAAAGGCCCACGGCCGACTAAAAAAAAAGCGAAACTCGTACAAACGACACTCGTATATTTTTCGTTGCCTCTGCGCAAGGTATCGCGAATGGCAGAAACGTTTCATTAACTTGGCGAAATTTTAGCGCACAAAGAATCGTGAAAACAGCGCTGAATTCTTCTCTCGAATATTTCCAGTATTTGTTTATTCTCACGGCGCGAATAATAAGCAAGAGCGAGGAGATAAATGATTCACTCGCGACTGAAGATTGTGACGAAGGAGAAAGTTGAGGTGAGAGTCGGAGGTGAGAGAGCCGAGGAAAATGTTTGAATTTCGTTCACCTCTTCGTCGTATTATCTTGAATTTTCTTCTGCTACGTGAAACTACACGTGGCAGAAATACATGTGGATAAATATTTGAAAGCTTCTCTTCAAGGTCTTTTCAAACTCACGTTTGTATATTCGAGAGTTTTTCTATCGCTTATTCGACCGCCATCTTGTTATAATAAAATTCATCCCAAGAGAAAGAACATCGGGACGGCTTTCGTGAAAAATCTATAAATTTTGTCTCTCGTCCTGCCTTTCTATTCTTCCCTCGCTTCTTTTGGATTTTCTTTTCCGAGGATTCCGGGTTTGTCCCGAGGATTATCGGTCACGAGCTCGTTACATTACCATCGCCTAACAATTTGCACGAGAGAATCACCTGATTACAGCGCCATTTTGCTCCTTAAACCGGAACATGCTATCTCGCACCCTCGCTCTAATCGGAATCATTGCTTTAACGATGCTGCGAGTTATTTTGAGATTTTTTTCCTCTGCGCCAGAAGAATCGAGGATTATCGAAGTGTTCGGTGAAACAGCACGAAATTTTTGGCAAAATTCGTTTTGTCAGAGACAATTCAAGGAAAAACTCTAAATTGCACCTTTTAAAAGTTTCTTCTCAGATTCACCCTTCAATCATCATTTATTCCTGAGGATCAGACGTTGTTTCAGTTGACATGGAATATGTTATAGCTTCGCATCGTTTCGTCCGTGACGCACGATCCACCCTTCTCTTCTCTCCCTCTGGCACCCCTCGGGATACATGTTTCTCCTTCGCGTGGGTATATATGCAAATATTATATAAAGCCACGATGCTTTCGCTCCTGCGAATGGCGGCATGGAGCTCAAGAGCTTGCTCAACTAGTTTTACCCCATCGAAGGTAAACAAATTAATTCGTGATCAATATGCGAGATAGGACGTTTGTAAATTTAGGAATATTCGATGATTAGTGCGTGTGTCGTTGCGCGATAGAGTCCCAAAAGAGCGTGGTAAAAGCTCACAGCGGAAAAATTGGACTAATGAAAAACCATTGATCGTCAATTTGGTGCTTACAATATCAGGAGAGAGTAAAAATAGGATGACGGTGGATGAAGAATGTGGAGGTGATCGGACATTTCCATTTGGTTCGAGAAAAATGATCTTGGAGAGAATTGAAGGCAAAGAGCGAGTTCGAGAACTGCGGAGAGAAAGCTTGAATATCTCTGGATGTGTTGTCGAGAGAAAAACAGAGACGAGGAAAAAAGAAGGGAGGTCAAGTCCGATAATGAAACTACAGGGGGCTCTAAAAGCGACTCACGCGGTATGAATTCCCTCGTGGACCGAGGCCAAGGAGGATAGAGGCTGAGGAGAAGTAGATGAGAGATAGAGGGCTACAAGGTCGAGAGGCCAGAGACGATCGATGTATTGAAAATCACTCGACTACTCTCCTTCTCTCGCTCTCTTAGTACCGGCCCTTCAATTTATCCTCGAGTTCATCAAATACCTTGTAAACGGGTATGAAAGTTTAAGGTCGCTGGTTTTTCCGCGATAATCTTGAAAAAAAATTTCTCTCTCACCTCAGGAAGCTCGATTCCTCGAAGATTCTAGCAGGAATTCGTCAGAGTTTTTTCGTTCACGAAAGGAACGGTGTTATTCAGTCGAAACGCTCCAAATTTTACAGCGATTTTTTCAGTGTTGAGGGTCGAGATGCTACCAGATGAGATATCCTCCCTTCCACGTTTTTATTCGCTTTAAGAAACTCGTGACTGCAAAATTAGAGTCTCGCGGAAAAAGGGTTCAAGTAGTTTTGGTCTCGGAATAGTCAAACGTGCATCAGCATCGAAATTCGCTTTCCTAAATCGTCCTCGTGTAATTAATAGCAAAAAAAGGGGGATCATAGATGACTGATTAATGCAACTTGAGACTGGGAAACTCGAGGATCGAGGATGAAAAAGGGTTCAAGTAGTTCGGGTCAGTCTGTAGCCGGACATGGATCAGCATCGAATGTCACTATCCTGAATCTTCCTCGCAAGGATGAAAAAAAGCAGGATCGAATGTGAACGCTGTAAAAAAAACTTGTGACTGGAAAATTAAAGACCATTTAGAGTAGAATGGAGGTGTTCTAGTAGTTCTTATCGGGGTTCAGTCGGACGCGAACAGAATCCACTCCATCAATTCCATCCATCCAAGCAAAAACATCAACTCCAAAAGTAATTGCAAACTTTTGGTTGGCTTGCATAAATTACTATACCAGGAATGTCAGCGTATAACTCTTTCAATCTCTTTCACTTTAGTCCCTGTGTCCTTTGAGATAACATTAGTATAACCGAGTTACACTCAGTATGTTACACTCCCTAACCATCTCTTGCTCGAACTTTATGGAACTGCGTCTTTTTGAACCGTGTGTGACGAACGTTAACGTAGCGTACACAGAAACAGGGATTCACTGGGCGTTAACGTCACCCAGAAAATAAAAATAAAAACAAAATAAAAGTTTTTGATGAGAATTAATAAAATTTTTGAGTTTTTGGAGAAATGTTTGGTAGATTTGTGTTGAGTTGAAAAAAATACATCGATATATGTGGTGTAAAAATAATATATTGTGCAACTAGTGCGGCAGGTTGTCGCTTGAGGGCGAATATCACGCAGAGTTTCGATTGAAAAAATGAATTTCTGAGAGAAAGAGAAAAAATCGCTTTTAAAAATATTTTTGATGAATAAACACAGTATGGCAAAGATCACTCATATTAATGTGGTTTATATAACCAAGGGCATAAATTTATTGTGAAAATCTTATTACTCTTTCAAATTAGAATTAGTAACCGAGGCTTAACTGGGTGCGTTTACGCTCATTATGATTAAAATCCGTTCATATTTTGAATAGAAATTCAAAAGTATATATTTGAACAATGCGACGATGAAAATGGGACGAAAGAGCTGAATATGCTATGCAGGCTCTGTTACTCTATTTCTGCATTATTCTCCGAGTTTCCGCGGTGCAAAGCGCCACGAAGCAATGTCCAGAGTACATACAATGATAATAATAAATGTGACTTTAGTTAGTTGCCGCTTGGTGAACGTGAAATCGCAGCAACGTCGCCAAACATACTTCTGTCTCGGCTCCTCTCTCCCTTGGATCCTGTTATACGTATATCTACGAGATGGGAGTCAAAGGAAACCGGAAGCTGTGTTTCGCAGTCACCGCGACGAGGCATAGGTGGCGCTCGAGTGTTACACTCGAGAAGAGCCACGGAGCGACACGCTCTCCAGACTTTGTGTACTAATAGCGGTAGAGCTAGGCCGCGACATACTCGAGATAAAGGGCGTACCCGAGTAGGGCAACATCGTAATAAAGAGGATACATAATACGAGAAGACAGTTCCGGTCCCGAAGCTACGTGAAGTAGTTTTCAAGAAAAGACGGGGATTAAGGGGGAGAAAGGAAGAATTACAAACTTGGAAAGTTTGTCCTGATAATTAACAGTTTATTTTTCACGCTTTTGTTCTCGTTTCAACATTGTTCCGCATTTTCCTTTGTCGTTTATTATTCCTTTGTAAAGAAGAAAGATTTCGGAGATCAAGAAAATAGATTTTTGCCAAAACCACAATCTAAATTTTGTAACTGTTGAGCTTTAAAAAAAATTGCTTCAACGAATTAATCAATAGTTACCGTATAATTAATTCAACGACTTTGAATCCATGCTGAGGAAAATATTTATTTTACATTTTTTCCAATAGTAAAGAAGGCACGTGAATAATTTTTCCGCCATTATATTTTCAGAAAACTTCGGCGGTCTGCTTCTGGTGAATATAACTCTGGAGAAAAAAATTTGACAGCCTGCGATTATCGCTCGTAATTTAGCGTCTAAAAAATGACACCGGATTATCGATTTTTCTTTTAGTCTTTGTTCCACGGTCGATGCCTGTAACATTTTTCATTCTCCCCCTATTCGTGCTTCTCGATGCTCCGCGCGTTCCATCAAACGGTGTTAATTATCGATTTGCCCGTCACTTTTAATCCCACGGCTCGTTATTATTTCGCTTCTCGCCATTTTCGAAAGTTCGTTATGAATCTGCGAAAGGGGGCGCCCATTAGTGTAACGAAGTTACGTAGTCTCAGACGTTTACCATAAAAGCTTTCCTCCTTTTACGAGGATGCTTTCCCACCCTTCTCCGGAGCATTATGCAAGTACTTTATCCACGCCTCAGGTGGTCCATCGAGCTTTTGTCAGTTTTAATTTTCCAAAAGCAACGGTTTGGAGATTCATTTCTACTTTGTACGAAATAATCTACTGTAATTATGCAATTATCGCTGTAGAAAAAAAAGTTCCCCGAAACGAGAAATTAAAATCTTCTCGCTGTGGGAATCAGCCCATTCACTGCCAGAATGATTACCGTTATTCAATTTATTTCAAAATCACTCCCTCACGTTGCATTCTTTGAGATTGAAGAAGAGAGAGAATTAATTTCAATCAAGAAGAATTAATTTTAACCAAGACGTAAAAAAAATAATTCATCCGAAACATCGAACAAAATGAAAAATGATTTTCTTTCAAATCTGATTTTACAACTACGATTTTCACTCATTACTTTCATGCTCAACATTTTATCTATCAATGCTTCAACGAATTTAATTTTTTTATATTTTTTTTTACATCGCATTTCACGAATCCACAAAGACGAAGCGAAATCAAAATATCTCGGGTGTTTCGACGGCGTAAGAGTAAAATGGAAGTGGAAAATTTTCTAAAAAATATTTTTTCAATCTGGACGTAGTCTCGTATTGTTGGTTTGCAACTGAGACAATGGGGGGATGCAAGAATAGGGTGGGATTGCGGGGAGAGTCAAGAAGGATAATAGTGAAAAAAAACTCTAATCTGCGGAATATATCTCCCGATTTATATATCGCGAAAGCTTTTCTCTTGTTTGCCCTTTGCCAATTTCCACACACCCCCTTCTTCCCACCCTTCTTTCCCGCCCCTACCCTCTGTCGTATCACTTCTTTAATCTCGAAACTCAGGAAATAAAGCCGAGGCTCATCCGGAGACTGTGAGAGAGCGGCACAGACAAGCGTAGAGGTTCAATGAAAAACCGGAAATTCCGGGCCTCGTGACTTTGTGTTCCCAGGCCGTGAGCGCGCCACACAAATGGGATACTTTCACGTACCTGACGCCAACATTCTGCGACCACTGCGGCTCGATGCTTCACGGCATTGCGCATCAGGGACTCAAGTGTTCAGGTAGCTAATGAAATAAAAAAAAAACATCACAGCAAAAAAAAACACCATCGCAACAACAAGGAAAATTAATTGATTAATTCATTAATCGACAGTATCAGTAATCTTAAAGATTGGCATATGAGCTTATAATACTTCGCTCGAGACACTTTCACACATTCATACACTCATACACGGCGTACCTTGTAAATTTAGGGTGGTTTCATAGTCTCGAAGAATAGCCTAGTGTAGAAGAGTATTTAGGTTATTTTTTCGACTGAGAAAAATTATTTTTTGTAAAAGCAATATTTTCCATGAGTCCAAATTAGAATTGGCAGTATGTTGAAAATTTGTATTCGAAAATTCCCAAAAATAAATGTTGCATAAATAAATGTATAAATTCCTTGATTTCGGGGAATAAGGTACATGGAATATTTTGTATCGGTAAAAAAAACCTAAAAATGGCTGATTATTCACGAGGGTGTCCTGATAATGATAATCGTTCAAAATCAATTTTACGAGCATCTTTGATATCCAAAATGTGATTTTAGTGGAAAAAAATAGATACTCGCGTGAATCCACGAAGCATGCTTGAAAGATAATCAATTGAGCGACTGGAAAAGATTTGCACAATAATTGTGAAATTAAAAAAAGTAGTCTCATCAGCGAGGCTCATTGAACATCGAGTTGGGGGAAACTGAATCGCGCACTGAGATGTTCGAGAATTTTATTTTAAAGGTGCGATAAGGGTCGCTGTTTCGAGGGTCGAATGAGATTCTTCCGATACTTATTCTCGGGATAACGATGCTCTGCCTGATCCATCATCATGCACAAATACACATCCCCACATAGTATATAAAAAAGTAGATATAGATAGACATCGATGGTCACATACCGTAGTATATAAACGTTAGGTAAGTTCTCAGTTTTCTCGAGGGTTTTTAGGCACCCTTTTTTTCGGTCACGCGCGCGTGATTTATCGTCTGTCCCGAAACAGCATAATATTGTCGCCGTACAATCTTGTTTGCACGATAATATATTTCCCCCGAATTCGTTTGGCCTCTGGGGAGCAGATGAAAATCCTCACTCCCCAAACTTCATCACAATTTTTTTCTCCCCAGATACATTGAGTAATTAAAAAAGAAAGGTACTGATAAAAATAATAGCTTCCCGTGATTAGTGAACGTTTTTTTTACGCACGCTTTTGATTCCCTTTTCGTAGAATTTTGGCCGAAAGCCAAATTATGTCCGGCGTTGATTTAAAGTTTCGAGCTTTTTTACACCCTCTTGAGCTTTATCGTTACTCAACAGGTAGATCGTTGTGTTTGTTTTTCTATTCAGTCAGAGAAGCTTGAGACTAAGTTTCAACGCGAAGAAAATCAATCCAGAAAAAGCACTCTGCCAATGTGGTGATGGTGAAAAAAAAAAATTCGAAAATGATCCAATTCGATATTTAAAAAAATCTAAATAATCAAAACTTCGAGCTAACAGTGCTTTTACCTCATCAATTTTTTACGATCAATATTTCTGACTCGATGTAGAGACAGCGCTGCTATTGTAGACGCGAAAACTTCACCCTTAACTTCACCCTTATCGCTGTTTATATTTTTTATCGTAAATTCTTTCTTAAAAAAATCGTAATAATTTATCTTGAAGGATTTTGCATAAGCTTGACGCACAAAATTATTTTCAGGATTAAAAGAATAACAAACACAAGTAGAAAAAAATTGAGTTTAAACTCTAGGGTAACTGTGTCATGGAAAATCGATTTTTTTAAATCCAAAGTTTACACAGACACTCTAATAACAAATTGCATGAAATAAATTTTAAAATTTGTCATTCAAATCGACGCTATTTTTCTCTCTATTTTACGGATTTTCGTGACCCTCATTGTACACTCGATCATTGATTTTCCCTCTACACTATAAAATCCACGCATCACTCTATGCACGTGAAAAAATACTCCGTACACTAATCGTATTTGTTAACATTTCGTAATCACAGCTAATCTTTTAATTATTTCACGTAAATATATATATATATATATATATATATATATATATATATATATATATATAATATTAATATAACGTAGTATTAGTATCGATTTAGTAGTGATTCGTCTGATTTTATTGTCCCCCTAGATAAATGTGACTAATTAGAAAACCATCAGTGTATTTTCAATGAAGAAAAATAAATTAAAAAATTCGTGCGTGCGCGTATAGTGTTTTTTTATCTTTAAAGGCTGGGAAAGCACTCTGCACTGAGTGCAAAATGGTTAGTTGAATACGTTCAACTAAATATTTAGTTGTACAATTCAACATTTTTTTGCCTGAGCAATATTTTGGTCAACCGAAGCGCAGAATTATTCAAGAAACTAATGATTTAGTTAGACCAAACAAATATTTAGTTGCACGTATTCAACTAACGATTTTGTACATTCAACGATTTTTTTTCTCAGTGTGAGATATTCATGGAAAAATTGTAAAACTTGGGATTTTATTTTTCATCACCAAGTTCTTTTTGCGAGGTTTTTTTAACCACGCTTTTAACCGTCGATGCGTATCACATTTTTTTTCACGTTCGTGAGCTTCGACGACGAGAAATATAAGTATTAAAGTACTTAATATGCAATCTTGCGCATAGATATTCTATGCTACCGTCGCGAGTTACGATCACGTACATGAAGCATTCTCAGCTGAATACCTTCAAATATAAAACAATAATAATATAATAAAATATATTTAAATATATATATATATATATATATATATATATATATATATATATATATTTAAAAAAAATCTACTCTGCCGGATAAAGCAAAAATAAAACTCGAATTTGCCGAAAAGTTAACAGACAACTTTTGCGTTTCGTTAATTTTGTTTTGCGTGAGCTCTATTCCAAATTTGCCGTATAAAAAAATTTCAAATAATTCTCAGAGAGTCCGTTCACTTGCCATTACGCATAGGCAGAGTTTTAGAAAATTTTATGCGATTCTGAAGGAACAAAGTCACCTGTTTATCGGAGAATGCGTCGTAAACAGACGCCGTGAATAAAATACATTCGTGTGAATCAAAAAATCTCGAGTATTCACGCGGCACACCTTTTTAAACATTTTTCCGCAATCTCTTTTTTTTATTCGTTAAAAAAAACCAAAGCGCGTACGCACGGATATTTTGAATGAGACGAGCGTTTCGTAACGCTCGTATAATACTAAGTTGGAATTTACGATTTCCTCCTCGCGGGATACTTTTACGATTCCATTCAGACGCTGCGGAATACAGAGGGGCAGAAATTTCTTTTTCTTTCGTTATAAAATGAAAAAAAATGAGGATAAAATTGAAAGAAGAAATGTACAAAAAAAAATTGCAGCAGCAGAGCAAAAAAAAATTGAAATAAGGAACAGAGTAAATTGAAAGAGTGAAAAAAAAAAGAAAAATTGGGGAAAAATGCAATTGCGAGAAAGAGAATAATTGATACTAAAATTGGCAAACGAGAGAGAAGCAATTTGCAGTCGGAAAAGACAATTTTCTTGAACGAAAAAGAGAGGGTGAAGTCTGAAGAGAAAAATGAAGATAAGAAATTAAATAATTGGGAAAATTGATGATGATATTTGATTATTTTTCGATGACGCGCAGCATGCGACATGAACGTGCACAAAAGGTGCGAGGTGAGCGTGCCAAATCTCTGTGGATGCGATCACACGGAAAGACGCGGTCGTATAGAGTTGAACATAACCGCAACCGGAAACAAACTCATCGTGGAAGGTAAATTTTATCCTCAATTATGAGATATATTTTTTCCCCACCGTCTCCATCGTTAGAGTATATTTTATGCATTGCTTCTGCGCGTCTAAAGATGTCTCGAGTATACTTTCGAGAAATAAGAAGTTGAATGTATTTTGCAAAATAGTTTCAAACTTTCGCGAGTCCGTTTACCTCATTAAAACTTTGGCCACAGTGTCAAGGAACCCGCCAACGGCGTTGTTTGCTAAGAAAATCCCTATTTACTTCGGGGGGAGGAATTCGCCACTGAGAAAGGGTTTCTGACGGCAGAGCAAATTGGAAATTATCATCGACGAGGGAAAAAAAAAACTACGGGCACTTCTTTTTTTACCGCGATGCGAGAGAAAAATTGTTTTTCTTTTACAGTAAAGCAGGGTCGGAATCTCATCCCGATGGATCCGAATGGACTTTCGGATCCTTACGTCAAGCTGAAATTAATTCCGGACACGGATGGCGTGAAAAAAAAATCAAAGACAATCAAATCCTCATTAAATCCGGAATGGAACGAGACAATCACCTTGTAAGCTCGACGATTTCATTCATTATTCGTATTTGTGATTAATCGCATGTTGTATCGAATTTTTTATTTTCAACAATCAAAACTTTTTAAGCTAAAGCTAAAAATTTTTGGCTAATTAAACTTGGGGGAAAATCCAACCATGGGAAAATTTCAGAAAATTTACATTCTACCAATTTTTCTTTCATCGTTGTCTCTTTTAATATTCTTTTTGTATTCGTCTCAGCGACCTCAAACCCGAGGACAAGGACAGACGACTTTTGATAGAAATTTGGGACTGGGACAGAACGTCGAGAAACGATTATATGGGTTCGTTGTCGTTCGGTATATCGGAATTGCTGAAAGCACCGGCGACCGGTTGGTTCAAACTTTTGACCCAGGAGGAGGGAGAATTTTACAATGTTCCCGTGCCCGAGGAGGGCGTCGATCTCGCCGAGCTCAAATCGAAAATGCGAGTATGTTACCATAAAAGATCCTCGCCCAACAAATTTTTTAGTAAAACATGAAGGGGGCGATGCGAATGAGAAGGCTAAAAAGTGTAACGCATACGATTTTTTTTGGGCCCCAGTATTGAAATGTGTAACCAAAAAATCCAAAAGCTTCAAGAAGATTCGTTTCATTAGAGTCGAGAGAAAAAATGGCGGGAGTTATTGGATTTTTTTGAGTTTTAATTCAGATTTCTCCCTCAATGTTGGTCCAAAAAGCGTATCGAGAAATAAAATCCTGATGGTATTTTTTTTTACATCAAGAAAACATCGGTCACGAAAAAAGTTCCGCTGCCACAAGACAAAGACGTGCCGCACAATATGGGCAAAAGCGATTTGATAAGAGCGAGCGATTTCAATTTTCTCATGGTCCTCGGAAAAGGGAGCTTCGGAAAGGTCGGAAAATTCTCCATACTTTATTTTCCGTGCCGGTGTAAAGAAAGGAAAGGTTTCGTATATAAAAGGATGATTATTTCAGGTATTGTTGGCCGAAAGAAAAGGCACGGACGAGCTATACGCCATAAAGATTCTCAAGAAGGACATTATCATACAGGACGATGACGTCGAGTGTACGATGGTCGAGAAACGAGTACTGGCACTCGCGAGCAAACCACCCTTTCTCGTTCAGCTTCACTCGTGTTTCCAGACAATGGTCGGTTTTTCAAAGACCCCCGATTCACCTCATTTTTCGAAATTTCTTTACCGAACTCCCTTAACGATTTTCTTTATCCTTCGCAGGATCGACTTTACTTCGTTATGGAATACGTCAATGGAGGAGATCTCATGTTTCAGATACAACAGTGTGGAAAGTTCAAGGAACCCGTTGCAGTGTAAGTTTTCATAGAGATCGGATTACTCGAAAAATAATCAATTAAATTTTTATATCGGTGACGATATCGACTTTTTTCTAAAAAATCTATCATTTTTTTCCAAATTCGATACCAATAGTCCTTGAAAGATAATATTTCTTCTCAAAAAATAAAATTGGCTCGATTGTTGCAGAATTCAGTGATCGACAAAATCGATATTATCGTCAATTCAATTACCCCTAATTACTCTGTGTTAGAAAATTTTATGATTGTTCCAATAAATATTACTCATTATTAAGGCACTCGGTAATTAGGCAGTAAGGTATTTCTAATATTCGAAAATTCGATAATTCATGTTCGATTATTATCCAAGAAACCTATAACTTGTAATTTAGATCAAATAATTACTCAATAACCAAGTAATTAAAATTTTGCTCTTTTATGAATTACTGATTGTTTTAAAAATTAGGTAATTGTTCAATCTAATTATTGATTATCCAAGTAATTGAATACTTAAGTACTCTACTTACTATTTTTTTTTATGAAATTAGTTAATTATTCTTTCCAATTATTAATTATTCAAATAATAAGATAATTAATTCTTGTAATTACTAATTTTTTAAAAATTATTAATTATTTTTTTAAAAATTATTAATTATTCAAATAATAAGATAATTAATTCTTGTAATTACTAATTTTTTAAAAATTTCTTTGATCGATGTTAACTCAGCGATAAATCATTGGACAAAGCTTCGACTCCTTTCGAATTGAAGAAAGTAACATAATCTGAATGATCTTTACGCTGAATTGACAAAAAAAATTCACTGGAATCTAGAACATTTTTCAAGTTCAAGCTAAAGTGTAGAGTTTTCTTTTTTCTTACGATTGCTCGAAACATGCTGACCCCGAAAAACTCAAGATCCCGTTCCAAATACAAAAATCTTGAAATTAATTACTCCGAAAATTGATAATTAATATAATGAAATTACTAATTAGTCTAATAATTTATATATCCAAATTATTAAATATTCAAATAATTGATAATTGAAATAGTTCAATTACTAATTACTTGAATAATTAGTAATTTAGATTTATACATTACTAATTTTTCTAATAATGAATAATTTAAAGAATACACATATTCAATATCCAAATAATTCGTAGTATTGGTCTTCAAATTACTGATGATCGAAATACCTAAAAAAATAATGGATGATAATATTAATTTTGTAAATAACGATTAATTAAAAATCGAATTTTTTTTTGCCGATCACTGGCAGAATTACAAAAGTTAGATTATCTTATTTCATTTTTTTTTATCGAATCCCTCAAGAGACCCTTTCCAAATGTTATACCAGTGATCGGTGATAATGAGGGCATTTGTGGAAAAAAATTGAATTCAATTGTTACAAATTTTCGGAAGTTGGAGATTTTTTTTCCAAATTCTACACTATGTCCTGAATTATAGCTTTTGTTTTTAACTTATAGATTTTATGCCGCCGAGATCGCGATCGGATTGTTTTATCTACACGCGAGAGGAATCGTCTATCGGGATTTGAAGCTCGACAATGTTTTACTCGATCACGATGGTCACATAAAGATCGCCGATTTTGGAATGTGCAAGGAGGGAATAACCGGTGACAGGACGACCAAAACATTTTGCGGCACGCCGGATTACATTGCTCCTGAGGTAAATCCTGTCTATAAAAAAAAAACAGCAAAATTAACCTTTATTTTAAATCTATAAAGAGTAATTTTCGACCCTGAAATGATAATCGTCCTCTGATCACGAATCTGCAATCAGAAAAATGGAATTCCTTCTCCTATGTTTAAAAAATCCAAAAATCCTACAAACAAATCCGAAAAATTTGATTTTTTTTTCAATCACTCAGATTATTCTGTATCAACCTTATGGAAAATCCGTGGACTGGTGGGCTTACGGCGTTTTGCTCTACGAGATGTTGGTAGGACAGCCACCGTTCGACGGTGAAGACGAGGAGGAATTATTCGCCGCCATTACCGATCACAATGTCAGTTATCCAAAGAGTCTCTCGAAGGAATCCAAGGAGGCTTGCAAAGGGGTTTGTTCAGAATATAATTGCGCATTTTAAAAATATTTTTTATCACGTTTTCATCCATTTTCCTTCCTCATAAAGGAAGCTTTGTTTTCGTGAAAAAAATTTTTTTCGCGATTTTTATGCCAATATGTTCAAAATGTTCTAAGACATCGAGAAATCATATTTATGTCCGGATGGATGTGTGCGTGTGTGTGTGTGTGTGTGTGTGTGTGTATCCTGAGTTTCAGATGTAAATAATTAATAACTCGAAAACGCTTCGAGATATCAAGCTAAATTTTGACACACTTGTCGAACACGAATTGCTCTTCATTATGAAAAAAATTTTGTTTTAATTATAACGGGTGTTCAGATTTTATCGACGTTTTTCGTTTTTGCAAGAATGGCGTAAACGCCCTAACCTCTGCAATTTTCAAGATATTGCACTCAAACTTTGTACATAATTAGTATAGGTATTAAGGTTTTTTGGTATTGAATTTGGCGAAAATCCATCGAGGGATTAAAATTTTATAAAATTTTGAATTTTTTGAAAAATAGCCTGAACGCTCTAACTTGTGCAATTTTAAGACATTGTACTGAAACTTTGCACAGAGCTGATATAGCTATCGAGATTGTTCGCTATTAAATTTGGCGAAAATCGATCGAGGAATTAAAATTTTATGAAATTTTTAATTTTTTGAAAAATCGCGTAAACGCTCTGACTTGTGCAATTTTTAAGATATTGCACTGAAACCTTACACAGAGCTAATAGAGCTATCGAGGATGTCCGTTATCAAATTTGGCGAGAATCGATCGAATGATAAAATTTTTATGAAATTTTTAATTTTTATGAAAGAAGCGTAAACGCTATAACTTTTGAGATTTTGTAGATATTGCAATGAAATTTTGTGAAGAGCCAGTATAGCTATCAATGTCATTCGCTATCAAATTTGGCGAAAATCGATCGAATTTGCACATTGATTACTAATATTTTTCAATAGTTAACAAAGCTTCCTTTATGAGGAAGCCAAATTTGATCGTCATACTGTGCGTTAAAGGAAGCTATGTGAACTATGGATAAAGATGAGGAAGCAATGTGCAAATTTCAATTTGCAGGGTTTTTCATTATTAAGCAATTTTTTCAAAAATTAGACCGAAAATTAATATTATAAAAAATAATTCCAGCTCCTCACTAAAAATCCGAGCAAGAGGCTCGGCTGTGGTTTCCGGGGTGAGGAAGATGTGAGGGGTCACGCATTTTTCCGGCGTATCGACTGGGACAAGATCGAACTTCGAGAAGTTCAGCCACCCTTTAAGCCAAAAATCGTAAATATCATCCAATCTTAAAATTTAAATTTTTGGAAAGATCTAAATTCTGTATTCACGATATATTTTCTACAAATTTCGAGTATTTCCATGGCTTGGGAATAATCGATTCTTCTTTCTGGAAATGAATCAACGAATAACGTCGCAATTGCAATTTTTACAGAAACACAGAAAGGACGTGAGCAATTTCGACAAACAGTTCACATCCGAGAAGACGGACCTAACGCCAACTGACAAGTTGTTCATGATGAATCTCGATCAAACTGAGTTCATGGGTTTCTCGTACCTGAATCCCGAATTTGTCGAGCACATTTAAAGGAAAGTAAGAGAGAACAGGAGGAAAAAAATGAGAAAATATAGAAAATTGATGATTCTGTCGCTCGAGACGCTTTCGTCGAATCGAGTCAGTAAAAATTTTCTCTCTCTCTCTATCTCTCTCTGTCGATTTAGAAAAAAGTCCCTCCCCTCACTTTTGCGCGATTTTAGCGTTTTTACACAGCGCGTCAAACGTACTCTCGTCGAACGAGAATAGCGCGAAGAGAAACAAAAAAAAACGTCGATTTTCACCGTTTGTTCTTCAATTATATTCTTCTGCCCTTGTGAACTACAAAACTGAGACTTTTGACTGTATTTTTGAATTTAGCGCATCGACGAGGCGTGAACTCGTCGCGTTTATAAATATATTCAAAAATTTTCGTTTCTTCGCATCTTTCGCATCACGATGAAGAAACAAAAAAGTTGAAAAAAAACCGTCGCCCGTGAGTTTGTATCAGCGAGTTGAGAAGGGCGAAAGAAAAATAAGTAATAATACATGAGAAAGAGAAATTTATCAAAGTATGATAAAAATAGGATTTTTTCGAGTTAAGGGGACACAAACACATAAACATATACACACACACGACGATAGAGGCAAGTTTGAATATGTGTCGAGAAAGAGTGTGAAGCGGAGAAGCGAGAAAAGATGAAAAACAAAGGAGAGAGAGAGGAAAATACATGAAAACTGTCTTTGTTCTTTGCGTATATTATGCATTTACTTCAGTAGTCTCTACTGTCGCCTTCCAGAGCTATATATATATGTATATTAAACATATATTCGAAGAAAGAGTATATTATTCAGACATAAAAACAATGTATATTGGGATGGCAGTATTTTGAGCGTAATTTTGTTTATTCGAGTCCCACCCTCAAAATGTCTTTCTTTTGATGTTCAGAAACTTCTTGTCAAGGATCAAGCCGGAGAAAAAATATTCAGAGGTTGCTCCGAGTCTTTTTCCATCCGAAAGGCGTGGGACGCAAAATGGAAGAAATTAAGCTTCAAATAGTGCCAAACTGATGTATATTTACCTATATATATTAGAGCGATTATTTTTTTCCGACTTTTTTTATTTCTTTCACTCCCGACCCGACATTTTGTTGCATATGTCTGAAAGAAAATTCCCTAAAAGTTACAGCCCTTAATATTAATATTAAGTACTTTCCCTTCGCGTGATAAGTTTTTTCGTCTAAAATACATGTAAATCGAAAACTTTTTTCTTCCAAATTTTACCACTCCGCGATTTTTTACGCTATCGCATTGATTTTGGTCGCAATTTACGTAGAATTGAACGATTTTTGAAAGCGTCCTCAACAGCGTAAGTGTAACTCACATTGGTGAGACGGTACGGGTCACTAAAGTTGATTTTTCCACAAAATTCTCATTTTTTTGCTGTTATCTCCGAAATGATTAACTTCACCGAAAAAATGTAAAAGAAAAAGTTTCTGGAAATTTAATTTCCTACAAAAAAGGTCCTTTAGACCTAATTCCTAAAATTAATATTTCTTGAGACATTGAACCTTAATTTATTTGTGATATGAAAATTTGTATGGATTATCGAACCAAAAGTTTCAAATTGTTGATATTCTATATCATATCATGACTCGGTAATATGATATGTGATATGGTGATATGATATGGAATATCAACAATTTAGAACTTCTGGTTCGATAAACTATACAAATTTTATACCATAAATAAGTTGAGGTTCAATATCTCAAGAAATATTAATTTTAGCAGTTAGATCTAAAGGACCTTTTTCGTAGGAAATTAAATTTCCAACAAAATTTTCTCCTACGATTTTTCACTTAAGTTAATCATTTCGGAGATAACGGCAAAAAATCGAGCATTTTGAATAAAAATCAACTTTAGGGACCCGTATCATCTCACCAGTGTAAGTTACACTTACGGTGTTCAGGATACTTTTAAAGATCGTTCGATTCTACGTAAATTGCGATCAAAATCAATGTGATGGCATAAAAAACCGCGGAGTGGTGAAATTTTGACGAACAAAGTTTTTCATTTACGTGTATTTTAGAGGGAAAAACTTTTCACGCGAAGGAAAAGTACTTAATATTAATATTGAGGGCTGTAACTTTCAGGGAATTTTCTTTCAGACATATACAACAAGAATTCGGGTGGGGAGTGAAAGAAATAAAAAAAAGTAAACAAAAAAAATCACCCTAATATATATACACATATGTATGAAAATAACCCACAAATATAATTATAAATCGCGAACGGGTGTACCTTAGAGACAAGAAGCAGAGAGTTTGAGGGCGAAAGCGTGGACGCGTCCGTGACAAAATGGCGGAAGGACGAAAAATGGTGCATCCCGGAAATTACAAGAGCCGGGAAAAAAGTGGATTTCGGAGTCGAAATACATATATATACACATAACAGTTGATTGGAGGGCCGAGTGACGAGAGAGAAAGAGAAAGAGAGCGGGAGAGCAATGGACGAAACGACTTCCGGTAATTTTGGGTAAAAAACCAACATAATCCGAAAAAAGTGTACCGGAGGTCAAAAGGTTGGTGCGTTCGAGGTGAACAAGAAAAAAACAGTCTGATAAAATACACGAGACAAAGAACGGAGCCAAGTGGATGAGAATTTGCCAACCTAGGATTGAATAATTAATCGCAGGACACGAGGATGCGTGAAAAAAAAACCCTGCCGCAGAATTCTCCCCGTGGAAGAACTTCTGTGACGCGAATAAAACGTTATGATGAGTTCTGAAATTGAAGAAAAAAAAATCGTGCGAGACAGAAATTAAAAAAGGAATTTCAGATCAAGTGCGTGAAAAGATGATGAAATAAAATGTTTCTCCCTATAATTCGTTGTAAATGAAATTTATCTCGTCTCCATAATACATACTTTCATCTGCGATCTTAATTTCATTTTTATTCTCAATTAACTCTCATTTGGACTCTCCTTCGCGTCACAGGATAAATAAATTCGATAATAATTTATGTGGAACACGCATTACTGTAAAAAAGTTTACCGTTTGCATTTTTAAAATGGAAAAGAAGTTATCGATATCTCGATCGAAAATTCGAACGGTCAATCCAAAAAGTCGGATCTGGGGACTGTTAGAGAGAGAAAAAATGATTTCGGGAAAACACCGAAAGAAAGGGATTACGGTAAACTCGCGAGGCCATTTTTTAGCGGGAAATTTGAAAAAAATGAAAAATGGAGCCCCACATATACACGTTAACACGAGACAAGACTATTTTCCTTTCTCTCTCTCTCTTTCTCTCTCTCTCTCTCTCTCTCTCTCGCAATTACTCTTTATCTTCATTCTTTTTTATATAAATATATAAATATACATGGAAACATAAAAAAAAACCTATACACAGAGTCTCGAGTGTTTCGAGACGCCATCGCCGGACGGCGCTGGCAAAAAACGGCAGAGAAAGACGCGCGAAGAACTAAAAAATGAAAAACAAATATATATATACATAATTCTCATGGGTTTTCGTCGCAACGCCGATTTTCGTCTCTCACGTATTATTACATATATAACATAAAAATTAATATTAATTCTTCGTATTATAATATTTATTAATTATCTAATTGATAATAATGATGATACATAAAAGTACATATATATTATATATACTATATATAAATATATAAACATATATAGAGATAAATCTTTTTTCATCAAATTTGAATTAACCAACATGATCATTGATCGATGTTTTTTCTGATTATCGAAGAGTCTTTAATTATTAGTCGTGAGAAAGGATAACTTCGAGCGAAGGACGATCGATCGAAAAATTTCCTGATGTATTTTTTTTGCCGCTCGGAGAGCAAAAAGTAAAAACAGAATGTCTAACGAAAATTCGATCACCGATTGAATCATATCTCGAATATCTTTTTAACAAACTGTATGCGGGCGTTTCTCGAATGCAAAATTATTTCTTCTCATCGAGACAAATCGTTGAGTCGATCGTTCTCATTTATTTGAGAGAAAAAAATAAATTTTCATTATCTCACGATAATTGTTGAGATATATTGAAAATCTATTTGTAGTGATTTTTATTCAAAAAACGATTCACTTTGTATTACGTTTTTTTTTTAATTAGAAAAATGGTTTTCAATTCGAATTACTCTCATGCCTTAAAGAACTTTTACGGATACGAAATCTCTCGTAAAAAAACGTAATTAACGGAATTTCGTGTTACGTGAAAATGAAAGACAAAAGGTAGACCAAGAAAGAAAATTTTGCCCTTTCGATTATACATACTATATACATATTTATAGAGAGAGATCGAAGGATACAGGGCGTGTATGATAATCGTGAAAAAGATAATTTCGTTTATGTTTTCTCAACGTAGCATGAGCTACGCGACAATCGATCAATCGTCCAAGAGCCAAAAAATCATAAATTTCTTCTCTCGTCGATCTCGAAGGCGTATGTAACGCGAGAGAGAAAAAAATGTGCCCCTCAAAACGTGCTAGAAAATGGTATTATTATTATTATTATTATTATTATTATTATTATTATTATTATTATTATTATTATTATTATTATTATTATTATTATTATTTCCTAGAGAATCAATGACAATGAATAATGTGCATCTCTGATTCTCCCTCTTTCTCTCAAAATTCTCACAAAAACATAGAACACACACACTCGGCACTTTTTCGCATAAAATGTTTCTTCCAACGCGTGGCGTCCACAATGTTACTTAACTATTAAAAAAATTAAAAAAAAAACGCTCGAAATCTATTCTTGTACCAATTTCAAAGAGTCTTCCACGTGTGCATCGCTCGCGCGCTATTTTATTTTATTTTTTTTCAACTATACGCTTTTTAATTTTTGTTAATTGTTATTTTTAATTGACTTTTGGAGAAAGACATTTATTCTCCGGACACACACACACACACAAATACAGATCACTTTCACAATTTTTCCTACTGGTGTTAAGGCCTCGTTGAGCTTTGATTGAATTGTATAAAAATAATTCAATTATTTTGAATGCAATAAATTGAATTCTTGAAATAATTCGAAATTTCGATTTATTGGGAAAAATAATTGAATTGAAAAATTTCTTTAGAACATTCATTGAAAATGTAATGATATATCAATTTCTTTCTCTTTTTGAATAATTCAATGAAATATTATAATTCCTCAACTTTGATTTTACGGTCTGATTTCATGAAACTTAATCGTTCATTTTCCCAAAAAAAATCTCACTCACAATTTCTGACACTGACCAACAAAAAAAAAGCACACGCATCCACACGAACACGTACTAAAAACACGAGAGAAGAGGAGAAAAAAATCGGTGTGTCTCTCCCCTACTTCCTGCCCCTTCGTGCGCGTATTCGATTTTCGAGACGTGCTCAACCCTAGTCGAAAATCGAGATGTTCGCACGAAGAAAAGATTGAGAAAAAAAGGAAACAAAAAAAAAGAATCATCGCCACGCCTCGGCGTTATCTAGATTTTACGAATTTTCCTAGTTTTTAGCTCAAAGTTTAAGTGGATGAGAAAAAAAAATTGTGAAGAAAAAACGAATCGAGTGTAAGGAGTGAATAAAAGACGATGACGAGCGATTAAAAAATAAGACAAAGAAAAAAAATACGAGATTTCACAGGAACGACGATCCTTGTGGAGGATTTTCTTTATCTCGAGTATAGAAAAAAAAGAGACAAACTCATGTGATTCGCGAAAATTATTGTACAGCCGACTGTGGCGCTCCTTTGTCATTGTTCAAACGATCATTTCAGTTGCACGAAAACAAAACAAAAACTTAAAACAAAAAATTGAGAACACAACGGATGCGACGAGGAGAAAAAAAATCAAACGCATTTTTAGATCCGAGATTCATTGAAGAGAGAATTTGTGAAGAAAAAACAAACGAAATAATTATTGCAACGGAACCATTGATGAAAGGAAAATGGATAAGAACGGAAAAAGAAAAATGACAGAGCAGTGAATGACGAACGGATATTAAAAAAAAAAAAAAAAATCGCGTAGCTTTACTCGTCTCCAAGTTGTAATCTATCGCTCTCTTATGGGGTACTGTGTATGCATTATATACACACATATACATACATATGAACACATACACCCACGTAAACACACACGAACACACAAACACACACACACACATATATATATATTTTTAAGATGTTTTTGTGCATTTATAATGTCGTAATAAAAAGTTCCGAATCGTGTCATGAGAACGTTAACCGCGATCGATCGATCGCGATCACTTCCAATTTTTACTCTTCGACATCTTTATCCGAAAAAAAAGCCAAGAGCGATCACTCCGAAAGGCAATCAATCCTCTTCTAAAAAGTTGGTGTCTCAAAATATCGAAATATCGAACTCAATGTCACCATTTTATCAGTGTCGTGATTTGCAAATGGATATTTAAACAGCATTCATCGATTCAAGAATGATTCAACGGCAGTTGATTAATAAATAATTTTATGATTAAAAAAATATACAACATTGATAAACGGAGGTTCATCATTCAAGTCATTCGTTGACGTTGACACGGAGTCTCCAGAGCGTGAAAATAAATTCTTTTCGCGGTAACAAATGGCAATTTAAAAAAAAATGAATAAAGTCACGTCACTCGTGATTCATCCAGTATCACAGGCGTTATTTTTGCTACTGCCAATGCAAGAAGCGTAGGCGATGAAATGGGGAATATCGCTCTGTTGCATCGTGCCGCTGAACAATTGGGCCCAGGGTCCATTCGCGAAAATCGCGACATCCTCGCCACCGTGAGTCTCGGAATCGAGAGGTGTCAGAGCCGGTGATCTGTAGCGTGGATTATCTGCCAGGGGGAGAAAAAAATTAAATAAAAAAGGCCGAGAAAAGATCGAGACGAAAGAGGTTCAATTTTTTTCAATTGTAACTTCATTACAATTATATAATTCCAAACAAAAAAAAATACTCAATGTTTTTCAGATGTTACTTTTTCGATTACCAATTTTCCAAATGAAAATACAGACATGATGTACCAAAAAAAAAAATCGGGAAAGTAGACTTTCGATCGATCCGCTTGACGAGGCGCGTTTCAATCGGACTTATGGATTTACCGGACTAAATTGTTTGTTCTTTTTTATGAACTAACCGTAATCACCCTTGGCCGGATCGTAACGCGAACCATCTGCATTCGGTGGTCTGTAACCTGGACCATTTGCGTAACTCAGTGTCGCGTACGAAATATCATCCTTGGCTTTCATTCCAACGACATTGTTAATGCGATTTCCGCGCTTTGGATAACCGGAAACGCTCATTGTATGGGCATGATCGGACGTAACGACGATCAGTGTTTCTTTCTCCGATGTCAATTCAGCTGCTTTTTTCACTGCTTTCGCAAGCTCGACGGTCTCGTCCAGAGCGAGGGTGGCGTAAGTTTGATGATGAGCATGATCGATTCGACCACCTTGAGAAAAACAATCCCCCCGTTTCGAACTTTATTTTCTTTCCATTAATTTTTTTTATCAATCCAATTGATGGAATAATCGTGAAAAATGTATCGCACGATTTTGAATTACCTTCGACGAAGAGAAAAAATCCCTCATCGTTCTTTCGCAGGATCTTGATCGCCGCCTCCGTCATTTCGGCTATCGTCGGTTCCGTGACGTTCGAAGCCTCGAGATGATAGTGACAGTGAGAGGACTCGAAGAGACCGAGAACATTATCGTAATTGCCAGGCCGTTCTATTACATCCAGCAGCGATGTTCGATTCCAGACATAAACGTATCGGCTATTATTCACGCTCTTGGCCCTCTTCCACTCGTCTATCAAATTTATTCCGTCCGAACGAACACCCTTGTCACCCTCCTCGTCGATCATGTCTTTTGGCAGGAAGGCTCGTCGCCCACCGCCCAGAATAACCTTTTTTTTGACAGTACAAAAGAGTTTTGGATCACGCGGGACATCCCCGGATCAGGATTCAATCGAACAAATCTGCAGCTCTCGATTATTCCACATTTTCTGTCTGTGAAACACCCTCAGTCTTGTCTAATTCTGATGAGTTTGTTATTTTAGCCGGAATTTTTTAAATTTTCATCATGATACGATGAGGAAGCCATTGAAGACTTCAAAAAGTTTTTTTTTATTTCTCAATGATGGATTACTACTTTAAAGGCCCAACACATTTTGGGATTACGAAATGAAAGGCGATGGAAAAGTCGAGTTTTTTGATTGATCGATGATCGATCATTCTAGTTTCCTTTTCGGGATTCGATTCGGCTGAGCAATTTCGCGGGTAAACCGTGAAAGTGATTTATTTAGTAGAAATAAAATGGTATAAAATGTGTGTTTTTTTTAAAATTGATTGACAAACGATTACCTTAAAGTCTTTGCCGGGACTAGATTTAACGAGCTGCGTGGCAATGTCTCGGCATAATTTAGGATTGTTTCCATAGTTGAGAACGTCAGTGTCACTTTCCCAATGTCTCTCGACCACGTGAGCGTAAGATCCACCGGGTGAAGCGTGAGTGACCCTCGTCGTTGTAACGATACCAGTTGCTTTGCCGTGATCCTGCGCCCATTTGGCGATGGAATTAACGTGATTAGCCTCGATCTGCGTTTCGCACTTGCCCCGAATCGCATGCCCGTTCAGACCGATTGTTCCCTCTTTAGCTTTTACACCACCGAGATAAGCGGTGCTTGTACAGGCTGAATCAGGCACTTGCTTGTCAAGGCACCATGTCTGATAATAATTTTAATTAATTAATATTAATTAATGATAAGAATATTAATTAATTAATTTTGGTAATCCACCTTTGACAGACCAACGTAGGGAAAATTTTCCCAGTAAAGAGATCCTTCCTCGCCCGGTTTACCCTCGAGCTGGCCAAGATAAGTTCTCGCTGCCATTAACGTTGGAATTGACATTCCATCGCCGAGGAATATTATCATGTTTTTCGCGATGCCGGTATTCAATGACTTTTTGAGCTTTTGCGTGAGTGCATCCTTTGCACTTTTGTACCAATAATCATTGTCTGATGGAACAAGGAGAAGAACAAATAATGTTTTTATTGATTAGATATCAATTTGTCCGAAACGATATTCATCGTTTTTTTTTTAACTATTTTATTTCTAAGATTCGTCGATAAGGCTCGCGAGGAATCCCCAAATGAAAAATTGCCAGACTCGATCCCTCCGAGTTGGAATAATGATAACGATTTTTTATCGTCCGATGTCTGATATAATCTTTTTTCTTCTTCTTCATCGATCAGCGCTCATTTATCGCGATCGTCGATCATGCCATTTTTTTTTTACCTTTATTAGAGCCCACGAATTATCGACGATCGTTGTCAGTCGAGATCGCACATTGAGCACTATCGAATTGTTATTGAAGTGTTGTTTTATTTCGATCATTGATCTTCAACAATCTCGACGTCAAGATTAAAAATCGAAATATCGCAATCTGAAACTTTGTTTCAATATATCGATGAATTCTTTCCCTTATTTTGTCAAATTTTTAATATTATCATTTCGTTCCTTAGAAACTAATTATTTCTCTACTAAAATTTGAAGAAAAATGAAAACAATTTTTCAATTATTTACATGTAATTTTAGCTCAGCCGCTTTTAGCCAAGCATAATTAAACAAACAGATTTTTCGTGAGTAATTTGTAAACATGTCATTGGCTTTGAATGTAATTTGGCTTTGGTTGATTTTAATTGCGTCTTGGAGAGAAAAAACAAATGTCAATATTGAGTCGATCCTTTTTCCAGCTGTTGCGATGTTAAAATTGAAAGTGTCGTACATTTTGATATATTTACCATTGTGAAGCGTGATAAATGAGATGGTGATACATTAATAATTCGTATCCGCAAATAATTGTGTAACTTTGCATGCGTCGCGGATATTCAACACAAGGAAAATGTTACCTGTCTCGTAATTGAGCCACAAATCCTTCGGTTTATCTTCTTTGATGATCCACTGAGAATTCATTTTCATCGCTCCGTAATCGTGCATTTTCATGTCCATTGCTTCATCTGTGGAATTTGACGAGAGATAATTCTCGTTACGTCGTTATGTCTTAGAATATTTTTCACACAGATTGAGATTCGATGGATGAAAAAAATTATCCCTGGAGATGATAATTGCGATATCACGAGTGGATTGAGAGGTAAATTTATTGGATGAATCTATCGAGTAATGAATTTTAAAGTGCCCGAGAGAACTACGCGGCATTTATTTTAACTTTGACTTTTTCAAAATTTACCAATGATCTAAATACATGCCTCGCAAAAATTAAAGAAGCAGCGCTTCAGCCGAAAATCTTTCATACTTGAACCTAAGAAAATTGAATATGTTATTTGCGATAAGAGCTTTGCCAAAAACCATTTCGGGAGACTTGAAAATTTTGAAATGGTTTTTGGCAAAGCTCTTATCGCAAATAACATATTCAATTTTCTTAGGTTCTTCTTAATCATCGTGAAATTTTTACACGACCTCTTAAATACTTCATACAAAAACATACCAAATTTTCAGAATTTTCTCATCATTTTTTATTTTAACCCTTAAGGAGGTTGAAGTAATGATGACAGAATTTTGGAAATTTAATATGTTTTTATATGAAGTATTCAGGAGGTCGTGTAAATATTTCACGACGATTAAGAAGCTATTCATTGAACAATTAACATTAAAAGATTTCATAGGGGCTCAACATCCTTAATGACCACGATACGACCATTTTTCAGTCAAATACAGCTTGTCGAAAATCACCAAAAAATTTGGAAATTTGTCTTGCTCCTTTCATTTTTGCGGATAGTGTATTATATCTATAATTTATTTATTTATTAACCTCGTAAATTTTGTTATAACTTCGAGTCAACGAAAAAATTATAAGAATCCAGAATTATAAATGATAAAAAAGTCCTCACAGGTGAATATTTAAATAATATCGTGGAGGTTTCTCCTGATCGTACAAATTTTGATCAAAAGTTACATAAAAGTAAAGATTGAAACTCAGAGAAAAGAATCCCAATAAAAAAAATTGATTAACAGTACGGAGAAGAAAAATTGGGACGAACCTTCAAGTTTTCGGCGTTTCAGATCAATTTTTTTATTACGTTGAGCTGCAGCGATTGCGAGAAAGATCGCGAGGACACAAAAAATCCATCGATTTTTACTCATGATGTACATATGAGGAAATCCAAAACCGTCGATGAGGAAAAAAATGAACTATTCGTAAAATCGATTTACGAATGGTCGATTTTTTTCGCTCTCAATGTTCAACTAAATCGCCAGCCAAAGCTCGATCCTCTTTTTATTGGTTGTCACCGTTCCTCCTTCCCACTTTTGCGCCTCGGGGTATGAAAAATCATCTTGATAATCGTTCTGAATAACTCTTATCTACGTGTTGAGAGTGGCCAATTTTTTTTTCTCACCGTTTCATTGATCGCGATATCATTTTCACAAGATAATTTTTTTTTCACCACGAATATCGAAGATTTGCCGTGATGAACTATCGGATTAAAAATCCAAAAAAAGCTCCCCAAAATTTCATTTGATCTCTGTAAATTGGATGAAAGAACAATCTTCGATCGATCTTTGAAAAAGAAGGCTTGCGTTAGTAAGAGAAAAAAAGTGCGATCGTATTTTGACGATTGTTACGCAAATTCTTACGAATATAAATCTTTTTATTCACTCGCACGTACGTTTTACATTTAATTTCAAAATTTAAAAAAAAACTGAAAAAATTGGCTACTGCTTTGGACTAAAAAGTATACATTTGTGTCATTTTGTTATAGTTTATAAAAAAAAAACCAAACAGTGATAGAGAGACCTACGGACAATTAAATAGATTACGGTTGGGGCTTTTGACTATTTACAGCTTTGCTAATGGACTCTTTACGGGGACAAGGCGGGTTTACAATGGCGTCTAGGGGACGTTTGGTCGATTGTGAATGAAAAATATACAAAAATTTTCCGGCATATTATCGTAAAGTACAAATGAGCTATCGACAAACAAAAAATGACTACGAAAAAAAATTTTTAAAAATGGAACGTGATAAAAATGATGAAGAAACATGATCGGTGTTTGTGACGGCCGATTGAGTAACTCTCACGATTCTGTGGCTGTGATTTTTCTCTGTCTAAAATATGTATATATATACATTCGTCCTAAGGATAACAATAATATAAGTATCTATAATTTACGAACTAAGTATACATATATATATAATTTTTTTTCTTCGATGCATTGCATTTTATTCTTTGCATCCGATAATTCAGGAAAGTATTTAATAGCATTCGTACAGGCGCGATGATTAGAGGGGAAAGTTTTTTTTTCATTATCTTCCTGCCTAAACGAAGAGATCCTTTTTAAGCGTCAGACACGATTATTTTTGTTTGATTTTCTTTTTTTTTTCATTTTTTACACACTGGGGTGTAGATGCTACGCCGCGAGCCTGCTCATCGGCCGAAATACTGCACGGTGCTCTGTAAAATCGATGGAGAAAAAAAGAACAACCATAAGATAAGGAAGAGAAATTTTTCAGGGCTAAAAATAATGCGGGAATCGGACTATTTCTTTCTATTTTCAAATTTCTCACGTGGAGGGAGCAAACGTTATTTTAAGATTCCAAAGACCGGAGGACTAAATATTAATATTCTTTTTTTACCATTAATTTTCCGGTGGTCCGATCAAGAAACATTTTGTTTATTTTCGTAAACAAAAAGACGCGCGCGATTGACGAAAATTCGAGAGAACGAAAGACCATTCCAATATCAGTGTGAATTTTGATAAGTCCTCAAAACTATCGCGCAATGGTCACACGGGGGGGCGATCGATCAACGATTTTACGATAATTAGCAATCTAATCTAATCGAAAAATATCAAAAAGTATCATTGAATGTTCGAAAAGATAAAGTTCTTAAATTTATCCTCGACCGAAATTTCTCGAGATATCGCGATATTCTCATCTTCCTCGATTTGTCTAAATAAATAGCGGAGGAGAAGAAGATAAAAAATGGACTCACCGTTAATGCATATAGACACGAAACGATGACTAGTAAATTCTTGGGACAACACACTCCGTCGTGTTCGGGGGTTGTTGTTTCCGGTTGAGGGTGAACGAAATAAAATAATAATAAAAAATAAACTAAGAAAACCGATAATTCGATCGAGATTGTTCGTCCTGAAGAGATTTAAAAAAAAAACGAAAAGAAAAACGTGAGAGAGGAATCTCGCGGTAATTTTAACGAAGGCGTCGTCGAAAATTCGTCGGTCCTGTCATCGTGTCCCATACGGTACGGCATCTCGTTGATTTTCGCCAATGAGGCAATTGTATACCGAGCCTCTGACACTCGTGAACGTAAGCGACGAATGATTCGCAGTAACAATTGTCCGTTGGACACTCGCACATGTCCTGGAGGCACGATTTGTAGTACATCGTTGGATTTACTTTCTTGTGACACGGATCAAAGATCTGTGACCTCAGACGATTGCAGAGCCTGCGAAGAATCGGTAAAACGAATTTTACACTCCCGATGTAGCGATTTTTCCGTCACATTGGGTTGAATTTCTACATTCACCAGGATGCATCTTTTCTTTTTCCCCCATAAAAATGAATCGTTCGATAAATGTGACTTAACAAATTTTATTTTCTGACCTGTGGTCCTTTCGATTTCGGCAACGCCTCTCTCGATCGCCATTTGTCGAGGGACGCGGTCGTGTGCAGGTTTTTTTCGATCCAACGGCCCAGGATTGTCCAAAAGCATGAGAATCCTGAAGCAGACGCCCCCGTCGCGTCGTGAAATCGTCCTTCGGCAGTGAATTGAAATTACCGCAGAGTCCGCACAAATTGCCGCGATAAGCCGTTGGCACCGACACCTCGATGAAGCTTATACCATCCCAGAGTACTTTGACGCCGATTTGCGTGCTGACCAGAATACTATCGGCCGTGCGATTGATGTCAACGCGATTTGGCTCGCGATAAGGCACCTCGATCTTCATGCCGTTAATCTTGACACGCATTTTTTGACCAAGGTTTATCCTCGTATCGCCTATCTGCGTCATTATGAATCGTTAAGAATTGTTTGTATCCTTGATTCGAAACTCGAATCGATGATCGTGAAGTTGCATGATAAAAAAGAGAGATACCTTGAGAGTGATGGTCTTCGTCCATGCCGATGATCTCGTTGATCTCGCGTCATTTGTAACGCGTATACTGAACGTGTGACCAACGCAATCCGTTACCAATTGATACTTGCATGCCCCATTGAAACTGTAGAACTTTCCATCGAATGTTCGATAATGCGGATCACCAAAAACGGTGCAAACGCCATCACCTTTGACGAGACGAAATATCACAGTGATGAATGATTCGTACACAAATATTTATTCAAAATATGAGAATTCAAGACAATTTATAATTTACTCAATGTTTATTTTAGATATTTTCTCAATTGTTGTTGATTCTGTTTTAAGGTTTCATAGTTATATTCATAGGAATATTGATATTGTCATGAGTTTTTTAATTTGTTTAAAGACCAAGTTGAATGTGAAGTTGGAAATAAACTTACTCTCGACGCATCGAGGACAGCACTGACCCTTGGGATGCTCGAATCGTGTATTCGGCGGGCACGGTATGTTCAATGGTGGGCACAATGACATTGCGCAGCGCACCTTGCCCTGCATGCAGGCGCAGGACTTGCACGGATCTAGCTTCCATGTTTCGCCATCCTGCCTAGGAAAAATTAGGACGTTTGAACCATAAAATAATAACCAATTTCAAGAAATTGAAAAAAAATAGCTGTCACGCGGGACATCTGATATTCGTCGACATTGGCGTATCATTAGCGAATACAATGTAACGTCGATGACGAAAGAGACCAAATACTTGCCCCGTAGGTATGTCCTCCGTAGGTGCAGGATGCTCGGCTCTCCAGTACCAGAGGACACTGAGGACAGCAACGGCCCGGCAATGTCGTCTGAAATTCGCTGGTGCATTCCAGTACCGGGCATGTTTCCCTGGTGCACGAGACAGCCGAATTCGTGCACGTGCAACGAGTGCATTCGTCCTCGTAAAATTGCTTTCCCGAATCGTAAACGAAGGAGCCGAGCATGCAGCCGCCCCTCGGCGGAGGCAAGAATCTTCTGCTGCCTGTTTGGACGCGAAAAACGAGCGTGTTAAAAAACAGAAATTCGATCCTCGAAATCACGTTCGTTGATCCGTATCACCTTTGCAACTTGGGCAGCATTCGCCGGGCTCGTGGACGAGCGTCGACGCCGGACAATGCAACACCGGACATGCTTTTTTCGCGCATGTCAATCTTCCCATGTCGCATCGACACGTGACGCACGGATCCTCGCTCGTCGTCACCGTTCTCTCCGCCGTGACTTTCTGTCCGTTCACGTAACAACCCGAGCATATTGGACAGCATTGACCCGGTGGCGCGGGTATCGGATTGGCGCAAGGTGTGTAACAACGTAGCTTCGATTCGGTTATCACACCCGCTTTGCAGGTGAGAATCTTGCAAGGATCGTTCGCCTCCGTCCACTCGGTGTCAGACGCATGATGCACACCGTTTCTCACGCATCCTGCGACATTTGTAACGCGATGGTAAACAAAAATACAGTCTTATTGCATCTCTGTGCGAAGGTGAGGCTTTTGTTCACTCGATTACAATTTTATACTCGAAAAAAAGCGATAAGGAGATTTTACCATAACTTGCAACGGGTTTCTATGAGCAAGGATCAATGACGGCCAATTCTGGTCTCTTCGAAAAGCTTGGCAAATTATGGAAAATCTTGAAAAGTGCAAGATTTAATCCAGAGAAATTCCTACGTTTCTTTTGTAAAGTTTTTGGCCTGGTGCAAAATTAAAGAATTCTATTTTGATACTTTTAGACTTTCTCACAATATTCTGATACTTCGGATGAAAATTTGTGTACGTTGAGTAAATGTGGAGAATGTGTGAGCAAAAGTTATTTGAAAGATCTCTATTTTCAGTTTATTTGAGATGTTTTATTTTCATCGTAATGGAATGCAGCGAAATTTCTCGAAGCCAGAAATTACTATTATTATTGCGTCAAGAGGGCAAACCCTCGGGAATAATAACGTCAATTCCGTTAATTATTTTCATACGTTAATTATATCGTGACGTTGGATTGCATTATCGTGACACCACGTGCTATATTCAACCGGGGCAAATGCAGTGGGAGAACTTGCAAGAAATTATACGAGAGAAAGAGACAGAGAGGAGGAGGAGGAGGAAGAGGAGGAGACTCGAGTAGCAAAAGTTGAAATTATATCAGTCGAGGTCGTCGTGCCATGTATATGAAAATTTACCACGAAGAATGAAATTTGTGCGAGTTCGGTTTTTGAAGAAACACCTCAAGAGACTCTTCCAATATTGTGCAACACGATGAAAGATAAATCAAATCAAAATAAATATCACAAAAAATTAATTAATTTTTTTTATCCGATCGTTGCGATCATCAAAAACTTTCTTATGCCTTCTAACATCCTGCGATACTCTTTGACTGATCATGGATGAAGAAAATGTGAAAAATAAAATATTATTAAAATAAACAAATCTATCTTGCATTTTTGTACTTTATCGATAGCGAGCATCTATTTTTTTTTTTTTTAATATTCTAATGCAGACGAGAGTGTACGATGAGAGTTTTCCTCAAACATAAATCTTATGTCACAATTAAAATAATTAATAGTCGCGATGAGAAACAACCGTGGCATAAGATTCGAACATCTGTCAGGATTCGGTAAACAATCGTTTCTCCGTCTTCGTATATTCACGATCGGGAGAAATGCTCTTTCCCTCTCGCTCGTTCATATTATCTAAGTGATGTGTACTTCGAGTGAGATTCTTTTTTCAGTCGTATTTTATCGGTTCGAACTCGCGCGAACAGTGCTCGGCTTTGTGCGTCTGCTCGGATGAACAATGCGGTGATTTTCACACGCGAAAGTCATTCGTTTCATTGGCGCGATTAAAGTGTATAATAATAATATCTGTAATTAGACCGCGATGAACGGGGACGTCTGTAGATTATGTTCATACCAGGACTCGATGGGTGGGCCAATGAATCGTCGATGCGACACACATACATTTTTCGACGTTGCAGTTGCAACGAGAGACTCTAAAAAATTGAAATTTCGGGCCATGGACAATTTTTGTTCTCCATTTCCTCGAGATTTCATTGATTTCATTGAGTCAAAAGTTGTATTTTCTCTGATCAAAAATTGCGCAATTCGATCGACAAAATCCTGATTCATTTTAATTGCCGGAAGAAGGGAGATAATAAATTATTGGTTTTTTTATGTTTTTCTTTTACCTTTGCATCGTCGACAGCACTCGTCTTTTCGTGGCTCCAATAACGTGTAGCATCCCTCGATGCTTGGACATTGCTGCTTTCGACACTCCACGAAACCGTTCTGCAACGAAGAAAGGTGAAATAAAAGAAAAAAATTAAGTTCCCATATAATAGCTTTGAAAAAAGTCACGTGGAATTTCCATAAAGGGAATACGAAGGAATAAAAAAGAACGGCAAGTCGTTGAAATATACGAGACTTCCATATCGAGGGATGGATATTTATAGCAACTCTGAATCGATGTAAAACCGCGAACCGCGAGAGTGAGCAAGAGAGAGGAGAGAGGAGCCCGTGGTATAACGTGACTCATCGCTTCGAGAATTCTAAGTTTATTTTTTTCTTTCAAATATCATCTTAATATATACGCGATAGTATTAATATCCATTATATAAAATTCGAAAAAGAAAGAAGCGAATGCCGGCCCGTATATATTTGGTTATACTAGCTTCACAGCATATTTCAATCATCAGCCCATGAGCATAAAAAAAAATCTGTGGGGAAAAGATTTTTTTTTCGCTCCCAATCGTTGCGCGAGTTCAAAGAAAATAACAAACCGGGCCGATTTTCGGTAAAACGTTTTGGGTGAATTCACCGCTTACGTTCTCGTGTAAATATCAAAAGCTCGTTGCAGCGCAATTCTGTAAAACATCATTCGTACATCGTTGGACGATTAGAAAATAAAAATCTCAACAGAAACGGGTCGAAAACTGTTTCTAATACCGAAGCTTTCCGTTTGCTAGAAAAAAAGCCAAAATCCGCGTTTGTTTGAGCGTCTGACTGTAAACGGAGCTCTTAAAATAAGACGTTCGATGATTGAAAACATTATATATGGTCATTTTATCGCGGTTGACAGACGGGAAGCATCAGACCGCAACGGGAGTTTCTGCGATCTGCATATAAATATAGTATACTCGCGTTATTGCACCGTATATATTAGATATCATCGGAGAGTAGAGCGCGACAAATGTTGAACGACAAAAAGTCCGAGAGAAAATTTTTCGTTGTGATATACATAAACATGTGTGCGCGTGTAAGCTCGGATAATGTCGCGACATGACCATAATAATTACATATCGCTCGTGAATAATTAAGATATTTATAATGTTTAAGGAATCTACAAGATACTTAATACACGCCATATAAAGACACAACGCGGTTTATCATAAAGCGTCGTAGACTGACGACGGAAAAGGGCCCCGATTGTCGTAAATCTGCACGAAAAATTGCACGGACTTGCGGCTCTCTGCGTGTCACCGATTGATTCTCGTGGATCGGCAATATCGTCACTTTAAATAGAGATTTATAATCGGCTAACGACCGCGACGATTCCAAAGACTCTGTACATAAATTTACATGAATTATGGATAATTTTTTTTTTAATTTCCGTGAAAAAATCGGCGGATCGTGCGTCAAATGTACAGCGAAGTGTGGATGAAAAGCTGCATCATTAAATCGGCGAGCTTCGAGCTTATGTAAGCCTCATGAGTATTATATAGCGTTGATGATCTCGTGGCATGCATTCTGTGGAATTTTTCTGTCCATCTCTCAAAGTCTCGCTTTTATTACGAGGAAAAAGAGAGAGAGGAGGAAAGATGAAGAGAACTCGGTGTGACGGTCGAGCGAGATCGGCAACCGCTTGATCTCTGCGCGCTCTCTCTCTCTTTCTCTCTCTCTCTCTCTCTCTCTCTCTCTCTCTCTCTCTTTTCGATTAATAATAACAAATCATTATGTCACAGATGGCATCAGAGACGTTTACGCTCCACATTTAATGCATATACCTATATATTTATTATTTTTCTAGTGCAGGACGAAAACAAGAAGCGTCATAGTCCCCGATACGATGGAACGTGACGAGTCAATGAACCAACGAGCTCCGTTCTGCTCTCTCTCTCTCTCTCTCTCTCTCTCTCTCTCTCTCTCTCTCTCGTTTTCTCTTCGTCTCCCACTCTCTCTCTCTCTCTCTCTCTTGCTCGTCGCTCAAGAGATAAGTAGGCGACTGCATTGTGATATAGCGAGAGAAAATGCAACGAGGATGCAGAGAGAGGGAGAGAGAGAGAGAGAGATAAATTGCAGCAAAGATCACCGCGAGCCTCGACGAAGTCGCTCGCTCGCCGCGTGCGCACCACGTAAAATCGTCGACGACGACACGACGGAGGTTTCGCCGTGAGATCGGCGCAAGATGAAGACGAACGTGAGGACCTTACCGATCGTTTATTTCTTCCTCTTGCTCTTGACTCGTTTTATTCGTCTTTCTTCTTCTTCTTCATCCGCTTCTTGCGGCGTCTCTCGCGCCGCGCGCTCACTTCGATAATTAACAGACAGAGAGAGCGACGATAGACGAGCAAGAAAAATTCTACTTGTAATCCATCCGACATTTTTCCCGGATAGTTGATGCTTGTTAAAACGTTTTTTTTCATTCATGTTCTGTCCTGCGTATGTAACGTATTGAATTCAAAAAGCAAAGATACGCAAAGAAGCGCAACGCGTTTGGTCGCGGAAAATTTCCAAAAAATGCCATTTTTTGCAGGCGTCGTTCAGAGAAATTTTTCAAAACTTTTTTGGACGGAGGGACCATCTGGAATGAAATGCTCTATTCACGTAACAGTCATGTATTAATTATGTGACGCTCGTCACCGTATCCACCCGATGTCTTACCGTTTTCATCTTACATCAGGTACATTTATTTTATTTCTTTGTTTGATATATACACACTCCCGCTCAAAAGTTTGGAAACACCAGTAAAGATTTCTTGCTGCACTAGAAGTTTCATAACTCCGCCAAAAAAAAAGATAATCGATTTTTTATAAAGCCTTTTAACGGAACGGAATTTAGCTTTATTTTGCTTTTTTTTTAAATATTTTTTATGATTTTTTTCGAACCGGTACGCGTTTTTGTACAATTTTTCGCTGGAACGTCATCATCAGAGTTTTGAACGAAAATAGTTTTAAAAAAAATTTCATAGGAGAATTCCAGGTGGTTTCGTGTATACGTATGCTACTTTTCTTATACCTGACATTTTCTCTTAAGCTCTATAGTTTTTGAGTTACGTTGCATCTTTCAAAATTTGTCTTTTCTAGCCAAAAGTGAAATAGCTTTGCGAGAAAAAATCGTACGAACATTTAAAAAAATGAAAATGAAGTATCTGCTAACCCTTTCAAATGTACCACAGTTGAAAAAGACAACAAAAATGTCCTTATGTTATGCACCCAATTCGCGATGGTCGAAAAAAGACCGAAAAACGGTCACGTACGAAAATGCGCCCTGGATCGAAAAAAAATCATAAAAAATATTTTTTAAAAAAGCAAAATACAGTTAAATTCCTTCCCATGAAAACGCTTTTTAAAAAATTCGATTATCTTTTTTATTGACGGAGTTATGCGACTTCTAGTGCGGCAAGAAATATTGACTGGTGTTTCCAAACTTTTGAGCAGGAGTGTATACATATATAATATGATATATGTGATAGAAATTGTCAAGGGAGATCAAAGAGATTCGCAGAGATCAGAATTTTCATCGTGTACGCATTGAGATCTTTAGAGAAATATTTTATCATTCATTATTATTGTTCTTTGTCGTGAGCGTCGATTCTTCACGCCGTATATGGCTTCGAGGATATACGCGAGCTTCATTCATGTTGCTGGCAAGAATTTTTTCTTTTTTTTTGTTATTATATTTTTACTTTTTTCATCTTTCGTCTCGGAGTCAGCGAACTGATATCACGGTCTCTCGCAAATCTCAAATCGAGCCAAAGGAAAAAATAAAGAAGAAGAATTGATGCGAATTGGGTACGAACATTTTGACGGGATTGCAATGGTATTTTTCCTTCGTTGAAATGTATATTGAGGAAGAAAACAAGGTCCATCTGAAACAGCGTCTAACGTCATAGGGAGGGTACTGTGCAAATTATATTTTTGTTTCCCTCAAGAAGATTCGGCGGAATACCTTTTGTATGTTATTTTTTCAAAGTTTGCTTCGTTATTTATTGAATTACCTTGCAGATGCAACTGAAACATCTCGTGTCGGGTATTTTGTCGACGGTGAAATCCTCACCTTCCACATCGCAGGTCTCGCGACTGCCTGCAAATAGACAGAAAAAAAAATAGTAACGTGAATTTTTCCAATTTTCGTTGCTTTGTAAAAAAAAAATTATTTCCATAAAAAAATATTCTAGATTTTGCCAATTAATTAATCCAATCAAATTGTTAAATTATTAAACTATTATCATTAGATTATGAGATTATTAAATGAACAATTTATGAAATTAATAAATTATCAAATAAAATAAAATAAAAATAATAGTTTAATTAATTAAGAATTCTAGATTACAAAAGTACCAGAATGGTCAAAATGTCTTAAAATATCGAGAAATGATACTTTCAAAAATATCTGGTGGTATTTCATGTGTGTAATCGATCGATCGATCGATCAATCGTGAATCCTTAATCGATGTACATGGCATAAAAACGATAAAGCGTGTCTTCGATGCGTTTTCACAATTTTTAAACGTTCTCCATTGGCACTTTCGTGAGAATTAAAATGCATAAACGAGCAAATTTATCTGCGGTAAGTCATTAGAATCGCGGTGCTGCGACGATAGCCTAATCGGCCGTGTTACGAGATTATCGTCGATGCGCTAGTCTCACACACGTGGCAAGGCCGTGGAGTAATTTTTTAACGTGTGATTTCTTGCACGATTAGAGACCATTCTTAGACTCCATCCAAGAATATCTATATCGTTGTCTCGTCTTGAATTTACTCCTGCCAATCTCATATTCTCGTCGCTTCTTTCTCGTCAACTCTGTCGCACCGGTTTCAGCGTTGAAATTCAATGACGATATATATGTATGCATATATATATATATATTATATATATATATATATATATATATATATATATATATTCACACATTTACAGCACGTGTGCACAACCTGTTCCACATATTACCCGCTCGTTATGACTACCCCTCCCCAATTTTTTCTTCTTTTTTATTATTACTGCTCTTTAACCAACACTCCATCTCTCTCCCTCTCTTCTATCGTAATGTAAACAGTAAAAGATCCGAGAAGTTCCCTTCTCCGTCGCACGAATAAGAAAAAACAATTTTTTCATCCTGGAGAACTCGAATAATGAGCCAAATTTATTCAAGGGGTGATTATTAATTCATAAATAGAGGAAAGTCCGAGAAAAATGTACGGCACGATAGGCTTAATTTTGAAATAATTTCAAGAACAATCAAAATTTTTCCGATTCTCTTGACTCATCGGATCGTTGACTGTACCTGCGGCGGATTCCCCGTCTCTCTTTCTCTCTTGTATCGGTGCTTCAGGCTCATGAAACGGATAATCACCGTCGTAGCTGGGAACATTGCGACAAGCTTTACACCTCGTAGGAGATAAATTCAGTTTCGTAGTATCACTTGCTCACGACTTTGATAGATATTGGAGATTAATATTAACGCAACATAGTGTCTCTTGCATGTTTTTAATATTCCACGTAATCTCTTTCCCCCCCAGAAAATTAACGTGTGGGCAGTTTTCTTACGTTCCATCGACAATCCCTTTTTTTCCTTTTTTATCTTTGTAATTGTGGCATTTTTCTTCCGACAGGGAAAATTTGCTTCTCTCTCCGAGGTTCGATCGAATGCCAAACGTTGATTCGTCTTTTTTTTCGTCGAGCAAACAGCGAAAAGTTGCCTCATTAATTTTTCCACTCTGCCAACGTGAGAATGTACAATTTCTTTTCCTCTCACGAGGCTCCTCGAATATTTGCCTATTTCGTAAACGAATATCCTCGACGAGACGAGTATCGCTTCAAAATAAATTAAAAAAACAACGAAAAGAAAAATGCAAATGTTCACTTCGTTCAATCGAGTCTCGTGTTTCTACGACACACTTGTGTATATTCGTCTACGTACAAACATCAATTTTATATACATATATAAATACATACGTTGCAAGGTGTACACAGACGAATTTCTATTTCAAGAATAAATTGCGATCTACGCTCGAATCGAGGGACGCTGCAGCGGATACGGTTAAAGGTGCGAGGAGTTAACTTTTCGTTGATCAAAACAACCCCTTGAAGGTTTAATCGAAGCTGCTGTCTGATTTTTAAAAAATCTGATTCAAGTTTTTCAATTGTCATGAGGCACAACGTCCATTCACAAAATTAATTATAATTATAATAATTAATGAAGGAAAAAACTTTGCTCAGAATGGAGCCCACAGATTAAGGCGCGAGGAGTAAACTTTCTTTGTTAATTGAAACCCCTCGCAATTTTCATTGAACCTGTTTGATTTTTTTTTTTAATCTGATTTATTTTTTTCAATTGCCATGAGGCGCAAGGTTCGATCTTAAAATTAATTACCTGTACGAATTATTGAATCCAAGATAACAATTTTCTAATAAAATCTGTCAAAAAGAAAACGGTGTGAATTCAAAGGGTTGGAAGATCCTGATTTATTTTAGATCGTGGACAATGTTGGCTCAAAATGGAAGTTTTTCGTTGCTACTCTTTCGACTCATCGAACGTCGTACTGTTCGAGCATTCGAGAAAATCATTGGGGCGCGAGAGAGCCTCGGCGCAAGTGTTTTTCCCCGGGAGTGCGCCAAGTTGATTTGAGTACAGTCGAGTGGTGGACACGCGTCGTCGAGTACTCGTACGTGTGTCTAACGAATTTTTATATTTATATATTTATCAAACACACACACAAACACACATGTGCATACATGTACATGACTGATTCTTTCGAATATCAGCGTGACTTTGAACCGCATGGTCTCGGATTTGCATGCTCGACTTATCACTCACCAATCTCGAGTAAGACATACTCAATTTTTTTTCATAATTCAAAGCGCGGTCTTCAAATTACGGCAGCCGACAAAGTTTCAATTATTTTTTGAAAATAATAATAATAGAATAATTATTTTTTCTCATATAAAAATAATGAATAAAATCTTGAACAAATATACGCTCTTTCATAAAACGTTCTTTGCTCTCGATTGAAATTATTGCCGATAATTAGTGCGATTTTCATAAAGCAGGATAAAAAACTCTCAAACAAATATTGCCCATCTTCAAATTTAAAAAAGGAAGAGATTATGAGGTCCAAAGACATGCTAGCTTCTCAAAGAATGAGTCATATATCTATGTATACACTATACATATATATATTCAATATTGGTATACGACATATGTAAATTCGCACGGTTTTATCGCGCGTTTCGGTCGGCCGGACAAAGCGTGCACGGTGCAATGAAAAAATATACATGTACATATATATAGTCATTGATCGTGGAAAAAGTACAGTGCAAAATTAAAAAAAAAAAAGTTTTGCGAGCCGTGGTCGACGATCGCGTGAACAGCAGAGTTCCCTCGCGGACACGAGGAACTATATATAATTTTTGCCAATAAACAGGGGCGTCAAGGGGGCACGCTTTTATAACGGAAAATATAGTGGTAATGCGGGTCATTGTGCGAATTTTTCTCCCCGAGAAAAAATTTGAGTTGGAACAAAAATTCATTCAAAGGATTTTTCCCCAAGACAAATTTTTGGCCAAATAACGTCCATGGAACTGACGATATAAAATTATTGAAAATATTGATACTACCCGCATTTATACTTTGTATGAATGAAAGTTCATTTCATTCAGTCTTAATTCCAAACTCGTTTTTTTTTCATTTTTTACGTTACACCAGTTACAAGTGAAAAAATTCGCAAGCGAACGTGATTGTGAAGTTGAAAAAACATTCGTTTTTTTAATTATTTCGCGGTAACTTACAACTTCGTCTCTCCGAAACGATTAATATCCAAGTCGATTGGATACATAGATGTATTAATATACAAGATGGATTGATAAATAACGTTTCCAAGGGGTGACTCGCGGAATGCTAATTGCCATCTGGTTAGTAATAAAACTCACTGAATTTGTCACAGTGCGCGATTAATGATAATAATTCATATGGAAAATTGGTATCGATTAAATCATATGTAATAATCTATGATTATCGCTAAATGACAACTTCGTATGTCAACTCTATTCGCGCCGTAAACACACACTTTTTATTGTTCATTATTTACGAATGAAGAGAAAAATTGAATTTCCGCAACGAGAAACATTTCCCTATTTTATTTTATTTTTCGTCTTCCAAGCGATGCTCCGCGAGAGAATTCGGAAAGTGTAGCGAAATCTCTCTCACTTCAAACACTCGCCATTTCCGTTTGATCCGATATTTTGAAAATTCTTTTCATCAATCCCCGAACAAACTCATAAATCAACGAAATTCGTTTGGTTTTTTTTTTGTATTTTCAAAAATTGGCTTCAAGCGGCATTTTTCACTGCCAAAGATCTTTTCGAGGAGCAATTCCGGGAAATCGACCCCAGCTTCGTTATAATTTTACATTTTTATCCGTAAAAATAACCGAGTATGCTTCCGATATTTACTTTCTGGAATACCAAAGTTCCTAATAAATATGTAATTACGGTTCGCCGAAAGAAAAATTTTGAATTCCGCTTAAATTCCAAACTTCGCATGAATCGCCATAATGGAAAACTCGGATAATGCTCGTCCGTATCAACTGGAATTCGACTCTCTTTCTCTTTCCCTCTTCGCGAATAGCACAAAATAGACCAGAAAATAATGCTGATTAGACTAATAATAGAAGCTTTGAAAAAGAGAACGCTAACTGTGCGCTGTGTGACGGGAGGGCGGGCGAATTATGTGGAGCGTGACGCGTTCCGATTAAGAGCGTTACATATATATATATGTATATGATTTGCCTGCTATGATATTCTGCGGAACACAGTGCATTGTCAATATCCTTGTACACACATATATTTATGTATCACTGTTCCGTGAATCGTCGTTGGAGATAGCGAGAGTCGCCGGGAACCACCGTCATCGTTCCAGACTCAACATAAATCATATGGGAAAAGTTCGTGGCTCAACATTATAAATGTGCACCGACGTCAATACGACCGACGAGTGAATTTAAAAAATAAATATACACATATATTTATACATTACACACGAATAATTGCGACACGGAACTATTCCAATAAATAATCGATCGATCATCGATTCTGGTGAAAAATTAAATCCATATTCCAGGAAGTTGTGTATTTTATTGCTACAGAAAATTGAAATCTATTCGACGAACGAAATTCGGCTGAATGCGTATGAAAGATTCTTCGAGAAGAGAAGTTGGGGGATCAAGACAAAACGAGAGAAGAGATAATAACTTACCGATAATACTCTCGGAGACAGCGTTGCATTTTCTCAAACCGCCGACGATTATGATGAGAACGAGGGTGAGTACCGATAGCCTTGAGGCCACCGACCTGGTCTTCATACTTTTCTCCGTTTTCGTTACTCGTCCCGTCTTTCGATTGATGATGAACGACGATACTCCGTCAATCGCTCGATTTATCCTCAAGACGATGAACACACTGTTAACACACATTGATCGTCTGTTTTTCTCTTATCTGTTTATTTCAATTTTGGTCTTTCGTGAATCATTATAATTGACGTTAGTGCAACGACGCGTGGCCCTCCGCACCGATAAAGATCGATCGTTCGAGTCGTCCCCGCATTTATCATCGCGTACGATCGCGATCGCAACGATAAAGAATCTCATCGAGTACGATATCTGACTGCGAATGTAATTATTTCAATTATTTTGACCCGCGGAAGATTCGGCAATTTTTTTTTAACCTCTGATTCTAGCCCAAAGTTTCGATGGTTCGGAGAACGAGAGATTTTTGGGAGATGGACATTCTTTTTGGATCTCTATTTTGGGACTTTTTGGACGGGAACTGTGCTAATTTTTCAATGCTCAGCAGAAGTAACCGACGTTCCGGTCACGTCGATCGTTTGTGGCGGTATCGCAGGTGTTTTGAAGCTCGCGAGCACGCTTCTCTCGTCAATGGTCTCGGCAAGCTCGAGTTCTCTTGAGAGAGAGTTCCATACCGTACAACAGGTAGACATGCTTTATGGTACCCACATGTATATGTATGAAGAAAGAAAGAGAGTAGTAAATGCACAGCTATACGAAGCCAAAGAGTGAACGCGGGAGCGCACGCACGTGCAACAACAGAGCGGGCTTTGACTGCGATGCTTCAGGCGTTTTGCGCAAGTTGCTCTTTGCCACGTTTTTACCCGATTGCACGAGGAAACATTGGAAAATCGACTATACGTAACGTAGATATAGCACGTGTACGATTAACTCGTGTTTGTTATTCTCCCGCGAGATTACAGAACGAGAGACGAGTAATCGTAGAAAAATCGTGTGTAAATGGTACGATGATGATCTTAAAAAAAAAAAATAATCCCTCGTGTTTCCTGAGGTTGAAAGAAAAATCGAACACTCAGCCATTGGGGAATGGATCGAGGGTTGAGGATAAAATATTGGATGTTGGATCAATCCACTATTTCCTGTACGGTTTAGGTTAACGAGGAATAATGAATTTCAGGAAACATCTACAAGATACCGTCCAAAAATAATTTTTAAGAATTTATCTCACGATTTTCACGACTAATCCTTGAGATAGTCTTGCTGGATATATATTTTCTTAAATCGTGCATATTAAGAAAATAATTGATTTATTATTTTCAAGACCTTAAATTGAAATGTTGACTTTTGTGACACTCAAAGATTTCCACTCGGTTTTTTTTTATAATTACTAATTTGAGGTTATTGGACTGCTTTGTTAATCTCTATAGGGTCAAAGGAATTCGAATTCATTTGGAAATCTTTGACAGACTCGTGCGAAGTAAGTAGCTGGTTTGTGACACGAGAACTAAGAATCCATACGCCATCTCCATTGCTCGGTCTTATGGTATGTTATCCGCGATGTCTCCCGTTGTTTCGCCTTACACACCTCTCGCGTTAATACCATCTTCCCTCGCGCAGATATATATCCCGATATAATTGGCCTCTGTAACGCGGCTACAGGGTTCGTCTCGACCCAACTCCCGGCAGTACTCTCAGCGAGCCCACATTTCTCAAGACATACATTCTCTAGACCTCTCTTTTGTGTTAAACCTATATATATATATATATATATATATACATGCACATTCAGCATTCTCGATGTAATCGCGACAGGAGACCCTTAAGATCCTGCGAATGCGTATCGAAGCGCGGGATCTTTGTGGAAAGTTGACGCTTTGAATTACAAAAATTATAAGAAACTCATGACAATCGACATCGAAAAGTTGATTAACGTTGACAGTAAATTAATTAATTTGACTTTTTTCATAAATTGATCAATCCGATTCCACAAGAGATTAATCCGATTAGGAAATGATTTTTAAAAATATTTTTTAACATCACATAACTTTACAGATCTAGATTAGGGCAATTTTTTTCAACTTTTTTTATTTCTTTCACTCCCCACCCGAAATTTTGTTGCATATGTCTGAAAGAAGATTCCCTGAAAGTTACAGCCCTTAATATTAATATTAAGTACTTTCCCTTCGTGTGATAAGTTTTCCCATCTAAAATACACGTAAATCAAAAACTTTTTTCTTCAAAATTTTACCTCTCCACGGTTTTTTCTGCTATCGCATTGATTTTGGTCGCAATTTACGTAGAATTGAACGATCTTTAAAAGTGTCCAGGACAACGTAAGTGTAACTTACACTGGTGCGATGATACGGGTCCCTAAAGTTGATTTTTACCCAAAGTTCTTGATTTTTTGCTGTTATCTCCGAAATGATTAACTTAACCGAAAAATCATAAAGGGAAATTTGGTTGTAAATTTAATTTCCTACAAAAAAGGTATTTAGACCTTATTGCTAAATTTAATATTTCTTAAGATATTGAACCTTAACTTATTTGTGATATGAAAATTTCTATGGATTATCGAACCAAAAGTTTCAAATTGTTGATATAACCACTGGTGATATGATATGTGATATAGTGATATGATATGGAATATAAAAAATTTAAAAATTTTTGTTCGATAAACTATACAAATTTTATACCATAAATAAGTTAAGGTTCAATATCTCAAGAAATATTAATTTCAGCAGTTAGGTCCAAAGGACCTTTTTTGTAGTAAATTAAATTTTCAACAAAATTTCCTTTTATGATTTTTCGCTTGAGTCAATCATTTCGAAGATAACAGCAAAAAATCGAGAATTTTGGATAAGAAACAACTTTAGAGACCCGTACCATCGCACCAGTGTAAGTTACAACTACGTTGTCCTGGATACTTTTAAATATCGTTCAATTCTACGTAAATTGCACCCAAAATCTATGCGATAGCATAAAAAACCGTGGAGTGGTAAAATTTTGAAGAAAAAAGTTTTTCATTTACGGGAATGAAGGGAAAGTACTTAATATTAATATTAAGGGCTGTAACTTTCAGGGAATTTTCTTTCAGACATATACAACAAAATTTTAGGTACGGAGTGGAAGAAATAAAAAAAGTAAAAAAAAATCGGCCTAATCTATAGATACTCATTTAAAAATAATCGATTTTATTTTTTTTTATAATAATAATAATAATAATAATAATAACAATAATTATTTTTAAATAACAATTCTTAGATCCAGAAAAGAGAATTTATTAGATGCAAATACATCTATCGCATGAATTTCAATGTCGGCCTAATAAATAGCCTCCTAGGCCGATACTTGAATAAAACTCTATTAAATAAATTTATTTGAACTAAATAAATCGTTCCTCTCGCCGTAGGTAAGGCCCCTCAAAGATGCAATTACAAACACAATAAAAAAAGCCTACCAGTCCCCAGAACCGTTATTACTCTTGAGCCATGGAACTTCGGCGATCACCGTTGGAATCCGGAAAGAGAAAAAAAATCAACGCCCCAAAGAACAAAGGAATTAAAGGCTCTAACTGCACGTCCGTCAACTAATTGTCGAGCGTTGAATGTAACGCCGTGCGCGAAACCACAAAAGGGGCTGAAGGCCGTAACTCGCGGTGAATCTCTTCTCGTCTTGTTTCATCTCTCTTTTGCTTCTCTCGTACGCAATTTAATTCGATGTGTGCAGTCAGTGTGCAAATGCTATGCGACACACACGCACACATATACACATATTATATAAATATATATATATATATATATATATATATATATATATATATATTTAAACAAACGGGGAACTACTCCGTCATGTTACATCGCAAGCGCAGGTTGGATGAACATGGGGAATACGAACAAGCAAACTATATATTTTTGGAGTCATGTATATATATAGATAATATATTATAGTATGAAACTATACTCGGTTATCGAGGTATATAGCAATCAGCGCAGATATTATATGCTCTCAGCTATGAACACCAAGAAATTGTTTATCATTATTATGCATTTGTACTGGGCGAAGAAGCCACGGGGCATTATTGTCGTGTAGACTCTATTAATAAACGAGATGAGAAACAAAGCTGAAAAGTTAATGCAACGCGAGAAAAACACGCATAACGGCAGCGCGAAATGTATCCACGGAATGAAAAAAAAACGCATCAACGCCGACGGTAGATGGATTCGCGCGTCGACGTTAACGAGATGTATCTCGTGAAAACGTGTCAATATATTTTTGCATATATATCGTGGATATATATTTGTGCTTCTGCTGGAATTCCCATTGCGCTGAGCGATGTGTTTCATTCTGAAAAACTTGCTTTGTGATTTTGAACAACGTTAATCGACCGCTAAGCCACTTTTTGAGAATCAACGAGAGAGGGTTAACCTCCACATTGATCTGTGGGGGTTAATCAAGTGGTTTGGGATGTTTTGATTTCAAGGATCGGGAAATCGATGTTGGTTCCCGTGAAAGACGGAGATTCTCTGTGAGAAATGACTGGAATTCAGAGATTTCCGACTCAATCTGAGCCTCTGAACAAGTGGTTTACGATCTTTTGATCCGATGGAGTTGAGAGTCGATTTAATTGTTGCGCAAAAACGGGAAGAATTCAAAGAAAGAACATTGTGGAATATCCTTCCAGAGAAAATAACGATAAATTATCCATTAGTGACCTTAGGCAGCGCACTTAATGCGCCATATATAAACGACACTATTTTCTCTCGTGCTCACTCTCTTTCGGTGGACCTTTTTTCTACCCCTCCTTCGTTGTAGACACATCAACTCGACGGTGTATCGAGTTTTATTGGGGGTCCGGTTAATAGTGAGCCATTAGGCCTTTACTGGGTCCATTAAACTGTCGTTACTGCGTTATACTCGGCGCTGGGACGCACGCCTTTTATTGTATCCGCGAAATATAATAATGATGAAAGAAAGTTTCTCGTCTCTAATGCAAAAATCGTGTGACGAAGAAAAATAGAGTCACGGTCGTCGGTTTTCATGATATACAACTCGTGGAAGGTGGATTTATGCCCTGGTTGGTTTTTTTTCTTCTTATCCTTGAGAGAACTCTCGACGGCAGCATTTTCGCACGAAAGGTGAAGTTTTGTGACATTTTATGTAATAAAATATTAATTTATGAAGGTTTTAGTGCAGAATTTCATTTTTTCTTTCATTTATTCCCTCTCAATTGATTTAACATCATTAACTCCGCTATATTTATTTATTTTTGCACGAAAACTGAATGTCCTTTGGACGTTATTTTTCGAAGTAGCAAATTTCCGTAGAAATACTCGACGGAGATCATGCGCAAAAAATTGCTAAAATATACATTTGAACGACAGGCTGATCGGATATATAATTCATCGATTACATATTCTGCCTTTTTCGTCGAATCGCGGCATTTTGTACTGAGCTAGAATGAAAAATGTCTATCAGACATGTCAATTGAAATAACAAGCTCGTATAGATTTCACAGGGTACAAACGGGCACCACAGGATACAGGCGTGAGCGACATTGATTCAATCTGTAAACACGATTTGGCGAACGTTGAGACGCATATATCTTAGCGACCAGTTGCGACTCCCACACACGGAGAAAGTCAAGTAGCATGTACATGCACTCGCCACGACTAAGACATATCGACGAAATAATGAAATCTAAAAAATTGTTATTTTTCCTTCCGTCTGCGTGACGATTACATTTGCACAAGAGTGACATTGGTCTGTTGGGAGGACCAATGATCATGAAAATGAAGATTTTTTCAGAATAAAATGTGATTGAGAAAATATTCTTTTGAGGCACAAATTGATTTTAAATTTATCGATTGTACGGATATTAACCGAAGTAAACTATTCAAAATGATGATCGGGACGGACGATAAACCCGCGGAAAGAATTTCACGATACCTGAGAGGGGGATTCTTTCGCGATCATCTCCTCGTTAGTTTTAACATAATCGATAATACATGTCAATAGTAGTATATATACATATATCGTAAAACAGTCGGCATTAAAGATTCGATCTTTCGGGTTCTACATATATATGTATATTGATCTATCGTCTCAGTTCCTTTTGCTTATTCCTTTATTTCACCGTGGGCTTTGATGCACACGACGAATCATGACAAACGAAAGGTTGTGATCGATCTGCAATTTACAAGGTATATGAAATATCGGTGGCGCCCTTTTGTTTGTTTAAAGTCGTCACATGTGTGTATTATGATTAAACTTTCTCTATTCCGTTTTCCAATTCTCCTCTATATTATGAAGATATATTAAGGTGATGCAAAGAGTAATCGACGCTATTTTTTTGATATTACGACCAACATTTAAAAAAATCGATTCTCGTCGCTCCTGAAGCAAAAAATTAGAAGTCATGAGTAATAAGTTTAATAAATTTTCCCCAAAGATAGAAGTCTCAAGAAAATTTGAAGATTCTCTTTATTTTATGTTTCGATCTCACTTTTCGTCGCATTCTCAAATAAAAAAATAATTGAAAATGCATTGAAAAATATTTATGTAAGATAAAAAAATTTCATAGCTACATCTAGTTGACAATATTTGAATATTTTAGCCATATCGGACAACGACTAGATTTAAATGAATTTTTGATGATTTCTTAAAATTCAAGATACCAAAATCAACGATTTGAACCTCGAGTATAAAAACGCCAACGGCCTGCGGCACGTATGAACTTTTTCTGATGGTTTCGGGAGAATTTTTTGTTTCCCATAAATTAACGTTTTTTTTTGTCGCTTCGAGACTGGAAAGAAAAAAAATCAATTTTCCTTCGCATCACCCCAATATACGTGCGTGCCTTACAATCGTGTTTCTTCTCGTTATTTCATACCTCATCTCCGGCTTTCACGATCTCAGAGAGACACTTTGGCTCTATACACAACGATATCCCCGTATAATCGTCAGATTCCCTCTGAATCTCTCTAACACATTTTCGTCCGCGTATCTTTTCCCCACTGATACATTAATATAACTGTCTAACTTTGCCACGCACGCGGTGACCACGTTTTCGATTCGATCGGAACGCCGAGAAGGAATACCATATGTATTATGTATTATGTATGTGTATAATATAACTATATATAAGTATATTTGTAATATCAAGCGACTATTTCAATGTCCAATGATCAATACGACGAGAGTCGACCGAAATCATCGAGTGGAAAAACCCAAATTCCGAATAAAACAAAAATTAACCACGTTGATGGACATTACTCGAATAACGTTCAGTTGCAATTTTAGTAATTCTGGTATATTGCTCAATTTTTAAAATTCTTAAAAACACGATGATTGGTGAAAAAGAGATACATCATATATTATATGTACATATATCTGAAAATATATCTCCATGTATTTAGAATTTTTTTTCCTTGGACCAAGAGCAATAATTTATCTCACGCAATAAATTCCTCGCGAGGAACGACGATATTTTTATTTTATTAAAAATTTAAGTTTTTTCCTCAATGGGCGTGAAAAACTTTATAATAGCTTGAAATTAATGGCACATGAACGTCCGTAAAACACTCACCGGTGAAAAATTTTCTACAATCATATATCTTCCTCGTAAATATCAGGTTCTTCTTTTCTTCCTTTTACTCTATTCTTTTTTCAATAACTTCGATGATGTCGCGCGTTCATGTGAGCACGCGCGCGTGCATTACAGACACGCGTGTCACGTAATATTCGTGATTCTCTGTAATATTTACTCGAGTGTAATACCCACAATCCTTCCGTACAGATACAACGTATATTTGTATAAATTACAAAAAGTAACTTCTGGGATTCGTTTATCGTTCAAATAACCACGACGTCACGATTCATAATGCACAACAAAATCATGATGCACTCTCGGATTCACGTGCACGGCGTATGGCGATAATAAAAATATGCGAGTCGCCGTTGGCGGGAATATTTTTCCACTGCAGCGCGATTCAAACTCCGAGGGAAAAAACTTGGTAAGAATCCAGGGAGGAGCGCATAAAGATGCAGATATCAAAATGAAAATAAATGGAGATAAACTTTGTCGCTCCCGACGACAAAAACAAACGTGCATTTATCCTCGTGAGAGATCTAATTCTTGTTCTCGTTTCCCAAAAAACGTCGATATTCGCGACGCACACCTGTCTCGATGTTGTATCGTGCACGTGATTTTCTTTTAAATTTTTATTTTTATTATATATCCGTGATTTTGGTAATGTCACGGAGTTGGCGCGCGCGCACTCTTCTCTAATTGACGTTGCGAGAAAAACCACGAGGTCAAGAAGATGAGATGAGTCGCGGGTTTTTCAAACTCGCCTCTCTCTCCCTCACGTTTCTTCCAAATCACTTTTTCTCGAGCTTTCGTTTTTTTTTTTTTTTTACTTCTCTCTAAAGAACACACACGGACACTCACGGAAATTGATTACAATTCTTTTACGGAATAAAAAATCTTAAAACTGACGCCCGTGAAGTTTTGTATCAGCTGCTCTTTGTTTTTCAATAATTAAAAAAAAAAGCGTTTTTCTCGTAGATCGGTGCGCGCGGCGTCCGCCACTTTTCCTGCCACCGCACGTAGTAACCGCAGGTTTACCCGCGTCAGCTGCTCGCCGCGGCTGCACTGAGTTCCGTTGTGACTACTACAAACTGGCCAGCGAGAGAGAAAGAGAAAGAGAGAGAGAGAGAGAGAGAGAGAGAGAGAGAGAGAGAGAGGGAGAGAGAGAGAGAGTGAGAGAGAATAAGAGAGAGCGAGTGAGAAGAGTTGGAAAAGGATGAGAGGAGGTGGCGGCGGCGTGCGGTGTGTGCCGCGCGCGGACGAGGTGGAGGAAAAAGAAGGAGGAGTACGCGGAGGATGAGGAAGAGGTGGAGAGACTCAAGGGGAGCTTCGATAGAATGAAAGAGAGAGAAAATGAAAAAGAGAAGAGGGAAAGAGAAAATGAAAAAGAGAAGAGGGAAAGAGAAAATGAGGGAGAAAGATAGAGATCGGTAGTGACCAACGACGAGATAGAGAGAGAGAAAAAGGTCGGAAAAGAGAGGAAAGAACGAAGGAAGAAGAGAGAAAGAGGGAGAGAGCTTGTGGCAAGTCCGAGCGCAAAGAGGGAGATGAAACTATATCGTTGTGTAAAACGCTCGGAGAGAGAGAGAGAGAGAAAACGTGATGAACGAGGAAGAAAGAGCGATCGAGGGTTCGTGGTCGCGGAAGTGAGACAGAAAATAACACACAAACCAACACTAACCAAAGCTAACGAACACCAACCAACATTAACCCACACGCGCATTACTCACAAATGTGTACACAATAAAATGACAAGAGTCGAAACGAGGGAAGAGAACTCAGTTGAGGAAGGGGTTGAAGGATGAGGGGAGGGGGGCAAACTCACGATGAGAGAGAGAGAGAGAGCGAACGAATATTAACTTCTCTTCGTGGGTAATATTGGAGTTAACGAGTGCGCGAGAGAGCGCGAGAGTAGAAAAAACAGCAACGAAAGAAAAAAAGCTCAGCGCGGTGTCCAGCCTCGCGAAAGGGGCTTCGAGGGAGGGATGTAGAGTTTATCTGTGCTCTTCGCAAAAGTGGAAGAGGGACAAGGAAGAGGAGGGATAGAAGAAACGATCAAATGGGAGTCTCTCTATTACAAGCGCTCACGCACTCCTCTCTGCGAGTCCGCGTGTACGAAAATTATATATACTGGCACAAGTGAATGTGGAAATGTTCGTTCTGTACATTGTAAAAGTATACTTACCAACACGCAGAAGAGTATCGTTTGTATGTTACATATTTTGCCGAGAATAGGTATCAGAGATTGCTCTCGGAGCTTGGCAGCTTCGGTTTTGTAGTTGGTGGACGCGCGCGTGCCCCCTCCCCTCCCTTTTGCGTACGGAAAATGCATCCCAGTCCTCCCCTTCTCCTCGGCTCGTTACTACCGCCCCTCTTTCCCCTTCCTTGGCCACCAAGCGCCCTATAGATGGTTTACATATATGTGGATAAATATATAAAGATACGTGAACGTACGGGCCGCTATAATATTCACAATGTATAATAGCGTATTCGCGAGTACGCGGGAACACTCTCGCGAGATGCAACACTCTGCTGGAGCGAATAACCGCATCGGTGGATCGAGACCCTGCGGAGGAACGCTTCGTGCGTTACGTCTGCTCGACGAGATCTCGTATACATGAATACTTTATGCATCTTTTTGTTTATGGAGTTTTCATATGAGAGGGACCCGAGGAGGACATTGGTCCAACCGAGAGATTCGCTCGCCAATGCATCACGTTTGGGAGGATGCCGGACGTGTCTGGATCAGCAAAGCTTGACCCACGATCCACAATGAAAATTAGTTGGTTGGAGTAATAAAAAAAATTGTAATAACAAAAAAAATGTGATGTAGTTTGTCAGCGTTGAATCCGTTGGAACAGTGATTTCGTAAATTATAATCAGCGGAGTGGTTATGGAAATATTTTTAATTATCGTCTCTACTAACTTCGCTCTAATGATGTTAATAATTTTCCAGTCCCACTTCATATTCGACTGGAGATTCAGCAGTAAGAATTATGCGAGGTTTATTCGGCACGTTTGAGGGGTTATTGGAGATCGCACGAAAAAATAGGTGATTTTTACGAATTTTTTCAGAGGTTGCTGGTATGAATATTTTTTAATTTTCTCAGGGCTGAATAAATATACTCTTAGAAAGGATAAAAAATATTTATTTCATTTTTTTTTTATACACTTTTTATACACGAAAATGGCAGGCAACGAAGCTTCTCAAAAAATAGGCAGACTCTCGCTATAGACTTTTTTTCTGAAGGATCATCGGAAGCAAAAAGTCAAAGGATCTTCAAATTCAGTACAACTGTGGCTCTCGTTGGAGCAAAAATCTTCAATATTCATGCACAAGTAAATAATGACGGAATTTTTCGAAAAAAGTGGTATTTCTTCACTGTTTTCCGTAACAACAATGAAAAAATAGTAAAAGCGAAAATTTTCTTAGTTACAACATGAATTATAGATTTAACGAATGTGTCGTTTGATTTTGATAAGTGAAAAAAAAAATTTTGCCGCTTTGGTTGTCGCGGGCACGCCGAATTGCTTTCGCGTGATCGATTAAAGGTAAATTGTGTTGCTCGTTGAGGCACAAGTTTACAAAGTCGATTAGAGTTTGTGAAAAACGAAGCGTGTAATCAATGAGCGAGAAAATCGTGCGCCACACCTGCCAGCAACTTGTAAGATCGGTGCACTCTCACGCCGCTCGTTTTATCAATGTGCACACATGCATGTATAAGCATATTTTATGTCTAATGCACATTACGAATACATTCGTAACGGCGTGTATGCACTTTTGGACCAGAGAAACAATGATGAATGAGAATGAATTGCGAGTCAATATGACTGCGGGGAAAAAAAGAGTCGGAGCTTGCCAGTAGCGGTACAGTTGGACTTTATGACTATATATCCACATAGAAGTACAATTACATGTGAACGTTGAATATTTAAGGGGAGGAGCGAGAAAGTGTGTTCAACGCGTGGCGATATCGGTCATAGGTCACACGAATGTCCGATAAACTTGTGAGAATGCGACGAAAGGGTCCTCTCTTCCGCGCAGCAACGAGCGCAAGTCGAAATCAGTGTTATTTCCTCGAAGATCCGTGAATGAGGAAAATTTCGGAAAAACCCTCCGAATAAAATAGAGAGATGGATAAAAAAAATCGAGAGCTTGAGAGGATTTTTTTTCCGGCGATTCCCTTTCAGCGCTCGCTGCTTCTTCTTCGATACTGGGCTAAAATAAAGAGTTTTCCGAAAATTTATTCAGCCTAAAAGTGTTTCGCTAGTCTAGAATTTGAATCATGGATACTGTACTATGAAAATACGCTTCGGGGGACCATAATCTCTGCGCGCATGGATATTTGTTGTTACTGCGAATGTGCGGGAGTCAAGTCGAGAGGAAAAAAAAATAGAATTTAGTATTATCCGTGAGCTCTCTTCGACTTAGCTTATATTCTCTCTCCAACTCGATTTCTCCACGTGGCGCAAAGAGAGGAACGACGAGAAAGAAGCCCCCCCGTGATGCCACTGAGTTTAATACTACATACAAACTTTACATTTTTTTATAATAGTCACATATATGTGTATAGTATATGTGTGTCTGCGCTATATACACAAAGTATCTTTTCTAAGTGGACGAGCGGTATTCGGAATGCCGGACTTTCACGAGAGGAGGAACACCCGCGATCGTCGTGGCGCGGCTCTCTCGCATCCGGGTTTGTTGTTGCCAGTTCCCTCGACAAACGTTATCTTTCGTATGTGGTCGTAAAAATTTTGAGGGGTTTTCTACCCGGCTCGATGGATATAATACGAGGCATAAAAAATGCTGCGAGCATAAAAAATGCCATTACGATACTCGCGAGGTCTCTCTCGACGACATGAAAATTACATTGTTCGATCCGTTGCAACGAATTTCCGGGACTCTATCGATTCACGTCCAACTGGTCCAGCTATCGATGCGTTATCTCACGATCTTTGATTTTCAAAATAGAACATAATCACAAGACGGCGGCTCTCGGAAGTGAGTCTTGATTTTAGCTGAAAAAATGGGACTTTTCTTGATTCGTAAAAATTAATTGCATTTTTTCACCTCAAAAGAGTCTCGAAAGTTTGAGAAAAATCTTCAGGGTAATTATTTAGATACTTTTGAGAGTGCCTTTAGAAATTATACCAAAAATGGTTGACAACAAAAATGCATACAACTCTGCAAAAAATTTAGCAAACATTTTTTTTTTTCAAAATCCTTCGATCAATCATTTGGGTTTTCAATTTTGGATAAAGCTGGCAAGAGTTATTCAGCATGAGGACACTTTTTTTTTATGGTTCACCGGAAACCAGATCCTACCGGATACATTTTTCAATTTTTCAGTGAAAATTGTATAAAATATTGATTAAATGTTGTGCTTTTATATGGTTAAAATGTGAAAAAAAATTTATTTATTATATATAAAAACAAGAGAAAATATGCCTTTTTTAACCGTCGAAACCCATCTAACCCCTTGAGCGATAAATCGCAGCACGGTGCGGATTAGGAGAGCCTTTTGTTGGACAAGAGCGGCCGTTACTGAAATATCTCCACACCTGTCAGGCCCCGACAGTGCGGTGACATTTTTTTCTCGACCGCCGCGATGCGCGATTTTCTTCAGCACACAGTCGGTCGGCCACTGAACGACGAAGATCGCGAACCAGCGAGCAAAAATGCCCCGGTGCATACACGCGGTAATGCTTCGTGGAAGCTGTTGCTTGCTCTCTCGGCAGAAAACCGAGAGAAGAGAATGGAAACGTAATGGCCTGTGGGAGCTTGCCCGTGTGTTTGTGTGTTTGCACCGCGGTTAAATGTTGAGCCTTTTGCCTCGTCCGTTCTGTGAATGGCTGCTTCACTGTTTCTTGGCAAATCAGTGGGGGGATTTATTATATTCTGCGACGCGGTGAGGCATATTAGCGCTCTTCGTTGGATCGTCGAGCTGGCATTCAGAATGGCAGCGACTTCGGTCTCGTACAAAGCGAAACATCGATGCCAGAGACTTCCTCACATGTTACGCTAAGAGAGAGAGAGAGAGAGAGAGAGAGAGAGAGAGAGAGAGAGAAGAGAGAGAGAGAGAGAGTAGAAATCAGCGGCAAGAATCACAGACCAGAGTATTTGCCGATACGTGGTAAGAGTTAGAACCAATAATTCACGGTACGCGTTTAGCTCGGAGGATCAGCGAGATGTGCATGGCTTCTTTTGAAAAAAAATAATAAAAAAATCTGTGACAAGTTGCGTACCGGCAATTAGGAACGTTATCGCGAAAACTTCTGTGCTAAAAAAAAAAAAAAAAAATGAAGGAAAAACCTGAGGGACTGTTTTATTTGACACGTTTGAAGATTTCGTAGCATGAAGCTGAAGAAAATTTCGATTCCAAAGAAATTATACCCCGTACCCCGTAGTAAAAAACTCCATTCGTCGCCATTGAAAAATCTCCATTCATTCCCCATTGCCAAAATAACCAATGGAGATGAATGCCGAATTGCCTAAGGGGATTTTCGCCATTGAATTCCCCATTTGAAACGGAATGGGGATTATCTAATGGGGATTCAATGGAGACAATCGCCTTAGGCAATTCGGCATTCATCCCCATTGGTTATTTTGGCAATGGGGAATGAATGGGGATTTTTCAATGGCGATGAATAGAGTTCTTACTATACGAAAGAATCTCCATTGCTGTTCGCCACTCATTCCCCATTGCCCACAAAACCAATGGATATGAATGCCGAATTTTCTAAGGACATTTTCGCCATTAAATTCCCCATTTGAAACGGAATGGGGATTATGCCATGGGGATTCAATGGAGACAATCTCCCTAGTGAATTCGCCATATTCACCTCTATTGGTTTTTGTGGGCAATGGGGAATAAATGGGATCATCAATGGAGATTCTTTCATATGATTGCTATATATACATGGAATTACGCATTAAATAATCAAGTAAGTTATCAGTAAGTAAGGTTAATCATAATGCTAATATTAGCATAACCCGTAGTAAAAAACTCCATTGAATCGCCAATGGCAACCAATGGTCCTCATACGACTCCATTGGACAATGAATGGGGACCCATTGAGATTTCCGCATTTGTCAATGGCGTACAGGGCTGACCATTGATCAGTGAATGGGTATCCATTGAACATCAAATGCGGATGAATCGAATGATCATCATTACTCAATGATGCTCATTGGAAAGCCAATGCGGATGTATCGAGCGATCAGCATTGCCCAATGGTGTCCATGAGATGGTAAATGCTGATGAACGAAATGATCCGCTTTACCCAATGATGTCCATTGGAAAGTCAATGCGGATGAACTGAAAGATCAGCATTTCCCACAGATGTTCATTGGAACCCAAATGCGGCTAACGATGAAATGATCAGCATTTACCAAGGATACCCATTGAATAATAAGTAACTACGAATTATACAATGATCAACATTTATCAATAATGCCACTTCATTGATGACTGATCGAATAATAAGCAGCATTCGTTAACGATGTTGCAATCCATATTCGAGGTTCAATGCTGAACAATTGAACCCATCGATCGATGAGAATTTTTCCGAATGCGATATTTCTCAAACGGCGGTGAATTAATAAAGTCAAGTAAGAGTAGATGTCGCTGATTCTCATATATGAACCAAATATTTTCTTCAATTGTAATAAATGCTGATGATTATATCGATGGTCAATTAATATTAGCATAAGCTCGGAAATTATTCGAAAGTAATTTTAAAAAAATGTATTATCAACTGCTCATCAAGTACGCGTACGTTTGGGATAAATGATTTTTAAAACAGTTTATTTTTAACATATACACATAATTTTATCAGTCCTTCTCAACCCGATTTGTGAGAGGAGAAACGTATATACTCTCATTATCAATCGTCATCTGAATACACTTACAATCTATTTTTTCAATTCTGAGCTTCAATAATTTCTATTAAATGTAATAATATATATCGCGTTACAGCTGCCATAAGGGCGTATCACCTCTTTTACGCCCTTATGGCATCCGGGAGCCATGAAGGCGTATCGAAATTTTTTTTTTCAGGAATCGACGTAATTATGACCGAAAAGTATAGAACCGATGAAAAAAAAATTTTATAAGCTCTTGCTCAAGCCGCAATTCTATCTAGAAAATATTTTTGTTTTTCGGGCCTCGTATCGATGTATTTTTGCCCCCTAAACACGAATCTATCAATAGTTTTTTCAAAAAATCAAAATTTTCATGAATTTCGATAAAAAACTGTTTTGCTCAATTTTGGGCCTATTTTAAAAAACCTGAAAATAGCGAAATTTCAAGTGCTCATAACTTCACTTTGGTTCAACCGATTTCAAAATTTGTTTTTCGTACGCAAAGCTTGTGACCAAACTTAGAGAATGCCGTTAAGTTCATCCCGATAACTAATTTTTTGTAGAAATGAGAGTAGTTTGAAAATCGCCGAAAAAAATGGGAAGGGGTATACCTTAAAAAATTTACAAAAATCTATTGTTGAACTTTAAAAATCTGCCAAAAATCGAAAAATGATCGTAATGGGATGAACCAAACGGGATTTTGAAGCGTGAACGATTACGAAGAGAATGAGCTCATGCTCAAGCCGCAATTCTATCTAGAAAATAAATTGCAGCCATTTTAGTGAACCGATTAAATTTTGGCCAAAATGCAAAAAAAAAAAAAAAAATTATTTTTGTTTTTCGGGCCTCATATCGATGTATTTTTGCCCCCTAAACACGAATCTATCAATAGTTTTCTCAAAAAATCAAAATTTTCATGAATTTCGATAAAAAACTGTTTTGCTCAATTTTGGGCCTATTTTAAAAAACCTGAAAATAGCGAAATTTCAAGTGCTCATAACTTCACTTTGGTTCAACCGATTTCAAAATTTGTTTTTCGTACGCAAAGCTTGTGACCAAACTTAGAGAATGCCGTTAAGTTCATCCCGATAACTAATTTTTTGTAGAAATGAGAGTAGTTTGAAAATCGCCGAAAAAAATGGAAAGGGGTATACCTTAAAAAATTTACAAAAATCTATTGTTGAACTTTAAAAATCTGCCAAAAATCGAAAAATGATCGTAATGGGATGAACCAAACGGGATTTTGAAGCGTGAACGATTACGAAGAGAATGAGCTCATGCTCAAGCCGCAATTCTATCTAGAAAATAAATTGCAGCCATTTTAGTGAACCGATTAAATTTTGGCCAAAATGCAAAAAAAAAAAAAAAAATTATTTTTGTTTTTCGGGCCTCATATCGATGTATTTTTGCCCCCTAAACACGAATCTATCAATAGTTTTCTCAAAAAATCAAAATTTTCATGAATTTCGATAAAAAACTGTTTTGCTCAATTTTGGGCCTATTTTAAAAAACCTGAAAATAGCGAAATTTCAAGTGCTCATAACTTCACTTTGGTTCAACCGATTTCAAAATTTGTTTTTCGTACGCAAAGCTTGTGACCAAACTTAGAGAATGCCGTTAAGTTCATCCCGATAACTAATTTTTTGTAGAAATGAGAGCAGTTTGAAAATCGCCGAAAAAAATGGAAAGGGGTATACCTTAAAAAATTTACAAAAATCTATTGTTGAACTTTAAAAATCTGCCAAAAATCGAAAAACGATCGTAATGGGATGAACCAAACGGGATTTTGAAGCGTGAACGATTACGAAGAGAATGAGCTCATGCTCAAGCCGCAATTCTATCTAGAAAATAAATTGCAGCCATTTTAGTGAACCGATTAAATTTTGGCCAAAATGCAAAAAAAAAAAAAAATTATTTTTGTTTTTCGGGCCTCATATCGATGTATTTTTGCCCCCTAAACACGAATCTATCAATAGTTTTTTCAAAAAATCAAAATTTTCATGAATTTCGATAAAAAACTGTTTTGCTCAATTTTGGGCCTATTTTCAAAAACCTGAAAATAGCGAAATTTCAAGTCAACGTAATTATGACCGAAACGTATAGAACCGATGAAAAAAAAATTTTCCCAATTTTTTTTTTGTGGGCAATGAGGAATGAGTAGCGAACAGCAATGGAGATTCTTTCGTATAGTAAAAACTCCATTCATCGCCATTGAAAAATCCTCATTAATTCCCCATTGCCAAAATAACCAATGGGGATGAATGCCGAATTGCCTAAGGGGATTGTCTCCATTGAATCCCCATTAGATAATCCCCATTCCGTTTCAAATGGGGAATTCAATGGCGAAAATCCCCTTAGGCAATTCGGCATTCATCTCCATTGGTTATTTTGGCAATGGGGAATGAATGGGGATTTTTCAATGGCGACGAATGGAGTTTTTTACTACGGGACGTAATAAAGGTTTATTCGAGTAAAATCTAATCTAAATCTACCAAATGTCCTGTTAGACCCATATTTGAATAAAATTTTATCAATTTAGAATAAATCTAACGCTCTTGACTTGAATTGACTGATAAAATTATAAGAACAACAATAATTAATTTTGCAACAATGATTAAGTTATCAGAGATCAGAAGTATTTCATAGCAGATTCGATTTGACAATTATAGATCCACTGAACCCGATTTTAGAAAAAAAAAAAAAATTATCAAAAAATAGACTGGCGTCTATTTCAACGATTCTCCGTTGCATATACATTTCCCTGTGGATTTATCGGACGAGCGAGAACCAGCGAGAGGGCAAAAACGTCTGCTTGGGTCGATGAAAGATTAATATCTATCGCCTCGCTTCGATACAATCCGTGATGATGGATATAACCCGAAATTGGATAGGCTCAGCTTCTGCGTGGTCCAAAGTCCGCGATTCGTCGAGCTCCCGAAGAGATTCTTTCCCGCGAGATTTCTCTCGTCTCTCTTTCTATCCTGCGTGATTTCAACGGGGCAGAGAGAAGGAGTCGAGAGAAGAATGAGAGGGTTCTCGATCTGTTGATATACCGCTTTTACCATGTGGCCCGATCGTCATATGAGGTCCCGGAGAGATTCGGAGCGCCGGACTCAAAGGATAACGCACAAGGACCCACCGCAACGGGTGAAGTCATCCTGACATTCGGATGAAGGATCACAAGGAGGCGGAACGCGCTAGTAAAAATGTTGTTCCTTTTTTTTCTTCATCGTCTGTTTTGCGCGGTTGGACCAGTCGAGATAACGGATTCTCTCTCATTCTCAAATGGGTTCACTGCCCATCATGAACTTCCAAAGCAAACTGATTTCATTGTCTGGCGTCTCAATTTTTTGAGACGATTCAACTAGATCATCAAAACTTTCGATCAATATAATTGATTAATATTTAATTAAACAGGCGACTTTCTTCTCACGTTTGAAATTATTATTATTTTATCAACTTAATATGATTTTTTTCGAATTTAATTTGAACACGGCAAAATAATTTGCGTACCTTTCCTTTACCTTTTTAAAAAATAGTGCAACCCCTTCACGATTGAAGCCTTTTCTCACTGCAGAATCACTTTGACGATAAAAAGGCGCCCTCTCGATATTTGACGCACTCTTGCGTTTAAATATCTGAAACAAAATAGTTGGAAGATTTCCAGAGACAAAGAGGAATACAATCAAGATTTATTTTTCCAACGGAGGCATATGGTAAATAGTTTGAATTGGCGAGTAAAATCGAGGGGTGAGTAGTAGTAGTAGAAAATGTCCGAACGATCTGACAAGATTAATTTCTACCGCGTTACGAATGCTATATATACATGGTTTACTACTATATGATATATAAAATATATAGAAATATATACACACATTACACATGTACACGAAAGGCCTTGGTAAGGACGCTCGTATAGTGACTTGCGCAAGGGGAGAGAGTCCAAGGAGTGTTTCGAGAGAGCGAGAGATATCGGCACCTCGGAAGAGAGAGATCATGAATTTGTTGCGTTAACAGGCGCAAGGCCGTTTAAATTCCCACCGGCGATCGAAAATTCGCAGTTTCACTCCCTCTGTCTTCCTCTTTCCTTCGGGTCACTCGAAGACTTTCCGGCAAAGCCTACTTTATGGGGCTACATAAGTTTCAAAGATGAAAAAAAAGTATATTTTGTTAATTTTTTTTAATATAATAAATAGATTATTCCATACAACATCTTAAGCATATAAAAGCGCAATATGTAAACATTATTTTATAAAATTTTCATTGAAAAATTTGGGAAATTCAACCAGTGGGTTTCCGGAGAGCCCTCGATAAAAAGTGTCCTCGTGCTGGTCAGAATAAACCTTGATAGCTTTGCCGAAAATTCAAAAACTAAATTTTATCGGCTAGTGGGTATAAGTATAGCTCGTGATTGAACGAAGGATTTTTTGAAAAAGCGAAATTTGAATTTTTTGGAGAGTTGTAAGCAAAACAATACAATTTTTTGTAATCAAAATGCTTTTCAACAAATTTGTAAAATTTCACTAACATCATTGCATTAGTTTTTGAGAAATCGTGTGCAGCGACTTGAAAAATAGTGTGTTTTTAGAAAAACTGTTAATCCGATTGACTTGAAATTTTGAGAAAATATTCTGGACATAATGTCTTATTGGATAAAAAAATTAAAAAATGTATTTGTTTATATTGTAAAACCCATGAATCTTATATATCGTCCGATCCAACGCCGCGGAAGAATTTCTTTGCTCCATCAAAATTGGCCAAGTCTCTGGCAATCAAAAGGACGCGTTTGATGAGTTCAAGATAATGGCGAACCGCATCCTTTTGGCGTTGAATCGTCGATAATAACAATCTTTACTGGTATTATACGATGTTTATTGCTCGTGTGGGCTATATATAAGAGTTAATGGGCTGCTCTTTCTCTTGTTCATGCGCGAGGCAACAATCAGCGATCGGAATAGATCGACAAATAACGTATGGCCTATCCGAGTAACAACGAGTTGTTTTATAAGCGTCGGTCCATCGTCATTAATCCAGGAATTGCGCTGCTTTTTTTGCCACGATAGTCGAATGCTTTGAGCCTCCGCTATCCGAGATTCTCCACATTTTGTTCCTCGCTGCCGATGTACACGTGAAATTCCTGGAGAGTCTGGATTGTTCTCAATCGACTGTGACTTTCCGCAGGGACAGCCTCTCGAGCGAAGAAACGTTTCGCGAAATGTTCATTTGCCACGAATGATTCTGGATTGTTGATAATTTGAGAAATATCAGCTTGATAAACCCTAAAGTCAATCGAACGAAAATAGGAATAATCCTGTATATAGGTCTATATATAAATATACATATATTGTGTGTTAATATTTGTGTAATATATGTTATAAGGACGACGATGATGACGACGAACGAGCCAGCTGCGCTCGAGGCAAGGTCGATTGTGAATTTCACACGTGCCAAACACCTTTCCAACCCACGAAGAAGAGAGAGAGAGCGAGAAATTAAGAGGCGAAAACCTCTCACCGTCGCGGATTATATCGCGGGCTTTCGACTTTTCAAATATATGTACAGTGTCAGTTGTACATGAAGAAGAAAACACGGTGAGAAACTCGTCGAAATATTAAAAATTTTGTCTGTTTTTAGGTTAAAAAAAAAATTTCTCGATTAATCGATAGTTTCCAGGTAGAACCTCGCTAGAAATATTTAGAATTTCGTCTGGTCCTAGCTAAACAGTTTTTTGTTCTCGACGAATTCATAGTTTCCAGGTGAAACACTGTACATTTACATATATCCATTACCCTCCATTGTGCAACTGTTCGGGGAACACTCTCAAAACGAAAGTACATGTACAATATTTTCATCCCCGTGAAACCCAAATTTTGGCGAAAAAAATTCATTGATGAAAAATAGCAAGGATAAACTAAAAAACATGATTGTAATGAAAAGTCATGAAAATTTTGATTTTTTGAGAAAATCATTGGTGTCCGGAACACGAATCAAGATTGGGAGGCAATATTCATCGATATGAGGTTCTGAAAAAATTAATTTGAAATTTTTTTTTTGTATTTTTGCCAAAAATTCTTTTACTAAAATCGCTGTAACTTTTTCTCCAGATGGAATTTCGGGTTTGTATTTAACTCATTCTTTTCCTGATCGTTGGAGCTTCAAAATTTCCGCTTGGCTCGTTCAATTCGGATAATTTTTTAATTTTTAGCAGGTTTTTAAAGTCGGATCATCGATTTTTGCAAATTTTTGAAGACCCCTTTCCTTTTTTTTCGGCGATTTTCAGACTGCTCCCATTTGTACAAAAATCAACTCATCGGGATGAACCAAAAGGCATTCTCTAAGTTCAGTCACAACCTTTACGTACAAAAAAGAAATTTTGGAATAACCTAAACCGAAGAGAAGTTACGAGCACTTGAAATTTCACTATTGCGAGGTTTCTGAAAAGTCACCCAAAAATGGGTGAAAAAAAAAAAAATTTTGTATTGTTTAAGAACCATATTTGGATGGGATATTTATCGCTGATTAAAAATCACGCAGTTTTTGTCGAAAAAAAATTTTATTTATCAAAATAAGCCAAAAAATTGTTTTTATGATATTCATAACAATATTAAGATAAGGATTTTTCTTGACCAAGTGGAATTATCGCAGTAGTAATGAAGAATTTAATTTACGAGTGCCGTAAACGTACGAGCAACTTCAATCGTCCAGTAACAATAATAACAATAATGATGAAATTGACAATAATAATAATAAGGAACAAAATGAAAAATCAAGATCCGCTTTTCGTAGTGATCCAATTAAGAAAAACGAATGAATTAATAATTATTAATTAATGATTTTTTTTAAATTAAAAGAGTGAATTAATTATTGAACTTTCTTGTTATTTACGAAAAATTCACGTTGAAAGTACGAGACTTTTCCGAAACGACGAGGTCGTCGCAATTATGGGAACATACACCCAGTGCGAAAGCTACGTGCCAGCTGTTGGCGATGACTTTAACTGCGATCGTGTACCGAATCGTCTACCATATTTGTTTGAATTATCGAAATAATAAACTCTTACGAAGCGTTTGAGACAAGGCTGGAACCTCCAAGGGGCGCGCTGTTATCGCCCACCCTTTATATTGAAAAGACTAAACACCACACAGTAACCCCCTTTTTTTTAAATTTCGACCTTCCCTTTGTGCTACAGAAATATTATACAAGGATGAACAAATATTATTATTCCAAAGTTCAGCCTCCTCGATCTCGTGCACAATTTTTCTCAACATTATACTGAGGTAAATGAGCATTTTTTTATTTTACCTCCAGGGAAATTTTATTCCATTATTTCTATTCTATTTTATTCTATTATTTCTTTGGAATACGTAAGAACTTCTAGTCACAAACTCTCAAATCATTGTGGAAACCCCATTATTTCAGGCTAAAAATAATGAAATAAAAATACAACTGAAAATAACTGGCAATCGAAGCAAAAATAATTACCCAGATCCAAGAAGATGAGGATCAAGTAGATGTAAAACTCGCCGTAAACAGATTTCTATATATACGGTACATATTTATAATTGGAAGCTTTCGAAGTCGAAAATTCTCGTTACAGCTTCAAGCAGTTTCTCTTGTACGTCTCCCCCGTTTCTCCGTACCTTTTATGAAAATTTGTTATTTTTCGTTACTCAGGTCTGCGATTAAATGTGTGTAAACTTTTAATTTTGTTTTTCGGTTCAACCGCGCTGTTAATTTTCCTCGAATCATCACGGCCTCTCGGACAAACGATATCACGTGGAAATGCTTGGAAACTGCGCGATATACAAAATGGCCGGCGATGAGAGAGGGAAGGGGAGAATGGAAAAATAAACGTCCCGCCGCCATTACGAAAGTCACGGTTCAACATATCGTGTGGATTGATATAATACGGTAAAGTAGAGTCTGTTGGTGGAATGGATCGCTCTTAAAAAAGAGTTTCTATTTTCAAAAATATGTTTTCCAAAAATAATAAAAAAGCTATGAAAAAAATTAGGCGCTCTTCCTCCTTAAATGACTATTTACAGCGCGATGATTCGAATTCGAATAAAAATTTGGACCAATATTTCGAAATTGTTATTTCTCCCAGAACATATTCCACGAATTTACTCCACGTTCAAAGCGACCATCTATTTCGGATTGACGCTCAATCCGATGGCAAAGTAGTCACGTTCAAGGATACTCCCGATTATTATTTATGATTATTGTTATCGTAGCCCATTTATCGTTTTTCATAAATATATGCATATATATGCGTGTGTATTTCTGTTTCGTCTAGAAATTGTATATTTATCAAGTAAAGATGGGAATTTTGTCCTTGGCGTGTGTGCGACTTCATCAATATTTTCGGTTACTTTGTGAAATGCGCAAAATATCGAAACTCTCGTAATAAGAGTTTCCCGAATATTCGCTACTCGTTGAAAAGCGATATATTGAAAGATATATTCGATGTGGAGAACTTTTCATCGCTTACAGGCAAAAAAATCGATATCATGGATTGGAAAAATTCAACTGGTTTACCTGTAAATCGATAAATCGCACACAGCGTAGAATTAAAAAAAAATCTCTTTAAGGTACTTAACACCTTCGAAATCTTCCTGAAAAAATCTCAAACTATCGAGATAAAAGGTGAGAGAGAGAGAGAGCGCGAATGGAATCTTGACGCGGATAAAATCGACGATAAAACGGAATAACGAAATCAGAATAAAAGAGATTGTTTTATTACGATATCAAAACGTGTATATTTATACACACACACAGAAATTAAAGGCTAATATTATGCTATATACGTCACAATATACGTTGGTTTTCCGGCGAATCGGCTATTAAGCCGACGCTTATTACGTGAGATATCTTATGGGCCTCCCTGGAAAATATAGACGTATTATTGCATATGTAATATGTATATAACCGTAGATTCACGTGGAATTCCCTTTCACTCTATCGGTCGCGTCGTCGTACTCGTCAAAGTCGTCTCGTCGCAGCGCCGGAACCTTTTCATACCTTTTTTTTTTAATTTGACTCTTTCACTCCGATCTCTACAACGACGGTTATTATTAAGCAATTTCGCAGGTGGATTATTGTTCCGCATGTGTGTTTGTGTGTGCCCATGCATTGCTCTAGAAACTGATCTGGCGTGCGAAACCGATTAATCGCGTGACCCTGCCAACCTGTCCAGTTTATGTACATGTATCGTTCATACGTATATATATTATATATTTTTCCATGTAAATGCATATAAGAAATTCCTGGATAAAATGGAAAATGTTCAACTCTAATCCCTCCCAGATGCATAATTGTTCTCAAGCCTTGATCATCTCTCTGTCCAACAAGTTTGTGAAGATCCACGGTTTCGATTTTTTAAGGTTTTATATTTTTTTCAAACCTGATAATTATTTTTAAATATTGCAAAATGTATCAATGATGCTCGAAGAAAACTGAGTTATCGAGCTAAAACTGCACTATAGAGTGAACGAAAAATTATTATTTATTTGTATTTTTGTTTCGTTTTTAATTATTGTCACTTTTTATCGTATGATTTCTTTAACACATTGCACAAATTTTGAAACATGTTCATACATTTTATTTGGTCCCAATCAAATCGGAAATTCAGCGTCAAAATCAAAAGGACTCACGATCGAAGGTTAACTGGTTGAGAGCGGAATCCTTCATATATCAGTATTATATGTACCGTGGTATAAACTACATGGACGAACTATTGATTTGCGCAATCGATCGCGCACGTAGAGATCCGGTGTGTTGTGCTTTGCCAGCTCGTAGATCGTACCAAGAGAGTGAGAGAGGGAGAGAGAGACTTCAAACAAAGCAGGTCAATCGAATCTCGTAATGTGAAATTGAGTTCGCCCCTCTTTGCAATCGCGGATTTATCGTTTCGTTATAAATTTACCATTCGAGTCGAGCCAATAATCGAGACACGATGACTTTTATTTTTCTCCGTCATTGTTATTATCGTAAAATCGTAGAAAATCCTTTTAACGTCGTAAAATCGATCGGGATGGTATTTATTATTTCTTAAGGTATTTTTTTTTCCAGGAAAAAAATTATAGTTCGTGTTATTTAAATTTATAACTGAAAACATGTCGATAAATATATATAATTAATTCATTTTTTTTTTAAATTTTGATAAAAACCCGAATCCAGATCATTAAACCCTGTCAATTCACATTGTACATTGCATAATTGATCAATTGAGAATTAATTATACATCGGTCATGTAATTTTTGGAGCAGTTCCATGAAAATTTCATGGATTTCATGATGAAATTCACTGAATTTGCAGCTTGAAAAGCCGCACTGCAGGATAATCAATGGATAATCGCTGTTTTACTTTTTTCTGCGCATTTTGAAAAGCTCTACACTGAAAAAAACGTACTGCCGCAGTGGCTATTTTTTGGTAAGCCTCCGCAAACTTTACCGCTACGGTCCCCACCAAAGCACAACTGTGAGCCGAGCCATTTCGTATCGGCCCACGAGCTATATTTTAGTTTGCTGACGGTGGGCAATCGCGATTTGCGCACGGTGGCCAACCGGCATGCTAATCGTAGATAAACAATATATCTGGATGGAAAGTATATCCTGTTTTCTTATTCAACCAGATATATGCCGGATAACCACCGTATGAGAAAAATATATATTCATAACCTAAATATTCAATCGATAAGGATTATTAATTAAAAATATTATATTTTTTAATTATTAATCGTTATTGATTATTCTCGCGTGATTGAATTGAATATTTAGGTTATAAATGTATGTAATATCAAATATGAAAATAATGAAAATTTAAATAACAATAATATTAGGAAAATGAGTAACAGTTTGATATTAGACGTAAGAATGTATTTCAAAGACAACATAAATTATTACAAAAAGTAATTAAACATAATATTATTGTGACATCACACGCTCGCGACGCTCACATGCATACTATAGCGCCTATTCACTGGTATCGGCAAATCAGCTATATAAGGTAACGCTCTAGCGCCAGTTTTAATGCTTGAAACGGCAATATCATTGTAGCGGTACTATGAAGTATTAAAATTTGGCGATCGGGGCAGTACGTTTAGCTCGAGTTACCACCAGCTGACAGCTAAACAAAATACCGTTGCTGCGGCAGACCAGTACTTTTCAGTGTACCAACATGGGAAAATATATTGCGGGGTTAAATGCCGGATCATCTCGACAGGACTGTGGACCACCTGTGCGCGATCTTGGCTCCACCGAGTATCGTTCGTGTTCTCGCGAGACAAACGGTCGTCGAAAATCCCTCCGCGTACCTTGCTACAGTCCATCTTCCACGAAACGTTTCAACCTCCACACCCAGACACGCTACAGCACGGATATATATATATATATAATAATATATACGATATTTCGAGTCATTCATATATCTACACGAGTATATCATCCGGGGTTACGATTAGGACCGCTTCGAGCGGCGCGGAGAGGGCACGATTTCAAACTTCGAAAGGCTCTTTGGCTCTATGAGACATGTGTTTCGGAAAGCCCCCGTCCCTGCCCTCACAGAATGAAGAAACAAAAAGAATGTGTACATATATCTCGTTAAGAAAAAAGGATAGGGGAAAAAAGTGCTCGTGTGGCTCGTTGGCGGAGAAGTCCGCGCGAGCCAGAATGGACCACCTGCAGGGATCAGGCAAGCCGACGACGAGAATCCAGTGAGAACGCCACGAGAAGTCATATCTATATGGCTGAAGCATTCTCTCTCTCTATATATACCATGTATGTGTGTGTGTCTGTTGGGTCTGCAGGCAAATCCAACGATCCAAGAATTTCTCGTGTGTCTCTCCTCCGCCCCCGTAGTCGCGGCATTCCCGCGAGTTCTCGGACGATGGGGCTCATAGTCTTTATCTCAGTGGGTCCGAGATCCTCTTCCTCTCAGATCGTCCCTCTCTCTCGCACTTGTGATGGGAAACCATCGACGAGATAGAGAAGCAATGCCACAGCAGGCTGGATAAGAATGACGGGAGTCATCGGTGCAACGAGAACCTTTTAACGACGAGATTTTGATTTTACACGCGGTCAACTTTTGGGCGACATTGAAAATTCCTTCTTATACAGAACCAGGCTAAAGAGCAGGAGTAATAAATTGGGCGTGTGACACCAAAAGCTCGTAACGAGGCTGGACGTGAAAATAAAGGACTCTCAAATTGGGCATGAAATTTAGGCTTTGAGATCAAGAATTCTTCGTCGATGGAACAAGAAATAGTTTTTCTTCCTCTCACGAGGCCTGTCCATTTGCAAATCGACTTTGGCTGATCCGTGAGCCTGGCAGATGGTCAAATTTTTTTTCTTTATTCAGAAGTTCATAGCGCGTGTTTTGAATCGGAAATTTCCCAGGCAACACGAATGTACTTTTTGCGTGAAAATACCAAAATTTACGGCTTTCCAATTCTGCCATTATACTCTCAGCATTTTTCAGCAAGAGCCCAACGAACTAATTGCAACCAGAGAGTGTTTTTTTTTCCTTTTCAACGAAATTCATCGACGACAGGGATGAAGAGAAATCTTCACCCGATGTCCGATTCACCACGGATAAACGCGAAGGATGAGGAAGACGGAGTGAAAGATACGAAGGAAAGAGGACGGACGAAAAAACAATATCCAAACGATCGCGGGGAGAAAGGTAACAGCGATATACCGGTATACTAAATGGCTCTTTCTCATCTCCCTCGTTTCAGGTCTCTCACACTCTCGATATTTGCCAAAGGACGGGGCAGAAGTACGCGCGCTATTGAGAGATCATTTTCTACGAGGCAGGACCACCTGCGAGGCGATGGAAGAGCCGCTGCCTTCGTATATACTCCCGGTGAGGACCACACCGGTTGGTTAAAAAAAAACCCGCGAGATAGAGAGAGAGGGAGAGTATACGGCTGTGGTAAAACCCCGTGGAAGGATAAGGACGAAGAGTCCTTGATGCGTGGTCCCAGGAGGGAGTTTGCGCGCGCCCCCGCGGGAAGACGCGATCTTCTTCCCCTCTCTCCCTTCCTCTCTCTTCCTCTTCTCGAGGGATACAACGTTTATACATCTCCCGTGTTTTGTCTTCCACGAAAACGATCGTTTGGGCTTCTTCGTGAGGAGAGAGAGAGACGGAGCCCCCTCGGAGAATTATCCTCTTGCCCTTCTACAAGGGCGCGCGGTAACGAGCCACTCATCTCGGGAGACTTTTGGGATTTCTTTCATCTGCGCGCGATCTTGACTGTCCCGGTAGGAAACAAAGATGGCGTACGAAACGCCGGAGACTTTGGGTCGTGCATCTCTCCCGTTTGCTCGTGCTCGTGTGCGCGGACGGGAAAATTAAGAGGGCTCATTTGAGGGAGACTCAGGGTCGCCTTCTCGGCAGACTCTGAGACGTCATCCAGGTGGATCGGAGGATGTTACAGGGCGATTCACAATCTGCCTCCAACGTCGTGTCACAAATGTCTTGTAGCCGAAATTTTCCAAAATCATTCGCAAAGCATTTCTCCGTTTTGTCATGTCCGATAGTTACAATTCAAATTTGAAAATCATCTCATTCGGTAGAAAATCCTTCGGAGGCCAATTTTTCAGCCGTAGAACACCATTTTGTTTGTTCGATTCAAATAATTGTAAGAAGAAACGAGGACTAGTATCCTGGATTCTAAAAGCTCAGTTTTGGTCAGCGATTAGCCGAAGATCGATGTCGATCGTTGAAGATGTTTTAACATCAATTTACCGTTTTCATGTTCTACTGGAAGTGTCACTCTAAATGAGCCTGTAGGTTCATTACGAAGAGTCCAGGCGTCAGGTAAAGCAATGACTAAGACAGAATATGAACGGCAAAAGTGCACGCCGAGGAAAAGGTCTAGCTTTTTTTATCCCCGGTCTTATCGTCGCTTTTTCTCTCCCCTTATACAGCAGAGCGCCTTGACGCATATGCCTTAGGTATGTCGACCTCAGCAGAGAGGCAAAGTCCCGTGCATTTTAAAGGTATTTAGGTAAGAGTCGAGTCGTCGTCGAACTCTCATCGTCATCGCTCTCTTTCTATCTCTCTTTCTGCTTCTCTCCTTATTGCTCGTTCGTCTCCTTTCGACTGTTCGTCTCGAAGGATCCTCGAGAAATGCCGACGGTAATTGGTGCCTCGTTTTGTTCCTGGGAGGCCGGAAGCCATCAATTACCAAAGCCCCCACCCCGAAAAACTGAATGAATTTGCAGGATTCTCGCTCCTCTCTTCTTTCGCCCGGTTTCTCCTTCCCCATGGCAAATATCCATCGGACTTGGGACTCGGATTCATCCTTCTCATCCTCGTGCAAACCTTGTTTTACTAGCACCCTTCGCTAGGCGGAACCTGCCGAAGCACAAAGGGCGTAAGCCGATACTTCAACCGTCTCGTATTTTTACGACTTTTTGATAATTGCCGATCAGTTTTGTCAGAAGAAGTGGACAGATTTTTCAGGATCTTCAGGCAGGAGCGCGAAAGTAATTTCTCAATGTTCAGCCTAAATTAAATAAATTAAACGGCGCGAAATTTCGAATAATTTTTATACAGGAAATTTTGTCGAAAACGAAGAAGAGAGCACGAGAATGAAATTAAATATCGCCGCGTTATCGCGATTCCACTAGTGGGCTCTCGTAAAATCCGAGTTTTCTCTCGTTGTATCCTTGATTCTTCGATAATCGAATGCTATACAATGTATATCGCGTGCGCATAAATAACAGAGAGTGCAACGGAGACTCGGGTGAGTGAGAGTAATTGCACCAACACGTGAAACTGATTTCATGGATTATCCTTGTGTGTATGTGAAAAAATAAAATTATGCACAGGAGTCTTAAATGGGCTATACACACATAACAATTTTTTCTCTTCCTCCGACGTTCCCCGTGTTTCCGAGAATAATATGGAAAGCACCGAGGACAAGGTCTTTCCGCGCGTGTATATCGTGAATCTTGGGGAACCGATATTATACAGCCTGGAGCAAAAAAGAAGCGATTTAAATGGAAAAAGATAAATAAAAAGAGCGAAGGAAACGGCTTAAGGTCTCGCGCAAATTTGCCACGAGTTACATCGGGATTTCACGTGTGGATTTGATGCGAGGAAAAAGCCGAGAAGCGCCATATTATAGAAACGGCGAGAGTGTTGCACGCACGATACACGAAACATTCAATCAACCGATGATGAGAATAATAATTTTCTCACTGATACATTGAAGTTCCACGAAGACGATGTTTCATAGCGTTACGCGAGTGTCAATGCAGTTGAAATATATGTTTGGCGTGGATGTATATTTTCAATCGATTTAGAGAAAAATTGGAAAACAAATTTAAGGGGGTGTGTGATTGAAAATTCCAAAAAGATTGACTTTTTTAATTGTTTTTGTCTGATAGTTCAAAATGTCTAGAATATTTTCCCAAAAGTCAATCGGATTGAAAGTCTAGGCAAGAAAGAGTCTCTGAAGATTCCCCTCATTAAATTTTCCAAATTTTTCAATGAAAATTTTATTAAATATTATTCAAACGATGCTCTTTTATATCCATAAAATTTTGAATAAAATAATTTATTTACCATGTAAAAAAAAGGAAAAAATATGCTTTTTAACCTTCGTGTAAATATATTTTTTATTGGTAGTTACGCACTGTAGTGGAAAAAAAACACCACAAGGAGAGGAGAAAGAGCAGTATTAATGTACGAGTCATTTAATAATCTGACTCATCCGGGATTAGCATATGTGTATATATTATGCATGCGTGAATAAATTAATATGGTGAAAAAAAAGAAAAAATTCACGTGAATCATTCAATTGCCGTGATGGTGCCTCCGGCGAAATGCCGTATAATCGTCAGCGCCTCCTCGTTTTCACGAGAAGTATGAAAAAGTGCGTAATGTAAGTGATAACGGAGTGACGAAATTCAACTAACGCGATTGGCCAGCAGAGCGAGATAGCGGAGTGACATTTTTTTTTCTTTCTTCAAAGACTCATAAATAACGCGTGATTCTGCGTCAAAACGTGGATTCGTTTCCGTTCTCGCGGCTCGATATTGATGCTTAAATTGAATTATTGTTATTCACTCGCCGCGTCGTTATCGTTTTGCGGTCCTTCGAGGTTTCCTTCCCCTCTTTTACTCACGCATTTCGCATACAGCCAGCGAAATACGTTTTTTTTTACTACTCCCATTCTATACGATGAAATATGGGTGAGTGGGGAACGACTTATCAATTTCGGAAGTCAATTAGTCCGCGCCTCGACTTGTAATCAATTGTTTTCCGGACGCGTTACGATATAATTCCTTATTATTATTTCAATTTATAGAAGAAATAATGAACGATGAATGAATAATTTTGTCGTGAATGGCGTTTTTATTTTACCGCCAATTTATTATGTCTCGACGTCATTAATGTAGTCATATTTTTTTGTTCAGTACCTAACACAAGTTTCGAAGATGCGAATAGTTTTGAATTATTCATTTTTTGAAGCTGCAAAAGGAAATTTTGTCGCACTGTGCAACAATGTTGATCTCAAAGATTATATCGTACAATATATTTTCGCAAAATCTCGAGTGATTTTCTCAGTGCGTTAATGTCGATTGTATCCATCGAACGACGATAAAATAAAATAGAACAGATATTAATTATCATTAATTTCATTGCGGAAGAAAAATGTACCTATAATCGTCGAAAGTGTACGACGTCGATCTTTGCCATAATCTTGAGTTATTTCTGCTCCAAGTCGCGACGCCTGCAACTTGAGAGACCGGAAGTTCCTCCACCTTCGAGAGAGTCGCCTCGTTCATTCCTCGACGATATATAGGGGAGTGTGGGGCAAAGTGGACACTGGGGGCAAAGTGGAGCAATTTTGGGGCAATTTTGGGACATGAAAGTAGTTAAAAGACCGTGTGCTCGCCGATGAAAATCCTTAAATTCCATAAATGTCCACTTTGCCCCACACTCCGCTATATATATGTATTTCGCGTGTTTTCCAGCCAATGACAAGCGCAAAGACTCTTCTGGAAAAAACGATTCCAAAGGTCGCACAAAAGTGCTTTCACGTAATGCAAAGTGCATCGGTCATTAAAATTAATTTTAAGAAAATTAAATCAACACGAATTTAGCATCAATCTCACACAATATATGGTTATGAAATTACGTACAAATGGTGATAAATAAATATTAAATTGCATTATTTCGAGATGAAAGAAACGAAATCAGAAAAAAGATCGTCGCAATAATTTTAGCATGATTTTGATTGAATTGCATTCTAGCGAAGGGCCGGAATCGTGGACGTGATCCTCCGCGTTCGTTCCCATCGGCTCGTTTGTCGTCTGGCTCGGTTCTCCGACTCTCTTTCTGTATATATTTTTTCCTCTCTCTCTCTTTCGTTTCCGACAACTACGATCACGATGACTTTCCGCGAATCAGCCTGAAACAAAAGAGCCTGATTACCGTCCTATGTGCATGTGTGTGTGCCGCGTATAAATTGCAGACGAAGAGAGACGCATGAACGAGTCTCTACACTGAGAAAAAAAAATTTTGTATGACCTAAATCCTTAGTCGCATACGCACGGTTAAATATTTAGTTGTACAATCCAACATTTTTTTGCCTGAATAAAATTATACCTATGGGCGTCACGTGTATAAAAAAAAAACAGGCCTGGAGAATGAGAATAACCACGATTTTGACTCTATTTTCGATTCTGATTCGAAGGGGAAAAAATGAATCCATTTTCAAGAAAGCGATGCTTCGAGGGAGATAAAACTCGCCGAAGAGAGACGAGAGAGGAAATCACAGATATAAAAAGGCCTTCCCGACGGGATATTGTTGCTGGGAAACGTCGCGAAAACGCCGATGACATGGAAATGCATTATTCATTCGTTTCGTCGTAGTGGCGTTGCACTCGACGATTCTGTGCATTTTTCATGGTAAAATCGGCGAACGCGAAATCCGCAATTCAAGATAAACCGTGAGTACATCGTGAAAAACGAAACGAACATTGTAAATTATACGATACATTATACAATCTGAGATTTGAGCTCTGAAAATACATGTTTTTTGCAAAAACGGTGAATCCGTGAATATCATTTTTCTATTTTTATGATAATTTTACGAAAAAAAAACGTGAATTAAGAAAAACAAATTTTTATGTACTTTCTTCAGAGTGATAAAAATAAAAACACGAATTTTTATTTTTAAACCCCTCGTCAATCGATAAATATGAACCCCTAAAGTAAAACCAATATTTTTTTAAATCATATCTTTCGTGCCAAATGTTTGCGCTGGGAATTGGATGGAATCGGCCATATACATACACTGCAGGCCAAAAGTTTGGAAACACTCGCCCCGATTTCACGCCGGACAAAAAGTTTCACAGCTCTTTTAAAAATAAAGATATTTCAATTTGCCAAGCGGCGTTTTAAAGGGGACATATTCAGCTTCATTTCGCTTCATCCAAAAAATTTTTGTGATTTATTTTGAACCCAGTATGTCTTTTGAAACATGTTCGATTTTCGGTTTTTTTTTGGCATTGTAATTTTAGCGCAGGATCCATGAAAATTTTGTTGGACTGTTTTTCGCATGAAAAACTTGTGGCGGGGAGTATTAGCTTCAATTTCGTTTTTTAAAAAGTTTCGTACGATTTTTTTTTCGCAAAAATATTCAATTTTTTGCAAAAAAACGACCATATTTATAAAATGTAACGTAACTCGACAACTACTGGGTTTTCGTGAAATTACTGAGAAAGTAAAAGGTTGTATATACAGATAAACTTAAAAATTCGATAATTTTTCCTGTCAACGAGATATTTTTTTATCTTAAACAATCGGATCTGTAATCTCATCTACACGGGTTTTTCGATGAAAAAACTATGAAGATAATGTTTTCCGTTGAAAAAGCCGTGTAGATAAGGTGAGAGACTCGATTGTTTAAGATGAACAAATTTCTCGTTGACAGGCAAAACAAAAAAAAATTCGAAAAAAATTCTGAAAAAATTTCATTGAATCCAAAATAGTTGTATACAACTTTTTACTCTCGTAGTGATTTCACGAAAACCCAGTAGTTTCAGAGTTGCGCTACATTTTATAAATATATATATAGGTATGGTCGTTTTTTGCAAAAAATTGAATATTTTTGCGAAAAAAAATCTAACGAAACTTTTTACAAAACGAAATTGAAGATAATGCTCCCCACCACAAGTTTTTCATACGAAAAACGGTCGAACAAATTTTGCATGGGTCGTGCGCCAAAATTACAAAGCCAAAAAAAAGCCGAAAAACGGTCATGTTTCAAAGAGCGTACCGGGTTAAAAAAAAATTGCAAAAATTTTTTGAAAAAAGCGGAATGAAACTGAATATGTCCCCTTTAAAATGCCGCTTGGCGAATTGAATTATCTTCATTTTTAAAAGAGCAGTGACACTTTTTGCACAGCGTGGAATCAGGGCGAGTGTGTCCAAACTTTTTGTCGGCAGTGTATATACGTTTTCATAGAGCTCGCAATTATCGAGACGCATAATATTTCAGTGATTCGAATTGTCGTTAATTAACGAGATGGATCGTAATGTTAGCGGCGTGACTGTGAGACAGCGCGAATTAACAGGCGCCACGATAGTCATTTGTAAATATTTTCGATGACGAGAAAAAAAACTATACTTGAGAAAACCGGAAATCAATTATTTAAGAATATATTTTCCCGCACTTGCTTAAAATAATGATAATAATCGATCAAAATAATAATATTCATTCGAAAATGAAGTGCACTATTGTGGCGAATGATAAGAAAATCTCTTGGAAATTTCAATTTTTCAACTGTGCATAAAGTACATCAGAACTTCAATTGATAAAACGAATAATTGATTAAAGTGTTAATGATTTTATTAATTTCAACGCTCTTGTTTTTTCGCACGGAAATCGCGCGCCTGCTCGATCGTGATGTTGAAATATTTTTTCTTATTTTTTTATTTATTTGTAATAATGACGAACGCTATTGTCACGTAAAGACGTCGCGCAAGATTGCTCTCCATCGTTGAAAGTTACGCGCTTCGTGCATCGCATATAAAAACGATAATTACCTCCGACAAACACGGGGAATTTTATAATTTCATTTCTTTGATGTCCGCACGAAACTGCAAAATTAATTATGACGTTCCATGCCGAGATCGGTATGAACGCGCAGGAATTCCCACTCGAGTATTTTTCACTTTTTTTTTTCGTACATATATTCCGAGAACAATATCTCGGTGTCGGAGAGAGACCGTTCTGCGTTCTTTCGATATTTCGTTGTGGATTATTACGAACGAATGGAACGAGACCAGAAACGCGCGAGCAATTTGAGCGAGCACTGGCAGCCAGAAAACGCATCAGCATCTTTCAGTAGAATTTGTTAATATATTACTATATACATATATACAGGCAGGAACTATTTAGCATTGGTAGAAACATTACGAGATCCCAAGATTCTCGGCGTCGACTCGAGAGCGCACTTTGCCGTCATAAACGCGTACGTTACCCTGACCTCCTTTTTTTGCCAACTTCTTTCTGGATGTCAGCGCCGACCCCGCCACACGGTTCATAAAACTCAATTTTTTGGTCCATTCACGACCCCTTTAATAGTACAAATAAGATCAGAGAACGACAAGGACGATTGAGATTAAGAATATCAATGATAATCACGTTATACTCGGTATTAAAAGTCAAATCAAGGCGATCTGAAAAGTACAATCATAGGATCACAAATTATTTTTAAAAAAAATTGATATTCAAATTAATTTAAAAAAAATTGATATCCAAATCAAATGAATCTACAAAGAAAAATCAACGAAACCTTAAATGTAAAAATTGGAGGATTATTTCATCCCTGAATACAAAAAGAGCAAAAGCCGAAGCTTTACATTGCTTTGAAGGCTCTTTGGTTTCCATAAGAATCATAAAATGTAAATTTTATCAAAATTATAGAAGGAGCGATTTCTCCTTCGTACCTCGACAAACATAAACATTGCAACATTTTGGAACGCGTTTTCTATTAAATATTCCGCGGCGATAAATGTCACTTTGCGTTAAATTCCGACAGACGTTGCATTAAATCAGACATTGCGTTAAATCCATGATACGAGCTTTGTGGAATGAAGCGGGTAATCCGGTCTGGTCCGTGTACAAACCACGCGATCATTCTCCTATTTGTCTATTTCTCGCTCGATCCCTAATTATTGAGCACGAAGGAGGTTGGGAGAAGGAAAGGGAGGAGGTGAAGGAGGACGGCGAAGAAGTGGTGCTGTGCTGGCTTGTTTGCCTGGCGCCACAACGCCACATCCGGTCGTCTCGCGTTAATAAAAACTCTGTCTAATTACGAGCATTTACACAGATCGATATCGCACAGTATCGATTATACATGATCATACACGTTCACCAGCGTTATACACACATAAGTACACACGTGCCGAGTATTTTTATCTCTTTTTTCCCCTCTTCTTCTTCATATCCCACGTACACTCTCCGTCTTTCTTCATCGCGTCTTCGAAGCGCGCAATTCCTTTTTTCTCATTCCCCCTTTTATCCGACTTTTTGTCGTTGTTGCACCGCCGCCGCCGCCTTGTATCAGTCATTATCATTACGCGTGTGCACCGGTCCGAGAGCTTGTAAGTACCTTCTATTACATGAATCTTATGCCCGTTCTCGTGCTCTCTTACACCTATCCACGCGCCTCGCTTTAATGCGAAAATGAAAACTTCTCTCTGGCTTGTAATTTTCGTTGCCACACACTAGTTCTCTCCACATTGAGGAAGAACGTGTAGTATAAGCGTTGAGAGTTCGAGAGAATTTTTTTTTTCAAAATGGTCTCTGGATATTTGGGGGTAAGTATGATAGGGATGATTTTCCGAGAGCGATGAGAGGGTAGGTTTAAGAAAGTTCCAGATTTGAACTTACCCAACATTTTTAACTTTCACGGTTTGGTTTCGCAAGCCTGGTCTCGGGATGATTCATATTTGTAACGAATTGATGCTATTCTCTGCTATTATTCTTTACTATTATTTATATAAGGTATTGGGGGGTAAAATGGACAAACAAAGCGGCTAGAATGCTAAAAAAATTCCAACTCTGGCTAAAAAATGTTCATGAAAATGTCGTGATCTAAATCTGATTTTGTGTGGGTATATCGATGCCAATGATAATGATAATTCCCTCATTATCTAATTTTTTCAATTTCTTTTTTTTTTTTTGATAATTTTTTGTGGTGTCCGTTTTGCCGCCAGTGTCCATTTTGCCCCAACTTAATTCCCCCAACGGACTTCTTAACTGAAACACTGCGAGCATCGTTCTTCCTCTCTGAACTGCCAATTTTCTCGAACTCATTCTTACGATCGGCAAACTCTCAAGCTCGCGTCCAAACGAGCGAGATAACTGCGATGTTACAGAATCCGTGCACGATAATTTCGCGTGTTAGCGAGAAAAATAAAATCGTCCAAACGTTTATCTCATTCTAATCGCGATATCCGTGCATGAGTGATTTTTCTATGCTGTTTGGCGTCGAGCAATGATATATATACATCTCGGATTCCCGTAATTTTTACTAGTCATTTGACGAAGAAGAAATGCACACTTTTTATTGCGGCTAATTGACACTTTGACAATTGTCATGACGAAACATTCGCAATGCGTATTAATTGAGGGGTAAAAAAGTGAGTCACGCTACTCCGAGACGTTGTGAGAAAATCTGACGGGACGCGGAATTGTACGAGAATGATTGAAACAATAGTAGACAAGCGCAATGCTGAATTCTTTGAGGAGTCGTGCAATTAATCCATCAAAAGGTTACGCGTAGTTGAAGCTAAAAAGCTGAGTAGTTGCAGGATTTTTTCGAGAGGAAGAGTAAATCCTTTTTTGTAAATCTTTTTGTACGCAAGAAGCGTTTTTTTTGCACCTCAATAAATGCAAATCCAAAAGCGATCTCCCGAATGGTTTTTCTTGAGATCGAGTAGTTCAAAATTCGTCCAGAGTGAAAATGTATCCTTCTCACGAGGAAGATGGTTAATATGACGTGAAAATTGTGTTTAAAGGGACGTTCAGTGATCGTTATAAATCGCAATGCCCCGGAGAGTCGTAAGTCACACTCGGGGCGAAAATACAGGAGCTCACTGGAGAGTTTCTCCAGATCAACGCGAAAGGAAACATCCGATAGCGCTCGAGAGAGAGAGGGGGAGCAAAAAAGCGGCTTCACCGCGTATACACTGTGCTCAGATCATTATCCAGCTCGAGGATCGCAAAAGCCTTAATACCCTTTCCGCCTTGGCTTATATTCTCCTCGTTTTATTTCAATCGGCAATCGGCTACCGGCTTGAATCTCCGCCGAGCGAGAGAGGGTAATTGAGCATCCACGAAGATTTTCACGATAAGACGCGCTCGCGAAAGGCTACTTTTGCCCTCAAATACGCATTATATACGATGTATAAAGTACCGATAAGTCGAGAGAGTCACCTTTCACGGAACTTCGTGCGCTGTAATCGAGAATCAAGATTTTCAGAGTCGCGCGTCTCGCAAAAGCGCTCGCGCAAAGTCGCGTATCCCGAGTTGCACGGAAATAAAGCGTTCCTCGTGCAACGGAGCGAGATTTATCGTCATTTTATTTTTACAACGGGGTCGCGTTATGCCCATACCCATAAATATATGAAAATATGTATCGCAGCGTTCACACGAGGGCCGTGAAGCTGTGAAAAGACCTCGGTGAGCTCCCCCAGACGCGCAAGATCCCTCGCGCGATCTTTGCTACCTGATTTTTCGTCGTCGTCTCTGCCTTTTTTTTCACTCGCAGACCGCAAACATCGTATCAGCGATGTTTCGTACATCGCTGAACAAGCGATTCTCCGATATGAATTTTGCTGCAAAGAGCATTCGAATCTTCCCCGCGCGACGCTTCTCTCGAGGTCGTAAAATTATTCGAACGTCTCGAAGAAAGTTAATCGACAAAGTCAGAACCGCAAGTGCCTTTTTACGAGATTTTTTTACGCGCGCACGACGACGAGAAACGTTAAAATTCGATCCTGCAACGACGAAGAAGGAGGCGAAAAGAAATTACGATGGTTTTTGGACAGAAAGCATGGTGCAAAATATTTGGCCTGGAATGTAATTGAATCTTCCTAATGGATTCAGCTGATAATATCAAAATTTGTGTCACAGCCAATCATAATTTTTTCACTATTTTTTGTACAAGAAAATAGTTTTAATACATGCCACATACCCGTCTCGATCTCTGCGATATCCGTAGTCTTGTTGATCCTCTCGACCGCATGGACAACCCTTTTTTTCAATTTAGCAATATCCCTCGTGGTCTCGAATTTGTTCCAATTAAGGGTTGGCTTGACGGCCTCGGGATTTTCGGATTTGCGGGACGTAAAACGTAGCAAAGCGCCCAATGCAACGTCCGCTACTTCTTCCCATCCCTGAATAGATAAAATGTACGAGAAAAGATCGTTCCTTTTTTATTTACTTTTCTTTTCGTTTAAGAAAAATGCCGCGGTCAATGGATCTTTCGGGAAGGTGCGATATAACGCTTCGTCCCGGTGACTTTGCACGTTGACATTAACATATCCACGCGAGAGTTAATAAATAAACGTGGCGGATGCGTGTAATAGGAAATACGGCGGTCCGGGCAGAAAAGCTTTTGAAGTGTATCTCGCGCGAATCACACCGATTAATAATTACACGCCGTGGCGAAGTTTAATGCGGCGCTCTGGTGAAATACACCGAGGGCAGGTAAAAGCTGCACGTGCATGTTTCCGCGCGTTCGTATGTGTACAGAGAAATAATGTATTAGACACGTGAGGCAAAGCAGTATGTGCAAAAACAAAGCAAAAAATAAACAAAAAAAAGGAAAAATCGTATGCGAGCCAATTCTCGTATGCACATCTCGCGAGCTATACGCGCGGAGAGCAATAATCTCACACGCACAGACCTACGTCTTGCTTTTTCTATATTTTTTTCCCTATTTTTTTTCTGTCTCTCTCTCTTTCTGCTGGTTGCTCCGAGCGATATAAATCCATTACACATGCCCGCGCGCGAGAATCTTGAAGAGCTCTGTGGCGAGAATCGTGGATGAGGATAGAAAAAGTCAAGATCCTTCTTTTTTCGTTTCATCTAATCTTTTTTCCCATTTTAACCGCGGTAGGCGAGTTACGCGAAACTTTGCGCGCAGAGAGAGAGAGAGAAAGAGAGACATAAAAGACATGAAAAACATATGATATATTATTATGCATTGAAAATGTACACAAAGATACGTGAAAGATATATCGCGTGTGTGACGAATATATCGAAGAATAATGTGAAATGTAACTCGCAATATGAAATTTCATTGCAAAAAATAAAATACCTCTGAAATAAATCAAAGCTTCCCTTTTCTTTGCATCATCAGGAAAAAAGCAATAAAACGAGGAGGAGAGACGTAATCGGCGGAGAAACAACGCTGGTCGTCTGACGCGTGATTGAATTTCGCGTGCGCGAGAAATTTGCGAAAAAAAAGAACGAAAGGACGGTTCGCGAGAGCAAGAGAAACCACACGAGTAGATGCAAAAAAAAAAAACAAAGAAGAAGGGGGAGGTTAGAAGAAGGGACAAAGTAAAAAGTGAGAATAATCGAGAATGCGAATCTTTAGTGCGCTTTGAGCGAAGAATCGAGAGAGTTGCACGCATGCAAGCGGCCTCAGCAATATTATATCTGTATACGTGGAATTATAGCGAGCCCTGTAATACTGTACGCTTTTAAAGTGCCGTGCAAAAGGGCGTAATTCGTGAGATCAAACGCTCAGAGTTACGGAGGATCGGGGCATTTCGTTTGGCGATCGAATCGACCGGGTTTTATATGTATATATATATACGTACGACATCGTTCCGCAGCTGCGGCTCGAATCCGATCGCGGACTCGAGCATCGCGTACTTATCGTCGTTCACGTTCAGCCGTAGAAGAAGGAGCAGTAACCTCAGGGCGCACTGCAAATCGTGCCCGGCTCTCTCTCTTTCCTGCGAGATATTTTACAGAAATGTAACACGTGTAATGAGCGCCGGACGAGTCGATGAAACTTCGTGCGTTCATCGACGATTTTTTTCAATGATATTCGTCATCGGTAACCAAGTTTCAAGTCCGATAGAAACAGAAGGAATTGGGTGGCCAGTTCGATTATTTTCCAGTCATCCGATATCTCCGGAAAGCCTGAAAAAAGCTCGAAATTCTACGCATGCGTTAGATCACTGGTATCAAATTTATCCTCAATGGTCAAATGGTAATTGTACGACGATTCCGGAAGCGTACGTGCGAGGCGATTTTTTTTTAATCATGCGGAACAGTCAGGTAGATTTGTGTGGTTTCATTATGGTCATGCTAAAGCCCCAATTTTTTAGTGCAATCTTTGGAATTGATAGGGCAAACGTGAACTTTATTTAGGAGAACAATATATGAGGCATTCCATGCGGTTTTAACGGTCAAAAAGTTGTCCACTCTCAGAAAAATGTAAATTTTGTCAAATTATTTAATTATATGAAAAAGAGTAGTGTAACTTTTTTCAAAATTTTTGGATCTCATTTTTTTGAGATTCTCAAAATTTCACAATTTTCTAAGCACCGTTGTATCTGAAACGTTATATCTGTTTTAAACAAAAAAAGTTGCACTTTGTGAAAATTTTTGTTTCAATTTTTCGAGTTTAAAAAATGACCATTTTCATCAAAAAAATATACGAAAATAATTTTTTTCGATCGGTATGTCACTTTCGATTTATCTCAAAAAATTCCAGAAAATACTCGAAAGTGTGTACAATAGATACGTTTTTTTTTAGATGACTCGATTAGTTGTTCCAAAGGTATGCTTTGTTTTGTTATTAGGATTTAAAAAAAAATCAATTATAATTAAAAATTATTACTGTTACCAATGTTTATTAACTGAAAAATGTGAGCAAAATTTGGGCGAGATCAATTTTTAATAATAATTGATTTTTCTAAAAAAAAATCATAATAATAAAACGAAGCATAGCTTTCTAACAACTAATCGAGCCGTCTAAAAAAAAATACGTGTCTATTGTACATACTTCAGAGTATTTTCTGGAAAAATTATTCTCATATATTTTTGATGAAAATGGTCATTTTTTAAACTCGAAAAATTCAAAGGAAAAAATTTTCACAATGTTTATGTAAAACTGCAACTTTTTTGTCGGAAACATTTTTCTGTTTAATCGTATGCTTTCAACGGTACGTAGAAAATTTTGAAATTTAAAAAACCTCAAAAAAATGTGATTCAAAAATTTTGAAAAAATGTACACTACTCTTTTTCATATAATTAAATAATTTGACAAAATTTCAATTTTTTTGAGAGTGGACAACTTTCTGACCGTTCGAAACCGCATGGAATGCCTCATATACAGAGTCTCTCTTTGCGAATGAACATCCCTTCGAGATCTGGTCTTGGCCAAAGCAAGAGGAAATGAATATTTCGCCCCTCAAATCCGGAGAGAAACACGCAAATTTTACACGCAAATTGTCTTGATAAATATTTTCGAAAACATGCCTGTTTAAAAAAATGCAATTCCATTAAAAATCTCCATAATAGCATAAAAATGCGCTCTCCCGGAGCACAATCTGCTGCGAAATGGTCATGCATTTGCGTATATCCTCTCCGGCGAACATTTTCCCCGGTGTTCGTCGACGCCTGTTCGGCTTTGTCGAGTCCGATGATCAATCGAAGTTAACCGTACAGGAAAGGAGAAAATATGGCGTTTTATGCAACGGAAAAAGCTCCGGAGATACGTAGATATTGCGAGGAACGTGTGTCTGTGTGCCCGCGGGTAGAATGGAGCCGCGGCGCCGGCGATCTTCTTATTTTTCTTCCTCTTCGTCTTCCTACTCTCGTGCGATGTTCAGTGTGCGTAAACCATCATTATCATACTGCCACACATGCACACACGTGTCCATTAGAGGGGGTGTGCGTCTCAAGAGCATATATATATACATAAACGTATGGGATGTGATTTTTTCTCCATTGGACGAAGAAGAAGAGACTGTGCGCATGCATGTAACGAGCAATTACCGCTCGTGCGGCCGTAAGATCCTCCAAGTGGGCGAAGATCGTGCGATACGTCCATTCCAAGAGGGTCGGGAGCCCGGTAGCGGCCAAAGATCGGGAATTCCTTTCCCTGACGCCGCGGAGAATCCTCCTCTCGATGTTTCTCAACTGGGTCGTCAGCAGCTCGATCTCATTCTGATGCACATGTTTTCCATACTTTATTCATGCGTCCCTACGCGTTATACATTTACATTCAATCGCGCTTATACGTGCCCAAGCGTTTTTAGGTGCATTGAGAAATTAAAAAAAAAAATCTTTTTTCTCCAAATGCGTTCTACCTTCTTTTACGTTAATTCGTTAATTACTTCGTATTTTATAATTTTGTTTTCTATTATTTAGAAAGATGTCATGGTTCTGAGACTTTGTACAAAGAGGCAGAACTGTTGGCAACATATTCAAAACATTGCAGAGGCAAAAAATGTCGATGAGGAGCGCAGTTGGAAGAAAACGAATTTTTTGAAAACTCTCGTGGTAAAATACATTTTTTTTTTCGAAATGCACTCGTTATTGTTCTGTAAATTTGCCCAAAAACTGTTCCAATCGTGATTTTTCTGTTTTTTTTTAAATCAAAACAATTTTGGGGGAAAAAAATATCGATGAGGAGTTGGAAGAAAACGAATTTTTTGAGGTAGTTTGCATTTATGTTCGGGGGCGGCTGGTAAGGTTGGGAGGTGAGAGAAGTTGAGACAGTATGGTAGCGCGTGAGCGGGAGCCGACGTTCAGCCGTCGCCGTCGTGGCGATGGCAAGAAGAGCACAAGAGAGAAAAACGAGGGTAATTAATCTGCGATGATAAATCAGAGACGTTCGTTTCTCTCGCGAGCCTAACACACCGCGCGCGATCGCCGCACGCTCGAGCGATATACATATATTCACTCTGCATTCGTTGATCCGTCGCTTTCTTTCTCTCTTCTCTCTCTCTCTCGCACATTCTCTCCGGCGATACCGACTCCGATCTCTCCTCATTTTGTACTCCGATACCAAACACATCTCCCTCTCCCTCTACTATCTCTTTTGTGCAGCATCCCAAAGAGGCTGCGAACAATTCCGGATTTCAAAGATTGATAACGGAGGCTTGAGTGATCGTCCAACGCGTCGGGAAAAAATATTAAAGAATTGATAAATCGGTTATCCGGCGATTTTTAACTATCAGGAAACGTTTCTTCACTGACAGTGATTCAACGTGATGCGAATAATCGATTTTTTTAATTATTCAAGTTTTTGGGTGCTTCGAATCTCGAGGGAAGCAATTATGTCTCGAGAGAAGAGGAGTTATTATTTTCTGTCTTATTTTTTATTTGTTTTCAACCAGTCTTTGGGTGCCTCGAATCCTGAAAGGAGCAGCTCGTGTATGTCGAGGTGTTTATTGTTTTATTTTTGATTTTTTCAATACCGAGGCCATAATCCCGGGGGCACTTTGCCCGGTCAGGAGGCTTCTTGTATCCTCTTTCTTGCTCTTCCCCTTGATTTTCTCTCCGTCATTCTCGTTTTACAGTTAAGGACGATGCTACGATGAGATGCTCTTGTACAGAGAGTACTCTTTCGACATATATGCGTGTGCGCGTGTGCGTATGTATCGATTATACATACGAACGAGAATGACGGGGGCACGCATTCTCTCCCCCTCTTTCTCGGGCCCGATCCGAGAAGATCGGTTTTTATAATCCGTGAATACGAGAGAGCTCGTCGTCCGCGCCGCGCCGGGCGCGGTTGACCACTCTTCGGGTATTTCGTTCGGGAAATCGGCCACGCCGTTCCAGCGGGAGAGACTCGAAGTATCATGAGAAGGAGAGGGAGGGAGAGAGAGAGAGAGAGAGAGAGAGAGAGAGAGAGAGAGAGAGAGAGAGAGAGAGAGAGAGAGAGCGAGAGAGAGAGCGTACGCGCGTGTGTGGAGAAAGAACGAGCGAGAATCGTTTCGCGATATTTATTCAGGTCAAAGTACAATGAACACGAGGATAAAATTATCGGCAGAAATAATATGGATCGATGGAGAATCGGAATGGAAAATAATATCGAAACGAACCAAATCAGAATTATTTCATTCAAATTGCGATTACTTGGAACAATTGTAATTTAAAAAAAAAGAATCCTGTAAGGAGTTATAATTTTAGGGAAGTTAAAACGGTTTTTAATTAAAATCGTAGTTAATTAAGTAAATAATTTCTAGTAAATATTATTATCATTATTATTCATAAATAATTATATTATTATTATTACTATTTCTTCCGGACATAAAAAATATTATTGATTTAAAAGGGAATTAATTTCGTTCGCCGTTGATCGAAATTGCGACGCGTACGTTCAACTCAAATATTTTTGGGTGAAGTGACGTCGGACGGAGGAAGACGCGAAACAAGTGGTCGAACGAGAAAGCGTGAAGAATTAAAAAAAAAAAAATACATAAAAACAAAACGAAATCGTCGATGGAGGAGTCCAGGAACGTGAGTCCCGAAGTATACAACGAAATAACGTGCGGTACATTGATGAATATATAGGTGTGTATATACGGGTGTGCGGACACTCACCGTGATCCGTTTAACGCGCTGACGAGTCGCAAAGTGGGCCTCGATCTGACTCTGTACGAGCTGCAGATGATTCTGGCCGATCGTCGCGACGTAACTTCCGGGACAGCGTGACTGCAGTCTGGCGACCAGCTGTTCGAGTACCAGGGTCATCGACAGTGGATCGTTCGATTGTATCCTGTAACGATTGGTGCTCGTACCAGCGACTATCGTCACTGCGTTACCGGTGTGAGAGTATTGCAGGCCGAGGGCGTTCGAGCTCGAGCGTTGCGACTGCTCGCCGATGAACTCTGCGACAATTTCAAATTTTCGTATGGCCAATATTTTTTTTTAATGACAAACATCCGTCGCAGTATTGAGCATATTTGAAAGATAATCGAACATCGAGTCTCTGGAGCGTGATTAAAAAATCTCCAAAATCGAATCCAATCAGAAAAACCGAAAATAATAAAAAGAAGGCATTTTTTAATATCCTTTGATTTAACTTTTGAAAAATTATCGATTCGTTTATCTGAGCATCTAATCCGTGATTTTCCGAATAGCGATGTGAAATTTGATACAAATATTCTCGAAACCTCAAAGAATACGAATACCTGAAAATGAACTCTACCGATTTTTCTCTCGCCTTAAAACCGAGAGCTTCCTGAAACACCATTGAAATAAAAATTGTTCGTCACCTGGAAAAAGTTGACTGAAATTAGCGAGTGTCTTCTCGCCATTTTTGATCGTAACGTTGAAGGAAGCGGTGTTCTCGGGTGTGCACGCTTTCATGAACATTCGCAACGGTAAATTCGCACTTTTCTGCAAAACCCGTAAATTTCCATCGTCCGTTTCGTACGTCGAAGTGACGTTTATAACCGCCGAGAGAATCGGTTGACATTTATCAACGTGAATCGTCGTTTGTATGACCCGACGATCGGCTGATAAAAATTCAGAGAATGAAGAAGAAAAACCACTTGAAGAATCGTGCTGCGTTTTCGTTATTCACGAAGCTTCGATACTCACAGAGAGTGGAATAAGCGTAAAAGCGCTGAGACACGACGAGTGGCTTTGCGACTTCGACATTGACCTGAAGATCGCGAAGTGGCGTGTAAGACGATAGATCGATGCTAACACGGCACATTGTGTCGGGTCCCTCGTTATCGTCGTTCTTTTCCGCCATCGAACAAGCCTCGAGATCCTTGGAAACGTTGATAACGACGACGAGTTCCGTTTCGACGCTCGAATTTGCCAATTTATCGTCTTCGTCGCGAAAGTTTGAAAAAAAGAAGCGGCGAAGGGCAAAATAAATATACAATTACGAATATGGGTGTCGTTTTTTTTTTAACGGATAAATAAAGTTGAAGTGTGAAAGGAATTATAGTTAACCACAATCATAGGTTTCGTAAGCCATATTCTAGCATAAATTATGGTACCTCGGAAGCCCTAAATTTTACGGTACCTTCGCAAAAAATAAAGTAACCTTATTAATAAAAAATCTACCAATGAAATGAAAGATTACCGGATATTGATTTCGTTACTTGTAAAGTTTAAAGTTGTGGTTAGCATAAACACTTAGTTGGGGTGTTACTGTAAAATGACAGAGTTCCTCGAACTACCGTGAATATAGCGAGAAATTACTTTGAGTCGAGACACGCGAAATATATGAAAATGTGCGTGTCCGATGTAATAATGATTATCTTGGATGGAATTGAATATAGAGATAGAGAGCGAGAGAGGGTATGTGTATAACCAGAGTTTGTCGAGTCTCTCGTTTGTTTGCGCAACTCAAGTAGCTCTTTTTCGGCGGCCTTGTAGTCGAAGCCACGACGATGAAGAGGCGGAGCGATGAAGAGAGACGGCTCGGCGCCGAGGTAGCATGCCTCGAGTCGGCCTTCGTCCGAGAGGACGACGATGACCCCTTCCAAATGCTGTATAAAGCACAAGCACGCATTAATGTATATGTATATATATATATATATACATGTGCAAGCGCATATATTTGTACGTATTATTATAGCATTATTATTATGCGAATCAGAGAGAGAGAGAGAGAGAGAGAGAGAGAGAGAGAGAGAGAGAGAGAGAGAGAGAGAGAGAGAGAGAGAGAGAGAGAGGTTGACAAGCTCGAAGAGTGGCGAATCGTTACAGAGCGAACAGATGAGATATATAAACTCCGGACAAGATGACTTGGAGCAATATTCAAAGCTCCTACAGTCGACGATCTGACGAGAGAATATGTGGGCTGAACAATCCCTTATCCTCGAACGACAAAATTATTTTAAAAGACTGTTGGATTCATTTTTCAAAATAAATCTCTCAGAATCTCGAAGAAAGTGATTCTAGAAAAATTGAGTAATTCTTTGATTACTTTTTGTGAGAGAAAAATTGAAAATGACAAGAGAGAAAAAGCTTGGATCTTCGTGACTCATCGCATCGTGTACTGTATGTTGTGGAAAAAAAAATATATATCCACTTGCAATTTCGCGCTCGTTACAACTGGGCATTAAACAAAAGTATAACAACGGAAAAATTAAACGAGTTCGTGATTCGAGAGGTCGTCAATTTTTATCTCGCACAGTGCTGTATATACTTTTTATACTTTATATATATATGTGTGTATATAAAGTATTAAACGCCGAAACACAGAAAAAGATACGAGCCGAAAGTTTACGATTCTTACAGTTTCCCTCGAGGGTCAAAACGCAGAGACCTCGAAATACCCCGATCATTTCTTCTTCTTGATCGCTATATACGTACAATGTACATATATAGGTGGTATATATAAGCAACAAAAAATTTCGTCGAGTGGACCATTAGCTTATCGCTGCATTATGTTGAGAATCCGAGAGTTTCCCCTCTCTCTTACAGCCGATGTCGAATGGCCCCAATGTATAAAGTATATCCGCCTTTTTTTTCAAATTCCCGCCGTGGAGTGAATCGGGGAAAGAAAAAAGAGTGGATTAAAAAAGTGTGGCTGAAATTTTGGTGTCTGGATGAAATGAAAAAAAAAAAAAAATAGGGAGGATTGATTCTGTCAGCTCGCGTGAGAGGACTATATTTCAAGGAGAAGGTACGAAAATTTCGATGAGGCAATCGGCGAGAAATTTGGAAAAAAAAATATTCGAACCACCCTGATATATACGTGGATAATATATCACACTCGTGCCCGATAAGGTTAAAAGTTCGACTCGTGCCAATCGCTTCGCGGATACAAAAACACCTAAAGATTGTTTTTTCTGTTCCCCTCCCATTTGCGATTTACCCATCCGTTGTGTCCAATTGGTGAACTTTTTTTCGCTCTCCCTTACATAAATCGTACATTTCATAGGTTTTACAAGCGAGATATTCTCACGGGGATAGAGATTATCGTACAGCGAGATCTCCGGTGCGAAACAAGCTCCGTACAAGTTTTCTCGCATGTCCGCGATCTTTTTCCAATCTATCTACATATCGGATATTCCGAGCCAGCTGGGCGAAAATCTCGTCCTGATCCTGTGGGATCTGATTCAACTTTTTCTCGGCTAGGTTAGCGAGGCCAATGGTAACTATCAATCCTTGTTTTTACATTTTTTTCTATCAAGTCTTGTTCAAAGAAAAATAGAATGTGAAATTGGCGAATGTGTGAAAATTAATTCCAAAGTCTAGAAAATTATTGACGGAGTCGTGTTAGGCGCAAAAAATTTCAATATCAGCAAAAAAATTAAAATTAATAAGATGTTTTTTTCATTTTGACCAATATTGGACGTGTTCACGAAAACGGTTGTAATTTTTTTTCTACATTTTTTTTCTAAAGTCACCCAAAAATGCGCGAAATGTTTTTCTTTTCTTTTATCACCTAAAACCATATTTTGATGGGAGATTTACCGCTGATTACAAATCACGCAGTTTCCTTAACAAAAAATATATATTCTTGAGAAAAAACAATGAAAAATAAATAAAATGTTTTTGAAGCCATATATAATAATACATGGATAAGCCTGCATCGTAGATGCCTTGGATGAAGGGTAAAGTGATGAAGAATGGTTCACTAAAAGAAATTTCTCGAAAATATAACTGACTGTGGAGAAGAAAAAAATTGAAGTAGCGGAAGAGATTTATCGTGGCGAGAGGGCGGAAAAAGTTGACAATTTAACAGAGCTCAAAGAAAGGTCGCGATTTCGTTGTAAAAGGTCTCTCTCGATCCTCGATAACGCGTGACTCGCGTTTCTTCAATTCCCGATAAAGAGATAAGAAAATCTACTCCGGTGTTCCAAGCTCGCACACTTATCCTCGGCGTCGCGATATTTTGAATGAATAAAAAAAACAGATCTCGTTATATAATTCTCCGTGTTTTTTTTGTGTTTAATGTAAAAATCGCGTGTTTTATTTCTCTGCACATTCGTGATAATACGGAATAAAAATAACTCTCGCTGCTGGTAATATCGGCAATCGCAGTTAAACGCTAAAATGAGAGGAGAGCGAGGAGAAGGCGGAGGGAAGGCGAGTCGCAGAAAATAATGAATAAATAAAAGTTGACGAGGGAAAAACGAGATGGAGAGATGATATTGAGATCGTTAACTGGGTGCCCCGATGACGACCAGGACAACGTCGTCTCGTGTGTCCGTCGCGTAATTATAATTATACGATATATATATATATATATATATATATACACACACACATATCGATATATACGTATATGTGTGTATATTAGGGCGCTTCAAAAATAGGTCACATTTTTTTTTATTTGCTTCATCCAAATAGACTTTTGTACGTTTCCCCAAAAAAATGGTCAGCGGAAAATCCTATGCGACTTCATTTTACCATTGCCAAAATTAAAATTTGGCAAAAACGTTTTTGGACATTTAAATGTTGATATCACAAAATCCTTGTCTGTGTATTTTTCTAAGAGAATACATTTTTTTATCTCAGTGTAAAAACCTTTACAATTTTTTTCTACCGATTTTCACACAGTCACAATCATTAGTCAGATTGAAATGAACCTCTTTTCATCTCACTTCCGCCAAAATTCCTAATTCTGCGACCGAAATTTATTTAGCGCAAAATATTTGCTTCCTCAAAGCGCCCTAATGTATATAAACATGAATATTATGTGATTCCGTGTGTGCGCAAAGTTTCTCTAGCACTTTGTACTCTACGAAAATAACTCTGGCTGCGCGAATTCAAACGTATATTTACTATCTCGCTTTATAATTGCCCGAGTGCCAGATATATAGAAGAACGAAGCGATTAACTCGAGTACGACTCGCGTGTGTTATTTTGCATATTATACGTATGACTGTTTCTTCGAAATAAACAGCACGAGCTAAGAGTTTATACCCAAATTGAAGAATAAAAATTGAAAATATCATAATTCAATTGCTTTGAAAATCAATCTTTTTTAAATGTACACTGTTCCATTTGAGTAAATTTCAGAAATAAAGTTTCAGATCGAATATGTCCAAGGTTGAAGTATATCAAAGTTATATCAATGCTGCGCATTGAAGTAATATATCAAAGTATATTTTCACGGATATTCATGTTTAAGTGGGTGAAATTAGAGGAGCTGCCGAATTTGGGCTCTCATTTCAAAGGATTGGATCATTTAACATCTTTGGAATATATATAAATGTTAAATATAACATGTATTTATATTTAGGATCCATGAAATATACGTTTACCTGAAAGTGGCCTCTCGCAATGGCAACAGGTGTGAAAGGCAATTGTGCGGACCACTTGAGTGTCGTGCCTTCGTAAAGTAGAAGCGTGTCAGTGTCGGCCACGACGAGTACCATCAATTTACCATCCGGTTCTGTTAAAACGAAAGAGAAAAAAGGAAGAAAAAAATACGTGCGCTGCCACAGGCACGCGTTAACGTTCACCATTTACTCCGCCTAATTACAGCCGTAGATTTTTATACACCTGGAAAATTCCAGGTCCAAAAAGGGCCCCAAATCCCATCGAATTGGAGAGCAAAAAGAGAATGGAAATTTATAAGAAATTTATGAGAATTTATTTCTAAAAAACGTCATGAAAAATTTAGAGATTTAGAATTGAGACGATTCGACATGGAATTTTCCATATATTCGTATACCGAGTGGAATATGCATGAAAATGCAAAAAAAATGTGAATCCTGGCGCGGGAAATCGAGAAAATCGTAAAATTCATCAATATCGTTTCAGTCGTCAATTGGAAAATGAATCGCGTCGAGATTTTTTTGTCTCTCAATCTTCGAAGTACCTTGCGCGTATGTACGATACGCGCGTGTACATATATACAGATTTATCGCGCGTATTTACCGATTACGTAAGCTCGAAAGCAAACTGGATTGTACTCGAGTCTCTTCGAGTATTTCAGTGCTGTACAATTGTCACGGAAGCAGTAGAGATTCCTCTCCGCCAGGACAACGATACCGACCTCGAAGCTGCTCAACGTGACGGCCTCGATACCGAGGACAGCCTCACCGAGGTTGTACGTCCAGTCGGGCTCGAGTCCTCCTCTCGCATCGTCACCATCCACGTCCCTTACAACGTCCATTTTCCTACCGGATTCTGCTATATTCTGATACCTGTTTTGTCATTCACCAATGCGCAATGTTAGATGCAGAATTTACGCAATCGTTCGACGATCAAAGAAAAAAACTACCTTCGATTCATAGAGTATCGACTTTTTTGCGTATGAATAGATTTTTCTCTATTCTTCGTTATCCCTTTATAGGTCATCTATTATGTCGAAGATCAATTATGCTTAATGCAAATTACGCTTAATGAGCTGATTTTTCCAATCTTTCAGGGAGATTATCTTTGCGATTGTCGGCAACTTAGTGAACATTTCCGTTAGCCTGTTCGAAAAAATCTTGATCAAGGATTTTGGAAATCTGTTTTGCTGCTAATTGTCCCAAAGGACTCATCTCCATTGTCCCTAGAATATAAGTCTTGGCTAAGTCCATTTGAACTTCCCTTCGACCCAAGAACATTTTCCTTAGCCTCTTAAATTCTTATCCAGCATCAAAAGTCCACATTCTGAAAATTCAAGTCCAGAGACGATCAACGACGATCAATGAGACAACAGCGTGAAACAGCTGGAATACAGTGACTGAACTCTGTCGAAGAAAATTGCACAATGCCAGAGACGACGGAGAGAAAGAGAGAATCGGGATAAAATGAACGCGGATAAGTTTATAAAAGATCGAATCGTGCGCTTAATGTTGGCGCTGGTTGGTGGCGATCGTCATCATCTCTCGGTCCGTGCATATCTCGCCCAACAGACGCAGCAGCAGCAGCGAGCAGCTGAATACAAGCTCACCGCTCAACTCGTATATGGTTATACATGCCTCGTATAAGCATACATTATTCATCGGGAATGTACTACTCGACTATTTCAACCTGCGAGAACGGCATGAGGAATCCCCCCCCCCATCCCACCGCGCTCAGCGTTCGCTGCAGCATACATATTTATACGAATGCGCCGCGTATGCGTGTTTCCGCCTATGCGCATGTTTTTTTTTCAACGCATGTTCGAGCATTTCTGCGTGTGCGTCTCTAATGCCGCTCGGAGCGGTGTATGCGATACCGCGAGACCACCAAACACACATCCGCGTCGTTATCCGCGTGTTTCCTTTTTTTTCGAGTCACGTGTCTCCCAAATAATCGACCAAAGATCACGTCCTGAGTTTCGGCCAAATAGTAAGTTCATTTGAAAAATAATCCGCGCTTCAATTGGCCGCAAAGATCAAGACTCCTTTGGAATGGCCGCCAATTTCTTTCAATTCGAGATTCTGGAAATATCTTTGATTAATTAGAGAATAAATTTGATATACCATCGAAATTTGTCGAATTCCCCTTGAAATGTTTGATACCGAGTCTCCTTTTCTAGTAGCTTTTAGAGAATATGGCCTGTAACACCGTACAACTGAATATTTTTGCGCACAAAAGATACTTCGTTTTCTTCGGATGTTACTTTTTGAAGTACCAAATTCTGTACAGATAAATAATTAAGATTTCAACAAAAAAAAATCCTGATCAAATGTACTCTTTTTTAGGTCGCTTGACCCTCTCGAGCTCAGTCTGGAGTTACAATAAGCTGACAAATGGTCCAGCAATGGACAATGGACATTGGTCTGCCGAAAAAAAATTCTGCTCAATGATGGTCCATTGGAAAAATCCTCGAGTCGTTGATTCGCGATTGCAATGGACTCGGAATGTTTTTGCTTTTTTTTTAATTTACAACGATAATGAGCTCGGAGTCCGAAGCTGTGCGATTCCATCGAAGATACGTTTGAACAAGTGGCGAACGACGGATATATATTTGTGTCCGTGTGCGAGTGTGTCGGACTGAGAATAATCCGCGATTTGCACAACGCTCAGTGAGCGATGTATTAAACTTGTCTACGAACTGATCCCATGCCATTTCTCGCGATCCATCATGCGGCATTACTATATGTACGTTACAATTGTCGTGTTGCCACGAATGCCTGGAGTCGCACACACGTTCCAATTAGCAAAAGAGACGAGAGATTGAAACGCCCGTTTTCTGGCCGCTGCGAGTGCGCACAAAGCAAACGAGATGAAATAATCATCAATGAGAATGAGAGAGATGAGAAATAGAAAAAGAGAGAGAGTTTTACAACATTTTATGCTGCTTGGCAATGCGTTACTTCTCGACTATGTCGCATTCTGCCTATCGCCAGGATTGTGTTAGCCGGCTGCGCGTCACTCGGATAATATAATTGTGTTTTCCGTCGCGTGGGCGCCAATTCTTGTTGTTTTTCATCTTCTTTTCCTCTCCGTCTCCTTTCGTCCCTGCTCTTTTTAGTCTCATTTCGCTCGACTCTCGTGCCCGGCGGGTCTAATCGGTTTTTCCCGTTAGTTTACAGAATGCGAGTTAATTCAATGGCGAGAATAGCATCGAAAATCATGCTCGCATTTTCCATTATCACCGAAATTTTAGAATTTCTTCTTGAAATTCGTCACAAAAATTATCAAGAGTCTAAAGTATGAATAAACTGCAGAGAAAATATGATTTTTTTTCACCGTAAGAAAGGATAAAAATTTTGTTGAAAATCGGCAAAGATGTATTTTTGATATTACGCGATAAATCAAAACTCAAATTTCGTTCTACGTTCGGATGATTCACAGTGACGAGCGACTCTTGTTTGCCTCCATTAGCCACTCAATTTTGTGAATATAATTTTTTTCTTTCTTTTTACAAGAGGGGTCTTGGGTCGTGGATCCATGCAGAACGCAAGACGAAATTTCTCGAGTGTTGTTTTTTTTCTCGTTTTGTTTTAAATAATGAGAATGCCTGATAACATGCCTGTAACATTCGAGAATCCAGCCGGAACTCGGTGTGACGAATACGTCGTTCCTCGGAACGTAGATAATCGGCTCCGGTAATAGACGATTCTTGAGCGTTTGGCCGAAGGTATGCGCCTCCTGCTCGTAGAACACGAGGGTCCCGTCGAGACATTGAACGCAAAAGAAATCACGATTGCGAGCACCGCCGAATGGTCCTGTTGTCAGTGATGCTGGAAATCGTGTCAGCTCGTGCTCGTAAACGGCATCGAGGATACAACGATCACCTGCGTATCATTATTCCCCTTAACTCGTGTCATCTGTCGTATTTCTTAATTTTTAAAGAGCAAAATAATTCAGGAGCGCAAATTTGTAATTCCTCAATTTCCTCGAGCATGAGTCACCCGCAATCGAGTGCATCTCTGTGAAAAAAATTCCGTGAATCTGTCAACCACAGAAAAATTTATGACCATTTGAAAAATCAAAATATCTAAATAGAAAAAAAAATGAAAATAATTGGAGGATTTGAGCTAGCAAAAATTTTCGCACAGAAAAGAAGATGCAAAAAAAAATTTCCGCAGAAAAAAAAAGTGCAATCGCCGAGTAAATTTACCGCCAATAATCAAGGGCACTTAACTCAAATTCATTCTCCCCTGCCGACACCTAACCACAGTCTTTTGCTAAGCCATGCACTTTTGCCTTATGTGAGATCAATTTGTACGAAACTCCGGTGTAATGGTAACTTTTATATGATAATAATAATCATAATAATAATAAAAATAATTATCATTATTATTCCAGTAATATAGGAGAGAGAAGGGGTGAGCATAATAGCGAGTGCGTGCCAAGAGTTCGTGGTCCCGACTCTCGGGGTGTATTAAGAGGGAAAAAAAAAGAAAAAAAAGAATATCCATGCGGTAAAATGACGAGTTCGACGAACCGTGCTCGCTTGATTCGCGGCTGAGGCCGATCCCGTAAACGACGAGTTTGCCGGGTGTAAGTATCGCCAATCGAAGATCCTGAGAACCCCTGTAACAACGAGCGATTACGATCTGTGTTTAAGGTGACGTAAAATGACCGGGCGGACGGGAAATCAAGGCGATCTGCATCAAAGCCGGACAGGAGAGAAGAGAGCGAGAGAGAAAGAGCCGCTGCAGTTTGTCGATGATATTCAGCGGTGACGCAGTTTAACTCGTACATTTTAACGAAAGAGAAAGAGAGAGAGAGAGAGAGGGAGAGAAAGAAAGAGGCTTAAGAGTGAATGCTAATGAGTTCTCTGTCGGCGAAGAACATCGTGGCAGGATCATGAGCTCGGATCGAGAATGCAGCGAGAAATCGAGGAACGGAGTTAATGATTCTGAAAAACTTGCGATCCTGCATAACGAAATTATGCCATACACGATGCCGGGCTCTGAGAATTATAAATGTGCCGTAATTGAGGTAATCGTCTCTTTTCAATGACAAATAAGACCGAATGGACGGAGGGACAAAGGAAGCATCGCGATAATTAAAATTTACACATTTGCTCCTGCACCTTCCTTCTATTTCCAGGGAATTCAATATCCTCGAATCCTTTTGGCAGTTTTTCGAAAATTTCTATCATAATTTTGAGTTAGTTTCTTTGTAAAAAAAAGAATGAGCTCGATAGACGTGAAATTACCAGATTGGCTTTATGAAAATTATTTTTTTCATTCAAATTTTTATAAAATCTGTCTCCGAAAATTCTTAAATTGAATGCCAACTGACCATCTTACGTAACTTTTTCTTTGTATAATGTTAAAAATACTATCCGCATTGATAAGAAAGAGATAAATTTGCGGAATATAATTGAAAATATAAGTGTGAAAAATGAAAATAAAATAGGTAGAGAAGATTTATCGATCACGTTTAGTAGGTATAATATTGTGTCAAGATAACGCATGTATTACAAGGTAAAATTGATGGTCAAGAACGCTGATAAATCGTTACGTAATCATTCATTACCAGTGAAACGCTCGCGAGCAAAAGAGCCATAATAAATGTTGAATGGTGACAAGTGCGAAGGCCTGTAATGAATCTAATAAATGTCCGCTCGTACTACAGACGCCTGAACAACCGTTGTAACTGCTCCTCTTAAACGAGGTTTAGAAAGGCCTTAACAAACAAGGAAATTCCATAAAGGTCCAGAGGTCATTACATTTAGCCCGAAGAATTTCGGACCTTGAACAGTGTTTCAAAATGAAACATTGAATGGTTCAAACGTTCCAGAAATTATCTATAAAATATTTACGATTTTTTCCCTGGGACTTTTAATTATTATCGCGTTCCGGAAGTCCCATTAGCGAACGGAAACGTAAAAACAAAAAAGATAAATAAATCGATGGAGAATGAAAATTTTATTTACCAATGTAAAATTCAACGGATCGGCGTGAATGGAAAATTGAGAAAGACGAAGTCGGAAAAACAAGATAGCGGAGAAACTGCGTGAAGCCTAATTACCGGCGCCACAAGAATCCAAACGAGGAGGGAATGCCATAAACTCCGAGCTCTTCTCTCTTGTTAACGTTTATCTAATAAAATACAGTATTCTACTAGCGTACGAGTTACAGTGTAATTCGTCGGGGAAGGGATGACACGTTAGTCTCACGGACAGCCGGTATAAACTCGTAAATGGACGACGCAAAAAGACGAGTCTATTCCGAGGGTCTTGTTGTATGATTAATATATATTTTTCGCACGATTTTTCCCTTCTCGTCATTTAATTATATTCCCGAATAAACTATCGAGTCACAAACATTATTGTATCAACTAATTCCAAGTACAGAGATCGAGAATTGAAAAAGTTTTTGTAGATAACCATCGAGATCGAATTATTTTTCCGATCAGCTGACGGCAACCAAGCTCACAAATTCCGTCTCATTTTTTCCCGCAGTCTGTAGTCGAGAATGAAAAATAATTCGAATACATATTTTACGATGATATAATTACTAATAACCGTTCCCGACACATTAAAATCCCAACTTTGATCGACTTCTCGAGAACGATTTACAATAATTGGACTGTTAAAATGATTTACGACGTTTTGTGCTCACAATTATTCATAAATGTTCTCTCGATAAGTATAAATCCGTTGTTCAGTCAAATGTCTCTAATTTCTCGTTATACAATGCCGGCCAAAAGTTGGGAAAAACACTCGCCCCGATTCAACGCCGCACAAAAAGTTTCACTGCTCTTTAAAAAAAGAAGACATTTTGATTCGCCAAGCGGCGTTTTGAAGGGAAAATATTCAGCTTCATTTTGCTCTTTAAAAAAGCGTTTGCGATTTTTTTTTTACCCGGTACGCCCTTTCAAACATGGTCGTTTTTCGGCTTTTTTTTGACATTGTAATTTTGGCGCACGACCCATGAAATTTTTTCGACTGTTTTTTGCATGAAAAACTTGTGGCGGAGAGTATTAGTTTCAATTTCGTTTTTTAAAAAGTTGCGTATGATTTTTTTTCGCAAAAATATTCAATGTTTCGCAAAAAACGACCATATTTACAAAATGTCGCGTAACTCTAAAACTACTGGGTTTTCGTGAAATCACTAAGAGTGTAAAAAGTTGCATACAATCATTCTGGATTCAATAAAAAAATTTCAGATTTTTATTCAAAATTTTTATTTTTCTAATTTTTCGTGTAAACGAGATATTTTTTTATCTTAAGCAATCGAGTACCCTACATCTACAAAACTACTCGATTGTTTAAAAAAAAAATATCTCGTTTACAGGAAAAATTAGGAAAACAAAATTTTGAAAAAAAATCTGAAAATTTTTTATTGTATCCAGAATGATTGTATGCAACTTTTTACCCTCTTAGAGATTTCACAAAAACCCAGTAGTTTTAGAGTTACGCTACATTTGAAAAATATGGTCGTTTTTTGCGAAAAATTGAATATTTTTGCGAAAAAAAAATCGTACGAAACTTTGAAAAAAACAAAATTGAAGCTAATACTCCCTGCCACAAGTTTTTCATGCGAAAAACTGTCGAAAAAAATTTGCATGGGTCGTGCGCCAAAATTACAATGCTAAAAAAAGAGCCGAAAAACGACCATGTTTCAAAGGGTGTACCGGGTTAAAAAAAAATCGCAAAATTTTTTTGGAAAAAGCGAAATGAAGCTGTATATGTCCCCTTTCAAACGCCGCTTGGCGAATCAAAATATCTTTATTTTTGAAAGAGCAGTGAAACTTTTTGAGCGGCGTGGAATCGGGGCGAGCGTTTCCAAATTTTTTACCGGCAGTGTATATAGGTAGAAAAAAAAATGCATTTTCAATTTGAATCACGCTTAAGCGAAAGACTGAGAATAAAGGGGAAAAAAGTATATGAACACTCACGATACGAATTTTCCGGCTTTTAAATCGATAATGCAATCGGCAATTTTCGTCTCGATCATCAGATCCGTCAGTTTGTATCCGGTTGATGTATTTTCGTCGTCGTTCCATTGGGACGATGGACAATATATTCGAATGTAACCGCTGTGACTACCGACGACAATAATGTCACCTTTCTCCGGCCCGAAAAGCGGTGAAACGAGTAAACACTGTCCATCGAATGTCTCGTTATTTCCACACTGGGTTCTCCACCATTCCTTTGTCTTAAAGAGTGACATTATTTTACCTACAATTCTCCGTTAACCCACAATTTTCGACTGTTCGATTCGCGTGACCGACGCGAATCAAGTATGCAGAGACTTTTTTCCCATCGAAAGAAAATTCTACACTCGCGTGTGCAGCGAGACTAAAATTACCGAACAGAGGGACACGCGTTGTCATGGAGATTTTCCCAACAAAACAATTCACTAATTCCACCTTTTTCCAGCTTATGAAAGCTCCGAGCTCTTTTTCCCTTCGAGAAATAACTATCATTTCCTGCGCCTGAATAAAACGAAAAAAAAACATGAAAAATAATCTTCCAAAACATCAAAATGAATTGGCCGTTTGAAGCAAATTTTTTTTTAATCGTGTTTAAATGGTTCAAAAAATTTCATAATATTTCTAGCCCTCAAAGAAATTCTTCAGGAAGAAAAAAACATTTTTTTCCAGACGGATTCCAGAACCCTGCATTCGTTCTGGACGTTTACACGCTTTCAGCACGTATGTATAGATATACATCGCATATAAAATGCTATAGGATGTGGCGCTCACAAGTGCTTACGCTTCTATAGAACGAATGCAGGGGAAAATCGATACTTCGCGCGCGGACGCCAGAAACAGCTGTTTAGTTTCTTCAGAGGGCAGCACCACACGAGCCCGGATATCGATTATTTCACCCGCCCCTTTGCTATAGAGAGCGGCAGAGGGGAGAGCGTCAGCTGTTGACAGCAGTTTACAGGCGCATTCGTTGCGAACGCTTACGCGCTTTCAGCACGTATGTATAGATATACATCGACGTATAAAATGCTACAGGATGTGGCGCTCTCACAAGTGCGTGAGCTTCCAAAACGAATGCAGCGCTGAGCGCGGACTGAAGTGCTTCGCGTCTTGCATCGTCTGTCGAATATTAAATGATTCGCTAGTGAAAATTCGTTTTATTTTCCACAAAGCCTCATCATGGAGCCTCAGGATATATATTACAACAAAGCGGAATACGTGGAAACTGTGAGAATATTGAGCACAACATTCAAACGACGAGATATTGTGCGTCGACATAACCTCACAATTCAATTTTTCAGGCTTCGGGGAACAAAGTGAGTCGTCAGACGGTTCTCTGCGGTTCGCAAAACATTGTTTTACATGGAAAAGTGATCGTTCAATCGGACGCGATAATACGAGGTGATCTGGCGAACGTTAGAACCGGACGTTACTGCATAATCAGCAAAAACGTCGTCGTAAGACCGCCTTTCAAAAAATTTAGCAAAGGGTGAGAGAATAATCTGTGAAAAAGATACCTGACGTTTGTTTCGTGCTCTTTTAACATTGAGAATTGTTTCAGGGTCGCTTTCTTTCCCCTTCAAATGGGCGATCATGTTTTTGTCGGCGAAAGAGCAGTCGTCAATGCCGCCGTCGTAGGATCTTATATTTACATAGGAAAAAATGCTGTGATTGTGAGTACGATCGTTGTTTTCTTTCTATTTATTGAGTCTTACGACAAGTTTCGTAATATCGAGCTTTTATCGGGACACAGGGGAGGCGATGCATCCTCAAAGATTGCTGTTACATCGAGGACGGCGCTGTTGTGCCGCCCGAAACGATCGTACCGTCGTTCACTCGTTTCGCCGGAAATCCAGCTGTCTGCGTGGAGGATTTACCCGAATGTACGCTGGATCTCATGCTAGATTTCACGAAAACTTATTATCAACATTTTCTACCGGCGCAGAAGTAATCTACGTGGATATGAGCTATTTATACGCATATATATGTATATGACAAGAGTGCAGCACAGGTACAAATTTGTTTTTTTGCGCAAATACGACGGAGTAAGTTTTACAAAAAGAAGCTTCGTTCCGATCGTGTATTCCTCATTCCAAATATTCGATGTCCGAGGGTTCTCGCTCCATTTTGGAGGAACGCCTGCGAATGAAAGTTATTTTTCAAATTTGTCTCGGAAAGAATCTTCCGCAAGGATTTTGCGGAGAAAACTCACCACTTGTGCCACAATATTTCAAGCATCAGTATGGCAAACGTAATGCCAAGACCGTAAGCCATAGTCATGAATGCCGCGTAACACTCGACTATGCCGACACTGAGGAAACTATTGTGTCCTTGACAAACCGGCTTCTCCGTGTAGAGACGCGAAATCTCACGATATTGAAGGCCTGTCTCGCGAATCCACAATGCTCTGATAAAGTTACAATCAAGCGCGAGTGAGATTTGGAAAATTGTGAAAATTTATATTTTCCATAGAGCGAGCATGATTTTTTTAAACACAAATTTCCGAGATGTCAATCCCAGCACTTTCTACACTAGAATCTGGCATTGAAATATCTGACGAAAAATAATTCTCTCACCCGACGCGAAATATCTCGAGGTACGGCGATCGATACTGAACGACCAGCAGTGGATTCAGCAGATTGAGAAAATCGACCTCGTGAATTCCACATTTTTCATCCTCCTCGAACGTTTCCTGCATCAATTGATAACCAGCACCGACCTCAACGTGAAAAGCAAAAAGACCCTTTCTCAATCGTCCTATACCCTCCTCGAGGTTCATCCAAACGCCCTTCTTTCCTTTTATAGCCGTCTCGTAAAATTCCTTTCTCTCCGGATCCTGAGCAGCCTGTATAAAATTTATTACTTTATAAATTTTCACTTTTTTTGTCAATCCTTATTCCAAAATAATTTTTTTCCAAGAAGTCACCCCGAAATAATAACGATTGTAAACAATGTCGTAGACTCCGAGCTTTAAGGGGCTGTTCATGAGATCGTGAGGTGTGTTTATCGAGGTTGCGGTGGATTGAAGAAGAGCGACTATATTGGCCGTGTACGAGGCGTAGAGGCTGAGAGCCGACACGAGAAGCATGAGGACGATTATTCGAGTTGGAACGGCTCTGGGTTCGTAAAAAGAACCTGCAATTTGAAAGATTTCCAAAATATATTTTAAAAATTGAATTATTCCATTAGTTTCTCTAAATTCAAAGATACTGCATTTTCTGATTATTACAATCTTCCACAAATTCATTAAAAAAAAATTCTGCCATACCAACGGTCGGTTTTGCAGCGTTACGATCCTACGATAACAAATATTGCTACAATGGGACACCCGTTTTTTTTCATAAAAAAAGAGCCGGTTCGAAATCAACATCGCATTTTCGATGAAATGTTTCTACCTTGTTGAGAAACGGCGCCAATGACAACGAGAAGATTATCACTGAATGTTGGCTCTTCGTCGACGTTGCCGGACCAATGTGGCTGGGGCGATTTTTCCCTCGTTCTCATATCGTGCTCCCACTTCATGGCGACATACAATAGACCGATAACGATGAGGATAAATACACCAATTGCTATCCAAACTGATCGTCCGAACGGCAGAGTAAAAAGATTGCTGACGTACGACAGCGGAGGACGTCGAAATAAAAATTTCGATCTAAATTCATTGAAACAACAATTTTCACTCTATAAAGGACGAAAGATTTTAAACACCGAGCAATTTTAAATCAGAAATGCGACGGTCGGTGGTCGCGTCAGGAAGCGTACAAAACGGCGGTTCAAAGATCCATTCGTTCCTCTTACCCCGTTGGTGTGTACAATTGAATATATTCGACGACTCCGATACGTTCGGCTATTAAAAAGGTCGCTGTCCCACCCAAATCAATTTCGCGTCTCTCCAAAAGACCGATCATGCCGCTCCACGAGCCATTTTTATCACGGTATCCCCATGTGTTCCTCGACGTGAAATTCACTCTGGAAAAATTTTTTCCAAAAAATTCCAAAATTGATATTCCATAAATGGTTAATGAAGCCAACAAAATGAAAGCCTTGCAACATTGTCATTTTTAATACATACTTTCTTTATCGGGGATGATTAATCAAATTGTGAAATTGATATTTCTTATCGTAGAAAGTAGAAAATAAAATAACCACGAGCAAGTGCCTTGCGCATAAGCACAAGTGCTTTACAATCTCACGTTTATGGAAGTACTGGGATTTATCTATTTTTTTCACTTCTAAGTGGATTATTTCAATACTCGACGACAAAGTTAGTCAAAGTTGTGCAATGAAAAATAGTAAATTACATTTATTCCAAGTAATTATAATTTTTTTAAAAATTTTCGATAATTCCTAGAAATTATATTTTTTCTAAAAAAAAATTACATATATCAAATCCATGAACTCACGTGGCGTTCATTCGTCTCGCGAGATGAAGTATCCACGGATAATTCGCTTTTGTAACCGCGTCCACGTGTTTGTCCCGATAATCCTCAAGATGATTAAACGTATCGTGGTTCGTCAGCTGAGATACGACGAAGATGATAAATTAAAGCGTTGTATGCGATACGAAAAACAGATTGCCACAAAATTTATTTCTAGTCTAGAAAAACAGGGGATTTCCATTCTCGGGAATGATAAAAATTTCTCATCATCCTCGATCGTTCCATTGCAATTTATTTTTAAATTGAATTTTCGTTTAGACGTCTGAATAGTTTGATATTCGATTGGATCGAAAAAATGATAAAAATCGAATATATTCTTCCGAGATGAAACTGATACGTAACAAAGTCATCAAGAATGCCTTCGATGTGTATTCTAATAAAATTCAAAAAAATGCCATAAATATCAAATAATCTTGAGAAATAGTTTTCTATTTTCTTTCGGAGGAAAATGACTATTATTATTACTGTCACTCACAACGAGGCAAGATTTTAATTCCATTTGTCGAAGATTTTGTCGTCTTCTTGAGGTGGGATAACGATCACGATGAAAAAACCCTTTTTCACGAGTCCAATATCCTCGATTCTCGAGGATCAATTCACCACGAGGATTTGTACGATACGAGGATAATAATTCAACGATATCATCGCCTATTCTACGAGCCAAAATGACTTCGCTGTCGGGAAGCATTTCGAGACGGTGAAAATTTTCATTTATCCACGAAACATCGTCTTTCTCGATAATAATCTCGGCATCTATCGTTTTATTTATCGGTATTTTCAGAGCCCTCGAATCCTGCAATAAAAGCCATCTTGCCGGGGCAACGAACATTCTGCTCTGACTTGCCTGCGAATAAAAATATTGAGGCTTAAAAAAATAAACATCGTTTCATTTTCACAATTCGATTACAAGATTCAATCATTCATTATCGATTTAAGATTCGAGTACTAGTTCATGGAATTTTAATCATGTGGATTAAAAAATTGGAAAATGGTATGTTGAATTTATCGCTAAATCGATGATCGATAACGATTAACAAATCGACAAAAATATAATCTCGCAAGATCAAAGTACAACGAAAAATCATTTACACGGCATTTTAAAGAATTGTGATCTTCCCGAATTTTTATAATTTTTTTTATCTTTATTAATAGACAACCTTGTTAAGAATGTCAAGAGCTCCTGGACAGTCGAGATCGAGAACGATGAAATTTCGATTATCAATGCTTGATGCTAGGCTCGATATATCGAACTGTTCGATCGATTTTCTAATATCATGTAAAACACGATTCCGTGAAAGTTTTCTCGATAAATGAACAGCATTTTCTGCAAATAAATGATTTTATCACACATGACGATTTTTTATCAAATATAAAAAATAATCATTCCAATTTTTTCCCCTTTTTCAATGCAAAAAAATCAATTATCGACCATCCTTGACACAAAGGAGAGCCGTGACGGTCATCGGCAAGAACAATGACGAGGAAGCATCGACGATAAAATTTTCGAGTGTCTCGTCGATCCGACGTGATTCGAGAATCGAAAGACTCGCCAAAAAAGTCAAAATTCCCAAAAATCGTAACATCCTCGTCAAGGAAAACACAAATTTCTGCCAATATCGCGAAACTGCACGAAAATGCTACTGAGTCCTTTCAGAAAATCCAACAGGATTGTTCCATTGATTTATTCACGTGTGCATGAAAAATTAATACAATTATGATAGGACGAGACAAAGAGTCGACGATTTTTCTTGCAATACGATATCGTCGAATAATGTGGAAAAAATATAGCCGATAATTTGCAAGGGAAATCGATGAGCAATTTTTCCCGCTCTGTATATGATTGTATCGTCGATATTTTCGTATCGCGTGTCCGTCGCAATTTTCGATTGATTATGGGCAGTCCCAAGAAGGGAAATTAAGGGTTAGTCGGAGAAAAGAGACCTTCGAGGAGTGGGGATGAAATTGAGATCGTAAAAAATCGAACTAATTCTTTTGCAGCTCTTCTTTCGTCACGGCAAGATCGTATCCATGATTGGACCACATACCAGTAATTTCTTTTAACAACCATTACACATATATAAGTATATATTCGTATTATCTCGTGCTTTATGGTTTTGCAGTTGGAGAAAGATTAAAAGCCCTCGTTAGAGTGTTTGCTTGGATTTTCGTATCACACCCAGACACGAGAACGTCGATGACAATTTGCATTTTTGCAAGTGTTGAAATTTTTTTTTTTTTAATAAATCTTCCGTACATCGTGACTTTTAAGGTGTTTGGCATTAAAAGAAATTTTTGATCGCCAGGTGTTGTCTCACCTGGTGAAGAAATTTGTGTGTCTACGAAATTTTCGGGGGTACATAAATCGTCTGGCGGGTGAGAACGAATATAGTGATACTAATGATAATGACGAAAAAAACGATCGAGAGAAAGAAAATTAAGAGGTAAAAAGCACGTGATGACGGTTCTCTCGTGGCGTGTTGATTAAACGCGATCAATGTTGACGTTCGTATATGACACGAACATATTTTCATCGCGTTTCGCCTGTGTGAGTATATAAAAAAAACGTACAATTAATCACTCACGAATGATAACAATTATGATCATAAGAAAGATAATGTCGATAACAAAAATTCATTATTTCGATCGCAAGATACTCCTTTGTTATTTTTTGCATATCGGTCGAAACGATTAATCGTTTTTTTTTCTTTTCAACAAACTCGACTTGCCTCAAACTACGTTGCTTTCCTCACACTGTCTTGCCTTTTCTTCTGATAAATTTTTATCGCTCTCTCGTTGCCCCCTTTTTTCATAAAATTTGTATTCCCAACCATTGTAATTTGTAAAAATTCTACATACTTTGCAGATAATATCTTTCTATCGACGGTTATCCAAAATGGAGGATTTTTTAAAAATTGAACTATGAAATGAGCCGAGAAAAGGTGGCATGGTGGGCTCGCGTGGATAATCAGTGATTGGAGCATGAGAGCGAGCCTCCATTTCTCAAACACGTTTCTTATCGGATCGTCAAACAATTCGCTTTCAATCCAAAAGCCGTTTTATTGATACTGGTAATAATTCTCCTGTGATTATTATTACGTTGGCCCGTTATAAAGTTTAATCGTACGAAGTGGAAAAATATTCTCCAAGTTTTTTCTCTCTTTTTTTTAATTCATTAGTATTTCAATATGTTAAAGGAATCCAACTGAATTTTAAGTAACTAAAAATTCCAAAATGAAACCTTACGAGTACCCAAATATCAGCTAGCTGCTTTCAAGTGTGAGCATAATTTCAGGATTTGCAGCTCGATATGTTAATCGCTCATGTTCTTTTGTTTTGTTCAATTTTTTCGTTCTTGTGATTGTAGAATATTCATGAGACTGTTGTGAGGGAGATTCCGAAAAAAGGATTAACAAAAATTAGAAAAATCCATCTTTTTCATTGACAATAAGAAATTTTGCAGAAAAATTCGGTAATGTAATAGTATGAAGATAGAATTGGTCAATGAGAAACGATAAACTTTGCTGGCCTATTTGCGAAGATTGCGAATAAAAGCGTGTCATTCTTGGTCCCGCGGTTACGGAGACTGAATACACTCGGACGAGGTCTTTAGATCGTGCAGACCCCACGACCTCGACTTCACAAGATTCCGGAAGTTTGTCCCGGTTGATTAAGCAAAATTACAATCTCTTTGTAATTATCGAACGGAGAAACGAGAAAATTCATCATGGCACGCCGATAAATTACACTGGACTCTCGGTAGAACATACACTGGACTGCCACGATAAGGGACACGATTTATCGAGGACGGCACAATCATGAGAGTCAAGTGTACAAATCTCGCCGCCGGGGCTCGATGCGCTTTGTTCCGAGAAAAATTCATGAGCGTTCGCGTGCTGCTTATATTGTATACTACGTGGCGCATTTTATGTGTGTTTTTTATATTATATCATTTGGGGCCCGGCGAAATTTTGCATCAGCGTGTCAAGTTCAAAGCACTATACATCTAATATATGTCTTTCGCTATAACGGACAAACCGCCTTTTTGTAGATTATACCGAGAGTCCAGTGTACATAATTTTATTTTTCTATAGGATCTCCAAAAAAATCTTACACGTTAAAATGGTTCGAATCCTTGAGAGATTGTTGTAAAATTATGAAATTATGAGTCAAAAATAAAAATTAAGTTGTTAAGTTGTTAAGTTAAATAAAAAAAGTTAAAAAACAATCTATACAAAGGTATTTTATCGAAAAATAAAAAATCCAATTAATCAAATTAGTTTGTTTGATTTACAAAAAAACACTAATCGATGACAATGACTCGTAAACATTGTGGACAAAAAATAAAGCAATTCTTTTTCCGTTTTATTACGTCACACTGCCGCAAACTCATGCTCGATAAAAAAAAAACGATAATACCCGTAGCGAAAATAATATTTTCGCTACGGGAACAGGTGTTCGACGGTGCGAGAATACCTCGCTGTCTTGTGAAGTATAAGAAACACGATGTTTTTTTTAAATACTTAGCGTCTCGATGCCAATTAAAATTTGAAAAAAATGTTTTTGATGAAAATTCATCAAAATTTTGAAACTGCTCCCATTTCTACAAAAATCAAGTTATCGGGTTGAAAGGCATTCTCTAGGTTAGGTACAACGTTTACGTGCAAAAAAGAATTTTGGAATCGGTCACACTGAAGTGAAGTTACGAGCACTTGAAATTTCGCTATTTTGAGTTTTCTGGATAACCGTTCAAAAATGAGCGTAAGAGAAAAAAAAATTATCGTTTAAAAACTACATTTCGATGGGAAATTTATATAAAAAATCACAAAGAATTTTCCTCCAAAAAAAATTGATTCGTGAGAGAAAGCGAAAACAACAGTTTCAAAAATGTTTTTAACGGTATTCCTAAAAATATTGGGTTTTTGGGAGAACCTACCGGTAGATTAATATTAAGAGATGAAAGGAGGATCAGCTCCGTAGAACAGAGAAGAAAGAATTTCGAATTGCGAGCAAATTCGTCGCCACAAAATAAAAGTAACATAAAACGCGTCTAAAAAATTCCAAATGACAATTTTTACGCTAAAACTCTCATTTCATTCCCAAGCAAGAATCTATGATCATCAATTTTTATAATTTCCAGACACTAAAGAATAACTTGAATCTCTGATCGTCCGTCGTCAAAAAAAAAACACGAGCACGCTGAAGTGTTCCCGAACAGAAGATATTCGACGTTCGAAAAAATGAAAGAACGTCGGAAAATTTGGAACGCAACCCCGACAGAATTTGAAAGATATGAAAGATAAGACAGAAGTCGTTGAAATTGTCGCGGGAACGTCCCCGCAAAGAATAACCATAAAAATGACGGATGAAAAAATCTCGCGCTGAGAATTCGCGGTGGATGAGAGGTCGTATAATGAAGCGAGAGAAGAAACGTTTTGAAAGAGACGAAAACGCGTCGTACTGCGAGAAGATGTGACCTGGTGGGGCGAGCGTAGCGGTGATTGGACCGCGTGCGCGAGGTGTCGAGTGTCTAAAGTGTCGCGGGTACCGTCAGTTTCCTGCCAGTGACAGAGTGACCACCGTTCCTACAACGAGAACGGGCTCTCGTTAATTTTATCCTCCCCTATACGACCCTCTATTACACCATAAAAGTAGTAATTATTTTTCCTCGTCTTTCTCGCGCTCGTTAATCGTGAGGAAAAATAAAAAAACAATCGTGCCGCGTTTGAAAAATCGACGTTACGATCGACGTCGATAACGCGGGAAGAGAAGAAGGAAGATTGAAAAAATGGGCTTGGAGAATGGCGCGACGATGGACCGGAAGCCCGAGATCAAACAACCGGAAATTCTCGAGATCGAAGTTGTCGCACCGAAATGTAAGTTCAAACGATCCCTCAAATTATTTCGAACGACGTTCCACTTATCGTTTCTCGCCTTATCGCAATATTATATTTAGCGTAGTCGATCTCTTCGCTCGTTAAATATTGACAATGACAGCTCGACTTTCGTTGTCTTCTCGTGTTTTTTGCCTTCTTTCTTTATCATCGTGATTCAACAAACGAGCATACACGTGTTTGCCTCGCGAAACACACGCGATATTCACACGCGACTTCATCGTGATTACAAGATTTACTCCGTCGAGACGGAATTTATGAAAAAAATATAAGTTGACAGTTTTACGTTGTTATTTTCGGCGTTAGACATTTTTTATGGTGATTTTCTAGCCTATCTTTTTTTTATGAGTAGCTTTATAATTGCAGAATGCCTGCAGAAGTTTGAAGTAAACAATCTCGGCTAGATTTCTATGCAAGATTATGTAGCATAATCGTTTTCATGAAATGACCTCTATAATTGGATTTTTTATGTGCTAAAAACATGATCAAATGATAGAATTATTATTTTCCCATGAAGTAATCGAGTCTCGTTAATAGGAAAATTGATAAACTCTGTAGTGCGAAGTGCACGTGGATTTTTATTTCCAAGACTAAACCAAAGGTAAATCCATAAATACTCGCATCACGTCTGTCCAATAATGCTTGTTGCCCTCGTACCCTTCAACGTGCACTATAAATATTCTGGTTACATCTGCACATAAATAAAAGCGATATTTTCATAATTATATCGTCATATTTATACATCAATATAAATAGCAAGCAAAAGAACACGGTTACCATAATTTTTCACACTTTTTAACCATCCCCTTGCCTGCGGGACAATCGATTAAAAAAAATTAGTCAACAAATATTCTCCATTCCCAAAACGTTTATAAATTAAACAAAATTATTTCGAATCTTCATTATCTTTCCAAAGAATTTTGGCTTCAACGTTTTTGCGTTGCTTCGAAATCCAATGGAAACCTGAATTCGAGAAAGAACAAAAACCCTTCGTCCGAAAGAAAAAAAGTTTGAAAATAAAAGAAAAAAGAATTATCGAACCACCTGTCGCTCCTCTTTGCTCTATTATTCTGATTAGAACGTGCACAGAGGGAGAGAAACACGCGATAGCTGACTCAGAAAATAGTTGAAATTCCACGGAGTCTCAGTGTCTGCTTGTATCGGCGCAAAACGCCGGTTCTATGAGCGAGAGATAAATACACGCACGTCGTTGAGCACTGCGTTTTCTTTGAGATATCTGATGGCGCGCCAGCTGATCGTCGAGCATTGCAAAGTCTGTACGATTCTAGATTCTCCTCTCCGAACTCGACTTTCAAGTTTACGTACACGCGATTTTCTATAACGAACGAAAAAAAATTACATTTTTTAAAGATAAGTTGTAGTTGGCTAAAGAATGCGAAATAAGAAAATTGAGAAAGATTTATTTCTCGCACTTTGCAATTTATGAATTGTCAATTCTGCTCAATGGCAACTAATTTTAATGTATATCCAACGAACGTGCACTTTCAATTTATTTGAAAAATAAAAATAATTCAGCGAATGAATTCTTTAATCATGAAAAATCTGCATGTCGAAGAAAAGCCGAATTGCTCGAAAGAAAAAAATTACCGAGTCTGTTCTTTACAAACTCAGCTGTTTCTCAGTGTGCGCGCTCTTGTTTCGCCACGATTCTCGCTCGTGCGTAAAATAAGTGGCACGTTAGCTTCCTGATTAATTAACAGTCCGAACGATAACTCGATGTGTCGTTAACTACACATAAACTATCGTTACCTCTTCTGGAGTGAGAACATAATCATTCAATTAAAAATCGCAATTTCATCTATTATCTTTTTTTTTTCCTCCCCCTTCTTTCTCTGTTTCTCTCTTTCTTGCGGATTATCAGTGATTAAGCTTCAACATTATTCTAAAATTCAATGCGATTTAATAATTGTTTCTTTTTCTTTATTCAATCAACTTTTTAAATTTTCCCAGAGCGATTTCTTTTTCCGGGTTGAATAATTCTCAAGTGAGTCGAGTGTCGCGCTTAAAATGTTGAAAAATAAATTAACCGACGCCATAATTTACACAACAGTCTCGCACTTATGCACGTGCTAAATAAGCAGGAATCTTAGCTGCGATGATTGTAATAATTTGTAAATCTTAATTATCAAATGTCTCGTAAATCCGTTTGACGTGGGCACAGCTGGCAGCGATGTCGTTTTTACATTGTGTACGTGTGCGCCTCGATTGCACAATCGCGGTTCGTTACGACAAGAGAGAAAGAATAAGAGAGAATGAGAGAGGAGAGGGGTGAAAGGGGCTCGATGTAACTTGGCAGCCAGGAGAGGTAAATCGTTTTCGTTGAAGCAGGATATCCGATACAATTACGCAGTCCATACGTATAGCGGTACGTTAACCTTCATTTTTTTCCGTGCAAATGGAAAGTGGGCCAACCACCTCATCGATTTGTATACATACGTGTTTTTTTCACGTCTTTGCACGATCAAGAAAATTTATCAGACAGTGTTCATTAAGATTTCAATTTTAATTACTCGAAAAAATTGTTCCCTTCCTTCTTTGTTGAGACTAGAAAAATGTTTGAGTAGAAAAATTCTATTATAATTTTTGTGCAAATGGAAAATTTGTACTTTGCCCGTATGAATTTTCCATCTCGAATCGGATACAAAGTTTTCTCTCGACACGTCGATACGCAGATTTATAGCACATCTCATTTTGCACCTGGCACGTGGGTGGCGAGATATTTCCTGATCCGGAAGTGAACTCAATCTATACACAATGTATATATAGATTAGACTGATTCAAAAAAGCGACTATTTTTTGTTTTTCGAAGAAACGCATTCAATACTTTCGGGAAGGTGAAAAAAGATGCCTGTTAAAATTAGACCTCTTGATAAAAATATTTAGAGGTCCCTCATCGCATATTTTTATTTCCCATTTAAATAACAGGGAAATTTTTTTTTTCAACTTTTGACATTTTATATCTCGGCTTCAAGTCAATGCACCAAAATGAACGACACATATTCTTGTAGAGAATTGAATGCTCTATAAAAAAGATCTCTTGTGATTTTTCGATAAACTCACTCCTTCAAAAGTTATTCAAGGTTAAATTTAAATATAGACTAAATTTCACTTTTTGTTCAAGTTTCCGGCAAAATGTTGAAACTTATTACTAAATATAGTAAAATCTTTTATGAAACAAAAGTTTAAATTGCATTAACATAAATTTCCTAATTTTTAAAGAAATGACCAACAGTAGTTCACCCATATTCACAGTCTAATATACATATATATTAAAACGTGAATAACTTTTGAAGGAGTGAGTTTATCGAAAAATCAAAAGAGATCTTTTTTGTAGAGCGTTCGATTCTCTATAAGAATATGTCTCGTTCATTTTGGTGCATTGACTTGAAGCCGAGATATAAAATGTCAAAGTTTGACATTTTTTTTCCCGTGTTATTTAAGTGGGAAATAAAAATATGCGATGAGGGACCTCTGAATATTTTTATTAGGAGCTCTAATTTTAAAAGGCATCTTTTTTTACCTTTCCAAAAGTATTTAATGCGTTTCTTCGAAAAACAAAACATAGACGCTTTTTCGAATCAGTATAATATATATATTAGGGTGATTTCTCTATCTATTTTACGCACACTATAGCGATAGTATGCCCACTATTTCGAATTTAGAGTTGACTCACTTGCATAAGCAATGTAGTTGGAAACGGGTGAGTTCTTATTGCAAGCATGATGTACATTGTCGAGACAAAAGAAAATAGTAACTATGCAATAAGTGAGTTTCTTCAATCGCCTTAAAAAATTATCACGTTTTCATCTGTAAGAACGATGAATGAAACTTTTCGAATTGCAGAGAGACGATTCATTGTCCTATAAAGCGGAGGGTGCTTGAACGCGAATGAATAATTGAAAACGAGCGAGTATTATTTCCACGTCTCACTCGAGATCCTCGATAGAAAATTTTCCTTGGTAAACCCGAACGATCTGGCGTGGATTATTTTATCAATTTTTCAACGCACAATTCGAAATGTTGTAGATCAATAATTCTTGATATTGAAAAATTGCCGAAGGCGTACGGAAAATAATTATTTCTCATTAACAAAAATGGATGGATTTTTTTTGCTACAATATCTGAGGAAAGGAATTGGGACTTTTTCCATCGATTTACGTCGTTTATGGAGTCCGAGGGGTTTTTTTTCATCTCAAATGACGAATCGTATCAAATTTCGGTTTCACTTCACCGGAGCGAAGGCCTCGAGTAGGAACAACGCAGAAGAGAGTAAGGGCATTTAGTGCGTAGCAGGGACGAGATCCATCATCGCTCATATACAGGTATATAATCGCTGAACGAATCGTGAACGAAATGGCAATCAGTGGCAAAAGAGCCGCACCTCTCGCACGAGTCACTGGGTCATTAAAAAAAAAGCAAAAAAATAAATTCACCGTAGTTCACGAATAGTGAAACCGACCTATGTACACACACGAATTTTAAACTTGTACATAATGCGTGCTAAAAATAATAATACAGCGAATAATGATTAAAAAAATTATTCACATCGAGCGCGAGGCGATTTATCAGCAATTTTTTGATGGTTATGGGTTTAAAAAAATGATATTAAAAATTCCTGATAGTTCATCATTCGTACAAGTCGTCTGATATTATAAAAAATTTCTCAGGTCCAAAAATAAAAAACAGCGAAAAATAGAGCTCAACATTTTTTATTTAAAAAAATTATGACTTGCAAATTTTAATATTCAAACCTGAGAATTTTTTTGTACAATCAAAACGAAGAAAAGTTCGTGGTGTATCTGTGAGTTGGGTGAAAAATCTGTTCCTGCCGCTCGTCGTGAACGGTATTTATAGATTTTTTTATTAGACCGAACGGTGGACACTTGTTTGATCCGTTTCGATCTGCTGAAGTCGCATCTTGCGTGTGATATTCTGTGAGACTGCAAAATGATAAATCCGCTCTCATTCATAGTTGAAAATTGTGGGGAATTTTTTAATTTCCCGGAATTTTTGATAACAGAATCATCGAGAATAATTAATAAGATTATTTTTATTCGTCGGCAGAATTGGTGTGGAAAAGAAAATTCGTTTCACTCGAAATAATTTATGAATATTTCGCGGAAAATAATCTTGTTACATTCTGTACAACGGTTTACAGCGTGTAGGCGGCGAAGGCCACGCGTATCGAGCTCGTCAAAAATTCTGCTAACGATTCAACCGAGTGGTTAACACGACACTGCGTTTCCTACTGAAAAAAAAAATCTCTTTTTTTTCAAAGTAAATGCGTCATACCAGGCCCGAGAAATTTACCTCTCGAATTTCGACCGTAAGGACGACACAGGTGTTTGCGCGTATCTCATTGTTTTTTTTTAAATCCGCATTTACTATTCTCGTACCGTTCGCTAATGAAATTCAGCAGTGACATGAAAAACTTGAACAATGACACAAAAATATCCTGACACCGACGATTCGTCGGTCCTCAATTTTTCGAAATTTTTTCGACGGTATTTATAACGTCAGAAAGCCTGCAATTATAGGGAAAATATAATTTCCCGAATATAAAAAAAAAAAAAATTTATTTGAAAAAGAAATTGTACAAAAAATTCCCATCCCTTATTAGCCTCGCTACAATCGTGGAAAAATGCATCAATTCGATTTGAGAAACGACTTGGAATTGGTTGGTAATTGCATCAAACATGGCTCGAATTGAGTCAAAATAGTCCGAATATATTTGTATGCCCGTTTTGTTTTTAGACGCGTGGCAGGAATTTTTTTTTCGAAATCCTCGTAATGCTATGTGGTAATAAGAAAGCGAGGAGGGATCAACTTTTTTAAGCTATCTTATCATTAATCATTTCCCCCCGAGCTTATCGATCACCGATGCAATTTCAATAAAAGCTCTGCCACACATGTATCGCGCGAATACGAATCTTACGAGGTGAATAAAAAATTCCATAACATTGAGAAATCATAGGAAAATTAATGCAATTATTTAAAAAGTTCATCGACGCTGCCAAGTGAATTTCATTTGCAAAAAACTGTAGGAACATTGAATAACTTGGTCGAATTTTGTGCGATTCAATTGAAATTACTTTGGAAATCAATTTTGATCGATACTCTCCGATGAATCCAAGTTTATTGACCCTCTTCTATTCGTTATCATTGACAAAATGTACATATTGTCGTTCCTCGAACTCAAAAACTCTCGGTTTTTTCTCTCCGTTTTTATCTCCCTGTATAAACCAAAATTGTTTGATCGTCATATAATTTCTTACTGATTCCCCGTCAAGAAGACAAACTTGGTAGGAAAATATTCTCCAGAGAAAATTATGAGAATCTGCGTGAAAAAAATATTCATCAAATACAGGGAATATCAAAAGGGCGCAACTGCTCGACTAAATTGTTCTCATTAACGGTCTGGTTCTTTATTATATTATAAAAAATCAATGCATATAAAAATGTATCAAAGAAAAATGACACGTTGATGGTAAACTGTAGCAAGCAATACGGTCGTTATATGTGAAAGAACAGGTTTCAACTTGCAAGGGGGGGATTAGATGCAAACGCGAATTATACCAGGTGAGATATATTTTTTTTTAACATCTCACTTCGCATATCGAGTACCAGTTTTTATTGCATTTTTTCCAGCTCCGTAAATCCATTATCGTTCGTCGCTGGTATAATGAAATTAAAAAATGATAATAAAATTATTTAAAAAATCGTAAAGATAAAAAAAGAAAGATTTTTCATAGATCAAAAAGTATCGTTGTAGCGTTGATGATCTCTTGCCAATGGGAGACATCAAATGATTCGTTGAACAAAATTGTATTACTTGCAATTAAAAAATGATAACAAAATTATTTTTTAAATCATGAAAATAGAAAATTAAAAGCTTTTTCATAGATCGAATTGACTCTCTGTAGTGTCGAAAATCGCTCGCCAATGCGAGAAATCGAATGATTTTTTAATCGAAATTTTATCGTTCGAACTCGAGAGCGTTATCGCTCTCTTACGAGTCGCAGATACGTCGTCGCGCACGCGTTTTCAATTTTATCTCGCACCGGTTCGAAAGCACCGTTCATCTCGCCGATACTCGAGCAAGGCGTCGATGCACCGTGCATTGCAGGAAAATTTTACAAAAGCACGAGCTTCATATATATTCCGTTTATTTCCAATATTGACGAAACAATATTATTTATATGAATCGAATACTAATTATTTCACCAGCTCAATTTTTTAAATGAACTCAATGCCTCAATCCTCTCTAAATTTAATAAAAATTGTCTTCATAGTCTACTGTTTTTGTGTAAAAAAAATTAAGCTCCACCCAAAATTGTAAATATTGGAACCTTTGATAGGATTTTTAAAAAGGAAAACTTGAAATTTTTCTTCATAACAACGAAGCTTCCTTCATGAGGCAGCAAAAAGAGTCCGAACATAAAATTATAAAATTATCTTGGTCATCTTTTTTTCGATACAGAATGCTCCATAAATAAATAATTATATATCCACATATAAACTGCTATATGGTAATAAATAGCTCACCGTCGTCGATGAAACATGTTTAGAGTGACCGAAGGTCATCGAGTTTTGTCCCATACTTCGATTTTTCTCAACTCTGCCGTTTTTCCATCCCTCCCCCTTTGTCATATTCGAGATACGCGACAATGCTGATAAAAAATTCCGTTCTTTCAATAATTTTGCATACGATTATAACGAGCCGAATGTTTATATTGTCCGGATACGTCGAGTTCGAGGTTTGTTGAAACTTCTTGCGGGCACGTTCTGTCGATCGAATGAGAGAAAAAAACCAATCATTGCGATAAACCTGCCGTTTTATTGCGATCAATTTTTGTTCGATCAGTTCGGACAATTTAATCACGTTATCTCGATTGGCAGATCTCAGATTAACATCGGTCCACAAGAGTCAAAGTGCGATGGAGAAAAGTAAGGAAAAAAAGGGGGGGGGACAAATCGATCCCGATCTAGGCCAGACCGGATGCGATCGCGGTCGTGGACTGAGATCGATCAATGCCACGATCTCCGAGATCTATTGACGAGAACATCTGGCAATGTTGCTTCTGTAAATGTAAATAGAAACAATTCTCAAGGCACCACATCGCCAAATTTTTTATTAGAATTAGAATTATTAGATTAGGATTTTGGAATATGGGAAAAAAAATTATATAAATATTCGATCATGAATTAATGCAATGAATAATAAACATTTTACCTAAATGGAGCTTACGAAAATCAATCAATCAATCATCGCGTCATGAATAATAATCTGGATTCGATGATCCAGAGATTCTTTCATCGCATGATTTATCGATCGCCGGTTGATCGAGAATTCGATAGATCCATTGAAACGACCTTGCGAAGGAATTTCCCAAGCCGGAAGTAAAAAATTCGAGTATTCATGGCATATATCAATCAGAGAATTCCTTCCAACAGTACTTGCATCATTTTTTACAATGTCTTTCCGCACTCGATCCTCGGTCGTAACTCTATTCAGAACGTTGTGTCTCGCCGAGAGAACCTTGAAAATTCTAATTTTCTTTTAAAAAACTAGTTTCCAGTCGTTAAAGTCGCGCTTTAATTAACGCCGAAGAGTTTCGACCGCGTAAACCGCAAACGGAGAAACCCCATTTCGCCTATCCTGGCAATGAATACAATATCGCTATTAACATTCAAACGATCGTGGTTCAACTTTTAACACACGAGTGTATTTCAGTGATTGAATTTAAATGAATTATTGCAATCATCGTTGAATATTTAAATAGAGATTCCAAGTCAAATTTAAAGCATTTTCAAGCGTAACGATCAGCGTGAATTTTCTTTCCAACATTAATCGAGTTGTATGGAACTTCGTTGTTGAAATCGTTTTTTCTAATCTTTGAGAAAGAAGTCTCGTAAAATTATGGAATTTTACTGATCAGGATCAACGCGCGATAAATTTACTATTATATCGGCGACGTAAAATAAACCGGTGATCGTTTTCGTTTTGCCTGGATGACTCAACGACGTTCTCGAAGGCTCTCGAAGTTAAAGAAAGGTGAAAGCGAGGTGAAAAAGTCGCGGAGCCGATAATTTTTGCGATTTCTTTGTTCGCCGCCCCATCTGCCGAAACGTCACGGAGAAAAACAAATATTCGCGGTAGATTGAATAAATAAAATCTCTCATATCGTTGGACTTCGATTCTGTCGATCGTCCTCGTGTGGATTTATAGAAAAATTGATCAATCATTGATCGCCGCTTTGAGAATCAATCGTAAGATAAGAGAATAATTATACAAGCGAGTCACCAGACGGGAAAATTCAATAATGACACAATGAGATTCCATGGAAAAATGATTTCAGCAAAAGTTGTTGCCATAATCGAGGCCCCGGTGGATCGAGGCTAAAATATAAACAAGAGTAGAGTAAAGAAAACGCAAGATGACGTGGAATTTCCATAAAAGAGGTCCCGATAAATCGAGGTACGCGAAATTAAGTATCGAAGGTTGACGGAACGAAGGATGCTTTCGGAGGTGCAAAAAGGATCGAGGTTAACGATCCACGGATCAAGATACAATCCTCGTTCGATAGGATCGATGTTTCAGTGATCAAGATCGATAATTCATACGCCAAAGATCAATAATAATAGCCATTGGGCCTTTAATTTCTCGACAAACGATTTCTATCATTCTTGGCAATCGTAATTGCACTTCCAAGTCATGAATAAGTCTCGAGACGTCATTTTTAGAGAGAGAAAGAGAGAGAGAGAGAGAGAGAGAGAGAGACAGGGGTGCGCTAGAAGCACGTGATCGGAGTTTACGATCGAGAAATGGAAAGTCACGGGCGCCACGCGGTCTTTTATGTACACAGTTTCGCGTGTTTCGAGTCAACAACCTCCATCTTCCAATCACCTGATCAAACACGATCGATCGCAACGAAGATCCAGCGGGAGAAGGATCTTCGAGGGAAAAAATTCCATCCAACTATTAAAAATAATTATCGAGGAATTTATCATCGGTGCTGATTGAAATGATCCTGATCTTGAATTAAAAAAAGCAGAAATAAAATAAAAACAATCCTTGACGGAACGAGACACTTGTGAGTCATGTCCTTAGGCGAATGGAAACGACAGCGAATCGACGATAATTATCGCAAATTACCTGAGACCGGAAGTTCCCGTGTAACGCAATTCCTTGGACACATTGTGCTCGTATGGTTTTTTTGCCTCAAAGTAATACCGCACGATATGACACGGAATGAATTTCGTCGATGCAAAGGATTAGAAAAAAAGCAACGCTCGATCCTCTGCACTTCTTACTCCCTCGAGAAGTCACGTTTAACGAAATATTATTTATCCTATATTTTCCATAATGCCGAAAAATTCCTCAGAAATTATATATCATCACGATTTTATACTCGAGAAACTTTGGATGATTCAAAAATCGTATCCACGGAGTATTGGAATTTTTTTTCCAGTTGTCAAGTAAAATAAATGAAAAAATGAGTTTCACGGATTGTAGAATTATTTCTTAGTATATATACTAAAAAATTATGCTTTCCAATCCACGAAATCTTCGTTGAATTCAAAGGGTAGATCTTGAAACTTCAGCCAAATTGTCCGTCACTTTTCGAGAGTGTCTTTCACCAAATAAGGGAGGTTAATTCCATAACTGATTTGGCAGAGTCTCATCGATAAAATGAGCGATCTTCTCGGATGCGGTTTATCTTGCAAAAATGCAAATTGACAAAGAGGAGGAGAATTTGGAGCAAAATCTAAAAAGAAAAACAAAAAGTTCGTACACCTCTCAATATGATAAAGGGGTGAGGAGATTTTTTGGGAAACGCAAGATGGATTTATGGTAGTCAGGATGAAAGCGACCTCCGGCGTCGCTAAACTCTCGAAAACCTTCCTTCCCCTTCGTCGTCGTCTTCCACGAATATTATCCGCGCTGTTTTTTGCTCATGGGCACGAAGACACGCGGGGAATACCGGTGTTTTTTTTGTATCCACCTGCGGATCCGCGTGTTTGGTCCAAGACTTCGTTGTTTCCCGGCAAAATGGCCTATAAGATAGTTCCTCGCGAAACGACGAGGCGCTCTTCTGACTCTGAATCGTCCGATGGGCCTCGAACAGTGTCCGAATGAATAATGCATGGGCTATTCGCTCTCGAGTACACGATATTCACGACGGTAATACGTTCGTACACAACGGACGAGGAGTCTGGCTATCGTAAAACAACTTAAAACCACCTCGAGCACAAATATCTCACAAAACGAATTGTGTCGAAGAAAAGAGGCGCAAAATGTACTAATTTGCCAGTGGAAGACGTTTCGAGTTGCGCCATTTTGTTCTCAAGCCGATTATGATGATCTGTAACTCGTAAATATACAATATACAAATATTAATAACGATTATAGTAGTGGAGAAAACACAGTTTTTGTGATTATGGAGACATTCGACGCAAAATCTCAAGTGGGAGGATTCATGGTGGATGCGCTCGCTTTCAAATGTAACTTCTTATGCGGTAAAACCATTCACGTCGATCTGATAAACGATTATTGATCAGATACGAGAAATTCGTCACTGTGGGAATTCCACCCCTGGCGTAAATGGCAATTATCGCTCATGAATGCTGCTCAGATCGGTATCTCTGTAAATTAGTGATTGAATCACGTTTTAATCGTGACTTCTATTAATTTATTCGGAATTTTATCGCAAATAGAATATTCGTGTTCTCCAGGCAGTTTCCGATTCCCGGCTCAGCCGAAGAAAAGGCGAAAAAAATTAGCTGTTCAACAATAAAATGCTTGGCTTTGAAACAGGAAAAATAATCTATCTATATTAATCGCATTGCTTTAATGCATACATTTTATGTTCACACAATCGCTGATGCGTGACTCGACTGTAAAATATCGCCTCGATCTAGCGATAATAAAAGATTTCACTCGGATCTCTTTTGACATTCGTCCCTTCACTATCAGCGATATAAAACATCGTCCATTAAACGGATACTGTTGTTGAGACTGTTATACCTTTTTTCCCCTTTTTTTTGCAAGGATCCAACGATCATTGGTGCTTGTAACTGGAATACAGCACCGTGAGCAAAAAAGATTATTTATGTCCGGGTTATTTTCACCGTCATTGCTCCGTCTCATGGCAATGGATTTATTTATTGCTTTTCCGCCATTGTGAAAATAAACGATAATTTCATTGATTTTTAATTGTTATTCTGGGTACTTTTCGACTGGAGTCCGAGTAAAATCGTCATGCGAGATTTTACAACGTTTTTTTTTTCATCAAGATTCGGTAATCGGTTGATTGCATGTAAAAAAATTAATTCACCGATTTGGAGTTTGGGATTGTAATAAATTATTTATTCCTGAACGGAATTTTTTCTCCTGTTTTTATATCGAGATGCTTAATGGCGATACCAATAAAAGAAAGTGACTATCGTTGCTTTCTCTGTTTTGCATTTTGTTTTTCGAGCTATAATGCACGATCTGACCAGTACCACTCGATTTTTAATATTTCTTAATAATATTTCCAATTAAACTACAGATGATTCGATTAATTTTAATTTTTTTCTAGTGAAATAAAAATTATTTTGATAAAATATAATTTTTTTCAATTAAATTTCAGTGATTAAGATTTATTTTCATTTTTTCCAAATAAAATTGAAATTTAATATTGTTAGAAAAAATTATTTTAAAAAAATCGACTCTGGCTAATTCGTGATTACAGAGATGAATTAAAAAATGACTAGCATAAATCCTAGCAATCTTAAAAATCTTTAAAAAATAATGCACGTGCTGCATTATTTACAGTTAGTTAATGCACTTGTAGATACAAAAATAATGTTTATGATTATATTGCTCGGATACAGAAGCAGGGATGGGCATAAAGAACTTAAAAAAAAAATAAGTGATAAATCATTTTTGACTCGTGATTTAAACGGGCTCGGAGTATCAAGTACTTTCGGACTTGTGATTTAAACGGGCTTGGAGTATCAAGCCTTTTTTGACTTGGGATTTAAACGGGCTCGGAGTATCAAGTCTTTTTTGATTGGTGATTTGAACGGGCTCGGAGTATCAAGTACTTTTGGACTTGTGATTTAAACGGGCTTGGAGTATCAAGCCTTTTTTGACTTGGGATTTAAACGGGCTCGGAGTATCAAGTCTTTTTTGATTCGTGATTTGAACGGGCTCGGAGTATCAAGTACTTTTGGACCTGTGATTTAAACGGGCTTGGAGTATCAAGCCTTTTTTGATGTGGGATTTAAACGGGCTCGGAGTATCAAGTCTTTTTTGATTCGTGATTTGAACGGGCTCGGAGTATCAAGTACTTTTTTACTCGTCACTCCTTTCGATTAAGAGTGACAAATTCTTTTTAATTCTGAGTATATTTAAGCTTTAAATTCATTTTAATTCCTTTTTTAATCGAATTAAACGACGAAATTCATATTAATTCCTGAATATTTTTTAATTGTACCATGGTCAAATCGATCCCGGTACAACAAATTATAACTCCGCATACGGAGAATAATAATTAGTGACAAATAAATAAATAAATAAATAAATAAATAAATAAATAAATAAATAAATAAATAAATAAATAAATAAATAAATAATTAAATAATTTTTTTTTTTTTTTAATTTTTTTTTTTTTTTTTTTTTTTTTTTTTTTTTTTTTTTTAAATACGGGCCAGTATCGACCAAATCCGGATTTGGTTTGGTTGAGTCTACGCGCGAGCATACTGGCCCGTATTAAAAAAAAAAAAAAAAAAAAAAAAAAAAAAAAAAAAATTATTTAATTATTTATTTATTTATTTATTTATTTATTTATTTATTTATTTATTTATTTATTTATTTATTTATTTATTTATTTATTTATTTATTTATTTATTTATTTATTTATTTATTTATTTATTTATTTATTTATTTATTTATTTATTTATTTATTTATTTATTTATTTATTTATTTATTTGTCACTAATTATTATTCTCCGTATGCGGAGTTATAATTTGTTGTACCGGGATCGATTTGACCATGGTACAATTAAAAAATATTCAGGAATTAATATGAATTTCGTCGTTTAATTCGATTAAAAAAGGAATTAAAATGAATTTAAAGCTTAAATATACTCAGAATTAAAAAGAATTTGTCACTCTTAATCGAAAGGAGTGACGAGTAAAAAAGTACTTGATACTCCGAGCCCGTTCAAATCACGAATCAAAAAAGACTTGATACTCCGAGCCCGTTTAAATCCCACATCAAAAAAGGCTTGATACTCCAAGCCCGTTTAAATCACAGGTCCAAAAGTACTTGATACTCCGAGCCCGTTCAAATCACGAATCAAAAAAGACTTGATACTCCGAGCCCGTTTAAATCCCAAGTCAAAAAAGGCTTGATACTCCAAGCCCGTTTAAATCACAAGTCCAAAAGTACTTGATACTCCGAGCCCGTTCAAATCACCAATCAAAAAAGACTTGATACTCCGAGCCCGTTTAAATCCCAAGTCAAAAAAGGCTTGATACTCCAAGCCCGTTTAAATCACAAGTCCGAAAGTACTTGATACTCCGAGCCCGTTTAAATCACGAGTCAAAAATGATTTATCATTTAAAGCATGTATTTAAATACTTTTTGATTCGAGTCCGCCCATCCCTGTACAGAAGTAACCTCAAAAGTGATTTGCTTGCGCGTTTGAATGCGCGAAACAGCTGGCCAATTTGACAATGAAAAAATCTCGCGTGTTGAACGTGGTGTCAACAGGACGAGCATGATTTTACAAGTCACAAGTCATAACGTTTCGACGTTCTTAAGAGTCCACATTAGAGCATCAAATGCATGATGTATATTGATATATATATATATATATATATATATATATATATATATATATATATGTTTGGATCGAGGCGAGAATTGAGGATGTTGCGCGATAACTTTATAGCCCCGCGTTACATGATTTAATTGATGGCACTTTAGTTGATCTCGAAGAGAAATACTCGGAGCAAAAGAGATAGAAAGAGGGCGGGAGGGGTCTGGAGGAAAATAATAAAAAGAGAGTAAGCGGCAATTTCATTAACGCGGGCGATCGCTCGTGCTCACTCTTGCGCATTTCCCTCTCGTTGCGGCTCATAAAAATGCACTATCCGTTCCGCACACGGGTAGATATATTAAATTGCTTCATCATGTTGAGCGTCGCTCATCCAAAGGGTTATAAATATAGTAACCCTCTCGTGGTGAGAGTTGCAATTTGATTGATCTCGATTAATTGTTGCCGGTGTTAAACGAATTCCGCATTATAAAGAGCGTTACAATCAATGATCCGAAGATTTTTCCCTCAGAGCAATATTTTACTCTGGTCGATAAATCTTCAATTTTCATCCATCCCTACAAATATAAATTTTATACATATTCGAAATATGAGTCGAACTTTTTATAGAAAAAAATTGATGATCATAAGTCCTCCAAATAATATCAAGTTTATGCAAAAAAAACATGTCCATGGTTTCCATGGAAAAAATGAAAGATTTTCTCAATTAGTACGATGAATTTGGGTGCAGCAGGATTTAAAAAAATGGTTGAAAGCTGAAAATAGCGCCATTTGGAAGATTTGAATTCGAAGAAAATTTGCATTTGAAAAATTAGCAATTTTGAGGGGTTGCATTTGGTCGTTGGCCTTGAACTATTGGACGTTAACTTCGCGAATCCTGAACTGTGGTTATAGATAATACGTTGAAGTATGAAACATATGGGACGGTTGTGCTCAGAACCATTGAACAATTAACGACGATAGAGAACTCCGATGTAACATAATCTTCGATCTTAATACGTGATCCATGAATGATGATAAATTGAGTTACGCGGGGTCTAATATCGCCTTCCAATATAAATCGCTATCGAGATTTTTCATCGGGAATCCTCGCTCCACGAACGCCCTGAAAATGAGAGAGATGCACTCTGTACTTATCTTATGATGTAATGAGTGCCCATTGGTGTAAAAAAAAAAGGTAGAAGCGATCAGATTCCAAAAAGTTGATCAATGAAAAGGTAACATGTTTATATTTTTTTTCAACATCGATTCAACGCTTGAATACTGAAGGGAGAAAAGAGCCAAAAAGATCGTTTAACCCCTGAAAATCGTCGTGTATCGATGAAGAAAAATAAAACTACGCGTTGATGACCGGATTCGGAGCATCCGAGCCCCGCGGGAGAGCGCAGAAAAAAGATCGTTCGTGGCGATATTCGAGGGTTTTGCTTCTCCCTTTGCTCTTTGTTGCCGGATGTCGATGCTTTTAAATTGTCGTGGCAAACGTTTCAAGCAGCTCGACAGTTTCACTGCGCACTACGCTAGAGTCCCTCTCTGTATCAACTATTTTCATTTTAGATCATCGTAAAAGTTTCCAGGAATCGATTGGGTAATCCTTGTTCTTCAGGTATAAATGCCACACCTTATAATCTCTCGAACCGAGCGACGATTCGATAAATACACACTTTGGGAAAATACGATTTATCCCTGGATGATAAATCTACGGATACTTTGAGAGATCTTCGGGCGGCGTTTGTGGAATTTTTTCCTCGCGTCGCGTAGATCACAGAGGAGACCTTATTTTCTCGCTCAGTCCAGAATTTATTAATTTTTTTTTTAATCGTCAATCTTGATCGTGATCAATCGTTCCAATCATCTTTGAGTGCCCACACGTAACAATATTGACAGATACGATGTGCAGGCGAAAATGAAATTTCAGCGTATCTGCATTCTTGCAAGAATAATTAATATCCTAGAAATATGTGGACGAAGAATTGTAAGAGTTATGTATAAAAAAAGAATCCTGGCAATCGATCTTGAATGTGAAATATTCATCACTGTATCGGACAGTGATAATAATTTGATAATCCATACTTGACGTTGTATAAAATTCCTGCAAAAGGACTCTGAAGAAAGAGGGCGGAAAAACGAAATTTCAATGTACATAAATTTTCCTATAATCCGTAAAAACAAAGATAAAATGTCGCTGAGTCATTTACCATTCTAAAAATCAGTATACCTCGGGCGTGCAAGAAATAGCAGTGATGAAAAAGTGGAATTTGTGTAGTTCCGTTTGTTATTTCCGTTGACACGCTGAAGATTGCTGCGAGAGTAGCGTGCGCTAATTAATGTCGAGATATCGTGATTGCGATGATCCGAATAACGTTGGCCGCGATGAAACTCAAACTGTGTGGTCTCTCGTGCGTCTGCACGAGTCTCGGTTACACGAGTAATCGAGTAATCGAGTAAATCGTCGACATCCTCCTTCCGTCATCTCTCATTCGTGCATTCTTCTCGTGAATATCACGACACACACGCACATGCACGCTCAAACATCATATACATCCGACCCAACCATTTGACAAACGTGGCGAGAATCCCCCATTCTTCGCTTCTTGAAATTCAGTGTCCTCGCAAGCGCCTTCTCGTATTATAAATTGTATAACGTCGTGTCCAAACAACACCGAGAAATTACTATTATTAACGTGATGTGTTGAACGCTGGTGCATCCGCTACTTTGAGAATATCAGCATCACCGTCGTTGGAAACAAGGACGTGATTCTGGGCTTCCTCTTCATGATCTCTGCTATCCCAAATTCTCTCGCTGCTTCTCGTTCTCAATGAATCCATCTCTCTCTCTTTCTGCTGCCAAAAAATCGCCCGATCGAAAATCATTTCTTTTAACGATAGATCATTTTACAAACGACTCCTCGTCCAAAGACACTCAAAAAGGTTTCAACTACAGTTCTTGCATCTTGAATAGGCAATGAAAACCTGTCAAGCGTCTTGAAACGGTAATCGATGCCTCCGGATGAAAGATCAATTATCGAAACAATCAACGGCAGATCGGGCCTTCGATCACGAGTCTCTGATTTATCGATCGCCGTATGATCAACGGCCAAAGAGTCACGTTTCGCCAAGTAGTGTAGTCAACATCCGCGGCGAGACGCCAGTAATCGTGGAATCAAAATTCACGAAGATACCTGTTTTATCCATCGTAAAACTTGTTTCTTATCGCTGCTGCGCGTTGCCAATTAGCGAAGACGCGAGTATCAGCGGGAAAAGAAGAATATTACAATGTAACGTTATTAACTCCGTGAGATGTCGCAACGTGTGCTGGCGTCTCTCTCTCTCCCTCTCTCTGAGTGGATTTACAGGGAAAACACTGTCAGCGAGACTGAAGAGAGCATCGATTGATAGCATTCGATAAATTCTCTTGTCAAATGTGTCGTATTACGATGCGACGATTGAGAATTCCTCTTCGATGTACGAAATAAGACGTATGTTATGATATATGTATCGAGAAGCGATTTGATTTGAGGATAAGACGAAGGCCATCGCGAAAACAGGCTCGATTTATTATCCTCATTCGACGCCCATGAACTTCGCAAGATACTCGAGTGTTCGTGATTTATTTCAGCAATCCAACGTCTCGGAGATCGATCACACGATCGCTCGATCAATCGACGAACCGATGATTTTGTTCGGGAAATGGCGCAGCTTTTTTATTTTAGATTTGGCATCAACGATATAATTTTCCATCTCTGTCTCGCTTTCTCTATCGTCCGTCGTCAAATTGATCGAATAATTCCCGACTACGATCGTGCGGAACATTAAGATTTGCAATGCTCAGAGCTGACCAGAGCTCGGAGCATAGATCTGATGGATTAATGACCCAATAGCGAGTTCGCTCGGGTCAGTAGGTCGGAGCTTACGTTTTTTTTTCGCTATCAGCGTTTCGTACAACGAGCTTAACGCGAAACGAGACTCGTTGACTGCGTTATACGCACCATCGCGGGCAATCAAGTATTTCGTACTGATGAACGTTGGAGAATTTTTAGACGTCGCATCATCGTACGTCATTCTCTTGTCAATGCAACGACGATGATTCCCGAGAACGAAGTACATTTTGCTGCGTCATGTTCTCTCGTTGCAAGTTACTTCTTCTTTCTTTTTTCTTTCAAATTCAACGTCCAATGCGGTCGAAGAAGATCGCAATCTTGTGCAATGATATCGCTGTCCACGTGGTCGTCGAACGTAATCCAAACCGATGATCAATCCGCAATTGCAAAATTTGTACCTATTGTTGATATTGATCAACGTACGATTATGAATTTTCGAGTAAATTCAGCAGTTCCAACGTGAGAAAGAAGCTTTTGATTAATCTTTGCTGATTTTTTAAAAATATTTAAGTGCTTAAAATGCTTGAACATTATTGATACTTATATCACGTGGGTTATAATGATGAAGAAGAATTAATTACCATAAATTCTGTGAAAGAATTCACATGAAATGATCTTCGAATATTACCAATGATCGAAATTAAATAATCAATATTTACGGATCTCAGATAGCGTTAGCAAGGCTCGTATCTCGATTAGACTCGCCAGACCAGACAAAATTCAGTATCAGATGACTTTCATCGATAAAAATAAACTTCCGCGCCTCAAAAATATTTTGGCTCTCGATATTCCGATAAGAGAATATCGATCGCGATATCGCAATCGAATTTCCGACGTGTTCGCGTAAGCAAAATCAATTTCACATGGAATTTTTTGTAGTCTTTCATTGATGATTTTTCTCGTCGATTCAATTGTAATTCATAACGAGTGAACTTTGATCGGAGACAATTTGAATACTCTAGGAATTATTCCGCCAGTCTCATCGTGACATTATCATCTTGAGAATTATTCCAAAAGACAACTGTGGTTGCTCGTCTCGTCATATCTTAACGTCGATAATGCTCATTTCTCGTTCTATAAATAATACGCGTAAATTGTGGGATATTTGAGAGGAAATTCGCCGTGCTTTTCACTTTTAAAATCTCCCCGTACTGCCATAGGAACGACAACATCCGTGTGTAATTTACCTTGGTTTGTAGCCAAAGCGATGAATCATTGTGTCTTTTTTCAGAATTCAAATCGTTCATAAAGTTAATCGAACGAAATTACCAAATACAGTAGATATTTCCAGACTTTCGTCTTCCGCGATATTACAGCGTCATTTTGTTTATTGATTTTCCATGTTTCATCATACGAATACGTATTTTCATTAATTTCCCAAAAAAATAGCTAAAATCTATACTGAACAAAATCATTGAAATTTCACTATTGAAAAAACAATTCGACAAAGGTCTTTGACTCATTCTTATTCGAACTTTAAAACTTTCGTATCCCAATAAAAAACCAATTCTACAAGAACGGCGAAAAAGTGTTTTTTTTCAGAGAGAAAGAAGGTTTTGAGAAAAAGATTTCTGGCACAGTTTTCCGCGGTTCTCGGTAATTATAGAAATTTTCACCGCCACGGTCATTCGTGGATTTTCCGTATTTCCGTCTCGTTAATATTCGCTAAACAACAGGATATATGAACAAAAATTGAGAATGTCACGAGAGTAATAAAAAAAAATTGTGTTGTTTTTCAAGTTAATAACGATCGCGCGTGTAAACGATCATTATCAATCGCTGTGCACAATTAAGACGAGCGAATGCTGAAATAATGATATTATATCGACACTCCGAATATCCTGTGATGCATACTACACGATCAAGATTATCTTTGACGCGTTTTGATACGCGGAAATTTTTTTCTAGCAAATCATTTCCGGTGATCTTTAAAAGGGACTAGTCACATTTTTTTGACGTATGTCATTTGCGCGTTACATAATTTTTTAAAAAGGCATACAAGTTCCAATGAATTATTTTCATGCCAATTCCATTTCCAGTTCAATTCTAGTCAATTATATTCATTTCTTATAAATTAATAAAATTACCCGGGGCTAATAATTTATTCACAAAATTAGGAAGAGACCATTCCAGCGCTGTTACAAAAAAATTAATAAAATTAAAATTAAAAATGAATTAAAAAATTAATGAGTAAATAAAGATGTGTGATGCAAAAAAATCATCATCGTCAACGCTCGATGATGGAAAATTTCGGGTCTCATCTTCGAATCGTCTGAAACATGATTTGCGACGATGAACAGGGCATTTTGACAGCACCCGACGCCGAAGGTCAAGGATCGCGATGCATTGTACTTTCGTTGCAGCGTCATCGATCCGAGATTTTCCCGAGACTCTAATCGAGACGAGGGATTTTCGCAAGAAAGTGCATCGTTGCCACTTTTACCAAACTCGCGTCATCGAAACACTTGGACGTTGTCCACGGAGCCAATATTTATTTCTGACTCGAATATTCACTGTGTAACGGGCGAGTAACGAATACAAATATTTTTGGACAAGTGATATTTCGCGTGTTAATTTAATCTCGAACGCACACCGATATGGATCCATCATTCGTGTGCGGGCAAAACGTAAATTGCGCGAGTTGCGCGAATAAAGAAATTTCTGATGGTATTGGAGAAACTCTCAGGGTGCCAATATCCCACTCTAATTATAGGAATGGAGTAAGATTTAATATACAAATTTCTATTATCTATAGAATGCACTTGATTCACGGATCCGCTCATTCATAGATACAAAAAAGAAGTAATTCGCGATTTTTTTTTTTTTAGAGTGCAGACGATTATTGAAAAGCTCAATAGAAATAAAGGAGCAAATAAAATTTACATAATTCTCACAATTTTCGTGTTACCGCTAATTCCATTTAATCAGCAGAAGCTTCGTGAATGTGCAAATAAAAGTGTGACATAGAATCACGTTATTTTAAATTATAATTTTTTCTATTCGTAATTGTATCCTTGTGAAAAGAAAATTGTATCAAGGCATAAACTCTCCGCTGATTATTTTCAAATTCAATAAACATTCGATTCAATAATTAACGGTGAATAACTTAGTGTTTCAATTGCTAATTCATCTCTGTAATTTCGATTAACCACGTGAGGGGAGATTGATCGAAGATTTTTTCCACGATCCTTCGTATTGAATAATGCATTTTTTTCTAATCGACTATCGATTCTTTCGTCTCAAGGGTACGGATCTCCATCGCGATCTCATTAATAAAGATCTGCCCCCGATATCCCGAGAAAAACGTGATCGTGCAGATTCAATGGGGAATCTATTTTAAAAAAAAGTAAAACTAACGAATTTATTTAGATCGCGTATTCAGCTTTAGTGTGCCGAGGCCAATTAACGTGCGATACCTCATTTGAAAGCGCGGTGTCGCGTCGCGAGCTTTATAAAATCGTCACAGGGTGTCGCTAATTCGGTCACGTGGTGCGCGCGCGCATGAGATCACGAGGCCTCAATTGATCGTAGATGGCGCTACGATCATTCGAGTTTGCGCGCGCACGCTCGAATTGCACAAAACTCGTGAGCAAAGTTTCACGAGCACGATACTAGGCGACGCATGCGTATACGCGCGTTAAACTTGCGTGAGTATCTGTGTGTGTGGGGGGGGGGGGTTGTCAGAGAGAGAGAGAGATAGATAGAGAGAGAGAGAGAGAGAGAGAGAGAGAGAGAGAGAGAGAGAGAGAGAGAGAGAGAGAGAGAGAGAGCGGCGAGGCAGAAAGGGGAAAATTATAGGACGAGAGAGAGAAAGAGAGAAGAAAGTGGAAAACATAGTGGTAGACAGGGACAACGTTAGAGGGAGTGAGTGAGAACGACGACGAAAAGAACGACGGAGACAGCGAGAGAGTCACGGCGATGGTTAACGAGTGATAGACAGCGAAAGAGCGACAGAGACAGCGGGAGAGTGGCGAGAGCAATGCAGACTGCGACGGAGCAACCGAGAGACGTTAAACGAATAACAGAGACCACAGAAGACTGAAGAGCGAGAAACGTCGACAGAGTCTCAGAGATAGCGAAAGAGCAACGGAGACAGCGAAATAGACTCAGAGAAGTACGAGAGAATAGCAAAGACTGCGACGGAGCAACGGAGTCGGTGAGAGAGCGACGAGAATGCTACAAAAGGAGGAACGAAGCAGAGAAGAGTAGAGACAGCGACGTAGGAATGAGGACCGGAAACGCGCGAGGAAGCGAGAGAGCGACATAGAGAGAGGGGCGAGGAAGCGAGTCAGCGCTTATAAGCGTGAGAGTGACAAGGACAGCGATTTGAGATGGTATTTGTGTACTCACAGATACGAATCGTCTCTCAACCATTGGCCACGATGCTTTCTCTCTCTCTCTCTCTCTCTCTGCCTCCCTTCTTTCTTTCTCTCTCTCGGCAGCACAGTCGCTGATACATTTGCCGCGTAACCGCGCGCCGTATCGTCGCTCGTGATCGAGTTATCGGCGTGTGCAGCACCGGCCACACACACGCACGCGCGCGCACGCACACACACACACACACACACAGACGCGCGCGCGCGCTATCGCATCGTTGCGGCGCATCACGCCGCGGGGAGGTGGGAAACGCGGAGAGTAAGCAAAAAAAAAGTAAAAAAAAAAGAGAAAAAAGAGCAGAAGAGGAAGAAAAAAGAGCGACGACGAGAACCCGAGTATAGTAGTTGCCGCGGCGCGCACAGTGCCCCGTTTAGTCTTGTCCGGACGCAGTTTTGTCGTGAATTTTGCACTCTTCGCCCGCAAATTTCGACCTCCCCCGCGCGCGTCTCGAGTGCCACTACATTTGTCGTTAATTATATTTATTTTCCTCGTGAACGTCGTAGAGCTTATTTTTACTCCGTTTTCAACCGGGAAATCGCCGTCAATCGTAAAACGTCTCGCGAGAAAACACGCACAAAAATTCATTGGATCACGTGCGATCGGCTAACTTTTGCATCGTGCAAACCGGAAATATCGGATTTTCGTGTGAAATTTTGCGCGCTACGGAGAGAAGCAAATTGCGAGTACAACGAGGAGGATTCTAGGATTCTTCTTGCTCGGACAATCGTGAGATATTTTTGTGGTCGATAGTTTATGCGAAACGAGAAAGAGCATCGAGGAAAAATCTATTTTTTGGGCTCAGAAAAAAAAATTGAAAGAATCGTGTACGAGTAGCGAGAATTTCGAGAAGAGCGAATGTCTTCCCTCTCGTCGTCGTGGAACATTCGTCGGAGAAGAACGAGAGTAAAGTCTCGGTGTCGGAGGTAGTTGACGAGAGTCCAAATAATCTTTCGTCTTTCTCACTCCCTCCTTCCTTTTCTCTCTTTCTCTCGTCCTCTCACTCTATCTTTCGCTCGGTGAAGAGAGCGAGTTTGTACATATCAGAAATACATATATTCATACGCTATTTACGACTAAAAGGGAAACGTTTGCGTCGAGAAGCCAACACGGAAAATTCTTCTTTTCGTGTAAATTCCTTTTCACATTTATAAATATATACGTATTCGTCTTTGAATATAAAAAAATCCTTCGAGAGGTATTTGCCGGATCCTACGACATTTGGATAGAAAAAAAAAACGTTCCCGGAAAGAGACTCCAAATTTTCATATTGATAAAATTTCGTCTCGATCATAAAAAAAGAGGGAAATACAAATTACGCGGAGAATGAACGGAAGACAGACGAACGGCGAGAACCGAGGAAGGAATGGCCACGTGCTGGTCTGGGAACAACCCGGTCTCGAAGAGCCGGATCGACGACCACAGCGACAGCGAGGTACGTCGCGATGATTTTTTTCTATTATTTTGAAAAATTAAATTTCATCCCATCTATAAAAAATTTTGATCACGGCTCAGAAATAACTTTCTGTCCTCGAACGCCATTCTAAAGTTTCAATTTTTTTAAATTCTGGAGAAGTGTGAAGCGCGAGGAGAACTCGATTGAAATTCGAAAAAAATTCCATTTGTGTCTAAACATGAATGAAATTTTCAATTTTCCAAAAATCATAATTTCTACGCGCACTAGCGTGGAAAGTTACGAAGCGATTGAGAGAATTATTTTTTCAACGAGGAAAAAGCTTGGAATTTGATTGATCCGAATTTTGCTCATAATTCATGTCATTTTGAGGATAAACAAAAGCAATATTGCGAAAATATCCGGATGGAAGTTCAATATCGTGAAAAAGAGCGATGCGTGCGCATTGGTCATTCGAGACTCTCCTCGTTGGTCATTGCGCGTACGTTGAAAGACGCACAGAGTGTGCAAATTGCTCGGATAATTGTCTCACTGTCAGAGAGTCGTAATTGCTCGAGAGAATTTTCCCTTCGCGGCCCTTTGATGAGCCTCGAGATACCGTCGGCTGAATGAGGTGTCTGAGACGGTGGCAATTTAGCGAAAACCACGCCGAAAAATCGTGGTGATTTTGATCATGTGCCACGAGGTGCGGTAGAGGTGCAAGAGCACGTGCTCGGACGTATTACCCTCGCGTCACGACTCTCTCCCTCTCTCGCGAACCCCCGTGACAAAGTGTGGGAGAGAGGGAGAGCGATTCACCCTCGTAGCCTGGAACGCGTTTCAGGATTCTACGAAATACACAAGGAAATAATTTATTTATTTCGTCAGCTAAATTTATTTAAAATGAAATTTCATTGAATTATTGGTCTATCAGGGTATTTCTTAGGCATATGAATATATAAATACATGCAAATTTTATTTAAATCAAATAAATCTTTTTTCCTGGATGCTCTTGAAAGATATTGGAAAATTGAAACCTAAATTTTGGAATTTCGGAATGTGTAACGAATTTGAAAGAAACAGAATAACACAGAGAAGTTTTTTTCACCATGCAAAACTTTTTCGACTGATTATTACAATTTTGCGAGACGCCGAACTTATTTTGGAAAAAATTTGCGATAACCTATTTCTTTTGGTATAGAGATTTTCTAGAGCTTTTCTCTATTTTATTTTACAACAATTTTGCTTTGCGAAGAACAATGTTCTGTCTCCCTCTCTCTTTTCTCCCTTTTTTCCCGCTATCTCTCGTTCTTGCTCAACCTGTATGACGGAACGACGATGATGGTGGGATATCTTTGATGGTTATTTAAAGACTCGTGTGGCCAAACACGCGAACTTACACGACGAAACGATCTTTTTCCGTGTGTGCGTACGCGTCATTATTCCGTGTGTGTATGTGTGTGTGTGTGTGGGCGTGTGTTCGCTAAATCGCATATACCAGCGCCATCTCGATCTCGCGAAATTACTATTTCGGGTTTATAAAACGAGACACCACGCTGAGAATTTTCGAGTCTCAATGTCTCACCAGGCAGTTTCGCGAGATACAAGAGCGTTCTTCGTTCTGTAATCGTCACCTCGTTTGGATGAACGTACGATTTCCGTGATGATATCGCTTCCAAAATTCCTGAGAAAGTTTTCAGAGACAGAGGAGAAATGTTCCAAAAATGTTCACCCTCAAATCTGTAGGATTTTGACGATCCAACGGAAGACCCGATTAAAAGATTTAATTAAAAATCTAATCAAATTGGAGCATTGATAACTCATCTTCTTTTATTTTTTATAATTATAAATGTAATTTTTATTTGAGCAACAAGAAATTTATCGACGAAAAATCATTTCAAGGCCCTTTTAAGCTTCGAACGCTCCGCAACGAAAAATCGAATGTTTCCCTCGGAACGTTTTAAAATTCTTACGAAGGACTATAACGACCTGATTCTTATCGCGAATGGAGAAGCAACGCGCAAGGACATCCAGCCTTGAGAATTACACGTCGCATTCTTTCGATTTCATCGTTCCTTTTGCCCGCCCTCATGGAAATAAAATTAATTCGGTGGAACATTTTATTCCATATAAACTTTTGAAAAATTGGATTTGTGGAATAGATTTTCATATATTTAATATTTATAAATGAAAAGATGGGCCTTTTTGCTTGAAAAACTGTTCAATTAAGCGCGAAACGCCCGATACAAGAGAAAGAATTGCTTTCGAGTCGAGGGCTCGAAAAATATTTTTCTATTTCTTCGTCACATCCCCATTATGGCGTTGGCGAGGGCGCCAGGCAACGATGACCCTCCCTTTTCTCTCGTCAAACAAAAACAACTCCCTTTACCAAAACGAGTACAATACCAACCGGAATGCAAAGTATTGTCCGAGGGCAGAATATACATGCATACATTTTTTTTTTGAGCTCACTTTTCTCAGAAGGTTTATTTCGCTGCGGGATGGCGAGAATAGTGAAACGAAATTTGCAGCTGTTGGCGCAACCCAAATTGCAAACAATAAAATCATAATATAAATAATAATATACAATAATACCGACGTTATTAATATTTCCCACGATGTTTCTCGGTCGTGAAAGAATAAATTACCATTAACTAGATAATTATTGAACAATGGATTCCAAACTTTTCCTCGATAAAAAATAAGTTTTGCATTTATGAGTAATTGCAGTTATTTCATAACTAATATTTGTAAAGAAATTTTAAATGTTTTTGAAAATATTGAATTGACATAAAAAGTGAGGCTTTAGCGCGATCTCGAGCAGTTTGAGCGAGCAATAAAACCCATGAAACAAACTTTGTGCGAGGAAGCTTTCTCCCTCTCTCTTTCTCCTCCTATCCTGAGCTTCAGGAAAGACGAGACTCGTCGTGTCGACAAATATTTAGCAAGTGAGGCACACACACACGGCAGATGGAGTAACGTCAATGGCGTTTTAATTTGGCACGCCCACGCGTCAATTAATATGAATTTTTCAAAAATTTCGATCGACTTTTTTTTAAACGTTCGTTTCACCCGTATGTGCTCCGCATAATTTATCAGGGTTCGTTTAACATGAACTTAGTAATATACAGGATATTTCAATGGAATTTTGATATTAATTTCGGAGTTTCGACCTTCGATATCGCGTTTCTGGTAAACAAAAAATTCCCTTGTAAAGTAAATCGCTCGTTCTTATTTTTTTATAAAAATGTCCACAAAGTGCAAAGCCATGTTGTCGCGATTAATCTCGCCATGTACTGTGTACATATAAATGCTGATATGTACACTTATACAAGGAATTCCATGTCAAGTTGATGGTTTGAGAACTGTTTATATTGTCGCTTGTATTGTTTGTTTTGCCAGATGTCTCTTAAAATTTTTTCGAAAAAGCGCAATTTTCAAGAATTTTTATTAACATTTTTTTTTTTAGTTTCTCTTTGCTTGTTCTCATGAATAATAATTTTTTTTTTACAAAAACCCGTCATCATTTGTAATCAGCGGTAAATTTCCCATCGAAATACGGTTTTTAAAGAATACATTTTTTTTCGCTTATTTTTTGACCCCATTTTCAAAAATCGTGAAATTTCAAGTACTCATAATTTCATTTCGGTTTGACCGATTCGAGAAGTTATTTTTCGTATGCAAACGTTTTCACCAAACTTTGAGAATGCCGTTTGGTTCATTCGAATATTTTAATTTTTGTAGAAACGAGAGAAGTTTGAATATCGCCGAGAAAAATGGAAAGGGCCTAAAAAATTTGTCAAAATCCATGGTCGAACTTTAAGAATCTGCGAAAAATTTCAAAATCATCAGAATCGAATGAGCCAAGCGGGGTTTCGAAGCTTTAACGATTATGAAGAGCTTATACCGAAGTTGAAATTTTATCCAGAAAATAGATTACAATTATTTTAGTGAAAAGGTGAATAGGTGCTGAACTGAGAAAAAATCTTTTAATTTTTTTTTTCTTATTGCTAATGTCGACCTTGGTTTGGATTCGGGGACATATATCGCGTTATATCACATTAAATATTATTATTCTTATTATTATCAATCGTTTTTCGCGATCAAATCGACAATGAGTAATCGTCATACCGTTTCGCGGTAACTGGGAGCGCGGATAAGAGACGCGAAGTAGGGGAAAATAGAGGCTATTTCGACGTCGTCGGCACAAGCTGGTCGCGCGAACCACGTGCTCGTCGGCTGCCGGATCGGCGTGACGACGATTCACACGAATGTACATTTGTGTGCGTGTGTGATCGTGTGTATTATAACGGAGATGCTCGGAGCCCAACCGCGGAGAATCGTCACGGAAAGCACGTTCGTCCTCGAACCCTGACTCACCGATGCATATATGTATGTGTGCGTTACTCGCAGATACACTCTGATCCTACTTTACCTTCTCTTCATTCTATGCAAACAACTTTTTATTGGGGAAAAGGATTTTAAAAAATTGGCGTATCTTGCTGAATAACCGAAGGAGTGAAGAGGTTCGATGAAATTCGACTTTAAAATTTTTCGAGAGACGGTTCGCTGGAAATTTTGAGGATAAATGTGATTTTTTATTGTATTTATTTTTCTTAATCCTGAAAGTCATAAACTTTAAATGCCTGTAAACAAGCCAAGTGTCGTAATTTAACGATTTTGGCATGAATTTTCGAAATAAGACAAGAGGGACACTTTGAGCAAATTGCTCATTGAGCCGAGCAATCTATATCTCGGAAATAACTTTATTTAACTATGAATTAAAATTTTCAGAACTAGCGCCATTTTTTCGTGTATTTTTGCAACTCGTTGCAACTTCTCTAATTCGCTTCTCTCACACATTGAAACTCTCGTGAATTATTTGAATATTGGAAAAAATAATCGTTGATGTACACAAGCAAGTCGATTAAATTCAACGAAACGACCACGGGAAAATGCGGTTCAATGAAAATTCTAGGTTGCTAGAATGTCACTTGTTGCTTGGATATAATTATCTCGTCGATAAAAATATCCTCCTCGACGTTTCATCCAACATCGTCATACTTTTGTACGGTTGAAAAATAATTTAAAAACCGGTAATCAAATTTTTAACTCGCGTGTACGAAGCTTTTTTTCCAATGTAACCTTTTAACAGAACCCACAAGAAAATTTATAGAAATTTACAACGCGATTGAAACAGAAGCTCGAAAAAATCTATGTTCAATATCTCGCGATGAGCGTGTGAAAAATATCTTTCAAGCTCGAATATGTAAAATCGTGAGAGAGATACGTCTCGTCGTCAAGACTGGATCTCGGCCAATAAACCTGTGGCGTTTGACCTTCGTTCGTTTCATTATAATTTCCTACAAGCGCACATCGGCTCGTGGAATGAAATGTTTGTGCAAGCTTGACACGAATAAAGTAGCAAATGGAGAATCCTTCGCGGAGTAAAGAAATAAAAGCATCAGACTCTCCCGTCGTCAAGCCTGGAAACGCGATTTTCTACCCTTCGTCGAGATCGCTCCAAGTCCAATTGGACTTACATTCGGGAGAACGTAAAAATCTTTTTCAAGAATAGTTTATCAGTGAGACGGAGAAAAGAGACGACGAGAGTTTGCCCTCGGTTCGGAGTGCGACTTTGTAACTGGCAAATTGCCATTAAAAATCGCGAGAGAGTAGGATAGAAACTACTTTAGGGATCGTGATCCAGGCTCGTCAGGAACTCCTACGCATTTTTTCTCGCTATTATTAAAACGTTCGCCTGAGATACACACATTCATATCCATGTATACGTATCCATGTGCATTTTCTATCGGTTTTATTTTCCTCATCGAATGTGCAGTTTATCGCCCTAACACCGTCGAGCAACGAAATTAATACATTGAAAATACTCTCACGCTGGACTGTGCAAAATAAAATCGCATTGTCGTCATCAGCAGCTGTGAAATATCTTTTCTCGATTTTCTCAGCAGCTGATTTAGAAAAATAATTTTCGAGGTCGAGCAGAGAGACGAAAAAAAAGTCTCGCGTAACTCGACGATTCTCAATAATCGAAAAAATAAGATAAGATTGTCCAAAATAAGAATGAATTAAATATGAATATAGGAAATTTAAAATTCATCCAACGACCTGTACACGGGCAATTGATACTATCGAAATAGAATTTTGATTGATCAATCGATGAGGAATAAAATTAATGGAAGATTCGAAAAAATATTTTTTTTTTGTTACACGGAACGAATCCGACATATTTTTCAAAGTTATCGAGACCAATTTTTTTTTCCACCTGCCGAGCTGTGCATGTGTATGTGCAAACAATATCGTGGGCCCCGGTGCCGTGAAATCGTTTTGATAAATTTTCCTTTACTCTCGTATCGAACCTTGATTATCGCGGCGAGTGTCGACGTCACTGAACGAACGAACACTCGGCGACAGAGACTACCATTGGCGGAAACAGACGAAGAAATACATTTGTATGACTGATTTTGCAAAATATCAAAATTATTTTGTCTAGTAAATAATAAGCTAATAATAATAACTATACAAACTATTAATATACGTATTAATAATAAATAAATTATAATAAAATATTGCGTCACGACGTCGCAACTTTCTAGCGAGTCTGAAAAACATTTGAATCCTCTCTGCTCTGATATTCCGGGAAATCGGTCATATGTGAGCGTCGAAGTTACACAATGTCCTGTTTCCTTCACTTTACTTTTGCGATACGATGCTCTCTCTGGCACTTGTAACACTGAAATTCAGGGCCAAGTCGGCGCCTGTGAAAGACTCTGCCTCCTCTCTCGCTGCCCCATGCCCCCTCCCCGCCATCGCCTGTGGGTTCATCCGGGTCAATAGCATGTCTCTCGCTCAATCTTCATTCTTCTCTCTCATCTGATTCATTGTTTCAAACGAATCAAGCAAATTGAAGATAAAAGGATTTATCTCGAACCCCCTTGAGGCTCTCAGGGAGGACAAATTTTAGAAACTCTGCAGGAAAAATTCTAAAATGATTGAAACGCTCTTTAATCAATAATTTTGTGAATGCATGTTTCGATGAAATCACGTTTTTTCGTACCTCCGTTGTTCTCGTTAACATTTCAATGAGAAGTTGAGAAAAAAGCCCATCCAATTTTTCAATTAAACGAAAATTATCCATTTCGACGAGCCCAAAATCTCATGGGAGACACTTTGGTCGATGAATTATTCCTAAAAGTCTGTCGAAAACGATCGTCGCCGTGCAGCTTAAATTTGTCGATCATTTAAACGACTAAATATGCATATACATGTATATACGGTCAATTTAACCAACCTTAGACCCACAACCTCTCGGATTTTTATCTCGATTTTTTTTACGGTTGAAACAAAGCTGACGAATACTTTCGATTTTTTTAAAAGATTTTTTCCATCAATCGTAGATGAGAAAAAAAAATTGTATTGCCAAAACAAAGCTCTCTCTCGTTATGAGCGTTCAAATATTAAAATCGTGCAGAGTCACGGCTCATCTTGACCGATTACATTGTAGGAAAATTTCTAACGACCGTAAAAGCGAGATAACGTTTATGTTTTGATTTTTAAATCTTTGTAATCGCAAGTTCTCGGCCGACTTTCCTCCGAGTCGATTGATTTATCTCACACATCGAGCAAATTTACGATATTCCCTGGTATGGTGTAATTTTAATCATTATTTATGGTCGTTATCAAATCTGCTTTGAATTTCAATTTTTTTGCAACAATTAAGAGAGGGTTCTCGTGAGGGAAAATTTATTTTATCGTCACAATTTTTAGAATTTAATTTAACATTGCAAAATAGCCTGAAACTTGGCGCATCTATTCCTGACTAATCATTTCTCAATGTCACATGATTGGTGAGGATAATTAAGGCAAGGATGCGATAATTCGCCAGACGTGCAATTGTATTAATTAATATCATTTTTGTCGCGTATCTCTTCGGTGTTCTCCATTGACCTTCCCACAGCAATTGTCCAAAAATTATCGCTTGGCGAATAAAAAAAGGGCTCTTGAATCTCAAAGTTTGCTCATTAAATATATAGTTCAGCGTCTCCGCAACGAGACTCTTTGTATTTATTTAGAAGAAAGAAAAAATCGCCGTCGTTTCGGCTTACCAAATCCAAAGAACGAGAATTTTCGAGGCATTCTTAATTGTTGTTTTTATCGATCATTATAGTTGGACTGATGATTTGACGATTAAATCCTCGTCGTGGTCATACACCACGACGAGATCTCTTGACCTCTGTCTGCCAGCGAAAGGACACGAGTATATTGCTCTATCGCCAAAATTTTGCACCGAGATTTATTCTTGGTCTTTCGAATCCGTTGGGCACGCGTTCGCGCTTCGAGAGATCGCGGCATGTGTCTCGTAGGCTATTATTCATTTTTTTTATTTAATCATATCGACGCTTATAGACGTGTAAAATTGACGAAAAGAGCTCGTGTATGCTCAATCGATTATAATTTCGTCAAGGATGATTTGCATTGATATTGCGCATCAAACGAGCTTCGATGATTGAATAATGAAAGTCCACCCAAAGATTTCTCGTTCATTTTACCGCGAGGCAAATTACGCAAGAAATCTTCGAAAAATTGAATTTTTATTGAGCATTAGAATCGCAAAACCAGTTTAAAGCTGCTGTTTTCTTTTTTTTTGAGTTTCGACGCTTTCTAAATCTCGCGAATTCGAATCAACAATGATTAATGATAATTAAAAAATTGAGCATGTTCTTCTTCGCTCTTCTTAAAATGCGAAGTTGCGAATATTCGACATTTGCATTTTTCAAGGTTGCGAAAAATTTAGGTCAAAACCACGAAGCTTGAACAAACGAATATGAAAAAAAATATCGATAAGATATTATCATCGTTTTCGTATTTAAAGAAAATTTACAGCCTGCCTGTCAAAATCGATAATTCCTCTTCTCTCGAATCTTATTATTTTTCGACGTTGAATCTAAAATTTTGTTTTACCTCGGCTTCTTATCGACATTTTGACTGCATAATGACGTAAATTTTTTCATTTACAAATAGAAGCTTAACTCAGATTATTTCATGTTGAAAGAAAAAACATCCCGCAGCCCTGAGATAAGAATATTTTGCAAGAATTTTTCGAAACTTTATTATATTCTTTGAAAATTTAATAACGAAAATTGAGGAATCAAATGGGACATCATTTCACAAAAATTCACTTTAAATGGCGTCAATTTTTTAATATTCTTTGAACAAGGAAACTTCGAGTCAAAGATCGACGAATAAAATGAAATGTTTTTCGTAAGATTTTCATTTCTGCAGAAAACAAACATCTGCAAATATCCGATTGATTTTTTTGACCTTTTTGTTATAAATTTTACCTCATTACGATCAGACGTAAGCCTGTTTATGCCGTTATAGAATCAACAGTCCTGAATGTAATTTAATCGCTCGTAATAATGGTCGATTTTCTTTTACTCCTGTTGCTCACAGCCATAATCGGGTCGCGTCACATCGTGACCTTTATGCTTTTCCTCGGAATGGCGAACGCCTACGTTATGCGAACCAACATGTCCGTCGCAATTGTCGCAATGGTAAATCATACGGCGGCCGCTGGATCGGATCACGATTCCAACGACGTTGCCGACGAGTGCGGAATCGGAAATGAAACCCTCCAACTCGAATTCGATCCCGTAAGTGATTCTCTAAATGATTTCTTTATCCTCCCCCCCCCTCCCTCACACAAAATGAACAATCAAAGATGGACCTATTTTGTCCTTGCTTTGTATTTCACTCGTTAAAAAAATTGCAAATAGTTTTTTATTTTTATTATTAATTTCAACAGACCGCGGACGGCGAATATCCGTGGGACACGACATTGCAAGGCTATCTGCTGAGCTCTTTCTTCTACGGTTACGTGATAACGCAAATACCATTTGGAATATTGGCAAAGCGTTACGGATCCAAGTATTTTCTCGGCATCGGTATGCTGATTAATTCGCTGTTCGGTCTCTTCGTGCCAATATCAGCGGAATGGGGATTCGGCTGGTTGATGGCGGTCCGTTTTATTCAAGGCCTGGGCGAGGTAAGTAAACTCGAAGAGAGAAACAATTTTCAAGAATAAGAAAAATGAGAGTGCGAGAGGCTAACGAGGACTTGGGAAGGGCAGAAGAGAGAGTTAAGAATGTATGCGAGTCAAAAGGTTTTTCTTCCTCGAGAAAACGTAAAAATCATTCTCCCTGATTCAAGAATCTATAATTATAAAAAAAAATTAAGTGGGTTAAAGAATTTCAGATTGTCATTCGAGTCTCGACCAGACGAATATTCAAACGAAAAGTATCAACTGAAAGATATTCAACTTTCGTTCAGGAAAAATATTCAACTTCTTCTCGAAGATCTTTTGAAAAAGAGGGATTTTTCCTTCGAATATCGTTTAAATATCGTCTCGATGACTCGTGGTCTTTAGGATAAAGTACCGAAAAATTGTCTTGTGTCTTTAAAAACAAAAGTCGAGTGTGAACGCTCTTTGATTGTTCGGGTGTATTTCCTCCCCCTAGGAATGGATTATCCCTATTGCAGGGTCCGATCGTGCCGTGCACGCACGCACTGCTGGCCAAGTGGATACCCCCGAATGAGAGGAGCAGGATGGGAGCTTTCGTTTATGCCGGTAAGCAGTCAAACAAAAAAGAGCGATCGAAAATCTCTTTTTTTCGTTTCCTCTTTCGATCACTGTTTAACGAGAGAGAGAGAGAAAAAGTACCGCGGCGGTTCAAATTCGAAATCATCGCGTCCCCCTCTACCGAGATCGTCAAATTTACGAAGAGACAAAAAAAAATTCCGGTTCAATGACAATGAGAAGCTATCTAAGCCATCCAAGACGGGATTCCTGGATCATTGGAAACTCTGGATTTTCTCCCAAACTGCTTTGACGCACGCTGTTTCTGTTCTCAAAACTATAATTTTTCTCGTAGCCAGTGTCGGGTTATGAAAATTTTCATCAATTGTCTCTGCACTCAAGTACTAATTTCGTATTCGTGATCTTTCTCCTTTTTTTCTCGGCGAAAATATTTAACAGGCGCGCAATTCGGTACGGTTATATCGATGCCACTCAGCGGTTTGCTGTCCAAGTATGGATTTTCCGGGGGATGGCCATCGATATTTTACGTCTTTGGGGCAGTTGGCACGATATGGTGCATCGCATTTTTGATAATCGTCCACGAGGATCCCGAGACACATCCGCGTATCGCCGAGGATGAGAAGAAATATATACTCAGTGCACTTTGGGGCTCGGCTGGGGCATCGGTGAGTCATTATCTTTGTCCTAATTTCCTCTTAATTCTCTTTAATTCTGAACTTTTTCAGGTTTTAATGTTCCATTCGGAATTTTGTAATTAAAAAAATTATTCTATAAACTTTGTATCAGGGACCAAAAGTTACCATTATGAGAAAGTACTTCACCAGTAATTTAACTCATATAAAAATAATTAAGAAAATTTGAGACAAAATTGCCAAGAACCTTTTTGATCGATAAAAAAAAATAATTTCTGGAATCTCATGATTGGAAAAACAATGTTCCATTAAATTCGACAGTCACCTCCGGTGCCATGGAAATCGATCGTGACTTCTTTGCCGTTCTGGGCAATATTGATGGCCCACATGGGTCAGAATTATGGCTACGAGACCCTGATGACGGAACTGCCGACCTTCATGAAGCAGATACTTCATTTCAACATTAAATTGGTGAGAAGACAAAAATCTTACGAGCACAGAGAGTAACGTGAAATAAAGAAGAAAAGGAAAATGCTCAAGGTTGAATTTGTGTGATTTGACAGAATGGCGTCGTTTCCGCACTTCCGTATCTCGCGATGTGGATCTTCTCAATGATAATATCGCACATTGCCGATTGGATGATTTCAACGGGTCGTTTCAATCACACGATAACGCGCAAGATAATAAACAGCATCGGTCAATTCGGACCGGCGATCGCGCTGATCGCGGCCTCGTACACAGGTTGCAACAAGTGGTTAACAGTCGGTTTACTGACGATCGGCGTTGGTTTCAACGGTGGCATATACTCGGGTTTCAAGGTCAATCATCTCGACATATCTCCAAGATTCGCCGGTATACTGATGTCCTTCACGAATTGCCTGGCGAATCTTGCTGGGCTCCTTGCACCGATTACAGCCGGTCATATTATCGTCGGCAAGGTAATCATCGAGATTACAGGATAAACTAAATTTTACGAATTAATCAGATTTTGGAAAAATTTAAATTTAAAAAAAATGAATAGATTATATTGTGTTATGTATTAATTAATATATTAATATACTAATTATTATAATAATTATTATCGTGAATAATAATTTTATATAATAATAAATATAACTAACAATCATTATTAATAATAATAAGTATAATTAATAATCATTGATGATAAAAATAAATTAATTATTACATTAATTATGATATACTAGTTATATATTATTATTAAGAAAATTTGGCACTGAATTAGCGAGTGAGAACTGCGCCACCTTACTTTTATCAATTTTTTTCTGTACTTGAATGTTTAAAAATGTTTCATTTTTTTCTAGCCAACGCAAGCCAAGTGGCGCATCGTATTTATGCTATCGGCGGTTGTCTACATCGTTTGTGCAACGTTCTACATAATTTTCGGCTCGGGAGAGAGACAAGCGTGGGATAATCCTGATAAGGACGAGGAGAAGAAAAATAAGAAGGACGCCGAGGCTGGAATCAAGATGAGCCTCAACAACGAGACGCAGCACTGATTTTTTTTTTCAAAAGCCACAACCGACAAAAAGCTTATGAGCGATTGAACGAGAATTTACAGCTTTTATGTCCATTGGCACACTTTTCGCCTTTTGCACACCGGCTGTGCACAATGCGAAAGAGCGAGAGAGAGAGAGAGAGAGAGAGAGAGAGAGAGAGAGAGAGAGAGAGAGAGAAGGGAGAAAAAGTTGAACATGCTGTTTCTTTTTATCACACAAACATTCATTCCCTCCAGATTGTTAAGGCGTATAGATTAAAAAAAAAATTAAGGGAGCAAAGGGACGAACTCTACAGGGGTGCGATCTAGGCCAATTTGTTTTTCTTGTTGATAAGCCGTTTACTTTTTTTGTTCTGTGTTGTAATTTGCCAATGTATGCCGAAACAGGGAGTTCGATTTTAATCAGTTCTAAGCACCTTGAAATACTTTCGAGAATCATTCTTCGATTATTTTGGCGATATTTTCTTTGATGGTGATTTATTTGTCGTATAATTCATTTAACATCGCAACTGACGGTTTTACCTTTTTATTCAAAGTGCCAAAACGGTCATTTTGATTTTGAAAAGCGTCGAAAAATTATAACGACAATAAAATTATTATTTGAGAAATATTGGTGTCATGATCAATGATTTTTTTAAAGTATTTTAACGTACGTATTTGTGATCGATTTGCCATGCGATATATATACATTCATGCATATGTATATAAAAGGCGAAAATTGTGAAAATCGCTTCTCCCAAAATGCCAAACAAATAAGACAAAAAATGAATGAACGGAACGAAAGAAATCGGCGTGGAAGAGTACATGAGTTCGTGAGTGTGAAATCGTTTTCTCCCCGACCGAAATATGTCGCACGTGCGTTTCGTCACGACACGATACAGAATTTAAAATTTAAATACTTTTTGCGAAATATAATTAAATAAAAGAAACAAGAAAAGAACGATCGGCCGAGATTAATATTTCAAAAATATCATTTATCGAAATCGAGTTCAAATTCAAGATCCATTTTTCTTATTCCGTTGATCCAAATTAAATAATTATAGAAACGTCAACTTCCGAATTTTTAATTTGAAAAAAATTTATCTGCGCACGTGTAACGGCCAATTAGTTTTCTCGATGCTCGTCCATTAATGGGCATTACGCGAAACAACGATACACGCGTATCCGGATTGGACGAGTGTGTGGAATGAAATTGTGGAAAAAAAATGAGAAAAGTGATAAAGAGAGTGAAGAAAAAAAATATTCTGTCGTCTGAGCTGGATTCGACGAATCTTCGAGTCGACGTCGAGGCAGCAGTATTAGAGTAGAACGCCACATGTTCGCCACTCTTCATTATTTTATATTTTACTATCGAAAAAACGAACTACCGCCATTTTGTATTGTTGGACAAAGCTACGAGATAAGGGAGAATTTTTTCGCGGAAGAACCAAAATCATCGAATAAAATAGTTCGAGGATGTTTATAATTCATAATAATAACAAAAGTTGCATAACTTTTCGTCGAATCTTTACGGGACGCAACAATAATGTGAAATCGAGGACTCTGTGCCCCAAATACGTTTGTAAAAAAAACTCTAAATCTGTTTTTCTTCTGTCGAAAAAAAAAGAAATATCGTGCTGCGAATCACGAACAATTGTTTTAAAATGCCAATCAAAAAGGGACAAAAAAAATCGTCAACTTCCAAACAAAATGACACGATATACAAATGGTTCATATAAATAGTGTAGATATTATATTTCGTAGGATCGTAATAAGTTATTAGACTTAGATGGATTATTAATTGTAGCTATTTATACGGATATGAGAAAAGAGAGAAAGAGCGAGCGAGAGTGATACTGAGAAAAAGAGAAAATAGAACGAGAATTTTCGAGAAAAAAATGCAACGATGAGGGATAAAATCGAACTAATCTTTTATTTCAAAAGTTGCATCGATCGAGTTTCTTCACGTTCACTTTCACGATTCATTTAAGGTTTTTTCCATCGCGATATACAGCACAAAAATCTCAACGAATGGCACAAAACACGGAGATTTTGTTGTCTTACTTTTGAAAATCGTACGACTCAAAAATGTGATTTTTTTAAATACGCGAAATCTCAAGGCTTTTGATTTCAGCTTGAGGTTTTGCGTATCAATTGCGCGTATCATCGCGCAGATTCAAAGTTCAGCCATGGATTTACATGTATGAAATTTTATATCTACAGAATCGTACATAAATATTTTATATCTGTGAATCACGTTTTTTGAGCTATTAATTCGTATATCTCATTTTTCTCAACGACAATTTTCAAGGAAGTTCTTTTGTTTTTCCACGAATCGAAAGAAAAAGTAATTAAAAGTTATTTGTACACAAACTCTTTAAAAATTATCGTGAATTATTTCGAATTATGCTCAATCTCTCAGAAAAAAATACATATCAATGTAATTACGCATTGTGATGAAATTCGCTATTGCGTAAAATCAAAAGCAAAAAAAAAAAGTTTAAGTCCGATCCCAAATCGTTGTCGAACAATTTTTTTTTGCGTGTGAATACACATTTAGGTGTAAGAGTGATTGTTTTTTTTCGCATGTGCGATTTCGACCCTTGAAAAAAAACAAGAAAATTAACATTTCCCGCCAGCCACTTTCGATAAAGCGACGATGTAAATTCCTCTAAAGTACATGGCTGGACAATTACACATTGTACAATAGCCCAGTCTTCAAAATTCCGCGTCCCATATTTTTATATAAATATATTTATGAACGATGTACATATAGCTGAAAAAAAGAGAAAAGAGAAATTAAAAATATATATGTATATGACCCCACACGCAACGTTGTAAAATCATGGTTATATAAATATATTTTTATCGTTGGGATTATATATATGCATATGTGATAATAGAATTGCAGATAGAAATACATCTTATACATAGAAAATCTTTAAATGCGCTATTATTCTTCAATCATCCGAATGTACGCGTCGCTATTTTTTTTCTAATCGCAAAAATTGAAAAAAAATTGCCTCCGGAAACTAAATCTTTTCAATTTCCAGAAGCGAATGCGTTTTTTGTTTTTCCCTGCAAATTCATTTCCTTTAGTTCCTGAATAGATAATTGGAAAAGCAGATCCCTTTGTTGCGATTAAATTAAAAAAAAAAAAACGTATTTTAAAAAGTTTGAATTTTTTCAACGGGAAATATTTAAAATTCGATCGATTTGCCCTCTGACGTGAGTAACTCATCTCGAGTCATTTTCGCGGCAAACTCGTAAACTAAATAGTACCTCTGCCGTTATGCTGTTATACCGACTGTCCTGTCGGTAAACAAGGATATTATTGATTTTTCTATGACGTGGTAAATAAACCGCGAGTGACTAACAGCTGATATCACACTGACGTTTCCCAAACGCCTTTTTTGTCTTTCCGTTAACTTCATTAACACGTAAAACGACAGCGAAGACTATAATCAAAAAAAAAATTTTTTGTTACCGTCGCGATCGCTTCGCAGAGGGTTTTTGAATTCCGATGACACCGTACGTGTAAATTTCGCCAAAGATCAACTTTATCCGGTTAACCTGACACTGGCTAATATATACTGTGAAAAAATCAGAAAGTTGACTCACTTCTCGTCGAGTATCGACGTTTCCAATTCATCAACTTTTTTCTACTGTCTCCAGGTAATAATGTCACTTATAGCCTCGATACCTTTTTTTGAATCGCACAAATGAATGTTTTTTTTTTATGGTGCAATATTTTCTTCGTGCACAGCGATGTGCTTTTTTCGCTGAAAATTTTGTACGCTGTGAAATTCTTTTCTAGAAAGAAATTTCAATGATTACTTCATTTAATCTGAAAAAAATGTCCAATCCACAGATCATGTAAACGGTCGTCATAACTATCGCCGCTATGAAGGACCGCCGTCTAATCGCAGCGTTATTCGCGACGTTGCTCGGCTGGGCAACGTCCAGCGACATAACACCGGCGGTATTCGGCAATGTCCTCGATGGAATGCCAGCTGCGTTCGGTGATTTCAATTCTGACGAGCTGACGGACGTTTTTGTCCTGCGAAAGGACGCCAAGACCCTCGAGATACTCCTGGCGTCGGATCAGGAGCCTCTGCTCCAGCCAAATGCAAATTTGAGTTGCGTATTTGAGAATCACGTGACGAGCGTCGTTCCGGGTGACTTTGACGGTGATGTTTTCATGGATGTGCTCGTGACGACGATCGACAAGGATGGAAAAACACGCGGATACGTATTGTGGGGTGGTAACGGTCAGATGAATTGCACCGACGAGAGCGAGCCATTTTTGGTAATGCGGGGTCAACCATTAACGATCGATTACAATCAGGATATGATAATCGATCTCTTTGGTCTCGACGTTGACAATCGTCGTACATATTGGATATTTAATTCAAACAGAACGACGCCTGCGGCGATTGCCATGAAATCCAGTAGCTTGAAAGAATTATTGCCGATTCGCAAGCCTCACGCTAATGCATTTTTGGATCTGGACGGTGATTTTTTGCCCGAACTTGTTGTCACGACGGACAAATATTTCGAGGTATGGCGAGGTGTGCGTCAAGGTTTTGTCTTCGATCGAACAATTCCATTGCCTTACAACGACACCGAGAGCAAACCTTTCGAGGGTCACCTTGGACAATCGTTGTTCCTCGATGTCGAGCTCACCGGTAAAATCGAGCTGGTACTTCCGGTCTGTCTATCGTCCGACTGCCAAATGAGCACGGTAATGATATACAGGGACAACGCGTGGCACAATGTTCCGATCAATTTCAACGATCCTGAGCACGTTCTGTGGGGCTTTGTCCCGAACAACATTGTAAATCGTCGCTACACCGATACGATTACACTGAGAGGCGGTGATTTCAATATGGACGGTTATCCTGATTTATTAGCAACGCTGCGATCTCATCCTCGCGATCCCGCAAATTCACGAACAAAGTCGTTTCTTCTCATGAACGAGCCCAACGACAATAGCGATGATTTCAATCGTACCTTCAAGGTTCACTGGAATGCCTTCAGTCCCTTCAAGAATGAGAGCGTTATGGCGGTTTTTTACGATTTTTATCAGGATGGTATACTCGATGTTATCCTCGTGGAATACGACAAGAGCAGCGAGCGTTACAAAACTGCCGCTTTCAAAAATAGTCTCGATTACGACGCTAATTTCGTCAAGGTCATGGTACTCACGGGACTGACGAACAGCAAATATCCGATATCGCCGGGTACTCTTGGCAAGAAAAAACGCACCTATGGCACGAATTTACCTGGACCATCGATCGCGTACAAAACAACGACTCAGGATGGTAGTCCGCGGATCGCGATAGCCGCGCAATTGCCGCAAAGCGCACATTTCTCATTGAATCTGCCGTACACGACTTTTGGTCTTGGAAGAACACCCAATTTCATTGATACTCTGACGATTGGGGTGAGTCGTTATTTTGTTTCTTGCGAATCAATCATTCGATGTGTAAATACCGATTGTAACGTGAATAAAAATTTGTACGATTTTTCACATCGGATTTTTGAAAAATTTTTAAATATGTTTACCGTCAATTTTTGCAAAAGGTGCTAAGTTTTTACTTTTCTAGGTATCGGGAAAATCTCGTGAATGGCCGCAGATCATACCAAATTCGCAGATGGTGGTGATACCGAATCCAATAAGCGAGCCAACGAGATGGAAAGCGCAATTATTCGTTACGCCGAGCAAGCTAATTTTGCTGAGCGTCGTTGCATTGACGTCAACTTGTTGTCTCATAGCAGTGATAATCGTCGGTCTCTATTGGAAAGAGCGACGCGAAGACAAGATCGAGAGACTCCAAGAGGCGCACAGATTTCATTTCGACGCCATGTAGAAAGTCACTTTGTTATATATCTTAATATAAATTCGTTACATTAACACACGTATATAATATTTAATTATACAAATAAATTACACTCAAAAAAATTCCTCCTCCGTTTCAATTCTTTTTCCTTCGTTACGAAACAATTTGTGGTAAAATTGATAATTTTATTGAATCTTTGGACAATTGTTGCAGTATATATATAAAATTGAGGACCGGTGAGCAATCCTCTTAATTCGATTCGTACCTAGCTCCCGGTATAATAAATAATCTTCATCCGAGTATTTTTGTTTCACCCCAGTTTTTCCTCCCTCGAATCATTGTTTTTTGGTCGCTGCGCCAAGTGCGAGTCGGTCGAGCTAGTTTTTTTTTTTCATTCTTATCCTTTTCGTCTCTTCCTAAATTAAAACGCGTTATTGGCATCGATCGTTTTTTATGGCAGGGTTCAAATCGTTGAAGTAAGGATGCGCCATTGCTCCTTCAGCCGATAATCGCAATGCTGGATTACAAACTAATAATCTCTGAAAGAAAATCATAGATTTGATAGAACGATTCAATGTTAAATTTTTCTTTTTTTTCTCTTCGTAGAGGAAATTGATCGTTTCTCAGTTTTACCTGGAGCAAATCTTTGCCCCTGACCGTGAGGTGGGGTGTGACCTGTGCGAGACCTTGAATAACGTGATAACGAGGAAATGATTTGTAATCCGGTAGCGCGGTGAGATCGGGCCATGTCTCCTCCGTCGGCGTTCCCAGCATCTTGAATATTCGCTTCAACTGATCGTCGACGTCCGAGCCCGGAAACAACGGTCTACCTGCATTCGCTAATTCTGTGAGAATATAAAGTTTCTCAAAAATGTTTTCATGTTTCAAGAAAATTTATCCTCTATGTTTATTTAGCTTTTGAAAAATATTGCGAATATTATAATTTACCGACCGGCGAATATGCATCCCGCGCTCCACATATCTATGGACGTCGTGTAGAGCTTTGCCCCAAAGAGAACATCCGGAGGACGATACCACAGCGTAACGACCTCCGCGGAGTAACACTTAACGGGGATGCCGAATGCTCTCGCCAAACCAAAATCAGCCAATTTCAATTCACCATTCTGCGCGCACAGGAATAAATTTTTCATTCGTCGCGCTTAAACACTTTTCGTGGAACGAAACTTTTTTGCTCGCTTTACTCACTTTGTTGATGAGCAGATTCTGCGGTTTCAGATCTCGATGCAATACATTGCGACTGTGACAAAAAGCTAACCCACAGAGCAATTGGTATCTAACGCAAGAAACATTTAAGACGGATTATTCAGCGACATTGCGCAAAAAACAATATTCTCGGAGCCAGGGAATAAGAAGGATAAAGGTTGTCGGTAACTTACAAAAATGACTTAACGACATCCAGATCAATTTCACCGTTGAGACTGTCAAAGTATTTTTTTAAATCCTGATCACAGTGCTCGAAGACCAGAGTGAGCTTTTTGTCGCTGTGAAGTACGTCGTAAAGGCGTACAATATTTTTGTGTTTCAACTCTTTGAGCAGACAAATTTCGCGCAGCGCCGAAGAAGGGACACCCTGCAAATATTATTTTTTTAATCCTCATCATGATTCACTCGATTATGAATTTCGAACCTGGCGAAGACCGAGGAGCGGCGAAGAAGCGGAATGATAAACGTTGACGTACCTCGTCATCGTCGTCGAGGCGAACTCTCTTTAGAGCAACGATCTCGTGAGTTTCGCGATTTTTCGCCTTAAATACCGTGCCATAAGTGCCTAAAATACGATCAAAAAAATTGAAGCAAAAATCGGATAATCGAAGAAACAAAATAACAAAAAATAATCGCTTTTGACAGTTCGGAGCGCGCCGTGCAGAATGAAACTGCATGTACACAGAAAATATATTTTTCCACACACACACACACACACTTTTTCGCCCTTTTCGTAGCGACGAATTACCGAGGAAGAACGTTGACATTTGACAACATAAAAAATTCGTACCTTCTCCTATTTTCTCGAGCTTCTCATATTTTTGCATATTTTTGACGGTTCCACCGGAATGTACGCACAGTGGTTAGCGCTGATGCTAGGAACGGCGAACCGTGGAACTACAAAATCTCGGGCTTTTGACAGAGCAACATAAATATTGTGAAATAATATTATGATTATTAATTTCCCTGAAAAATGAGAGTATCTTTACGTTTTATTGGTCGGCAGAAGATCATAAGCGTTTCATTATCGCGAGAAGATTATGAAACAATTTTATTTTAGACATAAAATTCTAAATTACTCGTGATCGTGATATTATTCATTCATCTGGATTATTTGCTACATTCAGACTATAATATTTTCAATTTTCTCCATTCAGACACATCTTAATTATTATACGCACACAAACGTAATATATCAATTTTCGTCGCCATTGATAAACTGTCAGTGTCAAAATTCAAGATCTTTACATCCGCTCAGACTCATGGAATAATTAATCACTGGGAGAAAAACTCCATTGATCATGTATCTGTTGTATCGGTTTTTTAACAGCGTCACTTTCATGCTGTTGAATCTCACGATTGCAATGTACACGTGTAGACGCGTAAGTTTTCCTATCGATTTTAACGAAAATAGATATTTTTAATCGTCCTTGTGATTTTTGTAATATCTTCTCTGCTGGAAATGATTAATCAACAAGACACTTGTTTTCTACACTCATCGCGATAGTTTTTCGGAGTTATGAAATCCCATTACAAACTCGTGGCTGAAGTAGCACAGTTCAACGCAATCGTGAGTTTGATAATTTTTTCATTTGAATTTTTTTCCCTGAACATTGACGACTCGAAAAATTATTACCACAGGTTCGTCAGTCTCGTTTGAGCCTCGATTACATGAACAGCAAGGTTTCCGAAGCAATGAAAGAGGTATGAGAGTCGATTTTAATTCCAGAAGTTTCAGATAAGTCAGTCGAGGTAGAATGTTTTTTTATTTAAAAAATTGCTCCAAATAACGCCGAAAAATAATGAGGGGAAAATAATTATTTCACAGTGGAAAATTCGTACCGATATTTTAAATTTTATAAGCTGCAAATGAAAACTTAAATTTTCGATATTTTTAAAATTAACTCAGATAGAAGGAGACATCGGAAAGGAGCTCTACGTCACTCACAATTTAACGAAAATAAGCTCGAAAATGGGCATGATTATGCGGAGGTTCAACGCTCTGGAGGAAGGAGTGATAGAGGTACAAAAATGAATCGATTAATTAATTTAATTCCTCGTTCGTTGTTAATATTACATCGTCCATTCAAAATTTGAATTGATGCGGATAAATGCAATTTTGTTTTTTTTTTTTTGACGATACAGTTGGTGCGGATGGACCACAATACCGAGAGCATAAAGATCGAAACTCCGAGTGACATAAACACCGAGGTGAAAAAGGTCCTCGTTGCGTCGAGAAAGAAAGAACGTCTTGGCATTACTGAACGTCCGAAAACACCGAAAAAAATAAAAATGTCAACGACGACTTTCAACAGCGCGAAAGATGTTGTGTCGCAAAATCCGTTGACGAAATTCTCCACACCATCGTCTATTCGCGGTGGTAAAAATGATTTTTACGAAATGTCAAATTCAACTATCGCGAAGGATCAAAATCGCATTTCGACGGAAAAGCCGCGCGTTAAATTGCTCAGTGAAAAGAGAAATGAATCAAGCTCCAGACCAATTGGTTTCCGACCATCCTGGAAATGCGAGTCATGAATCAAATTTTTTTTTGTTTCAACTTTGACTGTTGCTTTTTTATTTTGGACACACTTACCTCGTTTTATCACCACGCGGATGAATGTACATTTATCGATGAATCGATTAAAATTCCTACTCCTTTTTGCTCCGATTAATATATTTTTATTGATTGAGATTACATTATTTTTTGTATTTTTGATTGTAACATTAATTTTTATAATATCGAAGGTATGGTAATGGATAGCGAAATATAAGACGCGACGAATTACGTCGTGTTTAACTTTCTCACAGGTACTTGATTTTTCACCACAAATTGTGAATCTAGATGCCATTTTTTATTTTTCTCATTCATTCCATTTTCAACTCTCTCGCAAACGAAAAAAATGTCGTCAATTGAATCTTCAAATTCCGACGAATAGGGAAAATTACAATTTAAAAAACCGCCGGTTGAATTTTTTTAAATTTCAATATTTTTCGCTTCTGAGACCATTTAATTATTCTTGCTTTGTTCATATCGACAATTGACATTCGAAAGGGCCTAACTCGCACTTTCAAACATTTAAATATGCTTGTATCTTAATTTCATATATTTCAAATTGAGTTAATCCTCAAAAGGAGATTGTTTTTTTATTTTTTTTTAAATGTTATTAATATCTTCGTACCCTAAACATCAGATATATATTTATGCATATTTATTGGAACCATTTTTGCGTCGATGTAAGTTTTTCGTCCATTTGAGTAAAATATATGCACGTATAGAGATTTATTTATTTATTTATTCTGTTTCATCTTGATCGGGCGAAATATTTGAAATTGCAATTATCACGAGATTTATATTTGGCCCTAATCGTGATCGGAATTAGCGCTTTCCGGAACGTCCGTTATCAGCGATGATTCGAGGCTCGCGAAAATCGCCGAATCCCGTCCCGTCGATCTCGTCGAAATTCTTCGTCTCGATCAGGAATTTCCGATTACCGCTGTTGAGATCCCTCTTGACGAAGGTGTCCAGATTCGAACGATCGATCTCGTCGAAATTGCGCTTTGGAAAATCAGGATAGTCGTACCTCCAATAGGGAATGTTGTGATTAGCATCGTTTACTCTGAAATTAAAAGCTTTATAAAAATTTGTCTATCGCAGAGTCTCCGATAATCTTTTGATTCACGGCTAATTGTTTCGTTTCTTTACTGGTTGAAATTACCACGGTGGAAATTTCTCTCGTATATCCCCTTCAAATCATCAATTAGAATTTCGGATTTGTTCCTCACGCTCCGTAACATTTTTCCCGCTCTCCCCCCTCTCTCTCTTTCTCGTTAACTATTTGCAGGTTATCGGAAGTATCAAATTTGCATTGAATTTCGTTCTATGTGTACACTGTATATAGTATATACATATATAAATGCGTATGAATTCAATCGTATCAAACTGGCCCAGAAGCATTTCGATTGTCATTCCGAATCTCGAAGCTCCACGCTTATTTCTCTCTCTCTCTCTCTCTCCCTCTTGACACGTTTTGCATCGAGTGTTTTGCCTCCCATGTTTGTCCACCTTAATTGAATACGTTTCCCGTTATTTTCACTGATCCTTCGACCCGTCGTAGGAGTATCGTACAATGCCAAATTTCCCAAATAGAGTAGAAACCCCCCCAAAAAAAACTTATCAACCATATGAGGTGCCTATTTCCGCACTGAGAAAAAAGTTCAGTTAAAACAACTAAATCCATTTAGTTGAAAAAAATTTAGTTGATTCAATATTAATTTGTTTGAAATAATGAAACTATAATTAATTCAACGAATGGATTTGGTTAACCATAAGATATGAGGTGAACGAAATTATTTGGTCAATTTCCAGATACAGTTTAGTCCAATTTACACGTTACTGAGTATATTTTAACTAGATAAATTTAGCTGTAACAAAAAAACCATTCGTATTTTCAATCACACAATTTATTTGGTACAAAGATATTTATTTGAATGAACTGAAACTTTGCCCATTCAAGCAACGATCTAACCGATTCAACTAAAACTTCCACTGTATCTTTGTTGAATTACCAAAATGATCTCGTTGAACGTCCGGATGCAAATATTTGGTTGAGTCAAACAAATTTTTGCATTTTCAACAAAAAAAATTTCTCAGTGCATGTTGGGACTCCAAAGAGTCTTTTGGAATGGAAGGCGAAATATTTAATTTGTCCCTTAATATGGTAAAAGCTGCTAGAGAATTTTTGTTTGATTTTACAATTTTTCAATATTTAAAGCACCGAAGAGATTTTCGCGAAATTCGGAGCGAAACGATGCCTTAATCTTTTCGATATTTGTGTGAAAATTTTGAATCTGATATCGCAAGAAAAATTTCCAAAAATGGTTTTTCCTGATCTTATCCGTGGGAGGAAAAAGACTATCGCCATCGAGGAAGTGTCGTAGATAAGATAAAGAACAGGTGATCGCGCGTCGCCACAGGTGGTTTGTTTTTATTACAGACCTAAATTGTCCTTTATTCTTCCTCGTCGTTGAAAACGATTAAAGCCCACGACTACACATGCAATACGACACTTTGCGGTAAATTCTGTGTATCCTCAAGCGGCTCTCGAATCGTCGAGTCGTAAAAGTCGATTTAATCGTCAATCGGAATGACATTTCTCCGCGGGGTTAAGAATTAAAATAAAAAGCCGCGATTTAATCTTCACTCGTAGATTCGAATCGTGCCATTCGCGCCGAATGAATCGTGCGTTACTTTCGTGCAAAAAAGTGAGCAAAATAATTAGAAGCAAAATTTTATAAAATATTATTTAACTGCCGCTTAAAATCTTCAATAAAATAATTTATTTATTATAAAATTTTTAAATAGAGAGAATATACTGTTTGTAACCATCGAAACCCAAATATTTGACTACGAGTATTTAAAAAAAATCGCTTCAATAGGTTTTATCCATAGCTACTTGACTCGACACGGTCCCTTAAAAAAGTCATACCTTTTTTCCTACAGATAATCGTGAAAGATTATTTTCAAGAACCATTTGTCAAAAAATCTTCCCTCGTAAGTTTCGGATGCTTCCCTCGTTTCGTCCGTGGATGAAGCCAACAATTTTTTACTCCGTCCAGATCCCGAGATCACAAAAATCGCGTGTGCGCGCCGGCGAAATAAAATTCGACTCTGCCGAAATTCCTCGTCGGTCACGAAGGACGAAAAGTATTAAAAAACAAAAGAAAAAAGATGATTGCCCGCCGTACCAGGGAATCAGCGTCTTGGGAGTGCTGAATATTTTTTTTCTCTTACGCTCTGTCACGCAACTCTCCAGTCTCACCGTTTCACCCTCAACCCTTATTCGCTATCGTCTTGTCGCTCCCCTGTCGGGGGCATTTACAGCTAAAGCCACTTCGCCGGAGTTGCCCGACAAAACGAGCCACCCTGGACCACTTTTTCCATCGTCTCGTTCATCTTCCCTTTCCTCTCATACGTTACAGCTGTTTCCTCCGAGACGCAACGAAAATCGGATTGAACTAACTGATTCAATTTCCAAAATGACTCTTAATGAGAAAAAAGTATAAACAAACTGTTCATAATTGAATGAATGTGATGTATGTAAAAAAAAATTGTCTGCAATTCAAGTCGCGAGCGTTGATCAAGTGCGAAGTTGACATCCGTCAATCGACGAATAATGAAAAATGTATGTGACAATATTGTCGTAGTCCTGTGACGAACATTATTCTCGCGGATGTCACGACCTATGATACTTCATTGCTGATAAGGTTTCAATGGAAGTCCATATTCTAGGTCAAAGCGTCGAGCTTGTTGGAAAATGTGAAGCGTACAGTGCGCGATTCAATGAGTCATGGGGTCCACGTTCTTTTTTGACGAGGGATTTTTTTTCTGAAAAACCATGCGAGCAATTTATACCAAGCTTTATTAATACATTTATTATTATTTCGTGTATTGGGAAAAAAATACTTAGCTATCATCCACATAAACAAATAAAAAATATTTTCGAGCGAACAATGACTCGTCCAACTCGAATGATTCTTTTTTGCAAAATCAATAATTTAACTCACGTATGAAAGGAAGATTTTTTGCTGTGACCAAAAGTCGCGCCGGACAACGAGTCGAGGCTCTTGCGCTGAATTTGCCTGAGATTTCCACCGATGATATTTTGAACATTTCGCAATTCAGGCTCGCCTGTCGAATTTGACAAAACGTACAATCATGATTATCTATAAAAAGTCATCGACAAAACCGCAAAAGTGGATTTTCCATCGATCAGGATCTGAATTTGTGAATTTGAGTGAAGAAGTATTAATTGCAAATTTGTTGATGAACGAATATTTATTTCAATCGAGAAAATCCATTTTTTCGATATCTCAATCCGTGGGGAACGTTAGGAGGCATTTTGGGGGAAAATATATAATGCTCGACGCTGTTTTATTTATGCATTATTGTTCATTTTATTCAACGAAATCGTTCACGAAAGTTCTCCGATCCTTTTTCCGGCCCAACAGAAACAAATATTATTTTTCCTTTTCGTTGGTTCAACGAGAGTATCGATTGTTCGTCCTTCATTGTTCTCGCTATTAACTTGATTATTTTTTCGCTGCATCACACTGTAGATTATTTTTTCCCTCTGCAATTCCTTTTTTTATATTCAAGGCATTGGTCTTCAGGATTATAATCTTCAGGACTATGATTTTCAGGGCTATCCAAGTTTGTCATTTTTAATTCCTCATGCTCGACAAAATATTCCATCGATCAGTATAAATGTATAATCCTGTATTCTCCTTGATCATCGACATCCATCGAAAAATCTCCATCCTCGTTCGCATCGAATTCTATACTTCCTTTGTCCATCCTGATTTGTCCACCGTCCAATCTCCGAACGCTTCTTTCCGATCGGGTTTTATCAAACTTGTTGAATTGCTGATCCTTCAACAAATCACCGGCAATGTGATTGATATTAGTCTGACTGTCACTCTCGTCGGTGAATTGACGTCCGTCTCTTTTTGTTTTTATTAGAGGAACGACAACCGGCTTCCTCGATAAACTTCTGGACCGTCGTGTTTTATCGTACTTGTCAAATTGCATATTGTTCAAAAGATCATCACCGGTATTGCGCTCGATATTCGTCTGAAGATCGTTCTCATCGGTGAAAGCGTTTCTCGTTGAAACAGAATGTCCCCAGAGATCGGCTGAACTAAACACTTGGCTCTTTTGATTTTTGTCATCGATCGCGTTTTCAGATAATTTCACACCCCGCAATAAACTTGCACCACCGAGATGATCCAAATTACGATCGTACAAAGCACGAAGAAGATTTCCACCGCCCAATTGATCCAAAGTTCGCCTCTCGGCGATCCTCATATTATCTTCGCGATTTTTCGCTTGCCATTCTGAAAGAGATAAATTCCTCCTTGATACTCGATTTTAAATAATGATCCATCCATGGAAGGATAACAAATATACCTCGACTAAGTTAAATATAAAAGAGTCAAAAAGTATATTTTCGGATGTTTACGATAAGAAAATTTTTCATGTATTTTATTTCCATAAGAAAAAGCACAATAAAACTGCTCCCAATCGTGCATAATTATATAGCTGTGAAACATTTTTCGGTATTGAGGCATTTTTTATAAGCTATAAAATATCACCAAGACACTCTTTGTGGGAATAACGAAACTGTTTCCACTGGTAATCAAACATGCAATTATCAGCAACGAAAATTAAAAGCACACATAAGACGACTGAGAAGCATTTTTTTGCTTACCTCATATTTATTCTTCGGGACGATCATTTTGACACAAAGTGAATGTTGTTCGCGACGATACAGGGTTAAAATGTGACAATAACATTAAGCATTAATTATTAGTTGTAGAGGATATATTGTTATATTTTGTTTCTAGCGATGAGTGAAAAATCGTTTCCCTCGTTTTTCGTGACATTATTTTAAATATCTCTATGTAAATAAATATAAAAAGGAATTGCAATAAACATCGCGATATTGGAGCCTTCTTTTCAATCGATTGTTGCATCAGTGAATTAATACATCCATCTGGCGAATCATTTTTCGATCTGTTGTATTATTCGAAAAACAATTAACCATGAAACAGTCCGTCAAGCTGACGAAGAGCGATGAACAATCCCGACGGACTCATTTAATTCCACTCAACTATTTTGCGATAAATGAAAAAGATATTTTCACGTTTAATTCATCATGCTGCCAAAATTTCGCTATCATTTATTTTATACATGACAACGATTTTCCATGGCCATTACAACGTTTCACCTCTTTCTTTCGATTATCTTTTCTTTGTAATGCCTCGCTGTTTTACCGATTATAACTATTCAAAAGCTTTTGTCGAGGATTTCCGTCACACCGTCCATTGACATTCGAAGTTTTCGAAATGTCCTTGGGACATTTATCAATTCCCTCCACCGTCGCGACACTTCCTCTATCTCGAATGGCGTTATCCCCTCAATAAAAATACACCGTCATTATGGCAAATACGGTCGTCCGACGCCAAACGCCTTCTTTGTTTCGGCGTGTGGAAAGAATTCGCGTAAAATTGATACCAACGAAAATCACGAGAGCGTCGTTGGTAAAACAAGGCCAAGGTGAAAAAAAGAAGAAACAAGGTTATTGACGGGCATAAATTTGCAAAACAAAATTGTGGTCGGAGGAGAAAACGTATCGGGCGGTATAGCCTTTGATCACGCAACGAGAAGGAGAAGAAGAAAAAAAAATAACGCGAAACTACATCGTTGACGTGCATCTAGCAGGGATGTAACTTCCGGGAATTGGGGAGGGGAAATTCACCGTTGAAATATACCCGGTGGAGGCCGAAAATCGATTCACATGGTATACCATCGTTATTTTCCTCGTTACCATCCCTGTGGTGCGTATACTGTGTGTATATATATATACACGCACATATATATTGCCGAGTCACACGCACAGGTAGCCCAAGTGGAACAATTTTTTATTCTCGTCTAAACCATCTTTGGGAAGAATGGACGCGCAATTTTTCAGATATTTTTTTAAGCAATTGTTATGTGGAATGAGATGTAACTGTTATATAATATAATTTATAATATATTACGTAAAATATATAATATATTGTTTATTATGGGAAGTAAAATATTAATTTACTATAAAAATAAAAAAATAAAAATTATTTCAGCATTTTTTGTACGAAGTGCAGAATTCAGACCATTATTTTGAGAGTTTTTATCGTGAGATAAAGTTCAATTCAAAGATCCTCCGAGCGTGTTAAAGCTCAAAACTCGGGCCGGATAAAAAGCTAAAGCGGTCGAGTAACGCGCGTCAAGTAGTAACAGTCAGGATAGGTCAGACACAAGGAGTAAAGTGCCCTCTCTCCTCGCGGCACATTGCGATTGTTAGGAAAACAAAGAGATCTCGAGATACGCGAATTCTCACGTTATATCCACCAACTTTCGCCCTTTTTCTCGTCAGATATTCCATATAATGTACGAGAGTTTATCGGCGTGCTCTCTCTATAAAGGAAATGTTTTGAGTGCAACGGGTTGAACGAGCTCACTCGTCCATCCCACCGAGTATCGTGAAAAATGCACAGCTCGAAATTTCGTTTCTCCTCTTTCACCCGTTCGTTTTTTTTTTTCATTTCCCGGGCTGCAGCACGAGAGTGCCTTAAAAGCAACGGCATTTCCGGCACGACAAGGACATTTTTGTGACGATCGAGTCCTTCGAACTCTTTATTACCGAGCGGAAAACCGGAGATAGAGGGAATTTTTTTTCATCCCGACAATTTCCGTTCGGGAGAGGATTTTGAAACGAGATTGAGCTCTTTTTGAATGAAAAAATACTTCGAAACAATTTTATCACAAAGATGGCGAAATATATATGAAATATAATTTTTCTTTGTTCAATTATTCATGGACAATGAGTGTGAAAACATTTTTTAAACCAGCAAGATTAGAATGAATTTATACTAATTGAGAATGAAAAACATACCTCAATTTTTTTTCGCTCTGCCAATTTGGTAAAAAATATTTTGAGAAGGAGAACCGGCAATGTCAACCGAGAGGGCGTATTCTTTATTTATGCTCGATATTATTCGCGAATCGAGTCTCGCACGAGAGGTGCGAAAGGACGGATGAGAAAATGTTTCTCTCTGTTATCTTTACGCCCACGCTTAATGGCCCGATAAACAGAGAACTCGAGTTGACGTTGAACTATATCTAATTAATATGTGTACTGTATAGATATATTTATACGATATACTTTCTATAATGCGAGTGGTGAGTTAATATTCTCTCCAAACACGTGTTGTAGGTACTCTAAAACCAGTGAGGACTGTCGAAAGTTTTAAGCTTGTTAGCTTTCAACTGTTTTCAACGTGTAACATAATTTTTCGTATTAATTTCATAACTTCACGGTGAAATAATTGGTGAAAATAAATAATAGAAAGTACGAGAACCGCAGAGGGTTCGGATCTGGCCACAAATTTTTGTCGCACAAATTACTGACTCACCGAAGGTCTCGCTGATCTATAAATTTTGAAATCCCAATGACCGGCGTTTGTTGGAAAATTTTAACGTCGATGCGACAATAAAATCATGCGAGGTTTTCGTCTCAAAGATAAAAATACCTCGAAAACGTATGGAAATGTATTTACATTTGTAAGTATGTTAATTTTCGAGAAATTTTGACTAGTGATAAGCCGCTCCATAAAATGTAATACATTAATCTCCCGCCACGAATTTCGCTAACATATCGAGAAAAATATAATTTCACGCGTCACATTTCATCCAAACAATGTTTTCAACGTACCCAGGGAAATTTAAAAAAAAGAAAAAAAATATTGTTTCAAATCCCCCGTGCTCAGATCCCATTTCATTCGATGAGGTGATTCGATGATTTTAATCACACGCTGTATCAATGATCACGTCGAATATCATGATTTTGTGATTCGTATCCCGTACCCGATGTTAATTTTGTTCACTCTTTTATTTTTGTTAATTACGCACATACGTGGATAAAAGCACAAGTGATGATGCGACAAATGGATGTACACTTTGAGGTCACAAAGCGTCGGAACGATTTTTGCACATTATGTACAGCTTTTGTTATAAAACATCGTAATTAATTAATTATCTAATTCTTGGGTATTTAAATTATCGCTAAAGGAATGTTAAAAATGTTCAAAATAAAGTTCAATTCAAGCTTTAACTTTTTAGAACATTAGTTTTTTAGAATTTTGATAAATACTTTTTTATTTTATTCCTCAATATATGTTTTAGTAATAAAAAATATGAACTTTTAAATTCATTCGAATGTTTGAAAATTCCGGCATTCATCCCACAGCATTTTCATGTTATAAATTTTTGTACAAATATTGGTGGAAAATAAAATATTAATGGAGATGTAAATTTACTCACCGAGTGCCTCGTAATTTCTCGCAAATGCCTCGGCGAATTCCGGACGAGAGTAAACTTCAGCGTTGAATCGTGGATTTCCAACGCGGATCTGAAACGGAATAAATGAGCGAGTTGGTCGAGTGTCGGATGTATATTTCCGCGTGTTGTGGCGAAAATTTATAATGCGATTGCGAGCGTACGGGGAGAGTTTTCGTCCTTGATGGATCTTGACATCTCACCGACGGGCTAAAAACCGCACCACCCGACACAAAATTATAATCGACTGGGAAATACAAAAAAAAATGTTTCTCTCTTTTTCTCTCCCTCGTCGCTATCGCGTGGGAACAGAAGATACAGATCGCACCTTTATTCCAGAGAATTTCTAATGGTGCATTTTGATTTTTCTTTTCTCTCCACCGTCGATTATAAATTATTCATAGCACGTAAGATCGTATTCTCCAGATAAAAATACTTCTTGAAATTCTTCAATTTCTTCAAATCGCACGGAAAAGTTCGATAACTGGATTCGACAAAATAGTTCAACATTGATAAATCCTTTAATTAATAATTAACGTCCAAATAAATATGGCATCTGTAAACTAAAAGAAGACATACATCATTTGTCAAGCTTCAAACTGTAATGATTAAATATTGAATACAGGAAATTTGACTACTCGAACGATTTTTTTCAACATCTGTGCACAAAATTTACTTTCGAAGGAATCGCGCCCATCAATGAACACATATTCGATAAACGAATTCGATCGAATGCCTCAGAAAGGAAGTTTCGCACATTTCAGAAATTTCCATGTATACTTTGTGAATTGTGTCACGGGCAAATGATGTGGACTCTCGGGGTATTTAGTTGCAATCTATCGAGTTAATTGGCACATCAAAGGACCGATGTTCGTGCAGATTTTTGCGTGGAAAAGAAACTTCGATCGCCACCACCCCGAGGCCCATTAAGATCGATTTCATCGACGGTTCAATTAATTAACCATCGAATTGCATTGCGTGCTCGAACTTCACGATGGGGTATTCGTGCAAAGGTCGAATTAAATCCATCCATAAAATTGTTATACGACATCTGTGGTTCTTTCACTCGGATGTTATATTGGATAAGAATGGGTCGTTGAAAATAAATAACGAGGTGATGAGATAAATTATAACCTTAGAGGCGAACTGGCAGTGAAACGTCATCGTCAGATGCACCTGTTTGATTCTTGAACAAACACGAGCGATTACTTTCATCCAACCGATAATTTCTCAAAAAAATCATTATTTTTAGCGAAAAAAACTGAGAAAAAAGACTCTGAAATGTTCGCTCAATCTCTTTTCAAATACATCGTGTACTACAAAGCTGCTGCTTGGATGCATAAAACTGGGTTAGAATTCGCATAACTTCGCGTGAAACCTTTATACGTGCATTTTTATATGCATGTATATTATTTTAACCCACTGTATATTTCTTGATTATGCTACATTAGTATTCATGGGAAAAGTTTTTGCGAGTAATGCAACTTTGCACCCTCAGGTATTCGCATGTATCATCGCTAGAGAGACATAACTGTTGCAAGCTCCGTATATATTTTAATCCGTACGTTTTCATTACCCTCAAAAAATCAATCCAGCAAAATAATTACATCTTAGTTATAAAGAATGATGTAAAAAATCATACAACGAATATTAAACGAAGATAAAAAAATATTTTGAAATTAAAAAAATCGATCCAATCGTTTCAAATAAAAATTTAATTCAGACTTTACCTTTTTTTTTCAAAACGAGAAGATGGTTCAAAACAGCATAAGTGTTATTCAACGGATGTAATTGATGATTCTCTAACTTTGTTGGAAAATCCCCTTACATCCGGTAATGCGCACGGTTTTATATAATGAAGGAAAAAAGATCCTTCAATACCCGGAAATGTTTCGCCTGCACGAATGCAACAAGTAGCCAACTGACGACAGCCCGGTAAAAACAACCCTTACGGCCTTTTGTCTCGCCTCTCCCCCGGGGAAACTTCTCCCCTTTATCAACGGGGATCCTATCCGAGTAATGAGCGTTGGATATAACAAAATTATAAGAGCTTCGGCCGTGCCAGGGACTTCATAAATCATACCGCTGGCAAACAGAATGGCCCAACCCACGTGATTTTTCAAGACTGCATTTTCTCGATCAGGATTATGTGTTAAATTTCGAAATTTCCTAATCCACTACCATAAAATATCTGAATTTAATTGTAATTATAGAAAAAAAAAATTTCTATCACATTTATCATCAAATAAATTCTGAGTAACTTGAATTTATACTCAAATGCGGTTTCCTGTTGATTATTTAAAGATCGATTTTTCATATAAAAATAGAAAATCTTCAATGATCGGAAAATTAAATTACATTGATTGAAATGTGACTGAAATTACGGTAAATTGTAATAAACAAATTACCTGGGAAGGTGCTGCTGCGACGTAAGCAACAATCGTCAGAAAAACGATTACGGGTGAACGTGAGCTCGTCATTTTTCACTAGAAATTTGTTATTTTACGTCGGAATATCGCCAATTTTATCTCACGATTTTCTTCCACGTCGTGGATAAAGAAATTATTAATTTTTTTGAATTAATTTTTTATGGCTGATGCGCACCGAAGATTCGTGAGTTGTCAATCGTTCACGAAGCGCGTGTCGTACAGTGGGGCTGTCTTGCACGCTGCCGCGAAATATATTTGGAGTCGAGGGAATCCGCGCCGACAGAGTGGGAAATAGCGCGATTGCGCGCGCACATTTACGCTCCGTGATAAATTTGACTGTCCCGAAAAATAAACAAACGTTTTTCTTGAAAATCGCTACGCCCACCCTACGGAAATAATTCCCCAATACATTTCGATAAATAAATGAGCAATAGCTCACAGTTTTACAAAGAATTACGAATTATAACTTTTTTAGTCATGTGCAGAGAAAGTCCCTTACCATTTGAGTTTATTTTCTTTTTTTTTTATCAGCAGAGAGAAAACGAGGAATTTCGAGCAAAAAGACAGCAATGATCGATCTCGGTACAAGGATAAATCTGTAGTGAAAATGAATTTGATTTTTTCGCTTTTAAGTTTTATCTGAAAATACTATATATAGATGTACTTTTTCTTCTCATTGGGAAGCCACACTTTTTTTTTGTTATCGTTATTCTTGGTCTATCGTCGTACTATTGATATATTTTTGCTCATTATTTCTCTCGTGTGATACTTTTAAGATCCATTTTAGTTGCAGAGAATTTTTTTTTTGAGCTCTCGCAAACCTGTGACGAGCAAGGGATTGATTATCGCGTCGGAACGGGGAGTTAATTTCGATACACGATAATTGCCATAATTATTTATAAATCATATCGCGAAAATGAAGGGATCGAGTTGCTAGTTCGATATATCATATATGATTCATTATATATGATATATATTATAATATTACATGCACCCTGTGCATCTTGCATAGAATCGTCTCCTTCTTGCTATTTCTTTTTTTTCGTCGCTTAATCAACGAGTTTTAATAATGTTTCCAGCGACGCTGGCGTATTAGAAAAGCTTTCGCGAGATTAGCGAGAGATTTGTGTCGTTAGTCGGTCAATCTTGTCATATATAAGGCTAGTCCCGTGTCTCGGTGACTCTGCACCGGTTGATTGGTCTGGATTCATTAAAGCTCTTGAGAATGAACTGAAAATTTAAAAAAAACCCTGCAAGTCAGAAATTTTCCTATAGCTCGTGGATGCAGGGCTAAATAATTTTTCATGCGCATGAATTCCCGATCAAAAATATATTCTTGTCGAGTGAAACATTTAAAATCACAAAATACTTCTAAAAAGTAAAAAAAGGACGCCAAGTATTAAAAATCTTACAAATCAAAATTCAAAAAATCTCAAAAGTTTAAAATTCCAAAATCCGAAAAATTAAAAATTTGAAATTGCAAAAAAAAAAAAACAAATCGCACAAGCTAAGCCAAAAACCTGGTATGCGTAATTTATTAATGATCAAACCAAACCAAAAAACTTGGCATGCAGGGCGGAAAAATAAGCCTGAGAGGTGCTACAGGATTTCTACGAGATAAGATAGAAAATTATTATACCCACTTATCTTCTGAAAACACAGATTATTAGCACGAGTATATTTTACTGTCGAATAGTTTGCTCATGGGTTTCTGACGCATTATGTGTAATGATCATTATGAAATTTTCGAATGTAACCATAATCGTCAAGGTCAAAATTAAGGTCACTATTGAATTCCTCGTAAAAGTTACAACAAAAATGACCTTGACTTTTTTGAAAAATATTTTTGCTGAGGAAATATTGAGCCGTCCCATTACTCTTGTGACACCCTATATACAGGAATGAAGGGCAATACCGTGAGAGTAGATTCTTGACGCAATGTCGAGTAGAAAAGTCCTTTGCCATTTTTTGATATTTTGAAGCCCTGAATTGTTCTTAAATAATTGAATTAATAACAATTCAGGAAAAATATTTAAAGCATCAAAGCTCGAATGACCACCTAAATGTAAGTTGATACCTGAAATAACGACCACCCTAATATACATCGTATAAATACTTGCACACACTCGCACACACTCGCACACATTCGCACACACTTGCACACTCTCGCACACACACACACATACACTCTTTTATATATAGAGATAGAATATATATATATGCAAGCCTGTGTATGAGCTCGAGACTACGAATGGCGAGGTGGGGGATCGTCGTGTTCTCGCACACTCATATTTTCCCACACTCATGCAAGGCCTCTCTGTAAAAGTCGTATTACACCGCTTATACACGGGCTAGTATATCTATAAAAACGGGACCGGCGAACTGTTGACAAATTTTTCCGATGTTAGATATTCGGAATAATTCGTCCAATATGATGATATCTCAGTTTCGCGTGGACGGAAAAAAATTACAATGGATTCAAATGAAAGATAAAATTATTTCTAGATCGCTAGAGCTCGTAGATCTTAAAAAGATGGTCGTGTTTTTTAGTAATATCGGATTGAAATTCAAATCAGATTCGGCGGATGGCATATTCGCGTATATAAGAGTGCGCAGCGATCTCGACTGGGATTCTCTGTTTGTTTTGTGACACAGCATTTTTGTGCATTTTTTGGGAATTTAAAAAATGGGCGTTTTTTCCGTCAAAAATCAGGTTTGGTCAATTTGTTTTGAGATGCCGGCTGGTCCGAAAAATTTGAAAAAATTTTGAGTACGTTTTTTGACAGGTTAAATAACATAGAAAATAATGGAACAAATCGGAAGGGTTCAGGGTCAAACACCTCTGAGTTGGTGTGGACTGCCTCATATACATATATATGTAGTATATAATCAAGGGTTGGGTCAGATCCATGATGAGAATAATCTCACGAGAGTGATAAAAAAAAACTCAGCTTGCTCGGCTGCATTGTCTCCGGAGCGTAGACTGAAAAATAAGATCTGGCTCCCATCTGCGTTGATGATTTTCGTTGGACGTTGTAACGAGAGTACATTCCCTCGTACGTAATATATCCACTTACGAAAATACGTGGTTTTCGTCTTATCAACGTCCACTTTGGCGCAAACTCGTTCCTTTAACTCGCATCCCTTAAGAAAAGTTCATTCGCATCCCCCTCGGACGAAGGATTCCTGCGATGAGAACGCTAAAACATTTTAACTCGATTTTCCCGCGGATCTTATATTACGGCAGACACACATTATACGAGGGCGAATCGCAACGACGGTGGAGTTTTTAGACTCTGCGTCGTGTAGGAAAAATAAATTGAGGTTGGCTTGCGAGGAAACCGAGTGGATGTGGTAAAAAGAAACGGGATAAAATCGTGTCACCAGCCCAACGATCGATCCCCATCGTATCTGGTGCATAAAATAATTGCCATAGCCGTGAAACTTGGAAATATGTGCAGAAGGCACGGCCGCAAGAGCCGTGTATTACCGGGCGCTTATATCGATGTTTTATGGTCAATGAGAAGCCTCCTGCACGTCCCGAAGCACAAGAGTTACCCTCCATGATTCTAAGCTATTTTATATACGATCAGTCTGGATGGTGTGAGTGATAAGGCGATAGAACAGAGCAAGCTGATCTATCGCACTTGAAATATCTCCCCCAAATACAAATCAACGCGTGTATTTATCATCGTTCGCATTATTGACAGAGAAATTTATTTTTCAACTCCGATTACCACGGTAATTAGCTTGTTGAAAGAAATTATAATTATTAGAGAAACCGTCGGATTTTATAGTTGAGGTAATTTTTTATAGAGATCCTAATTTATATACTCGCGGTCATTGCTTCTTAATTCTGGCTTGAGCATATTAATTAATTAATAATTTTCATTAATTTGATTTAGTAATTACTTAGGATTAAGGATTAGAATTAATTAGGATTACTGGAAGATTTACAAAAAAACCTTGCAATTATAGATAAAGAAGGAATTTATACATCGCAAATAGCATATTCGTATTGGCCGGGAAATTTCCGGTCCAGAACACAAGCTTGAACCTCTGATCGAGGAAAACAAATTTTGGCAATCCGCCGGGATCACGGATCAGCCAAAGTCGATTTGCAAATAGACGCGCTTCATGGGGGTCAAAAAAATCATGATTTTTTTGTTCTATTCACCATTATCAACATCTCAAGAGCTATATCTATGAGAAATCGACCGCTGATCACGAATATGCAATAAAAAAGTAAAATTTCCACGAGAAATAGGCGAAAAGACTGTTTTCATGCAACGGCATTGTCTTCGGTACATCATCAAGTATAAGCCCAATTATGCCTGCAACAGAAAAGAAGAGAATTTAATTTTTTCAAAAATTTTTAATTTTTCAATCTCTACCCCTTACGGTCGAGTTTTGGTGATTATCGAGTACGCTGTCGATTAAAAAAAAAAAAGAAATCTCCGATCGGGAAAAGTGGACCGGAGTGGTGGCCATTTGAAGTATCTATTTTTCGACTTTTTTCGGTCGTATCCGACCGAAATGGTTTTTCTTCCATTTTTAAGCATGATCCGTGAGGAATTTTAATGTAGAAAATCGTTTATTCATATTCTCCAGAGAATGCAAATATGCGATTGGACCCTAGTTTATCTACATTTAGGAGTTATTATTGGGGTTTCTTATTAAAGTGTAACGTTATTTTGTAGACATCGTATCTAACAAAAATTAATCATATATATATATATATATATATATATATATATATATATATATCATATACATCATAGCGTCAATGTTATAAATGTATGATCCAAAGGGGATGCTGAAACCTGGGATTTGCGGGAGAACAATGCGAGAATTTTGTGGAGTATCGAGTGACAGCTAATGGCTTCTTTGTGATAAAATGAAAGAGATCATTTTCGCCGTCTCACCTGTGACCTCATACAGAGGTGGTTCGTTCAACCCCCGTATCACGGAAAATCGTATAAAAGCCCTGTTACATCGGTCATTTGGTCTCAAAACATCACGAATAGTCTGCCAAGTGAGTTCTGCTGGGTGATCCAAGATAATGGCGATTACAGTGGTAAGCTTCGGCTTTTTTTCTATTTTTTTCTTTCACTTTCAATCAGTGTTGGGATCGATCGATGTGAAAACGTTATACCGAGTAAAATGCTTATTTTTGCATGAAAATGTGACCATCCATTATCACGAATCTCGGACCTCGAACGAACAGATTGTTCTGCTGGTTTTTACGATCCTCGAGGGCACGAGGGCAAATGCTTTTCGTCGCTTGGATGATTATACCTTCGAGCCGAATATCTTCGAATCTCGGGACGATTGCACGAGCGACTCTTGCGTCTCGATGTTTCCGAAAAAACGCGGCGATGAGCTCGGCGAAATCGTCGACAATTCGAGACCGGTATCGCGGGTAATGAGTCCCATTACTTATCTTCAAACGGTATAAGAGCAATCGATGATCGGACGATCGTACCCGTATAAAGAGAATTTTTTTTGCAACCGATCAGGTTCTCACGTCTTATCGCATAACCGGAAGACCGTGGCAAGTATCGTGTCCGTGCGAGACTCAGCACGACATTATAGATTTAGGATTGGAGAATTATCCGAGATATCTGGCAACCGCTCGTTGCGCCCAAAAATCTTGCATCAACAGTCGTTTCCATCAGTGCAGACTCGTGCACTACAAAGTGAGACAATTTTTCAAAGAGATCAATGAGCATGCATAAAATATTTATAAAATAAATGAACTTAAAACTAAAAGAGATAAGTAAAAATAAGAATAAAATGAAATATAGATCAAATAGAAAAATTAGCTTTTTTCGCCCGAAAAAATGTCAATCGCCACTTTTTTTGCAGGTGCACATACTGCGACAACGTGACCCGAGCATCGACAACGATGGATCCGAGGAGCAACAGTACGTCGAGCAAATTGTGCTCCCCGAATCCCTTCGAATGAAATGGCAGATGAAACCGATGAAGATAGCAGTCGCTTGCGTCGCCAACGACGCCAAGAGAAATTGAATTGAAATTGTACCGAACTTTATTATTTCATCGAAGGTATCGTTATATTCCACAATATCCTTGAAAAGTAATACATCGATACTGTGAAGAATATATTTTAAAAGCAGGCATAAAAAATATTTCGAGCAATTCCTTGGAAATCAAAATGCTTCAACGATCGATAAATTCATTGTACGAATATTGAAAGTATATTGCTATGCGAAATGTTTCTTTTTGCACGAAGAAATGGTTGATTTTATTTATAAATATTCACGACAATAGAATTGTTTGTATTGAAATCTCAGCGATAACACACCAGCTTCATCCCTTCAGGTTAGAAGAAAAGTTTGAAAAACGAAAAAGAAATCGCAGACTTTGTAGACGCAAAAATAATTTGTTTCTTCAATTTTTTATAAATTTCATTTGACTCACAATATGCGTCGAGTCATTTCAATTCTCGACATGATAATTTTATCGCTCTCCTGGGAATATCGCGCTCAGGGCGATTCGAAAGATATTCCGTGCTTTCGAGATTGTCGTGTCCGATTATTATTTTCCTTCTCATCGTCTGGAAGAAACCCTGAAGGACTTTGGGCAAATTTTTTTTTTCGATTATTACGAGATTGGCGACACCAATATTGGGTAATCGTAAAAAAATATCGAGCCGGTTGTTGCAGGGACCTAACGATGTTTCGCAGAGAAAAAAAACATACATAATATCGAGTCTAGCTCGTTATTAACCGCGAGGAAAAAAAGCGCTGTGTATGTACGTAGTGGATTTCCGTGTTTCTTCCAACAGGTCAAGTCTCGTTCTTTTTTCTCCACGTATCACGTAATGGCCCCCTAACAGGGTTGCTCCAGCTTTATACATATAGCTGACGTATTTTTCGTTTCAACGACCATGAAAAAGCCCGAAAATTCGCATTTCCTGCACTCCGGGAGAGATTGGAATAATTTTGCATAGCAAAAATTTCAACATTGAGAAAAAATAACTTATTTGGGGACGATATTTTGAAGGGCAATTTTTAAAAGGTTGCAATGGTCGTGGCTCGAAGGAAAGGAGGACGATTTACATCATCGTCGTCGTTTTGTCCGAGCTCGTAAAAGTATTTATCGTCACCGTCGTTTTCCCGCTGGAAAATTAATTCTACTCTTGGAAAAATGAAGCTTTATCGTTGGCCCGAGCATCCAGTTGAGATTTTACATGGAACGAGAAAAGTCGAAGAATTAAATAAGAAGAGGAATAATTATGAGATTCGGCGATTGCCAACGGTCCAAAGGTCGGGGGTAAATTTTGCACTTCATTGCGGATTTGACGAAAAGTGCGTGGAACGCGGACATGATTCAACCTAATCAATTTTTACATAATCGAGTATCGATCGCTGATAAATATTAATCGAAAAGCTTTTGTTCTTTGTTTAATTTGTAAGATGACCGTGATTTTCTTGTTTAAAAAAAATTGAATAAAAAGTGATGGAGGCCTTCGGGAATATTCAAGCCCGCAATTAATCAGGAAACATGTCACGTATATAACGAATAATGAGATTCGCGTCGATGCCGAAGATTTTATCTCAAAAATATTCACTGGGTCACGCTCGCTTGCCCCAAGACTCTGCTTCTCCGATTTTTTTCACTTTATTCTTCCCGACTTAATTGATTTTCAGCGGCACTTTTTCATCCCCTCGGTATCACACAATTTTTCATTCATTCTCATTCCTCCCTTTTCCGGTTAAAATCCAATCTCGCACTCGCTGTGGGTGAAAATTCGGTTTCACGATGATTCTTTGTTTCTCTCTCAACAACGATAATTAATCCCGACTTTTATTCCTCTTCTTTTATCCGGAATATTCAATTTTCGAAATGTTTACGTGAATTTCGTGCAATTATATAGTGTCCAGGAATATTAAAATTAAGTCTACGCTACTGGAAACGCAAACAAAATTCGTAGAATTCACATTTTTTAATGAGAAAGTAATTCAAACTTTTTCATTGATCGATTGAACATTTTTTCTTGTCAGGATAAATAAAATCGACGGATCGTGTGAAAACCAGCGTGAATTAACCATTTTTTTCACATTCGTCTCTTAACCCAATTTAATGTAGATAAGAAAGGCCGAACGGAGGCGAAAGGCCGAATGGAGGAAAAAAACGGAAGAGCTGGTAAATTGACGGGTGTGCAAAAAGCACACACCCGAGGTGGGAAAAAAGCTCGCGGTACATGTTTGCTCGTGGCAAACGCTGTTGAAAGGCTAGCGAGCGATATCAAGTTTGACGGTAGTCTATCCGATCATACGTGTGGGAGAAAGATAGTGGATAGATAAAAGAGAGAGAAAAAAAATATTTTATGGATGTGACTAAAGACCACCAAGTGCTAACACTCGAATGCACTGTTTGTCGACAACTTTCGCCAAAGTATCGCTGGAAATGCTTTTCGAGTATCCTCGTGATATAAAACATGCATAACTCTGGCTTTTCCCAGTGAAAAAGGGTTGAAAATCGTTTTTTTAATCCGCGTTCTTATTTGACAGGATCTCAAGGAATCCTACCAGAAATTAGAAAGGATTGCAGAAGCATTGAATACTGTACAAAAAAAATATTTTATTCCGTGTGAATGTCCACACAGATTTGATGATTTAATTTCTCAAAAATGGGGAATTTCCAATTTTCGCCCTGGCGATTGACGCTCGCCGTCATAATCGTGATTCTCGTTAATTGTTGCGTGAAAATTCACTTTCGTCGCACATTCGAATGTAGAATTTATATATGGCGTCGATGTAAAATATGATACAAGGTTCTTCCGGTCGATTTAACTGAAGCAATCAACACCCACGCCATTGGCAAAACATGTGTCACGTACGCCACGAGTTTGCTCAATATATCGAACAAATGATTCCCCCGGTCTACTAATAAAATTTCACGCACCACCTGTAAGCCTAAATACGTGTATCAATATCCAAGAGAAAATGACTGATTCCTGACTCGTAAGAATATCATTTTTTTCCACTTTCACCGCGGAACACGGTGAAGAATAGTACACTGTAGCGGAATAGTTATCGATAAGGAAATCGGAAATTCGGCACGTAAACTAAATATTTATGGGCTCTCCGGATTAAGGAGAAATCGATCATTGAAAAATGGGCAATAAGGTAAGCGAACGTCTACTTGATTCTTGAATTTTCTTAAAATTCAAGAATCAAGCATTCTCAGATGAAAAAAAACGTTTCGTTGCATCGTCATTTTTTTTTTTCAACGCCAAGACGTTTGAGAGGTTACGTGGCTTCCAAAATTTCTAAAAAGCCATTTTTTTAAAGTGAAAATTCTATAAAACATCGTTTCAATGTTACTCTTTCGTATCCTTAAAATTTTCAATAAAATAACTTATTTGTTGTATGAAAAAAATAGAGGAAATATGGTCTTTTGACCCTCATCGAAACCCATGTAACCTCTTGAATGTTTTTCTCGTCAAATTTCGAGTATCAAAAATCTGTTCGAAAGTCTTGGTTGAACGCGGCATACTTGAGGATGCGAGATTAAGAAAAGTGTCTCTCACTTTTTCCGATAATTGCCGAAATATCAATTTTTCACGTCGTAAAACTCAGTGATTGAAATTATCATAATTGTGTCGTGTGAATATTGAGAATATTCATTGACAAATGAGATTCGGAGTCATTGATTTTTTACGTCATTTTTATTGCGCATAAATGATCGTAAATTAAGATGGGGGAGGCAAAAAAAAGGCATTGATGCGAACATTACGTGTCGTATCGTATCGTGAATGTATTATGAATGCAACGGGACAACGATTGATTGTAATATCGTTGAAGACTCGATCAGTGCTTATGATAACGCGAATGACGTAGAAAGGTACTGACGTTTCGCCTCACTTGACGCTAACGACATTAAGCCTCTTGTTCTCCTGTATATAACATCGTCGAAAGGCCAAGCTCTCCGTTTAATGACCGAAGGGTGCTTTTGGCCCGTTGACCAAAACGGAGGTAACCCGACAGAGCGTGTATAATTACGCATATGCCAGAGACAAAATCTGCGCACACGACGTTAAAAATGAAAATTCAATTCCAACAGGCACGCGGACAACATTTAATTCTACACACATTCTTCAATTCATTTACCTGGGATGAAAATAGTACCTCAGGAGGGACGCGAGGAGTTCGATCGTTTTTTTTTCCAATATGGCCGAGCTGATAAAGCGTTCTGAACATTATCGAAAGCTCATCGCTGACCGTAGGAAGAATTATCAAAAATTTATTGATCTCGGACAGGAAGAAAATGTGTATTTATTTATTATATCTAAAAAAAAGTTATTTTAAGAGAATTGTAATAAACTCTTTCGATCCCCTTAAATTGAAGCGCGTTATCAAATTAAAAAAATTCAAATACACGTTTGAGAGAGAACCTCTTAAAAAAAATTCAATCGCGAATTAATTTTCCTGATGAAAAATAAATGAAAAATTGTTTGTCATGTTGACGTTAAAATTACTTGAAATGCGAATATTCGTGGAAAATTTTGCGACAACTGGGTTATTGCGAAATGGATCCGTCAGATTTTAATGCCGTGTTCGACGAGGTGAAATCGCGTACGCTGTATCAGCGTCGCAATACGCTCGCTCGCCGGGTATGAAATTTATAGCGGTGTGATCCCGTTTGGAAACACTGTGACCAACGGTCTTCAATAATTTATAATCCCTCTCTGGAAACCGTCAATATCGCGCAACGCGACGTTCAACTATTAAACATTATTAACTAACGCGCCTGGCGCGCGGCAACGTATATTACAATATACTTGAGATGAAAATCTAGAATCACTCTTGTTATGGATTCCGGACGAATTTCGATCAACTTTTAGATAACCTGTATTCTATTGCAAACGATCGATCTTAACTAATCTTGCGAGACCACCCGCTATGATTTTTTTTCTGCGTACTCATCCTGACTGAACACCGAACACAAATCTCTGAAATTGGGAAATATATCTTTTCGACATACATTATATATTTTCAATTTGATTTTCGTCGATCTGTGATCAAAAATACATATTTAAGGCAGTGTTCTGGTCTAGAATTTTGTAGAAATCAATTTTTATTTTGCAGCTTCTTCAAGTTTAGATCATTAAGACTATATCCTCGAAAGAAATTTTTTTAATTCCAATCATTTACGGAGTTATAGCTATTTCAATGACGCGGCAACTACGCCCACCACGTCGGGGCGTAACTTTAAGGAAGTATCATGGTTTAGAATTTAAGAAAAATCAATTTTTTTACATATTCTTAAAGTTTAGACCTTTAGAAATATATTTTCGAAAGGAATTTTTTTAATTCAAAAAATTTACGGACTTATAGCTATTTTACCCGTAGTAAAAAACTCCATTGAATCGCCAATGGCAACCAATGGTCCTCATACGACTCCATTGGACAATGAATGGGGACCCATTGAGATTTCCGCATTTGTCAATGGCGTACAGGGCTGACCATTGATCAGTGAATGGGTATCCATTGAACATCAAATGCGGATGCATCGAATGATGCTCATTGGAAAGCCAATGCGGACGAATCGAATGATCATCATTACTCAATGATGCTCATTGGAAAGCCAATGCGGATGTATCGAGCGATCAGCATTGCCCAATGGTGTCCATGAGATGGTAAATGCTGATGAACGAAATGATCCGCTTTACCCAATGATGTCCATTGGAAAGTCAATGCGGATGAACTGAAAGATCAGCATTTCCCACAGATGTTCATTGGAACCCAAATGCGGCTAACGATGAAATGATCAGCATTTACCAAGGATACCCATTGAATAATAAGTAACTACGAATTATACAATGATCAACATTTATCAATAATGTCACTTCATTGATGACTGATCGAATGATAAGCAGCATTCGTTAACGATGTTGCAATCCATATTCGAGGTTCAATGCAGAGCAATTGAACCCATCGATCGATGAGAATTTTTCCGAATGCGATATTTATCAAACGGCGGTGAATTAATAAAGTCAAGTAAGAGTAGATGTCGCTGATTCTCATATATGAACCAAATATTTTCTTCAATTGTAATAAATGCTGATGATTATATCGATGGTCAATTAATATTAGCATAAGCTCGGAAATTATTCGAAAGTAATTTTAAAAAAATGTATTATAAACTGCTCATCAAGTACGCGTACGTTTGGGATAAATGATTTTTAAAACCGTTTATTTTTAACATATACACATAATTTTATCAGTCCTTCTCAACCCGATTTGTGAGAGGAGAAACGTATATACTTTCATTATCAATCGTCATCTGAATACACTTACAATCTATTTTCTCAATTCTGAGCTTCAATAATTTCTATTAAATGTAATAATATATATCGCGTTACAGCTGCCATAAGGGCGTATCACCTCTTTTACGCCCTTATGGCATCCGGGAGCCATAAGGGCGTATTGAAATTTTTTTTTTCAGGAATCTACGTAATTATGACCGAAACGTATAGAACCGATGAAAAAAAAAATTTTCCAATTTCTTTTTTTTTTTATACGCCCTTATGGCTTTCCGAGTTGGTGTCGAAAGCCATAAGGGCGTATCGAAATTTTTTTTTTCAGGAATCGACGTAATTATGACCGAAAAGTATAGAACCAATGCAAAAAAAAAAAAAAAATTATTTTTGTTTTTCGGGCCTCATATCGATGTATTTTTTCCCCCTAAACACGAATCTATCAATAGTTTTTTCAAAAAATCAAAATTTTCATTAATTTCGATAAAAAACTGTTTTGCTCAATTTTGGGCCTATTTTAAAAAACCTGAAAATAGCGAAATTTCAAGTGCTCATAACTTCACTTTGGTTCAACCGATTTCAAAATTTGTTTTTCGTACGCAAAGCTTGTGGCCAAACTTAGAGAATGCCGTTAAGTTCATCCCGATAACTAATTTTTTGTAGAAATGAGAGCAGTTTGAAAATCGCCGAAAAAAATGGAAAGGGGTATACCTTAAAAAATTTACAAAAATCTATTGTTGAACTTTAAAAATCTGCAAAAAATCGAAAAATGATCGTAATGGGATGAACCAAACGGGATTTTGAAGCGTGAACGATTACGAAGAGAATGAGCTTATGCTCAAGCCCCAATTCTATCTAGAAAATAAATTGCAGCCATTTTAGTGAACCGATTGAATTTTGGCCAAAATGCAAAAAAAAAAAAAAATTATTTTTGTTTTTCGGGCCTCATATCGATGTATTTTTGCCCCCTAAACACGAATCTATCAATAGTTTTTTCAAAAAATCAAAATTTTCATGAATTTCGATAAAAAACTGTTTTGCTCAATTTTGGGCCTATTTTCAAAAACCTGAAAATAGCGAAATTTCAAGTGCTCATAACTTCACTTTGGTTCAACCGATTTCAAAATTTGTTTTTCGTACGCAAAGCTTGTGACCAAACTTAGAGAATGCCGTTAAGTTCATCCCGATAACTAATTTTTTGTAGAAATGAGAGCAGTTTGAAAATCGCCGAAAAAAATGGAAAGGGGTATACCTTAAAAAATTTACAAAAATCTATTGTTGAACTTTAAAAATCTGCAAAAAATCGAAAAATGATCGTAATGGGATGAACCAAACGGGATTTTGAAGCGTGAACGATTACGAAGAGAATGAGCTTATGCTCAAGCCGCAATTCTATTTAGAAAATAAATTGCAGCCATTTTAGTGAACCGATTGAATTTTGGCCAAAATGCAAAAAAAAAAAAAAAATTATTTTTGTTTTTCGGGCCTCATATCGATGTATTTTTGCCCCCTAAACACGAATCTATCAATAGTTTTTTCAAAAAATCAAAATTATCATTAATTTCGATAAAAAACTGTTTTGCTCAATTTTGGGCCTATTTTCAAAAACCTGAAAATAGCGAAATTTCAAGTCAACGTAATTATGACCGAAACGTAGATTCCTGAAAAAAAAAATCGATTTGCCCTTATGGCTTTCGAGACCCACTCGGAAAGCCATAAGGGCGTATAAAAAATTTAAAAAAATTGGGACATTTTTTTTTCCATAGGTTCTATACTTTTCGGTCATAATTACGTCGATTCCTGAAAAAAAAAATTTCGATACGCCCTTATGGCTTTCCAGCCCTACCTTTGGCTGGCATACGCCCTTATGGCAGCTGTAACGCGATATAATGCGTATATAATTATTGGTCGTTATGCTAATATTAGCATTATGATTAACCTTACTTATTGATAACTCACATCATTTGATTATTTAATGCGTAATTCCATGCATACATAGCAATCATATGAAAGAATCTCCATTGATGATCCCATTTATTCCCCATTGCCCACAAAAACCAATGGAGGTGAATGGCGAATTAACTAGGAAAATTGTCTCCATTGAATCCCCATGGGATAATCCCCATTCCGTTTCAAATGGGGAATTCAATGGCGAAAATGTCCTTAGAAAATTCGGCATTCATATCCATTGGTTTTGTGGGCAATGGGGAATGAGTGGCGAACAGCAATGGAGATTCTTTCGTATAGTAAAAACTCCATTCATCGCCATTGAAAAATCCTCATTCATTCCCCATTGCCAAAATAACCAATGGGGATGAATGCCGAATTGCCTAAGGGGATTGTCTCCATTGAATCCCCATTAGATAATCCCCATTCCGTTTCAAATGGGGAATTCAATGGCGAAAATCCCCTTAGGCAATTCGGCATTCATCTCCATTGGTTATTTTGGCAATGGGGAATGAATGGGGATTTTTCAATGGCGACGAATGGAGTTTTTTACTACGGGTAATGACGCAGCAACTATGTTCATCACGTCGCCGTCGGAGCAAATTGGACTATAGACGTTTTTCCCGAAACTACTTTTCTCAACACGCCTGACATGATATCTCAAGTTCTACTCAACCGATTTACTTCAAATTATTCTTTATCGCCTCTACTACTTTTGTATAAAAATTATTTTTTTGACTATTGAACAAAAATTAAAAACTATGAAAAAAAGAGTCGAAAAACAAGTTTTTTTGTTCACACAGCTGCCATATTGCGAAATTTTGTTTTTCCGTTTTCTCTGAGGTAGGGGCTATTATAAAAAAATTCTTACTAATTAAGAATCTTTTTTTAATTTTTGTATCGGATGACTAGAAAAATTGCAATCGTATCACCCAGCACACTCCTTTTTTTTTAGCTCCAACTTTAACAGCTTGTACCTGATTTGATTTTCATTTTTTTTTCTCGAATATTTTTTTGTTTATTGTCAAAATATTAATAAATATGTTGTAAAAAAAGAATGGTAAAAATATTTTTTGTTTTTCTTAAATCGAGATCGATAAATCGCTCTAAGTTCACATTTTCGTTTTCAACAAAAGATATCGATACCATTGGAGTAACAACCAATGATGACACGACGAAGAAGAATTGATATTTTTTGTGTTACCGAAAGTCGGCATGGCAGAAAGTTTCCGAAACCTTGTTGCGTAATTCTTTATGGGCTCATTACAGTCTAATCGAATGCCCAATTGAACGGAACCTGACGAAAGATTTACAACAAAACCCCGATTTGTTTCGATTTGGAAAAAAAACTTCATTTGAAACATTTACGGTCAACAGCTGTTCCATTCGTTACGTCGATAATGTCGGCGTCTCCAGTGAATGCGTTGCTGTACATGCTTATTTGCAGTTTAATTTTGACAGAAGTATAGAGTAATCCGTGTGCCATGTGCGGACTCTTTAAATCGGAATGTATAATTTATTATCCCGCGAACTAATAAAAATCATCGTTTGCATCAAAAGTTTCGTCAGTTCAACGTAAGAAAAACATAAATTAGAGTGAGTAAATACATTTAAATTCCATGAAATTTCTATATTGAGGTTAGGTCAGGTTTTTCAATAATAGATCTGTATTCATCAGTTATTTAAATATCGCAACTGCATTTGACGTTGCTTCGCGGAATTCGATGACCTCAATGAACCTCTCGTATGAACTATTCAAAATATTTGTTTGCTAATTTTTGAGTTTGTTCCATTATTGTGAAATTCCGACTGTGAAATTCCGAGACAGACTAGCGCTGCTACTCGTCTCTGTGATAATAATATCGAACAAGCTCAGTTTATTTGATCCGAAGATGGCGCACCTTGGTTTGATTCAATCGTAAATGTCTTAACGAGCGTCGATAAAAAAGAAAATGCACTATTGGAGGGGGAGGGGTACTTCCTTAACATGAGTCGGTAAGAACGAAATTTTTGCAAGTTTTCTATTCAAGTGTATAATGTGCGAAAGATTTAATTAAATGAAAATAATTTACGCTGGTCAGCAAATCCCTGTTTTACCGGCAGAATAACCCGTCTGTCCCGAATTAATTTCCTCTCTATCACCGACTAGTAAAAGAGAAGACATAATTTCTTATTCAGCTTGTGTGACTGGTCCGATTTCAAACGAGAATTCGTTGATTGCGTAATTGTTTTATCGGATTAACAAACAGCATTTGAGACATTGGATAGGCCTGCGTCGACGATGCGTTGAAGAAAAAATATTTACGAAAAATGACGAAAAAATGAATAATGAAATACGAGAAAAAAATGCGCAATGTATATTGCATATTACATCCCGAATAAATTTCGAAATGTCATCGAGAGCGAAAGATAGCGAAATATGTCCTTGGTTCGAAATCGGATGACAACGGAGCGAAGAAAAATTATGTTTATTATACAGATCCGTCCAAGAGTTCGGGATCGTTCATCGAATTCTCAATCCGAATGAAATAATAAAAAGACGATAAAATATCTGAACGGAGTAGTATTCTATCATCGGTAATCTCGCTCAGTTGATTTTTTTTTTTTTACCACAAGTCCGGGAACTGATATTTTTCTCGATGTCATTCGTACCTTTTATCAATTGTCAAATTTCATTTCAAGGCTTCTCTCGGGGTCACGAAAATACGCGAATGAAGTTCGAAGATCGAACCAGTCAAGAAAAAGCATATTCCTATACAAATTTGTCGTATCACATTTTCGCGGGGGCGTGGAAACAATGGGAAAAGACTCAAGGAACGAGGCTGGCTAGTGTCGTTGAAAATTTTACAGAACGCTTGTACGATTTTTTTTTTTTAATAAATAGAGTCTGATAAAGCTAACGAGTGGAAGAAGAATAATATAATCTATCGAGAGGGTAATAATCATTTATAAATAATTTACGCTAAGGGTGCAAGCAAAAAATCTAATCGAAATTATTTCGCTTCTTTATCTCGCTTTTTTTCATTTCTTCTTCCTTTTATTTTCAAACCCCACCTCTGCGTCACTTTTCATATTCTTTCGCGCATTTTTACACGCAATTTTGCGTCCCCTCCACTCCGACTATGTTCCCATGGCTCGTTCTGTTTTGACATTTTTTATATCGACCGTTCACGAAACATTGACGATGATCCTTGTCTCTTTGCAATCACTTTTATCTTTTTTTTTTGCTATTTCAAAATTATTCACGATTAATGTCGATTAATTTATCATGATTCCTTTTTTTCGGAATCAATTTCAATCTACACTCAACATTCAAAATTTCGTGAAGCAACAAAATCTTGCACCCTTTGCTGCGCACACATTTTTCTTCAAACCTCAATTACACGTACAGTATATATAGCATAGAAGAATAAATATAGACGAATAAACGCGTTTTCGGTTAAATAGTTTGAAAGGGGAGGAAGAATCAGAACGCTAGAGAAGGTCTTTTGTAAATTTAAAAAACAGATTCCTAATCTTAAAATATGCGATGAAATAGCCCAAAAAGTTTCGAGAAGATTCTATCAGAATATAGAAACAAAATCGTAAAAATTGCACACTTCCTTCATCGTTCTGATTCAAGTTTTCCCCTTGGGAGGCTCCTCTGAGACACTGAAATATTTCATTGCTCTTATTTCGCGCTTTTTACATCATTTTTACTCCATCAATTTTTTCTTTTACGAAATTCGCAATGTTACGTAATTCACAGTGACGAATTCGTCGAGATACTGAAAAAAAAATACAGTTTGCACTTTTATCCTCGGGGAAGGGATGAAAAAAAACTAGGAAGAAAATATAAGCTGGAAATACTTGTCAAAAAAAATGAAAAATAAAAAATGGCGTTTCGATGGCAATTGGATACTATGAAAAGTAATAATCGATGAACAAAAGCGAAACACGCACACATACTCGCACACGCATACACGCGCACAAACACACGAACAAAATTTTCTATAATCTCTCGAATGCAATGCCTCCGCGTCAGAGGATAAATACTAAAGGTCGTAACGTTTCAAAATACTATATATTTATATATATTTTTCTTTCTCTTGTCCATTTATCGTCATTTTACTTCCGTTTATTATCCTCCCTCTTTGCGTACTTTCTCCTATCAATTATCCGGATCTAATTTCTGGTTTTTGGTGATAAAATTCATTTGACCGAACAATACGCGTGGATTTGTATGATTTACAGAAACTGGCGATCGATGAGACCCGAGCAATTTGACCATCGTACCTTCGGAATTTTACGAAACGAGATTTTACTATCGACGAATCTTCATCCCCGTCCCCCTCCTCGCATTTAGCTTTGTTTCTTCGATATCATCGATCCTTCTTCCTGAGATGAATTTTTAACGCAATAGGGTCGAATGCGATTGGGCTCCAAATTATCTCGCTCTTTTTTTCGCTTCTCGAGCAACATCCGAGGATCATTTCAAGCCTGCTCGTTTTCGTCCTGCTCGCGTTTTCTCGCTCGTTCCACGCTCTCCCTCTCGATCGTTCTTGCATCGAATTTCCTCGTTTCATTGTTCATTCATCGGTATAATTTCGGTCGAAATTCGTCAATCGTTTATTATTCAGCGAACAATCTCGTCATGGGGTGACTCGGGGATAGTGAAAAGACGAAAAAAAATAGCCTCTCGAGAAGAATCTTGGATAAATCCGCGCAGTTTGTCGTCCAATCTTTCGCAAAAAGGTGGGGCTTGTCGTTTTCCTTTTTGTTTATCCTTTTTTGTTGTTACCTCTTCTTTGGTCATCGATATTGTTCTTATTTCTCGCTCATTCTTTTCTCTTTTCTTCTGCCTTCGAGGGAGTAAATTCGCAGAATCGAGTCGTTGGATTTCTCATCGTTTTTCAAAGCGTCACGGGAGCTTTCGGTTACGTTCATCGTGCAGATTTGGTTTATTCTATAGACATATCGGTGCAGTGACAATTTCGGGAACGGTGGAAAGAAAGAATGTTCGATCTTAAGAGCTACCGAGGCGCAGAGATTCTCGAGCGTATTAAGGCTTAACGGCGTCTCTCGACTGACGCTTCCGGCCCATGTTGCAAATCTTGAAATGGCACAGTGTTATGACTGCAACAAAAACGTTTATTACGCTAATTTTTTTGACCCAATCGACTATTTTTCCGTCTACCTTCCTACACCCTCGTTATCTTAAAAAATATGTCACGTTGGTGGGATGCAAAATGCGCGAAACGATCAAAGTTGGATACAATGGCCCGAGGACTTGAAATTTTTTATAAATTGTTCATTGTCAAATTTTTAATTTAAGAAAAAAAAGAAAATTCAAGTTTGATCAATTTTTTTCATTCTTTTACCCCGTCAATGCGATCAAGATTTCTCAATCATTTTTCAAACTCTCCTCGTTTCTGATTGTGCCGTCATACTGTTATTAAAGATGAAGAAAATGCCTTGTACATAAAACGATTATCGGAAAATGATCGATCGATATTCGAGGAATCGATAAGGGGGGCATGGCGCGCTAAGAAAATGTAGCACAAATGAATACGATCGGTATGGAAAATTCGAGATAATCATGCAAAATCGTATGAATAAGAATCATGCGACAAACCGACGCCTCTTCGATCCCAAAGATCGCGATCTATCATGCGAAACTCAACGACTCCCTGTTCCGAGAATCGATCTTGTATTTATCAATATCAAGGGGCCGCAGCACCGTGCCCCTTTTAGTGACGTCAAGAAGTCAGGTGTCAGTGAGAGTCAAGTGATTTTCAATTGACGGATCAGAAATCTCTTTGGTCGTTGCGTTTCATTCTTCGGCGCCGGTCTTTCGAGAATCGTATGTATTTTTTTATTTTTATTACAACGTCAAATAAAACTCGGTACCGCGGCAAAAAAAGTATAGAGCAATTTTTACTTATTTTCGGAAATTCGTCTCAATTTTTCGATTATTCGTAAAAAAAAATTATTCACCAACGCTTTCATTGATTATTAAAAAAATTCGGATTATTTAAATTGTCGCGATGATTGTGTCAAGTTGTCGATTAATTATAATTAAATTAGATGTAATTACATATTCGACATGTATATGAAATTATTCTGGAATTCTTACAACTTCTCTCTGAAGTTCGTTTCGACTGAGCCATCGGGTCGTTATGAATTATTGCACTTGGGATCGGCAGCATCTCGGCGTCCTCGGCCGAATAATCATTTTGGGCTGATTGCCGAGCGTGAGAATTTCTTCTCATCTCCTCACCATCGAGCACGCTCTGAATGAGCATTTTCTCGTTATCGAGCTCCCTCGCGCGCTCCATCACCTCGTTCTTGCGACCGGCAATCTGTTTGAGCTTCTGAAGCAACAGCTGGAGATGGTCGAGAAAAACGAGATTTAAAATATCACGAAAAAACGCGAATTACAAAATTTCCACTCCTTAAGATTATCATTGTCATATCAATATTATTCCTGTCATTGAAAAAATACAATCGTATTTTTTATTCTATTTAGTAATTTATGTACAAGAAGATAATAATTTATTTGAGCGAATACTTTCCGAATCAATCGCAATATTTCGTTTCACAGAATATTTATACAGAATGCACAGAATATATTTCGCTTATAGAATATTGAAAATGTATTTTCGATTGTATTTCTCCTTAGTCTTTTGACAAAGTTGAGAGAATCTTTGGTTCATAATCGTCGATTTTTGTGTACTTACGAAAGTTTCAGCGTCATCGGCGTAACTGTCGCTGTAAATGAGACCCGGTGGTAAAGGCTCGGGTTCAGCGACGACCGGATGATGGGCCATTGAGAATAAAACTATCGCCAATAAGCTCAGCCGCGAGAAACTCGCGAAAAAACTTGCCTTCATTTTTTGGTTCTCGCACGTCGTTGCTCTGAATTAGAAAAATCGTAATCATCAATAAATCACGCGGAACGAAATTCATTGCGCTATGATTAAAAATTTTTCTCTTCCTCCTTCCAATGTTAATGATGATTATTTAACGGCGAGAAGAATTCGAAATCGATGGTTTAGTTTCTAATAATGTTCGATGCATCGTCGACTACCAACGAGAAGATTATCGCACCGGAGACGAGTCGATCGTATCGATATTGCATCGCTTTTGTGATGACAAACACGATTGATATTGCGCTCGGAATGGCAAACAATTTTTTTCCTCTGTCGAAATAATTTTTTATCGTTGCTCAACAGTGATAAAGTAAAAAGTATATGATATATATGTACGATAGTTGCGATTCAATCGAGAAAGATTCTCTTTTTTCTCGCTTCTTTACTGAAACGCCTTTGCTCGTTCGAGCATTTTACGCCGTCAACGTGACGCGATGACAGCGTGAGATTGCTCGTTTCAACGACGAGGATTTTTTTTATTTATTATTAATTCCCACCCGGAAGCGATTTTATAAGGGTTGTGCAGGATCGATGCAATTTTTCGTTGAATTGAAAGATGTATGATTGCGAGAGAAGTAAAAAAATAAGGAAATAAGAAAAATAGTCCTTCTTGCGATTCGTATTTTTTTCATTACTTCATGGCTTTCGAGCGCTGCAAGTGTCCACTGATATTTCACATAATTGGACATTCAAATTTGTGCAGCATTTACGAGTGCCTCTGAACGCAGTGAAATCGGGTGCAATTTTTTATTCAACAAAAACCTCTCATTTATTGGCGATTATAATGCCGTCGATAGGACAAAAAAAAATAGAAATTGCAGTCTGTTTTCCACCCACGCAATTTCTCTCATTGGGTAGTATAATAGAACGACGAGAATTGCACATTCAATTGATGATTACCGATTCAGGAAGGCACACCGTGCGAGATAAAATTTGTCATTAACGTTCCAATTGTTTAAAATAAAATATTCACCTCGAATACGGTCCGTTTATCAACGCGCTTGAAAAAAATTACATTGAAATTTGTATCCGAAGAAGGGATGTGCAAAAATCAATACGCCTTTTTGACTTTGCCATTTTTTGCAATCCCACGTTGAATATGATTTTTTAAATCTCGTTTTACAGTCTGGATTCACTACATTGTGTTGCAACCGAAAATAATTAATCGAATATTGAAAAAGCCGCGTCGAATTGAAAGGAATTATTCCACTCAATTTTTGTTTCCTTCACCCTTTAATTATCCCTTCAATTTAACCCTTTTAGAACTGCATTAACTGCTTTTTTGTTTTTTTCTTTGAATTACTTTTATCCTATAAAAGTGAACACCGCGGCTCCACAGAAAAATATTTAGAATCAAGGAAATATCAAGAAATGTTTAATGATATTTAATGTCGAAAATTTTTTACAGAGATGAATAGTCAAAGAAAGTATGTTCAAGATTTACCATAAAAATAAAATGACAAAATTTTTTTTAGTATTTAATTAACGAAATAGATTTTTTTTAACTTTTAAACAAATTTTAGAGTTTAAGTCTATCTTCTTACCTTCCTGAATCCTCGTAAATGCCGAAATTACCGTTTACACTTGAAATTATGGCAATGATAATTATTTCAACGAAAACAACCCTTGTATTTCACTCAATTTACGTGCGGAAGTCTTATTTTTTCCTTGCTTGATCTATTTTTCGTAACTCGTTGGGAAATCCTTTTGGACGGCGCGGCGAATTTTCGAAGAGTGAGCAGCGAGGGTTGCTTGCGCCCTCTATTATACCCCCCACGATGCCCGGTGCTATTCTTCTCTCTCTCTCTCTCTCTCTCTCTCTCTCTCTCTCTCTCCCTCCATCTCTATCTCTCACTCGCTCCCTCCGATTCCTACCACCTGTAGGACGTACTGAAGGTGCTATAAACCCGCCCACGTGAACGGGGAACTTCACGCTCATTTATATATATACAAATATATTACATATATGAAGGTCATTCCTAGTTAAATCGACCAATGTCTGACTCTCAAGCTCTTTTGATTTTGGAATGCTTTGCCGAGAATGTTATTGTGATCCAAATAAAGTTTTTCAAATTTTTGTAGATTTTTCGCAACCTTCCTCCACCAATCAGCTAATAAAACGCCATGAAAATACGCATAATTGTTTTATTAATTTGGAAAAAAAATTGAAAAATGAAGAATAAAGTCTCAGCTTCACTTTTATTTTGTGAGAAACTTTTTCATGCGGTATTGATGAAATTGCAGGACATTCGAGAATCAAAAAAGTCAGATGACGCCGGAGGGTTTTACTTGAAATGTCCAATATACCGATAGTTTTCAGATAAAAAAGTAGTATCGTGTCTTTTATGAATAAATGTAAATTGTACGACCTTTTCGCAATGGCCGATCTTTTTACGTACACGTGTGTTTGCAAGACTGCTCTATTATTCTTTTCGATTGACTCGTAACTGCGAATACGAGAATGCGAAGACTCGTGAAACTTTTATATCTCCCTCCCGGATCTCGCGGCATCTCCTGCGCGTTTCTTTCTCTCCTTTCTTTTGTAATTTTGCCACTCGAAATAGACGCTTTTTCTAAATTATTACTTCCTCTACTTTGATGAACGCGATATACGAAAATTTCTCGCGATCCGGACGATCGATGACAATCGTCGGAGCAAACGCCCGCGCGTCTCCCGTGTTTCATCAAATTTCGGCCATGATAAATTTATTTTTTGAAACCGTCATGTGCAGTATGACCATCGATGCATCGTTAACCGAGAAAGAGATGATGCAATTTTTTTTGCAAGCTTATTGCGACTTAAAATGCTGCCTTGACGATAAGAGTAGTAAAAAATCGCGATAGTCGGCCAAGCGACGAGGGTTTCTTTTTCATCGGACATTGTCTTGAATTTTACGGATTATCAATTTTCCTGCAAATAATCTCAATGGGAAAAGCCGAGCCTAAAATTTAAAAATTTAAAGAAACAACACGAAAATTATCAACCCGAAGCGAGTCGAAAAAGTGGACGTAATGAGAAATATCATTGTCAAGTGATTGTGCGTTAATTTCAATCTCGTTCGGAAACAATTTTGGAATTAAAAAAAAACGGCCGCGTTTGTAGAGCTCGCGCCATCGCGTTGAAATTTGCAACGTGGGGAGCGCAAGGAAATTTTGCAATTATTTCAACGTCCCTCGAAGCGATCGGATGAGAGAAAACTTAAAAGTAACCGTCCCTCTCTTCGCCATTCGTTCTCCCACGTCCAACGCAATAACGACAATTATCCGACTGTCCAATCGCGGCGAGTAGTCCAAATGGATTCTTCGAATTGGCCATTTGTAATGCGAGTGAAGGATTATGTATTTGAAAGAGAAAAAATATTCGTAAAGTTCATAATTGCGCGATAATCTCTCGTTATCAGTACACCCGCAAATCTCTCTTCATCTCCGTCGCTGATATCATTTTTTTCCCTATCCTTCCCCCCTCTCCCATGAATTATTTTGCCGTCAAAATGGCCGACGCGTCGAAATTATATATCACTCGACAAAACCGTTTTGATAAATTTCATCTTTGCAAAATTATTTCTCGTCAGAATAATCAAAGAAATTTGGTATTTAAAAAAAAAGTTTATCAAGCCGATGAAAAATTCCCGGTTGTTTTCATTTATATTTCATAAAAAATTGATTAAGGTCTATTTCAATGCGCCAATTTTGTATCTTTCTCAGTCCGAGGCATTCTACAATTGGATTTTTTGAGGAAAGCAAATTCAGTGTCCGAAAATATCATGGCTGATGAGGATGAGGAAATTGAGAAACCATTTGCGATCGAGAGAGCCAAGACCGGTCGTGCAAAGTGCAAAAAGTGCAAATGCCCGATAGAAAAAGACACGGTTCGAATCGCGAAGCTGATGAGCAATCCATTTGGCGTGGGTAAAATGAAGGCCTGGCATCACGTTACTTGTATATTTGACGTTTTCGGAAAACAGCGCGCAACAACCAAAAGAATCGACGATCCGAGCGAGGACATCAGCGGTTGGGATGATCTCGTCGATGAGGATCGTCAAATTCTTCTCGAGAAGCTCGAGGAGTTTGAGAAGAATGGTAGGGATTTTGTTAGTCATTTGATACAGAATTTATCGTAACGTGTAACCCACAAACTCGCTGATTCAGTTTTTAACACAATTATTCCGATCAATATATGTGCTTTCCTCCCCCTTAAAGCGGTTTCGAACGATGAGAGAGCCTGAATTTTTCTCGATTTATAAATTTTTCGATACCTTTGATAAATTGCAATAAAATCCTCTTCGTTTTCGAGATATTAAGTTGTTTTAAATGTCACAATAAACTCTCATCCTATTTTTGATTCAGCCCCGTTCAAAAACGCAAAGACGAACATGACTCCCAAGAAAGTGGCGAAAACAAAGAGTCCGGGCAATAATGGATCATCGGCAAAATTAGGAAAGCGCAGTCCCAATTCTTCGTTGTCCCCGAGTAAACCGGATCCTCCGAAGAGGCCAAAGAAAAATGACGATAAACGAACGATCCCGACGACATCGAAGGACAATTCGTTTCGCGAATTTCGTCGTTTATGCGTTGGAATATCAAACGCAAGTGCCTACACCGAAAAAACAGCAATCATCAAGAGAATGTTGACCAAGGGTTCCGAGGGAGGTGAGTCAATTGACATTTTTTCCCCCCAAAACGATATTCCATTCGAATTGATTTCTTTGATTTGTTTTCTTCGCGTTTGTTAAGTGGTAGAAATGAGAGATAGCTTAAAAAAATATTCGACAATGTTTGCACGAGAGTAGAAAGCAAATATATTACGATGAATATATCTATTGAGCGACAATTGTAAAAGCGCGATAAAGACATTGATGAAAGAGCGTGTGCGAACACTTGAAGAGACCGTGAATCTTAATACCGAGCTCGAATGATTCGCGATAAATTGCTCTAATAAGGCGAAATTATTGCGAGAAGTAAAAGGCGGATTGAATAGACGGACACCACGAGTCTTTGCATCAGACGATTTAAATTGATATAGATATATTTATATATTACTGACGCATTACGATCACGAGTGCTCGCTCGAACTTGTATATTTCACTTGGAACTTATCGTGTGAATGAAAAACCTGAAAAAGTTGATTGATATTCTTTTTCGAAACTTTAGATTTATTTTCAACTTCATTCCCCAAGGAATTTCATTTTTTTCATTCAATATTAATCCCTTTTGTTTAGTGCATTTGTCGAAAAGTAATTCAACTTTTTTTCAATTTTTAAATATAAATTTCTGATTCATTGAATTTTCCAAATTTTTTGTTATTGAATTCTTAACACATTTTCGTGTAAATTTTAATTTCTTTCTTTGTTATAAAAACAACGATTTCTTTATGAGAAAACAAGATTAATATTCTTGATTGTGCTGGTTAGAATGGGCATTCGAATTCTTTTCCAGCACCCGCCCACACCGATTGTTACATCTTAACATTAATTAATTGCGTATGCGCATCTCATGCATATGATTAAAATTACAATACAGTCGGCCATACCGAAAAGTATCATCTCGTCGTGTATCAATGGCAAGACATCGTATATCTTTTCTCCTAGTGCATGGTTCATACACACGTGAAATCGCACTAACAAAGTGGAGTATCACGACAAAGAGAGATAGAGAGAGAGAGAGAGAGAGAGAGAGAGAGAAACAATCGTAGTATATTTTACGCTGTTTTCTCTTGGCCAGTTAATAACAATATATTAAAATGATACCGGAATCGGATACAAGGAAAGCATCAATCAATGCTTTCCCTTTCTCACTCTCCCGCGAGCAGATATTCCCTCTCGCGCTCAATACCGCCGTGAAGTGGAATATTTTTATGGGGTTATCGGAATGCGAGACGCGAGACGAATAAATAAAAAAAAAAGAGTATACAATCGATCGTCGTATTTGTTCGGCAACGCGATTGCCAATAAATAAATAAAAAAGAGAATGTACACCCCCGCTCAAAAGTTTGGATACATCTGTCGATATTTCTTGCCGCACTAGAAGTTGCATAACTCCGTCAAAAAAAAGATAATGGCATTTTTAAAAAAGTTTTTTGACGGGAAGGAATGCAGCTTTGTTTTCCCTATTTTTAATATTTTTTATGATTTTTTTCGACCCCGTATGCATTTTTGAACGTGACCGTTTTTTGGCATTTTTTCGACCATCGCAAATTGGGCGCATGACTTAAGGACATTTTTTTTCGTTTTTTTCTCATCTACGGTACATTTGAAAGGGTTAGCAGACGCTTCATTGTCATTCTTTAAAAATTTTCGTACGTTTTTTTCTCGCAAAGTTATTTCACCTTTAGCTAAAAAAGACAAATTTTGAAAGATGCAACGTAACTCGAAGACTGCAAAGTTTAAGAGAAAATGTTAAGTTAGAAAAAAGGAGCGTAGGTATACACGGAATCGCCTGGAATTATTTCAGAATTTTCCAATGAAATTTTTTTTTACTATTTTTGCTCGGAACTCTGATGATGACGTCCCGGCGAAAAATTTCATCTGATTGAAATTTTCGTACTTTGTGATACGCCAAAAATCTGAAAAAATTCAGCAACATTTGGCATGCTATAAACAACAATGATCAATAATAATTATTGATCATTGTTCATCATTGTTTAATAAATTGTTTAAAACATTGTTTAAACATTTTGTTAATGCCTTTTGGGCAATGTTATTATTGATAATTGTTGTTTATAGCATGCCAAATGTTACGGAATTTTTTAAGATTTTTACTGTATCACGAAGTACGGAAATTTCAATCAGATGAATTTTTTGCCCGGGATATCATCAGAGTTCCGAGCGAAAAAAGTAAAAAAAAAAAATTTCATGGGAAAATTCTGAAATAATTCCAAGTGATTCCGTGTATACCTACGCTCCTTTTTTCATACTTAACATTTTCTCTTAAACTCTACACTCTTCGAGTTACGTTGCATCTTGCAAAGTTTGTCTTTTTTAGTTAAAAGTGAAATAACTTTGCGAGAAAAAATCGTACGAAAACTTTTAAAGAGTGAAAATGGAGCGTTTCCTAACCCTCTCAAATGTACCGTAGATAAAAAAAAAACAAAAAAAAATGTCCTTAAGTTACGCGCCCGATTTGCGATGATCGAAAAAATGCCAAAAAACGGTCATGTTCAAAAATGCATATCGGGTCGAAAAAAAAATCATTAAAAAAAATTAAAAATAGAGAAAGCAAAGCTGAACTCCTTCCCGTCTAAACGCTTTTTCCAAAAATTCAATTATCTTTTTTTTTGACGGAGTTATGGAACTTTTAGTGCGGCAAGAAATATCGACAGGTGTATCCAAACTTTTGAGCGGGGGTGTACGTGAGAGAGAAAGGAAGACTGACGCGTTCGGCAAATTTTGTACGAAGAAAGCACGCCGGAAAATTGAGATTCAACAATTTCTCGACAATCTGTGAATTTCGACCGCCATTTACTTCTCCAATTCCAAAAGTATGATTTTCTTATTCCAACATTTTTACTAGAATATATTAAATATTCCAGTAAACATTTTTCATCATTTTTCTATCGTGAGTCGAACGTGAATGATATAAAAAATTTCTAGACGTCCAAATCTCAATTTCGCATTGAACGTCCTATACAATTTGTACGGAGAGATACAAAATGTAACAGAGCCTAAGTATGAGATTAATGGATGAGAGAAAGAGAAAGAGAAAGATGAATGAAGATGGGAAATTCGAGAAGAATGAAAAAAAGCTCATTTTGAGTTATATTTTGCGAAGAGGAAATCGCTTGGGAAGATTTTTATTGTTGTGAATGGCGATCATATTTTTATTCCGCAATTTTTTTTATTCTTCTTCAAAATAATTTTTTCCTCTCGATTGCAAAATATTGATTGATCAAGCTAAAGTTACTTTGATGTATAAATATTAAAAAATTTCAGATATAATTTTAACATATACTTCTCATGGAAATTATATCTCCAATATATGAGATTTGTACAACAAATTGGATCTTCCATGTATATTTTTATATTGTAAATATCTTTTCCATATGGGAACGTTCAAAAAACTGGATATATGAAATATATGTTTACATATATTTAATTTTTACTCAAAATGATCGAAAACGAATAACTTGCAAGATTATTTGACGGTGAGTATGCTCACATTTTAGTTCGAAATAATCCCTTTTCGTTCGAGCACAAGGCCCTCTTTCCTGATGAATTTTTTGGCAAATATCTCTTAGGCACTGCAGAGGAGACGAAAGCTTGATTCGTCGAAAAGTTTTTCCCTCGCTGAATTACAAAAAATTTCCCGTGAAAATCACGATGAAAGTTTCTTCTCGTTTTTTCTTGCTCTCTGTCTTCAAAACGGCAGATCGTGTGGATTAAATGTCCATGAACTTAGCTGAGCCATGTTTAAATTTTCTAAAAACGATTATTGTGCTGAGTTGTGCTCAGTTTGTGCTACGTTGTGCCGCAAAGTGTAGGTCAAAATCTCAAAAAACTACCGAGGAATCGAAAAAAAACGTTTTTTCTGCGAGCTGAGCCATTATGAAAAAGTTTAAATTTTATGATTGTGCTGAACAGATGTCAGCTCACTGAATATTGTGCCGTAAAGATAATTCTCGTAGGTGCAAAAATTTTTGGTATAATCGAATTTCAAAAAAAAATTTTGACTCCAGCTTATTTTGGATGGTGAGCTTCGCAGAGAAAAAGTTCAAAGGGAAAAGTTGCTCTGTCTGACTAGCACAATCGGGCACAACAAAAAAATTTAAACTTTTCGATGATTTTTGAATTTTTTTATTTTTGACCTCAGCTTATTTTGGATGGGGAGCTTCGCAGAGAAAAAGTTCAGAGGAGAAAGTTGCTCTGTCTGACTAGCACAATCGGGCACAACAAAAAAATTTAAACTTTTCGATGATTTTTGAATTTTTGAATTTTTCGATTTTTGACCTTAGCTTATTTTGGATGGTGAGCTTCGCAGAGAGAAAGTTCAGAGGGAAAAGTTGCTCTGTCTGACTAGCACAATCGGGCACAATAAAAAAATCTAGACTTTTCGATGATTTTTATATTTTTGAATTTTTCGATTTTTGACCTTAGCTTATTTTGGATGGTGAGCTTCGCAGAAAAAAAGTTCAGAGGGAAAAGTTGCTCTGTCTGACTAGCACAATCGGGCACAACAAAAAAATTTAAACTTTTCGATGATTTTTGAATTTTTGAATTTTTCGATTTTTCACCTCAGCTTATTTGGATGGGGAGCTTCGCAGAGGAAAAGTTCAGAGGAGAAAGTTGCTCTGTCTGACTAGCACAATCGGGCACAACAAAAAAATTTAAACTTTTCGATGATTTTTGAATTTTTGAATTTTTCGATTTTTGACCTTAGCTTATTTTAGATGGTGAGCTTCGCAGAGAGAAAGTTCAGAGGGAAAAGTTGCTCTGTCTGACTAGCACAATCGGGCACAATAAAAAAATCTAGACTTTTCGATGATTTTTGAATTTTTTTATTTTTGACCTCAGCTTATTTTGGATGGGGAGCTTCGCAGAGAAAAAGTTCAGAGGAGAAAGTTGCTCTGTCTGACTAGCACAATCGGGCACAACAAAAAAATCTAGACTTTTCGATGATTTTTGAATTTTTGAATTTTTCGATTTTTGACCTTAGCTTATTTTGGATGGTGAGCTTCGCAGAGAAAAAGTTCAGAGGGAAAAGTTGCTCTGTCTGACTAGCACAATCGGGCACAACAAAAAAATTTAAACTTTTCGATGATTTTTGAATTTTTTGATTTTTGACCTCAGCTTATTTTGGATGGGGAGCTTCGCAGAGAAAAAGTTCAGAAGAGAAAGTTGCTCTGTCTGACTAGCACAATCGGGCACAACAAAAAAATTTAAACTTTTCGATGATTTTTGAATTTTTGAATTTTTCGATTTTTGACCTTAGCTTATTTTGGATGGTGAGCTTCGCAGAGAGAAAGTTCAGAGGGAAAAGTTGCTCTGTCTGACTAGCAAAATCGGGCACAATAAAAAAATCTAGACTTTTCGATGATTTTTGAATTTTTGAATTTTTCGATTTTTGACCTTAGCTTATTTTGGATGGTGAGCTTCGCAGAAAAAAAGTTCAGAGGGAAAAGTTGCTCTGTCTGACTAGCACAATCGGGCACAACAAAAAAATTTAAACTTTTCGATGATTTTTGAATTTTTGAATTTTTCGATTTTTCACCTCAGCTTATTTTGGATGGTGAGCTTCGCAGAGAAAAAGTTCAAAGGGAAAAGTTGCTCTGTCTGACTAGCACAATCGGGCACAACAAAAAAATTTAAACTTTTCGACGATTTTTGAATTTTTTGATTTTTGACCTCAGCTTATTTTGGATGGGGAGCTTCGCAGAGAAAAAGTTCAGAGGAGAAAGTTGCTCTGTCTGACTAGCACAATCGGGCACAACAAAAAAATTTAAACTTTTCGATGATTTTTGAATTTTTGAACTTTCGATTTTTGACCTTAGCTTATTTTGGATGGTGAGCTTCGCAGAGAGAAAGTTCAGAGAAAAAAGTTGCTCTGTCTGACTAGCACAATCGGGCACAATAAAAAAATCTAGACTTTTCGATGATTTTTGAATTTTTGAATTTTTCGATTTTTGACCTTAGCTTATTTTGGATGGTGAGCTTCGCAGAGAGAAAGTTCAGAGGGAAAAGTTGCTCTGTCTGACTAGCACAATCGGGCACAATAAAAAAATCTAGACTTTTCGATGATTTTTGAATTTTTTGATTTTTGACCTCAGCTTATTTTGGATGGGGAGCTTCGCAGAGAAAAAGTTCAGAGGAGAAAGTTGCTCTGTCTGACTAGCACAATCGGGCACAACAAAAAAATCTAGACTTTTCGATGATTTTTGAATTTTTGAATTTTTCGATTTTTGACCTTAGCTTATTTTGGATGGTGAGCTTCGCAGAGAAAAAGTTCAGAGGGAAAAGTTGCTCTGTCTGACTAGCACAATCGGGCACAACAAAAAAATTTAAACTTTTCGATGATTTTTGAATTTTTTGATTTTTGACCTCAGCTTATTTTGGATGGGGAGCTTCGCAGAGAAAAAGTTCAGAAGAGAAAGTTGCTCTGTCTGACTAGCACAATCGGGCACAACAAAAAAATTTAAACTTTTCGATGATTTTTGAATTTTTGAATTTTTCGATTTTTGCCCTTAGCTTATTTTGGATGGTGAGCTTCGCAGAGAGAAAGTTCAGAGGGAAAAGTTGCTCTGTCTGACTAGCACAATCGGGCACAATAAAAAAATCTAGACTTTTCGATGATTTTTGAATTTTTGAATTTTTCGATTTTTGACCTTAGCTTATTTTGGATGGTGAGCTTCGCAGAAAAAAAGTTCAGAGGGAAAAGTTGCTCTGTCTGGCTAGCACAATCGGGCACAACAAAAAAATTTAAACTTTTCGATGATTTTTGAATTTTTGAATTTTTCGATTTTTCACCTCAGCTTATTTTGGATGGTGAGCTTCGCAGAGAAAAAGTTCAAAGGGAAAAGTTGCTCTGTCTGACTAGCACAATCGGGCACAACAAAAAAATTTAAATTTTTCGATGATTTTTGAATTTTTTGATTTTTGACCTCAGCTTATTTTGGATGGGGAGCTTCGCAGAGAAAAAGTTCAGAGGAGAAAGTTGCTCTGTCTGACTAGCACAATCGGGCACAACAAAAAAATTTAAACTTTTCGATGATTTTTGAATTTTTGAACTTTCGATTTTTGACCTTAGCTTATTTTGGATGGTGAGCTTCGCAGAGAGAAAGTTCAGAGAAAAAAGTTGCTCTGTCTGACTAGCACAATCGGGCACAATAAAAAAATCTAGACTTTTCGATGATTTTTGAATTTTTGAATTTTTCGATTTTTGACCTTAGCTTATTTTGGATGGTGAGCTTCGCAGAGAGAAAGTTCAGAGGGAAAAGTTGCTCTGTCTGACTAGCACAATCGGGCACAATAAAAAAATCTAGACTTTTCGATGATTTTTGAATTTTTTGATTTTTGACCTCAGCTTATTTTGGATGGGGAGCTTCGCAGAGAAAAAGTTCAGAGGAGAAAGTTGCTCTGTCTGACTAGCACAATCGGGCACAACAAAAAAATCTAGACTTTTCGATGATTTTTGAATTTTTGAATTTTTCGATTTTTGACCTTAGCTTATTTTGGATGGTGAGCTTCGCAGAGAGAAAGTTCAGAGAAAAAAGTTGCTCTGTCTGACTAGCACAATCGGGCACAATAAAAAAATCTAGACTTTTCGATGATTTTTGAATTTTTGAATTTTTCGATTTTTGACCTTAGCTTATTTTGGATGGTGAGCTTCGCAGAGAAAAAGTTCAGAGGAAAAAGTTGCTCTGTCTGACTAGCACAATCGGGCACAACAAAAAAATTTCAACTTTTCGATGATTTTTGAATTTTTGAATTTTTCGATTTTTCACCTCAGCTTATTTTGGATGGGGAGCTTCGCAGAGAAAAAGTTCAGAGGAGAAAGTTGCTCTGTCTGACTAGCACAATCGGGCACAACAAAAAAATTTAACTTTTCGATGATTTTTGAATTTTTTGATTTTTGACCTCAGCTTATTTTGGATGGGGAGCTTCGCAGAGAAAATGTTCAGAGGAGAAAGTTGCTCTGTCTGACTAGCACAATCGGGCACAACAAAAAAATTTAAACTTTTCGATGATTTTTGAATTTTTGAATTTTTCGATTTTTCACCTCAGCTTATTTTAGATGGGGAGCTTCGCAGAGAAAAAGTTCAGAGGAGAAAGTTGCTCTGTCTGACTAGCACAATCGGGCACAACAAAAAAATTTAAACTTTTCGATGATTTTTGAATTTTTTGATTTTTGACCTTAGCTTATTTTGGATGGTGAGCTTCGCAGAGAAAAAGTTCAGAGGAAAAAGTTGCTCTGTCTGACTAGCACAATCGGGCACAACAAAAAAATTTCAACTTTTCGATGATTTTTGAATTTTTGAATTTTTCGATTTTTCACCTCAGCTTATTTTGGATGGGGAGCTTCGCAGAGAAAAAGTTCAGAGGAGAAAGTTGCTCTGTCTGACTAGCACAATCGGGCACAACAAAAAAATTTAAACTTTTCGATGATTTTTGAATTTTTTGATTTTTGACCTCAGCTTATTTTGGATGGGGAGCTTCGCAGAGAAAAAGTTCAGAGGAGAAAGTTGCTCTGTCTGACTAGCACAATCGGGCACAATAAAAAAATCTAGACTTTTCGATGATTTTTGAATTTTTGAATTTTTCGATTTTTCACCTCAGCTTATTTTGGATGGTGAGCTTCGCAGAGAAAAAGTTCAAAGGGAAAGGTTGCTCTGTCTGACTAGCACAATCTCCTCTGAACTTTTTCTCTGCGAAGCTCCCCATCCAAAATAAGCTGAGGTCAAAAATAAAAAAATTCAAAAATCATCGAAAAGTTTAAATTTTTTTATTGTGCCCGATTGTGCTAGTCAGACAGAGCAACTTTCTCCTCTGAACTTTTTCTCTGCGAAGCTCCCCATCCAAAATAAATTGAGGTCAAAAATCAAAAAATTCAAAAATCATCGAAAAGTTTAAATTTTTTTGTTGTGCCCGATTGTGCTAGTCAGACAGAGCAACTTTTCCCTTTGAACTTTTTCTCTGCGAAGCTCACCATCCAAAATAAGCTAAGGTCAAAAATCGAAAAATTCAAAAATTCAAAAATCATCGAAAACTCTAGATTTTTTTATTGTGCCCGATTCTGCTAGTCAGACAGAGCAACTTTTCCCTCTGAACTTTCTCTCTGCGAAGCTCACCATCCAAAATAAGCTAAGGTCAAAAATCGAAAAATTCAAAAATTCAAAAATCATCGAAAAGTTTAAATTTTTTTGTTGTGCCCGATTGTGCTAGTCAGACAGAGCAACTTTTCCCTCTGAACTTTCTCTCTGCGAAGCTCACCATCCAAAATAAGCTAAGGTCAAAAATCGAAAAATTCAAAAATTCAAAAATCATCGAAAAGTTTAAATTTTTTTGTTGTGCCCGATTGTGCTAGTCAGACAGAGCAACTTTCTCCTCTGAACTTTTTTTCTGCGAAGCTCCCCATCCAAAATAAGCTGAGGTCAAAAAACAAAAAATTCAAAAATCATCGAAAAGTTCAAATTTTTTTGTTGTGCCCGATTGTGCTAGTCAGACAGAGCAACTTTTTCCTTTGAACTTTTTCTCTGCGAAGCTCACCATCCAAAATAAGCTGAGGTGAAAAATCGAAAAATTCAAAAATTCAAAAATCATCGAAAAATTTAAATTTTTTTGTTGTGCCCGATTGTGCTAGTCAGACAGAGCAACTTTTCCCTCTGAACTTTTTCTCTGCGAAGCTCACCATCCAAAATAAGCTAAGGTCAAAAATCGAAAAATTCAAAAATTCAAAAATCATCGAAAACTCTAGATTTTTTATTGTGTTCGATTGTGCTAGTCAGACAGAGCAACTTTTCCCTCTGAACTTTCTCTCTGCGAAGCTCACCATCCAAAATAAGCTAAGGTCAAAAATCGAAAAATTCAAAAATTCAAAAATCATCGAAAAGTTTAAATTTTTTTGTTGTGCCTGATTGTGCTAGTCAGACAGAGCAACTTTCTCCTCTGAACTTTTTCTCTGCGAAGCTCCCCATCCAAAATAAGCTGAGGTGAAAAATCGAAAAATTCAAAAATTCAAAAATCATCGAAAAGTTTAAATTTTTTGGTTGTGCCCGATTGTGCTAGTCAGACAGAGCAACTTTTTCCTCTGAACTTTTTCTCTGCGAAGCTCACCATCCAAAATAAGCTAAGGTCAAAAATCGAAAAATTCAAAAATTCAAAAATCATCGAAAACTCTAGATTTTTTTATTGTGCCCGATTGTGCTAGTCAGACAGAGCAACTTTTCCCTCTGAACTTTCTCTCTGCGAAGCTCACCATCCAAAATAAGCTAAGGTCAAAAATCGAAAAATTCAAAAATTCAAAAATCATCGAAAAGTTTAAATTTTTTTGTTGTGCCCGATTGTGCTAGTCAGACAGAGCAACTTTCTCCTCTGAACTTTTTCTCTGCGAAGCTCCCCATCCAAAATAAGCTGAGGTCAAAAATCAAAAAATTCAAAAATCATCGAAAAGTTTAAATTTTTTTGTTGTGCCCGATTGTGCTAGTCAGACAGAGCAACTTTTTCCTTTGAACTTTTTCTCTGCGAAGCTCACCATCCAAAATAAGCTGAGGTGAAAAATCGAAAAATTCAAAAATTCAAAAATCATCGAAAAATTTAAATTTTTTTGTTGTGCCCGATTGTGCTAGTCAGACAGAGCAACTTTTCCCTCTGAACTTTTTCTCTGCGAAGCTCACCATCCAAAATAAGCTAAGGTCAAAAATCGAAAAATTCAAAAATTCAAAAATCATCGAAAACTCTAGATTTTTTATTGTGTTCGATTGTGCTAGTCAGACAGAGCAACTTTTCCCTCTGAACTTTCTCTCTGCGAAGCTCACCATCCAAAATAAGCTAAGGTCAAAAATCGAAAAATTCAAAAATTCAAAAATCATCGAAAAGTTTAAATTTTTTTGTTGTGCCTGATTGTGCTAGTCAGACAGAGCAACTTTCTCCTCTGAACTTTTTCTCTGCGAAGCTCCCCATCCAAAATAAGCTGAGGTGAAAAATCGAAAAATTCAAAAATTCAAAAATCATCGAAAAGTTTAAATTTTTTGGTTGTGCCCGATTGTGCTAGTCAGACAGAGCAACTTTTTCCTCTGAACTTTTTCTCTGCGAAGCTCACCATCCAAAATAAGCTAAGGTCAAAAATCGAAAAATTCAAAAATTCAAAAATCATCGAAAACTCTAGATTTTTTTATTGTGCCCGATTGTGCTAGTCAGACAGAGCAACTTTTCCCTCTGAACTTTCTCTCTGCGAAGCTCACCATCCAAAATAAGCTAAGGTCAAAAATCGAAAAATTCAAAAATTCAAAAATCATCGAAAAGTTTAAATTTTTTTGTTGTGCCCGATTGTGCTAGTCAGACAGAGCAACTTTCTCCTCTGAACTTTTTCTCTGCGAAGCTCCCCATCCAAAATAAGCTGAGGTCAAAAATCAAAAAATTCAAAAATCATCGAAAAGTTTAAATTTTTTTGTTGTGCCCGATTGTGCTAGTCAGACAGAGCAACTTTTCCCTTTGAACTTTTTCTCTGCGAAGCTCACCATCCAAAATAAGCTGGAGTCAAAATTTTTTTTTGAAATTCGATTATACCAAAAATTTTTGCACCTACGAGAATTATCTTTACGGCACAATATTCAGTGAGCTGACATCTGTTTAGCACAATCATAAAATTTAAACTTTTTCATAATGGCTCAGCTCGCAGAAAAAACGTTTTTTTTCGATTTCTCGGTAGTTTTTTGAGATTTTGACCTACACTTTGCGGCACAACGTAGCACAAACTGAGCACAACTCAGCACAATAATCGTTTTTAGAAAATTTAAACATGGCTCAGCTAAGTTCATGGACATGTGGATTAAGTCATTTTTGTCGATGGGATGATTCTTGGGCGAATAAAAATTGCAACTAACGCGCTCGATGACGCGAAATAACGTTTTTATTTGCCGATCGATGCTCGATCGATTGACCGATCGATATTAACACGAGAAATATGCCCTCACTGATTTATCGAATTTCACGAGTCGCAACGATGCGTGAATAAAAACGTGATTATTGCCAATATAGATATTAATTGATCGATATTTGACGTTCAATAAGAGCGCCGAATGAAAATAATTGAAAAGTACGTGAAGCTTTCAGGGGGGATCACTGCATTCACTGTTTTGCGACTATTGGCCCAGGCTGAGAATTGTTGGTGACTTATAAAGCTCTCTGTCCCCACCGCCGACCAGAAATCATCGATGCCGATGACGAGCCCCCTTCATCCGCAGCCAGCTTGGCGGCACTCGATTCTCCCACTCGATTTTTTTTAAATCAAATTTCATTCCCATTCCCTCGCTTCTTTCCTCCCGCAAGTTTTTTGCAACGCTCGATGTAACATCGTAGAATATTTTTATGCTCGTCAATACGATTTTACTCTTTCGACATTTTATCTATCAAATCCGAATTATTCATCCGTCACCCAAAGAATTTCATATTCCAGGATTTTCTCAGAATTATAAAATAGGCGCTTGGTGAATTCAGCGTTTTTGCCACGGATATTGTGTCCACGGATATTTCGTCGTGGAGCGTCCTTTTATTTCACCCTCACAATCCACGATGACAGCCTCTGTGATAATTAAATTGAAGAAAAGAAATAAAAATTTGGTTCGATTCTCATGTGCAAATAAAATATATGCAAAAACATATTTTCACTATACTTTGTATATATCTGAAGTATATAGAAAATATTCGACTCTCGCAACGAATATATTTTCTTTGCAATCCGTGTGTACTCTTTTTCACCTGGATTGCCGCGATATCGCAATTAATTTTTCACGCGGTCTCTCGCTCATGGTTGATTCTCCTCGAAGTATCCTCGTTCAGGACTAATTATTTTTTCCCAATTACTCCCCCATTCGAAATCAATTCTTTTATCGACGATATTCATTGATATTACATTGGCACTAATTTTCACGCAAAGTGTACGTGACGCGTGGGCCAAAATGGCCTCGGATGATGCAATTTCCGGTCCGGCAGAAGAGGAGGAAAAAAAGCGCCGAACCAAAAGACCAACGTATCGCGATTCGAATTGCTCTCACGTCACATGAATGTCCAAAAGAGAGAAAAAGGGAGAGAGAGAGAGAGATTAATGATTATATGGGTTGTAATTCGCTTGAATCACTGCGCAATACTTCGACGTCATTTCTTTCAGTTTTGTTTCAATATTATGTGTAAAGAATTCTCTCCTCTACATTCTCTCGTGTAAAACACGCGCGTCTCGTACACAAACTGCGACGCACTTTCTGAAATTCTCGTTAAGGTTGTTAAAAGCGATTTGCCATTATTTGTCCATTGAATTAAAGCATACGCGACCTATGTAGAAAATGTCTTCGAGACTCTTGGTCGTTTTAATTGTATTTCTCAATTGAAAAATTATACATTATAAAAATATAAACCAAAAATATATATCTATATTTAAAATATACGCCTAATATTTCACGTGTAATATGCCGAAAAGGACTGTCGCGTCATTGTTATTTTCGGCAAACCGTCGAATTTTATTAATAAATTTCGACAAAGCGCCAATAAATCGCGATTTTCGTACGGCGTCGAAATTCAAAGAAGCTCGAACGAGCATGGCGAAACTTTCCAATTGGCCTTGCTCGCTCTCGTTATTTCCATAAACAATTTTTTTTAATACGAAAAACGAAGAAACAAATGTATCATATATTTTTACGGATGCGATCCGAAATGTGCTTGTCGCGAAAGCACCTTGACCTGGGTCTAACCCTTGGGAGAGAGAGAGAGAGAGAGCGAGAGGGAGAGAGAGAGAGAGAGAGAGAGAGAGAGAGAGAGAGAAAGAGTAAATGGGGGGGTATTTTACAAATGAAGTCATCGCCTCGTTTGTTCACTCTCGATGTTTCTTCGAAAGTCAAACTCGTATTAAGCGTGATGATGTATCGCCTCCGCTTTCTCCCTTTATAAATCTAATATCATTTATATAAATACGTACATTTACGTACAGACGTGTAATTTCAATATGTATATACCTATCGAAATATACGCTGTGACTTTATCAGCCCAGTGAACTCATCAGAGGCAATGATTTCGCGTTAATTGAATTCTCGCTTCTTCGAGATTCACGCTATCTCGTATCACTCTATATCGCTCCTCTTCCTCGACATCTTTATCTCATAAATTCACGCGCATCAATTTTTTTCCACTCTTTCTTTCTCACACGAGAACATTATTTCTCAAGAACGAACGTGTAATTTCGGGACTAATTTTTTTTCTCTCAAGGAACGATAGAGCGAGATGTAAAAAAAAGGAAAAAAATATCCTCCGACACTTTTTCAGTTGACCATCTGCACGAGTCGGGCTGATATCGCGATATTCGCCGTTCTCATATTTTGTCTTATCGGTGGAAGTCGCCCTTACTCATTACGTAGATTACTTCCGTCTTTCCGACGTTACTTTACAAGCCTATTCGTGTCCCATTATCGTTGTTATTATTTGCGAGTCATCGGATTTATATATTTATATTTTCTTCGTTTAAACCAAATTGAAATTACTCGCGTTTGATTATTTTCTCATGAGATTTCTGAAATCGGTGTCGATCAGATATTTTTTTTCGCCATTGTCGTTCCTTCGCGAAGGGAATGATCTTGGACCGCGACTTTGAGACGAGAAGCGTCTGTGATTTTTTTTCCGAAATTAGGAGCCTCTTCTCTCTCCCCCTCTTTCCTCTTTTCTTAATTTTTGTGCAAAATCGTTATTGATACCTCAAGCTCACAAATATCAGGCGGTTCCCAAACGGCTATTTAATTTATTAAATTTATCAATTCAATTAATTGCCAGGAGCCCTTTTTTCTATTCGATTCGATCAAGGAACCTTACTTTAATGCAAGCTAATTTTTGTCAACCACGATTAGTAAAAACGATTTCGAAGTGCCCCCTCAAAATCTTTCGCTGCGGAAATTTAGCTTTCGCGATCATTTTGCAATATAACTGGCGTAACACTTCGTTTTCTCATACATCCTTCTACCTAATACACGAGCTTCTCGCATTTATATATACGCTAGTCGAGAAGATTAATAACGCCTCGGAGAGTTAGACAGGGTCAATGACCCGAATGGTAAAATAAAATAAAAATTCTCGTTACCGCTGGAGCACAAAAGAGGGTTGAACGGTATATGGGTCATCGTTGAAAAAAAAACGAAGAAAAAAAAATATATATATACGTATCGTAGCGGCGTTATTTCGGCGCCGTAGAATCGTGACGTAAATGGCCGCGATTAATCGTAATCGTAAGCCCATAAATGATTTCACGATCTACAAGACAAATTCGTAAATTGATAAGCGAGAGGACAATTTGAAGCGGAAGGAGGAAAGTCCAATAATCCGAGTGTCTTTGACCTCTGAATTTATCGCTAACATTTCGTGTGAATTTAGTTTTGAAATCTATCGTAAAAAAATGAAGAATAAAATAGCCTCACGAAACAGGTGGTGAAAAAAATCTGATCACGCAAAGGCCGCGACGTCAACCTAATCTCGGTTTGAAATACTAGATTCTGGTCAATATAGACACCATTTTTTTTGTCGTACAATTAAATCATCCTCCATCCCACCGGAAGTTAAAGGAAAACATGAAAGTGCTTCATTACTCCTCCCAAAGACATTACTGTGACAAAATTTGTTTTTTTTTTCTAAACAGCGTTAAGAGTGACGATATTTTCAAATTCCGAGAACGTCACAATGAGCCCGCTGATTCTATTGCGTCTTTGGTGATAAGTGTTACGCGGAAAGCTCTCGAATAATGTCAATATGTATGCGACATACATCGGCGAGCCTCGAGTCCAATTGCACAATGCACATTCCAAGTGACGACAGATTTTCAATCGTGTATTAGAAAAAAGAACCAATTTTCTTGCCCCCATGAAAACTTGTGTTAAATTGTGAGCTGAAATATATCGAATTTATGACATATAATTATTACATTGTGCTAAATTTTGGGCTCTTCAAACTTTCTCGTTCGCATCAAAATATCAATAATTAGAAAATTAGTAAAAATTGAGCCCATTTATTGAGTAGCAGCTTTTTTCGATTTATAATCAATTTAAAAAATATAAAATAGGAATATAATGTAATTTTGAAAAAAATTACATTGGTGAATATTTTATTTGCCTGACGCATCGGCAAATTTCTTTTAGATTAAAAAATGTCTTATTTCTTCCATCGATATTTTATTGGCGGTGTTTCCTTTTTCTTTATCATTTCCGTCAGCGTGAAATTAATGAATCAAATTTTGTGGCAAAACAAACATCGTATCATTTTTGTTTACACTCAAAGAAAAAAAGAAAAGATAAATGTAGGTTCTTTTCGTTCGTTCATTGTAACTCTGACTCGACTCTGACTGGATGACGGTCATAATTCGAACGAAATACTCGCGAGTCTTTGGCTCTTCAACGACAGCCTGGGCCGAGGATGCCACGCAGTCTGCGTCGTTTCTCATATCGCTTTTCACACTTGTTGCCCGTTGATGTCGTTGCTTCTTGCGTGTCGTAGAACAATTCGTGCTAATGCTCTCCGATTGCTTATTTTTCTCTCCCTCTCTCTCGCTCTCTCTTGACATATTTTTCTATCAGGCTCATCTCGTCGTTCTCGTTAATGCACTTTGGGATTCTTATGACAAAGTTTGCGCGCGCGCGCGCCAAGTATTGGAAATCCAACTGCGCAACAGAAACGTTTTTCCGGCTATCGCATCTTGCGCGCCGATGACGCTGGGGTCACGAAAAAATACGTTTCTCTTGAGCCATTTCAATAAATCTAATCCCTCCCCCCGCCCCTACAGGTTCTGCATTTTTTCAATATATATATCCAACGACCCGATGGACGATGTTTATCATTGATTTATACACGAATGGGCGATAATTGTGTGCATTTGTTCATGAATATTCGAATTCATATTCATTGGAAATTCGGAGGTCGATGAAATTTTTTGTTCCCGATTCTCGGCAGCAAAAAATACGTCTCAACAATTATTTCGCTCAAAATAGACGCGCGTTACGCGGATCCTTCTTCTTGGTCCAAACGCCTCGTTTTAACGCCAAGTTTCACCGTCTAATTGGATTCACACTTTATGAGAGACACTCGACGAGACGAAGCGCGTTATTATCGACGAGCAATAAAAACAACGGCTTGGAGTCGTCGGCACTCTGCGACAATCGTTCTTCGTATAAGAAATACTTTTCATATATACGATATATCATATTCGTGAGATATAAATTTGAAGAAGGGTGGGAATTTTTCTCCGGGTGCCAAACGAGGTTGACAAATTTTGGCAGCTTTTTGTCTGTTTGCAGTCTCCATTTGAGTTTTTAGAAAATAATTTAAAATCTTATAAATTATATAGCAGTAAAATATTAATTTCTCCGAAAAATTGCCGCTAAATGTAGTTGTCTCTGATTGATGTTGACGCTTGTAATGTTTTAACATTCAGTGCACGCTTAAAAACAAAAAACAAATATGGCGATATCGATGTGGAATGTCGCGTTTACACGTCGAAATATTTCAGTTTGAATGTACATCAACGGAAATGCGCGGGAAACATCATATTGCAAACTATTCCTGAGTGCATTTCAAGATGTCCCACCAAATGTGCGATATACTTGTTACAATAATTTATCCTGATGTGGAGTCACCGACAGATGCAGATCCACTCGTGTAATTGTAAATTCCTGTTAAATCCATATAGACTCCGTATAATGTATTTATGTCCGTAAATTCGTGTAAAACTGATTGTGAGCTCCTAATATCCGATGAATGTGCGAAAACATCGTTCATCATCGTGCAAACGGCAATTGCGTAATTTTGCATCGTTTGATGAAAGCGCATAGGAAATAACCGATGTTTTCGCATTTCTGACGATTCTTCTTCCCCCCCCCCCTACATTCCCTTTCTTGTTTTGTTTATTTATTTATTTTTATTCGATCGAATCGCGTTCATTCGCGCGTTGGGCGCGCGACGACGTCGATGACGAAGACGCGAAAACGCCCGATAATCGCGACGAAAGAATCACGCGTACTTGGCTCTAAAGACCTAGTTGGCAATCGCGATTACAAAAAATGAAATATGACATGAACCATAAATTTGCGCGATATACGCGATACATTATAATCCTCAATGAAACTGTGCCAAAGCACGGTGAATTTCCGCTGTCAACGATTAAGATGCATCGAGGAAAACATTGAAAACGCAAAGAATCGCATTTTTCACGTCTCGTCTCGGATGTATTGATTCAAACGCACAGAAAGTTCCGCAATTATCGCATTTTTTCATTCAAATTCTCATTGCCGAATGCTTACGATAATTTTACATCCATTTGATATTCATTACAACTCCAAAGTGTAGAGTTTTATTAATTTAAATTGAATCATTAATTAATTAATTAGTTCATTAATTTAATTTATTTATTGTTATCTCTGTGGAATATTAGAGGAATATTTGCAGCTCTACGGATTACTAATTCACAGAATTCACAATGAAACTTGTCCCATTCTCGTGGGACACGTTAAATCACTTTCACGTGTCTCAACCGAGTTTGATCTATTTTCTTATTTTTGAGAAATATTTATAATTCAGCTACGCAGTAGCTTCGTCACTTCTGCAGCCATAAATTTCGCGCATTGTAGTATCGTCATTGTTTTTTTTTCTTCATTGGCTGCGAAAATAGCGCAAAGAATCGGTCATCGCCGTTGACATTCCACGTTCCGCGTAAAAATGCTTGAAACATTGTGTGTCAAGTATTTTGTCGCGACACGTGGACGTCGGTGATAAGAAAATGTGGCGAGAAGCGCACTTGTTCATGCCGAACGAAGCTCGCATAATAATTATTGCACCAACGTGTCAACAAAACGCTAGATGCCACGACATAGGATTCACTTGCTCACGGGGCGTCCGAGAGTCTGCCTCGTCCGAGCTCCCGGCGTCCTCGGATTTCTACTATATATCCATACATATGTATATATATTCAAAGAATGAAAAATTCCTTACCAAACATTTGATTTTAATCCACGATTTTCCATGTGCCTCGAGCCTTCTTAAAAAGCATTCTAAGACATTATAAGACTATTTTTTCAGCGCCCAACATTTTTTACGTTTTTTCAAAAACAAAAAATTTAAAAAATCCACCGTTCCAATAATTGCAGGTATTTCGTCATCTGACATTTGGTTATTTGTAATTTTTCTTAATTCTCAAATCGTGACGACGTTTTTTCTCAGATGAAAGAACAAAACATTTTTTGGCCGATTGAAAATATTTTAAAAAAGTCGAAAGGATTTATCGAGAGCTGGTCCGAATGATTCAAGAATCAGCGACACAATTTGTAGAGATTCGAGAATGAAAATTGGCGTTCGAGAGAGGAACCCCTCATATATTATTAAAAAGGCCTTTTATCTCTTTTTTCGAACTTTATATTTCCTTTCTCTCTCTCGTGCATACTGGCAATTTGATTATTGAATATTTATACGAGCTCGCTCACCCGAAGTCCGCGATATACTTTTTATCCCCATGTTTCTTATCGATTCCGTAATTTTCCACTGTTACACGCTCTGTTGCCGTTGTCGCGCGTAACCTTTTGGCCACCCTGCGCGCCATTGTATACGTGCAAACGCACACAAAAGTCACACTATCGTAAAAAGGCACAAGATGCAACGACTCGTGATCTTGCCTGGAAAAAGGCCTCGAGTGCGCACCCCCCAACGCCGAATGTGCGATATCGCGCGAGGCCTTTTGTTTGCCGGACATTGGAATCTCCGCGTCGTCACTCGTCGGACTTTTGATTCGCGGATGAGACGCGAGACCGCGAGTGTTTTGCTCGTTCGCTCGTTTCTCGATTGGATCACGCTCTCGTTGGATCACACCGCGAATCCTGCGTTGCATCCGCGAAAAAAAAGGAACAAACGAATACAAAATCCTCCCGATAAGACGGCGATGGAGGTTAAATCCATTTGCCCAGTTTCTCCGCATGATTTGTTTCGAGATTTTTTTTTCTAAACGTACATTCTCCATATTTCAGATGGTTTCAAGAGCGACATCGTACTCTGGTGCAAGCTACTTTTGCCGGGGGCCGTCAAGAGAATTTACAACCTTCAGAGCAAGCAACTCGTCAAATTGTTCGCTCGTCTGTTCCGTCAGAACGAGGACGAGATGCTCGAGGATCTCGAGCAGGGTGACATCGCCGAGACGATCGGAGTTTTCTTCGATAAAAGCGCAGCGGTCAAGCCGAATTCCAAGAGTCTACTGACGATACAAGAGGCAAGAAAATGCGATTACATTATTCCTTTGTTTCACTGTTCAAACTCAAAATCTCAATCCTTTCACAGCTCCGAACGATTCTTAAAAATTATTAAACAAATAAAAAAATATCTCTCCGAGAAAACTAGGCTCTCCTGGGAATAGAATACGAATCGATCTCAGTCCCTGGTAATTTTAATCCAAGGAATTCAATCATCATTCGACTTCTTCCAAAATTACGGTACTCGAGCAAACAGACATAATCGAGACTTTGCAAGAGCTTCGAGAATCGCACTCGTTATCTCCTTCAGGGGCAAATCGTTCTGAGGTTGATGGTGAAAGAACAAAAAACGAAAAAAAAGTTACAACGATCGAAAGTTTTCAGCGTGGATTATGGCGTGGTTTTCCAGCCTCAAAGATTCATCGTACGAAACTCCTTGCTCCCTTTTACGTGGATAACGAAGGATATTACAGCAACGGCATATGCTGATGGTCCTGGAGGACGAGAGAGGGTTCTTCTCTCATCAGCCAAATATATATAATTTTTTGCCCTCCCTCGAACAAGTTACAACAGCCAACTTTGCTCTCGCGTGAAACTTATTTCGCGAAGATACTTTTGATTCGTACGAATGCCAAAAGCTCATTCGGATATTCACCAGTCAAGAGTCTACGTCGATGTTATCAATGGCGCATTTCTATCAATATCATCGTTAATATCGTGTGAAATAATAATTGAAAATTGGCAGGTTGACAAGTTCCTGGAGGAACTGACTCGACTGACGAAGGAGGACGAGCAGATTCACCATTTCCAATCTATAATCCCCAGGTACGGATCATAAACCATCGATCCTCTATCGAGACTTCAGAGAGAACTTTTTTCCATCTGATAATCCATTTTTTGTGACTAAATATTCCTCATCCGGCAGATGCACCCTCAACGACTTGAAGTTGATTGTGCGACTGATCAAGCGGGACCTGAGAATCAACGCGGGTCCCAAACACATGTGAGTTTACTTTTGTTTCTTCTCGATGTTTATTACCGAGAGATTGCGCCCCAATTTGTCGGGATTACCTGGCTATCGATTTCGCTGATTCTCTTTCCTCGTGTAACTAACGCTCATGACAGTCTCGAGGCGGTCCATCCGGATGCTTACAAGGCTTATCAAGTCTCGAACGATCTCACCGCCGTGATCGAACGTTGCCTGTCCGATAAAGGATCATCCGGCGCCTCCACGTCGAATGTGAATACAAAAAAAACGCCAGGCAATAGCAAAGTCAATCTATCGCTGATGACACCTGTTTTACCAATGTTGGTACGTTCATTTCATTTCTATCTATCTTATTTATATTTATTTATACATAAAAAAATTGTTGACGCTTCTTCGGATCACAATCTTTGAAATACCAAACTTGTGCTGATATATAACCTCGCAATTTGCAACAAAAAAAAATCGACCGGCAAACAGTAAATTAAGCGAATGAAATCGTAATGAATTTAGAGTCAGTCGTGACGCGAAAGCGTTCTTCGGTCAGACCTGAGAAAATATTCGAATCATTTGATATCGCATTCATCAGCATTGACCAATGACATTGGACCGGTTTTGAGAGACCATCTGCGTCTTTGTTCGGGCAATTGATTCAATTGAAAACGACATTTTAATGCTCAACAGGCGGAGGCTTGTAAATCCGTCGAAATGGCCATGAAGAAATGTCCAAATGGCATGCTGTCCGAGGTGAAATACGACGGGGAAAGAGTTCAGGTGCACAAGAAAGGTGCTGAATTTCGATATTACAGCAGATCACTGAAGCCCGTGTTGCCGCATAAGGTAAAAAAAAAAAATTAAGAAATCATGATAAGGGATCGATGGAATTGCCATTTGAAATTTTAGTGATGTACGATGAAATTTGATGATCCATCGATCGTGAGCGATTCCATCGTGATTCATTCGAGATATTGAAACGATCAAAAAGATCAATCGTCCGCCGCGTCAATGAATTTTAATAGTGACGACCGATGAAAGATTTTATTTCGGTTATCTGACGAATATCCACGTCTACGAGTTCATCAACTCGCTGAGCCAATCACGCACTTAACCTCCACCCTGATCGTCTTCGGTGTGATCCACATTTCGCCGTTTCTTTCGCGTACCGCGCCCGACACTCGCCGTTTCTTCTCACGTTTCTATTTTCCCAATTGTTTTCGTTACACAGTCCGATGACTCGTTTCAAACATCGTTCGATCATTCGATCACCTCGAAAATTTCAGAATTTTTTCGAGTAGATGATACCGAAGATTTAAAAAAATTGCGCGCTGTGATCTTGCGTTACAGATCAAACTGTTCAAGGATTACATACCGGAGGCATTTCCAGACGGCGATGATCTGATTTTGGACAGTGAAATACTGATGATCGATACCAAAACCGGCCAGCCGTTGCCTTTTGGCTCTCTTGGAAAGCACAAGGTAATTATTTTGAATGAATTTATCTAAAATACGAAATGTTATTCAAATGCCGACCCGATAGGCCATTTATCAGGCTCGTAAATTGCGTAAAACGGAAATATTTGCTTCGGTCGATAAAACGTTTTTTCGGGAAGAAGATTGAGTCAAGCTGACCACGTTCTTTGCACTTGCAGAAGGAAGAATTCAAAGACGCGAATGTTTGTCTATTCGTGTTTGACTGCATGTATTACAACGGCGATGTCCTGATAAACAAGTGAGTCTTCTTTCGGGCAAAAAAACATCTCTCAACTTGCGAATTTCACTCTCGAATAATTTACAGATCGATGAAGGAGCGTCGTAAAATATTGAAAGATCGAATGACCGTCATACCAAACAGGATAATGCTGTCGGAGGTCGAGGAAGTTCGCGTGAGAAACATCGCGATACAATTAGACGTAAGAAAGATTGATACAGAATGGACTTTTTAATGTAATCAATGGCCGTTTCGCAGGATCCCAAAGATTTGTCCAAGATGATTGCCAAAGTTTTGAAATTGGGTCTCGAAGGATTGGTCCTCAAGGATATGAATGTAAGTTGCGTTGGAGTGTGAATCAATATCCTTCGTCAAAGTGAGATTGTAAGATTGACGGCATTTGCAGAGTCTCTACGAACCGGGAAAGCGACACTGGCTGAAGGTAAAGAAGGATTATTTGTTCGGTGGCGCGATGGCGGATAGCGCAGATCTCGTTGTACTCGGTGCTTGGTACGGAACCGGAAGCAAAGGTTTGATCTCCCGATACGATAATTTTTTTTTGTTGCGAAAAACGAGATATCAGCGACGATGATCAATCGAATGACGACGTAATCATTGACGCAGGTGGAATGAAGTCGGTTTTTCTCATGGGATGTTACGACGATGAAACTGACAAATGGGTTACGGTCACCAAGGTAATTCGTCATCGAGCTCTTCTTTCCAGAACTCTGATGATAATTGTTAAAGTTCGATGGGTTCAGAGGAAAAACCACTGTGAGGGGTGAAAAATTGTCAATGTTGTAGATTTTTTTTTTTACAGACATGACTAATTATTTCATAGCAAGTTTGAGTGAAAAATCTGAAAAATTAACAGAGATGATATCGATATAGATTATGGCAAGGTCGAAAAAAGTAACTTTGAGAAAAAGGCGTTTAAAGTTTTCGTCGCGCTACCTGATCTCACCAAAGTCATTGTAGCTCACCCTATTTTCAGAATTTTAACTGAAAATTCTACCTACAAGTGTCTGAAAATATTTACTCAAAGGGCATGCATGAAAACATTTTTTTTTTTCAATTTTCACAGTGGTTTTCCCTCTTAAATCCACAGTAGGTAAAAGATTAGGGGGTTACGACATCCTTGATCGATCAAAAAACATATTTTCGCGAACTTGGCAAATGTCCTCGAACTCTTTCGACTTCCATGAACCCTTTGATTCAATATTTAACAAAAATAAAAAGGTTCACACGGGTCACGACGATGCGACCTTGGCGAGACTGCAGAACGAGCTCGACATGGTGAAAATCGTCAAGGATCAAAGTCTCGTTCCAAATTGGCTGACGGTTAATCGGCCGATGGTCCCGGATTTCGTGGCTCGCGATCCCAAAAAGCAGCCAGTGTGGGAGATAACCGGAGCGGAATTCACGAATCAGGGTGTTCACACTGCCGACGGTATAAGCATAAGATTTCCGCGTGTTACAAAGATACGCGACGACAAATGTTGGCGCACGGCGACTTCACTGGCGGAGCTTCGCGAGCTCTTCAAGACGAGCTCGTCGTCGATCGATTTTTCCTTGTTACTCGGAACCAAAGACACCGATGATGATAAAACAAAGCCGCTCGATGCTCGTTCGACACCAAGCACCAGCGGTCAATCCAGATCATCGTCGGCGAGTCCGTCAAAGAGAATCAAGAACGAAAGGATGTCCGATGAGGAGGAAGAGAAAATCCATCGGGTCTCGAGATCCACGAAACGCATTGAGCGAGAGAGCGACGATGATTCCTCCGAGTCGAATGAGAACGATCGGTACAATGAAAATATCGGTACACCGAGAAGATCGAGGGACCTGGAAGCCGTAAGTTTGTACAAACTATTAATTGGAATTGTTCAGAAATCTTCAAACTATTGGCTCGCATCTGTTTGGCTCTTTGATTGGCTCGGTGGTCTCCTGCTGTATTTGAAAGACTCCCACATATTCAATTGGGACAATGTTTCGATCCCCGAGAGCATTTATTCACGAGAAACGCGTGGAGAAAATATTCTTGAGGTACCAAAAATCGTGTGCAAATTTTTGCAACTGTTTACCAGATCTCCTTTTCACCCCCTGGCTATTAAAATGCATACAATTAATTTTTTTCAAGGTCCAAATTTTCTCCAGCCGAAATAAAACATCGCGTATGATATTATTTGAATAAATAAAATCAAATACAAGTTTTTTCTTCAGCAGGTGGAAAGCGGAATTTTTGCTGACTTAAGGATCGGTCTCGGTCACGATCTTGACAGTGCGAGGCGTCGAATTCTTCGGAAAACATTGAGAGCGTATCCTTTTACTTGATAATTGAAATTTTTTTGCCCAAAAAGACTGAATGATTTCTGAAGAATTTTTCGCACACCGTTCTCAGCGGGTCTCCAAAGAAACAGGGTAATTCTTGAGCCTGAAGAGTCTGTGGAACGATAAATTTTACGAATCTTCCGTGGCACTTTTTTCCACGTTCTTTTTTCCGAATAAGTGCAAAAACGATTATTTTCAGAGAGTGCCAACGGCCTCGATCGATGACGCGAATTCTCCGCAATTAAATCGTTTCGACGTGCCGTATAAACGAGAAACTATGTCTGTATCATTAGAGCGAGGTCATCGGGTTATCGCGAGAGGATATCCGACAGAATCCAAATGGCCATGAGCGCATAAACCGCAATCAAAATTCTCATTTGGATATTACTCGACCGCAGATTGTTGTGTGTCTCTCACGTTTCAAATATTAATTTGTTTATCGGCGTATCAGCGAAATCGTCCAATTCCGGTTGATAACGCGCGATGAAATGCAATTATCATTTTTTCCCTTATTTCTCGTACGAGCTCGAACGTTTTTCGATCAATTGCTAGAGCTATTTCGCTCCCTCGTTCAGTGGAAAATACGATAACAGAGCGGTGAAATTTGAATTTATTCTTATAACCAAACGATAAAGAAATTAGATGCTTTTTTTTTTACTTTGAGCGTGACAATGGCTGTCAGTGACGAGTTTTCCCGTGGGGAAGGGAAATTTCGTCCCGGAGAATTTTTGTTGTCTCTCTGGTGAACCCCTTTATTTTTCTTGACCGCAAAAAAAACGAAAATAACCATTCGTCGATTCAGTAACGGTGCCAGGATTCTTCGGGAACGGGAAATGTCCGAAGCGACACACGTTATACACGAGAGCGAAGAAGTTCCTGCGACTGTTTTACACGTGAGTATACGATTTATAAATGAAAGTACACCCCCGCTCAAAAGTTTGGATACACCTGTCGATATTTTTTGCCGCACTAGAAGTTGCATAACTCCGTCAATAAAAATTGTAATGGAATTTTTTAAAAATCGTTTTGACGGGACGAAATTCAGCTTTGTTTCCCTTATTTTTAATGATTTTATTTCGACCCGGTATGCATTTTTGAACGTGACCGTTTTCTGGCATTTTTTCGACCATCGCAAATCGGGCGCGTAATTGAGGACTTTTTTTTTTGTCTTTTTTTTCTCGTCGGTACATTTGAAAGGGTTGGCAGACGCTCCATTTTCATTTTTTTTAAACGTTCGTACGGTTTTTTCTCGCAAAATTATTTCACTTTTGGCTAAAAAAGACAAATTTTTAAAGATGCAACTCAACTCAAAGAACATGGAGTTTAAGAGAAAATGTCAAGTATGAAAAAAGTAGCGTAGGTATACGCGAAATCGCCTGAAATTATTTCTGAATTTTCCCATGACATTTTTTTTTTCCACTATTTTTGCTCGAAACTCTGATGATGAGGTCCCAGCGAAAAATTTCATTTGATTGAAATTTTCGTACTTCGTGATACAATCAAAATCTGAAAAAATTCAGCAACATTTGGCATGCTATATGCAACAATTATCAATAATAATATTGCCCAAAAGTCATTAACAAATTGTTTAAGCAATTGTTAAAATAATTTATTAAACAATGATGAACAATGATCAATAATTATTATTGATAATTGTTTTTTATAGCATGCTAAATATTGCTGAATTTTTTCAGATTTTTATTTTATCACGAAGTACGGAAATTTCAAACGCATGAAATTTTTCGCTGGAGCGAAAATAGTAAAAAAAAAAAATTTCATGAGAAATTTCTGATATAATTCCAGGCGATTTCGTGTATACTTACGCTACTTTTTTCATACTTGACATTTTCTCTTAAACTCTATCGTCTTCGAGTTACGTTGCATCTTTCAAAATTTGTCTTCTTTAGCCAAAAGAGAAATAACTTTCCGAGAAAATGTTAAAAAAATGAAAATGGAGCGTCTGCTAACCCTTTCGAATGTATCGCAGATGAAAAAAAAGACAAAAAAAATGTCGTTAAGTTACGCGCCCGATTTGCGATGGTCGAAAAAATGCCGAAAACGGTAACGTTCAAAAATGCATACCGGGTCGAAAAAAATCATTAAAAAAATTAAAAATAGTGGAAACAAAGCTGAATTCCTTCTCGTTAAAACGCTTTGAGCGGCGGTGTATGTAACGTATACATTTTTTATCCACATATATTCAGCTTATATCTCACAACGTGTACGAAATATCCAACTTTTTGAACCAAATAAACTGAGCATTTATGTATTTATTTCGTTGGAGTGGGCGACTAGTTTAGATAAAAAGCTTGAGGGAAAAAAATCATCATTATTGAAAATTAATAAAATAATTGAACGATGAATTTCAAAAGTATTTCGACTTGTCAGTCCCGGCGTAAAGCATTCGGAGGATATTACAAACGTTGGCGAACGCGATTAGCGTAGGTTGAACTTCCCCGAACGAATTAATTCTCGGTTATTAAACACGGAAATGGCATCGTGGCATGTTGGTTTCCCACAGCCGCCACTCTGCATCCGTTATTATCAGGCTTAATGCCTCATCCTTCTATCGACAAACGATTATCGTAAAGCTTGACACTAGCGAAATGTCATATGAAACCCTGGAAAACAGAAACCGCTTCCTCATCTTTTTTCCGTGATTATCGATGCTTTTCCTCTGTGCGAAATTGCTCTTACAAATTTTGGCTTCCTTGTAACGAAGCTCTGAGGATTATGGATAAACCCGAGGAAGCATCATCGATCCAAGTTCATTCATCCTGCGGTGAATAAAAAACTAGAATTAATTACGAGACTCCAATTCTAGTGTTCTTATTAACCGAAACTGTGAAGCCAATTATCTGAACGCATGAATTTACGGGACACATTTATTCGACACTGAGTTGCTCTCGTCGTTAAACCGTGCGGGTAAACGTCGATCTTCAAAGTTTGTCGGAAAATGTGTTTATTCGAAACTTGAGCTCGGTTAGAGCGTGTGTAACGGTATTAACAACTAACGCCATTAACTCGATCGATTTTGAAGGTCCTTTCCCCCCTCTACCCCATTACTGGTTTTCGGCCGAAAGTTAATCAAGCTCTTCAACGACCGACACACGCTGCGGCACATTTTACGTACACCCACAGCCCATTATATCTGAAATAATTTCCAGAGTCGACCTATATACGTACTTGAATGAAAATTTCGACAAACAACGAACCTGTATTAAATCCAAGCTTTAACGGGTTGTACCTAGTGCAAAAAAGCGTATTTTTGTGAAATTTACTTCTAAAAATCGCAATTACTCACTTTTGCAAAAGATTAGTATTTCGAAAAAGAACATGTGGAGAATAGCCAGTACTTTTGTGCCACTATTTTTTGTCGCTCATTTTTGGGAGAATTTTCAGAAATCTTAAAATAGTCAAATTTTGCTTGGTTATTTCGACAACTAACTTTTTGTAAAAATGAGTCCTTTGAAAATCGCTGAAAAAAATGGAAAGCGGTGTGCCCTCGAAAAATTGCAAAAATCGATGGACAGAGTTTAAAAATCTGCCCAAAATTGAAAAATCGTCGGAATCGAATGAACCAAGCGAGGTTTTGAAGCATTAACGATCACGAAGATAATAAGCTCAAGTTCAAATGGAAATCTAATTTAGAAAAAAATTACAGTCGTGTTAGTGAAGACATTCAATTTTTGCTAAAATACAAAAAAAAAAAAAAATCTTTTAGGATCTTGGATCGGTGTATTATTTCTCCTGAACACGAACCCACAATGATTTTTCCAAAAAATAAAAAATTTTATGGATTTTCATTCTAAAAAAACATTTTTCATTAGTTTCTCCTTGTTTTTTCTCACGAATAAATTTGTTTTTCCGACAAAATTGTTCGTGATGTGGTAGCGGTGATAAATTCCCATGCAACATCATTTTAAAAGAGTGAAAAAAAATCTTTTGACATACAATATGCTCTCAAAGAAATATGTTTGAAAAAAGTTATTTTCACGACTTCTCTAACTGGGTATGACTCTTAAAAGGCATTCTTTCTTTCAGAATCATTCGTCAGTATCAAAAACCGCGAGACACGTCAATTATTCGTGGATCGAGAATTCCGCCGCGGAATCGCGAATACTGGACGTTGGACCTCACGCTGTTAAATTGATCGGTGCATATTGCAGTTGTCCATGTCCTCATCGTCGATGAAACGTTCAATGAGTATTAAAACGCATCGAAGCTCAAAACGCCATTGGCACCAACATGCGCACGAAGCCTTAAGAAAGAACCACCTATTTCAGCGACTCCGATGATTAAACAACAGCGACTCCTTCGGTTGAATAGAATGCCCGTGTCATCGTGAGATAGCTGTCTTATCGGGCTTCCGATTGATCACGCCTTGATGAATAAATACGTCGTACGTGCAGGTTGAGAATATTTCAATGGAAAACACATTCCATTGCGGTCTTTGAAACGCGTCTGCAATGCTCCTGCAAAGTTTTTTGAAACAATAAAAAATACAAGAATTGTAAAAAAAAAAAACAAATCCCTAAGTATCGGCAATTAATTACTTACGATTATTTACAGACGAACTCTCCGCCATTCGCGTTTTCGCTTAAAAAAACAATTATACTCTCACAAAAGCTACAAGTCAGTGCACGCAATTTCATGAGCCGACTTTGCAAATATTTATAATAGAAATTTGTACGATGAATGTTTTTTTTTCTTCGGGTGCCAAATTCGTAGAGGTAAAAATAAAGTTACATATGGCGAATCAATGTCGATATGTATTTTACTATTCTACTATTAAGTTACAGATTTTCATTTTTTGTTAAATATACATAGTGCCCTCCTGATTTTATTTTTGCATTTTACAATCTTCACGATAATAGCGGGTCAACTAACATCGAATGGATCTAAATTTTCGTTGATCTTTCGCCACGTGTTTGGGGTAGTCTAGGGTGAAGTCTAGTGAGCAATCGGACCTTCTGAAAGATGATTGAAATAATGAGAAGAATTTATTCATTTACTACATCAAGCGGCTCGCGCGAATGCTACAATTTTCTTGCAAACGTCTTGACGGAATTAAAAAAAATAGCCTCACTATTCGTTTTCTCATTCCACTGATCCATCTTTGAGAAAAGTGTGTTAAGAAAGTTTCGGGTTTATCTTTACCTTCGTTCTCTCCTGATCATAAAAATCGTGAAACAAAGATTAGAAAACAAAATCGATGCCAAAGAGTGATGAAAGAGGAATAACGCGATTAATTTTAAAAATTATATCCACGATTACGGCCAAACAGGCTTACACGATAATTGCTCTATGTTCATTTTGTCTATATTAAAGTGATTTCTTCTTTTTATTCACTACATCAATTAACACCCAAGTCCCCAGGGAGGGGAAAAAAATAGGAGCATTGCGGGGGAAAAATACTCGCATGGATTATTCTCTCTCCCTCGGAATGCCGATTTTTTTCTCTTTAAATTCACATCGGACGATATTACTTGCCGAAGCAAGATACAGCGTTGAAGGCACACTGTTTCCAGTAGCTACGCTTGCGCTGAAGATCGCCGATGTCCATTTGATTCCGAAGACGTTTCACCACCTGTTTCGTGAAGAGATAGTTGATCAGAGCAGTCTCGATGCTGCCGTCATCGTCCACAAGCTGAAAATACGATTAAAATTCAATCGCAATGCAATTCGAGTGATTCGAGCGAGTCACCGATAACAAGCAAATTAATTGATGTCACGAAAATTTGGAAAATCGTTGCAGCCGATACTCGAAAATTTATTAGTCGATTTTTAATTTTTTTTTCTCAAACACATTCAGATATTTAGATATTCTAGATATTTCAGATGTATCTCGGAGACATCTTAGATATTTTTCTTCGACCCTTGCGAAATAGCCAAGCTAGAAAAAAAATGAGTCGTCATCGAAATTGGAACAAGATCTGATTTTCATGGGGATCGTGAAGTCCACTTTATGGGATCGTAAAGGACAGAATGCGACTTCTTCGCCATGTCAGAGTGTTTACTACGGCATTTCGTATAATCTCGATTCGGTATGGTTTTATATGTGCACGGTATACGCGTGCAATGGGAATGTCGATTTCCGAGCGACTTCTGATATAATAAAATCCGGCAACCCTCGTTCCGGAGAGGACTACCCTCGTCTGTGTAATATAAATACATCCTCAAAGGGGCAAGTTTGGGAATTGTGGCACAGGTCGACAAAATGGACCGCTGTGTTTCCTACCGCGCATGATTGTCATCGAAATCAATCGATAAATTCCGAATGATCGATCGTGCAAAAATTATTAATCGATTTCGAGGCTTCTCAAGTGGCACTTTTCTTAGTTGGAGACTTTTTTCTCATCGATAAGTGTATCAAGGTGGACCATATTCCCCAATTTTTGTACAAACTCCTCCCGATCCTACCAGCATCCTTCGTGATTTGTGGTTGCTCTTTCGCGGCTCTCTGTATTACCGAAATAAGCTGGCATCTTACGCGCGACGAATTTCCCGTGTGCTCGTCCCTCGTCTATTTGTAACTCCCATGAGAGCTGGTTTTACGCGTCCGATATCACCAACGTGGCATCTCACTGCAAGACGATATATGGGATATTCCAGATCGCACCGGGACAAATAATTTATTTAGTTTGAATAATAACCGTGATTTCATCAATTTCGACATTCTCAGCGATAAATGTTTTTTAAATCCGAAAAAGCGTTCCCAACATTTGCAAAATTTTAACCAAACATTCAACGAACGTTAGACAGCGAATGAATTTCTTTAGGATGCCCCATAGATATTTTCACGGGTGAACGAGAGTGGAAATAGGTCGACTCATGTATGCCAAGATCAAAATTTACGAAAAACATCGAACTTGGAATGTTGCGAATAAATATTCGGACTATTATTTTCCCTATAAAATATAAACCGTGTAAATATAAACCAACACGAGTGTGCGGGAAATTTTGTATTTATTTTTCGAACACGTTCGTTAAAATATATCCTTTGGATGAAAATATATCCTCTCTCGTTCAGAAATGTTTACGGAAAATACAAACTCGAAAAGGATTTTAAAATCCACTCTCCTTTCTATTATCTTATTCATTTCGACATGCATCGAGAGACGTACGCAAATATTTTATGCTCGATACTCCTAAGATTGAATATTTCAGAGATAAATTTATTCCGGCGTAAGAAAAAGGAAACGAGAGGGAATCTCAATACGCGTTGCACGTAGTACGCGCGCAGAAGTAGACAAACGAAAAAACGATTTTTATTTACTCGTCTTGTTCCATTTGAGATTTTATATTCCGTCATACGAGTGCGGAGAATTCTCTTTGTCGTTTTTGAATTATTTTCCTCCCGGACATGACGTGACTTGGGACACCGGAAAAAATAAAAAAAAAAAAAAATCATTCATCGATCCAGCAAATCAGCGATCAAATATCTCTGTGAGCGCAATCAGGTCAGGATGAAAATTGGACGGCGTTCCCTGATTACGTCGGATCACGATTTATCAAATCCTCAAAGTTCGAACATGAGAAATAAGAGCTTTGAAAAAAAGCGATCATCCCTCAACCAATTTTTCAAGCTGACCTCGAGACGCGCAATCTTCTTGGATACGATAGAGCACAGTGGACTTGAAAAAAATGTACGAAAAGAATTTTTTTTTAATTCACAGATTCTAAGGAAAAAAGTCTGGCTCTGTTCCAAATTCAAAATTTTGCGTCATTCGTAATCAAAGACCAAGACTTTGTCAACTAGGAGAGCGAGGAAAAAACTTTTTTGTCACCACGTCCAATTTTACACGTTTAACTTTCAGAGTTTCGTTTCAAAGCAATTCAATTAACGAGCTGTTATATGCGATGCATGTGTTACGCGATACAAAGGGATTTCGACCGTGCGTCAGATACAACGCCATCTCTAATGACCGCGGACCTTTTGATTTGCACACATAGCGCCTGTTACATAACACGAGATTAATCCTCGTAGAGGATAAATTATTATTGAAATTTAATTAATTTATGGAAAACATTTGGGGCAAAGGGAAAATTACCAATCGCAACAAGTGTCACTTCCGCTCTCACCGTGTGCTCGCTCTACATTGCAATTACAAACATCAAATTTCAAAAATTGTATAAAGTTTAAAAAAATCATTTATTCATTCGTTTTTGTGCGATTTTTCAGAAACCGCGCAATAGCGAAATTTCAAGTGCTCATAACTTTACTTCGGTTTGATCGATTTGGGAATTTCTTTTTCGTACGTATGAACGTTGTCACTACACTCAAAGAATAACGCTTGGTTCATCCTGATAACTACATTTTCGAGACGTGACGGCAGTTTAAAAATCGCTGAAAAAAACGAAAAGGATTTCAAAAATTTGCAAAAATCCACCAAAAATCCGCCACCGAATTTTCGTTTAAAAAAAATTTCATTCGTTTTTTCTTCCACATTCGAAAGAAAGACGAAATATTTCACACAGAGCGTTTTTTCTACGACAGCGGACACGATGTGTATAATAAATGTAATTCGAGTTTATCGAGTGATATTCAATTTAATAATATTCGTACGTGGGGATCGAAATAGGAAAAAGGAAACCCCGTTCGTCCCAGAGGATCGAGACGAGAGAATTCCCCGCGCAGAGTCTCGGGACGACCCTTGGAAAAAAAGGCGGACGGCGTGGTTGACGGTGCCTCATGATTGCCGGTAGAGGAATGGGCTCGGTTAATAATTTCAGGGCATCATACACACACGGTCTCCTGACAATTTTTTCATTCCATCGTCTCGTCTTTCCCATGGATATATATTCTCCTGTACGGATTCTCCATTACGCTTTCTATGCTTCGCGGGGTTTTTAGTGCTTACTTTGCACGATGGTTATGCGGGAAAACGGGATGAAATTGTATCGCGCCTGAAACAAGGCACTGAGTCTCGAGCCAAAGAGTCTCTCTTTGTTAAATCGGTTCAACTGCCTCGCTCGACCAAAGTTTCTCTCTTCGAGGCGAGCCGGCCATGAAAATTTATCGTTTCTATAACCCGATGAAAAGTTTTACGCAAAAGTGTTGAGTCGTGAGACGGAATACCTAAACGCATTGATCGGCAAAGAATTTTCGCGAGCATACGAGCGACTCGTTGATTTTATTTTTACCGGTAAGAATATAAAAAATACCGCGTTGTCCAATTCAATTTCGTTGATTGAATTGTTTGAAAAAGGTAGCCGATGTGCGAGTGTCATCGGATAATAAATAATAATAAAAAATAAATATTAAACAATAATAATTAGAAGATAAAAAAAAGTGTAAATCGGGAATGGTTAGAGGAAATTTAAGAAGGAAAGCCACGGTAAAATTTTTTTTTTTTTTCAAAAAAATGTGGTTTAAATTTTTGGTCAAAATCCTAAAAATTGATACTCGATGAAATAACGATAACCTGATTCTTCGATAATTAGTTGTGTAAACAAAAATGTCAAACATTGACAACTTTTTCATCCCTCACAGTTGCCTTCCCCCTTGAAATAAATGAAATAAAATGTTTTCCGGTCGATTCTTCGAGCTTCGTACGATAGGAAAATCGTTTACTCACGGAACCGAGTTAATTCGACTGGTTATTTTTCCGTGCAATCTACGATAAGTACCAATCCCATTTATTCCGCGTCATTTCGATGCTGCGAGAATGCTGTGGCGATCGGAAGAGAGCGAGATAGAAGGGAGAATAACAAGAAGGGAGAGGCAACGGCAGTGAGGATATTGCACGTGCGAGAAGGGATTTGCGCGTTTTACGCAATATCGCCTCCGTGTACGCGTATTATTTTGCCTGGAGGGGAAAAACGAAAGAAGCACTTTGCGTACGTGTGCGATGAGAAAAAGCAGATCCTCGCATGCACAAGTGAGTCCCACGAATGAAAAAATTCAGGGGAAACTGGGTTCACGGTTGTTTGTGCTCGGAGCGTTGATGCGCCATTGAGATTTCAATGAACCGTACCAATTGAGAGAGAAAAGGGACACTCCCGTGTAGAAATGTGATAGGGCAACCATTAGTTGATTCTTGCCCCTGATCCGCCTTGCCTGATCCGATTTTCCTGGCAGGGCCCTGACATGGAACTTAACGACCTGGTCCCTAGTTATTATATTGAAATAATCACTTATTACCAGTGCCCTGCATGATCAGAATATGAGCAGTTTCCGACGATGTTATTTTTACACTTTTAAGCAAAACATATTTTTGTTTCATTACCCTGGCAGGGCTCTGATGTGAAAACTATTGGATTCCCCTAAGTATTTATTACAATAAAATTATTTGTATATCGGCTTTCAGTAGTATTATAATAATAATAACAATAATAATAATAATAATAATAATAATAATAATAAATAACAATAATAGCAATAACAATAATAATAAATTAACAATCATTGCCTCGTTTATTATTATTATTTAATTATTATTTACATTATCACTTTTATTCCGCGAGAATATCAAGCAATTGTGCGCCTGTCACAAGTTCGTTACGTAAGCAGAGGATTATTATTATTATCACCACGAACCGCATCGCGTTAGTTCCGAGACTTGGCGCGAGATGTCGCAGGACATCAACCGTTGAACTCCCATACGGATCATGTGTTCAGTATGCTTATATAGACGGGTGCGAGCACGGATGTTAGCAGCAGTCGGTGTCGGAAGAATCCATACAAGGAGTTCCTGCCGTCTTATGTAATTGTACTCATTTATTTAATTCTCGTAGAGAATTTCCGATCATTCGGAATCTAATATTCTCTTCAAGGATTGTCAAAAGAAAAGTGTACCCTAAGAAAGGGTTGCCTTGAAATAAATAATAAGGTGCTTACATTGAAAAAGGAGTACCTCGTAAAAACGAATTGTTCAAAAAGCGCTTCGGTGTACGTTCGGGAACTTCATGGCCGTGATCAGGGCCTTTAAGGGCATGATTCTAAAAATCGTAGGGGCCTGATCAGGATCTGCTAGGGCCAGATCATATCGTCATAGGGGCCTGATCATGACCGCCGGATCCGAAAATGGCCAGCCAGGTGTTACATGGCATAACAGGGCCTGTTAGGATGAGCGGATCATTTCCCTTCATTAGTTAGGGAGGGCAAGTCAGGGGCAGAAGTTTTTCCCTACCTAAATTTCTACACGGGCTATAGAGATCAAGATGTTTGTCTCTCCTCAGCGTCCAACACTATCGAACCCTTGGACGAAAAAGGGCAAATCCCCAAACCATTACAAAAAAAAACGTCCTTGTGCGTATATGCGTCAGAGCTTGGTACATCTCGGCAAATCGATCGTCGCTTCGACAGTTTTATTATAATTTGTTTTCCCTAATTTTCCTCTTCGTGAGAAGGACCAAGTGTGTCGGATTTATCTTTCAAAACTTGCTCAGGCGAAAGCGTATCAGTTTACTTGGGGTGATAATCTGAAGTCACTCAAAAAGATCCCAGAAGGATTCTCTGCTTTTTTATTACGAATAATGGATGGATAAATTGCGAAAAATAAATCGAATAAAACGACAATGATGTGGTATCAAATTTGCGAGACGCGTGGATTTTTAAAATCAGAAAGTATTCCCCCAACGAGAGTGGAAGCTATGAAAGCCGAGACTCTTTATCATTGAGTAAATCTCTGTAAACTGACCAGGTCGAAATCCCGCGTGATACGGATTTGAAGTGAATTTTCGCGTGTCCCAAATCGCTGATAAGAAAGAAAAATATCGAGAATTGACTCTGGGCTTCTTAGCCTCCGGGAAATAAATTGCTTCTCGCGGAAAAAACACACACACGGTCTTTTGTATTAGATATCCGGCGGTGCGGTACGTTTCGACGAGAAAGCCCGAAGATCGAGAAAAGTGGATACGCAGTCAACATAAATCCTTGTCCCGCAAGGATTCCCTGAGGGTGGTACGATGTTGGCCTGTTTTTTTTGTTCGGACTGTATAAAACAGAATGATGGAGAGAGAACGACCGTGAAATGGTCGTTTTTTTTTTTACTTTTTATTTCAAATCACTGTTTGGAATGAAAGGTTAAGGTTCGATGCCTATTCGATCAATCCCCCAAAGGAGCCTGGGGTCAAATGAGACTCTGAAGGATCATCATTTTTGCGCCAAGTTGATTGTTGAAAAATTGAGCATCTTGATCGTTAAAAATATAATACAGCAATTACTCGATTCGGTCTGCGGTTGAGATACTCTTTGCCCAATAATCGTGAAGCCGCGTCAGCGTCGAGGGTCTCAAATTGAGAAAAAAAAGTAACGCGGCTCGAGAACCAGAGGCGTCGAGTTACGAATTCCGAGTCCCTGCATAACACGACTCTAACGAGTTATCGGATATTACATACAGAGTTTACGAGATGAGGGCATGAATCAGTCGGATATAAATTATGCGAGAGTTAAAAAAAAAAGGGAAGCAAATTTTTCTCCTCCGCATGGGGGATTCTTAATTAGTGAAAAAATAAAATAGGCAGATGAATAAACGTGCATCGATTAACTCGTGACTTTTGCACAAACCGACGTGAATAAATTATTCGCGACACAGTTTTTTTTCACTCGGATTTTTATTTGATCTCCCACGTGAAAGAAAAACAAAGGAAACCCCGCGATGGACTCGATTTCCTCTCAATTTCCTCAGTGCAAAAATGTCTCGGAAGAAAAAGGACCATGAAGAATCGAACATTTTGAAAATCCTCTCGATCGACGACGAAAATTTTATTCGTCACAATGGCGTAATCGAATCGAATTTTGCACGTCGACAAAAAAAAATCAGAAAGTTCAGATCACGAGGATCGCACGACAAAATTGAACCGGATAATAATCCTCATACATATTAATATTCACTGCGATCATTGATAACAGAGGCCAAGGCAGAGTGCAGATTCCCGCGAAATTTCTTCACGGAGGAATCCTTCGAGCGTGCAAAAGCCTTATCGGATATATATACATCATTGCTTATACTTCTCGCGGCGAGAAATTCTCCTCTTTTCTTTCCTTTTTTCTGCAAAGAATCAAAAACCATTTCACCCGTAAAATAAACCGCGAATGCATAAAGTGGAATGTTGAAACGTGAATGCGCGATACAGAAGCTTTCAAGAAAATCCATAGAGCACGTCAGATTCAGCAATCTTCGCGATTTATTATCCATCCTGCATGATACGCTTTCTTCGTTTGCACAATATTTCAGTAATCGGAATTACATTCCGCGACATATTACCAATGGAAACGAAATCAATTTCCAGGAGAGTCGAGTTTTTTCGTCTACATACGTTGAACATGCACTTCGAATTAAATGCGAAATATCGAATAATCAAATATATTAAATATACGAGAGATGTATAATTTCGGTACATCACGAATACTTTATTTTCGTGGAAGGAATTATAGAAGTGTCAATAATCGTAAAGTTTGATTGGCGAAACTTTGAATCAATATTCACCCTCACGAAAAAAACGTGCCCGCGATAAAAAGGGGATCCGTCATAGTTGAATTTTTGTTTTCATGTGTCTCGAAATATATTCATTCTCCTCTGAGTTTAAAAGTTTCGTCACGCGCGCCTTCATCCCTTCTCCCCTTTCCCCCGACAAAAACCGACTACCCTGTGATGACATATTTTTTTCAATTTTCAATAACGTCATCGAATGGCAAAATACGTGAATTTTTGATGATTCCTACGAATGTCAGTATTTGATGGTAATTATGTGCGAACACCACGTGTTGCGCGTCCGATTTTGGTGCAATCGTATCGCTCTCTCCCTCACTCTCGATATACCACGAAGGGTGTTTGTCACGCAAACACAACTCGCGTTGGCCACTCGAGTGTTTCGGCCATGTTTATTCGTCACCTCGGCAAACCTTCCCTCTCTCGATCATCGATGTTTGCTCAACATAAATTGGTTCACCGAAATAACGTTCATCAGAAGGACCAGGAATTATCGGAAGGAGGAAACACGTGCCCCACGATACCAGAAGGGTTTTTTTCTTTCCATCGTGACGATCCAACTTTGTTTTTACGATGCTCATAACGAAGCATTACATCGATGTAAAGAAGAAAGAAACGGCTACGTTTGAGAGCAAATAACCGAAATCGAATAAACGACGATGAGGCAAAAATCGCAATGGAATTTCATAGATAGAGGGATATTTATTGTGCTCTTTTGAATTTAATTTAAGTGGATCAATGAGATTCAAGTGAACGAAAATGACAGAAAAGATCATTGATTATTATGTATATTATTATTTTATATTTATTATTATTAATATTATATTATATTGATTATATTGATTATATTGATTATATTGATAGAGTGAAGGGATAGTTTTATAAAGTTAAAAATGCCTTTGGGTTGATTAAAAATGTCCAAAAAAAATTGGTAAATCATGTTTGGAAGACTGAAATGTTTGGATATCTAGAAATGGCCTTAAACATCACCCTAAAATTTCGCATTATTATTTAAACAAATGCACGTTTCTAATTTGCATAATTGTATTTGCAGACTTCTTGATGGTTGAATTATGGATACAGGTATGAAAAGAGAGGGCAGGGGAAGTGGAGAAACAAACTCACGTCAAGCTCGTTGAGAAATCTCTCCTTGTCAGCTGCTGGAAATGCGACTGACAAGCTTGCGAAAGCGAGGAGAACGACCACGACAAAAAGTGCTGTCCTCGGTGTCATCATGTTGTTGCTGAAATGGAAATTATAAATTTCATCCTCGCCCTTACGTTTGATCATGTCTACAATCCTAACAATAATTTTATCGACGATTATTTCGACGTTAATACTGTTCTTAAAAACATTAGAAATTTTTTCTACGATTTGGTTAATCAGTCCTTCGACTCTATTTCTTCATTGATACATCTATCTGTCTTTGCTCGATTTATTAATCGACTATTTCGACGAGAGTAACGCGTTATTCGACGTAATATCCTCGAAGTGCCAATATACGATAATGCATAATTTGACGTTTCCTGCCGATACTCTCGATTAATTAACAGGGCCATCGATGCGAGGAGATTTATGGTTTCACGTAAAGCGCTTAATAATCATTGAAATAAGATATCGCGCCGAGATAAAGTTTCCACGGTTTCGAGATTATTACAACGATGGGAAGAAGCATCTGATTCAAATATTTATCCACCATCGATTATATTCTTTGCGTATACAAGATATCTATTCAAAATTTAATATTTAGTCAAAAGTCTATTTTATCAATGTTAAAAAAAAAATTATACAACGCGAGAAATTGATTAATCTAAATTAAAATAAATTTAATTAAATAAATTGTATCCTGCAGTCAACCTTTAGAAAATCAAGGAAATAAAATTGCATTCAAATTGAAAAATTTCGAGTAAATTGACAACATTTTTGATTTATGCAAAAAATTATTCCAGACGATTTTTTATGTACAATGTTGAGAGAAATTTGTACCGAAGAGATTATTATCAAAATGTTATAAAAAAAATCAATAGTCGCCGGCCCTTGTTGGAATATTTCAATTATCGTCGATAATCTCCGTGGTCATTGACTTCGCGTTAATTCTTTATTGGAAAAGTATTTATAGAATAGAACATTAAAAGAACTCTCGGGTAAAAACGTTTCCCAGCTTTTACGCCAATCAACTTTTATCGAATACATTATTTGACAATCGCTTTGGCTCTTCTCGCTCTTCCTTCTTCGTGTCACTTTTACCCAAAATATGTCTAATATAAATGTCAAGAAACAGCGAGCATTCTGGGAAATTTTATCGGTCATGCCTTTGCGTTAAAAGCTCCCCGATAAAATCGGTAAATGACGAGCAATCGCCGTTGTCTGATCGTCGATAAATTGAAAATATTTAATGGGTACAATGATTGTTTTTTCATTATTTTGGCATCGTTTAAAGATTAATTAAATCTTGGTTGAAAAGTTAATTCGCAACAGAAAATTCGACTCGGTAAGTTCAACGATTAAGCTCGATCAAGGAAATTAAAATGCGCTTGAAGCTTTTGTGATCCGCCTTTTTTCTCTCCGTCTGCCCCTGGGTTTATTAGAATCTCATTAATAATCATTAAGGCGCTGAAGAAAATTGATGTAAAAGCCCGGAAGAGATTTTAACGGAATTTTCCCCTCTTTTGTACAAAATTTTATGAAATAATATTTTCCGTTAACTCTTCGCTTCCTTCCGTTTCTTAATGGACTTTTCGAGTTCAAGAAGATCGCGACCCCCAAATCACACCGATCCTTTCCATAAATATTTTCCTGCGTTATAACGGACGTGACGAATTTTATTGCGCCATGAAAAAAAGCGACACCACATGTTGCGATATTTTTGCAAATAAACCTTACGATCCGCGCGTTTATCGATATTTTTTTTATGAATCCAGATAGTTGGGTGTTCGGAATAGACAACGGAGCATATTGACTGGATATTGCGAGTCGTTTTTTTCGATATATTACAGGCTTTGATAGAGCTATAGAATTTTTTACGATACGCGCTATCATCGTACAGTAAGGATCTTTTTTTTGAGCTTATATAAAACGTAACGATCCGTTGAGCCTAGTATACGACACGTTAAATCGTTTCTGTCTCACAATAAATATTTAAAAAAACCACCAAACACTGGAATCCGAGCAAACGACAATATCTCCAAAGCCCCGGATATAAAACCCTATACCTCGGTTATGAAAAATCCCATACCACCGGTTATAAACTCGTTCGAGGTTTTCAAAGCTTCTTACAAAGACGAAAGTCCGTTCACATGTACGTAATTAAGCTCGGGGTTTGCTCAGCCAAGAACGTCGATAAGGCTTGATGTACATGTGTGCATTTCGATATTACTTTTTCTTTGCCCTCTCCCTGTTTGAGTAAGGAAACAAAATATCAAACTATGATTCTCTTATCGGACAAAATTCAAAATTTCGTGCTAGAGAAAAACAAATCATTGAATAATTTTTCCTCGCTGTGTTAATTGAATAAATTCAAATTTGTATAAACAAATAATTTTCTATCGGAGTTTTTGTGTTAAAATGCTGGAAGTAATTTTTTCCGCGAAGCCATAATCGTGAACTTTTCGTATGTTCCCGCGGAAGTTGGAAAAATAGGGGCCATGAGCGATAATGTGCCGACACAACAGGAGCAAATGGAGTTATATTACCTCTCCCCTGTAAACGAGATTATCGTGTACCCTCGTGACAAAAGGAAAATCAAGTGAAATAACGTGATTTGACGAAATGACAAAAGATCAGATGGGGTTGAAAATGCGACATTCGCCATGATGACGAGCCGCTTCGGTTTGAAAGCCAACCCGAGAAACTTACTTAAGCGCAACAGTTAAACGAGCCAAAGCTTTTTAGTTTCGCGCGAGTTACACGCTGCGAGACTCGCGGAGAGCCCTTTTTTCCACCCCTCGCCATTCACTCACTTTCGGCATTGTGCCTCTAGAACCGAGAAAGTGCTCTTGGCCTCTACTTTCAACGCCCTCATTGATACACACCGTATAATAAATATAATAAACGTGTATGCAGTATACATATATATAAGCCAAAGTGGAAAATCAAGTGTGATGCATTACGAAAATATCATCAAGGGGGTCGGACCTTTTGAGAAAAGTCAGATCAGTGCTGAATTTTACAGACCGTCTCTACAAATATGGCACCCCAAATGTGTCTTTAAAGGGTTACGTTTTTTAAAATTATAATAGCCAAAAAACCCTCTCGCGATATTTTTGCAAATTTATCTCAAATTTATCAAATATCTCTCAATCGACAAAATGAATCTTACAAATACCTATATTTTTCGTATTTCGTACGGAAAATTCGAATTAAACAAATTGATCGAGGGATACAATTTTTCAAGAGTGTGAAAAAAAACGTTTCCTCGAAAATTTTCTCCGGGTGAGAAAAAATGATACATTTTTGGAAATTGAAATACCTTTATAGGCAAAAAAACCATCGAACGATATTTTTGAAAATTTAATATCTCTCAACTGCTAAAATAAAGTATTTAAAAAAATATGTATGGGGCATTCCAAGTAAAGACGTTGGGTCATTTCCCTCGGGTCATCAGATCCTTGCATAACTTTTTTTTTCGCATTGATTCCACTTCAAAAACAACCCAATTTTTTTAAAGATTTTTCTGGCCACTCCCTCAAGTGGCGCCACGATCATTTTTGTGTAAGAAGGGCATAACTGAAAAAACACCGTTTTTAAAATTCTCCAATTTTTTTCACAGATTCTGAATCAAAAATAAATAATTTCTAGCATAATTAGAAAGTGGGCCGCGGCTGCCTCATATTTTTTTTATAATTTTCTTTTTTTTCAGTTTCTAAAATAAAATCAAAAAAATTAATTCGTAATACCTCTTACATGAGTAAAAAAATAACATAAAAATAAAACATATCTTGGCAAATTTTGATATTTTGTAAAATATGCAAAGTATCAAAATTTTCCAAGACATGTTTTATTTTTATTTTATTTTTTTACTCATGTAAGGGGTATTAGAAATCAATTTTTTTTATTTTATTTGCAAAACTGAAAAACAGTTGATTATTTAAAAAAATATGAGGCAGTCGCATCCCACCTTCTTATCATGATAGATATTACTTATTTATGACCCAGAATCTGTAGAAAAGATTGCAGAATTTTAAAATTGGTATTAACATCAGTCATCCCTTTTTATTGAAGTATTTTATTGAAAAAAAAGATTTTTCTCATTTATTTGGAAAAATATGCAAAATATCAAAATTTGCTAAGATATGTTTTATTTTTATTTTATTTTTTTACTCACGTAAGAGGTATTAGGAATTCATTTTTTTATTTTATTTTAGAAACTGAAAAAAAGAAAATTAAAAAAAAAATATGAGGCAGCCGCGGCCCACTTTCTCATCATGCTAGAAATTACTTATTTTTGATCCAGAATCTATGAAAAAATTGGAGAATTTTAAAAATGGTGTTTTTTCAGTTATCCCTTTTTTACACAAAAATGATCGTCGCGCCACCTGAAGGATTGGCCAGAAAAATCTTTCAAAAAATTGGGCTATTTTTAAAGTGAAATCAAAGAAAAAAAAGTTATGCAACGATCTGATGACCCGAGGGAAATGACCCCACGTTTTCACTTGGAATGCCCCATATGTATAATCTTGCGAACGTGTTGGAAATTGGGATTGAATAAATTGATTCAAAAATTAATTTTCTCGAGTAGGTAAAAAAAAACGTTTGGTCGAAAATTTGGACTGGGTGAGAAAAAGTTATACCTGCTGATCGTTGGATTCGTGCTTGTGGCTCTATAGGCTTCGAATTGACCTCTCAAACCTGGCCAGAAAGATCAGTCGGAGAAGAGACGAATCGTTGATGAGAAATTGAAAACAAAATTCTTGTATACCGATGTGGTTTGTTTTTTTTTCGTTCTTTGGCGGTTAATCGGTGATGATGATGATGTTAATAAGGTAGACGGTGCGATGTCTCGACACAGGAATGACTGTGAGCTTGGGAGCACGCGGATCACTTTATATCCCGGCGAACGAGGGTGTCGTGGGACGTTTTCTCCCGCGGACCGTTGAATGGTGGTGGTGGAATCGAGCAAGAAGGAAAACCCAATCCTTCGAGGCCCCTCCCCGCCCCTCGCCCGATCTTTCTCGCGGCACAAGGGGCGCGCGCGATTCTCTCGACTCTCATCCCTCTCCCGCTGGAAAAAGCACCCCCACCTCACCCCCGTCCATTATACCCCTCCGACAGAAGCAACAGGATATAAAATACAAGTGTCCACGCACCAACGATTATAAGCTCAACTTTTGCGCGCATTTTGAAATGACGTTTGCGTGAATTTTTCCGATTTTTAAAAATATTTTCAACCCCCAACTTCACGACCACTGAATACCGGAGCCGAGTGCACTTCGTGTCAATCGAATTTCGCGTCGAGTACTTTTCTTTTATTCCCGCACGTACACTCGAATTTTCAAACTGATTGAAAAACGTTGATTCACTTTCGTTGAAGTAACATTTTTTAATATCAATAATACGTCCGTACGGTTGTGATTTTGAATTCTATTAATTCATGGAAATTATTTTATTTTGGCGATTAGAAAATCATTAAAATATTGCGAAAAAACAGTTAATGTCTTGATATATATCAAACTGCTGCTATAAATGTATTTTTTACCTACAAGGGTTAATATTCGTTCATGGTGAGATTTGAATATTTCGAAATTCACCTATTTCTCATTGATGACGTATATTCGTTGATGGCGCAATCAACGGTCTCGTTTAATGGTTGTACGTCTCTAAGGATATTACTTTGATCGATATATCGGAGCAACCATCCGAGTAATAACCGTCAAGATTCCCATTGGATGTGGAGAAATTACCATGCTCGTGTTGGTTCGACATTCAACATCGATGAAAAAAAATAGACGAAATTTATTTGAATCAAGATCATCAGCTTGGTGGATAATTTTTTTTTCATTGCCAAAAAAACTATATTTTTGGACCGGTGCGTGCTCACAGTGGACCAACAAAATAACAAAACCATTATTTTATCTCTGGTATGTAAAATTTCCCGTGCGAATGATAATTATCATATCCGTCGAGCAAAAAGAGCCTTTGAGTCTGGCAGATGAATATCCGTACGAACGAGAATATTTTTTCTTGGCAAATAAAAATTAAAAAGTTACAATTCAATACTGATGTACTGGGACGGAATAATGAATCACCCTTCGGCTCAATTTTTTGCTCTCTCTCTCTCTCGGTTCCATCCCTCAAGACTATTCTGCACGATAATTGTCCACCGGACGATATGACGTCAATAAAAATAAAAATACGCTCGAGCAAATTGGCATCCGATATAATTCAGCCCAGATGCTGAACTTAATATCGTTGAATTATCATTCCATTATCAAGTCAAGCGAGGAAGAATTATTACGTGAATCTTCGGTATCAGATTAAGAGTCGATCATTCCGACGAACCAACAATGCAAAATATATGTATGCAAAAAATTAATTATCTAATATCTATTAATTAAAATTAATCTAAAATTAAAATTATCTAAATCTATTAATTAATTAACTGGCGTTAACAATAATTCGATCGATGGAATAAAAATGCTCGCGAAAAATGAATTATGGATAATAAATGTTAATAAAGATTTTTCTCGAATTCGCTCGAACGACTTTGAAAACTCTGCAAGAAAATTTAGGTGTATGTCGAAAGTTAGAATGACTCGTTGGGAAAATTAACGACCAATTAAAAAAATTTCTTTATCGTCAAAATTTATCAACTTTTATTTTTTAATAAGCCCGAATGTCGAGTCTGTTCTGCCACGAAGGGGACGTGACAATCTTCGAGCTGCTTTCATAATTGTAAACCCTTCTTTTTTTCTTCTTAAGGGTAGCTACAAAAAGGTAAAAGCTATTATTCCCCCTCGAGGCTCGAACGTTTTTTCAACTTGATTACATTTGGTAGAACAAAATATAGCGAACCAGAGTGAGGATCCAGAAAGAGAGCACCGTAAAAAAATTTAAAAATCCCAAAAATTTCGTTCAAGTGCTTCTTTATTCCTGAGAGCAGAAATCTCCATGGAATATCACACCGCGGGTACTTAATTCCCGAGTCCGTGAAAATATGACGCCGAGACAGTTTATGGTATCCATCATGTAATATATGTGTATATACGCCATTATTATATATATATATGAGAATAGCTACTTAAGTGGGTATTTTATGCTTTGCGGATTTAATGCTCCTTCTCGTTGCATCACCGAAGAATCTCCACGCCCTCCCTCGACTTGCCCCCTCTTTCTGCGCTTTCGCCTCGTGCCTCGTAATTATACACACCAACGAAAAATAATATCCGAATTATTCATCCCTTGATCTGCGAGCAAACGTATTTTCCTCAATTACGATTTTTTTCTTTCCAAATAAATGTTTTTACACTCGAACGAATGATTGGGATTTTGCAATGAAATAAAAGAGTGCAAAAATAATTTCGATTCCAAAAGACTTTTATTCTCAGAGAGAGAGAGACAGTCACGTGGAATATCGACGATTCTCGGACTGAAAGAATAAGAATTTTGTCCTCAGAATCGCGAACCTTATGGTCGCAGGATCGTTGTATTGAAATGCGTCGTAACACTTTGTGCAGACCACGCCTGTTGCATTTTGCCACTGGCACGATTGAATTTCTGATATATCAATACCAACTCAAACTACAATGTACGACCCTTGAATTTATACACCGTATATATCGAGGCTTCCATTTCAATGTGACGCCTCTTGCATTCTCGACTTTTAGGATTCTACGATTCCACTTTGACCGAGGAAAACTTGGAATTTTTTATACATTTTTGAATAATTTTTTCATTTCCATGAATTCGGGCGGTTTTTGCCGTTTATTTTTTTTTTCTGATAAGGCTGATGTGAAAAATGTAGAAAATAAATTGGGATTGCTCATTAGCGTTGGTACAATCGTAAGAAAAATCAGAAATCAAATTAAAGAGGCTCAAAGATCAGCCGTTCGTTCAATTGACGTGGAATATTCCACGCAGAGAATTTCTCTGCGTATTCCTCAATGTCCGTATTACAATGAGATACGAATGAAGTTGTCTGTAGTTCGCTGAACAGCGATGAAGCATCGCGAAGGCTGAGTCAGAAAAGCAACGGGTATCTTGATATCCTCACGCAAGACGAGATAATAAGAAAAGGAGACTCGAACTGGAATCTTCCCTCATCCTTCGTTACACATTTCCACAATAGTGGAAGGATATCACATCTCCAATTTCAAGTTTCATCGCGCAACCGATCTTCGATGCATCAAGTAACCCCTCTCAATAAAATTGCGTATTTCATTGCAAAGATATAATTTGGTTTCCCTTATTTATACTAGAATTCTACAAAAGTAGGATCAACACCGCGAAACTTGGAAACGAAAATATCAATGATAGTTTTTTCTTCACAAGAAATCCCATCGAATCTTTTTAAAGTATCAATTATTTTAATTCAATTTTTTTCAATAAATATCACTGAATTATTGATATTCAATTATCAGGATGAGGAAATTCTATTGGTATATCAATTTATTCTGTCACTGATGGAAAAAATTTCTGAATAATCGAATTAAAACAAAATGAGGGGCGTTGAAAAATACTTGGATATAATCTTGCTGAAAAATTCAATTTTAACACCTCAAATTAAACTTTATATACTGACCCGAATTTACTGTCTCTCTCTTTCTTGCCCTTTACACGATAATGGATTTGACGCATTTTCGACCACGCAAGATCTCACTGTACTGTGAAATTAACGAGCTCACGTCAAAGTTAAAAAGGCTACCCAATCCCGATCTCCGATTTCCAGTTTTCCGATTCTCGAGTGTCAACACACCGTGTCAACATCAAGATAGAGAATATCGAATTTCACAAAATGACCGAGAATGGGACTCATGCGATGATACGAATTATATATTTTCCCTCATATTGTAATTCCTCTCGCTGTTTAATCGTACTTTTTTCCCAATAGCGACGATTTTCAAATAATCGATTATTTACGAATTTGTTCATAGAAACAATTTTCGGCGTTAAATTCACATTGTAAATAGTATACTAAAGGCTATTAATTGACACGGAACATATTCAGAAGATTGTATAACTCGAGTTCTTGAAAAAAACTGATTTTCGTTTATCGAGATGCAATTTTCTTTTTCCAGTGGATTATTGATATGGATTATTGGGTACTACTTTTTTTTCCGATACAAGATTCCGTCGGTATGTATCCCTCTCGATTTTACGGAACAAAAAAGCTTCGAGGTTGGATCAAAGTTAACTTCTAACCTCTGGTCGATATCGAAGAGAACCGCGGGAATGTTCAAAAGCTGCCTCGTCGGCCGATGATAGAATTTTTTCCTTCCATCGATCGTGCTTGTTTGAGCCTGCAGTTTTCTACCCTACTGGTTCACAAGGGGGTTGAAGCGCTTGGCACGCGTAGAACCATCAACTAAATCCCTTGGATTTTTTTATTTCCGAAAATCCATCGATCGAAGAAGATACTTCAAAATTTGGTACGGTTAACATTCTTCATGGTTACACCGAGTTACTTTCAGCGATGACAAAAAAATAAGGGCTGGCGAGCTTTGATGAAAAGTTCAACGCGTTCGTGAGAATTAGTATTTAATTACGTGGAAAGAGCCAATTTTCTCGTCGACTTGTGAAATGTTAAAAAAAATGTATCCACATTTCACGCTTTTCCGAGCGTTTAAACATATAGATAGAGAGTACGGTAAACACTTTGCTATGCTGGGTCGGCTAAACACCCACTTTCATAATCAACTGCAGAGTCTGTTTCGAGTCTGCGAAAAGAAACATTAAAGATAGTCGAGAAAAAAATAACAAACTTTCCCGATTAATTACACGATGTGCCCTGCAGCATAAAGCTCACCGATTCGACCGTAAATTTATCCACGTGCATTGTAAAACACGAATTTAATCCGCTCAGGTCAATAACGTGTTTTTCAATATATAATTAAAATTAATGCATCGCAGAATTTTTATCGACAAGTGGAGCGCAATATTTTCTTTCTCGTTAAATTGAACATGGCGATTTTCGTTCTTCATCTTTGTCACAGTCTTATTGTGAGAAGTGCCCAATCGCAAAAATCGATTTGACGAAATTCAATCATCGAAACAACTTTTGTTTTCCAAGGAATTTTCGTCTGGCTCCACGCGACCCGACATAAACTTCTCGGGGATGGCACGAAATGTATTTATAATTAAATGAATTCGGTAATGTTTTTTTTTCTTCTTCCTCGTTATATCTCCACTGAGCCCACGCTTAAGGCCACCGCGAACCCTTGTCCATCTGTATATATTACAGCCCCAACAATGGGGTTCAGTTGCCGATGGTCGGACGTGGGTGTGATGAAGAGAAAAAAGGGAGACTGGACGTACACAATTTTTTTACGAGTCAGAAAAAAATTGTACAGAGTCCAGGAAATAAAGATATCACTGGAACTTACGAATCTTCTATGATAATCGAATGAATTCTCACTATGAGGGAACTCGATGTTTTATTTATATTTATTATTTCCTTTCAACCGAGATATTTCAAGATTGGCACGCGGACACATACACACACACACACGCGCGCGCGCGCGCGCAGCTTAATATACAAGGCAAGAACAGTTTGATTCACGATCGTCAGCGTGTATTCGTGGATTTTTCGCTGAATTATGTGTGCTGGGAAATGAAAGGTCAGCGGGTGGCTGAGTGCTACCAGAGAAGCCTTTAGAGACGGAAAACGACTCGATATCGTTTCCGAGTTCAACCATTATCCCGCGAGAGTTAAACGCCGCGTTTTCCACGCTGTTCACACAGAGTTCCTCTATATTATACAATATATATATACATACAGGTTCTGATTGACTTCCAGTGTCACAAGAACGCGATTCTCGTTCATATTTTCTTCCCTCACATTTATTTCTCGCTCCCTTGACAATTATTTTCTCTCCCTTCCGATATAAATAAATGCATCCGTTCTGATGCAATTATGTTGACAATGAATGAAATTTCCAACACTATTTATCATAATTTGAATAATAAAAGCGTAATAACTTGGAACGTTGGAAATTTCATCGATTCGAAGGATTTTTCGTCCGTCTCAGGATAATGCGTTTGATGCATTTTCACTGCGAGATACCCATTCTCGTTGAGCGAGGATTGATCGATATTTATTTATATACTTGGACAGATAAAAGTACGCAAATATAGAAGAGAAAGTGAGGAGAACAAGTGGTCCAATAATTCGGTCATCGATCTCTAGCAATAAGCCAGAAATCAACAAACGATAAACCGCGATATTCAATTTGAGTTACGCTCGTATACGAATTATTTTCCACAAAGTGAGGCGTTTTTTTAAATGTTTAGAAAATACGCTATCGCTATGACAACATCCTCTCGTAAAATGCTTAATTTTTCCATCCAGTAATTTTTTTTTTCAATCAAGCAATCTTGACTGTGAATAAAATTGGAACAAGTATTTAAAAAAGAGCTTATTCGTTGGAGAATCCTCTGTACAATATTATTAGTCTCTCGTCTAATCGGATCGAATCAAATCGATTCGGCTCGTATTATGATATATCGTCGTCGTAAACGTTAATGTCTTTTGGTCTTTCTCAATTATATTCTGGCGCCATTCTTCCGTATCTTCGGTCTGAGAAACGCCATCGAGGATTCTCCCTCGGGGTAAACAAAAATAATTTTCTTCAATACAACTGTTTTACAAATTTATTTTAATTTTTACAACACGAAAAAAATGTTTAATCAAAGAATTTCAGAAATTAAAAAATTGTTTTTATATAGTGCCAAAATTAATTTTTTTTTTTCAAATAATTCGTCCTTATATATCTCGCTGGGTATATATTTGCACGAGTGGTTTTTTTCCTCGTCGCTCGCTTCGTCGCGCACACTCGATGGATTCGCCCACCTGTTACGCGAACGTGAATATGTCCATAATATATGATGTCTGCTCACGTGTTCCGGCAATAAAATCTCTCGATGTGTCAATAAACAGCTGAGAAGACGTCATAAAGCAAAAGGTGATTTTTCAATGCATCGGAAATATTAAAGACTCTTTTTAAGGTCTTATTACGTCACTCATGATAAATTGTGATTTGAGAATTTTTGGTTTTTAAATTTCAAACTGGTCAACTTGGGCCATTTTCTAATTCCAGTCTTGTCTAGTCTAGTTTAGACTAGACTCTATAATTATTTTTCTAACTAAATCATATTTTTTTCCGAATAAAAATCTCTCGACATTTCGTAACATTTCAAAGAAACTCGTAAGTGAAATTAAACATTTTTCTCATCATGAAAACAAAGTTTTCTCTATGATGAAATTGAAAATCTTGGGAATATCCTGCGATGACGCCAGATTGATGGTATCCATTTACTTTCGTCGTGAAAGATATTGAATCGGATAAATTTTGTCCGACAAAGAAGTGATCCTGATAAATATACTGATTTAGGGAATGGAACGATTTTCGGGGCCCTGAATTTCGATGATATATCTGGCGTTAAAAATATATATATATATGGGACATTCCACCAATTCTTGACTAAAGTTGTGCCGGGGGGTCTGAATTCTGGATAACAAAATTTTTTATTGAAAAGTACATTACAAAGAGAGCTTTCATGATTTTTTTCAATTTTTTTCGTCCAACCCTTTCGAAGATACAGTAGATCGAAAATTGCAAGATTTGCAATTATTGACTTTAGATATTAAAAATATCAATCCCTTGTAAAATTTCTAAAAATATATTAAATATTGGTTTTTGTGTAGAAAAAGCTCAGCTTTCTGAAAAAAAATATTTTCAATTTTCTCAAGTATCAGGAAAACCCCCAAAAATGAGGTCAAAAAGTAAAATACGCTTTTTCGACCAATGTATCATTTTAAATATTTTTTTAAATATATTTTTTTCAAAAAGCTGAGACTTTTTTACATGGTAAAGGTTTGTTTTGATTTTGGGAATATTTAAAAATAAACCATAGCAAAATAAAGTTGAAACTTTTGTGATAAATTGCCGATAAGTATTGTGCTCCGGTCACGGTCGATACACGAACTATCGAATCAAGTTTGAAAATTTCTGTACATAGCATTATATTCAGCGATTATGTAGTGAATATATATGTTCAAAGTGTGAAGTGGGTAAGAAATTAAAATTATTATACAAAAGCGATATGACAAGGATCAAATCTTTATTATTTGTACTCTTCTTGTCACTGTTGACAGAGAAACATTTCTTACAATAGCAGAACTTTTATCAGCCTTGGCATTGTATGACTGGGCACGTGAGTCATTTAAAAATATTGATTTCACTTTCATTTCAAATGAGAAATACGAAGTACGCGCAGCACAGCTAAAGTCCAGATTTGCTAATGCTGTGGCTGTAAAAAAAGACGCAATCTATGCATTGTATTATCCCTGATGCCGAGAATCATGGTTCTGCTATTGTAAGAAATGTTTCTCTGTCAACAGTGACAAGAAGAGTACAAATAATGAAGATTTGATCCTTGTCATATCGCTTTTGTATAATAATTTTTATTTCTTACCCACTTGACACTTTGAACATATATATTCACTACATAATCGCTGAATATAATGCTATGTACAGAAATTTTCAAACTTGATTCGATAGTTCGTGTATCGACCGTGACGGCAGCACAATACTTATCGGCAATTCATCACAAAAGTTTCAACTTTATTTTGCTATGGTTTATTTTTGAATATTCCCACAATCAAAACATACCTTCCCCATGTAAAAAAGTCTCAGCTTTTCGAAAAAAAAATTTTCAAAAATATCAAAAATGATGCATTGGTCGAAAAAGCGTATTTTACTTTTTGACCTCATTTTTCGAAGTTTTCCTGATACTGGAGGAAATTGAAAATATTTTTTTCAGAAAGCTGAGCTTTTTTTACACAAAAACCGATATTTAATATATTTTTAGAAATTTTACAAGGGATTGATATTTTTAATATCTAAAGTCAATAATTGCAAATCTTGCAATTTTCGATCTACTGTATCTTCAAAAGGGTTGGACGAAAAAAATTGAAAAAAATCATGGAATCTCTCTTTGTTATGTACTTTACAATAAAAAATTTTGTTACCTAGAATTCAGACCCCCCGGCACAACTTTAGTCAAGAATTGGTGGAATGACCCATATATATATCCAGAGGGGTAAAAAGTTGGTATTGCGCTTGTTTCACGAAATGAAAAAGGGTTTCCCGAAAAAAAATTAGAATCGATATTGGAACGACGTAAATCGAAAGATAACAATGATAATGGCGATTACGAGGAATCTCACGATTCGTCACACTTATCGCCCTAAATTGAAACAAATACGAACGATCATTGTTAATGACGAATCTATGAAACTTCTTACGTTTGATTTTTTGTTTAAATTAACAATTCAATGAAGTTTATGTAAAATGGACCCTCTCTCTCATTTGAACAATCGAGGTAACGCTCAGTCAATTTGAAGATAGAGAGTCAGACTTTGCTCGTTTCCGACCAGATTAGTATATATGTCAGGTACACAGTCAAGTATAACGTAAAAGTGGGTTAAGCGACAGTTACGAATTACCCACCTCGAGCGACTAATACCTCTTCGGAAAGGCGAACACTCGTTTCTCAAGTAGATTCTATCACCTTCGAGGAAAACGCATTAGCCCGGCCGTATTTTGTCGTTAATTAGTGTCAAAAACGTGTTAACTCTCCGCGCCGCTGCCCACCAAACTTCGAAGCTAATTAAATAGATTTTTTCAAACTAATTTCTCAACCATTCTTCACTCTCTGTGGGAAAATCTCTCCAACCGAGTGCAGAGACCCCCCGATCGGTGAAAGTAAAAATTCAATTCAATTCAATCGGATTCGTACGTTTATCGATTGATAAAAATGGCTGATTGAATTTTCTATTTGCAGTGGTTTTTTATCTTGCACGAGATTCCATCATAGCTTTGCGTCATCAGAGAGATTAACCTCGGATATTTGGAGCTCAAAGTTCGAGGCAACGTATCCGAGAGCTGGAGAAGTCCGAGAGGGTGAGAAGAAAAAATGCGAGGATTATTTATCTCGACGTAGAACGAAGAGAAACAAAGTAAAATGTTGCGTATGTATGAGAAAGATTCCCTCGGTACGTAGACATTGCGTACACGTTCAGCACGTGGGATGCGCGATATTCTCCGGAGAATTGATGTAACTTTTCGGCCAAGATATCCATATCTTCCTGGCAGGCTCCTTTTCGCGGTTTTACTTTGCCGAGAGCTATACTTGTCATACGCTGACTCGAGAGTTTACCCCAATGAGAGAGACGTCGAGGGGGCGAGAAAGAGATGACCGATGAGGATCTTTGTTTTCAACGTCATCGGGGAATCCATGATACTCGCGGGGGCAAAACGAACTTTGATTGTCCGCCAACGAGAGAACGGCGATTTCAACTAATCCCATAGCAATCCCGAGAATCATCTTCCCACCAATGACTCGGCGACCACAAAACGAGAACGGGGTCGAGAACTTTTGGGTCAGGTCAATGGGAATGTTATACCATGGATTTGTATTGATTCTGAAAAAATCTTTCAATTGTTTAAAACACGTCGAATCAACATTAATATTCGACAAATGGTCCAAACAATCGTAACGTATCGGTCAATCGTGTATTAAATTTTTAAGCGAGCAATTTGATCGAGAAAATTCGCATAATCTCACTTTGAATGATAGATTTCATTTTTAGATCGAGGAAAATATCTAGATGAGAAAATGAAAAGAAAAAATTACAAGGCTGCGCCCTGTGTGATAATTCTCGAACCGCACATCTGAAAGCAAAACGAGTAAAGAGTTTATTCCGGAATAAAAAAATTTCTAGATTATTAACTTTGGTCTTTATTTATCCAGAAAACTCGCGCAAATACCCCGGGGAGAGGAAACATTTCTTATCAATCTGCGTCGAGTGAGCGTGAGTGAATGGGAAGTGTACAGAGCTCTTTAATTCGCTCGTGACGAGTGTACGGGGGATTCCCCGTGGATTCTTGACCGTGCCACGTCAAGGATTCATCCCCCGGGATATAACAGTCGAAGGTAAAAGAAATCTCAAGAAAAAAGTAATATCGTATATCCCTTCCCTGTAATTCATCGTACAAAGGGAAGAAAAAGGAAGAATAGCGGGAGGTTGGTGGCAAAAAAATCATACATTCGGAGCCACTCACCCCCTTTTCCGTTTTTATTGTTTTTTTCCTAATTAATAAAAACCTCGAATAAAATGATAGTCTGCAAATCTGATTTCCAAACTGGAAATAGTTTTAAGGGATTTTTCACCGTTTCGATTGATTCAGAGCTACCTGCGCGTCGAGTAACCCCACTTTCCCCTACATTTATACAGACACACACGCATAATATACATCTATAGAGACTGGCGTAAATGCAACTTCGAGAATCCTTCCTATACAACGCGGGAGAAAAATCTCAAGTATGTGTACAAGCCAAGTTTTCGCGCCTGCGTTCATCCCTCACTCTCCCGTTGCGACTCGGCAAAGTATATATGTCCGTGTTATCCACCCTCACGCGTCACATCGCACCCGAACAATAACTCCCGAACGTCTCGGAAAATTTAATGCATTATTATCACGAAACTCAAATAACCCAAATAACCGAAAATTCGGAGCCGATAGCGAATCAATCAAAATTCGACAAATAATATCGTGGAAGGGAGAAAAAAAGAAAAAGACCATAATTTCTCTCACGATTGTTGAAGTATTATCGAGCATCGCTAATGAAGATAATGAGTGAATAACGATCAGAGTACATCGAAAGATTCGTGCTGGTGTCGCAAACGTGAGGATGCGACCTTTGGCGTTGCAATAGAATACGAAAAGTACAATTGGGAGTAAGATTGAAGAAAAATCTTTTGTTTCCAAAGAGTTTGGCTGATCGGGCGCTTGCGCGACACTCAAAGAAAACCGCGACGTTCATCTGGATATCAGTCACTCTGTATCTCGCGTTGAAAGAATATCTCTGCTTTTTCCCTGCATCTCTGAATCACCTTTGCTCTCATTCGAAAGATCTCGAAAGTTTGCCCACGATCAGCGCAATCCTTCGCAATCTTTGATCAACGTCAGTGAACGAATCGACGATTTTACCGTACAAACGAAACTTGAGGGGGTGCAACGAGAGTGCAAAAAAAGAAGAGGAAGAAGGGAGCGTGAAAGATTTTCGCGCTTAACAAATATTATTGAGAAGATATTTATCGACAATGGCTACGTCAAGTTTGATGCCGCTGTTACTGATGGTAGCTCTCACGATCACCGGAAGCATCGGTCGCGTTCTACCCAAGCGTACGATTAACGACAACGATTCGTCGGATAATTACGACTACTATGATTATCCTGGAAAATCCGAGGACTATCCGGTAAGTCGAGGGAATTACGTTTAAACTCCTCCTGATCGTTGTACGGTTGATGAAAAAAAGTAAACACGAATTTCATTAAATCACGAGAATGTTCGGTTTTCTCTGGTAACAGAATATCATCAAAATGCACGAAATTATCATTACGAAGCAACAGTTTTGTGGGAATCGAGGGCTGTGTTTACCGCGATCGTTGATACGAGAAATGAAAATTGATCATGCTGCAACCATCACTGACGCAGAGTTAAATCTATCCCTATATATTGACTATTTATTTTCCTTAATTTATTATTTATTTGGTTAACGGGTTGATAATTTTCTTCAATATTTTCCATACTTTTTATTCTTTCGATATATTGTTTTTAACACATATGAAGTAAACGATTGTTCAAATAAAAAAAATCTCGTGTGATTTGGGATTAACGGTAAGTTTTACGTCAAGATATGTTTCTACAAAATAATTTTCCTTTTTTGCTCATTTTTGGGCGACTTTTCAGAAAACTCGTAATAGCGAAATTTCGAGCACTCATAATTTTACTTTGGCTTAACCGATCCAGGAATTTCTTTTTCGTACGCAAATGTTGTTACTGAACTTAGAGAACTTAGAGAACTTTGGTTCATTCCGATATCTCAATTTATGTAGAAATGACAGCAGTTTAAAAATCGCCGAAAAAAATAGAAAGGAAAGACTTTCAAAACTTGCAAAAATCGATCGTCGATCTTTAAAAAACTGCCAAAAATTGACAAATGATCCGATTTGGATGAACGAAGCAGCGTTTTGAAGCTTCAACGATCACGACAAAAATGAGCTCAAGCCATTATCAAAATTTCATGTGGAAAATAAATTACAGTCATTTTAGTGATCCCATTCAAATTTGGCCAAAATGCAGAAAAAAATTTTTTAATTAATTTTTTTTCGGATCTCATATTGATGTTTTTTCTCTCCCTAAACAACAAGAAAACTTTGAAAACTGAAAACAAGAAAATTTTGAATGTTCATCAGAAATATTTCGTTAAGTTTTTCCTTGGTTTTTTCTCATAAATAAATGTTTTCCGCCGAAAACTCTGTGTGATTTGAAATAAGGGCTGATGTATTCATCAAATACAGTTGATTTGAGAACAAAAGGTTTGTGTATATAGCGTGACGGAGGACCGATAATTGAATCGAACAATTGAAAAGTCAGAACAGCCTTAAACTTGAATGGCACGCGTGTTAGTTGTGATTAAAAGTTCAGATAAACTTGGAACGTTTTCGATCGATCGTTCGCTCGCACGAGCGTTGAAAGCGGCAACAGCCTGAATACCGTTTACGACAATGCGATTGCGCGCCAAATAAATTCTTAATTCGAAAGTTTCACAACGATGAAAATTTTAATCGGTTGCATTCCCTCTCGCAAAAGTCGTTTAGCATCGACGCTACATAAATAACTGCCAGTTTCAGAGTAAAACTACCCCCGTTGGCTTCGAGAAAATTCACCACCTGAAAACTCCACCCTTCTATACAATACGTGTATAATTCATGCAACTATTCAATATACCTTATCGAAATTAATCGAGCTTCTCTTCAACCACGATAAAGATATTTCAGGCGTCACCGTGAACGAGATGAAAGCATCTTTCGCGAGTAAATAATCCGTCAATCCTTAATTTTTTCCTCGATGAAAAGTATGTCGAAAGAATTTCGTATCGTTGGGGCTTGGATATATCGATGACGCGGGGATTTAACGTCAATCATGAAAAATGCCCTAAATGAAGAATAATGCAAAAATCACCGGCTAAGCCAGAGTGATTTTTCTTGTTTATCATACGTGCGCGGATTTTCAAGATACAAATATCCCGATGATAACGAAAGTGGTGTTATTTTTTACGCTCGTAGAGGAAGATTGCGCCCTTGTGATTATAATCACGCGTTACACGTCATCGGGGGAGTGAAAAATGCACGAGGGTTGCCGAAATAGTGTCATCATGAAAGTTACAGCAATTTCCTTTCATCGAAGACAAATGAAAGCGTTCATTCGCGGGTAGAAAAGAAAAACTTGACACGTTCACCGAAAAAAAATGATCCAACGATCCTTCATCCCTTTATCCCACGGGGAGTGTTAATTTCCATGACTCTTTCGCCGTCTTAATCTTGATGGCGAGCCTTGATCACGGACGAACGGACTAATTCACGTAACGAGATTATTTCAGCTTCTACAAGCCACCCACGGTAAACTGACCTGGCGCACTTAGTAGTTTCCGGCAATACAGCGAGGATTCCCAAAGTTCCGCAAACGACGTATATTATATATACTCATATATGGGGTATTCCACGTAACTAGACCACGCTCATTCTCTATCAAGATTTTTTTCCATCATGCGATTATTTCTCGTCTTTATCCACAAAAAACATCAATATTTAAAAACAAAATAACAATAAAAATAACAATAACAATAACAGTGAAGAATAATTTTAGATTGATATTTATAAGTCATTTCTGATAAAGGGAAAATTCCATTTTTCCCCACGACTGTATGCTTTCATAAAACTTTTGAAACTCTTCAATTTTTCTCAAATTTTCTCATAATCTTTATTATTTTTCATTATTTTCTGATTCATTGAAAAAAACTATGATTTTTTTCAAATTTATCGACTCCACGGATCGTGAAAAAAATTATTGCAAAAGAAAGACTGATGGGAAAAATCACGAACCAAATTCGAGTCGGTGGTTGGCAAGAGTGGATAACTTTGGTCGGAATAGCCCATACACATCGTACGAGTGTGGTTGGTGAAATTGAATCTCGATCAAGTCGCAAACATCGTGTGTACGGAAATCGATGACATATTTACGTCGTGCAGGATTTAACTCGATCAGACAGCTTGTATAACGACATTAGACCATACTCCGGCATGCTTTCCTCTTATTACACGAAAGGCTCATCAAACTTCTGAGATAGTTGCAACAATTTTGTCCCCTCAAAAAATTCAACTGAGAACCAGAACTTGGCCAAATAGCAAAAGAAAAAAACTCATTTTTTCTGCTGCTTGTAAGTTCATTATTTGAAACAATTATTTTTGCACATTTCCTATCGCATAATTAAGTCCATTTTGCGCCGAATCTGGTACTTTCTTCCTACGCACTAAATCGGTACAGCGATTCGATGAAATTCCGTAAATTGCTGGTCCATTTTATCCCGCATTCCCTGAAATCAACAAAATTACTCACCAAAAGTGTTCCAAACGCGTGGCTAGCGAAAATTCCCATAACTTGACCGGCTCTTGTTATTCCTGAAAAAGAAAAGATCGAGTTTATTGTAAAAACATTTGATATCTCGTTTTCGCGAGAGCGAGAGGATCGGCAAATGATAATTCAATTGAATAAAAAGAAAAAACGAGAGCGCAAAGTCAACGAGTTTACTATTTCGGAAGGGACCGTCGATTTACCGGCCGGAGGAATGTTAAGAATCGCACATAATATTTAATTTTTTGTTGTACTTCTTCAGCTGCGAACTCGCAATATTCGGAAAAAAATCATATTTTCCTCAGAGACGAATCAAGCTTCGATATTAAAATCAACAATTATTTCGTCCAAGCAATAATTCAATTTCGAGTCTCCGTTTCTCCGGATCTACTATTTTATTAATTGAAATTTTCAAAACGAATTTTCCTTCTCCGTACACGTGGGAGAGTTCGTGCAAGTCCCTCAACATTTACATCCCGCGTTCTTCGCTGGGCCATTTCGACATTTTATATTCCCGATATTCTCGTAAACTGACGATTTACGTGTGGACTCCCGAGAAAACTTTTTCACCGCGGAATACACAAGAGAAAATGGAAAAATATTGTAAATGAGCTCTGGCGACCTTCGACGCATCAATATCCTCGGCTATCAAACCACACTTTTTTTTCTTTTCCATTTGGACAGAGTGAGAGTTGTTCATTTTTTTTTGCAATATCCTGGCCAATCACTCGCCGCTTCCTCTCGCTGCCGCATTTATTATTCAAAATGAATATCGATTTTCACGATATGCAAGTTTAACGAAAGAACGTGAGTGTGAAAAATGACTTTTGCGATGTCGAGGGTCGTTGATGAGAACGGACGGAAAGGATAATAACGCGGTGGAGATGGAAACGTGGCTTGGAAAATAATAATCCGATGCTTCCACGACTGGTTAACCGGATATTCATGGAGTGTGGATATCCCATTCGCGTAATCCTAGATTCTTGGCTACTTTTGTGAGAAATTAACATAAAAAAACAGCCCCGAGTAAGCACGAAGTGGAGAAAATGAGGTCAGGGAAAACCCCATTTTATTACATGTGCACAACGGAGCTCGATGGGAATAAAATAAAGTAAAGCCTCGGTTGACTCGGTATACAAGTCAAACGCCGAGCAAAAGTGATACGCAAAGAGTTGGAAAAATGCTCACATTTCATCAGAGTGTACAAATTCAATGATACAACATCGTGCCTGAGGTCAAATGGACGCGAGGCACGTGGAAGTGTGCGCGAAAGTGAAGAAGGGGAAAAGAGTGGTGATTCTAAGAGTGGTGAACACGAGATGAATTCACGCTGTTATTATCGATGGTTATTTCATCAAATTAGAGGAAAGATACTTGAGATAACTGAGAGAAGAATAAATTGGTGAAGAGGACAGAAATAAATAAATATCGAATTACGCTTGGCGATGAATTAAAGAAGCATCAAAACATCGAATATCCAATGTCAATCTTTGTCACATCAGAAATGAAAAATGTTTAGTAAAAAATTCATCCGATATTGGAAATTAATTTTCTAATTCGTGATTGTGCGAAAACAGGATTTTTTATTATTTTTTATACTTAAAAAAACTGAAAAAGACCGTTTCGATATTTCTTTTTGGAAAAGTCTCGCGATTTGTAAAGAGCGGTAAATTTCCCATCGAAATATGCTGTAAAAACAAGAGAAACCATTTTTTTTGCTGAATTTCGGCCCTATTTAAAAAAATCTGAAAACAGCAAAATTTCAAGTGCTCATAATTTTACTTTGGTTCGACCGATTTGAAAATTTCTTTTTCGTACGCAAACATTGTCACTAAACTTGAAGAAATGAGAGCAGTTTGAAAATCGCTGAAAAAAATAGAAAGGGTCGGACTTAAAAAATCTGCCAAAAATTGAAAAATGCATATTTTGCAATGAATTCCACAAGCTGCATGTAACGCTGCATCTTATTTAACGAAGATAGTTTTTACGAACAAATAATACCACGTGCATGTGCATTGAGATCGGTTTGACGACTCAACGGAGAGTCGATATTTCAATGCAGATATTCCATTTGAATAATGCCGTATTGAATAGCGGACAGAGATTCACGAAAGATATGTCTCGCTCTCAGGTGAGGATCCCGCGAGATAAGATATAGTATATTTCGGTGCAACAGCATTTCCCATTAAAATTTCATCAATACGGTTCAAAAAAAATCGTGCCAAGACTAACATTTTGTGGAGTCGAATTCTCCGAGTGCCGGCAAGTAGCACAGCCATTCAATTTCATCAGACGCGCTATAAAAGAAAAATGAGTTTTCAATTTGCACAATTTATTCACACTCCTGCCTGTCCCGATAAATCCCAATTAAATTAATGAAATTTACGTGAACATTGAATTTTTTTTCCCAAGCGAGAATGCCAGGATCAGTGGTGAAAGGACGATTGTTTTGTCGTTTAATTGAGAGAAGAAAGTTTGAAAAAATAAGAAAAAAAATTCCAATATTCGAAATGGCAAAATCATCGAAGCGTCGTGTAGAATTTAACGAAGCGGACGAATGTTGTCCGTGAGAAAATCAACATCACGTTTAAGGACGTTCGAAGCGAAGGATAATACGCGCATGAAGAGAAACATATGAACGAGGAAATTGAATCGACCAACGCAAATTTATAACCAGCACGAGCGTCCAAGCACGGAGCTCTCGCTTTTCGACTCTCGTTTAAGCCTGTCCTTCCGTTTATCAGAGTCACAACGAACAACTCCATCGACGACGATAACAATAGCGTGGGAAAGTCCGCAATTAGCGATCGCGCAGTTGATTCAAAGACAAGCGGAGCAAAATTAAATGAAAATATGTTTCGTTCATTGTCGTAGCGTGGAATTTTTAAATGCCTACACACGTTAATTACGAGTAATGTGATACTCGATCGTTTTGAACGTGAGTCGAATGTGCTTGATGAGTAAAAAACAACCCATCTGCTTCGATGAACACACGATGGCAAATGCCAAAACAATATTGTCGAATTGACATTTTAGTAAAAGCTCTCGCTTGACCCTTTACTCGCTTGACGATCGAGTTTCCGGTTGATTGATTTTTTTTCCTCTCACACGTCCCAAGGAATATTAGACCGTGAGAATATATGCGTAGGAGAGAATTACCCAAGTTTTTTTTATTGATGGAATGAAAAAAACCATTTTGAGGGGAGGATAAAGATCAACGCATTTCTTATAGAATAAAAAGGCGGTTAACGTAAAATATAAAAAATATATATAATAATTTTATGAACTTGAGAATTCAAAAATATAATATTAATTTTGCCATATTTTGTGGAAAATAAATTTTCCACAAAAATTACGATGAGAAAGTATACCGATCTTTTATGTCGACATCCAATCGATCCATTGATTTAAACAGTTTTTGCAGTCTGAAGAACAAACCATCGTGACCCTCGTCACGATGAGCTAAAATTCATCAGGATATCAAGGACCTTCTTTACAGGACGCTTTATCACGAGCTATTGTTTTCATTTCGTTGACGGAGAAAAAAAAGTCGAGAGAGGGGTTAAGCCGAATAAATATCGACTATTATTCTCGAAGCCTCGAATAAACATTCGATAAATGCAATAATATCCTCGAGTTAGAGGAAGAGCATCGAATTTATCGCAATGTCGAGGAGCCAACGTCGAATTAACGTGGAAAGCCTCTGGGCAGTTAATTGGCCCTTGAGATTGGTCAAATCCTTCAACGCTGGAAAAACGATAAAACCTCAATTGCTCTTTTCCAATTGCCGAAACTCAAATGTAGCAATAAAAAATGCCATTTCATGCCTCATAATTTCTCTTTGGGGTCTTCAGTCTCGTAATTCAAATAATTGTTGGGTCGTAGCGTATAAAAAGAAACACGTATGACCAAATGAGACATTCGCACAAAATGATAAAGCATCTCGAGCGAATAATACGTACAAAATCGAGAATGAAACGAGCATAAAATACAAATGAAAGTACCACGCACACGTGAACGATACCTTTTTCTTTATAGTTATAACGCGGAGATCGTTGGCGAGACATCTCAAAAAAAGATCATTATTTTTATCGTTCATTCATCGACCTCGCGCCGTAATTGTTCGACGTATGGATGGAAAAGTCGAGAGAATATTTACATCGCAAATGGTCGCTATTGTTGAATCGTTCACAAAAGTCATCGCGCTCGAGTGGGAAAAAGGGTTCCACTTATCGAATCTAATTTTTGAAATCATTAACCACAATAATTCTCTCGATTTAATGATATTTTTTAAAACCGAATCAACAAAATATCGTGGATTTATAAAATTTTCAGCATCTCACACGGATCGTTTGAATTATTTAACGTATGCTCTTTGATCTTTGGGATATTTGACGTAATTCTATTCTTCCCATGCGTCAAAAGAACGAGCTCAGAGAGAATTTCAACGTAGGGAGGGTCGAACGACTTATTCCGAGTGTCTCTTCCCCTGAATTCAATGATCCTCTCACAGATACGAATGGCTCAGCAATGAAAAACTCCCAGTCTCGACTCTTTCTTTTCCTCGCAAATTTTCCATGATTTTTCCCCTCTCGTTGCGGGGATTCTTCACTCCACTTTATCTTGTATAGTTCAGAGCAATTGCGGCAATCTTTTTCACATAATCTTGTATAACAATTTACAACGCGAGCTTCTTTATAAATCGTACGAGGGAGATAAATTTCAAAGGGTTTACTTCTTTTTCGCGTCTGGCACGAAAATTTACCGCAATACGATTTATGCTTACGATGAAAACCAATTAGTACTGTACGAGCTTAATCAGAATGAAAATATTAAGCTTAAAATGATAATTTTGTTCTCATTTGAAAGGTCGTAGTTTCGAAGAGAGCCGCCCTTCTCTTGGACAGACTGATGGTAGCACTTCAAAAAGCTGTCGAGGATCAGGGAGGATCCGTCGGCGATTCGATCGATACATCGATCGCAGTTCCGATACCCCAAAAAGTCACCAATATGGCCGTTGGAACTTCGATGAACAACGACAAATCGAGCGTGAGCAAAATTTATACATCCTTTGCAGAAAAATTTTGAAAAAAATAGTTTCATTAAAAAATTTTCCAGTGTCTTTCATACTTTTTTCAATTGAAGATTAATAGAAATATTTTTTTAAAGCGTATTTTAACAGAGATTCTCGCGAAAAATACTGATTTTTATCGAGCGACAAAATACATTTGATTACAGATAAATTGATTAAAAATATCTCGATATATTCGATATAATGTTATTTTTTTAAATGCAGATTGATCGTCGAGCCCAGGGAAAAGGACGAGTCTACTGGAGATGTTATTTCAACGCTGTGACGTGTTTCAAAAAATAGACGAACGAGTCATTTCCCAAAGAGAGAAAGGGATGGCAATTACCTCTTTCATTTACCGATTCAAACCCCCTTTTGGCGAATTATCTCTTTCGTCTCGGTACACTTGAGACGCTTCGAGGCAAATAAAAAATGGTTTCATCCTCGAGAGATTGCATAAAAAACGATTTTGTAAAACTGGTCAATGCTTATAAATCGAGAACGCGTAGTTCCTAAAATTTTAAATACGTTCATCGAAGCGCGAAAAATATTCGGACGATGAGAAGTGTGCGCCAAAGGTTCGATCAACCAATTTTATTATTTCATCGCGATGAGTCTTGCGTTCGCAGAAATAAAACAAAAAAATTATTGATCTCACGATTCTGCTTATTGTATAATCCAAAATTATATATTTAATAATAATAATAATAACAATAACAACAATAATAATATGGAATCAAAAAATCCTTTTGACAATGATTTGATAATTTGTTTTCTTCTCCCCGTCCATACCGGAAATACGCCCCTTTTGAACAAAAAATATATTCTACCTAAAATGAAATATCGATGTATAAAAAATTCTGATCACTCTTTTGCTTAATTCCCAATTTTTTGGACGCTTGCAGCGATCAATTTAAAAATTGATCGCAGAATTATTGACCTTATAAAATATTAAAAATATTCACCGTGAGCCGGCGTCAATATTGCATCGAGTCTCTTCCTGATAATTCCAATCCAACAGCGTATTATAATCGCCCGTATAAATGTTTTATTCACTCGACAATTGAAAAATTCTTCACCGTCGCGTTCCCCGGATCTCACGCTTATGAAAAATGCTCGTATCAATATTTAAAAGACGAAAATGAGCACGCACCGCCAGTTTTTCGGGTTTATTCATAAATACGACAGAGGAGTTTTTCATAATTGATTCTATTCGGCAAAGAACTCATGATTTCTGTCAGACCCGTGACACGTTTTTACCCTTTCCCGTGACTTCTTTATGTCAATTATCGAGGGGAAGAAGAACAAGGGTCGCGACGGGTGTATTCCGACAAGGGTAGTTCTCAACGTTTCTTCAACACGATCTGCCATCCATGATAATGTGTTGACTTTATTTTCACGGAATTTCGACAACGAAGGTCAAAGGATCAGAATGCCAGGATACGCAGCGACTGAGAGATACGGATCGATCCACGGGGATGTGAATTTTGTGCCTTTTGAAAAATACTTGAAACGCGAAGTCGGAATATTACAAGTTTCAGGATTGTACAGTCTGAACAGTGTGTTTACCGATAATATCGTCAAATGGACGAATTGGGAAAGGCTGTCATTTTGCGTCGGCATAATGCAAGGAATCTTCATCATACCGTGCGAATTTCGTACGTTTATTGACGTGTGGCAAGATACTTCAAATTTTGCGATTGATAGTTTTATCAGTGCATGCCTCGGTATTCTCTGCATGGTGAAGGTAATAATTTACCGGTTGTAAAAATATTCTCTTTCTCCCCTGACTTTACATGCCTTTTTCATCGATTAATTTGATTAATGTTATTAATTAACTTAATTCATTTAATTCATTTTCATTTATTCAATTGATTAAATTTATTTTAATTTATGTAATAAATTTACTTTATAGTATTCGTTTGATTCACTTACCTTGATAAATCAATTTTTTGTTAAGGCCTGGAAGTTATGGTCCGGGCGGAACGAATTACGTAAATTACTGAGGCTCATGGCCGTAAAGTGGAACGAATCGAGACTCGATTCGAGGATTCGAGAGGAAAATATGAAGATTGCCAAGGACATCTGCAAATTTTGCAAATTGTACATCACGGTGATTGCCATTCTGACAATATGTTACTCCTTGCGACCTTACACGTGAGATATATTTCACAGTGCAAATTATATCGAGAAATTATTTCAACGATTGATCGATGGAAACAAAAATAATTGCAGACTCTCTCTGAGCCATTTTTTGCACGGGAAAGACACGAATGCGTCGTACGATTACGCGACGACGATTATGCCAGCGACTTATCCAGATTTTTTACGCGCTGAAACTCTGAGCAAATACATTATTCTCTTAACTTGGGAGCAATTTGCTATTATTTGCGCCGCACTCTATTGGCTCTCCTCGGATCTCATATTCGCTCAGCTCGTCGCTCACGCGACCATTCAATTTCGCGTAAATTTGCCGAAAAATTTATTTCAGTAATTCAGGAAAACGCTTCGCTCGATTTTAATGCGATTATTTTTTTCGTTACAGGTGCTGTGTCACGATTTGACAAATGTCACGGACAATGACAGCGACGATGTTTCGAGAAACGAGTTGAAGTTCATCGATCGACTCGCCGAAATAGTCAAACGACACTGCGATCTACACAAGTTAGAAACGTATTTTTTTCCCCCTTTTTATTTCACCGTTGCTAACTTTTTTTTTTTTACAGGTACTGCAAAACGATAAACGGCTTATTCGATCCGATAATATTCCTGACAATGCTGCTTTCCGGCATCACAATGTGCTTCTGCGTATTTCAAGTTCAAAAGGTAAGTCTGTGAATATATTGTTAAATTTATCGGTGATCAATTTTAATTGTATTCCTCGGAATATCGAATTTCGATTTGCATCGCATATTTTTATTTCCCATTTAAATAACACGGGAACATTTTTTTCAAACTTTGACATTCTATATCTCGGCTTCAAGTCAATGCACCAAAATGAACGACACATATTCTTTTAGAGAATTAAACGCTCTAATAAAAAAGATCTCTTATGATTTTTCGATAAACTCACTCCTTCAAAAGTTATTCAAGGTTAAATTTAAATATAGAGTAAATTTCTCTTTTTGTTCTAGTTTCCGGCAAAATGTTGAAACTTATTACTAAATATCGTAAAATCTTTCCTGAAACAAAAGTTTATATTGCATTAACATAAATTTCCTAATTTTTAAAGAAATGACCACCAGTAGTTTATCGAAAAATCATAAAAGATGTTTTTTGTAGAGCGGTCAATTCTCCACAAGAATATGTGTCGTTCATTTTGGTGCATGAACTTGAAGCCGAGATATAAAATGTCAAAGTTAAATAAAAAATTTCCCTTGTTATTTAAATGGGAAATAAAAATATGCGATGAGGGACCTCTAAATATTTTTATTAAGAGCTCTAATTTTTACAGGCATCTTTTTTTCACCTTCGCGAAAGTATATAATGCGTTTCTTCGAAAAATAAATAATAGTCGCTTTTTTTTTAATCAGTCTAATAACTATTTAGATTAGCTTCGATTTATTCCATTACTTTTCGAATTAATTCGAAATGATCAACTTTCGTCGCGTTGTTTCAAGGAAATATCACACGGAAATTGGAACGAAGTTTCAAAGTATGTTTTCCAAGCGATCACGTTGATTATACAGGCGACCGTGTATTGCGCGTTTGCCGAGAAATTGAATCAACAGGTGAGAATTTTCAATCACCGAGACGTATCAATCCACGGTGTTCTTCATTCTGTTCGTACAGTTTTCATTCCACGAAAATAAAATGTATGAAAAAAATAAACCCAAATAAAATGTATGAAAAAAATATACATTCCTGCATCAATTCGACGTATACTTCCGTGGTTACATTATTTCACATGGAAAATATTGGTCTTTCAGTCGAGTCTGATGACACAAGCCGCTTACGACTGTCAATGGACGGAGCAGAGTCGAGAATTCAAGATTATTCTGCGCATAATAATGATGAGATCGCAGAGGGGCTTCAGTTGCACGGCGTACGGATTCTTCGCCGTTAATCTCAAACAAATAACCGTGGTGAGTTTACTCTTTGCGAAACAAAACGACGAACGATCTCATCGTGAACTCCTGTAATTCCATACCTTTTTCTATTCATCCGCACAGATCGCCGAAGGAGTGGCAAGTTATTTTGCACTTTTGAAATCACTGACTTGATTGAATAATATCTACTATTAAAAAAATCAAACTTCTTTAGGACAATTAGGGGACGGAGGGCAAAGTGGACACCATCAAAAATTATCGAACAAAAATGAACATTTAAAAAAATTAGAAAATGAGGAAATGATCATTGTAATTGGCGTAGAGATACCTAAATAGACCCATCCACGCAAAATCAGATCTAGATTTCAAAATTCTCATGAGAATTGCCTTGCAAAAATTGGAAATTTTTTATTTAAATTGTCATTCTCATTACATTAAGGATGTTGAGTCCCAAATTGAATTATTTAAGAGGTCGTGTAAAAATTTCACAACGATTAGGAAACTCGTTTTCGAACAATTGGCATTGACATATTAAATTAAATTAAATGTAGTCTCATGGAGACTGATATAACTTTGCGATAAGTTTTTTCTTTGACCTCTCAACTTTTTAATATCTACACTATATTGAAAGCAACGGAAACAAAACGAAGTCTATTGATAAATATATTTTTTATTTGTTTGCAAAATTGTTCTTAACAAAATGTTAATATTTTAATAACGAGCTTCCTAATCGTCGTGAAATTTTTACACGACCTCTTAAATACTTCATACAAAAACATACCAAATTTTCAGAATTTTCTCAGCATTTTTCATTTTAACCCTTAAGAAGGTTGAAGTAACGATGATAGAATTCTGAAAATTTAATATGTTTTTACATGAAGTATTCTGGAGGTCGTGTAAAAATTTCACGACGATTAAGAAGATATTTATTGAACAATTCACATTGAAAGATTTCATAGGGAAATTCCCACGGCCACACTGAGAAAAAAGTTCAGTTAAAACAAGAAAATCCATTTAGTTAAAAAAAATTTAGTTGATTCAATATTAATTTGTTTGAAATAATGAAACTATAATTAATTCAATAAATGGATTTGGTTAACCATAAGATATGAGGTGAACGAAATTATTTGTCAATTTCCAGATACGGTTTAGTCCAATTTACACGTTACCGAGTTGCTGTACAGAAATATTTTGTTGATTTCTAGTATATTTTAACTTGATAAATTTAGCTGTAACAAAAAAACAATTCGTATTTTCAATCGCACCATTTATTTGGTACAAAGATATTTATTTGATTGAACTGAAACTTTGCCCATTCAAGCAACGATTTAACCGATTCAACTGAAACTTCCACTGTATCTTTGTTGAATTACCAAAATGATCTCGTTGAACGTCCGGAAACAAATATTTGGTTGAGTCAAATAAATTTTTGTATTTTCAACAAAAAAAATTTCTCGGTGCATAATCGTAAGAAAATATTAGATAACGCAACTACGATTAAAACCGAATTTCGCCAAAAATTCAATCTCAAAAATACGCCAAGCAGTTTGATCCAAGTATCTTGGATATTAAGTTGACGTGAGAAGCGAAGGAACTCCTCGTCTACTTGAATTTTCGAAAAAAAGGGGTGGTATCCATTTTGCCCCTTCCTCCCTTGCTTCTTGAGCAACTATTAAGCAATTAACCTCATGAGCAATTGACTATTTCCATACATACGTACTTTCTTGTTGTGCAGTCAGTAATAAAAAAAAAGTGTCCAGCTGTTGTTAATTTTCCACGCGATAATTTTTCAAGCCTGCTGACCTTATCTGCATCGTCAAACTAACCCCAGAATACGCGGTGGATGGTTTGTTCTCTCTCGTCTTTCTTTTACCACGATATCAATCGCTGTCTGCACGATAAACCGGCGAATTACGCCGAAAGAGCGCGCATGCTCGTTTTGTCATTGGCCGACACACGCAGGACGTTAAATACGTAAGTGCTACGACTGAGGCTAGGGGATGAAGAAGGAGATCGCTCGGAGGAGCTCTATTGTCGCAAACCCATCATTATCCCGGTACGGGCACCGCGAAACCGTCAAACTGTAGAGGGAAAAATGTGCTCGTCTCGTTTTCCGACTCGCGTGTTTCATCAATTATTCAGGGGCTAAGGGAGGAAAAGAGTCGCGCGTCGCAATTGTCTCCGATCGCTTGGCGCATAATCCTTTCAAATTGGGAAGTTGATAAGCGGCAATTTTCTCCCTCGCTCTCTCACGTTCGATCGTACGTATTATTTCGCAAAGAAAAAGCTCATCGAAGAGGGTAACTCGATCGTCCACGATATTATAATACCTCACCGAATTCTCGTGACTCTCAATGACGAGACATGACGGAATTTCCCGTGATAATGTGAGAGACGACGCGACTTTTGAAAAATTTCTCGGTCGCGATGTCCGTATACTGCGTGTCGCCGGTTTGTACTCCATGAACAGTGTTTTCAACGACAAAATCGTCGCATCGACCAATTGGGAAGCAATGGCTATGTTCATCGGTATAATGCACATATTTTTCGTCGCAACGAGCGAATTTTTCACGATATTGAGAGTCTGGACCGACGATCCGAATTACGCGATAGGCACTTTTACCGCCATGTTTTCCGGACTTCTGTGCGCTATCAAGGTGACATTTTTTTCTTCGTTCCATTTCTTTTGTTCGATTATTATATTAGATTACACAAAATAAATGACCTCCCATGACGTCCTACACAATTATTAAAACCAAATTTATAATCCTACACATATTTTCCTACACAATTATTTTTTTTAATAGAGGCCGTCGTCCTACACATAATTTCCTACACATATTTTCCTACACATTCGGACAACAGCCTGTATTGTAAAATTCAATTGTGTAGGAAAATAGTCTACGTTATAATCGTTGTATAGGATATCATGTGTCTGTATTATAAGATTAAGATGTGTAGGATAATAAATGCTGGTAAAAAAATTGTGGAGGATATTTTGTGTAGCATTCCTTGTGTAGGATCAAAATTGTGTGGGATCGACCCCCCCCCCCTTTTGTAATTATCGTTTAATAATCATCATAATTTTTCATTTAATTTCTTTTCTTCTTTTCTTTGCTTACTTGAAAAATAAAAATCATTGTTTCGGTACTTTAGACAAGAAATTAAGAGCGTGGGATGAGGTAAGTGCACCGAATATGGTTGGTGTACCGAATATGGTGCGTCTGTTCTATTTCTTATTAGAATAAATTCAATTTACGTTCAATAAATGTAATGGTTTTTTCAAAATAATCTCTATTTAAAATATTGTCACTCGAAATGAATATCAAGTATGAGTGAATTGTATTCAACTCGTACTTTCCCGTAATTCATGATGACCAGATACCGAGCGGGGTAAAAAACGTTTGTTTTCTTATCGAAGAGGCTAAAGAAGTGGTTATTGCAAAAGGCATAGTTTATAATAAAAAAAAGCATCGAATTAGTTGAAATAAGTTTCAAAATATTATAAACGACGCATTGGAGTCGTCGAGTGCGAAAATAGGCGAGCAAGTTAAATATTTGGCCGAAAATACATACCCCCTAATTCGGTACATAGTGACACTCGTATGCACCGATTTCGGTTGCTATATGTATAACCTCATTTCGGACGTAGAATGAATACAACCGTATTCGGGACATGCATACGTCCATAATAGGAACGTCTGTCAAACGCATGTAAAACGAGTATATAACCAGATTCAGGACATGCACACGCCCATAATAGGGACGTTTGTCAAACGAGTACAACCAAATTCGGGTCATTTGCATGGGTACGCATTTATTGAAACTATAAATGAATAATCTAAATAATAAAGAAAATGAGGTGGGCTTCTGTTAGCTGAGATTCCATGCTGTCCAATAATATCAATACTTTTAACCCTAAGACAATTTTAAATAAAGATTTTCCACTGCTAATAGCCAGCGAAGCTTAATTAGGTCCTCCATATTCGGTACACTTACCATACGGGTTACATACGGGTCACATTAAAAAAATACCTGGAAAATAATCAAAAAATTATTTTGAAAATCTGCAATGGATCGTAACAACCATGCAATTATTTTTTTATTGCTTAAGGATGTTGAGTCCCTATGAAATCTTTTAATGTTAATCGTTCAATAAATAGCTTCTTAATCGTCGTAAAAATTTTACACGACCTCCCGAATACTTCATGTAAAAACATAATAAATTTTCAGAATTCTATCATCGCTACTTCAACCTCCTTAAGGGTTAAAATGAAAAATGATGAGAACATTCTGAAAATTTGGTATGTTTTTGTATGAAGTATTTAAGAGGTCGTGTAAAAATTTGACGACGATTAGGAAGCTCGTTATTAAAATATTAACATTTTGTTAAGAACAATTTTTTAAACGAATAAAAAAAATATTTATCAATAAACTTCGTTTTGTTTCCGTTGCTTTCAATATAGTGTAGATATTAAAAAATTGTGAGGTCAAAAAAAAAACTTATCGCAAAGTTATATCAGTTTCCATGAGACTACATTTAATTTAATTTAATTTGTCAATGATAATTGTTCGATAACGAGCTTCCTAATCGTCGTGAAATTTTTACACGACCTCTTAAATAATTCATCCAAAAACATACGAAATTTTCAGAATTTTCTCATCATTTGCGATTTGGGACTCAACATCCTTAATTTTGTGATTATCGTGGTAAAATTATTGACTCAAGTGTACTGTCAATGAGAAAAATGATATTAAATTTATAACGAATCACTCGAAGAATTGAGAGTGCCAAATTTTTCATGAAATTTGGATTCCCACTAAAAAAGCGAATGAGCGAAAATACAAAATTCCGAAAAATATAAATTTTTGAATGTTCATTTTCCTCATAACGGCGAAGGGTTTGAGAATATGGTTTTGGCGCGAGGAATTTCGCAAATTACTGCGATGTTTGGCCTTGATGTGGGAGGAATCGAAACATCGTGACGGTATAAGAGAGGAAAATATAAAAATGGCGGAGGAAACATTTAACATTGGCAAATGGTACATGATCATGGTGATTATCCTCGTCACGAGTTACTCCGTGCGACCGTACATGTGAGAATTTTTTTCAAAACCGATATGATCGATGATCGATCATTGATCGAATAATTTAGCGGTTGGACATAATTCGTGGAATATAAATTCGATACCTTTCCCAGACTCTTATTGCACCATCACTGGTACCGAGAATTCACGAATGCGTCGTACGATTACACGGTGACGGTTTATCCAACGACTTATCCGTTATTTTCATCGGATACAATGATCAAATACATAATATGCGTGTCGTGGGAACAATTGGTCATAGTATTCGTCGCACTTTACTGGATGGCATCGGACATCATGTTCGCCCAACTCGCCACGCACATGGCAATTCAGTTTCGTGTAATTACAACTATCATTGTGGTGTAAAAAGAATTTTTTCCTCTCACGAGTTTACCTTGAAACATTGTTTTCCTCATCGCCTCTTGAAACTTTGGATTTTAGTCTCTCAAATGTTTTTATTCCGTCACGAGAGTATTTCTATTCCTCTCAACAGGTGCTTCGCCACGATTTGGAATACATCACGATTGCGAATGATGATGCAAATTTGAAGGAGGAGATCGCTCAATTATCCGCGATCGCGAGGAGACATCGTGATCTGTACAGGTGAGACAATTTCCCAAAATTAGGGTTTGAGAGTTTCCAAGAGATTTTTGTTTGATTACAGATATTGCGAAACTATCGAGTGCATGTACAATCCGATCACATTTATGACAATGTTGCTCACCGGGGTTAACATGTGCTTTTGCGTGTTTCGCCTCGACAAGGTGCGCAAAAACAAAATACCATACTTTCATTTTCATTTCACACAAGCTTTGACTCTGATCCATCGGATTATATTTGAAAGTTCAATCGAGCGTATATCTCTCCTTGTAGTCAAGTTTAAGCTACAAATTATCGAGAAAAAAGAATGGAAATATTATTTCATTCCATATTTCATTTTTTTTCTTAGGAATTGAGAACCGGAAATTGGGACGAAGTTACCAAATACCTCTTCCACGCTGTGACCCTGATGGTACAGGCAGTGATATACTGTGGCTATGCTGAAAAAATGACGCAACAGGTCAGACTGAGAGGAAAAAAGTTTTGAATAAAAAAAATTCGCGGATATTTTAAAAATGATTACTTTTTTTCTCGGTTGTTTCACGCCCAGTCGAGTCTGATGACACGAGGGGCTTACGGGTCTCAATGGATCGGACGAAGCAGAGAATTCACAACTATCCTGAGAATTATTATGCTGCGATCGCAAAAGGTCTTCAATTGCACCGCATACGGATTCTTTTCTGTCAATCTCAATCAAATAACTGTGGTGAGAAATTTTTCGGTCTTCGCTACAACGCAACGGCCAGAAATACCGAGAAGTCGAGATACAATACACACGTTTCTTTCTTCCATTTTTATCGCACAGATTGCCAATACAGCCGCAAGTTATTTTGCACTCTTGAAAACGATCGCTTGACTCAAGTACGTATGTTATTATACGAGGCAAATGCGCATTGCCGGAAATAAAATTAAATCTAAAAAATAGCATACAATTGTTTAATTTTTCACCCGTCTCTCGATCCGCGATTCCGCGCGGAATCGCGAAGAATACGCGAAGGAGACGACCAAGAAGAAACAATGGGTTGATACTTTCTCCGTTCAGCGAACTAACGATCCTTTTGAATGATTTACAATTTTAATTCCCATACTTGTCCCATCTCACCATCAACGTCGGTCATTTTGCAATACAATTACCAATGTCAGAAACTTTTTAATGACACTGGCGAAACATTTTCGAAAGTATTGAAAATTGATATTCAATTGTTCGGATGTTTTTTTCACGAGTCTCCAAAGTCGAAGGGTCGAGTTTCCCGATCGTACTGATGGAGAATGTGGAAAATGTGAGACGAAAAAGATGGACACGCGTAGACGCGAATGGTCATGGGAAATATCATAAACAATTCTGGTGCAATAACGTGTACCGAGCCGAACTAGAGGGCAACTTTGACCGCACAGTGCAACCCATCATTATGTCGATTGTTCGGAATAATGCGAAAAGTTCGATCAGCCTTTTCCGTGCACCATAGATCGAACAAAGAAGAGGTAAACCCATGTAAAGGGTTATGCTATATAGCTTGAAAAAAAAAATACAAAAGTCCCCTTGGAGCCCGGCATTTTCGTAAGCGCAATATGTGAAGCTTCGAGAGAGGGATAAAAAGTTTTTCCCAGTTGGAAAGTATCGAGCGTGTGAAAGTGAGCAGCTGGAGCGACGTTAAACGACAATTTGAGAGCGCGGAAAGGAACATTTTGTTTCCCATTTCTGCAACATCGTTGTGAATCATTTTCCATGGAAACCTCGTGTTTTTCGACGAGCGAAAACTCAAGAGTCCGACAAACACCATCGTCAGTCTCCTCGAACGTTGCTCGTCGAAACGTGCCGATCAATTTATCACCGGTTCCCAAGGAATAGATTCCCATCGCCGGATGAATATTTTCGCCGCAATTCACGATGCGATATTCACGATAATCAGGGTAAAAGAGTCTTGGTTCATTGTTCGCAAGAAATAAATCTGTGTCAAGCACATTTCACGAGTTACTTTGATTCAATTGGATCATCGATCGATCTTAGAGGGAGTCGTGTAAAGTGGAATCAATGATTCAACGCTAATCTGTCCTCGAGCAATTTCGTAATTATCCCGTGTCGATCGATTATTACGGTGAAATGTAGGAATGCCATTGTGTTGGGCTTATCGCGATTATCGTTCACTTTTTTGTCGCCGCACTGGGAACGCTCGACGATCGGATGTGAATTTAGTTTTCGCGACATTTCAAGAATATCGTATCCTCGTGAGAACGATGTCGAATGGCCGTAATGACGATTTCGGAAAGAGCGATCGATCGAATGAGGGAGAAATACTCAGAGGCGATGAAAAGGAGAACGTGTCGTTTGAAAAATTACTCGGACGCGACGTAGGAATATTACGCGTTACGGGACTTTTCTCCATGAACAGTGTATTCAACGACAAAATTGTCGAATCGACGAAATGGGAAGCGGCGATGCTCGCGCTTGGAATGATCAACGTATTGATGGTTATATCGACTCAATTTGGCGCGATCATCGCCAAATGGAGCGAGGATCGTAATTACGCGTTTAGCGCTCTGACAGCCGTGCTCTCCGGTGGTCTCTGTTTCGTCAAGGTGCCCAAATTTTCCTCATTTCTTTTCGCGTCGATTTCCCAAAGTCGGCATCAATTTATAACAGAATATGTATTAAAAGTCGGTTTTACGAGATAATTTTGAATTTTCCATCCTTGGAACGGAACGAATGTTTTTTTAAATTTCCTTTGTTTTTCTTTGAATTTTGGAAAATTCGTAGCCACTAATTTTTGTTTTCGTTATTCAGGATCGATACGGCAATTAAAAATATGATTTAATATTCTCGACTGATCCACGAATATTCGCAAAGACGAATACTCAATATTCAGCGCTGATTCGACAAGTGCGCATTGCTCCCCTTAATTAGCCGGTCTTACAAAACTGAATGATTTGTCACGCGTGAGCCACTTATTTTGCGCGACTTCCTCTATGATACAACGATTCTAGGACATTTCTTGTTTATTTCCTTTCATTGATTTTTCCTTTTTTTCTGCAAAAGGGTTGGCGATTGTGGTTTTGGCGCGAGAAGCTTCGTAAATTGTTGCGACGATTGGCCGTCATGTGGGACGACTCGAAATCACGATACGGAATAAGGGATGAAAATATCAAGACCGCGATGGATACGTGTTACGTTGGAAAATGTTACATCATAATGGTGATTACACTGTGCGTCAGTTACAGCGTAAAACCGTACATGTAAGACGTATCATCAATACGAAAACACTGTTAAAAAATTCTCCCAGTTCCCAAAATTCAACTGGAACGAAAAAAATAATTTCTATTCAGTCTTTTACTGCACCATTACTGGCACGAGAATCTGACTAACGGATCGTACGATTACTCGATCACGGTTTATCCGGCGTCGTATCCGTCGTTCGTCAGGGGCGAAACATTGAGCAGATACGTAATGTGCATATCGTGGGAACAATTTGCAATTATTTTCATAGCACTGTACTGGATATCATCGGACGTGATTTTTGCCCAGCTCACGACACACACGGCGATTCAATTTCGAGTAATTAACGTGCGATTCATGGACATCGCAATAATTTTCCCCTGGAATTAGCCGCATCTTGTTTGTCATAGCACCTCGGCCCGTTTATCGATGCGCATTATTGATCAAAAGTTTTCCTTTGCCAGGTGTTGTGTCACGACTTGGAATGCATAACGAATCCCGACGATAATCGCGATACAAAGAACGAGATGACGTTTCTTCATCGACTCTCGTCGATCGTCAAACGACATCGTGATTTATACACGTTAGAATTCTACTTTTTTACTTGATCGTAATTTGCATCAGTGTGGGACAAATTTTTTTCCCACAAAAACCATAAATCATTTGATAATTGAGCGAAGAATAGGATTTTTCTTTCCAGTCCGAATTTTATAATTGTTTCGAAATAACTTAAATGCCATCATACCGTTGCGAATATCCCTCAAGTTTACATCTGAAAAGTGTATGGGACATAATTTTTCATCAGGACGAATGAATCGTGATTTTACAGATATTGCCGGATCATCGAATGCATGTACAATCCAATAATATTCCTCACTATGCTTCTTACCGGTGGTAACATGTGCTTTTGCGCATTTCGCCTGCAAAAGGTGGGATAATCTGCATGAAATCTACGTGTGATCATTTTTCACCCTTTCAAATGATAAAAACGGGAATGAATTTTAATGAGAAACAGAGGCCCGAAATTTCGAGATGGAAAATACATAGTGGATCTTGCGAGGACGATAATCTCAACCAAATTTATCACAATGGAATATATTTGTCGCTTCGTCCTTTTCAAGGCTTAACATAGTTTTTTTTAAGGAAATGGCGGAAGGCAATTGGGACGAAGTCGTCAAGAATCTAACTCACGTGATTACTCTAATTGTCCAGGCATTTATATACTGTGGTTATGCCGATCAATTGACTCGACAGGTGAGCATTTCAATGGCGCAAAAAAAAACAAATCGACGCCCGCGCGAGCGTTGACGATAATTACCATATTTTTTTTTGTACGCGACAGTCGAGTCTAATGGTCCGCGCAGCTTACGAATGCCCATGGATCGAACGTTGCAAAGGATTTAAGATTGTGCTGCAAATGATCATGATGCGATCGAAAGATGGTTTTAATTGCACGGCTTATGGTTTCTTCTTCGTCAACCTCACACAAATGACCGCGGTAAATAAATCTCGAATCCCGATCAATGACTCATTGCCAAGATCCTTTGAGCATGTCAGAGGGAAAAATTTCGACCAACAATGACAAAAAAAAACAACTCTCCGGTATCAAATTGGAGGAATCATGTTTTCTTTCTTCATCTCCTTTACAGATTGCCAATACAGCGGGAAGTTATTTTACACTTCTGAAAACGATGACGTGAATCGAGGAGAGCAAAAATCTCGGCAGTCCATAAATAAAAGACTAGGGCAAAAAAATTTAATCCGGTGCAAGTCGAAAACAAAGGAAGAAAAAATAGAATTCAATAACCATCCTGGATCGCGAATCGGCAAAATTTAATTTCTAAAAATATACTCGTGCCTATGGGCCATGACTGCATTTTTTTTACTCATTTTTTTCTTCCTGACACTATCGAAAAAAAAAATACGTAATTTCCATGTAAAATTAGATGCACAATTGAATCAAGTCCACCAATAGAATACAAAAATGCTTGGCACAGAATGAAGAAGAAAAATATGAGCGAGTCAATGGCTCATTTTGAATTTCCACGATTTAAAAAAATTAATAATAACATTGAGACGGGTGTTTCATTCATGAACTCGCGGTACTTGTACGCTCAAGTTTACCTGAATGCGGACACGAATTTATCAGCTGGAATTTGCCTCGAGCCTCGAACTAAACTACCATACAAGCCCTTCGCGTAAAGTATACGGACGGGGAAGTACGAAAAATATGTTCCACAAAGGGACATGCGATTTTCGCCCTTTTTGTTCGTCGTCAACTTCCACGGTGGATAAGCGTCACTGCAAGCGATCTAGAATTCGTAAACGGCAAAAGACGAAGCAAAGCGAACTTCCCGGGCATTCCAGGTGACTCGAGGGTCATTTTTTCCCATGTAAGCCATCATTACACCCTTTGCTCGTAAAATTCTTGCAGTTCGATCACCCCTTTCTTACCTCATCTATCGAAAAAAAAAATATATATATATATATATATATACAAGAAAACTATAGCTAGGGTGGCTCTCTACAGCTCGTGAGCTTAGGGTTGCCCATCGATATTTCCCCAACTAGTTACGAAAAAGTATTCTTCTCCCTCGCACTTTTTTCCCCCGCAATTCTTTTATCCGAGGGTGACGATAAAACTTTGCCTAGACAATGCGAAGCTCGAGAGGGTAAAAGCAGACGCTATGACGAAACCCGAGCACAACGAGAGAGGGAGAGAAGGGAATTTCCTCGATTACGAGAAATTCGAGAACATCGAAGACATCGTCGAAAGTGTCATTCGCGTCTGTCACATGGACGAATTGTTTCGCGCAAAGAGTGCTTTTAGCAGCGATACGAGAAAACGATCTACGAAATTCACAAGTCTCAAATTAGCCACTGATATTTTCGTATTTCATCGCGATATCTTTCGCAAATTCTGCACAATTTTACGAGTCCCAAACGATAGTTCGTATCGGGCGTTTGAATTTTTTACGGCGATGCTGATCACGATCCTCTTGGTGATCAAGGTAAGAATAATTTTCGATATTTCATCGAAAAAACTAGCACATTTCTTTCAACCGGTAAGTCGATAATATTTCCAAGCAAATAATCTCACCATTTGGATTTACCTTACGTTTGAAGCATTCACAATGAAATAAGGATTGACCAAAAAAAAATCGGGGACGAATAAAAAGACAATTGCGAAAATTCAATGTACGGATTGTGCATCTTAATTTCGATCTTTTTATTTGTGACTACCGAGACTCACCGACTCTGCTATTTTTGGATTCTCGCATGCACAACAACGTTGCACACAAATTGAAATATTTTTAAGTTACGAGGATCAATCGTTGATTCGCAAAATCGTGCGAAACTGAGCGTGTGCTCGATTATCGATCGTTAATTCAAACCAAGTGCTGAAAAGTCGAGTTAATAATTCATCATGAGCGAACGAGAGACTCTCAAGCCCATCGGTATAGCAATTTAACGGCGATAAATCCTCAGAATCGTCTGTCCCTTTGCCCCTCGACTTCAGAAGGAATGAATAAATGCTCCTCGAAGATCATCGCGATTAACAGTCAAATTTCTCTCGACGACTTAAAAAATTTCTACTCGCGACTTCTATCCAACGAGAATAATAATTTTGTCACAAAAATGTCGAATTTACAGAATGATTATTTCGTGGATGGATCGAAATTGAGGGACACTATTGAGGACGATGAAATTGTATCGTTCGAGAGTATTCTCGGTCGAGACGTTGGAATATTACGGATAGCCGGATTTTTTTCGATAAAAAGTGTGTTCACCGATAAAATCGTAAAACCCACAAAGTGGGAAACGGCGATGCTGACACTGGGAATGTTGAACGTGCTTGGAATAATATCCAGTCAATTTGGCGCTGTTATAACACGATGGAACGACGATCGGAATTACGCTTTCAGCGCTTTAACAGCGGTGCTTTCGGGTGGTCTCTGTTTTGTCAAGGTGCCGATAACTCTCTCAAATTTTCCTATTTATTTTATAATTTATCCATCAAACCCTCGCTTCTCGGCGAATGGACAAAACACGTACTCCTTTCTCCAATGATTATTTACCTTAAAAAAAAATACACAGGCATCAGGACCTTCCTCTACTAGGTCGGAAAATTGTACTGTAAAGCTTTTTTTGTTATCGTACAAAAGGGATGGAGATTGTGCACGTGGCAGAAGGAGCTTCGTAATATACTGCGTCGATTCGCGATAATGTGGGACGATTCGCAGAATCGAGAGAGAATTAGGATGGAAAATATTGAGACAGCCATGGGAACGTTTCGCGTTTGTAAATGCTACATCATCATGGTGGCCTCGCTCTGCGGTAGTTACGCATTACAACCGTACATGTGAGAGTCATTATCGATAAGAGTTAATAACAAAAAAACGTTAACAATCGACATTAAGGCGGTATTTTAGTCAAGAATTTTGATTAAATCAATTTTGTTTTTTTTATTATACTTAGAGTTTAGACCTTTAAGAATATATCAAAAGGAAATTTTTAATTCCAATAATTTATGGAGCAACTTATATAACTCATTTAATATTCATTTTTTTGTTCCCAACATTTTTTTTGTATATTGAGAAAATACTAACAAATATGTTGTAAAAAAAGAGTGGTAAAAATATTTTTGTTTTTTTTTATCGAGCTCCGACAAAACGCTCAAAATGTATACCCCTAGACCAGAATGCCGCCTTAACGATGATTGGTTTATCTCCGCGTGAATTGCACGATGAATCGGTGAATGGTTCGATCGAGATTCACTGAAACGTTATTCCGTCGCTTGATAGACTTCTCATGCACTATCACTGGCAAAAAAGACTCACGAATGTCTCGTACGATTATTCAATAACCGCATCACCAGCAACGTATCCGCGATTCTTTCGCGGCGAAACAATCGGCAGATACATAATGTGTGTATCCTGGGAACAATTCGCAATTACCTTCATCGCTCTGTACTGGATCTGCTCCGACGTGATTTTCGCCCAGCTCACCACCCACACTGCCATTCAATTTCGAGTAATTGACAATTGCATAAGAATAAAAGCTTGTGTGGAAATTTTGTTAGGGGATTCTTATGGGCCCGATTAATTTTTCCGAATAAATTCACGAGCCCGACAAGGAAACCCGTTCAGGTCCCGTAAGGGAATGTCACACTTTTTTAAGCGAGGCCCTTTAAAGATGCCGTATAGGGGCCCTTAAAAGAGAATTATTTATTTTTTCCATATATTTATCAGTTGTTACGACGAAATTCAGTTCCATATTCACAATTGATAGTTTCTGAGGGTCAAGTAACGAAAAAAAAACTTTGAAGAAAAAAAAAATTTGCCCCCCAGTGATGGGGTTTGAACCCGCGACCCTTGTTTCTGCGCATATCCTCAAATTCAACGTGAATTAAATTTTAAAAAAATAGATAATTTTCTTGCATATTCACGGACCCTAGAATATGTACGAGACCAGACTGGGATTTGAAACCTAGCTACCTATCGAACCTAACTAACGACCTAAGACTGGGACGCTAACTATTTATGATGATTTACCTATAATGGCAAACCGATTTAAACCAGATCGGGCCCTGCCTTGACTTACCTATCGAGGCCCTATTGAATTTTAAACTGGCAAACCTATTTAAACCAGAGCGGCCCACTGCCTTGATTTACCTATCAAGGCCTTGTTGAATTTTAAACTGGAAAACCTGTAATTGCCTTATCGGGGCCTTTTCAGGCTGTCCCCGGGAAAATCATATTAGGGATTCCACATTTGAGCCGACGTGGACCCCGATTATTATTAGGGCTTCCCTAACTATTTTCCACACGAGAGAAGATAGCTCAATTTTTTTATTCCCCGAATCATTCGTATTCTCATTGGATTCGCGTGTTGTTTTCCATATCAGGTGCTGTGTCACGATTTGGAATGCATCGCGGATATCGACGATAATTGCAATTCAAAAAACGAGGAAAAATGTCTTCATCGACTCTCGTCGATCGCCAAACGACATCGTGAATTATACACGTTGGAATTGCACTTTTCTCGCTGAGTATACTCATTCCGGAATCTAAGGACACTTGCAATGTCCCTTTGCGGAAATTTATATCAAAATTGCAGATAATTGACTTTTGTAAAATAAAATACGTACAATTTTGTTCGTAAGCACACAAAAAAAAACCAGGGTGTTGCAAGTGCCCGTAAAACGTATGATCCGTAAATTAATGGTCGTTAAAATTGTTCAGAAAGAATTTGAGTTTAATGGGAGGAACTTCTTAATTTCACAGATATTGCGAAATCATTGAGCGCATGTATAATCCAATAATATTTCTCACGATGCTCCTCACCGGCGGTAATTTGTGCTTCTGCGCATTTCGACTCCAAAAGGTACAACAACACCCACCTAAAAAGGCTCTTTTTTTACATCGATACCGACGATTTTAATAAATAAATTGAAATTTTTATTTATTAAAAAAAATTCATAAATAAATATTCAATAAATATATGAAAAATTGATTTGAAAATTGTTTAATTATTGATTTATTGAATTTATTGAATCATAATTCATTGAAATAATTTTTTTTAACCAATTGGCCTTTATATTTTGATAAATCAAACCGTGTAAATTCTGCAGCCAGTTAAATTAACATCCTCTCAGATGCTTTGACGCGTGTGCCTTAAAATCATGCCAATTTTGGACTATAACCGATGTTAATTTTGTGAAGGAACTCGCCGAAGGCAATTGGGAGGAAGTCTTCAAGAACGTGACTCACGTAATCACCTTAATTATACAGGCATTTATATACTGTGGTTATGCCGATCGATTGACTCAACAGGTGACACAGACCAAAAGTCAAAATATCGCATGAATCTCGATGGTAGTTTGTTCATTTTTTTAAATAGTTTTTAATGTTAGTCGAGCCTGATGGCTCGCGCAGCTTACGAATGTCAATGGATGGAACGCAGCAACGGATTTAAGGCCGTTCTGCGAATGATCATGATGCGTTCGAAAGGGGGTTTCAATTGCACGGCTTATGGTTTCTTTTTCGTGAATCTCACTCAAATGACAGCGGTGAATAGAATTTTTATACTCATGGGTTAAACTCTTCTCGAGGGGACGAGCAATTTGAGGACACGGTCAACATTTTTCTCAGAATTTCACTCGGTCGGGCGATAGAAAAAAAGCGTTCCTCAGATTCTTAATCCGCTCGTGGAAAGTTTACAATGTAATTAGTATGTTGACAGAGATTCCATAGTGTGGCGTCTATTTGATGGCTATGTGTTCGTCGATTATAAAACAAAACTCATAAATGGAAAATATATTCTGAGTATTCTTGGACTCACGGTTGATTATAAATTACACAGTATTTTCGTCAGAGAAGAAGCAAAGAAAAACGGAGAAAAAAATGTTTTTCAAACGTTCGGAAAAATTTCGAGTTTTTGGAAAAACCATCATTGATAGATTAGTGTTCAGTGACAAAAAATACATCGATATAAGGTTTCAAAAAAATATTTTTTTTTCCTTTTGACCAAAATTGAATCCGTTCACTACAATGACCATAATTTATTTATCAAATAAAATTGCAACTCCGGCATGATAATAATGAGCTCATTCTCTTCGTATTCGTTGACGCTTAAAATGCGGCTTTGTTCAACCAAATTAGATCATTTTTCAATTTTTGTCAGATTTTTAAAGTTCTAAGTAATCTCTAAGTTTAGGGGCCACCTTTACGTACGAAAAAGAAATTCTGGAATTGATCAAACCAAAGAAAGGTTATATGAGCACTTGAAATTTCATTATTTTGAGGTTTCTAAAAAGTCGTCCGAAATAATCAGCAAAACAAAAAAAAAATTTCATCGTTATCAAACCATAGTTCAATGGGAAATTTACCGCTAATTATGAATCGGACAGAATCTCTGACGAAAAAAAAAATTATTCGTGAGATATGCAGAAAAAATACTGCGATTGATCTTACGTTTTAAAAACCTATTAAATCATTGGAAAAGAAATTCTACTAGACATAACTTTTTAATATTTATCTAGTGAGTCTGGAATCAACGAGAGGGAAAAGTATACTGTATCTTTTTTTTTTACAGATCGCCAATACGGCAGGAAGTTATTTCGCGCTTTTGAAATCGATGACTTGACCAGCTCAAACCATTGCGATCTATCGAATAGAATAAAAACACATCCTCATAGGTAGAATTAATTAGGAAAAGAACGCCTCAAGTGGAACAAAATCGATCCACTTGATCCAAAATACGATCCTCTCATAATGTAAATTTCTTTTAAATGCTAATTCGCAACTATCATTGTTAATAAATACTCCTTTGCGTAATCTTTCGTTTCAAATATCGTCAATTCTGAACGTAATTTTTCGTTTCCCCAACGTGTTCGAGCGCGATTCTATCGAGAACTGCAGTCGCGCAAAAGCGTTTACTATGATCCTGAAACTTATTCTCCGATAAAAATACTAAGGTACGACAATCAACGGGCAATTTTCCGATCGAACGACAGAGTGAAATTTCCAACAAAAGGGTACACATTACCCGTATGCGCCAAGAAAGATACACAAACGGCAAAGGGGATGAAAAGCGTTATTCTTTCGGCGTAACCTATCATTATGTTTTCCGCACGCAACGCTCTGCAAAGTTTCATCGTTCCCTTCGTATCCGATAAATTATGCAGGCTCGCCTCTTTCCTCGAAGGGTTCGAGTCTGCGTGCGCGTGCGTGATCTCTCTTTCCTCATCGTGGATATACTTGTCCTCCGGTTCAGACGCGATCAAGATCAAGCCCTCGGGCTCCGCAATTTTCCATTCTATTCGCGGCGTTAAAAAGAAAAGGGCAGATTATTCTATGATCGGACAGAGCGTCGATAAAAAGATGACGATTGAGCGTAATATCGAATCCACAGAGTCGAATGATTTTCGAAATAGCGACGAGAGCGTGAAATTTGAAAAATTTCTCGGGCGCGAAGTGCGTCTTTTGCGAATCGCCGGACTTGACTCGATGAGCAACGTTTTTACCGATGACGGGACAATGAGAACGAAGAAATTAGAGGGCTTATTACCATTTGCGGTTGGTATTTCTCACATTATCTTCGCAGCGTCCTGCGAATTTCGCACGATTTTGAAAGTCTGGACGGAGAATCCAAATTACGCCATCGAAATATTTGCTCCTATGCTATCGGCGATCCTCATAGCGGTTAAGGTAAGACCATGAAATATATGATTTTTTTTGGGGCCTTAACGCCCGAATGCTCAATGTTTATTCGCTTTGATTCCTCATAAAAGAAGCTTCAGGAAAGACTGAGAGAAATCACAAAGGCCACGTGCGAGTTTAATAATTTTCACAATATTTTTAATAGACTTTCAAAAAGTTAAAAATTGTCTTCACTCAAAAAGACACAAGTGATTATTTCCACAAAAAAAAATCAGCACAATAGCTACGAAATTACGGAAGTTATAGAACGTTTCAAGCTTTTTTATAATGTCTAAAAACGATCGCATTTACCAAAAACCACAGAAAGTAATAAATGGAATTATCAATTATTTTCAATATTCAACATTTTTTCTTATTAGTTTTAATTTTTCGATTATTTTTAATTAATTATAGTTAATTTCAATTTCAATTTTTCAATTACTTTGCATTAATTTGAATTAGCCGCAATTAATTTCAATTTTTCACTGCAGTTATGTTAATTCATCTTTCGTCGAATCTAACAAATTGTAAAAATAATAATTCCTCCAAGGGCATCAGACTGTGGACTCGGCGAAGAACGTTCCGCAGTCTGTTGAGAATTTTAGCGATTATGTGGAACGAATCGACGAGGCGAAGTGAAGTGAGAAAAAAAATTGTTCCTTACGCCGAACGAGCTTTCTCAGTGGGCACGTACTACAATATTATGATACTCGTTTTAGTAACAAACTACGCCGTGAAACCATACATGTAAGAATAGCATCGGAAAAACAATGAGAATTTTTCCGGAGACTGAAATTGTTTTTGAAAAAAAATATGCAGAAATCTTCTGGAGTATTATCTTCGCAAAAATATCACGAGCGAAGAATACGACTACACTGTGACTGTGTATCCAACGACATATCCATTCTCGACCGACACCCTCGCAAAACACATAATCTGCGTTACTTGGGAACAATTTATCTTCGTTTTTTTCGTTCTCTATTGGATATCAACGGACGGTCTGTTTGCGCAACTTACCACCCATGTGGCGATACAATTTCGAGTCATTAAAAATTCGTAATATCGAATATTTTCTTTTTATTTCATCCTCACGCTAATGGAGAATGGTACCTTAACCTGGGTATTTTTTTTCTATATATTTTTTAAATCCTGAATACGATTTGTCTTGGCCAGGTTTTGTATTACGACCTGAAATACATCGCTGTCGATAAAAATTGCACGGCAGACGAAAAAGAATTGACCCAGCGACTGTTGATCATCACCAAGAGACATCATGATTTATACATGTCAGTATATTTAAATGGTACAGAGAAATTTTTATTATTTATCAGTTGTTTTTCATAGTTCCACATTTATATAATTGAATTCGTTGAAATGTGCATGAATTCAATATTATTCATTGACAATAATTTGTCGAAGAAAACTGTTCAAGTCTTAGAAAGGGACAAGTGTGATATTTTTGTGCCATTTTTTACAAATTTATTTTAAAACGAGGAACCAAATTAATCCGTTCTCCATTATGATTATTATTCATATTTTTTGAATTAGCAAAATGGCTATTTGTCCTAATTTCTTGTGAAAAAAAATCATAAAATAAGGAAATGTCTGACCTAGGTGTTGCAAGACCATCGAGAATTTGTTTAATCCAATAATGTTTCTAATGATGCTGATGACTGCCGCTAACATGTGCTTTTGCGCGTTTCGCATCGATCAGGTGAGGTGCAATTTAACATGTTGGTCGCGACGAAAATAAACACTTGAAAAATATAGAAATAGGATATTTTTGAAATTCAGGAAATCGGCCAACATAATTGGGACGGTGTTATCAAGTATCTAATTCACATGGTAACACTGATAATTCAGGCTGTCATATACTGTGGCTATGCGGAAACATTGTCTCACCAGGTGAAGCACCCTTGCCGTTTAAAAGCAATGAAAGATAAATGAAATGTCTGAAAACGATTGCATTTTTCGTAAATAAAAAATAAAAAATTCAATTTCCAGTTATTTTCAATATTTCAATCCTTTTTTATTAATTTCAGATCATTTCAACTAATTTCAGTGAATTTCAATTAACTTGAATTACTTCCAATTGCTCTCAATTGCTTTTCTCTCCGAATAAAACGGAAAAATTCAATTATCGTTTCAGTCGGCTCGGATCGTAATGGCGGCTTACGATTGTCAATGGACAGACCGGTGCAAGAAATTTAAAATTCAATTGCTCACAATTATGATGCGTTCACAGCGAGAATTCAAGTGCACGGCTTATGGTTTTTTTTACGTAAATCTCAGTCAAATTACCGCGGTGAGTGAACTTTCATATCGATGAATCATTATTGTGGAGAACGCAGTTGATGCAGATATCGGGATATTTATTATTATTTTCTTTCAAGTTGATTGATTCGAACAATTACTATGCTGGAAAATTATGGAGATCAATTAATACGAAATTTTTTTTAATCAAAACAGATCGTGAATACAGCAGCGAGTTACTTCACTCTTTTGAAATCAATGACGTGACTCGTTCAAGGAATTACGATGAAATAACGAAAAAAAAAATAATAGTTCCAATACACAACACTTAAGAGTATAAATTTTGAAAATAAGGCGAATTTTCTGCAGAAAGAAAGAACAACAAAATGATGCTTTTATTTTTTAATTCACGATCAACTTTGGCTATTGGATCGTTAGATCACAACGAGGAGTGCCAAAATATCATGACGAAAACACACGAAAAGTCAAGGTTATTCGGAAACTCGCAAAGTCCAAATTTTCCCCCTAAATCGTATTAAATATCATGTACATCGCTTTAGGCGGATACGTTGATTAATTTAATGTATTTTACCGATAATTTAGTACTCCGAAATAAATAGCAACTCAATCGATAATCAAATAAAATATTATTGAAAACTTTTCCGAGCTATGAAATAACTTCGCTTCTTTATCGTGGAATAAATCTCCGGGAGCCGGTGTTCTTTATTAATTATCAATCACTGTATTCAATCTTCAAACACTTTATTAATGCGCCCTTCCAATTGTCGAGAATATATCGATTATCGATAAAAGGAACGTATATGACAGAGAACGAAGACGACGAGACCCTCACCGTGCGAGTTCCGAGAGAAGACTGCGCCGACTGCGCTGCGCGTCGCCGGCGTCGCGCGATTCACGATTGTCGCGCGAAGTTGCTGGGCAACGTTACCGTTTCAACAGTGAACAAGAGGGGTGGGGTCGAGGGCGTGGAGAAGAGCGGGAGCGCGCACAAAAGGCCGGAATTACACGTCGGCGATTCATTCCTGAACATAGTGGCTTTTCTCATTAGCATAATTTTCATCATGAATTAATTTTACGATAATTATACAGGGTGTCCCATTTTAATCTTACACTTGATTTATTTCGGAAAATACTGCTCCGATCAGAAATTGAGTGGCATTAAACTTTGAGAGTTCAAAGGGGACATTAAAAATTGTTTTGGTCCAAAATTCAAAATGGCGACGTTAAGATAGCTGAGATGTTTTTTTTTAAATGGAAACATGATTTCTTTTATTCACCACAAAATTTGTCACATCCGAACTAACATCTTTTGTAGGAATATTTTTTTGATACAGTCCATAATACAGGGCGTCCCATTTTAATCTTACAGCTGAATTGTCTTCGAAAATACTGCTCCGATCAAAAATCGAGTAGAATAAAACTTTTAGGGTTCAAAGAGGGACGTTCAGAAAAAAAATATTTTTCGGTCCAAAATTAAAAATGGCGGTGTTAAGATTGCCGACATGTTTAAAAAAAAATTAAAACATGATTTTTTGATACAGTCCATAATAGATCTCACTATTTTTTACTACTTTAGCGTTATATTCGGGATAACCACGGGGACGAGGAGGTAAAGTCTTTAACAACCCAAGTGTAAGTGGGCGTGCATTCGTGTGGAACACTCACAATTTTTTCATTTTTTTTAAACATGGCGGCCATCTTAACACCGCCATTTTAAATTTTGGACCAAAAAATATATATTTTTTTATCGTCCCTCTTTGAACCCTAAAAGTTATATTTTACTCAATTTTTATCGGAGCAGTATTTTTCAAGATAATCCAGCTGTACAAGATTCAAATGGGACACCCTGTATTATGGACTGTATCAAAAAAATGTTCCTACAAAAGATGTTAGATTGGGACGGAAAAATGTTTTGGTGAAAAAAAAAATCATGTTTCCATTTAAAAAAACATCTCAGCCATCTTCACGCCACCATTTTCAATTTCGGACCAGAAAAAAAATTTTTGTTGAACCCTGAAAGTTTCATTACACTCAATTTTTGATCGGGGCAGTATTTGTCGATAGGTAAATCAACTGTAAGATTAAAATGGGACATCATGTATGTATGTATATTTTATATTTTGAATTTTTTTAAATATTGAAACATTCATTTTCGTATTACTTTAAACCATTATCGTGCGATTGACTGCTAGCTATACTATCTTGACAAATTAATATAATTTTTTAAAAAATTATAAAGATTGTTGGAGAGAAAAAAAATGAGTGAATGGAAATTATATTTGAATTTAAAAACTTTGAAAAACTGACTATCACATGTATTTATTATTTATCAGCCAACTTATGTATATTATTTAAATAAAAATTAAATTTGTATTATTTATTGTTCATGTGTATTCGAAAACTTACTATTGTTCATATATAGACGAAAACAAATTGTGTTTTACTAATTATTATTCATAAATCAATTTTCATTCGACTTTAAATAATTAACAATGGATCTCAATTTGCATATACTCTGTTTAGTGAATTGTTTTGATTTATTCAGTAAATTTCTTTAGACATCGTCAACATGAACGCACTCAATGACCGATCTGGTTCATATCCACGCTGTAAGAGGGCACTGTCTGCGGCACAAACTTTTTCACTCACTGAGATTCTACTCTGTAACATTTGTTTTCCATGACTGTTTGAATTACAGATGGACCATGCTCGATTTGAGCACGTGTTAATATTTACATGTGAATTCAGAGACGAAACTTCTCAATCCATGTTTGTCACACGATAGACGAAAATGTCGCGTTTGATAGTTAAAAATTTGCCGAAAAGCGTGAGTATTCACTTGAATTATAAATTTATTTCATTCAATCGTGACCTTGCAAAGTATCACACTCGTTGTATTCGAATAATTTTTTTTATTTCACAGATCACAGACGCAAGACTCAAAGAGATTTTTAGTGAAAAAGGTATCGTGACCGATGTACAACTGAAATACACCAAGGATGGAAAATTTCGACATTTTGGGTTTGTCGGTTTCAAGACGGAGGATCAAGCGAGATCGGCCCTGGAATACTTTGACAAAACTTGCATAGACACTTCGAAAATCTCCGTGGAATCTTGCGCGGGCCTGGGTACTTCTGATTAATCCGTGTTGATTTTATTCCATCGCTTTTACGAATTTCAAAAGAAACAGGAATGATCGGAAAATGTCTCGAATCAATTTTAGGCGATAGCTCAAAGCCAAGATCGTGGAGCAAGTACGCGTCGGACAGTTCGGCGCATGAAAAACTCTTTAAAAAGAAGGAAGATCCCTCGAAAGAGCTCGAGAAGGAAGAGGCGACTGAAAACAAAACAAAGCCAAGTATAAAGAAGGAAAGGAAGAAAAAAGGGAATGCGGAAATTGCCGAAGCACTGGCAAAGGTCCGTCGAATTTCAAATCCGCTTGACTAAAATATTTCGAGCTTGCCTGACTTTATTATAACCATAGAAAAATATTTCCCGTTGAAAAACGAATGAACAATGACTAATTGTTATTTCAGCACAAAGATGATCCGCTATTCGGTGAATTTTTGGAGAGTCACTCCGGCGCAAAAATGATTTGGGACAATGATGCGGTTGAAACGAAGCTCCAATCCGACTCGAAAAATAAAGACAACGATGAACCGGAAAACAATGAAAATGAAAATTCCTTACCAGATGAGGATCCATCGTTCGAGAACGAGGGGAAACCCGACGAGGATAAAATAGCCGATAAAAAATTAACCGATCTGGAATACATGGAGGCACTGAAGAAAAAAAAGAAAGATGCGAGCAAGAAGATCGAAAAAACCATTGAAAAAAAGGGTCACGGTCCGTTGAAATTTTTCACAGTCAAGGTACGAGGATTGGGCTTCAACCACAAGAAAAAGCACATAAAACTGTTTTTCCATCCGTTGAAGGCAAAATCCATAAGGGTACCGCAAAAAATTAAGGGCATCGCTTATGTTGGTTTCAAAACGGAGAGATCGATGAATCAAGCGTTGGATAAGAACAGAAGTTTTCTCGAGGGTAAACGTCTATTTGTAACAAAGTACGAGGCCAAAGATATTCTCGATGATACGACGAACGTTGAGAAGAATAATGGTGCCGCGAGATGGAAGACCCAGGAGGATGCATTGAAGAATGAGGAAAGTATCGCCGATTCGGGTCGTATATTTCTCAGAAATTTATCTTACACGACGAACGAGGATGGTGTTAGAAACATTTTTGAAAAATACGGCCCACTGGCCGAAGTTAATTTACCGATTGACAAGATAACGAGAAAACCAAAGGGTTTCGGTACTGTTACTTTCATGATGCCGGAACACGCGATAAAAGCGTACGCCGAATTGGACGGTTCCATTCTCGATGGTAGAATGCTACACTTGTTACCCGGAAAAGCTCAACCATCCGCCACTGAATTGCTGGATCAGGGTGAGTCCGAAAAATTGAACCTTCCATATCGAGACCCATTTTCGATTGAAAAAAATATTATCATTCGAACGTTTGACATTTTTGTCGCTGGATTCACTCGACTCAATTTTCGAAAATTTGAAAATACATGAAATTTCCTTTGAATAAATTTCTTTGGTGATATCATTTTTTCAATAATATTGGAAACAATATTGTAAACGATTAAAGGGGAAAATATTTTCAGAGGGCCTCAATTACAAACAGAAGAAGGAATTGGAGAAAAAAGCAACAGCTGGGTCAGCTCACAATTGGAACACCCTTTTCCTCGGACAAAACGCCGTTGTCGACGCCATTGCCTCGGCTTACGGTACGACGAAGGAAAAAGTGTTGGATGATGCTGGAAAAGGCAGCAGCGTCGCGGTGAGACTCGCACTCGGTGAAACGCAATTGGTCGAGGAGACGAGAAAATTTTTGGAAGAAAATGGCGTTCGTCTCGATGCGTTTAATCAAGCACCGAACAAGAGATCGAAAAACATAATACTCGCCAAGAATCTTCCCTCTGGTACCGAAATCAGGGAAATTCGTGAAAAGTTCGTTCAATTCGGTCAACTCGGACGAGTAATTATGCCACCATCGGGAATCACCGGTGAGAATTATCTCACTCGCTTTTAACTCTAATATAATTTATGCTTCAATTCATAATTTGCCATGATAAAATTTCAACATCTTTTGGAAAGCTCTCGTCGAATTTCTCGAGCCATCCGAAGCTCGAAAGGCCTTCACCAAATTGGCTTATACGAAATTCAAACATTTGCCCCTGTATCTGGAATGGGCACCGGACAACAGTTTTACCACGTTCACTGCCAAGTCTGCAGGAGGAATTTCCGAGAAGGAAAATTCCAACGGTGTACGGAAAATCAGCGATTCAATGCCCGATAAGATAATAGAAAAAACTGTCGAAAACGAGAAGAAGAAGGAGGAGGAAACGGAAGAGGATGACGACGAGCCAGAACCAGATACGACGCTATTCGTAAAAAATTTGAATTTCTCCACAACCGACGAATCCCTGAAAAAAGTAAGAACATTCGTAAAATTTTCTACGATTGTCCCGCGAATGAAGCTTCCTGATAAACCGTTTTGTTCCCGCAGTATTTCTCGAAATGTGGCAAAATCCATTACGCAACGGTAGCGACGAAAAAAGATCCGAACAATCCGGGAGAAAAATTATCGATGGGCTACGGTTTCGTTCGTTACACATACAAAATGGATGCCGAGCGAGCACTCAAGCAATTACAAATGACTGTACTCGATGGAAAAACCCTCGAGCTCAAAAGATCCGAACGAACATTGGGGTACGTAAAAAAATTCGAAATCTAATTGTTTCATTATTTTTCTAATTCAAATTTCGAAACACTTTTTAAATTTGTATTTGTCATTTTTGTTTCAATTGAGAAAATTTAAATTCCAATTTTCTCTATTATTTTTTATCCGAAAGTAGACTTTGCAGTCGAATCGTTGGAAAAAAAAACTCACCAATTCTTTTTTCTCGCACAATTCAGTACCGATGTTACAACGACGAAAAAAACTTCGAAGATTACGCCACAGACTGGAACGAAAATACTCGTGAGGAATATTCCGTTCCAAGCGAACGCGAATGAAATAACGGAATTGTTCAAGTAAGCCCGGAACAAATTATTTTACGCGAAAATGAAAAAAATTAAATCAAATTAATTCTCCATAAAATGCTGCGATCGAATGAATAATTTCAGAGCGTTCGGTGAACTCAAAGCCGTTAGATTGCCAAAGAAATTGGTGGGAGTCGAGAAACATCGCGGATTCGCCTTTGTCGAATACTACACGAAGAGCGAGGCCAAGGTTTGAAATTTACCTACTTATTACATGCTCGTTGAAATGAATCGGAACTTGTTTCGAGTTACGATATTTGAAGCTACAAATTTAACCCATAATTTTACGCATTGCACGTTGACGATTGAAAGAATGCATCGATTTTTTGGTGGAATTAGAAAAAAAACGTATTTTCAACCGATTTTAGCGAGCTTTCAAGGCTCTGTCCCAGAGCACTCATTTGTACGGGCGAAGATTGGCGCTGGAATGGGCCCAGGCAGAGGAGGATATCGATGACATTAGAAAGCGAACAGCGAAACATTTTCACCAAGGTATTCGCGAATTCCAAACAGCCCCTCAAACAGGCGTGTTCTCTGACATTCCGAATAATCGTGGCGCCACATTCGTTTCGTTCTTTTTCTAGAAATTTTTTTCTTTACTCGTTTTTGTTTCAGACGATACGAGCAAGAGAAGCAAGAGAGGAACCCTCGATCCCGAGAGCATGGGGTTAGCTGTCGAATAAATTTCCATCGGATTTTTTTTTTCATCACACGACCGCAAGAAATCGGGATCTGTAAAAAATTTGGTATGTTGTCAAATGTAAATAGATTGATTTTTTTAACGAAAAAAAGTTATTTAACGTGCATATAAACACACAAAAAAATCTATCGGTTGGTTTTTTTTTTAATTCCATTTTCACGGCTTTAAAGGAAAATTTGTTGATATATTCGAGACAATCGTTGAACATTCAAAAAAAAAAATCACTAGCCAGAATGCACTTTCCGTTCGATATCCCATGAATTTCAGCTTCTCATCACGTTTCCAAACTTTTTCCACGATTTCATCCCCCCTCCCGCGAGTGAAATGGAAAAATAAAATATATATATATATGTGTGTGTATCTCGAGGCGAGTCACCTTGGTTAATCGCATGTAACTAGGATTCTCATACTCCTTCGGATTTCTCAGAGCAACACGGAGACCGTAAATGAGCGTACATGCATCGTACCTGAGCAATACCTGACCGGACTTCGTCCTACGTGACTCTCACTTGAGCCAGCAGACTTGAATCTCGTTTTAAATATTTACATGTTAATGAACAAACGACATGGCCACTTGATAATTAGCGTTAACGAGACTCTGTTGATAACTCTTACATCAAAGCAATTTTTTCTCGATTATCGACAAACGAAACATTGGAACAAAAGTTTCAATTTCATCGTTGAAAACATCGAAATTGATTCTTAATAAAGATTGATTTTTAAAAATTTTATATGTCCGGTTTAATCCTGTTTTTTGTATCGAAATTGATTCTTAATCAAGATTGATTTAAAAAAATTGGTTTTCATAAATAATTGTAAATATTTGAAATTATCTTTTCTTCTTCTTCTTCTTCTTCTTCTTCTTGTCTTTGTAGTTGGCTCCGGTCATCGCGGAGCCAACCACAAAGACAAGAAGAAAAAGAAGAAGAAGAAGAAAAGATAATTTCAAATATTTACAATTATTTATGAAAACCAATTTTTCAAAATCAATCTTGATCAAGAATCAATTTTGATAAAAAAAAAAACAAACAAAACAAGATCAAACCGGACATAATCTGACATTTTTCAGGTGTTTTTTCTGCGGTTTTTACACAAATACTTTTTTTTCGACAAAATGCCTACGTGATTTGAAATCAGCGGTAAATTTCCTATCAAGATTTGGTTTTGAAATGATGAAAAAAATTTTTTTTGCTCATTTTTGGATAACTTCGGGAACCTCAAAATAGCGAAATTTCAAGTGCTCATAACTTTTTTTCTGTACGGCCAATTCCAAAATGTTTTTTTCGCGCGTAAAGGTGGTTATTAAACTGAGAGAATACCGTTTATCCCGGGAACTAAATAAATTTTTCTGGAAATGAGATCAATTTGAAAATCGCCGAAAAAAATTGAAAGGGGTATGTATGCAAAAATTTACAAAAATTGATAGAGCCGCTTTTAAAATCTGCCATAAATTAAAAAATCATCGGAATCGGATAAACCAACCGGGGCATTGAAGCTTTCACTATTACGAAAAGAATAAGCGTACGTATGGAATCCAAAATTTTACCTAGAAAAAAAATTATAGTCATTTTAGTAAACCAATTTAAATTTCGCCAAAATGCAAAAAAAATAATAATTTTATAAATTTTTTTTTTTCAACCCTTGTATCGATGCATTCTGTCTCCCTGAACAGGAATCCACCGATTACTTTCCCGAAAACTCGCAATCAGTATGAATTATTATAGAAGACATTTTTTTAATTTTTGTTGTGATTTTTCTCATAAAAAAATTATTCTTTGACAAAAATTCTACGTGATTTGTAATCGACGGTAAATTTTCCATAAAAGAAAATTAGAACCATTCTAATAAAGAAATTCGATTTTGGCCATTCACACCTGCACTTTTGCATTTATTCAACGACTCTCGAGGAATGTATAAATTTAAATGTCACGAATCTTGAATACGTGATTGACCGGCCGGCTTCTTTTGATTCCCGAATTGACGTCAATGGGGAAGAAACGTTGTCTCTCTCTCTGTCTCTACCTTTCACCTGCTCTTGTGTCTTTTTCTCAATACGCTATCAAAATGAAGGCAAAGACTGGGGAATTGTGAGCGACCAGCGCGGGTCCATCTCTGCGAGCGTTGAGTGTGCTTAAGAAACGATCGTGTGCAAAGCAAAAGTGTGTATATACCGTGTGCTCGTTCCGGTTGGTGGGGCCTCTCTATTGGGAGGTGGACTTTTTATGTATCTCCGCGATGAACACCCATGAAAGTAACAGTGCCTCGCAGCACCTTGGAGAACGCGAAAGGACAACACGCGAGAGTTTCAATGATTTTTTAACGTTTTTTTTTTTTTGCTAATCAGTGAACGCGATTTTTGATTAATGCAAAAGTGAAATTTTGAAAAATTTGCCATATCTTTGAAGAGAATTGGATATTTCACGGAAATCTGTGAAATTGAAGATTTTCCGTTATCGATTATTTCATCCTCGTTCGATCGAGTATCAGGGAGAATCGAAGAAAAATATTTAAAAAAATAGAGAGAGAAAAAATATACATACAGTGAGGTGAACGTAGCGAGTGCTCTTTTCTTTGGGGTCAGGATGCGTGCATCCTGAAAGGTCACGATAAGTTTAACCGGCAGAAGGTTCGAACGAGGATCCTCGACAATTGGAGAATAAACTTTCGACTCGATATTCCACCAACGATGGATTGGGTGAGAGGCATTATTTTTTATAATTGTCAATCATTAAAAAGTAATTCTCAATACTTTCGTATAATTCCTTTTTAGTTTTAAATTCTCGTGATTTAATTATTCTCGTGAGAGTGTTGAAACTAATTTTTAATAATTTCTGGATCATTTAAATATTAATTAATTAATTATAACGATACTTTTGAAATAACTCTTTTGAGTATTTCCACAACTCTTCTTTACAAAATTTTTAATTATTCAAATATTTGTAAGTAGGTTATAAATTTTTTTTTTTAATATCTCATATGGATAAAATGCTTTCTCGAGGCTAATCTCGCCACAAGGCTTTACGTATGGTTTTATGAGGTCGAAGAGAGCGAGTCTGAAGCTCGTTTTTTTTTTTTTTTTTTTTAAATACTTTTCGTGTTGGTCGACCATAAGCCGCACGCGATGGCAAAACGGGATACACGTTCAACGGTATGATAGTTCGATTATAACGGATGAAACTTTCTGCAGCCTTGAAATAATAATTATAATTGCAAGCGTAGAGAGAGAAAAAGAGATTCTTTTGCAACGGACGTCGGTCGTTAATCCGTCCCATGAAGGCTTTTCACGGTTCATCCTTGATGTTTTTAAAATACGATAATACAGAAAAATCTTCAATATAACATTATTTACTATCACAAATATTGCTTTTCTTCCCATTATCTTTACGATTTATTTTCAAGTTTCATTGTAATTTTCTTGCAATTTCACGCGCACAATTATAATGAACGTGGAGAAAAGTATCTCGTGAAATTTACACTCCTCTTTTGATTGACGCAATATCGTCGGATGTTCAAGGGGAACTTTTTTCGATAGCGCGCCTCTTCGAGAGTGATTTTAATGCTTGAAAAGGGCTCGAGGCGTATAAATCTCACGTAATCGCGCGATTTTATAACACCGCGGTAGAGCATCCTCGCCTCAACGAGCGACACTCTCGCCTATTACAGTATTATATCAAACATTAGACGGTTCATTATTTTAAATACGAACGGTTATACACGACTATTTTTCCCCCTTGGTATTATATTCACGGTGTGAAAACTCTACTTCGCGCCATACTCCAAATACCGGAGTCTCGACAATTCAAAGATGGAGCGAGAAAAAGAGAGAGAGAGAATGTGTGTGGCAATAATTTCGAATTGCAGAACTCGCCGTGAGGCCGTGTATTTAGTTTTAAAACGCTTCCCGCGATTCTCCGGCGTTCAGCATCTCGCTTTAGATTTGAGACTCTTGAAAACGTTGAGTATACGGAAAGACGAGCCATCCCATAATTAATATTTATATGAATCCTCATTGCATGTTATTATAACGATATATATATTAGACTGTTTCAAATAAAATTACTATTTTTGTTTACTATCTGCAAATTTTCAATAGAATGTTGATCAAAAAAATGGAATTAATCAACGATGAATGATTAATTTTATTGTTCATTAATAAAATATACGAGTACATCGGAAATATATGATGAAACTTCATCATAAATCTTATACTATTAAATAGATTTTTCATCGAAGATTGATTTATAATCTATAAAATTAATGGTAAAATTTCATCATGTATATGCGATATATTCGTATATTTTATTAATGAACGATAAAATTAATCATTTATCGTTGATTAATTTCTTTGATCGAAATTCTATTGAAAATTTGCAGATAGTTGTTTTAAAAATGATAATATTGGGTATTTAAGTGATACGTGTAGATTTTAAGCCGCGTTTATAAGTAAATAACATCATTATTTTAAACAGTTCAATGGTTAAGGCTTGATAACTCCGCAACGGCTCGCCTCATGCAAATCTTCATTCAGACCTTTTTTATAGAGCCTTCAATTTTATACAAAAATTTATAGTTCTCATTACTGTACAGTGATTCGTTTTTGAACAATAGAATTCCAAAGTCCAGAAAAAAAACTCCATGTTAGTTAAATGGAAAAAGAATATTGAAAGTAGCCACCTCTAAATATTAATATTAAGGGCTCATATTTGAACAGGGTTCAGGAATACTCTGACGATTTATCAATCTTCTTTGAAAAAACAAAAATAGTCATTTGATTTGAAACAGTCCAATATAAAAAAATACTCCCCATAATTTTGACTCATCTCAATATTATGCATATTCAGACAAAAATGTTGGGCATTCTATCCGTTCGTAAATTCTTCGTCGACGAATTTTCATCTCCGTACCAACATTGAAATTTGTCAAAATTTCCGGATGCTGATGAGTTTCTAAATTTTTTTTAGCTGAAACTACCCAATTCAAGAATAATATGCAATCAATATGATTTATAATCATCGACGAATGAAAAAAAAATTCATACTCTGCATGGAATTCACAAATTCATTATAATTGCACATCGATGCTAATTATTGACTATCAGTTTTTCAAAATTATTATTATTACTCACTGAACCGTTCTATAATTTCCTTTTCCAAGACTTTTACGATACGCTCTGAATTATATCGATGATAATCGTTCGACATTCGATCGATGTGTATCAAATTTATGTTTTCTCTTATGAATTTATGGAACTGATGCCTCGGGCTTTAAGGTGACGTACCGAGAGTCACGTGCGCGCGAATTTTTCATCAAATTACTGATTCGATCATTGATTAAAAACAATATATGTATTAACTTTATGCCGCAATTACGAGATAAAGAATTTTTTATCAAATTTACTTGTGAATATAAATTGAAATTTTGTGAGTCGAAAGATGCGGAGGGATCGAACGATTGGATAATTCGAAATTACCGTTCCGGAGCCATGAAAAATCGAGACGTTAATTGCGATGAATTTTTTTGACGACAAAAAATAGAATCATCGTGTACAAATCGCAACGTTGGCTCAGTGAAAGGAGATTTTTTTTCATCCATTCATCTTTATTTTTAAGAGGAAGAGTTTCACTGTTCCTTCTCGTAACTCTCGAAAGATGGGAAAACGACCTTCTGCGCGGCTCATTGGCGACGAATAATCTGCGACCTTCGAGAAGAAGTAATCTCCGGGTGTCGTTTTGTGGAATGCGCGAAAGGGAAAATATATACAAGTTGAAATTTTTATAGAGTGAGACGAGACGAAAGTTGCGGGCTCGTGGAAGAAGCTTTTATTTTCTGGGTTTTTTTTTTTTTTTTTTTTTTTTTTTTTTAAATCGAGATACGAACCGAGGACGGTCAGCTGTGGTCGACCTTTAGCAGTGACCGTCACTCCGTGCACGGAATGAATGTACAAAAGGACGAGCTATCCCCTTTATTCAAGGGACAAGCCTGAATTGGAACGATGATAAAAAGGATAATTCTTGCCGTTTTATTACTCGACTCTGATCAAACGAATGTTATTGGACTTTATTGTTTTTTAATTCCACTCTCTTTCGCGTTACAATTCAGGTCTCCCCCTTTAAAGCGGTATCCTCGACGAAAAAAAAACCCTTTTTTGTAAATTCTCGCTCCCGTCCGAATCTTGTTTTTTCTCCTTTCACCTTCTTCCTCGGCTCTTATCTATATTTTCTTCGCGTCAGCATCTAAAAACCGTTGCAAATTTTATACACCGGAGATTATCATTCCCGTTTTGAAATCCCGTTTGGTCACTTTTTCCCTCGTCTCACACACCTTGCTTTTAAAAATATAATTTCAAATATTTACCCTCGCCAAATTTATAACCGGTATCATTGATGAATATATTTTCAATATTAAATGTTAATTATATGAAGAATAAATTATAAATGATTGAAACGTCACAATTTTTTTAGAAAATCCAAGTTTTTTCGCTATTTTTTTTATTCAAAATCATCTGGATTCTTCGATGAATAATCTGGTTGGAAAAAGAGAAAAAAATGCCGTATGGATACACGCGGCCCCGCCGGTACAAATTCCTTGGAAAAGTAAAAGTGAGAAGTGAGTCTGGCATTAAATATATATATATATTCTTGATTGATGCGGCGGTGGGAGGAGAGACAGGATTGACCGAACCGCCGATATGTAAGTCTCTTCGATACCGAGAAATAATTTTCATCTCGTTTCAAGCGACGATATGGGAAGTGAAGATTTGGAGAGAAAAAAAAAAGAAAAGTGACATTTTTATTCGAGATGCACGACTATGGCGAAAAATAATATCTCACGTGAATTCCCGGCGCCATTTGGAGGATGATGAGACGACAGCAACAAGTTTCTCGCATCAGATTTGGGATCCCGAAATTTACAGTATCCCGTATATGGGAGATTACACGACCCGCAATTTTCGCTCGTTGTATTTATAACGCATGAAAATAGAAGATAATAAGAGCAAAGAAAAATATAGCCGTCCCTGAAGAAGGCGAAATAAAGACAGAAGGAAATAAAAAGAAATCTGGGTTTATCGTATGGGCAGGAATGTTTATCTTTTTTCTCCAACCTCCCTCAATTATATTCCCGCCACGTACCGGGGGAACAAAATGGAGGCCAGAGTGGCATTTCTTTTTCTTCATTTTTTTTTCTTTCTCGTTGCTCTCACGACGCGACGCATATGAATAACCTTGCAGCTCACGAAACTTGCATTCCGTCTTTGACGGAATAGCGTGAGAGAAAAACATAAAAAATATGTTTAAATATTAAAAACTTATTCTTTCTGTTAATTTCGAAATTTATCCATCGTCAATTGAAATCGAATCGGAATGAGAATTTTCAAACGAATGCACGTGAAACCGATGAGTCAGTGACCTTGAAAGTTTGCCAGTTTTGCGAAGAGTCTCTTTTTACGAAAACACAACGTTATGAATAAATTCACGACTTTCTCTTAATTTTTCTCAAATCCAACTATCGCGAAGCTTATGAATCCAAAATTTTCCATCATTCTTTTTTTTTAATTGAAAGAAAACCACAAGTTAAAATACCAAATTTCACGACCTCGTTCAAACGATTCGACGAGTCCTTGTATTCCCGTGATCAGTGACTTGCGCATAATCGACTCGACAGAAACTTCACGTTGTTTGGAAGCTTTTTATAAAATTATCCTTAAGGGGGAGGCAGCGAGATTTCGCGATCCAAAAGGCAAGTGAACTCCGCTAGAGAAAGTGCGTCATCATCGTATGCATTGCACAGCGGTCAATATCGCCATTTCGGCCATTGAAAAATCAACATCGAGAATGTCCGTGACGTGACATTAAAACCAAACGTAAACGTGAACTTTCCGCTACGTATAATTCATAAAATTCAAATTTGCACATTTCGTCATTTTTGTTTTGCGATTCACTAATTTTCATAAGCGAGTATATATCTCAATCTTGTGTTGGATGATCCTTTAAAATTCATTTAATTTTAATTCGAAGAGCATTTTTTGAAATTTCAGATCAACAGCCGAAAAAATCATAATATTCATATTCAGACATTTGTTTATAAATATCATTATTCAACTCTTTGGGACAAATTCATCCCTCTGGCACAATGAATGTTTCTTTTTTTTGAATAAATGAATATTGATAATATGCGTCGTACGAAAGGTCTTGCGGTCAGGGTCAACGAGGTCCTGAATCCTCAAGTGACTTTATAGGCGACATGGAAAGTCGACGAGAACTGAGAGGGGAGGGAAGAAATAGGTGGATGGAATGAAGAAAGTATGCAGCGTAATCTAGACAAAGATAAATCTATAATAACAATGACATCGGGGAAGATGGGACAAAATGGTCACGGGGGAGGGGGGGGGGGCAAAAAAACCACTTCCATGATTATAACAAAAATATTAAGTAACGCAACGGCGCTTGAAATTGATTTTCGCTGAATATTCAACTGCAAATATTCTTCAAGCACATTTTCTCAAAGTATCTTGAATAATTAGATTATGTGAAGAGCCTAGAAATGAGGGAAATCGTATTTTCAACGTTTTCCCTCGTTTTTTTGAAATTTGGAAAAAATAATTCAAAACCTGGCTATTTCAGAGAATGGCCATTTTGACAAAAAATTTCAAAACATGGCAATTTTGCCTCGGCTTCCCCTATTTATATATAAATATGTATGTACATTGAGGAGAGTATAACTATGAGTTTATGTGCATAGAAATATCGAAATGCCAGACGCTCACTATTTTTGCTCGGGGAAAGGGGACAAGCTCGTACGAGGTAAAATACATTCGCCGGAGAATGCAGTTTGGTCGCTTCGATCCCCAGCAGCATAAAGTACGTCTGTTACACACAAATATATAACAATGTAAACAGAGATACCGAGACTCCCACACCTCGAGGAATAGTGCCCTAGCTTCTATTACTTTATCCCTGCTTACGTGGTTATTTTATCCGTACGATATTGTGGTCAGATATGAGAGTGAGAGAGAGAGAGAGAGAATAATTAACAATGAACGACCGCATGATTATTCCGTTTGAATAAATATTTTTCACTCGTTAGAAAAATCGGTATTTCGACAAATAGCTCAATCGATTGTCACAGGAATAATGGAGAATTTTGACTCAATTCTTACAAAACTGCTCGAGGAACTTTGAAATAAAAATTCCAATCAATAATCCACGGAGAAAAATCGATATATTCAATGTATTCAGTTTGGAACAAATGATGTTTCAAAAATCGCAGATCCAAATACATGTATCTTTGAAATGTGTTTGAAAAAGAAAATGAAATGGATTTTGAAGGATCGCGTATGAGACAGAGTCAATTTTTTTTTGGGAGTACATTTACGTCCGTTTAATGTCTGATTTTGTATAAAATAAAATACGTGACTCGCTGAGAGTGCGAGAAATATCTTCCATATGATTCTTCCGAGTGATATCCTTGATTGTTCATTAAAATAAAAATCGTCAGATGAAAAATAGTGACGGATCAATGGAAATTATTCAAGCGGACAAATTTGAGAGGGAAAAAAATCAAACATATGAAAATTTGACAGCTTTGCGACAAATAATTATAAAATTGTTTACACATGAGTGCAGTTACAGATCTGTGATGCCGCGAAAACAGCTGAGAGAGGATTCTTTTTTTGTTATTTATTCTTCGTGATTTATCCGTGGACGTATAATTCAGAAGGCGAAGAATTCGAGGTCGGAATCTCGTTAAATCTCGGCGGAGGTTTACAATTAGCTAATTGAACGTCGAGTCGTCGCGTCGACGTAACTTTTACATGTACTTTTATAACGTTTGTGCGGCTTTCGGGCTCGCCGAAACGCGTCCGACGCCGTTTGCGAGAAAGTCGTTTCGAGACCGCCGCGCGTTCGTTTCTTTCTTTCTTGCTTTCTCTTTATTTACGATATATACGTATATATTTGTATACGTATGTGTATGTGCACTATCGAGAGGATTGCATAACGGAGAGGAGTGGCTGTGTGTGTGTGTGTGTTTGTGTGTCGTGGCCCCACATTATAATTTGGCTCGCGTGTGTTTGATGATTTTTATTTCATTTCCTTTCCTTTTTAAATCCCGCAGCAGACTCTCATTTCACATTCCAGCTATCAACCGCCGTGTCTATCGATGATTCACAACAATTCACGTTAATTTTCCCCTCATTTTCCACCCCAACATTATTTCCAAGAACCGTGAATATTACATTTTACGACCCCCTTGAAACTGAACAAAGATACGAATCATGATATTCAAGAGTAAATCCCCGCGTCGGAAGCACAAAAAAGGATCTCAAAGGCCATCAAATTTCGGCAGGATCACACCGAAGCGTTGAAGGATGAAAAATATATAGGTACGTGCGGTGCAATTTCTTCATCTTTCAACGTGATAATCACGTGCAATTATCGACGATCAGTCCGTCGGTACGAATTATGAAATAATGTGTTTACACACACGTACCGGGGCGGGGTATAATTAATGATAAATGCAAATTATATTTCGCGCGTCGAAACGACGAAATAATGGGAATAATGCGAGCGTGAGATGTTGCTTTTTTCTCTCTCGATTTCCGTGAAGGCGCCAGAAGCGAACGATCGTCGAGAATAAAAGTTAAATAATTCGCGAGTCGAGATCCAAAGCAACGACCAAGGAGTGTGCTAGACAATAACCGCAGCTATATATTATCTACGGATAAATTGCCAGTTTTTGTTGGTTTTTCTACCTCTTCATTAATTATCGCAACATTATTATGACGATAAGGTTAACGTTGAAGAAGAAAGTAAAGCTCAGATCGTCCATTTCATCGCGATAAAACATATTTTTCAATCAGATCGATCTGCGGGATTCAAAGTAAACAAAATATCCAGAAAGGTGACTCACCGAGTGACACAACCGGCCAATAATCCGACAAAAAAATCGGCACTCGCGATACTGACGAAACCGAAACGCGACCGCGGGGTTTAAAAAATACTTTTTCAAATGGTTTTAAAAAAAAGTTTAAAAAATACTGCACTTGTAATCCAAACACTGTAATCCAGACACTGTAATCCAAACACTGTAATCCAAAATGCGTTCCAGCTCCGGAAACCTGCAACACGAAATAAAAAAACGGTCCAAATTAAAATTAACGGGCAAGAAGCTTTTGCAATTTCAGTTTTCACATAAAAGAAGCTCTGCGAATCATTTTTTTACAAGTTTCGCATTGATCGTGAAATCAATGTGGTCCTCCTGCTAAATCCTGCACCATTGATGAGGCAAACAAAAATTAACATTACAGAAGAAAGTAAAGCTCAGATCGTCTATTTATTCGCGATAAAAAATATTTTTTAATCGGACTGACTTGCATTATTTGAAAAAAACAAAATATCCAGAAAGGTAACTCACCGAGTGATGCAGACAACGAATATTCCCTGAAAAAAAATACACTCGCGATACTGACGAAACCGAAACGCGACCGCGGAGTTTAAAAAATACTTTTTCAAATGGTTAAAAAAAAAAAGTTTGAAAAATACTGCACTTGTAATCCAAACACTGTAATCCAAAATGCGTTCCAGCTCCAGAAACCTGCAACATGAAAGAACAAAAAACGTTGTAATAGCGGTCCAAATTACAATTAACAGGCAAGAAGCTTTTGCAATTTCAGTTTTCTCGTAAAAAAGCTCTGTGAATCTACCAGAAAATAAATAGAGATCAGTGGATTCCTCTTGGGAACCCCAAGTTTGGTTCATTTTTTTTTACAAGTTTCGCATTGATCACGAAATCAATGAAAAAAATTGGCCTTTACAGGAAAGGAAGAATGAAATACCGTTAATTATCATAAATTAAAAATCGCATTAATTTAGCAGTTAAATCCGGAAATTGTTAATTTATAAATATACAAATGGACAAAATTTTTAAAAAAAAGATTGTATGATAATTTGACGAAAAAAATACACGACCAAGACGACGAAAGCCATTCATCGACGTTTCAGCAATCGCGCACGTTTTCAGCCTCACGCAGACATTTCCTCGTACGTGACTCCATTAACAATCGAATGAAAAATGACGTCCAGGGTGAGCCCTATAACGGTTTGTACTTCTCGCATCCGCATCAAAGTTATTGTACGAAGAATCTCAGAGTGAATCGGACGAGAGACTAAAAAATGTCTGACAACGTGAATTGACGATGAATGATAATCCAGCAAGAGAACAAAAATTCATTTCATTCTCCTTCGGCTCTTTGATCGAAATGGCGTCAATTTATCGTTAATCAGAATCTAATTGGACGAATTATCGACGGATGAGGGAAATTTCGAATTAGATCATAAAATCGTCGTGCAACGACGACATATTAGAATAATTCGAATATTTCGCAGAGTCCGCGAATATACGCGAGCGTACGATAAAGGAAGTTGCAGCGATGCTTACGAGGCGTGTCGTTTCCTGAAGGAGAGCGAAAGAGTGTTATATGGAAGTTTGTGCGGCTGTGGATAGCGCGACTATCGGACGTGACCGAAGGTCTTGTGTAATCCGCGAAAACACACGCGAGACCGTCGCGACGGGATGTAATGAAAAGCGCAGGGAAAAATTTAATAATTGAGTCGACGAATGGATCCAAACTGTCCCTTCCTAAATCCCCAATTGGATTTGCAATCAATGGAAAAAAAATCCACAGATGTACAAAATAATTTGCCTCTTGACGCGCCAAAAAAAAACTGATACCACATGGTTTCCCGAAATCCCGTAATTTTATGAGCGTAAAATTCGAGAAACTTTCGACAGATCGTGATTCAATCGTTTTAACAATTTACATTATAATTTTTAATGATGAATGGATCAAATATGATTAACGAGGGAAGGAAAAAAAATGGCATTTGTTCGAGGTGAGAAAGTTTGTTTTTTCGGTGTTACTCGCATTAAAACGAGCAATTTTGAGACTCCGACGTTCTCCGCATTCGTGCCGTTACTAATACCATAACGATGCAGAGAAATTAAATTGTAAAATGATGTGTATTTAATGATTTTTTGTGCTTCTTTTTTACAATTTCAGAAGACACGGATAGCGGCGCTCGTCCTCTGGTTTTCTCTCGTGTTATCGTCATTGGGAGACGGTGAGTTTATCAGTAAAATCCTTAAAAAAAATCAAGCCGATGAAGAGATGAAATTGAGCAAAAAATTCCGTGAATATCGATCGACGAAAAAATGTTTGAAATTTTATTTTAGCGCGCGAAAAGCCAAGACCAAGATCGTGGTCTCGAGAGTAAGGAAAAATGTTACATCTCAAGCGTTCCTCCTTCCTCGTCGCCGCCATGGCTCAACGACAATTAGAGATTTCGCATAAATATCTTCTCCCTTAGCGGCGCAAGATCCGTCAGTGGGTTTCCGCAACTCGCAATTTCACGAACTGACAATTTTACGAGAGTTTCCCAACGCGGGCGTTCCGTTTTTTTTCTTTTCCTTCTTTTTCTCGAATAGATTCAAAGAGACACGAAAATTTTCCCCGAGACGCGTTATTACAGGAACGCCAAAAGTTTGAGGAAAAAGAAACGCAAAGATCGTTTTACACGGAAACTGTGGGACGGTGTTGATGGGGAAAAAAGGTAAAAGAGAAAAATTTAAAAAACGTATATATTCGCGCAAAGTTGGTCGAGGGGCTCGTAAAAGTTGCGAGCCAACACGAGCAACAACGACGCGGATAAACGATCGTTAACAAGATTATTCTCGTTTTTTCTTTCCTTTTCTTTTCTCACAATCATTTTGTACACGCTTTATCGTTGGTGAGCGATCGCGATTTCCGGACCTTAATAAACCGCGCCGGAGAAAGGCGCTTGTGTTAAATTCTCGACGAACGATCTCGTATATTCGCGCATTAAAAAGAACGCGCGCGATCGCAAAAAGGATAAAGATATTCCTCCATTATCGCCATCATTCGTGACCATTCGAGTGTCCATTGGAGAACTGTACTTGGTGCGACGATTATGCGATGTTTTAACATGCAAATCGAACGACCAAAACCATCGAATCCTCTCATGGACCATGATTATTCCAGCGAGTAGGCGAATCGCCCGTGGCGTAACTAAATTCTCACTGAATATTCATCGCATTTTCTCATGACAAACAGGAGGACGTAACGCGCGTGATTTAACGCGCTCAATGTCGATTGTATACTTGTGAAGGATAAAAACTCGTGTTTCGCGCAAATAGGGTGCATTAACCCCTCCATTATCGGCATTACACCCCGTTGGAAATAAATATCCTTGTAAATAAATTAAAAATTCACTTTTTTGAAAGCGACATTCGTGGCGATGACCCAAAGTGTCGTGTTCGACGTCGTGAGATTAATCGTTCACTTATTGCCAAAACAAAAAAACGGAGCGTCCAATTTCGTTGCAGAGCAATTTTTTCACTCGTTTAATGAACGTTTTCTCCACGGAGCGAAGCATCGCGCGACGCTGCGAGTAAAATCGTCATGTCAAAATTACACGGTCGCGAGATGTTGGTAATTGTTAGTTTCGAAAGGTGGCACAAGATTTATATGTATATACATAATCGTGGGCATCGAGAATTTCGGTCGAAAATGATCGTCGAGGGAACGACTTTGAAAAATTTCGTCAGTGCGTTCTCAAAATATTATTTACCGTGAATTCCCGAGACGAGATTCGCGCTGTGACTTCCGGCAAGAAAGCGATGTACGATTATCTCAAATAAAATAAAAAGGTGGACTGTCTCTTCGTGAAATAAACAACCAACGCCTGGAATCCTGACGATCAAAGGAACTTTGATTCTCGCCGGTTTACGAAGGCAGTTGCGCCCTTTTCGCTGGCAAAAAATTTTCACGCGCAGACTTTTCTCGTCAGTGAAAATAGACGGTAGTTTGTAAGAAAACGTTGGACTGCCGGAATTAATCAGAACTGGTATGTGAGGCTTCCTCGTAATTACGCCTGTGTACTTCTGTTTGCTCTGTAACATCGCGCACGTCAATCATAAAGTGCGAGCGAAAGAGGGAAGACCTTACTTTGATATAACAAACATAACGATGTAAACAATCGTAGGAATGGTCTCGCGTGCTACATACTTTCCTCGCAAATCGTTGTATTATATTTGCAGATTGTTTGAAAAAAATATGGAGCAGCGAAATTTTTATTTATCATCCACGAAAATAAACGTTTGATTCTCTCGACAATAAGGACTTTATTTTTTATTTAAATTTTTTACAAAAATTTTCCACTCTATTTGTATATCGGCTGAATAAAAAGAATATTAAGATAAAAATTGATATTTGCAAGAAATTTCATTCTTGTTAAATATATTAATTTGAACTAAATAAATTATTTCTCTGGGTGCATTGAAGAAAATTATTTAAATATTGAATAAAGTGAAATGTCGTGAATGAAAAAAAAAAAAATAAAAGTCTTTTTTATAACTTATTCTTACTCTCCGCAATTCTTAATCTTTCTTAATTATTTTTTTTTTATAGAGAAGAACATTGCAAAGATTCAACGTCCAATAAATTTCAAGGATTTTTCTTATTTTTTGGCCACTTGAAAATTTCAAGATTGATTATATTGTCACGAATTCTAATTCAAAGCCGCTGAATTACGAAAATCGATAGCATTCATTATTTTTCTTAAATTTCAAAATTTTTTAGAGTCCAAGGCCCTCGAGCGAAATTACGATAGTTACCGCGTTGAAAAGCATTAGCATGACTTTTCCTTCATAATTTTATTCTTCAAATATGATTTCCCGCCGTCGATCCTCTGGCATTTTTTATTTGCCAATAATCATAGGGTAAATTGAGCCAATAATTTTTGCCTTTGATTACATCTAGCAAAATATATTTGCCCACGAATAAAAGTAGTAAAACCCCAAGCTGACATTTCCCGGAGACGTCGGCGCTGAAAATACTTGCCCGATCTCGATTTGAATCACGTCGAGCGTACGTGTAACTGAAGTTACTCTACTTTTGCCGTTGGATAAAACGACCTCGAGGAAAATCGAGACATCGGTCGAAGAGACACGACGAAGAAGTCGACGACGGTGAAAGCATTCGATCCCGAGTCCCTCTTGGTACCGATTTTCTATGTGTGTATATATATATATATATATGTATACACTCGTGGCTCGTTGGTACTTAATACGCTCAGTTAGTCGACTAACATACTCGAGTTTCCCTAGGAGTCGGACCCGCCACGATTACGCTGGCAAACACGTATCGGATGTTACACGCGCGTTGCCATATACCAACAGCGAGAAGGAAAGTTTTTTATTGCGGAAATCGAAACTACCGGACGACGCGAGAGGACGTTACTTTACATATATATACACGTAAATCCTTTTTTTTTCTAGCCACCCCAATTTATTTTGCGACGTAACAGTCGCAATGTAGGACTCGATTTTAGAGGACCAACCCAAATAACACGGAGACTTTCTTCATCAGGAAATTAGGGACAAATTTTTAATTCGCGCGATTTTACCCGTCGATTTATCGCACTTCCAGTTACTCGAAATTCATTCGGTCAAGATGACAATTTCGAAACGTTCATTTGAAATAGTTTGAACGACTTTAACGTCGATGATTGATACTTTTTATTCGCCGAGCGCTCGGAAAATCTGTCCAAACGTTCGCAAGGCGTTTTCAAACTTGCATTCACCGGCCATTCGAAAGAACGCAAGTCCAACGAACGATTGTGCTCGATTTTCAATTTCTCCAGTGACGATCCCACACGAGTTTCACTCCCGATCATTTGCGTATCCGCTTATACATTATACACATCGCAAGCGTTTTAATTTCATTATCTATATCTATAACTCTGTACCTATTCTGCAACTTGAAAAAAAATCGGCTTATTTTTGAGCGACTTTTCAGAAACCTCAAAATAACAAAATTTCAAGTGCTCGTAACTTTACTTTGATTCGACCGATTCAAACATTTCTTTTTCGTACGCAAATACTGTGACTAATAACTTGAAGAATGTCGTTTGGTTCATTCCGATATCTTGATTTTTGTAGAAATGGGAGCACTTTGAAAATCGTCGAAAAAAATGATGTTCAAAAATGTGCAAAAATCGATGGTCAAACTTGGAAAATCTGCCACAAATTAAAAAATGATCCAAATTGAGGAAACCAATAAGCGGCATTTTGAAGCTCCAACGATTACAGAGTGAATGAGCTCAAATCGGAGCCGATATTTCAAGCAGAAGAAAAAATTACATCCATTTTAGTAAACGGATTAAATGTTGGCATAAGAGTGAAATAAATTTTTGTTCAATTAATTTTTTTCGGATTTATATCGATGTATTTTTTCCTTCTAAATACATATCCATCAACGATTGCCTCAAGAACGAAAAAAATTTCAATAAAATTCCATCAAAAACACTTTTTCTCGAGTTTTTCCTCGCTTTTCCTTCTGAAAAAATCATAACAAAATTTCACGAGTAATTTCTCATCAAATGTTTCGAGTAAAAATAATGTTGCATGCGGTCAACCTGAGCGGCTCGTTTATGCGACCGCAATAATCATTGATAGTAATCTTGATTTCTTCGTTTCTTCGCGGTTTCAAGCGTGTGGTTGATATTCGCAGGCAATGCCGAGCAACGGATCGTCTGTTACTACACAAATTGGTCGGTCTACAGGCCGGGAACGGCGAAATTTTCACCGCAAAATATCAATCCGTATCTCTGCACGCATCTCGTGTACGCTTTCGGCGGTTTCACCAAGGACAACACTCTCAAGCCATTCGACAAGTATCAGGACATCGACAAAGGTAATTTTCCCCAAAACCAAATTTCATCCAAGTACCGCGAACGAGACAGAAAAGACCGAGAGCGAAGAATGATCCTTCTTTGCCCGATCATCGAGTCGAGATTGTGCAGATTCAGGGCATTTTTGTTTTGCGTTGAATCATCAAACAGGTGGATACGCGAAATTCACGGGTCTCAAGACTTACAACAAAAATTTGAAAACAATGCTGGCGATCGGTGGCTGGAACGAGGGCTCGAGCCGTTTTTCACCGATGGTCGCGGATGCCTCGAGGCGAAAGGAATTTGTGAAAAATTCGGTGAAATTTTTGCGTCAAAATCACTTTGACGGTCTCGATCTCGATTGGGAATATCCGGCATTCAGGGAGGGTGGAAAACCGCGTGACAAAAAGAATTACGCCGATCTCGTTCAGGTGCGTTGATCCTTGATCGATTATTATTATTATTCATTGTCGGCCATGAGGAAAATTGGCGGAAAGTTTGATTTTTCACGCGATTGATCGAGTGCCTCGTTGTCGTCAGGAATTGCGCCAAGAGTTTGAGAGGGAATCGTCGAAAACCGGTCGACCGAGACTTTTGCTGTCAATGGCGATGCCAGCTGGTATCCAGTACATCGATAAGGGTTACGACGTGCCTCGTTTGAACGAGAATCTCGATTTTATAAATCTTTTGTCGTACGACTACCACTCGTCCTTCGAGCCATCGGTTAATCATCATTCTCCACTTTATCCACTCGAGGAGGACAACGAGTACAATTACGATACCGAATTAACGATCGTGAGTCATCTTCCTGGATAATATCCAGTACGACCCAACTGAATATTCGCTGCGAGTTTTTGCAGCAATTTGAACCGTTCTTCTTTCATCTCGTTTCTCGCAGGATTTCACGATCGCGCATTTATTGAAGAGCGGCGCGTCGTCCGAAAAAATCGTTCTCGGCATACCGACTTACGGTCGATCGTACACTCTCTTCAACGAAGACGCCACCGATATCGGTTCTCCAGCAGATGGTCCAGGCGAGGAGGGCGACGCGACACGTGAAAAAGGATATCTCGCTTATTACGAGGTAATTGTGATTTTTTTGTTCAATACGTTTTTCATTATTATCCAATAAACTATCGTGATTCCATCCGAGTGGATACGAAAAAAACGTTGACACCTCTGAATGATGAAAATCTTTTTCAACATCCCTCTGATACACGCATCAGCCAAAGGCGATTTGGACAGGCCTCATGAGAGAAAAAAAAATATTTTTTTCTGTGTAAAATAAGGAAATCTTCGGTATATCTCCAAGATACAAATCATGCGCGCTACGAAAAAGGAGAGCATTTTTTTCCTTTTTCAAGCGTCAAAGGAACAATGATTTATACAATCAAACTCTTGAAAAATTTCCTAAACATTTTTCTATTCTATTCTATTGATGCCTCGATAGATTTGCGAAAATGTCGGTAAGAGCGACGAATGGGAGGTGGTGCAACCGAATCCGGCGGCGATGGGACCGTACGCTTATCGGGAAAATCAGTGGGTCGGTTACGATGACGAGGATATAGTGAGAGCGAAGGCGCGTTACGTGAACGAGAAGAAGCTCGGTGGGATAATGTTCTGGTCAATCGACAACGATGATTTCCGTGGAAAATGTCACGGACGCCCGTATCCACTGATAGAGGCGGCGAAAGAAACCTATCTGATCGGTGCCGAGTGAGTTTTGCTGCTTTTACAAATATCATTGAACATTAAAATAGTCGCGCGTAACTCGAAATTTGAAACCCATCTGATCGATTTTTGTCTCCTTGCTCAACGTCGCGTAGAAAAAGTGACGCAGGAAGAAAGACGTCGGAAAATCGTAAACGAACGAGAACCCAGGGCCAGAGAATTCAGTCAAACACGATCGGTAGAAAATTGAACGCGGGCAACAGACGAACGACGACGGAATCGTCGTCAACGAGAAGACGCGTCACATCGTCGAGAACCAACGCGCGTTTCAACGGAAGAGCAAACGGTCGAATAAACGAAAGTACCGATGAAAACGAGGACGACGATGAGGACGGCGGTAACGCCCTTAAAACCGTGGAAAAAACGAGACCTCGGCCACATGGAAAACCACGATTGCGAAATCGCGCCAACAACGGCGGACGTAGAAAACAAGGAAATTCCAAGGTGGATTCTTCGGTCGAGGAATCGATCAACGACAGATTGACGACACCGGAACCACCCACGACTCCCGATCCCGGAAGTGGTGAGTTTATTGAGCATTTTATATTCGTTTCCGAGCCAAACCGAGCCAAATAGACTGTTTCTTCCCTTAAAATGCCAAAGATTAATTTTTTCTTATTCCTCGAGACTTTAAATGCGAGGAGGACGGCTTTTTCCCGCATCCTCGTGACTGCAAAAAATACTTCTGGTGTCTGGACAGTGGTCCGAGTGGCCTTGGAATCGTTGCTCATCAATTCACCTGTCCCTCGGGTAAATAATTTTTTGTACAATTTAATTTCGCTAGAAAAGAGAATGAAATGACCATCGTTCTTCTCATCGTTAAAAAAAAAAAAAACTGACTCTCACTCCGGGCGAAATGAAGGTTTGGTCTTCAACAAGGGCGCAGACTCTTGCGATTATCCGCGAAACGTCGCTTGTCCGAAGACGAAAGATTCCGCAAGCGCGATAACGAGCACAAGGGCGCCGATAACCGCGGCAACGAGTCGCACGACGTATCTTCACAAGACTACCCAACGAACGACAACGCCGAAAAACGAGAACGACGACGAAGAGTACGAGTATTACGACGACGAGGAGGAGGACGACGAGATATCGGACGATATCGAGGATGAAATTCGCACGACGTCGACGCTGAGACCGTTGCTCTACAAGACGATAAATCGCAGCAGACCAACGACAACGACGACGTCGACGACGACGACAGACGCACCGAGTACGTCCGAGCCAACGACGAGGTCTTACAAAACGACGACGGAAAAATCGGCGAGTTTCGAGGACGAGGAAGATCCCAGAGTGCTCAAAGAATTGATCGATCTCATCAGAAAAGCCGGTGAGTTGTTTCGTCTACAGATTGCACCGATAAATTGCCCAAGAAAATTTGAATTAGCTGGGGAGAAGAATGATCGATATTAAAATTGAATTGTGTATCGTTAATTTGATTTTGAATTTTTTCATTGAAATATTTCGGCGCTTTGAACGATCGCAGGAGGGATCGAGCAGCTCGAGAAGCAATTGCACTTCCAGGAGAAAAATTCCGGTTTAAATGCCGGTGCGATCGAGGAAAATGGAAAATCAACGCCCGCAACGATAAGTCGAAGTCTCTACGAGAGAGTCTTGAATCGTCAGGCAACGAGAATAGCCGGCGGTTTTTTGGGTTCTCGTTCGACGACGCAATCATCGAAGGGTGAAACGAACGCTGGAAAAAATTCGCGAATTGGGTTTGTAAATGGTCCAGGAGGCGCTCAATTCGAGGGTCTCGACAGTTTACCGGAAGTCCAGAGTCTCAGGAGAACGAACAAGCCACAGTACGTTACCATCGAGCGTCAGAGGTGAGACATTTTTCAATTTCGTTCAATTTTTTAAATTCGTAGAATTAAAAAAAAATTCTCCTCGAAAGCTTCTCAAACGAGTCAAGTTCCATTTGGACCGGATTTTTCGAATAGCGCCAATAATGATATTATGGTTAAAAAATTAGACAATCGACCAGCGAATCACCGATCGACGACGAGGACGATGCGATCGACGATGACATCGACGACGACAATACGGACGTTGCATCGTCCGAGGATCGAGCGATCAGCGATTCGCCCGAACGACAAAATTCGAATCGACGAGTGACACCGAATTACGTCAACATTCGTCGTCCCCGTCCATCGACGACGACGTAAGGATTCACATATTTTGCATCCCTGATCGATCATTGATTATAATCAAATTTTTTGAGACACTTTTATCCCGCAGGAGCGAAAACGACGTTGAATTGAAGGAAGATGATGATAATCCCGCGGCGTCTTCTTCCTCGGAGGAAGAACCGGTGACTCAGCGTCACAGAAACGTCAAAACTGAGGACGAATCGGCAGGTCCAAAATTCAGGTTCATACGAACATTCTTTCAATATATTTTATTATATTGTAATAAATTCAGGGTTACCAGCGCTTCGAAGGGTCAAAAATAGTAAAATAGTGACTTACTTTCACAGAAATAGTGACACAATAGTGACTTTTTCGTTTAAATAGTGACAAAATAGTGACATTTTCCATACCGATTTAGGAACTTTTGTGAAAGCTAGTCGTATTTTTTTCACCATTTTAGAGGTCCTTTGCAGTATTCTCATGAGAAATTTGTAGAATGTCGGAAGGAAAATCAAGGACGAGACAAGACAAACTTGAAAGACACTTTTTTTTCTTTTTCCTTCAAATTTATCATTTTAGTGATACCATATGAAAGAAAATTTATTATAAACTTACCATAGATTTATAACAATCTAAGGCCAAACTAGATCTAGCACACCATATACACCGTGTTCTTTTTTATATGCCTTTTTTTAAGAGGTGGTTCTACCCATCAATACGAACAACTTTTTCTATGGGGACTCTTCTGAAATAGTGAAAAATTGTTTGTATTGATGGGTAATAGAAGCACCTCTTAGAAAAAAGCGTATCAAAAAGAACACGGTGTATTGAAATATATCTTTTTTTTTTTTAGTTTTTCCTTGCTTTTTCTCATGAATACTTTTTTTCTCGACAAAAACTCTGCGTGATTCGCAATCAGCGGTGAATTTCCCATCGAAATAACGTTTGAAAACGATAAAAATGAAAATAAATTTGTTTGCTCAATTTTAGCCTTATTTTCGAAAACCTCAAAATAACAAAATTTCAAGTGCTCATAACTTTACTTCAGTTTGACCGATTCCAAAAAAATTTTCCGTACTTAAAGGCTGTCTTGAAACTTAGAGAATAGCGTTTGGTTCATACCGATAACTTAATTTTTATAGAAATGAGAGGACTTTAAAAATAGCCGAAAAAAATGGAAAGGGGTATGTATGCAAAAATTTGCAAAAATTGAAGGTCGAACTTTAAAAATCTGCCAAAAATTGAAAAATTATCAGAATCGGATGGATCAAGCGGCATTTTGAAGCTTGAATGATTACGAAAAGAATAAGCTCAAGTTCAAGTCGAAATCTTATCTAGAAAATAAATTACAGTCATTTTAGTGAACCAATTGAATTTTTGCCAAGAAGCAAAAAAAAAAATTTTTTTAATTTTTTTTTTCGGACCCTATATTGATGTATTTTGTCCCCCTGAATACGAATCTACCAAAAGTTTTCTCGAAAAATCGAAATTTGTATGAATTTTCATCAAAAACATTTTCGCTCAATTTCAGCCCCATCCTCAGAAACCTCAAAATAGCCAAGTTTCAAGTGCTCATAACTTTACTTCAGCTTGACCGATTCCAAAAAAATTTTCCGTACTTAAAGGCTGTCTTGAAACTTAGAGAATAGCGTTTGGTTCATACCGATAACTTAATTTTTATAGAAATGAGAGGACTTTAAAAATAGCCGAAAAAAATGGAAAGGGGTATGTATGCAAAAATTTGCAAAAATTGAAGGTCGAACTTTAAAAATCTGCCAAAAAATGAAAAATTATCGGAATCGGATGGATCAAGCGGCATTTCGAAGCTTCAACGATCCCGAAAAGAATGAGTTCAAGTCGAGACCGGAATTTCATCTAGAAAAAAAGCTACAGCTATTTTAGTGAACAGATGTAGTTTTGGCCAAAAGGCGAAAAAAAAAAATTTTTTATTTTTTTCTTTTTAAACCTTATATCGATATATTTTTTTCCCCTGAACCCGAATTTACCAATAGTTTTCCCGAAAAATCAAAATTTCTAAGAAATTTCATCATGAACCTTTTTCGTTCAATTTTTGCCTCATTTTCAAACAGCAGAGAATCGCAAACTTTTAAGTGCAGCTCCATAACCTTACTTCAGATTGGTCGATTCTACAATTTCAGGTAGCACCAACTCCTTAAAAAAGACATATCAAACAGAACACGGTGTATCGGGTGTATTAAAAGTGATTCCGCGCGGGGCAAATTTGTCCCCGACGCGAGTGTATCGTAGTGAGCGAGTTGAGGTACAAATTTGTCCCCTATTCTAACCGGCACCTCTATTCCAACCACTTCCGAGCTCTGAAATATTGACAATAGTGGCCAAATTTCGAAACAGTGAGATAAGTGACACGATTTTAAAATAGTGAAAAATAGTGACAATAGTGACACACTGGCAACCCTGAATAAATTCAATAATAAATATTAAATTAAATCCAATGAGGATTATATTTTCTGTAACATTGTTGAAAAAAAAAATCTTAAAAATCTTGATACGAAGTTTATGTTCAAACTTGACAATTGTATGATGAAAAATTCTTTCAGATACACAAACACGCAACGTTTTCGCAGTACAACGTCGCGAAATAACGTCAAGGTGGATGCAACGGAGGGATCATTGAAAAATGAGACAACGTCGACATCAACGACAACTTCGACAACGACGTCAACAACGACGACCGAGAGAATAATACCGGTGAGAGAAAATACATCGGAAGAATCTCTGACGTCGCCAACGACGGAATTATCGACGAGCCCGGAAACAACGAGTACGTTGAGCTCGAACGAGAGTTCAACGTTCGACGAGTCGATACCGGAAGGATCGTCATCGATGATAATTCCCGAGACAACAACGTCGATGATCGAGGACGAACCGCCGATACTCGTCGAGGAATCGGCGACGGAAATTTTATTCACGACAGCGCCGGTATCGACGACCGGAAGTAACAGCGTGGAGTCTCGTACACGAGGTACGAGCATACCGGCTGTTTCGCAGCCAAGACCCTTCGGTTATCCTCGTAGGGGACGTCCGTCAACGATCGCGACGACGACGACGACGGCGACGACGTCCGCCGCGTCATCGGTGACCGATAATTCACGTTCTAAGGTGAGTAGTAGACCAACGAGAAACTTTGCACGGTCGTCGACGACGAGCCCGACGACGACGACGACGACAGCGACGGCGACGACGAATTCGTCGTTACGACGATTACGCGGTGGTCATCCAAGATCGAGAACGACGTTATCTCCAATCGAGAAACAACGAGCTAACGCTGACGAACGTTCGATAAACGACACTGACCGAATTGACGCTGACGATGACCCCGACTTGAACGACGAAAAAAGGATTTTACAAGCCTCGACGGGACGAGGCGCGAATCGTTTTACAGCGCCGAGTTTTGCCCTCGTTGACAGTGAGACTATTTCAACGACGCGACATCAAGATCGACGCAATCGTCCGACGGAAACGTCGCTGATCGAGGAAAATTCCGTCGTGCCAATTCATCGCGGGCGTTTCAGATCAACGACGACGAGAACGATTCAAGGACGTTTCGGCAATGCCCAAGAGAGATCAACGACCGCGAGAATCATCGATGCTGACAGCCCGATCGTCAGAATAACGCAAAATGATCCGTCAACGTTGAATTCAAATGTCAATGACGACGACGTTGAAATAACGAATATCAGAGTGTTCGACGAGTATCCTGGATCAATTACGAACGTTTCGAGAAATCGGCCGGCCAATTCTGACGATAGAATCAGGGAAATCGGTACGTTCGACGATCGGTCAAGTACAACGAGAAGAATTTACGACTCGACGATTCCAAGAGGAAGGATCGACGATGAGAATATTTCGACGATCGAGGGAACAACGAGACCGATAAGACGGAAAGTTCTACGTCGACGAAGACCCGTTGAGACGTCGACGAGAGAATCGTCACTGAGCAGCGAAGAAACGAGTGAAAACGAGACATTGACGAGAAGACGAAAAATTCGCAGACGTCCGTACGCGAGAAACGCAACGTCGATAACGGTGATCGCGGAAAACGTTACGGCAAACACTATCGATCGGAGACGATCTCGATCGCGACAATTTTCACGTTTCGCGACGGAAAAGATCGATCTCTCGGATGCGCAGCAAGAAACAACGAGATCCTTCTCGACTCCGTCTTTCACGATTGTTGTGCAACCGCAAACGACGAACGACGAGATCGGCAGCAATTCGACGCTGAAAACATTGACGACGAACGAATTTGTCACGGCAAACGATAGAAACAACGATTATTACCCCACGACGCTTTTACAGACGACCCTTGACGATCCGTTGACCGATGATTCGGATACGACGATACCAACGACACCGACGTACAACGACGACAACGGAATGACAGAGACGAATGTTTTTCCAACGACCGAACAGCCCGTCGAATCGACGTATTTCAGCGACGACATCAACGAGACGAACGCCAACGACGATCCAACGAGTCTGGAGACCACGAAATTGATCGTGACGACCGACGATCCGACCACGCGTTTTATCCGCAAGAAATTCGCCCGCAAACGTCCGTCATCGACGAGCCGAACCAAGGGACGACGTTTAACGTCCGATCGATCGATTCCGGTAGCTGCAAACGATCTCGATGTGTTGTCGAATCGACGAAAGAATCTATTCGTTCGTCGACGTCCGTCGTCAACGACAACCCCGATACCTCTGACGGAGCATGAGGCTGGCGATTATTCCGTCTACGATTCGGACGAGACCGACGAACCAACAACGACGAGGATCGTCAACGATCCCGACGATTCCAGCTGGAACATCGACGACTTTTGGAAAACTTACACGACACCAGCGAGCAACGTTGACGCGACATTCGCCACTGATTTCGAGACGATATTTACCGTGCCGATAACCAACGGGAATATCGATTATTCCGTCGAGGACCAAGTCGATCGTGAGGAGCCGCGAATCACGGAGAACGACGACGGGACATCATCAATTTTGAATTATCGGCGTCCGGAGCAAAGACCGAAATTCCAAGTACCGCAATCATTGAAAAAACCTCGAGTCTCGAATCGCGACGCAACGACGCCGATTTCTCGCGATACCGAGCCGATTCTCGAGGATTCCTCGCCCGAAGAATCGATCGAGTCGCGAGAATCCGGCGACGATTCGAAAATCGCCGATCATCGTCGATCAAAAGCGCGGTTCGGTGATCCACGGAGTATCAACGGCGACGATGATTTCGCGACAAAATCGGTCCCACCGATTTCCCAGAAGGATCGAGCGGAAAACACCGAGCTGACAGCGGAATTTTGGCTCACGCGTAGCGCAAAGAATCGCGTTTATCCGAAACGCTCGAGCAGCACGACCGAACAAACGATCACGGAGACTCTCGTGCCGGCGAAAAAATTCGATTACGTTGCCGATGCGATAATGCGGAAGCAACAGTCGCAGCGTACGACGCAGCGTTACGAGGAAACGTCGAAAATGTCGCGCGACGACGATGACAATTTCGTCGAGACGGATTTAACGACAGCGTCGTCGTTCAGTGACAAGCCCCAAATAACGAGACTCGTCACATCGGTCGTTGAATCGGGCACGACCGAACGACAGATAATACACATTAGAACGAAATATTCGTCGTTGACGTCGAGAATACCGGTTCATCAAGCGTTTCTGCGGGAGAAAAGTGTCAACGAGGAGTACAACGAGATACGCGATTCGACCGAGCGTACGCCGGAAAAATCGACGCTCTCGATCGAGAGCGAATTCGCGAGAAACAATCGAATTACGACCGAGCCGATCGGGCAATCATCGACGATACCGATCGAGTCTGTTTTCAGTCGTTTGATCGCCAAAAGGGACTCTCGTACGTAGCGAGAGAGAGAGAGAGAGAGAGAGAGGGAGAAACAAATATATAGCTTTAAGACAAAACGCTCCGTGAAAATTAAAAAGAATCACCAAATAGACCGAAGAAAGACCTATTTTCCACGAATCCCATTGCCAATCAGTACCGGACGATCATTATGACGAATCATATCAGAAAAAAACGCCACTTCGCCACACAAACACGAGAAACCAGTTACGATAAATGTATATAATCATGTACACTACGATAAAGAAACAACAGACATATATATATGTATGTAAAATGTATATAAAAGAAACGTAAGAAAAAGAAAATCGAAGAGTGCCTATTGAATTTGAAGACGAGGGGGCTGTCGATGAGGACAGTTTGAAATTCGATCCTGAGGGTCGAAGATAAAAATTTCCCTCACGATACCTCCGCCATATTTCCACACTAATTACATAATTATAGAAAAATTAACATCTACGTGTAATATCTATATACATAATACACATATATGTGTGTGTACACGCATACAGACGAGCGAAAAAGGGAGCTTGAGGGACATGATTACGACAGTTGAGCCGAATCTCGGAACAACAACAACACCAATCACAGAAAAAGCACAACGCTGAGAAAAACCACAGATAAAAAAATGAGACGAGATGAACAATTGGGAGTATGAGAAAAATGTCTGCATCATGTATCGTTGTGATTTTTCAGGTCATCGACCCGCAGGAAGCGCTAAGGTTACCCACCCTTAAGGAGCTCGTCGGTATTACGACGACAACCCCGAAAAATCGCGTCACGATTTATCGTACATCCGCGTTAAACGATCACGAAGCGGCCCGGCAAGATTTTGACTACGCGATAAATCACGTTGACGCTAAAGTTCCTCAGGATAATCCTGGGACAACGAGACAGCCCGTTGATCCTACGGATTCGACATTGGTGAGAGCAATCAACGACAACGATATACTCGGTTCCGAGGAGATAACGCGTCGTTTGGCGTCGTCGAATCGCGTCGTCAACGATGAGAAAACGTCGATCAAGAATAATGGCCTCAGACGCGTCGAGGTGCCGGTTAAAATTTTGGACGATTTTAACGGCGAGGAGATCGCCGAATTGGTGCTACTGCGCGTGCCGGAGAGTAAATTAGATTCGGCCATTCTGAAACCAACCTTCAGAGTGAGACTCGTCGGTCACGAGGACAAAATTGAGCCCGGAGAAAACGACAAGATCGTCGTCGATAGCGTCGAGAGAGCGGAAAATTATCGGGAATCAAGCTCGGAGAATGAACTCTTGAATTTTCATTCCGGCAAACGTCGTAAAATCGTCGTATCGAGAAAGAATATTGGGACCGGCGATTCCGATGAGAAGGAGGAGGATCCTGGCGGATCCTTGAGTAAACCGCGAAAACGTCAGAGAATCGTGAAAGCCCGACGAAGAACTCGCGTCGACGGCGACGAATCGAGTCTTGGAATAACGCGAGACAATCGAACAATCGTTCATCGAGTAAAGGGAGTTCGTAGAATATCACGGAGACGCGATGACGGCGAGGAGAAAAATGCACCCATCGACGATCTCACTGAGGAACCAACGACCGTGAGAATAACAACGATCAGGGGAAATTCAACGACATCGATGAAATCATTGACTCGCGGATTTTACGTAACGAGAAGCAGCGCCGACGACACTCCGAGAATCACCGAGTCTTCGACGAGAAGAAGCGAGCAATATGACGCAACGACCCGAGAAATGGAATCGACGACATCGAAAATCGACTATTCGACGTTGACGATCGATCCGAGCGCGGAAGACATCTATTCTACGAGCGTGAACGACGAAACGATCTTAACGATGAGAACAACTTTTTCACCAACGACGGACAATTATGGAATTATGGAAATGACAGTGAGACTCGCGAATGACGTCGATTCGAACGAGGATCCAAGATTTACGTCCGAAAGACCCGAGACTACGGATTATAACGAAAGTTCCGAGCCAACGATTACAACGAAGGATCGAGAAATCATCGAGATGCTCGAAACGAGTACGGATCCAACGATTCCCATCGATTTTACGACCGAATACTCGACGAGCGACATTATGGATATTAGTGACGAACATCCGGTCACGGAGGCTCTGGAAAATCGGGAAAATGAAACGGAAACCCTGAAGACATCGGAAAACAGTCATTGGACAGCTTCAAAGTTTCAGGAGGCTCAAAATTTTCAATTAACAACAACCTCGTTGGATGAGAACGTTGTGACCGCGTCTCAGACGGAAAGATCGGTAACGAATGCTACAATTTTCCCGATTAAAACCGACCCTGAAGAAAATAAAGCGACAACGGCTTCTCAGACTGAGAGATCGATAATAAACACGATAATTTTCCCGATAAAAATTAGCCCTGAAGACGATATTTCAACAACTGTCGTTAAAACTAAAACCTCTGTCACAAAAACAACGATTATTCCAGCGGAAGTTACCTCCGACGATAATAACGCGACAGTTGCCTCTCACACGGAAAGATCGGCAGGGAAAACCACAATTTTCCCGATAAGAACCGAACCTGAAGAAAATAACGCTACTGCATCGTCTCAGACTGAAAGATCGGTAATAAATTCTACAATTTTCCCAATTAAAACCGACCCTGAAGAAAATAAAGCGACAACGGCGTCTCAGACTGAGAGATCGGTAATAAACACTACAATTTTCCCGATAAAAATTACCCCTGAAGACGATATTTCAACAACGATCGTTAAAACTGAAACCTCTGCCACAAAAACAACGATTATTCCAACGGAAGTTACCTCCGACGATAACAACGCGACAGTTGCGTCTCACACGGAAAGATCGGCGAGGAAAACCACAATTTTCCCGATAAAAACGACCTCCGACGAAAATAATACATCGGTATCTCAGACGGAAAAATCTTCCGGAAGAACGACGAATACAAATGAAAAAGCAACGACCTACAGGGGTGTATTGAACAGAGGAAGGGTTCGCTATACAGCGACATCAAAACCGATAGCGAATCCCAAATTGGCAAGTAGAACGGATAAAAAAGAATCTCTCGCATCGATCGGCAGCTCGACCGAGATTTACGATAAATCGACGAAAAGCAACGAGGAAAGAAACAGCGGTCATTCTAAAAATTTAAGAGAATTCTCAAAAAGTCGCCATAACGAGCGAAAAACGACCAAATCCTTCGAGACGGATAAAACCGGAAGTGAAACTTTAGCTGCTCGAAATTCGTCCGTAACGAGCGGCGAAAAAATTGATGATTCTAAAATTTACCGATTATCCTCGAGAAGTCGTCAGAGTCCTCGAAAAACGACCATAATCTTTGATGGTGAAGTGACCGGAAGTGACTCTCCGTCGACGGAGGCTTACGAAAAAACCAGCGCGACTTTGGACTTGACTCGCACGACCAATTTTGAAACTACTGCACTGAATTTCGATTTGACCTCATCAAGATCCTTTGATGATAAGGGAGTGACGAATAATGCGCTTCCGGAGGAAGCGGTCGTTAAAATCGAGTCAACCGAGCGGAAAAATACCATTGAAGAATCGACGGTGACTGCGCAGGAAGATTCATCGACGACGAATTTCGTCGTGCCGATCGAGACTGAGCCTGAGGAAAAATTCCATTCCACTGAATCATCAACGATATCGATGGAGATCGAGATTGAAAGAGAAACGCCGAAAACGATCGAATCGTACGACAAAATCAATCGCACAACGACAATTTCCGGGAGCGATTATCCAACGACGAATTTCGTGGAAACGGATTTTGGCAATTCTCACGAGACGACCAATGAAGCAGATGAATTCGCAAGTACAACAGAGACTTATGATAAAATTCAAACCCAAACGGAAGAAAATTCGGCAAGTACGATCGTGATGAACGAAGAAATCGGCAAGGAGTGGAGCGACGAGAAGGATACGATTGATCTCTACGAAACGACGTTGAAATATCCGGAAGTTGATTCGACATCTTTGCTGGATATTCAACGAGAGAGCAACGTCATCGATGATCCAAGAATCACGCAAATACCGAATGACTCAACGACGGAGATTAATGCAGAAAATTACCGATCAACCGCGATATTCAATCCCACGAGAAATGATGATAAATTTATCATTACCGATGCTGAAATTCGCACGAATCATTTGAGCACGTCGACGACGAAATTCGATTCGTCAACGACGTTGACCCTGCCGATTGTCGAAAAATCAGCAGAAAGACAATCGATTATCCACGAATCCTCAACGACGCCAAACGGTGATGATGGAATTCGGACTAATTATCAAAACACATTGACGACTTCCCGGCAACTAAAAAATACCGATTCAAGCGTCACCGAAAAATCGGCCGAAAATACATCGTCCGTCGACGTAACTTCAACGTCCCCGATCAACGAAAGAGACGACGCTCGAAATTCGGACTCTTCGAGGAATCTCGTGACTCCCCCGATCGAACGCCGCACACGTGGCAGAGTCAGATTCACGAATTTTGGCGTAAGCACCGACGAGACGCACGAAGACAATCGTCGGCCTATAAAGCAAGTCGTGGTGCGTCGTCGTTTGGCGAAAGATCGATCTCGCAGTCCCGTGCGAAGCTCCGACGAATCGTCAACCGTGAAAGAAGAAAATAACGCGACGAACGTCAAAATAACGAGGGACAATAAAGATCGAGTCTCGACGGAGAGCAAGAACCGTGGAAGATATCAGAGTACGAGAAACGGGGCGAAAAACTTGAGCGTGAAGAGCGTGAGTACGAAGAAATTGGACGAAAATACCGAGGATCGTTCGTCGAACGAGACGATCGATTCGCCAAGATCAACGAGACGTCGGGTGGTCGTTTATCGTGGACGATCACGCGGCGAAACGTCGTCAACTAGCCCCGCAACGACGACGACGTCGACGACGACGACGACACCGACGACCGTGCAAAGTGAAATAAGCGTCGAGGATAACGCGAGAAGACGAGGAAAATGGCGCAAGAGGATTGTGCGAAAACGCTCGAGGATCGACGACGACGCTGACGACCAGAGTATCGCCGAGACCAATGATCATCGACGAGCCCTCGTCATCAACGACGAGCTCGTCGGCTCGTTCGTGTCAGTCGTCGCGCCACCGTCTCGCGAAATCTCAGACTCCTCGTCGGAGCTCAAAAACATCGGGGAGGTCAGTGAATTAAATAAAAGAAACAATCAAATCCTAGTCAAAGAAGTAGCGAAAAATCTTGACGCTCCTCTCGACATAACGCTGCTGCCGCTACTGACGCTCTGACGCCTCTATTATCCGATCAATTAATCAACATTTGATGCCAATAATGATAAATTAATAATTTAAATTGAAAATACATATTTGAAAAAACATCTTCCCGGTGATATCGTCTACCGTGGCTTGACTCTACGCCCGCTGTCTTCTTCGCCTCCATAAAATGCCTCTGCTCTACGGTGATCTCATACACACACTCACACTCAGGAACAAGCTCTGTAATTATTATTATTTTTTTTCAAAAAACGAGAACTGGGAAAAAAATTTACTTCACACAGTCTCGACTCGGGTGACTGACGTCCAGTGTACAGATATTGAAAAAAAAAACAAGATTTATAAAACACTTCGACGACGTGTGTGATAAAATAACGAGGGCTTCATTTGGCCCCGTCCAGCTTCGTCTAGCGAAAAATCATCCCTCTCATTTGTACATCTATATATATATATATATTATTTTGTATATATATATATACAAGGATTTATACTGAATAACAAAAAAAAGCCTGCGCATTAAAAAATGCTTCGAGCGTTTGACGACGTCGTCATCATCACTGTGCTTATTATCTCTTCTCGACAGCTGTCCAAATTGTTCCAATTAGTCTGTGGTACATTTTTTTTTTCATTAACCCTTTTTTCAAGTTATCGTATCGTCATTTTTTTGGTACAAATTGTGGTTTTTCTTTTCTTCCACGATCTAATATAGTGCGAGAGCTATGAATAACAAAAATATGGTGATGAAAAATGTATATTTAGAGAGAGGGAGAGAAGTGGAGACGGAAAATAATGGATTAAATTTGGAATCGTGATTCGGAGATTTAAGTTTGTGTTAATTAAATTGATGCTGATGTCGATGAACAGGTGAACCTCTTCAAGAGTTCGGGATCTTTTTTACGAAGACCGGGAACTCTGTTGCGAAATGACGGATTTAACAGAACGAGATCGAGGTTGCAAGTGGGCAACGCCGCGCCAAATGCTTTGCTCGTTTCTCAAATTTCACCGTTTTCCAGGATACAGAATGTCGGTGAGTCAGAGATCCTTTGCAGCAAAAAACTGCATAACTATCGGCTGAATTTCCGTTTAATTGGCGGATTATTCCAGCGGAGATGAGGTCCGACGTTTCCTCAGAATTTTTATTTTTCTTTCAGCTTCGAACGACGAGGTGAGAAGCAGCGATCAGACTGTGCGAGCTCAAGAATTGGCCGTTACTCTCGCCGATCCTCCACCAGTGCGTTCTTTCGCGGTCAACGGTACGAGCCGATAAAATTTTACACTCGCATTTCAATTTCTCAAATTCACGCAAAATATCGCACCATAAAAAATTAAGCCCACAAAAATAAAATATATGCAACGCGCGCATTTCATATATTCGAATCTGTCATTTTTCTATTACTTTTGATATATTTCGAATCTATCAAGTATATCATGAACCCGGAAGTTTTGAATTCATCGAAAATTCATACTGGAATATATTTTTTCATATTCGTATAAATAGTAAGAAAAAAAATCAATTGTATCTTACATAATTTTGCATATATTTTATTTCCATGTGGAAATTCATCATCGCATAAAAAACTCGTGGTGTTTGATCATCGATTAATCGAACGACTGATCTTTCTCCTCAGCTCAAAATCACCAAGTTGCGTTTCATCATTGAACTAACTTAAAAACAAACAAAAAAGCAAAAAAAAACTGGCTCTAGGATTCTACTGTCTCGCGCCTTCGTCTATTCTACCGCCTCGTCATCATCCGCTAAAAAAACACAAAAAAATCTCTATTCCTCATCATCCTCTGTCGTAATGTTCACACCGTTTTCAGTGTGTCTAATTTGTTTTTTTTCTTCTCATTCTCGTTTATACTTCGCACTAACTATGCGCGCGGTCTCTTCATAATCGCACCGCGACGCATTCTGTGGGTATTTTTGTTCTGGAAAAATCGTTTTTCTCTCTTCTCGCACACATTTCTGTGTTCATGTATATGTGTAAACGGAAAATGTGGTAAAATCGTTCGTAAAAAAGTGGTGAATTAAAGAAAAACATAAAATCTCTGGGACCAGGTCGACTAGGCTTGAGAAAGACGGGCACAACGAGAAAGATAAGTACGACTGTGGCGCCTCTAACAACGGAGAGAACAACGCCGACGTTGAAACAACGCGGAGGCGGAAGACCGCCGAAAGCGACGATCGTCGATAATTATCGAAATATCGAGGCGCCAACGAGACCGCGAAGACCGGCGATAATCGATTACGATTATTACGTCGACGACGAGATACGTCTCGTCGTGAGGCCCGAGCTCAAGGACAAACTTTTTGTCACCCGAAAAGGCGGCATAAAGTGCCTGGATCAGGGCAATTTCGCGCATCCAACGTCCTGCAAGAAATTCATAACTTGCGCGAGAATGGTCAACGGCCAAGTGATCGGTACCGAGTACACGTGTCCTGCAAAATTGTCCTTCGATCCTGTCGGCGGTATCTGCAATTGGTCCGCGGGTCTCGGATGTGAGGAACAATCCTCGAACTAACGCCCTACTTTGTTCCCTCCATTTTTTCTCTCTCGTAAATTTTTTGCTATGATTTCTTCTTTCATTCCACCCTGAAAATCAGAGCCGCGAATATCGCGTTGAACGAAAAACATTCAACGCGATATCGCAATTTTGGGAATCGAATCTTCCATTCTATCGATTGAGAATCAGAGAAATTTCCATCTTTTTATGACAAACACCGATTTTGTTTTTTCTCGAATGATTATTTTTTTTTTGCACCAACGTTCTTGCTCATCCCTCAAATCGTTGCATTCGTTTTATTTAATTTTATTTTTTACACGCGGAGACGAAAGAAAAATCATGTCTCAAAAATTACAACGATTCTTGAATTTTTCAAACTCGCGCTGAAGGATGGGAAATGATGTTCTACAGAAAAAAATTGTATCGTCGAAAAAACTTGGTAGCCATAAATAAGACGCAAGTGCATCGTAGTGATATTATCGTAAAAAAGCTCTATCCGTAATGTAGCGATCATTGTATATAATAATAATTAGTGTAAATAACTGAAAGACAAAAGATTGTGTCGCGATTGACGATTTTGTGCTCAAAAACTGCATCATTCATTTTTTAATTTATTTAGTAATGTATTGGAAGGAATTCTCCAGCATTTGAAAGAATGAAACTAATTTTGCTTACTGCGCGAATGACGTTTGTCCGAAAAACAATTTAATTTTTATTTTATTTTTCATAATTAACATTTTTCTCTGTATTTCAATCTTAAAACGCCGAAATAAAAATTACCGTTTCCATGAATTCACCGAATTACTCGTAACAAATTTTCTTCTTTATTACCAAACATTTTCCCGGTAAAAAAAAAATTTCCCCTATCATCGGTTGTTTGCCATAGAACGAGTTTCCTGGATCGTATCTTGCGCAGTATTTAAATATCGTCTGGGAGAAAGAAAGAATTTTTTTTTAATGCTTAGCCCAGGAAAAAAAATGTTTGAAAATCTTGCCATGTGAGTACGACCTTTGTTAATTTTTAAATTTTCCTGCCTATATTTCTTTCGCTCTTTCATATCGACGAAGCTTGAAACCACGGTCTAACTCAATGAGTTTTATTACCGAAAGAGGACTCTGCGTTGGTTTTACTCGTGTTCTCGCACGGAGCATTCCATTCTGTCGTTTTTATTTTTTCATGATATATGGAACGTGAATGGGAGAGAGAGAGAGAGAGAGAGAGAGCTACGAGGAGTACGAGGACGAGGAACATTTGTAAATCGTTGACAAAACCGGAACCATCGGAAACCTGTATAACCCACAATAGAATCGACTTTTCATAGAAGCCTCACAGAACCGGCTGAAAGTGACCGATCCACTGTCGTCACGCGAAACGTATTCCTTGCAATGTTTTAAATAAATGACACAAAAAAATTGTCACGGTGCTATCGATTCAGCAATGAAAATCGACTGTCGAAAGGAGGTGGACCTCGACAAATTTCGATACAATAAATTATGATGATCATCATCACGTTTTTAGTTTTCCCGACGAACTTAACGCCACGATTGGGATAACAGGCAATCCTTTTTTTCATCTTAATTCGGTGTTTTACGCGGGTTCACTAGACGCATTAGAGGTGATTGTTTTTTTTCCTCGTTCAATCAAACGTTGCGGTTTTCGATGTGTAACATCGCGCACAGCTGATCGTCGTGCGATAAATCAAACAAAACACATATTTTTCTCCCTTCGTCACTCGTGAACGATCCATGATACGAAGATCGAACGTACGATGTCGAAGCGGGAGGTAATTTCTCGTTTTTCGACCTGTTTGACCTTAAAATTGTCACTCTGCGAGTGACATTTGTGAATACTAGGATTTGCAATCATTTTGTATTTAAATAAATAAAAATACATTGTATAATAATGGAAAATACTGCAAAGGAAAAATCCAACGTCGAGGGAGATCCCTCCACTGGTAAGTCCTGTAATTTTACATACGCTTGAATTTGCGAGAATTTATTTGCACGACATTTGACTCGGCGTCGTCCGTCGATGCGAAGCTTCGTTGCAAAACTGGTTTTCACTCAATTTTTCTATTCCTCAGAGGATCAATGCTCCAAGATTGAAAAATTGGAAACCGATAATAAACATCTGCGCGAAGAGTTTAATGCGCAGCGGGCCAAGATGAAGGAACTTTTTCTTCAAAAAGAGGGTACGTAGAGAATCCGAAGGAAGCAGCGCAGACTCGCATCGGAAAGAAACTTAATTTTATTCCGAAATATTTAATTTTTCCACCAAAATTCAATTTTACGACAAAAATTGAGTAGTAACATCATTTTCACAATAAAATTGCCAACCGTTGCCAAAATTCCCAACCGTTACTTTGTTAAGTAAAATATGATACATCAAAAATTTCTGTCCAACCCGATTAAAATTCAATTTCGGTGAAATTAAAGTAAATAAATTTTTATTAATTAATCATAGTTTAATAGAATTTGAAAGAAAAATTTCTCGTCCGCAGAAGAGCTCAAGAGACGTCTGGAGGAAAACGATAAATTGCGGGAAGAGATAACGAAGCTAAAGATGGAATTTGACGAATGCAAGAGTCAGTTGGTGGTGGCGAATCTGACCCTGGAGAATAACGTCGACGTCGAGAAGCGCAAGGCTCAGGAGGAAATTGAATCTCTGCGACAAGTAGTTTTGGACACTATCAAGGAGAGCTCGACCTCCAGGGATCAATCGGAGAACGAATTACGAAAATTTAGAAATATAGTCGCGAAATTGGAGCAAGAAAATAGTATGCTTAAATCTCAGATTACCAAAGATCAGCCTGCCGAAGGATCGCAAATATCATTGTCGACGGTGACGAAAACGATAGCTCGCAAGGTCGCTTCCCAATTGGGCGCCGATGCCCTCTCTCTGGGCTCCGACAATCTCGAGGAGAGCATGAGGAAGGTAAAAAAATATGTACGTAAGCTTACCCACTGCACGTAGATACGTTATATTATCTCTTACACCGTTCGACAGGGCTCTCAATTTCATTCGTCGTATCGTTCGATAACTTTCCGCAACTTTCCACGTACTTGAGTATCGAAAAATTATACTCGATGGAAACTTCGCAAAGAAAAATAAGACCCTTTTTTTCTATCTCAAGTTAACCGCGAGAATCGTCATTGAAAAGTGTGCAATGATTTTTTTTCAAACAATCGTCTCGAATACTTTTTCGTGAAATGAAATTGAAATTTGTACGATACAATTACCGTGAAATTAAAGCTCTGAAACAGAATTTGCCATAATTGAAAACACGATGAAAACCATATTATTACGTACAGAGATCGGCAGTAATTATATTTTCAGGCGCATTTTCGGAAAATATCATCAATTTTTTGAAAATTAATAATCGGTAATTGGCCGGAAAATAATATCAATTGGGTAATATCAATATCAATATCAAATGGGTAATTGGTCTCAAAATAATATCAACATTTCAGATAAAAGTTAATAATTTATTGAAAATCGGAGTGATAAGAGATATACGGAGGTATATACAGGCATATACAGTCATATACTGGCATATAAAGTTATTTGCAAGTATATACAGGCATATAGAGGTAAATAGACATATATATCTATGTATCTTTGATCACTTCTATTTTTTCAAAGACACCCTTTCAATAAATCATTAATATTTTTCTGGAAAATTGAAAATATTTTCAAACCAATTAATCAATTTTCTGAAAAATTGATATTATTTTCCGACCGATTACCCATTTTCCGAGTAATTGATATTATTTTTCGACCAATTACCGATTATTTGGATGATTAAAAATACCATTTCGGATCATTTCAATTTTTCCATCAATTGGTATTCTATCTTTGCAAATTATCGATTTTCCATCAATTGAAAAATGGAAAATCGTAATTTTTTCGTTGCCGATCTCTTATTACGTATTGAAATGAAAAGTCCTGGAAAATTTAAATTTTTTATGTAAAAAATAAAAATGAAAACAGGCCGAGGAAGACGCGGAGGTATTGCGATCCTTGGTCGTGCCCCTCGAGGAGGAGATAAAGGCATTGAAGGAAAAATTACGATCGACCGACGACGAGCTACAGAGATGCAAGGAAACGCAAATGTTGCAGAAGAGGCCTCAGGAAACGAGCTCGCTCGGTCCTACCTGCGACATGTGCGTCAATTACGAGGCTCAACTCGTTAAGATTCAAACGACGGCGAGAGAGCTCGAAATACAGTTAGCCGACACGGAGAGAATGTTGCAATCACAGAGGGAGGATCTCAGTAAGGAGGTTGAATTTCGCAAGGGTATGGAGGAGAAATGGAACGAAAAGAAGGAGGAGCACAAGAGTAAAGTGACTGAATTAACGTTAGCGTCGCAAGCTGCTCAGCAAGCTCTTCGAGAGTTGAGGCAAACTTGCCGGCAGAGTCATCAATGTATAAGGGAAGAATTGTCGACGTTGAGTCGAGCGAGGGAGGAAGTACAGAGACATCTTCTCGAGTAAGATCAATTTTCTCGTCGCTTCGCCGATTCGTTGATTCCCTCGATGGGATATTTTTGCTAAAACAAAAAAAACCATTCGGACGTTAATCATTTTTGACGATTTCAAGATTACAGCGTGAAAACGAGATGCTCGTGGGAAAGCACAGTCAGCATTCTCAACAGTTGCAGAGCGAGAGTATAAATATGCCAAACGACGTTGAGGAATTGCACGTGAGCCTTTTGAAGACTCACGAGGAACTGATAACGGCCCGAGTAGCGCAGGAAGTTGCCCAAGAGAAGGCCGAAACTTTGAGATACGAGGTGGGACTTTTACGCGATCAAATGGATCAGGATAACAGCGCGAGGGAACAGCAAGAAACGATCCTGACCAGTGAAATAAAACAGCTCAAGTGAGTTTCTTTTGGATCATCAATTTTTGCTAAATTTCAATCAATCATACTCCGATGAGTAACTATTTTTTTTAACCATTGCCGTTGACAGTTTTTACTATTTCTTTTGTCGCGATAAACGGTAAAATAAATGCCACCTCTGACACGAGTAACCTCTGGAAAAATTCCTAAAAGGTCAACCCTTTGTAGAAAAGCCCGGTAAATCGTTGAGGATTTATATTTGCATTTCTCGAACAGAGCTCAGGTGGAAAAGTATCGAAGAGACGCTCGCGAGTTAGCCGAGAAGGATGAAAAGTTGCAACGTCTCGAGAAACAATTGGACGAAATAACGAGAGAAAAGAATGACGCTTGTACGACGATAGCCGAGCTGCGTCAGAGAGTCGCGAGTCTTCAGCAGGTTTTGGACACGAGCGGCGAGGTACAGAAGGACTTTGTGCGTTTGTCGCAATCGTTGCAGGTGCAACTTGAAAAAATTCGCGAGTCCGGCAGTGAAGTCAGATGGCAACACGAGGAGGACGTTGACGAGTGCCCAACGTGTCATTCGGCTTTTACAATATCCAAGAAAAAGGTTAATGATACCCTCGAATCGTTGATCCCGCTCGAAATCATTGAGGGCTTTCATCCAGTTACCCGAACTCAAAGAGCGTATATTTCTGGGTGTTTTTTTGTTTCTGACAGGGATAATGAAATAATTGTTATTTTCAGGTACACTGTCGTCACTGTGGGCACGTATTTTGTCAATCTTGCATGACGCGAACGGTGAACAGCGGACCAAAGCAAAGACCATCTCGTGTTTGCGGTGTTTGTCACACTTTGCTGGTTCGCGACACAGCTCCTTACTTTAGTCAAGAACCACCGCACACGCCCGATTAAACTAATTTTTCAAAAATTCTCTTTCGTTTCTTTCAAATTTCGTTCGTGTCCAATTTTCGTTATCCCGATTGCGCTGTTTCTGCAACGACGAAAAGCCAACGGAACGTGCAATATCGAGAGATGAAAAAGAGGAATTTAAAAGAAAGGAAAGAAGAAAAAGGTTGTCCAATAGCGTAGGGTCAATTTTATTCGTCTCGTTATCGCTGCGGTTGTGGAAAATAAAGGAGAGAGAGAGAGAAAGTTATCTTCACTGGTTGCAAATATTCAGAAACAGATAAAATATATTTTAATGGACAATATCGCCTATTTCTCAATCGAGCTGTCTCTTCTCTTCACCTAGAAGAAAAAAACCTAGGCGTTCAAGCTAGATCGTGAAACAGGATGCTAGTTTAAAAAAAAAAAAATTCATTGCCCACGGCGATGCGTGAATATCGCCCGGGTGATATTTACAAAAAAAAAAAAAAAGAATCGTGTAAATACGAAGGATAAAAAAAGAACAGAATTCTGTAATACTTAATGTTTATGGTAATTTAAAAGATTAAAGCTTTTGAATGTATTTCTCGTTATTTTTTATCTTTAACCCTCGGCGTTGATATTTAATTTATCATTTATGCATTTTCATATTGTGTAAAAGAATCGTACGCGAGGCGTGCGTTACAATTTCCTTCGAAACGAATAAGATTTTTTTTTCGTTTTCGTCACGCAAGTTCGAGTCGCGTCGTTTCAGTTCGAGGAGAACGATGCGTCTTTTTTTTGTATTAAATTACAAATATACATCTAAAAATGAGACTAAGGAGAGATCAGATTTTTTTTTAACGCACACTTCAAAGTACGTCCGTACGATGGATGCACTCGAAAACGGCTGAACAGCATTTTTTCCTGTGCTCGATTAATCGGGAACATTCAACGATGCAACATTTTTCATGCGATCGATGGATTGAAATTCAATTGGTTGAAAAGCTAATGTATTTTTCAATATCGCACTGAGATAATCATTTTTGGGATCATTTTGCGCTCGCGAGTCTTTATTGAACTGTGTGAAAAATATGATCCTACAACTGGACGGTTAAGGAAAAGATTTATTTCTTTAACTGCCCAAAAACTAAAAACTAAGCGGCTAAAAGGCAATCAGTGGCCGGTCGTATTTTCCGTGGGGTAACGAAGGATTTTGTTGAATTTTCAGCAATGTCAATTTTCATTCTCTCACTAAAAATATACGACACCGGAGGATTTATATGAACGAATTAAAAATTCCCATTAAAACAAATATTATTTCAAACCCCTCCCGTAAATTTGGGGCAGTTTCATCCATCGTATTTATCGATAGTTCACGTGACCTCGCAAAGTCGTATTTTCTTTGATCCTCCTTACACGACGTTGCATTTAAAAAAAAAAATATTATTCAATAAAAAAATGTGGCCAGAAGCTTCGGCATTTCGGTGAAAAAGAAAAACCACGCTGTGGGTGCAAAATTCGCCCCATACGCATGTGCAAAATATCGATAATCACACGGGCGAATATGTGTACAAAAAAAAAGAATGTAAAAAATGAGCCCTTCGTTTTCATACCAACGTATTTTTACTACAATTATATACAAAGTAAAGGTGAGTCTTTGTTCACAGAGAGAGAAAAAAAACATTGATACGTCATAATTGCAATATTAAAGAAAACCTGAGCATTGCGGAATCGAAACGATTTATAAAAAACGTTAAAATAAATATTTGTGCACATTTTTTGTGAGAAATTTCGTCGTCACATCAATGAGCTCCAGAGCGATGGAGAAAAATAATTTTCAATTCTCTTTCCCAACATTTGTAGAGTGCTGAATAAAAAAAAAAATTGCTGTATAAATTAAAACGAAAATATAAATTTAATACGCGGGTCTCACCCAATAGAATAAAAAATAAGGAAAACAATTCTCATTCGACTATAACGCTCAGGTTTTCTAAAAATTTCCTAAACACAAAAATACAAAAATTATGCAAACTCGACGGTGGTTTTTGTGTCCGTGACTTTGCCGCGAGTTTCTTCGCAATTTTCCATGCGACGCGAGACGAAATATCGCTCTGTATATATAGATAGATACACACGCACACACACATACACTCACACACGCGCACAAACATACACACACGCGCGCGCAACGGTGCGGGACATATCACATTGCGAAAAATTCGTCAATCACATGGCCAATTGGTTGCGGACGTTTGTGAAGATCAATCGGTGGATCCTCGGATTGTGCGTGCTGATCTCTCAATTCTTTCCAAAGGCTCAGCGCCTCAACGTACTCCAGTGTTTTTTCGTCCTCGTCGAGCTTTGTGTAAACGTGCAACAAGCCTCGATAATCGTATTCCAATCCACTGTAGCTCTTGCCAAACAATTTTGTATCTAAAACGAAAATTTCCATTCTTTAATTTTCCACTTTATCGTAATTTTTCAACTCACGGCGAAAGATTGATAGCCGAATTTTCTTATATCGAAGAAGGAAAAGTACTAAATTGTCGTGGAATTCAATTTCAGGATATCGTATGCGTTAATAAAGAATGAAAAAATCGACGTAATTGATCACTTTCAATTGGTCAAATTGAATTATAAATTGGTTCATTTTTTATGACAGTATACTTATGCCAATGCTGCGAAGATAGAGCTTTTCGGCGTCTCTGTAACGTCCCATGTGAAAATTATACAAGGAAGCCAAATGACCTATGCTCAATGCTACCTCATAGTCATTGGGACCCAAAAGCTCCTCCTTTATGCTGATTGCCTTCAAGTGCATAACTTCGGCCTCCTAAAATTTTCCCAAAAAAGGATTCGGTCCAATGAATTTCTCGTAGAAAAAAAAATGTTTCGCTCGATCGAGATTATTTTTCCGAGACGATTCTTACCTCGAATCTCCTCATGCTCTGATACAATCGTCCGAGATTACCATAATGTTTGGCAGTTTGTACGTTTCTCTCGCCGAATGCCGTTTGCGCCAACAGAAGAGCCGACAAATGCAGACCCTCGGATTTGAGCAATAAATTTTGTTCCGAAGCGGGCGCATTATCGAGCGCTATTTCCTCGAGTATGAGTGCTTTCACTCTTTTGGCACTCGCCAGCATAAGATGCTCGGTCGGCAATAATTTTTCCATTATTTCGATCGCACGTCCGGCGTGTTCACTGTTATTCAGAAAATTCGTCGATGAGAGAAAAATTGTCGACGAAGGGAATAAAAATAAAAAATCGATTCTCACCTCGATGCCTGAAATCTGCCGGAACTGTATTCGTGTACGTAGAGAGCGTAAGCCAAGTCCTCGTGAGCCATTGCAACGTGAAGATTCGATTTTCCAAAAATCGCTTTCCTTATATCCAGCGCAGTCTGAAAGTAGAATAATCAAGTAAGAAAAAATTATTTCAAAAAGCATCAATGAAGGATTTTGTATCGGTTCAAGTATCTCACCTCGTAGACTGACACGCTGTTAATAATACTATCATAATTCAACAAATAAAATCCATAATCTATGAGAACGTCGCAGTATTTCGGATGATCGGTGTCGAATACTTCTCGAGCTAGATAAACGGCTTGTCTTATGAGCAAACCGGCTCTCTGAAACTCACGTTTCACGACGCAAGATTTAGCGGCTTGACGAAGAACGTCTATCGTTATTCCTGGCGGTAAGGATGGCGTCAACTCCTTCAGAGCCGCCACGCTCCACCTTAATTTTCGAGGAAGAAGAATAAAATATTAAATAAACCATCTCGTAAAATTCTTACCCATGAGTCTCCTTCTTACCTATAAGCCTCGTCGTATTCGCTCCTTATGAAAAAAAGAACGCTAAATTCCGCGTAAAGGGCAGCGTGATTGGTACTCTCGTATCCGGCAGCTTTTAATTTTTGTACTGTGCGAATTGCCAATTCGTGGGTCTCCGCGGCTCCTCTGAACGCACAATAAACCGCTTGTGCGTGTAATAATCTGAAATTTTTCAATTATTCATTTTAATATCAAGCAAAAATATATTTTTCTTTGTCGAGCAAAATTATTATTGACAGGAATTTTCAGAAAATGCACTAATCGGAGGTTTTCAGTGACCCCTGATTTTTTTTGCCAAGCTCGGTCTTTCGTGAAGTTTCTTTTTACATCGCGAGAAAGATATTTTGGAGCAGGGACTCGAATTTAAATGATTGTGATCAAAATACCGACGTTCCAAGTAAACATTTTTATACCAGATTTCGAGACGGAAGAGTATCTAGAAATGAGTAAAATTTACTTGTGACAGCAGTCCAGAGTTTTGCACCAATTCTCAGGTGTATCCTCGCCGGACAGACAGATTTCTTTACAAGCCAGCAAAACTTTTTCGCTCTCGCGATACCAGCCGGCGTCGATGAGGAATCCTCCCAGTCTTAAACCAAGATTGATAACATTTTCGTGCGCCGATGGATAATTTCTAGCTCCGAGACAATAAACGCTGTAACCGATGGCCAATTCGTTGCCGACTTTTGTTCCGTGATCCATGAGTGCCTGCGATGATTTGAGCATAGAATAATTTGCAAATCTTTTATACTCGACGGAGTTGCTACGATCGAGCCAAGCTTAATTTTTGTTGGATCCGACTGTTTGTCTTTGTAAGAAAGAAATCCGAGAGGCCACAAAAAGTGTTTCTACGAAATTACCGGATACTATTATTCTGCTATAAGCGTGAGTAATAAACACACGGATTTACAGCATTCCGATACGACGAATAATCCATGGCTGAATAAATTATCCAAGATGGCGGACTAGTGTTTTTACGATTCTTGCAAATTAGTCGCAGTGAAATTGCCATTTATACCGGATCGTCCAAAGCAGTATGACAAATTCTATAAAAAAAATTAATGTACCTGAAACGTTTGTAACAAATGGATTCGTCGATTTCGAACTTTCAACATTCTCGAGAATGTTTGCAGATCGCTCATTTCTCCTCCCAGAAGACATAGTCGTTTGTCTTTGTAAAGCTGCGAAACAAAGAGATTAGTAATCTACTCCGAAAAATTCATATATTTTGAAGAAAAAAATCTATTTATTCTCAGTGTTAAAAAAAAACAACAACAATAAAACAGAGTGTTGTCGATCGAACGAGGGAAAATCACGCCAAGATTGCGAAATATCGCAACGAGTGAAAGTGAGAACGAGAAAAATCGACGAAATTCGTCCGAGAGAGAAAAAAGAAAAAGATTCCCGTTGATAATACATATCCGGAAAACGTTGACTCATTGCGATAGCATTTATTAAAGCACGATTGATATGGAATTATTTATTTTCTATTTTCTGCTCAAAGAAAAATAAAAATACGAAAGTGAGTAGTAAACTCGTTTTGAGCGAAACAATGAAATGCGTATATTCGAGGGAAGATAATTAGGCCGAGTCGTGAGAGATAAGGATACAACGGGGCATGGAAGACTCAAGACGGAAAAAAAAATCAAAGAGATTCTTTTTCCGTCATCGCGAGTACATACGCAGAGTAAAAGAGAGAGACAGAGAGAGAGAGAGCGCAAGAGAGCAAGAGACAGAGGGAAGTCTGTGCAACAATGACGACAGACGGACAAAATTTGGACACTTACCTGATAGTATATATCGAATAAAATCTTCTCCGGTAGATCGATCAGATATTTCTTCGATATGAAAAATTTGTCGGCAATCGCGGCGATGCTGAGCTCGTAAAGGCTTTTAGTGGAGAACACCCGTGATTCGCGTCCTTCGGCCATTTTCTCAGGGCCCACTGCGATTCGTGCACAGTCTCGCGGTGTAGTCACATATGTACTGTCAAAATGCTTCGTGGCGACGACCAAGAGAGCGAGAGAATGTGAGTGTGCGCATGTGTGCCTCTCGGATAGCAGCACCAACACACAGCCGCTCTAGCTCTCTTCTCTCTCTCTCTCTGCTATTGACAGCAAACTTTCCGTTCTTTATTTTTCTCCCCACTCTCCTAACACTTTTTGACACTTCACACGTTCAAAACAGCTGATTTATGTATAGATATATTTTCCGAATGACCCACGCCAACTATACATTTGAGATTAAAAAATTTCTCCAAACAGCTGCTGCACGAAAATGGACACGCTGCGATTATATTTTTACACACACAGTGACAATCGAAAACGCAACAAAAAGTTTGTCGAAAAATTTCGATTGTCTGCCTTATCTCATTATCAACGATCCTTATCATTTAGACTCATCGCAAATTGTCCTTTCGTAACCTCTCATAAAAGAGAATAAAATGCTAGCTAGTTAAATGCTCATCATACATTTTGGGTATATAATATGTGTATATATATGTATGTATGTATGTTTTAAAATCCTATGTGCACATACATTTGTCAGAGATATTTCATCGCAATGTGAACAAATAGTTGGACTTTTATTGCATTATCGCGAAAAATTTATCAGCGCATAACAATTTTGTAAGAAGATTTACGTAACGGAGAAAAATAAATTATTCTTATTTTTAAGCATATAATGATGATTTTGGCAGCTGTCATTTTTTTTAACGCTTCGTAAAATATGAGATCCACTGATCTGCTACGGTGGTGGGAGTTTTCAAGATTTTTTAACGCCCGATTCCTCCGGAATTTAACCTCGGTTTAAACCGCGTCGGTGGCAACGACCATGAGATTCATAATAATATATTGACAGATGTCATCTATACTATGGAACATGAAAAATACGGATTGAGAAGATCTGATCGCTGATACATTGAGAAATACATATTTTTCAGATTCTTGTGGGATCATGATAGTATTCATGAAAACTGTCATCTAAATAATGAAAAATACGAATTGAGAACCACTGTTCGCTAACCACATGCGCCGTGTGTTTAGAAAAACTGAAAATTCGTACAAGAATATACGACATTATTGTTAATCGACAATATTATTGTGTCTTGACGTTTCTTTCCCATTTCCTGTAAATTTCCATAGCGACATTATTAAAATGGTAAGTACCATTGAGCGCTGAGATGCAATTTCGAGTTGACGGTAAAAAAATTTTAGGTTAAGTCAGTCCTTTCACAGTTAGGTGGCAATAGTTAACAAAAAATTCAAAAATTCTTTTTATTTTTTTGAAGCAAGAGAATCGCAAATTTGACCTATGATTTTTTGTAATTTTCAGCCAAAGGGAAAGAGTAAAAAATTCATCGACAAAAACAATTCTGTAACGTTTCATCTGGTTCATCGATCTCAGCAAGATCCTCTGGCGGCTGATGAAACAGCGCCGCAGAGAGTTCTGGTGCCGGTCGGTGAGACTCAAGCCGTCAAGTCCGACAAGAAGAGCGTCGATCCGAGTAAACGCAAGGAGGAGCAACAAAAGTATGGGATATTCTTCGACGACGAGTACGATTATTTGCAGCATCTCAAAGACGTTAACTCACTGCCGGTAGAGTGGGTGAGGGTGGAGAATGCCAATGAGAAGAAAGATGCGCCCAAGATTAATCTACCTTCGTCCGTATTTGCCTCGAACGTCGAAGAGGAAATCGGACTGCTCAACAAAGCAGCTCCAATTTCAGGACCGAGATTGGATTATGATCCTGATATAGTCGCGGCCATGGACGACGATTTTGATTATGAAAATCCTGACAACCAGTTGGAGGACAATTTTTTGGAACTGGCAAATGCCGAAGGCAGCGATGTGTCCTTCGCCGAAGAGGACGAATACGGTAAAGCTTTAGAAATGATACTTTGAAAATTTATAATCTTATCTCGCTTGTAGAGCAATTTAATATTGATCAAAAAATTTCAACACTTTTTGAAAAAAGTATTTTTAAAAAAACAATTAACGTTCTTTCAATTCAATTGACTAAAGATTCGGAATTTGACGACGAGGACAATGCATCCGATGTTTCATCGGGACACATGGCTGTATCGGACGAAGAGAGGGACGAAGTCGGAAGCTTAAACGGTCCGCAATACTCTTTCAGAGACGAGGAGACCAAATCACGTTTCACCGAATATTCAATGAGCAGTAGCATCATCAAGAGAAACGAACAACTGACTCTTTTGGATGATAAATTTGAGAGGGTCGGTAAAACAATTTTGAATTAGAACGCAGAATCGGGAGAGATATTTTAACATTCGAATATCCGAAAGCGCAAGACAGTCCTAGCGGCGCAAAGAATCCAAGATTTTTTAAATTATTTATACGCATCTTGATGGAATTCTCCGATAATCTTCAAATTAGTGTTTCCACGTATTTCATCCTGCACTAAATATATTTTCAGTTGTACGCCGGATACGATGAAAACGAAATTGGTCCGCTGGATTGCGACGAAATTGAGGGATACGTGGCGCCAGATTCGGAAATAATGTTGCAGTATGCCGAGGAATTTGAGAAATCGCAAAAGGAAGCGGTAAATTTCAAATAATTACGAATAATTCATTGTTATTATTGGAATAATTGAAGTAAATTGAAAAGCAAGAAAATATACCAATTACCGTTAAAATTTAAATTTCAGACTGAAAATGTAGCTAAACTTATGAAGGACAGACTGAAAATAATCGAGAATGAAGATTCCAGTGCGGATGACGAGGAAAATTTACAAAAACTCGTTGTTGAACCGCGAGAAAGAGAAGCGTGGGATTGCCAAAGTATTCTGAGTACATACAGCAATATTTATAATCATCCTAAATTGATATCGGAGCCAAAGGTCAGTTTCTCGTTATTGCCGGCGACATTTCCATGGCATTAATTGAAAAAAAAAAATTCGTAAGTTATTTAATTTTTTTTCGCAGGGTCTCGGTAAGATCAGAATAAATCCTCGCACTGGTATACCCAAAGACGTGTTGAGCGAGAAACCAGAAAAATTAACCGCCAAGAGTTTGGCACAGTTGGATCGACAAAATGAGCTCGTAAAACCCTGTGGTGCACAATCATTGGCGGACACGACGAAATCAACACTGAGCGTCTTGAGCGTAAGACCAAAGGACGAATCGCCGGAAGAGCGCAAGGAAAGGAAAAAAGCATTGAAGCAATACAGAAAAGATAGAAGAACCGAACGAAAGGCCAATACCGAGGCGTTCAAAGAAGAAAAGAAGAGACAGGAGAAGATTCTCTTGAACAACCAACAAAATATTCAGGGAAATCGTATTTTATAAAATATCAAAATAAAAGCCTCGTATTAATTTATATTACCATCAGACCATCTTTACAGTCTATTCCGTTGCATTTCTATAAAGATTATTAACTCTACATTTCGTTTTTTTTTTTTTCGTCAAATCTTCCCAAAGTATCTATATTTTATAAAATACTACCAACTAATAAATCTGCCGATAATTTCCTTACAAAGAAATTAATATAAATTCTCAGTAAAGACATTCTTTTTAGTTTTTTCTTGCTTTTTCTCATAATTTTCTTTTTTCGATAAGAAATGTATTTGCAAAAATCAATGGTCTATCTTGAAAAAACTGCAAAAAATAGAAAAGTGATCCGATTTGGATGAGCCAAGCGGGGTTTTGAAGCTTCAACGATTACGAAGAGAATGAGCTCAAGGCGGAGTCGAAATTTCATCTAGAAAATAAATTCTAGTCATTTCAGTGAATCAATACAAATTTAGCCGAAATGCAGACATTTTTATTTTTTTATTTATTTGTTTCGGACCGAAACAATTTCGAAAACTCCATATTTTTATGAATATCATGAAAAACATTTCTCAAAGTTTTGGTCCTCAGAGTAGTCGTCGTGAATAACCAAGCGACGGATGTTTGGTCCCAACATCTCAACATTTTTGGAAATTTTCACAAAGAATCCCCTTGGTTTGGGTTTAAAGGCCATACAAATCAGCGACGTTCCCAAAAAAATATATACACACATTGCACTATTTTAACTAAAAATTTTCTCATTAAAAAACCTTTAGAAAATAAGGACCTGTGAATTAGGAATTTTCAAAAAAAAGCCGCGACGTTCGAGGAAAACAGGCGAACATTCCGGTGAAGTGGGGGGGAGTAGGAGGAGAGACACATCGCACACACGTGAGACGGAGAAAACAGCGCCCGCTGGGCAGGGCAAGCGGCTAAAACTGGAAGCTCCCGGCAGTCATATGATCGATTCGTGGATTACTGGGGCGCAGATCGTAAATTTATTTTTTCCCCTCATTCCCTCAAACGTTCATCGCAAAGATGGCCAGCCAGACGCAGGGTATTCAGCAGCTCCTTGCAGCGGAAAAACGAGCTGCCGAGAAAGTTTTGGAGGCCAGAAAACGTGAGTAAATTAACGATAAAAATTACTATTCGAATAATGCGAGTCCCGAATCAATTGACTCGTGAATTTTTCGCATTCACCCAATTTTTTCAATCGACCCGTTTCTCCTATGGGTGTAACCTTATCGTTGTGTGTAGCTCGTGACTTTTCTCCGATTGGTGTGACGAGTCAAGATTCACGACATGAATTATCTCTTTTTCGTTTCCCAGATGATTATTCGCCACAAACTTTTGTCTTCGATTTTCGTCCCTTAGGCATGACAAATTTTGATTTTTATTTATCCTTCATGCATACGTGAAATAAATCGTTCAGAAATAGCACTGTTTGTTTCACGAATGTCAGTAGACTCAATTCCACCCGTGAATTACCGACTGAGGTAATTTTCGTGAAAACGAGCGAAAAATAACGTAAATTTGAATCACGCGATACAGAAGTCTAACTTTAATTTCAGGCAAGGCCAAGAGATTGAAGAAAGCGAAGGAGGAGGCTCAGGATGAGATCGAGAGATACAGGCAGGATCGCGAAAAGCAATTTCGCGAATTCGAGGCCAAGGTAAAAATTATGAAGAAAATGTACATTTTCGATAATTTTTCTTTTTTTTTCTTCAAATATATATCCGTTGTGAAAAATGTCCGCTTGAAATTGATAATTGTGGCGCATCGCAGCACATGGGCTCCAAAGAGGACGTCGCTGCGCGCATCGACGCAGACACGAGAGTTAAGATTGAGGAGATGAATAAGGATGTGGCGATGCACAAAGATCCGGTAAGTTTAAGAACCAAAAAAATTATCATTCGTGATTAAAGATGCTAAAAAGAGTGTCAAGAACGAAAAGAAAAAACCATGGAAGCTAATTTTCAATTCCCAAACAAAGTTTGTCAAAAAACTGAGTCAAAAGCAAAAAATGTGAAATAAACGATTTTTAGAATAACAAAAACGACATTTTTAGTGATTTCTCTGATAATCTCATGATCGCATGAATTAAATTATGTAAAATAATATCAAAATAATTAATAATTAAATCTTATGAAAAAACTTTCATTCAAGATCAAAGTTGATAAAAATAAGGTCAAGAACGAAAGAAAAAAACCATGCGAAGCAAATTTTTGATTCTCAAACGGAGTTTGTCAAAAAACGAAGTAAATTTTCACCGATAATCGAACTTTATCGATAAACAGAGTCAAAAACAAAAAATGGAAAAGCTAGAAATGATTTTGAGAATTTAAAAAAAGACATTTTTACTGATTTTCTTGATAATTTCTTGATTTTTGCGCTATGACAGGTAATGCAAAAAATCTTGGAGCTGGTCTACGATATAAAACCAGAGTTGCACCCGAACTACCGTGTGGAAGCCTAAACTGCAAGAAGCCTCGCAACAAATAATTATAAATACTATATCATATATATATAAACACACAGACACACACACATATATACATAATATAATATACGTGTACATTAAATATTATCCCCTCTATATATTCATACATATATCTCGTATATGTTGGCGTTCGTAAAAAGGCAAACTGCATTTGGGGCAAGAATGATCCGCAATGCAAGTTTAGCTTCCTGAACGGTGGTACTCAAACTTCTATACGAATGAAGAGAAAAAAAGAGAAACGTTCTATCAACAGTCTAAACGACAATAAATATATAATCGTTGGAAAAAGTATCGCTTGAACCATCGCGTCGGAAAGTTTGAAAATTGCAATAGTCGCAACAGTGAATTTAATTTAGGAGGAACGATTAAATAAACGTACATAATTATATATGTATATGTATATATAATTTGAGGAAAAAACGATAGAGCGTCGTTGTTCCGAAGTGCCAAGGCCTAGGCAATTTCAGAATGACGCGCGAACCTTATTAATTATATATATATATGTATATATATATTTAAGGGTGGTGGCTATATAAATATATATGCATACATATATATATATATACATTTATGATATTTAGATAAATGTTATTAGGTGTCATTCCATATTTCTGTTATCACGAGGACTATATCGATTTAATGAATTGTAAAAGCTTCTTTTTTGCGTCAACGGTTACGTACAGCCTCTCGGGGTTTTCGGAAAAAGCTCCCAAATTCTTGAAAACCTCGCGACGATGTACCCCCCAATCGACGAATATCTCCAATTTGTTTCGTCTTCTATCTCCCTCTCTCTCTTCTCATCGTGCTGTCTTGATCGAGTAATTCGGCTATCATATTTCCCACGGATTTGAACGAATCGTGCGTAGTTTTAACCCCACACGTGTGCACACATCTTGTCTCTGTAAGCTGGTTGGCTATCTGTACAGTATTAGTGTTCGAAAAATAAAGAAAAAAATAACACCAAAAACAATTACGACAATTATGGGACGAAGATGAGCTGAACCGCTGAAAAAAAAATTCCCTCTTCTATCCGATTATTTGTACGGAAGTGTTTCGAGATTTTATATCATTTGTTTTTTTTTTAAATGGGTCATTTTTCGAATATGTGATGTTGTAATTTTCATATCACTGCACTGCTGTTTGGAAAATTATATAGATACGAATATTCGATTTAAAAGAAATAACGAGAATGAAGAATTCTAAATTAAGAAATCAATGCCTAAATTAATCGTCCTGTTTTTATTTTTATGTATTTCAAAACAATTATGGAAATTATAAAACAAAACAGAGTTCATTTGAATATTTTTTTTATGCCCAAATTGCCCAAGTACGAAACTACATATATTTATTCAATAACTTTTAGTATTTCGATTATTACATATTTATATTGATTTTTGAAATAATGCGAATGAAAATATTTAATTTAAAAAAAAACTAGAGCCCTAGAGAACTGAGAATCGTGAAACCAAGACGCAAACTGTCAAGGCGCTCGTTATTTCTTTTTTTAAATATGCAAATATTCAACTTTAAAAAACTCCGTATCACTATCATATGCTGTTCATTTAAATGGCCTTGACGAAATTTCGGAGCTCGTGCGCACCTTTTTTCACGCACACACACACACACAAAATGTTCTTTAAGTCCTTTGTTCATTTCGTATTATACGGGCGAATCGAGCAGTCTGTTGAAGCCGAAGACACAATGACAAAAATAAGAAACAAGGAATAAGAATCAACCGTCCGATTGGGGCAGCTTCTCGAAAGTGCGCGGCGATTGGCTGATTCTTATACCTTATTTCTTATTTTTATCATCGTGTCTCAAGTAGGTTTAACATTGCCACACGTGATTCAATATTTGAAAGAGGCAGTGGGGGAGCGATCAGCTGTGAACAACGAAACGTTTGAATTATACAGACTCCGAAGTACCCCAAAAAGAACTTCCTCTTCTCCCCCAAAAAATCACCGAACCAGCGAATAAATTGTCAACCAGCGTCAAACGAAAATTTCTTGATGCGACAAAAGTTCAATTGATTCTCCTCAACCGAACAAATGACGTTTTTGGACGGAGAGTGAATGCGCGAGTTTCTCCTGGCTCTTCATTTTCATTGGTCGATTCTTCCACTGGCTCTCTCGAGCACCAAGGGCGCGGGAGGGAGAGGGGCCGCGAAGAGGGCAAGGAGAGGAAAATTTTGTTCAATGCGCGACAAGAGTGGGGGATGGTTTGACGGCGAAGAATCAGCTGTGCCGAGTTTGTGCGGTGCATCGTAACAGAGGCGGCTCGCGACTCTCAGACGGCGGCTGCTCGCACAGCTAACCGCGACGAACGAGCGCCATTCCGAGTGATATACGATATACACTTTTCTTTTTCGTTTTTTTTTTCAAATCTCTCCCACATCGACACTGAGCCACGGTAATCGAGTGTTTGCGTTCTCTCTCAGCCTAATTTCGAGCCTCGTCCCGCGTTCTCCCCGATTCGCAACGAGTGATAATTATATTCAAAGTGCGCTATTTTTTTTTCTTTTTTCGGGGACTCTATCTTTGACACGACGCCGATTAAACGAGGAAATGGAAGCTGACGAGACGCGTATGTTCTCGTCGTGCAAGAGCAACAGTAGAGCGGCACGTTGGCTCACGTATTGAATGAAAAAAAAAATAAACCTCAAGACAAGGCGTTCGGAGTGTGAAAATTTGAAAACGAAATTTTTCACTCCTTCAAGATCATCGATGAATGCCTCTTGAACAAAAAGTCTGCTCCGAAATTAAATTACCAGCGATAAACATACGGAAATGTATATTTTTATATTTTAAGCCCTTTTCAACGTCTGTGACATTAATTTTGTGTGTGTTTTGTGCTTCGATCGTTATTTTGAAAATCCTAATTGAGACAAAAAATCGTGTTTTTATATCCGTCTCTCTGTTCCGTTGGGGCTTTTGTGTGCCGGCACAAAAACGCGTGTGCACGACGCAGAGAATATTTTAAAATTATCCTCCGAGTGACGCGGAGGATACAGAGGAGAGAAGAAAAATTATAAATTCGAATTGATCGTTTTTGTGTTTTTGAAGGACGAGAAATAATAAGAGAAAAAAGCAGAGGGCAAGGGGAAGATACAAACATGTGGTGCCTCGTGAGTCAAGCTAACTCGGTGATTCTCGAGGTTCAGGTGGATCCACGCGCAATTGGACAGGAGTGTCTCGAAAAGGTGAGTGTCATTGTTTTTTCTCGTATCCCCCTCTTCCTCTTGTTTGAAGCGTGTTTTTGTTTTTTTTGAGTGGCTATTATCGAGGTAAAATAGTCGATGTTATATTTCACGACGAAAGGCAATTTGAGAGGATTCCTGATGTTTTGATCCAGGAATATCATAATTTTAGGAATTATACACGCGTGAAAATAAATTATACGCAAAAATATATTTCACATATCGAATTTTTGGAACTTTTATAAATGATATATATATATATATATATATATATATATATATCATGTATATGTGAAATATATTTTTAATATACATAGCACATCATTTGTCTCAATTCTCTATAAACATATAGTCTCTGTTTAGTCCAACCTCGAAGACGATTTTATTTCAATTTTCAACGACGATTATAAACAACATCAAATCTTCAATTTACGGTAAATCTTTTAGAGAAAATTGAGAATTAATTTTGAAAAAAATTCAACGATGATACAAGCAAATGTTCTCTGGACAAACTGGGAGAGAATTGAATTTTTAATTTGGTTTAATTTTTTGGATAAATGCATTCTTTGATTTTTTTATTTTTTAAAGCTCGAAGGAATAATATTTCGAAAATTTACTGTTTCGAAATAAATGTGTGAGGGAAACGGGTGAAAGGACATTTCGGCTGACAAAGAAGCTCCGTTATCTTGGCGATGCGGAGTTTACACAAAATGTATACTCCGAGCTGTACAGCTGGTTTTATATATGCATATACTATGTGATGTATACATATATGTATACACGGGCGTATGTATTTATAGCGGGAGCACAGTTTGCGAGCAATATCCTCCCCGAGGCCGAACAAAATATATGAGGCATTCCACGCCATTTCGATCAACATCTTGCCTTGATCGTTCCAATTGTCCTTTAAATTTTTTATATAAAAAAACACATTGAAATACGTTTTCCCAAATTTTTTCAGAATTTTCTGGCCTCGCGTTTTTTGGATTTTATTTTTTTTCTTTGAAAAAAAGGGCCACTTTGTAAAATTTGAAAAAATGCAGAAAAATCTAATAAAATACAAGAAATTTTTGGGCTTCGTTCCAAAATGCAGATTTTAATACTCTATGAGTAAAATTGAAAAAATTGCGAGACAAAAATTTTTACTCATAGTGTATTAAAATCTCCATTTTGGAACAAAGCCCAAAAATGTTGTTATATTTTATTAGATTATTCTGAATTTTTTCAGATTTTACAAAGGTATCTTTAAAAGAAAAAAAAATCCAAGAAACGCGTGATCGAAAATTCTGAAAAAATTTGGGAAATTTTTTTTCAATGGTTTCTTTTATATAAAAAATTGAGAGGAAAATCGAAATGATCAAGACAAAATTTTGTCGTGTCATTCCACGACATTCCGATCAAAATCTTGCCTTGATGATTTCGATTTTCCTCTAAATTTTTTATATAAAAGAACACATTGAAAACAAATTATTTTAGAATTTTTTGGTCACACGTTCTTTGGATTTTTTTTTTTTTTGAAAAATCTGAAAAAATTCGACCCTTTGTAAAATCTGAAAAAATTCGGAATAATCCAATAAAATGTGACAAAATTTTTGGGCTTTGTTCCAAAATGGAGATTTTAAAACTCTATTAGTAAAATTTTTTTTTTTGCAATTTTTTGGACTTTACTCATAGAGTATTAAAATCTCCATTTTGGAACGAAGCCCAAAAAATTTGTTATATTTTATTAGATTTTTCTGAATTTTTTCAAATATTACCAAGTCGGCCTTTTTTTCGAAGAAAAAAAATAAAATCCAAAAAACGCGTGGCCAAAAAATTCTGAAACAATTTGGGAAAATATATTTCAATGTGTTTTTTTATTAAAAAAATTTAGAGGAAAATCGGAATGATCAAGGCACGATGTTGATCCAAATGACGTGGAATGCCTCATATACATCGGTTTGCGTGTAACGTATTTCCTAACTCCGACGATATTATCTCGTCTCTTGCATGTGACGCACGAGGGACACTTGGGATTAATTCGGACCCTTCCAGCGGCGAGAAATGCATTTGCGAATGAACAAAAAAAAATAGTGAATCGAAAAGAACCTCCTTGGTGAGAGCATTTTTTTCAACAAATAGCGAATAATTACTCCGCAATATCGGAGAGAAAATTTCGCCTCTTTCAATACACTCTAATTACAGCGGGAATCAAAAAATCGCTCGCGATATTCAAATTCGATAATTGAAAAATTAATGAGAAGCCAATTTTCTATTCGGAGAATTTTTTCTCATCTATTTTAATATCGTCGGTTTATTGGAAGAAGAAAAATCTTGAGAAGCTCAAGCCGAACATGATTTCTCCCGTCTCCTCCCTCTTCACTGTATATGGGGAATTCTAGTCTAAATTTGAAATGGAAGCATTTTTGAATCTTTTTATTCGTAAATTGACCGAGAAGCTCGTGCGAGTGTCAAGGATACGAGAGGAGACTCGATCGTAACTCAATGTGCGCAACAGATGCTTCACGAAAAAAAGGACAAAAATACGCCCATGGCGACTCCCCGAGCTGAGTTCTCTCCCACGTGCGCCCTTTTGAAAAATTTGAGGCCCCAGCGTTGTCGAAACGAGTCCCGACATACATTATACGTACAAAATACCGATGGAAACTCGGACAAGCTACTTCTTGATACATACAAAGGGAATCGGACGCTCGGAACAGGTAGTTTTTTTGTATGGGTGGAAAGAGAGATGAGATTCCGATAAAGCCACTTTTCTCTCGTAATCTCGTATCGGGAATGAGAAACCTTAACACGGGAATAAAGTACCTTTCTACTTGGGTGGTGAAAAAAAATAATGGATTCCCGAGATTCTTGTATCGCAAAGCAGAAAATCTGAGTCGTATTTTTCCCTTCTCTTTGTTATACCCAAAAAAATATCATCAAAGTCATTGCGCCATCTTGAAAAATGTGTGAAAAATTGAGAAATAATCGTAGGAAGACCAAACCAACGGTATTTCGAAGCTCGAACGATTGCAAAGGTGGTCTATTTTTCTGTTTTTCAAGAATAGTTTTAAAAAAAAACTTTCAAGGGAGAATTCAGTTGTTCGATGATTTCAGGAGCATAAAGGAGAAAAGCTGTAAATCGAGTTACGCCTTTTCCATACGCCTCTCGTCCGTCTCGGCCCTATTTTTTGGTCTCCAAGCGCGAAAAGCAGAAAAAAAACGAAAGAGACTCGTACCGGAGAATTTTTTTCTCACGGGCGTGAAACGAGGGAGAGAGAGATAGAGAAATTCCACGCGTTGTCTCATGAATTTAGAACGAGGAACGAGGAAACGAAAAAGAGGCTCACTCGTGTAACAGCGTAAAGCAGAAACGACGAGGAGCGCCCGTTTTTATTCAAAGAGCTCTTTTCTCGCTCTCTTTTTCTCTTTCTCTCTCGACTCTCGTGTCGATATGATTGCAGAGTCTCGAGACGAGCGGGCCCGGCCAAGTGGAACGCCACACATTATTCTCCGTACGACCGAGGTAAATGCGGCCCTAACTGGGTCGCAATTTCACTCTTTTCCTCTCGTATTATAATCGTTGTCATTGTATTACCATCTTGAGCGAGGGTAACAATGGTCGAATTGCTATTTTTTGTCTCGAATCTTAAGTAGCGCGCTGCTCCGAAATATCGGAAATTACAGTTTCCACTTTCGTCGTATATTTTCAACGTATTTTCTTCGCTCCCAATCCAACGATTGTGAATCTTGCATCGTTCAAATGCAACGGAAATAATTTATTTTCAAATAATATTCATTCTTCCTGACGAGTTACCAAAGTGAAAAATCATTGCCATATATTTTGGGGTTTTTGTACCGCTAATTTTTGTAATTGTCTTTACGAACAAATGCAAATTTACCGTCGTCGTTCGCCTCCTCCAGTCGCTGTGAATTTGCACCGGATTTTCGGACGAGCGAGCTGTGAACAAATTAATCAGCGTACATGCACGTTGCATACAAGTTGATCCATTCCGTAGTACGGACGATCGAGAAACAAGAATTTGCTTGTGAAATGTAAAAATGTAAAGAGGGAATAACGATTGACACGTGACTCGAGAATTGTCCGTTACATCGGATAGCGCGAATCAAGAAAAAAATGACCAAGAGGTACCGAGATCCTACGGAATAGATCGTGACAATCGGACGTTCTGCATAGTGACGAAAAAATGATGACTGTCCATTTTTCAAAAAAATGAAGCGCCATCGATAGTTGCCCTCTTCGACTCCGGCACGCTAGGCCGGAGGGGCCTCTTCGGCACATGGCCTCTTCCTCTTTATCCTCGAGCTCGTCGAATCCACCGATGACCTGTAAAACGGCTCCAAGATTCCCCAAATGCGTCTGGATCGAGTCAGAATCACGTTGCAGCGATCGATTCGCATGTCCAAGCGATCGACAGCGATCAAAATATGATCGCTGCTCTTTCTCGTTCGACGGGTTATCTCCGATTTTTCATTCGCCGTGTAAAAAGAGAGAGAAACATTGCAATCCTGCCTACGTTGTCAAGCGCACACACGAGAAAACTCTACTGTACTTAAAAACTACGCGACCTTCCTGAATTTTGATCGAGACTGAAAGACGAAAGAGGCAAATTTGTAAAAAATCGCATTCACACAATTTACGTTACTTACGGGCTACGCGACCTCCCTCAATTTCGTCGAGAGCTGAAAACGGAAGAGCAATTGTGAAAAAAATCCACTCCACGGTTCTCAATCGTGCCACCCGGGTGCAAAAACCTACTCTAGGACCTTGAAACGTCCCGGGACGCGGTCGACACCCGAGTTCAGTATGACCTCGCGCCACCGAGGAAATACCCTTTCACACTCGCTAAAAATATTCAGCATTTGTAATCATCGTCATCATCATTTATCCATCAACGCGAGCGTGACTGTATACAGTCACGCTGGCGTTGATGGAACGCAAAATGTTCAAGCTTACAAGAAGAATCTGAAAAATCCTATAATTCTAAGGATCGGTACTTTTTAAAATCGTTAAATCGGACTCGAATTCATCTGATATTGCATATATGAAAAATATGCTCTACGATAAAAATACACGCTACCGGTAAAGAGGTTAAATTATGAAAAATTTATCGCGAAAAAACATTTCTAACAGAGTAAAGCTCCGTTGGAACAAGGTCACCTGTGCGAAAAAAGGAATTTCATTTGGAAGAGAGATCAAATATTTTGGAAAGCTAGAATAGGTCCGAAGCAGCGTGCTTAATACCGCGGAGCGCGTGAAAATTAAAAACTTTGTGCAGTTTATCGAACAAGTTGACAAAGTGACTGTCCAAAGTGGCGTCACGTGCTCGAAGAGCTGAAAAATCTTGGTTTCAGTCCGTGTCAAAGCGCCATTTTGTAAATGGAGAAGAATCAAATGGCGCAAGCTTCGAAGAGGCTACTTTGACACGGCTGAGTGCCATCGCGAATCATTCTTCTCGCCCAAGTTAATTAACAAACGATATTGATGAAACTTAAAAAAGTATAATTTAAAACGAATTAAAAGTTTCAATTATCCGTGAAATCGGAGGGTTATCCGACTTCGAATCTATCGCGAAACTCCGATTTGTACAAAGGGCAAGAAGAATCTAATCCTGATCTACGAAAATACACGGATGAGACGCCCATTCGCAAGTCGATACGAGAAACTTCGAACGGAGTCTTCGACTCGATTCGATTGATCCTGGATCGAGTTGCGGTCACTATGCAGAGTGGGCTAATGTTAATTACAACCAGCATCTCGTGTCGGTTCGGACCATTCGTCCTGCGACATGATTGAGATTACCGGAGGGACTCTGAGATACGACTCACTCGTTCGTTGTTCCTCTCGCCATTATCCCTCGACGTTCATCCCGTTGTGGAGCAGAAACCCCGCGTCGTTTTGTCTCCACTCCGGTGTCCGCGGATCCAACGATGAACCTGAAACATTAATAACAATGTTTAATTCGAAGCTCTCTGATTCCCTCTGCGATGTCATTTTTTCAAATTCTTCTTTTCTCCAATAATATAAAAATTGCAATATTAAGGTACGATATCATTTTGAATAATTATAATTACACTGAGCGAAAAAATTACTAGAACCAATGAAATAAAGTTTTGAAGGCAAAAAATCATTTTTTTCATTATTTGCCAAAACATACTAGATTGGTCCCCTAATATATTTACTTGGTTCATTTTTTTCGGTCAACATTCCATAAATATCTGTTTCAATAAACGAATTTACTTGAATCTAACAATATGTTATTAATTATATGTAATATGTTGTTTGAATCAAGAACACATTTTATCATTCAAAACATGCACGTCTTTTGATAGAGGAAGCACTGAGAAAAAAAATTTGTCGAATCAACAAATTAATTGGTCCAATCAACGGGAAAAATGATCGATTCGATCAAATGCGTGTTTATTAATTGTTGCTAAACATTTTATAAAAAATATACAGCCCCTGCCAAATAATTTAATATGCATAGTTCAGTGACCCCAAAAAACGATAAATAGAAAAAAAGACAAATCTGCGCCAATTCTCCGATCTAATTTCTCTGTCCGACCGAGATTCGAACCCTCGACCCTATCGACCATCATACCTATTCTACCTAACTACCTAACACGCTACATATCACGCTATCGACTCCTACTGTGCACTTGAAAAAATTTAGGAGTTATGCAGATTCGAATATAAGAAAACATTTAAAAAACCAGTTGTTTAATTTTTAACAATTTATGTATACTATTAAAGTATACTATAGAAATGATGGTTCTTTGCTTGAAAAAAATAAAAATTTAATCATTCCAATCAAATATTTTATTGGAATAAAATAATGTGTTCCATATTTTACTACATCAGCTTCTTTTAAAATAATCACAATCAAATTTATATTTAATAAATATTGAAAATACTACAGAAATATTTGGAGAAGTAAAATTTATGTTTTAAATCCAAATAATCTCATGTTTATGATGCGATCAATGTAATTAATCCAATGAGTACAAATTTAATCAAATCTATCATGCATTTAATTGTTACTATTAAATAAAAGTTTAATATCCGTGAAAATATTTTTTTAAATGAAGAGTGATTTTCTTGGTTCGACAAATAAATAATCGAATTAATACTTTCATTTAATAAATAAATTCATGTTCTCAAATTCAATAATTTTTTCTCTCAGTGTACCTAAAAATGAATACGTTGTTTTTTAAATTATAATTTCATTCAACAGCGGCGATGCGACAAAAGGGAGAATAGGAAAATTTTCGTCATTCTTTTATAGTCTTCACAAAAATTTTATGCCCCCGACTCTGTATTGGGTAAAACGTGGATGAGAAAAAAATGTCTAAAATACAGAGTTATCCGTCGATCTGGAGCGGCGAGGAGCGAGATCCTTTGTCGTCTCGCGGCGGATGAAAACGTCGACGAGAGGCGCGGGCAAACAACAAAAACACAGCAGCTCGGAGAAACGCGTGTAGAATATCTCACGATCGAGAGAAGCGCGGAGAGTTTTTATTTCCCGAAATCTCGGTTCCTTCGTCCTTGCATTCCCTCCCGCGCACATTTCACTCGCTCATACCCAGCGAGAGAGAGAGAGGGGGAGAGAGAGAGAGAGAGAGAGAGACTTTGCCGGTGTGTCTCGGAAATTAGGTCGAAATTGGCCAGAATTCAATCTCGGGGATTCAATTTACCGTCTTTGTGCACCGAGACTCGATCCGATCGGCACGTCGTTTTCGAGATCTAATTTGCGTTTACAGGGATGCACGCGCACCCTCTGCCGGTGAATTTCAGCGTCAACGCGAGTTTCGAATCCTCCTCTATGTGTATATATCGATATATCGTGTATACATTTATCGTATATCTGGAACTCGGACCTTCCACAGCTCCTCGAGGGCTGTAGATTTAATTTATCGAGGGTCAAAGGTTCCTGGATTTGACTTGTGAATTAAACGTCGATGTAACAAAGAGAGCTTGGCTCTTCCTCTTTTTTCCACATTATACATTGAGTTATTTACTTACTTATTTATTTATTTATTTAAATATATATATACTCGCGAGGGTCGGACGTTTGTTTTTTTTCCGAAAATTCGCACATTACAGAAGTGAGAAAATTAAGAGATTCGAGTTTGACAGCCTTGACGAGTCTCACCATTATTATTCTCACGCGCCCATAATTGTATATTCATCGATTCGATCCTCGTTCCCCTTTCGCTCCGTACGAAACTTTGGTATTTCCATATAATGGCCGTCGATCGTCGTTATCGTCATTATTCTTATTATAACATATAAATACGTTATAAATCGTTCGATGTTACGAAAATATCTCGCTCGTATTAATTGTTCGAGTATGCGCGAAAAAGCAGGGAGTCACGTGCGTCTGAATCATGCGAAATAAACGTACGGCTCTTTTCATTGCGATTAATCGATAAATATCATCGAAACTCAATAAATTATTCAAGCACGGTAAAATTATAAGAAACAAAAATTCTTCCAGTTTATCGTTTAATCTCTTCTCTTGGCAAATCGAAGGAGCTCTCGATTTTTACCAAAAGGTCCCCCTTTTGTACCGACGTTTGTTTTTTTTCGATCCAAATCCACGAGGTTGGATTTTGTAGCAGTCTCGAGAAGTTTCGAGAAGAAAGCGTCGGTTGATGCGACGAGCGTTGGGTGTCTCTCTCCCAAGTTTTTGGGTCGCATAACAATCGCCGGGGGTCAGCCGGGTCAGCCCTTATTTGCATGAGACGTCGCTGGTTTTAGCTCCGACACTTTCGCTCTCTCTCTCACTCGCTCTCTTTACCGCTGTTTTTGGTATAGTCTCGCGATCGTCGTCGTCCGTTGTTTGCGCGAAAAGTCGTTTCCCCGTCGTGGTTTTGTTTGCCGCAACGATTTCACGACAAAGTCGAGACTGACCGAGAATCGGGCGAAAGAGCTTTTACGCTATACCATTCCGAGTCGGCTCAGCGAATTTTGATCATCTCGGATTTCGTTCGTGATGTTTTTTCACGATTGTACCGAGACTTTTTTAGATTTTTCAATCAGCTTTTTTTATAATTTTCTTTTCTGACACAACATTGCATTTTTTTCTATTTCATTTTTTCAATATTATTATCAATATTATTAGTCAGAATAAAAACGCGTGAATGAAAATTGTTTCGGCTACCAGGATATTTTTTTCCCAAGTTAATAAGAATTTTCAAACATAAAAATATGAGAAGGATTGTTTTTTAGATATTAAAAAAATTATTAAAAAATAACCGCACGTCGGGAAAATTTACAAAAATGAGGACTCGCTTTTAGCGTCGGGATGATCCTAGAAAAGAGTCATAAATTGAAGACGGTGACAGGATAGGTTCGGTCCATGCGAAATTTCTCGTGTACAAAAGTTGTATATGTACGAGCAATGGCGGGTATAAAGTCTCGAAAACTGATGCAACGTTGTGCGACGACGAGGATTGTGCGAATAAAAATGTCTCGTCGTCGCGAACGAAAACAGGGAGTGCTCCAAAATCGAGAGATTTCACGATTAGCGGGGGAATAGAAAAAAAATTGTCCCTCAACAAAAAGTACGGGATATTCCGAGAAAATTCGTCTCACTGATTGTCCTGGTATGCGCCATTGATACACGAGCAACTGGGAGCGAGTTAAAACGATCTTGATTATTCCCGGTGGATCGCGGGGGTGAAACAAAATTGCGGAGAAATAATTTAAAAATGGTAATTTAACGAGAGCCGGGCCGCGTCGTCGTTTGTGTGGATTTTTTTCTCCCCCCTCGGAGCAAAAGTCTTGGACGATGCAGCGGCACATGCACCTTTCATCCTGCTTTTGTGCGAAAAAACAAAGCAGAAAAAAAAGAATCCCTCGTCCCGTTTTCTTTTTCCGAGTATAATATGAAAATCTTCGCGAAGAGGTCATTCATTTGAAATGCAAATATGCGCGAGAGCATTAACATTGGCCCGACGTCGTCGACGGAATTTCTTTTCTATGTACGATGGTTATTATACGCAGCGTTTTTCACCAGAGTGGGGGTGGAGGAACGTCGAGGAAGACGAAAACGGAAAATAAAAAAAATTGGCGAGAGAGAGAGAGAGAAGGAGGTCGAGGTCGAGGGGTGAATACCGAAGCATTAATTCCTTCAAATTCACTCGCTTTCTCGTTTATAATGAGTCTCGGTGCAGCGTATCATTTATCTCCCGAGATTTGTGGTTATTTTCTTCGCAGCCTTGTTTTTCAAAAAATAAATACTTTTTCTTTGCTCAATGCGGAAATTCGACTTTTGCGAAAATTCGTACATCAACACAGATTGAAATAATTTTAACGAGTGAGTTTTTGTGAATGCGTAGGCGCGAGAATAAACATTTTGCGGATTAGAGTTAAAGAACGATTAATTAGCTGAAAGGGCGACTGAAATACGATTTCTTCCAATTGTGACACTGAACGCGCTAAAACTTTGCTACTTTCCGTGTCTCAGTCGCATCGGACCATCGCCGAGATCTCGTTTTTCCTTTATTTCTCTTTCCCAACTCCCACGACTGCTTTTTCTACCCTTTTATATATATAGATTAGCGTGAATCGAAAAAATTAAAAACTATTGGCTACCCTCAGAAATCAAAGATATCGTTGAAACAAAGATCTCTGTGCAGCGGTTCGATTTTTTGAATTTTTTTAGAAGGCGCGCGCGCAGTTCCAAAACGCCATTTTTAGCGTTAAATTTATTACATCACTGATGAACGAAAATCGATAATTGAAAAAATCCTGAATTTTTATACAAGGTGCCCAGATATGTACTCTTTCAAACCCATATTTACCGAACATTGACAAATGGTTCATATATTTGAAAAAAAAATCTCTGAAAATCAACATTTTCACTATATTTCAATTAATTATATCATTAAATATTAATTTTTGTCTTCAAAAATGTTTTTGTATTTCTTCCATCTTTTTTCTTGTAAAACTTGAGTATCAGTATTTTTTACGATGCGAACATTGCTAAAAAATAAATCGTTTTTAAACATGAAAATTTCCAAAATAAATATTTATTTTTTAGCAATTTTCGCATTGCAAGCAATACTGATACCGAGTTTTACAAGAAAAAAGATGGTAGAAATACAAAAACGTGTTAGAAGAAAAAATCAATGTGTAATGGTATAATTAATTGAAAAATAGTGAAAATATTGATTTTCAGAGTTTTTTTTTCGAATATACAAACGATTTGTCAATGTTCGGTACAATGGGTTTGAAAGAGTACATATCTGGGCACTTTGTACAAAAAATTCAACACTTTTTGAATTATCGATTTTCGTTTATCAGCGATGTAGTAAATTTAACGCTAAAAATGGCGTTTTTGAAGATCCCGCGCGCCCTCTAAAAAAATTCAAAAAATCGAACCGTTGCACAGAGATCTTTGTTTCAACGATATCTTTGATTTTTGAGGGTAGCCAACAGTTTTACATTTTTTCGATCACCCTAATATAGATATAAATATACACCCATCTGCGACATTTAGCTCGGCCCGTCACCCCCGCCGGAACTTTTCGCGTTTCACCCTCCGACGATTCTTCGCGAAACACCATCGCAATCGAACTATCAGTCGACACGAAAAAAACAAAAAAACTTATTCGACATTTGGTCGTTCCCAGGAAATCATGGGAAAAAGATTATTTCTGACCAAGGCTGGATTTAAAAAATGGAAACGAAATTATTGCGTTTTAATTAGAACCATCGAGTGAGGCGAAACAATTTTATTGTCTTTATTGTGAATTCGAGTCTCTGCGAAGGCCAACCTAGAGAGAAAAAAAATTAACGGGGCGAGAGAATTTATCATACTTGGCCCATAATGGAAAACTTTGGTAAATCACGAGGGAAGTTGGCCCCGCGTTGTTTTCGCAGTATCTCGAGAAAATCTCTGAGCGAGAGAGTGAGATAAAACAAAGTTTAATTGGGACAAAAGCGACAACGCCCCGACGGTGCGTGTGTGTGTGTGTGTGTGTGTGTGTGCACCACTGAAAATTTTGCGCTATGCAATGCTCAATTTTCGCAGGTACTTTAATTTATCTTTGACAGTTTTCCAATTCCACTAAAAAAAATTAAGTTTTCGAGGAAATCTTTGATAGATTTGGGTTCAGGTGGAGAAAACACAATCGATATGGAATTTAAAAAATATATCAAAAATTTGTTTGTTTGCACTTTGGCCAAAATTGAATCCGTTCACTAAAATGACTGTAATTTTTATTCCAGATAGATTTTTATTGCAGCTCCGGCATGAGCTCATTTTCTTCGTAACCGTTAAAGTTCCAAAATACCGCTTTGTTCATCCAATTCCAAACACTTTTCAATTTTTTGCACTTTTTTAAGTTTGACCTTCAATTTTTACGATACTGATGAAATTACCGAGTTTTTGGGGGAATTATCGGCAAATTCGTGGGCCAATTGCAGTTATTGCGGTAGTGGTGAATAAAATTTTCTCGAATCGAGCAATCCATTCGAGATGGATCCGATAACAGATCCATTGCTATAACTACAAGAGAACTGGACGCTGCTCCCTTTGCCAAGAAAATCTTTCACACCATATACCAAAACTTGGAGGGGTTCCGTCTCCCACCACTGTCAGGTGTACGTGAAACCGTGCATGTAATTAATCGGATTAATTAAGAACTTTGAACGTCCGGGCTCTACGAAGGGGCGTGTTCGTCAGTCCTCTGGCCTCACCCCAAACGCTCTCTCTCTCTCTCCCTTGTTCTCGTTCTGGTACAACTTTACAAGAAACTCTTCCTCGTTACTTCCGCGGGCCCGCATTATCACTCACATAAACATACTACCTACAAATTTCATCAAAAAATATAACAGACTTTCATGAATTATAATTTTGTAAATTTTCAAATTACTTTGAAAATTCATTTGAAAATTTCGATTTATTTAAAAGACGAATCATCCAGAGATACGTTGAAAAACAAAAAGAAGGGTCCTCGAAAAAAATTGGAAAATTTTATCGGCACTCACTCGCAGAAATGACTATAAAGTTTCACCAAAATCGTGGAGACTCAGGAGGCGAATGGAATAAAGGAGAAAGTTTCATACATTTGCTTTGCACGTGCGGGAAATGATTGACGTTTATCGGTGTCATCGAAGAACAACGGACACATAGTACAGAGAAAGAGGAAAACACGAGGCTTTGAGAGGCCTCCGGAGTTTCCTCAAACTGTCGGACCATCGATTCCTGCGACTTGCACACAAATCGCTCGACTACGCTTCTCGAACGGATTTGCACGTTCGCACGGACCGATATGCGTCTCGGCATGAATGATTCTCGTCTCGTGGCAATTGCTACGCTAATTTTGGAGCTCAAAGTCCTACGTCTTTGTTCGCGTCTGCATAAATGCGATTACGTCGTTATGCGCCGTGACAGCGTGTAATCAGAGACGAAGGAGAGAGAGGGAGAGAGAGGAAGAGAGAGATTTCCTTCTCGACGAATGAACCGCATCCGTATCTGTGATTGAACGTTATTAGATTGTAATGGACGGTCATTACAGTGGTTGGCCGAGTGGCCTTGCACGTGAACTCTATGTGCATTTAACTCTCTCTCTCTCTCTCTCTCTCTCTCTCTCTCTCTCTCTCTCTCTCTCTCTCTCTCTCTCTCTCTCTCTCTCTCTCACTCTTTGGTTCTCAGTAACTGCTGGAATTGTCTCTGCATCAGCCTTCGAAAGGCGAATTTCCCTTCCGGACATAAATTTAATGGCACATTTCTCATCAATGAAGTTTCCTTTTACTCGGAGGAAAAGAAAAGTAATCCGCAAATGATCGCTGCGGAGCTTTTTTCTCAATCGACGAGAAAAATTTCTCCATCATTTTTTTCTCATAATAAAATATATGCAAAAATATATTCAAGGCGGTTTTGTCGAGACAAAAACTTTGATTCCGATAAAGTGGCGATGAAAATAAAATTTCCAAAGATTCGTGACGTTGGTATTGCTTTTGATAAAAGCGACAAAAGGTTGACGGCAATTTAGAGATCGAAATCGAAATATGTCCGATCTCAATGGAGCACCATCGACGAAATTTCGATCGATGGGATCACGTTTGAATGATTCTCCGTGAATTGATACAAATTTATTGCGTTCCGAGGACTCTCTTGTGGATATAACGATTTCTAACGTTCTCTGTACGCGTAAGAATGGTTTATCGTCGGCACGGAGCGATTCGAACGCCCCTGGGACGAATGTACAGGTTTTTATTTACCTCTCCGAGCAACCCTACGTATATATATGTGTGTCCCTATCAATTCAACGACGTTTAATTCTACGTAAAAAGACAAAATTTTTGAGATTTTACCGAAGATGAAATTCAAATAACTTATTATTAGAAAACAATTGTTTCGATTTTTTTGTTTCGTAATTTTGATTTTTTTCCGTCCAGGACTACGATAGTTGATTTAAATGATGTTAAAATAAATAATTTAACTTCTCTCGCATACTTTCTTTGTAAATTATAATAATTAACATTAAGAATTACAATTCAAGTACGTTTTGCATTTTATTCAATTTTTTTTCATAAAAATTGTTATTATTAATGTTAATTATTATAATTTACGGAGGAAATATGTGAGAGAAGTTGAATTATTTATTTCAATATCATTGAAATCAACTATTGCAGTCATAGAAGAATAAAAGATCAAAATTACGAAAAAAAAATTGAATTTTTTTTTTAATAACAAGTTAGTCGAGTCCCTTCTTCGGTAGAATCTCAAAAATTTTGTTTTTTTACGTAGAATTTTATAATTTTTTTTGAAAAAAATCGAAAGAAAAAATTGAAAGAAAATCCAATTTTTTAGCTTAAAACAGCCAAAAAGACGCAAAAAAAAATTTTTTCTCTTAATTTTCGATATTTTTTTCAAAAAGTACATTTCAAAACAAAAAAATGACCTCTTAGCAAGTTAGAAAATCTTGGTTGTTGCAGAAGTTATGATTATTTTTAGAATATTTTTTTAAAAATCGATAACTTCGGGATAGAGCTAAAAATTTACATGGATACTTCTTTTTGCATGTATAATAAATAATAGTATATTAAAAAATAAAAAAAATCGACGGGGGTCACCGACAAAACGTCGTTGAATTTATAGGGAATTACACATATACATATACACAATTACACATATATATATATTAGGGTGGTCTAATAAAATACGTTTCCTTCCAATTGCGCTCGTAATCGAGATCTCTTTCCTGAAAAAGACATTTCGGGAACTTATGCGCGAAATCTTTCATGATATTGATCACACGATCACGAAATTATTATTCTTTCCTATTCTAGAGAATTTTTTTTAATACCAACGATTCGTGCAAATTTAATTTGCAAAAAAAATATAAAATTTTTATTTGTATGTATCTTGCAGTTTTTCATTTTATACTGATATATGTGGTATAAAGTTTAATCTAAAACTGTATTAATTTGTAAAAATTCTTATGAATAATATTTCATTGAATGAAGAATATTTCAGAATATACGTAGGTAACGCTTGGATAAATTTTTATTTCATTCGCCGAGATAGTCGAGCTACGAGTTTCGTTGAAAGTAAACAAACAGTACCGCGCGAGTGTATGAATGTGTATATATGAAAATATGAATATATGTTTTGTATCTACTGCGCGCTCTCGAGTCGTATCGCCTCAGCGCGGACCAGGTTCCCTCTCTCCCACTCTCTCCCCCCCACTCGTGAGCACTGCCCGTTCCTACTGTGACCGGCATTGTCAGCACGTGTGTGGCCGAGTCAGCGTGGCATTTAAATCTCGTACTTTTGTCAACAGTTTTTTGCAATTAATAATCGTTTAATCGATGTGCCGGGACCTTATGAAAAGCGCGAAGGAAATTTCGATACGCGGAATAAATTATCAGTCGTTGAAAAGTGATTGGAAAAAAAAGGGTTAAATAATCGAGCGTAAAATTTGATATCGTTGATCGTACGTCACATTCGTCCGCTAAAATGGGATTTTCGAGCACGAATCGCGGTGTCGTCTATCACGATGAAAAATATTGTTATTGGAATGATTTTTTTTTTTTTTTTTGCAAAAGCTGTCGCGTCACGATTACGTACAACGTACCCCAATCATTTTCTCCTATCCTCTCCCCGCCCCTCTCATTTACCCCGAACCCGTCGTTTACGATGACGTATTTTAACAATGATAAAATTGTGGATTACTCGACGATTTTGAGCGTACGAGAAGATTTTTTGGACACAAAGAATCGCGTCGTTCGATCGGTGAAAAATATCGTTTTTCGTTTCGTTCGTGTAAAAGAAAGAAACGGGATAAATGTGGAATTAAAATTTAATTCTTTTCTCGTCTCGCGGGTAATAAGTTTGAGTGAAAAAGTGAAATATCGTGACTTGGCAACTGCGAATCATCATGGAGGGTTCAATGGGTGAGCTTTTCTCATATCTCTTTTAATAATACTTATGATATATTTTTTAATATCGATTCCCCCTCGGTGAAATGAAAAAATCAATTGATTCAATTAATTCAGTAGAATTGGTGAATAATAATTAAGATAGTAATTAATAATTGACTTCAATATTCTAAATTGTAAATTCGTATTAGTATTTTAGTAAATTAGTATTTCCACGAATTTGCGAGATATTCGAGGCATAGATTTTCAAAACAAGGAATATAAAAATACTTTGGCAACTTTGGGTCGAACGATTGAATTTCGAATATATTCGGTCTCTGGGGAACGAAATCTAACTGCTGCGTATATTCGAATCGTGTGCGCTTGCTTTATCGTCGGACACTTCTTTTTTCCTCATATTTTCCTCTCTTCGTAAACACTCGAATTTTTTTTCATTCGTTTTTTGTTTGCGATTCAAGCACTTTGTTCGTGCTCCCGCAAACGAATGCTTTTTTTCATTCCGACAACTAGCTTTTTGCTTTAATATCCGTATAACGGATATTGGAATATCGAATGGAATTTCGATGCTTCATTTATTCGAGCGAGCATCCGAAATCACTTTGGAAATTTTCCATGTAATTGGGGATTGATCGTTGAGTGGCGGTACAAGTACAATGAACCAAGTGTAATGGTGGAAAAAAAAATTGGAACGACGAATTTGGCGGATATTTTTTGTTTGTTGAGAAAATAGAAAAAATTGTATCCAGTATCACGGTGATGCAGGGGAATCGATAATACGCCTATATATGGGACGTTCCATCCCAAATCGGACAGTTCGAAAACCATTTTTTTTACTCAAATTTTTTGTATTTTTTAGTACCCATCGAAAGACCCTTGCTGGTAAATTTTGAGATTTTTTTTGATTACCCGTTCAAAAGATATTAAATTTACAAAAAACCTCTCTTTTTTTCGATATTTTGGTCATAACTTCTTTAATAATGGTCCAAATTGAAAATTAAATATTTTTTCTTTATGGCCTTTTTAGAAAAAAATACAACAAAAATATTCGACGTGTTTTTGAATAAGTTTTTCGAGTCTTAAACTTTAAATCGAGTTTTAAAAGTGTGTATACTTTGATTTTTTTATAAATTTTTTGTTTCAATTCAACAACTTTTAAGACTAGTCCGATCGTGGGCCCCCTCATAACTACTATTTTTTTCGATTTTTGGAAACTAAAAAAAAAAAATTTATTTAAAAAGTTTTATAAAAAAAGTGTCAAAATAATGAAAAAAATACTATACAGTAACGAAAAATGGTATTCATAATAATTTATAGAAAAAAAATAGGAGTTATGGAAGGCCCACGATGGGACTAGTCTTAAAAGTTGTTGAATAGATGGATGTTTGAAACAAAAAATTAAAAAAAAATCAAAATATACACTCACTTTTAAAAACGCGATTTAAAGTTTGAAACTCAAAAAACTTATTCAAAGGCACGTCGAATATTTTTGTAGTATTTTTTCTGCAAAACAAAAAAAAATTAAAAAAAAAACTTTTAATTTGGACCATTATTAAAGAAGATATGACCAAAATACCGAAAAACGAGTGGTTTTTTTTTGTTAATTTCACATCTTTTCAACGGGTAATCAAAAAAATCTTAAAATTTACCAGCGAGGGTCTCTTGATGGGTACTAAAAAAAAATAAAAAAAATTGAGGACACAACAAAAAAAGTTTTTCAAACTGCCCGATTTGGAATGGAATCCCTCATATATAATATTCTATATTATATTATATTGTATACATAGACTCTCATCATCAATTTCGGACGTTGAACAGGAAATTGAGTAGTGAAACATCCAATCATCGAGCTCACGCGGAGGTAAATTGGGTAAAACCGGAAATGAAGGGATTTCTCGCGCTTGAATCCACTTCGTAATAACATCAATAATATCATTTGTTAAATTAATCGAAACTTTGATGTCACGTGCGTGCCTGATTGAGTCGACATTGATTATAAACGAAATTTTTAATGAAGCGGAGGAGAAAATAATGAAAATTTTTTTTTTCAATTTTTCACGACAAAAAATACTTGATTCGTCCATTCATTTTCATATAATTATTTTTTTTAATACGACAAGCTTTGAATCCGCGGCCATTCATCAGCAAATCGTTCCTGTCACAGAGTGCGCAACATTTATCGCGGTAATTCATATTTCAATTTTTCAATTACGAGTCGCGCTCTCGGCGATGGACAATGCTTTTCGCTACTTCCCGTACGGTTTTTCGCATAATTCTCGTTTGTGTATCCGTTGCACATTGTTCGAGTGACGAGGAAATGTGAAACAGAAATTAAACAAAAAAAAACAAACTCGATCGAACAGAGCGAGCAGAATTTTCATTGTGGGTTCTCGGAGAATAATAATCATAATTGCGGTAAAGTTGCGCAAGCACAAGAACGTACATCTATATTATATAGCATTTCAAAGGATATATTCCCGAGCTTCACCCGCTATGTGGTAATTAACCTGTCTTTCCTCCCGAGAATATTCTCGCGGAAAAGAGTAGGAAAAGAAAAAAAATTGAAACTCTTACAACACCGACGTTGTTCAAGATTGAATTTTCCGTCTCATGTAATTACACGTCCCCGGGTAGACTCTTTTCTATATTTTTCCTGTCCCTATAAAATCAATCAAACGACGATCAATCATAAAAAGTATTGATTCGAAATTTCAAAAAGTTTTCGGAAAGAAATCCAAGCATGACGACGAAATTTAGGTTTTTTTATCAATCGAAATATTGAAGCATTAAGAATTTTATAAATAAAATAAAATTCCGGCATAAAGTTCCAGAATTTTTTCTCGTAAACGAAATTCATTTAGAATATTTGACTTCACGCCTTATGCGGTAAACTGCAAGCCAATCCTTCGTTCAAAAGATCTCGACGGAGTAAATTCTCTGGAAAATCTTTGGGTCGAATAATTCGCGTAAATACGTGTACAAAAACGAGGAATATTCACGTGGACTTTGAAGTCGAAGCATCGCGTTGAGACAAGCGAATCGTGGTCGATTCTACATTCGCATTTGGCAGATCCAACGTTCTCGTACGGAAAATCGCACGATGCGAGCGTCTGAAGCGTAAATAACGCCCTTTTGCCCGTCAGCCGTTGAATCACATCAGAAGCGTGTAAGTGTCGAGATTCGCACAGCGTGTGTAATTGCACGTGTACGTGTAGCTGACGAAGCGACAAAGTCACGGGAATAGCCGTGACGACGGCCTACAAAATCGTATGTACGATATAAACACACAAACCGGGGTCGAGACTCTCGAGGATTAGAAACCTATGCAAAGTTCACTTCTCTCCACCTTCGCGCCCGTAATCCGGCGACGCGTTTTCCCGTGAGATCCTCGACGAATATATCAATACAGCCTCTCCCCCCTCTCCACCTTTCGGCCGTTGGCCTTTGCGAGCCTCGCGGAAACTCCACGGAAATCGTACGACCGCGAACCTCCGATGCCGAAAATCAGTGTCAAAATAGGGACATTTCCCTGATCCTTCTTTCGAGATTTTCGGAGAATCCTCGATCGCAAAGAGAATCAATCCGCCTCGAGGAAAACACTCAATTAATTGCATTAACATTGAAATTAGAAAAGTGGGCTTTGTGATTCGGATGATTAATTTTCCCGTGGAAAATCCGTTTAATTTGCAGTATTTTTAAATCGTTCTTTGAGCTTCCTTCAAAAGGAAATGGAAATCTTGAAAAATGAAGACCATTTCTGAGATTCTATTTTTTCATCGCTCTCAAGAAAACGATTTCTGTACATTATTAGAATTTCAGCATTTGAACCGAACATCGAACTTTTGGGCAGAATTAAAACTACGAAGGGTGAGATGAATTTTTTTGACCCGAAGGAAATTTCACAGAGCCATTTTTTCATCATTCTTTCAGCTTTTTTCAAAGAGAAGGTAAAATTCGAAAAATAACGGCCACTGCCGTAGTTTGAAAAAAAATATTTCTAATTTTGGATTCAATTTCCGACATTCTCAAAAAAGTTCTTTAGTGATGAAAAATATCAAATAAATACGCGAAGCTGAGGAAAAGAGTGAGAGAGAGAGAGAGAGTGCATTGGTCCCACCTCCACGTTTCGTGAGAGAAGCAGATACCTTTTTCACTCGAGAGAGAACACACGCTCGAGTGTGCGTCGTCTTGTACAGTAGTAATGGACATTTTTTCTACATTTTTTTTCAATGCCCACTCATGTTCGCGAATCACGCTGCGCGCATATCCGCGGATGTTTATTTTCATTTTTTCTTTTTCAATCTTCGAGTGTGCCATTCACCGGAGAATCGTGACTCGAGAAATTATGTGAATGATAAATTTATGAGCAAAGAAGGCGCGAGAAGTTGAAGATGAGATAAAATATTGCGATGCAAAATTTTTAGCCTCGCGATGGACGAAAAATGCGCGCTTAAAAAAATAACGACGATGAATTTCGCTATTTTTGCAATTCATACATCGTTTCTTTATTTATCATTATAAATTGTATGCGAAAAATAGGTTTACAATCGTTTTTCAATCGATATTGAATAAAAATTTGATTATTATTTGTAAATCAAAATTGTCATCAACGAATCGTGAAAAAAGTATGACCGTAATCCGAGTTTCTGGGGAGTTTTATGCACACGCAACAAGAGAGGAAATATTGTAGAAGCGCGACGTATGCACGACGATTATAAATAATGAGAATAGTTTCCCGAGTAGAGTCTCTCCGCGAGAGACTCCCATTTTATTTCTTCCCGCTCGTTTTTTTCCTCCCTCGGTCTCTCGACTCATCCTTTATTCGCCCTCATTTCCCTACCTCCGCTAATTTTTTTTCCCTTCTTTCTACTCACACATGCGCGTGGTAAAATCCGCGAATACGTTTTTTCCCGTGCGGTGCTTGTTTCAGTGTGAACCGTCTTTGAACTTATCGCCGCTGCAGCTTACGCAGTGCCGCTGCTTCTGTCCGAGAATATTATTTACCGAGTTCCTCTACTCGTCTCCATTCGGTCGGGTCTTTTGCGCAAAAAGTAGTTATACGCGTTTCACATCAGATATACGTATATAATATAACACAATATACACATATATCGCCGAGTTAAACGTTCGCGAGGGCGTCGAGAGCGCGAATTACGCTCAAGTCTTCGTATACCCTGGAGAACCAACGAGAATTACTCGTTTCTCCATAAATATATATTCATCAGGGTGGTCCTTAACGGGGATCACTGAAATTTCATAACGTTCTTGAAATTTCATGACTTTTCATGGACTCGAAGTTTGAAACGTTCGGTCTAACGAGAGATCAAGAGAGCTCCGCAAATACTTGGTAAATAAAAATTCCAGAAATTGAAAGATGCGTCGAGACTTATTTCAAAAGTATCAGCGAGCCTCAAAAGTATTCCTTGAAGGAATAAATTTGACGATTTTTCCGTTTATCCAATTAAAGAAAAACTTGTAGATCATAATAAAATAATCAATTTTTCAAACACGTAATTTCATTCGAATGAAAAAAAATTTCGGCCTACGGGGTGAATCTGTATTTGGGAATTTACAATTAGAAATCGAGACTTTTTTCTCGATAAATAAAGCCAGGAATTGTATCTGCCAAGGGGGCCACCCTAATGTGCACCCTCTGTGTATATTATATACAGATTCACGCGTGGGGTTGGGGAATATGAGAGAGGGAGCATTAACTTTGGAGAACCGAGGCCAGACTCTTTTGAGCTCGGGGCCGCACCCCCGTGTGCAGAGCATTAACTCTGCTCGTTTTATACTCGGTTCTGTATAAAAGAACATTTTCTTTCGTGTCCTCCTATCTCTCTCTCTCTCTCACTCTCTCACGCACAGACTGGACGATAAAACGAAGTTTTAAAAGGTTTCGCGAGCTCGGGAGCTGATGGAAGAATTTTTCTTCTTTGACATTGATCCGTAATTGACGCTCTCGGAAGACGAATGAGTCGAAGCCTACCCTTTCTCAAGGGTAGGCGCGATCTGCCCGTTTACCCACAATTTATCGCGGTGATACCAAGTTAAGAAATAAACGCCCTCAGCTATTTGTGCTCAGTTTGAGTCCGAGTCTCGAGACATCGTCCCCTCGAGAGTGAAATTAAAAAATACCCATCATCATCGTTGGGAGCGCCGAAGGAATGTTACGAGCAAGAAACGAGTCATACTTTGTTTCCAATCGTTATCGTTGGAAGTCACGAGCCGCGAAATATATATTTATTACTCGCATTATCGACATCCTTGGACTTTGTTATCGGCGTCGGGCAGACTTTGTCGTCGTTTCGTCGCGAGAGACAAGTTTAACGGATGAATTTATAATTTTAATCAACGAGGATGACTCAAAAAAAAAAAAAAAAAAGATCGTTTGCCCGGTCAGCGACGAAAAATTAATAGTAATTCTTGAATTCTGTATTATTTTATTATATATTATTCTGGAAATTGTCATGATTCTTCTTTATCGAAAATCTTTCGAAAAAGTGAGGGCGTTGATGCATGAAAGACGTTGCAAAAATGGGGGCGGCGTCGGCTAATTCTCGGGTTGAAGATTGAACGAAGACGGATGAGCGAACTAACCCGATCGTCTATTTTCTTCGTACAGGAGATACATCTTGATCCGCGGAGGAAGATTCGTTTATCGAGAAAACTCCTTCGAGAGTTTGGAGAGAAAGCGAGAGAGAGAGAGAGAGAGTGCGGCCAACAACAAAGAATGATAGCATAAAGAATTCCCTATAGCATATATATGTATATACATATAAGTGTGTGTACGTGCATTACGGCGAGAGGCCAAGAATAGAGAAAAATCGTTGAGACGCCAGCTCGAGCCACAAATTCTTTCCCTCAGCTGTTTTTCCCATAAAGAAAAAAAAATCATGCGATCGTAAAATATTCCGCAAGTTCCTTGCCCTCGGGTATAATCAACGTCGTTTTTAAATTCCACGTCACGAATACAAAGATTCTAACGACCAACGATTGATATGAAACGAGTCAAAAAGGAGCAGACTTTTGTCTTTTTTTTTTGTTTTGAAAAATCCTAATTATATATTTCTACAATATTTTAGTATTTGGGGGATACAAACTAAAGGACATTCGGAATTTTTCTTTGTGCCAAAATATATTATAATATAATATTATAATATATATATATGGGTGATTCCATGTCAAATCGACCAAGAGTTGCAATCGACCCCTCTTAATTTCGCTGAAATTTGGTTAGAAGTTTTCGTTTTCAATAAAATGCAATTCGACCGAAGGAAACAAATTACAAAAAAAATTTTCAAAAGTTAATCACAATTTAAAATATCACAATTTTTTAAATCTCTCAAGTTTATTTTTCAAATATCTCGAAAACTATTATAGTTACGAAAAATCGTTCTGAATTCGTTTTGTAGAGTATACTTGGGGCTACGAAAAAAAAATATTCCGAAACAAAATTTTGGAAAATGATGAATTTGGAGAATTTTGAATTTATAAAAATCGTGAAAATCCAAATTCCATATTTTATTTTTGGTTCAATTTTTTTAAATATAATACCTTGTACTGATCTTAAAAGATCCTGAAATTTTCAGAGAGGTGTTTTTTTTTCAAGAATATAATTTTTTTTAATTTTAAAAAATCGTGCAAATCCACGATCAACATTAAATTTTTGGTTCTATTTTTTTTACATTATACCTTGTACTGATCTTAAAAGATCATGAAATTTTCACGATGGTGTGTTCTTGTTTCAAAAATAAATTTTTTTGAATTTTCGTAAAAAAAATTTTGTTTGTTTTTCCTCTAAGTTAAGTAAAGTTGAGCAATCATGTAATTCTGTTATTTTGAGCAGTACAAATTTCAGTTAATGACAATTAAAAAAAAAAAAATTTTACGAAAATTCAAACATTTTTATTTTTGAAACAAGAACACACCATCCTGAAAATTTCAGGATCTTTTAAGATCAGTACAAGGTATTATATAAAAAAAAATTGAACCAAAAATAAAATATGGAACTCGGATTTTCACGATTTTTGAAATTTCAAAATTCTCAAAATTCATAATTTTTCAAAAAATTTTTCGCAATATTTTTTTTTTCGTAGCCCCAAGTTCTTCAAAACGAATTCAGAACGATTTTTCGTAACTATAATAGTTTTCAAGATATTTAAAAAATAAACTTGAAAGATTTGAAAAATTGTGAAATTTTGAATTTCGCATAACTTTCGAAAAAGAAAATTTAATTTTTTTTCCTCGGGTAAAATTTCGTTTTATCGAAAACGAAAACTTCTGACCAAATTTCATCGAAATTGAAAGGGGTTCCAACTCTTTCCACTCGATTCCAACTCTTGGTCGATTTGACATGGAATGATCCATATAATATTGTCGATACAAGGGGAGCCTATGAAGTGCCAAAAAACTGAACCGAGAAATATTTTTAAGCGTTCTTAAGGCTCTCGCTCCGTCTCTTTGTCTTTACGGGCCTCCGTTTTTGGCAATCCTCGTTGTAGGGACTTCAAAAAATTGTTTTTTTTTTCACACAATGCCTTCGCCATCGGCCATCCCTCTGTCTGAACTCCCTTGCCCGAATCCACGATGGATTTCGGTGCAAACAAAGCTCAACCATGCGGGGAATATATACGATAAAAATGAAAAAAAGAAACCCGAGCTCACTGGTGCCCTCTGTATGACCGCGCGCGCGCGCGCGCGGGTGTGTGTGTGTGTGTGTGTGTGTTGTGTTATATGCCCACTCAAGCCGGTACAGCAAGCAGTCTCTGTGTACTTCACCACAGACCATTTGCCCTTTCAGCTACGTCCCCATCGTCGCTCTTGGTAAACAATCCACGGGGCGTTTCACGCGGAGACAGATGTATGCATATTGAAAAAATACAGATTTTCATGAACTTGAAGTTTCGCACTTTCGACTCGACTAAAAATCAGTACGGTAATGAGACAGTATTTGGCGAATAATTCCTTTGAGCAATGAAATAACTTTTAAGAATAAATCAATGAAAAAAAAAAAATATTAAAAAAACATTGTGGATTTCATTACGACTCTCGGATCTTCGAGTTTATAAATTTCTTTCAAATTCTCAAACTCGCGAACGCTCGAAATGACATTGTAGTAAAAAATAAACGTAAAGCCTTCAAATTACGAAGTTAAAGTCTGCATTATTTACAATAAACGGGAATAGTTTTTTTTTTTAATCATTTAAATGGATTTTTGGGATATTTATCAAGGACTTGGGATGTCATTGGATATGAATTTTGTAAAAATTCATCATCGTCAACGCTGACTTCAACATCGTGTCAAATTAATCGTCTTGGAATTTTGACTCAAATTTGCCGGCAGAAAAAATATTTTTCTGACGGAACGAATTTAAAAAAAAAACTGTTCAACTCGATGTTGCCCATACGGGTGTCCACGGGAGTCTATCCGCGAGGGAGAAGAAGCGTATGCAGCGAGTAGGACCGATATTACATTTGTGCGCGTTTCAGCCTCGTTGGAGATCCGGTGACGCGGCTTTAATTTGCAAAACTCGTGGGCGAGAATGCCACGCCGGTGGCTGCGGGTTTTCGGTAAAATTGGCAAACCGCCGATGAGCTTTCCTCTTTTTTATTTCAACATCTATAGGCATATGACTATAGATGTATGGGGAATTCCGAGTGAATGGTTCAGGCTTTGACCACACGTGATTTTCCAATCCTTTGCAAAAAATGGATTTCCCGTCCACAATAACGTTCTCTGATTTTTGCAATTTTTTCAACCCTCCCAGCTAATAGACCACGGCATTTTAATTAAAAAATCAGTGCGTTTTTAAACGCATGAAAATAAATTCTGAACGAAAAAATTAACATATTCTCGAAGGCTACGGCGAGTTACCGTTATAATTATATCAAAATTTCTTTGTCCCGGTACAAAACATTTTTCATACGAATAAAAGTAACAAGTACAATCTTACATTAAAAAAGTATGCACTTTTTTTTTATTAAATCGAAACGAATTGTAATTATAAAGTTTATGGCTTTGTATTCCGTGATGAGTTTTGAAAGTAAAAAAAAAAAAAATCATCGACACCCGAATTTTTATTTCAATTTTGTGATAAAAGTTCTAGTCTTTATGGTAGAATTTCTATAATTATTTTTGTCCTATTTCAAAACAACTCAATGACTCTTCGTTTCGCGTGCCACGTTCTACATTAGTGAGGGATTTGAACAAAATTGCAAAAATGTTGAAAGATTATTCAGGAGCGGAAAAAATTTTCTGCAATGTATTTTAAAATTCAAATGCTCGTAGAAAAAAAAATCTCGTTAATTTGACACGGAACGCTCCGCGTGAATATTTTCGCATCTCTCGCGTTCGTACTCCTCGCTCGACTCTCTTTTCACTGCGCGAAACTTCATTTTCGTTGTGGTTTCACCGTCCGATGCTTTTCTCGCATTCCACCCTTCTCCTCGTATTCGTTTTTTCGATTTTTCCCATTTTTTCACCCCAAATCACTCCCGGTGTTCATTTCTCATCTCGATTATTTCACGGCGCAATTTTTCCTTTCGCCCCGTGTTTTGCTCGCTTGTTTTTGCACTCTCGAACCCCGTCTTAAAATATCGTCACTTTACAGTGGAATTATTTTTCAAATTTCATTTCGAACGCGTTAATCGTTTTTGCAATTTAACGGAGTTGCGAAAAATCAACCTCGATTTTCCCACAATTTTTCGTTAGCTCGAAATATCGATAGAACGATTATTTTTTTTTCCAACGCTACCGCGGTTTTGCACCGAAAAAAGTTGAACGAGAGTCGAGCGTTGAGCCGAGTATAACACGCGTGGATGCGACGCCAATCAGCGGGCATTTCAGCGGATGAGTTATTCAAATTGGCCGAAATGGCCAACTTCCTGCCTCTCCGCTGTGGATCACAAATTTGTTTTCACGTGTAAGTCGAGCCCAAAGACTCCTTAGTTTCGACGGACTCTCGTTTTATCGCGTCGAACGAAATATTGACCGTAACAGCGGTATCTCGATCGTTTCTTATCGGTTATTACGCTCGACTGATAACCAGCCTCGCGTTTGGCAAACAATTACCTCCAAACGCGTGTACTCGATATACATTATATTACACACGAGAAATGCTTTACTCATCGCTCATCGCGTGTTTTCCACTCGTCTTTGTTGATCATTTACATGTACTTAATTTCTTACGATTCTACCGGTCATAAATTTTCGTCAAACTGTATTGCGTCATCGACAAAGGAACATCCGTGTAATACGTCGCGATTAAATAACACTAGTTGTGTATAATTGGGTTTTTTTTTCGTGTCCGAATAATTCGAAAATTCTCTACGGAATTCTTCGACGGATGTATATTCTTTTTCTATCGAAAAAAAGTCGCACAGATTGCACTTTCGTTACTCAGATTATTTCCTCAACTGCATCAACCACGAATGTGATAAATCGTTGATCCAGATTCGAAAGAGAAGAGGGAAAATTTTGTTCGACGGCGTCGCGTAAAATGGGGAGCATCGATAATTTGAAAATTTCCGGATGCGAATCTCGTGGGAATTTGAGATCGTCATTATCGCTCGGTATGTGTGTGTTTGCGCGCGAGTGTGCCCATGACTATCGGAGATAATTGATAATTCATGGATCACGTAAATCTCCAGCCGAGCGGATCCGATAATTATTGCGCGCGCATCCACGATGCGTTGCCGAGGGCCATTAACGGTCCAATTCTTCCCTCAACCCCTGAACCCTCACCAACGCGTATGCGCTGAAAATCATATCGTCGTTTGTGGCCAATCTTCCGGTCGAGGAGATTGTTATCGGTCTCGTGTTCTAGAAATTCCAGTTATATCCCACAATTTCCAATGAGTTTTCTTTTCAAATCATAAAACAACTACCGGAGCGAAAAGTACGAACTTTTCTCAGTTTTCGGCTCGAATCCGAATAACTGGACGATAAATTCAAATTTTACCAAGCTATTTTCCTCTCGAGTTTCAAATTAATTTTAGCTCACCCTATTTTCAATTAAATATAAAAAGAAAAAAACATTGACTGTACCAAACATTTCAATTATTATATTTGAAGAGGTCGATTGAAATAAAAAAATTTCAATCGATATTCTTGTCGAGCTTCGAATCAATTCAAATCCCCCGAATTTAATTCCACACGTTTTAATCGACGTATTCTCTTCTATCGATAAATCGTAGATTATCGATATTCTTCGTCATACGTCGTGTCGAATCGGAATGGCCTATATATATGCGTATATTTGGCTTAGGAGAGAACGAGACTCGTCGTCGTCGTCGTCGTTGTCGGGTTTCTCGTGGTTGAACGACCCCGTTGCTCGCGTGCATGCAAATGCAGCCGGAGGATATATACTATATAGCGAACGAGGGAACGGCGTGTGTGCATCTGTGAATGTAGGAATCGAAGCGCGCGCGTGTCGCGCTAAAACGTGCGCCCACCCTTTCGAACGTAACGATGATCGAAGCGTCGCGGTGACGCTCTTGAGAACGCGGAGTGAACGTAGATGGAAGCGCATATCGGCGGTTATGGTCGTGCACTCGATATATATGCAAACATATATCTATGTGTATATTATATACGCGTGAATGGAATTTAAATAGATATAGTAAAGATTCTCTGCAGATGTATTTCACATTCTCTAATAGACTACTTAAGTTGCGCTCATTGGAGAATTGAAATTATAATTACCCCTCTCCAATTTTTTTCAAAATCTGCCAGTTCGAATGATTGCAGTCAAAAGGAACGTCTGTGATTTTTTTAAAGATTTTTTTAGGCGCCTGTTCAAGATTTTGAATTTTTCATTATGAACACTGTATCTCAAAAAATATTCATCAAACAAAAAAAAAACATAAGAATAAAAACTTATTTATTTTTTCCACTTTATCGAAGAAAATTAAAATCATAATTTTGCTGCATTGAGAAAATGGAAATTTGGCAAAAAAATGAGAATAAATTTTTTTTAAATCTAATAACACATTTTCGATTTCGGTACAAATTTTACAGGATGTCCGTCATTGGGTAAAGAGTCTGCGAAAACAATTTCAGAATGGCACCTCCAATGGTTACGATGAAAAAAAATAAAAGCCCTGCGAAATCTCATAACCGCATAAAGATTTCGCAGGGTTTTTATTTTTTTTCATGTCTGTCATTGAGTAAAGAGTCTGCGAAAACAATTTCATCGTAACCATTGCAGGTGCCATTCTGACATTTTTTCGCCGACTCTTTACCCAATGACGGACATCCTGTAAAATTTATATCGAAATCGAAAGTGTGTTATTAGGTTTAAAAAAATTTTATTCTCATTTTTTTGCCAAATTTCCATTTTCTCAATGCAGAAAAATTATGATTTCAATTTTTTTCAATAAAGTGGAAAAAATAAAAAAGTTTTTACTCCTATGTTTTTTTTGTTTGATGAATATTTTTTGAGATACAGTGTTCGTAATGAAAAATTGAAAATCCTGAGAGGACGCCTAAAAAAATCTTTAAAAGATCACAGACGTTCCTTTTGACTGATATTTCAAACTGGCAGATTTTGAAAAAAATTGGAGAGGGTGAAAAAAAAGTGGCCCGGTTGAAAAAGAACTCCTCATAAATACGATACATAATTGATGTATCAAAAGTTTGGAAACACTCGCCCCGATTCCACGCCGCACAAAAAGTTGCACTGCTCTTTCGAAAATAAAGATACATCGATTCGCCAAGCGGCGTTTTAAAGGGGGCATATTCAGCTTCATTTCGCTTTTTCCAAAAAATTTGTGCGATTTTTTTTTAGAGCGGTACGCCTTTTGAAAGATGGTCGTTTTTCGGCTTTTTTTTGGCATTGTAATTTTGGCGCACGGCCCATGGAAATTTGTTTTGACTGTTTTTCCCATGAAAAACTTGTGGCGGGGAGTATTAGCTTCAATTTCGTTTTTAAAAAAGTTTGGTACGATTTTTTTTCGCAAAAATATTAAATTTTTCGCAAAAAACGACCATATTTATAAAATGTAACCTGACTCTAAGACTACTGAGTTTTCGTGGAATCACTAGGAGCGTAAAAAGTTGCATACGATCATTCTGGATTCAATGAAATTTGTTCAGATTTTCTTTCAACATTTTTTTTCTCATTTTTCCTGTAAACGAGATATTTTTTTAAATCTTAAACAATCCGTGTCGATGAGGTGAGAGACTCGATTGTTTGAGATAAAAAAATATCTCGTTGACAGGAAAAATTTTGGAACAAAAAATGTTGAAAAAAAATTCTGAAAAAATGTCATTGAATCCAGAATGATTGTATGCAACTTTTTACTCTCCTAGTGATTTTACAAAAACCCAGTATTTTAGAGTAACGCCACATTGTATAAATATGATCGTTTTTTTTTTTGCAAAAAATTGAGTATTTTTTCGAAAAAAAATCGTGCGAAACTTTTTAAAAAACGAAATTGAAGCTAATACTTCCCGTCACAAATTTTTCGCGGAAAAAACAGTATAAAAAAAATGTCCATGGGTCGTGCGCCAAAATGACAATGTCAAAAAAAAAGCTGATAAACGACGATCTTTCAAAGGACGTACCGGGTTAAAAAAAAAACGCAAAAATCGTTTGGAAAAAGCGAAATGAAGTTGAATATGTTCCCTTTACAATGCCGCTTGACGAATCAAAATATCTTCTTTCTTGAAAGAGCAATGAAACTTTTTGTGTGGGCTTGGAATCAAGGCTCTAAATTAGGGGATTTTTTGAAATATACGATCCGAAACCTCAATTATTACATGGCTGCAAATTTGACAACGCATCAAAATTCGTTTTTCAAAATTACTATGCATTTTTTAATAGGAATTTGAAATATCTTGAAGAATATTGACCGGATCGTTTTCAGCGTAAAGCCGAAGTACTCGCTAGGATGTATCCCATTTCGAAAAAATATATATATTTGGAATGATTGAACGGGAGAGAAAGAGAAAATGGGTGGACATGCGAACGAGATGAAACGCTCACACGCGGAGTATGTGCATGAACGATTAATCAGTGCGGTTCGCCGGATATCGCGGTCGAATGCACCGATGCCGGTAATCGGAACGGGCACAAACACACAAACGGCGAGACCCGCAATATCCGACCGAGAATATACCGTGTCCATGTACGTGTATATTTCCAAAGATTTATTCACCGTCGAGGACAATGAGCGCCTAACTTTCCATCAAAAATCACAACGATTCTCTAAAATTTGTCGCGCTACAAAAATCCTCGTATTTCCAATCGCAAAGAATTTACATTCGAAATTCATCTCGCGCGAATTGGAAAAACTGCCCATGAAAGTTGACGAAAACTAAATTCGAATTATTTGGCTAATTTTTGCTCAAGATGATATTTCTAGTCGATACTAGGATTTTTTTTATAATCAACTAATCGCGTGATCGATCGAAGAAATTTTTGAAAGATCGAATAAAAATTTGGCGAGCTGAATTTTGCGGTCCGGTCGATTGGGATCTGGTTTGCTAGATTTTGGCGACGCAAAACACGCTCGATATTGGTACCGCACTCGGTTCGAGGCGGAACGAGGGATTAGTAAAACACGACGAGATTGCGCGAAGGGAGCGATCCGAAACCGTGACACAGGATTGTTCGGCGTTGACACGCCGAACGATTTTGCTCCGTCTCTGGCACTTACAAACAGTCATATATATTTTAGGGCGAATCGAAAAAATTAAAAACTGTTGGCGACCCTCAGAAATCAAAGATGTCGTTGAAACAAATAATGTCTCTGTGCAACGATTCGATTTTTTGAATTTTTTTTAGAGGGCGCGCGGGGCGTTCATAAATGTCATTTTTAGCGGTAAATTTACTACATCACTGATAAACGAAAACAGATGATTCAAAAAATTCTGAATTTATTATACAAGGTGCCCGGATATGTACTCTTTCAAACCTATTTTTACCGAACATTAACAAAATGGTTCGTATATTCGAAAAAAAATCTCTGAAAATCAATATTTTCACTATTTTTCAATTAATTATATCATTACACATTGATTGTTTCTTCTAAAACGTTTTTGCGTTTCTACCATCAATTTTCTTGTAAAACTCGGTATCAGTATTGCTTACAATGCGACAATTGCTAAAAAATAAATATTTATTTTGGAAATTTTCATATTTGAAAAGATTCCTTTTTTAGCAATTTTCGCATTGTGAGCAATAGATACTTAATTTTACAAGAAAAAAGATGGAAGGAATACAAAAACATTTTAGAAGACAAAAATCAATATTAAATGATATCATGAATTGAAAAATAGTGAAAATATTGATTTTCAGAGATTTTTTTCGAATTTTTGAACCATTTGTTAATGTTTAGTAGATATGGGTTTGAACGAGTACATATCCGGGCACCTTGTATGAAAAATTCAGAATTTTTTGAACGATCGACTTCCGTTTATCAGCGATACGGTAAATTTAACGCTAAAAATGGCGTTTTTCAACGTCCGCCCGCGCGCCCACTAAAAAAATTCAAAAAATCGAACCCCTGTACAGAGACCTTTGTTTCAACGATATCTTTGGGTTCTGAGGGTAGCCAACAGTTTTTTATTTTTTCGATTCACCCTAATATATATCTATATATATTTCAGGGACATGGACAGAGATCGTTCGGACCCGAGCTATCCGGGGATAAAAAGGGCCAACTTTCGGTCGCCCGGAACCCACTATTGCCAAAGTTGCGCCCTTTTTACGCGCACCTATTGATACGTATAGATCGTAGTACGCGCCAAGAGAGGACGAAAGCTCTCTGATCCCCAAACGAGAACTAAACTCCGCGAGCAACAGTTCCAATTCAATGCTATGCTCGTGGAATGATCAACCTTTGTCCCCTGTTGTCCACGCACGATGACCCATGTTCTTATTTTATTTCAAATGTCCATTGAAAACTATTTAGAATAATATTCTTATTTTGTTTCGTTTAAATAAATTTATTTCATTTTTAATGCATTTAAAAAAAATATCTATTCCAATCTATTTAGAACTTTGTTTTATATTTTATTCGATTTTTTAAATAACATTTTTAAAAATATAAATTAAATAAAACTAAATTCTTTTTTCTGAACGTAACTCCGTCGATTCCTGAAACGATAGTCACGACTACGATCTGTCATTATCAATATGATGCGCGTTATCCCTCTCGCGCATTATAAAAATTCCGGTTATTTACGAATACTGAATTTTGAGAGAAAAAAATCCACTGCAATGCAGAGTCCGAGTTCTATCCACGTACACGGGCTATTTCACGTAAAATCGACAAACTTCATTTTACTATCTTTATTTTCAACTCTTTTCTTCTCTCAAACCATTGAAAATCGAACTTTAAAAAGCAAAAAAGATAAGTATACAAAAATCTCTCGGCGGATCTAAAAGTTTTTCATAAAATCGATTACTTCCCATTCATTGTAAAAAATAAAATTATTAAAGATCGAAAGAAAGATTCAGTTTTTCCCATTAACAAATTTTTCAATTTTTTGACGTTGAATTATCATTGCATAATGAAATGATCTAGAGAGCCATTTTGAAAAATTTTGAAATTTTTTTCGTCGATTCCACGTGGAATATTCCATGCGTGAAGAGGCCCAAAAAAAGCTGGGAATTTTAGTTTGAGTAGCGACTATAAATATAAAGGACAAAGTGCACGAGGGTCCTTGAAGTCCTCGGGAGAAAGAACTAGCGTCATATGACGCGGAAAAGCCGAATTTTTTTATCAACGCCTCGCTACAATCCCCTCCTTTGTAAGCCAGCTTTCCTCTGTGTCGATATCTCGAGTTGTATTATTTTATCTTTTCATTCGCGTCCAGCGATCGTCCGCTTTTGTTCTATTTGCGCCGTGAAGGGGGATAATTTTCCAGAGTGGCGCACGATAAACTTTGATAAAACGTTCCGCTGTATAAATTGAAACTTTGTGATAAACACGAGAATTAATCTACTCGCGACGTCGAAGAATCGGGAGAGCACAAAAAAAAAGCATCTTCAACTTTGTCGTTGAATTGAGAGTCTGCGATGAAAGTCGACAAAACGGAATCTGAACTCGTTCATTTTCATGCTCTTTTTTTTGTCCTTCTTTGGTACTTTTCTATAAGTTATGCCGAGCAAAAATTGGTAAATGCAGATAAAGAAATCTTGAGGGTCGTATTTTAATATCGAACCTTGATATGCTTCTGCTTTAGCAATTTTGAGGCTAAACATTTTTTTGTGCTACTATATTTTGATCACGCAACAATTTTCTCAAGATCAATTATAAACAACTATTTGAAATTATGGTTTTAATTTTTAGCCAGTACTTACTCCTGAATCCTGATGGTCAAATAAGCTGACATGCATCGTCTCCGAAACGATGATGAATGTAGTTTTAAGCTCGTTTACTCGGAGGTCTCGCTCAACGAATTCACTCGTCGAATAAATTTCTCTGGCCAAATGGACATTCCCAGTGGCCATTCTCCTCGCATTGCACGAAACGTTTTACGAAAATTTCGTAAACTCGGAATCGCCGTCATTATTATTGTCATTTCCGTAATTAGCCTTGCTTCATCATTGGCAGCTCTGTAACGAAAATTATGGTAATCCCAAATATATTCCACCTGAACGCGTTGATTATTAAAACTCTATTAAAATCCAACGAAAATTCGATGGACGTCAACTTTTACACGCAAACGAGGGTATAAAACTGAAAATTGTTCGCCGGAACCCTCATTTGGCGGATGTAATGACTTTGTAATTTGCAAAATTATCATTTTCCATATGGGTTTTCCAATTATAAGTTGATCAGTAATTATCGCCGTCCTATCGAATTTTTTTTGCGCCAAAATGATTGGAAAAGGTGGATTGGTTTTTACAACACTGTTTCATCCTTCGAAAATACTAAAAAAAAAATTCTTTATTTTGATCCTTTGAATAAATTATAGAAGGCGCCAAAGTCGAAAATGTCTTTTCCCATGGCCGGCGATTAATCTCAGGATTGGCAAGTGCGAAACAACAAAATCAAAAAGCATTTTAAAGAGGAGCATTTTAAATTTTCTTACACAAAAATTTACGACCGTTAATGAAAAATCAATTTCAAAAAGGGCGCATGTTTTAAATGGAAATGAACCATTGCATTTTTCACAATTTATTTCAAACATCCGCCATTTTTTTTATCGATTTTTCATTAACGATGGTAATTTGTTGTGTAAGAAACCTTCCTCTTTAAAATGCTTTTTTATTTTTTTGTTTCAGACTTACCAATCTTGAGATTAACCGTCGGCCATGGGACAAAACATTTTCGAAGACTCGACTTTGGCGCCTTCTATAAATTATTCAAAGAATCAAAATAAATAATGAAAATATTTTTTTTTGTACTTTTGAAGGATGAAACAATGTACAGACATTTTTATAGCCATATCTGATAAAGGAGCTGAGAAAAAGATCTTAAAGATTTGCTTTTTTGGCCTTCGAAAGTGGACTAGACTTTAATTTCAAAAATATGTATCGAGAAATTAATTGAAATTTCGAACGTGGTCGTGATCATTAACGACGAAAAAAGATTATGGCAAAAAATAAAAAAATTATCGGAATTGAAACAAATTATTTTGAAAAAATTGATTAAAAAAACATTTTAATTAGTTCGTTAAATTCATCCATGGATGAAGTTCATGTCGGTTTAGTAGTTCGCTTAAAGCTTGAGGATTACGAGAGTAGTCGTAAAAAAAAATACGCGGTCAATTTAGTGGAAATCCATTTTCAGCGGCGAAGATATGTATATATTGTATATGTATATAACGTTAGCCAACGTTGGCCCTACCTCTCAATTCCGAGTATCGACCTTCAACGGTCACTCTCGCCCTGCCCGCCCATCCCATCGCGTTCGTCCGAGCGTTTTTCCCCGAACGCGACAAAAATACAATAACTGTTATTCCAATCTTCGATCGAGCAACGCCAACGTACGCGACTCTCTGTAATATGACAAAATTTCGTTCGACGGTTCATTTACGAGAATAATAATAATACATTTTGAAAAAACACTAAATTTGCGATAATAATAATCATTCATTGTTGAAAAGCAAACGAGTCTTTGCGGCGATAATCGTTTTCGTGTCGAATAAATTTTTCTTTCTCTACTTACTCTCTTATTTGTAGGATCCGAGCCGATTTGATGACATAAAATCGCGCCTGAATTGCCGCGTAGTAATTTTTCCCATCGGATTAATAAGGAGAGCGTATATCTGTAAATGTGTAAGAAAAAAAACCGTTCTAATCTCTGTTTCTTCATCTCTGGATAACTTTATCCGGCAGATATCCTGTGCCTCGAGCACAGGATATCTGGCGGATAATGTTATCCGCCGGATAGTTTCTTCATCGCTGGATAACTTTATCCGGCGGATATCCTCTGCCTTAAGCACAGGATATCTGGCGGATAAAGTTATCCAGTGATGAACCGGCATATCGGGCGATAAAAAAAATCAATTGAATATTCGCAACGATCCGAATTATAGAAAAGATGTTTGAAAAATACTCGGTCTATTATCGACGAGACGATAAATGCACGCTAGAAAAAATGGGCGTAAGTACTCTGCAAAACGATCGGACGAGAAAAAAAACTCCGAGTGTACAGGGAAGTCAGCGCCACGCGACGTCAGTTACAAAAAAAAAAAAAACGCGCTCATCGAGAAACTTGGAAAAAGTACGAAAATCTAATGCGCGATGAAAAATCACGCCCAGGCTTATTTTTTTACGATGATATACGCACGATTTCGGCAATAAAACTTGCGCGAACGATCCTTCATCGTGAATAATATCGTCGACGATTCAACGAGGGTGAAAAAAATCGTGCAAAGGCGTCAAGCGTGCTTCCCGAGAGCAGCACTGTAACGGTCGCTGAGCGCCATAATGGGCATGAGTGAAAAAAATGGCGAAGTACGCGCGCGGGCAAAGCTCATGGCGGTCAAAAAATTATTGAATTTTTTTCCTCGCGGAATAATCCGCGACGAACAATGCGACATGAAGAAACGCGCGAAATGTACGCGAAAAAAGACTCGTCATTTATTTTAACGGGAAAATACAATGGAGGGAGGGAGAAAAAAAATTCAACCGACGCGCAACGACCGAGCACTCACAGCGCAAATATTTGTCAAATAACCAAGATTTTTCTATCCTCACGCAACTTCACAAGAACGCGAATGCTACGTTTACTCGTATGTGCAAATGCTGCGCGAAGAGAATCGGAAAAATATTTTCGACTCACCGGTAAAGAACGATAGCAAGGGTGTGTAGCTTGTTGCTCGCAAAACGACGCGTCCGCCTCGGCGATCTCCCGTTCGATGAGCCGGTCGATTCCTTTTCCGTGCGGGGGGCGGCGTACTTCGTTCGCAACCCACCCTACGGCGCCACCGTGGCTAATTCGCCTTGCTGTTAGAGAAAATTGCCTTATACGGACATGCATGAAAAAAATGGCGATGAAAAAAAGTGGACGTTGAGAAATATCGACGAAATACGAAAATACGATACGCTATAAGAAAAAACCATCCAGGAATTATTCTTTTAGCATTTAATAATAAAAAAGTCGATTTCAAAAACACAATTGGCGGATAATTCCTCGTCAATGTTTTTATGATGATGAATATATAACGGGCAAAGAATCGTGAGACAATACGCGCGAGCGCGGTTCATAAGCGTGGGAAGGAAAAAAAAATTTCACGAAAAAAAATCGCGACAGCCGTTGCGATGTGAATAAGCGCACGAAATGAATGTGAGAGAGATTCGTTTTTTTCTTAGTTAGACAAACTAAATAGGAATGAGAAAGGAACGGAGAAAAAAAACCGACGCCTGACGAACGCGACCCGAGTGTTTGCAAAATTGCGGAACTTCCTCTATCAACCTGAAAACGCGAATGTTGCACGCCAACTCGTTCGATCGGAAAAAACGCGAAAAGAACGAGAAATATGATCGTTTCGACTTACCGGAGAGAAAAAAAGCTCGATCAAAGGGGGTGCCTGGGTGCTTGCCGTACGACGCGCTCGCCTCGATGATCCCGGGGTCGATGAGTCCCTACTCCCTCGATTTCGTTTTCGTGCAGGGGGGGCGCGTACTTCCGTTGCACCCCGCACGCGGCGCCACCGTGACAAATCGCACTTGTTGTTATAGACACGGCCGTCGTGGTGATAGAAAATTGCCATATATGGTAATAAAATAATCTCGAGTATCTGCGCGCGCAGGTGACGCCGATCCACCCGTCGCTGTCCCACGTAATTGTATATGTATATACATTGTGTTCCGACAAACTGATGCGTTGATAATGTTGGATGCTTAATAATTTTTGCGTATCGATTTGTAAAATGTGTTTATTAATTAATTCGTATTAAAAACTTGTATCCAAACGCTCAATCGATTGATCTAATGACAATTGCACAAAAGTGCAATCAAAGAAAAAAACAGTGAGAAATTTTTTTTTTTTCATTCATTCTCGTGGCGTCCATATTGCTCTCGTTCAAAGGGTATAAATCTCAACAAAAATTTTCATAAAATCGAAACTTTTATTTTCAAAACGATACATTTATTTATTTCGGAAAATATAAAAATATATTGTTTTTTTTTTTGTTTCAGGTAAGAAAATCTCGTGGCATTAATAGCGGAAAGAACATCTCAAGTCTTGACACTCGTATTTTTTTCTCTGTCCAATTGAGTGAGTAAATACATTATTTTTTCCAAGTAGTAATCGCGTTCATATTTTTTCTACAAAAATATTAAAAATACCAAGTTGGTTCCTCATTGCACTTCCTGTGAGTAACAAGCGGTTTGAATTTGATAAAATTTTGGATAAAAAAAACCTTGCCACCGTGTTAGCTTGCGAAAATTTTCCGCTATCAGGTTTAGGATTTTTACAGGAATACTTTGGAGCACAAATCCGTTTTATAATGATTTTTTGATAGAAAATAATTGTACCTCGGCGTACAAATTCTCGAATGAAAAATTCTCTTTGTCAACGCTGACATTTTTTCAAAATGAAAATGTGCACTCCGATGGTAAAATATTGAGTATTTTATTGCATGTCCTTCGAAACATGAAAAGTATTTTTACAGCGCCCAGATATTATGCAACTTTTGTTTGCCAAGATTATGCAAAGAAACCTTATTGCATAAATTGGATCTATAAAGAGATCTTGAATTACGAGCTGACCCAATCGCGAAAGAAAAGGGGGCGGAAAGGCTGTTTTCTTCCTCGCAGCATCCACATTGTCCAAAGCTCCGGCGTCTCTTCCGGGCGTTTAATCTATTTTCAGTTAGCTCGAAGGGCGTCGTTGGCCACCATGGCCCTTTTCCTCCAAGCTGCTCGAACCTTCGAGTATTCCTTTATCATTTTCCTCTTCCATCTTCATTCTCGTTCCTCCATTTTTTTCACTCCGCATCATCCTTCTTCGAGCATAAACTTATAACGGTTACAAGTTGCACGGATTTCTTCCTCAATTTAAAGTTTCGACTCTGCTGTTTGCCTCATATCGAACGACGGAAGAACCGGAAGCTCGAATCCTAGAAAATAAAATGAAAATACAAGAATTAAGTGGCATTCGGTATTCCTTATCCTCGTTATTTTGCATCAACTTAGTTTATCGAGCCCTCTACGATATCGTCTTAAATAATATTGAAATAATATTGCAACATTAAATTGTATAACGGTTGCATCGAGGAAAACAAACAAAACGTTAAATTTCTCTTCTAGATTGTTTGAAAAAATGCTCGCATGATTCCACAAGGAATCGTTGAATACCGATGCAGATTTTGAAAACAAAAAAATGACCTCTCACAATTTTCAATAATTCCGATGTAAATATTTTTTCACACTTTCTCGAGAGCCTCTCCACCGGTCTCTCGATCTTAATTTATCGATAGGTCGTTTATCGGTTCGGCGAAAAAGGTGAAAAACGTATGTTTTTCCTTTCCGACATTTTTCCATGCTCGAGTTTCCGTTTAAGCCTGACGATCAGTGAAATAGCACTCGTTTTGTTTGTTCGAAGTGAGGCGAGCTTCGAGGGTGTAGTAATAGAGAGGGAGGAAAATAATTCCAAAGCGTAGTTTCTCAAGCGGCAGCTGCGGTGATAAAGTTCATGGACGATAGTCGAGACGCCGCGCGTAGGTTTTTCAAGCCGGAAAAGCGCGGTGAAAAGAAAATGAGGGCTTTTCTCCTCTCGCTCGCTCGAAGCGCGAGCGCAATTACTTAGGATAAGCGCCAAGGATGCTTTTTTTTTGAGGAAGGGGACTGCGAGAGCCTCGGGGCATCCATCCCCCTCTCTCGACGTTTGTTCGTTTGCACACGAGCTTTTCCTCTCCCCTCTCCTCTCTATACGCGAGAGCCTTTATTTCGCGGTGAAATCCGACAGTTTTACGATCGCAGCGCAGAGTTGAAATAACAGCCGAGCTAGCTCGGGTAAACGAGAAGGAGTTGTCGATATAGATATAGGTATGTGTGGACGAGGACGAAGGGAAAGAGAAAAATGAAAGCATACGAGAGAAGGGTCGATGGAGAGAAACGTGAATGAGGATTGGCAGTAGATAGTGAAAAGTTTATCCGACCGCTCCGTTTTTTTTTGCTCCAGCAATTTAACTCATTTCTCTCTGTTGCTCGTACAATCGGTAAAATTCACTTTCCCGAACTCGTTTCGACCCTTTGCCCATCCAATCTCACGGAACTCCCTTTTTCGAGCTCTATATTGCGATTCTTCGTCAAATCTGAAAAAAAAAATGTAGACCTTAACCAGAATCGTGAAAATATCGGGTTATTCGTTAAAGAGGAAACAAAAAAATCACCGAAATTACTCGAAATTCAAATAATCCATTCAACAAAGTATTTCCGTTATTGACGTTATTGACGAAATAATGGATAATGAATCGAATTTTATAACCCGTTACCGAAATTGATGAATTTGAAAATATTTCATAATTCATTATCGGAATAATGAATTGTGCATAAAGTTTAATCCGTTCATTATTTAAATAATGAATAATATTCCTATTATCCCTTGCGATAATAATATCTAATGATTGAAATGAGTTGTAAAATTGTATTTTAATACTCGCAAAAATACCCTGACGAACGGACCAAGTCGGGAGTTACTTGTTAGATTTCTCAGTAACGCCATTTTGCCAGACGTCACTCGTGAATGCAATTTTCTGGAAAAATTATATCTCCCAGGGGTGGCTTCGAGTTCTCGGAAAGAGTCTCGGAAACAAACGAGGAAAATAGTTACCATTCTGTTCGAGAGAGAGCGAGAGAGAAAAGCCTCGCGGTATTATCCTTCCAACTTTGCTGCTTCGTCTCCTCTCGCGAGTGTCGCGCTAATTTTATCCGCTCCCGCTGGTTGATTGCCTCTGGGGTAGCACCCCCTCAACTTGCAACTCCCTCATTCTCTCCGCCTCAACCCTTTGATGATACAAATAAGGGAGTGCGGGCTCTCGCTGGTGCTATCTCGTTGAGTCGGTCGAAAAGCGAGAGCCCCGAGATCCGGGCCCTCGTGGGAATACCGAGGATATATTGTCCTTTGTCTTTTCGTACGTCCTCGACTTCGATCCATTCTCCATTCGTATTTCTTCCTTCATTTTGTTCTTCTCGCATCGTTTTTTTTCGCCCTGTTTCCTCTCTCCTCACTGCCTTCTCGGTGACCGACGACACTTTTTTTTTCATTCCCTACGGGTAAATTCGGACAATGCATTTTATACGTATATTATATATGTGGCCGTTGGAGTGTCGCGACCTCGGATATCGATTTTGCCAATCTGAATTACAAGACGGGCAATTGCGTTCGTCATTCGGACGCAATTACATGATTCACAATGCGCTTAAATTAACTTGCTCTGCGCGGAGACAGAAGGGGGGATATATTTTATTTTGTATCAACGCATTGACTCGCGATCAACGCGACAAAAAAAAACGTTCAAACAATTTATCGACCCGCGAGGAATATTTTAAACAATTTTAAAAAAATCTTTTGCATCGGTTTTTTTCATCGAGCATCATTTTACTCAAATATTTCAATTCGCGAAGGGGAGAATATCATTATTGTGCTTTTTCTCCATTGAAACTCTTTTTTGCAAAAACCACGATTCGAAGACCGTAAATTGATATTTAAAAAAAACGCTTCCATCGTTTTTTTATTTACTTTCAACTATAGATTCAAGCCTCTGGCTCGTATATGCAATTGAAAAATATTGAATCATCTCGCAGAGCATTTTTGCGTAAAATATTAAACAATCAGCGAATAAACCTTTTTTCCCCACTTTACAAAGTATAAAATATGCTGCGTTATAGAAGTTTAACGCGTAAACAAAAAATTAGGAATCAATGAACAAATTTGAATTTGCAGAATATTTGCAAAGATTTTGTCAAATCAATTTTGTAAAGCCCAAAAAAAATCAAAATTCCTTTTAAATGCTCACCCCTGGATGTTCCGGCTTATTATCGGCATTTCAACTAAAATTTGGGATCGTTTAATTTTTCGTCTCAATTTCAAAGTTTTTTTTTATCCTGCAAACGTTGCTTTGTCGAATGTTTGCGAAAACATCCGGAATATCTTGGCTCTGTAACGTCACCCCCGGGCAACGCGAATGTCGAGAGTTTCACTCGACTCCTGGATTCAATCCCCCGAAGGTTTTGCACTGATGAAAAAAAAAAAGATATACAATGAGAGTAGAATGCTTTTCCAAATATACTTTTTTCCCATTATTTCGTTCAATCCTAACGGATTGCCGAAAAAGAAAGAAAAAATATCAACCTGGCAAATGAAAAAATATCGTCGTTTATCTGGTGTATAACGGTGGAACGATGAATCGCTGGAGGCCCGTGAGAGAGAAGAAAAATACCGGTGGGGGAATCCGTGTCGTTCTTCGTCCGTCTGTTCATCCGTAAAAATCTTATTTTTTTTTCTTCTCTCTTTTTCCCCTCTTTTCTCACATGTTGGCGATGAAAAATAAAACGAGGCGACTCGCGTGTATTCCCCCGGAGCTGCTGGAAAAATGAAAATACAAATAATGCATCGATGATAACTCACCCGAGCTTGACTGCGTGTATTTCGCGTTGAACTCGATTTTCGATTCGCGCGAAATTCGAGGCGAGTCTCGTGCGACGCGATGGGTGGAGAAAATAAAGGAAACCCCGTCGAGGGAACAGAGACCGAGATAAAAGTGTATTCCAGCGCGAGAATACGAGAGGAAAAATTCTTAAAGTTGAAAAAATAAAAGAGAAATTCTCTGGCTTGAAGATTGATCGTTGAAAAATAGGAAAAAAAGGCAGATTCGATGAATCATTAATCGCGTAAATTACGTGACACGAAATTGTTTCCTTCGAGAGACTATGAAACTTCCAGAGAATTTTTTTTCGACCTTGAAGTTAGTCGGAGATATATCTATCTTTGATCGTGAAATCACGTGAACGTAACGTGCCATCAAGAGGCAAAACATGTTGATTAAAACGGCTCGTGGGCCTCGTCGATACGAAATTTTTATTACGAGATCAAAGACGTTTGTGATATTTCTCATCAGTATGGATATTATTTGTGAATCGGCACCAAACGATCCGTCGATTCGTTTGAGAAATTGAAAAAATGAGTATAAGATAAAAATAAGCATACTTTTTAAGTTGCCCAGAGGTTCAATCGACCAGACTACGAATGAGAAAAAAAAGAATGTCAATCGGTATTTTAAAAACTAAAATAATTCACCAAAAATAATAAATATCTCCTCGGTCTTCAATTCTATGATCAATTATTTATAAAAATGGCTCTTCAACAAAATTCAATTACCTATTATCGAAATAATGGATAACAAATGAAATTCGACGCGAAATTATTTGCGGAACAAAATTTATTCGTCGGATGAAGCAATAAAGAACTAAAAAAGATAGTTTTTGATGAAAATTCATAAAAATTTTAATTTTTCGTTGGAATTGTATGTGAATTTGAGTTTAGAGTGAAAAAATACATCGACTTATTATTTAAAAAAAAATTATCCTGAAGAAAACGTGAAAAAAAATTCTTGACATTTTTTTTGTATATTCATAAAAATGGGTTTTTGAGTTATCGGTAGATCAGTGGCGAAATTTTTGGATGAAGCCAGTGATTAAGTGAAAATAAGATGGCGAAATTATTTCCAGCGATATGTTTCATGCATCTCGCTTGACGGACAGCGAGAAAACGGAAACTCGAGTTTTTCGATTACCGAGCTTTCGTGTTCCCCCTTCTAGCAGAGTCTCGTGAGCAATCAAACGTCACGCAAGCTCACGATCCATTCTCTAATCGTTATCGCTCATGATGGTGTGTCGTACATCGAAATCCCTGCGTCGGGACGTTTCCACGTGTGCGCCATGGGCGATGTGCTATTAAAAAAAAGCGTCCAGTGTTTCACGAGAAACACGCGAAGAGTAGAAATTAATCCTCGTATTTATCGTCGAGTGGGCAGAGGAGAGGCGACAAAAAAGAAATACAGCCGAGAGTTCACGTTCTGTGTGTATTACGAAACGTGAGAAATACTACAGATGAAGGATGTGTATATGTATGGGATATTCCGGGCCAAATCAACCATCTCATCATCCAGGATTATTTTTTCCCAAAAATTCCTTTAAGCCTTCCAAGTTGTCTTAAAAAAAAAGGTAAATCCATTAATGGTGTTTTGCACGCATTTTGAAATCAATTGCTCATTCTTCAGGTAAAATGTTTCTTTGTGAATTTGACAAAAAAATTACGACTTCTCATTCTCAGAGACAACTTTGTTTTCATGAAAAAACCTTCTCGTTTTTATACAGAATACTTTTAATTGTTTACATTGATTAAAAAAAAGATTACCTCCGATCTATGAGACAAATTGGAGCTTGAAAAAAAATATACCGATCGCATTTTCTCTAAAATCCAAGAACAATTTTTAGGAGCCCGAACAACATTTCTCGAAAATATCAAAGGGATTTTTAGAGTCTGACGCCGATAGACGCGACACGGAATATCCCGTACGATCCCTGAAGATACAGTTTTCCAAGATGTAGCGAAGTTAAATTTGAAATTTCAGTTTGGATTCTACGAGCGAGAACTGGCATTGTCCGTTGAAATATTTTTTGCAAATACTGGTCTAAAAAAAAATTGAAATAACATTGCCGTTGAATCTATTTCCACCGATAGATGGCATTGATCCGTAGAAATATCCGATAAATATAAATTGCATAAAAGGGACACAAATCTGAGGATCCGAAGGACCGTCGATTAGACATGAATCGCCCCATATATAGCAATGACCTATCCTTTGAACCTTCTATCGTCGAATAGAAATAGTGAGAAACTCACGCCCTCGTTTTGTCCGGAGAGTTTCAAAGTTGTTATTTCGTTGACGCCGGTTCGCGTATTTCTATCTCACTGTGCAAGATCTTGAAAGATCCACCAAACACGCCTTTTGTCTTGTTCGTCACGTGGCCCTCGTTCTTCTTTGTTTGGCCCCTTCATTGTTATTCTCGATAGCGAAATCTTCATTCAAATATCTCTCTCTCTCTTCCTCTCTCTCGCTCTCTATCTCTTCCTTTCCTGAAATATACGTCGACAGGTACATATATACATAGATTTATAATTGCGCATTTCTCCAGAGTATCGGGAAATGTATATCTTTGGTCAATTGTACAACCAAATACAAAGTTTCTTGGCTCGTTTTGTCTGTGAACTTGGTTGTACAATCTCTTCGTTCCACACTTTTGTTACGGCCTCGCTCCTTTTGTTCGCATCTTTTCCTTCCCAATACTCGATGCATTTTCATGTTCCCCGCAGAAATACTTTTTTCTTCACTACAATCCGAAGGGATTTCCAAGCAATTACTCAAAAAATCTGGCAGTTTTTGAGGTTAGTTTCTCTCTGTTTTTTTCGGACTAAACAGCTTCGCCCCCTCGCGCCGGAACTCTGATCTATTGCAGCCTTCACTCTTTTACCCGAACGAATTTTCTTTGTTTTTCTCTCTCTCTCTGTTTCTCGAGCAGCGAAAAGTACACGCTTCTGTCCGACAGGTGTCAGTACTGTCGCCGCGCGTCTGAATCGGAGATTTGAATATTCGATCTGGGACAAAAGTTCACGATCTACTTGATTGCGGATTTTCGCAATTTTCACGCGATTATTTCAGATTTTACTGATTCCAAGCCTTTGGTGCTTTCGCACTCTCGTGCTTATAGTTTTGTAAATTGACCGGTTAATTGTGATAATGATTAAGCGCATTGTCTGCTCGATTGAAACTTGGGTTGAATTTTTTCAGTGCCAAAGATGAATCTGAATTTTCCTGTATCTCGTAGAAAATAATGCAAATAAATTCATGGAATGTGCGACGTCAAATAACTCGGCGTTATGGAGAAAATAATCTTTTAGTAATACAAAGTTTGAGGAAAACAAAAATCCGGAATATGTGTTTCACGCGATGCGTGAATAAAAAAAAATTATTCAAAACAAAACTGAGGTCCGTAACGAAACGGATAAATTATAATGATCGATCTTGTATCTCTCCATTGCGTGATTGATTGAAAAAAAAATGAAATGCTGCTAAAATCACGAATAAGCAAAAACAGCGGTGATCAAAATTGGCGATCAAGATTGAGTCTTCATTTTTCGGTTACCCATCGAGAAACAATTCATAGAAATTTATGAATAATACGACGTCAAATGACTTGACATTATTGCGAAAGAGAATATTTTAGTATGTAAACTTTTGAGGAAAACGAAAATCCAAGTGTCACGTTTCTCACGATTCGCGAATAAAAAGGATTTTTTTTTTAAACAAAGATGAATTTCGTGCTGAATCGGATGAATTATTATAATCGGTCTGGTATCTTTTCATTGTGTGACTGATAGGAAAAGAGCGTATCTTCATTTTCGTGAAAAAAATGAAAAAAAGTCATAAATAAGCAAGAGCAATGCGTGGAAAGAAAATACATTCGACGAATGAAAGAAAGTACCGGATGGCACGTGGTAACGTTGCGATGTTCTCGGTCAAAGTCCACGTTTTCTGGTATATCTGCATATATATATATTGGAAATGTTCGAGTCAGCGAGCACGTAATAAACCTCTAGAGAGAGAGAGAGAGGGAGAGAGAGAGAGAGAGAGAGAGAGAGAGAGAGAGAGAGAGAAAGGGAGAGAGAGAGAGACGAAGGCATTTGTAAGCCAAGCCCCAAAACCGAGAGGCTCGAGTTCCAACATTGTCGAGCCGCGTTGCACGACACAAATAGCGACTAGATAGGCAGCAGTTTGACGATAACAGTCATACAAACGCTTTGGTCCATGGATATGGCAATGCGTGCACATACATTTTACATTATATATATATATAGAGGTCCGACGATAGTTGTGACAAGCCAGGGATTTCCCGGGGCAAAGTACAATCTCTCGCTGCAGTCTCAATATACATCTGACACAACAAACGTTCATTCGTATAATGACACAAATAATATACAAATAATTTGAAGGGAAAACTATCTGTAAAAGGGATATACGCAGAGCTTTTTAAACCACATTGCAAATTGCAATATAGGATAAAATAAAAATTAGAACCCCTTCACGTGGTAATTTTTTTAAATTTCAATTACTCGGAATGTTAATTTATTATTAAAGAATATTATTATACGTTATAATTGAATTTTTTTAGTCACAAGAATTCCTCAGTTGCAGTTTTTTTGAAAATACAATTACTCAAAGTTGCATTTTAAAAGTGACAGCTCGAAATAATTTTAATTTTTTATCATGATGTCATACTTGAAAGGATAATTCAAATTCAAAGAAAATTCAAGAATTCTTTGAGTACACGGGGCTCGAGCTTGTGAGAAGGTTCAAGGGTTAAGGGGAAGAATCGGTCGAAGAGGGAGCGAGAAAAGTTTACGATGTTTCTTTCTATTCAGTGGCTGCTTTATTACTCAGCAGGTTTTCTCTTGCTCGCCCACGCGCTCAACGACGAGCCTAACGTAACTCCTCGAGCACGCTTTTATCGCACATTTGTGGGTATATATGAGGCAATCCACGCCATTTCGCTCGGCCCTGACCCTGGCCATTTTTAATTTTTTCCATTTTTTTCTTATAAAATAGTATACTATGCAAGGAGTATTTTGACCAATTTTTAAATTTTTATCGCATGTATTTCAGAAATTACAATTTTTCGAAAAATCTGGATTTTAGAAATTTCGGAAACGTTCTAACGCCGATATATCCTAAATTAATCGATATATCGAAAAATCTTTGGGGATCGATTTTTTTCATATTAGTTCACACTTTTATAAAAAAAAGGGAAAAAAAATTTAAATCATCGTTATCAACACTTTTTCAGCGTGTAAAGTGAAAATTATTTTTTTAAAAGACGATTGCCATTTTTTATTTATTTTCAAAAAATTCTCTAAAATAATATGATGAATTATACGAATTTTAACGCCAGTCCTATCGTGGGCCCATTTTTCCTTCTATTTTTAAAAAAATAAATTCATTTTTTATTCACGAAAATTTTGAGTGTTTCGTGTGAGTTACTGTAATAATTTTTATTACTAATAATACACGTGAGTAATAATTATTGTACTTATTTACAATTAGTAATTGTAGTGATAATTTTACAATTATTAGCCCGATCTAATATGTTGAAGAATTATTTTTCCATTACTTTCCTATAGAAGAAACGTATGCATTGTACCATCATTATCATTATCATTATCAGGCACAACACAGTGTAATTTTATACCACTCGTTTATACCGGTCGCTTAGTTTTTGTGCTATACATTTTGAGATCTGATCAGTCTCGATTGTGTAAACTTTTTTAATGAATGAGAAAATAATTATCTATAACTCTCTCAAGATAAAAAATATGTGAGTGTTTCATTCATATATTCTCCTATAATGCATACATTTCTTCTATAGGAAAGTAATGGAAAAATAATTCTTCAACATATTAGATCGGGCTACTAATTGTAAAATTATCACTATAATTCCTAATTCTAAATAAGTACAATAATTATTACTTACGAGTATTATTAATAATAAAAATTATTATAGAAATTCACACGAGACACTCAAAATTTTCGTAAAAAAAAATTGAATGGGTCTAGCGTTAAAATGCATATAATTCATCATATTATTGTAGAGAATTTTTTGAGAAAAATAAAAAATGGCAATCATTTTTTGAAAAAATAATTTTCACTTTACCCGCTGAAAAATTGTTGACAACGATGATTTAAAATTTTTTCCCCTTTTTTTTTATGAAAGTGTGAACGAATATGAAAAAAATCGATCTCCAAACATTTTTCGATATATCGATTAATTTAAGAGATATCGGCGTTAAAACGATTACAAAATTTCTGAAATTTTTCGAAAAATTGTAACTTCTGAAATACATGCGATACAAATTTAAAAATTGGTCAAAATACTCCTTGCATAGTATACTATTTTATAAAAAAAAAATGAAAAAAATTAAAAATGGGCAGGGTCACGGCCGAGCGAAATGGCGTGGATTGCCTCATATATAAATACACGCATGTGGCTGTACTTTGTACCTACAGTTGTATACCTCAATTCGACTCAACGAGCGACCGGCTTGGCTCGTTCGCGTGCCTCGTGGACTTTGGAATCGAGTGTGTGTCATTCACTCTCCGTCTCTCTCTCTCTCTTTTTGACACGAACTCTCTCTCCGTCTCGTTTGTCCTCAAACTCTTCCCTATCATTCTCTCTCTCTCTCTCTCCGTCGGGCCTGATCAAGCTCGTTCCTTCTCCCTCTTTATATTTCCGATGTCCTCGATCTCGCGCTCGCAATGCTCGTGTTGCCCAGGCTTAAAACTCATGTTTTACAGTCACAAGTTTTTTTTCTCCATTTTTTTCTCTCTCCCTCCGACACTATTTCGCGCGGAAATCGCTATGGAAACGATTTGAGCGCGTGGCCTCGCAAAAGGCAGTCTCTTCGTCGCGAAACAACGAAAATAGAAACGTCAAGTTTGGAGCTTTCGCAACGCTCTTCGATCAAATCAATTTTCGACCTTTTTTTTAATGCTCACACACACACACACACAAACATACACACGCTTTTGACATGTCACGTCTGCGAATCTTGTAAATTCCATTTACACGAAAATGCTATTCGCTGGCTTTTCAATATCGATAGGTAAACGTCGTTTTCAATTGGAAATTTTTTTTTCACCGTTCTTCAATTTCCTCCCTCGCGCTTTGATATAGGGAAAACCATTTTCTCGCATTATTATTATTAATGTTTGGCAGTGGAAATTATATCACAGGAAAATTTTCTGTGACCTGAATTTTTGTTTAATCTCTTCATTATAAACAAAAATATATTATATATATATTTAATATATCTAAAAATATTTCATTTCCATTGGATTGAACCACAACTGTTGATTTCGTTGTACAATACCATTATCACTCGTATCCTTCTTGGAAGAAAAAAATGGTCCCGCGTATTTTTGCTCCCCCGGGAAAACATTTACCATTGCGGGGAATGACGAAAGGTGAAAAATTTATCGCACAAAAAGTACGAAGCCGCGATCTTCGTGTCGTCTTTTAGCGATATTTCCTCGTGTCACGTTCGCTCGAGAAGCTCGTACAGGTATTATATACGTCGAGGGCGCAAAGAGAGCAAAAGAGAGATGTGACTTTGGGGACATCGCGGAGGGGAGAAGTGGCGCAGTGAAGAGACAGATAAATTTTTGACATTTTCCGTACAGCGTCACAACCGCACGACTTTTCACTTCTCTCATTCCGGGGATTATCTCACGAGTCATGCCCGTTTTCTTCTTGTCATATATTTTTTTGCTCGCGGCATCGTCGCCATTCATCCAAAACGCGTACAAACGCGAAGGATCGTTTCCAGGTTGAAGTCGCTATACCTGCACAAACTACTCCACGTTCTCAACCCGTCCTCGAGTAGTCCGAATCCCGGGGATCGTTCAATATACATCGTTGGACAAATGTTGTTCTTCAATTTAATCGCCCCGCATCGCAATTCATTCTCTCCGGTAATTGAGTTTCGTTGGGAAATATCTCGGTATATTTCTCCACGATGTGGGCCCAAAATGTGTCGGTCCGGCCCAGCAGAAGCGGAGGAGAAGTTTGACCGATGGAATCTACGCGTCGATTCGAGGCGACTCATCGCTTTCTTTTCCTTGCGTATTCTTTTCTCGCGGTTTTGCGTGTTTCTTTTCCAGCTTGTCCTTTGTTTTTATCTTGAAAGGGGTGAAGATAATGAAAAAACTATTCCGAGGATCGAAGATGGGTTTTGGGGGTGTCAGGAACCCATTATGACGATTCGATCAGCGATCAATTCGTTATCGCGATTAGCAGGCTTTTCCGTGGTGATTTTATTCAAGTTTCGGCTCATTTCAGAATGTAGGAACTCGTTTGGTACCCGGGAACCTCTACATTTTTTATAATAACCCAAATTAAAATTATGGGAACGTTTATTAACATAAAAACTTTAACAAAAAGAAAACAATGATTACTGAATAATTATCTATGATTTATCTATGAATCATCTATGATCTATGATGATTTATGTTTGAATTTTCATCGTTGATATTACACTGAAATATTAATTGAAGAAATCGATCAGGATATTAATTATAAATTTATAAATTGAGAAATTCAAAAGACTAAGAATAAAGTAATGGAATAATAATTATTAATTTTTATTTTTAATTTCATTGAATTTAAGTTATTCAATATTGAAAACAATTTATAAAAATTATAAATTTAAAATATCATAAATAAATCAGAACTCTGATCGAGAAAAATGTCAGGATCAATATCTGCAATGTCGACTTCTTCCTTGGAATATTCGGCATTTCCGAAACGAATTTTCCGCTAGATCCATCGCCACGATCGTTATTTGTTCCGCGGTGCAATTAATCGTCGGGATCCTCCGACGGAGAATACAAGTTCGTACATTCAATTAGCGCAAACAATGACCCACGAAACTGTTATCCCACGAGCGAACAATGGAGGTATCGAAGCGTAACGTCGAACACAAATTTCGACGGAGTACATCAGCTATCTAACGTTGAATCGTGAGAATCAATCGCTATTGACGGGGTTCTATGTATATGAGCGGCATAAACACGTTTGCCATTGCGATTTACCAATCAAAGCTCTCGATCCTCCGTGCGCGGCAGTCGTGTTACGGCAAAAAGCTCTCGCAAATTCGCGTGTCGCGCGCTGCCCAAGAGCTTTCGCGTTACTCGCGTAATCCCCGTCGCTGCAAAGCTCGCACCCCCGTGATGTTATCCGGCATTGTCGCTGCACTGCACCAAGTGTATCACGCACACGTGATTGTCAGTGATTGTAGGGGACAACGACGTTGAAAGCTCGCGTGAACGAGAACGAAACACAGACGCGTTGATGTTGACAGAGAAGGTGGAAAGGAAAACCATTTGTCTCGCGCATTTGCCCTACTTGATATTAAAATGGGAAACGTTCCATGGCGCAAGTATGACGACGCCCTTGATAAGTCAAAAGGACAATGAGCTTTCGTCCGGGGCATCGAAGCTCTCTTCGACGATTTAAAAAATGTTTCGCTGGTCGTAAATCGCGCCTCAACTATATTCATGTTGAGAATCAACGATCCGCGGACTCATTTCACTGAGATCATCGCTCCCTTTTCCACACTCGCTCTGGCACGGAGCTTTTCCTCACGACCTCGCGCGCATCTCTCTATGATCCTGTAATCTATGCCCTCTCCCGCCATCGTCGTACATAATCCTCCTCCTTCCCGTTGAACTCGCTTTTCCGTGCGGGAAGAGCGCTCAAAACGTTTTGACCGCGGGCAACAAACCGTTGCGAAACCTCGCCGTTGTCGCGCGGTGGACCGCTGGTCATGCGGTCAAGCGCTTAATCTCGAGAGTAACCGAGAGAATTTCCAGTGTGTACGACTGACTCGTAATTCACTAACTGCGCTAAATACAACTCCCACTCTCTCGTTATCGTATCTCCGTGCTCAAAGCTTTCCGCAAACTCGCTGGAATATGACGCTGAATCCTGAAGCTCCGCAAGCGGCAAAGGGAATCTCTCGCTTCCGAACGATGCTCGTCAAAGAATCTGTTCAAACTCTCGTAAAACGTATCAGTCGCTGGAATCTTGCTCGTTACAGAGAGTACGCTCTCGCGGTGGTAAACGAGCTAACGAGAATCATATTTCATTACTATAGTGAGAATTTCGAGCGGTCGGGCGAATAATTTGGTACTCGAAATGTTTACTCCAGATACCTTTTTAGGCACTCGGAATAGATCGAATACCGCAATTTTCATTCTCATAACCCACTTCACTGACGAATTACCGGGTGAAATTTAAAGAAATTATGGTTAACCGTGCAATTTATGTGCATTCATCATTTTGGCATAAATTATGGTACCTCCTTAACCCGGATATCTTAACCAACTATGAAAATTATTACTTGAACTAGAATGGTTGCCTCACTTTGAATCGGGTGCTCCATTTTATTTTGAACGTTGAATATGGCTTACTCATTTAACCCTTGAATATGGAGCCATGGACTTGACGTCGAAAATTCAAGTTTGCATTCTCAACGAGAAGAATCATTGAAGCATCTTTCTCGGACTTAGTTTCGTGTGCCCGTAAAATCGCCGTGGAAGCGAGAGAAACACTGTCTCAAATGATTAGTCTCCCCGTTCGTTCTTTGCTCTCGTTTCACTCTGTTTCCGTTCGTTTTCCGGCGCTACTTCTCCGAAGCGGTCATCCTCCTTCTCGCGCATAGACCGTCGCTGATTTCTTTGGTTCTTTATCTCGTTTCTCGTTACCCATCCTCTTCGTATATAAAATTTCCTGTCCCGTGCACCCCCAACTGCGTCGCGAGGGAGAAACGTTTACGGTTCTTCGTTCGGCCGTTTCCTCGGCGGGAGCCCTTTCGCGTTTTGGTTCACCTTCCCAAACTCTCATCCGGTCCGGAGTTTGTTCGCCGGTGGCAAATCGCGCAGCCGTGATTTCCGCGACTAAATCTACCGGAAGCGAGAACGAGCGCATTCCGTGGGGCAATTTCGGATTTCGCCGAGTCTCTCTCTCTCTTCTCCGGTCCCTTCTCGACGACGATTTGCACCATTTAATCTTCCCTTCATGCCGACCGATGTTATTCTCCTCCCTCTCTCTCTTTGTCGGCAATCGCATACCTCTTTTGCGGAATCTCGAATCCACTCGAATCTCCGACTTTCCTCTCTGTATAATATAATTTCGGCGCGTGAAGGCACTCTCCGCGTGCTTCAAATCGCTCGAGGATCCTCTTTTATTTCTTGTCCGTGTACCATCGATTTCGATTCTCGGAATTCGCGTGCTTGCGATTCCTTTTGTTTAATCCATCGTTTAATCTCTTCGGGATCTAATTTTCCTCTCGCCTGTAGAAAACTCATGAAACGAATGGCATTATATACACAATGGTGAAATTTAAATCCTCGTTCTGGATGAAATTTCTCATTTCCACGGAAATTTCCAATTTCAAAAGAACATTATCGTCGGGAAATGGGACCTAAGGGAAACCGGTTACGCGATAGTATATCGCCGTTTCGACGTTCAAACTTTACGAGATTCTCGTATCGATCCTAAACTATATCTGTACGTATATATATTATCATGGTTATTATTTGTTCACGCGTGTGTTCGGTCTAGCCCAAGTTCTGCAAACTAATACGCCGCGCGGTCGAGTATATAGGCGGGAAGTCGAATGGATGCTGAAGTTCAATCCCTCGTAGAGCCCTTATTCGACTAATAATGTAATCATACCGACCATATAATCACCCGAGTTTTCAAGTGTGTAAAGAGAGAGAGAGTATCGGACATTTGTATAACTCAACGTGAGATAGAAAAAGGGAGAGAAAGTTGATGCAACCTCACGTGAATCCCATCAAGCTTTCGCCTATTCGCGTTTCAATCGAGCTTTCCCTTGAGCGTCAAAAGACTCTGGTCTGTCTTTTTTACTTCCGGCTCGAATGGGATCTTCGCACAATTTCCCAACTAGTCAAAGCCACGACTATTTTTATTTTATTTTTGCGGATCAAATCAAATTAAATCAACATTTTTATCAATTTTTCTTCGCAATGTTTTCACAAAATAATGAAGTGAACAAAAAACGCTCGTTTACGGTATCGCGCATCAATTGCGACAATTTCGAGCAATAAATTCGTCCGGCGTAGGTGATTTTGAAAACGAGCCGTGATTTTTGGTAAAAAAAAAAGCAGCTCTTCTCGCATTTACTATACCACGCGCTTTTGTTGCACCGTCCGAGATTACTCCCACGGGAATGACCGGGCAACTTCTTGATTATATCGTCGGAATTCCGCTAGTCGAGAGTTCCCGCTTGTGTGAGAAAGAACGTTTTTCTTTTTTTTTTCTAACCTGGCAATCAAAGGCCAACCGGCTTCTCGCGAGAAGCAGCAGCAACGTTTTTGCCCTTGTGCCAATAAGCCAACGAGACCCGTTAGGATTTATTCTATAATTGTGTACACAAGTATGATGACACGACAAAGTGCAACGAACTCGCGTAATCGAGTCTCTGTATCGCGTCCGTCGAAAGTCGAAAAAGTTTGCAAACGCGATATAATATCATCCCTCGTCGGGGCCACGAGCTGTGCGAGGCAAACTTTCGTTCCTCTTTCTTCCTCGCGAGGCTCTTTCGAACTGAGAAAGAGGAGGAAGTGGTAAAAGCGGATACGGGGAGTTTGACTCTTGAAAGTTGCATCGAGAGCAATGAAAATTTAAGAGGGTTTTCCCTACCAAAAAATGCGAAAAGTCCCTCGACCCGAATACACGGATAGTAAACGCAAAGTAAAGTAGGTTTACCTATTATTATCCTTTTCCATTGCCATGAAACTCTAAATTACGTTCAACAACCTTTGGACTCTTTGGGGATGACAGATCCTTGAAAAAGTTTCGCGGCTCAGGCCGAGTTATTCTTTTGTCTTTTCTTCGATATATTTTCGCAGAGGTTTTTTCCTGAATTTCTAACATTCTCATAGGCTCCAAAAGTTACCTTCGAGCGGCGAAGAAGAAATATTCTGTCCAGCATCAGTGACTTCGCGCTGATCCAGCGGCCTCGGAGGGTAGTTAATATTTTTATTTCCACTCCAGCGTGATATTTTTTTTTTCCCCGATTTTTGGAGATCGTCGATGCCCGAGGTCTCGCGCAACGTCAGGAAAATAAACGAGAGACGATGAGCGGCGGCCAAGTGAAGTTGGGATCGGCGTTTTATCGGAGTAGAGTAATCCACCGTGCGGATACGAAGCGTGTCTGCGGTATAAAGCTTCGCCAGTCGAGAAGTGCATGGATTCTGACGTTTTGGTTCATCTCCCGCGGGGAGTTTTCATCTCGGCGTTCTTTAGTAAATATATATATATATATGTGGGAACGGATCCACAAACCTCATCGTAAACCAAAGACAATGAAGGATTTGTACCGAAACAATGAAGCCTATAATATCCCCAGGCGTTTCGCGAGAGTTTCCTCCGGGCTGTCGAATATTCCAGCGACTGATCCACGGGTTTACGTCTCTCCGGCAGTTTCGCCGAGCCATAAATCCCTCTCAGCTTTCGGGGACACATTGATATACGTGTATACATATATATCCAGACGCAGTCTATACCGCGGTAACACGTCCATTAGGCTCATAAACGATGTCTGCAGTGCGTAACGGAACGTTGATCCATTTTGATGGATATCGAACCGTTTTTTCGCCCGTAGAAAAATCATCAATGACCCGAATCAATCTGCTGACGTTTTTCCTGCATCTGTCTTTAATTTTCTTTTTCTCATTATAAACACAAAAATATGAACGCCAATGATCTTGGCGTTAAAGGTTTTGAAAGTTAAGAAAAAGCATATTTTCTCTTTTTTTTTCTTCATATGATAAATAAATTATTTTATTCAAAATTTTAGGCATATAAAAGTGCAACATTGGAACAGCTCATCAAGTTTTCATTGAAAAATTTGGAAAATTCAACCGGCTGGTTTCCGGAGACCCCTCAAAAAAAAGTGTGATGGTCCGAAGAACTCACGATAGCTTTATCTGAAATTAAAAAAAAAATTCCATCTGTCAGTGGATAAGTATAGCTCGTGATCGAACGAAGGATTTGCAAAAAAATTGAAATTCGAATTTTTGGCAGATTTGTATGGAAAATTATATAATTTCCAAAGGCTTACTCCGATTCACTTCGATCTTTGAGAAAATATTTTAGACACAATGAAATAAATTTTAATGATAATTATAAAATAAAAAATCAATTTTTTTAAAATTCGTCTCTCAAAGCGTTGGAAAGGGCCGAGAGAGTAGAAAATACATGGTATTATCGATTCAGCCTTTTCTCCCGCCCTCTCGTTATCTCGTTATTTTTTTTCTCAGTTTCAATTTCACCCTCGAGCAATTTGACAGCTCGTTAGCGCTGTGTCAACGGGCTAACGAGATCCCATGGACCGGGAATGGGCCACGAGCGTATCGTCGTTTGGACGTTGATTCTTGCTCCCAATTCCCAAAGTACCTTAATGCGAAACGAACCGATGACGCATAGAATATAACTCGAACGTGCCCGAGTCTCTCGTCTCCTCTCTCTCTCACATTTCACCCTTTATCGCTGTCTTTCTGGTGTCTGCCGTGTTTCACACTTGGTATCCAGTGACCTACTTTTATCCTATTTCGCGTTCAGCCGTACGACTCTTTCGTTACCGATCGGATATTCGCTCTATTGGTGCACAATGTATGTAGCACACTGCGCACTGTTGCACCCCTCTGTGTATATATATATATATATATATATTTATATCCATCCACCCTCCCCATTTTGGTGGGAGGTCGACGGTACGAAAATATCGAAGTGGATCGGAAACGAAGAGAGAGGGGGAGAGAGAGAGCGAGAGGGCGATGTATCGAAATGGGTTTTTGCTTTTCTCGTTTGTACGCGTTGTAACACACATGTGTGGCTTACAGTCTCTAGGTACTATTTACTTTGAAAATCAGGTCGAATATGTGTACCCGTTGCTCCCAGCGGTATGGACCATTTTGATGGCGAAACGTATATTTTGACGCGTCCGATTATTTTCCCTGCAAATACATGGATCGCGTATGGGAATTCTCCGTCACACTGACAACAGTGAATACAAATGTCTGTATTTATAATTATCCCTTTAAAATTTGGTCCGTAAACGTTTTTTTCCGCATCTCCCCTCTGTAAACGGAGGTTTGCCGATTTTTCACCTCCTTAAGGCACTCAAAAAATTCTTTAAAAAATTCACGCCCCTGTTTGAAACATTCATTTTCAAGTAGCGATCGTAGAATTCTCGAAAATTCAATTTTTTCATTTTTTTTTGTTAAATAAATGAAGAAATCTTGACAGTTAAAAAAAAGTCCTGAAATTTCGCTCTGAATTTCGTTCAAACATTTTTTTTCATTGCCGAATAATAATTGGACTTTGTTTCAATGACCCTAATGTATCATCTGGGCCAGAAAAAATGGACTTTTTCAAAATTCCAGAGCGATGTTAAAAGTGGTAGAAATCGTCAGAGCTATTCATTTGAATATTCATTGATCGATTGGGCTGTTATTTTTTGTTGGAATGAACTTTCATTCTCTCATTGGCCCACTCGTTTTCGTCCCGCCGATGACACGTGCGTGATTAGCGTTGCATAAAAAACTGTTTCGGACCACCCATGCTTGATTCTCGCCTCCGTTTATTTGTACAAGATATATATTAGACTGATTCAAAAACAGCGACTATTTTTTGTTTTTCGCAGTAACATATTAAATACTTTTGGGAAGGTGAAAAAAGATGCCTGTTAAAATTAGAGCTCTTAATAAAAATAATTAGCGGTGGCTCATCGCATATTTCGATTTTCCATTTAAATAACGCGGGAAAAAAAATTTCAAACTTTGAAATTTTATATCTCGGCTTCGAGTCAATGTACCAAAATGAACGACACATATTCTTGTAGAGAATTGAACGCTCTACAGAAAAGATCTCTGTGATTTTTCGATAAACTCACTCCTTCAAAAGTTATTCAAAATTAAAGTTAAATTCAAAGTGAGTTTCACTTTTTTTTTAGTTTCCGGCAAAATGTTGAAACTCATTACTAAATACCATAAACACTTTCCTGAAACAAAAGTTTAAATTGCATTAACATAAATTACCTAATTTTTAAAGAACTTACCATCATAATAGTTCACCCATACTCACAGTCTAATATACATATATATTAGAACGTGAATAACGTGATATGTATTAGAACGTGAATAAATTTCAAAGTTCGAAATTTTTTTTTCCTGTGTTATTTAAATGGGAAATCAAAATAATATGCGATGTGCTACCGCTAAGAATTTTTATCAAGAGCTCTAATTTTGACAGGCGTCTTTCTTCACCTTCCCGAAAGTATTTAATATGTTAGTACGAAAAACAAAAAACGGTCGCTTTTTTTGAATCAGTCTAATATATATATTTATATCGATAAAATTGCTTCATAGACGCTCGGCATTGAACGTAATTGACGATCTCATATATTTCCTCGTGTGTGCCGTGTAAAAGTTGGGAAATACGGCCCGGGTCTGAGATGGGCCGGCCGTTCTCTGGACGAAGGACCTATTTGAGCGTCGGAGAGAAGACTGTTTTTGCGTATTTTTTTTACCAATTATAATTACGTATTCCTACAATACTTTGGAATTTTAAAGAGTAATGTCCGAAGAAAATTCAGTAATTTTTGTGTGTAAAAATGCACACTCATAACGGAGTTACGCAATTGAAAAACGCGTTGCAATTTTTAAAAGCAGATTACACATCATCGAGGGGCGTCATTAATATGTGTTATTTATGGATTTCAAGTAAATTAGTCCGATTTAATTGAGAACAATTGGCGCTAATAAATAGCCCATTAGGCTGATTCGAGACAATTTTAATTTATTTTAAATGAATTTATCTAAACCAGATAAATAATTTTTTTGGGTGCACAACTTGCACTTGAAATTTCTGTACGATAGTCGAGAATGGAAAGTCCAAATGGTTCGTATTTCCCGACATCATAGAGACAATGCTTCACGCAACAATACGGGTCACCGTGAGCCATGAGAATGTACCTCGGGTATTATATTCTGGTTTGGTGTCGTAGGCAATTAATAACAGCCGAGTGCACACACCATTGGTCAACCCATGTCCCGACTGTACCTTTGAACCTTTTTGTCCTCCCACAGTTGTCTTTTTCCTCTGTCCATCGCCTCGTTTCTCCCAGTAGGGCATTTCTTCCACTCTCCTTCGCGGATACTCACTCCTTTCCTCCTTCCACCGCGATAATGCCACTTTTTTTTTCAACAAATAATCCTGGGGGATTTTCTCGTGCCTTTTTTTGCTCATTTGCGAGTGTCTCGATCTCGTTTGCTCGTGCCGAGCGCGTAACGGAGGATAAAACAATGACCAGAGAGGATAAAGAGATCCGCGCGAGCGAAGAGCCATCGGAAATGGTAAAGGGACAAGAATTCTCGTCTCTTTTGTGGTTTCTCGAGGCGAGAAATACACTGAGAGAGTGGTGAACGAAGAGAGAGAGAGAGAGAAGATGCAAGGCGAGATACACACTTCTTCTGTTTGTATCCTCGTGGTTGGATAAACTCCTGCGAGAAAGGAGCAGAGATAGAGAAACCCCTCTTACTGGCACTCCTCGACTCCTCGGCGTCTTCCACTTCCGCACTCGCGGAAACGTAAGTGAGGAAAAGGACGATCGTGTGTACGCCTTCTCCTTGATAAATTCATCGAGGGTGCGAGAAGGAAATGTCCCGAACAGAGAGACAGAGAGAGGAGAAAGCATTTTCCGCTGGACGACGAGGAGTCGGTTGTTCTTTTCTTGGCAGGCTTTTTTCTCTCTTTCTCTCTCCAGTTTTTCATCATGCCTTTTTTATCCCTCGGTGATTCTTTTTTTCCTTCCACCCTGAGCTGTCAAGCTAGTCTGATCTCAGTATGCGGCTATTTTCGTGCTCCTTGGACGAATAATACAAAATTTTCTCTTCCCTTAAGTATAAATTCTGTTCTACGCCTTCTTTATTTTCGCTATTTCGATATTCTTTGAACCAAACACTCTTTGCCTTGTCTATAAATCATCCCCCCCAAAAGAAACAAACAAAATCGCCATCATTGAAACTCTGAAGAGTTTCAGAATTGCACGGTGAAAATGAGTCCAAAGAAAAACTGTGACGGAAGAGGAAAATTATCACGGGCGATAACATCCACCTTGAACATCTGGATCCGACAATTTTTAATCGCCAGATATCGAAACTTGTCTCTCTTTCATTTTTCTCCTCCATCTCCAATCGCGATACGGCCTCTTCGCCAACTATTCGTCCGGTGAAAGTTTCAATCTGTGGTAACACTGATGGGACAAAAAAAATGATAAAAACGCCCGAGTAGAAAACGAAAAAATCCTCTTCCAGTTTGTATTGGCCCGGACATTTCGATTTACGCGAGTTATTTCGTCGAATGTTCCGCGTCTCTCAGTGGTTCGGATTTTTGCAGAAATATCGCACAAGTTTCGCAATGGCAACGATTTTCCCATTGAAAGCCCGAGTGTAACGATGGAAAGAGCGAGAGAAGAGAGATAAAAGTTGAAAGAGCCGGGAAATTTGTACCGAGAGTATATACCGATAGAAGAGCGCCGGTATTCGGTGCAGCTTTTCTCGACATTGCTGTATTTTTTTCTATAAATTTATCGAAAAGAAAGCGCCGAGAATAGTGTTTCTATCCATCGAGAGAGAGAGAAAGAGCGTTCGTACACTCGACGACGTGGAAATTTTATCTTCCAACGAACCAAGGTATAGAAATTCAAAGTCTCTTTACAGGAAATCTCGCGATCCTTTCATCGATGAGGAAAACCTCTTTCGGAGCTTTCACGCTCACTCCGAAAGACGTTATACTTACGTTATACCAGAGAGGAATTAAGCGCGAAAGTAGTTATCGACGTTTCGCTGAATGACTCTGTACATTCATTTTGAGAAAAGGCCCTCTTCAGCGTGACATATTGCCGCGAAAGTTTCGCAACACGACGTTACAACTCGGTTGGAAATAAAGAGAAGCGCGCTTTGGTTTCTGTACCGCTAGCGTCGTCAAATTGATCCAAATGGAAACAATCGTGCGGCGCTCGAAGGATTTTTTCTCTCTCTTCCGTAAAAGATCGCGGTCAGATTAGATTCCTCGTTAAAAAGGATCGAGCCAAACAAGAAAGCTCTTCCTCTCTTCAATCTCAGCTCCCTACATTTGGCGTTACGTGGCTTTCGAACGTTTTTCTCTGTTTTTTTCGATATAATAAAAGAATTATTTTATTAAAAACTTCGAGCATATAAAAGAGCAATATTTAAGTAATATTTTATAAAATTTTCATATAAAGTTTTTGAAAATTCAGTCAATGCGGATCAACGGATTTCCAGAGATCCCTCGAAAAAAGTGTCCTGACCAAAAAAATAGTGTTTTTTCAAAAAAGCCTCACGAGAGAATCCTCTTTTCTAGATTTTTATTCCGACTGACTCGCAACTGTGATAATTCTAGACACATTGTACTTTCAATTTTGTACTTAAAATTTTCAGACCCACGTAACCTCTTAATTATAAACGCCGGTAAACGGTCGTGACAGTTATACCATATAATTTTGAACAAAGAGCGGCGATTGTATCGCATTTCTGAATGGAAGTAAAAGCCCGTATTACAAACACAGCATGGTGATACCGCGAGGATTATATGTCCATTTATCATCCAAAATAAGGTGGAAGCTTACGGTTGGCCGCGAAATATCACACTGGCGGGTGATAATTAGGATCTCCGGGCGTAATTCCTGCTGTTTTCCTTTCTCTCGCTCCTCACTTTTCTGTGTTATCCTCGTTGGCACGCTACAACGGCAAAAGAAAAGTGACCAATTAAGGCGAACAATGGTAACCGGGAAAGTACGAACCGCGGTAGAAACGAGCCAGCATCATCGAGATCGTACGTTAAACCTTCGCGTTCTTCGTGCTCCGATCTTCCTCCTTTGCTCTTGGGCTCTGACTTTTGTCCTCACCCAACGCGCGGGTGTTATTTGGCTCACGGTGCATACGTGAGTTCGCCAAGAAACGAGTGAGACTGAGACTCGAATATCCGTTCTTTCGTCATACTCCATCGTCGTTCACGCCGTAATAATTTCTCCGCATATTCCTCCATCCGCTTTCAATCAAGATTCTCCCTCTCATACATTACAAAAGGAACTTTAATCCTCCGTATCACCGGCTACGCTTAATTACGATTTCAATTCAGCTTGGGAAAATCGTCAATAGACGCGATCATGCGTGATCCTCAGCTCTCTTTGTCCAATTCTAACCCGGATTTCGCGATCTACGATTCCAGTGATTTTTCATCGCTATTTTCGGCGCATATCCGGTGTTGATTTTGGGTCACTGACTTCGCGATTCTCAAAGGCTCGGCCGAGCAAACACGTTGCTCCGTGCGCGATTTGCATTATCGGAATAGAGAAATAAAAAGGTCGGAATCACCGGAACCGGTGAAAAATGACGTAGAACGATGAAGAGGACTGCGGATTTAAGAACCGAGGGATTTTGTCATTTTCATTTCATCGTAGATGCGAATAATTCCGAATCTCTCACGGATATTTGAGCGTTATAGAAAGAGCTGGTCTCCGAGCTCCCACGGTTCTTTTTGATATAATAAATAAATTAATATTTAAATTATAATAAATAATAGTAACCCCTCGAGTTAAACTCGGCTCTCTTATACGGAAATAAAACGCGTTGAGAAATCTCTATTGTAATAATTTCGTGATCTTTATTCTCTCAAGTTTCCTCTCTGGGGAGGCAAAAATTTATAAACCCATTTCTCAAGCATCATTGAAAAAGAAGCCAAATTTTCGCTCAATTTTCGACCTCCCTCGACGATTACCAAACGGACTATCGAACTCACGTTTTGCGAAAAATTTTGATTCCCAAGGGAATTTCGCAAAATCGTGGAAATTTCCACAGCTGGCTCACGATTTTCTTTGCCCGGAACGAAACGACAAAAGCTTTGTTTCGCCTCGAATCTCAATGTCGCGTGTGTCACCAATCGGAAAACGATCAACGGCTCTTTTGGCGACGAAAGTCAAAATTCGATGTCGTATTTCGATCGTAAATTCGATATCAGCCAATTTTGCATTCTGCCGACAGTCTCGTCGTTCCTTTGTTTCTCTCTCGTCCCGATAAATTCTCACTCACAAACGAGAGAAAAAAGCACAGCGGAATGCAATAACTTTCTCTCGACATCGGGACGAATAATCCTGCACGGATAAAAGTCCCGAGGATTCGAAGAAATAAATTTAAAAGGCATTTCCCTATTCGCGCCACCTGTAATAAAACTTTCGTCGCGCCCGATGAAAATCGTGATTCCGGGCTTTTGCAATAAAATTAAATTCAATTGCTCCTCCTCGGTGATCAATGCGTTAGCTCTTCGGCCTTTAATTGCATTTTTAATTAACGACAATGTGGACGTACACAGTGACTTTCTTTTTTATCTCCTATATTTGTTAGATCAGATTTGTAAAATCTCGCATCGCGATGAAGATCCTTCTGTTCAATCGAGACTGTTTTTTTTTTTAATTTTCTCACCGACGTTTTTGTCTCGCTCGATTTATAGGCACACGTCGGGACAGTTCCCGGAGGGACGGAAAATTCCATTTCGTCGCGTTGCCTTCTGCTCGAATAGAGAAATTTACGATGATAGAAATCGTGAATATCGTCTCGGGGGCGCTGGTAAAATTCAAACAGCCCCTGTTCTTGTCCCCAGAATAGAGACTCGCACACGCAAATGTATATTTCTTCGTCGTTCTACACACTCCAAGAACGATTGGTATAAACTTATCCAAGGATCGAGGAAATTGTTTTCATGCCGAAAATTCTTTACCGGCGCAACCGGCAAATTCGAGGGACGCGATAATAGTCCGTTAATGCCATACTTTCAATGTGATTAATGCGTTTGCGTTTAACCGAGCGTACCACACGAGAGAACCTCGCCCCGCTCCCCTTGTATATAATTCCTGTACACGCATAATGTAATAATAATAATGATAATAATAGCGCGGAGCCCGACACGATCGCGCACTTGTAATGGCTTCGTCCACGCCCAAACGATCCTTGTATCGCGTGTTTATCCGTGGATAATTATTCCCCCCATATCGTTCGAACGTGATAATTGTACGATTTATCGATTTTTCAAGATCGATACGCCGAGTTGAGAGATCGAAGACCAAAGAGAAATTATCGATCGCCCATTATTATGTTCTATTCAACGCGTCTATACATTTTTCCTCTGAATTATTGGCCAATTTTGAAAAACTAATTTTTGTTCTCCCCTTGTTTGCAGGTACGTTTAGTTTTCGTCTGTTTTTGCTGATCGAACGACGAGGCGGTTCGCGGTGCTGACGATGTATGTACATAATTAATCATTATTACCGATTGGATTGCAATGTTTATTCTAGATTGATTTTTTTATCATTTTAGCAGTTATTTTATTAAAATTTCAAAAATGTTTGCACAACCTTTCATGATGAAACTGAGGCGAATTTAGGAGGATCTTAATTCGAAATTAACGGAAATTTCCTTAATAAATTAATTAAAATTATCATCATTGGTCAGATTAAAATTACAAATATGATCTCGCAAAATCATGATGTCTGAAACATGTCAGAGGATTTATTAGATCATCGAGTGGGAATTTCTTAATTTAAATTTAAATTAATAATTTTTACAATCTTAATTAATTCATTGACCCGTCTTTATCCTAAGAATTATAATTAAATAAAGTCCTCAATCACCAATTGTAATTTTTCTCGAAAATCTCACGACCTCTTCCACGTTGGAGTATAATTTTTCGCGTTGAAACAAAAATTAGGTCGAAGCCCGCATAAATTTCATTCTCCAATGAAGGTTATGACATCTTCATAAAATCTTTATGAACTTGGAGGGTTCATCAATGATAATACCATTGCGAGTAAAATGCTCATTCTCATTTATCGAGTGAACGTATAACGCGGATACTTGAACTAAACGTCGTAGAATTTTATATCCACGCTCAGTGCGTAATCGTATATACGAAGTTTGTTACGAAGGCAAAACACGCCGCGACACTATATCGTATTTCGGTACGTGTCGCGGAGAATATAAGGAAAACTCTATGCAGGAAAAAGGCCACGACGATAGCGTGGTACTTGTAAAATCTTTGGATGGTAAAATGTTTACTGGAGAGTTAAACACAAACACGGAAAGAGAGAGAGAGAGAATGTGGAAGGGAGGGGGAAAGAGTCGGTGCTGTTCGCGCTTTTCCTCTTGCACTATTTTACGTACAGTACACGATACGATGAGTTAACTCGAGTCAACTCGAGACAATTAAAAAATCCCTCAAATTACTCAAACCATGTTTTTTCAATAATTCTCATCACCCTCCAAATAGGGAAAAGATGTCTAAAATCATCCCCTTGAGGAAAGAATGCTTTTTCAATATGAAAGATCGAGATGTAATTTTCTCCATCGAACGTGTGTAGTGAAAGTAGTTGCTTGACTTCTACTCTTGCGATTCTAATGAATATTTGGAACTTGATTTTTAAGTTTTTAATATTCCCTCAAATTTCCATAAAAGGTCCTCTGAAATGTTAACAGAGACGAGTTTCCAAAATGAATTCAAATTGTACCAGAATTAGTTGCTTCAATAGGTTCGATGTATCTTTCTTTGCAATTTAATTATAAAAAATACAAACAAACCAAGTATTTCGATTTTTTCACTTTTCCTTTAGCTTCCGTAATTCTCATCATTTTTCTGTATCTTTGTTTCTACTCGCACGAAACTGTTGAATTTCCTTTTTCATTCTCCATGAAAACATCGTAATTGCAAAAATTCGTTTTCTCACCGGAATTTAATGCTTTTCCCGACAATTCCATTTCCCTCGAACGGAAATTAGAATTTACCAATTAAGAACGGGAAAACATCGTAAGTTTCGAGCTCGCAATTAACTCGTAGAATCGTCGACTGTTGGCCTTAAACGTACCTTAGGTTTTACAGAAGATATACGCGTAAAGAGAGATGGAATGAACGATATACCACCGCGGTGCAAGTTACAATTTAGCATCGCGCCGTTTTCCGGCTCGTGAGAAAACCCTTGGTCGGATTTACCGCAAGATTCAAGTTTCTCGACGTCCCTCTTTCTCCCACCGAAGCACCAAAGTCGAATAAACTTTGCCAGCTATGCAGGTTTTCCGTGAATATATAACGTGTTGTACTTGAGGCACCATCGCACATTCATTTTGCGGCCACGCTTACACGAATGTCTCTCACATATATATATATACACATGAGTAAATACACACACGCGTAAAAACGTATTACGACCGCTGACAAACTAAGAGTCGTAACTAACGCAATTTAACGTGTAAATTGATGCGGTTTGGGCCATCTTGCAGTTTGTACGTGGATAAATATGTATGTATATGGATGGTTATTCCACAACATACCGGGCATACTCTTACCTTGTAAACTATTCTCGTTATGTATTTTACATCCTCCCCGCCCTTCTCATCGCTCGGGGTTGGCAAACTCTGATAGTTGGTGTACATAGACTCGAGGGAATACTTACTTATTGTTAGTCAGACGTTAGAGTTAACCCTCGCCGTGCTCTCCACTCCGAAGAGCACCATCGATGATGGTACTACACTGCCGTTATTAAGAGGGTTGCTCGAGAAAGCGTGTATATTGAGCAGGGGTTCATAATTTCAAACTTTCCTCGACGGGAGAATTCTTCCCACGAATCAGGGACTCGTGCCATCTCGTAAGAGTGCATAAATCACGTTTTTTTTTCTTTCACAGAGCTTGCTACCGAAAGTTCCTTCGACCAATCACAGGACAAATTCAAATTTTGAAAAAAAACGGATTCATTTGAATTTTGGCCAAAACCCGAAAAAATTGATTTACAAAAAAAGATCATAATTTAATTCAGCGGAACAATTTTTTACATGTTTTGTATATATCTGAGAAGTCACGATATAAATTTCAAGTTGGAACTCGCATCCGTTTACTAATGTAAACGGATAAAAAATCTTAAATATCGTGTTTTTCGTATTCAACAGTTCTCTGATAGTTTTTTAGTTTTTTTAATGAATTTCGAATTTTATCAATTTATTAAATCCAAAATCTAATAAATTTGATTTAATTAATTCAATTTAATTAGTTCAATTTAATAAATTTACTAAATTCAAAATTCGTTAAAAAAAACGCTATATAATATATCAGAGAACTGTTGAGTACGAAAAACGCGATATTTAATATATTTCTCAAATTTATACAAAATATGAAAAAAATTGTTCCGCTGAATTAAATTATGCTCTTTTTTGTGAACCAATATTTTCGGTTTTTGGCTGAAATTTAAGTGAATTTGTTTTTTTTTCGAAGTCGCTGATATTTTTTTCGAAAAGCGCAGGAAATTTCCGATCGAAAGCTATTGAAAAAGAATTTTTTCAATTTCATTTCGCGCCGTGCCTAAGCTCCGAAGAGCTGAATACGCAAAAAGTTTGAAATATAACTTTTGGTGTATTCCAAAGAGTATTATAGTCAGAGACCTGAAAATTTGTGTACAATATAATTTGAGGCAACACTAAAACGTAGTTTCAAGCAATTCGAGAGAGGTCGGCCTAAAAGGGGGTCCCGATGAGGAGGAATACCTCATACATTAACTTCGTTTAATTGTAATTTTTATTTAAACTAAATTTTACAAGGTATCGAGTATGAACAATGTTCAAATATTGCGAAATCCATTCCTCTCGTCTGGAAAATTTGATTTTCTTGAGCAATGGAAAATTTTAAAAATCCTCCCTCGCAAAAAGCTCTCGCTTCTGCAACGACATTTGCTGGATTAGATTTTTCCCAAATAGATGCTTTATTTCCAAATAAAAAATAAAACTATTCTTCCTTATTCACAATTTCGCGTCATTGCGTTTGCCATTTTTTCCCCGCATTTATCAATGAGACATTACTGCGGAAAAAATCCGGAAAAATACATTGGGACGTGAAATTCATGCAACGATAATTATTCGGGCGTGAGTGGTGGAAAAAAGGAGTCGTAAAAAAAAATAACGGGAACGAGTTTGCTCCGCGGGAAATCACGTAGAAATGTGCATTCGTCGAGGATCCCCCGGAGTGTCAGAGTTGAAGAGAGCAAACAGGGGTGGAAAAAGAAAGAAGCTCGTACGTGCGAATAGTTCACGGGCGCGTGACCAATGATACGATAAATAATATCGCAGTCACAGAACGGTGCACGCGATCCCATTTTCCGAAAACGCAGCACGTATCCTCGCGGTTCCATAAATACCTCTTGGAGCATTTTTCTGTATGTGTATATCTGGCGTCACGTATCCAACGAGAAAACTTTTTTTTTTTAGGAAAAAAGGGCAAATGCAGCGTAGCGGAATATTTTAAAACATCCTCTAGATGAAAAGATGGAAAATGAATTCCCAAAGAAAAGTGAAAGTCGTGGATAAATGAAAACAAGTCAATTGGGCCGGAAAGTTAAATTCCTAGGGGAATTAATAATGCATCAAATTCATCCCGTGGGCACGAAATAGTTGCAATATTTTTATTTATTTAATGAAGTCAATAATTCATTCGCCGACTCGCGAAAGACAAAAATCTCGTCTCATGCGGTATTTTGGCGCAATAAAGTCAGACGAATGAGGATTAACATGTTTTCACTTTTTGTCCGCGTTCAATGAGAAACTAAGAAAAGGGGATTTCACGATTGACAAGTTTAAGTGCAGCGAAAAAGTGATTCCGGAGAAAAAAAATTACGTTTTTACGCGAAATAGCCCATATTCGTGACGTTTATCGCATACATGGCTGAGCTTACCCTGAGAAAAGCCTCCGAAAAATCTCGCTGTAAAAATATATGGCTGTACAGGTGAATATACATATATATATATAGTGTTCTCGCTTCTTGGGCTCTTGATGCTTTCGTAAGTAAGCGAAAAAAGCTCGCAAAGCAGAAAAATTTAACGTGCTCCTCGCCTTGCCCCATTGTATTATGTATGACTCTGCAACTTTTCTTTATTTTTATGGTTTTTTTTTCTTCGCTCTCGTCTTTCCAGCTCAACCTTCTCCTCTTGATAAACGGAAGAGAGAGAGGCCGCGGGAGTCTGGTTGCGCGTTGAAAAAAAAGCTCGCGTCATGAAATATGCATTTTCGTCGGTAATACAAATTGGGGAGGGTCGGGAAACATAAAGCTCCAGCGAACTAATTGAATTTCCATTTGGCAATTTTTCAAATGACGAGAATCATTGAAATTTATCAAATCAATTCGACCGTCGATTAATCAATCAAATTCATATATTACAAAGATCAAAGGAATCGAGAATGTTGAAAAAATACTAGTTCTTTTCTTCGAGTGAAACGAATTAATTTTTTAAAGAATTTAATTCACAATGAAAGTTACGATTTAATTAAAAAGTATTCGTTCAACGAATTTTTTTTTTCCCCGACTCGTACAGTTTCTCGTTCTTATCACTGCATATAAATACCCGAGACTCGTTTATTCCCCGTACATTTTCTGCTACGGGAGATATCGATACGATTAATTTTCTCGTTTCACCCACATGCGCGGTCCGTATACCACGATCGTTTATTTCACAGTATGAATAAAGTGCAATCGTTCGTATACGCGTTGTTTGCGCAAATATATATATATATATATATGCATGAAAATATGTACGAAAATATTTTTCATTCCGCAAACACGTGCGTGGCACGTATGATAAATCATGAAAATAGTCGGGAAACGTTTGCGAATATTTCCATCACCGATATGGCGTATAGTTGATTTTTTCCTCGTTCGAGGTTCACGCTGCAACGCGGGAGAAAAGAGTTATTTTCATAAAACAACGTTTATTCATCGAACAAAAAAAATCATTCGACAATGCTCAAATTATTTTTATCCAAACTCGAATTCATCCGAATAATAAAGTGTATTTGAGTGAGATCAAAATTATTTAAATACCCTTATTCACTTGAGAATAAATAATGATAAATAAAAAGAGGGTTGCGGGGCTTTGGATCTGGTCTAAATTAGTGCTAAATTGTGAAAATTCGCTCTGCAAATATTCTTGAAAATAAATTTAACTATTATATTTGCTCTGGAAATTCGTATTCCACGAAGGACTCTAAATTCGTATTCCTCGAAGGACTCTATATTTTCCTTCGAGTCTCGGTATTATCGGTCAATCCGTCGGGTAATGGTGCACATTTTTATCCCAATACGAAAAACGGTTCAGTTTCTCGGTGCGAAACAGATAGACGAGACGGACGGCACGAGATTTCGCACGAGAATCCGTGAATGGTCTCAATCTCCCATAAAGCTCGGGCTCGTGCAGCCGGTTGAGTCTCGGGAGAAACGAAGGAAATGGGAATACCGAAGGTGTGCATTCGAGCGAGTTATTTACCGCTTTCCGCGAGCCCATTCTGCCCGATCTAGTGTATCGCACGTGCCATTATTGTATCCCGTGGCATAGACATTGCGAAATACGAGATCCACGGTGTACATCCAACGCCATGAAGCACCACGTAGACCCGTTTGTATCGCCGATTTCCCATTATACCCCATTTTCAAGATCGCGATTCACGCTCAGAATTCGCGACGTGACTCAACGCGATCCCGTAACCGATGAATGGACCCTCGTCGATCGACATTTTGCAGGGATTTTCAAGTATTTGCATCTTTAAATTAAACCTCGATGATGCTCGGTCGACCGTTGCTTGAAAATTGACAACAGTGTGATTACAATTCCAGCGAAATAGCCAAATAGTTTGAAAATAAAACTTCGCATCACTTTCCAATTACAGTGACAAACGGGAGCTTGAGAATTTAATTCTAGGATCCGACGATCGATTCAATTGCCATTTTATTTGCATTCGCTCGGCGCGTGATTCGTTAACGATGAGAAAAAAAAGCTCCGATTGCACCGTTATCAATCGCGCGCAGTGACTCGACGCGGAGAGAGGAATCGTCGCGCGATCGTCAAATTTTTAATTGACACGTTCGTGTCTCGTGCGCGTGCAATTTCATTCGCGTCAATCGGTAGGAAAAAACACGGAGGAAGGGGATAAACGGAGGGAGGAGTTGTTGCAAAGATAATAACAATAATAACAACGCGTAGAAAGCCATGACGAGACTTTGTCGTCGAGTGAACTCTAGAAATGAAACGTCGGCGACACGAGAGTCGTGACCGCTCTTCTTGTAACCGTGACCATGGCGCTGAAGTTACATGAGATTCTTAGAGAACATGAGAATCGGAGAGAGGGAAAATCAGGGTGAAAGACAGTGATCGAGAAAAAAGATTAACCCGAACTTGACATCTTCGGCGTGACTCCCATTTTGATTAACGATATTCTCGTGGAGATTGTGGCTTTTTTAATTATTTACATTGACAAATTTTGGAATAAAATACATTTTCAATTTTCACAAATTCATAAGAATCGGGCCATTAAATATTTTGTTCATTGATTAGCCCTGGACGGAAAAAAAGGGCCACATTCGGTCATAAATACGTGAATTTTCGTTATCAAGGACTCAAAGCAAATTGGTGATCGAGCAACATTTCGTGCAACGATTTCATTGAGTTCTATCTCCAATTATCGGTGATTCCATCGGACTAATTATTGCGTGAGTCGATTATCGTCAATTACGAGACAAACCGACGTGTCTGACCGCAAACGCGTCCGCCATAATAATTGGATGAATTATAGCGAATACGTCAAAGTTTCGACTCGTATCCGCGACAACGAGAGCGATTTGGTGAGGGTTTGAGGCACTTTGAGGCCTCGCGGATAGGAAATGAAGAGAGAGCCGTCGATTTTCGAACCCTTAAAATAATAAAAGTACCCCGAGTATATAAAGATTGACGAAACTTGTTAAATTGATCCATTTTACTACCCCTTTTTTTATTCTCAAAGAATCTTGAGATTTCGCAACCCTTTACATATGCCTCGTCCCTCGCTGAAGGGTTGCCAAATTATTGGAGGAAAAATATCGACGAATATCTATTATATTCGGATGCTTATTGCCAGCGAAGGATGGAGAAATGTAGCTCGATCGGAAGGGGAAGCTGCCACCCGCCCCCCTCTCTCTCACCCTCAATTTGTTATTTCCGACGCGACGAAATTCGATTTCGCCCGCTCGCTTCCCGATATTTCAATATTTTCATATTCATGAAACGGTCGAGCGAGCCCGAGAGAGCGAGCGAGAGAGATCGCTGAAAACACACGAAGCATATCCATCTCGGCCAATTCGTGACTCTCTCACGCGCACTTTATATACGTGTCCTCGAAAACGAGTGCCGCTTTTTTTTTTTCTTCTTCCTTCTCGGCACAGCCAATTGGCCTCTTGCTCCAATTAGAGTAATCTCCTCGTCATATCCGTGATACGATGCCGTTTTTGGTCTCGTTATGAAAAAGAGGGATGAAAATGGAATTTCAAAAAAATACAAGAATCTTTTCGATACTTTTTTCTCCTACAAACGACGCGGCGGTGGAGGGAACGCGACTCTTGATTCGGCAGAGGGAGAATCGTATTTGGCTGTTAAAAAATAATAAAATTATGCCGATTGTGAAAATTAAGTTCGCGAGAGCGAAGAAACAATTGCTCGAGACCATTTTTACTTGCGCACTTTATTAAAATTTCATTTCGCTCGTTGGTATAATTTTAATTGCACCGGTAAAAAGTGAATAACACGGAGGAAGGAAAGGGTAAAACTCTCGGCTCCCTTAATATTGCATAATTATCAATGCACTCTCTCGTTGTTGAAAATATCATGCACACGCAGTCGCGAATTTCGTTTTGACGCGTACAAACACCAACGCGAATCGCGTAAAAATTGATGCAAATTGGTTCATCGCGAAAAAACGCTGCCTGAGGGACTTGAATTTTCATTATTTACCCTCTATTTGTCGAGAGACGGGATGCGATCGATGTCACGGAAATATGTAGCTATTTTTCAAACCCACGAGCTACTTTTGCAATATTAATAGCGAATTTTATGCAGTGCGAGTTGAAACTTGCTTCTTTTCGTAATTGAAATTGATTTACATATTTTTCTTCGAGTATTTTCTTTTCTTCACCCGAGTCTTTTTTTCTGCACGAATCGCACGAGACTCTTTGCAATTTTTATACATCCCGGAAATGGTAAAAAAAGAGCAGTACAGCGTACCAATTATCGGAAGTTTCAGGGAGAACGCACCGAGAACTGCGGCAATCGATTCAAACCATGGTGTAACATCGTGAAACCGTGTATTCGAGGTACCCACTCAATTTCAATTAACTTGGATCGCGTCACTCGGCAAAACATCACGATTCGAGGGGGAAAAAAAAGAAAATTCTCGCGAACCAATTAATTGCGGTTATGTAAATGTACCATTGGGCAGAAAGAGGGACCCATTTTCAATCGATTTTCATACACTTTCCCTCCTCGACAGTCGGTGGATGAAAATGCAGAGGAAAAATCGCGAAGCGTCGTTTTTCAGCGTCGTCCGGAAAATCATTATTTCGCGTGGAAAAATTCGTGATAAAAAATCTTGCCTTCATTATCGTTGCGTTACGGGACTCACGATAATCGAATTAGTTAACGCGAGGCTTAGGAAAAAACAGCGGACATCCGATAGCGTTGCGAGGAAAAAGGTGAAAAGTGTGAGAATGGATTTTCTCCGTGAATTTTCCGCCGTTCTAAAACGGGCAATCTGGTAATTTTTCCGCTTTCTCTCTCTCTCTCCCTTCGCTCGCGTATCTCTCTCGCGTTTTCGGCTTATCACATCCCGATGCTTCTTCCTTTTTTTTCCTCATTTTGCTTCGCCCGTCCGCTACTTTCCACTCACTTTTACGTTACGTCTCGTTTTCCCCGAGCACGTAATTCGCAAATTTTTTTTTCCCTCCTCCACTTAATGTATATTCCAGCACGAAGTAAATTAAAGTTGCTCACCGTGAGGGAGGAAGATGAGGCCGATATACGTTCTCCTTCAACCCCGCTTTTTTCGAGTGGCCCTCCAGCACCGACCCACATTTTATATTTATACATACATATGCATTATATTCCACTCTATGGACGTATATGTGGGAACCTCGTGTACTTGTGAATACGGCTGCGTATAATATTCACCGAAATGTATCATCCGCAGGATATGGTCATGCTCTCGTATGAATTATGCACTTGTCATATGTATATATAATTCGTCCGAATTGGAATATCCCATAAATGTATAATACACATGGGATATTCCAATTCAAATCAACCGACTTTTGACCCCCAAACCCTTACATGTAATTCACGATTTTTCATACGATTGTTCGGCGGCCAAAAAGCACAATGTATTTCTAAGTTTTTAATCAAAGTAAAAAAAAAACAAATAAAATATATTCCACCTCAAACTTGATAATTTATCAGTGCGAAAAATTAGGAAATATTGAAAGATTGAAAATCTTTTTTTCTTCTCAAATACATCTACGAAATTCTGGCACTCGATCCTAACTTCTCGGAGTATTCACTGTACTCCGCGGTCGTTTAATTTCCCCGGTAGTTTAAAATAATGAAATTTTGTGCATTTGGAACGATTACGTTTCGTCGGATTAATCCCAGATGCATTTAGCTCGATTTTTATGCAGTGAAGAGCGAATTTTTATGACACAAGCGAGACGATGAAGTTAATTGAGAATGATTGCGGTCTCGCGCTATTGTATTTTGCACAATTTTCGCACAATTGCAAACACAATTGTGCGTGATAATATACAGTGCTCAAATGTATACGATATTGGAATTTAGTTTAACGGAGGTGTACGGCATTAATTATGCATATGCAGCGAGCGTAGAATGCACAGAGGAGAAATATTCGAGTTTGTATTCTATATGGGGCATTCCATCCCAAATCGGACAGTTTGAAAAACTTTTTTTTTATTTCCTCAATTTTTTTATATTTTTGAGTACCCATCAAAAGACCCTTCCTGTTAAATTTTGAGGTTTTTTTGATTATCCGTTCCAAAGATATTAAATTAACAAAAAAAACCCCTCTTTTTTTGGTATTTTGGTCATACCTTCTTTAATAATGGTCCAAATTAAAAGTTTTTTTTTCAAAATTTTTGTTTTTTTATGGCCTTTTCAGAAAAAAAATACAACGAAAATATTCGACGTGTTTTTGAATGAGTTTTTTGAGTTTTGAACGTTACATCGCGTTTTTAAAAGTGAATGTAATTTTTTATTTTTTTTTTAAATTTTTTGTTTCAAACATCTATCTATTCAACAATTTTTAAGACTAGTCCGATCGTGGGTTCTCAATGACTACTATTTTTTTTTTAAATAAATTATTATGAATACCAATTTTTGTGACTGTATAGTATTTTTTTTAATCATTTTGAATTAATTCGGACACTTTTTCATTGTTAACAGATTTTTAAAATTAATAATTAATCGATGAGCAAATAACAACAGTTCAAGAATTGTACGAGAGTGGGCATTGAACCTAAATAGTCTACCGAATATTGATGTGAAATTTTCACATGAGAAACATCATTCAGATGCGAAAGAAAGATTTATTATTTGCGATAAAATACTGCGAAGTCAATCACAGGGGGACACAAAAATTTCATTCAATTATTCCAATGAGCAACGGAAACGTATTGGCAAAGGAACATTCTAATTCAGGAAATAATCGTATATGTAAGTTTTTCAAAAAAAGACGTTAATAAATAAGAACCGTTGTTATTACTGTTCATAAACAGACTTAACGATTAATTATTAATTTTAAGAACCCGTTAACAATAAAATAGTGTCAAAATAAATTCTAAATATTGAAAAAATACTATACAGTAACAAAAATTGGTATTCATAATAATTTATATTAAAAAAAAATTTTATTTTCAAAAATCGAAAAAAAATAGTTATTGAGATCCCACGATCGGACTAGTCTTAAAAATTGTTGAATACATAGATGTTCGAAACAAAAAAATAAAAATAAAAAATGACATTCACTTTTAAAAACGCGATTTAACGTTTAAAACTCAAAAAACTCATTCAAAAACAAGTCGAATATTTTTGTTGTATTTTTTTCTGAAAAGGCCATAAAAAACAAAAATTTTGAAAAAAAAACTTTCAATTTGGACCATTATTAAAGAAGTTATGACCAAAAACCAAAAAAAGGGCGGTTTTTTTGTTAATTTAATATCTTTTCAACGGGTAATAAAAAAAATCTCAAAATTTAACAGGAAGAGTCTTTTGATGGGTACTCAAAAATATAAAAAAATTGAGGAAATAAAAAAAAAAGTTTTTCAAACTGTCCGATTTGGGATGGAGTGCCCCATATATATATATATTCATACATATGTACGTAAATCTCTCTACCGCGTTCTATGCTTATTATCTACAACGAGAGCAACACGTGCACGAAATTCAAAGTGACTGGCAGAGAGATGGCACGAGTGGAGGCGAACCTCCGATGCTCTGTTTTGCCAACGCTGCCACGGGGTTCTCTATCGCTTCTCGTGTAACTTTCCTACGACCGAGTAAACGACGAGTACCTACATCGTTCGGATATTAAAAGGTTTCAAAATTATTCACAAATTTTTTTTCCACTCATTCCTGACGTCTCGCTTTTCTCACAAATCGCTCTCGCACGACATAACGTGTCTGGAATTTCATTTGCCCCTTTGTCTCAAAATTCGAAATGGGTGCGAGAAGATCACGCCTCCTTCAACTTCCGCTAGAGTTATCGTTTTAAAGAATAGATACTCGAAGCACACAGAACGGTTCTATAAATAAATGAGTCTTCATTAAACGAAGCACCCTCGTACGCGGAGAATACGAACGGGACCTAAACTTGGTCCGTATAATCGCGTACTTGGAATATTCCACGACGTCAACTTTCGTCGTTGCGCGTTCGGGTAATTTGACGAAATTCGGCCATTAAAGAGCCCGCCGAGGAAGAGGTTTAATTCCGCGGCATGAATTTAATTTAATTTAACGTCCGACGATGCAGTGAGAATGTGCCGAGCGTATAATAACAAAATTTCGAAGCGGACAGGTGCTCGAGATACGCGAATTATGTCGAAAAAGTGGGACGAGAGAGTTTTGAAAAAATAAATGAATTATGCTTTGAAAATGTTATCAGCGATTTTAACGCGAACGAGTTTATTCGGGACGGAAAATACATTAGATTGCAAATTCCGCGCGTCAAATCGTTCATACTTGTACATGTAATAAATGTATGTTTTCTGCATACCGTTGTATCGGCAACAACATAAACTGTGCACCTCTCTGTCCGCGTGTTGTGCAAACACGACGAAACGTCGTGGACAAATAGAACGACAGATGTGACACATTCATTGATGTTGAATAATTAGCATGCTCAAATTATGACGCAGCGGAACAATGAACTTTTGCGAAAAATAATACAAAGAAATGTTAAACACTGCTGAAACATCTGTTTTTTCATGAAATAATGAAAAATTCCGAGTTTATTGCTGAAAAAAAAAATTATCTGATATATTTACGGTAATTTATATTAGATTAAAAATAGATTTTTATTAAATAAAATTTATTCTTCCGACGATGAGTTCCGCGTAAAAGATGGTTTCACATTCTTTTGGAGGCTCGATTGAATTTCCGAGGAAATAGCTGTCTATTAAATTTCTTGAGAAACCTTTGCATTTTATAATAGCGACGTTTGTCAAGTTACAATGAAACCCCAAAGAATGTTTATACCTCTTCGAGGAAGAACACCGAAGGAGAAACCTCGTTGAATCAAATCCAGAATACTGATCAGACTTTCTCTGTTGTAACGATTTTAGAGAGATATTGAGTGAGATCCCTTGATCAGGCGATGAAAAATGCCGCAATGTTTTTCGTAATCGCGTTGTAATTGAGCACGGCTCTTTGAACTTTACGTCGCATCGGGTGCGGAACGAAATGCGGTTAATCACGAATTTTCCCGTGATCGGTTGAATCGTTGTATTTTCGGATGGACCGAAAATGCGTGCATAATTCGTCAAACACTCGGCATTGCTATTATCGACCGATAGCGCGTCGTTGATGACTCTTCCGCGGTATAAATCACAATGAATCCTCCCATGGAGGCAATCGAATCGCACTAATTTTGCGGTTAACCTTGTATCTCCCACCAGTTCCCTCCTCATCGCGTTCGAATTTCCCAATTCCTAATGGGGCTCATCAGTTACATTCGTTGGCAAATTCTGTATCCTATCGGACCTGAAATTAAACCAGTATCGATCGTTGTATACGTTGGATTGAAAAAAAACTGTAGGTTTCCCGTAATCGGTGTAATTTCCTCGTGACTGTTTTCAAATCCGGATCTTCGTCGCACTTTTATACGGACGGGGATTTGCAAATGAGAAGCTCCAACCGTGGGGATTCTCCACGATCGTTAGAGGGCGTCTTCTTCTTCAATCCGTTTCCGTTTCTCACGGCTTATGCAAATTCGTTCGACAGTTTAATACTCTTAACAAACCGTCTGGGAAATCGTTTCGCCCCAATGCCAAGTACGAGAAAATCGACGATAGCGTATAATCAAAGGGTTGTAATGTCCGTGCATCATTCTTAATGAGATAGAAAGAGCGCGATACATATAGATCGGGTCGATTTCTACACTCCGCAAGCTTTAGTTCGATTGAACGATAATTTTAGGGAGCTTTTCAGTTCAATCGAACGTTGATTGGAATAAAAAATGGTATGAGAGGAACTTTAGGGGGTTTCGAAGCTTTAAAAAAACATACTTTCTTTATTATTATTTTTTAATCAATAATTTATTTTATCAAAAATTGTAACAATAACAGAGGTCCTCACCGGTACACAAGTATCTTCGTTTTTCCATGAGGAAGCGAATTTTATGCAAAAGTTCGATTTCATTCAAATAAAGTTGGTAAAAAATGCATCAAAGACCGCGAAAGAGGCTCATCAAAATTCGATGTAAATCACAAATAATGATTCTCCAAACTGCACGCATGATTGAAAAAAATTTCACACAAAATAGTTGAATATGTACAGGGTGTCCCATTTGAATCTTACAGCTGTAAGATTGAAACGGGACACCCTGTATATTCGATATACACCAAAATGCAATTTTCATTGAAATGAAAGTTGAATTAACGAAATCCTTCCCAGCTCTTTGCAATGAAAAGGTCATTTCTCCGCTGTCCGTGTTTAAAAAAAGGGGCGCAATATTACGAGTAATATTTTACGTTCCTTTTCTCCAAGTATCCACGAATATATGAAAAATTCGTGGCTATTTCCGTTGCTGGAAAAATTCTCCGGAGCATCTCCGGAAAGCTCGATTTTTCTCTCGTTCGTTTTATCGTTTTCCTTTTTTTTCATCTTCCCTCCCTTCCTTCTTTTTCACGGAGATCTCACTCTCTTTTCCTCGATTTACATCTTATTGGCTTTTGCTTCTCGTACATCTCGCCCCCCTCGGAGTTTTCCTGGCCTCGGGGTGCTCTCTCGGCCGCGACAAGACAGAGAGAGAGAGAGTGAGAGAGAATCCTTGCGGACTCGACGAGTCTGCATTACCAAACGAATTCCGGGATCTTAATCCGGAAACTCAACTATCTTTCCCCCTCTCTTTCTGACTCACGTGACATCTCCAACTCGTGTGAACCGTACGTACATCCCTGCAGGATTTCTTATAGCTTTCCGAGTTCGCGAAAGGATCCTCGGTGGAAGTAATACGTTTGGAACGAGCTCTCCACGAGGAAAACTCGACCTGCCCCACGTCATCGCGAATCCGTGCGCCTTTCCCCTCTCTCCCTCTTCTCCACGAGAATACACAAGCTCCGACATCGTTTCCTTTTTTCTCAGCCCCTAAACTACCCCAATATACCGAGGAGCACATACGTTTCGAGAGTCCCTGTAATGGAGGAGAGCAGGTGAGCCCGAGAGAGCGAACGAGCAATGCCGGATCATGATCCATGGGCGATTCGAGCCGGGAGCAAAATTACTTTCGTCCGAGATTTCCCGCAGTCGAGTGACCTCAAATTGCTCAAAAACAAGAGGTTACCGCGCTGATCCTTGCGATTTTCCGGAATTCTGCACGAATATCAGTGAATTGGAAAAATTGTTTGGGTGAAAGAAAAAAAAATCTCTCTTCTCTGACTGAAACAGACCATGTGCGAGTTTGTTCCTCGTAACTCGGCTGTTCTTGGCCATTTCCGAGTCGCCATGGCTAACCGGCGAAATCGAGTGGTCGAGAACAAGTTATTTATTTATTTTCCCCCTGGCGCATTTCCAACGAGGACATGCACATGTCCTCGACCTATAGACATGCATAAATACCGAATTATTTCTGTAAAGTTTTACGAAAGAACGTGCCGATAACATTTATTGAATATCGGAAAAATTTATTTTGTGTAAAAACCGAAAATTAAACGATCAATGATGGACGAATAGTCGGAATGAATAATCTTTCCTTTTCGAAACTTACGCGAGCAAAGATTTATTTTTCTGGGCCCGAAATTTGTCGGAGAAGTAAATTCGAGACTCGATTATTGTGCCGGGCACGAAGAAAATCTTTGGCGACGGGGACTAGACGCCACGGAGCTTTCAATTCGGTATAGAAAATTGCTTGTTCATCAAATCAATCCTTTTTACAATTCCATCGTTCGAGAGTGAGAGAGAGAGGAAAGGGAAGAGGAGAAAAAAAGCTGACATTTTTTTCCTTCGACGAGCGACGAGGAACCCGACGAGAAACCGAGCTTCGTCGTCTGTTTGGGATAAATCGAGTATATCGCATCGGGTAAAAGGGGCAAACGGGGAAGGGTAATTTATCCGTTCGCTTGGCGCTTCTCCAAGGATATCGAGAGGAGCTTTCTTGAATTTCGAAGAAAATCCACGCGGGCAAATATACACGTATATGCATGTGAGGTGAGAAAAAAAAATATCAAAAAATCTTTGCAACATTTATGAAAAAATACGGGGAAAGTAACGGAGAACTGATCAATCATTTAGCTCACATTGATAAATTGATAAATCGATGAAAATTCCTGCTTTCCGTTCGTACACAAATATCTATTTGTATATAAATGGAATCGGCAATTCTATAGTCCGTACGTTTCTTGCATTAAATAAATTCTCAGTTCTCAAGACGTTTCACGTGAAATTTCAGGGGTACGTGAGAATAAGGGTGGGCGAGGGATATATGGGAAATCGATGGGAAACTGCATTTTCCGAATATCCGGAACTACTATTTATTGCAAGTGCAATGGTCGTTCCCTCAGGAATGATATTGGGTCTTATATCTGTAGATTTTGTAAAAAAACCGAATAATTTTGGCAACTACGGCATTCACATTTATATGGGGGCAAAATGGCCGACTGAAATTTATTTCGTTTCGAAACTCGAATGAACGATTTCTTTCGCTTCGTACATCACTTTAACATTCAAGATACTTGAACCAAGCTGCTTGGCCTATTTTTGCAATTAAATTTTTGGCAAAATTAAATTCTAATCGCAGTTGCGATGAAAATATTAAATCTGGATCTGATTTTGCGTGGGTGAGTTTATTCAGTTGTATCAAGGCCAATTACAATGATGATTCTAATCTATTTTCTTTTCCAATTTCCTTATTTTTGCAATTTTCCATTTTTTTCGATAATTTTGTATGGTGTCCATTTTGCCCTTCTTCCCCTATATAAATATCGTCTTTTTCACGGATACGTCTCGGGACTCGGGAATATAAAGGAAAAATCGTGAAAGATCTCTCGAAAGACGTGAGTAAGGATGAAGAGGCGGAAAAATAGAAAAAAAAGAAAATTGTTATTCCATATATATATATATATATATATATATTCGAATCGGAAAAGTTCGTGTCGACACGTCCGCGAAAAGCCCACGTGAGTGAGTGTCGGGCGTTATAATTCGTTCGATAAATTTCACCTTGAATTATTTATCGTTCGTGTATCGATAAAATTTTCGACGATGAAGAATTTCATTCGTATCGCGAGAAAAAAAAATATATATCTCTGAGATAAAATTTCAAAATTGTCGCGCGTTTCTCGACGTAACAAACAGTCGGTTGAATTTTTCATATTTCCCGTACTTGTACATTTGCAAAAGCGAATTTGCGGGTGAGACAAAGGAATGATGATTCAGTTTTTTTTTATTGAAAATGAATGAAGAGATTTCGTTACGTCAAGACGTACAATGTAATCGAACGTCTTGCTCGTTGTGTTTGTATACGATGCGCGAGCTGCTTTTTATCATCGGCTGACCTAGCCAACATTTTTATAGATATCTCTCGCTCTCTCACTCTGTCTCTCTCTCAGCCTCGTGCATATAAAATTCTCTCATTCCTTGTCGCGCGTCGAAACGAGAAAATCCTGCCAGATAACCAACAACGACGGAGCTTCGTGACGCCCGAGAGAAACAGAATATCCGTCGCAGAGTCGTTATCCGTTTCATACGTCTCTCTTATGTGTCTTGCAGCGTATACAAATTTTCTTGTGTGCACGAGACTGTATGAGGGACTCGTATATGTATATTACACCGGATATATATGAGAAGAAGGAGGATCGGAGATAATAAAATCCAAAGTAATCAAGTGCGCGCACCACTTTGACAAATTTCTTTTTGGGTATTCTTCTTGGGATTTATTTTCACAGGGTTAATTTGGCACACATTGAAGTGTGGGGAAAAAATTTGTCATTATCATTTTGATACAAAATAGCGGTGACAGGGCCAATCATTCACCTGGAAGTAAAAACTAAAAAAATTTATAATCCATGTACCATTGGCTATGGAAGTTTGGTGAGAATCGACGTAACAATTGACTCGAAAAAAAGCTCGTTTTTTATGCGGATTTGGACGATAATCCTCACGAGGAAATATACATTTTCGTCTGGGAGATTTTCCCCACTGGAAAATTGAATTTTGTCGAATTTAAACATTCGAAGCGACCGCTCTCTTTCAATTCGACTCGCCGATGTCCCATAAACGATCTATATTCTATAAAGATATATTATTCTCATCCTCCACGCACGTATTACTTCCCAGACGTGATAATTTTATCGCTGTGGGTCAAAAAGTCACGACGACGAGAATATATAGCGGGATAAACCGAAAAAGGTTTCGAGTAGTTTCAAAGACATCGTGAGAGCCGGTCTCACGTTACTTCGGGGGCTTTACTTTTTCGGTGAGATTTCACACGAATCTCTATACACAACGAGAGTACGGATTTTGTTCAGTTTTCCCGAGACTCTTGAAAATCTCGCCCTTCTTCCCGGCCCTTCCTCCCTCCCTCTCTTCTCTCGTGGAGTTTTTTTCTCTCAAAGCTTCACTTTCTCACACTCCCGGCGGTTTTTTTTCTTTCTCTTTTTGTACGGCACACCAGACTCTTCAGGCTCTCTCAAACCCACAGAACCGTGTCGCTATCGCGCTGCGTGCGTGTGTGTATGTGTATGGATTACACGGAGCGACGGGGCTAAAGCTTTTTGGGAACGAGGAAAAGAAGTGCCGCGCACGAAAAGCGCGGAGGTGACGTCTCTTTCTCCTCTGCACTCGAGATTAAAGGGTCTACCGCGAGTGGATGAGCTTTCAAACGATAAAGACCGCCGTATACCGATAAATATCGGAGATGGAAAAAAATAAATGTTTTTTCACGATGCTGAAGCTTGCAGCGTTGAAACGAAACGAGAATATTTTTTTGAATTAATTTTTCAGTGAGATTCACACTTTGCTCGTGCGTTTGGCATCTCGAGTTCTCCATAAAGACCGCGAAATAGACTACAACCTTTTTCCACTTTCGAAAATTCTCAGGAAAAATGCAGTACACTCAAAAGTGTATTTAAACGATGCAAACTTCATGATGTATTTTTATAATTTTCTTACATTCCAACGTCTTTCAAGATTTCTACAAATTTTTTATAATTTTTCATGTGTGTAAATTGCGCAGATCGATTTTATCGTTCAATTTCCTTCGACAATCTCATTCGAACGAGAGAAGAATCTCCTTTATTGTTAAAGGATTGGCAAAAGTGGACTGATGAATGCAATCAAGTACGGATAAAGCGTGGAAACATTGAAGTCCTTGTGCAAAATATGCTCGTATTATTTTCCACCCTCGTGCCCAGCGCTTTACCGTCGAATGTTTGGCAATTTCATCGGTGTATATGGTGAAAAAGGCATGTACAGTAACATACGTGTATAACGTACGAACGTGTCTTTGTACGGGAGAAGTGAAGCTTCTCGTTCAAGAAAACCGACGCGGCGCTCAATCTCTCGAAGCAGCGATGGCATCGAGAGGGAGGGAGAGAGAGAGAGAGAGAGAGAGAGAGAAGGCGAGAGTCATATTCTCTGCGCATAGGTGTATTATATATAATACGTACATGCCACTCCATGGGAAAAACGAAGGCAAAAAGACGAAGTCGGCTGGTGGAAGAACGAGAAGCTAAAGCGAAAGCGATAACGAAAAAAGCGTGAGAAAGTGGGTGGAAAGAAATGGAAGAAAGGGAGAGAGAGAGAGAGAGCGAGAGGGTGAAGCCTTTCGAATTTCGCGGGTTTTTTTTTCTTCTTTTTTTCATCGAGAGCTTTTCGAGCAACCGCATGAATCGCGGTTCCGGCGTGCACTTAAGAAACTTCTCGAGAGATGAAATATCGTCGTGTGTGCTTTCGCTCGCCCTCTCGACGTTTTTCCGTTTTTTTCCCTTTCGATCCTCCATATATATTTCAACGATTTACACTGCGTCACGAAAGTTTTCTCGGCCAATTCGAAATTTCAAACACCTCGATACGTCACAAATATAAATTTCGTTATCAATTTCGCTATAAATTCGTTAATATTCTTAAGGAATGCAATTGCGATTTGGAAACATTTTTAAATAATAGAAACTTCCTCTTTTACGACCGGATCCGATTTCAATTAAAAGCACGATGAAGAGAGAAATCATAAGAATAGTAATTTCGGAGCACAATTTCGCGAGGATCGAGACAATTTAACGAAGTATCATTCTTTTAATACGATGAATAAATCGGTGCTGGAACTTTTAATTAAATATTTTATACCGATAATTCATTACACGCGTACAGGACTCGTTTATTCCCACGATAATGTAGTATCGAAATTTTCAATAAAAAATGCGCAATCACGCAGAGAGATCATGCAAATAATATCTCGATCGACGCGAACGAGATTTATTCTTTTGCGGGTTGATTGACAAATACAAGTTCCTCGAGCGGTGACCGTGAGGTTGTAGATCATAGAGAATGATCGCTTGTAATTACAGGCATGAGCTTGCCCGGTGATTGACTCGATCGTCAATGTTGCGCGATTCAGCGTCGCAGGTCGATCGATCATTGATCGGATAGGAAAATTTATCGTGGGCGAGGCGATCAACGACACTTGCACGCGACTTGATCTACTCGATTGGATCTTTTAAGGGGAGGACGGGGGATCTTCCAGCGCGGATATTAGTTGCTAATTGAAAGCTCGTTATCGGGATACTTGGAAAATAGCTTTCCATAAATTGACTTCTTGAGACGAGGCTGACAGATACGAGATAAAGTATCGGAGAGGTGCGAGGAAAAAGGAAAACCCAAAAAGTATCAATTTTTAAAGAAAATTATCGTTCTATCGATCAAATCCGTTTGTAACCGATTGTCTAATTTTGTTTACACATCTTTGCAAATATTTCGCTTCCCTATGGAATTACAATAGAAAATGTGTAAGGTTCGAGGAGAAAATTACATTTTTATTCACGCGTTAAAGTTGTTCGATAGTAAAATGAATTTTGTCATTTCGAGAGCGTTTTCCGTCCAATTTTTGCCGTTTAAAGCCCCGGAAAGCACCGGGAAACCATCCTGAATACCAGCAAATATCGGATATCGAGAATTGTTCGTTGTAACTACCTCTGTCTCTCTCTCTCTCTCTCTCTCTATTCCTCTCAATTTCTGCTATTCCATGAAATGTTTTAATCCATAGCGCCATAGAGCAATCTGCCCGAATCCATTTTCCACAACTCACGATACGCGGAAAGCTCTTTCCCTCGTGGTATATCCAACCTACCATTACAATTTGCACGATTGTGGAAATGGTTCAGAGAGGGAACGGAATCCGCAGGATCTCCTTTTGCACCAACCTCTATTACACTTTACAAACACCCATGCACACAGATCCGAATATACACCTATGTATATATATATATTCATCGGAGTTCGATATATTCTGTAATTCGACATAGAATAGGATCGATTTTGATACCACGACGAGAGCATCCGTCGTCGATACCTTCGGGGCTTGTCAATTGATTTCAATTCGGCGAAAATAATACCCAAAACATTGTCGCTTTGATATCGAACGATTTGTGATTACGCGAATGTCCCGAGAAAAAACAAAAAATTCAATATCAAGACTTTCAGACTTTTCGCCCATTTTTTGGTGAATTGTCTGAAACCTCAAAATAGTAGCGAAATTTCAAGTCCTCGTAACTTTACTTTGATTTTGCCGATTCCAAAATTTCTTTTTCGTACGCAAACGTTGTGATTAAACTTACAGTTGGGTTCATTCTAATGTCTTAATTTTTGTAAAGATGAGAGCACTTTGAAAATCGCAGAAAAAAAATGCAAAGGGAATGGAATTTAAAAATGTGCGAAAATCAACGGTCGAACTCCTTAAAAATTCGCCAAAAATTGAAAAATGGTCGGATTCGTATGGATCAAGTGGCGTTTTGAAGCTCCAACGATCAGGAAAAGAATGGGCTATTACAGACATTTTAGTGAACAGATTCAATTTCGGCTAAAATGAAAAAGAATAGTTTCTTCAAATTTATTTTTTTCAAACCTTAAATAGATGTTTTTTGCCCCCCTGAATACGAATCTACCAATGATTGTCTCGAAATTTTTTGGTTTTTTTAATAGTCCTGGGAGATGATTCTGGTAACAAGAATGAAAAAACTCTCCCGAGACTTTCTGGCGAGAGGAATATAGGGAAAAATATAACCACGTATGTTCGAGAGATGTTGCAAAGATGCGGACACACACGCGCACCCAACAGCCGAATGCGAACTCGATACTTATTGAATTCGTTTCAACCAGAGAGAACCGTATCATATTTCCGCTCGAGTATACTTGCTCCATACGAGCTCCGTTACGTTTTCCGTGTGAGTTTTGTACTTGACTCGCTTCTCTCGTTTTTCGCATAAACTTTGCCCGAAGGCACTGCCATGTGCATCCCCGTTTCTTCGACTTTTCCTCTCCGATGCGACTCGTTCAAGGTTTTTCCTTTTTTTTTTGTTTCGCTTATTTCTCTTTTCCATCTCTCATCTTCTCGCTTTTTCAGTAGGCTGTTGTGTTCAACATTTTCAATTTTTAATTACACGTATTACAAATTCTTCGTGGATTGCAGAAAGCAGTGAAAAAAATTCAAGTACCGAACTTTGGGTCTAAAAGTGCTGGAAATGTTTTATTCATTCCCTTTAATTATTGCATTTTTTATTTTTATTCGAATTTTTATACCATTGATTCATTTAGATGGAGCAATTATTATTATGCTAACATTTCATTATTAATACGGATATTAAATCAATTAAAATTTTAATCGTGAGCTGAGAATGGTTCGTACAAGATCTTTCGTTATCCGATTTTATGTATTTGCTTTATATTCGGAGAAAATGGATTCAAAATAATTCGATAATGATCAGTGGGAATGAGAGTACAGATGAAAATGTAAAAAAAATGCGGGTGAATGCAACATCTGCGGATAGACTCACGTTTTTTTTTCACCCGCTGTGTTTCCTCGTCCGCTGTATTTCCTTTGCAAGCCCACATCGAGGGAGAAAAAAAAGAGAGGAAGACGCTTTTCTTCAGTCTTTTTCCTTTATCCCGGTTGCGCGATAGCTTTCTCTATAACGCCGTGGCTACGTGTCGAATATGTTCAACCAGGCGGGAGCTTATCGTACACGAAAAGAGCTGGCTCCGCACTGAATGTTCACTCAACATCGCGTATACGTATATCGACGGTTTTCCCCTTATTTTTCCGAACGAAAATCGCCGCGCGATATCGCACGAATGAAGCTCGAGGCAAGGAGAAAGCGTTTGAAAAATGGAGAAAGCTGCGAGACGTATGACGGTAATTTACCGTGACTTTTATTATCCGACGTCTCGGCGATAAGGGTAAGAAAGGTGACTGGAAGCTCCCGTCTCAGCCGATCGACTTTGGAACGTCCATAATCTCTCGTCTGAATTGAAAAAAAAAACAAAAAAATACAATTTTTTCATGCATTTATTCATGAATTCGGTCGGGAAGAAAAATGTCACCGAGGCCAATATTATTTAAATAACGTTCATTGATTTATTTCATAGCCGGAGTATTGTCAAGCTTCAAGGAAATATCACTGTGAGACAGAGAGGAAGGGGGTGAGGGGGCGGAGAGAATGGCATAAAATATGCGATAAAAAGTTTCTCTTATCACGCAGTCCTCCTTCTCTCACGATGCAGACGCTCCTCGACGTCCTTTGCATGGCATCCGCGTTAAACATACAGAATCCCAAGAGATTCTAAACTCTCCGGCCTCTCTCTCGTGCACTCTTTTCTTTCTTAATTCTTAATAACGAAAACGAGAAAAAAAAATATCGTCCTCCCAACATCGTAAAACAGAACGATTCAAAGAGAGCAAAAATCGAAAAAAATCACCCAACGATTCAATCAGAGTGGTGGAAAAATTGTGATAACGATGATGAAAACTGATCAATCGGAAATGTAGATTTTCGACGACGCCTTGTGAAGCACAAAAATATCGAATATCATAAAAGTTTAACGTGTCCCTTTGTATTTCGAGTAACGACGTTCCCGATGCAACCTTCGACCGTTTACGTGCACCATTTTGCGTGTTTTTTTTTCTTATTTCGTTATTTCTACACAACGCAAAAATGTCAAGCGATAAGCTTTTATGCACGCAAGAGTGTGTTTCTTTGGATCCGGAGATGTTCAACGAGCGTTGTCATTCCCTTGAGGAATTCACGTCGACGAGGATGGCGTCATCTTGAAGAAGAAAAAAAACAGACAACAGCAAGGACAAACAGAAATATTAATGTCTCCTCAGAAAACAGTGAAAGAATATAGAATTGCCGTGGCCAAGTTTTGTCGTCGTGCTTTTTCGCTCACCAGAGCGGAAGTACGAGCGAGAGCTTTTCCTTTCGTTTTTCTTTGTCGTCGTCGTCGTCGAGTCTTGGGCCATTCGTGGTTTTTCGTATTCCCTGCCCATGGCGCTAACGACCCTCTCGTGTCTCTCGACGCGACGCTCGCAAAATGTGTACCATTGAGATGGTGAGATATGATTCAGCGATGAGAGAAGAAAAAAGCTCGAAATAAGCTCGGGAGGCGAGTGTGCATGTGGCAAAAGCCGTGCGGAATAATAAGTTTTCCACGGAGAGAAGAAACGACGGAGCGAGAAAAGATAAGGAGAGAGAAAAAAATTCACGACGTGCCAAAGTGGCGACGAGTGTATCGTGTGAGAGCCGCGTCGAGAAGCCGAAGGGGATACTTTTCTATACTCCTGAAGGAGGCTTCAATTATACGATTAGACAGAGAGTCATTAAACCATCAACATCGTTGAAGAATGACCCAGTTGATGAGTGAATTTTTCGACCACAGATACACCGATTGTCCGATTCGACTCGAAAAACCACGGAAATATCGAGATTTACGCGGTAAATCGATTTCAAGTTGATTTAAATAAAGAATCGAATGGCCTATTTTTTTTTTTTTTTTAATCAGGTTTTGAAGATGACATCGAAATCAATTTTTTATGTCTCAAATGAGACGCCTTGTACCTATGTAGGGCATTTTCTGGGTCAAACGAAATTAGGTAATAACGATTTTATCCAACGTTGGTGAGCTCTCTCATGCATCTTACCTTACGAATTATTTTCACCAACCTATTACACGTCACATTGCATCGATATGAGCGGTCGTCGATCCGCGGGACTTTCGTGTACATCCGAGCACCGCACCGTACGAAATTCCAAAGCGTGGTGGCTCAGAAAAAATCCAGAAACAAGATGGCAACTATTATAGACAAAAGCAATGTACCGTGCACAGACGTATATGCGCGACAGAGTCTCGAGCACGGGGGATTGAGAAGCTTCATCGACGACGATTCTTTTTGAGGCTGTTACAAAGGGAGGATGTCACTCTCGGAGCTTTTCTCGGGAAAAAGCGCAACCAAGCGTCGTCGTTGTATGGAAGGCCGGAGACAGATTCAGTGAAAGTCAGACGGACGAACAAACATACGAGACAGATCGTCCAACGGGTCGCTTGTGCAAAAAGAAGGAAAAAAAGATAACAAGGGAGAGAAAAAGGGAGAAATGAGAGAGAAGATTTGAGGGTAGTTTCGTATTCAGATGGGATACTGTATACCATCTCACTTGCAAAGCTGTGCAAATCGATTCCCCGGAGAAAAAGGGAGAGAGAAATGAAGACACAGCATCGATGTCTTTGCTATTTTTCCTCTCTCTCTCTCTCTCTCTCTCTCTCTCTCTCTCTCTCTCTCTCTCTCTCTCTCTCTCTCTCTCTCTCTCTCTCTCTCTCTCTCTCTCTTTCCAACGCCTGATCCTTCTCGTTGTCGAGTCGCGAATACCTCTCTCGAAACAGAGAGACTCATTTCTGTGTATCCCTCCATATTGATGAGAGACGTCCCAGACTTGTATATTACAAAAGAAAAAGAAAAACCATTTTGAAAGAACGGGAACATTGAAAATATAATCTCCCAATGAAATTTCAATCGATCAAAGTGTCGGAACGAGAAACTGATTATAAATATCCCGAGGGATAATTAATATCCCGTCGATTCTGGTAACGAACTTCTTGTCTTCCTTTGTACGTAAGGCACGTTTAGGAAGAAGAAGGGATGATGAGAATTTCACAAGCTCCGTCGAAGCAACGAAATGGGGTTGGAAGCGTGTGTTGCTGATGGCAACGATCGATGAAGCTGCACGTTGAACAAACAGAATACGTTGGTGTACGGTAAATAGATTTGCCAGGAAGACCGAGAGGCTTTTGGGATACAGAGGGAGGGACGTCATCGCCAAAATTGAGGGGTATAAAACGATGCCTCGAGAAATAATAATTAATTAAACGAGCCGCTGTTCACTCCGCTCGATAATACACCTCGTTGACCAGGAGGAAGAACCTTCCAAGCGAAACGCATCAAAATTGAGTTAATCGGGCGACGGATTATTGACGCAGCAGAATTTTCATAACTCAACGATTCTTCGGCGTCTATCGGAATTTCCACGGATTGGAGTAACCCGATCAGACAGACCCAACAGTCAACGCAATAATTTCCGCGAAAAAGAGACCATCGCACCGCTCATAATTGAGCCGAAACTCGAGGGTTCCTTGTAATCAAGTTACCCACTCTTCCGGACGAACGAACATGAACAAACATCGCCATCATTCAGCTCCGGTACAAATTGTATCGGTTAACCGGACAGCGAGATTCGAACACACGGAGAATAGGGTTGTAAAGATTCGTCTCGTTAATATCAGGATGGTTTCCCCTATTAGACATTGTGGACGTATCAAAAGCAGCGGCGAAACAAGGGAAGCCACGGGAATTAACGCAAGTTCATTCCAGTGCCAGAGTCGGTTTGCTCCTCGAGAGAATGAGCCCGATGCATTCGTGCCTGGCTCTTTCTGGCTCCAATTACGCAGAGTTGCCAACTCGACTACGTGCACAACGAAGTTGCATCGTTCAGGGTCTATGATTAGCATGCATATCGAGCGATGGACATTCTCGGTTCTCCTTTGTCCACGGGAATTCTCTTCGGGTCAATCATGAATAAAGGAGCCTGGTTCGACGTTGCTTCGGGCTACTTTCTCATCGATCGATCGCATTTCTCTATCACGGTGCAGTCCTTCGTGTTTACCATCAATGTGTCAGTTCGGACGATTGCTGATGCTGAAGAACGGATAAAAGATTGAAAGGGCACACCTTGATGATTCCCCGCCTTTGTTTCTATGAATATTCTGATACTTCACACCCTTCGGCATCCGTTATCTCCGTATATTCTCTAATCTGGGGCAGAATGGACCAGTAAAGAGTTTCGAGGAGTTTCGTGGATGGATGAAGTAATTAATTTCAAGTATCTCTTCCTTCATCTTCCTTGGGACTTTCAGCGAAGAGCCTCGATTGGCACTGAAATAGTCGCGAAAAATGTTGTATTTGCTTCGCTGCCCCTTTGGAGGCTCATCCTGTAAGCGTGTCGGACAGGATCAGATTTGGTTCTTACTTTCCCGAGGTATTTTTCATCGTGCTCGTGCGAGAAAAGTTCGCTCACCCGCGCGCGCGCCCTAAACTTCCGATACTCGCACAAAGATCTCGTGCCAAGCTCGTGGAATCTTTTCTGGATGACCGAGCGCTTTATGCGCGCGTGAGTCTCAACCGACACACCTGGGAGAGAGACCACCTGTTAAAACAAAAGCCTCGAAGGCCGAGAAGTGTTTGCTTCCGCGAGATTCCAGTCGGTCGACGCGGACGCGACGCGAGAAAAAGCGGAGGAAAGCGTGACGGGAATAGTAAATTCGAAAAAAATAATGTAGATGAAATTCAACAGGAAGAAAGTTGGGCTTGATATCGTTCTATTCTTCACGATACATTTATTTGCTTTTTGGGAATTTGGTTGAGCATAAGTAATGCTCAAATTATGCCGCACGAATCGATTCTAAAAATCGCACTCGAGCACGGATTTTCGCGCAGCTATCGGGTGGTTCCACGAGAAGGAAAAATGATTAATTTTGTACAATTGTATCTCGGATGGATTCTCCGCATTTGCAAATATAATGACGGACTACAAATCGGTTGCATAAATTGTGGGAGTCGGAGGTATCGAGTGTGTGTGTATTACCAAAGATATTTTGGGAGGGTTTGAGGAGGGTCAATTTCGTGCGAGGGATTTGAAGCGACTCGTTGTTCAGCGGCAAAGATAATATCGCGGAAAATGGAGGGATTTTGTCGGAGACCGGCTGTTGCTTTTCCAACTGGGTAAAAGCCTTCACGGATCCCGTTGGCAAACTTTGTCTACGTAGCGAGCTAATCCTTCTTCCGGGTCAACGGACCAAAAGTCGCATTAATAACAAGATGCGCCTCTGCCTGTCGCCTTCCCCTGACTCGCTAGCTTGTCCTTCGTCACAGTTTTAACCCTGCATGCATGCAAATACGAGCCCCTGTGACGTGTACGTCATGTGCACTTCGTGTCCAGGCTCTTTAATCGCCCAGGATTTATTCCTCATTGTATCATGTATTCCGCCAAGGATCTGCAGCGATATTCAACCGCATTCCGCCTTAATTTCATCCTCGAAATCAAAATGGCACTTCCCGCCGCGAGATGGCGTATTGGCGTCTGTATTAGGTGGGCACACATTTCTCCGGCTCGTGTGCTCAAAATTTACATATTCATTCGACGACCGATGGATGCCTCTTTTTCGCCCTCTCTCTCTCGCTCCTCTTCCCTGTATCGTCGATGATTATATTCTTTCTCACCCGCGATGTTGGGATTTTTCAACACATTTATCCCGCATCGATCCGTTCCAAAAATGCTTTTCGTTCACCGTCCATTAATCAAAGCTCTGTTTGAAATCTTTCTCATACTCGGTCGCGTCACACACACAAAGGCTGCTTCGTAATAAATCGTCAAAGAGCCAATATATATGGGACCTTCTGTGTCTACTCTTCGACGAATTTATCGAGCGCTTTCGAGCTTTTTTTATTTTCTCTTTCCAGCTATAGCTTCCAGGGAGTCCATATTGGCTACTTCTTTTGAAACTTTTTATAAAATTGTATAAAAAGTATAATTGAAGTATGATTTTTTGTGCTTTTTTTCGTTAAACGATGAAAAAAGGCGCTCAAATTTGGTGCAGTTATCGAGGCAGTGGTCTTCCAAGGTAGAATTATAAAAAATAAAAAATTAGGGTCAGACGCTGGTTGAGTTTTAATAGGATAACCCGTATGTATACATAGGGATGAATATATGGGATTGAGAGATGCACTGTGCCGGGAATATAGAGGTCTCCCTCGGTCTATTATTCTCGGCGGTATGGGCACAGGTGGAATTTCTCTCGTTCTCGTTCGAGCGTAATCTCTGGGTGAGCTTGCGGAAACGTTTTTCATCGATATATAACGACGTTTTTCGCGCGCACCACCAACACATAATATAAAGTGCTTTCCCACTCCCAAAATCTCTTTTATGTTCTTCCTGTTCTACATCTGTATCGAAGAATATTTAGCGCAGAAAGATTCAAAACCGCACGAGAGACGGGTTAGCTTGAAATTGATGGAACAAATATTTTAGCGATCTCAAAATCATACCATCGAATTTTTTTTGCGACTAAAACTCTGCGTGATTTGTAATCAGCGGTAAATTTCCCATTGAATTATCGTTTTCAAACGATTTAAAAAAAATTTCTCCATTCGCTCATTTTTGAGCGACTTTTCGAAAACCTCAAAATAGCGAAATTTCAAGTTCTCGTAACTTCACTTCGGTTCAACAGATTCCAAAATTTCTTTTTCGCCTGTAAAGGGTGTCACTGAACTGAAAGAAAGCCGTTTGGTTCATCCCGATAACTTGATTCTTATAGAAATGGCGGCAGTTTGAAAATCTTTAAAAAAAAACTTAAAGGGGTGTGTATGCAAAGATTTGCAAAAATCGATGGTCCAACTTAAAAAATCTGCCGAAAATTGAAAAATTATCCGAATTGGATGAACCAAGCGGGGTTTTGAAGCTTAAACGATTATCAAGAGAATGAGTTCATGGACAAGCCGCAATTCTATCTAGAAAATAAATTATAGTCATTTTACTGACCGCATTTCATTTTGGCCAAAATGGAAAAAAAAAAAAAAAATTTTTCCACATTTTCTACTGGTGTATTTCACCCCCTGAATATGAATCTACCAATGATTCATTCAAAAAATCAAAATTTTTATAAATTTTCAGTAAAAATCTATTTTTTTTTGTTTCTCCTTATACCGTTAGCTTTTGCTGATAAAAAAAAACTGAGGGATTAGAAATGACCGGTACATTGACCATAAATGTGGTCCCGAATCGTTGAGAAAAAAAACGTTCACCTATTTTCGATTCGTTTTTCAGAAGCCTCAAAATACCGATAGATATAGACGCGTGAGTGTGAATTCGATCCTTTTTACTCCCATACATCCTTTATCCCCTCTCTAGTTTCGTCTTCACAGATTTTCTCGTACGGTTAAAGCGCAAATTTTCCGAGGTTTCTAGAGCCCCTAGCGTCGAATATTTGAAAATCCGATAACCCGACTCCTCGAAAACGAGACTTTTGCAAAATATCTCGGAACTCTCGCCTCTCCGCTCTATTCTATATTCACGCACAAATATATTCGAACGATCGTGTCTATTTTATCCTGCAAGATTAGAGAAGTCGAATCTCGCTCCGGACTATAATGCGAAAATATGAGAAGTTGGTTATCTCCCGATAGCGTTCCCGCGATGAATTATGTGAAAAGCGTGCGAGTCCTCCGGCAACGAATATTCGTCGATCGCGTTGATCGAGAATCGAAACATTCCATGTCTCCCGTCTCCAACGAACGAGGGGAGAATATCCTTAGGATTCGCGGTAATTCAAATTGATGAAATAAATCATATCAATTAATCGTTGCTCCTTTGTGAAATCGTCTTATATAAAAAAAAATAAAAATAACGAATAACGCAATTTTTACGAGAAAACGGTGATGACGCCTCCGCGCGACTTGTTTACTCCGCCGTTGCGATTTTTTTCCCCCTCTTTGGCATTTATCGCGTGTGAGGGAAATAAAGAACGTTCACGAACGTTCGACGGACCGGTCGAGACTCGGTCCAGCGAAGATATAATCCTACAGGCAATATATTATACGGACATTTGTGTGTATGTATATATATATATTTGCCGAGAGATGTTCGTAAACCAGTAATAATTCAGCACTCAGTCGAATACGAGACTGCGCACACCTACGCGCCATGATAAATAATCATCGGCAATCCAGAGATAAACCGTTTGTGTGTGTGGATTCGTACGTGTGAAAATAAGCGAAGAACTCGAACGTGGAACTGGTTTTCTCGGGCTTATGAGGATTCCCTCTCGATGCGAGAGTGGCATTCGACCAGCTGATCAAGGACGATTCGAAGCGACGGTCATTCCTGTATATACATATATATTACATTAGCGAGAGTCAATTCGCGAGAAGAGAATCCTCTCGCTTCGCCAAACGCGATGATCATTTTAAACATTCCGTTTTCTCTTGCGACAAAGAGCCAATCGTCCTCGACGAGTAGAGATTGAAAATTGAAAATTCGCCCTCTTATTTTTCCTCATCGTTCGCCAAGTCATCGACCCTTCCTTCAACCCTTGTGAGCAACATTGAGGAAATGGTTCACCAATTTGAGCTTCCACCAGGAGAAAGCTGTGATTTTCATTTGATCAGAAAAAATTGCAATTGACCAAAATAATTTAAATTTGATTGGAAAAAACTACGTTTGCTCGGAAGATTCGTAGATTCGTTAAATTGTTTGAATGTTCTTTGTTGAAACGAGGGAGGTGGCCTTTTTTTTACTTCTAGAATTCCCAAATTCAAGTCTCGAGATATTTTGCTGAAAGGGAAGAAGAAAAATCCTGTGACTCGATATATTCGTTCGATTGATCGTAAGGCAATGGACGATCGATTTTCACCTCCGGAGTACACTTTTCTGTCTCACGTTTACACATATAGTGTTATCCATCCACGAAGAATTCTACGTGTCAGTTTTATTTCCGATTTCCTTTGGGTACTTCTTTTTCTCGTTGGTTCTCTGACATTCGAATCGTCATCTATCCTCGATAGTGATGCGGATTTCCGTGACGACGACGACGACGACGACGACCGACCGACGATTGAGATCGTTCTGGCCTTCGTTCGAAACGTAAAAACGGAATTTTCTTGGAGCAAGCGAAAATAAAACTTGGCTCCCTTGCCATAAAAACGCGTAAATACGTTACGTCCTTCCTCGCGATGTCTCAAATGCCCCGACAATATAGGACAAATGCCCGAGGAGTAATAACGAGTATAATGACGACTGCGAAATGAAGTTTTGCAACACACGCGAATGACTAAACTCGACATTTATTACCAGCGGACACGTTTCTCGAGCGATAAATTATTTCCTTGACTCAATTCCTTCAGCTTCAATAATAATATTTTTCAATATATATTTAAAATATTTTATTCAAAGTATCCTTCGGTATGGTGCCAGTTGAATGTATTTTTTATCTTCCATTTTTTTCTCTCTCTCGGTGAAAGAGAATTCGACGAAAAAAATCCCGCACCAGACAGATGAAATATCCGAATGATAAAAAGAACGCGAATAAAAATAAAAAAGACGATTAAAACACACGGACTTTTCTCCTTGTACAAAGCTAATATCCCGGCGAGCAACCACTAATTACTTTTCAGCGAAAGATGAAAGTCGAGTGTGGAAGATTGTCGAGAGAGAGAGAGAGAACGAGAAATATCGTTTGGGAGGGGGGGGGGGGGGGAGTTTTTAAAAATCCGCTAGAAAAGACTTCATGGACGCCCGAGGGTAATTGACTCGGCGAGAGCGAGACTCATCCCGAGGGATACGTATATATTAGGGCGTATCAAAAATAAAAAAATAAAATTTTCTTCTCCCAAACAGGCGCAAAAGTTTTATTTGGGTATAAGAAAAGGCCTGTGAAAATATGAGCTCTTAATATTAATATTAACATCGTCCCCATCGCACTTTTTGATTTTCCATAAGAATAACATGGGAAAAATTATTTTTACGTCTTCTGATTTTCATAACTAGCAAAAGAATTGAACGCTCTACAAAAAAGGTTCTGAGTTACTTTTTGATAAATCCACTCATTCAAAAGTTATTCAATGTCAAAGTTTAATTTTTCGTAGATTTGGCCGATTTTTTATACAACACCGAAACGATTAGTTTTATCGACAAAATGTGGATGAAATTTCATGTGAAACATAAATTAAACTTTCGAGAAATGTTAACCAATAATTCTCACTGTAATAATAAAAAAAAAATAGAACGCTGTAAGAAAATTGTGCAGCAGAAGTCAGCTTAAAAATTTTATTTTTCTGTTAAGAAAATGACATTCATTGTAATATAACAGTAAATTTTTATTCAACTTCGTTTTTAAATTGAAAAAGAGAAAAATTGTTTAAGCTAATTTCTGCTGCACAATTTTCTTAATTAATTTATGTTTCACGTGAAATTTCATTCACATTTTGTCGATAAAACTAATCGTTCCGGGGTAATATCGAAAATCCGACTAAATCTACGAAAAATTAAACTTTGACATTGAATAACGTTTGAACGAGTGGATTTATCAGAAAGTAACTCAGAACCTTTTTTGTAGAACGTTCAATTCTGTACTAAGATAAGTGCCTAGATTTGCCGTAGGATGAATCGTTTGCTAGTTATAAAAATCAGAAAAGACGTGAAAATAATTTTTCCCATGTTATTCTTATGGAAAATCAATAAGTGCGATGGGGACGATGTTTATATTAATATCAAGAGCTCATGTTTTCACAGGCCTTTTCGTATACCTAAATTAAACTTTTGAGCCTGTTTGGAAGAAGAAATTTTTTTTTCTTCTTGAAACGCCCTAGTGTATATTTATTAGACTGGTCCAAAAAAAAAATTTTTTTTTTTTTCGGTCCGCCTTCCTCATTAAACTGTTGTTTATGATGAAAAACAAATCCTCTGCAAATTTTAGCTTGATCGGAGAAGATTTAGAGGTCCCGCTATCGATTTTTTCGTTTTTACATTGAAATAATACGTAAAAAAATGTTTACGTTAACTCACGGTCGATTTCGCGTGAAAAATATAGACGTGAATGAAAAATCGCGTGCCTAATGCCAAAAGGGCCTATTACAGCAAGAAGATAGGGGTCCATGCCAAAAGGGCCTATAAAAAATTTTTTTTTTGCCATTCTTCTTAAAATTGCTTGAAACGTGAAGATCTGTAAAAAAAAAAAATTTTGATGTACTAAAACCAAAAGGGCCTATAAAAAAAATCAAAATTTTTCAAAGTTTTGAATAGAAATTGCATACCAGAGCATTTTTTTTTTTTTTTTAATTTTTTTTTTATTTTTAATTTTTTTTTTTGGAAAAAAAAATTTTTTTTTTTTGAAATTTTTTTTTTTTCATTGAAAAAAAAATTTTTTTTTTTTTGAAATTTTTTTTTTTTTTTTTTTTTTTGAAAAAAAAAGTTTAAATAATTTGTTATTGTTTATTTGTTTCAACATTTTGTTATTTTTTATTTGTTTAAGCAATTTGTTTAAACGTTTGTTTAAATTATTTGACTTGTTTTCATTTTTTTTTTTTGCAAAAAAAAAGTTGAAGTAATTTGTTATTGTTTATTTGTTTCAACAATTTGTTATTTTTTATTTGTTTAAAGAATTTGTTATTGTTTATTTGTTCAAACAATTTGTTCTTATTTATATGCTTAAAGAATTTGTTATTGTTTATTTGTTCAAACAATTTGTTCTTTTTTTAAACAATTTGTTATAGTTTATTTGTTTAAATAATTTGTTATTGTTTATTTGTTTGAACAAATAAACAATAACAAATTGTTGAAACAAATAAATAATAACAAATGATTTAAACTTTTTTTTCCATATAAAAAAAAAATAATTTCAAAAAAAAAAAAATTTCAAAAAAGAAAGATTTTTTTCCAAAAAAAAAAAAAAAAAATTTCCAAAAAAAAAATTTTTTTTCAAAAAAAAATAAAAAAAAAAAATTTCCAAAAAAAAATTTCAATTTTCTTAGCGGAAAGTAAAAAAAAAAAATTATAGGCCCTTTTGGCTTTAGATCACTAAATTTTCAATGTCCCAAAGCCAAAATTTGAGACATAGGTCCTTTTGGCTTTGGAAAATTTTTTTTTGTCTTTAGGCTTAGAAAATGTTGGCAAAACGATTGGCGCAAAAAAAAAAAATTATAGGCCCTTTTGGTTTTGCGAAGCCTAAAGGGCCTATAACTTTTATAGGCCCTTTTGGCATTAGGCACGCGACATATCTAGAGACCTTTTTTGTACCAAATATTATTACCTACAAAAAAGTTCTCTTGATATTTTTCATTCACGTCTATATTTTCACGCGAAATCGACCGTGAGTTAACGTAAACATTTTTTTACGTGTTATTTCAATGTAAAAACGAAAAAATCGATAGCGGGACCTCTAAATCTTCTCCGATCAAGCTAAAATTTGCAGAGGATTTGTTTGTCATCATAAACAACAGTTTAATGAGGAAGGCGGACCGAAAAAAAAAAAAAAATTTTTTTTGGACCAGTCTAATATTTATATGTATGTATATAAGCGCCACGGACTTGGCCGTTGTCTTAGCTTTTTACGAGACTGCACTTTTACGGTTTTTTGCTTCCCCGTAACTCGTAAAGATAGGATGGTGGATTCAAGAATTTCAAAAACCATATAAAACAAATTGTTTTCGGATATATATTTCCGCTGATTTTCCCATTCGTTACCGATTAATTACGATGAAAAATTGAGCAAAATATACGGCAATTACAATTAAATAAAAAATTATAAAAATCTTGCAGATGAAGATAGATAAAAGTCGACTATCTTTCCATTCGCATTTTCGGATTTGTCGGATCTTGGTCGTCGTACAAGATTCTTTTTCATAAAAATGATGAATCTCACAATGATTTTTGGACTTTGCTCCGACGACGAGAGACAGTCGGTGATTTTTTTTCACCCAAATTCACTCAAAGCATTTTCCGTAAATGGCGTCAGCAATATTTATCGAAAGTGTGAATTCGATATTCGACCCTCGAGGCCTCGTATCGGTCAAAGTCCTTGTCGAACCAGAGACGGAGTTTCACCACTGTGAAGGCGCGAAAAAAATGTTCCAAGAGATAATATTCGCATCGATAGTTCCTCGAGAAACGAGGAGCGAGCCTTCTCGTCTACGTCGAAAACGTATTAAATCAGCGTGAGACTTCCGGATCGCTCGTTTTCTCCTTCCGTGTCTGTGGAGAAAATCGGGACAACCCAGAAGACTTTTTGGTCTTTTCACTTTTCCGACATTATCGAGCGGAAAAAAGAGAACGAGAGAGAGAGAGAGAGAGAGAGAGAGACGACGACGCCACGTAGATTTAGCCCGGAAACGTTTCCAGATGAGAGGGCTTTCTGGCCTTCTTTCCCTTGTGCTCCTCGGGGCCGCGGCAACTCCGGGAAAGCAGTTTTCCATCTCGAAGCTAAAAGTTCTAATATTAGTTCGCGGTTGCCATTTCCGTTTATTCGTTTTTTCCTCTCTCATGCTCACTCGGTGAGCTCACGAATTTTTTAGATGGTTTGCATTCTCTCGAAAAATATTAATATTTTTTTTCGCACATACCTTTGCGCATATCCATATATATTGCAACAACGATATCGCGATATCCGGAAAAACAAAAATATTTTTCAAACTTTGACTCTACAGCGCAGATCGTGAAAAATACGGCAAAGTTTGTACGACCGCAAAATCTACGAAGAGAAATATATTACATTGATGAACATATGGGCCATCGTTCGCGTCGCGGAGTATAACGATTTTGTTTTTTTCATTGGACCTTTTTTTTCACCACCCAGCGATGCACTTTCGGGCCGGAAAAGTTGAATTTCCCTGTACGTGGTGAACCGTCGAAGGAGGAGGCGAAAATAAAAGTTCTTCCGCAGAGACAGATCCGCGAGTGTGGCAAAAACTCTGTTTTCCATTTTCCACCTATATACGAGTACATAGGGAGTCTCAACGTGCACCAAACTCCGATATTTATTCGGCGAATATTCTCACCGGCCCCAAACCGTAGGTTCTCGAGCGCTTCGTCAATGCAATAGTCCTTTTTTTGTCTTTTTATCTTCACATATCTATACACGTATCTCCGTAATTCCAACCATGAGGATGTTCTCTCGCGATCTCGTTTTTTCCTCGCCGAACTTTCCTCGCTCTGCATTCTCCTACCCTCTTGTTTCCCATTTCCTTCTCTTTTTTTTTTATCACAATCCTCCGACCCATCTCCTCGTCCTCGTCGTTTTTTTTTATACACGCAGCCTTTGGCCGAATGCAGCGCAATTTTAACTTTTATCCGGACTGAAAAGCTTGTAGCGTTTTTCCGCTCGCTTTGTGTTATTTTTTTTCGGACCTCCGGTCAACTCTTTCCCCGGATTAACATTTTTTCTTGACATTAATTTGGGTATCCTTGAATCCCCCCACTACGTATTTTATTAGCGCAGAGATTTGAAATTAAATTTTAATCCGCTTTGCGACGAAACGAGGAATGTTTTGTTATCTATTCATTCTACGTTTTTCATTTTCAATTTTTTTTTATTGTCCGTGAGTATCGCTGAAATTTTTAAGGTACGTAGAATCGAGGGGGAGGAGAGATGGAGAGAGAGAGAGAGAGAGAGAGAGAGAGAGAGAGAGAGAGAGAGAGAGAGAGAGAGAGAGAGAGAGAGTGAGACTTTTCTTTTCGTGACAGGAGCTTATCCCTTGTCATCGTGATGGCTCTGACATTTCGTGTCGCTTTCGTTGACAGATTGACGCGAGAGACAGAGGGAGGACAAAAAAAGCGCCTGATAAGAGAAACCTACATCTGAAAATTGTAAGCTCAGCGGGGCTCACCGTGTTCTCTTAATCTATTATCATTGGACGTGAAACGTCAAGATGGTTCGAGGTGAATTTTCAGGTTTTTGCAACGAGGATTCCACCAGCTGTCGAGGGATGAACCCTCTGAGATAATGACTTTACGGGGTTTTCAGTGACAGCGTTATACTTTCTCCGTCCCTCTCGCTCTCTCTCCCTGATTCTCGTATTCATCGGCCACAGATACATATATATTTGATTCAAGATCGTTCTGCCAGTATCTCGAAATTGTTACAGGGCCAACTTTGTAAATTTGTCGGTCTACAAACGCGGGCGTAGTTGTTGGTGGGTCGTTTTTTTTTTTTTTTTGGTTCCTCAGCCGAAGGGCTAAATCGTTCGTTCGCGAACGCCGATTAATTGGCCATTCTGTGTAGTTTGTAAACGTGAACATTCAGACGCCTCCGAGATAAAGCTCAATTACCAGGATCCTCGCCCATGTGGTCACACACTCTCGGAACGTGACTTGGAGTTTCGATGACTTTTCCGACCCGAAGATTAGTTGGAACGTGATGTTTTTTTTCGTCGAAGACACTCGAGATACTCGGAACAATTTTCTATCGAACGATTTCTAATTTCTCAACAAACAGCTTATCGAAAATTATAAAATATAAGGTGATACTTGAGGTGGAATCGAGTCAATCGATTATTGAGATTTAGGCAATTATTATTACCCGCCATTATTACTACTCATCGGTGACAAATTGATTTTTCAATGATCGAATAAAAACAGCCCTCGCTCATCGAGATCTCACGAAAATGATTGTCTTGACGAGTAGGAAAAATATTGAGTTCTAAAAAACTTGAGAAGAATTTTTAATTACCAAAATAGGATAAAAATGTTCCAGAGGGTGAGTTTTCGTGTCCCAATATTTTCTGTTAAACTTTCCGAACAAGTTGTGTCGCAGCATTTCCTCGTGAAACTTACAAAGGAATAAAATGTCTTGTATTTTCTGCTTCCAGGCATGTAACTGTCTGGGTATCAGCAAGGAATGCGATTACTTCGGTCTCAAGTATCAGAACGCGAAGGGCGAGGAGCTCTGGTTGAATCTGAGAAATCCAATTGATCGACAGACCGGGGGTGGCGTCGCGCCACTCAGATTCGCTCTGAGAGTCAAATTTTGGGTACCACCGCACCTGTTGCTGCAAGAAGCCACAAGGTATAATATTCTAAAAAGTTGATGGTGTAAATATAGCAGCCACGAAACAGTCCAATATGACCAAAATACTTTTTGACCTTTTTAAGCATGATCCGTGAGAATTTACCCTAATAATATAAAATTTGAACCTGATAAAATCGGCCCGACATTTTCAAATTCAATCGCCTTTTCTTCACGCAGAAATTTTGTCGAATTATTCCTTGACTATTTGATCGCAATTATATTAGTATGAAGAAAAATGCTCGTAAGTTTCCCCTAATTTTCTCTCAACACCCCGATTGAAATTTCCTCCAAGGTTTCCCTGATGAGATTCGTCTTAATTCCGCGCCAATACACGAAAACAGTTGTCGGATTACTTCGACGCGAGTAATAAGCGACAATTTGGAGAATCTTGATGGGGTAGTTTCATGTATGTCAAATACACAAGGGTAAATGTAGCTCGCGGTGAGTAGGTTTTCCGGAAAATTCACAGCTCTGCATCGCCCGTAGTAAAAAACTCCATTGAATCGCCAATGGCAACCAATGGTCCTCATACGACTCCATTGGACAATGAATGGGGACCCATTGAGATTTCCGCATTTGTCAATGGCGTACAGTGCTGACCATTGATCAGTGAATGGGTATCCATTGAACATCAAATGCGGATGATTCGAATGATCATCATTACTCAATGATGCTCATTGGAAAGCCAATGCGGATGAATCGAATGATCATCATTACTCAATGATGCTCATTGGAAAGTCAATGCGGATGTATCGAGCGATCAGCATTGCCCAATGGTGTCCATGGGAAGGTAAATGCTGATGAACGAAATGATCCGCTTTACCCAATGATGTCCATTGGAAAGTCAATGCGGATGAACTGAAAGATCAGCATTTCCCACAGATGTTCATTGGAACCCAAATGCGGCTAACGATGGAATGATCAGCATTTACCAAGGATACCCATTGAATAATAAGTAACTACGAATTATACAATGATCAACATTTATCAATAATGTCACTTCATTGACGACTGATCGAATGATGAGCAGCATTCGTTAAGGATGTTGCAATCCATATTCGAGGTTCAATGCAGAACAATTGAACCCATCGATCGATGAGAATTTTTCCGAATGCGATATTTCTCAAACGGCGGTGAATTAATAAAATTAAGTAAGAGTAGATGTCGCTGATTGTCATATATGAACCAAATATTTTCTTCAATTGTAATAAATGCTGATGATTATATCGATGGTCAATCAGTTTGAAATATAATATAATAGTTTAAAATAAAATACAATATAATATATTTAAAAAAAATATATTATATACTGCTCATCAAGTGCGCGTACGTTTGGGATAAATGATTTTTAAAACCGTTTATTTTTAACATATACTCATAATTTTATCAGTCCCTCTCAACTCGATTTGTGAGAGGAGAAACGTATATACTTTCATTATCAATCGTCATCTGAATACACTTATAATCTATTTTCTCAATTCTGAGCTTCAATAATTTCTATTAAATGTAATATATATATATACATATATATATATATATATGATTGCTATATGATTGCTATATATGATATATGATATAATTATTGGTCGTTCCCGTAGTAAAAAACTCCATTCGTCGCCATTGAAAAATCCCCATTCATTCCCCATTGCCAAAATAACCAATGGAGATGAATGCCGAATTGCCTAAGGGGATTTTCGCCATTGAATTCCCCATTTGAAACGGAATGGGGATTATCTAATGGGGATTCAATGGAGACAATCCCCTTAGGCAATTCGGCATTCATCCCCATTGGTTATTTTGGCAATGGGGAATTAATGAGGATTTTTCAATGGCGATGAATGGAGTTTTTACTATACGAAAGAATCTCCATTGCTGTTCGCTACTCATTCCCCATTGCCCACAAAAAAAAAATTGGGAAAATTTTTTTTTCATCGGTTCTATACGTTTCGGTCATAATTACGTTGACTTGAAATTTCGCTATTTTCAGGTTTTTTAAAATAGGCCCAAAATTGAGCAAAACAGTTTTTTATCGAAATTCATGAAAATTTTGATTTTTTGAGAAAACTATTGATAGATTCGTGTTTAGGGGGCAAAAATACATCGATATGAGGCCCGAAAAACAAAAATAATTTTTTTTTTTTTTTTTGCATTTTGGCCAAAATTTAATCGGTTCACTAAAATGGCTGCAATTTATTTTCTAGATAGAATTGCGGCTTGAGCATGAGCTCATTCTCTTCGTAATCGTTCACGCTTCAAAATCCCGTTTGGTTCATCCCATTACGATCATTTTTCGATTTTTGGCAGATTTTTAAAGTTCAACAATAGATTTTTGTAAATTTTTTAAGGTATACCCCTTTCCATTTTTTTCGGTGATTTTCAAACTGCTCTCATTTCTACAAAAAATTAGTTATCGGGATGAACTTAACGGCATTCTCTAAGTTTGGTCACAAGCTTTGCGTACGAAAAACAAATTTTGAAATCGGTTGAACCAAAGTGAAGTTATGAGCACTTGAAATTTCGCTATTTTCAGGTTTTTTAAAACAGGCCCAAAATTGAGCAAAACAGTTTTTTATCGAAATTCATGAAAATTTTGATTTTTTGAGAAAACTATTGATAGATTCGTGTTTAGGGGGCAAAAATACATCGATATGAGGCCCGAAAAACAAAAATAATTTTTTTTTTTTTTTTTGCATTTTGGCCAAAATTTAATCGGTTCACTAAAATGGCTGCAATTTATTTTCTAGATAGAATTGCGGCTTGAGCATGAGCTCATTCTCTTCGTAATCGTTCACGCTTCAAAATCCCGTTTGGTTCATCCCATTACGATCATTTTTCGATTTTTGGCAGATTTTTAAAGTTCAACAATATTTTTTGTAAATTTTTTAAGGTATACCCCTTTCCATTTTTTTCGGCGATTTTCAAACTACTCTCATTTCTACAAAAAATTAGTTATCGGGATGAACTTAACGGCATTCTCTAAGTTTGGTCACAAGCTTTGCGTACGAAAAACAAATTTTGAAATCGGTTGAACCAAAGTGAAGTTATGAGCACTTGAAATTTCGCTATTTTCAGGTTTTTTAAAATAGGCCCAAAATTGAGCAAAACAGTTTTTTATCGAAATTCATGAAAATTTTGATTTTTTGAAAAAACTATTGATAGATTCGTGTTTAGGGGGCAAAAATACATCGATACGAGGCCCGAAAAACAAAAACATTTTCTAGATAGAATTGCGGCTTGAGCAAGAGCTTATAAAATTTTTTTTTCATCGGTTCTATACTTTTCGGTCATAATTACGTCGATTCCTGAAAAAAAAAATTTCGATACGCCTTCATGGCTCCCGGATGCCATAAGGGCGTAAAAGAGGTGATACGCCCTTATGGCAGCTGTAACGCGATATATATTATTACATTTAATAGAAATTATTGAAGCTCAGAATTGAGAAAATAGATTGTAAGTGTATTCAGATGACGATTGATAATGAGAGTATATACGTTTCTCCTCTCACAAATCGGGTTGAGAAGGACTGATAAAATTATGTGTATATGTTAAAAATAAACTGTTTTAAAAATCATTTATCCCAAACGTACGCGTACTTGATGAGCAGTTGATAATACATTTTTTTTAAATTACTTTCGAATAATTTCCGAGCTTATGCTAATATTAATTGACCATCGATATAATCATCAGCATTTATTACAATTGAAGAAAATATTTGGTTCATATATGAGAATCAGCGACATCTACTCTTACTTGACTTTATTAATTCACCGCCGTTTGAGAAATATCGCATTCGGAAAAATTCTCATCGATCGATGGGTTCAATTGTTCAGCATTGAACCTCGAATATGGATTGCAACATCGTTAACGAATGCTGCTTATTATTCGATCAGTCATCAATGAAGTGGCATTATTGATAAATGTTGATCATTGTATAATTCGTAGTTACTTATTATTCAATGGGTATCCTTGGTAAATGCTGATCATTTCATCGTTAGCCGCATTTGGGTTCCAATGAACATCATTGGGTAAAGCGGATCATTTCGTTCATCAGCATTTACCATCTCATGGACACCATTGGGCAATGCTGATCGCTCGATACATCCGCATTGGCTTTCCAATGAGCATCATTGAGTAATGATGATCATTCGATTCATCCGCATTTGATGTTCAATGGATACCCATTCACTGATCAATGGTCAGCCCTGTACGCCATTGACAAATGCGGAAATCTCAATGGGTCCCCATTCATTGTCCAATGGAGTCGTATGAGGACCATTGGTTGCCATTGGCGATTCAATGGAGTTTTTTACTACGGGTTATGCTAATATTAGCATTATGATTAACCTTACTTACTGATAACTTACTTGATTATTTAATGCGTAATTCCATGTATATATAGCAATCATATGAAAGAATCTCCATTGATGATCCCATTTATTCCCCATTGCCCACAAAAACCAATAGAGGTGAATATGGCAAATTCACTAGGGAGATTGTCTCCATTGAATCCCCATGGGATAATCCCCATTCCGTTTCAAATGGGGAATTTAATGGCGAAAATGTCCTTAGAAAATTCGGCATTCATATCCATTGGTTTTGTGGGCAATGGGGAATGAGTGGCGAACAGCAATGGAGATTCTTTCGTATAGTAAGAACTCTATTCATCGCCATTGAAAAATCCCCATTCATTCCCCATTGCCAAAATAACCAATGGGGATGAATGCCGAATTGCCTAAGGCGATTGTCTCCATTGAATCCCCATTAGATAATCCCCATTCCGTTTCAAATGGGGAATTCAATGGCGAAAATCCCCTTAGGCAATTCGGCATTCATCTCCATTGGTTATTTTGGCAATGGGGAATGAATGGGGATTTTTCAATGGCGACGAATGGAGTTTTTTACTACGGGCGTTCTCGTGAAATTCACTCAATCAGCGGGACGATGCATAATTTCTAGCTCGCTGAGTCTTTGTTCATCGTGGCGTGGATATACTTTATATGTGCATATATATATATATATTTGAAGGTATATGATATATATATGGGCCCTTAAGGGGCGACCACATCATCGGCTATATAGAAGCAGAGAAACCGCGTAACGCGTGCTCGACGATGAATCCGTTTGTCGTTATAGAGAGCGCCACCCACTTGGGAATTCTCTCGCTCATAAGACCCTCAAACACCTCACGGAGGGAGCTGTGCAAATTATAATGAACACTTCATACATATCGTATTCCCTGACGTACATGTTTCACGTCATAAGAATATCCCATAAAATGTTGTCACTATTTTTTAATTGATTGAATTTCAAATTTTATTCATTTTAGAAAATCACTTACGTAAAAAGTAAATTTAGAGCCGACAAATTTTTCATCTCATCGCCGGGCGTCGTGACCTAAAAAGTCTCCAAACGACTTTTCAACTGCTGGAAAAGTTTGTAAATATTATGCAAAAAGGCTGTTTACAATTTTCTCGTCTCAGGCACTTCGTAATTACGGAAATTTCCGATAAAGCTTGCCATGCAAAAATGTAAGAATTCGGCGTAGCGTTGCCCATCGGGAAAACTCTTCAATTTGACCATAATTTTATTTCTCCCATGCCGGTGGGATAAATCAGCGTTTATTACGATACCTTCGCCAGCGATGTTCCGGCTATCATCCGGATGAGCTTGAGTCGGGCGCAAAATCTGTGGCTCACTTACTAACAAACCATTTAAAAATTACCATTTGAGTAGCAACCCCCTCGCCGGGTATAAAAATTTGAAAATACCTTATACGCTGAAGCTTGTACACTGAAATATCTTTGAATGATCAGACATTAGTCGGATGGAGGAGCTTGGCTCAATTGCGATTATAAACGTTAAACATCGGTTGAAACTTTCAAGCCACTGACGTTAATCAGCGCAGTTGATGAAACTCCGACCGAGACCTCGCAAAACGTTTTGGAATCTCATTTCGCGTATTATATATAGAAGACCGAGGGGTTACCGTTCCGCCGCCATTTTCCAACGCTAATAGACATGAAATAATAGCAAATACGACGTGAACAGCCCCATCTGCATAACCCACATTAGCTTTATTTCATTAATTACTCCAGACTGTTTTACCTACGTCTCTCTCTCTCTCTCCATCTCCGTTTCTCCGTTTGACTGGCTTCCCGCATCACTTTCCAAAGACTCGGCAAACTAACTTTGCGCATGGTCCTAAAATTTCCCCGTACGTATGGCCCCGGGGCCCAGGGGCTGTATATTCAAGGCAAGTCTCGTCGGGACGATATTGCCAGAGTCTCGCGGAGACAGGGTCGATCTTGCGTTGCTGCTGAATAACGGGGAATCCCCTTGGAGCGAAGAAACACGATCAGAATCATGGGAGGGTGCATCGTTTTAGTGGATCTCGTGAACGCGAGAGAGACAGAGACAGAGAGAATTCATTAGCAACGAGAAGCCTGGCATAATTCAGGACTCAAGGAGTTGGCCATTTCTGAATTATCCTTCTCGAATGAATCGCTCGCGCGGGCTTGAAAATGTACTTTAGGTGGATCTTCGAGGGAAATATTCGAACATTCCGGAAATATTTTGTACTTTGAAAAAAATGGAAATTTTCATTTAACAAAAAATTCCCAGACTTTTGACCAAATTCGTTATATCGGAGGCGAGTATTAAAAAGTACCGAAATAACATTTTTTTCAGAATTTCAAATCAACCTCCCGCCTTAATCCGCTCGGAAAGTGCACGGGGGATGAAGATTCGCGTATTTAATGCGTAATATGTAAGACTCTTGGCCCATTAGGATTAACCACAGACAACCTCGATAATACGACGTGTATGCTGCGTGAAAAAACTTTATCCGGCTGTATTTTTTCAAGCTCGTTCAAACCTCTCGGCCGATTCAGGGGGTGAAAAAAGCTCTCGCGGCTTATTCCAGGCGGCAGCACGAGGAATTTTTGAGTTTGCAAGGATAATGAGAATCGCGAAAAGCGCGCGATCGAAACAATCGAGCTTGACGATTACATCGGCGTGGATCCCGAGTAAATTGTGACGCGAAACAAACACGAAAAAATGTAGGTCTCACACGGGGCACACCGAACGGATGAGAATATTTCTCATGATTTTTGAGTCTCGGCAAAGAGGATTATCCTCTCGAAGAAGCTCTTCGGCCTGTGACCTAATTGGTCTGAGCGCGACCGACGCCCTTCTTCTGCTTTTACCGCGAGAGCTTTTGCCCTTGTATATAAAGGCTGATTCGTTCTCAACCTCGTGCCTTGCTTCACCTCGTCAGCAGTGGTATCAAATAAAAGCGAGAAAAAAAGAACTATAAAATTCCCGATCAAACCACGGAAAGACTTTCCGTGGAGCAACTGTGCACACATTTGTAGGTATAATATATATATTTACCAGAGTAACAACGCCATGGCCTCGGGGAGGCTCTGTATCATTCTCCAATCAACATTTCACTATTTTAACTTCCTATTTAGCGCTCTGGGCGAGCCCCCCCCCCCCCTCATTATCGCGCTGTGATTCCTTCGTTAAATGTTTCGCTACTTCGCTCCTACTTTTATTCGTTTTCTGTTTCACCCGGGTATAGAAGTATCAAACTTAAATTGAGAAACTCGCAGAAATCCAAAGGATAGAGAAGGTATAGTGCTGCATCAATAATCGATTAGTATGGAAAAGATTGAAAAGAAAAATTAAAAAGTTGCAAAGAATCTGCAGAAATTGTACTAATTTTCCAATTTTCTTCTGTAAACAACGACGACAATTTTAGCTTTCTTGTAGAAAAAGCTTCGTTGAATGGGTAGAATTATTCTCCAAACACAAATCTGACTTAAAAATATTTCAATTATTTAAAAGTAACGAAGATTAATTCGAGGATGCAAAAGGAGAAACTTGAGAAAATTTATGGTCTTTGATAGCTATAAAAGAGATGTAGGTGAATTCTTCTACGTAGGTTCCAAGCTGAAGACCAAAATGTTCCTTCCATTCGCACGTATTCAGCATTTTCCGAGTTAGTTAGCCGTTTATTGGTTTTCATGTTTGCCACGTTGAGTGGAGCATAGTTTTCTGTTCGAAATCAATTTAATATTTGTTCGAAGGAGGTTCGATTCGCCGGATACGGTGGTTTGCTCGGCAAAGTTCGAGAGGAACGAAGATCGGAGAGAGGAGCGGTGGTAGAAAATTGTAATCAAAGGTTGCTTTTGGTCAAATTCACGACTGATCGAGAGGGGGAAAGGGAAGGGGCGCATGGAGAATCGAATGCTTTCGATATCAACGGAGGTTGGTGAATGTGCGCTCCGAATGAACCTGGACACGAAGTACCATTAGAAACCGCTATCGCGGTTTTCTCTTCCTATCGACAGTTTCACGGAGACTTCTCGTTCGTCTCAAACCCGATCGCTGGGACGATCCCCTCCGCCCGGATGTCGTTAAGTCCACGTGGGACTCGTTGGCATATATGGCACAAAGTTTGGCCTCATCGATGATGCAAGAACCAGGTAGAAGCGTCGTCGGATGCGTCGGAGAGTTTGCCAAAGCTCTCGCGTTGAATTTTCCAACTACGAGAACGAAAGCCTTGAGTAAATTGGAGTCAAAGTTTTCCATTTTCAGCTTGCAATATCGATTAGCTCGGCATCGTAGATTTCACGTTACAGTTCGATCATCAACGATGCTGAGTTCAGATCGAATTGACAGCGATAAAACAAAATTGCAGGGTTTCTGTACCGTTGCATTTTTTAAACTGCGTTGGAGGGCACAATCCGCGGAATAAAAGTACCGACGCATCCTAGAATAGTGCTTGATTGTCCTTGACAATGTCTGTCCTGCTAGGATGAAAGAAAATAGTACAGAGACCGTAATAGAATGCGCAGGCACGTTCAATTTTACCGAGTGATGAAATTTTCCCCCAAGGGAACACGCATATTGCTCGTCGTGTCTTCGCCTTTTGTTACCATCGAGCTTGCATTGCCATTCGCTCGGCTATTCCTCCGCTGCCTTTCCTTACTATTCGATATTTCTCGATTCGTTCACTGTGAATTTTTTCCATTGCAAATACATTTTATACGTACAGCAACGTGCTTGAAAAGCGAAATGAGCGTGTTGGTTCAATCTTCTGGAAAATTTGTAATACGAAAAATCAGACAATTTCAGTCTCGGTCCAATAATCATTCAAATGGAAATTATCATCTCAATAAAGCCGTACGATTCGTCTCATTGCCTTTTATATTCTCGTTCGCGTGCATCGTTAACCAATTATTACGGATGATTCTAAATTGTCCGGATTCTCTCTCTCACATTTCCTGTCGCATTTCTCGTAACCAATCTCTCTCTCTCTCTCTCTCTCTCTCTCTCTCTCGCATTGATATCCTCGTTGGATTCGGCTGTTATTAATTAAATGTCGAATGAGAGGATTAAATTCGCGCACAATGATAGCTGAGCCCGTAATTGCGAGATTTCCCAAGCACTCGTCCATAACCCCTCTTCCCACTTCCCCCGAATGTATATAGATGTATTTTCGGGGGAATTAATCAAGACGGATTACACTGCACGTACATCGAGTAATCAATTATCGACGAAAAGGCACAATTCCAATATTTAACTCGAAAGAATTGGGTCTTTTCGTCCGAATTCAATTGAATTGAATCATTTGTTCATCAAGAATGGTGGACGATAAATTTTATTTCATTCAGATTTAATCAGTAAAAAAATCACTTCATGACCGAGGAATGCAGAAAATGAGCGAAAACCTCGTTCATTGAACAAAAAATTGTATCTTTTCTTGAAATTGACCGATTTTCGAAATTCAAACGGGATTTATGAAATAAATTGGCGGAAAAAGCATGGAAAATTGTATATAAAGTATCCTGTTACTTTAAATACAATTATTGTATGATTTTGTATGGTTTAACTATTTTATTAGCCCTGTAACGTAAATTTTCGAAGAGATTAGTTTGGACAATTTTGTGGGTGATCGGTGGTGAAATGAGCTGGCTATATTCGACGAGACAGCCTCTCCTATTCGTGCACCGAGACGTATACCACGTTCACCATTAATCAAGAAGCAACGTAAACACGTTGCAATATCAAGGTATCTGCCCGAAACAGCCGAGAAGGCTATTTACTATTACCGTCTCTCTCTCTCTCTCTCTCTCTCTCTCTCTCTCTCTCTCTCTCTCTCTCTCTCTCTCTCTCTCTCTCTCTCTCTCTCTCTCCCTTTGGACATACAGACAAATTCTCTCTCTCTCTCTCTCTCTCTCTCTCTCTCTCTCTCTCTCTCCCTTTGGACATACAGACAAATTCTCTCTCTCTCTCTCTCTCTCTCTCTCTCTCTCTCTCTCTCTCTTTGTATCTCTTGCCTTTGGTTAGTAGGTTGACAAGTTGTGGTATGTGTAATTAACCGAAAGACGCTACACGGTATTCAATGCTCCATTCGCGTGTATGATTCGTCAACACTCTAATAATTTTCTCCCCGTATAATTTCCTGACGTTTAAAACCGTAGATTGTAAAATCCACATTTCCACCAAAAAAACGATAAGGATACGGACAATGCAGGATAGAAGGATCCTTGAAATTTTTTCGAAACAAAAAGAAAGACGAGCAACTACTGAAATGCTCATGTCCGCAAAATTTATCCAAACTCAATTTTATTTTGCATGATTCATTGACGAGGAATAAATATAATAATATAAAAATAATAATAATATCAGAATTCATTTGAATTTGACACATGTCTATAAAACGAACAGTAATTTACGACAATCAAGCTAGCACGACCACATTGCCCAATCGTAATTTAACTTATCAAATATTTAAGGGCTAATTTAAGGCTAATTGAATGCTCCAATGCCGAATTTAATGCTCCTTTAAAAAAAAAACCTGTGGTGTTGCTAGCTTGATATCAAGCTAGGAACACCACATCGTTCGAACAGGATGAAGGGTACGCCGGATCGGAAAATGAACAACGGCATAATTAAAGGCTCAAAAATGAGAATATAATCAATTGGATTGGTCCACGCTATAGGGTAAAAAAATTCGTTTTTCATTGAAAAGTTATTTCAGTTGTTTTATTTTTCAACTAAGGGAAGAAGAGTTTCTTCAAGACAAACATTATTTTTTTTGCTTCGAAAAACCATTGTGAAATAAAATTTAAAAGTGAATAATCAAAAATTTAAGTTTCTGTTAACTTCAAGCTATCAACATCACATTAAAAATTCGATTTCCTTCGAAGAAAAAGAGCTAAGAATTTTTTTTCAACGGCATTTGAGAACTCAAAAATAGCCTTAAATTCGGAGATCCGAACGGTGCCTCTAACTGTGAAAACAAAAAAGGAGCGCTAATTTTTGTTAACTTTGAGCTATCAACGCCACATTAAAAATTCGATTTTCTTCGAAATAAAACAAGCTTAGAATTATTTTTTCAACGGTATTTGAGAACTCGAAAGAAGCCTTAAATTCAGGGACCCGAACGATGCGTCTAACTATGGAAACAAAAAAGGAGCGCCAATTTTTGTTATCTTTAAGCCAGCGACACCACATTAAAAATTTGAGTTTTCGTTAACCTCAAGCTATCAACACAACATTAAAAATTCAATGTTTTTCAAAAATTACTTTTTCACATTGGTTTTCCGTAGCAAAAAAAAATAAAGTTTGTCTTGAAAAAACGGTTTTTTCCCTTAGTTTAAGAGTAAAACAAATAAAATACCTTTTCAATTAAATAAATTTTCTTTTTACCCTACAGCGTCGACCAATTCAATTGATTCTTGTCTCATTTTTGAGCCTTTAATGAGTCTTAAATTATGCCGTTGTTCATTTTCCGACTCGGCGTACCCTTCATCCTGTTCGAAGGATGTGGTGCTGCTAGCTTGATATCAAGCTAGCAACACCACAGGTTTTTTTTGTTTAAGGAGCATTAAATTCGCCATTGGGGCATTAAATTAGTCTTAAATTAGCCCTTAAATATTTCATGAGTTTAATTACGATTTGGCAATGTGGTCGTGCTAGCCCGATCGACGTCGGTAAATTTATTTTGAATTCCATAATGTGCGAATAGAATTTTGTTCGCGGACAATTTCGTTTGACTCGTATAAATTTTTTTTTTTTAAGCCTCCGGCACGAGAATCCCGACTGACCGAAAACTCTCTTCGGCGTGTATAAAAAGTTAATTTCGTTGCATACAGAAACACGCGAATTGCGAGCAAACTAATTTCCTTCGGGTTTCCTACATTCCCAGTCGCATCATATATATATATATTGTATACATTATATATATATATATATATATATATATATATATATATATATATATATATATATATATATATATATCCGTCTGCACCCTTGTACACCATTCGCCGTACTGTCATAATCGCGGAGCAAGTAGAAAGCAGTGGAGAACGAACGAGATTGGGGTAACGGTAGACTGGCGAACCACAACTTTAAAATTACCTTTGGCTTTTTAATGTGTTATTTATGCTCGACTCCCGAACGTCTCCATTACGCCCCCCATGCAGTTTTAATATTATCCCTTATCAACGGTAAATCAGTGTAACTCTGCTTATTTTTCTGAGCCGTAGAAAAAAGTCGACATGATAACCTGTTTTTACCAAGCGATTCACTTGACAATTTTATTTATCTGTCAGATAAAAAAAAACACTTTTATTCCAAATTTTTCTAAAATTCTCATTCTGAATTTGTTTTTTCATATCGTTTCTTCGTCAATGTAGAAGAACGAGATGAATAAAATAAAAATTATAGTATAAATAAAATATGTAAAAACTAAAATTACGTATTTGGGTGAAAAGATGGGATTTCATCAGCTAATTGCAAATAGTTTTGTCGATATTATCATCTTTATTATTAATCATTTTTGTTCGGTTCATTATTCACTTTTAGAGAGAATGATGTTTTCAGGTACCTACATCCGATGCCCTAAAATTAAAGAGACCTGTGAGCAGCTCGTTGGAGATTTAAATATACGCCCTTGTAGAATTAATTTATCGAATTTATATGGTGAACTTTGAGCTTCGCGACATTTGAACGTTCCAGTGTCGCACGATATACGTTTATGTGTATGTATATGTACATATAGTTGTCTCATCCATAAAATACTCCATACATCTTCGTAGTCGGCAAAGTTGCTCCTGTCTACTTTGTTTTCGACTAACGCCCCGTTCACGCCAACTTCCGGTGCTATTACGTAACTTTCTTCCTCCTGCCCGCGCGAGGAAACTGGAGAGTTCCTTATGCGATCGCAAAGTTCCGAGCAGAAACGATGAGAGAGGACTCTATGTACAAGTACCCTCCCCATATGAGAAATTCCGGTCAATGTTCAACCCTGACGACGTACAATTTCACCCCTTATTTTTTATTTACTCCACCAATCAAAATTTTGTTATTTTCACATTCAAAATTCCTTTCCCTCTCCCAATTTAAATATGAAAAAATATCACAAAATACAGGATCAAAAGCCAAAATAATTGTGGACATTTGAAAAGTCGAGTGAGCTTGTTTTTCGATTTTTTCAAAAGCGCCGGAATAACTTACAAATGGCTTTGAACAGCCTTGTAATTTTTTTTTTTCATCAAAGACAAAACTCAGTCCACTCTTTGAGCCATTCGAAGTAATTAATTGCGTGATGCTCTAATTTCTGGATTTTTTTCCGATTTGTAACACAAGACGGAAATTTGTAATAAAAAAAAACCGAAAAGCTCGTTCGAAAAATCTAGAAAAAATTCAGAGTCCTGATTTTGTTCAGGAATGCCTCATGCATGTGTATAGAGATGGTAAACTCAATGAATCGCTGTCGTCTCGATTGCAGAGAGGACACCAGAGAGCGCACTCCTGACGATCGAGTCCCTCTCGCGCTCGAACTCTGATCGTTACTTCCCATTTGCGACAAATTTATCGCATTTGTTCGATAGCTAATACCTCCTGGGAATTCCCATACGTAAATTTGTATCTGGTATCGCGAGATCGTAACTACAACGAACTCCTGACGGCAAGATATTTATTTTCGTAAACGTAAATTTTGAGTGACCGGAGTTACGATAATTTCTTTTGTCGAAAATTTGTCATCCGAAATTGAGAATAAAATCTATCGATGGGAAAAAAGGAATATGCATTCTGTACAATCGAACTTTAATGGTAAAAAATTAATCTATCAATAACAGATTTATTTATTTCGGGGAATTAAATTTACGAAATTAAAAGTCCTGTCGTCGTTTATCGTCTCCCGCCTCTGTCTCGGCCGTGTAAGCCTCGGGGAGATTTCCCTCACGCACGAAATGAAATTCGAGTCAGCACGCTTCTCCGCTACATATTTACGAGACGTCGAAGCTTTTTGGTGGCGAACGGGGGAAAGGGCAGAGAGAGGAGGTTGAGAGGGCAAGAGGTAATGTTATATGGGAAACGTGATGGTATTATGTGAGATTTATAACGAAATCCTTGCTCGTTCGTGTTGGATTTGCCACGAAAGAACGGCTAAATCCCAGCCCCGTTATAGCGTCAGATGCGTCAGTCTCGAAATTCATCGAGATATTTTCCCCTTTGATTTTTAAACTTGTCCGTGTTTGATCGATTGGAAAACGTTTCGAGATATTTTGTCGGGTTAATTATTTTTTTTCCCCAACTTTGGCATCTTGTTATTTTCTTTTTGCTCAACTTTTGACACTGTGATTACAGGCATCAGTTTTATCTCCATTCGCGTCTCGAGCTCGTCGAAGGCCGACTGAGGGTCTCGGATTGGACGTCAGTGCCGAGACTCGTTGCCCTTATAGCACAGGCCGATGCCGGCGATTACGATTCTCTGTCACCGCCACATGGCATTTATTCTCATTGCTGTCAGATACAACCGTCCGAGCCGTGCGAAACGAAACCTCAGGATTTTCTCCATCGGATAGTGCAGCAGCACAAAGAAATTAAAGTGAGTTCGTTATTTGCGCTTTTTACATTGAGAGACATTCAATCTTTTTATCGCGTTGAATCCCGATACGGTTATTGTATTAAATGAATTGTAGAACTTTGAGTTTTGGAGGCAATTATCGATGAATTCCTATACAGAGGCAAAAAATACATCGATATGAGACTTGAAAAAAATAAATAAATAATTTTTTTTTCGCGTTTTGGCCGAAATTAAATCTAGATAGAATTTTGACTTTGCCAATGACTCATTCTCTCGGTAATCGTCGAAGCTTCAAAATCATCATTTTTCAATTTTTTCCAGATTTTTTAAGTCGGCCCATCGATTTTTGCAAATTTTTCAAGGTCCTTTCCATTTTTTGTCGGCCATTTTTAAACAGCTCCCATTTCTTCAAATTTTCGATTCTGGGATGAACCAAACGGCATTCTCCAAGTTCAATCACAACGTGTACGCACGAAAAAGAAATTTCGGAATCAGCCAGATCGAGGTGAAGTTATCGGCACTTGAAATTTCGCTCTTTTGAGGTTTTCGAAAACGATGCCAAAATTGAGCGAAGAGAAAAGAAATTTTTTTAATCCTCTAAAAACTATACTTATTTCGCTATATGTTAAAACAATATCAATCGCTGAATATAAATCACTCAGACTTATGGTCGAAAAAAAAATTATTCGTGGACAAAGTGGGAAAAATCTTTTTCAAAAATGGCAAAATTAACTCATATTATTCTGTTTTATATGATGTCCAGAGGCATAAATATATTTAAGAAAACTTTCGTTCGGATCAGATTCAGCGAATGAGGACTAAATTGCCAGGATTTGCGCCTATCGTGTGTCTCGTGCAAAATCTAATTTATGCAAATCAATAGCATACGTGAGGAAAAAATGTTCGAATGTGATTTTCAAAATCAATAAACAAAATCAAGAACAAAATAGGCCCTTGACAACGATAGGACGAGATTCAATTTTCCCGAGGTACGAATAATCGGCGATTTGTTTCAGGGAATGAAGGCATCGACCGCGGAATATTGGCTGTTGAAGGAAGTCTCGAATCTCGAGACATTCGGACAGGAGATGTTTCACAGTAAATTTGGCGCCAATGGTGTATCGATGATCGGGGTTGGACCACACGGTATCACGGTTTATCGTGGCCAGGGCGAGGAAACCCAAAAGTTTGTAGAAAATTTTTCAATATTCCACTATAAATTCAATTATAAATAAATATTGCCGGAGGAAAAAAATTTCTTTATTTCGTTAATTTATTGATAAAAATGAAAAATCATCGTATTTATTTTGTCTATTAAATTTAACAGCATACCCTACACGGCGATACAAAGTGCAACGTCACAGCGACGGATGTTCCATCTGATTTATCTGTCGCTCGACGGCGAGGAGACAACGCTCGATTTTAAATTGGACTCGAGTCAATCGGCCAGTGGATTGTACAGAGCAATTACCGAAAAACACGCTTTTTACAGCTGCGAGACCGTAAGAAGCGCCGTCACGGCTCAGTTTATTCGCGATCTTAAGGTGAATGAATAATAAAAAACGGAAACAAAAAAATAAAACTCCAATATTCAGAATGATTTTACGAACAAAGATATCGTTGAAACGACGTTTCTATTTTACATTATTCTCAGGGTACGATAATATCGATATTCAACGAGGATTCGACACTCGGCAAAAAGTATGTTTTTGACATACGTCGAACGTGTCGAGAAGTTTACGACAACGCGAGACGTGCCCTTTATTGCGAGGCCGCGAATATAACAATTCCCGAGGAGAGCGAAATTCTAGAGAGGCACGATTGCGGCGATTGCGAAAATCCAAAGTGCAAGGTACGTCGATGGAATTTGTTTCGAACGATTACTTCAAATTTAAAATCCTTCCAATAAAAAATTATTTCAAATCCAAAGAAAAAATTCTAAATCACAGAAAGAGCTCAATTTTTCGACCAAATGCGATATGTGATATTCTGCATTTTTCAATCAATGCCTTTTAACGAGTTCAAAATGATTACCGCCATTTTTTTTCCCTTCGTACAAAACGAGTGATGATATTTTTAAATTTCGTTTTTCAGGAATCTCGCGCGTGTCTGGCAAAGTTATTGGACGCGATGCTCTGTCGCATATGCATGGATCGAAGTTTGGACACTGCGTTATTTCCGTGTGGTCACGCGGTCGCCTGTCTCGATTGTGCAAGAAGATGCGAGCGTTGTCCACTGTGTCGCGCCGACATCGATCATTGCCGAACGATTTATCTGCCGATCGAGCTCACCCACGTTGACAAGCACAATCTCAAACTGACGGTCGACAGCTCGACGACACTGAATTTCGTGCCGAAGAAGCAGCAACAAACCGTGGAATTCATCGGCGAGAATCTCCGAAATGAGAATCTTGATAATGGCAACAACAACATCAACGACAATAGCAACAACAACGACATTTGAGAGCAACCAATGAGCCGAAAATTCGGCTTGTTTCTCAATGTCCTGAGAATATTTACCTGCCGAATCGAGAGATCGTATTACTGAAACGGCAGAAATATTCATCTCCACCAACATTTTTGATCTCCCACAATTTTTCCTAATCCCCCGCGTCACTTTCTTTTACTCCTATTTACTGTTAATTTTTTCCTCTGACTCGGGAGATTCGAAGAAAAATATATATATTCTCTCCGTAACTTAAGTTTTTTTTTTTTTTTTTTTTAATAAAAAACGAAATATTTTATTTCGCATTTACGCGACGGATCTTTAGGGGAGAATTTTGTTCGGTGATTATTGAAATTGTTTTCAAAAAAATTAATCAACGGCAATGGAAAAAACGAGCGGACCAACGTGTTATTGCAGTTGGATCTTGAAATATTTTTATTTTCATTTTTCCAAAGTCCCCTCTCCCCCAACGATCCTTTGTAAACATTCTGAATCAGCCGCTGACCCGAAAGTTCGAGGGGTCGAAAGACTTTTTTTTCGTCAATTTCTTTTTATCGGTGACCTTTCTGACCCCCGCCCCGTTAACCTCGTACATCCTCGTCATTTTCATCGATATACGCGACTCACGTTTTCACGAAGAGACTGCCATAATATCTCCATTGATACAGGATGTTCGAACGAGAGAGAAGATGTTTTCTTTTATTTCTCATATTTTTATCATCGCGAGATACGTCGAGGAATGATGAAATATGATGAACGCGAGAATTCGTCATATTGGGCGATCCCGTTTATTCCCCGCATCAACGCGCGAGACTTTTCTTCTTTTGCAATTATTTTTCTTTCCCCCTTCAAGGAACATCCTGTAGAAATGGCAAAAAAAAAAATTCTTACCTTTACATATACACATTATATATATATATATAAACATCTGTTCATATGTACATAAAGTAAAGATAATATTTAGAGCAGGGTCGGGAGTGTGAAAGTTACAGGTTTTTAAGGGGAGATACCTTTGAATACGCTTCTTTTCAGACTGTCAAAAAAAAATCGAAAAAAAAAACATTTCGGTTTTTGATAATCGTGACAGAGGGGGAGAAATTGCAGCGCGAAACTTTGACGCGTCTCTACCGCTGCTGGAAGTTTTATTACGATGATTTTTGTGAAATCCATTATTGTGTAAGAAAGCGGAATAAAGATGCGAGTGCGAAATTAATGCGAGAGGAGTGGACGATTGTGAGAATGTGAAAAGAGAGAGAGAGAGAGAGAAAAAAAAAGAAGGACGACGAGTGAGAATCACGGCAATCGTTATAGTCATTCATCAATGCAATGTTGTATAACTTAGTTCTTAATTATTTTTTACGTTTAAAAGAGAAAAGAAAAAGAACGCGACAGTCGTAAATGGAAAATGTGAAGATTGTATTTACATGCAAATCACCTACGGAGCCTCCATCGAGTCACGCGAAACGAGAATATTATACGCGATCGGTATGACGAGAGATATACTTTTGGTGAAAATGAATGAAAATGCTCGAAAAAAAAGAAAAAAAACGCTAATATCTCTGCGACCGTGAAAATCGCACCCACCTCTTTGCTACTTTTTCCTTTGCGCGAATCAATTCTTTCGAATCCCGTCGACGGACATTCCGTCATCGATACCGACGAGAATCGAACTACCGCGGAGTATTGTAATCTGTTTTTTTGTTTTTTCAATTTTGCATCGGTGAAATAATTTCGTGAATCGTAACGATCAGCGATTATTCAAGAGTAAAAAGTAAGATACTGAGATTAGCAAAAAACATAACAATGCAACGCTGTACCAGAATCCCTGTTATTGCATAATGATTAAGGAAAATTTATTTTCCGCAGTGCCCTCGTGTAAGAGTGAATTGATTTACAATGATATTGAGAAAGAGAAAAAAACGAATGAAAATTTGCATCGATTCGACGGGACATCTGTATCGGTACGCATTCACCGATTGTAAAGTTTCTCTCGGAGAATGGTGGACCGAGAGAGAAGAAAAGATCAGAAAACAAATCTAAAATCGCGGAAATATCTTTGTACCACTATTGCGTGTCTATTCAATAATTTTAAGAACTATATCGATGAAAACGTTAACGCGAAGAGAGAGGAAAAAATCGATTCTAGGATTAAGAATTTCTTGTGATTATATCTCTGTATAAAGCGTATATTGAAAGGAGAAACAAATTATTATCTTAGGAAGTAGCGGAGCTCCGTGCGGTAGCAAACAATTCGTGTGGTATCTAAGAAAAATACACACACACACACACACACAGAAAAAAATCGTCGTTTGCAAAGAGTATTTTTAAAGTATTTCCAATTATTTTTTAGTATTACATCAAGACCATCGACGATGGTACATAAACGGACGAACATTTGAAGCAAGAAAATTGAATCGTTTAAGACGCAACGCATAGAGTACCGTACATGCCATGTTCTCGAGATGATTAAATTTCGTTGAACGTTGAGGGAGAATAAATGGTGTCGTTTCTTACCTCACTTCCCGTCCTCGAAAAATCATACGCATCAAGATACACTTCACACCTGAATTCAACAATACAAAAAAGGTATCACGTTGATCCGTTCAATCTGAAATAACATCCGGCATTGGATTCTTACGAATTAAAAAAATATATATATTTGTTCAACATCCTAATTGAATACCACCAAAGCTAAAAATATTTGAGTAATTCTTTTGTCGCAAAAACCAAAACGATTTTCGTGCTGACAGGGCGTTTACCGACGAAAAGTCAATTCAAATTTCCCGCCATCGATGATCATGCGCCGCCATCTGGGACGAGAAGCGTGCGCGCGCACGCTTGGTCTTTCTCAATTGGTCGACGAGCCGCCACTGTCATACGACGACGTTCCCGTTGCATCGTGGGTAAGCGGATTGCAATTTTTTTTCAAAATGGCGGTTCAGTGAGCCAAAGTTGCGGCGCCTCGTACCTTCGTTAAAATGTATATTTCGTAGTATCACGAGAATCCCCTGCTCCGTTTTTAATCGTTATTTTATTTACAAACGCGCGAGATCGTTCTCTCGCAAACGTATTAATGAAGATTCAACTGTAATATAACGAATAACAAGTATAAAATACGAGGAAAAAAGGGAGTAAAAAAGAAAAACGGTGATAATTGCGTGTAAATATGGTTACGAGTGTGTGCAACGACGTTACGAAGGTGACACCCCGATGTTCCGTGTGGTACTCGTGCACGTATGGCAGAGACTAGAGGAGAAAAAAAGAAAAATCTTGTCAAGGGAGAGAAGAGTTCCGAGGCTCTTCCCGGGCGGTAAGATTTCGTCGTTCTACCTGGCCCATAAACGAAAATTCTAATCATGCCGTCGCCACCTCGTCTGAGATAGAAACACCGACCAGGAACGCAGAAAGGAAGAGGACACGGGAGTGCGAGAAAAAGAAGGAAAGAGAGAGAAAATTTAACGTGAGTGTCTACACGGATAACGCAACGTGCCGACGTCGGGGTTCGGGTGTCGCGTTGACTCGCGTATTTCGGTAGCTCGCCCCGATCCCCGTCACCCGTGGCTTTCGTTCCAAAGCGCTTTGGCCCATTTTTTTTCTTTTTCCCTTCCCATTCGTTTTTTCTCCGCTCACCGTTTTTAGCCTTTTACCCTCTATCCGCGGGCAACTCGCGCGATAACCCCTCGCGCAACCTCGTATACGTCGCTGTAACCTATGACCCTCTTTTTTTTTCTTCTTTTTACGGCTTTTTTTCCGTTCCTTTATTTCATCTTGTTTCATTGAGCATCTCTCTCCGTCTCGTTCGAAAAATACACGCCGGATCTAGCGGAGGCGTCTATGCGCGATCTTTCGGCTCGGGAATGACGAAACTCGAGCTCCAAAATATATATTTCTTTTCTTATCTGCCTCGTCGATGATTTCGACGAACTTCCGGTAAGCGAGAAATTACATTCACGGTCGAGAGACGAGAAACGTGCCAGAATCGCCCGATCAGTTGCGAAATTTTTTTATTCAAAATTCGCCGAGTGTTTTCAATCTCGCGAACTTCCACGATGTTGAAGTTTGCCTCGATAAAATGCAATGGGGTTTTTTTTTATTCATTCCAATTGAGAAATGTGTTCTCAAGCTTAAAAATCGGTGAAACTTTGGAGTTTTCATGAAGAACGTATGGCCCTGCGTGCGCGCACAAGATAGTCGAGCGATACTAATTACGAGAAAGAAAATTTAATTTCCAATGCATTTCGGCGATGCAAACTTTAACATTGTGAAATTCGACGCTGCTCGATGTTTTCGTATCTCACGAAATTTCAATCGAACGTCTCGCGTCGAATGCGGTAGGATTGAAAAATGTTCGGCATCTATATCGTTTACAAAAAACATTCGTGCCAGCTTCGATAACCAACGGCAGGATCGCGCGACATTGAAAATAGCTTTTTGAATTTCACGCAGCTAAACCTCGAACCATCGTTATCGGGAGACCCAAAGAAACTTGTTTATTTTCGAACAAACACGGAGGGTACATTTTTTGGTACGGTAAACGGAAGATATCGCACGTTGCAAAATAGACTAATTTTCGCGCCACGGAATAATCGGCTTGTACGAGTAATAACATCGCGGATGATTGAATTTACCAAAGTTTACGATTCGTCATCGTACCAGATATATTCATGAATATTTCATCGGGAAATTGATACAGTTTCTTAATACGATTCTCTTTTTATTTTACAAAGCACATTTTCCAGTATCTTGTTTACCGAAACATTTTAACGAGTCGACGCAAACTTCACCGTCGTTACTTTCTAACGATTCAATTTTAATTCACGCGTATTTCTCATTACAGGAACGCGCGACTATCGAGAAACAACGATAATCCAGCGAACGCGCGAGGAAGCTTCTCGTGCGTAAAAATTTCCCGATTAATCGTGAAAGAAGGAAGAGAGAGCTCGTCGTTGAGAAGAAAAAAGGAGGAAAAAACATCGAGACCCCGATGATTTCCTGACACGATGGAAAGCAAGCTTTACGTGAAGAACGAGCCGGGACTCGAGGGGCAATCGTCGATCGTCGTGAACGCACAATCGAGTCAGCTGTCGAACAACGACGATCATCATCATCAGCATCAACAGCAGAGCTCCGGTCAACGCATATGTTTCATATGCGGAACATTGAGTCACAGCGAGCAATATTGGTTGCGCGTAAAGCCGACACCCGGTGGACCACCGAACGAGCCCTATTTTCCATTTCTCGAATCCCACGAGGCACCTTTGGGCTATCGTGGCGAGGGAACGAGAACCGGCGCGATAAAAGCATGCAGTTTGTGTTACGCCCTGTTGCTGCAACAATGGGAGAGTTACGAGAGAGACGCGAGGCCACACAGTCAGCGTATATATTGGTTGAAACGTTGCGACGGTGGTCCGTTCACGGGAGCGGAAATGGCACTGCAGGGTGAATACGCGGCTCAGGTACTCGGTCTGACGAACGATCAGGCTTCGTCTCAGACAACGAGACAGGAACAGTCGTTGCGCTCGGCCGGTGTATCCCCAAGATTACCGCCAAATTCACCGTCACCCAGGGTCGAACAGACTCGACCACCCTCGAATTCCATCGAGCTGCCACGCTCGTCGTCCGTCAACGTCGATACATCGAGGCACATCGAGCAAGTCAGACTCACCATGGAATCGCCACACGCGAGATTGCAATCGCCTTATCAGAGACTTCAGAGTCCGCGACAATTGGTCGTCGATGAATCGAGAATAACGAACGAGGCCGCTCTCGATCTTAGACACGCGCCTCGTAGCTCGCCCGCTCCTCAGCCTGTGCTCCAGCCACAACCTCAAGGTTAATCATTGGCATCTTCCATTATCGTATTTGTCTCAAGTTTTTTTCGATAGCCCAGAAATATTCGATCGGGTGGGGAAGAGATGATATATTTTTCATCAGGGAAAATATTGTAAAGGCCTTTTACTCCGATTCGTCGATCAAGGTGGTGGCTCTGTAGAAATATTTTTTTTCGCAGAGAATCCTTTTTCATCGGGATATTGAAAATTATTTGTACACCTTTTAATGGGGAAACTAGTGTGGACTAGGATGAATTTAGATCCAAGAATTTCTACTTTGAGTAAAAAATGTTTGATAACGAATTTACAAAAGAATAACGCAGATTCAGTCGGAATTTCTGATTTAATTTGAATAGTCGGACTCAATATTTTTGCAAACATAATTTTCATAGAAATTTCTGGCAAAATATTTTTTTTTCAAATGCTCTAGTTTAGAATATACTGCCTCGAGTACGATTTCACAAAATCTGCGAAACAAGAAATTTCGTTCGTCAGATTTGAAGTATGAAAAACTTTCTCTTTTATTCTTTTTTCATTTGAATATTTGTTTATTCAATAAATTTCCGCCGGTCAGATCAGTACAGTATTTATCTTGGTACTCTCTGCTGGTGCGAATATAAATTCCCTTTTTCTCTCTCTCCCTCTTGCTTGGATGCTCAAAAAAAAAAAAAAAATAGCGAAGCCAAACGGTTAAATTTTTGTCTCCTTTCGTTCTCAACATTTTTCAAAAACCTTCGAAAGACCTTGAATCTTCAAACACTCTGAACTGGTATTTGGTCTACAATGTTTTTGCGAACCATGATAATTCGATGAAAAAAAAAAAATAGAGCTCTTTACCACTCGGATATATAACGGAATCGTAATTATTGCACAACGTGGCTTTTGCGAAAATACCGAGAGAGGATACGAAGCTATACGAATACGATCCAATTATAAAGCGATGATCCATTCGATTCGCTAATGAATCGCGAGGATTTGAACGGTTCGCGACGAATTCCAAAGATCGACGGCACGTCGATTTGTCGCTATTCCCCCCCCCCCCCCCCCCCTCCCTTCTCGAGTCACCCGGAACAGAATTGCTATCGCGACAGGAATTATTCATCGAGTTGTCAAATATCAATTAATATTTACATCGCGGGTTTATCGACCTCTCATTTCCCGTCCAGGGATCGTTGATTCTCGTTGAAAACGCTTTAAATTTGTACGGTGATAGGAGAAAAGAAAAAAACGACATTGAATTTTGCATCGTTGAAACGCGGCAATTTTTTTTTTCCCATTTTCCGTTTCGCTAACGCAATCGGAACTTCCAGATCTTTGGACAGGGAACCGAAAAACTCTTGGAACGGATTAATTTTACTTGAAAAACGTATTTTCATTGTATTTCAACTTTACAAACTTCAGCATCATGAAAAAAAAGTCGTAGGCGTACTAAAGAATCTGTTTAACTGGACCGGGCGCGAGTTTACCGGGGTTTTTTTTTTTACCAAGGTCAAGGGAGTTGGAGGGGTTTTTACTCGTTATTCCTTTCAATGAAACGTTTCGTTCTCAATGTATACGTAATAACGTTCGGGTATACGAGGGAAACAGTCCGCGGGGCTTTGATCAAAGATTATGGTATGTGTCACGGTGAAATTTTACCTTCAGACCATTAGCAACTCATTATGCCAATAATTTGTTTCCACCGTTAATTTGGTATTTCCTATTTTCTTTAAAACTCGCTGAGCATCATTTGCAGTCACGGATACATTTGTATTGGAAAATTTCTAAAATTTTGTTCAAATATAATCTCACGCGTCTCTCATCCTCAATGAAAAAAAAAAATCGTCAATAATTTAAGTAATTAATTTCGAACTCGATTTTTCGATAAACCCAAGATGATTAACAAAATGAAAAAAAATCTAAAATAATTCAATACACTTTGCGACAATAAATTCGATAAAAATTTGCGCGTAATTTAGGATGCCGTTGTACCATCTACGCAAAACATAACTCTTCGAATCGATTTATCATTCGCCTCGTAACGTATGTTATCTCGTACGTAAACAATCGAATCTCGATATATTTACGTTGGCCTTACGTCCTTTATGCGTTATGCCCCCCGCCTCCTCACTCAATCATCCCTCATCGTTAAATGTAAACGATTTTTTTTTAAGCGATTAAAAGGTTAAAAGTTTATGTCGATAAGAAGAGTGGAAATGATTGCCCCGTTGGCCAATTCATTTAACGCCTATTGCCACGACGAACCGCCGGATGAGACACTGAGGTCACTCTTCTTTTTCGCTCTTTTCTCTCTCCCTCCCTCGCTCAATTTTTCACTTTTTTCCGGATCGTATACTATAAACGCTCGACCGGATCGCCTTTGAAATTTGCTTCCACCCCCTCTCTCGTTATCTCTCTCTCTCTCTCTCTCTCTTGCCTCATCGATCCGATAAACACACTCTCTCTCCTTGTCTCTCTTGCTCTCTCGCACATAATCCGTACTCGGGGCGACGCAGAAAACAAGAAATGCTAAATTCTCAACCATTACCGAAGCGTGGCGATAAACGCGACACGATGGCGAGGGAAACGAGAGGAAAGAAGTAAAGAGAAAAAAAATGAAAAAAATACCTCCTCGTCAAACTAGGCCACGTGCAGCACGATGATAGTCTTCAAGATGTTTCGTTAAGTGCAAGACGTTTCGATACTCTCTCGCCACGTTTCACCCATTTCCCGATACACGTTTTTTTTCTCAATCGATTGCAAGTATTTTTTAATTGTTTTTTTCTAATTCCCTAAGAAAAACATTTTTCTCTTTCACCATTGTGCAATTATGTCGGAGTGCGGAATCACAGTGATCGATTGTGCGATTATTCCCTTCTCGTTTACATTTTTTTTTTGTATTTTTTTCTTGCAGCCATATACAGCGGAGGATCCTCGTCGAGCGTTGGCACCGACATTCTAGATCTATCGATGCCTGACAAAAATTCCGTCACCGAGGTTTGCTACGTGTGCGGCGATGAATTCAAGAGAGGCTCGCTGAGTCACATCGCTGCAAAACCACTGCCGACACAGCCCAATCCTTCCGCGAGTCCACCGCCGTTTTTTCCCTCTCTCATGCTGCATCCACGACCCAGCAGAAGCCGACCGATGGACAGTGCCGGTCGTGTACAGGTAGAAAAGAAAAAAATGCCATTGCGTTATAATTCACCTTGCCAGGCGGTTCCGGATTAACTTTTATTCTTCAATGAAAATACAGTGAAAAATGTTTCTTTAACGAACAAAACGTCACTAAAATTTTTGGATAAACGCGATATTGATTCAAAAAATCCTCACTATAAATCATGAACTCCATTAAGTCGAACGAAGATCCCGGCTATTCCATTCGTGGATAAAATTACGTCATTATTTCGTTTTCAATTTATTGTCAGATAAAAATAATAACCGTTTATTCTAATTCGTATAATAAAAATGTATCGAGTGATTTTGCTAATGGTAAATTGAATCGTTTATTTTTCTGAATGCAGCGTCGTGCAATTTTTTAATATTTTGCACTCGAGTAGTCGAGATGATGAATCTTTCGCGGAATTTCGTGTTCAATTCTCCGCATCGAGAGTATTAATTGTATTTTATTTTTCGCATCAAGGAATGTCAAACGCTGAGATTATCTCGCGTCTCGCATGTGCGTAGAAAACAGTCGCGTGGGATTCAAAGTGCAAGATTAAGCGTATAAAGTCTCGTCGAAAATTTATTTCCAACTGAAATCGTATATCGCAGTAATATACAATTTTTCATTCAGCATACACTTTATTGAGTTATATGGTAATGAAAAAAAAATATTCTGAAAATTAAAAAGCTATGTTACATTTTGAATCCGCACAATATCTAATTTTTGATTGGTATTCCATTAAATATTATTGAAATTTTCAGATGCAAGGATATCGTTCGATCAATTCTATTTTAGTGTAATCTTTTTTTTATTGAAAAAATTATTCATACGATTCGATTTTTTTCAGGCTTGCTCGGCGTGTCAGAATCATCTGTTGCTACAGTGGAAGGCATACACGAGACAGGGGATACCGCACGGCGATCGTAATTACACACTGCGTAAGCGTCAAGCACCGGCAATGGACACGACGACATTTATATGTTACACTTGCGCATTGGAATATCCCTCGTCCAGTATTAGATTGCTTTACTGCTGTCCAAATCCCGAGAAAGAGGCTTACTTTCCATTCATATGTTCGTTACGACCACCGCCGGGTGCCAGTCCGATAAGTCCCCAGGGTATGGTGCAAGTTTGTTCGATATGTTACAAGGCCATACCGCAAAAGCAACAGGTTTTCGGTGGTGAGAACAACGAAGCTCAGGCGACCGTTCAGGGCATGGATTTTCGTCAGCAAGGTCGGTAATACTGTAAAATAAAACGCGCGAACGGCACATTTCACACCCATGAGGTTCGGTCAATAAGAAAAATCGTCCCGTTGAATTCCCGAAAGCCTCTGATCGATTTAATAATTTTTTATAATTTTTTTTACCGTCCAATTTCTCAGGTCCATCTCCGAGACCCGCGGTAGCAAAATCACCGGCTAATTCGTCCGGTAGCGACATACGCTTCAAACCCTACGACTTGAATAAATCAAGCGTGGTTGCCAATAAACCACGAAGTGCCAATGTCAAGGTTCCAAGTTCGGGACAACGAAATTCACCGAGCAACAACGGTCCAGCGGAAAATGGTACCGTGGCGCTCGGACAAAATTATAGGTGCTATATTTGCGAGCGGCTTTATCCGCGAACTCACATGGAGTGGTGAGTTTCAAATTTCATTGATTTTCAATTTTTTCCATTTCTTCGAAAAATTAACGATTAAAATTATGCCGATTCGTTCGAAGGCTATCCACGAGTCCCGAGGGAATGAATTCTCACGCCATGCACTTTCCATGCCTGCGAGGGATGGCTCGAACTTCGGAAAATGCGTGTATGGACAGTCACGGACGTGTATTAGCGTGCACGCATTGTGTCAATCATTTGGCCCAGCAGTGGGAGAGCATGGACGTAGAACGCGTTCCACTTGAACGTCGAAGGTTGATATTCAAATTAACCAATTAATTTTGTGAATCGAATAACGAACGAATTTATTTATTTATTTAATCAAACTGACGGATAAAAGAGCAAACGAATTTCAATGAAGAATTTTTCGATTCGATATTCTTCGATGATTCGATTAATAAATTCGCGCTAACATCTTTATTGTTCGCAGATACGATATTCCTAGTCCACATCCGAACGGTGATGTGAATCGTTCTATCGCGACACCGCCGAGTTCGAGTTCCGATCGTACATTCGGCAGTAATCCGGGCACATCGAGCAGCTCGATATACTGTTTTCTCTGCGGATTGCACAGCGATTTGACCCTCGCGCGTGTACTCTACGGCCGGCCGCAGGGTAGAAACGCCCCGTTCTTTCCGGAATTACTTCGGCATCAGTCACCGCCGAGCGCCGAACAATTGCGCGACGATGGCTCCGCCCTCGTCTGCACATTTTGTTATCACTCGCTTCTGGCTCAATGGCGAAGATTCGAGTCATTAACGGCCGGCCAACAGGTCAACGCACCCGAGCGTCAGTACAACACTCACGATTATTGGTGTTACGTTTGTGGCATAACGACTTATCGTAAACGCGCGAGGGCGTTACCCGTCAAGGATTTCCCATTTTTGAGGTATCATCGACAACCCGAGAAGAGTTTGTTACTCGAGAATGGCGATTTTGCTGTTGTCTGTCTCGATTGTTACGAGACACTGAGAACGCAGAGCCTCGAGTACGAGAGATGGGGACTTCCGGTTGAGAAAAGAGAGTACAATTGGATCGTTCAGCCACCACCGCCCGAGGACAGTCCAGATGCCGCGATTGCCCGATTACCGTCCGGCGAACGATCCGAGAAGGTGGTGAGATCATTTTTGTCGTTATTTTTCAAATTATGTCTCATGATCCAATACGATAGAATATTAAAAACCCTGCAAATTTGCACACTGCTTCCTCATCTTAATCACATAGCTTTCTTTGTCACAGAGTATGGCAATCAAATTTGGCTTCCTCATAAAGGAAGCTTTGTTGACTATCGAAAAACATGAGTAATCAACGTGCAAATTTGCCAAATTCTTTCAAATTTACTTCTCGCTAAATTTGATTTTTGCCATATTCAACCTTGATCACTATTTTGAATGTGTACAAAATTTCAGTACAATATCTCGCAAATGGCCTAAGTTAGAGGACACGGATTGATCAAATTTTAATCATTCGATCGATTATTGCCAAATTTAATAACAAGCATCCTCGATAGCTATATTAGCTCTGTGTAAAGTTTCAGTGCAATATCTTGAAAATTGCACAAGTGCGTTTACGCTATTTTTCAAAAAAAAATTCATAACATTTCAATCCCTCGATGGATTTTTGCCAAATTTAATAGCGGACAACCTCGATAGCTAAATTAGCTCTGTGCGAAGTTTCAGTACAATATCTTAAAAATTGCACAAGTTAGAGCTTTTACGCTATTTTTCAAAAAATTCAAAATTTCATAAAATTTTAATCTCTCGATGGATTTTCGCCAAATTCAATACCATACAACCTTGATAGCTATACTAATTCTGTACAAAGTTTGAGTGCAATATCTTGAAAATTGCAGAAGTTGGAGCGTTTACGCCATTCTTGCAAAAACGAAAAAAGTCGATAAAATCTGAACACCCGTTAGAATTAAAACAAAATTTTTTCATAATGAAGAGCAGTTCGCGCTCCACAAGTTTGCCAAGTTTTAGCTCGATATCTCGAAGCGTTCTCGAGTTATTAATTATTTACATCTGAAACTCAGAATACACACACGCACACACATCCATCCGGAGATTTTTTCTAAATATGATTTCTCGATGTTTTAGCACATTTTGAACACATTGGCATAAAAATGTCGAAAAAAAAATGTTCACGAAAACAAAGCTTTCTTTACGAGGAAGCAAAATAAGATTTTCATTATCGACGATGAACCACGTTTCATTTATTCATTTTATTTTTTTTCAGGTACCACCGACGCTAACGGTTAGACCAGCGCGCAAGAATTGCTCACCCAAAGCACCGGAAAAGAAGACCGCAGCGAAAATTCCCGACAAAGAACAAGGTAAGACGAGAAAATTTCTCCATAAAAATAAGTCGATGAATATTGTCAAATCCCCGAAAAATGCCGTGGAAAAAACATGATCAAACGAATAGAATCTTTCGCGAAAACTTTGAGAGTTTACGCGCGAAACGAAACGCCGTTTTTTTCTTCGATTCAACATTGCTTCTTTTTCCACCACGTAAAATCCTCTTCTCAATGGGACAATTTGAAGCTCTATGAAAATCGTAAAGTCGAGAATCTTTTCTCGTGGATCATTTAATGTTTTTTATTTTCTTCACTTCAACGTTTCCGTGCGTTTCTTGAAAGCCTCGATTCTACGACAAGAACGTCGAGTACTTTTTTTTCTCCCCTTGTCTCTCCGACCTTCGGCATTGTAACGATGAAATTAACTCTCGGAAGTTTTATCTCGGGGATACTTTGCGCGAGAGACTTTTTTTTAATTAAAAAGGGACTTTGAAATAAGTCAGGTGGAAGTGAGGTACGAGATCGTGGATCGGCCTTCGTCTATCCCCCTTTTTCGCCTTTTTCTTCTTCAACTTCTCGTTCCTCCTTCATGGTATATTACGAAAACTAAAATAGCGTACTTCAATATTCTTGTACAGAGAAAATACGCCCTTTGGATTCTCATAATTTGAAGTGTATAATACATATATAAATACGCACACTTTGAGGCACTTGACTGAGCACGAAATGTCGGTGAAAAAATCTTGGAGAGTCCAATATTTGCCAGAGTTAAAATTATCCGCTCGTATTTCAGCGTTATCAGGCCCTTCCAGGCAGACGGAAAGAGAGAGAGAGAGTCCTTTCGAGGCCACTTTCGGCAGAGCCGAAAGTTTTTTTTCCACAAACCCTCCTGAAATACTTGGAGAAAAAAAGCCACGAAAGTTTCGCGCAAATTACGAATTACCGTGATCTTGATAACTGTGACCACCAAAATTTCGACTGCAAATCGATCTTTTGAATTTTAATTTTTCGGAACGCGGCAAAAAAAACTACATGCAAAAATTGATTTAAATTAGCGGTTGTTCTTCGTCTTCAAATTTTTCAATGTTGACAGGGACATTTTTTTTAGACAAGTTAGTCAAATCGTTGATTCCGAATCTTTTGACCCTCTGGAAACGATGATTCGTAGTGGAAGAGAATTTTATATTTTATATTTGTTTTCAAGTGCCACGTGTCTCGATCGAGTCTCGGGCTCTTATATCGACACGGAAAGATCGTAATGCACAGCCGGGGATGAGAAATTCTTTCCACTCGATGAAAGCGACGGGTGGAGAGATCTTTTTTTCTTTATCCCTCCATCCCGTTCGTCTCTCGAGAGGGCGCCTTCACGAGCTCTCGAGCGGAGAGTCTGTGTGTGCCTACTTGGACAAAAAGAAGGGTAACAAAATAAAAGAATCGAATCCAAAGGGTTGAAAAAAGAATCGCCAAAGGGCGATGAGCGTGCGTTCAGGGAGTTTCTCGGGATGAGAAAAAAAAAACTCCCAAGGACAAAAGAAAATACACACTGACGCAGTTTCGACGAGCATCTTCGCGAGATAGCTCTTTTCCCCGAGTATGCATTCCAAGCGAATATGACTCGATCCTTGTCACTTCTTTTTCATCCCCTTCTTCTCCCTCTTTTTTTATTCTTAATTCCTACTGTCTCGTCGAACTTGTAATTTATCTACTATTCTCGTGGTATAATGACACACCGCCGCGTACTTGCCAATTTTTAATTTTTCAATTTAAAATTCTTTTTTTCGATTATAATAGCCATTCGAGTTATACAAAATTCTTCTGGGATATTTTTGAGTCATCTTAGATCGGAACCTTCGATTTGACCTGAAACGTTCCATACGTGGGACGTCCACGGGGCAATATATATAGAATATATGAGGTATTCCAGCCCAAGTGTGTAAACCCATGACCCTGACCCTCTCGGATTTATTTGATTTTTTTCGTACGATGGCATTGAGTCTAAAAAACACCCTTGTTATTTTTTTAGATTTTTCCAAACATCCTTTATTTCGAAAAAAAAATTTTGTGAAAAAAACCCCATTTTTTTTAAATCTGAAAAAATTCGGTAAAAACCGTGATAATGTATAAAAAATTTCAAGCTATCACCCGTAGTGGGCAGGTTTTTTTTTCTGTATTTTACGTATTGGAATTCAGATACTTTTCTTTTTAAATGCAATTTTTCTTTAATCTAAAAAAATTCTAAAAAAACCGTGATATTACTTAAAAAATTTCAAGCTATCACCCGTAGTGGGCAGATTTTTTTTCTGTATTTTACAAGCTATTAACGTTCCCAAAATTCCAAAAAATGCTCAAATGGCTCACCTTAAGCAGATACTCAATTTGAGTACCAAAATAATTCAGTATTTTGCTGAAGGTGAGCTATTTGAGAATTTTTTGGAATTTTGAGAACGTTAATAGCTTGTAAAACACAGAAAAAAAAACCTGACCACTACGGGTGATAGCTTGAAATTTGTTATATATTATCACGGTTTTTTCAGAATTTTTTTAGATTGAAAAAAAAATTTTTTTTTTTTAATCCAATGCGTGAAACACAGAAAAAAAATCTGCCCACTACGGGTGATTACTTGAAAATTTTTATATATTGTCATGGTTTTTTCAGAATTTTTTTAGATTTTTTAAAAATGGCGTTTCTGATTTTTTTTTTTAAATGAGGGATGTTTGGAAAAATCTGAAAAAATTACGAGGGTGTATTTTAGACTCAATGCGATCATATGAGAAAAAAATCAAATAAATCCGAGAGGGTCAGGGTCACGGGCTTACACACTCGGGCTGGAATACCTCATATATGTGTATGTAGCGATGAGTCGAACTTGTGCCTTGGTCCGTCGAGTCTGGCATGTCCGGCACTAAAACTAGGGGAGAGAGAGATCATCGGGGAAATTAAGCAGCATACAGTGCACCTCTTCCCGCGGGATATAACGTCAAGTGGGCGAATATGGACCAGGGTTTCGAATCGGACCTACGATCGGGACAATATGGCTCGAAGAAAATTTCAAGCCTCAAGGAAAACCCATTAGGAAAACGACGGAGGGAATTCTGGTTGTATTTACGGAGCTCCCAAAATCCTGATGGCGGATTTTAGAAATCGTTGAGTTCACAGTGGTCAATATTACCTCGCATTTTTCCATGTTTCGACGAGGGTGGTTTTTGGGAGCAAGGCGACACTGGCAAACGGTAACGACATCGGATAGTTCGAAATGCCCGCAGCGTGACACCGCATTGCGCCCACTTACCAACCCCGTTCGACACCTAAATTCGAATTAGGGCGAGAGAGATTCTCGACACTCCGTTGTCGACTATACACATACATACACACATACTCACCGCGTTCGCGCTATTTCGAGACTAGAGATTCGATTTTCAACCCTCTGGACGGTTTCATCCCCTTCTCCGACATCGCGTTTCCCAACCAATTTCCATCTCAGTATTTTGGAATAAAAATGTCAGATGCTATTCCGACTTTCAGGTACCAGAAAGTTTCTCCAATATATTTGGAGCACAAATTGACGATACGAAGGATTATTATTATTTTTTTTGTCCAATTTTTGTGTTTTTTAAACTTCTCTAGCGCCGCTTAAAATTGACACACGGGGATGAATTTTCAGACATTCCAGGGTTCATCGCTTACTCCGAAGATTCAAAAAAACATCCCCATTTGAACGAAGAGAACCTGCGTTATGGGCCCTCAAACGCTCCTCCCACCACATTTTTCTCGTCGCGGGTCGATAATGCGAAGAAATTGAGAAATGTACGCGAAACAAAATTTCTCCATCGATTCTCGACCTAATTTCCACTGAAATACGATGCACGACAAAAAAGAAGGGATTTCACTTTTAATTTGATTTTTTGCATATTGAATAACAGCCGCGATTTTTGTTTCCTTCATTCGGTTCACTGTGAATATCAAGGCGGCATATATACTCGAATTATCGCCGGCACTCCGGTTATCTCCGATCGAGATTGAAAGAAAAATAAAGAAGAAAAAGGCTGCTTCGTAAGCCCGTGACGTATGATTTTTAATTAACCGAAACTCCGTTCGTTTCGCTCAGCGAAGAGAGTGTAAAAAAAGAAAAAGAAAAAATCTCTGATGAGAAAACGATCGGCCGATAACGGGCGGTAATTTTTTCATCGAGAATCTCGACTCGTGGGATATTTACATTTATATCCAATTCAGCTTAAAGTATTTACGCCACGAGTATATTTTCGCGGTAGCGTCAATAGTCGCGTTTTGTTCCGTCGCAAACCTCTTTTTCTCTTCACAGATCAAGCCGTTTTATGCCTGAAAACGACGATTTCTCTTAACTCGATACTTACACGCGTCAAAAATATTCAGTTGAAGGGTCAAAAAAAATTCCCTCAATTGTGAACAGACTCGGGGACCGTCCTTTTCATCTGAAAATCTCAAAATTTTTGGAAATCCTTATTAAAAAAATATTTGTTTCGGTTTCGGAACGTACAAATATTTCTTTTCTAGAAATATATATATATTCGTGGGCGTCGGAGGTTCCCTCACTTTAGTCTGGCACCATCGTTGCGCATCCGCAACCCCTTTGGTGTCCCGGTGTTAATAATTAACCACCGACTGCTCCGAGTCGTGGTTGTGCTACCCCCGAGCTAGTGAGCTTGCCAGCCGCTATATATACCAGCGAACTAGCACGCTCTGTTTCACCCCGTACCGCCTTTCGCAAATACCCTCTGGCTCGGATACCTCTGTTTATCTCTCTCCCTCTGTCTCTCTCTTCCCCGTCTACTTTTGCCATACACGAGACTTTATTGAAATAATAATACGCCACCGGCTATTGCCCTACGACCAAGTTGAAACCGTTCAACTAAACTAGCGAATTTGTATCCTCGCAATTTCTCCGACGATTTTTTTTTCAATCCGTTGAGCAATCCCGTACAGGGGATGAAAAAGTGGCTTTTTCATTGCGTCGAAGTAGCGGGGAAAAATAACCTCCGATACATTCAACCTTTTTGTACGTATCAGGCTTTCATAATTATTTGCACAATTATTTACATAATTTTGTTTATTTTATTTTTAAAAAAAATGAAAAATGACCCTTCTAAATTGGTTTGTTTACAAAATGCCACAAAAAAATGCAGTGAGTAAATTTTTTGCATCATAATTTCCAGAAATATTGCAATTTGGAATTAACGATTTATTTGTTTCAATGTCTGTCAAAGTGCGCGGATAAAACCCTCTTTGAAAGGTTCTCTCGTATTCGCGATAAAAATAATATAGCTTATTAGTTGAGGTAGAAAGAGAGGAAGAACGAGACACGAGCGAGCGCGAACGAAAAAGCGTATAGTAGAGGGGTGAAATCGTGTTCGCGTATCGTTGTGGTGCGGCGAAGGGGTGTAGAAAATACCCAAGTTGGTGGCGCGAGTCCCGGAGTCGGTATACCGATTATACAGCTGTACAAAACACACGTACGAACGTTGAAAAACAAAAGGGCACGACTCGAGAATTTTTTCAACGTTCGGAATAACGCGGTTCGAGCCCTCTTCATTTTTAGGGATGAACGCACGTTATAGATATATCGTTCGAAACGGTAGAGTCGTCGAGCAGCCCGCCAGACCTCGTAGGGGTGGAAAATGTTCTCTGTCGCCGCCAGCGCGCATTGATTTTGCTCTCGACGGACAGCGACTGCCTGTTGGGGTCTACATTGTACGTACATATTTGTATTTCTCGTGTCTCTCTTTCGTGCAAAACATATTTATTTATTTGTGGTTTGGTACAATACAATTTGAGGCCTTGATGGAAAAACATCGAAACGTCCCAATGAACGTCACATTATCGTGAGATCGCACATTTTAATTTGAATCATTTATTTTAATTTGACAATGGAATATTGAATTTTAAATAAATACAAACTATCGGGCAAATGCAAAAAATGATATCGCCTCTAAAATTCTCGTGACGCAATATATTCTATTGCAATCAAAAACAAAAATACATTTTAGAATTAGAATACAAAACGAAGATTTTTTTATTCATTCACTTTTAAATATATCGTGAAATAATATATTTTCCTTAAACTGCAAACATTTTTTTCCACTGTACAAAAATATTGAAATTGACCGCAAACATTAATTTGAAAAAATTGAATCCCATTTTTACGTTTCTTTTTTTTTCATTGAGACGTCAAAAGAGTGGTCCACGCATTGAAATCGGCATGCTGTGTGCAACGCGGCCGGTTTACAGTGCTCTCGACATTTACGTTTATGTATATAGAAATATATGTATAGGTATAAAAGAGAGCGCCAAGCGCGTGCCGAACGCCAGATGTTTTCCGAGAGAGCGAGCGAGAAAGAGGTATCATATATCCAAGCCCGAGACGGGAGGGGGGAGAGATTTCACGTTCGCGTATCACTCTGTACACGCGAGTTTTCGTGTAATATATCAGTGAGTTTGGCCCGTGGCACGAAGATGAGAGGGTGGGGGAGCTCTTGCGCAACCGAGAATACACGCGCTCGATCGCAACGAGCGTGTGTTTTCTCCGAGAGAGAATGCTCTCGCGAACGAGAGGAGGCAGTCAGAGTGCTCGTCGGTGTATCGATGGCGTTGGCGTCGTAGCATGCGCGACGAAAATGAGACCAGCCGCAAGCTGAGAACAGCTGCTCCGTTTCCATTTTGTTATTTCCTTCTTCCCTCTTTCTCGCGTTTTGTTTCGGAGCTAGCAGCCTCCGATGAGTAAAAAAAATAACGTAAAACGAATGCCTCGTTCTCCCGAGATAGTGTTATTTTTTCATGCTTCGTATTTCCCCTTCAATATCCATCGAAACGTGTCCTGAATTTTTCATTACATCGCATTTCTCTTCATTTTCCAGCTCTCCCCTCCCCCCCCCCATCTTTCTCTCTTTTTCACGAGTAAAGCCAACGAGATTTCATTTATTCCTCTTGAAGTATCAAAAATTCTGATTCTGGGATGATTTGATTTTCTTCCACGATACAAGCTTCGAAGTGTACGAGTCAAAAACCATTTTGATAAGTTGCAAAGAGTGCGACGAGCGTCAATCGTTTTCTATTTTACTTCTCAAATCTCGTAAATTTCCCGCATTATTCCGATGGTGAAAAAAAATAAAATAGAGCCCGAGGATAGAATCGAGCACGCGGATAATGTATATCGTAGCCGCAAAGTCGATATAAACGCGTGCGTTTGTATACATATAACCGGCGTCACTGCGGTGAAAAAAAAACATGGAACGCCGGTGGTGTGCGCCACGACGGTGGTAGGGAGAAGAGAACCAAAGTGCGCGATCGAGAGATGGCGTGAGTAGTGGGGAGAGTGCCGAGCGTGGCTCACAGGGGCTTCGCCCTCTCCCTCTCCAGTCCTCCAGTCGACTGTCAAGCGTCGCGAGTGTCGGTTGTCCGTGCTGTCGGCGAGTATCACGCGGGTAAATGAAAGATCGCCGCGGGCGCAAGCGCGAAAATTCTCTCGCGGCTTTCGGCGCCGATGACAACGACCATGAGAGAAGCAAGTTTTTCGCGAAACAAGTGTGCGTTCTGAATAAAAGAAAAACAAACGAAATCGCGTTGGTGAAAGATCGTTTGTAAACGGCATAAGAGCGCGGGGGGGAAAGCCGTGTTTTCATCGCGCACGCGCCGATCGTACATCCTCCCTTACTGAGTTTGTATTACGAAAATATTCTCCCTCGTCAATTTTCCCCCACTCAACTGCACGCAATCGGCTGAAACGTCTTTGCGGTTTTTTTTCTCCACCCCGAACAGTCGTCGGCTCGTCTCGTACGGCGTTGCGGTTAAATTATGGCGAGACACGCGCGGCGATTATTTCGCGAATGAAAAGAAAATATTTCGGAGTAAATGAATAAAAAACCGAATAGCGGAGTCGCCATGTTCTTGGCAGTGTTTCCGCAGAATTTGTTTGTGATTTAGGCGATCTTTTTTCATGATAAAAAATCGCTCCCTCTCTCTTTCTCTAATTGTGAAAAAGTGAAGATAATCCTGACGACGTACGAGAGAGGCGCGCGGGAATCGAGCGGCTCGTTTGCCTCGCAATGTACGCGACCCCGATAAAGATTAACCTCTCATACGTCTCGTAGCTTTTTTTGTCCACGCGTTTTTTTGACCTTTGGTGCAAAGAAAAATCGTCCGGGAATTATTTCGCACTGGAGAAAGATCATTTTTTTTCGTTGATACTTGAGAAATTGATAAAGTGTGTCGGTGCTTCGGAAAGGTGAATTAAAGTAGAAAAAAATGGATTTTCGAGCGCCCCATCCACACGTACATCCGTCACACGCGGGACACCCCTACTATTATCCAGGTACAGATTATATTTTTTTTTTTTTCAATTTCACGAATAGATTGTTCGATGAAGATTTTGATTGGCGAATATTTCAGAATAATTTATATTTCAGTATTTTTGAAAATTGTCAATCATTGATTGCTGGAAAATTAATAAAATGTTGAAATTACGTTGAGCGTAGATAAATCAATGCTGTTTATGATTTTTTAACTTCTATCTCCTTTTAACAATAACAAAAATCATTATTATTATTATTACTATTATATAAGATATGAATATAATATTGAAATTAGTATTGATAAATCTTGCCCCGAAAAATTATAATTATTTTTTCTAAATTTATATTTGACGTCTTATTATAAAGTCAAAATTTCTCAGCAATTTTCTGAAAATAAGGGACAGAAACGCTCGAAGGGCTGCATTTTAATTTATCTGACAACGAAGATTTCGAATATCGCTGAGAATTTCCTCTCTCTCTATCTCTCACGAGACCCTTTTATTCGCCTTGTCTCCACGAGCATCGCCATCGTGCTGCACCCTTCTTTACCCTAAAATACATATATAAATATATATATATGGGCTATTCCGTGTAAACACAGCGATCGTCGGCTTATTCTCTTGGATTTGGTTCCAAATTTTTTTTTCCGATTGCATCGAGGCTAATGAGCATTTCCAATCATTTTAAGATTTTTCACATGCGTCGTTCATATAAAAAAAAAATAGAAACCAAATTTTTAAATTCCCATGTTTGATGATTTGTTTTATAAATCGAGGCTGATGGGAAAAATCTAAAAAAAATGGAGCTACTCATGAGCCTCGGTACAATTGTGAAATAAAATCGTGAAGCAAATCCGAGCGGGTGGAGAGGCGCTGATTGTGTCGATACGGAATGACCGGTACACAAACGCGTACATAACGCTTCGGATAGCCCTGCACTGACGAGAAATTAATTTTCTCGCGCTTGCCGGCACGAAGCACTCTCCCTTCGACCCCCCTTAACCCCACGCGGAAAGAACCCCACTTTGCAAACTTACTTCCGGTACTCGAATTTCTCCTCTGCCCTCTAAACGCCGCCTCGTGAAGCTCGCAGGAGATTATGAAAAATGCGCAGTTTTTAATTATAACTTTTTCGTTGATTCTTTGCTCTTATCTCCTCGCCACTCCCCCCCCCCCCCCCCCCCTAAAGAGATGGTAAATAGGATATTTAAATATCCTACTTTTGACTCTTATCTCACCTTGTTTCAACACTATTATGCTCAGAGAAGCCACAATTTGTACACAAAAAGTCAACGAATTTTTCGACATTTTTTATTCAATCATGAGACAGAATAAATTTATATTTTGGGCGACACGAAGTTGATTTTGCGGGAAAGTTTGTTATTTTTTCAATTTATTTTAATTTTATCATTATAATTGATTTAATATTCACAAGAAATTTCATTATGTTATATTCATTTATTAACAAAGAAATTTAATCGAATTTCTTAACGAACGAATTGAATTAAAATAATTTTGTGATTTAAAAAAATAATTAATATCGGCGATTGATAAATCGATATTTTTTTGCGTAAGAAAAAGAGGTTGGACAAATTGTGGTGAAAAATATCTTCCCAATGATATTGATGTACCAAGAGGAGTTAGATTCTCACGTGAAAATTTCATCGTAACGAGATTCAAGTGCCTAACTATATGGGGCATTCCACGCCAAATCGACCACTTTAGAACCCGACCCCTTTCGATTTGGCTGAAACTTTTTTATCTTTTTCTACCCTATCAAAAATATTTTTCATATTTTTTTCAAATTTTTTTACCCAACCGATAAAAAGTTATAAATTTTGCAAAAAAATTAGCTTTTTATTTTTCAAATAGCTATAACTTTTTCAAAATTTGACTCATCGGAACGTTTTCTTCTCAAAATTTTCGTTTTTTAATGTACTTTTTGAAACAAAATACAAAAAAAAATATAGAAACCCATCTTCATTGTTTTTTTTTTTTTTTTTTTTTAGATTTTTGGAAAAAATCGAAAATTTCTCGATAATTACCATTTTTTCTTTTTTTTTTTCTTTTTATTATATCAAACTTTGAAATTTTCTGCAAATGCTGAAATTTTTTCAAAGTGGTGTTTTTTTATTTTTTATTTTCCAATAGAAAAAAAAATTTCAACTAGCCTTATTTCTCGTAACACCAATCTGAAGATTTTTTAGGGTGTTTAGAAAACTTCCAAATTTGAAAAAAATAAACACAAAAATCGAAAGTGGTAATCATCGAGAAATATTCGATTTTTTCTAAAAATGAAAAAAAAACTATGAAGATGGGTTTCAATAATTTGTTTATATTTTTTTTCGAAAACTGTTTTCGAATGGCGTTTTCGAAAAAAATATGAAAAAATTATTGAAACCCATCTTCATCGTTTTTTTTTTATTTTTGGAAAAAATCGAATATTTCTCGATGATTACCACTTTCGATTTTTGTGCTTATTTTTTTTCTTCAAATTTGGAAGTTTTCTAAACACCCTAAAAAGAATTCAGATTGGTGTTATGAGAAATAAGGCTAGTTGAAATTTTTTTTTTCAATTGGAAAAAAAAACACCACTCTGAAAAAATTTGAGGATTTGTGGAAAATGTCAAAGTTTGATAAAATAAAAAGAAAAAAAAAGAAAAAATGGTAATCATCGATAAATTTTCGATTTTTTCCAAAAATCTAAAAAAAAACAATGAAGATGATGGGTTTCTATAATTTTTTTAATATTTTTTTTCAAAAAGTACATTAAAAAACGAAAACTTTGAAAAAAAAAACGTTCCGATAAGTTATAGCTATTTGAAAAATAAAAAGCCAATTTTTTTTGAAAAATGCATAACTTTTTATCGGTTGGGTAAAAAAATTTGAAAAAATTCTGAAAAATGTTTTTGATTGGGTAGAAAAAGATGAAAAAATTTCCGCCAAATCGAAAGGGATCGGTTTCTAAAGTGGTGGATTATGCGTGGAATGCCCCATATATATATATAGTATATATACTATACATAATCCTCGTTGGAGGATTAGAGTGTAAAATGTATCGTAAATCTGTCGTCGAAAGAAAAAAGTGCGCGGTGTTATAATGTGACTCGCGTAAACGATGAGACTGAAAATTGCTCGGGCAATCATCGATCTCTTTTATGTGGCGAAAAATGAAACAAAAAATCCCCAATATGGCTCGTTCCATATCGAGCGGATTGTTTCTTCCCTTTTTCTCAAATTCTTTGATTTTCATTGGGAAACTCAGAGTCAATGTCAATCTGGAAAAAAAATGTCTTGCATTCTATTACTTTATACAATTATTCGCTTCTTTTCAAATTTAATCGTAAAGAAAGAACGGGTCTTTCATTTCATGATGTTGAAGTTTGCATCGTTGCAACGAGACAAAAATGTTTTTAAAATCATATTTTGGTGAGATTTACCGCAAAATATATTTCAACGATTTTTCGCCGTATTACTTTTTAGGAAAAGTAAACTATTTCCGTGGCACGGAAACAATGCAAACTTCAACATCATCTCATTTCACACGTTTTTTCTGACCAAACAGAAAATTTTTACGCCTCGATTCAGCAAATCTCAAATTACATTTACAAAATAGTCGGTTTCGTATAGAAACGCCCGTATTGATCTTTATCAGAGTACATGAGGAGTTTGAACCTGTAATAATCGTTTAAACCCACGAACGAACCGTGTGTTTGAACGCTTTTATCGCGGTGAGCGAGCTCTCGCAATGTTTCTAAAAGGTTTTCGAGCTTAACGACGATTAAAATGATAATCGTGTCGTCCCGCGTGCGATAACTCGAGATCCGGCACGTAAACGAGCACCAATATACGAGCTCCAGCTTTATTAATAAGCCTCCCCACCAAAGATCGCCGGTTATTAGCTCCCCCACGATTTTAACCGAATCTCACGTGTCCTTTGCTTATTTTTCCCTCTTAAGTTTCGTCACGAATTTTATTCTCATCAACCCAGCCCGCTTTTGCTTCAAATTTGTGCTCCTTGAAATTCTCGAAAAGATGAAAATCTACAGTTTTCCGCGATTAAAAAGGATAATTAATTGTGATGCTCATCCAATCAGTTTCAAATCCAAAAAGTAAATAAACAATATGCAAGCTGACGTGGCGAGAAAAAAAATGATATTCATATCGAGCTAGCAATTTTTAATTCCACTTTCTACTCTCAAGTTAGTTTGAGAACAAAAATAATGGGCAGAGTCGCGTGATTAAAAAAAAACGAAAAAACTCGAAAGAAATCTCGATGGCACGCTGATGGATGTGAAAAAAGGTCGCTCTTAACGTTTTCCGGAAAATAGTTGGAGCGCGAGGAGAACCGCACGAACTAGTAAAACTGGGAAGGAAAAAAGAAACGTTGGACCGCGAAAGGCGATTTTGAACCGTGAATGGCTCAGGCAACCAAGAGAGTCTTCTTTCTTTTTATCGTTGCACTTTTTCTCATTTCACTTTTTTTCCTTTATCTTATATTGTTATTTTTTATCGCTTCGTTTTTGTGCCGCTTTAGCCACTGGTCACGAAATCCTTCGATCAAAGGACATCGGACCGCTTTTCATTGATATTTTTTTCCCCACTTATCCGAACGTTTCGGAACCTCTTCCGTTTGAATTTCCGGTCCCTTTTTTTTTTGTCATCTCGTCCTTTTTCTCGAATTCCTTCTCTCGCAGCCCGAAAAACATACTCGCGCTCTTTGAGCGTTTATCGCATCTTTTTGTTGGAACTCTGTCTCCTTACGATACGGCTCGATGCATTCAACAAGTGTTTATCCGATAATCGTACAAAACGTTTCCAGTCGAGGGTTTATTTGTACAAATGTTGACGAATTAACGAGATACCAATTGGAAATTCGTTGTAATATAACTTATTATTTGAAAATGAACATCAAAACTGGTGGACCAATATCGAAGATTGATTTAAATCGGAGCTGTTCCTCGATAAAAATAATTTTTGAGCCTTTGATGCTTCGAAATTAACGAATTCCAGTCTGCGACCAAAGATTTATTTCTAATAACAATCCTATTGATATGTATTTGTATTTGAAATTTATTTAAATTGAATTTATATCCGATATTAATATGTACGAATTATCAAGACGTTATCGTAACTTTATTTCGTTATAAATTATTGACCTCGATACTTGTATACTGGAACAAATAGATTTCAGGCTGGAGCCAAACATTCTAAATAAAAATTTGAATTTATTACAATTGGAGAGGGCTAATTTTTCAGGACTTTTCTGCGATCCAAATATTTTTTTAAATTCTTATCTGTCTTTTTTATCAAGAGATGCATCAACGCATAAATTGCAATTAAATTGGACAGCGTCATTGTTATCGCTGATCCGCTGCCCTCAGCTGGCAAAATCTTCTCGTTTCGGACGAACAAAAATCTCTCGCGCATACATTTTGTTTCGTTCGAGTCGCAACGCCTACGCGAGACATGACAAATAGTCATTTTTATCATCGGAATTTTTCCGCGGAATTACGAGGGCCGATTTATAAATATTTCTCAGAATTTTCCGGCTCCATTAAGCTTCATCGCGATGATCTCGTGCGTGACGTCATTCATCGCGAATCACGAACCTTGTATCTTCGAGAGAGTCAAGCTTATCCAAATATTTAAATACTCCCAAAATTAAATGTTTAGCAATTTCTCGAAACTTTTTCACTTCGTCACTTTTTTCCCCATGAAAAATATTTTAATCCAAAATCTTGGATATTTTTATTTGAATTTAAATTACTTTTAATTCCAACTCTTATTCTCAAATTTTTGAAAGTCGTGCTTTTTTCAACACAAAAAATGAATATCTAACCTCTAATTCGGACACCTTTATTCGTTTAATTTGGATTTCATCTTTATCGTCGTTTTATTGTATTCTGATTTTATTTAATCGTTAATGATTCAACGAGACGATGAAAGAATATTCGGGGCAAGAAGAAAGGCTCGAGTATGCGATCCGGGCGGCACTTCGCTCACATACTTTTGTAACCAAAGCGAATGGGAAACCGTATGAAGAAAACCAGAAACCGGTGCCCCGTTCTTTCCCTCCGAACGTCTCCCTTTTCTTCTTCTCTCTCTTTCTCCCCCTCGCAGTCGAGACCCCGGTGAGGAATACTACGTCGTCGGCGAACGGGTGACCGTAACGAAGTGGAACGGGCAGTAAAAACGAGCCGCGTGGACAATTAGGGAAGCGCAGAAGGGTAAAAAGAGAGGGTTAAAAAAAAGCGAACCAAGTTCGTACACCGGCCGAGCGAGAGAATTGGCAGAAGGGAAAAAAGTAGCTCTCGGAGACGTAAAAAAAAGAAAATAATAAAAATGGAAGGTCGGACGTCGGCATTACAGCGAGCTCTCTGATAAAGTCCATTACCGGAGCTTTTCTGCCCTGCGTACATTTTTCAGCCCCTATTTCTCTTATTTTCCACATCAACGTGTCTATTCTCATTTTACAAGCTTCTTTTTTTATTTTCCATACTTTTTACTCGCTCTTTGTATCTTTATATTTTTGCCCTTTAAATTTTCTCTTCGTTCTCCGCTTTCCTCCTCATTTCTCATCCCCGTATTTCGACTACGAATTCTACGTTGAATAATTTTTCTCCCTACTCTCTTCGCGCGACTTTATTTATTTATTTATATTTATTTTTGTTGCGAATGCCGGCGCTTGTGCCCGGCATTATTAGCTTCTCGGCTACCTGCTGCATTCAAAATTCACGCTCCCCCGGCGTCTCCCGTATCTCATTCCAGTCTCACTGTCTCCCTCTGCCATCCCTTTCTCGTTTTGTCCTCCTCGTTCTAAAAAACTCGCACGCTCGTTCTTTAAATCTCCGTTGTCCTTTTACTTGCCATTGTCGGCCCTCCTTCCGCGTCATCATTTTTTTCTCCTCTTCTCTTCGCGTCTGACCCTCGCCAAATAGGATAATTCTACTCTTTTCTCTCACATTTGGTTCCTCGTGAAGGGATCATTCTTTTGACGAAGCATATTTTGGAACTATCGATCTACGAATATACAAAATACAACCCTTACATTTTTCGCCGGGAACGAGAGAACGAAATTGTAGAAATTCGAATCGATCCATCGCTCGATCATTTTCTTTGCAATTCGCAAAGTTTTCGTTGTTTGAGAGGTAAAATTGAGCAAAAAATACTCCTGAAGAAATATTTTGGTGTAAAACAAATGTCGAGAAAACAATGTGCAAATTTTTCATCTGCACGATTTCTCTCTTTCTCTTTCGTTCTTCATTTCTTCCTCTCTCTCTCTCTCTCTCTTTGTATATTTCATCTCGGTCGTTCTTTCCTACGGCCGCTAAATAATTGCGAGAGCTCACCCGCCTACGGGCAAGCCAACGTTACTTTTTTTCTGCTTCTTCCTGTTCCGTGGTCGCAGCCCACACACGCACACATACACAGACCCACGAACATAACCCAGCGCTCTTGACGCGACAAAGGGCTGTTTGAACAACCCTTTTGTATTCGCGTCTCGAGGCTTTCTGCTCCCCACGAACACGTATCTCTCGCCAACCCTCTCCCCCCGTCTCTCTTCGTCCATTATTATCGCCCTCTTCCCTCTTTTCATTTCGCACCCCCGTTTTTTTTGTCCTGGCCCTCGGAGATCCAACGGGGGTGACTTTCGACTGATCCAAAAATCTCTTATTTCCGAACAAAAGAAACCCGATTCGCATTACGAGGAAAATTTACTCGATCCCTCTTTGCTTCGCGAGCATCGATTCATTAATTTACATTTTATATTTTCCAAACGAAGAAAATTCAATTCCGTTTGAGTCTGCTCCGCCCTTTCTCTCGCTCGACAATTTTGAGTTATTAATTTGCGAACATTTCATTCAATTCCGAGGCTATTTCAGCCAAGTAAACGTCCCAACGTGGACGCTGGCAAAATCGCGACAGAATTCATTAAAGCCAGATGCCAGGGGGAGGTTTTTTCTCGTCGTCTCTGTTTGTTTGCTTTTTTTTTTTTTTTTTTTTTTTTTTCGTTTGCGTCGCCTGCACGCGATGAACATGAATAACCCTGGGTTCAAGGGAGTCGATTCAACAAGCAGGAAGCGCCCTTTTTTCCAGATACGCGACGTCCCTTTAAAAAATCCTCTTTAGTACCCTGCTTTAGTTGTATTTTACTTTTTCATTCGAGCTCCTTCGTTCCTTTTTCTCCTTTATCTCTTATTCTCCCGTGCGCGAGTCGCGGCTCCTTGGCAATTCGTGACTCGGCGACACCTTTGACGCACTTCGTCGTTTATGCTCGTATCTCCGTGTAATATTCATGCAAGAGGGAGTGATCTTTCATCGATGCCTCTAACTTGAAAATATAAGGGACTTTTGGTGTCGAACGAGCGACTTAAAAATTCATATTTCTATTATTTAAACCCTTGAAACTCAATAAACCAAAAAAGAAGGAAAAATTTGAACTTGGTTAATTATTCAAATATACGGGAAGAAAATATTAAATAACATTTTGTTATTTTCCATGTAAAAAAAAATATGTAGTCTTTTCTTCCGGTCTCGGCAAATTTTTCATTCCAAGAAGGAAGATTCAAATTGGAAATTTAATTTTTTTATTTAATTTCAAATGCATGATTTTAAAAATTTGCAAATGCCACTTTTGGCCTAGAATTCCCCATAAATTAATAGAAACAGATCTTTTAGAAGACCTTTGGGATTTAGTCGCAGGTGAAAAAATGAGGGATTTTGCTCTTGTTTCTCGGAACAAAAGATGTTTCATCGCTGATACAGTGATACGCCGGACCAAAAAAAAGATATATATATTAGGGTGGATCAAATAAAATGACTAATTTTTTTTTCCTCGATATACTGAAAAGTCTATTGTTTGGCATGTCAAAAAAACCCTCTGCAAGTATTAGCCCTTCATATTTAAATTAAGAGGTCCCTCATCGCAAATTTTTATTTCCCATTTAAAACACATAGGAAATTTTTTTTTTTTAACTCTGGAATTTTATTAGACTTTAACCGTTGAGGTTAGGAGAGTTTTTTAGCACATTTTTGTAGAACATTTGATGCTCGATAAAACTGACCATTCAAATAATAATCGTTGATAATAATCACTAATTATCACTGATTATTTTTTGAACGGTTAATTTTATCGATCAAACACAAGAGAGTTTTTTTGTAGAGCAACAAATGTTCTACAAAAATGTGCTAAAAAAACTCCTAACCTCAACGGTTAAAGTCTAATAAAATTCCAAAGTTGAAAAAAAAAATTCCTATGTTATTAAACCTATGTTATTATTAACCTAAATACTTTTGAGATGCCAAACAAAACATTTTTCATTATATCGAGAAAAAAAAATTAGTCATTTTATCTGACCCACCCTAATATATATATACATATATAAAGATTAAAGATTTCTGGGGTGTCGTAAGTGCGTATCGAGATTCGCACCCTTTTTCGCCCCGTCCTCGTCCGGGACTCTTGTTTGGGTTTATACAAAAAATACTACACATGCGTGTAGTATTTTTTTGTTTTTTCATGGTGCTCGAAAACTTTTGCACCCTTCTTTGAATCATTTCCCTTGTCCATCAGGGGGGAGATGAAATCGCTCATTCATCGCGACAAAAGACACGTTTTCCGCCTGCATAATCATCAAATGAACGTTTTTTATTTCCCCATATCATTGCGTATTTTTTTTTCTCAAAACGTCGAGTGCCTCATTAGTCAAATCCAGCTCTGAACCCTCGCGAGTTAATTCTGGACCCCTTAGGGGACGCAAGCGCGCCGGGGCTGCACCAGCCCCAGCTTGTTGGATTATATCATCATAAATAATTTAAATACGATAATTATGGTATTATATTATTATATATTAATAATATAAATATATATATATTATTAAAAATAATAGAAATGGTATTTTGAGTAAAGTTGTTTGAAACTTTTTTCGTAAATAAATTATTACGAAAAAATTTCATTCGAACGTCCCTAGCTCGTGGTTGTGATATATCAGCGTATATTCGAGCATTACTTTGAGGATAAACGAGACAAACTCGAGTGTTCCCTCGAGATTGTTAATTCACGCGTGAGAGATCTCAACGGTTAACCGATAATTGTGCAAAGTCGTAAAATTTCTCGCTAGAGGTTGAGATACATTTTTATTCTCACACGCGCGCGCACACACACACACACACACACACACTCGTATCTACATATAAGAATAAAAATCTTGGTTCCAGAGAATGAGCTTTCAGGGGTGGGTCCAATCGTCATCAATTGCCGGTACATTAAGCAAACCGACGACGATTTTTTCTCTTTCTCATTCTCGTACTTTGCCTCGCCCACAATCGTATTTTATACGTAAAGATCGAGGCATCTCGTTTCTCCTCTACTTTCTTCTTATTCTTCTTCCCGATGTACATTATTCCTCTCCGCTCGTTTTCTCTTTCTCCTCGCTTTTTTACCCTTTGCATTACGGTAAAACCCGGCCATTATTGTTATTATTCTCGCGAATGAGGCACTATAACGAAAATCGGCGAGGGGAAACGAGGGGAGACAAGTATATGAGGCATTCCACGCTATTTCGATCAAAATCTTGCCTCGATGATTTCGATTTTCCTCTAAATGTTTTATTTCAAAAAACACATTGAAAAAAAAAATCTCAAATTTTTTCAGAATTCGTTGGTCACGCGTTTTAAGGATTTTTTTTTTTTTTTTTAAAGGGACCACTTTGGAAAATCTGAAAAAATGCAGAATAATGTAATAAAATATAACAACATTTTTGGGCCTTGTTCCAAAATGGAGATTTTAATACTTTGAGAGTGAAATTCGAAACAATTTTTTTTTTTTGCTATTTTTTGAATTTTACTCGCAGAGTATTAAAATCTCCATTTTGAAACAAAGCCCAAAAATTTTGTTATATTTTATTAGATTATTCTTAATTTTTTTAGGTTTTACAAAGTGGTCCCTTTTTTTGAAAAAAAAATCCAAAAAACGCGTGACTGAAAAGTTCTGAAAAACTTCGAGAATTTTTTTTTCAAAGTGTTGTTTGATATAAAAAATTTGGAGGAAAATCGAAATCATTAAGGGGAGGCTAAATACCGACATTAGCACCTCGAAAATGGATTCCAAACTTGCTCTGGCACGAATGGATGGAAATCAATAAAATTTTGACAGTATCATCAGAATTGTGGCACAAATGGAGCCCCACTGAAATTTTTTCGAAGAACAACAAAAAAAATTACACATCCAATCTGTAATTGAAAATATTAAATTATAATGTTCTACCTGCATTTCGGCTAAAACCAAGAGTGGGGCGCCATGAGGAACACCAAAGTACGAATATCGATACGTCTTGCATTTCATGAAAAAACCGCAACGTAAGTTTGGAATCCAAATCACAAGATAAATGTTGATAAATTTAGTGTTTCATCGAAAAACGAAATGGCGAAATCAAGTTCACAGAAATGCGAAAGAGGGCAGCACCATGGAATTTTTATGAAATATAAATATTATTCTCATCAGATTTCCATCCAAAATGTCTGAGGTGTGAGTGGCAATGAACGAAAACGTTAAGTTATGTTTCGCATTTACATTTTGCAATACATTCATCATTCATTCATAAATTTCATTGATATTCATCCGCCGGTATCGGAAAAAGTTTGTACAGCGATTTTGAGTCGATAATATAGGAGTTCGGAAGTAATGTCGGTATTGAGCCTCGCCTTGAGGCAAGATTTTGATCGAAACAGCGTGGAATACCTCATATACATATATATGAGACCCTTGTCACACGAACGAGGACGCTCGGGCAAACAATACCGGAAGTGGTGCTTTACTGCCCCTCGGGAGTACGGATCACAGAGCACGAACATTGCCGGCGCGTACGCCACCGCCAGACACCGTGTCTGGCTTCCGGTTATCTTACGACACACAACACCAAAGCGCCAAAGACCCGGGGCACACGACATTGTCAGCTGGTTACACCGAGCATATACATATATATATAGTTTATGCATCAAGAGGAAAGATATTTTGTACGGAGCGAGCAAAAACACCCTCTGCAGGACCAACCGGTGAATCACTGATCTCTCTTCTTCTCATTTCTTTGGCGACAAACTCGACGAAATTTTCCTTCGCCCTCTTTTCTTTACCGCTCTTCAAAGCGGTATTCTGGTCCAGAGACATACATTTTGCGCATTTTGTCAAGCTCGATAAAAAAAATATTTTTACCATTCGTTTTTTACAACATATTTATTAACATTTTGACAAGAAAAAAAAATTCGAGGAACAAAAATGAAAATTAAATAAGTTATAAGCTGGTAAAGTTGAGAATAAAAAAAAAGGTGTGCTGGCTAACACGATAGCAACCTTTCTAGACATCTGATACCAAATTTAAAAAAAGGTTCTTAGTAAGAATGTCGTTGTAGCCCCTACCTCGGAGGAAAAAGACATTTCGCAAAAAAAGGCGTTTTTCGACTTTTTTTTTTCATAGTTTTTAATTTTTTTTTTACAATCATAGTAAAAAAAAACATTTTGATACAAATGTGGTAGAGGCGATAGAGAATTATACATTGAAGATTGGTAAAAAAATTTAAGTACATAAATCGGTTGACGATGAGTAGAACTTGAGATATCATTGATGTCAACCGTGTTGAGAAAGGTAGTTTGAGAAAAACGCGTTTAAAGTTTTTACTTCGGAGTGATGGGCGTAGTTGCTGCGTCACTAAATAATCCTTTGGCGGGTATATTCTTAAAGGTCTTAACTCTGAAAATATGCAAAAAAATGAATTTTTTCAAAATTCTAGACCCAAACATCCCCACAATCTACCAAACTGTCGTAACGTAATTTGAGCAAATCATCGCATGCAAAAAATTCCCCTTGGACTCTTTATGGATGAGGAAACAGGAAATTAATGTTCGATCGAATTTTGATCGTCAATGGGATTTTATTGAATTTTCTCCAACGATGCTTTTGCGCCGGGTTTTTGCTTTTAATGGAGGGAAATTTCTCCGGTAAAATGGTCTCCCATTGACTCGAGAGAGAGAGAGAGAGAGTTTCATGACAGAGATTGCCTTTGCCTGATTACCGTCCGATGCAAAACACCCCAAATCGACTCTTTGGCAGAAAGGGCTCGGGATTTCCGAACTTTTTGCGTTAAATATCGATGTATTGCGACCTTCGATTCACGCGTCAAGTTGCCGCGTATTTTCAACCCCTTTTATGGTGCGGTAAGAAAAGTTATCGGATTGCCTAGCGCAGCTGGAAGAATTCTCGCGCACAGTATGAATTAGATATGACGTACGTTTCTCTCTTTCTCTCTCTTGCACTCGATACAACGCGAGACTCTTCCCTCCACTTCGATTTCGATCAATACACACGCTCCCGTTATATCCACCATATTTCTTTTTCAACCCCTCTGCCTTTTACTCTCATCGTTGATATATATATATATATATATATATATATATATATATATATATATATATATATATATACACACAATATACACAATATACACATATTTTTTACCCTCTCTCATTTCTCAATTCCGCGCGTTCCGCGTGTGTGCAAACCCTCGTCGACCAGCATTAAGGGTCAAAGCCCACACGTAGCCGAGAACACTTGCCAAGAAAAAGCACTTGCGGAGGATTACAAATCAGTGAAAAACTCCCCCGAGCAATTTTTATCACTTTTTCCCATTATTTTCCCATTATTGCCGTATCGCTTGCCCTTAGCGGGTTTCAAAATATATGTTTATGAGAAAGATGGAATTTTTGGAGGTCCCAAATTTTGCTATCGTCGTAAATTTGTTGGGAAAATTCGACGAATCGTGACTTCGAGCATTTTTCAATCATCCGTACAGTTTCTAAGATTTTTCGATCTTTTGATTTGGAAAATTTCACCCTGCGTAGAATTCTCGTGCTGAGGGGTGTCGTTTGAAAGTTGCGGCGCTCCCACTCGCGAAAAGATTAGGACTTTCGTGTGCGAGGGACCCTTTTTTTCTCCGCCATATCCCACACGGCGCTTCTTTCCAACTGAGATCTCACCGAGTGTCCACTCTCTTCTTGGCTTCACCGTAGAGTAACTCTTTCTCACTCTCTATCTTTTCCTCCGCCCCCTTGTAACAAGCAGGGGCGGAAAGAACGAACGCTCCCTATTCGCTCGGCTCTTGTCATAACCTTTACTCGCGAACTTCGACCCGCAGGAAATACGGAGGATGGAGACTCGGGGAGAGCGCCCTCTGGCGAGCTTATTTTCGCTAAGCTCACGTACTTTTCTTACCCCTGTTTCAGCATGTATATTAGGGTGGGGCTAAACAGAGTAATGGCCCTTTTTTAACCGCTTTTCATCAGAAATTTGGTTTGTACTGGTCTAAAAAAAATTCTGCAATTTTCACTCGAAAAAACTAGATATCTTGATTTTATAAATTCCAAATTGAAAAAAAAAAAAAAATTCCAATTGCTCCGCGGGATCCTGCAAATATTTTTTTCTACCGAGCATTTTTGAATTTTTATTTCAGAAATGTAGAAAGTTAATTCTTTAGGAAAAGTAAAACATGGAAATATTGATTTTATCCGCGAGACTCTAATGTATAATATGTGGAATAAAATAGCGGATAATGTAATATATATCTTACAGCATGTATATGTCTATTCGTAAGCTCACGAGTATATAGTTAGGTATATACATGTGCGAGAGTTACAAGGTACCTCGTACGAAAGTCGTAAAGAGGAAAGTATTAGCTCGACGCTTTTCGCGGATTTTCCTACAGGCCAGCAAGCCGCAAAGTTCCTCCGCTCCATCCCCTGGTTCTGCAAAAATTCGTCCTTTTATGCGCCCTTATTTTTGCGCTTCTTCTTCGGCAATCTTTTTAGCCGGTCGTCCGCGGCTCGTTCCACGATTCACCGACACTTTTGACGAGATTGAATCCCGTTTTCCGATCTTCCACATCGCCGGATATTCTTTAAATCCCCCTCCCCCTGAGATCGAACCATCGACCATGAATAATTAATGACATAAGCGTAATCGGAAATTTCACCAATCGAGAATAGAAAAAAAAATTACGTATGCCAGCTTTTGTCAATAAGTACATTGCACTTTTTACACGTGTTTTTAGATTTTCTTAATTTTCGATTAGTTTCTCAGAATTATATTCCACGAAAAGTTGACCGCTTATTTCAGTTAACGCAGAGTTGGTCGAAAAAAAATGTATTCATAAGAAAAAGCAACGGACACATTGAAAAAAAAGTGTTTTTCGATTAAAACTCATTAAAAACTTGATATTTCGGAAAAATCATTGGTAGATTTGTATTCAGGGGGTAAAAATACATCGATATATATAAGGTTCTAAAAATTTTTTTTTTATTTTTCGTTTTCATGATCGCAGATCATGCAGAGTTTTCATCAGAAAAAAAATTATTCGTTAAAAAAATTAAATAAAAAATAACACATCATTTTTTTTTATATAATAGAAATGAGTTTTTGGGGAAATTATTGGTACATTAATGTTCAGTGGGAGTATTGGAAAAGGAATTTCTAATTTCTAATTTCGAATAAATTATTTTGCGATTTTGCGAGTGCGCGCCACAATAATCTTCCGGTAAATATATTCGAACATATATCAAAAATATTTCAGATATATCCAAAATCTACCGCGTGTCAATTTCTTGTTCGTAAATTATCGAAAAATCAATCGTGCGCCAATATATTTTTACAAATATTTATTCCCATATCGGCCTCCCCCTTTTATCATTTCATCGGTTGGTTTTACATCTTTTTGCATTATGCGTCGGTGAAAATAATAAAACATATGCCCGGCGACGACTATACGACGAGCTATAGGCCTCCGGGGTCTCCGCTTCGCTTCGTTATAAATTGCAGACGGTTTACATGATCGCACAATTTATGGCTAATTCGTAATCATTAGAGTCACGCGAGGCCCGTTATGGGGGGCACAACGGTCGCATGTTGACTTCGCCTTCGTCCCTTTCCTCGGGGCAGGGGAATCACCCCACCCTCTGCCCCCCTCCCTCCCCACCCTCGACAATCTACATTGGCCGCATGCTCCAGCGAGTTGATAGTCGACAGCATCGGATCGAGCTCAAGAGGGAGGCGGAGAAAAATGGCCCAAAGCCATACAGAAAGCGAGCATGGAATATCAGTCGGATCGAAAGCCTCGGTATTGCCTGGATTTTCATTGGATCGTAAGATTGATCCATGACCAGAGTTCGCGTTACAATTACCACTTCAAAGCAGCATCGTTCAAATTTGCGGGTCCAAATTTCACTTTCTCTCTCAGCGCCCCTCTTTATTCGCTGGAACTTTTGTAAAAATTCGTCAAGGGATGATTAATAATTTTATGGATGGAGTCAAAATTAGACTCATGGAAGAAAATTTATGAATGTCCAAAGATCTTGATTCGTCAACGAACTTGAAGACTTTTTTTTTAACTCGAAGATTGTGCGAAAATGAGATGCAAAAAAATTAGAAAAAAAAACAAGATAATCTCGAATTTGATGAAACGTGTGGTGTGCGTTAGAATCGAGGGAGAGGCAAAAGAGCGTGCCGCAAGAGACTTTTATCGCTCGGTGGTGCTATTTCCGCTCGATACACGATAGACATCCCCCCTACGCCCCCTCCCATCGTCTGGCACGAGAGTGGGGCGCGCGGCAAGGGGGAGAGGATTGGGGTTTGAGCCGTTGCACACAGGAGCACTCGGTGCCTGCCTCCTCTCTCGTGTAACATGGTCCTAGGTATTTTGTTTCTTGCAACGTTCATTTCGCCTCGGCCACATACCCACTGCCATGTACGGCCCATTCGACGCAAAATAGATCCGGTGTTTCAAATGAAAAAAACACCAAAAAAACAGTATCAAATTTAATTTCAAAATAATTTTGAATTTACGTTAAAATTTCAATTAAAATTAATGTAGTTTTCAAAATATGCGCTGAAATTTTTGAAATTGGAGAAGAAAAAAAAATGGAGATAAATTAATTTAAAAAACTTATTATCTCAAATTGAAAACATAATTCCCTTTTCATTTATTTCTCTAAATCGTTCCCCTTATTAACCTCCCATTTGACGTGAAACAGCCCATACATGTCAATAATAAGGATTCGCTGTCCAGAAACAGTACAAAAAACATTTATCGACGATTTACCAGACTGCCAATCACCGAGAATCTTGCCAAATAATTTGCGTCCCTCTTTCCCCGTTCCCCTGCTCACCCTCTTGGCTTTAAGGGGTAAACAAGCGTCGTGGCCGCTTGCCAAGGGACCATAAACGTGACCCGAAAAATTCCGTGTAGAGAAATGCTCTCGGACAAGGTTCGGGGGGGGGGGGGGGGGTGTCGAAGGGAGGCTCGTAGGAACTCCGGGGGAATCGCACGTACGTACAGTGACTCGAGAATATCTCGCGTCGTGTGATTTCTCGCGTTGCACGTCAACGCGACACCCCGAGGGTTTCCACCGCCGTCCCCGAGTTCCACGACGCATTTAATACGCGATGCATATCCGGAGTGGATTTTCGGAAGGCGCGCGGGAAGGGGCCAAGCGTCGCGACGCCACGTATGCGATTCGAGCTGAAAGCCGGCGTGCAAAATGCCGCTGAAATTTTTGGTCGAATAAAAAGTTGGCGCGATTCGACTCAGCAACTTACATATATATTGAACGAGAGGGATTTTCTTTTTCCCGCTGAAATTATTGCTTTTTTGGGAAATCCAGATTATTCCTGAGCAGGGTTGCAAATAATGCATTACTTTTTTTAATGCATTTGCATTTTCATTAACCAATAACATTTAATGGTTATTGGAAGTAATTTTAATGGTTAAGGAAAATAATTTCCATTAACCATAAAATTTTAATGGTTAATAGTCAATGAAAATAATTGCCATTAACCATTAAATTTTAATTGTTAATGAAAATAATTTCCATTAATCATTAAATTTCATTAGCCATTAAAAAAGTAATGGTTAATGCATTACTTTTTCATTAAAAATTTCGGAACCCTGTTCCTGAGGCAAGGCGTAAAATAATGCGATAAAAAAATAATTTTTATCCTCTAAAAAATTAAAAAGCTCCTTGAAATATTTTGACAATTCTCTTTAGACTGTAGGATTTTCTGCATTTTGAAATCATCACTTCGATTCAGTCGTATCGAACGGTCATTAATTTAAAAAAAAATGCGCGAAGAAAAAAAGAGTTTTTGTCCTTTGTGAAATGTGAATAGTTGACATTTGTCCTCGACAAAGTTTTTCCTAGATGGTGCGACAGTGGCGCGAGAATTTCCTTCTCAGCGAAAGAGTCTCTCTGGAGTGTGCGGAGCTCTCGAGTGCAAGGATTACACTCGATCCTACGGGAATCTTTGTGCATCCCGACCTCTTCGGGAATCTTACCGACGCATTCTTCTCTTTGTACTTACTCGGCCGATCTCACTCCGCTTTCCAACTGCATTTTATTTTCCTCTCTTGGATTCCCGACGTCCACGTGACACTCAACACGAGCCCGCAGACCCGTGGAAATGTGCCCTCGCATTTATCAGCTCAGATATGTGTACATGTACATGAATATGTATGTATCGATATGTACATATGTACGAATGAAAAGGCAAGAAAGTTTGTGCCAGCGTGTGGCCTTGGGAGTTGCGAGGGATAAGGGATGAAAAAAACGACGTTGAAAGAGGACTCGAGGAGGGATTTTCCTGACCGTATTCGCGAGAGCGATGGGTCTGTCGTTTTTGAACCGTGGGATAAGAGAAATCGAGCTTTCCTTCTCTTTACTCTCTTTCTTCCGCTCGCTCTCCCACGTCGTGCAAAGAATAAGGAATTTGAAAAAACCGACATAAATATTTGTCTGACCTACATCGAAGTTCTTTAAGCTTCCCCAATGTCTAAGACGAATTCGGTTCCTTTTTTTTAAAGCCTTAAAAATTTCACATTCCTTTTCAACTCAAATGAGACATTGGGAGGGTTCGTTGAATCGAACGTTTCAAAATTTCGAAAATTTTCCGGTGAACAAAAATAAAAAATAAAATAAAATTCTAATATATTTCACGATTGCTTCTTTAACGCAAGATCCTAAATTCGAATTTATAACCACTGAATGTTGAAACGTTAAAAATAGCGCAGGAACAATCGGATCGGTTTTACCGCACTCGTTCATGTCCCCCAGTTTTTTTTCTCCTGCAAGTCGCATGTCGCACTGACGTGCAGCAGAGTACTCGACAAAGTACAAGAGCTATAGCTTGTATATATTCTCGCTTTTTTGTTCCTTCGGCGAGAAGCCGACGTGAATTTTCTCGAATACCCGTATAGTACTATCCGGTGTAAAAGTCGAGCCTGAATCATCGGCCGACACGCATAAACTCCGGACTGCTCCGGACTAACACCTCGCGTGATCATCAAATCCTGAGAGAGAGACAGAGCGACGGAGAATAACCCACGCACTGTCGTTCGTACGGTCTCGCTTAAAATGCAATTTTGTGCTCAAACTGCAACTGCGCGTGTGTATAGATATATAAGCGATATTTTATCCGTGGTATAGCGGTAAATACTGTTTATAATATACGCGATAGTCGCCAAGATACGAAACACGAATGGCTCACAATCTCTCCTGGCCTTTCCGGCCAGATCATTCGACCACTTTATACATATATTTCTCGATGTTTCACATGCAAATTCGTTCGTTTGTATCACCGCACGTAGGGGCCGGAATAACGAGCGTTGAGATCAGAAAGACGTTTCGCGAATTTTCGACGTTAAATTCGACGCCCTTTCGACTTTGCGCAATGAAAAATCTCGGATCACTCGGAAGGATCCAAGGAGAATTTTATTCAACTCTCGAGGAACTCGTATTTTATCACAAACATTGGATCGATTGATTCGCGGATGAACGCGTTCTCGTATAAATTGATAATAATTTTTCTGATTTTGTACTCGCGGTCTTGCATCGATTTTTGCAGTTTTTAGGGTATACTTTCAAATCGTCTTTTGAGTCTCGAGCTTTTTCTTCGGTGCTTCGGATCGTGAATCGAAGACCCAGGATTAAAATTCCCGAGAGCCAAAGATTTTTATGATTTGTATGATTTTTCGTTGAAATCGTGCATGTCCAAAATAATGCTTGATGCGCGGAGACGCATCAATCGGACTTGTACTTATTTATATTACGTGGAAGTGGATACGTGCTCGTGGAATGTATCCACAGGATTTTCGAGAGTCGAATGTAGATATTACACCGACGTCGTTCCCGCGACGGGAAAAGGACCGATGCCAAGTTTCCTTCCTCCTCTTTCTGAATATTCGAAACACGTACAGTATGTACATTTCCCATGGCAATTCTGTCCGTCTCCGTTTGCATGTATCCACCAATAACAGCTATAGGATGTCACGTTCAATCTTGTCATTTGCACTTTGTTTAAATTTTTTTTTCTTTACCTTCCATGATATTAAATATATGAATTATTCAGGACATTCTTTCACCTTCCGCTGTACGCATGAGGAGTCGATCTTGCTCTGGATTCTAATTTTTTTCAAATACACTCAATAATTGCGATAAATTCATTTTGCGCTTTGTAAAATAATTAAAATATCGTCGGTTAGTTGATAAACTTGCCGTTTGTTCGATGATTCATCTTTCCCCAGTAATTTGTTTCTACATTTCTCTCGGGATTTATAAACCCGTTTGAACATGAGCTCCCTTCGACTCGGCCCTTTTTCACCGTCCGCGTCTACGAAACATTATTTTGATGTATATTCTCCCGAAGAAAAATAACGTCCAATCGGACCGAAGTGGCTCCATTTTTACTGTAATATCACGTATATGAACGACCTTTCCTCGCGATACGTTTCACCCTCTCCTCCTTTATTCGACGACGCCAATAGCCAAATCCCTCTCGCGCGCAAAAGCGAAACTTTTTCACCCTCGCGATACGCCCTGCGCCAACTTCCAGGTCTTTTGTCTCGTTCCCTCATTTATCGTCGGTAGAGAAGGGCCCCGGCTACAGGGAAAATTGTGTTAAAATCCTTCATAATTGCTTTTCGTGGTCGATATTGAAATGGTTTTTTTTTTCATTTTCCGACATTATTTCATACCAATATGAGAAAATACTTTTTATAAACTCGTAGAAATAATGTTTTCTGAATGTACGAAAATAATTTTATCGGTATATCTGTTGAAGAACCACAGGAGGTTATATATAGACGAGCGGAGTGAGTGAGACGCGCGTTTGTTTCCCAACAGGCAATTGGCGTCGTTTGACATGCTTGGCACCAATTGCCACTCGTTGACCTCGCGACGTTCGCGTTGTCATGACTCCGAGAGTCATCGGCTTTGCCCGGCTTGTTAAACTTGCCCCTTGGCCTCATCGCGGCCCCGCTTTAGCCAGTAATAGTGTCATCGACACAGACACAAGCGCCGAACCGCGATTCACACGGATACGCTTGAATGTATGCGCGGAGATAAGACTACTCTGATATTTTTAATATCGACCTGATCGCTGGCTTGAAAAAAAATACATCACTCAAGATCGAAAAAACTCTAATCGTACTCAGCGGCGAGGAGGAGAGGGGTCACTTGATACAAATATGACAATGAAAATGGTTAAAATTTCCATTTCAAACACCCAAAATAAAAATTGATACATCCATGAAGATCGAAAACAATCGATTTAATTGATTGGTCGTTCGAAAGCGGCACTTTTAGCGGAGAATATCTCCCTCAAGGATGCCGCAGTGGAAAATACGATATTTTATCATTTTATCAGCGATTAATTTGGGTATAATTGCAAATTTCCAAAGTTCAACGATCATTCGATCGGAGAGACTTCAACCTTGAGAGGCTGAGAGGAAAAGCTCTCTATGTAAGCTTCTTTTGCTCTCTTTGTCCTCGCTTCTTTTCTCTCTCTCTATTTTTCCCTTCTCCCGGCTCGTTTCGTTAAACTTGAACACGCTGGATTCCGCTAAATTGATTCGGGCCATCGAGCTATCAGGCGCTGCCGTCGTGACCCTCGTTACGGTCGTCGACGCGAGAAATTCTTTGGCACGTCCTTCACCGCCCACCCAGCCCGATCGACGTCTCTTTCTCTCTGTCTCCTCCAAGAGAATTCTATGTACATATACATACATGCGTGTCTGTAGAAAAGTGCATTAAATATCCTGCTACTTGCGCGAACTCGGCGCATATGCGATGACAACGAGATCCGATCGATGAGCGCCACTTTTCTCTCCGCGCGTTTCATCGCCCTCTCGACGCTCTTGCCTCGCCACTCGAGACTCTTGACTTCCCTTATTAATTTTCATTGTCGTGCGTGTACTCGCTCCAATTATCATATATATATATATATATGATATATGCTCATCGGGAATATAAAATCCACTTTGGCCAAGGATCACATTCGTCATTCCTTCTGTTTGTACGGTGATCGATCCTCCGATCGATTATTATTTTCATCCATCTTTTGATAACTCAAAAATTCGTTCCTTCAACATCGACAAATTCGTTTAATTACTCTATAAAGTCTAACATTATTAAATACTCAGTTAGTAAAGCTTGATAAAAAAATTTAGGCAATAAAAAAAAAATTCCTCACTCTCTTGCAATGAATATCCTTAATGTATTTCAGATATATTTTCTACGCATCATTTGTTTGGAAAAAAACAGATGAGGAAAAAAAACTCACAAAAGTAAATTTTTAGCCGCGTCAAAATATGGTAAAAAAAAATCATCGAGCAATTACTCGAGGGAGTGTTTGCACGGTCGTCGGGGGTTGACTCGGAATACCCCGTGTATACGTACAATACATATCGGACTAATGAAAGGGAGAGAATGAGAGAAGAACGTCGAGTAACCCACCCTGACTCGCTGGCGTATCCAGGAATCGTCGCCTTTGCTAACGTTTCGCGTGGATTCGTGAGAGGGTGAAATCATCCCCATCGTTACCATGGAAACGCGCGAGCTTCGGAAAAAAGCGAGAGAGAGAGACAGAAATGGTGAAAGAGAAAGATAGTGCGGGAGAACATCCACCACATCGGTGATACCGAGAGCTCAAAAGGGATGGAACGAGAGCCTTCCTCGTTCAACCCCTCTCTCTTTCTCTCTCCCTCTATCGTTCTCTCGATCCCTCTTTCTCACGACTACGTTAAAGTCTGGAGCGACGTGGCTCGTATATATTCGACGCAGGCTTCTCGTTTCGACGATCCCGGATTCCGGGCGATTTCTCGTCTTTCCAACCCTCTCATCCCTCTCGCCGTGCACAACACACACAGAAATATGAGTGTCTGTGTGTGAGTATGGACTCTTTCGGCGTTTGATTCAGCAAAGATTCCAGACTCTGCAATGTATAAACATATATATATATATATATAAATTTATCGTATTATCGAGCGAAATAAATTGGTAATACGAAAAACTTGGAACAATTTCTATAAAATAAAAATTAAATGGATCTGTAAAAGCTCGAGGACTAAGAAAACGTCGATTTTCAATATTTTTTTACGATGAAAGTATCGGAACGTCTTGGTTGCAATTTTACACACGATTCATACACAGTCTTGGCAACTCTGAGTTTTTTTATTTTTAATTAAAAAATATTGATAAACCAAGTTATTATCATTCAAACATCCTCTGTAAAGTTGGTCATAACTCGGTCAATTTATCGAATTTTTATAAAATCATTTCTGCAAATTGACAGCAAGACTCCAGAGGTGGTAAAACTATATGCGATGAAAATCAATTTTGCGACATTCAAAGGTTATGCAGGCTCCCTCCCTCCTCATATTATATGTATGATTGTGTCATTGAATTAATTGAACGAAGGGATCCTCGTTTAATTGATATTAATTAATCGCCATCGTATTTTCCGATGAAATTAATTACCTCCGTCGTGCTTTACCTTCTCGATGTTATAACCGTGTATATTATAGCGTGTAGATATTAATTACGAGTATTGGTATGTATCGCTTCGATGATTCCCGGATTCGCGATGTATTCCCTCGTACATTGAAACCGCGAGAAACAGAGACAGAGAGGGAGAGAGATGACGGCCTCGGGACTTCGTGGAAGCGTCGAGTTTACATCAAAGGCCGAGTATAAATCAATTACCGACGACAAAGTGGCCGGGGTGCGAGAGGCTCGATGCGGGGGGAGAGAGCGATATACGAGCGGCGAAGCGCGAACTCCACGGAGAGATATATCTCCGATACGTATATTAGGTATACATGACGATTTATGTACACATGCATGTACAGGGAATTCAAAGTCAACCTCGATCAATTTCAACCCTCTCCGGATCGGTCCGTAATCTCATTTCGCCGATATAACGAGGCTAATATCAATTTTTCGACAGATTTCATTCTATCGGCACTCGTATCATTTTTTCTCAACAATATGCTTGAAAAACCTGCCAGAAATTCATATATTTGCACAAAAATTATATTTTAAAATGCCCAGAAATTTTTACTCCAACGATCCACAACAGTTTTTGCAAATTCTAAAATGCAGTTTTATTTTGTTGATAAATTTAGATAAAAATGATGGTAGCGTGGATAGAAATTCTTTTTATTAATGTTGACATTTTTCGCCTCTACCGATTATAACTCCGCCGTCCGACAGATTTAAACACAAATCTCTGGGATCTTCCAACTCCCGCAAATAGTATCTCTATTTTTTTTGTTTTTCTAAAGAAAAGCTGGATAAAATTTCAGAAAATCTGGCACGTGTAGAAACAAATTAATTCATTAATGAAAATAAATCTTTAGCGAGATTAGAGGTTTGCATTTAACGTTCTAAATCTTTGATACAAGTCCCAAAAACATTTTAACAATTTTTTACTCTGTAAATTGCCTTGGGACACGAAATTACCCATATATACGTAATACTCGATCATTTGCCGCACGAACGTTCGAACGTTACCGGATACACATATGCACATAAGGGCCATTTTTTGTTTGACTTTTTTTTATTTCTTTGACTCCCCACCCGAAATTTTGTTGCATATGTCTGAAAGAAAATTCCCTGAAAGTTACAGGCCTTAATATTAATATTAAGTACTTTCCCTTCGTGTGATAAGTTTTTCCATCTAAAATACACGTAAATCAAAAACTTTTTTCTTCAATATTTTGCCACTCCGCGATTTTTTCTGCTATCGCATTGATTTTGGTCGCAATTTACGCAGAATTGAACGATCTTTGAAAGTGTGCTGAACAGCGTAAGTGTAACTTACACTGGTAAGATGGTACGGGTCCCTAAAGTTGATTTTTACCCAAAATTCTCGACTTTTTGCTGTTATCTCCGAAATGATTTACCTAAAAAGATCGCCCTAATGCACATGTATAAATATATATATATATATATCTGATGTGAATATGTGCGAGCACATGAGAACTGCGAGAGAGTTTGGCGTTAGTCGTGGCGTGTGTCACGTGCAAACTCGATTATCGACATGTACCCCCGGGCCGCGAGATTCGACGGCACATTGACAGGCTCGAAAAAGCATATCGCTCCTCCTATATTGACACACCTTGAATTAACCCGCCGCCTTGCCCCCCTCTGCCCTCTCCTTCGAGTTTCGCGTCAGTTCAATTTGAAATTCTGAATTTTATGAATTTTTATCATCCAACGTGTCTGCTGATTTTTTTCACTTTTTTCCCCTCGCATTAAATGAATTCATGAATTCCATTTGTCGCGCGCAATGCAAACGATTTTCATCGTTTGTCACGATGATGCAAATTTTTGTTTAATAGCCGATAAATTCGAAGAAGCCCACGCGGAAAAAAAGTATATTCGTCATATATCCGTAATATATAATTCACATATGTCATATAAAAAAGCAAAAATTTGTATATTCGTCATACATGAGACAAGTATGACATAATATATTTTTCATGCATATGGAATGCATCTTTCTTATAAGCCTATGCATATTAATTATATTGCTTTTATATTTTTCTATGTTGAAAGATATATCTATATTACATTTAACATATATCTGTATTACATCTGTAGTACATGAAAAATATCATATAGATACATATTTATATACCTTGAAATATAAAAAGAACATATGATATATTCACGCACTATCTATGTAAAAATATGAAATAATGAAATATACATTTTTATTATATAAATTTGTTACTTTACCCTACAATTACATATGTGTCATTATCCCTATCAATTCAACGACGTCTTGTCGGTGACTCCCTTCGATTTATTTTTATTTTTTATTATGTTATTAAATGTTAGTATGTTATTATACATGCAAAAAGAATTATCCATGTAAATTTTTAGCTCTTTATCTTAAACCATACCGAAGTTATTGATTTTTCAAAAAATATTATTAAAATGATCATAACTTCTACAATAACCAAGATATTCTAATTTGTTAGGAGGTCATTTTTTTTGTTTTTCAATGTACTTTTTGAAAAAAATATAAAAAAACCTGAGAAATTTTTTTTAAAATGTTTTTTATCTGTTTTGAGCAAAAACAAGATTTTCTTTCAATGGGACCCCTTCGATCTTTTTCAGAAAAAAATTATAAAATTCTACGTAAAAGAACAAAATTTTTGTGATTTTACCGAAGATGGGATTCAAATAACTTCTTATTATAAAAATAAATTCGATTTTTTTTCGTAATTTTGATCTTTTTTCTTTCTATGACTACAATAGTTGATTTCAATCATGTTAAAATAAATAATTCAACTTCTCTCACATATTTCCCTTATAAATTATAATAATTATCATTAAGAATTACAATTCAAATACGCTTTGCACTTTATTCAATTTTTTTACATAAAAATTGTAATTCTGTACAATGCACAAGAGGACGAGTCGAATCTAGTATTGCAAACGGCCTGGCGTAGCTCAGTTGGAACGTTGGAAAAGCACTTGACTGGAAATCGAGAGGTCGCGGGTTCGATTCCCGGTCCCCAGTATTTCGCATTGTTCCTCAAAACCCAAATTTTCCGGGTCATAACACATACATACACAAATTGTACATGTACTGATCGCATCATTATGCCTATCACATTTTTTTATGATAATCGAGATCGATGTTAGTGGTCATAGATCAGAGCCCTATTTTTGACTCAAGATATATATTTCACATATGTATTAAATATGAAATTAATATAAAAAAGATATATAAACTATGTATCATGTCAGATCTATATGTGATATATATTGCAGATATGAATAACTTATTATACATACATGTTTAATGCATTAAAAATATGTTTATATATCTTTCATATAACATTCATATATAATGCGGCAGAAAGTTGGTTATTTCTCATATATTTGCGATACACGATTCATATTTGGTATACATGAATTATATATCCTTCATACGTATTTCTTACAGAAAAACTATACTTTCGAATATACTTTTTTTCCGCGTCGGAGACGCCAAGATTCTTGCCCATCCGCGTTACGATTCTATCTGAGACTCGCGATCTTTCAGCGCTAATTCCGACGCAATTGCCATTCTGTTTGCTCGGTTTTTTTCTTTTTTTTTTTTAATGTGCAACGGAATGCCGCACATGTCACGCAATGCCAAAGTTTCATCGATCTCACCGCGGAAGGTTAAGTGATATCGTGACACAAACGGCTCGACTGAGACTCTGACCCAACTTTACATTTCGCCTAAGAACATTAAGACAAATGTGCACTTTGCACTCGTTTCTCTTGCCTCCCCTCGTCCCACACATAGTCAGCTGTGGTTAGGCGTTTACGACGACTCGATGTATACTTATGTATGTGTAAATACGTATGTATAAGATGGCGTCGCGACGATAACATCGTCGGACGTTACGTGGAAATGCAACGTTATGGTGCACCACGAGTGTAGTTCAATATACGACGATTTTGTCGAAATGCACGCTCATTTATTCCCGGAATGATATTTTCACGACGCCGAGTGTGACCCGCAGAAATGTTGAAATTGATTCTTCAAGAATTAATCACAACGCCAAAATCTCAGCGAATTCATTGAACAAATTTTATATTTCAAAAATTATTCGAATTACCAAAATTCAAAGTACATTCGTCATCTCCGTGCTTCAAGAGTCCCCTCGGATTTTGGCTTCCTTGCTGAGGAAATTTGGCGAACGATGGGGGACAGAATTAACGTGTTGCGTATTGGTTAGAAATTTGTACTATTTTTTTGTTTTTCGAATATCTAAAATTTTGTATGGACTATCCGAGCCCCCTGAGTGGTTCTGTTCGAAGTTAATATCTATTAAATGTTAACTGCAAAATTAAAAAATTTGAGACATATTTTTATAATTTTTTAATAAAAAAAAAATTTTGAGCATCCACTTTTAGCGCCGAGAATCGAAGGATGAGAATTGTTTTTCAATTTTCGTTTTTCCCAGATTATATTGTGACTCGTTGCGCTTATTTTTGGGAATAAAAACATCGGCTTTTTTTTATCTCGATCACGAATATTTCGCGTTGGCAATTAATTTGGAAATTTATAAAATATATCGCCCGCTCGAGGCTCGATTTGTTCGTCCGTCTGTTGTGACAGATGCTGGCAATGTGCTTCAGCCCACAAAATACATACGCGCCCAGATTGCATTTCCATACACATTTTGGCCTCGAGAGCTTGCAAATCATACATACGTGTATATTTATTATGATCGACCTCCCTATCGCGTGAAACGTTCGTCAAATAAATATACAACTTCCGGTCGATTTTTTTACAATTTTTACAAAAGCCCGCACGAACGGTCTCGAATAAACTTCTGTTCGATATGCAATTACGACGTACTGAAAAATTCATCAAAAGATTATTTAATCTAATTCGAAAATTTTCTGTTCTGTTGCAGGTACGTAAAATTTGTTTCGCGCGTTCACCGATCGATAAAAATCCGCAGAGCGGTGAGTTATTTGTGGCATTTATTTTTTCTCACTCCGAAAAAATTAATCACAAAATCATTCGTCGTTGTTCGGCGTGAACCTGGAATGCAGTATTAAGTTTTACATCAACCCCAATTATGACGCCCCAATATACAGTATGAAAATAAACGTGAAATTTGATTTTTCAAGGCTTTTTTTTCACCAATAGTCTAATGTGTTTTCTTGAAAACCCCTTGGAATTTTGAAAATCGATCGATTACAGAGAAGCTACAATTTTTTCTTTCCAAAGTGATCATTGATTTTTTAATCTACAAATTTTTTACGTCGTGCTGTTGAAATTAAATTTTCAATGTTTATAAATTCGAGTGAATGTTTCTTATGGCCATGAGAAGTGGCCATTTTTAGTTTTTTTTTTTCAAATGCAAAATTCCTTCGTTACGTAAAATTCGACTGTGCATAATTTACTCAAGATTGCGACCTGTAATATTCCAGTGGATTTCTCTCAAGGGTTGATGTGAAAATAGCGACGTGCATCGACGTAATAAGGGACAAAGGGATGGGGGGATTGCTTCGTCGCTCGAACCATCGCCCTGATAATCGCGGTTAATTAACGAGCGGGCGGTTAACGAGGCTGCCGATTGCTATTGCTTCTGGGCTCGTCGCGTCGAACCGTCAACTACGATTATTCTTCGGATGGTAACCTCTCGGTTTCCGGTTCACTGGTCACACGTTCGTTCCTCACCGTCTCTTCGACCCTTATCTTCAACTCTTTCGCGATACACATTTTTTTTAATTCTCCGACTCGTTTTCCCTTCATTTTCCACAACTCTACGTGCACCCTCGATATTTATTTTTCTAACGACGAAATCGCATATGTACTATTTCACGAAATTTTTCTTCGCTCTCTCTCGTAAATTTAAATTTTTTCTTTTCCCTACGTTTATTCAATCATGAAGGTCCTTTTTTCTTTTTGGACGCCAATATGCCTCGTAAATTTATGGCCATGAAACTAAATTTTTATCTCGGATTTTGTTCATCTCACCCCTTGTCGAATTTCTCGAGGGAATTATTGAGGACATTCTACCTCCCTACTTTTAGGGATAAGAATGGAAGAGGGGGGAGAGGGCGAATGGAGGTGGCTTGCTTTTTACATCGACGGCGAGGAGGTTGAAAAAGTTTTGCCCTCAGACACGGCTCGTCGGCGTTATCGATCCCTGCGCTTCTCTACCCCTCAAAAACTCACCCTCGACTTGACTAACACCTTCTATATATATATATACACGGTATATAGAGCAACCTTTGGTTTGGTCGTCGTCGTCGACGACGTGACGGTGACGACGACCGCTCATTCGACTTTATATTGTTATCTGCCGACTTTTGCTCTTTTTCCCCCTTTTTCTCTTTCTCACACACTCTGAAACGCCAAATTACGATTTTCATCCGAATGGCTTAATCGTTGAGTGAAAAGTTTCTCAGTTACAACCGGACTTTCTGTCATTGAAGAGAAATTAAAAAAAAAATCATCATGACAAAAGCTCGGTTGGCTGAATTTTCTGCGATAATAATTCATTCTTGTTCTGTAAATGTTTGCTCTTTCGCCGGTTTGTCTTGAGTCTACGTTGTATGTCTATATCAAAGAAAAATGGTAGCCTACCGCTCCGAGAAGACTATCTGTTTCTCGTTAATATCAATTAGTGACGTACGTCATGTCGAGACTGTAATCTCACTTGAAATTTCAGAAGCTCCGGTCCATTTAATCCGCAAGGGTTGGAAATTTAACGTACACTCGAGTATTCACGAAAATTCTTCAAGTTTTGTAAAGATGAAATTTCTCTCCTGATATTTACCCATATTCGAGCATTTCTTTGATTTATTATTTATTATTATAATAAACTCAAGTTGGGACCAAAATCTTGTTAACAAAAAAATTAACGGTCATCTTTTATTAAATAGATACAATCATGGCCAAAATTTGGGGAAATTATTATTTTTTAAATCTTATATCGATTAATTTTTTCTCACTGACCACACCAATAATTTTTCTAAGAAATCCAAATTTTTATAAATTTTCACTGAAATCGTATTTTTCTCTCTTGGTGTGAATCATTTGAAATCAGCGATGATTTTTCCACAAGACAGTGATAAACTATTGAAAAAAAATTACTAGTTCACGTTCGTCCAAAACTTTGAGGGATGTGATTCGTCTACGGAATAATTTTTATCGTGCGGCAGAATGAAAAACAAATATATTTGAAAAAATAAAAATATATGCAAAGATTTTTGTGAAAAATTCGAGCATCGCTATTCGATCTCCGAGATTATAACCCCCCGTATCTCTCGTATTCAACTCGAACAAAAACCTTCGTCCGTTCTTCATCGCAGCGGCATTTTACCCGCGGTCGCAAAAACCTCCCCGAGGGATTTCCCTCTGTGTGGAAAATCTTTCCACTCGACAACGACGTCGACTCTCATTGCCATGCATACACGGGATATTCCATGTAAAATCAACGGTTCAGTGAATGTTATTTAATGCGCTTACGGATTTTTAACAGACATTGCATTTAGACGACATGGAACGACCCATATAGAGCGTATGAATCTATATATAGATAGTTTTGTGGCCTCTGCTACTTTTCCCCGTCGCGGTTTCATCCTTCCTATCACGCTTGACTCTCGGGCCGAGGCAAATCCACCGAGTAAACACTTGAACAACGACGACGACGACGACGACGACGACGACGACGACGACGACGCCTTCATTACGAAAGTTTAGCCTCTCCACTCGCGAAAGCGGGACTTTTCATTTCCGTACGAGCCTGCAACCGGTCCGCTTCGGAACAAACTCGGACACGAGCTTTTCCGGCGTCGAGAATCTCTCCCGTTTTCTCTATATTTCGTATTCACACATAAATAAAATATATGTGAAAAACTGCGGTTCTTTCTTCTCCGAGCTTTCGAGCTTTCATTCATTTTTTTTTTCATCGGAGCGACGAGAAACTCTCGAACGGGAAAAAAATTCCATCAGGACGAAAAACTTCTCGACGATTAAAAAAAATATATTTATATATATGCGAATGAAAAAGCCTTTTTTTAAAATAATTCATCTTCTTTAGGGGCAAATTAAATTTTGCGCAGTCGCAAATTGGTCGAAAAAAAAGTATGCACAGTCACGTGGAATATTTCATATAGAATAGGGACACTCCCCGGGCACCCTTTTATTTCTTCATCGAAGTTGGAAAATCGTTAAACCGTGAGCCTCAAATCTGGCTCGTAAAACGTGAGATAAAGGAAATGAAAAACCTTATCCGGCAGCTTTTGCTTTTCTTTTTTTTTAGCCTGACGAGAGAGAGCCCACTTGGATTTACCGGAAAGCCTCGCGTTCTCTCCTGCGCCTCAAAGTAGAAGCTAAATCAACGCGTTGCTTTTGTACCCCTCTCACGGGGTTTTTTTTCTTCCTCTTCTTAACCCGTCTCAGCGTCAACGAAAGCTCCGCCACAAAAGCGTCACCTGGGGTATAGTAAACGCGAAATAAAACACGTTCCTGGCTAAAGTCGTTTATTATTCTCTCTCGGATTTTTTTACGTTTTTTTTCGCCACTTTTTTTCTCGCAGTATTTTCTCTTTGAAGCCTCCATCGGGCCACTTTGACTTTCGCGAATTCGAGGCACACGATGAACTCTCGTTGTACGCATCATTCGCGCTTTTGTCGCGATAAACTTCGTTCCCCGATGCCCGGTAATCGGACACGAGAAGTCTTGTGATATTCACGCGCGATCATTATATTATTCCGTGAAAGAAATACGCGCGGGGGAGGCTTTATCAACGACGAACCCGCGGCAAAATCTTCCCGCAGATTTGTCGACCTGAATCGGGGTATTTTTACAAAGTTATAATCTTGTAAATTTTCTCGTACATCAAGCAGCGACACCTTGATCAAAATTCACCGCAATTCGCGCCAGATACTCCTTGGAAACGAGTAGAAATAATTTTACAAAAAGTTACTAAAATTGTTTTCTATTTTCATCAATTTGCTAATTTATTAAAATCTACCCCAATTCTACTTTGTTACTCGGAAGTGTCGGACGATCCTCAATTTAAAACACCCATTTTGGCAATAGCAGGAAGTTCAGCGACAAATTAATTGATTAAATTGATCGAGAGGGGCAAAATTTCGTTCCGCTAGATCGATTCTTTAGATTTCATCGCCGAAAATCGATGCGCATACGGGATTCGTGACATCGGAGGCCTTTGAAATTGAAAAAAAATTGCTAGAAAATAAAATATCGTGAGGAATTTTTTTTTGTTCCTGTGTTTCTCACGAGGAATCCATTTCGTGCTCTCGTGTTAAACCCGATAAGCGGCTCGACTCGACGCAATGATCGAGAGAGGAGTCTCTCCTCCACGCGATATTTCTATATTGCACGTGCCTATTCGACATATATGCCAATGAGGTTTATGCCTCGTGGCATAAACCGAGAAACACACATTTCTCTTGCGTTACCTTATCATTAACCGTACTGAATATCTTATACATCTATGGGATTTTCCTTGTCAACCCAACTCTTGACTTTCGTTAATAATTTTTCTCAAGCTATAGAAACTCTAGAAATCTATCAAGGCGTTCAAATTGTATAAAACTTGAATTCTTGAAAGATGATTTAAAAAATTCTTGGTAAATGTAAAAATCAGCGCTGTCCCATTCTTTAATAAAATAATATTCAACAACAAAATAATTTTTAAAATAACACAAACCCTATTCACTCAGAAATTAATCTCGGCGATTGCTGCGTAAAAATAGCATGTTTCTAATTTGCCCGCAATTTATTTTTATCTGAGAAAAAAGTGATAGAAAAAATCATTGAAAATAGCAAAGCAAATCAGCTCATCCTCTATAATGTTTTTTAAAAAATTCCTGAATGAAATCCCAGAGTTGATTAAATTGAGACGAAATATTCTACATAAATCCTGCCGTTCATTGCTTGCCTTCTGGCTATTCTAATCCAAATGACTGTATTCCAAGTGAACGTCCATTTGCGCGTTTAGTACTCGCGTAATAATGGATCGAACGACACGCGCGTTCCTCGGCGACCATTGCGTGTTCAAGCCCACCGATAGTGAGCCATCCATTACATCGCAAATATACGCGCATTTACCGCATCGGTAATAAATCCACCGGAGATTCTCGGGTTGTGCCAAATTTGTAGTAACCCGAAACCTCCGATTAATTACATCCCGCAATTCGGTGTTTCATCTGCATTCGTCATGAGGACTTGTCAGCGATTCTCCATGATTTAACGGCACTGGGGTCCATTACGTGGGATCCCATTTCGTAATTTCGCCGGATCTGTTTGAAGAAGTCCAAAAAAATGCCATAAAACCATCGTTATGTATTTATCTATTTATTTGTTAAAGGGGTTTCAAGGGCTAAAAAAGCAGGTTTTCTCAATTTTTTCTATATAATAAATAAATTATTTACTTCGAAATATTAAGCATCCAAAAGAGCAGCATTTGAACAATATTTCATAAAAACTTTATTGGAAAATTTGGAAAATTCAGCCGGTGGGATCTGTTCTTCGAAATCTTCTGAAAAACGAAAAAAATTGAAATTCGAATTTTTTTTGCAGACTCCATGCAAACAGTACAATTTCCGAATGTTCGCTTTTTCCATTACTCTCCTAAACTTTTACTCCGACTCAACACTTTGTGAAAATGTTCTAGACATATTGTGGATAAAATGGATAAAAAATTGAAAAATGGTTTTTTAGAATTTTTCAAAACCACGTAACCACGTAACATTGATAAATGAAATCTGGGGTCCCCATAAGTTGGGTCCAAGATCCCTGATTTCTCACAATTTAAATGAGAGGCCCCCGACCTCTCGTAAGTTAAGTTTGACAGCCCCTGGGGGGACGCGAATGTGCATAATGCTGGAATTGCTCGAACCGCTAATTATTTATATATTTATACTTCATTCCCCGCGCATTCGAGTATCAAAAGAGGGGTGACCTCTCGCGGTTTTCAGCTGTAACCGCAGTCTCTCCTCCGCGGTGTACAAGAATGCTCACGAAACGTGCTTTTCCGGCAACCAGCATTTACAGTCGAAGTTTGAATGTACAACAATCGCGCATGCACACGTGTGCAATGACCCTCATATAAATATACACATATTGGCTGCATTTGAATCCTCGTCAACATTCGCGGCTTTGCAATCAACTTGTACTCGCCTACGGGCATTCGCGTTTCCGTACAAACTGCACAAACACACGCGCGGATAGGTGACGTGTTTCGTTCAAACAAACATGCGATTCTCTCTCCCTTTCTGTTTGCCCCTCTCTCTCTCTCTCTCTCTCTCTCTCTCTCTCTCCCTCTCTCTCTCTCTCGGTCATGGGAACGAACAATTAGAAATTTCAACGTTTTCCCGCAAGCGCCGGCAATATCAACGCCATTCAAACATTTCAAACGTATTTGGATGAGAAAAGAGAAATCTTGCTCTAACTTTGTTTAAACTTTTAGCCATGCTGAACGATCAATTTTCCATAAATTTCAATTTTCCTTTCAATATATATATTTTATGTTATCAGTATTTTTTTTAAATTTCATTATTGATATTTTAGTTATTTTATTTTTTAATAAATTGTATTGATTCATATTTGAATATTTTGAACTTTTTTTCGTTATAAATATCGCGCGATTTATTAATTTAATTTTTTTGGTCTCGCAATTGAAGAGATTTTCGGACGGAGACCGTAATACAATTGTGCAAAAGCGTTAAAGGGTTATATTTATGTAATAACCGGGTATATGCAATTATTACGCACACGCGCACTGCCCGCATCACCACTGAATTTCACCGCAGCAATCGTTGTGGAAAATATTCATTCGAGCGTTACCGGACCACTCGAGATTGGTTTTGCCAACGAACCGAAATAGCTTTCGCTGTACACATCGTTAAAACCCTTGGCACCTTTACCTAATATTTCGCGAAACGTCAGCTTTTGCGAATTATACAATAGCAAATAGATATCATATTATTTGGATACAATTCACGGGTATTAATCATAAATTTCCTGCATCTATTATTTCAATAATTTCTCTTTACTTCAATGATGGTTGAGGACGTTTTATCCATTATTACGAATTTTGTCCATTATCCATTATTGCAGTTGCGGATAATGGAATTCAATCTGTTATTAATCATTTTGGTCGTCGGTACTGGAATTTGATCCGGTACCCATTATTTTCATAATGCATGATTAATTTTTACTAATTTCCCATCATATTGGTAAAGTGTAATGGGATCCTATTCATCGTCCATTATTTAGGTAAAAAGTCATTGAATATTATTCTTTACCCCTAATTGTATCAATGAATAATGATATTTTATCAATATTGTCCAATATTTTCGTAATGCAATTATCCCTCAACGTGGTTAAACAAATTGATTGCCCTTATTGCAAGTTTATGCCTGAAAATTCGATATTCATATTCATAAAAGTTATGGATATAAAAACTACCCATTTTTTCATCTATCTTTACCCATCCATCCGCACAATCGGATTTTCATATCTGCGAATTTTCTTTGTCGGTAATCGTTCCACCAAAGCGGGCAAAAAAAAATCCAAATTGTAAATAAAGCGCCAAGGTTTTCCGATAGTCGTGGAAGGATGTGCTTTTTCTCGTGGCGCATTTGATGAATTTTGCCGTGGATTCGCGCACGATACTCGCAGCGGATCAGAGGGAGCTTTTTTTCCCGTTTGTCGAGAGCCAACTTTCATGACGATATAATTGAAATGAAAATCGTTGCGGGTGAAAAAAAATGAAGGTTAATGCTGACTGGGTATTACAAACGTTTTTATAACTATCTGACAAAGAGCGAAATTGGAGAGCGGGCAGAGGCGGTATAAAAAGGTCGCCCCGGCGTCTCGTCAACGCGAAATCGGCCCATAAATACGAGCGCGACGCTCCCTCGATATGTATGGAAAGACTGCTTCGATCGATGAAACTTGTTTTCACATAGCCGCCATACTTTGCCCGATAAATTTTTCAATATTGCATTTTGTTCCATTCTCATTTATTCGTTATTTAACGCCGTTATGCTTCTTCATTCGTATGCGGTACTCGTCTCGATGCGATTGGTTTTCGTATATATAGAGCACGATACAAATTTTAGACAACGATCGAGCGAAACTCGCGACGGGGCGAAACACACCCAGGGGAAATATAGGGTGCCGTATATATATCTCTCTCTCTCTCTCTCTCTCTCTCTCTCAAGCTCCCCTTTGTCGTTCCATTCACGGAGTATTTTCACTGGCACGTTCCATCGCTGCGTACAATCGCCACGGGAATACTCTTTCCTGAGTCTCACGATGCTGAGACCGAGAGATATGGAAGATCTAGAAAAAAAAGCTCTGCTTCCGCCAATCCTTAACATTTTCCCGTTCGTTACAGGGCTTCACAGTTCTTCGTACAATATATTTATACCCTTAAACATTGAAAAAAATGCAATGATATTTAGACTGTTTGTCACTCTCGTTACTCCAACGTTCGATTTCATGAATTTTTTTATCGGTATTTGGCCGTCTCATCCCTCAAGGAATTATATACCGAAAGACGAAGGTTTTTGGGAATTTTTTTATCGATTACCCAACGATGAATCAAAATGCAGTTTTGAGATTTTATTCTGTATGGATTGAGGTGTACAAGAATATTTTTTATTCATATCAAAGGTACAAAATGGCGTCGTTGCAGTAGGTAATTTGAACGCATGTTTTTTTCTGCGCAGGTAAATGGCCCACGTGTGCGCCATTTTCCCGAGTAGCCCCTTAAAATTGGTTTTTAATAAATGGTTTTTTTTTCATCTCGGTTTTTAAAAATACAATATTATTGAAAACTATGAAACTATCATAATAGATATTAGTAACAATTTTTTTTAATTTTCTAATCTGAAACCCTTTTGGTAAAATACAATATCGAGATGCTTTCTTTCGCGAATCTTTCTCTCATCATTAATATTTTCGTTGGCCTGTTGATATATCCACGAAAACGAGGCATTTGAGATGCTCCAAAAGTCTGTCGATAGAATTATCGAGTGCAACTAAACGTTGGCGGAATAGAGATGTGGAAAAAAATGACGAGAGTTTGGTGGAATCGTGGTTTCGCGGATATTCGTGCAAAAGAGGATTTCATAGCGCTTCCCTCTCCGAATTAATGAGCGAACGTGTATTTACAGCGCTCGATGGACACTCCTCGATACCCCCCCCCCCCCCCGCTCTTTGGCATGCATTTACCCCTTAATCTGGCTGCCACTTCCACGCGAAACTACCCGATACACGAGGGAGAAGAGTGCGGTGGCGATTTCATTTTACTATTTACCTCGAAATTTATTCGGTCGGTCCGTCAAAACGAGGGACGGATAGAGGGAGAGAGAGAGAGAGGGATATTTTCGGGATTGTGAATTGGCTGATGCACGTTCTCGTCCATGAAAGCCTATATTGCGGTGAAAACCACCCTCGCGAGCGCCACTCAAGTGCGGGATTCACAACGGAGAGCGTTTTGTGCGGATTTCGAATTCCCTCCGACGACGAGGGATACGCACAGCGGGAAATTCTCATCCGCACAAAAGGGCACGTCCAAAGCTATTTTTACTCGTTGAATCGTCGGACTCGCGACCTTTTGCTCGTCACCAATGAATATACGAGTTAAAGCTCTCTATCGCACTTTGCTCGCAATTCGCAGAGACTTTGGAGCGAGAGACTTGACGTCCCGATGCTGAACACGACGGATAGAGAGTTATTGGTGTTTCCACGAGGACTTTTTCCCCCTCGCCGGTTCTTCTCTTTTTTTTTTGTTCACCGTTACGCAATACTTTATGCGAAATTTCAGTGGAAATTTATGTGAAAATGTCGGTGGGATTTTCTTATTGAAGAAAATAATCGTGAAAAACAAATTAAAAACAAATCGTCTTTGTATGCAATTACGCGGCTTTTAATTTCAGTTCATTGAACAATTGTTTCTTTAAATTCAATATAGCTCGCAGTTTGTCGAATTTATCAAACTCTTTGGCTTAATTTTAGTCTCCCAAATTCAAGCTCTCTGGATTATTCAATCGTTTTCATAAATTTCTCTAAATTGTAAAATAAAAAATTGCAATCGAGGCTTGAAAAATAATCTCGGGATATTATTATTTTTTTTTTTTACCTTCCCCAAGAGAATTTGCACAAAGAATACTTTTTTTTTGTCTCGTCGCTCGTTTCCGTTTCTCCGGAGGGAATTTTTTTGCTTTCTTCTCGCGACGCGAATACGAGCTTTTCATATCGCTCGGAATATGCGAGGGTGGTAAAAGCTCGCGAGGCAGAATATAGCGAAGATTACCGGAGACCGTGGGAAGGGACGACGAAAGCTCGAACAAAACGTTATTAAATCGTGGATTCCCGTCACGTTTCACGATCTAACGAATTAATATGGAAATTCTAAAGCCCCTTATACGCCGAACGACCAAACGAATAGCGTCGATGCGAAATCCCTTTTCCAGCATAGATTTTATAATATATATATATATATATATACATACCTATATAAAATAGTATATAATATACCGTATAGTACGTGACTTATCGCGAGAGGGATGTTTCCGTCGAGTTCACGATTTCAAGTACAAAAAATTATATTTTCTCACCTTGTTAAAAACAAAAATCTCTTCAATTCATTTTAGTATGTTCGAGAAGAATGTGATTCTTCGATTATCCGTATTTTTGATATTCGAATTAACCAATAAAATAACAAAAACCATCTTTTAAATATTTGAAAGAATTTTGAAAAAAGCCCACGAAATTGAAACTTATCGAGCACCAATGATTTGCATACTCCCGAAATTTTCTTTTTATCCATAGCAAAGCTTTTTGTTTGTTATCTTTTTTTTTATATACGCTTCGCTGGAAAAAATGCACGGACGCGCTAAAAAAAAAATAGAAAAAAAATCTTCAATATCGCGAGACTCTTTGGAAAGTATCGCTTTGTAGTTGGTGCAACGGGCGTGAGAAGAGCACCTCTGACGCGAAAGAGAGTCGAGAGGATACGCCTCGCGGACAATAAAGCTTGTTGTGTTGCAAAAGCCACTTTTGGCTCGCCATTTTTCTTTTTTTTTCAAGTGCACGTCAGCATATTGTCGCATAACTAGAGGGTTGAAAGATTTTTTCGCGATACAGAGTGAAGAATAGAATCGAATGAGGTATAACGAAGCTCTCGATCTCTTCGTATCATCACTCGTCAAAGTGGCGCAACGATCTTCGGCAACGATAGATTGCCGCATCACCGTCTCCTCCTCACTTCCGTCCGCTCTCGTTTTTCAAACAAAACGCTCGTAGTTTATAATGCAATGGGGGCTCTCACGCGTTGGCCCATATCCGCACCTATATATATATAAATATATGTATGTGTATAATATCGAGCGATAACTACCCGGACCGAAACTGCCTGACACGACCCGAATTGAGGAGACTCTCGGGAAATGAATAACCGGCCTGCTTGGGCGTCTATATATCGACGAGAATCGATACCTGATTCTCCGGGCACTCGGTGAGGCCGCCTGTCCCAAAATGGAACTCGCTCCGAACGAGATGATTTTTCTTACTCAATCGTTACCCGATTAGCGTGAAAATGTCATTATCGTGACATTTTCTGAAGTACGGTCACCGTTTGAAACATAAAATACTCTTTTCCGTTCCAAAGTACAATTTTGTTTCGAGCAGAAATATCATTGTCCAACCTATTGATAACAAAGTGATGAATCGAATCTTCAATCATGATTCTTCTCCCGCGTCAAAGAGTAACTTCCTTTTTTTCTTAGCGTAATCGAAAATTATACTCATTGATTTTGGCATTTTTTTCTAGAGTCTGAACGAAATATATTTTTGTGCCTACGAAGATTGTCAACAGCGGAAAAAGAAATATGTATAATAGTCGTTTCTTAAAAATTGCTCCAAACTTTGTATGGCGGGGAAATAATTCTTCTTTATCATTGTGAAGGATATAAACACACAATTTTGGATGATGTTGAAGTTTGCACAGTTTGAATGCAGCGGAAATAATTTATTCGTTAACGAAATTCATTTTTCCTAAAATATTTTCAAAGTAGAAAATTGTTGAAACATATTTTTTGCGCTGCAGCGATGCAAACCTCAACGTCATGATTTCCGCGGATACGTTATTGTCATATGAAAATCGGAAAGAAATTGAATTTAGCCGTGGTAAGCTGAAAATTGGCAGTTGTCACTAATTTCGTTGGAGCAACTTCCGTACCCTCTTAATCTTGGCCCTCGATACGCCCTTTGATCTTAACAAATATGGATGCTCTCGTAGTCGTCTACGTTGTGAAAGTGGGAATTTAACGGGGGTGAGTATATGACCACCCGGAGGTGATTTTCGGTCATGATAAACGCGACTATTGCCGACTTTCGAGCGCACCTACCATCGCGAATGCCATAATATACGACCCATCGTCAAACCCTCGAGGCTCTTACTCGCATCCTTGTACTCGTACATTGTATATACGTGTATGTACACTAAAATGAAACGTATATTTGAGGTTACGCCGGATCAGGGGTTGAAGCCAGAGGTTCCATCTTGCTCTTTCTCTCTCTCTCTCTCGACGCGCGGGGCCACGAGAGTCGTTTATATGGTGATTCAATGGGGGGTGCTTGGCAAAATGTCAAGGGACTCGTAAGGGTGGCTTTCTCTCTGTTTCTCTCTCTCTCTCTCTCTCTCTCGTACACTCTCTTCCGAGTTTTAGCTACCCCTAACTCCGGCTATATAATACACCGGTGTACCGGTATAACCCGAAACTCACCCCTACCACGAAAAACTCACCCCCTTCAACCGCGTCTACGTGACGCTTATTCGCGTTCGTGAATTTCACGACCAGTTTCCTTCCTTCGTCCCCCTCCTCTCGGCTCTGTTCTCTTCTGTTCCTATTTATATACGTATATATACCTTGGTCCGTATTACTCGGTTCCTCGTTTCCTGGCCGGTGATGCAAACATTTCCTCCAAAGCCACGTAGCTTTACGTCCATAGCTATAGATGTGCTTGTACATGTGTGTGTGTGTGTGTGTGTGTGTGTGTGTGTGTGTGTGTGTGTGTGTGTGTGTGTGTGTGTGTGTGTGTGTGTGTGTGTGTGTGTGTGTGTGTGTGTGTGTGTGTGTGTGTGTGTGTGTGTGTGTGTGTGCGCGTGTGTGTGTGCGTGTGTGTGTGTGTGTGTGCGTGTGCGCGCCTGTGTTCTCACGCGTAGATAGAATAGAAAGAGGATCATCAAACCCCTCTTGCTTGCTTGAAAATACACGCTCAATGCCGGTGGCCAACTTTTAGCAGAATGATTTCCAGATAAACAATGTTTGAAATTTTTCATCGTGAAATTTTATAAATCTCGTACCGAATATTATCGCGCGAGTTCCACTTTGTCGGACAGATTCTCTACCGATTGAGCACCGACAGCACCCGTCAATTTTTCCATTAAGAATCTCCATTCGACCATTTCCCGTTTGGCAGATCCATTTCCCCCGGTTTTTTCAGCACTCACATTTTTTTCATACACATTTAAAAAGGTCATTGTCACGTGTGACGTGCATTCGCGAATTCGGATTTTTCTCTCTCAATCTCATCGACGTCGTTGAAATCGACATTCACGTCGATAATAAACGTCGTTTTGACGACTCGAATCGAATCACCCGGCACATCGGATCCCGACTCATCGAATTATCGCCCTCGATTGCCTTTTTTTCATCCCTCGGCTCTCGACGATCTTTCGCGACGAGGGGGGGGGGCAAATTTAACCCACTACCATACATCCGATCATGCAGATCGGATTTTCCGTGCTGTATTTTAGAAAAAAATGTGTCTCAACGGCGAGCCAATCGCCGTGAAGTGTAGAACTCTCGAACGTTTGACCCCCTTGCGCTCTCTTTATTTTCTCACCCTTGCCTCGTTCGCGTGGATCTCTTTATCGCTCGTCGCATGGCGTTTTTTGCCAGAAAAACGGTAACACAAAGGGTAGGTAAACGAGAAAGAAAATAAAGATGCGGTGGAAAAATTTTGTCGGAGGGTTGAAAAGGACTCGGGACAGTGTTTGATCTTTGATACATTTAATAAATGTTGTTATAAAGTGCAATCGCGCGTCTCGACGTCTATAATATCTGAGCGAGAGTATTTTTACTCTTGGAAAAAAAAAATTATTTCCCTATTCGTCGGGTGGTTCGAGCTCGGAAAAAGTTTGTTTCGACGACGACGACGACGACGATTCTCGTTGTTTTTCTCTTCTTCCTTCTCTCATAAAATATGTTTACACATACTGATATATATATATATATTATCGCGTAAAATGTATCCAATGCTCGACTCTCGCGAATCGCATTTCTCTGCCTTCCAACTTTCAACCCCCGTCTCATCCCTCTCCGCGAGCCAAAGCCATTTTCCAAGCTTAACGGAGAGATCACCCCCTTACAGCCTGTGCCACTGCTAACGTATATAAATGTATATGGAGCATCAAAGGGGGTCGGTGTGAGGGAGAGAGGTTGGAAGTGCCCGGAGACATCATCCGTCGTCGAAGCGAAAAACGCCTCGGGACTTTTTTCCCTCTCTTGCCCGTATAATGCTTGCATTTTGCCGGAAATTTATGAAGCTCCCCATCCTCCGATACTCAGAGGGTGTAGAGCCTCTTTTTCAAATTTCTATCTGTCGCAATTTCCGCCATCTTGTATTCCTTTGTTTCCTGAATCAACGATTCTTGAGGAATGGGCGGTAAAATTTGATTTTCACGAATACACGGCGAAATTGCGGAAAATGATGATTTTCGTACGCTTCTTGACTCAGACCCAGATCGCCGGAGACCGAATCGTTCGATTGTAATGAAAAATTCTGTAAATTCTTCGTTCCTCTCCGTTCTTATATTCGTGCTCGAGTGGAAAATCACGTTAAAGTCAAATGACTTTTTATTTCAATTCTCAAGCCGACCCCGAATCGAGGGATGAATTTCCTTCTTCTCTCCCGCGTATTTTTTGCACAGCATTATTCTCAAATCCTCTTAGCCCGGATGCCTTTTCGTTCGTTCGTTCGTTTTTTTTTTTCTATCTGCGAAATTTGCCGTAATCCTCGGAGACACACGTGGGAACGATACGGAAATTCGTTAAGGGGATTTTCCCCTCGGCCAGATTATATATCGGACATTGAGGGGGTGGAAAGAAGGATGGGGCCTCTTCGGTTGAAACACTTTGGTGTAAAAACAGTGTTAGTGACGTAATCCTTGGAGGAAGGAGATTGCGCGACCGACGTCTCCTTCCTCTCTTCGCCGACTTGAATCTGGGTGGTAGGTCCGGGGGTGGTGCCGGCGGCGGTGGTTGAGGAACACACATCGCGAGGCGCACACTTTGACACACAAAACGCGGGTATTTCAGCTCGTCTCCTGGCTCTGCGGTGTAACCATGGTAACCAGACTGTAAGCCGCTTAATATCCACCCTCGCCCAAAAAACGGTCCCTTCTCGCCCAACCCTTTGAAGGTCATGTATATGGGATCCTCGAGGCTCGTCCCTTCGTCGCGGTTTACTCTTTCTTCAGCACAGAGTAAAATTCCATCTCCGTTCAGTCTTTTTTCTTCCTTCCCTCTCGTCGAATCTACCCTCCCCTCCGCTTTTCGTACCTCTCAGGCTCGTCATCCGACAAGCCTCGACGGGTGTCCTCGTGAGAGATCTCTTTCGCCAAAGCTCGGAGAACCCCGAAATAAAAATTTAAAAAAGTTGACACTATCAATTTTCTTGAATTTCTCTATTCGCGCACTGCGACTTTTTGTTTTTCCCACCCTCGTTCGCGCCCTGGACAAATGCTTTGATCCACGTACTCTTTCGTCTCTCGCTTCGTTGAACAAAGATTTCGCAAACTCCTCCCGGTTAAGGAAAAACAGAATACGCGGAGATTTTCTCGAGTCGAGGAGAAAAAAGAAAATTCTTTTTCACACAGCGCGAAGAGCCTTCCTTAATCCTTTTCCGGTGTTATCTCCACGAGACCGGAGAACCACTTTTATCCCTCTGGCTCTGTCCCTCTGCGAGATGAAAGTTTTTTTAAATCGTTTTTTAATACGTTAAATCCGATGCTTCGTTGCGAATAATAATTTTTGTAAAAAAACAAAGAACGAATTCGAGTGTCTCGCGAGGCAAAAATAAACGTACGTACTATAATCGAGTCACAAGAGCTCTCTTCCTTTTTTCCATATCTGTGAAAAATCATCTCAATGTATCCCGCCGGGGCTCTTCCCTTTCAGAGTCGGCGGTACAATTTCCCATTCCGCAAACTCCCGCAACCGTGCACCCCTTCATCTTTCCTTATTCCTTACTTTTCCTTCACGCTTTCTCCGCTACGAGTGTATCACTAACGTCTCTCTTTACGCTGCTTTCGTCGTTTTTCAATTTTTTTTCCTCGTGTATGCCCTCTCTTACTTTCGCGACTCGCATGAGTAAAGTTACGTACATCGACGCCTCTTTTCCAGGGTCAAAAATGCCCGCTGCTTCGTTACACGAAACTTTACGAACGAGGGTGGCCATTTTGCCCCGGTTCCCCTAACTTGCAGGGTACAGAGATACAGGAAAGGATATGGGAAAAGAAAAAGATAAAACCGTGCACTCCGGCTGATGAGGAATTGAATAAATGGCGCATGTCGAGAAAGAAAAAACGACGGGGTTTTTTTGTCTCCAAGAAGCGATGATTTTTCCACGAGAAGAAAACCACCGAAACAATAACGAGGAAGTATTTATTTCCCCGATAAACTTTCATATAATTACTCGTGAAGAGCAAAAAGTTCCGTCCGTGAGATTCGTCCGTTTTTATTGCTGGCGAGGGGAGGAAAACATTAGGGACATATTTGTAACAAATGTGTCGCTCGTACTGTAGAGGAATCTTCAAACGTTTTTTTTCTCCCTTGACTCTGATACATGACCCGGAGGCAATCGCCTCTGACCTCGAGGGAGCTAGCGGAACAGAGTCTCGGCTAGCGTTTCTGCACTTTGATGCACGGTGAATTCAATCATCGCGAAATATCGTCGATCCACTTATCGACTGTGAATTCCAAGGATCCTAAAAAGTTGGTGTCTCAAAACATCTGGCCAGAATGGTTTTTGACCTCGTTGCGCGTGATCCGTGAATAATTTTACCGTCGCAGATAGCATTTATAATTAATATGATAAATAATTATAGCGTAATAAATATAACTATAATTATGACATAACTATATGAATATAACTGATTACTAAACAAATTGTAAAAAATATTAAAAAAGATGAATATTAAAAAACTCCAACTAAAAACTAATATTTAAAGGATAATAAATCGTATTTTAAAAAAAAATACTATTTCAAACCCCACCCTTCGGAGCGATTCATCTATGATTTTTTTTTCTCATGGTAAAAACTGAAAAGTACGTCTTTCGTCGCTTCACCAACGGTCACTCGGTAATTCGTTTATTTTTTTTTCCAGGTCTTCAACCAGCAAACACCAAAGTTCAACCGACGACGATCGGCAAATCTCACAGACCGAGTTCGGGTGTCTTGCCACCGGGTCACACGCCTGGTCCGGGACCGGGTGGCCAACAAAACAGTCGAAGTTTCGCCGCGGCCTTGAGGAATCTGGCGAAGCAGGCGGGACCGGCTCCTCAGGAAGAGGAGCCACGCGCGAGTCCGAAAAATCGAGCGCCACCTCCTCTCGTGAGAGGACCGTCACCTGCCAAGGTAAATTCGCACGGAAAGAAAGCAGGAAAACACATATACGTTGACCTCGGACCGCGTGACCTTTGTACTTTCGTTATTCGTCCTCCCGATGATGAACTTTGAACGGACCAAGGGCGGAAAGGGGGGCAGGAGAAACGAGGGAAAACTTTTTTGTCCCGCGTAAGGATACCGGTTTTTCTGCCGATCATTTGCAATCGCGCGATATTCTCATGACACTCCATGTGACCTCTGCTGCAACTTTTTTTAAGGTCGGCACGATCACTCGGGACGATCCTGGACACTGACAAACTTTCACATTTATTTTGCCAGCTGCCGAAGAGAGTCCTTGCGGGTCGAAGAAATTCCAGTTCGATGAAGAATTTTTTTTCTTTGCATCTTGAAGGAAACCTAATTTTAACCAAGGATCAAAACGTTTCAATTTTACGTAGAAAAATATAAAAAATGACGTTGGAAAAAAAATACAATTTACGATTTATTGGCGCGAACTGTGTTGTTTTTGTGTAAAAACATCATCATCAATTTTTCTTTACATTGAATAGGAACTCTACAACTCGGATCTATCCTTGTTTCAACTAGTTTTTATTCTTAAACTGGTAAAAACAATTTTCGCAATCTCAATACTTGATTAACTTGACTCCATCGCAAAGACTAAAAAAAAACGTATAGGTATATTTTTTCCCGAAAATTTTTTTTACAACTATAGATAAGGCTAAACAAAAAAAAAGTAGAAATTGCCCAGACACATTTCACGTCACGACGAGAAAAGCATTGGGGGAAATTTTTCAAGTGAATTTTTTTTCATATACTTTAAACCATGCACGAAAAAGAGAATGAAAAAAAATCAAACAAAGCTCCTGATGGGATCTAGAATCCGTAGTAGTATAGCATCAAAGGTAGGATCCTCGGAACCCGTATTTAAAAAAATGCTCACTCTTTGAAACGGCCCCTCCCCCTCCTCCTTTGTTCCCGTGGAAAATCCTGTGGAACGGATTGCGCCGATCGGCGGTGTAAACACACCTATACCTGAGCATCGTAAAATTGAGGAAGTATAATATCGCCCCTCTTTTGATGCGGGCATGGACGTTTAAAATACAGTGCCATATTCAGTGAGAAAATATTAGTGGAAGGAGAAGAGGTCAATCCGATATCAAAGTTCTCTCTCGTCGTCGTTTCTCTCGATCCGAGGGAGAGGAAATTTTTTTCACGAGTCCCAACTTCCAATCTCCTCGAAATCAAAACCTCACTCTGGTGCGAGGAAAAGGGTAGCTCGCTCACGATAATCCGGAAGATCAAAGAGCATCCCCGGAAAGTTCTCAGTCACGACCGGGAATCTCCGAGGCCCCTTCTCGCACTTCACTCCGCTATTCTCGTTCGCCATTTTATACGGGAGAAAAAAATTTCGTCTCTCAGGGTGAAAGAAGTTTGTGGAAAAAAAATGAGAAAGAAAAGCCCGTGGCAATTTCACCGTGAAGCCTCAATGACCAGCAATCTCCGAGACTCGATCTCGCGCACGTTCTCGTCATTTCACACTGTGCAAATTCAGTGAAAATGGCGAATGAGTCCCCAGGAGGGTTTTACTCGATCGATTTTACGAGCGAGAAAAATAGATGATGTCCGTTTACCGACTCATCGATTTAAAAGTATTTCTTCACATTTATCAGCAGCTTTTTAATATTCTCAGTATCTTGCAAAAATATAGAAATTCATTGAAGTATCGACGACATGGCTGCTTAAATTTGAAATATTTTTACGACGACGACTAGTTTGATTTTCTTCCCTGATCCAAATGATTCGGGGCTAATTTTTATTATTTTTCATTGAATTCCCTTTCAGGAACGAACGAGCCACGAACGTCGTCCCGAGGAAATACCGTCGATGTACACGACAGCGAGGCCAGCGGAAAACAGCAAGCACAGCGTAACATCAGCGGCATCCGAGTTGCTAGCTCGTTCGGGTTTTCAACCTTATCGGCCCGAGCATCATCCGTCTCATGCACCACCGGCTTTTGCCCTCGATCCTTCGGCCTATAGCCCTTATCATCATGGTCTTTACCCACCGCCGCATCTACAGCACGCTTATAGGTAAAATTAAATAAAAATTTCTATCATCTCGATAATTCGAATGAAAATAAACATAAAAAATCATAAATTTCATCGCGTACGATATTTTTCATGAACGAAACCTTTTTTTGCTTCTTTTTCTTCGCAGATTAGAGGAACACTTGTACTTGGAGAGATGCGGAATGCTGAGACCTCCGTTGTTTCCGGGACTACCCTCGTATCCGCTCTATGGATTGCGATACAGTCCCGACATGCTACCACCGGCGTCACTCGGTCTCATGTCCCCGGTCATGCACGAACGGTGAGTTTTCGATTTGAAGAATTCGATTTAAAAAATCGAAATTTGCAAAATAGCTTGATTCCTGCAAGTATAATTTAAAGAATCATATGGTTTTGCATTCAATCCACTTGGTTACATCTGATCAAAGATGTTTTTGGTGAAATTACAGATTGATCGTGTTAACGTGAGAAACAATGTTTTTTTTTATCGGTTTTGTTGTCTAATTTTCAGATTGAAACTGGAGGAGGAACACAGGCTGCGACAAGCTCGGGAACAGGCTGCATTGAGGGAGGAGGAGGATAGGAGAAGATTAGCGAGAAATCCAGCATCAACGGCTCCTGTTCCTGCACCTGCTCCTGCGTCCGCCGATACTGCAGGTGAGCGAGTCGCTCCACCCCCCACTGCCTTCCATTGAACGAAAACGTCTCATGCATAAAAAGCGAGGTTTCCCAGAAACGGGGGGGCCACTCGCGATTCTCTCCCAATTCACATTTTTCGATAAATCATGGGGACACTTCGTGCTAAAATCAACATCTCACACTCGCAAGTTTTTTTAAACCCTATTTGAGTGATTTAAAATAAAACCACGATATCTTTTTATCGCGCTTCCCATCGAGAATCTTGTGTCATTTTCTTGGAAAATACATCTCGCACACGCGGCAAGTTCGTACAATTTTTTACGCCGTATCAACGTTGAGATTTTGCGAAAACTAGAGTCTTGCTATGAGTAAACTAAAATAATAATTTATAATTTGAAATAAATTTGTTCCCAAGAATAATTGCTGACTTGGGAAATACATTTTTTTTTTTTCAATTTCAACAATATTGTTCCATTGTTTTGGATGAAATGTCAATTTGTGGTTAAAATTCTATTCATTTTCAACGGTCAGTGGTCCGAAAAAGTTTGAATGAAAATTTTGAAGTACCAAAAGGCACAAAAATCTCGACCATAAACGCAATCGAAAAAATAATGTACCCTGATGTACATTTTTTCTCATACTCACATATCCATATATTTTTACGAGCAATAAAAATTGCTCATAGTCAGTGATTGAACTGTTACCAATATTTGGCGACCATTCGCCATCTGGCAAACCTCGCAAATTACCATTGGACGAAAAAGTTTAGTAAAACTGCAAATGCAACAACTCGGAAAAGTGAGATGAAAGGGCGATAAAGAATGATTTTTAAAGAAAAAGAAAGAGAATTAGAATCATTCGAGACTAAACAATTTCTTCGATGGGATAGAGTACGAGAATGAAAAAAAAAATAAAGGGAAATAAAAGTAAAGCACGAAAAAAAATTGAAAATTTTGCTGTCGTGGGTTTATCAAATTTGTGCAAATTTTTAATTCTCCTTGTCTGCATTCTCATGTAAGTGTTGATCAAAAAACCAAACAAAGCAAATTAAATTAAAAGCATATATTTAAAGAAAAAAACACAAGGCAGCAGAAAAAAAGAGCCCGTCGTTGAATCCCGAGGCTCTGCTAATTGGCTCTGTTAGCTTTCGTTATTATTTCTTTTGTTTATTCATCGGAACCGATGCCAAGCGATCGTTTTCTCATGCGACAAAATACAAAAACAATTGACGAACAAAAAATGAACTCCAAAACTTGATTCGGTTTTTAAAAAAAAGGACGTTATTCTCCTAGGTGGCGGAGGCGGACCACCGAGAGAAATTCGTTGAAATTCATACGAGAACGGAAGTAAAAATTCAATGGAATAAAAACGAAAATTAAAAAACAATTAAACAAATCGAATTCGCCCGATTGCGAAAGAAAATTGGGAAAAATAATGATTAAAAAAAACATACTACGCTTCTAATCTTAATATAGAGATAATGAAAGTTATAGTAATAGTTAATCGTTTCTTATGAAGCTAGGTTTAATATTTTTTAGATAAGCGCATACGAGGATCGAGCTAGGAGCGTCGTGTGTTCCGCCCTTCTTCTCTTCCGCTGGGCTTTCCTGCGAACTAATATGAGAGATGCTCGGGTATTCGGAAGATATACATATATACATATATTTTTTTTTCTGTTTGTTAAAAAAATGTCGTAATTTTTCTGAGTAAGGGCGGGAAGGTGAAGTACAAAGCAGAGGCTCGTACCGATCCTCGTAAAAACTGGATGTGCTAGCTAAAAAAAATAAAAAAATAAAAAAGCAGTCGAGGAGGCGAATTTTTACGCTCGTTCTACTAGGAAATATCGCTCATTAAGCCCCCTAATAAATATATATATCCAGCAACGAGTCAATCTGCTCAGACTGAAACAACCGGAAGTGAGACTCATCCTGTATTAAATCTGTGTGCAATTGGACAAGAAGCAAATTTTGATGAAGTGATCATAATAACAAGTTTTCACACTGCGCGAAGATTGAAGTAACAGAAATAAATTTTTATCGCAATTTTTCTTCAGACGTTTCATTTTCGGAATTTATTTTATCCACAATGAAAATTTACATTCAAAATACTTTGGGGATGATATTATAATTTTTCCATCCATGATTAACGATATTTCAAGGGATGATAATAAGAAAATGTAAAAATAAAAAATGAAAAGTGAGCATTTGCCACGCGTGAAAATAATCTAGTAATTTTCTAATCATAGGTAACTATTTTTTTTTTCAATGCTCAAAATCTTCCAAAAAGTAGGAAAGCTTGCGACAAGCAAAATTGTCAATTGCACATGGTCGAATAGAGATCTCCCGATTTTTGTGCAAGTTGCAATATTGACATCGAGTCGTCCTCGTAAATGAGCTCGTATTGGCCTTCCGCCCTTATCCTATATCCGGTAATCCCACGATCTAATGTGGGAGCCCCGTCAATGTTCCAAACGAAGATTCTGTAGATTTGACGAGAGAAGATGGAAAAAAAAAACAAAGAGAAAAATGAAAAAAAATTGCCTGTCCCATTGTACAATCACTGCGGGCACTTTAAAGAGAATAATCTTTTTACGATTAATTACATATTTCGCGGCGCAACTTAAACATAAGAGTGCACGATACCTACGATTGGTCTCGTCGCCAATGTTCAATTGCCAGTCCGTTTTTACAATTTTGTTTTTTCTTTCCCCTCCACTTAACGTTTGTTCGACATTTTTTAATGTTCTCGTCCGTACAACCCGTATTGTTGTCTCCACTGCCTCACAAAGTATTTCGAGTTTTTTTTTCTTCCTCGCGACAAATGCGATTTTTTATTGTTTTTTTTTTTTTTTTTTTTTTCAACTTTTACCCTGACTCGTACATTTTCAGAATATACAAGTATATGTATGCTGTGTATATACATACGCGAAGCAATGTCACGATAAGAGAAGAAGAATAAAATGTCATACGTTTGCCATCGATTAACGAAGCTAGTCCTTGTCCACTCGAAAGATTTTTAACAATTTCATTTGTTTCTTGTTTCTCTCTTCATTGAACTCGTCATCCTCGACGTCGATTTAATTCATATGCAAAGCCTCGAGACTGTACATCGTTTTTCTATATCAAACTGGTTTTACGAAAAATAAAATCCGATCTAGAGAAACAGATAAAGAGAGAGAGAGAGAGAGAGAGAGAGAGAGAGAGAGAAAGAGAAGAAGAAGAAGAAGATGAAGGAGCATTTACTGCTCACTTATATTAGATCTTCTGCACTCTTGCGTTAATTCCCGCAACTGTTTTAGAAATTTCCAGTTTATCGCTGAACGTCGAAGAAAAGAAAAAAGACGAAAAAAGTCACTTTGTTCTCTCAGTAGTAGAGAAGAAAAAAAGAAACAAAAATATATTCTCTGCTCTCCTTGACACACTGACTGAATCTACCAATGTACATAACTTTGTCACACACACACACACGCGCGCGCACACACATACACACACACACGCACACACACACACACACACACATGTCCATTTGTCAAAATTATAGCATTTTTATATAATTTATTATGTAAACATGTATATTTGGACTATAATTGAAAATAAACATCGCAAAAAAATAAATAAAAAAAATACAGTGATCCAAAATTCTGATTGACTTGCAATTCTTGACCCTCGAATCGTTTTCTGAAACAGTTTTGGGGAAGATTCGGCGATTAAACCGATTTACATGTTCGCTCGGTGATCGATAAATATGCATTATCATATATAAAGATATATATATATTATATTTCATCGTTTCATTATAACGTCGTTGTCACAAAAGTATTAGATTGTCTATGAGATTGCGATCGCTCGGGTATTTCGTCCGTATTATTATTAATATTATTATTATTGTTTGTTAATTGGTTTTCTTTGCACGAAGATTATACAGCCTAGATCTATCTTGCATTTATGAAAGTAATCATCCCCAATACTCCGTAATAATTTACGAATCGTGTTATGTAAGAATCTAGAAGGTAAGTTAAATCCGTTGAATCAAATTGAAGAAGAAAAAACAATGTGAGGAGGTCCTGTATGTAAAATGCAAACCCAAGACATTCCCAAACAAAATTTTAACATTTTTCGTGTCCACGAATAACAGGCGAAAGACTTTTCCGCTTTTCTTCATTTTCCGACCAATCTAGCCCCTAGTTTTGAGATTTAATTTTATCTTTCCGACGTATTTCTTCAAAATTAAATTATCGCGCAAAACGAAAATTGCACCTGTACAAATTTCCTATCACAACTTTATGAATGAAAATCATAAAGTTACGGTTGAGGAGCACCTCGCATATTCGACGTTATTGATTATGCTGCATTCGTCAACTTCATTTTTTTTCTTCAAATGAAAAAGAAAGTCTCCGCTGAGTCGGTCGTCTATAACAATTGAATCCCAATAAATCTTTCAGCAAAAAGCTACTCTGAGAACAAAAATCGAGATTTTCGGCTGGAAACAAATTTCGACATTTCAATCACTCACAAACAATCAAAATTCGATCTCTCATCTGCAGCAGGCTCGTCATTTTTCGATGAGCAACAAATTCCAAAATCCAAGCGTTCTCCAAACGATAGCGGAAAACCAAAAATTGTTCCGAAAATCATAAATTTCTTTCTGCGCTTTTTATCAATCATAGATTTATCTCAACAGTACAAGAATCCTCCGCGATAAATACAATAATGATGGAAGTATTTTTTTCTCAATCACCCGAACGAATGAAAAAAATACGCCTGAAGAAAATAAGAAGAAAAACGATTAAAAACAGACGTAGTTATAGTATCGGAGTATTACCAAGCACTGTGTTCGAAATTTGTTCCAGCTAGGAAGCCGATCATAGCGGCTCAATTGCACAGCAGCGAGAGGGAAAGAACGGACAGGGAACGCGTTAACATGGGAATTATCGGTGCGATAAGCGTGAACGGTGTGAGCGACAATGGAGTTAAAAATAATCACGGTACATCGCGCAAGGAGGATCAGAGTATAACGGTGATGTCACAGCAGACCGATCAGCAAGGAGGGATTTATCATTCTCGAATACCGCAATTTACGAATCAAGTTGCCGTACCATCGTCGTCACTCGGTTCAGCATCGATATGTTCGGTGAGTTCGTCATCGATGCCACCACCATCATCGTCGACTATCAGCGCGAATTTACCACCGCCGTTGGGCATGACATCCTTGAATCTCGTGCAGACGAATACGATGAATTCGCCGATCGGTCAACCCCCGCCCATTGGGTCATTGTCATCGTTGACAGCGAGCGGAATTATCGGTGCCCAGCAACAATCGCAAAATCTCGTTATGCCAATCGGTGGCCTGATACCGTCGCTTCGCGTGTCACCGGGACAATCGAGTACCTTGCATTCTAGTCAGCAACACGTACCACCAACTTTAATGAGCAGTCCGATAATAACAACGTGCTCGTCCTCTTATCAGCAGCATCAAAATTCGATTATTCATCAATCGATGAGTCAGCCGCCAGTGACGAGCAACGCTTGTACAACGACAACGACGAATTCGCTGCTGGCCAGCGGTACAATGACGACCCACGCGACTCACACTCTGACGACACCCGGCACAGCGCCGTCCCTCAATTCGACGATGCACAAATCGCCAACGATCTCGCATCCCCAGCAAATTGTCTCGCGCGGCAAAGATACGAATCTCGGGACAATATCATCGTCGTCAATATCGTCGATTCAACAATCGACAACGGCCGCGATAACAACAACAACAACAACAATGATAGTAACAACGACCACGAACGCGACAATGTCAAATCCACATCCGGCATTTGTCAGACCGTTCGAGGATTCGTTTCGCTCGACAGCCAAACCACAACCCTGGCCAATAGTCAACAATCACAATCAAAACGCCGTTAATCAAATAAATAATCAGGATACGATGATGAAGTCATCACTGACGAGCAACAATCATCCCCTGTCGGGTCAGCCACTGCAGGATATTGGATCGAACGAGAACGTTCAGCAGATTATGAATTCGAGCCATTATGCCGGACCAAATTTTCATCAGCAGCATATACCAGTTTCTCATATCTCCGGTCTCTACAAACCTTCGCACTTTGTCCGTTCAACGCCTCATATGCCGTTGCAAAGTGCCAAGATCGGTATACCCGCTATCGGCAATTGCAACAACACCGTGACAACCAGCGTTGTTGGTCAAACGAACGAGAGTTCAAAAATTTTGAGCTCACACTCGATAAGCGATCTTCAACAATCTTCCACGAGAAACGATAACTCGATGATAAACGTAAACAATGTTGTCGCTAATGACACAACGACATCGATCGTCGCCACGGCAACGACAACGGCGACGACGACGACGACGACGACGACGACGACAACGATGACGACGACGACGACGACGACGATGACGACGACGACGACGACGACGACGACGACGACGGCGGCAACAATGATTGTCAATCAATTTTACAATAGTAACAACATCGCGAAAAACGTCAATACAAATTACAAGAGTATCATGGATGTCGTCAGAGAAAACAATAAAATAAGCGTGAACAACGAGAAAGCAAAAATCGACATGATCGCGCGTCAACGATCATCAACATCCGTCACAACACCCACGAATTGCAACAATTCCGGGATTGCAAAAAATGTCGCGACAACGGAAACGCCCGCGGACGGTGTCAGACCGGAATCACCGGTATCGGGGAATCCGGTCGTCGAGATGGACGATAAAAAAATCATCGATACCCAGATTGATCAAAAAAGCACGATATCCACGTTACCCTATGATAATTTTTTCAAACAGAGCGTCAATTTTTCGGCGATAAGCACAAAGATGGATAATTCGCAATTGATACAGAGTATCAAGTCCGAAGAAATATTGCGAACTTGTCAGAACGTGTCGAACGTACTGTTGCAAATTCCAAAGTATCAGGAGAAATTGTTGAATTTCTCGACGTCGATTGGTATCAACGATGACGTTAAAGGCTCGTTTTGTTTTACCGACAAGTGCAATAATTTGACGGAAATATCGATAAAGTGCGAACCAGCGGTTTTGAACGTTCCAGATTTTAGTAAAAATCATTGCAAGCAAGATCACACCGATGATCGACTATTCGGTGTTGCGGATAAACCGAAAATCATCACCTCGAGCCTTGATCTCGCTGAGAAGAGAAGAAAACGAAAGAGGGAGAAAAATTCTGGCATCGCTTGCAGTTCCGATTCCGAGGGTGAGGACGAATCCAAGGACGTTGATATGTGGATCACCAAAGGACCACCGGCGAAACCTCGTTATTCGGAACAAAAATTGGCCTTTCTCGCCATGTTTGGACTGACGACTCTTGGCACGAGAAACGGTGAGAAATGAAAATCAAATTTTTTCGCATTTTGAATCTTCGTCGATAAATAAATAACAGGTAGCTTGCTGCGAAAAATTAAGTCGAATAATGAAGTTTTCAAATGCACTGAGTTTTAATTTTTGCAGAGATCGAGTTGTACAAGGTGGAGAAGAGATACAAGTTGAATCCCGATCCACCGGAACCGCCGGTCGAAATTGACGAGACCGTGGAATCGATATTGCCGATACCTCGTGAACATCCCGACGTTTTGTTCGATGCCTCGGATTTTAGGCCGAAAGTTGGATTTCTCAAAACCATTGGGCTCGATGTTATGCCACCGAAAAAACGAGACGGTACTTGTAAAAAAAAAATTAAAATCCTGGTAACTGGAAATTCGCTCACAGCATTAACGTTACTTTCTTAGTTCATTGAGCTTCCTCTGTGGAAAAACTTTGGGCAAATTTCTAGTTTTGTAATTTTATTTTTTTTTCTATTTTTTTTTTTTAATTTCCTAGAACAACGAAACGTCTTTTTTTCTCTCTGCAGAGGCTGAAGAAACGTGGCAGTACGTACTGAAGGATCGTAAAAAACGAAAAAGTACAAACACCGTAACAGCGTATTGCGAGAAAATCGCTCAAGTATATTCGACGAATCCGCCAGCATCGCCAAGACCTTCGCACAAAATGAGACTTTTGGATCGTATTAGAGTTAAACAAACGTCTCAACGTCCGCCGCCTATGCCGCCTCTCGTAACGACAAATTACGCGACTAATTATTACAACGCAATGCCGTTGCACAGGGAGAACGGTTTTAAACAACAGAATTTCAACAAGCTTCTCGATGTGCGGGAAAACGGCTTGAACGAGCAATGCAGAGAGCGAACACGGTGGAGGGGATTGGAGGATATAATGTTAGCGTATGCGGAATATTCCAAAGGTGAAGGAAATATAATTTAAACAACAAAAAAAGACAAATTTAGAAAAAGAAATAAAGTGAAAAATCTTTCTGTTTTTCAGAAAAATCGTTGGAGAAGAAAATCCTAACGAGTCAAATGTCCAAGCTAGCGGCGCAATCAAATTTTTTGAGATCCGAGGCGATTAGTCTCGAGAGAACGAGATACGAGCTCGCGACAACCAGAACGGCCCTCGACGCTGAAAAACGTTTGCTCAGCGAGAAAATCGAAAGAATAAACGCCCTCGTTAGAAATCTTAGGTAACGATGTGCGATGCACAACACGGAAACTCATTCGTCTGTGATATTGTCCACGGGTTAAAAAAAAAGGAGGAAAAAAATGGCCGATTGGGCACGCGAAAAAACAGTGGCAAAACGATTGTACTTATAGCGTATGAATCCTCGAATTAAGTGATCCTGCGAGGAATGAAAAAAGGAGAGCGAGAGAGAATATTTGATCGACGAAACGATACAAAAGAAAAATGTACGACACGGAGTTACCGATCTTTTATTAATTTCCTTATAATGCAACGAAAAGTCCATTAATCACGTATGGGGCTCGGCCAACAGCTCCGAGTCGTTTCTCAAATTAGGTCTTGCGACTTAAAGGGCTAGGTTTTTTTTTGCAATCACGTGGTGAGAAAATTGAATCCATCGAGGAACAAGGTATGGAATTTGTAACTAAAAAATTGTGGAAAAAGAAAAATTGAATCATATCACTAAGAACGTGTAATAGCAAGAATGTGTATAAAGCGGAAGAGTGAAAATTGTACAGATCGAAGGAGCGCAATTTGAATACGGAATTCCTATTTAAACTACGATGATTTCTACAGAGTTAGTATTTTATAGTTTCGACTGACGACTTTTACAACCACGATAATATACACATATAATAATTGTAATTTGTAACATAAACGAGAAACGAACGAAAAAGAAATGAAAATTTTTATCCCTCAGAATGGGCGAAGCAAAAGCACCCGTGTAACTTATTTTATTCTCAGTACCGGAATGGATACCTTGCTATGCCGAAATAAATCTCAACGACTAACGGGTCACGATCTACGATGTTTACGAACAATAAAAAATGAGATATTGGGATTCAAACATAAAATATTGGGTCGAGTGATCAAACTACCGAATAGAATATTCAGTGTCATACGCGAAATGTGTGTTTTTTCAAATGTATAATAATATATTATATATTTATGTATATTCGTTTCCACCATTTTGTAATTGTACGCGACACAATCGGTGATGAAACGAAACGTCGATTGAAATATCTCAAGGCGTCTGATTTCGAATATACTTTTGTACCTCAGAGAGATAAACGTACAATCGGATGAATTATTATTTAAAAAAAAAAAAAAAAACTTGTATCGTACGAATTCTATGTCCATCATTCGAAAGAATGATAGATGGCCAATAATTGATCGAAGAATTATCGGTGAGGTACTTGGAATGAAAGAATGTCTTTTATTGCGAAAAAAATCCAACATATTCGAAATTTTCCGTGACGACGTATTCCACATGAATGTGAACCACAAAATGTAATCGGACACGCGCGAAACATTCCACATTCTACCATCGTGTCGAGCGGCAAATATAAAAATCCAATTATCAACGAAACAAAAGATGAAAAGCTCGCAGTATTTCGACTGATAGCACGATGAAGTTGGCGATTTTTTTTTTTAATCTTCCGTTGATTCTCGTTCTTCGGCTTTTCGTATTATTTCAAATTCATCGATCACGAAATGCCATCGACGATTACACAATATAGTCATGATCGAGGATACAAAAAACCCGAATAATAATCGTTTTCGTTTTGTTCATTGAGTGCCTAACATTATTCTACATTTGTAAATATCATTATTTTTATGTATTGTGTAATTGATGAAGGGACCGCGAATATTCGCAGTCTCGGTCGGCCAGCACGAGAGTCTATGAGTAAAGTATATGATGAAAAGAAATCGGAATCGCTCTGTTTTTTTTCTTTTAATTATAACGACATACTAAAGACCGTGGTTTGAATTTTTTTGGAGAATTCAATCTTGGTACATATTTCTGTGATTCCGCGATCGCCAGAATCTGTCATAGCAACTGAACAAGGTGGACGCGGATTTACCCACAATTTTAGATGTCATTGTTGAGGAAATGAAATGAAACTACGATTTCCTTAAGAGGATGTGAAAGTAGATCAGCTGATACATGAGTGCGAGAGAGATAGCTGAAATTTTCGGACCGGTCTTTCTCAGAAATTAGCAACATTTGGCGCAAAACAAAAGTGTCATGGTCTGCATCAATAAATTTCGCAGGGCATGACACTTTGTTTTTTATTAAATTCTTAAACATTTACGAGAAAGACCTGTTCGAAAATTTGTCGGTAAAGCAGAGCTTTCGCATCCTCTTCAAATTCAAAAAGCAATGATTTTTTAAAATTTTATTAAGATTCAATCTGGACCTAAAAACCTAAATACCGACCTCGTCCTTTCATCGATCTTTTCGCCTTTCAACTCGTCAAAACATCCTTGTGCGTTTCCGTTTTCCTTTTGCCCACGGAAAAAAAGAAATTAAACGATCTAAAAGTGAGATACCCCCGGAGCCGCAGATGGCGTATTTAGTATTCACTGAACTCTAATTCTAATAATGCTGGAACCAGTGGGCCTATTCTGTAACTCGTAACGACATCTGTCGGGTGCCGTTGGCGCGGCGGCAACACCGATAACGTTAATACCAGCGGGGCGACCACTAAATTCAAGAGGGCGACACTTCATGCTTAGGCTACCGGCAAATGCTGGCGAAGCCGTGATTCATCTCATATGTCTTCTACCACTTATCACTGCAAGAAAACAACAATAATTTCACACAGAAATGTTTGAAACATCTGATTTGATCTGATTGCGATAGTGGGTGTCAATTAGTCAAAATAATCGAAGCATTATTTTTCAATCAATCGACTGTTTACGCGAAACAGCAATAATCATCGGTCCTTGTGATGTAATTTTCATGAATCAAGATCGAGCATCATAGTAAAATGGATCTCCCAACCGATTTTGTATATCCAGAAAACACTTATGATCAACATTTTTACACAGGATTGAGCTTGGCAATTGGTTCGAGTTTTTTTATCGGTCAGCTTTTCCGCTATTACAATTGAAAAGCAATATGCAACATGGAAAATATATAAACTTACAAGAAATTTTTCTTTCCAATCATAGGCATAAGTTTTATAATAAAGAAAAAAGCTTTGTTAAAACTGCAACGGATCGGTCGGGTGCGGGCTGGATCGGGTGGTCATGGATATCTCAAAGAGTGGCTTTGGTGGGCTGGTTTTTTTTCTAGTACGTATTAGAACTACCGCCTTCTCAAATGCCATGATAATTTGAAAAACCAGAAGATTTCATTAATTTCATATTTTTCAAAATAAATTCCTTATTGAACGAATTAAAAAAAGGGATCGATCAATGGGACAATATTGATGAATTTTCTTCTTCACAGTGGGGATCGGAGAAGCTGCAAATTTTGCGGCTTATGCTTTTGCTCCTGCGTCTTTGGTGACTCCTCTGGGAGTGCTCAGTGTTGTGGTGACTGCTGTTTTATCCTCAAAATATCTTAAAGAGAAATTGAATCTTTTGGGAAAGGTAAATTATCGCAATGTTGTACATTCAAAAATTTTGAAGGCCATTTTGTCAAATAGGTCGCACTTTTGGTATTTGATTTTCTCAAATGAGCCAGAATGTTAAAATTTAAATTTTTCAAACTGTTGAAATTAAAAAATGATATTTTCCTGAATGTGTTGAATTTTTTGTATATTTTTTGAAAAATATTTCAGATTGGCTGTATCCTGTGTATATTGGGCTCGACGGTGTTGGTATTACACGCTCCGAAAGAGGAGGAAATCAACAGCATGGATGGATTACTAATAATGCTTTGTAATCCCATTTTTGCTGTTTACGTATTCGTCGTTATATCGATATCTTTGTCGATAATTTTATACCTCGGTCCCATGTACGGAAACACAAATGTTGTAATTTACATACTGTTGTGTTCGTTGGTTGGCTCATTGAGCGTTATGAGCTGCAAAGGCTTGGGTCTTGCATTAAAATTGACGATCAATGGAACGAGCAACGAAATGGAAAATTGGTTGACCTGGGCATTGTTGTTTTCGGTTATATTTTGCATTATGATACAGATGAATTATCTCAACAAATCGTTGGATCTTTTTAACACCGGTATCGTAACACCGATATATTACGTTTTCTTTACGACGCTCGTGATCATTGCATCTGCAATTTTGTTCGAGGAATGGAAGGGAATGAATAACTCGGACTGTTTAGGCGTTTTATGCAGTTTTTTGGTCGTCATGGTGGCGATATTTTTGCTAAACGCTTTCAAGGAATCGAACATTTCTTACAACGATATAAAACAAATAACAAAACCGAAGAGGGAGAGGAATCTCATGAGAATGCAGAACGATGATCGTAATAACGATTGGGGAAGAAACGAGGCAGCGCTCATTGTCAGAAGCGAGATCGAACGTGATTTTATTAATTACGGAAGTCCCGATATCACGAGAAACGACATGTGACGACAATTGGATGTTCCGCAACGACGATTCAATTCCTGACAGCGGAGCACGAGTTTTCAAAATCGCGAATATATTACAATCCCATATTTTTTTTTTTTGCTTTTATACTCAGGTTCAACTATTTAAAATGTAGAACTTTTCGAATTCTCATATTTAAAAATATCGGAATAAATGTAAGTTTATTTGTACATATTGATACATATATGTAATGTATTACACTCTTGGTTGTGATAAAGTGTGTGAACTCTGGTCTCAATTATATATTTTTATCGAATGCGACAATTTTATTGGCGCAAAAAAAATTCAATAAACCTTCGCCCAAGTGTAGACATATTTATTATATCATGTTCGATTGTTTTCAATTGTTAAATGATTCCAAAATTTGAAGTTTGCCGGCAAATATTTCTGCACGTCCGGTTAGGCTGGGCCCGCCCCATCGACTGCCGGATGTTGCAAATCTTCGAAAAAAGATAATCAAAATGGCGTTCAGCTTAGCCGCTTGTTCGTACATCATAGCATTGATAATTGATGCATTTTTAATATTCTTCGCGATCTATCACGTACGTGGTCAAAATAAAAGTTAAAACGATCCGTCACTCATTTATTTTGCAACTTTTTAATATCAACATTGTTCTTTTGATACATAACCTAAACGTGACGGTGACATCGTCGATTTAAAAATGATAAATTAACAATTCGCGTGATTTCTTCAGTTCGCAACTTGCGTTAATAATAATGTATTTAAAATACTTTCAGGTTATTTCATTCGATGAGCTCAAAACTGAATACAAAAATCCGATAGAGCAGTGCAATAGCTTAAATGTGGTAAGATATTTCGCCGAGAGAAATTTCCGCCGCAGGTTGATAGAATTTTACGTTAATAAATTTATTCGATTGCAGCTCGTTCTTCCGGAATACGGGCTCCATCTCATCATGAATTTATTATTTTTAATCAGCGGCGAGTGGGTACCGTTGCTGATTAACGCTCCATTGATAGCGTATCACATAAACAGATATCGCACAAGGCCGGTAATGAGCGAGCCGGGATTGTACGACGCCACGAGTATATTGAACGCCAATAATTTGTCCAGATGTCAGCAAGAGGGTTGGGTTAAACTGGCTTTTTATCTTCTTTCATTTTTCTACTATCTCTATGGGTAAGTAATTTGTAAAAAGTATTTCGATCGTTGGTTCTAGCAAAGTCATTAATTTTTTTCTTAATATCGTATCTCAGGATACACGGAAAGAAAACTTTCTATAATCCGTTTGACAAAAACTTTTGTTCTCGACTCCGTGAACTTTCTTTTTCATAGCAACGGAACAAAGTTAGCAAAAGTGTTCGGAAACTTGAAAAATAGTTCCATTATTATTTCCAGTACTTCATTATAGAAACTATTAATAATTATTTGTTAGAAACTATTAATAGTTGCTTTTAGAAACTATCGAAGAAAATTTATTTCTGCCACCCTCGATCGTTAAGCTGCAGAGCTGTACTTTAATATGGCTTTGTCGAAGGTCAAAAACTGGATTTTTATGAAGAATGAAAATAGAAATTCATTTTCTGTCACCATTTGCTTATTGCATAAAAAATTATACTCGATTAATTATGAATTATCAATTTCTTTTCAGAATGATAAGCTCGCTTATTCATTGAAGGGCTCGAGAAAAAGATTTAGCCAGTGTGCGACTAGGCTAACGAATCCAAGATTATATACACACAATAATCATTCGTCGATGCGAGATGATGAGTTTCAGTGCCAACCGATCGAGATTGTTACGGATATTCATTTCGACAGGCGCTCCGCTCGTGTCATTTCATTTTTCTCAGAGGGATTATCGGTACTAAGGACAACCACTTGCGTGTATATGTATATATATATATACATATATTTCAAGTTATTAAAGGAAAAACAAAAATTACTGCAAATACAAGTGCGGAACACAATGTTTCTAGTCACAATTATTTTTATTCAGTCTTCGATACTTCGTGTTGTATCACACGAATCTACACGCGTCAACGGCATTTCTCATGAAGACATTTTCGTATCCTAAGTTACGACATAATTGTCTCCTCTTGCATAACAAAATACACTAAAAAAAATTGTTTATACAAAAAGAATAATATACTACGATTTATTATTCAATCTCCATTCTCGTTGACTCTCTATCAAAGAATCCCCAAAACTTTTGTATAAACAGTTGTAAAAAACATTATCGAGAATTGTAAATCGACAAAGCACGATTATTAAAAAGTAACACATTACAAATTACACCTATTCGATATTGTTGCATAATTGCAAGAGAGCACGTGCTGTGAAAAAGAGTTTGTTACAAATGTATGAAAAAGCGATGAATTCCGTTAAGGTATTTTGGGATTAACGTCAAACCCTCGGAATCTCGTGATGTTTTTTTTTTCTTAATAGAGTGAAAGCGGGCATGCTCAGAAATCCTTGCGAATGCCTTTTCCATAATCTCTGAGAAAATTCCATTACAGTTTTTGTAGAAACAAAATCTGTAATGGAATAAGAATATCGACCGGGATAGTATCGTCGAATGAATTTACGGTCTATCTATTCAATTTTTCCTTCAACCAATCTTCGGTTAGCTCCTCGAGCTCGCGAACTTCGTAGCATCGAGTCAATTCGGCCTCTTTCTGGAGCACCAATTTCATACTCGCGTACAGTACTTGAAGTTCCATCTGTATGCCACTGGGTGTATAAAATATGAAGCACATCGGGTAAGATATTCTTCCATCGGAGTGATGCATTTTGTAACTGTAGACAATGTATCTGGGCTCATGGCTCGGTATTATCTCTTGTAACTCCTCTATCTGTACATCCTGAAGGTAAACATTGGAAATAATATTATATCGTCGATTCGTTACGGTTTTCAATTTTTTTACATTTGGCTCTTGGGAATTAAATTTCTTCATATTCGGAATTCACATCCTGAAATTTTTATTTAAAAAAAAAGTATTCAGAGGGTGCCGAGAGCGATAAGTTTCGATTTTGGAATTTTAGATACCGATATCCGAGGATCATGTGCTTTTTTAGTAACTGACCTCTATTATCTCGTCCAGGCAGATCATGAGATTCGGTCGATCGACCTTCACTGCAAGGGAACGGGAGGAGAATAAAGAAAAACACACAAAGATGAACGTCACGTGTTAAATCAAATTTCTCGGATATGCGTTGAGACTTACGGATGAGAGCAGCATTTTTCTGACTTTTGCGGAATCGGAATTCCTTCAGCGATGTTTTGACAGTGTCGTCGATGTCACAAGTATTTGACGAAGTCTATGACATTTTGGTATTTTTAAGTCATTAATTAGAACCACGATACTTTTCTTTTCGGAGTAACGTAATTTGATTTGCTCCAAAATCATTTGAACATTACCATATTGTTATGCCTGATGCGAAGTTTTCCCGTTTGCTTATCGTTTCAGCGTCCAATTTTCGATACGAAACTGAAGATTCGTAATAAAGCTCCGATAATCGGAAATCAGAAAAGATCGAATGACACATACAGCACAATCCAGCAAGCAGGCAGAATTCGCTGACGGCGATAATGTCAATGAACACGCCGCTGCCCCTTCCCCAGTTCCCAGTATAAAATTATAATTATTAAACGGTGATAGTACCAAGAATCACCGCCAGGAAGCGTTCGCGTCGTCGCTCCCCTCCTTTCCTCCTCGCAGTCGTCGCTATATATATAGCCATGGATGTATATAGTCGCAATCTCTTCTTTTTTGTCAAAACTCAAAATCCTTCTGTCAAATAAATGTGCGTGACGAAAAAAGTGTCCGATTTCACCATAAGACAGATAACGAACTATTCAGGTAACATCGTAACGCATCGGTTGTGAAACACACTAAAAATAACCGGTAAAAATCGTTTTTGAAGAAGGAAGACGAACGAAAAAACGTAACCCAACCTCATTGAGGATGACTGTGATGGAATTTTTTGGTTGTGCCTTTTTGGCTTTTGGCCCACCTTTCGCTATGTTTACCTTCACCGTATCCGCGGAGCCCATAAGAATCATCATATTGATAGCCAGCGCTTTTTTCTGGCTCATATCGTTACTTCTTTCTTCGATGCTATGGTACGCCGTACGACCGCTTCAAAATCAATTGACCATCGGATTGGTGTTCTCGGTGCTGTTTCAAGAAGCTTTCAGGTATTCGTTTAACCCTTTATTCTCATTCCAATGATCAGAGTCTGAAGAAATTCTGGATTTTTTAGAATGAATTTTTCATTATGCCTGTATATTTAAACAAATTCAATTTCAATTACGCACGTTTATAATTCGTTAGATGCACGTTATAACTATGGATAGCGATGGCATTCTATCATTGGAACACATTAGAGGGTTTTTACAATTTTCTCCTTTTGTTACAAAATTCACACAAAAAATAGAGAGGAACATGAAATTAAATCCCTTTCGAAATAATTTAATTTTGAGTCGAGGTCTGAAAAAATGTCACTAGATTGATACAAGCTTTTCTTTTAAGGAGATGCTAAATTAATTGTGCTTTTATTAACCATTTAGGTTCCAGATGTTTAATGAAAACGAATTATTCATTTTCAAATTTATTGTATCTTCCGATTCTCGAATGTTTCGTAGCCTCATAATTATCAAATTTATATGGCAATTTGACTAATATATCTCGATGTAAACCCAGGTATCTTTTGTACCGGGTGCTTCGTAAAGCCGAGAAAGGATTGGAAAAAGTGACGACCGCTCGAGTAGCCGAAAGCCGGCACATATTCGCTTACGTCTGCGGTCTCGGTTTCGGCTTCATGAGCGGAGCCTTCGCTCTGGTAAATGTGCTCGCCGATGCTGTCGGTCCTGGAACAATGGGACTGAGACGCGGAGGCGAATTTTTCTTCGTCGTATCAGCCGCCACGACTCTCTGCTTCGTACTCCTTCACACATTTTGGGGTGTCGTATTTTTCTCGTCCCTGGATCACAAAAATTGGGCGAACTTAGCTTGGGTAGTCGGATCTCATTTATTCGTATCCTGCATGACGTTACTCAACAGATACGAATCCTACACGGCGAGTCTTGTCTCCTCGTACATCGTTCTTGCGCTAACGATGGCGTTGGCTTTCAAAGTCGCCGGTGGTAGGCTCAAAAATGTACCTCGGTGCTTTGCGAGAAAATCCGGACAACAGATATAAGCACGTCGAGAACGCACGAAGCTTTCAAAAAAAAAAAATACATATTCTCTCTCGCGATAAAGTTTTCAACGCATCCTCGATTGTTTCGTCGATGTTCCGTGTGAAGATTGTACCTCGCCGTTAATATTTTCCATGCGGTGTATTTTTTCTGAATTTCGGGTGGAAGCAAAAAAATCAGAAAAAAAGGAATCAATTTGTCGGACATTCCGATAAATCGCTAATAAGGCTGAGATTGTGCGCTAAATTTCGGAGTACGATGTTGAACGAAACAGTATACATATGTCTACAATAGCATATACACCTGCGTTTGTACATATAAATAATATTGTGTATAAAATGAAAATTAAATTTTAGAGAATTGACGTTGACTCTCTATCGTTAAAGTCTCGTTAAGGAAATTCAATGAGTTCGGCGATACGGAGGCTTGATTAAGAATCATAAAAATCGCGAGAAACTGTTGAAATTTTTTTTCTTTTCGTCCAACGAAAAACGATGGAGCTTCAATCAGTACGAATATGCGTAATAATAATGGTCATTTATTATAATTCTTTCTCTTCACCTTATTTTAATTTTATTCGCATTATTACCATTATCACTCATTTATACTGTGTTTAGTTCGTCAATTTGAATAAAGTCACAATTTTATAGATATATGTAATTTGAAAAAAAATTATTCTTCGCTACCTAACGTCTTGTACAAGCCTCGGATATGTACAGTTGTGAGATAAGCTCAACCTTGAAAATAATAATTTAAAAAAAGGATTCGTATTGTTAATGCGTTCGATTGTAAGAGGGAAGATTTTTTTTTTAGGGATGAGCATTCGTTAAAAAAGGACGTAAAAACAAAAAGATCATCGAAATATATCTCGGATGAATAAACATTTTAAAAATTATTTTAAGTAGCAAAGTATCTTGTATAACTTTATTCCAGTTATGAAGCCAATCTCAGTTTTGGAACAAAACGTTTCACGGATTCGCGCATTCAATGCACCTTCGCAATTATTATAAATGACCACAGTTTGCCAAAAGGAGAAAAAATTCACGAGCTCGTGAGCGACGCCATGAGCAATTCCATTTTGTTGAGAAAATTTTTGCCTTCCATCTTATCCCATCTGACTTCCTTGAACGAGCCACCGAGATTTTCCCACTTTCTCTCCCTCACCAGCTGACCCGGAAAAAAATCTTTTCTCGGCGAATGAGCTATAGCTACCTGGACACCCGTTTGTGGCTCGCATCTTACGGCGATCATCCTGGAAAAAACACGAGAAAAATTACATGGCAAAATTTTAGAATTATCAACACAATATACAGGGAAGGAATAAATTACCTATCACCGATTGGTGAGGCCAGGATGCAACTGCTGGCATTTCCCAGTGGCTCGACCGCACCGACTCCCAGATGCGAGCTATTCGCCAAAAGTTGCCATCCCATGCATTTTGCCAATGCTTGTACAGCCGTTATTTGATGTTGATAAATCTATCAAAGGATAAATGTATTTTAAGAAACGTGAAAATTCGAAACACGCACATCGCTTTCTCACAATTTTTATAATAAAGCCGTATAAAATTGTAAACAAAAAATTATTTTCATCCCACCGCATCTCTCCATTTTCCCCGCTATTCTAGATTATTTTTATGAAAAAGCTTTTCCCTAAAGAAAAAAATATCAACGAACCTGACAAAAGATCAAATCCCTTAATTCCTGTGGTTCGTAGCTCATGTGCATGACGCGTCCATCTCGGCAAACGCATTTGAGTGATTTTTCACCGACGTGAACAACGAGAGATGTCCGACAGACCGTATCGTAGCCGTGTGTCAGTATATTTATTTTGACGCAAGATTGTGTCGGCGAATTAAGAGCATTCCAATGTGACACGATTAGGGGATCTTTAACTTCTTTGGCGATCGTATCGAGAACGTATTCGGTTCGTAGGCGCATGAAGAAGTGTTGTGCCTGTTGTATTATTTGCTCGAGGAGAGTTTGACTTTTGGTCATTTCTATGAGCTCGTAACGATCGGCCGCTGTCGGTCCTGCTAGACAGCGACGTTTGCTCGGTCCGAGAGGACCGGAAGATGGATGGGGAAAGGGATGATGTGTATTCTTGTGATGTACCTCTCGCAACAATTGATGAAGCGAATGCTCGAGAACATGATCGTGATCGGTCTTGTGTGGCGGAGGAGCTGGTTTCTTGTCGTTTCCGGTACTGTGACATAGACCGATGATTAATTGTATTCCCGGGAGTACCTAAAAAATTCAAATTAATAATTTTTATAAAAGTAATTTAATTTAAAAAAACCCTCCAGGTAGAATATTTACCGTAGCCATTATTTGATTTCCAACGACCATGTGTGGTATCGGAGCACGTAAATGTACTGCCTCTCGTGCCAATTGGCTAAACAGTTCTTTGCAGAACAGAACGTTCTGAGCCGCCTCCAATTTTTGTTGCCAATGCATATCGGCATTTGAACTGTTGGTGCTACTATTTAATAAATTAATATTAGCGCTGCACAAGTCTTCCTGGTCTGAAAATAAGATTATGTCGTGATTTTTCGGATCGAATTCTCAAGTAAAAATCGGTTATCGCACGAGAATCATCGAACATTTAAAAACCTTTTTGACAAAGAACTTCGATATAAGCGACACCCTGTAATTCACTGGGTATCGTGACTCGCAGGGCCGATGACTTTGAATTTGACAAACTGTGCGATTGAGTGGCAACCGTGCTCGTATACGGATTAGGAGACGCAGGTGGACTCGTACCGCTCTTTTCCTCTTCCTCGGCTTTCGTTACTTCGAACATTCCCGTCTGCGTGTATTTGGAACCCGCTGTAATCAACGACGATTGAGTTCGTAAAAATAGTCCACGAAATGAGGGTGAACGAAAAAATACGGATTTCAATATTACCAGTGCGGTAGCTGAGATCGCCGATAATGGAGTTTGAGACTTTTTTTAAACGCCAATTTTGACGCAGTCTCAGCAACTCTATGTGAAAATCGGGTGTCGAGCGATTTCTCGCTAGTTCCGTCTGACAATTACGCAATCTTTCGGCACCCATCATTAATACGGAAGCGGCGCCTGCCAATGCCTTCTTACGAGCGTAAACCTGGACCATCGGTTTGACTTCCGGTGGCTCTTGCGGCACAGGATCTAGCACCATGTACCTCTTTTCTTTAGCTATCGCCAGTACATCCGCCAGTACGCATACTTCCGTCAAGGCATTTCTAATTAATAATAAATTTACGAATGAAATTATTCATTCGTAATATTTTTTTCCTCCTGTCCAGAAATATTTGTACGTGAGAAAAGCATTTGAGTTCCATTGATAAAGATCAAACCTCAATTTACTCCTGACACTGTCCCAAGGCCATAAGGATGACTGAAAGGAAGTCGAGTCTTTGGAATCCTCCTCACTTTTTTCTTTATTCTCAAATTGTTCCTTCTTGATTTCCTCACCGATGTTTTTACTAAAGTCGATCTTTTGAGCAATTTTCGTCAAGTTTTCTGACAAAGTGAGAGGCCTGCGAAGAGGATACGAGTTAAATATTTGTTAAAAATGATCAGCGGCTAGTCTTGCACCTTTTAGTTGCGATATAGAAAAATTATATACAGACAGCTTATGGCTCTATCATATTACACGACGATTCTTGTGAGGAGTAAAATAATATTTCGTTTATTGATGACAACTTATTGAGCAGTATATCAGATATGAGGAGTTTTTGAGGTTAAACATTGGCAGCATGATCAATAATTTTTCAACTATTATGCGACAATTTCAGCGACGATTGTTTGGTAGATTGGTGATTGGAAAAGACTTACGCTTGATAAATTTCCTGGCCATCGTAACTGATTTCTTGTATTTGATTTTCAATCGGCGCCTCCACCGAAATATTCACGGAATACGCCATCACTGTTTTTATTTTCTAAGCACAACCGGCGTCGTTACAGACTATGGTCGTCACTTCAGTGACATGGCTAAACCAACGTTAAAGAAATTCTAAAATCACTCTCCGAACCGATTTGTTCAGAGCTCTGCATAAACGCCACAAGGGCAATATATACTTTCAACTTTCTTAAGTTAGGGCTAAGTTAAGTTACGGCCGCTGCATAAACCAGGCTATACACTTTCAACTTTTTTAAGTTAAGTTACGGCCGCTGCATAAACCAGCCTTTATATATTTCCAAAAATTAAATTACAATAAAAAATCCCAATTAAAAGAATAGTTTCTACTAATATACACTTCAAAGTAACGGTCTGTTATAGTTCATTCCCGAATAATCGAGAATTATTGCTTTTTTCCGCTGAAAAATGATTGCAATAAAAAAATTAAATGCGCAATCTCGCGTTCCATATTCTAAAATAAGCTGCAGTCTTAGACGCTTGCACGCTTGTGAGCGCCACATCCTATAGCATTTTATATGTCGATGTATATCTATAACATACATACGCGTCAGCGTCCAGAACGAATGCGGCTTAAGGCAGCCATAAAACGCTACAGGATGTGGCGCTCACAGCGCTCAAAGCGTTCTAGACTAATGTAGCTATAGATATACATCAACATATAAAATGCTATAAGATGTGGCGCTCACAGCCCTCAAAGCGCCCGGCAGCCTAGTCAATGAGAATTAATCGAATCAAATTTCAAACGAGAAACGACGCGCGCAGTCGTGTCGAATGTTTTGTACTTGAATCGGAAATGTCGACAATGCCGGAACAAAAATCTTCGTCAATTTTCGTCTCATTATTCATTATTAACAATCATATTAAAGCCCTTGCAGCATCTATAATTTGTAGTATAATTTATATTGCAAGATAGTGATAACATTTGTCACTCAAAAGGACAAAATTATACCGATGTATATATATATATATATTAACAAGAGAAGGGTTGTTTCTTCGCGTCGCTGCTAGGTGGCTACGCGCCGATTTCACAAATCCCTTAAATTAAAACCATAAATGGATAACGATTAACCCATAATTGAAAAATTGATTTTGAATAAATATTGAAAATATTTTAATTACAAATTCATTCGTAAATTTTGTTCTATGAAGTTCTTTAGATTAGCTTTTAAGACCTGTAAATTCGCAATATTAAAAATAGCGTCGGGGTTCGAGGCTACCGGGGTGTTTCGTCGCGGTTTCTATGCTCTGTGAACCCCGGTCATTCCGGTTCTATTGATTCGACTGGTGCGTGCATCGCGTTTGTTCCTTCGCCACAGTCCCAGCTACTTCGTCGTCGTTCGTCGTTTTTTTGCCGTGTCCGTTAAATTTCCTCGTCCGGCATCCGTTCTTCGTCGTTTAAGCAGTGCGCACACATTTGTTCGACGAGAAGTTTGGAGTAACCGTGAGTGCAAAAATTCATTGACGATATATTAAATTGTTGAAAAAAAAGAGCAAGAAGAAAAAACCGTAGAGACGAAACATCGAAGAGTAAAGCACGAACGTCGCGTGATTCATTGCTCGTTTTCGCTTGTCGGTGTTCTTCCATTTTGGATACACATTAACGCACCGAGAAACGCTACGTTTCGCAAGCCCTCGTTTCTTCTCTTTTATTTATTTATTTTTGTAAAATAATTAAACGCTCGTGGTGTAAAGGAGCGTCTACGACGATTTTCGATCTTTCTCTGTTTCTGCATCATCGATTAACGCACATTTACGAATCTAAGTGAATTCTTCGCACGACTACTTTGCACGGCACATTTATAGGTGTGCCCCCCCCCCCCCAATTCACCCCGCAGACCATTATGCGCGCATAATGTACAGCGAATTTAAAGTCGATACTCCGCAAGCGTCGAAACGTTGCGTCGTTCTTTTTTCTTCTTTTCTTCAATTCTGCACACCCGACGTTTGTGCGTCCGATTAACGACTTTTTTTCCACGCATCTCACTACGCTTTGGAGCTTGCGGTAGTCAAAGAACCGTACAAAGAGCGCAATTTTTTATCGTTTGTTTTGTTTTCTTTCATTTGTATTCCGATAATTTGTACAAATGTGGAATTCGCACTGCACTATGTATTTTCCTCGGTGATACGTTTGACGGAAAATAAATATGTCTCCGTATATCATAAATGTCTTCGACATTGAGCTCATTGCAGCGAAAATTGTCATTGCGCTGTAACGCGAAGATAAATTAATCGTCGATGATAAATCAAACGACACTTTCTCCGCGCTCGCTGCGACAAAAAATCGTCGAGCTTCTCGAGACTGCCGGCACCTGAAATTTCAATAAAACAATCTCACGTCGAATCTGAAACAATGACAAAATGTTTACTCATTTTCTTGAACATTCTTCGATATGCAAAATCATACGAGAGATTACGACAAGTGCTTCGCGTCTAGCAAAAATCTGTAGAAACGCGGATCGACCATCGTCGATCGTGATTCCTGTGTAATTGGCGGGGATAAAACAAAACGCCGACTACTATCTTGTGTCCTTAAGGCAGTATTCTACTCCGGAAAGCAAATTTTCTATTAATCACAAAATGTAATGTTTTTTCAGTTCTTCTCCGGTGCACGAAAAGCTCCCTCGATGCTTGGAAAATACTCATATTTCTGTTATACGCACGATTATGACCGTACGTGAAGAAGAAAAGAAAAGTCTAAAGCTATCTTCTCTAAATATCCTTCGCAAGATTTTTTTCTCACGGAATCGAAGAATAGAGCCAAAAAATAGCGCAGCTCCGCTAACCGTGATAAAACTATTTATTTCGAAGACGAAGCCAAATCTCTTCGTGGACACGATTCTCAATGCCAAACACTTGAAAAATAATGCAAACAAAATAAAAACGAAAGAAAATTCGATATCCTCAACCATTAGACTATAATACTGCCTTAACCGACGAATTCCATTCAAATTACAGATATCGCGTCGAAAATGACTCCGGAAGGATATACGCGGGTTTACGTGGGCGGTTTAAACGACAAAATAAAGAAAGACGATCTGCAGATGGAATTTGAGAAATTCGGAAAGTTGAACAAAGTTTGGATGGCGTTCAATCCACCGGGTTTCGCATTCATCGAATTTTTGAGCATGGACGAAGCCGAGGTCGCATGCAATAACATGAACGGCACCGAAATAATGGGCGCCAAATTGCGAGTCGAAATATCGAGGGGACGTGGCCGCGGTGGTGGACGGGGTAGCTCGGGAGGTTTTCGGGGTAGTCGGGGCTCCGGGAGTCGGGGTTTTTCATCGAGTCGTGGAAGCTCGTCATCGGGAGGCGGCGGTTACAGGGGCTCGAGTACTTACAGCGATCATGGAAGTAGCAGCGGCGGTTACAGTACCGGAAGTAGAGGTAGCAGCAGTAGGGGAAGCAGAGGACGTTACGGTGACGATTATCCGTCGAGTCGTAGCAGCGGATACGTCAGTCGCGACAGTTATTCGCAAGACAGCTATGGAACTGGTAGCGGTGACACCGGCGACGACTACTATTCGGGCAAGGATTCCTCAACTGCGAGATATCGCAGTCGTTCACCGGCAGGACGTGGCAGGTACTGAAGAGATACCATATTTTCGTTAAAAACTTAAAAAAATCCTCGAGATGCCACGCTCTATTTATTCCATGCATAGAAAAAAAATTCAATTCTACAAACAGCGGAAAAAATCCCCGGGGGTTCGGGGCGGGCGAATTTATAGAAAGGGAGGGCAAGGGAGGTTTCGATTAATCGATGAAATGAATCGTCGAACAAAAAATATATATTCTCCGTTATTTCGACGAGAGGCACGTTGCGAGCAAATCGAACGTCGAGAAAAAAAAAGACCATTTCGAGTCTTTTGCTTATCCAGACTCACATCCGAGCTATGATTTACTTCGTAAACTTCGTTACTCGTGAGAAAAAGAACAAAAAATAATCATTAAAACTTCGTTGCATTACGAGCTTACATTGCTCTGTCTTCGAACAAATTCTTCGATTAATCGGCGCAATTTTTAAAACTTCGTGGCTGAGACAAAGAAAATGAGAAAGAATAAACGCGATGTTATAATTTTCACGAAATTAAAATCTCCATGAAACTTGATGATTGGAGAGAGGGGGCGATCTCTCTGCGAAAGTTTCGAATACGTAAATAAGACGCCCTCAAAAAAATCTGCTATAACTGCATGCGCGATTGATTTTCCTGATCTTTTTGGGGGAAAAAAACACCACCAACTGCAAGAACAGTTAAAAAATTCTCATGTTCCGAAACGAAACAATGAGGCCGTGAATGTAATGTGAAATCGTTTTTTTTGCACTTCCATGTTCACAGTCATCGTCATCTTCGTGAATGCACATAAAAGAATCTACGCTACGTTGCCAAACTGAACCGCGGGCCGATCAGCCACCCGCCCGACGACTACATTCTGTCCAATCTACGCAGCGACGTGTACATATATACAAGTTATTATTCTAACGATATATATGGCTACGATATACTTCCTTTTACAACGTACGATTATGATTAACAGCCCGAAAAAACTTTACGCTAAAAATAATTCTCTACTGACGTATAAAAATATTTTTTTTTTTTTAATTTTAAATACCATTGATAGAAAAAAAAAAATTCTGGAGAGGGGGAGAAAGTAAAAAGCTTGGTAAAAATGATACAACGACATCGCATGATCCCAAAAGGGCGATCGATTGAGAAGAAAGAACGAGTATTATCGAGAAGGGAAGTCCTCAAAGTTCGCCACGATATCGAACGTCAAATTCGGACACACCGGAAGGCTCGAAAAAGAGTTTACCTTTTCTTTTTTTTTTTCGTTTAACCAATTGACGATCGAGCGATTGATCAATTTTCTTCGGCAATTGCCAATTGCCATTGATCTAGAAACCGGATGATGCTATTACAATTTCCTTTTTCCGTCAGATCTACTTTTCCAGTAAAAAATTAAAAAAAAACCTTACGTGATTCCTCTAATCGTAAGCTTCAAAAAAATAATGATTACAATGTCCGAGGACGATATGCCCCCATGATTATCGTGTTTTTTCGTCTCTACCTAAATAAGAAAGAAGACAAACAAGAAAGCGCCTGGCGCTGCTTACGATTACTACTGATAGTGATGTTTTTTTATAAAAAAATAAAATAAAAAAAACGAAAAGACATTAACAAGGCGCAATGAAGCCAACCATCGTTCTACCGATTCTGCTTGGCCTATGAGAAAAAAAAGTAATGACAAAAAATTGGAAGGATATCCGGATACGCGCTCCGGAAAACCGAAACATTTGATACGAGATAGATATATGATTTTCACAGAAGAAATTATTTCGGATAAATAGAATTATTATTTTGAAATGATAAACACAGACGAATTTTTCGTTGAAAAGACGCGCATACCTTCACGTACGGATATATATATATATATATGCATTACACGTGAGAGGATTTGAAGAAAATCATAATGAAACAATATTTTATTTCTGCTGTAAATGACATGGAATTGGAAACATTAAAACAATTTGCGCTCACAAATCTCTGCCCCGCCAACCTGCCTGTGTCTACAGATTTTGCCAGCATTAAAATTCCTACGAAATCCTCTGCGCTTCGATGAGAGTTTTAAGAAAAACTACGAGACTTCGATTTTCGATGAAAAAGGGAGGAAGAGCGGAAAAAAAATCATCAGTGCTTTACTCGTCGCACTTATATAACAATATCGATAACTCGTGACGAAAAAGTTTATCATCAGCGACGATTCAACTTTTTATTTTGAGGAACTGCGCAATTATAGCGAGATTCGTAAGTAATTTTTTGAATTGGTAAGAAATGAGAAAATAAAGTTTTTTATTTGGAAAGTAATGAATCCTCAACGGGGTATCCTGAATTAGAAAACAAAAAAGGGTCATTTAAAAATCTAAACAATCGAACTCAACATTTTTAGCAAAAATCCAAACTTTGATTTCACTCTTGCAATTTGTGTAATTTATATTATAAAAAAATTCGTTTCACACGCAACGGAATTGTATAAAAATTAATAAATTCGTTTAAAAATATTAATAATTTTTTTTTTTTTTGAAACAAAATACTTTGTCCTGGGCCGTTGTGAACATTTCAGCAAATTTCTAAATACAGAATCAATCGTTGGTATCGAAATAATTGTTTCACAATGCCACAGGGTGTTAAAAACACCTTAAAATTGCTAAGAGATTCATTTCTTTCAAGCCAAGGGGAAAAAAAAAACATTTTTTAGTGTTCTCTTTCGAGTTTCCTCCTTAATATTGAATTTTCAATGTAAGGGTTTCTGACGTGAAAGTATAAAAAAATTATTTTATTAACATAATCATGATGAAAGTAATATTCATTGATGGATCGTGAAATACAGCGGTAGGAGAGAAAAAAAAGCTAACAATTACTTTATCGTTGCAAGAAGTGCAGATCGACGTTCGGTATTTTGAAATAACGCTCTTATCAATTGTTTGACTTGGCCGGGTGTGAATTCTTGGGCGAGAGGTCCTTTACCATCGGCCCATCTGTCTTCGATCTCTTTCAGCGAAGCTTCCAACACCTTTATGAGCTCCGTGAGCTTCGACCATTTTGCAACGTGACGCTGTATCCCGCTGGGATCCTGAGGAAAAAAAAAGGACCACAATTAAAAAACCAAGAATAATTTTGTTCTGGGCAAAGTATGTGAAGCGGATGCGGAGAGCTCAATGATCGATTTTTTATTCTTTTTTACAGGCACGACGAGGCGAGTGAAGAGTAAATCAACAGCGCTCGTAAGACTAGTTCTCCATTGAGGAAATAAAATAAAATTTTGGACAAAAAAGACGTGTAATTAATTGAAAATTCCTGCTCGAAAAAAAATAGTTCTCACCGGAAATATCGATGGCGTTCTCTTGACGATCATACCAAAAAGCGTGACCAATTCCGTTGCCACATCGGCGGGTATATCCTCGGCACTGGAGATTTTCATAACAAGATCGTCTACCATGGAATTCGTTATGCAGCCTTGATCGACAACGTCAAAGAGAAAAATCGTGAAAATTCGAGAATTTACCATTTTTATTTTTTTTTCCAGCGGTTTTTCCTTCCTTCAGGAGGAAATTGCTAAGCAAGCTCGTATGAAACTTTACGAACAATGGGAAAAAATTAAGCAAAAATCGCAAAACTAACCTACAGCTCGGCAATAAATGTTTATCGGCAAAATGTCAACCCAAACGGTTTTCAACAATTCCAGTTGTCTTATGCACTGTCTCAGTGCTTTTTCCGTGCTCGGAGGTAATTCGGATGTTTGGCCGAGTTGCGATAATCCTATGAGGGAAAAAAAAGAATTGACAAAAAATTTCTCTTTTGATTTACACAGATCGTTAACTTTTTCAGACGGAATCTTACCGGATTCTCGAAGAATATCTATGATCGTGTTTCTCTGATACTTCATGTGATCCAAAAAGCATGCTGAGCCAACATTTCGCAGTACAAGCGTCATATCGGCATACGTAACATTGTGCTTCTGCAGATTTTCCGGCAAACGATCTTTGTACTCGTGCGCCAACGTCAGAAGATGATGAGCGAGATACATGCAGTTATTATGGAACAGCGCTAAATTTCATAAAAATTGGACATTTACAAATCATTTCTTCATCATTTCTTTGCACCTTTCATAATGAAGCTTCTTTTATCAAGGAGCAAACTAAATATTATTGACAATGAAAAATTAAATGGACAGTTATTCGATTTAAAAATGACAAATATCATATCGTCAATGACTTTGGTTTAAAAATGAAACGATTTCCAAGCAATATCTTTTATAAACAATTTTTGCAAAAAAAGAAACCGTCATTATGACGGCGAAAGAATTATAATTCAGCAATTTTTGTTAAATCGTTGTTCAATAGGTCATTTCATTTGACATGTACTCACCAACTTGTTGAGGTATAGTCTCAAGAAATTTTTTGTGATGCTCCGGCACCGTACTGGCGTATATCTCGAATATGTTCCTACTCGTGTAAAATAATCTAATTGCAGACGTTTCGGAACTCGAACATGCTTCTTCGAGAATTTCCCTAGCGAGATTCAACATATCCTTGGCGCTTTTGCTGAAATTTGTTCAAGATATTGGAATTGACGATATAATAATTCTCGACGCGTGTCGAGACCGGAGTCACCGAAATAAGTCAAGGTTATTGAAAAAACAACGAAAAAATTGCATTGGAATACCTAATCCGACACGCCGGTAATTGGAATGTTTGTTTGCTCAATTTTCGATCAATTTTGTAATCGCCATTTTCCAAAAGCTCATCGTTGAATTTGATAGGTTCCTGATGAAAAAAAAAACAACAGGATATTTAGTTTGCGATTTCGAGAACCGTTGGGATTTCGTAGGAATAAATAAAATAATTCAAACCTCCGGTACGTATTTAAAGGAATCGTGAAGATCCTTTCTCGATATCAAGCTCGCTTTCGTCAGGAGTTCTTGGCATATTTTTTCGATAAAAAGGGTATCTACGTTTTTCGTATATTCCGACAAAAATCGTTGCTCCTCAACGATAAATCCTGCCAAGAGGTCATAAAAACAACCGAATTTAAATATGGCAAGATATTGGGGAAATAAGAAGAAAAAAAAGCAATTACCGATACTCAGCAGGTAATCCTGGAAATCATTGATGTCCTTGAGGACTTGGTCGAAATCTTGCAATTCCGCGCTGGAGCTCGGGATAGTATCGGATATGCAATCCTCGATGAGCATTTTTGAGAGTGGCTCGAGCAAATGTCGACTCAGCGTATCGACGAAACGTTCCTCGGGTTCATCGACGATCGTGATATCGAGATGTTGAATTAAAAATTGAAAGAGCATTCTCAAATTGTACAAAACGCTTTTGTAAATTGGTTTTTTCTTCTTATCGCCGCTCACAACGGTAAATATTTTCTCGTCAACGACGTGAACGTTATACTCGTTGAAACGTACAATCGGTAAGACAAAATATTTCACAAGATCGGCGGAAAACTTTGCAACGAGATTTTCTAGACAATCCGTGCGACGAAGGGCTCTGGATAATTCCTGAATCTCGTCAAATTCACACTCTATCTCCAGACTCGTGGCATCTCTGCCAAATTCTTTCGAATCTTTCCAGCAAATGTGCTTTTTCCATAGCAAAGTCGCGTCATTTTGAAAATTCGAGTAACAAATGGAGTACTCCGTTCTCATGGAATCGTAGATATTCAGTGATTTCAGATCACTGTCCGGTGCTGACAAAATATCATTCGCTCTGCGGAGAGTATCCGCCGCTTCGACGTATTTTTTTTCCTTCTTGTAAATCTCTACACTTTTGAAACATTCCCAGAGCTCCAGAAGCTGCGACGATATCCGCAAACTTAGATCGGATTTCTCGAGGGCGTTGTTCAGATCCTTGAGTTCTCGCGCGGAGCCTGATAGTTCAATCTTTATCTGCGATTCAATTTCAATTGTTCAAACATTCGATATCAGTGGTGATAATTGCGAATTAATCTTGTTCAAGACAAGTACACGTGCGACTTTCAAATTGAAGTTACCTGATCGCGAACTCTTCCCTGCAAAATATTCATTTCTTGTACCAATTTTTCCGCTTTCACCACCAAAGCCTGATCCTTCCTTAACTTCGGTACAAACTCGATGTAATTGTCATCTATAAAGTCTTTGACATCATTTTTAAGTTTCGCTATCTCTTTCTGTATTTCCGTAATTTTTTCGTTCAAATCGACTTTTTCGAGTTGCCCTGGGTGTAGGAATAGAACCATTTTTTAATTTGAACTGCGCGTTACAATATTTTCATTTAGCGTTTTCACCGCATGATTCGAAAAATAGGCTTGAAAATGGAATTATATTTAATTCTGTGTAATGCCGCCTAAAATATAAAGCCGGTGAATTTACTGTAGTGTATCTTAAAATAGGAAGTGCATTTGTTAAGGTGGACATAACAATCAAATCATGATGTTATAAATATAGTATTTGATGATCGGTGTAATGAAAATAAATTCAAATTTTGCTTACCCACTGTGACGAGTACGTCAGCAACGAACGAAGTCATTGTTGAATCTTCTTTGAAGTAATTTCACGTAATTATATCCTTGAAAAATTCAAATCTACGTGCATAACCTCTAATTCAGCAGCATATTCCAAAACACTACTACATATGCGCACATATGCGCGGAACGCTCGCCATTGTATTACAGATGACCCAGATGACGATATGGTCCCGCGAAGACCGTTTTTATGTTTAAAAAGTGGGGATACAATGCGAATTTTCGGCCATCGGGACGATGATACCCGACAATATGCGAAGAATACATAATTGTAGCGCTAATTTCTTGCAACCTTTATGAACATCTTCATCGACACAAAAGTATTAAATTATACGAAATCTCTCACACGTTGATTTTATGTGTTATCAAAATACTTTGAAATCTCATTTCCATAATCAAATCTCTCGCACAAACATTTACAAATGAAAACCTGAATTTTAAAATAATCAGAAAATTTAAAATTTTGAGATAAAAGTTTAAATCATACAAAATCTTGCCATATTTACATCACTGCGACATCAAAATATTCAGAATACTCATTATCCAAACAAATATTTCGAAATAATCATACTTTGCAACGGTACACACTCTTAAAGATTCAAAAACAACTCGGTCGGTAACAAAAAAAACTGTTATCGAAACGAAATGTTCCACTCGCACCTGTAACAAAAGATATAGGAAAAAAGGCAATTCGTGATATTTAATTCACGGAAAACAAGTTGGGCCTAAAGAGTCGCGAATCTATGGACATTATTGACGCTTTACCTGACGGTATATTATCATCGCGAACAGAAAAAAAATAGATTACGGGAGGGAGTGTACAGTGTTGTGTGCGCGGCCCTCAAGCCCCCCTCTGCCCCCCGGATAACTTCACCTGCTGTTTCACAACCTGCGTGGCGTAGTGGTAGCGGATCACGTGACTCCGTGCATACAGCTTTACGGAAAATATATGGATATACAGGCTGTTGTGTACAGCGCGTGTTGCCCCGTGGGGCAAGACCCGCGCTCACGGGATATCAGGGGGAAAACATTGGAGACGCGGAGCGAGACCAGGAGAGTGAGAAAGGGAGATATACAGCCAAACCGCACCCAATGTAACGCCAGGAGGTCGATCAGGCGCCGCAGCGAAAGCCCGTGGATCGTGTGTATAGTATGTACACATAAACTCACCTCGAACCATTCACAGCCAGTTCTCGCTTGACATCTCGATGTGCAAGACCGTTCGCGAATAACTTGTTAATTAATCTCACGCCTCGCTATTTTGTCTTTTAAGAGGACAAAGGACCTTGCGTAGCATCTCGATACCGATCAAACAACGAGAATAACACAAGAGGTGGGAGGGAAGGATTGCGAGAATAACTCATAGATCGATAGCTATATATGCAGAGTTTAGTTTAGAGTATATTCGCGAGGAGTCGCGGGAAACTCTTTTAGCGGAGAGCCGCGACTCGCGAGAGACAGGCAGACAGCGAGCTGCGAGAGACTAGAGAGCGTCCTCCGTCAGTCGTCGCAAGGCGCTCGATCCTCGCGTACCGTTCGCCGTAACGAAAAATCGTCGAACGAAAAGAAAAACGAAAAATATGATCGAATCTTCGCAACGGGGGAGAGTGAATCGACGGACTAGGTGCGCTCGTAGTACAATCGTATTATCGTTCGATTGAAAGAAAAAAGCTTCGATCTCGCGACAAGCGTGTGTAGAAAGGTGGAAATTGCGCGATACGCTCAGTGGCGAAACTCGCATATATCGTCGTTGCTCTCTCAGGTGGATGAGGATCGTGCGTGTGACGTCCGTGCCTCTGACTCGTGGATATCGTGAGAGAAACGAACGGAGTTTCTCGCTGGAAATGTTCGCGAGAGTGGATGAAAAGCGATTTGAAAAAAATCCCTCATAAATCGTGATTTCGATGCGTTCGTTTGTAAATCACAGGACATTTGCGGAACGGAAATGTTTCCGTTTTACCGTCGGGCAACAAAAGAATCCACGACCCCGGATAATCATGGAGAATACGTTTTTTCATTTTTCGTAACGACAGATGCATCGCGTAGTTCTCGTTCGAGGTAAATAAATTTTATCAAAGTCTTTATACCGCCAGTGTGTTATTTTTCCGTGACGCGACGTTCAAGGGAAATGTGATTTTTTAATATTTTCTTCGTTCCTGGTCTCGCTTGATTTACCACGAAATCATCTCTGCCATCGTGTTTAGTTTTTTTATTTTCTACACTTCGACGGCCAAAAGGGCATATTGAAATATACGTGGAGAGAGAGAACGAGAAGGAAAAATGCAAGCGCTGTGGATATTCGTGGCGATCGTCGGATCAGGATGGGCCGATATCGTCGATGTAGCGACGGATGTGCCGTCGATACATTACACCGAACCGTCCAAGATCGATCTTTACGAGGCGAAAGACTTCACGGAATTGTCCGGAGGACGTATAACCGGCGGACGAAAGATACTCGAGAGAGCCAAGAGTCCTTACATCGTACGGGAGGATCTTTACGTCGAGAGTGGCGGCGAACTCGTCGTCGAGCCTGGCGTCGAAATCCGGTTTGCTCCCATGATCGGACTCACCGTGAGGGGAATAATAACAGCCAAGGTAATCGTCGCAACCACGAATAACGTTCCAAACGAATAATGAAAAAAAATGCACGCCACGGCGTTTCGACCATTTTTTTATTCACAATGGAGTCGTACGAAAATTAGAAAATATTACGCCGGTAATTTGAAAAATGACTGGTATATAGAGAATTTTTTTGACGGAAACGAAAAAAAATTGAAGATGATACGATTATTGTTGTTCGGAAAGGCGATTAGAGGAATGTTCTTTGTTCGCGGGCTTGTACGTGGGTTAACAGTAAAACTCGATTCACGGCGAGTTGCGTTTGAGCGCTCGGAGCAGCTCGGAGGAGTTTGAGCAGCGTGATGCGAGAAAGTGAACGCTCCGAGAATCGAGTGAAAGGGTTCACGATCCGATAGGGCTTTGAGATGATTCTTCTTTTTTTTTTTTTAATTCAATCAACGTTCGAAAGTCACAAGAGGCCATCCGCGATAAATAAAATCAACAAACGAGGGGAATAATGCGTGTATGAATGTCGATTTTTCTACCGTTTTGTAAGACGCCACAAATACCAGCTGTACAACGACCCTTCTGATAGGTATAGGGAATAAAAAAAACCTGTTTCTCGCCTTTTGGAATTGAGCGTCATCGTTCCTTGGCCTTCGTGACTTTTGGTGTTTCGCTTCGATACCCTCTATACAGGTATATACGTATATATGCACGTGTATGGGTTTTTTCACAGTGGGAAAAGATTCAAGGAAAAACAAAAATTCTTTACCCGCTGCCCCGTAAGGGATGACCCTTGTTCCGTTTGCCCCACAAAAAAGAATGTAAACCATTTGACTTCCCTCGACAAACAGCGGGGGAATTTCCAATTGTTTTCGTCAACTTCCCACGCAAAAAAAAGAACGACACATATCCATTGTCGATTGTCACGTTTCTACGTGACAATCGAGATGGAGATGATTAAACTTTTTTAATGATATCGTTAGTTTGAAACTCCTTTGAGTTCCGAGCTTTGTCGACCCCTCCTTTTGGATTTAAGTGAGTTGAAAAAAAATTTAAATCTATGATAACGATAATGCAGTTAGGAAAATATTTAGTTAGAAATTTGGTTTTTCTTCTTGGAATTTGAAAATTTAATTAATCCGGGATTAACGTTAATTGTCGACAAAACTTTTTGGGCGTCCCGATTGCTGGAAATTCCTGGATTCTTTCTATAGTGTACAGGGTGAACCTGCGAGGGAGAAAATGGAAAAAATCCACATGTATGCACCTGATACGCCTTATCTAAATTCGTTTATCTTATCAAAGTGTGTATAGCACGTCCGGGTTACGGAATCCGATGATGAGTTCGAGCACGGATTGCCCGTATCCCTTCGTTGAAACATTCATTCTATCGTCAACGTGTGCACAATTATATAAATTGTCGTATATTATTATTATCCAGAACGCGTGCCATTCAGCGGTGAGTTAGGATTACATTCTTCACGAATTCGTGACGCATTATCGCGAATACAACACGATATTTGCAAAAAGTGATTCATTTCACCCGACCGATAAAATCATTCTTTTTTTTGCAATTATTCCCGGTAACGAAACTTTGATAATTAATTTATATTAATTTGAGAATCCTAAAGAAATAAAATTTGTCTTTTGGTTCTTTTTTATATTCATTTGAGATTCATCATGATTTATTTTATACATATTTGTTGATTATTAATTTTTACTTTACTTTTCAATAAAAAAAATTAAACGGCAATTTGATAGCGTCCTTGATCGAATAAAATAGAATTTTGATGAATAAAAAATTTCCCCAAATTGTAAAATCTACTTTTATAATTAATTTGATTAAATTAGTGAAAAATGGACGAAAAGAATGAAACGAAAAATCAGTGGTCGATGCACTTGTGTGTCATTTTTTGAAAGCTGTCGTTAAAATCGTCAGGAATTGCCCGCGGCAGTGTCAAAAGATTGTGAAATTGCTGACGAGAGAGAAAATTACCGCGATGACTATACGTCGTCGAAAGTGAATCATAGTAATCGTGTTATTTAGTTATCGTCCGTTCGACAAACCGAGTAAAGGAGAGAAAAAAACACGGCACGATGTTGCCTGAGTCATTCATGAAACCAAACGCATCTGTGTAATCTACGATATCCAAGCTGAGCGTATAATATTACATTATCCGATTCCTTTGACCTCAAATTTCACTCGTTGATATCTCAGCTGTCAAAAAGTACCAACTCGCACGATTCTCGACGTTGAATTACCCGACTTACGCCCTTTTTTATTTTTCACTCCAGATAAGTGCATTTAACGAGGAAAATTGTCACTTAATGATCACGAGCGGGGATTCCCCGTTCTACGTATCGATGACGATGGACTTTGAATTAGCAGAGGGAATTCACCTCGACGGCATTTCTCTGCGGAATTGTGGAATTTTTTTTTTCTTCTCGAGACTCACCGAGAGCGATGGAATCATTCGATAACGTTTAACCCACTTTTCCATTCGTTATTACATGTGTGCCATACTTTGACGCAAACGTAAGTGCGTTTTATCAAGGGATTACTCTATCCAAAGGGTTACACGGGTTTCGAAGATTAAAAAAGCATTTTTTTTGTATGATAAATAAATGATTTCATTCGAAACATTAAGCATAGAAGAGCAACATTTAAACAGTATTTTATAAAATTTTCATTGATGGATTTGGAACAATCCGCTCAAAAGAAAGTAGCCTCGTGGTGGTCAGGATAATTCATCATAGCTTTATCTGAAATTTAAAAAACCAAATTTCATCAGTTAGTAGATAAGTAAAAAAAATTTAATTTTCTGATAGTGTTGTATGCAAAACAGTACAATTTTTGAAAAAAATTAAAACTTGATCGAAATTCCACGAGAAAAAAGGGCGATGCTGAAAAACCCCAATTTTTACACCAGTTTTTGAAATTAAGGGGTACAACGCCATCTTTTTTGTTTTATTTAATACATTCTGAAAAAAAAGCATGAGAAATTCCTTCAACCTCGACGGCACGGTAAATGCACAGACTTTTCGTATTTTACGTCTTTCCTTATTCACACGAGAAGACAACTCGCGGGATTCATGACTCTCGAGACAAGCTTTATATACGGATACGACTACAGTCGAACCTCTCTAACGAATCGATGTACAAAAGACCGCCTCTCTTTCTTTGATCTTCTGTCCAAAAAACCGAAGATAAAAAGAATCTAGCCCCAAAAAGTGTAGTTAAAAAATACGTGGCCAAGGCCGATAGTATTCTATTCCAAGACCAAGATAATAATGTAGTTAATTCAGAGAAAATGGCACCTCATTAATTGATTATGAAAACCCGGAAAAAATTGTTAACTGTGAAAACTAATCACTGCGTCGTCCAACTATAAAACAATTCTCTAATATAGATTTTTTTTTACTTACGGATAATGGGAAAATAGATCAGTATTGCCGGACTAATTATCGATATTTAAATTAACAATAACGATAATACAGTTTGGAGGGTAGTTAGTTAAAAAGCTCGAAAGGTTTCTGCACAATTTTTCGGAATTATCGCAGGTTAAAGAGTTTTTACTTTATGAAAATTACACGGTTTACGGTGTATCAGCTCTGCCGTAAGTTATTTTCATGAAACGATGGTAAAAGGTAACAGTTACCAGACTCGATATTCTACTGGCATAAATACACAAACGTAATCCCCATGTGACGTTCTGTAGAATCGGTAGAATCGTGCATGGCGAATCTTCCAGATGTCGTGATAAACCGTTCGAGTTTAATTGCAAAAATAACTCCAGCGATTCCATAGCCGGCTTCAAATTCTATGCTGCGCACGAGAATCCTTGAGAATTCGAAAAATACGCAATTATTCGAGTTAAACAAAGTAATATTGCATTTTTTAAAAATCGCAAAAATTAACTATTTTGAAATCTCGATAAATCGAAATTCCCTGCAGCTGGTTCAGGGTATTTTTTTTAATTAAAAATTTAATCGAATTCGTCTTATATTAGGTGATTGTTGGAAAAAATTTCCACCTACCGAGACAGTTCTGATAGTTCTGATAAACATCACCCTGAAGATAGAGACTTTTTTTTGTAATACAATAGAATTATATGGAGAATTCTTTTCATATTTCTTAAGCTTCTCGCGTGACTGAAACTTTACCCCCTTAATTCCGTCCCAACCCTCGCACTTGAATAAATATATATATATATAGAGATTTATTAGAGAAAAATGTTGAGAAGAGTTTAGTTGCTATTGCATAATATGCCTGCGTTTTCCATACATCCGTGTATAATGGATTAAAACGGTGGGTTAGTCGCGGCATTGGACTTCCGAGGTAGGAAAATGCACTTGCATCCCACGACACGTGTTTAATCGGCTTAACGCCCGCATTTGATCGTTCAATTGCCCTGACGAGGGTGAAGAACCTCGATGCAAAATGCACAATTAAACAACAAGAAAAATGTGAGCCACCTAAAATTTTCCTCGAGTACAAAGAAAGCGAAATGATTTCGAAAACTCTTTCTAATATCTAAAAACATGATGTTGAATTTTGCATCCTCCAACGGCAACGGAAATAGTCTACTTTTCAATAAAATGTACTCTCTTCCTAAAAAGTTTTCAAAGTGAAAAAACGTTGAAATATAGTTTGCGGTCTTTATCAAGAACGTGGGTTTACTAATTGTCAATTAATAAAATCAATTAATAACATTTATTATCGGACGTAAAAGATGATAATAATTTTCCAACCATTTTTCATTTTGAGTCGAACAGAGAAAAAAATATCAGCCCGGATAGAGCCTTTGAAGTCGGATTTTTTAATTAGTTTGTTAATAAAAATACAAATGTTTTTGTAGATTAGAAAAGTAGATCTGGTGGAATTGAAATGAAAATGTTCGTGTAACCGCGACATTTGACGTATAAACCGTTGTGCCAAGTTAGAGAGACATCAGGAAATAGTGAGGTGCAACAAAGCGTCATAATTCGTGTATCCAGCGTGTACAGATCTTGCTGTATATACACAAGTTCACAGTAACAATCTGCGAATTCACGCGGCGAGACTCTTGTATACCGTCACGGCTTCGGAGCATCTTTTTTACTTCCGGCAATACATATATACATAGGCTACCGATGTTCGAGTCCTGTACCGGTAAAATGGAATATTTGTCGTTGTAAATTGTAAATGGTAAATTTTGCTGTGGTTACATTTTAGCTTGTGAAAAATAAAAAAGGCTTGTAGAAAATATCGGCTAAGAATGGACCGTGCATTTCGGTGCCTCAGTAAGATTGTAGAAAAAATCACAAGTCAAATCGCGGAAGACGACGCTCGAGAGTCGGTTCATTTTGACTTGGAATACTCCAGAGACGATAAATAGGACAGAACGAGCGAGAGAAGAGTTTCGGGCCACTGATCTTTACGGTTGCAAAGTATATAGGAATCATGCTTCACCATGGATCTTCGTTGCCTTTTCTTCTTTCCGTTTGTCGAACGCTACGAAAATTATAATTTTCATGCACTTGAAATTTCGAACGTTCGATGGAACGAAAAATCGAACAAAATATTTATTTAACGAAAAATTAAAAGAGCTTGTAAATACTTGACAAATATTAATGTAAAAAATTCAAAGGTATTTCAATAATTATTTCCAAAGTGTTGACAAAGTTTCAAATGTCTTCTGTAAGAGGATAAATTTTCCATAATTCTTCGATGTAAATCGATTCTTGATGATCTGAAATTCACGTGAAGCTATCCAGATTATTGTGTGAATCTTGTTGGAATTGACTATTCAAGAAATTAGGCATAACATTCGTTGGGAAAAAAAGATGAAAAACGAACTTACACCCACGATTCCTTCGGTATAACAACGTAAAATACGAAAAAACTCAGTTACGCACGTCCGTTATGCATCACGAATGAAATAAAGTACCCCATTCACGTGTTTCTGGTATTTCCGGCGACAGGGAACGGAGAGAGAGAGAGAGAAGGAGAGAAAGGATCCCTTTTTTCATTCCCCTTGGTCAACCGTGTATAATTTGACACGGTACATACAGCAATCGGCACCACCTGTCTCCACATTCTTATACAAAATTGCCAACGAGGACATTAAAACACACAGTTTTAAAAAAAATTATTTTTTACCACGTATATTTTTTTGTTTAAATGTATCACTCAGAGGAAAATTACGATTTTGTGATTTTTTTTGCATTTTTTACCTTTTTGGTTTAATAATAAAATTAACGAGAAGAAATTGTGTGTAAAATAATACCTCACGATTCTTGCCAAGTTTCTCCGAGTCGTCTCCAGAGGCTTCTCTTGTCACATTATCTCCGCCCATCCTTACGAACGCCACAACGTTATTAAGAGGAGAATTCTTAACGAGGAAACCGGAAATCCCGAAGCCCCACGAGCTATTTTGGTGAAGGGATATTGGATGTCCATTTTCACTCCCTTATGAATATATCGAAGGATCGATATATACTCCAATATCGAATGATAAATAAAACAAAAAATATGGCGAACTCAAAAAGAAGTTGCCTTTGAAGCAATCAAATGCAGTTACGAGTGAAATCGTTGATTACCATCGACTTGGTTGGGCGTGAATCGTAGTGAAGTTTCTCGTATAAACACGCCAAAACGTGGGGGTTTGATGCAAGGGAAGAATAAAGGCGGGTCTCGTGAATTTTTGAGATGGGACCATTGAGATTGTTGACATACTTTTTTCAGGGACTTACTCTCTGCATTTCAAATGCTCATGCACAGATTGCATTATTAATGTTATCCAAATTGTTGGGTCTGAGAAACTGGAGGAATTTTGGGATGATTGATTCCTCTCTGGGTCAATAGATTTTAAAAAAATATCTTACTATTAAACTTTGGAGTTGTCCTGATTATCCTGATGAAGTTGGTATAGTTTCCTGTCGGATATCTGGTGGGAAATCGTGTGAAATTAATTTCCACTCGTATAGATGAGGAGAGAGAAATAGGATTGTCGGTGCGATTAATCAATCAGTAAAAAAACCTCAAGTACGAGACGGAAGATCGAGCTTTGTGTAATTTGCTAATTTACGAATGGGAAACAGACGGAGAGACTTGAATGAGTGATTCAACCCGTACCCGCCTTCGTGACGCTCGGGGTCATGGTTCAATTGGCAATTCTTGACCGGTGTTAACCCACGAGATCCCTCTCACCGAGGAAACTTTAATCCAAACCCATCCGTACAGGACGAGAGGAAAAAACAATGTCTCACTTTCGATGGAAGATTATTTTTCCATCGAAAATAAATTTTCGGGGGGTTTCCTCGGAACGATTTTTGCACTTTTCGCTTCCTATTTGAGAGAAGATAATTTATTTTCAAAAAATCGTACGCTGAATTCAATGAGATTTTTTATTGTTCAAGTGTCGTTCCTCCAATAATCATAAATTTCCTCAAGTTCAATTGAAGCGTCGTTTACTTTCGATATTAAAAAGTAATTTTTGAATAATTTTTTGAAGTAATGAATTTCTTTGAAATGTTTATGCGTAAATGCTTGGATCATTTATCACGGCACTCGTCGAATTTGATCGTTAGGAAGATCTCACGTGAGGATTCTCTCTGACGATCCCTTCTTACAGAATCATTTGAATTTTATCTCGGTTACAACCCTTTCGCTTCAGCAAGATCATTTTTTCTAAATTTTCAGGAGGTTCCTCGAGCCATTATTGTATTATAATTTATCAGCCGTAGTCACTTTGTAAAGACTCTTCATGAACTCGTCGAGCTGACGATGAAAAAAGATTCGAACGAGAGTGAAATACTTTCCAAAGATCTCTTCTCTCTTCCCAACGCTTATGGAAATTTTCTTTTAGATTTCTTTCCCCATCCACCAGACGACGTTTTTGGTAACGGTAAAATTTTTTCGATATGCGCATAGATAATGATTTGAAAAAAAGGACAAGGTACTGATGAATAAATTTGGTATCGCTCTGGAAAACCCTTTTTCTCTTGGACCTGTTTTTCCTCGCCCCTCTCTTTCTTCCTCCGGCCCTCTCTTGGTCTCCGAATGTCTCGTTGACGACGAATAGGATAAATTCTTACAAATGACGAATGAGAATCGACGTTTCATCGCCGAAATTCATTCTGCCAGTTTTTGCAAGCCTCGTTGAATTTATATAAGCTCTCTCGCAGAGCGATCAGTCTCGTCAGTCGATCCTTAATCATGGACTAGGTAAGCTCTAATTTTCCCTCTCGCGATCGTTATAAAATTTCCCCAGTTAATTCTCATTGATAACTATAGCGATATAAAAATTTTCCACTGCATTGATTGATTTTATTGATTGAAAAATAGGTTTCTCACTGTTTTATTCGCTTGATAAATTCCATAGTTTCAGTTTTTAATATTATTCTTTGGATCTTAATTATACTTATAAGAGGATAGATTAAAAATGATGTACAAGTGATTATTGTAAGTGTAATAAATAATTTACTCTATGGTGCATTCTGAACGATTTTTTTTGTCAAGTTAATATTGTTTTTTTTTAAATACAAAATAATTTGTTTACAAATCGAAATATTAATTTTCCAGCATTTTTCCATTTTTGCCAATGATGTAAATCAATGAAATTCAATTCATTCCTTCGAACATTTCCAATATTGGTTTATTGACAAGCGTTGGTCATCGAAACGTAAATTTCGTACTGTAATCATTCTATTGTTAACGAATATCGCGCAAGTTTACTACAGGAATTTCCAGAATTGAGAGATTAGCGATTCTGTGGCTATTCATATTCAAAATATATCTCCCGTTATTCGATTACAATACATGTAAATAGTATATTACGTCATCCTGATTCATTCAAATTATCCTGAAATCCAGAAATGACGATTATCATAGCAAAAACGATTTTTATAATATTCTACAAATATAATATGTAATCATACAAATATTTCTATAATTCCTGATAGCAATACAAATATCTCTTGTACCAACGCCAAATTCCAAAATGAATAAATATCGTGTATAATGATAATTTAACATTGCACATTAATAAGTAAAATTAATAAATTTTGCTCATAATTTTAACGATTATTTTCGCAGTATTCCGCCATAAAATCCTTTTGAATGCTTTAAAAAAAATATCGATGGTCGCCATCCTTCACGGTCGCCGTGTGCATTACGATTGTATAATTAATCGCAACGTATCGTTTAGCAACGAAAAATCTCGTAATTACATTGTATTTCTTCCGGTCGATTTACAATGGTTGATGAATTCGTCAATTATTATTTAAGGGCGAACCGGAAGTGCCGATCGTGCTGACGAGCGCGGAGACACCGTCTGGTCAACCGGAACCTCATTCAATACGCCTGGTCGACGGACCGAGTCCTCTCGAGGGACGTATACAACTTCTTCATCAGGGCGAATGGCGTTCCGTTTGCACAAATTCCCGAAAGTAAGTGTGACCAAATTTGTTTGGAAAAATTAATTTTGAAAAAACCACCATAAACTATTAATCAATTTCTCAATTATCAATTATTTTACTGTTTTTATGAAAATTTAAATTTTCGAAATTTAAAAAATAATACTTGTACTTTTTTGTTAATGCAGCTGGACGGTGGCGGATTTTGAAACGGCATGTCGAGAATTGGGTTTTCAGGGCGGTAGATGGTCAAGTTGGATGGACAGACAGTGGCCAGCGAGACCTCGACTTCTGTACGAGCAGCCACAGTGTCGCGGTATCGAATCTTCGTTGCAAAATTGCGATCAGTGGTCTTACAGGCAACTTGGTGCTGGAGTCTGCGGTAATTACCTTACATACTTTTATTTTATTCTCATCATTTGTCATCTATTATTCATTAATATTTTTTAATTATCTGAAACGAACAAACGTGTTTTTTTTTTAAATTCATACAAAATTTCATTTTTTTGCAATTTTTTGAGGTTTTTGAAAAGTTCACCAAAAAATTAGCAGAATTCTTTTTTTTTATGTTTCGAAAGTATATTCTGATGCGAAATTTCTCGCTGATTTCAAATTACTCAGAGCTTTCGTTAATAACAATTTTTTTTTTCATATCGATGATAATATGAATTCTAATGGAAAGTAGAATTTTGAAAAATGGCCTACGTTTTTTTTTGTACTGCGTGCATATTATTAGCTGGAGCATAGTGCGAGAGGCTGGGAAAAATAAAAATATAGTCAAATGTTGATCGAGGCTGTAAAAATATTTTCGGAAAAGCGTTTCAAAATTTAAAGCATCGTGGGTCGAATTGACCCGGAATACCCCATACGTACGTGCAACGATATAATTTCCACGAAACGACTTTCTCGCGCGCTCAGTTGCGCCAACGCTGAAACGATTCTCAGCGGCAAACGGCCTGAAACAATGGGAACAATGAGATTGGAGTGTGAAAATTTCCCAGAAAATTCTGCAGTTCCCGCGAATCGTCCTTAATTTTCATCGTTCATTTTCCTTCATACTTTTCTTTTTCCGTGCCGACAGATTATCATCCGGATCTTGGAATTGCCTGTTCACCTCGTCACGATGGTTCGACTCAGGCGATAAAACACTGGCGAGGATTAAGATTCGAGGAGGCATTGTACGATAAACCACTGATCCAGGACAACACCCTGTACGTCCGAAGATCAAAATCTATTCTCCGACACGTTGACGTAAAGTGAGTGAAAAATAACTAAAAAAAAAACCCATTTAATTTAAAAAACAATATTAAAAAAATAAATCGATGGAAATTGAATTCTAATCTTAGTTTATACTTTATCAATGATGCTAAATTGATTTACAAAAAAATGAAAGACAAAGTGATTTTTTATAATATTAAAATTTCCAAAAAAATCTTACAGATATGCGGGAACCGGAAGGGAGTTTAACGTCACCGCTGCTTTGCACGTCGAGGGTGTACCACCGCAAATGGAATCGATATCGATTATCCATTCGGCTTTTACCGGTATCAATGTAACATCACCGAATGCTCCAGTCGTCATCACGAATTCCACGATACGCGGCAACAGAGGTAAAAAGAATCCTGCAATTCAGTTTTAAAAAAACACTGAGAATTCCCTTACAATATTAAAAAATAAAGCAAAAACTGGAAGTGTCTGGAACTTCATTTTATTTTTCCTGTATTATATAAAAATCGTCTATAAGTCTGAATTATTTCGGATTTTTCGGCTTTCCCAAGAATTTGATTGTTCAAAAGGGTTGTTTTTTAAATTAATCAAGATGAAAAATAATTTTTCAATACAAATTTCAGGTTACGGAATTTACATCAATAGTTCATCAGGATTGGCTCACATTGACAATTGCGTCGTGCTCGATAACGGTGCCGATGGAATAAAATACGTTCATCACGATGAGAGACCCGACGAGAGACTTCATCGCTCGGACGTTTTTGATCTTTGCACATTTCCAACGACCGCTAGTCAAACATTTCCAATCACAATATCGATGGAACAGAGTAAATATTCGTTGAACACGAAACGCTGTCCCCAACATATATTCACGAGACCGGGACACGTTTTGACATTGCAATTTTTGCAAATGCGTACCGATCGCAACGACAGCGCGACCATTGAAGTTTACGACGGTATAAGCACGGATGAGAGATTACTCGCTCGTGTAACCGTAAGAAATGACACATTGCCGCAGAGTGTCACAACGACGATGCAAAACTTGTACATTAAATTCGTCGCGCAGCCTCGCAGCCAGATGATCGCATTTATAAGACTCACCTCTGGATACAGTGAGTACAATTTTATTAAAAATTTAATCGAAATAGCACGAAAATTAGCAACGTTCTTTTCAAATAGATAATTAGCCTTTATCAATGATCAGCTCAGAAACGGACCGATGAATATTTTGTTTGGCTCTCCCTAACTGAAATATTTATTTTGTACTTTCTTCAATGCCAAAGAATATATATCAACCAAATTTCAGCCTTGTACAACAGATCTAATATGTTCAAGATTCATTAACAACGAATTTGTCGTATTTCAGGAAAAATGTACGATCTCAACGTGACCGGAAGTGCGATAGCCGACAACAATGGACGTGGAATAGCAGCGGAAAAATTGCGTTCGTCGTTGCACGTACACGACACATCGGTGTCGAACAGCAATCACGTTGCCGGGATTCACGTTTACGACGGTGCGGCTGACGTGAATGTGACGAGCTGTCGTATATCGTTCAATCACGGTGACGGTATAAACGTAACGATGACCGGTGGAAATCGCAATATATCGCGCACAAGTATATCGTCGAATCAGGGTTACGGTTTCGCCGTATGGCTGAACGACAGTTCATCGACCGATTATCGACATTTCAATCAGACGACGGTGATCGAATATTCGGAGATTTTTCGTAATCGTGATATCGGCGTGCTAATCGGCAATTCAACGGGATTATCGTACGTAAACGTGACGGGAAATTGGTTCAACAGCAGCGCCGAAACGGCGGTGCAAATAGAATCAAGCTGGCGTCACAAAGGCGGATTGCTGAATCTGCAAATAGGCCACAATGCATTTGTGCAAAATGCCAAATTTGCGATAAAATTGTCACCGGCATTGAACATGAACGCTCGCATCGAGTTCAATCATTTTCGTCATCACACTTATGGCGCTTTACTCGTGAGAAATCCGCTGAACGAGGAATTCAACGTGCTGCCAGCCGACATAACGATTCGACACAATGAATTTTACGATAATCGCGGTGTATTCGTGGCGAGCGTTGGTCTTTCGCCCTACAGTGATGTTCAAAGTTTGCTATTTACGCGCAATTATCTGCGTGAAAATCGTATCAGCGAGCCATTCGATCGAAGTGAATATCAGGGCACGAGATTGATACCACGTTCGCGGGTCGCCGCGGTCATCGTCGTGTCGTCCAGCAACGTGAACGTTTATCGCAATATTCTTCACAATCCCGAGTCGAATTACGAGATTGGCTCGCATCTCGAGGATCAGAGCAAAGTGATCAATTGCACGTACAACTGGTTGGGTTATCCCGAGGAGCAAAAAATTCTCGAGCGTCTATTTCATCGTAAGGATCGTTACAATCTCGCCAAGATCGATTATCTTCCTTATCTGTTGCACAGCAGTAATCCAGCGGCGAACACGATAATATCGAATCCGACGTACGTGCCGCAATTTCTGCGTCCCGGTACGAATCTCGTTGGTGGTGAGGTTGACGGATTGGAGATGTTACAAGCCGGTGAATATATAGTCGATCGTGACATAAACGTTCGTCCAGGTGGAAAATTGATAATTCAACCTGGTGTCACACTGAAATTTCCACCGGCCGTTGGTATGATGGTCGCCGGTAGATTGGACGCCAAGGGCAAAGGTCCCGGTAATATATTATTAACCCTCAAGGAAGAGATCGTTGTTGAGTCGGAGAACGAGACGAGAATCGACGATACTGCGCCGAACGACGATGAGAATTTGGAAATGTCGTTGTCGTTGAAAGTGGAAGCGAACAACGAGGGTGCCGTGCCGGTGAGATTGCTCGGTGGGAAAACTAGTCTCGAAGGGCGTTTGCAAGTGAGAATAGGCGATAAATGGGGCACAGTGTGCAATTACGGTTGGAATATTCGTGACGCTGCCATAGTTTGTCATCAATTGGGTTTGACGTTGAATCCCGATGATTGGTACATCGAGAGATCGGAGATACCAATGGCCGGCACAACGGAGGATATTATATTAGCGAATGTGCGTTGCGACGAGGATGACATCGACGTAACGAAATGCAGAGCCGAGAGATTCGAGGAATTCGAAAATTCTTGCAATCACGATAATGACGTTGGTGTACGTTGCAAAGAGGCAGCTTGGGCGGGTTTGAGACTCGGACCGTTGGCCGAGAGAAGCGACTTGCAGTATATAACGATCGAACGAGCCGGTATGCTGGATTATCGTACGAATTCCTTCAAACCTGCGTTGCAAATTGACTTCTCGAGGCACTCGCTCGACAGCGTCAAGGTCATCGATAATCTTCAAGACGGTCTTGGTATTCTCTACTCCGATATATATTCTGCTGATGCCGTCAATACCGTCAAGAACAGCGATTTTTCGGGTAATCATGGCAACGGCGTAAGTTTCAAGCAGCTGGGCCTCCGCATAGCAAATTCCCGAATCGAGAACAACGCAATGGCGGGCATACGACACAATCCCGTTCTCTCTGCGATACAGCAGAGAGAATTTGCGGGATGGTTCGTGCAATCACCGGGAACAACGATCGACACGCCTTACAATCCGATAATCGTACCGACTCTCGACAGCGATACGATACAATTGACGATCGGCGAGACGCGTTACATCGTTACGGCGAGGATGCGCGACGAGACGATTGAACGTACGATACAGATACGTTGCACACCGGGATTTGTCATTGGCGTTCAATTGTTGAATCCGATACACAATAGCAGCACGGAAACGATGACGCTTTACGATTCTCAGCGTAGTGCAATGGGCGGCAATGTATGGCGCGTGAATCGTGATTTATCGGTATTCCCATTGTCAACGAGCTCGTTCACCGTTTTACTCGATTACAGGAGCGGAAATGACGCGCTCGGCGGAGCTGTTATGGCGATAACGACGCTACCAGCGCCGATACAGGATATTCGCAATCGAATTGTTCGCGGACCCGTGCCAACATTGACGATCACGAGGACGAAAATACGCGGTAACAAAATTGGCATATTCGCCTCGTACTACAATCGCTATCTCGACGAGCACGGCAATCATTATCTTCGCAAAGCCAATGAATCGATGCGTCTCGTAAATTGCGATATATCGCATAATAAGAATGAAGCGATATACGTACTGTCGCCTTATTGGAACGTGCATTCGTCGAATATATCCGAAATATCGATACACGTCAACGATACGTTGATTACGGACAATGGACGTGGTATTATTCAATATTCTCGAGATATGCGACAATCCAATAATCTCTTTCATTGGATGATGCAAGACAGCACGATCGAGAGAAACTCGGCGGGTGGTTTTCAAGTTTCATTGCCGTACGTCTGGCAGTACAATGAAAATTTCACGCACACCCTTTATTTTGGCAACGACACGTGGCGCAATAATGACGATTTTGCATTTATCATCGATGGACATTATGCAAATTTGAATATATCCCACAATCGTTTTGACGGTAATAAATGCAAGGACGGCTTAATCTCGATACGCGGAATGGAGAAGAGAATGCGCATCGATAATAATCGCATCGAGAGAAATTCCGGTACTCACATGGTTGAATTTCGCGCTGACAGTCAATCCGAGATACTCGGTGAGATAAAGGCGCGCTTCTTTCTCAATGAGATCAAGAGAAATTATCGCTCGAACGACGAGGCCTCGACGAACGACCGGATCTTGCACACGTACGTCGTTGGTTTTCACGGGATACAAAAAGTCGCGGTTAATCGCAATTTGTTCGGTGATAATACGCTGGATTACGAGCTATTGGCGGGCATAAGAACGGCAAGGATAAACAATATCGTTGACGTTACGGAAAATTGGTGGGGAACGAGCGACGATGCGAGAATAAAAGAGCGTATATTTGATTTTGACGATTGGAACGATCACGCCGTTGCAAATTTTCGTCCTTATTTAACGACGGACTCGACGGATTCGTCGATATCACCAAGTTGGGAATTACGTCCGAGCGTGGATCTCGATAATCTCGGTGGACGTATAACGGAAAATTTGTCATTGTATTATCGAGAAAAACCGTACATCGTGCGTTCGGACATAACGATAATGCCGGATACAACGTTAAACATCTATCCCGATGTTATTATGGAATTTGCGTCGAACGTTGGAATTCTCGTGCTCGGTACGTTAAATGCAGTCGGAGCGGCGCATCGTGAGATAATAATGCGTCCTTTGAGACGCGATAATGCAAAATTACCGTCACCTATGGCCAAACGTTCGATCGATCGTGATGACGAGACCATAAGATTGTGCAAAGATGGTAAATGTTCGTCGACCGAGAAAGAGGGTTTCGTGGAATTTTTCAATCGCACGACGTTACAATGGACACCGATGTGCGATCTTCGTTTTACCGAGAGAAACGCTCAGGTTGCGTGTCGACAGCTGGGTCACGAGACACTGAATGTTTACGTATCGCACGATCGTCGTTACGAGTTACATCCGGGCTCAATGACCAAAATATGGTCGTGGCCAGAGCCTCTGCAATGTCACGGCGATGAAAAACGTCTCGAGGATTGTCAGATACGCCTGAATGGACAATTATTCGGTCAACGTTACGATTGTCCATGGAACGGTAAATTCATATTTGTCAATTGTGGCGAGCGTAATTTACCGAATGACTACGATTATTGGGGAGGAATTAGAATAGCGAATGGCGAATTTGAGCAGCATCTCTACGAGCATCGTATACACGATGTCGTGACACACGAGACTGTGCGTCGCGTCGAATCAACCTTGAAATACGTTAATATCACTGGCGCTGGAATACTTCACAATGAAAAATCATCGGCTGTTCAATCGATAATGAAGAGCCCCAGTGTGACTCACGTGACGATTAAGAATTCCGCCAATCACGGTATAAACGTCATTTCACCGACTCACAATGTCGAACTTTTGTTGAATGTCATTGACGATGCCCTTGGCAATGGCGTCAATGTATTGTCGTTGACCGGCGAAGGACGCGAGGCCGAGGAAAGTTCATTCACGCCGATCAAGGATCTCAATGTTCCTTATCATATTTTCAGCATGATCGATATTTGCGACACCACCAAGGAAATCATTATCGAGGAAAGAATCCTCGTTTATTACAAGTACGACAATAATCCAGTTAATTGCGTCAAGATATTCCGCAGTGTTTATCGTCCGCTTGGTTTTCGTCTTCTTCAATTCAATCTTTACAATTCAACGGGCAAACCTGGACGCGCCGATGGCGTGACGCTCTATGACGGTGACATTTACAATGTCACGGCGAAGATAATCGGACACCTCGAGTACGACAGTCCGAATGAGAAAAAATTGTATCGCACTTATGGACCGAGTTTGAGCGTTAAATTGTTCGCCAATGGTGCGAGCAGAGTTTATGGTTTCATCGCCGAGATCGTGACGTTGCCAATATCCGCTATAAGTTTCAATCGCGATGTACAGCACAATATATCGTATTCCGTGATAACGAACTGTCGCGAGGGCGCCGTCAAGTATTCGAGCGCCGGTGAGGTGAACGCCATAATGACACTGGAAAAAAATCAATTTGTCAATAATTGTAATAATTTTTATGGCAATTTTTCAACGTGCAAAGCGGCAATTGCTCTTGACGTACAGAATACGCAGTCACTCTACTTCAGGAATAATCTCGTGAGGGGTAATCAGGGAGGTTTGTCGATACGCGCTGATTCGCGAGGGTCGGCAACTTCGCTGAAAGCCTGGATTCACAATAATTTATTTGCCGATAATCTCAATAAACCAGTGCTATGCGTAGAGGGACGACAGAGCAGTCCTTATCAGGAAGTCACGATATTCAGAAATTATTTTGTCAAAAATTATGCACCGTACGATAATAATATCATCCTCAAACAAGTCGTCAGCAACATGACGCTTAATTATCTTCATGCCAATCTGGCGCTTCATCTACTTGAAATATCGGGATTCGAGAGAGTACGGTTGCCGATTTATCAGAGCACATCGCACAATGGATTTTACAAGTGAGATATTTGTCGTCTATTTTCTTTTCGTTGGAATTTCTATGAAATTTATTGACCATTTTTTGGGTAATCTTTTCATCAAATTTTTTTCTTTTTGATTCAAGGAATTATGCAATTGATCGTAATGGACGAAGTACCATCGTCGCTGGAACACCGGGTCAGCAATACGTCGACAATGTTTTCTTCAATCCCGACAACGATTATGAAATTCTCACGATGAATCGATCACTGTGAGTTTTTTTTTTTTTTTTTTTGAAACATCGAAATTTTCGTAGCTCAAATTTATGGTCTTTTAATTCTGTTTCTTTTGTATTTTAATTTCATACCTCGATAAACGCATGTGCATGATTAATGACAAAAAATATCCCAGGGTTATCAGCGCGGATTGGTACAATGTGTGAGTAAATTGTTTATATGTATTATTCATTGCGAACTAATGACACGGATAAAAAATGGTAAAGTAGTACGATGAGGAAAAATTTATTGAAGTCAGTGTATTATTTCGTGCAAAGTTCAATTTCAATTGAGATGAAAATGTTTGGTATTTGTTTAAACACCTCAACACGTTTTCCATTAATAAAATTTCACTTCCGCGAAATAAAAATATCTTTAAAATTAATTTTTTTCTCATTGTGATAGTGATTAGTGTGTAAATTGCACGTAAAGAATTAACACGTATTCTGTATATATTCTATTCTGTCAATATAATTGTTGACCAGCAGAAAAAATACGAATGAAAAACGATTGTTCCATCGCTGATTTATTATCCATTAATTTTTTTAAATCTCGTTATAGTTCATTTGATAAAATGATTTACACGCGTTTTTCATTCTATTCGTCGATGAAATTAGAAAATTAACGGGTAAATCTAATAATTATTTTTAAAAAATGAAAAATCAACAGACAATTGGAGATGTGGCGGTCTCACGTGGATGCCAGACACAATTGGTGGGGTTACAACGAGACCCTCGCGGTCGCCGGAAGAATTCGCGATCGTGACGATTCGCCAGAATTACTGCTGGTAGATTATCAACCGTATTACATGAACAATAAATCCGTTTTAAATGGCAAATGTCCACCTGCTTGGGATCTTGTCGGGGATACATGCTACATTTATATCGGAGCACCGATGGATTTTTACGGAGCTCGAGATTTTTGTCGCGTAAGTTATTACCAATTTTTCGGTCGAATTCTTTTTTCCGAAAATATTTGATTAAATTAATTTTGCTTTTTACGTTGGGCACTTTATAATCCCATTTGACAAAATCATAATCCCTCAAGCGGTTCCCTTGAAATTCAATATCGAATTTTACTTTCCAGTCGGCGAACGCATCGATGCCATTCGTAATGGGCGATTACATAGAATTATGGAAATTCTTGCGCAATCAGCAGGAACGTTTCGATTATTCGGAGCGTGTATGGGTCCAACAATTGGAGCGCGTCGACAAGTGCACGACATTTACTTATCAGACGATCGAGATCGATCATTGCAGTCAGCCGAGTCCCTTCATTTGCGAAATAGATCCCAGAGTCTACATAGATCCTCTATCATGGAGAAAGGACATTGTCGCTGTTGGTGTACTGGGAGCAATTGGAGCGGCTCTCGCTCTTTTGGCTGCGGCAATTGGTTTTTGGATCTCAAAGTCGAAGAGACGAAAAATGGAAAGATTGGAGAGACGTAATTCCATTCGTCAATCATTGCACTCATTGAGATCGGTAGGCTCGACGTCGGGTTTTACCGAGTTGAATTATCGACGGAAACCCATAGCGACCAAACAATCGACCGACACGCTGAATTCACGCTCGCTCGATTACAAAAAGATGATGAACGGCGGTAGCATAGATTCGATGGACAAATCCCAATTAAATTCATCGATGGAGGATAATCACAGTTACGACGTTTACGAGGCGCACAATCCTCGTTATTCACCGAGCACGAGTGACTTCAAAGCAGCGAGTCAAAAATATCCCGTTTCACACGCTGATAATCCAGTTTTTGACTTGGCATATCGTAACGAGGGTTTTCGCAATCATTCGACCTTCACATCGAGAACCGGAAGTAATTGGCCATCGGTCGCTAACAGCGAAATTGCGACGGACGATGGTCCGAACGAGCCAATAACCGATTCCGAATATTTGAACAACGTCTCGACTTTGCCGCTTAATTCGAGTATGGCGATGACCGATTCCATAACCGAGCTCAAACGTGACATTGACACGACGCCGATCGCGTATCCCACGACGATGATGGATTATCGTAGTTACGACGCTCAAGCACCGCCGACACCGGCCGATTCTGAACCCGTTCCCGAATATTTCAGTCCGCCAATTCCGCAGCCCTATTATTACGAGGAACGTCCAAGAAGTGGAACGATGCTCGAGACGAATCTCGATACGGGCGAGGAAAAACCATTGCGATCGAAGAGCGAGGCACTTCTCGAGACGAATTTCGATGTTTTTATGCCCAACGAACCGACCGAACTGACGCAGCTATCTGCCGATTCCAGGAGCAAAAGTCAACCCCTCGAAACGGCCATGTGAGTTGAGAAACATAAGTGTGAGAAAAAAACAAATTAAGAACTTGAACGAAAGTACAAAAGTATTAGAGAAAATGAAAATCGTTGGATAATTAATCGTGACTTTGAACGAATTATTGAACGATAACTGCCTTGAGATTTATGTGGAAAATCGGTGCGAACGAATCGGACAGAATCGCGATTGCAAAAAACGGTTTATGAGCCGGCTTTTTTTTTTTGAAAATCGCGAGAATGTCGAATCGATTTGAGACTTCGAAGAAAGCTTTATCGTATTCGTTGTGAGACGAACAAAAAAAAATAGATTTATACATTATACAGCGTTTTTAAACGACTAAATTATTCCTAGGACTTTTGTAAACGCCGAAATTGGGCTAAATTTCAATCAGGTCGATTGCATGTTTTTTTTGTATATATATATATGTAGATATGAGAATCGTTGAATGGACGAGACACACTCGTGTGTCGAATGATTCGGGAAAAAAAAGGAGAGAGTGCATTCTCGATCCGAAAAACATCCTTCGAACGAAACTCGGGACGCATTATTTTTGCCACCCCTTTTTTTTACCGATTTATACTTGCTAAAGAAATCACGAGATTCGCACATTACAGAATGTAAGATACTAGTTTTTGTATTCGTCGTATTAAGTATAAGCAAATGGGAAATCGTACTGAGAAGAGATATAAGATAAACATTAATCTAGTTGTAATATTTTTTTTCTTAGTTAATGCATGATTCGCACTGCCGATATCAATTTATATAGATAAAAGAAAAAAAAATTGTACGTTGTAATTGAAAGTTGTGATAAAACTCGCGAAACTCATGTTGCGAGTCTAAATATATAATAAGGCAAAGAAAAATATTATGGTGAAATATTGTCCGATGGTGGAGATTTGTTTTGTCTTACCAGGGATTCGTCGCGTCGATTTCACGATTGACACAAATATCGTCGAATCTTCCATCGTTATTCGTCCTCCAGGCAAAACTTCCGACATATTTTATACTCTCCCTCTGTTGTTGGATTTTTTGTTCACCACGAAACGATTATCCGTCCACTACGAGTAGATTTAAGTTTGTGAGAACATGATTTTTCGTTTGTTCTCTTCTTAAGATCAAATATATCGCCGATCACGAATTTAGCCCCACGAAAGCTCGACGTCACCAAGATACCACATGTCGGGTGTAAGAAATATGTAAAAATATGTTAGAATTAAGTATCGCGTTCGAGATATGTGTAAATTTTTTTTTATGAGGAATATTGCAAATATTTGGCAATTAAACTTTTGCTCTCCGTATTCGCGAAAGTAAAGTGCGTTGCGTATTGGTTAATGTCAAATATCGTATAGGAAAAAAATCATCTAGACTAATGAGATATTTTTGTTTTTCTATCATTATAATTAGAAAAAAGCCTAGAGCAAATTTTTGTAACACATTCGTGAATAAAATTAATTTGTCAAGTACTCACCGCTGTCGATTGCCCAAATTTTTCATCCCTCAGAACCTGAATCACATTTTTTAGAATAATTATTGGAAACGTTGCACCTCCGCCGTGAACATTCGAAATAAAATATCCTATTGCATATTTTCGTGTTTTTTCATAATTATTATTTTTTTCATCGTTTAATATATTAATTATTTGTATTAATGTAATATGCAATTGTACACAAGATAATTCGTAGACAGTGGCTAAAGCGTTGAATAACGAAAAAAATCGACTTTATTATGAATTTATTGAGACGTTTAACGAAATTTCCATAAAATCGTAGAATTCGACAAATACAAATTTTTATTTTCGTTTTTTTTTGCCGTACGACACACATATACACACACACGCGCACGCACTCGCACAAAATAATTTCGTTTTACTTTCGCTCATTATTTTTGTTTGACATTTAAATTTATAGATCCAAGAGAGACATTAACTTTTTTTCTTCGTGACACTCTTCGGTTATTTTTGCAATCCAAACGCTTAGTTTATTCCATCGCAATGCAATCGTTGATTGCTTGAAGGACGAAAAAATTGTCCCCTAGTTAAAACATGGTAAAATTGATACGGTGAGGCCCGTTTTCGAGAGCTTAGGAAATCGGGGAAGCAAAAATTTCTCAGTAAAAAAAGATATGTTTTTCTATCTTCCAGAAAACTGCAGATGAATGCAGGCTCTCGTGTAAGGATTTGCTCTCACAGGATCAACACAATGCGACGGTACTTGAGCGCTGAATCCACATTGAATATACAATAATATTTATTTAAATATTAAAACTGTAAAAATATATATATATATTTTTTAATATATGTTGACGACTATGTCGAAGTATAATCATTGTCATTACCACGCAATCTATCATCACGAAAAATGTTTATGCACGGAATTTGTCCTGGCAGATTTTTTTTTTTGTCATTTGACTAACTACGATAAATGTTTTCTCTGATAAGAAATATATTAATATTGTATATTTTATTCATATATCGGTTATATATGTATATAGGATAAATAGTTTGCCGATTTATATTTTTGATCGGTGTACAAATTGAATTTTCAACAAAATCTTTTTGCCACTCCGCCTTTGTTAACGATTTCTTTTTTTTACAATTATTCTTTTAATACACATAAATTAATATATGTTGTATATTGCACGAGTTTGATATTCAAGGCGTATTGCACATTGCGTTGGCCAAAAATATCTCATATATTATATATTTTGTATAATGATGAAAAAAAAGGTAATTCAAATACCTTTTGGAATTGTTCTCTTTGTTTAAAGAAAAGCGTGATGCCACTCCAATGTTTTATATTATTATTATTATATATATATATATATAATAGATGTATATGATGTAAGCTTAAAAGAAATATGACAGTTATCTATATTATAGAAATCTATCTCTACATCACGGATTTCTTATAATGTGTCTTCGGGCACATTAATATTATGCTTTTTTTTTTCTCGTAAAAGTTTTCATATGCAGTAGGCGGTATGTCGTTACGACTTCAATGATGATGCATTTTCAGCAGGATCAATAACTGAGAAATGCAATAATGGAATACATTATTAACAGGTACTTTTTTCATTGCCTGAATCGAAAGATAAAAAAACGAAAGATTTCAAATATTTTTTTCGAATGTTTAGTTTTATACATGCAAAATTAATGTGAAATCAGTGAAATATATTGTATATAGTTCACATATATTACACATATAATTAACCTACTATATTATTTCGTTCTAAATCTTTTACATTTTTCACATATATTTTTCGTATACGTTATACTTTGTCCGATGTTTTTTTACTGATAACATAATAAAATTATGAAAATCTAATTTGTTTGCAACTGAAAACCAACCTTTCGAAAAAAGGAATAGAGAAACGCGACTTTGTTTACATCGGAGCTCAGCTCGGATTCTAGCCTTATCGACAGTTGTTACAATGAATATTCCGTGCTGAATTTCTTAGTACGAATGTGATTCTGCCAGAGGGCAGAATGATACCGGAGATCATACTGCCGCCATGTTGAATAACGCCAGTGTAGGAGAAGATGGCGGTCGCGCGTCTCCAAATAATGATAAAAAGAAAATAAATCGTGTTTTTTGGATGAAGTTAATAAGCAATGTCGTGTCAGAGAGAACTTAAAACGCGTTGATCTCGTTCATCTTTTCGAAACTTTGATTTGCAGCCTTAATGTTGTCCGTCGTTGTAAAAACATTGCGAATACTTCGCAATTTAATTCGTTGGGGTGCAAAGTGCACATCAAAGGCTCATAAATATTACTTGCGCCGTGAATTCGCTGTTTCATCGGCTGATACGCGATAACTATAATTTAAATATATATATATATATAATGCATATATATTAATATAATTTAACAAAGATAATCTTAAAACAAAAAACAGATATTCTCGGAAGACTTTGTAATTTTTGCTGTCTTTCAATATACTCATTTGTCATGAATATATATATATTATATAATATATATATATATATATTAAATTTTAAATATACTACTGAATTCATTTAAATCGGACAGCCAGATAATCTCGCAGGATAGTTCGAGACTTTAAGGTTAAAAATAAATCCTGCGAGTGTATCAATAACCTCAACTCTCCCTCTCTCTTTTTCGTGAGATGGTTAAAATCGTTTGTAATTATTCAAGATTAATATGCGATAAATTTACCGTGCATTTTAGACTCCACATCGTGAATAATTTTTTTTTTCATCAAGCGTGTGTTAATTTCGTGCAAAGTTCTTTACGGTGTGACTACAAGGATCTCAAGATAGACAAAAATTGGCGAAACGCGAAGGAGGAATTTTACAACGGAGAAGATTATTCGTTGCTCGGAGGATGAATGGTGAGCTAGACTAGAAAGATCGCCTCAATTGTTCGCATGGTTTATTCCAGTAATTGCGAGAAGAAGGCTAATAATATTTCTCGCCGCCCCCACTGGGAGGGAATAAAAAATAGGAAAGAAGAAAAAAATGCGAGGGAGAGAGAGACGCCTGAAGAGGGCAAAGAAGAGTATCACGTGAGTTTTCTGTCGGGCGAGGTATCCAGGCATAGGCTTTTTTACGCGAGGGAGCATCGAGCATTTCCATTAAAAGGAAAATCATTATCGTCAAATGTTTGAAAATATCATTTTCCTGCGCTTTTTTATCTATCGCATTCGAGCCGCAAATTTCCAGACTACAGGGTCAATTAATTGTTCGCCGCTTGTAGCGGCAACATCTGCAAGCTTTTTTCCACCTCCGTTCGTGGATCCATTTGCGCCGCAATGTGCAAACATTCCGGTGACGCTAATTGAAGTCTAACGTAACCGGAAGTCGGTGGATTCAACGTATTATCGTGTACAAAATCGTACTTGTTCTGATTGCTGATCGCGGGGTCGCGTTCCGAGAGCGCAATGAGCTGTGCCATCGGCGAAAGACCCCCACAGTTTTGCGTTTGAGCATAGTAATTCGTCGGACTAACGGGCGGCGATGGATAAGGCCAGTAAAACGCCGGCGAGTAGGCAGGCGCGTATTGCGGCATCGCGGGTGTCAGTAGAGCATTTTGCGGTATGAAGATACTGCCTGGTCGAAATTGCGGCGGTGGCGGCATCATCGTACCACCTGCGGGAAAGAAACAGAAACAAAAATCAGCATACATTCGCAGATACAATTAGAAAAGTTTGCTTAGAGAAATTGAACAATCGAGCGAAAAATAAAAAAAGCCACGACAAATTTTCCCGAGATGTTTTTTATTATTATGATGGTCGAGCGAATAAAAATTGCAGGATTTGTACGGCGCATGAACAATAGAATCCCGTAAGATACACCAATATTTTAGACCCGTGATTTCCCCCGATAATCTCAATTAAGGGGTTACGCCATTTCAATGATTAAAAGTCTTTTTTTTTAACTCGCCCGCTATTTATTTTTTTAAATTTTATACTTTAATTTAACAATATTATTAAAATGTTTAATATTCTTAAAATTTTCGACGCTCAGATGCTTAGATGCTGTGACTTGTTAATATGTTCTGTCCAGCTAGATCTTTGGAAAAATTTGTTATTTCGTTAAAACAAATTTATTCTAGAGGTGGATTTCAAAATTGAAAAAATATACGTAAATAATAAAAATAGAGCTACTCTGATGCGTTAATCTATAACTTGAAGCTTTAACGTCTTTTACTTCAAAAATTTAAAAAAAAAATACGAACGCTACTACTCTAAAACATGCTCTCCAGAGTGTACAAAAATTAGCAAAAAAAACTATACACTATTCCTTGCGAAAAATTCCAGAAAATTACAATTTTTTCGGTCCCTCAACTAGGCGTAAACCCTTAAGAATAAAAAATATAAACACCGGTATTACACGCGAGAAAGTTACCGCTGTACACATAAACAAAATTTAATTAAAAAAAACAAGAACAATCCAAAACCAATCGACCGATGAACCCATGAATATCTATTTACAGTGTACCAAGAAAAAAATATACTACTCGCTAAGTTTGATTGGACATTGCGCGGAATAGAAATTGGCATTTTTCTCTTTGGCAAACTTGTTTTTTTATATTCTGCGCAATATCCTATGTTTTGGACCGTGGATGTACGATCACGATGCAGAGATATTTCGAATGAGCGAAAAAAAACGACGGTAATCAACGGTATTAAATTTTAGTATGGAAGGAAGTAAAAAATTGGAAAAAATCTGCGCACGGAGATCGTACATCCGCGATCGAGGAATAATGAATGGACTTGGCCTACCTGGAAGCACAGAAGTTAGTATTTTTTTGTACGTAGATCCCCCGCTACCATACCATGATCGACACTGCACCATTTTTTCTTTTAAACGTAATATATATATATGTCTACATACGTATTATTTTTGTTTTAAGTTTTCAAATAATACATGGATATATATAAACGTTGATGTGTATGTAGGCTGCACGCGCACCATTTGCGAGAGAGATTTTTCCCCTCTTCCTCTGCCAAATCACCAATTATAAGATAAATCCATCCCCACGCAAAACGCACACAGATTTTTAAAAAACGAGTCTCCTCCTTTGCCCCTTTTTCTTCTCACCCGTAAGGCGATTCTTATACCCCTCAGACATCCACAAGTGCGAGAGAGAGAGAGAAAGAGAGAGAGAGAGAGGGAGAGAGAAATAGAGCTCCATTTTTTCCCCATTCAATGCCATTTACAAATTTTATTCTCAATCTTTCTCCAAATGGCATTGAGCACAGGTTTCTCTTTTCCGACCATCATCTTACCCGGAGACCTGTATATTCATATTGCGCTGTTTCATTTTTATTTTTTCCTCAATTCCACCCTGTTCAACTATGCCCGAAAGAAATATCTTTTTAAGCAAAAAAATATCAAATTTTTTGAATTATTTTTTCTTCAGTTTTCTCAGGCGAATGTTTCTTTAAGGCTCGATAATGCGAGCGTTTGGGAGTGATGAAAAAAATAATAATAGAAACACCTTAATGCATATTTCATATACATGGATATTTTCAGAATGCATTTTTTTGCCCTTTTCGTCCCGCTACAACCACATTAAGCAAACTTTTTCCAGAGTACCCGCACATAAACGTACACCAAACGAATGTTCGATAAAAACGACCCTTTTTTTTCAAATTAATAAATCTCATATTTGATTAACGGAAGAAAAAAACAAAATCAAAAGAACGATCGTCAAACCCACGATCGAGAACCTCCAATGGCCCTGAAACGTTCGTATATTAAATTCATGGAAAATTAATGGGCAAGTACAGTGTCATGAGGAGTGTAGAAAGCAACCAGAATAGATGAAGAGAAAGAGGTAATGAGTGAGAGCGAGAGAACATTTTTTGTTTTACTAAAGAAAAAAAGAAAATGAAAATTTGTTTCCCAAACCCGGTGGGATTTATCATTAATTGTTCACGATTAATTCCAATCATGATCAATTTGAGACTTGGAAAACGGAATTTAAATATCCACCCCTAAGAACGGAAAAGTAATTTTTTAATTAAAAAAGTCTGGAAAATTCTTCTTTTTTTATTACAATCAAAATTTTAATCTGCCCTTCAATCGTCGAGCAATTATTATTCGTCAATTCGCCTCGGGCGATGATAAGTTGCACTAATTAATAAGCGGAGCGTAAAATTGAGATGGTCCAATAATCTAAGAAACACAAAAATAAAAATTATGCCAATGAATCGATGAACCAGCGATGTAAGATGTAAAGGAGTCTCGAATTTTCAGGAAAATATCTAGATTCAGAAATAGAAAAGAAAAAAAAGGATTTTGGAGCGATGAGGCAAAAGTGCCAAACGAAAAAATAGAATGAAAAAAGTGTTACGACACAAAAAAAATATTAGAAACCCTCTTCGAATCCAAGAAGATACCTGCGATCCCAGTATAATACCTCAGAGAATGTGATGGGAAACGTGGACGTATTTTTCACTGATGGCTTTGCTTTGAAAATAAAAAAGAAATCACGTAAATGAGTGATGAAGAATAATCGATTCTGAAAAATCGTGAAAATTACGTTCACTGGGTATTCGGGATGTATATAAGAGTCCACAAACCCGTCAAGCGCAAAGATATCCACGAGACACGAGTACATTTATTTAACATGATTATTGAATTAATTGTTAATATTTATATATATATATAAATGTCTATATATATATATATATATATATAAATCCTTGATATACAGAAAAGTATACAGGTAAAAAAAACACCAGTTTCTTCCGTGTTTTTTCCTGTCTGTGTCCATATGTGTATATGCATGTGTGTCGACAGTTTAAACGATAAAGAATTTTTATGTCCCAAAATAATGCATATAATGAGTCAGTACAACAACGAAAAAAAAGGAAAAAAAAAATTATCTTCGCAGTCAAAATTCTTCGAGTCCCATCGTCTGTAATTGCGGCAGATATTGCGACTGATTAGCTTTCGCTAGGGCTAAGAGGCAGTAACAAAGCTTCCTTAATTTTTGCTTAAAAAAAAAACCAAACCTCAAATACGTGAAAAAAAAATTAATAAAGCGAATAATCGTCGAGGCGTCGTGAATCGCTCGTTTCTGGGCAAGATCCGAGAGTACCCCGAGTACAAATATGGAATGTATGAAAAATCATGAAAAAAATAAAATAAACATCGGAAAAATAGGAAAATTTTCCCCAAAAATCAATAAGGGTTGGAATGCAAATGAGTTCAATAAAATCATGATGTTGGAGTTTGCATCGTTTTAATGCAACGGAAATAGTTGGTTTGTAAACAAAATTGATTTTTCCAAAAAAGTTTTCATAGTACAGAAGTATACTTCGCGGTATTTATTAAAGTCTCGATGCCAAATGCCTAATAAAACCGTAAATCTCACAAAAAATGAATTGAAATAACTTATTTTTGTTGCATCGCAATGATGCAAAGTTCAGCAGCACATGAAATCTCACCCTCGACGGTCAAAGGGCACTGCCGGATCAATTTCTCTAAATCCCGTCTCGTTGGATAGACGATAAAAACGAGACTAACGAACGCGAAAAATTCGAAGAAAAAAAACAAATTACAAACGGTACTGTCAATCACCATATGTTTGTTAGCCATCCACAAAACCAGACAAATTATCAGACACAGCCGTTCACGGTCAGATATGCGAATGAGAGTGTTTCGAGTTAGTACGATAGTATAATAATAATAGTAAATAAAGAAAAAGTTGGTACTTTTTTTTCCTCGAATAATTTGCCCATGATCTTCGCGAGTGAGTCCAGCGAAAGCCAACAGTGTAATGCAATTTTTATCATTTTTTTTCTATGCTTAATTTATCCATAATCGGGCACGCGAAGTAATTTCGGGGCGCATCTTACCAAAGTCCGGATTAGATAAAAAAATCCCGCACATCGGTAGTACATAAATAATAAAGTAGATTAATAAAAAAAAAAAAAAAACGACAGATGCCACACTATGATCTCGAAATATTTCCTCCAAGCGTGATTTTGTTAATTTTTTTTTTCAATTTTGACTCCAATTCGAGATAAAAAATGCATCAGGCTTGGTGAAAACATTTTAGCGCTTTTTGATAAACACCCCTACGGAAAATTCCAAGATGCACCCCTACGAAAATTGCGAGCCGATGAGATGCGCGAAAAATTTCGATTCCCATAGCGTGAGAATTTTTTTCTAGATCGATGTGAAAAAAATAAACATTTGAAAAAATCGATATAATCAATGAATCGATAAATCGATGCAATCGATATACTTTATAAACACTTTGATCTTGACTAAATTAATATGCCAATTAATAAGAGCCGACTGCAAGAAGAATTAGACGATAACAGGGAATTAGTTTGCACTGTTAACGGGAACGGCAAACAGGCACAGGCTCTACGATTTTTTCAATTCTTGTCATTTTTTTTTCATGACGTTCAGCCTGCAGTCTGACTGGAATGGACTGGAAATTTTGCGAATAACAGTGAATTTGCACGTTAAAAAATAGTTAGAAAAAGAATCAACGATTACGAGAATTACTCGGGGAAGTGGAGGGTACATGGATAGATAATTTCCAAAAATATCCTAATTTCCTAATATACGCGTAATATATATTCAAAGGGGCCCGATTACCCTTTGATTCTAGTTGAGATATTGATCGATCAAATTTTTTTTAGCAAAATACATATATAATATATATATAGATGTGTATATACCATTCGCGAATATACGGGAAAGATTATGTACATCGTGTGATATTTTGTCTTTTGTGGTCTTGAAAAGCGTTACCGCGAATTTCTTTTTGGAAGGCACTAAAAGTTTTTTCCCTTTTGTTCTTCTTTCACCTCGTCAAATATCGGAATTGATAAGCGCGTGGAAAAATTGCGCGTCTCAAAATCGCGAAATGCGCGCCGATTATTGTCATTATCATTAGTTCAGTACCGCTTATTTCAATTGCTCGTAAGTACTTTAGCTTTCCTCAACTTTATCACCGATCCTAAATTTGAGCCTCGTGCACGAAAAAGCTCAAAGCCACTGTGACGTGATGCGAAAAATACGGAAAATTGGATTGAGAACAGAAAAAACATCTCGTCAACTTCGTTCGACGTTGGGAAATGGAATTGCTACGTAGAAAAAAAAACAAAGAGGAAGGCACGATGCACGAATATCAATTATTTCCCTATCACCGTTGAAGATTAACGAAAAATTGATGGAAAAACTTGTTTGTAAAATCTACAAGAATCCCGGATTCCGAAAAAAATGTTCTCCGTTCCACGAAAGAAAAGAAAAAAAAAGTAGGAATCAAGAACCCTGCAAGAAGGAGGATCATCGCGATAGTTTCTTCGCGAGAGGACAATTCGCTCGAGTTGCGCGAGTAAAGCTTCAGAACAAAAATAATAATAAAGAAAAAATTCATTATTCTCATATTTGAGGATAAAATTGAGCTGGATACGCCAAAGCGGGATTGCCGGGTGGTCCGGCGGTGAAACCAGCCGGTGTTTGCCAGGTCGCGCGTTTCGGTAAACTGGCGAGTGTCTCATTGGGAAAGGCATTGTCCCACGTTCTCTTGAGACCCATGAGAGCGGCCTGATTTATCTGGGCCGATTGCATTATCGGTGGCAAAATAGCGTGATGATGAGTCGGTGGTGCGCGAATAATTGGAATTCTCGCGGACGGCATATTGAACAATAAGAACGGAGCGTGAGGATTTTGCTGATGAATCGCGGACGGATGATGAGCGGGCATCGTGTAAGTCGACAATTGTTGGGGCGCGGGAAGGGCCAGGGCCTTGCTCGTAACGGGATTCTGCGCTAACGTCGCGGACGCGTTTGGCGGCGGGTTCGACGCGAGTGCCATTAGAAAGAAATCCTGATTTCTCATTGCCTGTGCCTGTGCCTGAGCGTGAGCCTGTGCCTGTGCTTGGGCCTGCGCCTGAGCCTGAGCCTGTACAAGAGCGTGTATTTCCCACAAGTGGGACGGCGAATTTTGCGGCACCGGGAGGCTCGCCTGTGGCGGAGGATGAGCTAGTGCAGCCGCGGGTGTGTGTGTGGTCAACGTACCCGGTGACAGAAGTGACTTTGCCGGCGGTGGTTGGGCCCCGGTCAGCACGACGTTCATGTCCTCGCCGCTGCATTGAAATACCTCGATGTAACGCTGCTTCTTGCCGAATATCATATTACGATGATGACGCTGTGTCGCGCAAGCGAACGCCGAATTCTCACTGTCCATTTGTATAAACGCCTCGCCGGACGGCTGTCCCTGTTGAATAGGCGATTCATTCATTCTTTCTAATTTCAAGTTTTGACAAATTACACGCGACGCTGAAGTTTGCGTCGTTTCAATGCAACGGGAAGAGTTTATTTTCCGATCAAATTAATTTTTCCGGAGGAATCTAAAAGCGAAAAATCTTTGAAATATATTTTGGGACTTTTTTCGAGGACTTGGGATTTTTGATGCACGAGCGAAACTTGAATATCAAAAAATTATTTTCGTTGCATTACAATGGCGAAAGATTCAACAGATTCTGCAGTTTTTTGTGTTTTTTTTTAGAAATATACTTTTTCGCGTGCAGTTTTTTTAAAATTAATAGTTTCTATGGAATTATTTTTCGGTTTTTGGTTTTGACATTTTTTCATGACATTTTTTGGTTTGTTTCGTAACGTACCAGTGCGTTGTAAACCATGTGAACACCCTGATAGACGATATTTTTCGAATGTTCTCCCATAAATTCCAAAATATGCTCGACCAAAGCCTCGTAGGGTAAACCCCGTAATCTCACACAGTCCTTGCGGGTTCCCGATGTTATAATGTGCTGAGGAAGCAACGGCATTGGTAGTATCGGTGGTATCGGCTCGTACGTTTTAGGATCGATCGCTCGGTTCAAAACCTGCAAACGAAAAATTGAAAAATTAAGAAAAGCGTTCGTCAAAATTTCAGTAACCATGAATTGCATTGAAATGAAATATCGCTCGACGTTTGTTACTGACCTGTTGCACCTCCGCCGTCGTACTTCGAAATAATTCGATGTATCGCGTTCCGATCGATTCTCGATGTTTGCTGAGGGCTTTAGCCGCATCCTCCTCTTTCGCGAACAAAACAAAAGCGTCACCGGTCGCCCGACCGTCGGGCTTTTTCACAAACAAAACGCCCTCCTCGCCGTCGAGAACCTGACAAGGTTTTTGACCTCCGAGGAAAAAATCAATCTGGCAACAGGAGCAAAGAAATTTTTTTTATCCGTATTCAAATATCCGTTGGAAACTTCTAGTTTGAAATTTTCAAAAAATTGCAATTGTTCCCACGATTCCCGGTTTTGTTGTCGAATTCAGATATTTTTTATAAATTTTCTCGAATGAAATTAAATAATGAAATTTTATTTCCAAAAAAATTCTCGCGAATTTTCTTGTGATCTTTAAATTTACGTACATTAATTTTAGAATTTAAAAAGTTTGAGAATTACTTTATCTTCTTCAAGAATGGGAATTAATTTTTCTTTTCCTTCGTTCTTATATATACTCACGACTTGTTTTGCGACGCAATCGTAAGGCAGCCCTCTCATTCTTACGATAACTTGAGCGCCGCGCGATAGAAAAGCGTGAGCCTCGCCGCTCGCTCCGCCGGCAACTCGCACGAATTCCTCGCCCGATGCTTTGTAAACTTCGATGTAGCGAGTATTAATGTGATGCTTGTGCCTCTTCAGAGCCATGTCTCTGTGTTCTTTGCTGACAAAACGCACCAAAGCCTCGCCGTTTCGTCTACCCTGGTGACTCAAACACAGGGCAACGCCACCCCTAAAAGGAATAACCAAAAAGTTAGAGACAAAATTCATTTCACCGTGGCTGATATCCAGCAAGAAAAAACGAACATTAAAAAAAAAACTAGGACCAAACGATTACATGAATGATCATTGATACGATCATCGCCGGACATTAATTCCGCATATAATTGCAGTTTCAAGGTACCAAAAATATGACCTTCGAGATTTATGCATCTGCATATAAGATTCCAAAAAAATTAATTGATTTTTTTTTGCATTTTGGCCAAAATTTAATTTGTTCACTAAAATGCTCACGAATATTTATCTCTCAGAGTTTATAGCTCGACAGTTACGGTTTGCTATTAAACCAATATTAAAAAAAAAAAAACATATACAACGAATTCTCATAAAAAAAACTGAACGGAATGAAGAAAAATCTCATTAACAACAAATCCGTAATATTACTGTTCCGGAGTTATATTCTAACGAATATTTTATACGAAAAAATCACCTTTTTTGGATTGTAATAATTTTCTGGAAATATTGGCGACTGGAAGATTGAGGGACAAAGGAAAAAGGTCTTGAACTTTTAGTTCCCCGACTGCTTGGTAAAATCGTGCAGCGTGTTAAACGTTTAAATAGGTCAAAACAACTTTAATTGTATGTGCAATTTTTTTTTAGAGGAAATCAGTCATCGGAGAATTCAATGAGGGACCAAAAATGTTATTAGGGATTTTTTTTCGCGCCATAGTTGAGAAGTCATCCTGAGCCAAAATTAAAAAATGTAGATGCAGAAATCTTGAGGGTCATAATAAAAATTTGTACAAATTGAAGAGGAGTCAGCAATTTTTAGTCCAATTCTTTCTATTCACGTTTGTTATTCGTTATAAAAAATGTAAATAATAATATGGAAACTCTATGTCATTGAAGAAATGATCTGTGACCTCGGATAACGCTCATCGAGCTTTTGTGAAATCGTCGAGATGGGAATAGATTTTTTTTCAATTCTAAACGATTTTCAGCCAGAAAAATAATTTATTTGATTCAAATATATTTTATTCGAATATGAGACTGATAACCAGCTTATCGGATGGATATTGAAATAAAATTTTATTTGTTTCAAACAAATGTATTTAAATTAAATAAATCATTTTTCTTTGGTGTGAATTTTTCTCACATGGCGTTATGAATATTGTAGATTTTTCGGTTTACCTTGTTCATTCGCTTAAAAATCCCAGTAGCTTGTGGACCAATATTGCGAATTAGACAAGGTCCTTGAGGAGAAAATAAAATATTTTTTTTTTTTGTTCACTCACTTGGCAACATTCAGTCCTCGGAAGAACTTGGCGGTGTCCTGATCGGACGACTGCCAAGGAAGTCCTCGTGCTCTCACCACACAATTGTTGTCTACTTCCTCATCTTTTGAGCTGTTTGAGCAAGAAAAATGATCATTCAATGAACTTATTGATTGATTAATATGATCATCGATCAATCGATTGAATTATTGAACAATCAATTGAAGATTCGATAAATCCATTGAGGAGTCTCGATCAATTTGATTCGATGAATTGATGGACTTTTTTTAGAGACCCGATTTAGTGAATTCGAGAATAAAAAAGTAATCAAGTGTTCAATTACCATATGCCGGGTTCCAAGACGAGATTTATCACTTCGGGTGTCTGGAACACGTGTCCTGCAATGAAAATCTTCAGGATATAATAAATTCAGAAAAAAGTTCGAAATTCGTGGGACGTCATGGAATTGGCGAGGGGAAAAAAATGGTAATTAAATTTCAAAACGCGATTCGCAAACGTTTTCACGTAACTCTACACCCTCGTCCTGTCTCTCATTACTGCAAACATTCCTCTATTGTCTCCATACCACTTCTTTTTTTTTTTTTTATCGAAAACCAAAAGCTAAGCAAAATACCATTCGATTTGTCGACTCGGCGCAAAATTTTCCCTCTATGTTTGACCAACGTCAAATTGTTTGTAGAATAGATTCATTTTTTTCCATGCGGGATTATAATTTTTTTCACCCTTTTTCTTATGTTCAATTATTTACAATCGTTAGGTTTCATTTTGAAATTTAAAAATGCTTTCAGATAACTTGGGTTATTTCTTAAAAATTAAATAAAATGCAATTGGGATTTTTTTGTTTCAACTGGCCCGATTATTTATTTTAACAATTCTACTCGGGATTTTAATTTTTCGAATTTATTCCAATTCCAATTTATTGTATCCAATTATCACGAGAAGCAAAATGTGTGACCAATGTGGTTTGGGGAAAATGTCTGCGTCTATTTGAGCAAAATATCGTTGAATGCAATTCTGATTCGATCGGGAAGTTTGAACGGGAAGAAAATTGTAATCGGAACGATTCGAGATATACGCGTAGATTCGCGAAACACTCGAGAATTTTAATGGCGCTCGGAAGTGTGTCGAACGTTCGATATCGGATTTGTTCTCGCTCAAAGATCCCGTAGGTCGTTAAAGCGTCTCTATTCGCGAGGTCCCGGAGAGTCTTGCGTACATCGGAGTGGTCCATGTAGTTTATCAATCATACGTAATCGAATAGGAAAATTGATAACGTCCGTCGAGACGCCATTTCATTTTTTCCATAAAATATAAGTTCGATACGAGATATCAAAGTTATTATTTTACGAAATTAAGATACGAAATTTTCCATTTTATATTCAATTTCGGATAAACCTTAATGAATCTTCATTTCAATTAATCAAATATTTTAAAATACTGAATTTTATAATCATTGATTGAATTTTAATTTTTTTTTTTTATCACTATCCACTTTAATGCTAAACAAAATTTCTTGCACCTTATTCGAAATATATTTTTTTTAAAAATCTGATATAACTTGACCATTGTTTTCAAAGCTACGAGTTTACGAAATTAGGATTCAAAATTGTATTTTATTTTGTATTAAATTTTAGATAAACCTCAATAGATCTTAAATTTTTATTTCAATCAATGGATTGAATTTTAAAATATTAAATTTTACAATCATCGATTAAAATTTAACATTTAATCTGATTTTACTTTTGAAAAAAAAAATTCAAAGTGCCGTTACAATGATTACGGTTGTGAGAATGGATTGAATGCAGGAAAGAGTCGAGTGAGCGAGTTGTTCACCACTGTGATAAGGAGTGCAGAATGGCCGGCGTTCCTCGCAACATTATTACAGAGCTCGAACCGCGCGAAAACTCGTAAACTGCGATAATCTCGATAGCGGGCAAATCTGATTTGGATATGGCATAATATCTTTTTTTCCCCCCTCAATATCGCTCGACTCGAGTGTCGATTGATTTGGAATTTTTTTTAGCATCTAACAATAAGTCGCATAAAGAGACGAATAAGAATAAAGCATTCTCCACCATCTTGAATCATGATATTATTTTCCGAAAGGCAAAAACGCAGAGCGAGAAAAATTCGATTTAGAGTCGCGTGTGTATTGCCCGACGTCTCTCACGAGATCGCAATCATTTCTTTAATAACTGACGATGAGAACGTACGAGGAGGATGAAAAAGAGAAAATAAGCCCGTAATTATATACAGAGGGAATGAAAGTTTTTTTTTCACTTCGAGAAAAAGAAGAAGAAAAGTTGCGATTGTAGAAACGAGGCTCACCATCCTTGATCATCCTTTGAATTACGTTGACCATGTCCTGAATCTCCTTAACGTGAAAGACATTTTCAGTGTCTGGCGATAGGCCAAAGTCTAATTTTTTTTTTCGTCAAGGATTCATATGTATGTAATTATAGAGATGTGCGATTTAAATTAAATTGTATGTTCAAATGTTTCAGGAATTTTGTTCGTTAATTAAGAAAATAATAAAAAATGTGGACAATGGAACGTGCACACATTTTTCAAAAATGTCCAACCCTCGCTCCCTTATGAGAATGAATTTTGATATTGTCTTTTTAATTCCTATTACGTTCTTAGCTTATTCCTTATAGAGAATGCTGAAAGTGTATTTTTGGAAAAAAGCGCGATATCTCAAAAATTGCTCGAGTTATATTCGTAATAAATGTTTTGGAAAAATCGTATAATTTTTTGTTATTTTGATTATAAAGAGATTTAACATTTTTCATAAAGATAATAGCCTTGGCATTTGAAAATATACATCATCGGGGTCTCATAATACTGTCTCATTTGATGATAATTAACGTCGAGATTCGATTGCATAATCGTTATTCCTTTTTTTTAAATACCAAATCCTTGACTTTGGCCAGAGATAAATATTTCCTCGTCGATTTGACGAATCCAAGGAAATTTTTCATAAATTCTTGCACCGAGAGAATTGATTTAATTAGTTTGGATACATTTATTTAAAATAAGCAAAATTATTATGAATTCAATCAATTTTTTTTCTCGGTGCAGTTTATGAACATGTTCGTAAAAGCGGTTGGAAACTTGTTAAATAAAAGTAATGAAATAAAACACGTTTTTTCAAATCTTCCTTCCAAGTTTTGGAAACAAAATCTAAACTTTTTTGAAAATCACCATTAAAATCCCAAGAGTCGGTGGCAGAAGGGAAGGAAAAACTCACCCAAAAAATTACTTTCTCGTCTTAACCACGAAAACTTTGTGGAATAACTCGAAATCGTCGAAAGATTCAGAAACACACTGAGTTTGTTTCGTAAGTCTGGACCGAACAGCGCGAGATGCAATATATCTCAACGTTGATGACCTTTAAACCCTCGTTCACAGACAACGATAACGGTCTTTAACGATCCAACCGGCATCTTTTCACATTAGAATCGACCAATGATATCGAACCGATGACAAATACATTGGCTCTACGATATTCCTTCCTAAATCGAACGTTGAATAATATCAACGAAATCTCGAATTTCTTCTCGAGAGAATAACATAAATTCATTCCCTCTCGTGATGCTCGTTTTTTTGTCGTACGACGAGATACGAAATTTTTTTAAAACTCGAGATTTCACGCGGGAAATTAATCACGAAATGTCGATAACAAAATTATGAAAAAACTTGAACCACAACAGAGAGGAAATAATTTTCAGATGAGAAAACAAGCTACTCGCTCCTAAACGAAGATTCGAGATATCCAGAATTCCAATTGTACTTAATGTTCTCAAAGGGACGAAGAAGAGCCGAAAGATGAAATATCATAACTATGACGTTGAGAGAGCATTTGCTCGTTTTTATTTTACGTCGAGAGCTCTGAGCGAGAATATATCGATTCGATATCACCTGCGACAGGTGGTTTTTGTTTCATTAATCACATTCACCGTGCGCTCGGGATCTCTCGTCTCAGAAACTCGCTTGGTTCAGCGATTGTACGACGTGATCGAGGGAAAATGTCTTTCGGATCATCGAGTACCGAATACAAGCGCGATTAATTTAAAGAAAGGCAAAAAAACCGAAAATTCAACGTCTCAATGAAACTAAATTTTTTTCAAATATCCACAATATATTTGAGATCTGTATCTTCCTTGATATATCCGAAAGATATACGACACATAGAACCTATCCCGCGATAAGAAAGAATGTATTTTTCTTTATATTTTTCTAGTTCCAAAGCTATTAATTAGTTGTTTAAAGTATTCTTTAACTCACAATGGTTCGATTGTTTTCCGAGCGATTTTTCGGACAAGTCTACTCATTAATGCTATACATAGGATGTATGTATACATACATATGCTTTTTGTGAACCAGAGATTTCGGGGAGACGGAAACACGTGTTTGCCGTTCGACAGAAAAGCCCTACTCTCTGTTTCACTATCCCCCATGCACATATTTTTGACACACATTGATTCCCAACGTCCAGCGAAAAGAATCTTCGCATTCCTCACGATATATTCGTGCAGCATCAACGAAAACAAAATATTTAAAAAATCTTCACTTCCTACAATCCTTCGTGATTCATTTTTTCTTTCTCCGAAGGTCGATCGCGATAAATTGGTGAATTATAAAAAATTGTAATTCGTCAATCGTAATCTATTCGATAATATTCAACTTCATCTTCGATTATCAATAATATAATATATGCCTCATAAATTCTAATTAACGAATCATAATCCTAAATTTATCCTTAAAAAATCAAAATTATGATTCGTAAATTATATTTTTTATGATACTCTGTGAATTATAAAAATTATGTGTATAGAATTCCAGAATCTACAATCATTATCGATATTTTTTCCTATTGCCATTCCTATAGCAACTTTTTTTGTTTAAATGTGTATTTTTTTTTTTTTTCAATGTGCGATTCGGAATCTGCCTATGCGGGTTTGTGAATAATATGTCTGCGGGTATAACACTGACTGAGGAAAAAATAGAAAAATCCAATCGTACACGCGCGTGCCACACTTGAATAAATACGAGTGTAAACATACCTCGTTTTTTTCACTTTTTATTTTCGTTCGTTCGCGACACAAAGATTGCTATCACGAGAAATTTGTGCTTCTTCGTGCGACGTTGATATCGTGAAAGAAAGTATACAAGAAAAAAACCGCGGATAATCGATTCAGATGGCGAAATAAAATTTTGCGTTTCCAGTTGGGAAGTAAAAAAAAAAGTATTTTCTTTTCACTCGCGATTGCGTCGTACTCGTTGCAACGTGGTGCCCGACAGAGCTACAGGCTCGACGAACGTCCAAGACACGACGAACAACGACGAAGACGAAGTTGGGGCCACACGACGCTTCAGATACGAAATGTGAATGTGTATGTGCGTATGTTCTCCGCACGAACGTTTAGGCGTGAGTCCACAGGCTCTCGTTTAACTGTGCGATTCTTTTAGTAGCAGTAGTAGTATATATAATATACACGTGTGTGTCGTGTATAAAAGTGTATGCGTACGTATGAGAGGGGGAGTCGAATCTCTCTCGAGTTCGTCCGATGTGTATTGTAAGAACTGTTTTGTGAATCGTTTCTTTTTAAACCAATCGCGTCTCTCTCCATTTCTCTCTTCATTTTCTTCGACCACAAATCAAACGTGTGTGTCGCTTTAATTCAAATTCTCGTAGCAGCCGACGCATATGAATTTATATATATATTTATTTATTTATTTTATTCACTAGAAATATAAATGCAATTTTTATTCAGCCAAAAACAAATGTTTATTCTCTCATCGACAACGTTGTGTGTGATCGGAATAAAAAAAATTCGAGCTTGGAGCAGAGTTATATAGTTATAAAAAGTCGGCTAATTGATTTTGGAGAAAATAAGAAAGCCGGGAATGAATACTCTGTGATTTTGAAATGGTTCAATTTGTGGGATTGAAATTTTTTGCGCAAGTCGAATGGGCAGTCCACTTTTTCAATTTAATATTTATAATATCTATTTGGTGGAATTAGAATTTTTTTAAATAGATATTCTTCAACAGTATTATTCGAGAAATTTTGTAGATTTTGCTCTCATTTTTCGTTTCGATGAATAAATAATCGTCAAAGATTATTCATTGTTCAACTCGGTGAGGATCAATCGGAGAGTTCAAATTCAATAACATTTTTGAACTTTTTTCAGACCCTTTTCGCCAAATTTGTTCACCGACTAATATCGCCACCGGTGGGATAAAGGGTCGAAATAATGAAATAAAATAATACAAATTTTAAAGAAATTAAAAGAAAAAGTAGCAACGATGGATAAAAATAAAAATGGCTTTCTCAAAGAGGAGCTTTGCTGGAGTATCGAAACATTTGGAGGAATAAATTCGCAATTTGCAGAATTCTATTCGGGTCTCATTTGACGGGTACGTGGATCTGCCAACTTTAATCGCAAGAAAGTTTGCTGTCTCGAGAGAAGCGATTAAGGTTCTCGAAGACGGCCGGCAAAATCGCCAGGAAGAACCGTTCTATGGGAACCATATACATAGTCCTTACTCTCTCTCTCTCTTTCTTGAAACGGAGGTATACGGTACCGTAATACGAGTCGTGGCACGTCAGTGATTGTCAACCACAAACGATAAGGTACTCATTCGTATTCCGAGTCTCGAAAAAAAGAACGAAAATTAAAAATTCCCAAATTTCCATGCAAGGACAATGAAATTTCTCAAAGAGTCCTCAAAAAGCATCGATTTGGTAATTTTGACAATCGTTGCCCGGTCATTTGGGTACCGGAAATAGTGATGATCCGTTGGGAATCACTGACATCGCTGACCTGTCTCGTAACTTAAGAATCAAGAATCGCCAGAAAGAAAAGTACGACGAAGAGAGAGAGAGAGGAAGGGACGTTTGGAAGTTCTGCCTTTGAACTTACGTTAGTAAAAATGTGTATTGTACATTTTTACCAAAGGCTGAATAAGTATTTCATCACTGCGCGCTGTCACGGTCGTTCCATAATAAATTCGAGGATAGAGAAAAATCGCGGTAAAAAAACTGTCAGATTCACCGATACGTCAAAGATAGACGTCAAAGTTGATAATTATATTTCTTGTCCCGACGGCTTTGGAATCTCTGAATATACCAGAGATAATGCATGTCCGTGGAAGATTAAAAAAAAACCATCGCTGTCAATGTACCGTCAATTGACAGTGATCCCTACGGATTCTCTAAACTGCGTTATGGAAACACCACTATCGATACATTTGAGAAATGTGTTTTAAAAAACGTCGCTGTCAATATATTGACTGCGCTATCGTTGTACCCCGTGGATCGCCGTACCCGCTTAGAAACAATCCGAAAAGTTACAGCTATACGTATACTACGATAAAAAATCATTGCAAGAAAGGATACATTCGATCATTTCGCGAACGCTGAGACTCGATAATTCCTCCTGGGACGAGTAACAACTCGTGAACTCCTTTCTGAGATCGTGAAACGTCGTGTAGTGATCGGGAAGATCGAGGTATTTGTTGAAACTTTCGGGATGCAGGCATTGTCGAAGTGGCGCTTGACCGTCGACGACGAAACGCGGTGAACTTCCGGCTGAGACGCACGTCAGCGTTGACCACCACGTTTCAAACTGTAAAATACGAATTTTTAAAATATATTAATTTGACAAAGCTAATTTTATTCAAGGAAATAGATATGAAGTTATTGAAAATGTTGTCTCACCGCGTGGCTGAACCTCGGCGTTCAGTTTGACGAAAAAAATTAAAATAAAACAAGAGTAGGCTAATTTTAGCAATGCAGGTTTTAGATACGTTCCCCCGAATAATCACGAAACATAAGGGAGCCCCCATTATACCTTTTTCTTTGACATAGAAACACAGACAACGATGTAGATGCACCTTGCTACCCGCATTCGATCCTCATCGATTAAAAAAAAACCTATCCCTTACAAAACAATGTAAAATAAAATGAAACCTTAAATCCGCGCGGAAATCGATGCTACGAGTGATCATTAATTTTGGGTTCAAATAAGGAATGAATTAAAAAATGAAAGTAAACGATCCTCGTCGATTTAAAATTATTATCAGAAAAATAATGATGGGTGAAAGAAGCGTTTGTTAATTTTCCAGAGCTGCGGATGCATCATGATTTGGGTCTTGAGAGCAATATTGACGAAACGGAGAAGTGACGAATAATGATTAAATTCTGTAAGACGTTTCGAGTGTCACAATTTCACTGTCGCAATGATAATTACAACTTTGAGAATAATGAGAAAGGCGTCGAGAGAAAGAAATTGAGAGGATACGGATTTCATATTAATTTGCTTGTCACCTCCGTTGAATTTGTCGCGTTTTTTTTCGCTTTGACGACTTTTCGTTTTTATCCAACTCTTTTATTTTTATTTTCGTCACAATATCCCCGTACTTCTAGGTATATAATAATGCAACACGAACGTCCGCAACGAGTGTGACGTAACGATATTCACGAATGACTCGATTATACCCGTGAAACCAGACATTAGAGAATTGCCGCACTTTGGAGATTATAACCAAGAAGAGAGAGATAGATAATCAAGATACAATATAAGGCTGCCCATTTTGCTGTATATTCAAGCTTTTATGTATACAACAGGATGACAATGTGTTCACCTTTTATTTTATTAATTTTATTTATTACTATTTCTTTCACAAGACTTATATTCTCTTATAGAACTTGGCAACTGATGGGGAAAAAATTGGAAGCAGAAATGTACAAATTTTTAATTGGCACGATTAAAACGCTCGGAATGGACGCTAAATATTTTTTTTTGACCAGATCCTTCGCAAGGATTCTTGTCCCATCGTAAGAAATATTTCTTGTGGGGAAGACTCGAACTTGCAAAATTGAGAACTAAATATTGCCACTCTGATCTACGGGCCACAATCTTTGAGCGAAAAAAAATCTCGCATTGCGCAACTCGCGCATTGCATGCTTGAAAAAAAAGTATAATGCACGACACGAGATAAGAAAAGTGTGCTTTTCAATATTACAGCACTCTTGATATGATAACTGTATTTAAATATAGCGTGCGTTTGGAGTGAATAAAATTTTTCGATCAGTTAACTTCCAGCAGTGAAAATAACGGATCTAATTTTTTTTATTTTATTGAATTTTCCAAGTCGATCATCATACACCCACGATTTAATTTTTGAATTTTACGACATTTGAAATTTTTTAATTAAAATTTTTTTAAGATTAATAATTTTTAAATTAAGTTTGCAATAAATTTTCACAAGTTCGTAATTCATAAATTTTATGATTTTTTTAAATTAATTTTTATAAGAAAAGGTCAAGATGTATTTAAATGAAAACTCACCTGACGTATCGCCTGATCGAGGGGAATCCCATGCTCGCGAATAAATTGTTCATTGAGGACGGGAGCGTGGGCAAGAGCGGTTTCTGACAAAACGCCGCTGCTACCGGCTGGAATCGCGTTATTGTCAGCACCTTCGGCTCCCCGATCCATGGCTGCCGGTTTTACGACATACTGCTGCCATCCCATAACCTGAAATGAAAAATTCACGTCTTTGTTCATTTTTGGATGTACATGTTTGTAAAACTGACGAATAATCGTGAAATCTTGCACGTGTAATTTAAAATTAATGTTTCTCCAAAACGCGTTAAAGGAATACAAGGAGAATAATAAAGGCTCCCTTTAATCGGCCAAAACATTTATTTTTCTTCAGACGCGCATCATGAGAGCCACTGAAGCCTTGGGCGCCTGCAATTATGCATCCGCGCACATCGCTGACTACCGCCGTGTTACACCAGTTGCATATTCATAGGGGCCTTTTCCCCTATTCTCGATAAGCCGGATTCATTAATAAGTCGTCTTATTATCGCACATTTCCCTTGCGAATGCGAACGAAAATTTAGGGAAATAAAATGGAAAAAAACCCGTACCTTCTATTCTATTTGATTAAATTGCTAATTAGATCCAAATTTTTCTTAAATATTCCATTCGGCAGCAATTTAAGACGGTATTCTGGTCTAGAGAATACATTTCATACATTTCGATAGTTTTGTCGAGCTTGATAAAAAAAACAACAAATATTTTTACCATTCTTTTTTTTACAACATATTTATTAATATTTTGATAATAAACAAAAAAAAAATCGAGAATTAGAAATGAAAATTGAATAAGTTATAAGCTGGTAAAGTTGGCGGTAAGAAAAGGGGTGTGCTTGCTGGTTGACATGATTGGAGCCTTTCTAGTTGATCCGATAAAAAATAATTCTTAATTAGTAAGAATGTAGTTATAGCCCCTACTTCAGAAAAAGCGGGAAAAAATCGCAAAATAGTGACCGTCTGAACAAAAAAGGTGTTTTTTGACTCTTTTTTTCATAGTTCTTAATTTTTCTACAATAGAAAAAAAAATTTTTGATGCAAAAGTTGTAGGGGCGATAGAGAGATATGCATTGAAGATTGGTAAAAAAATTGAAATTAATCGGTTGAGTAGAACTTGAGATATCATGTCAGCCGTGTTGAGAAAAAATCGTTTTGAGAAAAACGTCTGCTACATAGTCCGATTTGCTCCAACGTGACGGGCGTAGTCGCTGCCCCACTGAATGAGCTATAACTCCGCGAATTATTGGAATTAACAAATTTCGTTTCGTGGATATATTCTTAAAGATCTAAGCTTTGAGAATATGCAAACAAAAAATTAATTTTCTCAAAATTCTAGACCAGAATACTCCCTTTAAAAAAATCCTATGAAATAATGAGCCCGCTCTATAAAGTCTCCGATGAAAGTGAATTCTAATGAAAATGCAAGCGCACAATTTTGTCTTTTATCGCAGCTGCCACTTCGAATGAGAAGACAGGCATAGATAATATGAATGGAATAATAAATAAATAAATATATAAATATCACGCTGAATCTAATATCTGTCTCGTAAAATGGGCAATGAAAAAATTATAGAAAGGAATAGCAAAACTAACGTCAGCAGAAACAAGAATGAACCTCTGACCCCCTTAACGATTCTTCGTCATCGTGACGTCGTAACTCTTTTTTTCTCTCTATCGCTTTTTCTCTTTCGACGATAAATCAAAGCCGATTGTATGCACAGTACCGAGCAAAGTCAATGCACACTACGGATGCGCTACGATCACGACGTATATTTTCTCAAAAAGTTATGAAAATGTGAGCGCGCCACTGAAAAAGACGAGAAAACCGTGATGAGAATAAAAATTATTACGATCGCAAATTTTCTCCCTCCTCGTACTCTTGCAACATTTTAGTATATTGCACTTGGAAGATTTTAATCATTTTAAAATTTAACCCAAAACACACCATGCCATTTTCGAGCTCGGATTTCGACCTCTAAATCTCGGAAACCGACGCTGTTACCCCCACCTAAGGTTAGATTGAACCTTTCCCTCTATGACCGGTAGTGGGGACTAGATTGGCTCGAAGCGAGCGACCGAAGATTCATAGTGCGAAATAAACATACTTTTTAGAAAACCCACAAAAACTGATACAGTCACCAGAGAGAGAATCCTTCCAGGAATCCGACCCCGCTTTAATCGAGTCGATATGTCGAAAAACAAAAAATACAGCATTTTTATATAAAAAAAAGGGTATTTTTTAGCATTTTTTTGTCACGCATTTTTTAAACATACTTAATACCGAAAATTCCGTTACATTCTTCGATAGGTTAATAGAGATACGTTTGAAATACGTTCTCAATTTTTCTGGGGCCCCCAGGATAATCTCAAGAACTTCTACAGCACTTCAAAGTGCGTGGGGTGTATCACACCCCACGTGATCACCACGAGATTCTCATGAGGTGTGACCGTGTTGGGTTAATTTTTTATATTTTGACTCAAGATTTTAAATAAAAATACTTTTTTTTTATTTTATGTTTTTTATTTTTATATTTTACCAATTTCAATAATTGCAGCAACTGCAATGACAACTTTTACGAAAAAAATCTCCTAATTTGAAAAGAAGCGAACAACAAGCTTCCAATCCGTTTTCAATTGCACAATTGTGCATTTTGGGCGACCATCTTGGATTCGAAGCAATCACAACGTTGAATTTGTGTAAAACAATTCACGTGAATTGTTATGAGCATCCGTGCAATGTGCGCTCTCGTAACACGTCCTATTTTTTTTTCTTACATATGGTGACCGGTAGCGCAAAAAATATATAGATATAATGAGGGAGCTCTCGATGGTCGTGCCGACGCGCAAACCGGGGTTAACAGATCAAGGTAAATTCGGTATGCATAATGCAATGAAGAAAGAAAAAACTATAAATACACAACGGAGGGACTGAAAATTTTACAGCATTTTTTTTTGCAATAGCGATACGACGTGGAAAGTTTAAAAATTAATTTCAATATTTCCATAGCTCAGAGCAATAAACAAAATTCCTAACGCCAAGATTAAATGTTTAAAGGCTTACATGTCATTACAATATGTATAGAATATTTTACGAAAGTTTCCAATTAATCGTAGTAAAAATGTAAGAAAGAGAAAGGGAGAGCCTTTGAAAATTTCTGTCATTGGGCTAATTTATTTATTACACTGGACTCTTGATTTCGGGGACCCCGATAACGGCGACGAATCTCGCGGCCTTGGCTCGACGCGCTGCGTTCCGAAGACTTTGCGCGTATATAATTATCACGCATTATATGACATTATAGTGTCGATTTCAGAGCACTATATCTATATACGCCTCTCGCAGTGGGCGACGAACCCCCGGCGTGTCGCCGTAATCGAGAGTCCAGTGTATATAAAAAAAATAGAGGAAACATCCTTTTTGAACCTTGGGAACCCACGTTATCCCTAGAAACTGCATAGAAAATGAAAAAATTGCAATTAGACGAATTTCATCGAGATTGGGGAGAATCGATGATTTTTTTCACTCGACAAAATCCTCCGTTTTATCTAGGATACATTTTTAATACGGCTGACGATACATCGTAGTCGCAAGCTCGATAAATGGCTTCTCGTAATCTCACCTCAGACATGAAAAATTATTCTCCAAAGTGTTATCTTGTGCAATGTCGAGATTCAAAGACTCGAGAAATAAGGTGGTTATTAAAGTTACAACCGTGAGGTACAAAGTCTTTTGCCGCAAGACTGTCCATCGTCACGAAATTTCACAGCGTGACTGGCTAATTTTAACGAATTCATCAACGCATCGCGACTCTTGCTTCTTCATTTCACATCTCGAAGAAATAACGAAATTGCTAATGAAAGTCCCAAAAGGCGAATAATTAAGAAAATATAAAGAAGGAATTAATGAGTTCAAAAAAAAAGGGACCCGAGCCCGAGGATGTTGGCGTGTTTTGTAAAAATTATCATTGCAACATGGCAGCCTTCGAGGAGCTGCACTTCAGAATAGATATTGACACATAAAACCATATAATTTTTTTTATTATTCCTTTATTATTTTTATTAGACATCCAGACATATTTTTTCTCGACAATGTTGAGGGATCCTCGACTCTTTCTAGTCGTGTTAATTTTCACACTTTTAGAGATATAGGTATAAATTGATTGAAACGCCGTTTGCGATGAACTCATACAAAAAAATCGTGACAAGAAAAATATTTTTTATTTCGACTGAATGAAAGGTTCTCGCGAATCGACCTAAATTTACTTTCGAGGAAATAAAAGTAGACCAAGTAAAAAATTGTGACGAACTATACGAATACAAGCAGAAATTAATATATTTTTCTTTTAATTGGGAATAGTATTTATTTATTTTTTTTTTTTAAATATAAATTTGCAAATGGTTCCCTTATTTTTTTTTTTAATATTCGTCAAGCTTCCTCCATAAGGATGTGAATATTTGAGAATATCATAAAGAAGGATTGGCAAAATATTAAAAAAAAAAATAAAGCTCTGTGTACATTTTTCATTTGTATGATTTTTTCTATGGATCGATTTCCATCGATTGTTTGAGATAAAAATTGTAAATAATTTCATTTTGATACGTGTTTCAAATTAAATTTATGCTTATGACAATCGTAGAGACTCTGAAATGGAAATTATAACACGAGCCGCAAAATACGATTTTCTTATCTCATCCTTTTTTTGGCCGATAGTGAAAATGCTTGTGGCACAAAAAAATCATACGGCCGATCACCTACATAAGCACATTAATTTAACGAGAATCTGACATGTATCACGAACGGGACTTGGACATAATTAATATACCAGCTGTATGAAAATCATCCATATATCTATATATACGTAATACATAACATATCATCGCGAAATCTTTTCATCATTTCGACGAGCTCGATTTCACTTTTTGTGCGTTATTTCGAAGAAATCATATCGAAACCATGAAAAGCGTATTAAAGCTTCGGATGTGAAGCAGCAAAGAATAATCATCGCAGTTCCACGATGCGCATTGTGCGATTATACGAAAATGTGCAACGAAACAAGAAAACCGGAAGAAAAATCATTTTTCATCAAGAAGAATTTTTTTCTAATAGCAAATAAAAGTTATGGAAATGGAAAGTGAGAAAATTCAATCAAGTTCATAGCAAAAAAGGATCAAATAAACTTATAAATATTCATACTCATTTGTCTACGACAAATTTAAATATCGCTATTACCTTCGAAAGAATATTTACATTTTTGATGTCGTACGATAAATTTCTCACACGCGTGCATTGCGAAATAAATTTTTCGATGGCTCAAAGCTTGGCTTTTTTTTTTTACGAATCTTCCGTTTTCCACTGGACGACGCGCAATGAATCAAGTGAGGTGAATTACGCAAGAATAAATCCAGTACGGTGACAGAGTTGCCTCGTTCCTGGACCTTTGGAGTTTGCAATGACCTCGGCAATATAATACATACTCGATCTATTCACATAAATACATATTATGTATTTACCATAATCGCGCTATTGCGTTATTATATAGTGCAAATTGTGCGATTCCAAGAAAAATCGATAAAGAGCCTCATAAGAATGACCGGCGAGTCGTTGGAACTGCATACGAAATATTGAAAATAAAAGGCAATGTCTGGAACTTGATTCTATTTTTTCTAATACACAACCAAGTGTCTATGAGTGTGAATTACTTTAGATTTTTTGGCTCTCAACACTGCGGAGACAAGGGGGCTGGAGAAGAATCGTATTTTTTCCACATTCGGAATCAGAATTAAAAAATGGTGTGATTTTGAATTAGAATAAAAATAGTCTCTAAATGTACAAACACGATACGATATCCCTTTGAGACGATATCCCACTTGACTTAATTACGTGACATCTTAATTTCGACTCCTCGTTTTGGAATCTGTTTTTTATGAAAATAAAAATATTTTACAAATTATTTTACCTGGAATAGACGCGAGTAAATGAATCCTATAAGTGTGCCAAATTTCAAGTCAATAGCGCTTGTAGTTAACGAAATAAATGGCCGCGACACAAGTCTCACCGTAAGGGCGCCTTTTTTACCTTTTAGGTACAAATCCTCAAATTACTCTAGAATACTTTCCAAATTTGTGTAAAAATTTTTAATCGCTCGCCGTAAGATTTTGGCCCTGATATGCGCGCGTTTGGAAAATACATATTGTAAAATCCCAAAACGCGGCATGAAAGCTCATCACACAAACGCCATAAAAGGTGGAATAAAATGGAGCAAAGAAGGAAAAAGTAAAACGCAAAAAGCCATCGAACTTCCCGTGGCAGATGTTTCCCCCCGTGAGTGCAGCTGCCTCCCCCATTTTGGCTGAGAGGTATCTCACAAGGGCTCGTACCCGCGTCTATTTTTTTATGTTTTGTAGTACAAAAAATTAGATAATTCGTTTCATTGGGGAAAAAATAATTTCATCCCTCTGAATTAAAAAATTGAGAAAATTATAATTAACAAAATTTCAATCGACACAAAAAATGCATGGAAACTGGCAACAAATATGACGGGTTTTTCGCCAAATTTTTATTGAATTAGCTCTTTCCATTACCCAACATTTTCACGATTCTTCGCGAAACGTTTTTACGTGAAATTAAGGGGAAAAAAGTGACTCTTCAGTGACTTTCGTCACGCGCGATATATGTGTGTCGTCTCATAAATATTTATGGTACATAAATTCGTTCACGCGAGAATGGGAAGTGGAAGGAAAAAAGTGAGAAAAAAAATGCGACGAGGATAGCGGTCATAGGTCGGGTCTCTTGGACGACGGCTTGTATTGTGTATTACATACAGTCGTCGAGGTCGACGGGAACACTCGACAGGCGCATCCGTGCCCTTGGATATAACACGCCGTGACAACGAGTTTCACATATCGTCTCTTCGGACCAACTTTTTAATGCTATTAGCTGTACACTCTCGCGAGACTATTCCCTATATTTACTCCATATGAGGGAGCCCGAGACGAGCCGAGCGTAACCCTCTACACTCTCGCTCCCGGCTGGTTTATTCGGGCTGTCTCGGCAAGAGTGTACAGCTAGCATGAGATTGCAAGTAAAGAGAGCCACGGATTCGTGGAAGAAACGTAAATGGGAAAGAAAAACGGTCCCCCTTCGCGTGAATTCAAATTATTCGTTTTGAAAAAGACCTTAGAATCGCTGTAAATCAAAATTCTCCAGTCTAACGTTGATCATTTTTCCGAAATTGGTTTCATTCTGATTTCATTGAGTAATTTATTTTTATCTGTAAACAATAAATTATGAAAGAATAGACTATGAGAAAATTTGATTTATTTAAAAAATGCTTGAGATAGATGCAAGTTCGTTGTAATTCTATAGACCGATCAGTTTTACGTAATTCATTTTTTATTAAAAAAAAAAAATAATTTATTAAAAGTTCAACGTGTTATTCGCGAAATAAGAACGAAAAATTTTTGTTAAATAATTAAAAAATTTTGAAAATTCATTTTGCAAAAGCTTGAGTATTTTGATACGTTCTCCATCGGGATCTCTGCATGGAAAAAGTAGACGCTCACTGATCTGGCAATTTTTTTGTCCTCAATTATAAATAGACGTAAGATAAAATTGAGCACGATGACTATCGGATTTTTAAAACCATCGTAAGATTTTTATAGCATCAATTAAAAACGATACGAGGAAGATGGACGTTGAAAAATATGATTTTGCATCGTGATATAATCGAAAATTGTATATTTTCGATTGGTCTCGGATAGTTTGTCTGCGAATTGTTAAGAGTGTTTTATAAATTATATAAAATTGACCTGAGTAAAAATTCACATCGCTTTCCAGCGAGTTTTCGAAAATAGATTTTTTAAACATTCCAAAACACAAATTATTTCAACAGAATAAGAGAAGAATGTTTAGATATCTATGGTTAAAATATTTTTTCACTTTATTCAAATAAATGTTATCAGAGGTTCGATGACTAGTTTTTCGCGACTAAAACAGTCGAAAGTCTATAATTTTATTGACAAAAATTATTGAGCTCGATTATTGAGTCCATGAATTCACCGAGAGTAAGGTTCTTTCTCCCTTTCTCCCTTTTTCTCATTCCTAATCCGCTTATCGTCGCATAATCGGACCGTGATAATAATCACGGATAATCCCTCGTCCCCACCCCCCATGGAAAATAATACCATGCACAAATATATGTACATAATGCGAGCGCGCATAAACACCGAGGGCGTTTCGCGGTCGTTGAGAAAAATATCAGCCATCAGATTTGATATCTTTTCACCGGTAACTTATCGCTTCCGAGACCAAAGATAAATACGATTTTTATTCTCAACCGCTCACGAAAGGCATCACGAAATTTTTCACCTCAAATTTCCGCACCTTCCAAATGAAATTACATTGCAGCTATCAAGCTTAAATTTTGTGTACAAGAACACCGGACGATAAGAATGCTTGATAATTAATTCCGTAAAAAGTTATTGAGGGGTTCTGACTTGATAACATTTTTGCAAAAATTGTATCAAGCCAAGTTAAATTCCAAAAATCTTTGTCATTTAACTTTTGTAATTTTGCAGCTATCGACCTGTAATTTTTTACACAAATACACCGGATGACACGGCTTATTGGAATAAGTTTTTATAAACAACGTTGACAGGGTTCAGGTTTTGTTGAATCTTGAAATTTATAAAAATCCTAAATTTATAAAATTCAAGAAATTGTCAAATTATGCCAAATTATAAACTCTCCAAGTTTTTGCAATTTTGACAGATTGATATTAAATTTGAAAAAAAATTCAAAGGTTCAGGTTTTATCGGACCTCAAATTGTATTTTAAAAAACTGTAAATTAATAAAATTTCATAAATTGTCAAATACGGCGAAACCAAATTCTAAAATATCCGAGTCTTTGGCCCAGCATTACAAACATCTATTCGATTGAAGTAAATTTTTCCCTCTTATTTGGACCAACTATTTTACAATAAATTAATTTATAAAGTATTAAGTAAAATTTAATTTATTTATAATTAATTAATGTAAAGTAAACGAATCTCATTCGTCTCGGTGTAAAGATCGCAAAAATGCACGAAAAACTTGAGCATATGGCGCCGTCTCGAGAGAATCGTCAACAATTTTATTCGGCATCGCGATGGAACGAAGTTCCGCGGAGGGCTCGCGGAAAGCTCCGCCTACAAAGTCCGATACATATAATTGGAGAAACAATGGCAGCTCGCACTCCGCACGTTGATAAAAATAAATATGCCATAATACATGATTATATTATAGTAATAACAACGCGATAAAGAATATATACATACATATATTCCATTGACCATTATGAAGAAGAATATAAAATTTGATGATAAAAATCGTTCAATTTCCAATTTTTTATTTCTTTATTTTAATATTTGCCAATCAAATTCTCTTCGTATTTGGAGTATTTTTGTGCGAAAGAGCGAGAGATATTTTTTTTGTTCAATTCCTCGATAATATTCTTATCGTTCCTCATCGCGTGAGAACGTGGAAAAAAAATACGACGGAAATGCGGCGCGTTATTGCAGCGTCACAACTTCCGGATTTCAAGCGACGAATTGTGAGGAAAATCGACGCATCGACAATGACCTTTTATCCAAGATAATCGATGAATGATTTTTCTCTTTTGTTTTCGAGAATATTTCAACAATGACTCGTTTCATCGCTGAATTTATTCTTTGAACGTTGAAGTTGCCAGAGATGCACAGAATAATACGATAAATTAAAATGTGCACTTTCGTGGAAGCCTTCCCGAGGTTGCCTTAATGGCGGGGTCATTAAAGAGAAAATCCTCCAGTGAATTTTTATCCGACGATCGCTACAAACTGATTATCCGTTTCTCAGATTAACGTTAATGAGTTTCACGAAATCGACGATTTACTATCAACCTCAAAAAATTAATCCTCGCTTAATCAATTGATTTTCGAAAATAATACTCATTGTCACACTGAATCACAAAACGAGACAAATTTCATTCGACTGCTCCAAAAACAATTTATAGTGAAAGTTACTTGGGAGATGAAAATCTTGTTGTCAGGTTTTCATTTACGAATGCTTGAAAAAAAAAATTCAAGGCTTTAAAAACGTACAAAACGTCAAATTGACAATCTCAAAAATAATATTTAACATCTGTGATTTAAAATCGTAAAAAAATCCCCATTCGCATAATCTTAAAGAGACAATACAAAAGCTTCGAGTCGTCGAGAAAACATTTTCACGGTATAGAAAGCAAGCAACAGGTAGTGAGTATACGTGTATACGTGCTACGAGGTCTGCGTGATATTTGCTCGAAAACGAGTTTTCGGCTACGCGCCATTGCCGTGACGTTCACCGATCCGTTACAATACAGCGTAAAGCACGCACCAGGCCATTTCTCTAGCTTGAAAAGTTATTCTCTTTCTCTATGAGAAAATTGCTCATAAATTAAAAATAAGAAGAAACAAATGAGAAGAAGAATATCCAAGTATGAAATATCAAAATAAACGAGAAAAAAAACATTATAATACACAGCACAGAGAACGCACCTGGCTCTAAATCGATAAATTCTTTTTTTTCTCACCAAAAAAAAATCTCCAAAATTCAAAATAAGAAAAAACGAAAATCCACGTACGAAATATGAAAAGAAAAAGAAAGAAAATTGTAATACAGCGCGGAGCACGCATCTGGCCATTTCTCTCGAGAAATTCCTCTCTCTCTGACCCAAAAAATTCCTCCGATATTAAAAATAAAAATAAAAGATCAAGCACGAAGTTCAAAAAAAAGAGAAAGATCAAGAATTACCTTATTTTGAAGAGCATCGATGAGCACGTATGCGAGATACGTGATTTCCTCCTCGTCGGAGCCGAGTCCGTTACCCTGAAGTCCGGCGGTCGCCACGTAAAGCGCGACCAGATGAGTCGGTCCTTTTCCGCCCATCATCTGCATTTTTTCTTCTCTCAATCACGCGTAAACTCGAATCTTCGTTGATCGTCAAACGCGAAACAAAATCCATCAAAACACACGGAAAAAAAAACCGCTCGAATTTCACGCTCCAAATGATCTCGATGGTCGCCGTTGATTCTTTTCACTCGCGAAACTTGGCCGGAGGCGAGCAACAATGTACGACGATATTTCGCGAAGCGTCGACACTCGCGATTTTCCTCGTTCAAGCGCACAAACGATCACGAACTGACATCCGAATTGTAAATAAAGGACGAACGTTCTTTGATTTTTGTATCCGCGTACAAGTATATTTTCATATATACGTATATATGTATTATCGTGCTCCGGAATATCGAACGTGTTCGATGTTGACGACCGTGAGAGAGCACCTTCGGCGTTTGTCGAAAAAAAAACGTGCTCACCACGTTCTTACATTCTTATCGTACTCCAAAGATCATGCACATGATCGTTCGTTCTCGCGCGACGCCATAAAAAAAAATATTTTCTTCTTTCTTCGAATTAACGCGTATTTCCTCGATCAAAAGCGCCGCGGGATAAGACCCACCTCGATGCACCCTTTTATCATCTCTCTCCTCCGCACTGTCACTCTGATTCCTTCGCACAATTTATCCGAAAACTTTGCACGAGAATTTAAACAAAAAAAAACAATGAACAATCGTCATAGATCGCAGCACCTCTCGATCAGGTTTTCCCGTGTCTCCGCCACATCGACGAGGCACTATTTATCGCTCGATCCGCGCCCGATCGATCCCGAGGATCGTTGGCGATTGTGGAAAATCATAAAATATCGAGGAAAGAGTAATTAATCGCGGCGAAAACTTTCGACGGAAAGAGAGAGAGAGGGAGAGTGTGTTTGTGTACGTGTGTGCGTGTATGTGTGTGTTTGTGTCTGTGTGAAAAAAAAATGGTAAAGCCGCGATCGCCCGTGATGTGTACGTCGGACTGGGCCGACTGGGGCCGACCACGGTCGCGTGCACTGTCGTTGGCTCACCTGGCGACTGCGCGTCGCGCTTACCTTCCAGTCTAACCAACACAGGATCACCTTTCAACGACGCTTATTCGTCGAGGATCGTCGCTGTTACCACCGCACGAAAATTTGCCACCACCACCGAGACCCCCGGAGCCCAACGGCGATACATTGCCCGCCGCGATGCCTTTACGTTTTCATTCGTAAAATTACGCGTTCACGAGCATACGAATGCACGCGCATTGGGGCCGGAGGGGGCTTTGAAAAGAAAACTTTTTTTGCCTCTCGCCGGATCTCTCGACACGCACACCGTCCAAAGAACCGAGAGAGATACGGCAGACGGACGGACAGACGCGATGGATCAGATAACGACGTATCGATACGAGCTAAAGCCCAGAAATTTGTGGAGAAAAATAGTACAAGAGCCGCTCACTCGTAGATCGGAGTCACCGGTTTGCAGCGTCGCGAATCGCGCTACAGGTTGCCACACAGTGTGCGTGTGTCTGTGTGCGTGTTGGCGAACGCCGGGCGAACGGTAAATCACACAAACGCACACGCGCAATCGTCTCTCAGATAACTCACGTTATATTTGTATGTATATTGTGTATGATTTTCAAAAACTACATAATAATATATTCTAGATATATTTTTTGTATACCTCACGCGGGATAGATAGATTCAAGAGCTGGATCAACATTTTGTTTCCGGTAGATCAAACCCTGACTCTGCGTGCAATAATGGTCGAATGGATGGGATTGTATTCGATTTTCCGTTGATTTCAAGCGGCAATTTACGGGCGCTGTGGAAAAATTCTTGGCTTCACCCGCGGCGATGTGTACACGCCGGAGAGTGGCAGGTACGAACTCCGAAGGGAAAGGCGGGCCAAGGCTCTCTCCTCTGTCTCGTTCTCACGTCCAGGTGCACGAAGACCCTCCACTCGTTTCGGGCTTCCAGTTTCCTCCCGATTGCGCCCGAATGTACGAAATACGCCGGTCCGTTTCGTTGGCTTCCTCCTCGATTCTCGTCTCGCCCGTATTGTCCCTTTTATGCCCGTGACTCGGATAACCAGCGCGGGTTCGTCATCGATCCGCTGATTGAAAAAAATGCCTATCAGGATTGTTCAAAATTTTTGAGAAATCGATTCAACGAATAATTTCTCACCATTTTTTACTGGTTAAACGCTTTATTGGATCCGGATACTTTGAATGGTTGAAAAAACGAATGTTCAGGCATTGATCGATATGCTCGATCGATTCCATGATTGCGCGCACTAACGAAAATCTCGTGGATGATTTGAGATTGAAAAAATATTGAGGCATCAAATATTTTCCTTCGTCCTCTTGGCTACTTCCGTTCTCTCTCGAATCTGCGAATTCTTCGAATCCTTTGAATGCAAAATGTTTTGGACAAGATCGCTGTATTCCATCGATTCTATGAATTACGAAAATCATTTTTTCCGAATTAAAAAAAAAAATAAGTTCGGGCATGAATCTTGCGATGAAACTTGATTTTTCTCGTACGGAAGGTTGAGTTAGCGGTATTGCATAATGGAATACAACGCCGAGTCGAGGAATAATGCGGCATGGAAATATTTTCGGCACGGACGAGTCGCGCGTGTGATGTATGTGCTCGACCGTATATATAATGTACGTACGAAAATTCTTCGAGTATCGCGATACGTATGTGTACCGATGATAATATATAGCTTATTTGTAATCGCGAATCTACCGGTTTATGCATGCCACGTGCGTTTCCTCGTCGTGTACACGACGAGCTCCGCAGAAGCCTCCGCGTTCGAACGATGCATTTACGACTCAAGGTACAAGCGGCGTGAACTTTGACCCGAATATAACCGCCATTCTTCGATATAATGAGCAAGGTGGCGTGACACGTGTCCGATATATTAGTTTTTTCTCTATTCTGTCCTTGAATGGAACTGACGCGCGAGCAGCAAAAAAGAACCTTAAGGATCTTGAAAATTTATCAACGATCGATTTGCTTGTACGGAGGTTCTCTTCGTGCGATTAAGGACATTTTTTTCAATTCAATTTATATAATTCTGATTCTTCGTTAAGAACGCTAGTTTTCTTCAATTTGTCATTCATAGTTTCCATTTTTTTTTCTCTCACCGTAATTAAGCTTCATCGATGGAAATAAACGCTTTGCCGCGACGATAAAAAGGGGTTTTTTCGAAAAACCTCGAGTACGATGTACAGCGTCAAGGCAATATACTCGCGCGATAAAGTGACAAGAAAATAATGATTCGACGAGTGCAAAGTACGACGCGATATGGAAAAAAGAACCAAAATGGTTGAAAAAAATTGTCAAAGAGTTTGAGACGCGCGCGGAATGATGATCGTCGACCAAAGGTAGATGATGGAGAGATGTATGAGAGACCATTCTGTAAAAAAATATATACATATTCATATGAAAAAACAGAATAAAAATGCCCGGTCTTGAACTTCGAACGGCTTTGACTAGCCGGTCTTTCGTGAGACTCGCGTTAAAGCTGTGTGACGAGTCTCAAAATTATCCAAAGTTTGACTTGCCATGGACAAAGTTATTGCCAAACTGACGGACATAAAAATATTTTCAACGAATCCTTTACAAATCAGAGCCATCGCTCAATCACAGAAAAACCAGCTACGATTTTAACTAGAATTTTCTTTCGATTCAGGATCTGAGCGAAGAAAATCTCTTTCTGATTGTTCATCAAGATCGGACGAAAATTATAAATTTGACTCGGTAAAACTGCATAGAAATATATCCGTCGATTTATCGTCACAAACTGAGCTATTTTGCTATGAAATCGGGGAATACATTTTTTTTTTAATATTCAATAGAAATTCGGCAATCTAGATACGGTGTTTCAATCACGCTAACTTCTACTCCGAAAACAATTTTTCAAATATTATTCCGCCATTGATGGTACCGCAAGGACTATCTCAAGGTTCAGGTGGTACTGCAGGCCCTCTCTCAGGGCCTGAATAATGGACACGCGGTGAACGAAGCTAAAGAAGAATCGTTCGAATCTCGTGGTACTCTTGCCACAGTGGGAATATCTTCGTTCCAAAAGCTCTCTCTTGCTCTCTCTGCGCGTTTGTAAAACCACACGAACAGAGTCGGAAAGTTCGAGAATGTGTTTGTTCGAGGTATAACGTGGTTGATGCCGAGGAAGAACGTATCGGAGCAACGAGAATGAGCTCCCTCATTGGTCGGCCACCTGTTGCTCCGAAAGTCTCCGACACTGACCATTGGTCCGTCCGGTTCTCGTTGCCGTTTCCACCATGCCAGCGAAAAGAGAGACAAGTGCAACGACGCGAGAGAGAGACCGAGAGGAGCTCTTGAGTATGCCTCCGGTGTTTGACGAGGAAATAATAATAACAATATCATACAAGTCCTGGTACAAACGTGATGGCAATGAAGAGTAGGGAGATTTGCTTCGGCGCTTTGGCGGAGGAGAGGGACTCTGCTTCCTCGTCACTTTAATGCACTGATCGTGGCAAATCATTTTTCCTTCAAGTTCTAGGGTCTAAAAGCTTCTAAAACTGATCGGATTGTTTAAACATCAATATGGGCGCGTTTTTCGCGCCCGTTGCCTGAGCTATAGAATGATCGAAAAGAGTCCCAATTATTTGTGAATTTTTTTCTCGCCTCCGATCGAACTGATCTTCACGAAACTTATGGGGAATTTTGTTATATGTCTCGTAATTACAAAACAATTTTTTATATCCGGAAATATTGTAAATTAAATTTTTAATACCGAACTATATGCAAATCAAGATTCGGCTTCCCTGCAAAAACAAGCTGCAGATCAGGGCGGTGTTTGGTCCGAACTCTTCCAATCTGCCTGTAATTTTGTGGTTTGCCAAAATGCCCATTGCCCATGAAACGCAGGAAAACACATTGGCATCGAAAATTACCGCCCCTCCATTGCGGAGGAATTATGTACATAACCGAGGGTGCTTGGCGAAAAACATTTAACGCCCGATTGTTCCTCAAGCTCTTATTGTTACTTCCTCCTCGTCATGGGCTTCATCCACGCGGTAAAAAACTGCAAACGCGTTGCTCGTTTCGCGCGACAGGTGTCCAACGCGCACGCTTAAACATTATTATACTTGGCAATAAACCGAGAACAGTTATCCCTTAAGGCCTCGAGGTTCAAGGATACCCAGAAGTTTTTTTCGGTTTTATTTTCTTTCAGTGGCGCCTGACTCATGAATAAAGCACGCTGTACAAACGCAATGAGAAATTAAAAAAAAAAACATATATAATGGACGTTTGACTAATGCATATTTCGTTGATGCCAACCTATTTCAGTCATCCTGAGTTCAGACATCCCGAGGCAGACAATTTTTCATCGACGTGTCTTTTCGTAATTACAGCTGCCACTGAAATAGAGATTTTAGGGCCACAAATGCGATAATAAATCGGTCGAATCTGCCCAACATGGTTTTTAGCATTTTTAAGCATGATCCGTGAGACATCCGTGAATTTGTCGTCGTAAATAGCATATTCGTATTGCCCGAGACATTTCCGATCCAAAACTCACGCTATAAACCTCTGAATATGTCGAAAAAAAAATTCCTAGGCCTCATGGGGATCAAAAAATCATGATTTTTTGTTCTATTGTGCTTACAAACATCTCAAGGGCTATATCGATGGACAATCGACCGCTGATCAGAAATATGAATTTAAAAAAAAAAAATCCTACGGGAAGTGGGTGAAAACCGTGTTTGTATGCACCGGCATAGGCATAGGCTAAAAAAAATGAAAGGTCGGAGAGAGCGAAATAAAACGGCATTGTTTTCAGTATATCGTCAAAATAAGCCCAATTATGCCCGCAACGAAAAAGAGATTTTTATTTTTTCTAATTTTTCAAATTTTTCAAGCTCTACAGCCAAGCTTTACAGTCGATTTCTGGCATTTTTAAAACTTCTGTAGAGTCGCCAAAATTCAAATCATTGGGACGATTCTTGCGCCATTCTCTTCGTTATCATCACGCGCCTTATCGATAAAAAAAAATGAATCCGCGATCGAACAAAGGGGACCGGAGTTTGGTCTTTTGAAGCATCGATTTTCTCGACTTTTTTCGGTTGCATTTATTTTTAGACATTCTGACAACACTTTGGAATTAATACGAGGAAAGATCGATTGCGAATTAGGAACAAAGTTACACCGAAATAAGGAATTAACCAACGATATGCACCTGCCGGTTTTGTTGCACCTGTTTTCGAAGCGACCCTCAGGAAACTTCGATCCCACACCCGAATAAATACGGACAATGGAGTGTGGAACGGTGTGTCTGTGTGCATGTTTTTTTTTGTTGGCGCGTCGAGATGGAATATAACGACGCTAGCAGGAAATTTTAGTGATGTGTCAGGGCATCGTGAAATTTTCGTGCGAACTCAAGTAATTCGAGGGTACGATAGGGAACAATGGTAACTCGGCAATTTTTATACAGGACACTCTTTCTTACGTGCGTTCTCTGACCGTAATTTTTTTTTCTTGCGAATGTGGAGCAAAAACGGATGAAACACATTCGAATGGACGCAATTGACATGCATAACGTTCACTCAGGCATCGCCCTTTCATTAGCTCAGATAATTCGGGCATTAAAAAGAGATTTGAAACTTTTCGAAGATTTCATATACTCATCCGTCTTGATTTCTCGCCGAAATTATCAAATGTAGATTAAAGGCTCGCACACAGAGACGAAGATAGTGTCTGTGATTTCTTAAATGATAGCGAGGCAGATGCGGTATTTTTGATGAAAATAGGAAAAAGACTTTCACGATACATGTGCTTGATGAAAAGAAGTAGGAAGTGCGCTGTCTGCGTTATTGATTGAAGCGAAAAGCCCCGTTGAGTCTCGGCTGGAATGACCATTAAAGTGTCTTCGAGAAAAGTTTCAAGTCGATAAAGTTGCGGGCGCATAATCGCGATAGCGCCCGTAACATTGTATAGCTGTTATACTTGAATATTCGTCAAACTGATTGTTCTGATCAAACTGATGATTCGTTAAATAACTGTCAAACGGACAGTTGGCGACATAGTTGCGAACGCGAACACTCGTGTTCTACATAATCTATGAGTGTTTTTTAGATATAGATTGCAAAAGGCACGCATGCTCGCGATATCCCTGATGATGCGATCATGTGTTTCCAGGACTTCCTCAAAGTCGAATATTTGCAAGTTGCGATTTTTTTTTAACAGAAACTCTTCGTCATTCGTATTCAGCGGTGAATTTCCAATCGAAATACGGTTTTTAAACGATGAAAAAGAACTAATTTTTTTTTTCGTTCATGTTTCGACAACTTATTTCAGATTGTTCAAAATAGCGAAATTTGGAGCATTCATAACGTTGCTTTCGTTTAACCGATTCCAAAATTTATTTTTCGTGCATTAAGATTGCGACTAAACTTGGAGAATGACGTTTGGTTCATCTCGATAACTTGATTTTTGTAAAAATGGGAGCAGTTGTGATAAATTTGTAAAAATGTATGGTTCAACTTTAAAAATCTGCAAAAAATTGAAAAATCATGAGAATCGCGGATGAACCTAGCGGCATTTTGAAGCTTCAACGTTTACCAAGAGAATGAGCTATTAGCAACGTCGAAATTCTAAAAAAATACAGTTATTTTAGTGAACAGATTCAATTGTGACCAAAATGCAAAGAAAAATCGAATTAATTTTTTTTGGACCTTGCATCGACGTATTTTCCCCCCTGAACTCAAATCTATCAATAATTTCCTCAAAAAGCCAGAAATTTTCACGAAATTTTATCAAAAACACATCTTCCAGTTCATCTTTGCTCTTTCTACATATTAAAATTTCATTTTTAGATGACGAGCGATGAATTTGCTCTACCGGCAGCGTGTATTTCCCTAGGATGCCTGATTTCTCCTTGTATCGTTCGGTCTCTTTCTAAAACACGCATGGGCGTTTCCAATCAACGACACGTTGCGATTTTCTGGCGGATAATCTCGTATAAAACGAGCAACAACCAGATCATGGAATATCTTGAGAAACGCAGCGATCGATCGATCGTTCTCGCGTGATGAGATATAAATATATAACGAGATATGGATTTTAAAAAGCGTGATTCAGCATTTTTTGTAAACATGCTTCTCGCAAGTATATAGATTGCCCCTTAACGACCATCGTTTCCTCCCCTCGCCTCTCCATCGCACCGTCGTTTCATGCACATTTCGCGCATATGCATAACGCATCGATGGAGCAAAAAAAAATCTTCGACACACATGATTCACCATGTTAAATCGCGCAAAGTTACGCCCTTTCTTGCGCGTTAAGTCGATAGGTACGTGTTCCGCCAACGGGAGCGGAAGTCGCAGCATTTTCTCACCTGCAATTATAACACCCTGATGTGTTCTTTTTTCCTTTTCGTTCTTTCACTTCTTTTATATAACGAAAGATCTCCGCTCCGTCGTCCGCCGCGGTTACTCCGTTAAGAGTATAACATCAGTTCATTCTTATCCTTCTCCCGTTCATTCAAGTTTCTTTTTTTTCAAATGAAACGTGGATGTTACGGTACGAGGGCGATCACGATTCTCTCAATTTTTCTTCCCCTGTATCTCGACCAACGTCCAGAATTAACTTTTTACTTCGATAACGGAATGAAAGGCACATTTTACAGGGCGAAGCAATGTTTTTCTTTCACTCTTCTCGAAGAGTCGAGCGTCTCGACGGCCGCCATCTTGAATCAAGCTGCGTCGATGGATTACCGATTTTTATACAGAGATCCTTGATTCTTCGAATCATTTTCAAATAATCTTTTAGTCATTATAATAGCTATTATGAAAATAAACTTAATCAATTGCTCCTCCTTTGTCGAACAATGTGAGTGCAATTTTCTCACATTGAAATTTTAAAGTTCATCAAGAGTTAAATCAAGCGATCCAGGATATTTGCTCGAAGCCGAATATCGATGTTTCAATCATTTTCATTGTGCGACCTCATTTTACGATTTTAAGGATCATTTTTTCAAAGTTGCAAAATTAGTTCTGAAATTTGAGCCTAGATGCTGTGAAACGAAATTCTGAGATAGTAAATTGGAATATCTTTGATGCGCGAAAGCGCGGTTTCCTATATGCGCTCTAAATAGAAGCGACGCATGGACGATTCTATGCAACGAGACGTTTTACTCCTTGTGGATATTCTCTCGGAGCTCGACGAATCCTAGTTGGTGCGCCTCGCGCCTTTATTCAGGACTCGTATATCCGGTTTGGAAGTCCGCGAGATAGAGATCGGCAATAGCCACGAGAAGTCTCCTCTCGCACTCGCGTTTCTCGAGATTATGGGGGGGGGGGGGAGTTACGTAAGGCGCAGAATCAGCATAGTCGCCCCGCGCTGTGTGAATCCCGTAGTAAAAAACTCCATTCGTCGCCATTGAAAAATCCCCATTCATTCCCCATTGCCAAAATAACCAATGGAGATGAATGCCGAATTGCCTAAGGGGATTTTCGCCATTGAATTCCCCATTTGAAACGGAATGGGGATTATCTAATGGGGATTCAATGGAGACAATCCCCTTAGGCAATTCGGCATTCATCCCCATTGGTTATTTTGGCAATGGGGAATTAATGAGGATTTTTCAATGGCGATGAATGGAGTTTTTACTATACGAAAGAATCTCCATTGCTGTTCGCTACTCATTCCCCATTGCCCACAAAAAAAAAATTGGGAAAATTTTTTTTTCATCGGTTCTATACGTTTCGGTCATAATTACGTTGACTTGAAATTTCGCTATTTTCAGGTTTTTGAAAATAGGCCCAAAATTGAGCAAAACAGTTTTTTATCGAAATTCATGAAAATTTTGATTTTTTGAAAAAACTATTGATAGATTCGTGTTTAGGGGGCAAAAATACATCGATATGAGGCCCGAAAAACAAAAATATATATTTTTTTTTTTTGCATTTTGGCCAAAATTTAATCGGTTCACTAAAATGGCTGCAATTTATTTTCTAGATAGAATTGCGGCTTGAGCATGAGCTCATTCTCTTCGTAATCGTTCACGCTTCAAAATCCCGTTTGGTTCATCCCATTACGATCATTTTTCGATTTTTGGCAGATTTTTAAAGTTCAACAATAGATTTTTGTAAATTTTTTAAGGTATACCCCTTTCCATTTTTTTCGGCGATTTTCAAACTACTCTCATTTCTACAAAAAATTAGTTATCGGGATGAACTTAACGGCATTCTCTAAGTTTGGTCACAAGCTTTGCGTACGAGAAACAAATTTTGAAATCGGTTGAACCAAAGTGAAGTTATGAGCACTTGAAATTTCGCTATTTTCAGGTTTTTTAAAATAGGCCAAAAATTGAGCAAAACAGTTTTTTATCGAAATTCATGAAAATTTTGATTTTTTGAGAAAACTATTGATATAAAATATTTTCTAGATAGAATTGCGGCTTGAGCAAGAGCTTATAAAATTTTTTTTTCATCGGTTCTATACTTTTCGGTCATAATTACGTCGATTCCTGAAAAAAAAATTTCGATACGCCCTTATGGCTTTCGACACCAACTCGGAAAGCCATAAGGGCGTATAAAAAAACAACAAAAATTGGGAAAATTTTTTTTTTATCGGTTCCATACGTTTCGGTCATAATTACGTCGATTCCTGAAAAAAAAAAAATTCAATACGCCCTTATGGCTCCCGGATGCCATAAGGGCGTAAAAGAGGTGATACGCCCTTATGGCAGCTGTAACGCGATATATATTATTACATTTAATAGAAATTATTGAAGCTCAGAATTGAGAAAATAGATTGTAAGTGTATTCAGATGACGATTGATAATGAAAGTATATACGTTTCTCCTCTCACAAATCGGGTTGAGAAGGACTGATAAAATTATGTGTATATGTTAAAAATAAACGGTTTTAAAAATCATTTATCCCAAACGTACGCGTACTTGATGGGCAGTTTATAATACATTTTTTTAAAATTACTTTCGAATAATTTCCGAGCTTATGCTAATATTAATTGACCATCGATATAATCATCAGCATTTATTACAATTGAAGAAAATATTTGGTTCACATATGAGAATCAGCGACATCTACTCTTACTTGACTTTATTAATTCACCGCCGTTTGAGAAATATCGCATTCGGAAAAATTCTCATCGATCGATGGGTTCAATTGTTCAGCATTGAACCTCGAATATGGATTGCAACATCGTTAACGAATGCTGCTTATTATTCGATCAGTCATCAATGAAGTGACATTATTGATAAATGTTGATCATTGTATAATTCGTAGTTACTTATTATTCAATGGGTATCCTTGGTAAATGCTGATCATTTCATCGTTAGCCGCATTTGGGTTCCAATGAACATCTGTGGGAAATGCTGATCTTTCAGTTCATCCGCATTGACTTTCCAATGGACATCATTGGGTAAAGCGGATCACTTCGTTCATCAGCATTTACCATCTCATGGACACCATTGGGCAATGCTGATCGCTCGATACATCCGCATTGGCTTTCCAATGAGCATCATTGAGTAATGATGATCATTCGATTCGTCCGCATTGGCTTTCCAATGAGCATCATTGAGTAATGATGATCGTTCGATTCATCCGCATTGGCTTTCCAATGAGCATCATTGAGTAATGATGATCATTCGATTCATCCGCATTTGATGTTCAATGGATACCCATTCACTGATCAATGGTCAGCCCTGTACGCCATTGACAAATGCGGAAATCTCAATGGGTCCCCATTCATTGTCCAATGGAGTCGTATGAGGACCATTGGTTGCCATTGGCGATTCAATGGAGTTTTTTACTACGGGATAGCCCAATCAATCACCGATACACCAAACACACTTGTGCAAAAAGCCAATTCGATCAAATCCTTCTCACGAGGAAGATAAAACAAAAACAATTGATCCCAAAATCCAAAAAATTGGTCCTAAAGCCCTTTCGATTCTAGCACAAACGGTTCTGAAAAAAAAACTCAAATAAAAATTCTGAAAAGAGTGATTTGCGATTTTTCCTCGTGCTCAACGCTGTCGCTTTCTCGGTTTTTGCTCAAGATTTTTCTCCCTCGAGGATCGACAAAGACCAGCGAGACAATGGAAAGAGAAGAAATAAGAAGAAAAATCACTAGAAAAAGCGCGGTTTTCTCGGACCCGAGGCAAAGTCGTGCCTCGTTCTTCCTTTTATTTTCCCCGAGTGATATCTCAAGTTGAATCTCCGAGCGATATTTTGCGCATCATAGAGCAGAAAAAGTTCTCCAGAGTCTGCAATTCACAATGAACTTATTATTATTATTATAAAAACAATCAAAAATTTACACATATTTTTCATGATCATTTCGTTGTTAAATTATTTGTAATTTTTTAAAAATAAAAGTTGACGCACATCTTTGTGTCGCTCATAGTTGGATCGATAATTATGGTCGATCCATATGAATAAATCACTTTCCCTGTGTCTTTGCGTGTGTTATCTGCAAAACGAGTTCGAGGATAATGCTCCTCGTTCATTACCCACCTGTTGGAGATCTCGATACGCAATAATAATAATAATAATAATAATAATAATAATAATAATAATAATAATAATAATAACAATAACAATAATAATGTGCATGTAAGCATATACGAACTAAGCATATAATGTATATGAAGTGTTCCCCTTCATCGGGACCCCCTTTTAGGCCGACCTCTTTCGAATTGCTTGAAACTCTTGAGTATGTTTTAGTTATTGTTGCCTGAAAGTATATTGTACACCATTTTTCAGGTCTCTAACTATAATATTCTTTGGAATACACCAAAAGTTGTACACTAGAGTCCCAGTATAACGAACAGAATAGGGGGTTTATTGCTCCAATTCTGTTCGTCACGGAACAATACTGCGCCATACAAAACGGTTCCCAGTATAACGAATAAATCTCGCCGGCCGCATGATTTGTTCGTTATACTGGCTACCGTTATACTGGGACTCTAGTGTATTTCAAACTTTCTGCGTATTCAGCTCTTCGGAGCTTAGGCACGGCGTGAAATCAAATCGAAAAAATTCATTTCCAATAGCTTTCGATCGGAAATTTCCTGCGCTTTTCGAAAAAAAGATCAGCGATTTCGAAAAAAAACGAATTCATTTAAATTCCGGACAAATACAAAAAAAATTGATTTACAAAAAAAGAGCATAATTTAATTCAGCGGAACAATTTTTTTTCATGTTTTGTTTGTATCTGAGAAGTCACGAAATAAATTTCAAGTTGGAACTCGCATCCGTTTACTAATGTCAAGTTTTTTAGTAGGACAAAAATTCTTAAATGTCGTGTTTTTCGTATCCAACAGTTCTCTGATATATTATATAGCGTTTTTTTAACGAATTTTGAATTTAGTAAATTTATTAAATTAAATTTATTAAATGTTGAATTTAATAAATTTATTAAATTCGAAATTCGTTAAAAAAAACTATATAATATATCAGAGAATTGATGAATACGAAAAACACGATATTTAAGAATTTTTAGCCTACTAAAAGACTTGGCATTAGTTAACAGATGCGAGTTTAAACTTGAAATTTATATCGTGACTTCTCAGATTTATATACAAACATGAAAAAAATTGTTCCGCTGAATTAAATTATGCTCGTTTTTTGTAAATCATTTTTTTCGGTTTTTGGCCGAAATTTGAATGAATTCGTTTTTTTCGAAATGGCTGATATTTTTTTCGAAAAGCGCATGAAATTTCCGATCGAACGCTGTTGGAAAAGAATTTTTTCGATTTCATTTCGCGCCGTGCCTAAGCTCCGAAGAGCTATGAATGCGCAAAAAGTTTGAAATATAACTTTTGGTGTATTCCAAAGAGTATTATAGTTAGAGATCTGATAATTGGTGTACAATATACTTTCAGGCAACACTAAAACGTACTCGAGTTTCAAGCAAATCGAAAGAGGTCGGCCTAAAAAAGGGGGTCCCGATGAGGGGGAATACCTCATATACGATATACATCTAAAATAACTATTTGTACCAGCTATAATGCAACATCACGGTTAAGCACGTCTTGGTACGAAAGATCGAGTCATATATATACGTGCATTTTGCGGTAATATAACTTTTACGATGCGAAATTCTCCCGTTTTTCACCAGTTCTCTCTCCTAAGCTCTCGAGCTCTAGCCTCCCTTCAAAACTCTCTCTCTAAAGATATACATACACAACACACTGCTATAATAACGCGCGTAATCAGAGCGAAGGTAAATAAAATTTTGTAAAGATACATTGATCTCGCGTTTTGTCGCTTCTTTCTCTCGAATTCATCGCCCGTGTTCAACAATTTGTAGCGACAGTTGATTTTTTCAATCCCTCAAGTATAATCCAACAATCGAGAATCAATATCAAAATTTTGTGATTTAATTATCAGCCAAAAGGAAAGTTGAATTTTCGTCCGATATTGCAAGGTTTCGTGAAGAAAATCTCGAATAGATGAAAGTTTCGATACGATGAGGAAAGAATGATGCGAACGTCGTAAAATATTATCAGTATTTTCTCCGAGTCCATATATAAATCCGATCATATGTATGTATGTAGAATGCATATTATTCTTTAACTTTTATAAATTGCTATAGTTGCTCAACCATGAACGACCTCATCGTCGCTTCGGGAGAGCTGCAACCCTCCCCCCCCCCCCACATACACACATACACACGTTGATTTTGTGAATACAAAGACAGCGACAATAGCCGGCCTTGTCACGTTCTCATTGCTCTATGCGAAACTATAATCGCGTCAGTTCTCTGGACGCCAGGGCTCTATAAAAGCGTCAGAGACGCGCACGTAAACATCATAGATGTGTGACGCGCGCGCATATACGCGACGATTACAACAAATAAAAAAAGAAGGAAGAAAAAACATGGATGAAGAAATCTCGCGGTATCCATAGAACACCGCAGACACGAGAAATATCGCGACCGTGTTGCCATCCGAACGATTCACAAACTCACCGTCCGTCGCAACTTTAGTGCAGACCCCGTCAGCGGCTGCTTCGCCATCTCGCCGCGGCGCGCGCGCTCTCCAATGGAGGCTTTAACTGCACGGTGAAACATCACCATCTTGCATTCGTACAACATAACCTCGTTCCGTATAATTTGCCATAGAAATTCGCGAGCCCGTTTATTTGTTTTGACTCCTTGGCCGGACAAAAAGGAAGATCTCTTCCCAGACACAACGCTCTCGTGTGGACTAAAATTTTTTTTTTGCTCCCGCGTACTGGAATCATTTCATCTTCCCATTGATATTTCTCATCTTTGGTCTCGACGCTCCTCGACGCGAAAGTCCGAAGGTTGAATACACTAAGAGAATTTAAAAAAAACGGTGTTTTCGTCGACGACTCAGCAAGAGAAGTGCTGACCATTTTGTTTTTTTCGTAGATTACAATTTAATTGCGTAGACGGTCTTCTTTTTTTTTCATCCATCCGCACAAACTTGATCGAGACGACGAATCATTTGTTTTTCATCGGTCTCGTAACCTTGATGATTCCCCTCCTCTCTGCATCCTGATTATTAACATATATATATATTTGTCAATGCTGCATTACCATTTTTAGGCTTCCACCTTTTCGTGTGTATACGCCTCCATATTGTATATTTTCTCATCGAAATTTATTCAAACCTATGCTACATTTTTATGGAGAGCCATCAAATATAGGGGAACACGGGCAAAACGGGCACTTAAGGAATTAAGCGGTTTTCATCGGGAGGCACATGGTCTTTCAACTATTTTCAAGTCCCAAAACTGATACCCGATGCTAGTTTTCCGAATTTAAAAAAAAAAAAAAATCCGGGGCAAAACGGGCACGCCATCTCGGATGCCAAAAAATCGATACTCGACGATTCTCGATAATACAGACGTTCTGATCCACTGTGCCCCAATGAAATATTAACTCGACAAGATAAACGGAGAAATTAAGCCAAAAAATCGTCCCTCGGATGGAATAAGACAAAAACCAAGGCAAATCTTCAGATTCACTTGCTCCAATTTTTTTCATGTGGAAAATAGACCGCAATGTCACTTTGATGGTGAACAAATCACCTTATTCCAACATATTCGTCTACTTATGAATCATAACATTCATTTCCCGTCCTTTTTTTAGAATTTTGTAAAACAAAAAATTTCGGGGCAAAACGGGCACGCCCTCTCAGAGGCGGTAAAAATCTATAATAAATGATTCTGACTTATCAAAGATACATACACCATAATTTTATTGTTCCGTAATTTTATCGCTGGCGTTGAGAACGATCAAATAAGTTACCAATGCGATTTTTGCAAAATATAAATAAAATAATCATTAATTACAATTTGTACATTGATTTTTACTTTCAGTCTTCGAAACTGTAAGTTTTAAAAAAAAATTGTTTTTTTTAAATTTTATAGTTTTTTAGTTTCGGAGCGTGCCCGTTTTGCCCCGGGTGCCCGTTTTGCCCCGTGTTCCCCTATATAATATACTGAAAGAAATTATGATTGACACAAGCTGAACTAATAATGTGGTAACTATAAAAATCAATTCAAAAAGTGATTATAAAATTATCATTGACTTGAACTAATTTTTATACACGTGGTTGCCATACTGTGCTGCATTCACTATAAAGAGTAGAGGTTTTTCAAACTATTCTGAAAATAGAAAATCATTATCGTTCGACGGTTTATTTTGTAGGTAAATTTTATGATCAATAGAAACTTTCGAGAATGCTGATAGACGCGAAAATTTGAAAACTTCTCGTGCACACAAACTATCGAATAATGCTAGAAGAGATCGAAGAAAGGAAGGAATCTCGAGAACGATTTCTCGGACGGTCATGGTACATAAGCGTTTCGCAAGTACGTTCCAAACGGCCTTGACGCAACATCGCGGCAATTTTCAACGCAGTTTCCCCATTCCTCTGAAAAAAAATTATCATCTTCCTACTCTCGCGTTCCACTCGAAAATCCCTTCTCCAAAAATACGACTCGTACACGTAACCATAGAAGGAAATGGTCGATCCAATTATCCTATATTCGATCGACGAGGCACACTTTTCTCAATAAGAGAGGAAAAAAGGCTAAAAATCCTCTCATCGTTGTTTCGACAAACACGAACTATGTGAATTGACCCTGAACTCTGTGAGACCGTCATTCGTCGATCAAAATTTTCGTATCTCATTTGAATAAAAACACGCACCCGGAAGTGTGGCAATTTTTTCCGACCTCAACGAACCGAGTCGTAATTTATTTACGGACACAAGTACATACCGAAATTTCGTGTTTCCCCATGGACTCTGATGAATCCTCGAGTATCCCAGTATGTCAAGAAGTATTTGACGATGTAAAGAGCTCATTTTAATTTTTTAACCAACAATTATTCCAACCTGTTGACCTGAGAAATCGTGATATCTCCCCATTTCTCAATTCTCATGGGAAACAAATACTCGTTGTAAAGTTCCAGAGCTCATCAGGATACATAAAAAAAATCGTGCGGTTATTCGAAAACCCGAGTCCCGTTGAAACATTGCATACCAGAAAGTTGAAGATGATTGCGGATGCTTGCCTAAGGATATGTGCACAAGAAGGAGAGACGGAGTTTGAAAGGAGGCTGAAAAGTGTCGGTAAAAATGGGCAAACATCCACCTGTTACCCAGCGAAAGTCCTCTGCAGCCTCTTAAAAAAACATCAATAAACCACATTTCTTCACGCGAAACAAGTGCAGCAAATTGAGCAACGAATTCATCGTAAGTCAGGCTTTCCATCGGCACTGAGGTAAAACACACGAATAGTTGGCAAATATTCGCTTCTCCGAGAATATACCAACGGGGACACCGATAGCGAGAAACGATGAAAAAAGAAGGTGAAGCGGAAGTCTCCGATGCTTGTGGTCGCAACATCCACCAAATCGAACGCAAAGCTATGCAGTGTACCTTCCAGTGTACACGGAAAAGCGGAGATTGGGTTTTCTTTTCTCGTGTGTGCATTCCCTCAAGAAGAAGCGGAAGTGATGGAAAAACAAAGGCAAGCATTGAATAGCGGTTAGAGTATGGTCGAGACCTGGTAGAAATCGAAGAAGAAAAAGAAGAAGAAGGAAGAGATGATGGAAGATAGAGAGAAAGAGAGAGAAGGCGAGATCACCTTCGGGTAAACTTTGTGCGCAGCAGAGTGAGATAGTGCATGGAGAAGATATACCAAGTCACAACGTAACGAGAGAAGTCGTGGCAAGCGGTGATGATGATGATGATGATGATGGTGGTGGTGGTGGTGGTGGTGGTGGTGGTGATGGTGGTGGTGGTAGAGAAGAGATAGTGGTCGCTGACCCGCTCGGAACGTTGACTCCATGTAGTCAGTCCCCTCTTTTACATTGAGCAGCAGAAAGTTGTCTCTCTCTCTCTCTCTCTCCCGCTTCGTCGTAGTCGTTGCTTATACCTTGCCCTGGTCTCCACAGGCACTTTTTTCTCATTCCTTTTTTTTTTAACCACGAGGCAACTTTACCTTGCCTGAAAGCGCTCACCGGGCTGCCTCACCTTACCATTCTCCTACGAAGATACCTATACGTACTTTTCGACGGGTACACGACTATAGAGAAGCAGAATCACGGATCCTAGCTCTAGCTAGACGTGTGGGCGGCTGAAAATTTCGATGGATCAATATTTAGAAGGGCCGAAATCACGAATTCCAAGCTTACAATTAAATCTATCGATATCTCGTGAAGTCTCATCTTTACTATTTTCCATCTATACGCTCTGCGAGTATCAATAAAGTTAAGAAAATCCAGGAAACCTCCCTTGGACAATCTCCCTCTCTGGTGGAACGTTTTCGAGCTTCTTACAGCTCAAAAGATGCAGAGAATTCCTGTGGGATTAAAGGCCGTAAATCGTCAAATTATTTTTGACAATGAAATATCAACGAAATTAAATTTCACTTCTCCATTTTCCAAATTCAATCAAGTTCAACCCCGTTTTCCATCCCAGTTGAAAATCCTGTTTTTTCCGGGGCCTTCAGCCGCAACATCGGCAATTTTCAGATCGCATCGAGTCTCGGAAAGGCTGGTCGGCGAATATAAACCGATAATCCCGTTCCAGTCGGTACCCGACACACGCGTTGCGATCTCCGTTATAGCGGCGTTATAATGATGACGCTGTTGCGAGCGAGAGCAAGGGAAAGGCCAATCTGTATCACGCGAGACTCGAATTTTCCTGAAAACCTCGCAGGGTCTCTCGACACGAATCGCTCGCTCCGCGCTTCTTTGTATCCTCCACTTGTCCTTGAGTTGCTCGTTGATTGGATTCAAGCGGTGTTTGTAATTGGGATTTCTGCTGCTGCAAGCAGAATTCTGCACGCGCATGCACATTGATGAACCCAGAAAGTGCATTTGTGATATCGCGGGTGAACGAAACTCGGGGAATTCTCTCAGGCTCGCGTGAAGAATGAACCAAAAAAATCACGGTTATCGGTATGATCAGCACGAGAAATCACGCGGGTGGGATCGTTAACGCGGAATTATCGTACGATGCATAATAATGGCGCCGGTATATTTTACGCGAATGCCTTGTCTTATATACTACCAAGGAAAATGCGCATAGATACCGCATCGGTTTTCTAGTTAACGAAACAGACTCTTTCTTTCGCTCTTTGCGTTGAATTAGTTTAGTTACGCCATTTTAATCATCAACGAAACGGCCGCAAACCGTGGGTACCAAAATTAACAAGACTTGATTTTATTAAGTTAACTGTGTAATTGTGGAATCGTAAATTGTATTATAGAGTAATTTACAGTTTAAAGGAAACTGGGTAGCGGATTTTCGCCATTCAGGATTTGCGGTATTTTCTCTTCTGCTTCTCATATTTCCGGTTTCAACAAGCGCGGCTATCGAGACAGGCGGATTAATTTCATTCAGCGATATTTTATCTCACCAAACAAACAGTAAAACAATTTGACGACAATTAAAATATTTTTTTAAAAATACAGATTATACCATTCATTCGCATGTTGTAATTTCTTCAACGGGTGAGGCTTCTTCATACTTTTCCATTCGTTTTGGTCCACGAATGATATCTTTTCCGGATTCGTGTCCCAAGCGAGAAGATGCTTTTTTTTTCTTCCTTCGATCTTCATCTTCTTGCTTTTTCACAGTATTTCGTCTCTCTCAAGTTCCTCTCGCGCTTCTTTTGCTTCTTGCACCGAAACTCGAAGAGCCGGTTTCTCGTTCATTCCCAGTTCCATCCAGGGATTAAAAAGGCTTTTTTTCGTTGTTTTTTTCGGTACATACGTTCGATCACTGTACCGCTCGCCGAACGCTGCTGGGCATCAAAAGGACTTGCGCGGTAGAAAATCTTGATCGTTGTATGGACTCCATCACCGTGTTCCTCGTCCTTTTTTCTTTTGGCCTCGTCTTCGAGAACACTCGATTCAATTTTTCCGTCTCCTCGAGCGGACCAAAGATCATGTCTTCTCGGATGACGTGGTCTTCGAATTATCATTCTCTCTTCAAACTCACGAATTCTAAATATGTATAGAATTGACACCTTAAATTGTCAAGTAACTTCCGCCATCTCGATAATTCTCGATTATTGTGGTCTAACTTAAAGTATATTCAAATTTTACAACTAGCCGTGTCGGCAGGGCTCTGATGCGCGTCATTGGTTTATCCCGCGAGTGCAGCAAAAGCAAAATGACGCAAAAAGACATGCGTCTTGCGTGGAAAAAAAAAATTCCGATGATTGTAATAAAGCTTGAACCACGTAATGTCTGTATGGGCCCAAATCCTCCTGGAAAAGGGTTGTTCAACCCGCGGTGGGATGCTTCGACCGTTCGGGTCCGTTTCCTCAGGTTGTCCAAGCCCCCTTCTTTCTTCGTCTTTATATTTGCCCCTGAGGCTCCGGAAAGTCTTAAGCAGCAGAGCGAGTCTAGCAACTTTACACGCAGGGCCGTGTCGGCGGGCCTCGAGCTCGGATACTTCGGAGCTAATTTCCTGTCGGTTTCTCTTGACAGACATACCCCGACCGATGCACAAAAGCCTCGTTAGATTTTTTTTTACATCTCAAAGACTTTCGCATCTCGTATCATCGCTTCGTATGCGTCGAAATTGCAAATTACATAATTACAGGTTGAAACAAGCGTACTCACTGTTCCTCGTTAAGAACTCTCGTCAGGAGCTAGGCTGCGCTGATAATTAAAACGATTTTTTTTTCTACCCACAATGTATCGATTCGTGGGACTTTGATGGGAAAAGATTCAAGTTTGAGTACCTAACAATGATAGTGATTTTTTCAAGCCTCGGAGAAGAAATATCATTTGTATTTTATTTTCAGTTTGAAGGGTGGATCAGAATTTTTGTCACCTTGAACATGCTTTAAATATATTCGGTGTCTATATGCATCGAGACTTTTCTTTAATTTTGATCTTCATTCTATTAATTTACAATTTGCAAAATTCAGAAGAAATCTAATATTGCATTATTGCTTTAAATTTTTCTATTATCTTCTATATTGTTGACTCTTTTGAGTATTTATTTTTAAGAAAAGAATATATTATTATGTTCAAGACATTATCTCCATATATCGTTGTTAATTAAAAATACTTATATGAATTTTAAATTAATCAGTGAATTGTTCTATTGTGATAACTTTACCTGAGATGAAGCTTCATTCTGATCCACTGCAGTTACATACTTAAGTTATACTTAAATAATTGGGTTTGTTTTTGCATAGCCTCGCCGCGATACTAGCCGCGCTACGGTTGAACAACATGTTTTCCTTCAGATGGGGTTACCTCACAGACTCGTTTCAAGTCCTGAAGAGTGCGTGTATTTCCCTCCTTACAATGCTTTTTTCTCTCACGTATTTGGGAATGGTTGTCGGAAAGAACGATCGCTGGCTTTAACCAACGGAGCGTTCTGTTCCCAAATTTCGTTAATGAGGGTTCGTATTCGTCAAACTCGGCGGAGATAGCGCCAATGTTCTTGGATTTTTTGCGCGCGCAAAATCAATTTCCATTTATAATTTACCTTTTTTTTTGGCAATGACGTACGCAACACTTTGTCATTTTTGATACATTTATTTTTCCCAATAATATTTATTGGACACGAGCACGGTAATAACGCACATGAGGTTGCAATAAAGTAAGGTTATAAGGTTATGTTTGCCGGCTATACGCATGATACTGACAGTCGGTAAATATGGATAACTAATATATCTATGCCTATATTTGTGCAATAATAAAAATATATTTATGTTGTCCATAATTTGACAATGCGTAAATTGTCTATTAAGAAGAGAAACTGGTGAATTGATAACAAATTCATTAATGTATATGTTATCTAATTATTAAAAGTAAATTTGAGAATTAAATCTTCCCGCTTCTGTGGAACCAGTAGCAATGCTGCCCTGAACTATGCAAGGGTGGGTCCCTGCAGTCACGGTCGTACATACAGGTCTGATATCTCTATTGTTCTTTCGGTGGTGCGGGTGACATAGAATTCGAAGAAGTTTTTAGTTTTCATTATTGCCACGTCGCTACTATCGACTGCCAAAGTGAAATATATAGTAATACTCCTTAATTAATGACTGCGCATGCGCCATCATCTATCTCTCTCTCACACATGGTGGCACTAGGATGGCGCTCGATCACAGCGCTCTGATGGCACTGCTTCGAGTACTATGTCACCCCCCACCATAGGAGATATCGGACCTGTATGTACGACCGTGCCTGCAGTGAAGACCCTCGTTGTAAATAAAAATTAGTTTTGAGGTTAACGACGATAATGTAGTTACCTACCGTTTTTGTCGATAAATCGAGAGCCGCAAGTCGTTTGCGCAACTATGTCGTGTAACTTTCGATTTATATCTCGGGCTCCGATTATTATTATTTTTTTCTTCCAGCAAGCAGCAACGCCGAGAAATATTGCGTTGTATTTACTGTTTTGATTTTGACTCGATCAACAATGGCTGTCAAAGAGAAAGCATTGGAATCCAGCGAGGAATTCGAGTGGAACGTTGAAAATGAGATACAGCTTTTCTTCGCGATGAACGGTCACAAGCCAGTCGGTGAGAATTTATTTAGTCATCGTACTCGTTGACACCGAAAAGCCAGCTGAAAAAAATAATTTAGGTTAGGTGGAAAAAAAAAGGTCAGAAAGATAATGACACGATAGATCGTTTGTCGCAGGTGTCAACAAATACTTTCACATGGTTTGTATATGGGAAAAATTTCGCGCCGCAACCCACAAGGATATATCGTTGAAACCGATCTGGGATCATCTTGAATCCATGTACGATCTTATGGCGCTCGACGATACCGAGGATTTGCCATTTCCCAGTAACGAGGTTGACTTTGATCTCCCGGAAACGGAATTTGTCGGCTTGATGAAATCGCGTAAGAAGGAAGAGCCCGACAGCGGCAAGAGCAAGGAGCCGAAAGAAAAACTCAAGGACATCGGCAAGAAGGAGAAAGAGTCCAAAGAAACGCCCAAGAAAGAATTGCCGCCGAGAGATCAGAAAATTGTCAAAGAGACGGAGAAGAAGAAGGAGGAGGTGAAAAAAGTGGTTAAAGAGCCGGAAATAAGAAAGGAAAAACAGAGAGACGTCAAAGAGGTCAAAAAGGATCACAAAAGTTCAAAATCCAGGCCAAAAGGAAAGGACGAACTCGAGGAGGTTCTCCCTTGTGAGTAAAATTTGTTCATCGCATTTCTTACGATTAAAAAAGAAAAGTATTTGCGACTGATAGTTTAAATCGTTCGAATTAAGTATACGGTAAGTTTCAAAATAATGTAAAACTTTCCGATATAATCTCCCCAAAGGGATTTTTGGGATTTTTCTTGACTCGATACCTGAAAAATGTATGCGATTCCCTAAGGAAAATGAATCTTTCCAGCATCGACTGTAAAGAAGGAACGCAAGGATTCAGGCTCGAGCCGCGAAGATTTGAAGAGAGTGCCAAAGAGACCGACGAGACAGAGCATAGACAATACAACAAAAGCGTCTTCCAGTCCGAGAGATACTCCGCCGCCGAAGCGTCGACGTGTATAACTACCTGCAATTTCTATTCTGTGGCAAGATCAAAAAGCGTCGTAACGGATAATTTTTCGAGATATTCATTTGGAAGCAAAAAAACCCCGAAAAAATGAATAGCAAAATTGCGTAATCAAGTATCGCTATGAATTATTTTTTCGATAAAAATGTGTCGACTTATTCGGCTCTTTAAAAATGCAGGAAAGCAGAGAGACTGGCCTTCCTTCGAGTTTTGCCAAATGTAATATGTGTTTTGGTACAGCATTTGTAAAAGGATTTTTATTTCTTCTTAAGGAACGCATTTACAGCGGAGCTATGCTTCGTTACAGAAAGATTTTTTCACCATAAAGTCATAATGTAAATAAATCACTTACCTTTTTCTTTTTCATACAAAAAAAAATAGCTTGTCAAAATAATTTATTCATTCGCCCGCTTTGGTGTTTTTAAAAAACCATTTTTTCGCTCGATTGACGAAAACGACAAAGGTGCAATTTGAGTAAGAACTCGGACGAGCGCAAAAAAGGAAGGATCTCTTTAAAAATGTCCGGGATTTCGTAAAAATGAAAAAAATGAATATTTTTGTGTGGTTTACCAGCTGAGATTTATTGTATTTGCCATTGATGAAGAAAATTTTAACCGCTGCGTTGATTCATCGGGAGGATGGCGAGGACGACGATATTCGATGGAGCTCCGACGTTGATCGGGTACTTTGATTCAAAAGTCGATTGGCGACGCTGATGTTGCGCTCTTCATCGTTGTTGAAATAGTGAAATAATAACTGGAAGTTTTCCTCTTATCGTCCTTTCCCCTCGTAGATGTTGCGAATATCGTCGATGAATGATCTCATCGAAGTCTTCTGGCTTCGCGCTCAGACTCAAGTAGGGTTAGAAGATCACCATCGCGCACCGGTCCTTTTACGTTCCTGATTATCTGACGATTGAGCTCGCCGAGGAACTCGACTTTAACTTGGGTACATTGTCCCTGTGATCCGGTACGACCAAGAACTTTTATGACACGTGCCAGTACAACTGGTTTCTCCATGACTTTATCGCGTTTGCACGTGGATTCGATGCAACGGCGAAAAAATTTCTCAACGAAGTGAAGGAGGATGCGTGACCATCCGAGTCAAATTCACGAGCCTCTGAGATTTCCGGTTGGAGGGGCACGTGCGCGCGCAGAACATTTCGTCAAATCAACAACTTTTCTGTATTCTACGTGATAAAACTCATTGCACTCTTATTTAAATGTTTTTAGCACGTGAATCTAAAAACAACGATCTATTTAAATGTATATATTGATGTTCAAGAGAAAATGATTATTTATCTATATTTAATGACGCTGCAATCGACATGACACTTTCGTCAGGAACAATGATCAAGGTTCTTACAATAGCGTTTTATCATTCGATTATCTTTTTTTTTAAATGTACATACATTTTCAATAGTCTTCGTTAATTTTTGGCTACACACTCACATTCTTACAAACACCATTTCACAATCTGCTGTTTTTTTCGATATACAACGTCGACGTTTTTTTTTCGTCGACGAATAAAGGAAATAATGACAATTGTACAACAATGTTCTTTGAGAACGTCGTTAGAGAGCTCCCCATTTTTTTAAAATCGTTTTTCGACAATTGGATATTTACCACTTATTTATTTGAAAGACTCAAAAACCAAGATTCAAGTCTGCAAAACAAGATACGCGGGCTAACTTGTTTGATTTGAATTGTTATTTTTCTGTTGATTCGTGAGATTTCGTTAATTGGATCAAAATTCGTTTCTGGCGTCACGAACAAAATTATCCAAAAACGTTTTTTTATCCCCACGATCTTTAGGGATATGATTGTTGCAAAATGTACATCAACGAGTGATGAAGTTTTGTCAATAGCCACTCAAGAAAGTGGAAAGAATTTCTTTTTAAATCCGCAACATCAAAGCGATTGGTACACGAAGGGACCACTTTTTATCTGGATCCTGAAAACCTTTTATTTAACTCTTTATTTTTTATTTTCATTCCACATAATCCGACAATACATCAATAACGATTAGGCTCAGATTTTTGTATGCTCATTTTGTTCTGTAAAAAACGGAGATACTCGTTCCTCAAGAGTACGGACAAATTATTGTCGAATTTTTTGTAAAAATTTAGCTCTGTATCGTCTCTGGATGAGAAAAAGAAAATTAAATGTAAACCCGCATCGGCCTTCGGTCGAATCTAGTTCTCCGCGATCAATTCGAGGGATCAGACGTATTGGACGTGATAATCTTATGCATTTGCAATTCAATTAAAATACGCTCACAAGTCGAATGACGTTAGATTTGAAGAATCATTTTTTTTACGTTAACGTGCACATAAAAAATTAAGGAAATTGTGAGTCAGAGACGCGAACAAAAAACTTGAGAACTTAAAATTCCAACAGAATTAAAAACTGAATTAAGAGTTTATCTGTAAAAGTTAAAGGATAAAAGATTTTTCAAATATTCTCTCATTCGACCTGTGAAAAGCTCAATGATTTCTACGAAATATATATTGAAAAAAAGCTCAATGGAAAGAGGCTAGAGTGTCGGAAGTGGTGGTACGAGACACAAGCACCATTTGGTTCTAGAACGATATCTTTTTTTCGGATCAAACGCTTTGAGCGAAAATCCAGAAAATAGCGCTTACAACGATTTTAAGAGGGAATGAGCACGAAGTTTCGTTATTCCTTTAGCGCCAATTTTGTAGGCAACTATAATACTGTAACTGAGAAAAAAATTAAATAAAACGGAATACTAGTTAAAGTGCAGTAACTAATGAGTCGAAGAGCTTTTGTTAATAAGCTCGTGGCCTGCCCGCGCAAACTCATCGAATGAATATCTTTAGCAACTTTTAAATATGATAAGTACAGCCTGGGGAGGGGGGATAAGAGGAAAAAAACCTTTAGCTCGCTTAAAAATCCGATATAGTAAAAATATTGCATCATACATTTTTTAATCCCAGATAATTCAAGGATTCTCAGCACATTTCATTAATTTCCATCCAGTTTAATTTTCTGATCGAAGTGTATGTGCGAAAAAAAATAATTCCGATAATTATATCGACCCTCATATATCACTCCCGATTATGTTCATTATTAAATGTCATATTTACATCGTCGAATAAAATTACTTTATACGTTGCTCATTCCTTTTTTTTAGGACGGGACGGAAAAAAGCGATTTCTTTTGATCAAATATCTCAATGGAAAAAGTTAGATCCGTTCACACGAAAATAATCTGCTCCATTTTTGTTCCAATCACAAATCAGACTCGATTTACAAATTTTTCATTCCGATAAAAATTTCGCGAAAACGTGAAATTCAATAATTCTATGATATTTTTTTCATTCCCTTTTCTCAAATTACTTTAATCATCGCGTTTAATTTTTTGTTTACCTGTAATCATGTACGATAGCCGGAAGTGAATGACGAAGAGCGCACGCACTCGCGAATATCTTCACTCAATTGTATTGCTTTCGCAACGAGCGTTCGAATTTTCTCGCTGTTTCATCGAAAAGAAACAAAAAACAATGTGTCACGATGAATTTTCGAGAAACGAAAAAAAAATCAAAAAATGATTTTTTCCTTTTACGATTTCACCTCCTATTAAGACGGAACGAATCGATCAACCATCTATCTAATTTCGATTAGAAAGAAAATAAAATAAAAACAATAGAACAGAAAAAATGGTTACTGCCATAAGTTGTTCGAGAGAGTTTGTCCCGGTAGCGAGGTGGGAGTTGGCTTAATCAATCCCCCGAGGGACATTTGAGCCATCTGCTGCGGCAACTGCTATAAGAGAGGGAGAATAAAACACACGCGGATAAAGATTAGCACAACGTCTTTTTCGCGTGTCCTCTCAAGGTCACGAGGACATCATAATGAACAACGCAACGAGCATATAATTGTAATTATACTATATTCACCTGCGTCGAGAAGGGTGCGTTCGATTGAGATTGTTGGGGCGGTAAATTGAAGAAGGGATTGCTTCCCGGCGCAGGTTGTAAATTTTGACCCGCCAACATTCCGCTCCATCCATTGTTGCCCATGCTATTTTGTCCCCCCATCTGCATAATCTGCGAAGCAGCTTGGTTCACACCCTGGCTCGCGTTATTCACAGATGCATGCAAATTTTAACATACCAGAGAAAAGAAATAAGTTAATCGCATGAGTGAAAAAATACGAAAAATAAATTTTGATAAATATGAACCCTTTAACTTTTGAAATTCTGCAGCTGTCAATTTTGTTTGTACAAGTGTATAAAATGGAAACGACATTTAGCAATAAATTTGGAAAAATTCATATAAAAAAGTTTCATGCTTCTTTCATTAGTTTTCGTATCGTTTGCTTTTTTTCACCTATTCGATTTTCGACTCACCATTTGATTGTGCATTGTCATCGCGTTATTCGTCAATCCGTTTATCTGATTGGCGGCGGTAGTCATGTGCAAACTGCCACCCATTTGACTCGAGCTGAGACTCATCTGGCTCGGTGCAATGTTCATCTGATTCGAAACCGTCCCGCCCATTTGTCCCTGCAGCTGATTCAATTGTCCCATTGGTCCCGATTGATTCGAAAATGCATTTGGTTGAACGAATGCCCCGATATTTTGTACAGTTTGAGGAAATTGCTGTATTTGCTGTTGCTGAGCGTACAAACCGCCACCTTAAAATCGAACGTGAAATTCATATAAATTGTGCGAATCTGAAAGTTTATAGAAAAATTAAAAAAATATAAATAATTCATAGCAAAGGAACGAATTCATAAAAATAATTATTGATAGAAAATTCAAGAAATAAAATATGAATAAAAAACGTATGACGCAAAGATCGTTGGTATGTCAATGTACCCGGAAATCCAAAAGGGGATTGCTGCTGATTGCCGGAATTTCCATAAAGTGCGAGAATACTGTCTTTCGTCATTTTATTTTTTTCCTGTGGCGTCGGTGCGGGCTGATTGAAGAAATTGTCCTCGTCCGTTTTGCTGGCGAGACTCGTATTTTCCGCACTACCGTTTGTCGCACCTGTTGTCGCCGGCGTCGAGGTTGCCGGTGTCGCTGACAAAAAAGAGGAGAATATGTCGTCGCCCGATGTAGAACCATTTGCGCTTGCCTGACTAACCGGAGCATCTTGAGATCGTGATTGAAAAGAAAAAAAATGTTGCCTCGTGATTTTGTATTTTTATTAATTGTTTTGAAAAACCGAGAATTTTTTTTAAATATTCACCGAGTCCCAATAAATCAAGAGTAGCGCTATTGTTGGCCGAGCTTGGTTTAGGACTTATCGAACTTTTTGGTTTTGGTATTTGCGGCACGACTTCCGGTTTCTTCACTGGGGGCAATGAATTTTGGGTGTTGCTCGATTTTGTGCCCTCCTTCTTTCGTCTGCGTTGTCGTTCAGCCTCTTCGTCGAGTTCCTTGTCCCAATTGACCTTCAAATTATGGTAACGACATATTTGTATTTTACGAAAATTATTTATGATCGTATCTCTCATGGAGAGTAAAATTGCACGTACTTGAAGTACCGAACGTTCGACTAAACGAAAATTCTACAAATCTATTCTTTCATTGAAAAATTAAAAAGTCCCGATGTTACTTGTCGAATAATTCTCTTATACAATGAAAAGAGTTTCGATAACTGTTTATCAACAAACAGAAATAAATAAATTTTTCGATTTTCCTTTTGACGGAATTTTCGGATTTTCGAGTACATATAAAATAAAGATTACCTTTGGTAGAGGTGGCGGTACCCACTCTCTGGCAATGTACTTTTTGTGCTCGTACTTTGCCCTTATGAAACTCTCCAGGCTGCAGTCTGTCTGAGGCCTCCTGAAACTATCCGGGAGATTCGCCTCGTATACAGCTCGTGCTCGAGAATTTCCCATTTGTCGAAGACTCTTAAACATCGCACGAAAGAGAAACGATATTAAAAAGAATGCATGTAAATCAGGGGATTCCTTTGGTAAAATATATATGAAAAAAAAAACGCAGGAAAATACAAATTTTTGCAGTTTGTTGATAACAATGAAAGTATACGCAGTGACTTGTTGCTCGCTAAAACGTCTCTGTAAATAAGTTATTCTCAAGGTCAATTGCCAATTATAGTTTCTCTGGCTTTTTGAGTGACAGTTATTGAAAACTCTGAAAAAAATGTTATTAATCAAGGCCTGTTGTCCGGTATAATGCAATTCGAGTGTCAAGATCGACGAGACGATCTGTCTCGTAGACTTATCGGAGTAGACAAAGTTATTGACTTTGATAGTTATCGTTAAACTTTTTCTCCAAAATTAATACTCCACTGACTTATCAATACTGTAACATATTAGTTCGAAATTATTTGCAAATTAAGTTGTTTTCCATATTTTCCTCGAAAAACAATTCTCCGAGCCACCAAAATTCTTCGAACGCCTTTAAAAAGATCGAATGAAATTAATTAAGCATCCTCCAGAAATTTTGAACTTACCACCACTTGTTCCGGTGTCCATGTGTCCAAGTTCACCGACTTTACCTTGCTTATGTGAACTCCAAGATTTCTGTGTATACCGGCGCAACGAATGCACAGGAATATGCCCAGATTCCAGCTCGCCCATCTTGGCCCTGCACAATGCGGTATCTATTATTTCCCAGGCTCGTTCCACCGATAGCAAAATACTTCCGAAAGTTTATTTTCTCTCAAAAACCAGAGCAACGTTGCGCAAAATTATCGAGTCGCTCATTGTAAAATTTGACAGTAGCATTATCAACGACAATAACATTGCATCTGAACGACCTTTGAAACTCACACACGTCGTGAATTCCATTCGGACGGTCAAATGACCCGCAATGACGTTCGCCAACGTAACAAACTGTCGTTTACAATTGCTGTCAATATTAGCTTGTATCGTGAAATATACGTCATGAGGTAAAATAAAAAAGTGACAAGTATTCCCGCGAACTATATGTCCACGAATATTGTAACTAGGTCGCCAAGAACTAATACCAAAATCGATATACCCAAAGTGACAGATGCCGCGTGGAATTTTTCCTTCTCCACGCCAGAAAAATACAGAGATACAATAAAAAATAAAATTTCGTTATTTTAAAGGAAACTTTGTAAACTATTGAATTAAACAAAATATCAATACATATAGGAGCGTGTGAGCGAACCTTTGGCATCACAATCGACACAGTACTTGTTGTCCTCATCACGCAACATTTGAGTCAAAAGATCCTGGCACTTGTCCTGTATCTGTTTAGCTCGTTCTTTCTCGAATCTCGACGTCATTTTTCTTGATTAACTTTTCAAACTTTATCACTATCCCTTACGACTGTGTATCATTGAACACCGACACACGCGAGTATATAAATTAATACAGCTAATACAGAAAAATATTCGGAACTGTCCGAGAGTCTCTAGGGGTGGTCAAACGCTACGCGAATACGCGATACACGTATACGCGTTATCGGAACAGACGCTGCAACGGGGCGACCATGACGGGGGAGTGACGGCCAACGGAACACTCGTTATATATATACAAATATATATGGATGTATACAACGGTTCGTTCAGCGCCATCTGGCGTCAAACGTGCCAAGTTCTTGGCAAGTACGCTAGGTCGGTACAAAAAAACTGTTCGAGGATAATTGTTTTTGTTTTTCAATGCATTTTAATTTCGTCTTTTCTTTTATATAATATACAACGCAAACGTGAATATACATTCGAGAGGGTTGAAGAACATTATGATAATCATCGGGTATATGCATCATTCATAAATTGAAAATTCTTGGCGCTAATAATCGTGCGATATTTATGTTATGCGTTTGTCATGCTTCTATCGGTTCTGATATAAGTTACAGTTTTTTTAATTCATTTTTTCACGTTTTTTTACACGAAAGCCCAGTCTCGCTGGACAAATATAACATGGCCACTTATACATTCGAAGAATAGGCGCATTTCTTTGTGTTGTCGTTTTTTCTATCAATTTTATTGCGAAAGAAAAGCTTCCTAAAATTTAATCTTACATATGCGGGGATTACGAACTTGAAGTATTGTTTTTTGTTTCTCTTTGGTTTCTCGAAAAACGAGATTCGCAAATTTTACAAGATCAATTAGCGAGATTGCTCTTGCTCTGATCTTTCAATTGGACAAAACGGGCGTATGTTTAACACTGGAGAAGTTGGGGAAAACAAAATTTTTAAGTTTATTTATCGTTATGAATATTTTTTTGTTCTCCTTTCTATGATGCTACAGCCATTGTTTCAACCACTGAGAGACTTTTTTGTTCTTCAAATCTGCCCTGTGCCTCATCACGAGATCCGCGATTCTTAACAATTTTGAAAATGTTTAATGTTTCTAAGTACGATAAAATTAATTCAGTCTTTCAGCAACATAATCGATATATACATTCCATGTTCTTTTCTACCAGAGTATGTATCGTACGCGTCCTAGGTCTTATATATCTAACTCCATATGAGGGTATTGGAAAATTAATCGATGTTTTCGTCTTTTGATCTCGAATATTGAATTTGTACAGGTCAAAAATAAAAATCCTGATTTTTTTTTTTTTTTAATTAGATAACCCTCAAAGCATCTGAATTTTACAATGACTGTTGAAATAAATTTTATCTACAATTCAGATATCTTTTATTGATTTCTTTTGCTCAAATAAATATTTCAGGATCTTTATTTTAGACCAATGGAAACTTAATTTCTCTTGTACAACGAAAAAGAAAAATATCAATCTCTTCGACCACACTCTGTATGCGTTGAACGGTTTTTTTTTGTTTTCTAAACGAAAACGAACTTTTTTCTCTTTATAAAGCTACAGCATCGATATATCGCTCACATCTACACTCGTAAGAAAAATCATTCATACACTTTGTACACTTATTGGCTTTTTTTTTTGGAACCTACGCTTACGAAAAAGAAGGAAAAAACCGAGAAAGAACAATTTACATAATCTATTACTACCAGTATGCTTTTCAATTACAATTGTAAAGGATAAACTAAAATCACAGAATATCTCATCCACTCTCAACGTCGCTGTGGCTCGAAATATTCGTAAAATGTCCAAACGCGCGTGGCAATTTTCCTGCAAGTATTTTATTTTTTAATTTTTATTTAAGATGATTTGAAACGTTGAAGAGTCAATGTGAGATTTTCTCAGTCAATAACGAAAAATAGATGATTTTTTAATACACAATTCAGATATTAGAAATAAATAAAAATCATATGAATTCAGGATATTGCACCGCATTGTTTTTGCTAAGAATTGCAAATATTTGATGGTGAAGTAAAAAGAATGATAATTCGAGATCCACGACGAATGGAGAGTCTACAAGTATAATTTCCATTAATCTTAATCATCTTTACTATCTCTTTCTCTTATCATCCATAGACGCAGGTTAAATTTTGACCTGACGTATTCACAAAGCTCTGGATAACAAAATGATAATGATAATAGGTCGAAAAAGACAGATAATACTATCCTCTCATCTCACTCTATACATTACGCTCTATATTTACAACGTAGATACGAAAAGATCAAAATGATTAGGAATCTACGGGTAGATTCTAATATCTATTTTATATTTACATACACGATTCCATACATCATTTTTTTTTCTTTTTTCGTTTCGAAGCGGGCAGCCGGACATTGCAATGCGTATATTCTCCTTAACGTTATTTCGTTATCTTGAGAAGAAATAATTCAACCGCCAGAAATTTGAAAATATCGAACAATATCTTGTTCAGCGTCTTTTTCATATTCCCTTGCGGCTCGTTTTCCTCCATTACACGCGACGATATTTGGACGCGGCTCATTGTCGAGATTTTTATTCAAACGAGTCATGTGTTTCGATACTACATCGGAAAACAAAAAAAAAAGGAACATCTCTTATTTTTTCCCCGAATATCATCGACCAACAAACAAAGAATGTCACTCAGTTATGCTTTTCCGAAAAAAATCCTGAGCCAAGAGTGTCAATTACAAATAGCCGAATTCCAAATATTAAATGGATAGAAAATGGAAAGTTCGACGTCCTGAATGTTTGTTTTTTCTTCTGAGAAAAAAGAAAAATTCATGGGTCCCTTTACTCGGGGCCCCGAAGCAATTTCTAGGCCAATTCTCTTTTGTTCTTGCTCTCGGTGTAAAATTGAGTCGACTTGGAGCTATTGCCGGAGCCGCTCGTGTTGGAGGGATAAAACTGTCGCGTCAGAATGTAAACGACGGCCTCGTAAGTGGCCATCATAATTGCAGTGTTGGGTATTTGCCTGACCAATTGAGTCGCGAGACCTCGATACAAGCCTCTCGGACCTTCCTCGGAGTACACAATGTTAAGAGTTTGCCAGAAAGTACGATATTTCGTTCCTTCCTCCCGCAGTCGAGTTCTTGCCACCTCTGTAATAATAATAATAAATATCAAATTCAATTTTATATTCAATGAATTAAAGGTTGCATTTCATGAAATTAAAAAATTGTCAGTGAGGAGTATTTTTTCGTTTGAAAAAAATGCATTTCTGATAATTTTCAGAAAAGTTCTTTTGCAATATCTAATATGCATATATATTTTTGATAGTTAACGCATGATCTAGCACAGTTTGGCAGATAGCCAAGTCAATCACGAACCTCCATGATGACTCGGCTCTGCACACTATCAGTGCGTGCCAGGGCTTATATATATATATATATAAATAATCACCCCCGCTCAAAAGGTTGGATAAAAGGTTGCATATCTCCGTCAAAAAAAAATATTCAAATTTTACAAAAAGCGGTTTGACGGGGAGGAGTTCAGCTTTGTTCCCCTTTCTTTAAATATTTTTTATGATTCTTTTTTGACCCAGTATGCACTTTTGAACGTCACCGTTTTTTGGCCTTTTTTCAACCATCGCGAATTGAGCGCAGATCTTCAGGACATTTTTTTTGTCTTTTTTATCTACGGCATATTTAAAAGGGTTAGCATTACTATATCACAAAGTACGGAAATTTCAATTAGATAAAAATTTTCGCTGGGACGTCATCATCAGAGTTTCGAGCGAAAAAAGGAAAAAAAAATTTCATACGAAAATTCTGACAATGAAATAATTCCAGGCGATTTCGTGTATATCTATACGCTACTTTTTCCATACTTGACATTTTCTCAAACACTATAGTTTTTGAGTTACGTTGCATCTTTCAAAATGATTCTCTTTGATCCAAAAGTAAAATAACTTTGCGAGTAAAAATCGCACGAAAATTTTGAGAAAACGAAAATGGAACGTCTGCTAACTCTTTTAAATATGCCGCAGATAAAAAAGACAAAAAAAAATCTCAAATTGTGCGCCCGATTCGCGATGGTAAAAAAAAAGCCAAAAAAACGGTCATGTTCAAAAGTGCATACCGGGTTGAAAAAAAATCATAAAAAATATTTTAGAATAGGGAAACAAAGCTGAATTCCTCCTCGTTAAAATGCTTTTTTTAAAATTCGAATATCTTTTTTTACGGATTTATGCAACTTCCAGTGCGGCAAGAAATATCGACAGATGTATCCGAACTTTTGAGGGGGGGGGGGGGGGGGGGCGGCGGCGGCGGCGGCGGCGGCGGGTGTATATAAAACAATGCGAAAAGAAATGTTCAGGTGTTGAGGAATATCTGATCATTTCACCTTGTCAAAAGGCGATAATGAAAACGGCAACTGCGTGCGACTGCGACGTAGAAAGACAATTTGCTTTACCGCTTTCTTATCATTCATTATAATCATGTATGTAAATCAGGCCAATTGAAAAAAAAGTTTTAATTTTTTTCGTTTCTCTCCTCGTCTATGTTTTATTTTGAGAAAGAGCTATCTCCGAAAAAGTGCTCAAATTGAAGATTAAAAAGTATGGTTGATTTTTATCTTTGGGCCTTGAAATCTATAATACCATCTTCCTTGAGTTCGAGCAAATAGAATGGACAAAATTTTATCGTTTGATATCACATTTGTTCGAGATATTGATAGTTAAGGTTCGTTTAAAGTTTGCTGGAGGTCGAACGTTACATATCCAACCAATATGTTTGATCAATCAATATAAATAACGATCGAGCTCGCGATATCTGTACAAAGTACTGCAAATATACGTATATATTCAACACATGGGGCATTCCAGGTCAATTCGAACAATTCAAAGTTTTATCCCGGCAAAAAAATCTTCAAATTTTAGCAGATCTTCCCAATTTTTCATCTGATTAAATGATTTTTTCCAAATCCATTAAAATAATTACAAAATTTATATACGATAAACAATGTTTTTATTGACTTATATCGTCAGAAAAAAATAGAGATCGAGGCTCAAAAAATTATCGGAATTGAAGTGGGATGTTCCATGTACATGCGCATCGGTATTCTATGTATAACTCTGCCAGAAATTGTTCAGCGTAACGCTCGAGTTTCATCGCGAAGGGGCAAAAAAATTCGAGCAAATATTTTCCAAAAGTTCGAACCATCGACAAACCTAATCAAATTACGTCAGAATCTTCTCTTTCGATAAGATTGAATGAGCAAACATTGATCGTTGGAGTAGAGCGAGTTTCTACGGTCTCTGATACGTTGACGAGAAATTGAAAATAAAGACAGACAACTTTGTCGAATTGAAAAAAAGTTTTCACTTCAAAACAATACGTTAGAAATAAGTTCGAGCACTCGTCGATGTTTAAAAATAACAAAAAAAAAACCTCTTCGCATCCGTAAACGAAATTTATTGCGCTGATTCGTCTGTCAAAGGCTCACCGTGCGGATAAGCGACGCACGAGGCAATGGTTTTCGAGAATGCTCCGGCGGCCATGAATTCCAAAAAATCGCGAGAAGTTTTTGAGCCGTCGTCGGCGTTCGTCGGTAATCTTGAACGATGCGCAATGAGCCAGCTCTTCACGGCCTCGTAAATGACAAAGTGGACGACGGTCTCGCTGATTCCCACGTAGGACGCCACGATGCCTTTGTAGAAACCGAGGAAACCCTGAAAGTAACAAGGAACCAAATTGATTAAACCAAAAATTAGGCGCAATTTTTATTTAATTAAATAATAAAAGTGTATTCGATCAAAGAGTGACGAAAATCGAAAAGGAAAATAAACGGCGATAGAGTGTCGGAGAGATTCCCTGTGATGCGATACGCCATCTCGTTGATCAGATTATCAAAAAATATCACAGGTCATCTGCCTCTATGAGAGAAAAACAAATTCTGACTCGAGATTAATTTAATAATGAAAATATTCATATTTTGAATCGTTTCGTTGAATAAATTCTACAACGAAAAATCATACTCGATGAAACACGATTTTCATAACGCGAATGACGTTGCGCATACGATATATCGATTTATGGTAAATACAAATGACAACGAAGATTGATCGTTTTTGCAAAGAGAAAGCAAAAAAGTGTATGGAAGAAAAGAAATGTTGGTTTGTTTTTTATTCATTATGTTATTATACGAACATCGAATGAAACCATTTGGATTCGAATTATCGATCGCAGAATGTCAAAACGAATTGATGACTTTTCGACGATTTTTATCAGACAGCACGTATAATTTTATTCACGATGTAGATATGCATATGTATGCCTGTGTATAGTACAAGTTGATTCATGGTATTTATCGCATAAACAAACACGACGTACGACCATAAAGCAAATGAGAATGAGAATAAACGATTCCGCGACCATTTATAGTAACTTGGCGCTAATTTTAATTGGCCTTAGCTTTTATCGGAGCACATATGTCCGCAAATACTCGATACTATATATATTCCATACACTCCATGAACCATCAGCGCATTGTACGATTTTATGCGCTAACATGAGCTCTCACACTCGGCACAGAGTTATTTTTTTCGATCGCATCTCAAGCATCGGATACAAATTTTCGATCGATAAGAGAGCCAAGTAGCGATTTACCGATAAAGACAACATTTGTCATTCCAACTTCTAGCTAAAATTTGGGCACGTAAAAAATCATTTACACGACCCTCAAGATTTCTGCATCTGCATTTTTCGATATTGGCTCAGCATAACTTATTTACTTATTATTGGCTCAGCATAACGTGGCGCAGAAAATAATTGCGTCAGGCTTAACGCTATGTACATCGTACTTCCGCTTGGAGAAGAGGCGCCGAATCGCCAGCTTTCAGGAAGTCAAATTGAGCCGAAGCAATGCGCAAGTTCGTGTGCATATATATTTCTCGAATTATATCTCTCTCTCTCAAGTCTATAGATACATTCAAGGTCGGCTGGCGTCGCGAAGGATTCTCGAGTATGCGTCTATATCGAGGCTCGCTCTTGTATCATATCGTCCGTAAAAAATAAAAATAAAATTATTAAGAAAATCGATGATTACTTCGTATTTTTTTCGCTCGGAGATTAAGCGCGCTCGAATTAATTCCACCGCGCAAATTCAGCACGTTGTTCCCCAGAAATTTGCTCATTCGAGTCGTACGATGAATGACGATGCGATCATTGGCTTTCCCCGAAACGGGAGATAAACTTTTCAAGATTCTCGTTTATTACGCGCACAATTTCTCATAACGGAGTACGATAATCTTCGTAACGTCACCGATGTCAACTTTGTGCGATCCAAATATTTCATCTGCATTCCCCAGACTAGCTTGGACAATTATTTTTTCCTCAATCACATACAAACTATGCATACAGGAAAGCCCATTGCATTGGAAGTTCATTCACACGTCCTTTTCTTTCCCGTTGGATCTCGGACGAATGTATTCAATTTTTTCTTTCCTCCGTGTCTCCGAGTGAATTTAACGTCAATTCGATACCGGAACGAATTTGTTCCTATGCTCGATCGAGCTTCGAGAAATGATATTCTCCGCAATGTTACGTGATATTGCGTTAAGCGAGATTTCGTTACGCCGGTAAAACGAGTGTTTTTTATCCTAAAAATGAAAATCACTCATGTCGATGAAGTATAGATGTAATCTTCATAATGGTTTTTTAAGCATTTTTTCTTTCTTTGATCTCGAGTCACGGTGCATCCGACACGATTTCAGAAATCCTTACCGACTGTTGATATATCCTCCGGATGCACTCGATGGCACTGGTACGATTCATGTGATGATCTAGCTGAAGTCTCGTTTTTACAAACCATATTGGATTCGTCGCTGTGCTCGCCACGAAACCTGCAACATTCAACGGATCCTGCTTGAAATATCGTTCAATTATTTCGCTAACTTTCACACGGCTTTCTATTTATCCTGTTTTAAAACGCAAGGATCCTCTTCGATAGGTCATTTATATCCAGAAAAACTGCGTAAATCTTTTAATCGTATATGTGAGGCATTCCACGACATTCCGATCAAAATCTTGCCTTGATGATTTCGATTTTCCTCTAAATTTTTTATATACAAAAAAAAACATTGAAAAAAAAATTCCCAAATCTTTTCAGAATTTTTTGGTCACGCGTTTTGTGGATTTTCTTTCTTTTTTTTAAAAAAGCGACCACTTTGTAAAATCTGAAAAAAATTCAGAATAATCTAATAAAAAATAACAAAATTTTTGGGCTTTGTTCCAAAATGAAGATTTTAATCTATGAGTGAAATTTTTTTTGCAATTTTTTGAATTTTACTCATAGAGTATTAAAATCTCCATTTTGGAACAAAGCCCAAAAGTTTTCTTATATTTTATTAAATTATGCTGAATTTTTTTAGATTTTACAAAGTGGTACCTTTTTTTCAAGAAAAAAAAATCCACACAACGCGTGACCACAAAATTCTGAAAGAATTTGGGAAATGTTTTTTCAATGTGCTTTTTTATATAAAAAATTTAGAGGAAAATCGAAATCATCAAGACAAGATTTCGATCGGAATGTCGTGGAAGGCCTCAATGCCTCATATATATATATTATATATATTAGGTTATTCCTTATTTAGGCTATGTTGTTTTTTCTTTCAACGATAGTGCTAAATCGGTTTTGAATAAATAAATATAAACTCATGCCAAATTTCAGCTCGATATCTCAATTTTAAACTGGCCCCAACGGCAGTCAAAGTTCGATCTGAACATTTTTTCAACCCAGTAAATATTGATATAAAAATTTGAAACTTGGCACATATGTTCCTCTATAAGGTATAATTGTAGTAATGTGTCAAATTTTTTATCCTCGATTTTAGATATACAGCCCCGCTCAAAAGTTTGTATACACCTGTCGATATTTCTTGCCGCGCTACAAGTTGCATAAGCATAACTCCGTCAAAATAAAGATAATCGAATTTTTATAAAAGCGTTTTGACGGTAAGGAGTTCAGCTTTGTCTTTGTTTCCCTTTTTTTAAAAAAAAATTTTTATGATTTTTGTTCGACCCGGTATGCACTTTTGAATGTGACCGTTTTTTTGGCCTTTTTTCGACCATCGCGAATTGGGCGCATAACGCGAGGACATTTTTTTTTGTCTTTTTCATCTACGGCACATTTGAAAGGGTTAGCAGACGCTCCATTTTCGTATTTAAAAAATTTTCGTACGATTTTTTCTCGCCGAGTTATTTCATTTTTGGCTAAAAAAGACAAATTTTGAAAGATCCATCATAACTCAAAGACTATATAGTGTTTAAGCGGAAATTTCAAGTATAAAAAAAGTAGCTTAGGCATACACGAAACCGCCTGGAATTATTTCAGAATTTTCCCATGAAATTTTTTTTTTTTACTATTTTCGCTCGAAACTCCGATGATGACGTCCCATCAGCGAAAAATTACATCTGATTAAAATTTCCGTACTTCGTGGTACAATAAAAATCTGAAAAAATTCGGCAACATTTGGCATGCTACGAACAACAATTATCAATAATAATATTGCTCAAAAGTTATTAATAAAATGTTGAAACAATTTTTCAATGACTTTTGGGCAATGCTATTTTTGATGAATAATGATCAATATCTATTATTGATAACGGTTGTTTATAGCATGATAAATGTTGCCGATTTTTTCCGATTTTTATTGTATCACGAAGTACGGAAATTTCAATCAGATATAATTTTTCTCTGGGACGTCACTATCGAGTTTCGTGCGAAAATAGTAAAAAAAAAAAATTCATAGAAAAATTCTGAACTAATTCCAGGCGATTTTGTGTATACCTACGCTACTTTTTTTATAGCTGTCATTTTCTGTTAAGCTCTATAGTTTTTGAGTTACGTTGCATCTTTCAAAATTTGTCTTTTTTAGCCAAAAGTGAAATAACTCGGTGAGAAAAAATCGCACGAAAATTTTTAAGAGACAAAAATGGAGCGTCTGCTAACGCTTTCAAATGTACCGTAGATAAAAAAAAACAAAGAAATCCAAGTTATGCGCCCAATTCGCGATGGTCGAAAAAAGGCCAAAAAACAGTTTAATTGAAAAGTGCATACCGGGTCGAAAAAAATCATAAAAAATATTTTTAAGAAAAGGAAAACAAAGCTGAACTTCTTACCGTAAAAACACTTTTTAAAAAATTCGATTATCTTTTTTTTTGACGGAGTTACGCAACTTCTAGTGCGGCAAGAAATATCGACAGGTGTATCCAAACTTTTGAGCGGGGGTGTATATCCAAAATCGAGGATGAAAAATTTGACAAACTACTACAATTATACCTTATACTATGAGGAACATATGTGCCAAGTTTTAAATTTTTATATCAATATTTACTAGGTTGAAAAAATGTTTGGATCATCGATCGTATAAAATACACGTATTTCCCCGTTAAAACTTTGACTGCCGTGGGGGCCAGGTTAAATTTGAGATATCTAGTTGAAATTTGGTATGGGATTATATTTATTTATATCACTCGGTACAATAATGGACGCTTTTACGTCCGCAAGCGGACGTGAAAACGTCCATATTGTACCGAGTGATATAAAATATTGTACATCACTCGTCAGAAAATGTTTTTACGTCCTCGTAATGTAATGTACTATTATTCAAAACCAATTTAGCACTATCGTCAAAAGAAAAAACAACATAGCCTAAATAAGGGCCACCCTAATATATATATATATAATATATAATGCTGGGAAAATTGGTCTCTGAAGTTTAAAAAGAATGATTAAGAAAATACGTTTCCTCACAAAGAATTCCTACAAATTTATATTTCCTCCGGCATTCAGCTGACATAAACTTGATCCCTTATGGATAATGGAAAATCAATGGCAATTAGTGGGACGTAATTCCTGACTGATAAATCTGCAATTTACAAAATATAAATTTTAACTTTTTCTTCAATATTTTCTTATTATTGCAATAAAAAAGTTACGAACACTGATTCTGGCAGTTCCTTTGATCTGAGTCGCAATTTAAAAATGTGCAATTTTCGAAATGCTCGTGCAAAATTTACGCAAGTTTTCACGTAACGTAATTGAATATTTACATAAAGAGAAAACGTGACGTGGTTGGAACGATATAAATTATTTAACGGTTCATCGCAACCTGTGGGTGCGTTCTTAAACGCAGTCGGCAGGCATATCTGCTCAGATCCGCTGCATCCAGATACATCCAAGATGTATCTAGAAAAAGTTGCTGCTGCAGTGTCCCCCAATTTTTCATTACCAATCTAACATTGGTAATAAAAGAACGCTGGAAAATACTAATAAAAGAACGCGTATGCGAGCAGATCTGCTCAGAAACGCATTCTTTTATCAGCATTTGCCAGCGTTCTTTTATTCCCAATGTTACATTGGTAATACAAAATTAGTGGACACGCTGCAGCAGCAACTTTTTCTAGATACATCTAGGATGTTTCTGGATGCAGCAGATCTGCCCAACAACTGCGTTTAAAAACGCACCCTGTGAGAAAAAATCGTGTTTCCACTTTTTTTTGTATCATAGACTGTTTTTTATTTTTCCCACTTTTTTGTCATGTGTTTCTCACTGTGTAACCTAAAACACGACAGCTTGAAATTAACAGCGATGATAATGTAGTTTTTGGTGAAATGACCCACATCCGTGTCGGCGAGACCCTACCGAGCATTATTCTGTACGAGGGAAATCCAGAAAATTCGAAAAACATCCTCGAACTCATTCGAGGAAAGAGGGCACTGATTTTTGGCGTTCCCGGTGCATTTGTACCGGGATGCACGAAAATTCATCTGCGAGGATTCGTCGAGATGTAAAAGAAAAGATGAGAAATATTCGAGAATAAAGGGAACAAATTTTCTTTTCGTTTAAAAATTTTCATCTCGTTTTAGATCCGATGAATTAAGGTCAAAGGGTATTCGGGAGATGATTTGCATTTCCGTCAACGATCCCTACGTCCTATCAGCTTGGGGTTGGATCAAGGGTGCCCCGGAAAAAGTATACGATTTATTTCTATTTTTTTAATTGTTCAAAAGTTAAAAAATAATCCAAACCCTGCCAAAACTAATTATTGGCGAAAAATGACCGTTTTTTCGCAGGTTCGAATTCTAGCCGATCCCACAGCACTTTGGACAAAATCGATAAAAATGGATATCGAAATGCCGGAGCTAGGTGGCACGAGAAGTCGACGTTATTCCATGATAACAGACGACGGAATAGTCAAGGAATTGTACGTCGAGAATTCGAAAATCGAAAATTCGTGTCGTCGAGAAACCTCCCCCGTATCCTCATAGTGTAATTCTTGAATTTACTAAACTTTTCGGAACAATAATTGCAGAAAGAATATACTGCTGACGTTGATGTTGTAAAAATAAAATTAACGTGCGTTCTAATATTGATAAAACAATTTGTTGCGATATTTTTCAGAGATCGAGCACACGATACTTTGTCTCATGATGCAAATTTAGCGGATTATTTTATCGACATGTAAATTTTATATTTTCAGACGATCATCTTATACCGCGATATACCGATAGATTTTTAAATATACCGATGTACAAGATTGTATGAGAGTGATGATATTGTCACCTGACATCACATTAATCAATCTATGACCTGCCTTAATCAGTGTTTAACGACATAAAGTGTATCGATGAATATTCAGGGCGCAATTAGCCTTGAATTTAAAAAAAATCACGGTAGAAACACGCGTATGATTTTCCGATTGGTCGAAAATTCACCCCGTACAAGTGCCAAATTAATAGCGCCAAATACAGCGGTACAATACAAGCACAAATTTATCGAATTTACATATAGTTTTTAGTTTTTTGTGAAAACGAAACTCAATACCCAAAATTCCAGCTGTAAGGATTTTTCTACGATAGATATTTAATTCGATGGATTTGGGAAAATCTTGGAAAAGCTTGACAAGTTGAGAATTCCAGTGACTTTAAATTGCAAGAAATTCTGGATCGGTTTACATAGCCGGTTCTAATTCCTCGGATTTATCCTTTACAAGGCGAGTAGTGTGCAGCTAATTGAAATCAAAAGTCGCGTGCATCGAACGAGTTTAAAGCCGAGCACACACTTGAGGAAACGTGTCTCAAGGAATATATATATATATATATATATGGGTCATTCTATGTCAAATCGACCAAGAGTTGGAATCGACCCCTTTCAATTTCGCTGAAATTTGGTCAGAAGTTTTCGTTTTCAATAAAACGAAGTTCTACCAAAGGAAAAAAATATTAAATTTTTTTTCGAAAGTTATGCGAGATTCAAAATTTCACAGTTTTCAAATCTGTCAAGTTTATTTTTTAAATATCTTGAAAACTATTATAGTTACGAAAAATCGTTCTGGATTCGTTTTAAAGAGTATACTTGGGGGTACGAAAAAAAAATATTCCGAAAAAATTTTTTGAAAAATGATGAATTTGGAGAATTTTGAATTTTCAAAAATCGTAAAAATCCAAGTTCCATATTTTATTTTTGGTTCAATATTTTTTTATATAACACCTTGTACTGATCTTGAAAGATCCTGAAATTTTCAGAAAGGTATTTTTTTTTGTTTCAAAAATATAAATTTTTGAATTTTTAAAAATCGTGCAAATCCACGATCGACATTAAATTTTTGGTTAAATTTTTTTAATACAACGCCTTGTACTGATCTTAAAAGATCCTGACATTTTCAGGATGGTGTGTTTTAAATTTTTTTTTTAAATTGTCATTAATTGATATTTTTACTGCTCAAAATTACAGAATTACATGATTGTTCAACTTTACTTAAAGGAAAAACAGAAAAAAAAATTTTACCAAAATTCAAAAATTTATATTTTTGAAACAAAAAAAAACACTTCTCTGAAAATTTCAGGATCTTTCAAGATCAGTACAAGGTATTATTTAAAAAATATTGAACCAAAAATAAAATATGGAACTTGGATTTTTACGATTTTTGAAAATTCAAAATTCTCCAAAATCATCATTTTTCAAAAAAAAATTTCGGAATATTTTTTCTTCGTAGCCCTAAGTATACGCTTCACAACGAATTCAGAACGATTTTTTGTAACAATAATAGTTTCCGAGATACTTGAAAAATAAACTTGAAAGATTTGAAAAATTATGAAATTTTAAATTTTGAATAACTTGTGAAAAAAAATTTTTAAATTTTTTTCCTTTTGTAGAATTCCGTTTTATTGAAAACGAAAACGTCTCTCCTAATTTTATTGAAATTAAGAGGGGTCGATTCGAACTCTTGGTTGATTTGACATGGAATGACCCATATATAAATATATAGAAAAACCACCACGACGCAACACTTTTACTGCGCAGTTTATCGAGTTCATATTACGAATACCCGAGGATTTATCATGTCGTGCTGTTATTCGAGTTAATTAAAGCAGCGAGATATCGACCTCTTGTTCATTTTTTTTTTCGTTGGTCCATGATTCTATATATATTTCTGCTCATTCGTTACTAACTTTGACGATTATTCGGCGTAATGCCAAAAAGTACCGAGACACGAAGATGAAGAGAGTGCATTTTGGATGCGATCTCGAATCGCACGGCGATTAATCTGTGAAGCTCGATTTTTTTTTTGACTCAAAGTCATCGGTAGCTAGCCGTTAACAAATTCGTGTCTCGAATTGCCTCTCGTGTATAATTATTTCATCGAATTACAGTCAATCGCAAATTTGATTCTATCGGATATTAATAATTTCCTGCCATTGATATATTTGTCATTTTTTTTAATGTACAATTTTAAATAAAATTCTTTTTTTTGTCCAAAGCATACTGATTAATCTTTTCGCAATTGAATATAAAAAATAAAATATTTTTTCGTCCGAAAACGTCATAATAAAATATTTGATGAAACATTATTTTCTCGAAATTCACGAGGTAAAATCGAATGCTCCGGTTGTTCGTATCTTTGGAAAAATTCCGTGTTAAATAACAAATTTATCGTTTTCTTATCGGAATTTTGAAATTACGCAGGTGCAGTAATAATGCAGCGAGATAAAGAAGCGGAGATTCGCCTGAAAAAGGAATATTAATTATTGCTTCTCTTTTATTGTTTTTTCTTTCTTATCGGATTCTCGATGTTTCACAATTGTTAAGAAGAAAAAAATTCTTATTGCGGAGATTCGAACCTCAATTACATCGAGATTGTTGTGTGACAATGAATTAAGGTGTAATTATCGCTAAAAACGTGTAAGATTGGATTATTGATTTTACTCAAATATCGAGGAAGCTTGTGAATTTTATTGAATGTTCCTAAACGTTTTCTTTTCGTTTCCGGAGACTGTTGTCAAAAAATTTTGTATCGCACATTTACAAATGCTATTGTAATTGAAAGTGCGGTACCAATTTAAAGTTCGAGAGAAGTTTTCTAAAGCTTCGGCTTTTAGAAAACTCAAAATGTTTCAATTAATTTTGCAATTTATTTTTGACGGTTGCGATATAAATTGAAAAAGTATTTGAATTTAAGAATCATAAAACAGCGAAAATCAAGGAAATCACCATTGCGATTCGATCTGATAGTACGAAAAGTGCATCACGGTATTTCGATTCACCCAAGAACTGGCGGGTCTTCGTCGTGCTAACTGCCAGCGCGTTGTAATCCAAAAATAGTGACTTGCTCCGCTGTCTAAACCTGCGGGATGTATATATGAGGTATTCCAGCCCAAGTGTGTAAACCCGTGACCCTGAACCTCTCGGATTGATTTGTTTTTTTTTTCATATGATCGCATCGAGTCTAAAATACACCCTCATAATTTTTTTAGATTTTTCCCAACATCCCTTACTTAAAAAAAAAAAATTGAAAAAAACGCCATTTTTTTTAAATCTAAAAAAATTGTGAAAAAACAGTGATAATATAAAAAAATTTTGAAGCCATCACCCGTAGTGGGCAGATTTTTTTTCTGTATTTTACAAGCTATTAACGTTATCAAAATTCCGAAAAATTCTCAAATAGCTCACCTTGAGCAGATACTGAATTATTTTGGTACTCAAATTAATTTCGTTAATGATTTTCGAATAATGCAATACGAATTTGAGTATCAAAATAATTAAGTATCTGCTCAAAGTGAGCTATTTGAGGTTTTTTTGGAATTTTGAGAACTCTGATAGCTTGTAACAGACAGACAAAAAAATCTGCCCACTACGGGTGATAGCTTTAAAATTTTTATATATTATCACGGTTTTTTCAGAATTTTTTAGATTTAAAAAAAATGGCATTTAAAAAGAATTTTTTTTTTTCAAGAGACGATTGGAAAAATCTAAAAAAAATTATGAGGATGTATTTTAGATTCAATACAATCATATGAAAAAAAAATCAAAAAAATCCGAGGGTCAGGGTCACGAGTTTACACACTTGGGCTGGAATATCTCGCGCGCGCGCGTGTGCGTGTGTATGTGTGTGTCATATTCACTCGGTGAATGCGCTTTTCGTTGGCAACGAGTTCGAGCTGACAAGCCACTGAAATTCCCAATCGCAAATACACCGTAAAATCTGCATACATATTTCGTTATGTGCCATCTAATTCGTAGCAAACTTATTTTTCAATCCCAACTTTGTCGGACAAAACAATTGATTACCTATGAGTTTCCCACTAGAAATTTCACCCCCGACTTTTTTCCATTCTCGTTGTGAAACAAAAAAAATGTAATCGATATACGAAGAAGTTCAAACTGGCTGAAGAGAAAATTAAGCAAATGAAAAGACATAGATTCGAAATGTAAAGAAAAATGTACTAATTTATGATTAGCTCGTTATAATCGTTGGACAAATTAACAAGAACCAAAATTTGTATTATTTATCGAATTTTTACGAATCTTTAACCTTAAAATTATTTTTTTAAATACCCGAAGGCAACGCTCCAATTTCCACCCGTGTCAATAACAAAAACAAGCTTGTTTACATCCGTGATGTAACACGAGAATTTTCTATATTTAGATTCTGCGCGGCGATTTAATACCGGAGCATTTATTCAGGATAAATGAACGGTGAATTCCAACGTCTCACCCTCTTTCTCTCTCCCATTTGTTCGGTGCACTCGACCTCTCATGGAAAATTATAAAAGTCAAATATATGTGAAAAAAAAAAAATACGCCACACATACTGTAAATAATTTTTTCAGAAAGAAATTTTATGTGATATATGTATGAAATATCACTAAAAATTGCTCATATTTATCACATATTATTAAAACGTATTTTAGCGTTGAAATCTTCAAGAAACGTATTTTATTTTTTCTTGCTTATTTTTCGCATGAATTTCTACGGAGGAGGGATTAAAATTTCGCGATGAACATGTCCAAAGGGTCGAAGCATTCGCGTATGTTTCGAAGGACATTCAAGTGAATGTCTTACGTGACCCGAGGCACGTTACGCGAACAAACATATGCGCAGGAGATTTCGCGAATGCGAACTTAAAACACGTTTTTCTCCTCTTGTTCAGGTTTTTTTTTCTTTCGCCAGACAGTTTTTTTTTCAAGGTCGCGATTTCAAACTGCGTGACATCGTTAATCAATAACGGAGCATTCGTCTTGTAAATTGCCGGTGAAATGTGCAAAAAGTTTGAACTCACCAGGCGCAAAAGTACAAAAATAAAAAGAATCCCAACGATTTTTTCTTCAAATCTGTAGTCTTTGATCGATTCTTTCCAAATTAAAAAAATTAATAAATAAATAAAAATAAGCTCATTGAGCGGACAATTTCGAAAATTAGAGCGATCACAGAATATTTTTGGTGATTTATTTTTCTTAAATATCGAACCGTAGAGCATTGTGACACTTTCACTCGAGTAAGGAAATAATCTAAATAATCTCGAAATTTCCGTTTGAGGAAAGAAAGCTATCTTTGTAAAATTAAAAAAAAAAATTGAATAGGAAAATTGAGCTGTGACTAACCGGCGCAGGATGCTGAACAGACGTGCACCAGGGGACTGTCGGCCGGCAGCACAGAATTGAAGAATGCCTTGCTCTGTGAGTATGTGCAGAAGTAGATGGCCCTCGAGGGTGCAACACCAACGAGATTAGGTCCGAGACCTTTGAAGAGGGCGCGAGGACCTTCGTTCTCGATAATATATCTCAAACAATGTACGAGGCCGGGTGGTGCATGACCCTGGTGCGGTCCACCTCCGGGCGGAGGAGCGACTCCGCAATGTGAGAGTGCCACAAGAGCATACCTGAGATTTGAATTTTTTCTGAATAAGGAAACGTCTCCTTTCGGGAATTTTTTTTTTCCTCGACTCAAAGAATCAACGATCAATATAGTCCGACGAATTAACAGTGAAAATAAAAAATTAGAAAAAAATAACATTTTATCTTTTCTGTAGTTACAAAAAAAAAACAATATATAAATCAATGCAAAAAGAATGATCATTTTTTTCGTTTTTTCATTTTACCTCGGGTATCCTCCGGTGCAGAGCCGCCTCCTTTGCTGGGGCGTAGGAAAACTTTTACACGTTACATGACCCGACGTAAGCTCCTTGCTTCCGGTTATAGGCGGCGGATAAAAGCCGGATGTCGATGATTGCAATCTCGTCTTGACGACTTCGAGGGGGCACGTTACAATTGCACCCACGGTACCGGCGACCCTGCACAGAAATAAAAACAATATTAATTATCAGTTCCAAATAAAATACTCGTGAAAATGGAAAACATTTTCTGAGAATTTGAAATGAAAACGAACATCTTGAACAAAGATGTTTGACAAAAGGACGATGTCACGCTTATCGACCTTGAGGGCTTGAGGAGTTATCATTCTAAACAACGAGCGCTTGAAGGGCTACGGAAACTAATGTGGTCCGTGGAAGATAAAAATCGGTCAACTGCGCGTTGAAAAATAGGTGATCAGGATTTGGAGCGCGAAAATGTACCGAAGGGTATTATTAATGTCATAATGCAGAAAAATAATAATTTCTAAATCCAATCCCTGAACAATTATCGTGGAACTTACATCCATGTGGAATCGCGTGGAAATAAGCAAACCCACGTGAATCTCTCTCTCTCTCTCCCCCCCTCTCTCTGTTCAATAACTTTTAAAGTATACCAAATAATTGATAACACCACATAACAATGAGGATTTCTCAACAAATTATATTTGTATCGAGAATAACAAATGTATCGAGAATAACAAAAGCTTGACGGATAATTTTTGAGAAATAATAAACTTCAAAGAGAAAAAAAGAACATCACCCGTTCATTTTTTCTGCATGAGAATTTGCAAAATAGGTCGGACACTTTCACGCCCACTCCACCGATTCGATAAGAAAAACTTGGTTGATGCATTTGAAAAACATTTATTCGCGCCTCGCACGATATAAAAACAACACAAAACTCAATGTGAAAATAAAATGCTTATTCGTACTTCTACGACGCATATAAACACGCTGCATGCGTGTGAAGAGGCGCGCACACCACACACGACGAGGTATTTGGATCGTGCAGGTAAACGACAAATGCGCAGGGCTGAAGAATTTATGTATTACGAGGATGACCCTCTCCCTCGCTCTCTCTCACGAAAAAAAACAAGGAGCTCCGGATAGAAAGACGCAGCATGATCGAAAAAAAAAGTTTAATAATGAGAAAAGACTCTACAATCGTGACATGATCGAAAGAATTGTGTAAAAAATAGAAAAATTGTCGGCACACTTGTGCCGGCGTATATCGCGATTTCAATTACTATGGCCGACCAGAAAAGGGGGAAGGGGGAAACCCTCGAGAGGCCATAACGCAATTATTCATTGGGAAAATAATGAATTACGATGGTAAACGAAACACGATAAGAACGAATTTACCGTTGAGCCGAAAGTGTTCGTAACAAACGCGCACGCTATTGTCATTATTATTATAGCGCTATATATCGAAGAGCATGCCGTAACCGAGTAAGTGCGGATGGTCACTGCGCACAAGATTCGATCGTACACAGTCGCGTGAGTCGTGAAATAAATTATTATTCTTGAATTGATGTAGATCTTGGTTCGAGACGATGAGAGACAATGAATCGTAATTTAAATGGTTATTCTAACGTGAAACGGGTTAAAGAGGAACGAGAGAGCGAGGGGAATGATAACTCGTTACGCCGCAAATTGTAAAGAAAACGAAAAACATTGACCCACCCTCCGGCGACGAGATGTATCACGGTGTCGCGCTGCGACATTCTCGTTTGGCGAAGGAGTATTCCGTTATCGGCTTGGACGCATGCACTTTCCTTCCTCGCAACAAATTCTTGGTACAAACTTTATCGATGTCTTTAAAAAAAAAAAAAAAAAAAAAAATCACGATTTCACTTTGTACATGTACGAAAATACACGAAATAACGTTGGAAACGATAACCGACGAACGAAATCTGTCTTTTGTTTGAAAGTACGAGTATATATACGTTTATCTCGCAATAGTAATTCGCAAATGCATTTATAGTTGATACATCATCGATTCACGAAAACACACCGTGCATTCGCTTTGAGACGAAACCGGCACTCGAGCACGCTTTTTATTCGCACTAGCGCACACTAGCGCCTCAAAACAACTGAAATACACGATTCATCGAGCCCCGAAAGCACCCAAGATAGTGCGACGCGACGTACAACGCTCGGGTCATCGTTTCATCTCTCTGGTGGAAGAGTCCCGAAGCTCGTAGCGAAAGATTTTTCTTCTCGAATTCCTTCTTTATCGACGGTTGGTAATATGTCGACGCGCGACATCTGCGCGGACAAGTTGATCGGCGACAAATATCGTTGCAACGTAGCTGCAAAAAAAGTGACGATAAAGCTTCGATTGTCTTTTTTTCATCACACTGCAACAACATTCCAACTCATTTGATTGAAAACAAAAAATTCCTCCCGTCTGACTCTCCGTGTTATACAATTTTATTGAATATGAGAGGCCATGAAGCAACCATCGATAACATTTCACTATTTTCAACTTTAACGATCGGTCCTAAGTGGGAATGTTGTTGCAGTCAGGCATCGATGTCGTGCAGCACGACATCGTTTCAAAATCGTTTCGACTTTGATACCTTCCAAATTTCACCGACATGACTGCTCGTTTTGTAATCAACGGTGAATTTACCACCGGAGTATATTTTTGGAACGATTCAACGAAAAAAAACTGTATTTTTTTTCAGTTTCCAATGAATACAAAAGCTTGAACCACCGACTGACACGATAATCAATTTCCTGTACGCACCTCAGCATCGGACCTCGGGATATCCGACGAAGCCCCGGATATTTCTGGGTTTTTCCGGGTATTGGTACAGAAAAATAGCACGAGAGCGTATATCGTAAGACGACGCGATAATTTAGACCCCGTTGCCAACCGCATCTGAGGAGAATCGTGCGCGAGTCAAGAGCCGACTTTAACGATAATTAATTGGGATAAGACCGCCGCATGGCATAAAAAATCATACGGCCGGGCGCACCTCGACATATTTCATATATTCGAACCGTTATACCGCGGAGCATAAAGTTGTGAACTTTCAATTGCATCATTCGCAGTTGCAGGTGTCTGCTTGTATCACAGCGTGGTATAGCGCCAGTGTAACACTATCACCATGGCCAGTATGAATGAACGCAAGGTCACCGAAGTGAGGTCTAAAGTCACTAACTTGTTTGGGCCTGAGCTAGGGCTCGAGAAAATAATGGATAGTATGCGAATTAGTCAGCTCGCTCTTTCGTCAGAGAGACATCAGAGCTACGTAGAAACGGACAAGGAAAAACTTTTGAAAATTGCTATGAGGGAGTGGATTGCAAATATTTTACGATAATTATGCATACGGGAACACAATGATTCAGCAGCAATTTGATCGTCCGCACGGTTATTATTTCTCATGTCTGCATGAACGAAGCTCTTATATATAAAGTCAAAACTGTGCTTGTGTCCTTGCGGCACATCTCTTATAATAACGAGAGCGCGCAATTGAAATTTCTTTTCGCCATCGGGATAAATCACGTTTTTTTTAAATTCTATTATAATTTATACATTTGTAATAGGATTCAAAAAATAGATAAATTGATTAATAGGATGATTAAAATAATTGAGCCCTTCTCTCTAGGGACGATGCGATATGATTTTAACACGCTAGGAGTGCAAATATGGAGACGACCTCCTTATTTCACTGACAAACATATTTCCTAAATTTCCGCAAAGATTCGCTCTTCCGCAGTTTGCGATCTTACACGGTTGACGATAATCACTCGGAGGGCTTTTCCAGTTCGATAAATCTATGAACGTTTTTCGCGAGATAATCTTTAAATAATTTCCCTCTTTCCTTAGGTGATATCGCGATCTTGAACGAGTACTCATATTCCGACTTGAAAAACTGCTCGCCCCAGTTATTGAACACTTCGATCAGCTTATTATTATCAGTCTCATCTTTCGGCATCAAATAACTGGTTTCAATTATGTATTCGAACAAAGTTTCGTCATTGTAGAATTCTTCCAAGGTTTTATTCGAATTCCAAGGATCATTCTTGCACTTCTTTACACCTTCTTCTATGATCATGGCCAAAATTTCAATATTACGAACGTGCGAATCTGCTGCAATATTCTCACCCGTGGCCACAGATTTATAGATTTCGAACAACCGGTCGCTGCAGAATACCTTTACTACGTCCCACGTGTCTTTGCGCAGACCTATAAGCTTCAACGCCGATGTCTCGTCGAATCCAGAGTTCCAATATTCAAGAAACTTCTCTTTGTCATCGATCTCCAATATTTTTGGATGAAAACTGCAAATACCGCCGAGAGCGTACATCAATATTAGCTGCAGCAAGCGATTAAAGGGTAATTTCTTGACGAGATCCATCACCAAAACTGGAACGTTTTTTAAATCTCCTCGTAGATAAGCATCCAGCTGATCGAATTTTTCCGTTCCATAAAAGATTTTCGTCATAGTGTCGAACAGTCGAAAATTGGCCGATGCAAAGTTTATAAAGAGCAACGTAAGATATTTTGACATAGTCTCTAGTCTGAATTTGTAACGTCGCTTGGATCTTGGTGGTTGCTCGACCATTTCAAACCTGGTCATAAAGGTGCTGTACTTGGACACTGGCGCCAGATAATTGTAGAATATATGATAATATTTTTCCATAGCTTCTCGGACACTTTTCGTGGCTTTGAAGTTCGTCGACATTGGAACGAGAGGTCGCACTGCCATTTTACCAATAATGTCATCCATAACGTACAAACGTTTAATCTGATCGCAGCTGTCTTCTATGACATAGTCGTAATTATAGTCAATTATGAGTCCGGCAAAGTGGAGTAACAGTCGCAAAAGAAGCAAATTCCTTTTATCATCCAATTGCATGATGAAAATTTCTTGGCCGAAATACTCACACAAGATCTGCAGATCGTTCAAGTAGAACTCTCGGATCATAGATCCGTATTCTTGTTTCACCTCGTCGGTGAATATCACACGAACAATGCCCTGCTCAAATGATGTCTCTCCCTCTGTTAATATTATATCTCGGAGTTGCTCGACAAGCGGTTGATTAACACTCTTATTTTTCTCGTAACATAGAAAGTTTTTTTCAAAAATATCTTTCTTCATAAATTGAGAACGCGCAACAAGCATTTCGCTGCTGCACGGTTCATCCAGATCTTCGGGTTTTGTGTTTGAATACTCAAGTGGAAAATAAGGACAATTCACTTTTCCGTGCAGAGTTTTTGGCAGGTTTGCAACACCATCAAAAGTCGGTGAGGCTATCGCCCGCGGCGGCAATACGACCTGCGGCGGTACGTCGGCCGGCGGCAGGGATTCCGTCCGCGGTGGCGTTTCCGCCCGCGGCGACATTTTCACCCGCGGCGGCGTTTTAACCTGATCAATTTTCTTAATCTTGCTCGATATAGTTACGAGGCCGTCTTGTGTTGACACCATCAAGTATTCCGAGGTCTTGAATTGTTCATTGAAATTTTTGCAAACGAGACTGGGATCCAGGGTATATGGCTTTGGCGACGACGAGCTTCCGCCGTCTAGATCGCACATTGCTCTCATCATTTGAGCCATTTTGAACGCCCTCATGCTTGCTTTATTTTGAAATATTTATATATGTTACGTATATGCCTTTGTGTATATATATATATATATATATATATATATGTGTTGGATGAGGAAAACGACACGGCTGCAGCGCAGATAACAGGCATACGAACGTGTTTACCGAGTTGAACCTTGTGCACCGAAATTCGGTTTTTTTGTTTCTTCCAGAACATTTATAATACGGGTACTTGCGTAAGTATATAAAGAGCGTGATATAACGTTGGCTCGTCGTTCACGCGCGCGATTTTATCAGATTTTACCCAGGCGCCGTGCGCCTGGGTTTACCTTGGTTTACCTGATGGGGTATATATATACTACTGCCGACAGGAGGGGCGAGGGCGCTCTGTCGATGCTCGATGCTGGTGGCGCCATTTGCTCTATCTCGCGCCGTCGTCTCGTACTCTGCGACTCTGCCCTCTGCTTGTACTCACTTGTACTCTCGCTTCGGTGTTGATGTTGTCGTTGGTTGATGTCAAGCAAAAGCGTTGAGCGTTTATTGGCATTTATTGGTTAGGGATATTTCCGTTATCGGAAAATAATTATTAATTTTTCGAGGATTGCGGAATATTAATCGTTAAATAATAGAGAGATACCCGCACTCGATATATTTCCGAGGATGGCTATGAGAAATCTTACGGAACCTTTTATTCTCATGCGCAACAATGCACTGCAGAGCAAACACATATACGCGGAACAGGTATATTATGGAGCTATTAAAAACTAATGTACGAAAAAAACCATATTAACCCTCTGCCGTCTACCACTGACGATATCGCCAAATCTGACTTTGTTACTAATTGTCGATTTTGTCTGTTTTGCATTGTTTATAAATTTAATTTTTGTATGAAAACTGTTGGGCTATTGAGATGAGACCTAAAATTGATTCCCTGAATTGTTTGGGAATTTTATAACACTCCTAAGTGGGTCAAAAATAGCCGATGATGATATTGTCCGGCATAGTCAAAAATATAGGTAGACGGCAGAGGGTTAATAGGCATTTTCCATGTACGACGAGTGCCTAAAAAGACTAAACGTTCTAGTGTAAAATAGTTACGTGCCAAAATTGACATAGACGAGAACGTCGCGGTGGGCGTGTAGTTCGCCGCACGAGCGCGAAACAATATCTAACTAGATGAATTTCATTTCGCAGAGTCCGTCGGACCGAATGGCCCTGGTCGGCGGCGAAATTGACAACGTCGAACTCGGCAAGATCGACATAGGGGATCGTTCACCTCCGGCATGGACCGACGCGCTCGAGGAGACTCGATACATCGTGAGTCGATTGCGCGTTAAACTGGACAATCTGACGGAGCTTCACGCTAATCAACTGACGAGGCCGACTATGGACGACACTTTGCAGGTATCTCGGACATAGCGTGCGCTCCGATCGCTCCGTAGCAAACTCGTTACAAAGAAGGGCGGTGGTTGGAAAAAGGGAAAAAATGTAGACAAAGCGACGAATGGAAGACGCATATGCGATACATGGAAATATTTAAAAATATTTTCTCGCAGGAAGAGCGACGGATGGATAAACTGTCCAGGGAAATTGGTCGCGCGTTCTCCGACGGCTATCTCCAAATACAGAGGATCAAATCCGCCGCCGGTCACGGGCCTAAGCTCGTAGAGCGACAGCTTGCCGCGAGTGCCGCGATGGCTCTCTCGTCGGTTTTGCAGGAGATGGGCGTTATTTACAGAAGCGCGCGAAGCAATTATGTTCAACGTACTGAAAAAGAAAACAAAGAGAAGAAAGATAATTGATATGTCGAAATAAAATTTGTCCGCTCAACGATGAACCGGGCATTAACGAGGTATATATACAAATGTATTTGCAGAGATCAATTGCCGCGAGGAAAGAAATAGAGAATTTTTCGCGGAGGACGGGAGTCTCGCAACGCCGAACAATGGGATTGATTCTTGGCTGGTGGAAGCATCGTTCGGTCAGAGTCGTGGCGGAGACTGCGGTGGCGACAACAATAACGACAATATCGAGATGAACGACGACGACGACCACGATTGGCAAAACCGAGCACAAAAACAGGAATCTATCGTGCCACAGATTGAGGAATCTCGAGAGTCAATGAGACAAGCCTACGGGCGAGAAAAACAAGTCGGACGCATAGTCCAAAGTATATCCGATCTCAATAATATATTTAAGGTAAGTTTATGGCCCGAGATTAGAAGTAAATATATAAATACCATCGTGGACAATTTGTTTTATGGTATCGCAACCGTTGTTGAGAAATAGAATTCAGTCTCGGAGGGAAAATGTTGATTAAAATACCATTTTGGGTGAATAAAGTATACAAAAACTTGGCATGTACGTGATGGATATTAAAAATTTAATGTATGTCGTTAGGATCTGGCAACGATGGTTCACGATCAAGGCAGCATTCTCGATCGGATCGATTACAATATCGAACAGACCCAGGGACAGGTCCGAGAAGCTTATAAACAATTGAGAAAGGCCGATTCTTATCAAAAAGCTAGTCGAAAAATGTATTGTATATTTGTTCTTGCGACGTCAATCGTCTTGATAAGTTTTCTATTTGTCGTATTCAAAACTTAGTCCACCGTCGATATCCCGGTTGGAATTGGGAAGAAAAAAATCAATGAGAAACCGATCGAAGGAGCCACTGGCGTAGCCATGGTAGCTCGACGGTGGCGGCGGATATATATTTACATCATGTTTTGAGAATCCGATGAATCATGTTCATCGGTCCCAATTTAACGTCGGTCGAAGGTCGAGGAAATAGAAAAAAAGATAAGATAACTTTAATGATACTCGCGTGATTTGTTGCGGACTAGCGCGCGCGGCCCGGAAAACATACGGAGACGAACACACTTGACGAAATAAATTGCGGGACGATCTGCGATGTCCATTGAATCGTACTTATAAAGTACTATGTATTAACGAAATATTGAAATTTTATGTACAAGAGTGTTGATTCTGGCTCTGTATTGTTCATCCCAGTCCTCGTTAATGATTGTTTTTATTTTTCTCGCGTTCGTGTCACTGCGATCGACGAAATCTCAATAGAAATCATATTATAGTTTTTTAAATTTTATTTTCTCGTTATTCACGCACCGCCTGAAAAATACACTCGCCGGTGTCGGAAATATTCGAAAGCGGAAAACGCCGATCCGTGACGCAGATAAATATTACTGATCGCCCGGTTGCAAAATAAACGAATAAAACGAAAAGAAAAGTATTTATTCTTGCTATTTTCTTTGTATCGGCAATTTGCCGCGCTTATCCGCTCGAATAACGCACGAAATTGTCATCAATCGTACGTCCAAGAGCACGGAGACCTTTGCGAGGTGAGTGACTTATTCGGTATGTCCAATCGTCAATTTCCATTCGATTGGATTTAGCATCGATCGACTCGTTGATGATCTTATCGAATCGCTTTGCGTATTCTATCGGATGCGACAAATTGGTTCTAGAGCCTGTCGAGAGTCGAACCAATATTATACAGAGGTTGAACATTGAAAAGAATATTTTTTTTGCATAACCGTACATTGGACATTACCGACGAAATGGCAACAGCCGAGATACGAACATTTATCAACATTCCATTCCGCAAGATCCGCCGTCATTGCCACTATTGGCAGTATAACACGAGTATCACATCGTTACAGGATTCATGCTGCGGAACGAAATAACCCTTGAGTGGCTTGTAAAGTAGATGATTCGTTCGTGCAATCGAGGCCGGAAACGACTGTGATCTATCGTTGTTGTTCATACATAGTTTAAATCGGCGGTGATCAACAGTGCCGCGTCATTTGGCCGAAGGCTGAAGCTAATCCGTGTAGCAAGGTAATTTCCGGCTAGCACGTACCAAGGTAAATATAGGGCCGGGACCATATCCTGTGTGTGATTGATAAAAACGTTGTGATATAAACCGGCGGGCATGCGGACGAACGTAAAACAATTAGTAAGATTATTCAATAATATGATAAGCACGGATTCAACGTTTATCATCTATGAATGCAAATGTTTACCTATGAAGTAAGCTAAGCCGAAATACTGATATAATAGCTTCGCTGATTGCCATTAGCGGAAGAAAATCTTCTTTACTATTACCTGCAGGGGGGTGACACACAGCTCGCTGAGCCGTACCCAAATTACGGCTGATGTTTAGTTCGACAATCGACCAACCAGCAGCGCCACTAATCTTGTGTGCGGTTCACGGTCGTACATACAGGTCTGATATCTCTATTGTTCTTTCGGTGGTGGGGGTTACATAGAATTCGAAGGAGTTTTTAGTTTACATTATGGCCACGTCGCTACTACCGACTGCCAAAATGAAATATATAGTAATACTCCTTAATTAATGACTGCGCATGCGCCATCATCTTTCTCTCTCTCACACATGGTGACACTAGGATGGCACTCGATCACAGCGCTCTGACGGCACTGCTTCGAGTACTATGTCACCCCCAACCATAGGAGATATCGGACCTGTATGTACGATCGTGGTGCAGACATATCGTTCTCTCTCTCTCTGGCCCTTGCAATGCGCAAGTGCGAATGAAAGCGGGAGTGCGCTAGCCAATAACATTTATATATTAAGCCTACGTAGTGGGTCGCGCGTGCGCAGAATGACCCTGTCTGAGTCTTCTATCTCTCTTTTTTTGTGGACCCACCACTAGGAAGCATAGGCCGCTAGCAATATAGGAGTATTGCATATATGGTTTTCACTCTCCATACTTTTATTTATTTTATCGCTATATATACATTTATATCCTTATTTCTGTCTGTTTCTGTCACGGTCTTCCGTGGTTTCTGTCGTGTCCGTTCCCGAGATCACCAAGCCGTACCAAGTGCAACTGCACCAGAGAGAATGGAAGGACCGCAGGAAAATGGTGAAGTGGTCGTCACCGAAACGAATAACGAGGAGAGAGACGTACGTTCGATTATATTTTTAACGATTAACGATTAATTTTTAAACTACATTATACGTGTTTTTTCTTATTCGCTTACACTGCGATCGCGCACGATATAATTTGCAATTTTTTTCATGCGTGATTTATATTTCATCTTCGAAAATGATCGTATTAATGATTAATTACGATGAGTGATTAATTCTCACGTCCCTCTTGAACGACGCGAGTTCAATATTAAATTTTCCCATGACAATGATTCAGCACTGCGAGATGAAAAAACAGTCAAGAGGTTACGGGAGAAAATCTCCATTGACGCGGGCTCGTCATCTCAATAATTATGAATTATGACTGAAGGAAGTATCGAAACATTCGAAGCGCGAGAATAAAAAATTACGCGTCATTGATATTTTTATGCTGATAAATTCAACGATGATCCTCCCTTGAAAAATTTTCATTTCTCCTTCCGGCGCAACTATTTCTATTTTTTTTACCACAAATTTAACGATAATAATAATTAATGTAATCTTTGAGACAGAGCCTTATCGATGAGTGAAATATTTTGATTAATCGTTTGTTTTTTCGTTCTTGGAACGTTGTTTGTATCAAGGATCTGCCTAGGAAACTCTATGAGTACGGAACGCGTGGTTTCTTTCTTTTACATTCCGATGTAAAAAGGAAGAAACACGGAAAAGGAGAAATATTATTCCGTGTTACGCGCAACTAAATTTGTCGTGACGTAAATTCAATTTTGTCCTTGGATTTATCAGGTAAACACGGAGATCGACGAACAACGAAAAAAGTATCAGCCGTCACGATGGGAGTCCTTCTTTGCCGTGACAAAGTCCTTGATAATCAGGGCGTTGATAATATATTTCATAAGCTCGTTCTTCCGAAAGCCACAAACGGATACGACAAATTTGAGCGCGAGCGCCAATGGAAATGTCCCTGTGGCGAGAGTACCGGCTATGAATATATTCGACAATGGTACGCTGTTTGATCTCAACGTTTATCTTTCCGAGGCCGAGACTTTCAAGGATTTCGACGATCCTCGGAGTCATCTGTGGTCTGAAAAAAATCTCATTTACGGCGATTGGTCGAGCGGTCCTGATAACGACGGCACGAGAATAATGACGCACAAATTTACGCCGTCCGATCGGCTGAAGAAAAACGGTTCGATATTCCTTCACGTATACGTTACGAAAAGCGGCAAATCTCCGAATCCAAATGCCGGCAAAGGCATTTACGCCGGTAATCGGGTTTCTTATGGTCGTAAAATGTTGAACAAATTCAAAAAAGTTAAATACCAAAAAAGACACAATTTACTGACCGGCGAGACAACGGCGAGCGAAGAAGTCATCAAGGTGAGAAAATGTCTTTTTGAAAAACGACAATGATTATTAATTTTCTCTGTATCTCGAAAATCCTTGAATTATTATTAGCCCAAAGTGCTTAAATTTCCTTGTATATATCTAGCGTACTTTACGCGGCAATATATCCCGTTGATTTCACGTTGCAAAATTCAAAAAATTTTTTTGCACGGATCTTTCAATTTTAAGATTGAACTTGTCCAAAGTCTACTAATCCCACGTTTTCAACGTCATTTCCAGAAGGCCGAAGTGATGGATCAGGAAATTGTTTCGCACTGGCATCCGAATATAACTGTCAATTTAGTGAATGACCAAACGAATTGGGTCCAGGGTCAAGTACCACCGCCGCTCGATGAATGTTGGTATAAATTCCGTTTTATTAAAAAAAAAAAAATCCAATGTGTAATGCCGGTATCAGAATATTAATACAGAACTAGAACTTCCGGCTAATTTTTGAGAATTGTTTTTTCTTTCGACGTTTGTATGTTTAAAGCAGAAGTGAGTTTTTGAACGATTTCTCGTAGAAAATGCAACTTTAAAAGATCCATAGAAATTGTTTCAATAGGGAATCTTAAGGAGGTTGTTTTATTTAAGAAATTATAATTTCGTATTTGCAGATATCGAATTTGTGCCAGGTGGAATGAAGTATAAGCCTCCGGTATTTCTTAACGATTTTTGGAACATGCAACGCGATTATCAACCGTTGAACGATTCGGTGAAGAGTTTGGAGATACGTATGACTTATCAACCACTGTCGCTCTTCAAATGGCAGTTGTACACAGCTCAATCGATGAGAAACAAGTGGACTTCGTCGTTCATGGGTAAGAAAAGGGCTTCGTCGATTCGCTCGCACGATTTCGATCGAACATTAAGCAGTCGGTTTTTGGAACATCTTATCAAGGACGGAACAATTTTGTTTCAGGTGATACCGCCGATGAGGACGATAGCGATCAAGATACCTTGAAGGAAACGATTCTCGAAACGAATCCTTATCTTCTTGGTATGACAATCGGCATTTCGATATTGCACAGTATTTTTGAATTCTTGGCATTTAAAAATGGTAAGCTTACTTACATCAAAACTTTCTTATTCTTTCGCTCTATTCGATTTGAAGTCATGATCGGTATTGAGAAAACTGTTACATCGAGAAACTTTTGTTCAATAATAAAATAGATCACGGCGCGTTAAGAAATGCAAAACGGCGCAAATTAATGAAAAAATTGCTGGCATGAAAATCTTGAAACTTGGTTTAAAGTCGGAATTTCTTTTACATTCATGCTAAATAACTAATTGGTCGGTTCTCATTGCAGATATACAATTTTGGAACAATCGAAAATCCCTGGAAGGTCTCTCGGTGAGATCGGTATTTTTCAATGTTTTCCAATCGCTCGTCGTACTTCTCTATGTCCTCGACAACGAGACGAACACCGTGGTACGCATAAGTTGCGGTATAGGTTTGTGCATAGAAATCTGGAAGATCAACAAGGTCGTTGATATAAGCTTGAATCGTGAATCGAAGATTCTTGGTGTATTGCCAAAATTAACGTTTCGCGATAAGGGATCTTACGTTGAATCGTCAACAAAGGAATACGATAGGCTTGCATTTAGATATTTATCGTGGGCGCTTTACCCTCTGCTAGGCGGTTACGCGATATACTCACTGATGTATCTCGAGCACAAAGGCTGGTACTCGTGGGTATTGAATATGCTTTATGGATTTTTACTGACATTCGGATTTATAATGATGACGCCACAATTGTTCATTAATTATAAATTGAAGAGCGTAGCTCATTTACCGTGGCGTATGATGTCATATAAATTCTTGAATACATTTATCGACGATATATTCGCGTTTGTCATTAAAATGCCAACGCTGTACAGACTAGGATGTTTCCGCGATGACATTGTATTCTTCATATTTTTATATCAAAGATGGATCTACAAGATCGATTTGTCGAGAGTAAACGAATTTGGTTTTACCGGTGAAATGGAAAGTGAGAAAAAAATCGACAAGGAACAGAAAGCAATTACCGATAGCTCCAATTCGACCAACGGAGAGTCGAAAAAAACTAATTAATTTTCATAGCGCTGCGGCTCGTCTCCTACGCGGCCCGATAACGAATTACATTCAATTTGATCGTAAATTAAATTATAAATCGAAGACGAAAGATGAATTTGGAATAAAGCATCATATATAATACCAAAGTATTGAGTGTGAAACAGAAAAACAATGCGCGGCCGATGAAAAAAATTGAAAATAAAACAAAATTATCGAGGTATGAAATTTTCATGACGAAACATACGTGCACAATGGGATTTCACATGATAAATTTATGTTTTCTTATTTCTTGCTCATTCTTGGGAATTAAATTTGCTTACGCCTGAAATATTTTTTTTCTTAAAAAAATACCTCAACAGCTCGAAACGTAGTTGATTGTTTATTTCAGTAATAAATGAGAATTAGAAAACCTTTGGTGAGCATGAGAACTGAGCTAGTTGCTGTTTTTCCAACCTCTTTTAGACCCGTATGAAATTAATTCTTGAAGAAAAGAGGAAAATTAAAACGACGATCTAATTTACGAAACCTCAGTGTACAAAGTTCATAATAATATTTATCCTTGTCTCTTTCCTATCTGTGAGATATCGAATTACAGTGGAAGATGCTTGAGGCATTATGGCGAAATTGAATTTAGCGATATAATCTTGATTACATGTTTAAGAAAAAAAAACACGAAATCATGAAGAAACGATTATCTTGTAATTTACGTCTATTCCCGACGACCATAGTTCAACGTGCTCAATTCTACATGTGTGCTAAACAATTGTCATCGCTATTTTTGCGGCACGTGTAATCGAGTTAAACCGCTTTGTGAATCTTTGCAAAATATAATATTGCAATAAAAAGGAGATAAATCAGAAACCTAATTCCAAATATTGATGTTGACAGTTTTTTTAGTGTTTTTTTCTCTCATTTAAAACAGCAGTTTCTCATTTATCCCTTTTTATATATATATTTTTTCTTCCTCAAGATTCGACAGCGTGGAATCAATAAATGAAGAATAATCACCGAGCAATATTGTCTTTTCTTTGTCCTCACTTTTCTTTATAAAACATTGAGACCACGAAAACGAAGTTTTAAATTTAATACAATAATTTACATTTAATGTTGTTCGGCCAGATATAACAATAAAGATTATAAGTACAAGAAAGTTCGAGTTATTAATCTACATTCGACGAACGAAAACAATGTTTCCCGACTCTTCCCATCGTCGTTTCATTGGAGTGATCCGAATGAAGGACAAAAAAACAACTTACAAACTATTACAACGTTTTTTTTAAACCGCACCCTCTTACTCGGGCCCACCTTACATATGTACATTACATCGATCGTACTACAAAGAAGGCACTTCCCCTTCTGGCTGCTAGATTAATGCTAGAAAAAAAAAGAAAAATAACTTGGCAGCGAAATTCTAGTTGCCGGATTGCAGAGTCGTTTTTTTCGATTTTTTTCCTTTCGTTGAAGTCTCTCGGTTAATCGTAATTTTTTATCTCTTCACTCTTCGTTTATTACCGAAAATAGTATTGCCATTGTCGCAGCGGTTGTCGCGTGATTACGGATAAAGTTTTTTTTCACGATAACCACTGATCAAGTACAAGTTTAAGATACAAACATTTCGCATCCTGGCATATTTGTCATCTTTAACTACAAATTATTATTAATTAGTTCATGGATTTTTCTTTTAATTCATCTTTTTTTAGTGCCTCTGATTTTACTTCTAATTCGGGAGCGACGATGGGGAAAAAAATGATTTGTACTATGATAACCATGGATAACTAAATATTAGCGAGCCAAATGACAGGAGGACTTGTATTATTGGGTGAACGATTAAGCCCGGCAATTACAAGGAAAAAAAAATTCGTAATCAACGGTACGTGGAATTGCGATAACTTTAGTATCGGAAAGTAAGAGAAAGAAACATTAACATTACTAAAATTGGGCAAGTACGGGTCCAAAAATGTAGATGATCACACAAAAAAACAAATCATAATAAATAATACCAACATCAAAATAAAGGCAAACATTTAACATAAAAAATTAAGAAACGATTATCATACTTGTTGCTGTTTGTTTGTTCGTTTCTTCTCAACAGATGTATCCTACTTTCTGCAATGCAGAACAAGCTGCTAGAATTGGCAGTAGTTTGCAGAGTTGGGCAAATTTGTAATTAGCTAATTACTAAATACAAAATACAAATGTATTTAGTATCGAAATTTTCACTAAATACAAAATACAAATGTAATTAGTATCGAAATTTTCACTAAATACAAAATACAATTGTATTTAGTATCGAAATTTTCACTAAATATAAAATACAAATGTAATTAGTATCGAAATTTTCACTAAATACAAAATACAAATGTAATTAGTATCGAAATTTTCACTAAATACAAAATACAAATGTATTTAGTATCGAAATTTTCACTAAATACAAAATACAAATGTAATTAGTATCGAAATTTTCACTAAATACAAAATACAATTGTATTTAGTATCGAAATTTTCAATAAATACAAAATCCAAATGTAATTAGTATCGAAATTTTCACTAAATACACAATGCGAATGTAATTAGTATCGAATTTTTCACTAAATACAAAATTTCGATACTAATTACATTTGTATTTTGTATTTAGTGAAAAATTCGATACTAAATACATTTGTATTTTGTATTTAGTGAAAATTTCGATACTAATTACATTTGTATTTTGTATTTAGTGAAAATTTCGATACTAATTACATTTGTATTTTGTATTTAGTGAAAATTTCGATACTAAATACATTTGTTTTTTGTATTTAGTGAAAATTTCGATACTAAATACATTTGTATTTTGTATTTAGTGAAAATTTCGATACCAATTACATTTGTATTTTGTATTTAATGAAAATTTGGATACTAACTACATTTGTATTTTGTATTTAGAGAAAATTTCGATACTAAATACATTTGTATTTTGTATTTAGTAAAAATTGTGATACTAAATACATTCGTATTTTGTATTTAGTGAAAATTTTGATACTAATTACCTCTGTATTTAGTATTTTAAGGGTAATTAATTACTTCAAGTAATTAGTAGTGCCCAACCCTGGTAGTTTGTGACGTTATTTTCCACTACGATTAGTGTTCGCTAAATTATATTATATTTTTGCTTGTTTCTGTTTAAGTGTGTGATGTTGCGAGCGTCTTTCAAATTGAGCTTAAAAGAGATTTTAACGTTATTGCTTGAAGAAGAATGATATCTTTGAGAGTCACGGTGACAAGTTTTTGGCCTGAAAATACTTTCGCTATGTACAGGTGTGGCGGGAGAAGTGGCAATTTCTCAACTGCGAAAAAAATATTCGAGTTATTATCCCCGTCACTTTTCGCTTCATCTTGTTTGGATTTGTGATTGATTGGACGCTTTATTCTTTACGAGCTTCATTGTCGCTGTTAGATGCGAAAACTCGTCAATTATTACGCCGCTAAACCAGCATCCTTCGCCATACTGTAGAAAGCACTGTTTGGCTTGGCGAGCAGCGCTTCGGGCGACTCAAACTCGCTGATGTGGCCTCGATCAAGGACGATAACCCTGTGCACGAAATATTATTGAAAGAAATAACATTTATCAAATGAAATGAAAGAAACAAAGATTCCTCCACGAGGAAGCGGTAAATGAAAAGCCGCGAAATGTAACGTCGAAGGTGCAAGATTCTACATCAAGGAATAAAGTTTACCGATCGGAATCGAGGATCGTGTTGAGTCTATGTGCGATCGTGAGAACCGTACAATCTTTGAATTCCTGTCGTATCGTTCTTTGTATGAGATCGTCCGTTTCCAAATCTACCGCTGCGGTGGCTTCATCGAGTATCAATATCTTTGTTTTTCTCAGCAAAGCTCTGGCAAGACAGATAAGCTGTCGCTGACCTACGCTAAGATTTTCACCACCTTCGGATATCGCGTAAAATAAACCATTCGGCACACCTATGAAAAGATGAGAAACAATCAATGGACAAAACGGATCTTATGAAAATTCAAATCTTTATCGAGGCCTCATTTTTTTAATCCCATTGTTTTTATATCGTTTTTGCTTTGACCTACTTTTCACGAATGCCTTCAGATGCGCCAGTTCCAGCGCTCTCCAAAGTTCCTCATCCGTGTGACGACCGAACGGATCCAAATTGAGCCGCAAATTGCCGGAAAACAATACCGGATCCTGAGGTATGATGGTCAACCGCGATCTAAGAGTGTGAAGACCGAGTTTCGATATATCAATACCGTCTATGCTGATGTGACCGTTCGACGCTTCGATTATTCTGAACAGTGACAGTGTCAACGAGGATTTTCCAGCGCCGGTACGTCCGACGATACCAATTTTTTCACCAGCGTTCACCGTGCATGTCAGACCGTTGAGAACAAGATCCAATCCTTCCCGGTAACGAACTTTCAAGTCGTTAAATTCGATGCGACCCTCCAACGGCCAATCCTTCGGTGGCGTTTCATCGGCTATTTCCCACGCTGCTTCCTGCGGTGTCTCGCCGTATTCTTTTATCCTCTCAACCGCAACTATGTTCGTTTCCACGTCCGATGTCATCCGAACGAGCCAATTCATCGTTTGCGTTATCTAAATTAAATATTATAATTTGCAAAACAATTATTTTAGCGAAGATAATGGAAAACATACATTATCGGTCAAATCATTTTGGATCGCATTGAATGTCCTGATTAACAAACGGGACTCGTTACACATTATCTTAAGAAAAAATTTCAACGTCACAGGGCAATATGGAGCAATTTGAGAATACTCGCTTGAAGGGCATAGCTGACGGACAGACCAACGAGACCGGCGCTCATCGTATTACGTCCGAGAACGGCAAACAACGCGGCAAAGAAGATGATCAAATTACCAATCATTTCCAATCTAATCGCCAGCCACCTGCAATCAAAAATGACAAAAATATATGAAAATTTCTTTCTTAGAAATCTCATTAATTTTACCGTTTGCTCACTCTGGAAGCAAAGAAACGAATTTTTCCAAATACTAAAAATAAAACCATTTCACAAACCTATTTGCAATTATACTCGGATAGTAACAAACTTGGTTGAAGTCTACTCTGTTCTCAGATTCGAGGATAAATCTATCCTGAACTCCGTAAGCTCTGATCGTTTGGGCACCTGAAAAACCAGAATCACGTATACCGTATCTTTCTAACAACCATTATGAAATTTTTTTTTAAATACAACATTTGAATTATACGTACCAGTGACGGATTCGCCAAAGTGCGAATATATCGGCGATCTCGATACGGACTCGAGACGTTTGAGCTGTCGCGATGTTGCAACGTAAAAGCGTTGTATAAAATAATAAATAACGCCGATTGGTAGTATCACGCTTATGAATATCGGTGTGCTGAAGCTTATCACCACCAAAGTGGCGATTACCTAAAAAAGTAAAACGACGATAAAAATTTGTATTCATTAATTTCTGCGTTTTTAAAAAAATTATCCTTGCACCCTAATCTCACCCACGATATTTGAGTATTTGGTGGAAATTCAAAGTTTGAACATCCATACGGGGCATTCCACGTCAAATCACGCGGTCATCGGTCTGACCCCCTCGGATTTTGATGTCCAATGAATCGTGGGTTTCGTTTGGCCCAAAATATGGCCTCAATTTTTTAGAATATTTTATTTCATTTTTTAGCGGTGGCTCGGGATAAAAAATCATTAAATTGAGGGAAAACATAAAGAGGGACATTTTTCAAATTAATGAAATTTTTTTCACAGAAACTAGGGCCCAAGACAGATATTTTCGTCGTAATTCGATAATGGGCCAAAAATAATTACTTATTTTATTTTGTATTTTAATTTTTTTTTAATATTTTCTCATTTTGATTCTTTCTTGTAGTGAGAATAACAGCAGCAAAAATATTTTCCTAGTGAAACTTGATTTTTTTTTCTTGGTTTAAAAGTGAAACGACAACGTTTTTTTCAAAAATTTATTAGCCTCGACGACCTGAAATAAAACGGATAATTCAAAGAGAAAATTAAAAAAATAGTAATTCAAATTTTTTAAAAAATAGTAATTATTTTTGACCCATTATCGAACTATGACGAAAATATCTGTTTTGGGCTCTAGTTTATGTGAAAAAAATTTCATTAATTATAAAAATGCCCCTCTTTGTGGTTTCCCTCAATTTCATGGTTCTTTAGCTCGGGCAACCCCTAAAAAATGAAATAAAAATTTCTAAAAATTTGAGGTCATATTTTGGACCAAACGAAACCCACGAATCATTGGACATCAAAATCCAAGAGGGTCAGGCCGATGACCGCGTGATTTGACGTGGAATGCCCCATATATACATTCACAGATATATCAATATGCAGTAGAAAATTACTAAATACGTTGTTCGACGCTCTCACAAGATAATAAATTGACATTAACATGCGATTGACGGAAAACACACAGTGTTATGTGAAAGATATTAATCGATCACTCACGCAGAAACAATGCGTTATTCGATCGTACCCGACACAGAGGAATGTTCGTTTCAATTATCAAAAATTAACCATCAATAGGCCCACCAACATGTGCGTATCATTGATCAACATCATTGACACACGAATTCAATATACACACGTGGAAATACATTTATATATCAAAGATGAAAATTATTCGTTAAAAAAATGCCAGTTTTGGTGCAATCCTTGCTGCATTTTTTATTCATCATCCATAGGACACCTAAAGTGTATATCGAGACAGAAAATAGCACAAAAACATACACTTTTACAAACATTCAGATGGAAGAGTAACGAGCGATAAGCCAAGCGTTTGGTGTACGGACGTTCAAATATTATGCTCGCGTAATTGATTAATTCTTCGTTTATATGAGAAATTTAAAAAATATATATATTTTTTACAGACTAACGAGGAAAAATTGTAAAATGGATCTAACATTCGTCAAAAATTTATCGGATACGCACGCATGATATTAATAATTATTTTCTTCCTTCTAGAGACTGGAAAAAAACACCAATATCTTTGGAAATTAATTAGCCAAGTATCTTTTTCGTACGCTGAGTCCATAAATTGTTGCATTTCAAAAAATATTCACAAAAACCTGTGAACAAAAAAATATTTGTGTGAACTAACATGAGCTAAATCTCGCTCGACTGGACTGTCGGCTCAATCATTCATCCGTGTAATAATATTAATAATAAATAATAATTGTAATTTCTCAATATCCATTATAACAATTGCCACATTCCACTGTAATATCGAAAATCTTTCAAGATTCTACGTAAACTGAATTTTCAGGGTCGGTCAGTGAGGTTTACTAATGCCAAGTCCATTTTTAATATCTCAATTTTCTACGGTCTACCGGATGCAATTGAAGGAAATTGGATAACTACCGTAAGAATAAATAAAACCAAAAATAAATTATACGCTCCGAAGCGCAAAAAGTCAGGATGGATACGAGGAATAAATCTTGTTTTTTTTTTTTATATATCTCTCTTCTCCATTCAACAAGAAAAAAAGTCAAAGAATAAACAAATGATGCCCCATCGTCAAACGAGCCGTGTTTGTTCTCCGGTCGGAAAGGAAAACAAAAAATTACCTCGTACAGGCAATAGATGCTATCAGAAATTTGCTGCGGAAGCGATGTGTCCAGCACGTCGACGTCTTTAGCAAACCTGGAGATTATACGACCGGTGGGAGTCGTGTCAAAGAAGGTCAGGGGAGCACGCATCACCCCCTGAAGCATCACAATGTGCATCTGGCGTGCGGCCAGCCAGCACCCCAGTTGTGGTGCCAAATCGCAGAAAAAACTCGCCACCGCTACAACATCAGATACGGTACTTGGCGATAATTTTTCGCGGGCTCTCTTGTTTCATTACAGCGTCTCCTCTTTCTTTCTTTTTGTTTTTTTTTGCTATGAATCAACAAGGAAAACCCAAAGAAAAAAAAAGCATTATCCGTCATTGGTGCGTTTTTCTTTATCGCATAGGATCTGAAAAACATTTGAGTCAAATGAATAATTTTGAAAAAAATTTCACATCCGATTATACAGGCCGCAAGAAAATAAATTTTCTCACATTTTCTCGCTGTATTACAAGGCGCTCGTTGTGAATCAAATTATGTTAAAGAGGGAAAAAAAATGACGATAATGTGGCAACGAAAAAAAAAACAATTCTTCCACCTATCTCTTCTCATGGATTCCTCCCCTTCCTTTTCACTGTACATATTTCTTTTATTTCATCGATATGACATTTCGGACGCTATGCAAGGGGGTGAAGTTTGCTGTGACATGCGCTGAATTTAATTATGGTCAAGTATGACGATGAGTTGAGAAAACGAAAAAATTTGGAAAATAAAAAATTGAAATAATCGAAATGGGGAAAAGGAAGATCGAGGGGAAGCGCGCGAGGGAGGGGATGAAAAAATTTGACGATGCAGCTAAGAGAATGAAGAGCGATACATAATTATTGTGTTCCAGAGAAACGCAAGCGGATCTACGAATTGTTAACATTCACAGGCACAAGCAATTTGTTATCGTTATTGATATTTTTTTTAACTCGTGCTGTATACAGAAGGATTTTCACAATCGTGATCACTGAAGCGATGAAATCATGAATATACATTCCGAAGAATGCACGAATTGAAAAAAATTCGACGATATTCTGTTCAGCGTTAATTCCAGCAAAACCACACGTAATTATCGAAAAAACGATCGAAAATAAAGTAAGTCATTCATTAACCCACAAAAATAATCCAATAAATGAACTCATTTGAGATCACGAGAGATTGGTACAAATAATACTCATCGAACATTTCACACAATGGTTGTTGATCATATTTTTAAAAAAATTAAAAAAAAAAAAAACAAAATTCACATAAAATGAAATCGTACAAAAAATTAAAAAATACTTTGTTTTTTTGTTTCAGAAAAAAAATTACCGACTCACGAGACGTTTCAAATGTTTAATATCATTTCTTTAAATGAAAAATCAATATTCTCGTATGAAAAAAAATTATTTGTAATCTCAAAACATGTATCGGAACATTGAAAAAGTTATCGGAGGATCTGTTTCGTTCAAGTCGAGAAAAAATGATATTTGGAGGACACTATGATCATATTTATATATTCGATGCAAGAGTATATTAAAAAAATTCAATTTTCTGCGGATGAACTTAAAAAATTCATGTTACGTACGGATGGAAAGAAAATTAAAAAAATATATATTTCAAAGTTTATTCATTCCTCGAATATTGCAATCTTTTATATTCTCCTTCATGGTATATAGAAATATATTCATGATGTTCAGTGGGCCTCCAATTATCATTAAATTGTTTTTTCTTTTTCCTTTCATGTTTCCCTCGCACGTGGTCCTTCGTCGTAAGATTAATGAGAAACATTGTATACATGTAAATCCCGTGTCCGGCCCTGATCCTTGAGCTTACCCTAAATAACCCGGGTAGCCATTGGTTAATTGTGGACGGTAGTTTTGAGTCCATTGTATCGACATCGGCGCCGAAACGGCTTAATACACGGCCAATTGGTACCGTGTCGAAGAAGGACATAGGTCCTCGCAAAACGTTGTGCAAAGCCTCGCGCATCAACCTTGCCGATGATCTCAGCGTACCAATGGTTATCGACAGTGAGGCAACAAACACGCTTAATACTGTAACAATAATACTCTTCAAGTCGAGAACGAGAAACAAAAGGGAAGTGGTAAAACAGAAGAGAACCAGAGACAAGCGAGCAATTACGATAACGCCAACCTGACGTTTTTCGCGTTTACAGCTGAGAAAAAAAAAGTATAGTGCACATGAAAAAGTTTAAATATGGCGCGAATGAAACGATTGTCAGAGGCAGAACAAAAAATCACTTTTCTTCCTTTTGGCATTCAAGGACCTCTTTTCAGTATTGAGAAAACAGAGAATAAAATGGTCGCTAAAAATTAAACATTTTCAAAATTTAACTTACAATTTTTCAAATTGCGTATTTAATACCCTTGGTGATAGCCAATGTGAAAGCTTTAGCGCCCATTGCGTGGCAATTGTCTCTTTAGCATGGAATATCGATTTTTCTATATCCGTTTAATGTTTATCCAACAAAAATATTATATCTACGAATGATAACAAAATGCCTGGGCAATGGTGAAATTTTGATTAGTATAGAAAGCAAATTCAAGATAAAGGAATACATTTTATTCCCTTACCTCGAGCAATTGGTTTTGTGTTGTGCAATGACAATATTCGGTGCATTGCCAAAATATTGCTGTATGGGAGAAATTTTCGACTCGATAATAACGAATTTAATAATATGTGAGTGTTTTTTTTAATCGCCCTAAAACTTTTCAAGGCAATAATATCCATCTACCTGATGAAGAGAAGTTTTAATTACATATTGATGAAACTCAAATAAAATTAATCTAACATATTCTAAAAATCGTTGCAGGCATGAGACGGCTCGTTTGAAAGCAATTCCTAGAATAATGCAAGGATATTGATGCAAATAATAAATCAATGACCGTGTTTATGATTATAATGATGAATATCGTGGAAGAATTTTCACCCAATGAGGACACGATGTTCCATTTTTTTTGCCCTCTTTTATCTCCTCAATCGTCATCCACACTTTCAACCAAGCATCTTTATTCTCAAAAATCGTCACAGTTTGGCTATTCAATGTGTTTTATTTATGGGGAAAAGAATTCTCCGGTTATGAAGGCTCATCGAGGACATTCTGGATCTTTATTGAATGCATTTTCCAAAGAAGACAATAAACAAAACAACTATCACAACGATACTCCCCATCTATTTGCACATTGATTGAATGAAGCATTAAATAACAACGATCGAGACTTTTTTTGCGTCAAAGCATCAGACGGAATTGCATAAATTTCGCTGATCATTGAAAAATGATCGAACTAACGAAATATTGTACCCCGAATAAAGTTTGTAGTCACGTGCGTATCAACATTGGTACTTTTTCAATTTTGTGCGACGAGAGATTATATTTTAGTTTTTATGTTAAAAGCGATCTAGTCTATGCGGATCAATTACGGGAATTGTTTTAGAACGGACCCACACACACGCACACACACACAAATTTTGTAGTGTTTTCATGCTAATCAACTGATTGAAAAATATTTGTTCCTCGTTCGACACAATGACAAATAAGAAACGACTCGAGTCTCATCTATCATTTCTGATAATACGCATATTGGTGGGCCTGCGTGTCATTTAGAGGTGAGTTTGGATTACAAAATTTAATCCATCTGTGAGATCGCGATAAGAGTGATACACAGTGCACGTCGTTTTAATAATAAAAGAAAAGAAAAGAAAAGAGGAGGAACATAATTATCTGTGTCATCTACGAGAGGATAAAGAGAAAGAAAGAAAAAAAACCACTACATTTCGTTGCACGTACCCCTCCGAGGCACATTAACCAAGCTCTAAGATTCTGCGGTAATACGTTGTCTATGACATCAACGTCCTTCCCAAAACGATTTAATATTCTCCCCGACGGTGTCGTGTCAAAGAATCCGATCGGAGCTCTCATCGTGCCAAACAATAATTCTGAGTGCAGCAGTTTGCTGCTTCGTAAACAACCGATGGCCATCAATAGCTGGACGCACAGCACAAAACTTGCTGAAAATTTATTGCAATGGTGTTTCCTTTTTTTTTTTGTTCACCGTCAATTATATAATTGATTTTCTTTTTTTTATCGGCCTTCCTTGTCAGTTAAATAAAAAAACTCGATAGTACGGAAATCTTGATGACGATACTTCGACTATCTACGTTCGAACATGAGATCGTAAATGTCAGATTTCATTAGTAGATGAAACGGATTATTCGTTAGTGTTAAAGAGAAAAAATGTACATCATTCATTGGACTTTGAATCGAGTTAACTTTGTTTTTTGTTTACGCCTCAATGAAATCACGAAATAATACGAAATGGAAGTTCACAATATTGCTCCAATGATACCATTGACCGCTGCCACATTGACATGGTGACGAAAATTGAGAGAATAATTGGCCCGATTTTGTCCTGACTATGAAATCCACATTAACTCAATTAACTCTCACAACAGATATTTTTCGACACGAGTATTATATTATCAAGTTTTTTCTTAGTACCGATATTTTATTTTTGTCATGATTATGAGCGTTATTTTTTTACGTAGAAACACACGATGAAATAAATATTTCAGATAACAACTCTTGATAGGGATATCAAACAAAATTACGTCAACTATGCATTGAGAAGGGAAAAATTGACAGCTATCAACATCGTTGGAGCAACGTTGAAAAATGTTAGGGCAAGAAATATACGGACATTTGGCAGCGTCGAAACAAATATTTAAAAAAAAACACCAGTGAAATCTGCCGATAAACCGTTTCTACACTTTCAATAAGTCTACAAAAAGCGCTAATGAAAAAAAAAACAGAACACCGTACAAGACAGGCGAGAGAGAGAGAGAGAGAGAGAGAGAGAGAGAGAGAGAGAAATATAAAAATCATTTTAGCACCATGCTCGAATATAAAATCGTGAATCCCGTTTCACAGCTAGAATTATAGTTTTTATGCCGTATATCAATGTCATACTAGAAGGGATATCTAAATTCTAAGGTATCAGATAAATATAGAGCGAGAGATTCAACGGAATTTCAAGAAGATAATTGTGGTTGCATGCGAGTGGCACTATAAACTGATAAATGAGTGATTTATGAAAATGACGTCGCCATTATTATCGTGACATCGATACCGAAAATGTTCGATCTTGTTAAGGTAAAAAAAAATCGGCTGAATTTCAAAATCCGTCGAGTTTCTTTTTCTTCTGGCAATTTCTCCTGAGATTAGGCACAGCAAACCACACTCGCTATAGCCCCGATCGTCAAAAAGCAAACAGTTGGAAATATTTTCGTACAATTACAAAATTTTCTTTTCCTCAAGATTCAATATTATTAGTAAATTTGCGAAATTGAGAGCCTCAAGTTTTTCCGTGCAAATATGCATCGAATTATGATTTATCATAAGTGTTAGAAACCCAAAATTGTCATTTTCATTTCCAAGCTAAACACAAATTTATCATTCACTTCCAACTGATTTTTTCTTTTTTCGAATTTAAGAATTTAACAATTTTGAATTCTTAAATTGCGCATTACGCAATTGCAATTTTTTTCGTCTTTTCATTTATTCACTTTTGTTAATTTAGGGAAAATTTCCTGATATTCCGATAATCCCTAACAGGCAATTTTCTCGATAGAAATTTTATCGCTGAATTATTTATTATCGTAAGAATTGTTAAGGAAGCAAAGTTCCATCGAATTTTTGCCTTCAAACGTTTTCGGCGAATCTCTGGTAAACAAAAAAAACATTCACGTTATTTTTCGGGTTCCGAGCTTGCAAAACGAAAAATCATGAACTTCTCAAACGCGTCGCGTATTAAATTTAAATAAAATTAAAATAATCGTGTGAGAATACCTTATTTTTAAAATTATTTCTTACATACCTTGACCCAAGCCGAGAGCTCCGTAAACGCCGAGATAAGTGTCCCTCTTGACTGTATTAGCGGTGCCATTTACGACAGTTGTATTATCGTCGGACCACTTGGTGAGCCAAACGTTCGAGCCGATGCTAAACGATTGAAATATCGCATTCATGATTATTGTCGAAATCGACAAAAACCATCCTATGGATTTCAAATAGTGAGCGTAGACTCTTAGTTTGACCTGAAAATGTAAAATACAGTATTAAACACATCGATCGGTATTAAACACATCGATCTCGACACATCGAGAGAGATTCGATCACTTCTTACACTGCCAGTTTCCGCCTTTTCAACTTCTATTATCTTTTCACCGATCTTTGGCGGCAAGGCATCCCGTCCATTAACACTGCTAGTGCGATGAAGACTCTCAGATTTTGAATGGTGACTTTCCGTCGATTGCTGCCTAAAAATACCGAAGAACAATATAGAAATTTAAAAAATTTCGATATATCTCCCACAACAAGATTTATTCTAAAAAAATTTTAAAATCTGCATTATTCGATTATTTCGATTTCAATGAGAGTTTTTACCTTCGCAGTGATCCATTTGATGATTTTTGTTCGTTCAACGATCCTGAGTCACTGTGAGTTATGGAAAGTCGTGATTTTGGTCTCGATAATTTGTGCTGCAGCTCATCCGCTCCCAAGGTCGATTCTAATTGTTGCTTTATGATCGTCAATTCACCCTCGGAATCCTCGTCAGGTTTCACTGTTATTGTATTTTCAACAACGTTTTAAAATAGGATAGACAACGCTATCGAAGGATTATACATTTTTTGTTATCGAGGCAAATGCACAAAAACCATGGGAAACAACTGGGAAAATCATGCCCGGATACAGGTTAGTAGACCTTCAATGCAAAACGTTAATTTGTTTCTCAGCATGTCTAATAATGACCGCTAAACAGTCAATCATGGAAACTTACGTGGAACGTGAAGAAAAAAATAAAAATAAAAGGAATATTTTGTTTCGTTAAGAAGTTTTCTAGCGGACACATCTCTCATGATACTAATTCACGTAACTGCATTTCATAAAGTTTCGGAAAAAGTGTAATTACTTTTTCATTGACTTACGATTTCCAACTTCGTCCCATGGAAAACATAATAACGTATTAATAAATTCGAAGAGAATGACTCATCAATAAAACTAACGATAACGGGAATAATTATAAAAATAAGATATTGATTGATGCGGTACGAGATAGTTGAGTCTAAAATGTTCTAAAAATTGGATACAAATGTATATTCAAGAATCAAGCGGTTACGCCTGATTGGAACTTTTGATTTTTGTACCCTTTGACTGTTTATTCAAAATAAAATATACCAAAATTTTAAACATGTTTTCATCGAAAGATCTTTTTTTTAATCGGTACCTGCGATATTTCGAAAATTCAAGGTGTGAAAAGAGATATCACAACAACCTGGGTATCGGATGACACCTTCACCTCCGGATGTACGAAATGGAATAAATGTAAGAAGAAAATGTAATACCTTCTTGAAGATGCTGAATCAAGAAATCAGCGAATGCTCCGCGTTTCTCGAGCAGTTGCTTGTAAGTACCAATTTCCGTGATCTCTCCGTCTTTAAGTACAACGATATTGTCAACTTCGGGTAAGTACGTTATTCCATGTGTCACGAGTACGCGTGTCTTTTTTTTAAGCAATCCCGTTGGCCCTATGACATTCTCAAAAATGTGCTTTCCAACGTGTGAATCGACGGCGCTCAGCGGATCGTCGAGAAAATATATTTCCGCGTCGTTGTAAACAGCACGTGCCAGAGCGATTCTCTGCTTCTGTCCACCGGACAGATTTATTCCCTTTTCGCCGATTTCCGTCTGATCGCCGGCCGGCAACATCTTGAGATCCATACCCAGAGCGCAAGCCTCAACGACACGATTGTAAAGAACCTTGTCGAGGGTTTTGCCAAACAGTATGTTGTCCTGCACCGTTGCATTTTGGATCCAAGCTTGTTGAGCAACGTACGCTATCGAGCCCTGTTTCATTGAGGATCGTGAAAGAAGAACAAAAATTTCGTCAGTGATATATTTTATTTAGATGTACAATTGTAAGAAAGAAATCGTAATCGTGCAAATTAAAAACTTGCACATTGCTTCTTCATAATTTGAACGCATTCACTGAGCTTTTTTCTACGAGAAATTGAAGATTGAAAAAGCTACTTGCTTTTGAAGAATTATTCGCGAATGAGTAAAAACGATGAGGAAGCAATGTGAACATTTTTGAATTTGCACGTTATTTATCTCGCTCACCTTGGTATTGACTCTGCCGCTCGTACGATCCATTTCGCCAAGAAATGCTGATATCAATGAACTTTTGCCGGACCCAACTGTACCTACGACCGCGACCAATTGTCCCTGCTGAACTTGGAGATTTATGTTACGAAGAGTCGGCTTCTCGCCGGTTTCCGCGTCCCACAAGAAATTTCCATTCTCGATAATCAGCGGATTAACTGGAAATCGAAACATTCAATTGTCTGTTTCATCTTGCATTCAACAAACTTGGCATGGTCGCAGGGAAATGCAAGCGAATTGAGAAGGAAAAAAATGAGATTACCCTCAGACTGATCGTGCTGTACATTGTTCGGATCGAGTTCCTCGGTGTTCATGAAAAGATTGATTCGCTTCACGGAAACAGAAGCCTGTACCATACTGCTTATCATCATAGGAAGCATGGATAGTGGAAATCTCAATATATTGAAGAGACTGAGCGAGACAAATGCAGTTTTACTGTCGAGAACGTGTGTCTCGTCACTCAGAACGAAAGTCGCGAAAGACACCAGCGATACCTGTGAATTCATGAATAAAGGTAATATTCAGTACGAACGACTCAAAAATTAGATATATTTTATAATTAAAGAAAAAAAAACTTTTTTTTCAATCATCTTCAAATACGTACCAGGAAAGGTGCGCAAGACCATATAAAGCTGGTGCCCGCATTGAGATAAGCCGCTTCTTTGAGTACCTGAATTTCTTTGTTTCTTATAGATAATATTTGCTGCTCGAAGGACGGTTCCCACGCGTAAAGTTTCAATACTTTAATGCCGTTTAAAACCTCGTTCATGAGCTTTACTCTGTCGTCTTTGCTCTTCATCTGTCGTATCTGCAGTGTCTTTACTTTGTTCGCGATCATGCCGTTTACGGGAATAAGAATGATCATAACTGCGAGACCAGCGAATACCGAATGTCCCAATATATGCCACAGAAAATAAACAGCCAGCACAATTTGCAATGGCGCCGACCACAGCATATTTATATAAGCCGTAAGATCCATGAATCTTTGAGCATCGACGGACATGAGATTGACGATTTCACCGACCGTCGACTCTTTTCTCGCCGCATTCGACATTCTCAATGCTTTCCGATATATCGCCGCTATCAGAGCGGTACGTATGCGCAAACCAACGAGAAACATTCGATTGAAGTATTGCGATAAAACGAGGGTCTGTATCGTAGCTGTGAGCAGTAGCATCGAGGCGTAAAAGTAACCCTTCCACATCTCTTTCGGGCGGTCGATAAAGTCAATGAGCAATCTGTAAAATGAAAGAATAACAACAAAATTAAAATAAATCCACCATTTTGATATTTATGGATGAATACGAAAAATTCTAGTTCCGACGAAAGCCATATTTGTATCGAATCTAAAGCTCTTTAATTTTTGAAGTCGATAACGAAAGCGACTTCCCTATTCTTCGAGAAGTAACGTTTGCTTGCATCTTGTGTGTATAAAAAAATGTATAAAATAAATTAAAAAATGGTGTATGTATTTTGGGAGTATATTTATTAAGCCCTAAAAAAATGATATTAATATTTACACTAGTAAGCTCTAAAGATAATTCTAAAAAGAGACATTTTTCAAGCGCCGAAACTTGATCGAAGTACGGTGAGAATTTGAAAATTTCACGAGACTGAAACTTACTCCAACAGCTGCGGACTTATGAACGTCATGATATCCACGGTTAGTTTGAGCAGAGCGCCGAACAGGAAAGTCGGACCGAAAGCTTTGCACAAAGGAATGAGAACCGAGGCGACTTTTTTCTTGCGACCATTGTTGAAGTCAACTTGGCCCGATGCTTTGCGGAATGACGCTTTCGTCGCTTGAGCACTGGAGAAAAAAACTGAATAAAAACCAGGAGAAACTATTGACAAAACAGAAATTAGTTGAAGTGAAAGTATTATGTACGAAATATCGAAAAAAGTAATGACCCTGACAATTTCTACATCCCCATTTTTCAATTTTGGCTCGGTATAACTTGATAAACGGTAGCGCGGAGAAGAAAAAACGTATTAACCTTTGTTGTCCCTCGTTCGATTCTCCGATCGGGGAATTTGAAAAAAAAACTCGCACCTACAATTAAGGTTGTTTTGACCTCATTTAAACGTTTAACACGGTGTATGATCGTAGCAGGCATCCGAGAAACTCAAAGTTCAAGACCTTTTTTGTTTCTCCCTTAATTTTCTAGTGGCCGATAGTTAAACAAAAAAATGTAGAACCCTCCTTATAGAGAAGAGGAATTAGTAGGTTACACGGTCATACCAACAACTTGGAAGAAGCTACTTAATTTTTTATTATTGCAAATTGCTCGGAGTTTTTGTAGAAAAAAAATTATTCATGAGAAAAAGCGAAGAAAAACTTTAAACAAAAAAATTTTTTTTATGGATTCAAAAGTTCATGAATATTCATCTTTTAGAGTTCATAGCTCAACGGATACGGTTTGCTATTAAATCAATATTAAAAAAAAAAAAAACTTTTACAACAAATTCTCGTAAAAAAACTGAACAAAATGAAGAAAAATTTCATTAATAACAAATCCGTAATATTAGTTTTACTAAGACCATGCAGGGTGCTAAATGTTTGAAAGGGTCAAAACAACCGTAATTGAATGTGCATTTTTTTTTTTTTTTTAAGAAATCAGCCATCAGCCAGCATTGAATGAGGGACAAAAAATATTACTAAAAGTTTTTTTTTGCGCCATAGTTGAAATTTGTGCCATTATGCTGAGCCGAAATCGAAAAATGCGGATGCAGAAGACTCGAGGGTCACAAAAAAGTGATATGGAAAATTTCAAAGACGCGGCCGAAGCTTGATAAATTATTCTTAGAACTTGACTCATTATTTGAAAAGAATTATTTACCAAATTCTGTCAGGATTTTTTCATTTTCCACTAACGACAATTGTAGATTTTTCGTTCAAAACTTGGAGCACACGAAATATTATCTACTGAATCCACACAGAGGGAAAACAAAGAGATTCACGGGATAATTGGAGAAAATCTGCACCAAGAAACTTACTCTTCCGATTTTCTCAGGCTTCTGTTCCAATATTTATCGAATTGAGGCACAATCTCTTTCGCCATATCCTCGGGATTCATGGACCAGAGATCCGATGATTCAAGGGGTTTCTTGAAACCATTCCATGCCAGTGAATCGAACCAGGTGAATAATATCCTCGAGGGAAATGCAGCACCTTGCTCGGGGCATGGTTTCTCTACCTGAATGAATGGATAATCTTTGAATTATACCGATGAATTTTTATTAATACACGAGTTGAACATCTTAATGTGAAACACGCGAGAATTCAATTTTTTTTTCCAAGCATACGACTGTTTGGTAATACAATACCGTTGGATATTCGGAGTATTTTGGCTCCGGATCGGCGAAGAAGTTGAGCACGAATATTATCACGACTATTGGATAATAAACCATGTAAGAACCCGACGAATACGTGAGCTCCGTCTAGAATGATAAAAATTGAATTAATCAATGGATTATCTGAAAAGTACCAGGTTGACTCGAAGAAAGTATCGCAAACAAGAATACTGGATTTTTTGTATACTATAATTCAATTCTATAAATTTCGATTCATTTCTCACTCGATCAGTGGCTGCGGCACGCAGCAAGCTTCTGTAACGCGGAATTCCGCAAAGAGCGAGAAGAAACCAAAACAAAAATAGCAATCCAGAAGTATGCATGCCGTTCTTCCTGTTGTAGTGCAACAATACACCGGCGAGTGTCTGAAAAGGTAAAAAAAATATGCGATTAAGAGGAAATGCAATATTGTGAAAATAGTAATAGCAAAAGAATGCGTTATACAATTGTAGAAAAATGGATAAAAATTACTGAGCTCCGTTACTTCTATTTTTTTAACACGCAATGTTTTAAAATAGGTCCCTGTTGCATTCGCCATTTTTTTAATGACAATTAGGGAGACAATTATCCATTTTTTCAGAATTATGAATATCGTTTACATTCTCAACGAGAAAAACCCAGTGTGATTTATGCTTGTTAAAAAAATACATAAATATTAAAAGCCTTGTTAACACAAGTCAATTCCGCCAAAGAAAGGTCTGCTTTTTATTAATTTTTCTAATTGTTTTTCAACTTGAAAAATGAGATGAGGAAATGAATACGCTTGGCCATTAATTTTATCAATAGCTCGAAAATTTATTAAACGACTTTCAAAATAATGGATCTCTCACAAAATTCAATACTCAATCATCGGCAAAGTATAATTGTAATGTAAATAAATGAAAAATACAAACGAAACTTAAATAAAGACTCTACATATCGTTTTGTAATGATGTTGATCGAACGATGAAATATATACTCACAAAAGTCAACAATTTGATAATCGGCGTGAAGTAGTCCACGCTGTAGATCGTCTCGTAAGTACCGTTATAAATTGTATTTCCGATATCCGCTATGCTAAGTACGATGAGAGCGGCCATAAGTACAGCCTTGGAGCAAAATTTCCATGTGTAAGGTATGTTTCTTCTTTTGCTGTGCAACAAATAGTAAGCTTCCAGTGCCGAGAATACCCATAGGAAGACGCAGGGTGTCCAAACGAGCACAGTATTTTGAAAGCACCATGTTAAATCTGGATCTTCGGTGTTCCACGTGAGATTGGTATTCTGCGGTCGACGATCGCAATGGGAAAAAAAAAACATGAAATTCGAAATCGCGAATGATAACCTCGTCGCGATGCAAAGGGGCGAAGAAGGTGTGTTTCTTCAGCAAAATTGTTAGTACATTAACGGGCAATATTTTTCTCGCTCGCGGATAAATATTTTGTGGAAAATCCTGTCAATTCGGCGCTTCGAGACTTTTTCGTGGAAATAGATGAATCGAGGAGAAAAACCGCTCGTGTTCAGGCACGAGAATGATAGGAGAAACGAGAGAGAAGAAATATTTGGATGAACTTACCCAAAATGGGGAGCCACAAAATTGGTCCATTGTGTGATTTTCCTGATTTTCCATCTTCCGTTATATTTAACAACTCGGAGAACTCATACAAACATGCACGACACTCGTCGGAGTTTGTGCGTCTATCTCAGTCTATCTGCGAGAGTGTGCGAGAACGGAGAGCCTTTTATTAAAACTTCGCACGGGCTTTCACTGACCGCTCTGTTCTCTCTCTCCTTCTCTCTCTATCGCGTGGCGATCGCTTTTCGGCACCTCCCTCTGGTGTCGTTCTTTCTCACCCTCTCTTGCTTTGCGAGAGTGTGTGTCTGATGCGCCCGCAGTGCGCCGACGACCGGGATGGACCGTGACGCGCTTTTCAACGAAAACAATAATTTTAACGTTTTTTTTATCGACGTGAAAGGAACTTTCGGCAAACACAAATACTTCGTACATACATAATATTATTTTAGAATTTTCTTTTCAGAGGCACTGTATGACTGATTCGAGAATAAGATGGGCGTGGTTATTTATCGTTCACCGCGGCGTGTCCATCGAGCTGCAGAAGTGTCGCGATAATCCCCATTTTCAAATATTGACAATGGTAAATAAAATATTTGAATTTGTCGACTGCCCCTCTTTAGCATTGTTTTTTTATATGAACCACCCATATATTATTATCTCCTTTATTATGATCTCTCACGTATAATTGAGCTCTCAAATAATATGCAGTTGACATGTTTTGGACCAAATGTCTCGAACATTTTTCGCGGATAATATACTTGTGATAAATAATATATATGTGATTGGCCTTCTACGATAATTCAGTTATAATAATGTATATTGAACAATATAGTATATTAATTGAACTATTGAACTGATTGTGATTATATATATTGTCATTATATCGGTCACTATTTTAAAATCGTATCATTTTTCTATTTTTGAAATTTGGTCAATATTTTGTCACTATTTCGGAGCTCAGAAGTGGTTAGTATAGAGGTGCCGGTTAGAATAGGGGGCCAATTTCGAAAAATCAACAGAATCGGAACAAAGCGGGGTTTTTGAACCTTCAACGATTACGAAGAGAATGAGCGCGGTCGATAGAGCCAAAGTTTTGATTATGCTGATTTCACGAAGAAGAGGCGCGAGACGCGTCACTCTGTTGTTCCTATACTGTGTAGGCAAAATTTTCGGAAAGACGCCACTCTTGTTGTCGCGATATTCGATAATTGGTTTTTTTCAATATCACATAGTTAATTAAAGCACTAAAAAACACGTAATATCGGAAAACAATGAGTCGAAAAACACGTTTGATTAACTTGTCGAACATGGGCCCGTGAACTATAAACGAGTAACGCTACGACGCGACCGGCAGAACAGCTGAATACTGAACAGCTGACGCCGGCGTCAGCTGTTCAGTGAGAGCAGCGCGCGCGCGCACGGTCGAGTCGATGGGTGGATCGAGGTCACTATCATTGAGGTAAGTACCGCATTGTGGCGCGCTCTGTCGGACTGAGACCGAGCTTCGCTTATAGGTCAATGACCCGCGAACACTCGAGAGAGCCCTTGCTCGAAGACTGCATTGTGGCGCGCTCCGTCGGACTGAGACCTAACTTCGTTATATAGGTCAATGACCCGACCCGACCACTCGAACAGACCGTGCTCGAGACGTGTCATGATTATTCTCGGAAAAAATTCCTCCAGCTTCCAAGAAATTCTACGTATGACGTCACGGGGGAATTCCCTCATAGGGGGGGGGGGGGGGGGGGGGCGACAATTGCGGCAAAAAAGAATGAGGTTATGAACAGCCATAACTTCCGTGTTTTTGATCGTACAGACTTCTTTCAGGCGTCATTTTCTTCGTTTTCGAATTCTCCAAGTGTTCTTTCTTTAATTTTATTTTTACGAAATCCTTAAGGGGGTACGCGGAGAATACCATTTTTAAACAGCCATAACTGCCGTGTTTTTTGATCCTACAGACTCCTTTCAGGCGTCATTTTCTTCGTGTTCAAATTCTCCAAGTGTCTTTCATTTTATTTTATTTTTTCGCTATCGTTAAGGGGGTACTCAGAGAATACATATTTGAGCATCCATAACTCCCGTGTTTTTGACTCCTACAGACTCCTTTCAGGCGTCATTTTCTTCGTGGTCAAATTTTCTAGCACATAATCAGGTCGCGTGAGCCTGAAACGAGATAACGGGATCTCTAGTCACCCCATATATGTGGAGCATTCCATGTCAAATCAGCAGCTCATATTTCTTACGTCCTCCAATTGTGATACATAATTGATAATATTTTGTGAATATTAAAACACGTTTTACGGCCAGAAAGAGATGGGCGAACCCTCGAATAAAGAAACCGGTTATTCCTTTTTTTAAATATACAGCCAAGATTATGATTTTCAAAAAAACGATAATGTCGGATCTCCCGTAATTTATTATATTTTCTTCAGCTTTTAGAGGTTTTCATCGGAATTTTCATTTTCGTTATTTTGAGCGTTCATAATAAATATTGAAATGATAGATGTACTAATAAATGGTAATGAACCTTTAAACTGCACGTTGAATTACAGAATCATCGCGATTTAATTAAGATTTTTTGAAGAGCACATTCTTAATTTTTTGTTTAGATTCAAGGAGCAAAAAACATTTATTTTTATTTTTTAAATTCATTGGGAACGGATGATTTGACGTAAAATGCCCCATACTTGGCTGGCTTACATATTTCCCCTTCCCCCTTGCGGTGTCGGATAGCCGATAATGTTTTATTATGGGCTGCATTCGTTCAAGCGTTCAAGCCGAATGCAGCCATGGCGTCAAATTTTTCGGCGTGTTCTTCTTCTGCAAAGAATTGTCTTCAATGCTAGTGTCTTAATTAATTGAGATCGATGTTTGCGAACGGTCGTGTGAATTTATAAGAAAAAATAATTGACGGTTTTCTCAACATTTCTAAAAGATCTGTGAGATTTTTAAAGCCTACCTATTGATGAATATTATTAAGCCTTTGCAGGTCAATGGTTCGTAAATTATTGAAATTGTTGCTTATTTGAAAACCCGTTTTATTGGATAGCTTACATTTAATTGACGACAAATTATTGAGTGAAAAGAGCTAAATTGTATTGCGGGAGGCTAGGGAGGAGTGAAAAAGTTGTATCAATTCGATCCGGCTAAATCATCAATTGACTCTCCTTTTGTCAAGCAAAGGCGAGGTATTATACACAAAGAAACAATCCGTATTGTGACTTCGTCGAATGAAAAACGACAATTTGCATGATTGATCATATAGGGATATGGGTGCGCACGTTTTTGTCCTTTTTCTGGATATATGGGGCGTTTATTCAGCTTAGATTTTCCATTTTTTTTTCGATCCACATCCATCTACGATTGGTTTTATTCACATGATTGGAACAGATCGAACGATTCTCTATATCGGTATAAGTTTTCGTCAATATAACCGACAGAAAATAGAGGTTTATGGAGTGTTTTTGATCAAAATTCATCAAATTTTAGAGTTTTTGAGGAAATTCATCGACGCAAAGTCCTAGGTAAATTAATGAAATTTTTTAAAAATTTTCGGTCAGACTTTAACTATTAAAATGGCTGTACCTTTTTTTAGAACATATTTCAGCTTCAGTTTGAACTTATTTTCTCGTCGTGATAGTTAGCTTCAAAATCCCGCTTGAGAGGGAATAACGAATTTTCCTTGCATCTTGTTTTATTCGAGATATGAATTGAAAAAAAAATGTTATCACGAAACAAAGGCATCTGAGTTCCGCGTGATATATTAATAATTAAAAATGCAAACGATTGTGACTCATGACCAGCATGAGGATAGTATTGTCTCTTGTTGTTTATGGAAAACTCTGGTACTATAGAGTTAATGACAAGCTCTGTAGAGATGCCCAGAAAACGAAACATGGGCATCTTTACAGAGTTTGTCATTAACAAAATTATGAATGAAAAAAATTGAAAAAATTTGGTTTTGTACACCATACTATGCACAATGAGTGTACCAAGTTTCAAATTTTTCTCATTGATATTATACTCGGAAAAAAAAAAATTGATGCGTGCAATAAATACATGTGTTACATTTAAAATTTCAATCGCTCGGTGGCGCGTGTTCCAATTTTCCGAGCGCCTCCAAACTTTACACAGATTTTTTTTGATACACCTTGATTATGTTTTTGGGGTGGCATCGAACTTTTTTCGCCAAAGCCCAAATAACTTTCTATCAAATCTTGCCTCGATGATTTCGATTTTCCTCTGCATTTTTTGTTTTAAAAAAAAACACATTGAAAAAAAATTTCCCAAATTTTTAAAGAATTTTTCGATCACGCGTTCGTTGGATTTTTTTTTTCAAAGGACTCCTTTGTAAAATCTGGAAAAATTCAGAATAATGTAATAAAATATAACAACATTTTTGGGCTTTGTTCTAAAATGGAGATTTTAAAACTCCATGAGTAAAAAATTTTTTTTTTTGCAATTCTTTGAATTTTTCTCATAGAGCATTAAAATCTCCGTTTTGGAACAAAATCCAAAAATGTTGTTATATTTTATATTTTTATTAGATTATTCTGAATTTTCCCAGATTTTACAAAGTGGTCTTTTTTCTCAAAAAAAAAACATCCAAAAAACTCGTGACCGAAAAATTCTGAAAAAATTTGGAATTTTTTTTTCAATGTGTTTGTTTATATAAAAAATTTGGAGCAAAATTGGAATTATCGAGACAAGATTTTGATCGAAATGTCGTGGAATGCCTCATATATATACACATATATATACTCTAATCAAATAGTTGTGTAACTTGAAAGATTCCACGCTCTTTCATAGCCACTTGACTCGTGTTAATTGTCCAGTGAATTACTTCTTCTCGGTCTGTACAATACAGAGTTCTAATAAAAAGGCATGAAAAACAAATTTTCCTGACAACGAAATTTATGAACGAGCTTGATACAATGAAATTGTTTTGTGAAAAAATTATATTTGTATCCCGAGTTTTATTCTATCAAAATCAATGTACTCTGAATCATTATTTGTTTCCAGAAAAATTGCAAAATTTCATTTTCGTGGAAAACTGTTTGAAAAAAAATCTAAGGTAAACGTCCCAGTGACCGCAAGTCTAAGTTTGACGTCTCAGTCGCCGGAAAACTATGATAAATTGTGAATTTGTCTCTTTTGCACACACTCTCCGTCCGGTAACGGGGCCCTGTCCGGCCACTTGCACGTTTACCTTAAGGCATTTTGAAAACTCCTTGCAATGTCTGCAAAATTCAAGTTACCCAACGATGACGAGATGTCGTGCAATTATGTAGCACTTTGTGATATTTTTCTTAGAAATTCACACCCATAGATAGACGATGACATGCAGTTATTTTTGTTTCTCATATCGCATCAACCGCCTTTAGATTTTCATAATCTTTGATTTATAATACAGGCATAAGATAAACATACGATAACGCGACGCGTTGAAATTGTCGCACGCATTCTGCGATTAAAATTCTCGGTTTTTTTTCCAGAATTTTTCGAAAGTCATCATATTGTGATAAACTGAGCGATAACCATCGCTAAGTTTATCCAATTCAAGATGCAGTGCTGTGATTCAGTTGGGAGAATCATGAGAATGAAATTTGAAAAATTAAAAAAAATGTTATGTCTTGCATAGTTGAATTTCAATGGAAATTGATTTTTTCAAATTTATTATCCTCGAACATTTTGACTACAACGACAAATTGGCTAAAATTGTTTTAGCGATACTGAAAATGAAAGTATAACTATATTTTTCAAAACAGGCAAAATTTCAATGTCATCAAAAAAATCTCATATTGTCATTTTTCTCGTTTATCTTTGATCGCGTACGCAAAGAATTGAAAAATATGGTTTATAAAAAAATAAAAACGAAAAATACCGCGAAGGTCGATACTGGTCGGCGTGACTTTCCATAACGCTCTTTCGTAAAGAAGCACAAGCGAATTTGTCCTTATTTCCTTTGTAAAATACTTTATTCCACGAATTCACGATTGCGAAATCGAAATCGAGATTCTTTTTTTCCGTAGGTGCACAGGATTTTTCAAGTAAATTCGAGCGAAGTTTGACCCTCACCATTTCCCATTTAGTTAATGATTTTTTTCTATGATTTTAGTGAGATTAAAAAGCACTCATTTTTTCCAGATTTTTTTCATCAGTCGTTATTATACAATATTATTTTTTCGCCCGATGAAAAATTTAAGAATCGCAAAATCTGAAAAAAATGTAAAAAAGCTGCAATTTTGATAATTTATGAGAAATTGTCATTTTTTCTTATTCAAGCGTTTTTTGTTTCGAGAACAAGATTATAATGAATATTGATTAAGCGGCTGCTAGAAAAAATTGAACGAAATTTGTATTCAAGTAATACAGAAACTTCGGTTGAGTTTACTTCGAATACCCCATATATGTACATATGGATATATGCCGCCACGGTGGTGACTGCTGGTATAACAGTGTCATTGAGATTACAGTATAATTATAGTGCGATAAAATCCTTTGGCTGAATAAAAAACTCGATACAATGAAAAAGAATTTCTGATTTATCTTCATATTTCAGCACGGTTGTATCGTTACTCGAATACTCCGTAAGATTTATCACGATTAATGCACGATTAAAAACGGGGTCGAACGAGTTTGATAACGGTTCGATAATGATATTTCCGCTTTTCATTTCAATTTTTGTTCTTATTTTCATATTATTTTGGTGATGTTTTAGAAAATTCATGAAGTTCATAAAAATATAAATTTTTATAAAATTCATAAAAATATAAATTTTATAAATCAACAAATTTTTCAATTTCATAACTATTCTATCATTCAAACGACCGCAAATTATTTACCAGAAGCTTATTATTAACGTCCGGTAAGCCGATAGGATTATTTAAAAAGCCTCCCGCATTCAGAAACACAAACGAGCACTCGCGTTTAAAGATAAATCTCACTCTTTGCGCGTGGAAAAAGAAGGAAACACACATACACAAATGTGGCGAGGAGCCACGTTTCGTACGACGATACGCGAGTTACTGCAAGCCATTACACGGGCTCTCGCTGCTATATACAGTCACGAGTACGCGATTGCGAGATATTATAGTACGCTCTCGATACCACAGAATTATTTTACCGTAACGTCCGTAACTCTCTCAGAGTCATCGGCGAATGGATTCCGTTACCGCACGATATATACGACGAGACATCGTTAAATTCGTACGACGAACCTTGATTTTTATTATTATATCATCAGCGATCGATACTTTTTTTTTCGAAAAAATTGTGAGAAATAAAAATAGCAAACTCATCCTGATGGCACATTTTCAATGGCAGATAATTTTAAACGATCGAAGACTCGGAGATTTATTCTTTGAAAATGATAACTCATAAAACGACGATTCGCTTATTTATGAAGTAAAAAATTATTCTTCGTTCGTTGGAATAATTTTAGAAAAATTCTTTGTACTTTATTTTCATTTATTCTGAAATTGTGAGAAAAAATAATTATGAAGAATGAAGAGAGAACGTGTAGTTTCAATTTTCAAGAATTTCAACGATGCCATTCTTTTTTTTTCGCTATTAACTTCGCTCTCAATGCGAATACGCGTAAGACATTTACGTTGCTAAACCGGCGTCCTTCGCCATACCGTAGAAAGCACTGTTTGGCTCCGCCAGCAACACTTCGGGCGACTCGAATTCACTGATACATCCTTGATCGAGCACGATAACCCTGAACACGAAATTTCGATGAAACAATATAAACACCAGAACCCCAAAACAACTCGCTCATGAACAGTCACATTGTTCGAATGAAATGAAAATAAACCATAAATCACAAAATTTAACTTGAAAAGTGCGAGATTCATGATCAAGGAATAATGTTTACCGATCGGAATCGAGGATCGTGTTGAGTCTGTGAGCGATCGTGAGAACCGTACAATCTTTGAATTCCTGTCTTATCGTTCTTTGTATGAGATCGTCCGTTTCCAAATCTACCGCAGCGGTGGCTTCATCGAGAATCAGTATCTTCGTTTTCCTCAACAAAGCTCTGGCGAGACAGATCAGCTGTCGTTGACCGACGCTGAGATTCTCACCACCCTCGGATATCGCGTGCGAAAGACCATTCGGCAGACCTACGAAAAGAAGTTGAATGATCAACGTACACGATGAGTTTCATGGAAATTCAAATCTTCGTCGTTGCCTTATTTTTTATCCCATTGTTTCAATATATTTTTCGCTTCCGTTTACTTTTCACGAATGCCTTGAGATGCGCGTGTTCCAGTGCTCTCCAAATTTCCTCATCCGTGTGACGATCGAACGGATCCAAATTAAACCGCAAATTGCCGGAAAACAATACCGGATCCTGAGGTATGATGGTCAAACGCGATCTAAGAGCGTGAAGACCGAGTTTCGATATATCTATACCGTCTATGCTGATGTGACCGTTCGACGCTTCGATTATTCTGAACAGTGACAGTGTCAACGAGGATTTTCCAGCGCCGGTACGTCCGACGATACCAATTTTTTCACCCCCGTTCACCGCGAATGTCAGTCCATTGAGAACAAGATCCAATCCTTCCCTGTAACGAACTTTCAAGTCGTGAAATACGACGCGACCCGCCGACGGCCAATCCTTCGGTGGCGTTTCATCGGCTATTTCCCATGCAGCTTCCCGGGGTGTCTCGCCGTATTCCTTTACTCTCTCCACCGCCACGATGTTCGTTTCGACTTCTGCCAACATCAGGACTAGCCAATTCAACGATTGCGTTATCTAAATTGAAATATTACGCGATTGATGGGATTTTATTGATCTTTTGTTTCGTATCAAGAATATTGTATTACGACGAAGCTAACGGTTTCGAGTTTCGTACGATCGATTGAAACCTACTTGAAGTGAATAACTGACGGACAACCCAACGAGACCGGCGCTCATCGTGTCTCGTTCGAGAACGGCGAAGAGCGCCGCGAAGAAGATTATCAAATTACCGGTCATTTCGAGTCTGATTGCGAGCCATCTGTGCAAACATTGAAATTTCATTATTTGCCCTAACGAACGAGAAAAATGTTGAAAATGTAAACATTATTGAAATACCTAGTTGCAATTATACTCGCGTAGCAACAACCTTGATTAAAGTCGACCCTGCGTTCAGATTCGAGTATAAATCTGTCTTGTACTCCGTAGGCTCTTATCGTTTGACCGCCTGAAGGAACAAAATAAAAACCTATTTGATCTTTGAACGGAAAGAGAAGAGTTTGAATTATACACACCTATCAGGGATTCACCAAAGTGCGAATATATCGGTGATCGGGACACGGACTCAAGACGTTTGAGCTGTCGCGATGTTGCGACGTAAAAACGTTCGATAAAGTGATAAATAATAGCGAGCGGTATTATCACACTTATAAATATTGGTGTGCTGAGACTTATCACGACCAGAGTAGCGATTACCTAAAAAAAAACCGACAGAAATATCATTGACCATTATATTTTGGGAACGAAATTTGAAATTTGAAGAATCCTTGTTTAAAAAAAATCCATGCTTCAAACATCGCGGACATGTTTGGTACTTGTTCGGATTACAATAATGCGGGGTGTATTTTCAAATCCGACCAGCTGGGACCCTTCGGAATGGGTCTGTTCATCGTGATTAAAATTCCCAGCGGATTGTGCTTAAGAATGTCAAAAAATATTTCAATCAGATTCCACCGAGTTTCAAAGAACGTTGAATAACTGATATTTTGAGGGCCCATGAGAGTTCTCAATCGTGGATCCTCATCTCGGATCCATCTCATTGATCTTAGATTTTTATCTATGATGAAACTTTCATCATTTTGGTACGTGTGATAAATTATTACCTCGAATGCACAATAAATTGCGCCGGAAATTTGTTGAGGCAGCGACGTGTCCAGCGCGTCGATGTCTTTGGAAAATCTGGAGATAATACGACCGGTCGGAGTCGTGTCGAAGAAGGTCAATGGCGCGCGAATCACTCCGCGAAGCATTTCAATATGCATTTGACGCGCGGCCAGCCAACATCCCAGCAGTGGTGCCAAATAGCCGAAAAAACTTCCCACCGCTGTAAGATAATGGGGAAGAGAAAATGATCAGCTATGATTTTTTTCACCGGCGGTAATTGTTTTTTTTTTCACTATGAATAAAGGGAGCGAAACTACTTCATTCGTTTCTACTATAATCAAAACGAATGTTACTCAATAATTTTGTTACACTATAAGGGTTGAGACAATTTTGAGACATAAAATATTGTATTGAAATTGATCGATTGACAAAATACTTTGACCCAAGCCGAGAACACCGTAAACTCCGAGATAAGTGTCCCTCTTTGCAACATCAACGATCCCATTTACAATCGTTGTATTGTCATCCGACCATTTGGCGAGCCAAACGTTTGAGCCGATGCTGAAGGTTTGAAGTATCGCGTACATGACGATCGTTGATACCGACGCGAACCATCCTATCGATTTCAAATAATAAGCGTAGACTCGCGGTTTTACCTGAAAGTGTGGAAACAAAAATATCGGAATGAATTTTGCTCAACGAGCGGCGGAATTTGTTTAAATATGTCCGATTAATTTTTCGCTTACACTGCCAATTTCCGCTTTTTCGATTTCTATTATCTTTTCACCGATCTTCGGTTCCAAGAGGTCCTGTATACCGTTACTGCTCCGAAGACTCTCCGATCTTGAATCGTGACTCTCTATAGATTGTTTTCTAAAAATCAAGATAGAATAAAAACAGTAATGTCATTTTTTAAAAAAGTGAAGAGCTTTCCAAAGACTTTAATAAAATTTCACGTTTTTTTAAATACCAGAATTATTATAGAATTAGGGTAGGACAATTATTCAGCGATTCAGTTTTTACATCGCGCAGGAACTCTGTGATGTAGATTCATTTGAAGTTGGGGCCAGTTTCTCGTGTAAAGCTCCTGCAAATGATTTTTCAAATGTGATATTTTGTATACCTTCTAAACGAATCTGAGTCAGTGTGGCCGGTGGAATCTCGTGATTTCGATCTCGACAGTTTTTGCTGCAGCTCATCCACGCCGATGGTCGATTCCAACTGTTGCTTTATAATCGTCAGTTCGCCGTCTGAATCTTCGTCAGGTTTTACTATTATGGAATTAGAAAAAAAAGGATGAAAATGGATTCGCACGAATTCATAAAGGAAATATGGAAAAATAAGACAGAAACGTGTCTCTCGTATGACCGTGATTAATAATTATTTTTCCAATAATAAAAAATAAATCGTGGATCCCTATTGTCGACTATTAACTAACAGTTTATATTTTTTTCTCAATGTTTTGGGAGGTTTAAAATGTCAAAGAAGTCTGGATAATAATGTTTTCACGATAAAAACAACTCCCCATTTAGGAAGAAATAATGAAAAATATCTACTCGTACGAATTACCTTCTTGAAGATGCTGAATCAAAAAATCGGCGAATGCTCCGCGACTCTCGAGCAATTCTTTGTAAGTACCAGTTTCCGTTATTTCTCCGTCTTTGAGTACAACGATATTGTCGACCTCGGGTAAGTAAGTTATTCCATGTGTCACGAGTAAGCGGGTCTTTTTTTTAAGCAGCCCCGTAGGACCAATGATATTCTCGAAAATGTGCTTTCCCACGTGCGAATCGACGGCGCTAAGAGGATCGTCGAACAAATACGTTTCAGCGTCGTTGTAAACAGCACGCGCAAGAGCGACTCTCTGCTTCTGTCCACCGGACAGATTTATTCCCTTTTCGCCGATTTCCGTCCGATCCCCGGCCGGCAACATCTTCAAATCCATAACGAGAGCGCAAGCCTCGACGACACGATTGTAAAAAGCCCTCTCGAAAGGTTTCCCGAATAATATGTTGTCCTGTAGTGTTGCATTTTGGATCCAAGCTTGTTGAGAAACGTACGCGAACGAGCCCTGGTTCGTTGCGAATCGTGAAAGAAGAAACAAAAATTTCGTCAACGATACGATTGATGGTAATTTCATTTTGACGGATACGCGCTGGAATGAAAAATTCGTTTATGGACTCTTTTAACGCTATCCGTTTATTCTCGCAATGTCGGGTCAAATATTTTTACACAGATCGTTTAGGGTATTAATTTTTTGTTAAAATCGCTTCGAGAGCTCTTCGAATATCGAAAACATTTTCAAGTTTCTCAAAGAATCGTGCATCGTTGGGGCTTTCGTTAATTTTTGGATCTCAAGCTGACAAAGTATACACAGATAGTGTACATTTTAGTTAGATATACAATAGGAAAGAAAAATCGTGCACATTATTCCCTCGTCATTTTAATGTATCAACCCGCTCGCGCGCTTCGCGCAAGAAGAATTTTGTTCAATTCTCCGAAGGAATAATTTACAAGACGCTTTACTACGGGCGGGTCAAGATGTGAAGAGCTAAGCGCTTGTCGGGGAAGATTTGCGAATATATAAAAATAATGAGAAAACAATGTGCGAATTTTTAAATCATACGATTTGTTTTTCATCTCGTTCACCTTGGTATTGACTCTGCCGCTTGTTCGTTCCATTTCACCGAGAACAGCTGATATCAGTGAACTCTTGCCGGATCCTACGGTGCCTACGATCGCGATCAATTGTCCCGGCTGAACTTGCAGATTTATATTACAAAGAGTCGGCTTCTCGCCGGTTTCAGCGTCCCACGAGAAACTTCCGTTCTCGATTACCACCGCGTTAACTGAAATGAGCGAAAACTTTTTTCATTTCCTTCGTATTCAACCGTTTACGCATTCTCAAAGCAAAATACAGAAGCTAATTTGTCACGATATATTAAACTTACCCTCCGACTGATCGTGCTGTACATTTTCCGGATCGAGTTCCTCGGTATTCATGAAAACGTTGATGCGCTTTATGGAGACCGACGTTTGTATAAGCGTGCCAATCATCATGGGAAGCATTGATAATGGAAATCTCAGTATATTGAAGAGACTGAGTGACACGAATGCGGTTTTACTATCGAGAATATTATCTTTGTCAGTCATAACGAAAGTTCCAAAGGAAACGAGTGACACCTGGAAGAAATCATGCGTATCACAATTTTATGTATCGCAACCTGATTATACTTTTCATCTATTTGCAATTCGATTGATTCAAAATCAGAATTATTGATTGATCTGAATTAACTCGAGAAATTATAATCGTTTAATTTTCGTCCGAGACTTTCGAATCTTTTGTCCAAAAATTGAAAGAAAAAAAAATTGACACGTACCAAAAAAGGTGCGACGCACCATACGAAAGTCAATGCAGCCATGAGATAAGCAACTCTTTTGAGCAACTTCATTTCCTTTTTTCTAATCGATAAAACTTGCTCCTCGAAGGCCTTTTCCCAGGCGTATAATTTCAGTACCTTGATCCCGTTCAAAATTTCACTCATTAATTTAACTCTGTCGTCCTTGAAGCTCATCTGTCGTATCTGAAGAGACGAAAATTTATTTCCGATCACACCGTTTATCGGAATGAGAACAATCATCACTGCCAGACCGGCGAATACCGAAGGTCCCAATATCTGCCAAAGAAAATATATCGCCAGGGCAATTTGCAGTGGCGCCGACCACAGCAAGTTTATACTTGGCATAAGATCCGTGAATCTCTGGGCATCGACGGACATGAGATTGACGATTTCACCGACAGTCGACTCTTTTCGCGCTGTATTTGACATTCTTATTGCTTTTCGATAAATTGCCGCTATCAGTGCGGTGCGTATTCGCAAACCAACGAGAAACATTTGATTGTCGTACTGCGAGATAAGGACAGTCTGTATCGACGCGGTTAGTAGCAACATCGAGGCGTATAAATAACCCTTCCACGTCTCTTCGCCACTTTCGATAAAGCCAATCAGTAAACTGCAAAGTAACAAAGAAAACCGTATTAAATATTTTGCAAAATAAGTTCCAATGAGTAAGGGAATTTCCAAATGTATACGGCAACATGGGCAAGTTAATTCCAGACTGCATGGATCGACGTGTCAAAAATTGAAACTCACTTCAACAGATACGGACTTATAAATGTCATAACGTCCGTGGCCAATCTCAGCAGAGCACCTGAAATAAAAGTCGGAGCGAATGCTTTGCAAAGAGGAAATAGAATCGAGGCAACTTTCTTCTTGCGATGATTGTCAGCCTCCGCGACCTTGGAAAAAGACGCTTTTCTCGTTCGAACACTGTGGACAAAGTTTATTGACATTATTAGAAAAAACTTTGGCGATTTGATGGATGAGGAGGGAAATTAAATTCATCACTCCAGGGATAAGAAGGCGTAAACTCACTTCTTCAATTTTTCACGTCTTCTACTCCAATATTTGTCGAATTGCGGTACAATCTCTCGCGCGGTGTCCTCGGGATTCATAGACCACAGATCTGACGATTCGAGTGGTTTTTTGAAACCCCTCCATGCCATTGGGTCGAACCAGATGAATAACATTCTAGAGGGAAATGCTGCTCCTCGCTCGGGACATGGTTTCTCCACCTATATACCCAAATATATTTGTGCAATTTCATTGATGAGCTAATAAAAAATGTTTTTTTCTCAATTTTACAAATTTGCCAATCTTTTTTCCCTTCCTTCGTCAAGTTTACCACATAAGCAAGCTTTTGTTAATTAATTTTCGCTATCTCATAAAGAAAGCTCAATGAATTGAGAGAAAAAATTGAGCGGTCGCATGCGTATACGTGGTAATTTACGAATTTTGCACATGTGTTTGTTGATCAACGTTACCGGATCGTATTCCGAGATTTGGGGCTCTGGATCGGAAATGAAGTTGAGCAGGAATATTATCACCACTATAGGATAATACACCATGTAAGAAGCGAAAGAGTAGGTTAGCCCTGACTGAAAACATTTAAGAAAAAACGTGATTTGAAAACATCATTGGTCGTTGCCGAACTTGGTTATTAGTTTTCTCCATCAGTCAGAATTTTTTTCCAATTTACTTTTCAATAAATATATAAAGTCAAATAAGTTGGAATAAGAATCTTTTTCCAAATTAATTTTAAATGGATAAATAAACTCAATAAGTTCAAATAAACTTTGCTCGACAATGTACAATTTAATTTTTTAATTTTTTACCTGATCATCGAGTGATCTCAGCAAACTTCTGTAACGTGGAATTTCGCAAAGAGCGAGGAAGCACCAGAATAAAAATAGCAATCCGGAACTACACATGCCGTACTTTCTGTTGTAGTGCAGCAGCACGCCGGAGAGCGTCTGAAAATATGAATTAAAAAATTTCATTAACATGAATTAATGAAATAAAAAATAAAAAATATTATTTCAAACGAATATCCACCGAGCGCAGACGCATTAAAAAATATTGATAATTTTACGAAACAGGACGTGTTTGGAAGGATAGAGTCAAGTTTGAGTATACTCACGAAAGTCAATATTTTAATAATCGGTGTAGACCAATCTACACTGTAGACCTCTTTGTAAGTACCGTCGTAAATTACTTTTCCAATATCCGCTATACTAATTGCAATTAAAATCGCTATAAGTACAAGCTTGGCGTAAAACTTCCACGTGTAAGGAATGTTTCTTCTTTTACTGTTAGAAAATAAATAAACTTCGAAGATTGTAAATATCCATAGTAATGCACAAGGAGTCCACACTAATACTGTGTTTTGAAAGCATTTCGTCAAATCTGGATTTTCCGTGTTCCACGTTAGATCATCATCCTGTGTAATAAATTATAAAGCACATAAATTCATGAAATTCAACCGCGCAACGAGTTAATCACTATTTTCAACAAAAAATGAAGGGAACAAAAGAAAAAATTCAAATAAACACTCACCCAAAATGTGGAACCACAGAATTGATCCATCGAATGATTTTTCGAATTCTCCATCTTTGTTCAAGATTAACTGGCACATGGAAATTTATTCACCACCCGCTCTGCGACAATGAACGAAAATTTTGTATCGGAGCAGAACGAGGAATCATTTCACAATGTACACTGACAAACTCTCATTTCTGTAGTGAGACTCATGATAACGTATGGCAATAGAAAAATTATTGAATATTCCAAGACCAGACGAGTATCTTCGATTCTGTTCCCGGAATCGTCACTTGACTCCTTTTGTCAAAGCAAAGCGTGTGGCATAAAAAAATCCATAATCATTATGGGATCAAGAACAGTCGTGTCATTCTCATTTTTTTCGTTACATCGCAACTATGGATTTAATTTCGCTGTATTGTGCTTTGGTCAACGATAGAAGTCAATTGATGATTTAGCCTAAATGGCCTTGGTCTGATTCAAATTTATTTCTCACAGCCGTGAATACAAATTCATTCCAACATCGCTATTCGTTATAACGTAGCATTTACAAATTCAAGTCCGAGGATCGTGATATTTATTTTTCCAATCAATTTTGATACTTTTCTTTTCGACAGAATTTAATATTATTCTTTAATTTCTTTACTTTGGGATCAAATGTTCTTTGACAATTTTTCTAATATAGCTGAATACCAATAGATGACCAATACAAAGCGAATTGGTTGAAAAAATTATTTAAAATATAATAAAGTATGTTTACGTTGATCGTGAGTGCGAGGAAAAATAATTTTTCCTCGATGAAACAATCACGTGTGATTATTATGATATGAAATTATATTATGATTTTCCATTTCACGTCATCCTGTCACGTCACAATCATTATTTATTACGCAAACTGTCCAAGAGATTAATGCGATAAGGCATAAAGCTGAGCAGTGCATTTTTGGATAAAAATTATCTTTCACTTTGCAGATGATCAATATCATATTTTATAACTTTATATGTACTCGAAGAAAATCATGACTATCCGAATGAATGTTTTTCATAAATTCACCTTGAAATGTTGGAAACGTTGGACTAATTTCGCGATGAACTTCCGGAATGTTGTTTTTTTTTCAACAGAAAGCCAGAAGTTTGCTGAGGACTTTGAAAAATGATTCGCAATAAGCAATAACTATCGCCTCATATATGAATGTAAAAACTGTTGACACATTTTAATATACTTGAAATATTTGTTTAATAAATATTTGTTACGCTTTGTCCCCTACAATAATCTGATTTACAAACTTGATCAAAATATGACACTAGTTTTATTTTTGTTTAAAAACTGAAAGGTCACTTGAGATTAGGATTTCGCAGATCCGAAAATAAAATATAAATTTAAGGAGCCGGGAAAAATGCTGAATGATATTTTGACAGTCGACTGCGAAAGTATCGTAGATAGTTGCATAAATTGTTTTGTCCTTGTAAGCAAAAAATCTATTAAAAGACGCGGAAACATCTCGTCGCGCGGTATCTATAAATAAAAATAAAAAAGCCTTGGCAAAAATACCACGCAAAGTCAATTTTATCCGCGAAAAGATTATACGTGAAAAATAAAATATGTACCTCATTGAAACGGGTAAAAAAAGAATGCTCTGCAAGAGACACGGGGGGGGGGGGGGGGGGTGTTGTTTCCACGCGTGGAAAAAACGTAGCGAGTAGCAACACTTCTCGCGATGATTCGCGAGTAACTGCGAGTGATCACACAAATAGCAGCAATGATATGGAATGACTTTTCCTTTTATTTGCCTTCTTCAATCAAAATGTATCTTTTTGTACTAAAAGTAAAGTGATTGCAGATTCATGTCATCGTTATCGAAAAAAAACCTCGAAAGATATGATGATATTTTTGAAAATGCGATAAGAGAGATTACGAAAAATGTGAGGTTCCATCGGTGGTCCCGTCTTTTCCGAGTCCGATAGAGTTTCCCGGCTTTTCAGTCGGGAAATTCTAGGGCTGTATCGATGGAAAATCGACCGCTGAACACGAATATGAAATGAAAAAATGAAATTCCCACAAGAAATAGGCGAAAAGACTGTTTTTATGCAATCGTAGGCTTAGAATAAATAAATGAGAGTAGCCAGTGAAATAAAACGACATTGCATCCATTATATCGTGGAGATATAAGCCCAATTATGCCCGTAATGAAGACGAAGAGTTTTATTTAAAAAATTTTTTTTTTAATTTTCAAGAATCCGAAAAATGGTTTTTGGGACTTTTAACCATGATCCGTGAGTAATTTACCCATCGCAAATAGCATATTCGTGCTGCTCAAGCGATACATCAATCCTCTGTGAGTTAAGTAGAGATGCAGATTCTTGATAGAAATGCTAAAGCCCCAATATCAAACCAGTCGCGCGCGTTGGCGGAGGTATGGAACTCTGGTACTTTTAAAAAATTGTCACACATACCCATTCGCGATGGTACTCGGATAGTAACAGACTTGATTGACGTCAACTCTTTCTTTCAGATTCGAGGATGAATCTTTCTTGCAATCTCCCGATCGTTTGCGCACCTGATGATTAAAAATCCTGATTAAATTCTCAATCTTATGTCTGTACAAAAATCGATAAATTCTTTCTTCTTAAAGTTTCGGTCTTTTGATTCTTAAATCATTGATGAAAAACAAAAGTCAAATTATAAATACCAGTAACGGATTCACCGAAGCGCGAATATATCGATGATCTGGACACAAACTCGAGTGGTTTAAGCTGTCTCGCGATGTTACAACGTATCAACGTTTTACGAGATAATAAACAACACCGATCGGCAACATTACCGCGATGAATATCGGTGCGCTGATGCTTATTACCAGTGTAGTGACGATTACCTGAAAAAAATGTAACGACGATTACACGAAGAGTTTTTGATATGAAATATCTCGATATTTAAATAATTTATTAAAATATAAATTATTATTACTATAGTACAACGAGTAATTATTGCGCTCATTGATCTTTTTCTTTCTCCAAACATCAGGATTAACGCGTATCCTGATCAATAAGTACGATATTTTTTCACTCTGATCAAAGTATTTTGACTTGGGAATGCATAATTCGTGTGATTCAGTATTCAACGGACAACACTTTGTATAATTTATAGTCGACTCGGTTTCCTAACAAAATACTTAGATACATCAATAATTAAAATGCAACTATTGGTCAATAATCAAAATGTCTTGTGTTCCAAGTCGCGAACACCAAATAAATAAATAAATAAATAATGAATAGTAATAAACCTCACTTTACGTTAACGATAAAAACGTCTCGGCCACGCTCGATCCTTCTCAGCGATCCTTAACGTGAAAGAGTTTATCACACCTCACTACTCCTGATGTTAATTTGAATGCTCGAGACATTCCGGCCTCTGTATTTTCGCGCTTCGCTTTGATGGACACGAGAGAGACAACGTCGACGACACTTTCAACCAAGCGACCGACCAATATTTTCGTTTACCCGTGGATGTCCTCGACGGCGGGAAATGCGATGCGATGTTGACAGTGTTGCCGAATAAATTAGCCGTTCGCTCGTACATAGTTTTCGTGAAAATGATACAAAATAAATTTAAAAAAATAACGATGCGTTAAGCCATTTGTCTCTGTTGGATCGCCTCGAGGAGACTGATCAGTTAAGACTCGAGTAGTTGAGGAGAAGCTTCATTCTCCGTGCCATGCTTCATGCGCGCTTTTAAAATTCGCGCTTAGTGACGCGCTGCAAAAAGTATCATGCCACAGTGCATAAAATGGAAAGTCGGATCAAAAGATGGTTGTAAGGTGCTTGTATAATTAAATGTAACTCTATCGAAATACTCTATTGCCACTGGAGATATTAAATGATCCTTGAGACTACAACTTCGCGTTGATGATACATCGCGAAATTTTTTATAAATTTAAAGTAAAGCATTCCTCGATAAAGTACGCTGAAATATTGTGAGAACTTTGTCCCTGTAAATGCACTCGAAGTCAAACTACCACGAAAGGTTTTCCCAAAAAAAATTGGTAATTTAAATAGTTTTTTCAGAATTATCTTTTTCTTTCAATGCTCCTCGCGATGCATTACGATCAATTGAATAATAGCGTCTTCCGATGATCGAACTTCGATAGATTCTTTAGCTTAATTATTTAGATCTCTTCGAGACACGATTAACGTTTCTCCGTTAAATAAAAAAAATTATTCTCATAAATTATGTCTGCGTATTGCTAAACAGCAGTGTCAATAATTCGGGTTGGGTGAGATCCCTTTTGTACTTTTGTACCATTTCCTGAATCTTCAAGCGTCGTCTAACGTGAGGTGGATGATAACTGCAACATGCAATATTTTTTATCAGTATATATTCGCATTTGATATTGATGGGCTTAATTATTAATTGGAAGGTAATTTGATTATAATAACATAATAATCGATCGATATTAACAATATTTATCAACATCATAATTTTTTTTTTAATACCTGTCGTTGTCCAATCTTCTCCTGCGTCCCATATTAAGGGCTGTCTGACGTACCAATGTGCCCAGGACCCTTCTCGATACAACCATACCGTCGATCAATGGCGTGGCCAAATTAATCCTCGACAAAGGGCCTTGCAATTTAACGCGCAGCAAACCATTGCCGAGAGCATGAAGATATATAACTTGAACGTCAGACGGCAGAAGGGTGCGCGAACCTTCGACTCCGGTATTCGTGCAGGGTAACAGATCAGCTGAAAATTTTTCAATAATGCGATTCGTATCCATATATTTTGGGAAATTGTTCATTCGAAGATTCACAAACTCAGAGTAAAGTTCATTATTGGTAGAACTTCAACATTTTTGCGTTTTTGCGAGCGAACAAATTTCCAGACCTCTCTCATGGGTTTTAGTTTCGTTTCGACATCCTTTATCCTCGACAAGGATAATACTGACCTATCGGAAACTGTCCGTAATCCTCGAGACTCTCCAGCCAAACGGCCATTATTCTCGTGTCCGTTTGACCCGGAAGATGATGCCTCGTTGTTCGCCTCGGTCTTACCGGGTCCGTGCTCGAAACACTCGCAGGTCCTGAACTATGTATACTGGACGGTTGTTTCTCAAGATCCAGGGACATTGCACGCGGACCCTGCGATGTTCCCTGAGACATCGCGTACGACGTACGAGAACCCGCTGATTCGCTGATACTTCGCTCGAACCAGTCTATTAAAAGAACAAAATACCTGAACGATTATTTTTAAACTATTTTCGGCACAGTTTGATTTATACGTCTTCGTCATAAACCGTTCTAGCATCCGAAAATGCTGCAGCTCGCATTAAGAATTTTTACAGTAACAGTTTGAACGATAAAAAGATAATTCGTATTGTATTTTTCGATACTGATTTTGATTTTGATAAATTTTGAATTTTTCTCAATAGCGCCTCTACAAATTATGCGATATCGGGCTAAATATGTCAAAACATACAGTTACGAGAATAAATGTTGATGTTTTTTTTTCTCGAAAAAAACGTACATATCAATTGTTGTGGCTGGCGCAAATTTCGTTATATTGAACTATGAATTTTCATAATTCAGAGCAATTAGTAAGAACTGTTCGGACTAAAAGTTGAGTCGTTGCTTCCTCACAATTTTCATGCATTAAAAAGCTTCTTTAATCAGTAAGAATAAATTAAGCTTTGCTTATAAAGAGCTCGTAATGCGTAAAAATTATGATGAAATTATTTTCAATATACTCTGGAGCCCCGTTATATGCAACAAAATAATGCAAAAGCACTATATCTGTATATATGCCCTCAGGTACAGAGAGCACACCCCCATTTCATTCGTTACACCGAGGCTGTATATATATATATATATATATATATATATATATATATATATATAATATACCCGGTTATTAAGGTCAAACCCCCGTTTTGTTGCTTGTAACGGGGCTCCAGTGTACACGATTTTCCTTTCTTTTTCTAATACAAAAAAAACGAAGTTTACTTTGTCCATTGCTAATGTCGCTGCTGTAACTCGCGTCCTCAACGTTATCGATAGCGTGACTCGTTATCGTGCAATTGGATGGCACGACAAAAGCTATTTCCGAGCTAACATCAGCCCAATAAAGTACGTTAGTTTCGCCGTTGTAAAGAGCTCCGCCGTGCTCGTTACGCATTTGCTGCTGCTGTTGCACTTTTGTCCGAGGTGTGACACGCCAGGATGTAGAAACGTGACCCGTCCAACCAGCGTGAGTCGATACTGATACCGGCCAGCCAAGGGAGCTCAAAAATTTCAAAAAATTCGACGACACGTTTTTCTCCTGCAGCTGAAATTGAACGACAAATTTTCAAATATTTTAAAGAAGATTCGATTTGTTTAATTCATAATTCGAACCTACAACGTTAGAGACGATTTCCATAGGATTTTTCTGTCCAGCTTTGACATAAAATATGTGCACAGTGTCGCAAGTTCGCGGACTTGTGTGATCGAGATTCTCGAGATCGTTGCAAAAACCACCGACAGTTGGATCGAGCGCCATCAGACCGCAAACGCCGGATTCCTCGTTGCCGTTGGCCTCGAGATTCAGGAAGCCAAGGTGACTCAGAAAGAGCCTCGCCGTTTGAAATTCGTGACAAATTTTCGGTGGATTGCATTCTTCGATTTTTTCCAAATTTCCAACATTCGCCTCGCTGAGGCTGTCGCTCAATTTCGACTCGAGATTTATCTGACGATCGAGAAACTGCGATAACAATTGATGCTCGTCTTTCACCGCTTCGTTGTCGTTCATTACCGCCTCGAGACTCGGAATTGACTCGTCACTGAAACACCAGTACCGATAGTTCAAACGTGGAAGAAAAAAAACATTACTTTGGTGAATTATGTGAGAAATTGCTCGATGAAGGAAAGAGCTGGGAGAAAGAGGTGACATTCCGTTTATAAAATTCGTCATAACTGACACTTTGCAGTGAGGTATTCTGTCGACGTTGTCGGGAAAGAATCTTGGCTTGTATTCCATAGGCGGTGTCGCCTCGGCAAGTGACAAAGGTCTTCCGGGATTTGTATTTATGCTTCTCGCGCTCGACCTGTGACGTGGCAAATGTCGAAGTTGCATCGTCCATGCGTGACGACCAAACGGACCGCGAATCAACACGGTCACCGTTGGCTGTGGATCCTGATCGTTGCCCAATGGTTCCTCGAGCAGTGCAAGCATCGTCGCATTTTCCGCGACGAAATATCGAAAACGTTCGACCGCCGCTGGCCGTCCGACACGACCTCCGGTCCAACTGTTGCAATGACGTAAGAGGGAAACTTCATCGAGCAACGAGGAAAGAGACTGAGCACCGCAAGGACTTGGAAAATATCCGACCTAAAAAAACGCAAAAAATATAGTTTTTTTTTTCATTCTGAGCTAAGATTAGACTTTTTCATTAAAATAACTGTAATATTGACTAAAAAATTGTGCTTATTCCCTTCGTCATCGTTGAATCTTCAAGATCCCACTTTGTTAACCCAATTCGGATCATTTTTAATTTTTGGCAGATTTTTAAAGTTTGACCGAGGACTTTTGCAAATTTTTCAACGTATACCCTTTCTATTTTTTTTCGGCAATTTTCAAACTACTCCCATCTAGACCAAAATTTAGTTATCAGTATGAACTAAACGCCATTCTCTAAGTTTAGCCACGTTTGCGTACAAAAAAGAAACTTTCAAATCGGTCAAACCGAAGTGAAATTATGAGCGCTTGCAATTTCGAGATTTCTGAGAAATCACTCAAAAATGGGAAATAAATTTTTTTTTTGTCGAATAATATTTTTCATATTCATAAAAATGAATTATTGAAAAGCATAATTACAAGATAAATCGATGGGGATTGGAATTTTGTTTAATTCATCCCGACTTATTCCAAGATGCGAATATCAGAAAATTACCTGCTCTAGAATTACAGTCAGTAGAGCATCGGCGGCGTCTCGAACTCTCATCGAAGCAGGTTTCAATTCTTTCTCGTCCTTCATTTTAATCGGTTCACCTGGCTTTCCGATGCTTTTTGTACCCGAGACACCCAATTCAACGACCTCGAGTACCGTCGTAAGACAATCTTTGTCCTATGAAACAAAAACCTCTCCAATGATTGAAAAAACAAAACCAAAAAAATTTGCCTCGTTAAAAAAAAGAAAAAAAATTACCTGCAACAATTGAGGATGAGCAGTCAGCCAAGTGGTCAAACAGCCAAATGCCGCTACGATCGATGAATGAAGATCCTTCGAGTGAGCCGGGGGTGGACGCCAGCACTGATAAGTGATATAATCACAGAGCCATTTGACAGCTCGTTTGCACTCGAGAGCATCTGCGGAGAAATTATGAAAATTCATTTCATTGACAAAAGTTAGGTATTGACGAAAATACATTTGCCGCAATGTTTATAACTTTCCGAGGATAACAATTTTTTTCTGTGTGTATTACAATAACATTGATCAAACCTGTGAGACGCCTTGCTGCATGACAAAAAATTCCCTTGTCACGATGAGTGAAAAAACAAGTTCAACATTTTTGGACGAATTTGAAGATTTTAAACCTCCTTAAATACCTGTTTCACGAATTCTCGTTCTCGCGAGTCCCGTTAACATCTCCAAAGCAGCGAGGGAAATGTTGAGATCTGTCTTCCACGATGATATTAATCTGTGACAGACGAGATACGTGGCTCTTACGAAAAGAGCGTGAGCCGAGTCTGTAACATTTTAACAATATTTTTAAATCAATTTCCACTATTATTTTGTATGAATCCAGACACAAGCATTTTCGAATCGAATACGTTAATAAACAACACAGGCAAGTAGATGCATCGTACCTCGATGATCTCATGTACAATTATCATGGGGAAGGATTTTTTTTTTTCAAAACATGTACAGTGAAAAATCGAAAATTGAGAATATCCAAGTGATTTAAAAGGAAAAATGTTACTATTTACCGAAAGCAATGCTTTCCTCCTGTAGCGTCGAAATATCGGACGTATCACCGAGCGAGCGTTGATCGCTGGAAATGCTTATTTGACTGGCCGAATCGCTGCTGACTATCAAGCAGTGTTTTTTTGTGGGTGTTTGGATGTTTTTTTTTTCGTTTGTTTGTTTGTTTGTTTGCGATGAAACGGCATAATGGTGAATGCACAACGGAACACAATCCATAAAAAAACAGAGAAATCGAAGGACAAAAAAAATGAAAACGGTATACACTTCACAAAAGCGCGAGATAAGCGAATTACAGCGAAAAGTATGTACATAGCTGACCAGAAATGCATGTTGATTTCTTATGGAGATTTTGACAGATAACCCGGCTCTCAAAACAGGCATTTATGATTAGCATGTTACAATATTGTAAAAAAACAAATCTTGATAGGAGCTTTTTTCAGCGAAATAAAAAATTCTGCTTACTGCTGTCTTGCAGTAAGCAGTAATCGTCTTCAAGACGATTGTCCGATCAATAAGTGCGTTAAAAATTACGAGCGAGAAAAATGTAGCAAGCAAAATTTTTACAAATATAGGTATTCGTGATTGAAAAGAAATTTTAAAAAAACATGGAAGATAAATATGTATTAAAATGAATAAAGAGTGCACTCAGATTCCAAGTTTTTTTACGTTATCATCGTTAATTCACCGTTAAACCTACCGGAGGACAATAAATTTGTCGGTGTGCTATTGGCTATGTGACTGCTAATGTCCGATTGTGTTACTTGGTCTACCTCTTCAGCTAGCGCAGAATCCTGAACGCTGAGTAAAAGTCCACCTGATACAAAAAAACTAGACGATTAATTGACAATAATATTTGTTATTATTCAAGCTGCAAGATTCCGTCAACGACTCCGAAACTCGAAACAATTTTACAACTCAAACGCAAATAGTTCACAAAAGTTGCATAAAAATATGCTCGCAGATTTATCCGAAACTGAATAATGTTGCTGTAAAGTGCAAAGGATCGTCAGTCCTTTTTTCCAACGTCAAATAGAAACTCTCTGATTCGGATCCATATTTTCGAAATAATTTATCCTTTAAATCGTGCGCCCTTAAGTTGACAAACTCACCAAGGAGCATGTGAGTGTTCTGCGGATCAGTTTCTACCTGGAGAGCATTTATCAGAAGATTCATGAGTCTCGGTTTAAGCAGGGCGAACGTCAATTGATTTTTGTCCGCGTTCGCAAGACTCGTGAGTGTTGGAAGTTCGCGAATCGCGAGATTCTGAAAAATAAAAAACACCACGTATTTCAATTTGTCATCGGCAAATCCAACAGGCCGATCGACCCAAAAAATGAAAATGAAAATGTGGATTAATCAATACCTGATAATGAAGAGGGAGAGCGAGCATGGAAATTAACAGATGAATGGAAGCTCTTCGCAATTCGTTCTTGGATACCGCACTCGATTTCAATTTCAAATCTTTCTCCGGAAGTACAACTTCGAGGGCGGTTAATACCGCTGGTGCCAGAACTTCGATTCCATCAAGATCCAAACGGAAGAGATCGGCGGAGTTCAATAAAATACTCGCTAAAGTTTCGCCGCATTCTCGTGACTGTAAAAATTGTTCAAAATTGCTTAAAATCCTTCAAAATTGATTGGAAAGATTAAAAATTGGTCAAAACTGTTCAAAAGGTGAACACACAACGATGCAATGATCATTGAATCTTACTTCGTCAACTTTGAGCCCGTGATACATAGCTTGATAAAATCGCGCGAGATAAACCGGAAGTATCTCTTCTCCGGTTTTCTTGGCGCAGAAAATACGACAAAGAGCACCCATTGCTTCGGCTCTTCCTGATTCGTAACGATCGATACCGAGTGACGCCGGTATTTCACTCACGGTTTCCTGAAGCGAGCTCGGACCATCCACGAGAACGGAGGACGGACGTTTCGATGCTCCCAATGGCTCTGGTTGGATCGAGGATAAATGAGATTATCGATTTTTAAAAGATATCGAGAAAAATAAGGTCTCATCGATTTTTTTAAATTTTTCTAATGAACAATTGAAAGATGGGATAAAACTTACGCGGTAAATTCTGCGACCATCCATCCGTGCCGATAAATGCAGCCTCGAACAACCATTCGCCGAAAAGATGCAAAATACTGTTGCATTTCGGACGTCCAGGTGCCAAAGGTGGTCTGACGTCCTGTCCGAGCGAAGTCACAGCTACGAAATGATAAAATGTTATACATTCATTACAAACGATAGATTATTCAGCCAAAGTGTCATGAAAGCATCAATGATTTATCACTGATTTCAACCTATTTCAAATTCTCTGCATAATCCTTGAAAACAATTTCTTCCGTTAATGCAAATTTTCAATCGTCAACATTTTTTTTTCTTAAGAACAAACACTTTCCGTGAGAGAGCAAAAATATTAAATTGAACTCACAAGTGGTGCTCGACGTCGACGGAGGTCCAGAATTTGCTACGAGGACCGGCTGAGCATTGGAGATACGACTGCTCGTGAGTCCGATGAGGGAAGCTTTTGGTATTCCTGAATATATGTCAAACAAATTATTAGAACCAATTTTTGCGAAACATAATTGTTCGAGGAATCAAAAACCTATACAAAAATAATCACAGTTTCGCACGCTGCAAGGAAATTGCTAAAAGTATACCTATTATTATACACATATATGCAAGATCGTTGAATTAATCATTCACCGATTTTTTACTCCGGAAATCCGTGAATTTTCACGAAAAACAGAATTTGACATTGCACCAAGATTATAGGAAAAAATTGTGAATGTCGTGATAAAATTTGCATTACAAGAGATAAATAGTTTGTGCTGTCAAGATACCCTTTGTGACCGCCGAGGGTGTGACGCTGAAACTTTTTGCGAGTCTGCGTTGTGTCGGGGGTGTAGGCGATGGCTGAGGCTGATCTTTGCCGGTTGCCTTGTCAACCCCGACACCGCCACTGACACCGATATTGCTGCCAGGTGCGGCACTCGTTGCGCAACATTCCTCCCAGCAGCATGCCTGTGAGACTCCTAAAAAATATTTTCGAACATCCGTGCAACCAGCTTCCACCACCGTATCCATGATTTACAAAAATATATATATGATACCCATACAAAGTTCATCATCGTGTGCGATTCTCAAGGCAGCATCCTAGAGGAGGAATTGCTTTGGAATTGCTCGGCGTAAAAATTAATTTCACTCCGTTCGGTAAAGCGTCCTTATCAATATTCGTAAGTATGTCCAAGGACATTTTCAGAAAACGGTGTACATCGAGACGAGAATCAATGCCATGAGAATTTGTTGTTTTTTTAAAAATAATGTGCAATGTGCAAAGAAAGAAGAGAAACAATGAAAAAAAAAAAAATTATACTCACCGAGAAAAGCGTCGACTTGCCCGGCAATACCTTTGATGGCTTTTAAAAAAATTTGCGGTAATCCTTGCAGGCACGGATGCTGACAGGGATCAACGACGTTTGGACTTGCTATGGCGTATTGCAAAAATGCCTGAGTCTGTGATACCACAGCGGGTCTGCAAAGATCCACGGGATCACCGACCGTTCGCAGAAGTCTGTACCACGATTGAGCGACAGCCTCATCGGACATCGTCGGGGGCACCAGCTGGGAGTCTTCGTCGCCTTGGAAAAAAAAACTCTTCCAACTATTCGCGATTCTCGATGGACGATGAACCGAAGCTTTTTCATTTTATATCCAACAATTCTTGTCTCTGATTTGATAAACACGCGTAATGGAAGAAAATAAAAATTATAATCGGAACATGAATATCCACGTACTTATCTTCAATTCGGGAAACATCGGGCCGTACATTATATGCAATAATTTGGCAGTTAGAGCCAGACAAACACGATTCCATTGTTCAATGAGAGCGAGTCTATGACGCCAGCGAAGACACGATTCGCGAAGTGTTCGCCAAAGCGGAGGAGAAGGAAAATTTCGCTCGCAAGCGACGAGCCATACCTGGAAATTATTGACAAATTTGTTTTTCATCGTTTTCGTTTCAATAAAACATAATCATCATTATCATTATTAATATTATATTAAATTATGCACCTCCAATAATACGCCGAGTACCCTTTCGCAGAGTTGCTCGCCGGCATCTTCTCTAACCGCTGGTGGTGCGAGTAGAGCATCGTTTATGCCGATTAGAAACAATAGTAAACTTTCCCAAGTTTCACGTTCGAGAGTCGCCGGACCTCTCGCAACTTGTTGCAGAGTTCTCAATACCCGATGACACAGTACCGCTTGTCTATTTATCGTGTCCGTGCCTATGATCGGAATAAAATTTAAAAAATTAATATACAAAGTTCGATCGCCGAAAATAGTGATATTTTTTTGTAATAGACATCTCGGATACCTAAATCCTGATACAAAAATGGCCAGACTATGGAAAAAAGAGAATTAAATTATGTGAGAATAATTATAGAAAAATTCCAAAAAATTATCTTCAATACAATTGTACTCTTAACGGTGCAAAACGATCTCTTTGAATCGTATAATTGTAATGCGTTTGTCAATTTAGAACTGTAAAAAATTCTTGGTGCATTACAAAAACTCATAATAAAGGGCATACATTGTTCAAAGTATCATCGTACGATAATAAATTAAAAACCCTGCAAATTGGACATTTGCACATTGCTTCCTCAACTTAATCGCATAGCTTCCTTTTTTATCCCTCTTTTAATCCCTCGAAGGATTTTTGCCAAATTTAATAGCGCACAATCTCGATAGCTATATTAGCTTTGTAAAAAGTTTCAGTACAGTTTGTTAAGGATTGCACAAGTTCGCGTTTACGCTATTTTTCAAAAAATTGAAAATTTCATAAAATTTTAATCCCTCGATGGATTTTCACCAAATTCAATACCAAACAATATTAATAGCTATACTAATTCTGTACAAAGTTTGAGTGCAATATCTTGAAAATTGCAGAAGTTAGAGTGTTTACGCCATTCTTGCAAAAACGAAAAAAGTCGATAAAATCTGAACACCAGTTAGAATTAAAACAACATTTTTTCATAATGAAGAGCAATTCGTGCTCGACAAGTGTGCCAAATTATAGCTCGATATCTCGAAGCGTTCTCGAGTTATTAATTATTTACATCTGAGACTCAGAATACATACATACACACACACACACACCCATCGAGACATTTTTACTAAATAGATTTCTCGATGTTTTAGGACATTTTGAACACATTGGCATAAAAATCTCGAAACAAAAATTTTCACGAAAACAAAGCTTCCTTTATGAGGAAGCAAAATATTAATAAATAAAAAATAAAAAATAAGAACTCACCCTCTCCTTTTCGCGGAACAAACAGATTGTGAAAATGACCGATGATTTTTCTTGCATAAAAATTTGTATCTTCGACGATTGGCTTTGGTACGGATATTTTTGGCGACGAATATAGAGCCGATAGCCATTCGCAGTAAACATTGGCGCAATCTCGAACGGCGTCGTGTTCCGCGAGGGGCAATGATAAACCGAAACAAATGACCTCCATGCACCATTGTACCTCCTTGTCGGTGGTCAACGGACTTGGCTCTGCCGCCTGTGTTATTCCAAGATTCGTTGCCAATTGACGAACCACAGAGAGGGCAACCTCTCGTCCGGCGCTGGGAGAAAATTTTTCCAATACGCTCTGACTCTCGTCGGAGCCGCGTTGTATCAGAGCGCTCAAAGATGCCCATTCGGAATACATTCCTCCCCCTGAATCCTGTTGAAAGTGCGACAATATTTTAATACCGATGAATGGACGTTCGAACAAATTTATTTAATCTTTTTATCGGAATGCTCAAAAAATGATGCGATAACTTTGTTAAAATTTTTCGCTTGTACGAAAAAACAAACGTTGTTGATGCAAAAATATGTGAGAATTATATAGTAAGTCGCAAACGCTAGAATCAACGATGATGAAAATTTATTAAACTGTATCGTCAATTTACAAAGGCGTTCGTAATTGTCATTGATAACACAGGCCCACAAAAAAAAATAAGTTGTGTGTGCTGGGTGTCCCCCTACATTTTTCCTATGTATTTTGTCTCGTTGAACACGAATCTGAAGTTAGAATTAGGGGTCGCGCATGAAATGTTCGAGAAAATCCATAAAAACTGATATAAATCATGATCTAGTGCACAAAAAAAAAAGTTGTGTATGCTGGGTGTCCCAATACGATTTTCCTACTTATTTTGTCCCACTGATCACAAATATCTGAAGTTAGAATTAGGGGTCGATCAGGAAATGCTCGAGAAAATCCATAAAAACTTATAAGATATCATGATATTTTTATCAGTTTTTATGCATTTTCTCGAGCATTTCCTCATTGACCCTTAATTCTAACTTTAGAATCGTGTTCAACGCGACGAAATGCATAGGGAAAATGTAGTGGGACACCTAGCGCACACAACTTTTTTTTGTTGAGAAAATCCATAAAAATATCATGATACTTTTATCAGTTTTTATCAATTTTCTCGAGAATTTCTTCATTGACTCCTAATTCTAACTTCAGATTCGTGATCAGCGAGACAAAATAAGTAGGAAAAACGTATTGGGACAGCCAGCATACACGACTTTTTTTTTGTGCGAAAAGATTGCTAGATCATGATTTTTATCAGTTTTTATGGATTTTCTCGAGCATTTCATGTGCGACCCCTAATTCCAACTTCAGATTCGTATTCAGCGGGACAAAATACGTAGGAAAAATGTAGTGGGACACCCAGCGCACACAACTTTTTTTTTTGTAGGCCTGTGTAATTAGAGGAAATTCCTCACGAGGATTATTGAGATTCTGAATAACGATCTATTATCGCATCAATGGGATTTTCATCGTAATAAAATTATATTTTCTGTATGTATATCGGAACGTCTAAAAACCGAGCGTAAACTTGATCGCGCATAAGTGAGGTTAGAAAGGCTTTGTGATTAATAATACAATATGCATTATTCGCTTTGCACGACACCCACGCTCTCCCGTTGTAAAATGCGAATAATCATAAAGTAAACGAGTAATAAAGATTTTACCTTGAGATTGACTCTGTTGAATACGCCTAAATTCATAGATTATCATGCGTCGAACGAACTTTCAGTTGGAAAAATATCAAAGTGAGGATTTTTTGTATTTATTGACAAGACGACGCGGCTATCCCAACTGTCAAAAGTTTCAGGCGATGAGCACATTCCGATGATGATAATAAAGAGGGAAAGATCAGCTGTTCACATTTATCGACGGAGATTCGTTTTCTGAAAAAACAAAAAATTCCTACATCGTGTGGAAAAATATTTATTACGATAATAATAAATTCGTAATCTAAAAAGTAAAATCTCATGGTTATTATTTATACCATGATACGGTTTCCGGTATAATTGTAGACCCAGTGCAATTATATCGTGAAACCTCGAAATTAGGGAAAAAAAAGAAATCACGTGCAAAATATATTTTCATTATTAAAAGAATTTGGTTTTTTTTTAATACTCGATTATTTTTTTTATTAACCATAGATGAAATTATTAATAATTAAGATTGTTGAAAAAATTGATTTATCGTTTCAATCTATCGTTTATTTTGGAAAAAAATTGAATTATACGTTCAATTTACAAGATACTGCAATTTGATTTTTTATAAGCCGATGATGAATTTGTCTGAAATTCTCTATACTAAAAGAAAATTTGTATTTTCTGCGAGTTAAAAAAAAGCACGAAGCTCGAATTGATGAAGAAAATAGTACGAATAAAATTTCACGATGCAGTTTTACGTTAATTATTCGTTCACTCTCGCATTTTTCATTTTTCCTCTATATAAAATTGATATATATATATAACGCGATAACTAATGCGCTTTCTTACAGTTATATTTTTTAGTTTTAAACTCGTAAACTAGCGATAAATTTACGATTATTGGGACTGGTGAGCGCAGAATAAATACATCGCCCTTTTTCATAATTTGTGTTCTCCTTCTTAAGGTATTTCGTTTTGAAAACAACGTTTCCACGATTTCGCCTCACACACACACTGTTGAATGGAAAAATAAAAAAATTCAATGGTTTTTTTTGCTACACTAAGAACTTAATTGATAAAATTTTGGCAGAATTGAAGAAATAACGCGTGCCGTATTGTGAAAGCTTAAAATAGAGAGAATATAGGGCTGCAAAAAAAATCTCGATTCCATTGGGAATCTTTTTTTTTGTCGAAGTGTTACTTTTTTCCCCGTCTTTTCGCGTTTATATCAGTGGCAAAATCTCGAAGTTTTCAATATCATGTCAGGCACTCGCGGCACAATTATTTTCCACGAATATTTCATATTGGCGCTAAACGAACTTTTAAAAAATATTGACGAAAATTCACCCTTCATGATTTTTAACGACAGAAAAAATAAATTGAACTGAATCGGCAAAAAAAACTGAATTTTCTTCTGACAACCCGTATTAGGCCCGATTTAATCGAATCAACAAATTTCTTCTCTCCGTTGACTTAAAAAATACAAGCATCAAAGCGAGCGACCTCATCATTAGAGCGGGAGAATATAATAAAAATTAAAATCACTAAGAAATAACAAGTTTGCATTTTTGGTTGAAAATTATCAATGAATTTTCAAGCATCAAACATTGTCGACTGAAAATTTGAAAAAAATACCGATAAAACGTTTTCTGGCTCATTTTTTTTAAATAAAAAGTCGCATATGCATCTGGGAGACGCGCAACCATGATGCGAAATCAAAAATGGATTGTACAACAACGATCATTATAATTGAGCAAAAATTACGATAAGTAGCTGGCTGCCAATCTCGTGGAATTTACGAGGAAAACAAGGAATGACTTTGGACAACCTTGCGAACATTTAAAACCAATGAATAAAACGTTGAGGCAATGTATATTCACTTTTTTGAATTCAGAGGTGAGCGAATTAGCAGCGATAAGTATCTTTAATGCACCAGCGCTATAGATATATTTATGTGTGCCCGTTCATCTCTTTGTGTGTGTGTGTGTGTGTGTGTGTGTAAACGTAGGCATATAATGTCCGGCGCGTATTTGCGTTTTTTTTTATTTCAGTGAATTGCAACGAGACCGGATTCCAACAGTTTTTGAATTTTCGAAGCAATGGTGGGATTCTTCATGTGCCTGTAACAAAAAATTATCATCACATTATGACCGGTCAAATTGGTTTCCTATTTTTTTTAATGAATAAAAATAATTTTTATAAATAAACATAAATTGTGAATTTTTTCGGAGTTCTTTGTGTGTCTCGTGAATTAGATATCAAAGGATTTTCATCGAGATCTTTATCTTGAATATGCTTTCCCGTTAAAGTTACCTTAAGGTACTAGTCTACTTTAGAAGGCCAGAAATAAGCAATTTTTTAAGAATGTATGTCTCAGCTCCTATTTGTCAGTTATGGCTATATAACTGTTATCACAACATTGTTTCATTTTTCGAAAGTTCAAAACAAAAATTAATTTTTCATTTTTATTCTTTGAATAATTTATAGAAGGCGCCGAAGTCGAAAATGTCTTGTCCCATGGCTGACAGTTAATCCCAGGATTGGCAAGTCTGAAACGAAAAAAATAAAAAAGCATTTCAGAGAGGAAGGTTTCTTACAGAAAATTTTACCACCGTTGATGAAAAATCGATTAAAAAAATCGCGCAAGTTTGAAATGAAAATTAAAAAATAAATTTGTCACAATTTATTTCAAACATTGGCCATTTTTTAAAATCGATTTTTCATTAACCGTGGTAAATTGTTGTGTAAAAAACCTTCCTCTTTAGAGGGCTTTTTCATTTTTTTGTTTCAGACTTACCAATCCTGAGATTAACCGTCGGCCATGGGACAACGGATTTTAAACTTTGGCGCCTTCTATAAATTATTCAAAGAATCAAAATAAAAAATTGATTTTTGTTTTGTACTTTCGAAGGATTAAACAATGTTGTAATAATGACAGTTTTATAGCCATATCTGACAAAAGAACTGAGAAAAAAATTCTTAAATTTTCCTTTTTCTGGCCGTCTGACGAATATTTGTACATTAATACAGCAAATTAATTAAGATGAATCTGAATTTACAGTGTCCTCAAATCAAGCAATGACTGTGCAGTAAAATAATTGAATTCACTGCGATAAATCCACGAAGGTATTTTTAGGCACTTTTTGTAATGTCAATAATGCAATTATAGGTCAAACTTTCATGAAAGCTTATCTGTAATATTGAAATATGTTCGATGAATTTCTTAAATAATTTTCAGAATAAATTCTGCAGTTCATTTCTTGATTCGTAAAGAATAGAAGACCAAAGCCATCTCTATGAAACTTTTCGACAATTCAGAAGTTCAGAATAATGGTAATACTGTATTGAAAAAGAAAGAAAACCGCAATGCTTACTCTTGCAAGGCTTTAGGATCGCTTTGCATCTGTTCCAAAATCATTCTCATCGCGGGATCGCGCAAAATATTGTTTATTTCAGGATCGGAGAAAGCTCGTTTTCTAAGCTCCTCGGGATTCGCGTCGTAAGATACGGAACAGCTGCGGAATCCTTCGAGTGCCTCGCTATTGTTAGGATCCAATTCGAGAGCAGTCTGATAAGCCTTGAAGGCTTTTCTATGTTGCTGCATACCCTGCAATATCTTTCCCTTGCGAATCCATCCTTTCGAGAATTTAGGATCGAGCTCGGTGCATTTTTCACAATCCTTAAGACCAAGATCAAAAGCCGCCAATTTCGTGTAACAGGCAGCCCGATTGCTATAATATTTCGCCTCATCGGGATTTCTCAGTATCGCCTCGGAATAATGTTTAACGGCTGCCGCGTAATCGCCATCCTTGTACTTCTGATTGCCAAGCTCTTTTTCCTCCTCGGCCTTTATCGGATCGACGTAAGCCATTCTCTCCTCCTCCTTGATTTTATGCTCGATATCGGAAAGCAGAGTTTTTATTTCGGGCGTTCGATGCTCGGACATTGATTTCTCGTAATATACCTTGGCCTGCTTAAAATTATTCAATTTTTTGTAAGAATGACCGATTCTCGTGAATGCCTTGGCTATAAGCTTGAAATCAGCCCGATTTTCACGTCCGACCTCGATGGCTTTTTCACACTGCTGGATACACTTTTCATATTCAGCCTGCTCGAAATAAACAGCAGCGATATTAAGCTGAAATGTTATTTCCGTTGAATCGAGCTCGGTAGCGCGATTATAATGTTCAAGGGCCGTCGAAAAATCTTTTTTCTTGTAAGCATCGTTGCCTTTTTTCTTCTCATCCAGGGCTTCTCTCTTCTCGGGTGATAAATTTTCATCGTACTTTGGCTCATTCTTCGGCATTTGTTTTGGTACTTCCTGCTCTTTTTTCGGCGGATCAATGTCCATCGCTTCGTCGCTACCGTCCATCAAATTCGCACCTAGTAAAACGCTCAAGGTCGTCAATACGCGTGGGTCTTGCAATTTGCTACCGATATTACGTGAATTCGTTCGTAATTCCTGGAGCAATTTTACGTACTCAGGATCATCGAGATACGCCTTCGTGCGAGGATCGTTTCGCAATTTTACAAATAGGTCTTGCGAATTGAAGGGATTGCCGAAACTTTGTCCCACAACCTCGCGCAAGCTCTGACGATATTGCTCGTTGCTCGGATCACGCTCGAGTGCATTCTCGTATGACTTTGTCGATTCCTCGATTCTACCGAGATACGCCAATGCGCTTCCCATTCTGGAGTAACCCTTTGCCCAATCGGGCTTTAATTTCACCGTTTGTTCGGCATCCTCGAGCGCTTTCGTGTATTCCTCGGCTTTGGCGTAAGCCGCCGATCTGTTGCTGTACAGAACATGATTCTTATCGTCCAAAGCAATCGCATCTGTGTAAAATTTTATCGCATCGTTAAATTTGCCCTCCTGCAGAGCCACGTTTCCCTTTTCCTTAAGAACCGATACCTAAAATCAAAGGTCAATGTATTCGTGAGCTCAAAATTTCCAGTTTGAAGAGTTTATGAATTTGTTTGGTATCGGAATAGACGTTTTTGTACAAAACTTGATAGTCTATTTTTTTCAGTCTTTGTTTAGATTAAAAATAACGATAATATAAAGGGGAAAGCTGTGCAATTGCCGTGCGACAATAAACAACGATCCTTCGTCGGTTTCGAAACACTCGATGCAAACAGAACGCTATGTCGGATCGCGAAAGGAATATTCTTTGATCATTCTAAAAATCGTTCACGGAAAGGAAAACATCTTCGTCCATAGCTCCGTTAACGCGATTTGATTATCGAGGGTCGCCGGAGACCCGAGAGATTGTTCTTTTCTCCCGTTTCTCTCGAGAGGTCGACGTGTGTTCATGACGAAAAATGAAGTATTTGTTTCAATTTTTTTGCAATCTTCACGGTGTGCTCTTACAATAGGAGTATTCAGGAGTGTTAAGGAATTTTATCAGATTTTTTCATTGCAAATAACGTGTTTTAACATGCTTTGGGTCTCCGACAACCTACGATAACCTGAAAAGGTGTCGAAAAACACGTTAACCTGATCGGGTTAATTTTTTCAATGCTAAACGAAAGAATCGTACTTAGTTTTTTACAACAAATAGCGCATCATCGATACACGTGGTGAAAATGACGGTGAAAAAAGAAAACACGAGTGAATGGAGTTGAATATGTAGTTGCACGACGCGTCGACAATGACGCATAATTATGAACGAATATATAATTGACAGTGTGTAATCTATTTAGCGAAAAATGATATTTCACGTAGTACGCATTGAAATCGAAAAAAAATATATTTCACTTTAAATTTCCGATGAATTTACGAGCGTGGAGATTCGAATATTTGTTCATCGGAGCAATTTTTTTTCACTCCGATATACCGGTCGACGACCGGACTATGAGCATCGCGATATATTGAATCAGAATAAAGCACACATTATACGGATTATATTCACCTCATCCATTGCGAAGATATTTCTCTCGATGTATCGCGTGTGTTCTCAATTCTCAATCTCTTTGTGTGGAAGAGAAAAAAGGACTCTCGTGGGAGATTGGCGACTCAAGGTAATCAGCGAACGCCGGTGTGTCGTGTGCTGCAGTCGTGTGTGTCGGAGTGTGCGTAAAATTCGGAAGATTCTCGAAGTGAAGGGGAAAAATAAAATGGACAGCGCCCAACAGCGCCTCTCGATTCTCTCGAAGTTTCGGACGCTACTATGTACAGTGTACAGACCAAGCACCAACTACATACATATGTATAATCGAAGGTGCGAGAAAAAAAACCTTTTTTTTTAAATGCTCTTATGATATTATATTAGATAACTTCTATCTTACCGACAGAGAATCTGTTTTATGTTACCGACTGAACGAAAAACTACGCGAGAGAGAGAGAAGAAAAAAAGAGTGTTTGGTAAGTAAATATGTATCGTAAATATTGCGAATCCAGGCATCCAGCGTTTTTACACGTCTTCCCCCACCTTAAAATCGGTAATTACACATTCCCTAAGTCGATATGAACCAGTAAAAAAAAATTCAAGCGGCGATTTCCAGCTGGAGGCCCGAGCTCGATTCGCAATTACATAAATACATATTTACCGTGAGCGCTCTTATGTTATGGGGGTTATGGGCCGCTTCAGGCCGCTTCTCTCTGTCTCGCAACCATAGAGATAGTATACATAGAGGAGGTGAGAGTGAGACAGCCAGAAACGCGTGGCTCCACGAAATGAGAGAGAGATATTTTCATGGTAAGGGCTTCCTTGTCTGATCACGCATGCGCAGTAAACGATAGGCCTCTGGTACGATGGTAACGTCACTATGTTGCCATTGCGCATGCGGCAAGACAAGGACAGCTCTACCAGGTAACGCTTGCTGTCTCTGTTTGCCGGGTCATGCTTCTACTTACAGGCAGCCCTATGGCTCACCTCCTCCATGTATACTACCTCTATGCTCGCAAAATTCGCGGTGGGCTGGTGAGTGGTGGGGAATGAGTATCAGAAATGAGGCGGTTGAGGAGAATGAAGAAAAACCATATATGTAATACTCCTATATTGCTAGCGGCCTATGCTTCCCTATAAGCGGTAGGTGGAACAGAAAAGAAAGACAGAACACTTGAACGGGGTCATACTGCGCTCGCGCGACCCACTACGTAGGCATAATATATAAATACTACTGGCTGGGGCACTCCCGCTTTCATTCGCGCTTGCGCATTGCAAGAGCCATAGAGAGAGAGAGAACGATATTTCTGCCATAGAGCTTATACTCCTGGACTGCGCATCGCGTGCCGAGGTACCAGACAAGGACAGCAAATCGGCAATGTTGGATAAAGGCACCGTTCACCCAACTATGGCATTGTTGTCCTTGTTACGCAGGTGGGAATCTCTCTCTGTCTCTTTCTCCTAACTCGACACTATGGGAACAGATAGGAAATGCGCGGTCCAGGAGTATAAGGTCTATGTTGCTGCACCGTAAAGTGCACTGTAAACTGTAAAGTTCGGCCAGCGCTAGCAATATAGGAGTATTACATGTATGGGAAAAACACGCAGGCTGTTCTCCTTCCACTGCTTCGATGTCTCCCACCATGACGCCGATTGAAGCTACGTATCTCTCTTGCACTCATGTATCAGCTGATATACTTTCACATGCGCGATTCGAACGGAAGCGGATAGCACGAGACTACGAGAGTGTAAAGTAAACATCGTTGAAGTTATCTATGCCAATGTGTTACATTGATACGTGTCAATTTTAATCTCCTAGAAAGAAAAATAACTTTGAAAATATGGTGCTTTCACGTGGCTTCTCGTGTAAAATCTCTTTGTTATTTCTGATAAGTTTGAAGAGCATCGCTTTCAGCGCAAAATTCGATCAAGAAGAGGCATGCTACTCGTATGCCGGTGGCACCGTTTATCCAACCGGCACGAAACATGCTGGTCATCAATTGCACACGACAAAAGCCGTCAGTGAGTATTTAACGATATTTTTCGCGTATTTATAATTTCTCTTTCACATATGCTGGAAAGAAAACAAAATCTTTTTGGGCGCAAATCAATGTTTGCTCATCTCCTCCTTTATTTAATTCGTCGTAAATCATTTTCAAGTATCGTACAAAATATCTATTTATACTGATTGAGAAAAAAAATGTTAAATTTTGTAAAAATTATTAATAAAACACACCTTTTGCAGTCGGTAAACAAGCTCCTTTCTGGGAAGGCAATGCTGTCGTTAACGGAGATTTCAAGGACATTAAGTTGACGGATTACAAAGGAAAATATCTCGTATTTTTCTTCTATCCCCTTGATTTGTAAGTTGTGAATTTTCTTTAATCTTGATTCTCTTTTGTTTAAATAAATTTTTTTATTCAATAGCACTTTTGTATGTCCAACGGAAATTTTGGCATTTTCCGATCGTGCCGAGGAATTCAAGAAATTGAACACCGAGATTGTAGCAGCTTCCGTAGATTCGCATTTCACGCATCTAGCTTGGATTCAAACACCGAGAAGGGAAGGTGGACTTGGAAAAGTCAAGATTCCCCTCTTGTCGGATCTTACTCACAAAATATCGAAAGATTATGGAGTATATCTCGAAGATCTAGGTCACACGCTGCGGTGAGTAACATAGGAATTAGAAAGTCATAAAAATTTATTGGAAATTGAGAAAAAATCCGGAGGTAATTTTGTTCGATAATAATTTGGTAAAAAAAAATTTTTTTCTCAGGGCTCTTTTCATCATTGATGGAAAAGGGATTTTGAGGCAAATTACAATGAACGATCTTCCGGTTGGACGCTCTGTGGACGAGACTTTGAGATTAGTCCAAGCGTTTCGATATACCGACGAGCACGGCGAAGTTTGCCCCGCTGGATGGAAACCCGGACAAGATACGGTACGTCGAATAGTAATTTATTTGAGAGATCAATTAAAATTATATTTCGAGCCCATACAAAATTTTTAACCAAAGACCGAAGGGTAATCTCATTACTCGTTTAGGGTTAAAAAAGCACAACTTTGTAAACTTGGTGGAAATTATGACGTGAAACTTTGAATTCGGAAGTTTTTTTTTGGAAATGCCGCAAAATTATAAAGAAGCAATGAGCGGATGATGATTTGAACAATTTTTTCTTTTTCTTAATTTAAGAATTCAAAGTTTAGTTGGATGTAAAAAAAATTTAAATCGATAGCTGCAAACTCACGAGACTCGAAGCGTTCATAAGCATTTTTCATAAATATGTAACAGAACCATTATATTTTGCACCTTTTATAAATAAACATTCCAAAAAATCCGATACTTTTAGTAAAAATTCTTTTCTGTTTAAAATCTCTCGAAGAATATGGACACTAGCGTATGGGAGAGTAGACGGCAGTGACGACATATACTAATATTTACAGTTCTAAATTTCAATTACAATGGACATGGATCACATTTAATTTATTTATGATATCTGTAATTTGTGGGGAAAAAAATCATCGAAAATTCTGTAGTCTTTAGATTCAAAAAATTACCATTACTCTTTCACGTAATAGCGGATAACGTGTATGAGAAATTTATAAAAATGACGATCAAACTGACTCTTATTATTTTTCATTCCAGATTATTCCTAGTCCGATGGGTAAGAAGAAATTCTTTGAAAAAAATGAAATGTAAAGTTTTTTTTTAATACTAAAGCTCGCGTACGCATATATACCTGTGAAGACGATAACTGTATAGAAATATTTTTCTTTTAACAGAAAAAATAAAATACCTTTTTCACTATCTTAAAAAAAAACCAAATCAAAATTTTGTTTTTCTACGTTCTAGTCATTTTTCACGCGCTTTGGACTCGATATCGTGATCAATTGAACTCTGCGCGGTGTTTTAACGGAAAGTACGGGTGTGACATCGCATTTTGGAGGTGTACCCTTTTGAGAAGGGCCCTTTTTTGTGCTTTTATCATTAATTTCCGGTGTATCATTTGTGTCTGTATAAACCAATTTTATATCCTGACTTTCCACGTTTGTTTCTTTGTTCATAGGATTTTCTTTGATCGCTGATTTATCCTCTATCACATCTTGGGTGACGAGGACAGATTTGTGTTTCACTATATCAATGTCCATAGCGTCGTTGTCAAGATCGACAAGAACTTGATTCTCTTTTTCACGATTTTTTTCCTTACTTTTCTTCGCTTTCGTAATTTCGTCTTTCGATCGTCGACTCGATGACACGCCACTTGCATTCTTGTACACCTTGCCCAATTCTCCCTCTTGAAAATGAATTATGGAACAGTATCCGTCCGTTGACGATGCGACCAATATTCTACCGTCGTTGGACCTTCGAATGACGAAGACAGCGCATCAAATTAAATTGGATGAAAACCATAATAGCAACTTTCATTAATAATAGCAATATTCCAAATTACTCAGGATAATTGTAATTGCATTGGCTTGAACATAAAGGAAAATTGATTTTAGTGAACATTTTTTTCATGCAGAGATTCTGATACGGACAATGAAATCGTGACTCACCAGGAAACATCGGTGAGTCTCGTGTAATGAATATTCGAGATTACGGCAACAGGCGAAATTTGTTGAGTGTCGTATATCATGACCGAGCGTTGCGTCGCAACCGCGAAAATCATTCTGTAGGGTAGCGCAAGCATCGAGATTGGTCCATCGTCACGGAGTTGGAAATAAATCGGGCAACAACGTACGGCAATCGTCGATTCGTCCAATGATGGTAATAACATTATCGGCCTATAGAGATAATTCATTGAAAATTTCTCGCTTCACGCGTCACGATGATTCAGTAGAAAAAGAGAAAAAAAAGTTCACAAACTCTTTTAAATTGTGGATTGAGAAAACAATCGTTGCATTTGAGATTCTCTCGGTGGAATCTTGAGGTTCTATTATACCCGATGGAGCAATAACGAGAGATCCGTCGATCGTGAATGTCAATCGTCTAAAGAATGATTTGAAAGTATCGTCGTGAAAAAGACGAACGGTTTTACCCTCCGACGGATGACCGGGTGGTGTTGGTATTTTTGATTTGTAAACCCTCTGAACGGTCTTCATCGTGTTTACGTCGAAAAGACGACATTGCCTGGTTCAACGATTATTTGTATTAATTATTAACTGCCTATGAACAATTGAAGATATTGAAAATAAGAAAATTGCATGATCATTATTCGAGAACAATAAATATTACTGAATTTTCATAATTATGCCGTACAAGTGATCATATTCATTTTTTTAAATGTTTTTCTGTAAATTCCTACGTAATAAGATATTAAAAAAATAGTACCTGTTGTTAACATCCGTGACTCAGTTGCGTAACAATTATTTTTATGATCATTAATGTGGAGTTTAATTATGATAATATAAAATAAAATTATACGCTTGAAGATTAAAAGAATTTTTTTAACCCTCGATGCGGACTGACGTATTAAACATTTGTCCAAAAAGTAGAATAATGATTGTTTTAACGATTAAAAAATAAATTACCGAACCGATCGAACGATTATATCGAAAGCTTCTTCGTTCGTACAAATTTTCAATCACCGACCTGTCTGTGCTCAGAGTACAAATGTATTGATTCCAAGGATCCCACGAGACTCCTTGAACGAATCCTTTGTGATCCGGAAGTACGCAAGTACCACGGCCCTTGTTAATATCCCAAACAATGGCGCTATTGTCCACGGATCCCGATACAAGAAAATTCGAGTTAGGTGACCAGCTAATATCGTATATATCTTCGAGATGACCCCTCAGCACTTTCCAGGAATTCCATTGTTCCTTGTTGAGATTCTCTTCGCCGGGAAGCGGAGGAAGATGAAAATCATCCTTTTGCTTCCACAGAATAATCGCGGATTCTAAAGTTTTGCAATTTCAATTATCATTGATCTTTGATAAACTTTATAAACGGATATGAAAGGAAAAAATAAAAGTATGGGAATTACGGAGGTTTCGCAAGAGCCAAAAAAAGGATATAAGAGACACGAAGAATAAAAAATCATGGAAGAAAGAAATTTGCTCGGTAACTTGCCGTCATCTCCGGTCGCAAGAATCTCACCGGAAGGCGAAAATCTTGCAACGTTCACCGCTTTTTGATGACGCTCCAAATCCGCCACACAATTTATCGATGCAGCACCATTTGCATTGACAGTTACATGCCAAATCTACAAGAACAGAAATTTTGACAATTCGGTAGAATTTAAACATTGAAACTGCATGTATTCTCGAGATGGTCCACCAGGTTTTGGTGTGGAAATATTCGTAATTGTTTACCAAAACGTGTGAATCGGCACCAGCGGTCGCCAATCGCCAAAATGTTTCGCCCTTGGAATTTTGCGAGGTCTTCGGCTGTACATCGACGCTCAATACCGGATCGCGATTGTGCCACGATATTTCGGGTATCGTGCACTTCATGATTCCTTGATTAACGTTGATTCAAGCTTCGTTCAATTCGATGATTTTCGAATAACAAACACCGTGGGAGTGTCTGGGAGTGACGGGGTTTGCCGAATCACGCACAATCACATCACACATTCACACATCGACAAGAAATCCCGTTTCCCGCGCGAAGTTCTTGGCCAGTGCATGTTCTTGGCATTCTTGGTAATCTTGGACACGGGAAAAAAAACGACAATGAAGAAACTTTAAAAAAAATAAACAAGTACTGCAAGCGACACTAGCGGTGTTTGCTCGCACTATGTCGCGAATCCATGCGGGTATATATATATATATACAGTGGACGTTCCCATAATTTGATACGTCGGGACCGGAAACGCTCCCATAATTTGATTTCCCGCTCATTCCCTCACTTTATATCTGTATAGCACATTTTACGGAAATTTATTATTTCTGAAGTGTAAGAATTCCTTTTTCGTTGAGAAATATAGACTAATTGATAATAACATTTAATTCATCGTTTTTAATTGTGTGGAAAATTTGACAATTGAGGTTATGTTGCCCACTCAGCACGGCAGCTGAGTTTGGAGTGGGGAGAAAGCGCGATAGGGCTGATTAAATTATGGGAGCGTGTTGCAATGGTAACGAGTAAAATTGTGGGAGCGATCAAATTATGGGAGATTAAATTGTGGGAGCGTCCACTGTATATACATATACAACAAGGTTAATGTATATATATGTACATAAATTAACCTTGTATCTAGAATAACGGAGAATGTTGACGGGAATTAGGAACTAATCGCTGAGATGACAGAAAAAGTACGGAGAAGCAGAAGCTTAAGCTGCATAAACGCTACAAGGGCAATATATACTTTCAACTTTCTTAAGTTACGGCTAAGTTAAGTTACGGCCGCTGGATAAACCAGGCTTAAATTCCGATCACGGTGAAGTCCCATGAAGTCCGCGTGAGATCGCGTGCATGCATGCGGCGCATGCGCTTTATGCCGTGCCCGTATCAGCCCGTATGGTTTCGGCAATTTGCGAGAATGAGTATTGTCGTGCGTGCATTTAGCCTAAAAATTTTGTACACTTATAGTTAAGAAAATGACAACAACGATAAATCGTTTGTTGCCGACGGCTTCAATGTGAAATGTAATTTGAACATTGAACTTTCAGCCGTGACAATAATTATGCAATACGAAGTCTGAAATATAGATCCTCGTGAAATTCATGGGTATTATTATGGCTGAGCAAGATACGATTAATGATAATCTCTTATCGCGAGAAAAATTGGTAAGCTTCTGATTATTCATGGACACGAAAAGATATAAAACAGTTTGGTAACTATTCCAAAGTTCAAAGTCCAATACGCTTCGGTTCATGGCTACTTAATAATAAATTAAAAAAAAAAAAATTACATTTTTTTTTTAAATAAATTACATTTACATAAAAAAAAATTCCAATTTTACAATTACATAAAAAAAAAAAAAATTGCATTTTTTAAAAAAATAAGTACAAGAGCCAAATTCTTTGCATTATTGTTCAAGTATTGAAGAAAAACAATGAAATTTGAATGATATTACGACAGATTGACACGGCCGTGAAGTTTCTCAAAAATCCAAAAGTATCCGACAGTCCGCTGAAAACTAAACAGGAATTTCTTAGAAGAAAAGGACTCACCGAGGATGAGATAAAAACAGCTTGCGAACTTTCCGCAACTTTGATGAACGACGAGCGCAATGCTCCGCCATTTTTTGCAAATGATTATACCTCAATTCCAATAAACCAGGATCAAATTTATCCCTATTACAATCGTCGAGTCTTTCAACCTCCTTTATTTGCAAGGCTAAAAGATTTTTTTAACACAGCGGCATTGGTAGGCACCAGCCTGTATTGCATCTATTGGTTTTACAAGGTAAGAGTAGATTCTTTGTTTCGCTGAAAAAAATACTTTTGTAAATCTTGCAAGATTTTACATAACGTCTATGTCGCAAGGATTTGAGACTATTTGAAAATTAATGAATAAGAAATAAACACGAAGCATTCTTTTCAAAAGCAAGAATATGCAAAAGAATGGTTGTTTTTGTTTTTGCTGCAGAAGTTCATCGAACCGTTTTTCTTTGGACGCAAGAAAAGAGGCACGATCGAGGATTCTGTGACAGAATTGGACAAAACGATACGGAACAGCGTGAGAGAAATGAAAGAATCGATATCCAATGTAGAAATGAGCGTCAAACAATTGTCGCAACATCAATCCACGGATCCGACTATTCCTCATTTGGTACAGGAATTGAAACAAGATTTGGCTAGTCTCAAAGGACTTTTACTCTCGAGGTTAGTCTCGTATCATTTGTAAAAAAAAAATTTTCTACCTTATCCGACTCAAGATAGTCCTTCCTCCGTGAAAAAAAACGTCACGAGTTGTAGAATCTATTTTCAATAAAAGTAGCACGGGAATTTATTTGACCGCACTGCAACATCTGTAAGGAAAACAATTGATTTGTTAATCCAAAATTTATGATTCGTAATTTTACAGGAAACAATTTCCAAGTGCTCCACCGTCGATACCAGCCTGGCAATTGGATACATCCGGCCAAACGCATCAGAGAAAAACGGCCGAACGCGAGGACGATGCCGGCAGCGGAAGTAGCACTAATAATTCCGACAGTTCTTTAGAAATGATTCGCGAAGATCCTCCCAAAGAGTAAAAACATTTCTCCAGGTACTAATCTATTTTAAAAAGAAATAAAAAAGAATCTTTATCTATTTGTAATTAGCTTTATTTCCGTGGATATGGTTGAGTCTCTTATTTTTTGTCGTAAGAAAAGAAATGAAATGAAATCCGTGTAAATTACGATGAGATCGTATTTTTATTTCGTCGAGGCGGTTCGAGTCATGAATCGACACAAATACGAACGAATGGGGGACGACAAGGAGTTGAACATTTCCCGTTTAACGAAAATCCGACTCTATACTTTTGTCGCATTTACACGACAATTTTTAATGTGTATTTTAATACATCGAGAGTAATTTGTTTTACGCAAATACAATGTTTTTTTCGGTATCATTGTGCATAATCATTTTTGTTTTTTTTTTCTTAATGACCGATGTACGTTTTGAATGATGTTACCATAATATTGAGAAAATGAAGTAATTCTTATAAAAAACTTGGTTGTAAAGTTTCGTGTATTTTTTTTTTTTTTTAATAGTAGGTTAAGCAACGGGGGTTTTCCAATTCGTTTCGTCTTAATTCCTGGAGTCTAATTTATATTCGTAATCCAGAGAATCATTGATACAAATCAAAATCAAAATATATATTCGTGTGTTTATGTACGATATCTATATATATATATATATGTGTGTATATACATAAACACACGTTAAACTAATTATGAGCCAATGACACTTTCAGACAAAAAAAAAAGACAATTGTTCCTTACGAACTAAGCTTAGATTTTTTTCCTGGCTAATATGTACAAACCACGCAAATATTAATAAGTTTCCATGTTTGTCATATACATATATATATATATATACGTGTGTGTGTGTGTGAATATTATCAGATGAGCGAATCAAATATAAGAGCAATGTTCAAAGGATCTTTTCCACTCCTCCCGATTGTAACATTATACATGAAAAAATCATTTTATTCTCCTGAGAGACTCTTAGTTTATTTCTTGTTTTTTCCCTTTCGTTCTGTTTCAATTTAACCCTCCGCCTGTACACTGGGTCTTTTAAGGCACAAGCCAATTTTTTCAAATCGAATATCTCTGGAATTAGAAAAATTTTAAAAAATTTTGTTTTCTATAAATGGTTAAATAAATGATTGCATAGTGGGAAAAAATGTTATAAAAGTAATTCAGAATTTTTTCCAATTTTTTGGACGTTTTTTTCTTAGAAAAAACATTAGAAGGACTTTCACGACCCAGAGTACAGACGGTGTCCCAAAATTTAAGTGTACAGGCGGAGGGTTATAACGACGATATCATAACGAAAAAAAACCGAAGTATATTCTTTATATGTTTTTCTTCCCCTTTTTTGTCTCGTAATAGTTATTAATACTCTTTATTAGATTAGTTATATAATTTAGACCCTCTGCCTCACTGATACAGTGAGTTACAGTAAAGTCTACCGCATATTGTGACTTAGTAATCTTCATCTCTAGCGATCCCAAGGTCAATGGTATTTTCTTACGATTAGAACGTGGGCATAACATTCGAGGATACAGCGACGACTTTTCTTTATCGCGGAAAACAGCGATTTCGAAAAAAAAAATCTAACTATAAAGACCGAGATAGAAATTGGACGCCGACTTCCATAAATTCTCATGAATATAATGAAATAATAATAATGTCCGAGTACCGGAGATTCGAAACTCCGGCGTTTATGCACGATTTTGGAATATAGAGTATAATAATGGTAGCAGTATAGATTATATACAGTAGATAAAATGAGTTGCCTCTTGAGTTGAGTTCTCTAACAAAAAAAAAGAAAAGGAAAATTGTAAGAGTATATGGATCTAAGTATGTTTTGTGCTGACGTAATCGTAGATTCAAAGTTTCGCCGATAAATCTCGGTGTCATGCGCTCGTTATTGCCAATTTCACGAGTTATAGAAAAAAATCTTATCGGGGATTTTGCACCCCGTGGGTTTCTGTTTTCATTTTTTTTTTCGTTGGAGGGAGATTTTTAGGGTTGCACCTTCATCATCATCTTTCGCATCACTTTACCTGGGTAGCGGTGTCCTAATGTTTGCCTATTGTTAGTAACAATATTAATCCTAGGTTAGACACACTAAACTGTTTAGCAGTTTCGATTTCTAATCTAATTCTAGTGATACAATTCATCAGGACAGGGCTACCCAGTGTGGGGTAGGTGTAAATTTCTTGAGAGTACAGAACGAACGTCTTGCGTGAATCGAAGCGCGTCTAAGACTGGAAGCAAGCTCAACAATGCCGTGTCGCCAGCGTCGCTGAACCACGATTTTATCGGTATGGCGTTGTCTGTGCAAAAAAGATGAAAAAAAAAAAAGAATTAATATCCATTCGAGTCGAGTAAAAAAAATCGCCCAAAATTGATCTCTCATCGTCATTTGACTATTCTCTGATCTTCCTTCGCATACAGAGAAATGAATAGGGGAAAGAGAAAGAATGTCACGAGTGGGAAAATTCATAAGTTTCAAAAATTGAATAAAAATGATAATAAAGTAAAGAACACCGAAATTGAAAAAAACTGTGAGAATTTTTTTAACATTGGCCGCATTGATTTATAATAAAAATGCAAAATGAAGGAATGAACAAAATTTCATTCTACTTTTGTACTTTCGAGAAAGTTGGCGAAACTTCGAAAATTCTCTCGAGCAGCAGAGCAAAATTAAAATTAATATTTTATATATGCAGAACGATCGATTATTTTTTTAAACCGCACCACAGGTACGATAAGTGGATTTGTATTGGCGATTTTTTTTTTAATTTTCATGAATGAAACGAAGCGCTCCGAACGAAGATCCAATGATATCGAAGAGATTCATTGCGCAACGAAAGTGTCGAGTATATACGGATTACCGTGGCGGTGGGGAGGCCTTAAAAAAACATTGATAATTTTTCCTGCAACGCGATGAGTAAGAAAATATTTCATAAGACAATCCTTACGTGGATAAGCTCTGTAGGCTCCTGGACTGTTGTCCAGTATGAAAACCGATGCGAGATCCGAGCAAATAGCGGCAAGATCCTTCGTGTAGGAACCCATTTCTGGGGTACAGTGTTGCCGATAATATCTACGTCTGAGGATCCCCCTGTTGTTATCCAATTTGTCCGCGACAGCGGCACCATAAATTTCCATGGATGCTGTGAAAACGACGAGCTCGTACCTGTGCGAAAAGAACGATAAAAATAGATAAAGAATGTTTACAAAGAATTTGACAATTTCTTCATTATGAATTAAATAAATTGATCGACGTACCACTGACTCACAATATCCAAAAAGAAATCCACGTGAGGTCGCTTGTGAACGAAAAATCGAACCGGATGTCGGTCTATCGTCACTTTAAGAACAAAATCCGGCGGCGTTCCCGGTCTGACCGTTGGCCTTGCCACACCGTCATGATGAGAATGTATCAAAGTCTCATCTAGATCCAGCACCAAGACTTTTCTCTTTACTATACCTAGATTTTCGTTTTTCCATGACAATAAAAAATGGCAATAATAAATACATAGTCGCAACCCGAACGTTTTTTCGTAACTTCTGAGAGGCCGATTTTGAGAATACTTCGGCCGCAGAGACGCGACGAATAATCCTTCGCAAGATATCGCATATATGAAATAAAATATGAATAAACTATTAACCGCTATAGAGCTACATTGATTCGGTAAGTATTTAGTAAGAATTCAGAAATTTTTTTAATTATGCATTTTTAACGAGTCTTTCGAGGTGGTCCTTGCGGTATGGTCGGGTCGAATTTTATAAATCGTGCTCAATTGAAAGGAGCAGCTCATGAAAATGAAAAGCAACCTATGCGCGTCGCGCTTCAATGATGTCATCATTCGACTTCAACATCATTTCCATTCGACGTAGAACAAATTTGTAATTATGACTCAACAGCCAAGAAACTTGGTTTACTCCGATGAATCGCCTAGCATATTTTTATGCGTTCGTAACCTCGACTAATTTCTCGGATTTTCGCCGGTCTCTCGTACGGAAGAAGCAACCGCATTATTATCGCAAGGACCACCTCGATCGAATCTAAGTTTTAATTCAATTTCAATAACGGGACGGAGGGAATATTAAGAATGCCCTAGTCACGGTAGCACCCGACGACCTTGAAAATTTCGATCCTCCGTAAAAAGCCCACAAATGAAATTCACGATTGCAAACGTATTTTGTTTCTTCGACGCGCTTCGACCGTCGTGAACCTAGCATTCTCAAAAAGCCATGGACTTACTTAGCCTGTGCCTCGACAGCGGAGACAACGGGAAGATTTCGTATTTGACCGGTTGCATCTGCGAAATCTAAAATCATACGGCGTCGATGAAGATAAAAAAAACAAAAACAACGTTCAGAGATATGTTTGAATTTCCCAGGTTCGGCGTATCAAAGTTAAGTTTATATTGCGCGCAAAGCATCATCTCGCCAATCGTCAAACAAAAAAAAACATTTTCACAAAAAACAAAGATGATTAAAATACTGCAAATATTTCTCAACGAAATAACGAATATTGGAAATATTGAAAAGGTTCGGATGCAAAGTCCGACGATTACAAAAGCGATATATACAGAAATATGCCGTGCAAATGACAAAAGAAGAAAACCCTGGGTGATCATTGGGAGAGTGAAATTCATTTGTTTCTTCCAATCTCTCGTCAATGAGGGGAAAGTACTTGATTGTTTTTGCTACAGGCGCGAAGCACCTACTTACGGCTCTAACCTGCTTCTTGAGTAGAAAGCAGACGCAGGTCCACACACGGGAAGCCATAAGGAGAAAAGCTCTCATTCCCATTTGCAATTGTTTCAGCATATTGTCGTTATTATTATTCGTAAAACCGAGCCGAAATCCGGCTCCGCTTGATCGCCGGTATATCGTATTCTCTTTACGATCCACGCTTTTTTGTCTCTTCGTATATCTCGCACTTTTCTTTTTAAATATATATACATGTATAGTGATCCCCAAATCCAAGACGCCGTTTCCCGTCTCTCGCCTATTACACAAGCCACACGGCGGCGGTAAACAAACTTAGAACAACCCTTCTAGTGTGCGAATAAACGGATCGTAGTTTTCAACCGTCACGCTCATATCCATCGAACTATTATATATTTTCACGAGTCATACTATTTTCATTTTTTCCAGCCCTCATCCACGTGTTACTTTTTTGTCGTATTGAATAGTATTCCCTTCGTAATCGGAGTTGCGCGATTTTTTTTACTCTCCCGGGAATACGAGGGCGGGAGGGGGCGCGGGAGACTACATACGCTTTTCGGTGGAAAAGCCTACAAGTGCCGAGAGCAGCCGAGAGCAGCCGAGAGAGAGATTCTCTCCATCAATTCTCTCTCACGCACACACCATACGAACTCTGTAAAATAACGGCCGCCATCTTTTGCACATCGACCCAATTTTTCTCTCTGCGCTCCTTCAATCGCGCAATATTCGCTCTCCCTCCCTCTCTCTCTCACTCGCTCACTCTTTCCGAAGAGCTTAGTAAAAAACACGCTATGCAAAGAAAAAAAAACGAAAGTGACAAAACGTTTTTGACACGCGTCGTATTATTTCCGTTTGTGCGATAAATGTGACGATTTATTATCGGCTTATCGGAAAACGCGATTTATCACGGCATTCTTCGCATCTTTATTGCTCGATTCTCAAGAATTTTTTATTCAGGCTCGGAGGGTCTTGCGGAAACCGCAAAATTCTTCTTGCAGATATATCTTGATGTATACATTTTCAATGGACAAATAAATATTTGCAATGATCTTGAGCGTGAACACAGCGATTTTGGAAGTTTGACAAGAGTAAAGATATCTCTAAATATACGCTCACTATATCCTAATATTCGTTTTTTCAGGAATATATATATTTCATACGAGATATATATATATATAGTATTCATGAACGCCGCGGCGTTGAAAACGCTCTCCCGCGCGCGTGATGGCCACGTCGCCCATTGCGAGTTCACAAAAACAAAAATAAAGAGTGGATATATAGCCACTCTTATAATTTATCTCTATATATATATATATATATATACCCATGGTGGAGCTGCGCGCGGAGGAGAATGTCCGCCATATTTAAAAATATAAAAAATTGTGAAGCGCCATCTCACGGTTGTTTTTGGTGATTTAACGCAGGAGAAGGTGGGGGACACGCGCAAAAAAAAACTATAAGGACGTTCTTGATACGCGTTGTCGGAGACATTATTCTCTGGTGTAGAGTGTATATATATATATATATGTTTAAAAAAATCCAGTATGGCGTATAACCGCGAAGCAGCTGCTCGTCTATCTCTTCAAAATTGTACATTTGTACGACAAAGTTTTTCGCGTTATTATTGCGCAGTCGATGAGATAAACGTGTCGCGATATTGAGTGTCGCGGTTTCATCGAGCATCAATCATTCGCACTGTTCAACGATATTTTTTGTCGTCGCGCAGGAAAATGACGGATCTAACGGAATTGAGTATGAACGTCGCTGCATTAAAACGCGTTGACCCCTACATCAAAGATATACTGGAGACGGCGACGCATGTAGCACTGTATTCCTTCAACGCTGAGAACAACGAATGGGACAAAACCGATATCGAGGGTGCTTTGTTCGTTTATTCGAGAAACGGTGAACCCTATAACAGTATTCTCATTATGAATCGGTAGGTCGCGTCATTTATTCTCAAGCCTTTGCAAACGATTTCTTTCGCATCTAGCCGGAAAAATTGCTGCGGCTCTTTTCGCTATTTGAAACGACGAATCTTCAATTACGATCGTGTGCTATCGTCGAGTACTCATTCCTATTGCAAAATCCGTATTTCCCCGTTGATGCAAAAATGTAGGAGAATAAAAAAAAGTTACTAAAACAACGGATAACCGTTTTTTTTGTTTACAAATCGTCGCAAGATTCTGCGACGTTTTACGCCTCAATGTTCAATGAGAGAAACAATTGAATTTTTTTTCTTCGATTTGCTATCGAGTCTTGAATTCAGTCAATTCCGTCGATGATTCTTTTTCAGATTAAACACTAATAATCTCGTGGAACCGGTTACGCTGGGTCTCGATCTCCAGCTGCAAGAGCCATTTTTACTATACAGAAATTCAACGTCAAATATTTATGGTATCTGGTTCTACGACAAGGTCGAGTGCATAAAAATTGCCGCGATGCTCAATACCCTCGTCAAGGATTCCGAGCTTGTGCGCAAAACTTCCAACGGCGCTACGCAAAAAGGCAAAAAAAGTACAAAGACGAGCACCAGCGACGTCGATATATTCAGTATGCTCAGCAAAGCCCAGGAGGATTTCAACACGAATAGAGGTAGCGGCGGATCGGAAGGGACGAGCGTAGCGGGCACAAAATCCCCGATCGGCAGTGCCGTTGGAGAATTTTGCGGTCCCCTCTCCGCGCCTCTGGGACCCGATGTCACTTCTCAGAGCGTCATGGATTTTTTTGCCAAAGCAAAAGTAAGTTTCTTCGTTTTACAACAAAGAAAGAATAATGGAAATTTGCAACATAACTTTTAATAATTCTCGGGTGAATCGTTCGTGAGATAAACCAATGTTTTAACCGCTATTTTTTAATTCAGAGTCTCAGGTTCAAACCCATTTTTTACTATAAGAAAACAACACCGCTCAAAGATCTAACCGGATAAAAAATATTCGGAGAACACTCCCGGCGTTTCTCAAAACTATCGTCGATCGAGTTTTTCATCTACGAGATGCTAAAAAAGTATCGCAATAATTGCGATAAGTATTCCGCGTGTGAAAAATTTATCGCCAGTGTTTATATACGATTCATAAGAATTGTTTATAGCAGAAAAATGGGCACAATTTTCAACGATATTAATAAATTCGAAAAAATTCTAAGGTTAATACGGGTCACTTCAAAGCCGGTGATCAGCCAAATCCGGGTCACGTTGTCGTCGCCGAGAGCAAACCAATGCTCGCGCGATTGATGTCACATCCGGCGGCTCACACACTCGAGCACATAGAAAAACAGCAGAGATCTACGACACCGCAACCTGGAATGCCGCCGCACTTGTCGTCACAACAAACGTCCGTTTCCTCGATCAGCAACAATGTCGTTACCGGTACCTCGTCGAGTAGATCAAAGAGACACAGTAAATCAGCGGTTCCGCCGGAGGATTCGATTGTTTCGGCACTAACTTCAGTTTCGCAGGAATTACAGCGTCAAGTGAGTCGAAATACGAATGACACTAATGGTTCGTCGTCGAGTTTTCTGAGGATAGACTCGCCAAGCACAAAAACATCCTCGACTTTAACGAATCATCGGACAAACAATATCATCGGTTCGTGCAATCCGGTGCCCCTGGCATCGCTCTTCGGCACCGATAATCCACAGCACGTGAGTTAAATGCGCTTTTTTTTGACATAAAAAGATGGCGTAATGAATAAAAAAGTTCTGCGAATCGAATCTCGCAAAAAGCTCGTATGGGAACTTTCATTTTTAGGTTTGTATTGGCTAATGTCCAAAAAATCAGAAAATCGACATTTATACATGACCAACGGTATAGATTGTTTCCTAAATTATGTCCACATTCTAGTTTGTAATCAAAATAAATAAATCCTATTTTCCACCCTCCGTTCATTGTCGAAAATTCATCTCTGTGGACATATTTTTTTAAATAACTGTTTTTATTTGAGCCATTATTTGAAATTTCGCACTATTTCGAGCCTTCGCGACATCCGGGGAAATTGGAAAGTATATTTCGAACGAAATTACCCTTTAATATTACAATGAGATCACGAAATCAGCTCGGTATGAAGAAATAGAAAAAAAAATGGCCAGTTTGTACATTTATTACTTGAAATTTTGTTTTTCAGGAATCGAACGATTTAACTGTAGGGCGAACGTTAAAGGGCACAGGACCGGCTCTGATACCTCCCGTCATGTTCGGTGCTCCGAGTCCAGCGGAGCCTTTTAGTCGACCTCTCGAGCCGTTAACGAGAAATCAACTGCTACAGGCGTTTAATTATCTTCTTCGTAGCGATCCGGATTTTATAAACAAATTGCACGAGGCTTACGTAAAATCATTCGGCGAGATACTCTCCTAGGTTCGATAAATCGACGAGTTATATTTTTCCCCTCGGTCTATGTGCCAACAAGGAGAAATACTAAAAAAATGCGAATCAATTAACACCGTATATTTTCAGATATATATATACACATGTGTATGAGGTTTTTGGTGTTGTGCCGTTAAACGAAAGATCGACGGATAAAAAACGAGTCAGTATGTAAAAACGACGACTAGACTCAACGTTGAAATGAAAAAAAAAAAAAAACGAAAAATCCAACATTTCAAACGTACACGACTGTACATAGAGATAAAAGGAGAATGTCCATCGAGAGGGGTAAAAGAGCGAGAATTAAATCTGACAACCAATTCAAAAATCTTGGAATGGAAATGAAAAAAAAAAGAAATAAATAATAAATAAAAATTTCAGAAATGAGACAAGCGAGAGAAATTATAATGAAGGCGCCACATCTCGTCGTCAGTATTTTTATAAAGTAAACACGTTATTCCAAGACAAAGAGTGAAAATGTGGTTGGCGCCTACGAGGCTTGCCGAAATCCACGGTATTTGTTGTACGTATTAACCGAGTGGAAGCGGTGATAATCTTCATCGTCGTAATGAAAAAGGCGTTGATCTAGCTAAAACGAGATTGAGGGAATGATTTCTGAAAAAAAAACCCAACCAGAGCGAATAAAAAGTTTCAAGCCAAGATATCGAAACACGGGAATAATTTTTAAACTGTGATGCCAAGAGACATTTATATATTATACTTAGTGTTTTACGATCACAACTGTGTAGCGCTGAACTGAAGTAACGATAAAAAATTCTCTGTGCAAGATAAGTGCGAAGCGTCTATTTTATGGATTAAAGTACGCCACCTTTTTATATACACGGGGTGTCGACGTCACAATGTGAATGTTTATTTCTGGGAAAAAAACGTATGAATCACATTTAAAAAAAAGTCGCAAGAAAAAAATCAAGCGTACGAATAAAAAGAAACAAGAACGGTGTTAAGTCGATGATTTTCTATTTTTCTGTCTTCCGTTGAAATTGATTCGTGTAATTTTTTTTTTTTTTTCGAATCAATTCCCAAATCGTACATGCCGATAATTCTTATCGCTCATTTATACGATATTATCACAATATAATATTTTATAAAATACGATTGGAATAACGCTCAGGACGTGAGAACGTGAACAAAGTGTCATTATAATTGAAATACGTCGTTCGGAGGTGGCGAATTTTCATAATCATGCCCGATCAAATTTGACGTTTAATTTGAGACATTGAAGAAAAAAATCATTAAGAGGTGTACAAACGTTCCCAGTCCGTTAAATTCCAATGTTCCAAAAGGAAAAACAAACTTTCCCGTAACTTGGAGCGAATTCAATTATCAAATTTTTACCTCAACATTATAATTGACGACAGATAAAACGGAATTACGCGCATGTGCGTTGCATTTTTCAAGTCTATACATTTACGAGAGTAAGATTGATATATTTCAATCCTATTCTCGTTGATATTTTAGATGAAATTTCAGCGTTTCTTTCGTTCGGGTAAAAAAATGCGAGATAATGAAGATAATATTATTACGTAATTATAGTAAAATAATGTTGGTGCATATATATATATACACACACACACACACACAAATATAAAATTTACAATGGTGTTTCGTCAGAAAATTCACAGCCAAGTGGAACCCGTTGGCGGCTCTCCAGCTTCTTTAGGAAACTCATTCGTGTCTTTTTGCAATTTCGTTCCCGGTCAAAGTTGCATTTCTTCGATTTTTCAACACGGTAAAAAAAGTAGAGAGTCTTCGAATCGCCTTTTGATCCCATGGAGAGAAGAGCGTATAAATATATATATTTCTTTCTCTTTGTTTCATACAAGGGGCACTTTCGGTGGTCCGAGCAATGGTGGCGCGTTGTCAGGTGTTCGATGTGGTCCGAGCTTGTCACCCTGCGACGGTAACGGCTGCAATAGTTTTATCGCGAGACTCGCGAGGATCAGGAGTACAACGAGACCGCATATCGGTACGGCGATCGTTGCCGTTTTGAACCATCCTTCCGTTGGTCGAGTCGCTGGTCCGGTTGGTTGTACAGGACCCAAAAATGCTCTCTGATCACCGACCAGAACTGCAAAGAATAATAAGAGAAATATTAATCGAAAAATCATAGAAAAAACCGGCCAAGTATTCTCGTACAATATTAAAAGTAAAACAAAAAAGTAGAATACCAGATTGTCCATGAGTCTGAATTATTTTAATTTTTTCGGCTTGGAAACTTCGCGAATAATAGGTGGGCGGAGGGAATCATATTTTTCTGCATATTTAGAGTCAAAACATAGTTCTGGATCGTGCAAACAAAGCCCTTTGACACGTTACCACACTTCGTAACACGTAGATTTCGATTACTTATTTTGAAACCTATTTTGTGAATGAATAAAAATATTTCTGAAATTAGTTCACTGACTCTCAAATGGTAACGTGTTTTTCGGCACCTTTAAATGGTAACGGGGGGGGGGGGGGGGTCACTCGTGCCCGGCGCTTTAAAGAGTGCTCCAAGATATTCCGCAAAACTCATAAAATCTCATCAACTATCAACTGGAACATGGACCAATCACTGTATTGCTGGTTTGATAATTTTTTAAACAATATAATCATACAAACAAAGGGGGGGGGGGGCTAGCAAGGGGAGACGGTTTGGGCGAGGGAAAAGTGACCCCACGTTACCATTTAAGGGTTAAAATAAATAAACGTGGAACTTTTAAACCTCCACATCGCTACCTCATGATTTTTGGGAATTTCTGTTTTCTCAGTAACTTTGGAAGCTGCGTTAGATGCTTCACAGATGCGAAAATTCTAATTTTAAATCCTAAAATCTAATTTTGCGTATGATTCAAAAGAATAATCCATAGCCCACAAAGATTTTAGCGAAATTCGATATCACAATACTCTATTACCCAAATTTTCTCTGGACAGTTTTTTTAGACCGATATCGCAAGAATTAAACAAAGATACATCGACGTACGAAAGATTCGAGATTAATTCTGTGCCGCCGTCAGTGGAAAACCTGTTACGTTTTTGCGAAATATTTATATATATATTTACGAAGGAGAGACGGCGCACTCGCTTTTATTCCGGTTACAATTACGCTTGGGTTAATTGGATGAGCGAAAGCGGTGCGCGTCGAGAAGCTAACGAGAGTCGCATCGCTCTTATCTCAGAGGGAAACGATCCTCGAGGCTGCAGCCGTAGGGTTCTCGACGAACAGAAAGGAAGAAAAAAAAATGCAAAAAACTTTCGGCATCGAGGCAAAATGTTGGAAGAATTCTCATAGCTTTGATTAGATTAATTTAGGTGCGACAACGCATTGGATCACGTTAATTTAGGAACGACAACGTATCGGATCACGTTGAATGAAAATCTAGGATCACTCGGAATATTGATACTTTCTACCGGGAGAATTTTGTCCAATTTCATAGATCGCCCGCCGAATATTTAATAATAAAAAAAAAATCCTACGATAGTGCGGCAAAATGGTAAAAAAAAAATGATTTTCAAATGTTTTTTAACTCAGACCAAGGTCGCCAGAGATGATAATGGTCAAAACTTTACAGCGTTATCTTTATCAATTGGAATTCAAGCAACTTTGTAGGTTATTCAGAGGGAAAAAAATAGATTTGAAAATTGCACCTTCCAAAATGGTTCCTAACGTTTTTGAGCAGCGAGGTAAGATTTTTCTTGGTGGAAAGATGACAAAATAAAATCAAAGAGCTCAAAATATTCGTCGAACGAGACGCGCCGCACCTTGAAGAGTCTTGTTGAGTCTGTTCATCATTGCCGGACTGTCAACGTGGTTGCAAAGATCCTGCTCGCAGCATAGGAAACCCGCTGGGCATTGTCTATCCTCGAAGCTCTCCTCGAGACAGCCGTTATTGACGCTGTGCTCGGGTCTGAGAAGCGACGGTGGACTTCCACCCGTTGGCAATTCGGTAAAGCAACCTTTGCCACGGCACATGTATCCCTGGGGCACGCATTCCGGCTGATTGCAGTAACATCTTACCTCACGTCCACCTGTCGACGATTCTCCGCGTTGAAAACCTGCAATCCCCGAACATTCAAATTAATTTTTTTTTCATTCAATTGACCCGGCAATTGTTGAGAAACATGTAGTAAAAAAATAAAGTTGTCTTTATAATATTAGTGAAATAATAATAATAATAATAATAATAACAATGAAATTGATTATCATGAATTTTCGCCTAACGTGCAAATTTGTAGAACGAGAAAAGAGAGATGAAGTTTTTTACACGGTAAAATATATTCCCAAGCATTTCGTCCGACAAACGTTTTCTTCCAGACCCTTCTCCCACTCCAAGGCCTCGACATTCACGGGTGGTCCCGTCAACGAAATTGTTTTATCGTGTTATTTGTTTCAGCCCGGATAATACGTCTTCTCTCCATCGAAAAATAGATTGTCTTGTGCGATGACTAGTTTTTCGCGAGCTCGAGAGTTCGTTTAAATGTATATGATATATTTACACATGCGCGTCTCGCACACTCCTCGAAGAATTAATTCAGTACAAACAAATTCACAAAAACTTAATATTTTCATGACTTGTCACTTGAAACATTTTTCCTTAGTTTTTCCTTGCATTCCTCATGAATAATTTCTTTCGACGAAAACTCGGTGTGATTTGTAACGAGCGCTAAATTTGCCATCAAAATATGGTTCTTGAACGATAAAAAATAATACATTTTTTTCGCTCATTCTTGGGCGACTTTTCAGAAACCTCGAAATACCGAAATTTCAAGTTCTCATAACTTCACGTGGAGTGGGGTCCGATCCTACACACGGGTAGTCCCACACAAAATATGCTACGCGTAATAATTTCCAGTACTTATCCATTCACGGAAAGTTCTACACAAAATATCCTGCACCACATGATATTCGGAATAATCGGACCCCACTCGTTCCGAATATTTTTTTGCGTGGAATATTTTGTGTAGGACTTTCCGTGGAGGATTTGCCATACGGTAATGCGTAGGTCATCGTGTACCGGACATTGTTACGCGTAGAATCTTTCGGGTAGGACTACCCATGTGTAGAATCGGACCCCACTTAGGGCGGTCGACGGGGATTTCCGCCCTAAACCGAGAGGCTCTGTACAGATACAGTGCTCCGAACTCGACACGCACCACACATATAAATAATGCGCCGTACATACATACGCGCACACTCCCGAGTTTTTTGTCGAATCGGAGCGCGTCGAGCCAAGGCCGCGAGATTTCCGCATTGAACCGAGAGTCTGGTGTACCGACATTTCAACAACTCACGATGACTGCTGTTCGAACAAGATGAAAAAAAACACCAAAAAATTTGCACGCAAACGTCGTCGGTAAAGTTGGACAGCGCCGTGTGGCTCGTCCGAAAACTTCAAAATGTTTAAGATTTATAAATGAATAAATTAAAGGGGAAAAAAAGTCGAATCGAGAGATCAGAAATAGCTTCGTCGCCATAAAGAGAAGAAAAAAAATAAGAACTGTGCGAACGGGGCCGAAGTAATCGAGAAAGCTCACAGCTCACTTGCAAACAAGTGTGCGGTGGCCACACAACGAATCTCGCCGTTGTGCTCTTCGTCTTCCAATGAGTCGCTATGACCGGGGTTTGTACACAGTCGTGAAACGACATATATAGTACTCGTTTTTCTCGTCATACATATGCAAACGTTCCGCCACATAGCTTACACTCGGCAAACTCTTCTTTTTCTTTTCGATTATACGCTCAGCTCATACGGGACGCTCCGTGGAAAATCAAAAAGAAATTTACAATTCTCAATTTATGAAAAAACATGTATACGGTATTCGGATTCCCACTTGAATAAGCTCTCATTTGACGCCCAACACGATGGGTAAAAAAATCACATTTTTCCCCACTGCCCCCAAAAAATCCACCTTTTTGCTGGATTGCCTATTTTGGTACGGGACACTTGAACACAATGACTTTTTTTTATTCCAGTTCATTAAATTTATTTCATCAACGCTTCAATATTCTCTGCAACATCTTTGAATTTCTTTTTTGTTAAAAAAAAAAAAATCAAAACTTGAAGAAAACAAAGAATGCACATAATGAAGGATGAATGGAAAAAATGGTATTTCAAGTCCGTCGATTTAACGTGAAATGCCCTATGCCTGTATACGTGAATGTTTGTATACCCAAGTATCGAGGGTCATGCGAGAAAATATACAAGACCCGATATCTTTGCAAAGAGGCGAAATATGTTTTATCGTTAGCGTCGCCTCGCGTGAACGTAATTACGAGGGCAGTGGTTCGAAGAATGGAAATTATTCACACCATCTTTTCGACGTTGTTGTCTCATCTTCGCTCGCCGGATTGCTATATATATATATATATATAGTAAATATAAATTTTATACGTTGGGGGTGCATGAGAAAATTATCTCTCTTATTATTATCATTGTAACGAAAAAACCGAGCGAAGCGATTCGCCGAAGAGAACGAGAGAGACCAAACGACAAAAAAGTGTCCCGAATAATGAATTCATAGATGAAAAAAAAATTATAGAAAAAAGATAATGGCGAATAGAGTGCATTTTAATCAACGCAAGAAGCAGGTCCAGCGTGTTGGTTTTTTTTCTTCTATTTTCAGAAAAGAGAGACAAAGAGAAGCTTTGGGATAAAGGACCGATGAGCATCGTCTCGTCGTTTATTCGCAACATTTATGAGCCATGATACAAACGCAGCGCATCTCTCTTCTTCTCGATTCGTCAAAGGTATGCCACCGCAACTCTCTCGATGAGGCAACCCACCATCTTTCACTCTTCTCTTCTCTCCTCTCTGTCTTTCACTCTCTTTGCTAATAAGCCTGCGGCAGCCGTGGCGCGGCTGCCTCTCTCTCCCCCTTTCTCCCGACATTAAATTCTCCCTGGAGCGATCAGAGAGAGAAAGAGAGAGAGAGAGAGAGAGAGAGAGATAAAAGACAAAGGCCATAGCTTACCGAGGGTATTATGTATAAAAAATGCTAAAACAGCAGAGTCACAAAAGAAAGATGAAAGTGGAGAAAATATATGGTACGAAAGGGGGAATATGAGAAAGGGAGAGGGAGAGTGAGACGAGTGTGCTTGAACTGCGTCAGCACTCAGCAACGGCTGTACGGTCAACCATCTTCTATCTCTCTTTCTCTCTCTTGTTCTTATTCGCGAATGCAGAACGCTTGGGAAGATTGAGGGAAGAGAGATGCCAAAAGAAACAAAGCACGCTAGCGATGCGCACCAACGTGCGTGGACAAAGATTAGGGTGATTTAAAAAAAATTAGTTATGGCCTCTCGCAAACTCGGTCTTTCGTCGTTTTTCAAAACTCGGCCTTTCATTTTGAACTTTTAATTTTTCATGAAAAATAAAAAAATTAATCCAAATTTCATTCGAAATGCACAAAAGATAAAAAAAAACCCTCTCGAGACCTTTTTCTCTAATATATATACATATTTGAGATAAAAAATCCAGCAGGCAAGTGTACGTGCATTTTAGAGCGCGCGTGTTCATCGACCTTGGACTTTCTCTCTTTTTCTTCGGCTGTCTTTGTATCTTTTCTCTCGCTCTTTCTCTCTTTACTTTTCTGAGTCTCTCGTTCGCTGTGTGCGTGCGTGCGTGTGTGTGTTTAAAATAAAAGAAAAGGTAGGTAAAAAACGATAGTTAAGTGGAGGAGAAAAACAGCGGGAGGTCGAGAGAAACAGAGGCCTGGGGCCTGGGCAAAAGAAGAAGATACAAGTTAGCTGTGCGGTGGGCCCAACCCGAAGTAGAAAGAGAGGGACATAGAGCGCAGCGGCTAAAGCGGAATTTCTTTTTCTCTCTTTATATTACTTGGTGAAGAGAAGAACGGCCCTCTCCGTCCTGCCGGCCGAAAACAAACATAGTGCTCCGCCGGGGCCGTTAGTTACGCGTCTCCGGCATATTAATTATTTTCCGACAAGCTCGCCTTATGACGATACTTCTTCCACATGAATTTTTTTATTATTTTTTTTTCTCCCGTCTCTCTCGATCGATCGAATTTTTTTTTCAACGTTACGTTGCGAAATGTAGAAAATTATTTCAGAATATACAGTGCAACCTGTCAATAAGGCCGCGAAGCCCCCAATTGGAAAATTTTGGAAAAAATGTTTGAAAAAATGTCATTGAATCCAGAATAATTGTATGCAACTTTTTACGTTCTTGCGGATTTCACGAAAACCCAATAGTTCGATAGGTACGTTACATTTATAAATATGGTCGTTTTTTGTAAAAAATTTAATATTTTTGTGAAAAAAATATCGTACGAAACTTTAAGAAAAAACGGAATGAAAGCTTATCCCCCCCCCCCCCACAAGTTTTTTCACGTGAAAAACAGTTAAAAAAAAATTTCATAGGTCGTGCCGCAAAATTTCAATACATACTAAAAAAAGCGGAAAAACAGCCATGTTTCCAAGGGCGTACCGGGTTTTAAAAAATCGATTTTTTTTTTTGAAAAAGCGAAATGAAGCTGAATGTATCCTCTTTGAAACGTTGCTTGTTCGATTGAAATATCTTCATTCTTAAAAGAGCAGTGAAACTTCTTGTGCGGCGGGGAATCGGGGCGAGTGTTTCCAAACTTTTTCACGGCAGTGTATGTCTCACTGGAGCATTTTGTTTTTAAATATTTTCGTTATTAATAATAATTATAAATAATATACGATATCTTATTAATTATAAAAAAATTTCAAGTCCAAACTGATAGTTTGATCATTTGAAATTCGTATCCAATTTTGCGTGTATCGCGTCATTGACTTGTTAATAAGATATAATTATTTATCACGAAAACTTTACAGAAAAAATATGAACGTGTATAAAAAATTATATGTATATACATATGTATACGAAAGTTACATGTCCGATGGTTAGTCAGTATGGTATTTACTCACACGTGTATATTACGCGTTCCAATGGCATCTCTCATGGGACTTGATTATAAAAGAATCTGCACGCGCCGTTGATGGTTCTCGACAGAAAAATTCTTCCGACTTATCGGTGGAAAAACAACAATCTACATAATATTTGATATGTAAGACGGGCGTGTTTCATATGTATATACCAGCTTGATTAGTTTTTCGATGTACACACGCGCATTACACGGTTAGCCTCGTGTAACCCCCTTTTATATAAACAAATAGAGACGCGTATACGGGACAATCGAGGTCGACTCGACAAATTTTGCGGCCCTTATTCTCGCGGAATTTTTCATTAATGTTTTTCTTTTTACGATTGCACTGACACTTAAGGGCAATCAAATTTTTTTTTCATCAATTCTCTTGATGAAACAATATCAACTTTTGCACGAATTTGAAAATGCGTTTCGTTTAACAACGATAATTAATAATAAATTATTATAATTCTCTTGATAAATTTAATTAATTCAATGGAATCATAGCGTTGTTGTTTGATGAAAAAAAAACCAAATACAACGGAGACTAATAGCAGAAATCTTGAAATAAAATTCAATCTTTTTTGACTTGATTACAATAGCATGAAAAAAATATTAATATGAAATACATGCGAAAATAAATTCTAATATATTTTCTATGCCAATCATATGCTGAATTTGCCGAGTTGGCTTGGAATTCTCTATATAAAATGTATGTATACATTTTTTATCACTTGGATTGATTAGTCGTCCCTACGGGTGTGTGTACTTGATAATACCGTTTCCTCCTCGATATATTATATTTTTATCACATGCAAGTCGAGGCATGTATACTGTATAGCCTCAGGATATAGAAAGCTGTGCACGTAGAGTCTGCCCATACATATACGTATGTATGGGCTATTTCACGCCGAACAGTATCCTTCAGGATCTCAAAAAAACATTTATCAACGTTTCGATTACCGGTTAGATTACTATCACTAAAAGATCGATTCTAAATAAATGAAAAAATTAACAAAAAAAATTTCTCGGCCCAATAATAGAAACTATCGAGTCAAATTTTTTTGACATTATATTTTTAATGCGGTTTTTTTAAATGAGAAAATAATTTTAAAAAGGAAAAACAAGTCTTGAAAAAGCCCATAGATGCGTTTGCAAAATGCCGGGAGCAAAGGGAAACTTGATTTTAACGTGCTTGGTTGTAAGTGCAATTACAACAGCGACTATGAACGGATTGCCGTACACCCGGAAAAAGATCCAGGCGATTCGAATAGATTCTAATTACACTGAACTTTTAGTTCAACGAATCCTAGTTTAACGAACAAATCTCGCGACCGGGGCTCGCGTGCGCGTATACAATGAATGGCGCATTATATGTGTGGTGTTTTCCGCTACTGCTATAAAGTGGTGCTATAAACCCCCGTTCTGTTCGTTACGGTAAGAGTCCGGTGTAACATGAAGACACTGGAATCCCGCTATAACGAATAAAACGGGGGTTTGTCGAACTCGATACGCTTGGAACCAGTGCTAATGTAAACACAACTCATATAATGCGCCACACATATATACGCCGACACTCTTAACGGCCATGGAGAGAGAGAGAGAAAGTGGCGGTGACCACACCAGCAATAATAAACAATACTTTATGATTTTCACTCGTCGAGAATTTTTTTTCTTTCTCTGCTAATATTCAAACTATATATACGGGACCCTGCTGATTAGAAATCCAGGGTTTGAATTTTTTCCCCTTCTTTTTCTCATTATTATTATTATTTTTAAAAAAGTCAATTAACTTTACGGAGATAGCTATAAATTTGACGTGTTTATTCGTTCCGAAATGTTTCATGATAGCTCTTTCTTCTTCTTCTTCTTCTTCTTCTTCTTCTTCTTTTCTCTAAATTTTCTTCTTGTTGCAAAAAAACTTTTTTTCAACAAAATTTTATTCACGAGAAAATACGAAATTTTTCTTCCGGATAAAAAAGTTGCCGGAAATGATTAAGTCGGATGAAAAATATTCGCAGACGTACGAACAAAAAGATCTCTAAATTTAGAGAAAGAAAGAATTTTTCGTGAAAAACAATGTATTCGCGAGAAAATGCGAAATTTTTCTATCGGAAAAAAAAAAATTACCAAAAATGTTCAACTTTCAAAAACCTCAAAATAGCGAAATTCCAAGTGCCCACAATTTTACTTCGGGTTGGCCGATTACAAAATTTATTTTTCGTACAGTCGTTACTAAACTTAGAGAATGCCCTTTGATTAATCCCGATAACTTGGTTTTTGTAGAAATGAGAGCAGTTTGAAAATGGCTGAAAAAAAATTGTAAAAATCAATGGTGGAACTTTAAAAATCCGCCAAAAATTAAAAAATCGTCACAATAGGATGAATCAAGCGGCATTTTGAAGTAGCTTCAACGATTACGAACAAGATGTGAACAGATTCATTTTTGGCTAAAATAAATTTAAAAAAAATTTATTTGCATACATATTTTTTTCAAAACTCATACTGATGTTTTTTTCCACACTAAACACCAATCTGACAATAGTTTTTCTTGTAAACTCAAAACTTTTACAAATTCTCATTGAAAACATTTTTTTTAGTTTTTTCTTACGAATTGATTCTTTTCCTCCTCCCGAGCAAACTTTCGACGCTCCTTTTCAAAATGTTCATAATTTTTTTTCCTATTGTAATTTGCGCGTACATGTTTATACATGACGGCTAACGCGATAGTGTGGGTCTCTCTCTCTCTCTCTCTCTATAAATATTTATGGCAGCAACCCGTGTTGTGACCATCGTGCATGTATTATTTATAATCTTTCGCCAAGACATCGAACCGACGATAAATCAAAAGAAAGGAGAAACAAAATTAAAATTTCAAACAATAGATTTCGAACAATCGATAAAATAATGACTTTGGTAGATTTTCTCCGGGATTCGCGAAAATATCGATTGAAATTTTTCTCGCATATCATTCGTATATTGACAGGCACCAGTCAAATTGCATTTTTATTCGTCTCCCTTGGAAATAAATTGTAGAGATTAATAATAAAAGTGTCTCAATAAAAAAATAATCAAATATTCACGTACGAATCAATGTAAATTTATTTTCTTGCAATGAAAATGTTTGGATCCTTCTATTCCGAAAAATCGAAATACTTGATATGCATTGAAATTTTTTTTTTAAAGATGTGTCAATAAAATACAATAAAATAAAGCATAGATCAGTAAGAACTTGATGGAATATTAAAGATTCATTTTCAAGGAATGAAATTTTACGATTTTTCCGAATTAATTAGATTTTCAAGCTCATACTTTTACGACTATCGAATATTAATAATAATGTTAATTGGCGAATTCTGCATTCTGCATTCTCGTGGCCTTTTGACCTCAAGTCCAAGACGCGTTTACACCTTTCGCAATATTATCCATATATTTATTGAATATATATATTTAAAGTCGCGAAACTGTTGCGCGAGACTTTATACCGAGAATACATCTATAATGATTAATTTCTCCAGTGTATCGATAAAGTGCGTTGGTGCAACGTTCGTGTGCATTCGTTGCAATTGCAATCGACGGCAGCGTCAAGTTTATGATCATGCCGTGTATCGTGTATGTTGACTCATCGATCGAGAATAAGGAAAAGAAAAAGAAAAAGAGAGTGAGAGAGAGAGAGCTGCCATAGACGAGTTCAATAGAACATAAACGCGAGGTGCCAATACGGTCCCTCTTATAAACAATTTAAAGACAAACGCGTACCACATGCAGGTGCAGCACATGCACATCAACCTAATTCAATCGACGTGTATAGTTATTTTTTATTCGATTCCTTTTCATTTCTTATCGATTTACAAAATTAATATCGCGACAACTATAAGCAGTAGCCGAAATTACCGCATGACCATTGAGACCCCGTACAAGCTTATTTTAAACTTTAAATAAAGTTTTTAAAAAAATTTCAAAAGAGGTGAACGATCCTCCGGTAATTCTAAAACTTCTGCCAAGAAATTTTGTGAAATAAATGTTGAATCATCATGGATGATAAAATCCTTGTTTCTCAATTTTCAACTGAATTCTCTCGATTCGATTGGATTTGTGAATTATTTATTATTTCTTCCTGAATATCGGTGGACGAAAGAGAAGGAGAGGTCGAGCCAGGGACCTCGACGGAATGTCTCAGAAGTCGTGCGAACAAATAAATTAAAAACTAATAATGATATGGTAATGAAAAAAAGAGAGGGAGCAAAAAAATGAAAGATCAAGTCAAGACTGGTCCTACTGCGATTTTTTCTCTTCTCATCTTTCTCTCTTACTCGCCGGCTTTCGCACAGCGGGCCCAACGGACCCTGAATTCTCCTCTGATTGTGAGGCTCCCGAGAACTTTGCACAGGAGACTTTCGTGAGAACAGCCTCTCTGCCGACGATATATATATTTTAACATTTATATATCGCAAGATTTTCGCTCACCAGAACCTTCAAGATCCTCCCTGAGGCTGCAAGAGGCTCTTATTCTCGAGCCTGCTTAACTCGCCCATAATAAATATATACATACATATATATGGGCGAGAGAGATGGTACAACAGCGTGCGGACTTTAATAGTCGGGTAATTAAAAATAATAACGATCGGTATAATGGAGCCTCAGGGTTCTTCGGCTTACAGTGCGCGTATTATATAGTCAAATGCACGAAAGAAAAGTTCATTCTTCTCACCGAGGATGCTGGTGAAATTTTTCTTAGGTATGCAATATAAATATATTATATATTTTCGAAATAGAAAATAATTCAAAATGATATTTGAATTTAAACATGATTTTCTAATTTCTGAAATAATAAAATTTTCATTTATCGTTTGATAAATTTCCAATAAAAATAATGACAAATATCGTCGGAATTGAGACTCGAAAGAACGACGAGTTACCTCGTAACTTTTCTTCCGAGAGAAGAATACGAAATTAGACGAGGCAGAACACAGCTTTTGGTACAGACGCGGATTCGTCCCAACGCCAACGGGGGGTCGCCGAAAGTTTTTTTTTCTTAGATTCTCGAATGATAGAGATCGACTTTACTTGCCGGGAAGGAACGATCGACGAAACTGACAATGAGCGAGGCACCCGCGATGAAAACATATGTATACGCTGACCAATTAATAATGCCCCTACATACGAAAAAGTTTGCCAAGGAATACATCGACTTGCTAAAAAAATATACATGTATATCTAGTAAGTCCACTTTTGTTACAAATTACATTTTCTCGGCATTGCTCAGTATTTTCTTCAAGACCGATAATCATAATAAAAAAAATCATTTCTCGATAAATTCTCTTCTGGCTTATCTCAGAGAATACTGCGAAAAAATAAGAAAAAATCTTCCACTGCCTCGGAGGACTCTCTCGTGTTCTTTGCCCTTTGCCGATGTTTCTGCTTCTGTTTGGGGATCTGGCAAATATTTCATGACGATATATATAAGGGTGGGTCAAATAAAATGACTAATTTTTTTTCCTCGATATAATGAAAAATGTATCGTTTGGCATCTCAAAAAAACCCTCTGCAAGTATTAGCCCTTCATATTTAAATTAAGAGGTCCCTCATCGCAAATTTTTATTCCCCATTTAAATAACATAGGAAATTTTTTTTTTAACTTTGGAATTTTATTAGACTTTAACCGTTGAGGTAAGGAAAGTTTTTTTAAGCACATTTTTGTACAACATTTGATGCTTTACAGAAAAGCTCTCTTGTGTCTAATCGATAAAACTAACCGTTCAAAAAATAATCGGTGATAATTAGTACTAATTATAAAATTTTCTATGTTATTTAAATGGGAAATAAAAATTTGCGATGAGAAACCTCTTAATTTAAATATGAAGGACTAATACTTGCAGGGCGTTTTTTTGAGATGAAAGAACAATACATCTTTCATTCTATCGAGGAAAAAAATAATCATTTTATTTGACCCACCCTAATATATATATATATATATATACTAGGGGTTCGCTATTTCCTTTCCTATCGGCTCGTCGTCATCATCGTCATCGTCGTCGTCGTCGTCGTCGTCGTCGTCGTCGTCTCGAAGAAGAAGAAGAAGAAGAAGAAGAAGAAGAGAAGCACACGAAATGCTTGCGCGTTTTATCTCTTCGTGTACGACGCGATTTCTGGCGCCAGAAGCCGCACAGATCTCTCTCTCTCTCTCTCTCTCTCTCTCTCTCTCTCTCTCTCTCTCTCTCTCTCTTTCTTTTTCTCGAGAGTGATCCGTCGTCGCCGACGTCGAAAAACGAAAGAACCCCGAGCAAAAAGTTTGAGAGGGAGAAAAAAGAGAGTATAGTCAACGGGGAAAGGGATCGCGGGTCTTTTCATTTCTGTGAGAAGAAGACGAAGAGGAAGGAATGATTTACTTACCGGCAAATCGTCCTCCTACTTCCGCTCTGATATAAACGGCACGTGCGCCAAAATAATAACGCACTAAATAGCGGAGGCAACTTGGACCACGATAAAATTCCGTAGAAGAAAGTGAAGGTCAAAAATTCAAATCACTTCACGGTGACGTTGAAAATGCGACCAAGTATTTGGAGAAAAAAAATCATGGGCGTAAAAAAAAACGTCCTGAAAGTCCAAATCACTGCCTGCTGAGATTTGGACTTCCAGGACTTTATTTGGTCGTAGATGGTGTGGATGATATTTAGTATTGAATATTCAATATTGAACCTTTCGGCTCGTATTTGTAAGAGTATAAATATATTTTGCAAAAATGGCGTGATTAATATACTTTTTTAAAAATTATTATTCGTGGAAAGGGCGGCGAGATACACATGGGTTGGGAATTCTAAGTATGGATTATGAATCGATGTGGTTAATTATCAATCTCTCTCTCTCGGAAGTTATTTCTGGTCGTTATTTAATCGTCACGATCTTATGCAATTACGTTAATTGAGAACGTCGCATCGATCTTCCGTGATCGTTGAACGATTGATCGATTGAACGATCATAAAACGCCGCGTCGTATCATCATTGACGAGAGTCGTACATTTAATGGCCCCATAACGATCGTCGAGAGATATTTTAAAACGATAGACGCGCATCGGACAAAAAAAGTGCACTTTCACGTGATTAACGTTTGCGTATCACTCCCGATCGTATTATCGATCGCATTGATCCATATCTCGTTTTCCATGAGCGCGATTTTAGTGTTCAATATTGATTAATTGCACATTTTTTACATTATAATTTTATATTTGAAAAATATGTGGAAGAATTTGACGCGGACTTATTTTCGAATATTTGCATCGCAGAATTGAAATATTTATTAATTCTTAGCTTTTAGTTTAATTATAATTGACTTTTAATTAAAAAAATAGTCAAAGAATTTTGATGGGGAATTATTTTCGAATATTAGCAATTTATTTCGAGGTTTTGAAATTCTGGAAAAGATTTTCTCACGATAATAAATATACGAACATTTTGCTAATTGTTTATTCCGGTATTTTTAATAGAAATCATACGAAAAAATTTATCAACGAATTATTTATAAACACTTGAATTTATGCTTTATAATTTTTCGAAATGTTTAAGAATAGAAATATCAAATATGGGGATAATCGTGTGGGACATATTTTTCCCAGGGAGAATTTCACGTTTTTTAGCGATAAGATTGCACTACCCCCCACCCCTCTCTTTTGGGGAATTTTGTAAATTGTACCCGCGGGCGTTTGTCTCTCGTTCCCTATTTTGCGATTTCAGAAAAAAGGTGGCACGCTATATATATACTTATAAATAAGTATCGGTCTCTCAGGAAGAAGACGAGACCGCCGAAGCTCGGGAATGAAAAAAAAAATTGAAAGTTTAAGCGCAACAGATACAGATACACGAGGAAGGGAGTAACGGAGGGCCGAAAATTTAAGGAACCGTTCACAAGGCTCAAGAGGTTTCAGGGTGGCAATTAGCAAGAACAATAGGGATGTCAGAGTGTAGCCATGGGTCTTTTTCTCAGAAGTAGGAGGGTCATTTCTCCCTTCGCGCACACGCACGCACGCACACACATACACACACATACACAGATAGATCGGTATTCATTTTCGGCATGGCTATGGATTCTAGAAGATCGAGGCAGGTATATATGAGTGCAAGAGAACGTCGATTGAGGTCCAACTCAAAAATCCTGCGTAGTTACAAAGACAGTGGGTGGGTGCGCGTGTGTGAAAGAGAGAGCGAGAGAGAAAGATAGATAAAAAAGATCAAACTCCAGCCTCTTGCTTTTATGACTTGTTCGTACGGGAAATTCTCTACTGACGTTATATTTACATGTACAAAAACATGATATTTTTTCTCATCGAGAAAAATCTGAATCCTGTCAACAGCTGGTGATCGTCGTCGAACTTTTTTCATTTTTGCCAAACCGGCAAAGGATGAAAAAAAATTTAATTTCATTGACGCTTCTAAATTATTTTAGTTTTTTTTTTCAATTACTTTTTTGTGTCAACATTTTTTTCTGAAATTGCAAAATTATATCTCAGATACTGACAGATGCAATTTAAAGAAATCTGATCAGAAATTTTTTTGTTTTGATAAATTCGTCATCGGTCCATTATTTCAAAAAAATCAATTAAAAATTTGAAAGAGTCACATTTCACAAAAATTAGTTTTATATCAAAGTCTTTTTTTTATATTAGTCTTATTTTTAAAAATTATCGTTAAATTTTGGATCAATTAACACAATGACAGAGCTGCCAGCGTTTCAGAGGGTTAAGAATAGTAGAATAGTGACTTATCTTTCACAGAAATAGTTGTAATATTTTTTTTCTACCCAAAATTTTGGCTGTAGACTGTTGCTGATTCTCTCAGTGAGCGTTGAAGCTTCAAAACACCGCTTTGTTCACCCGACTTTTCGATTTTTGTAAGTTCGACCATCGATTTTTGCAAATTTTTTAAGACACTCAAAATTTTGGCTCTGGACTGCGCTCATTCTCTTCTTAATCGTTGAAGGTTCAAAAGCACGCATTGTTCATCCGATTTTCATGATTTTTCGAAATTTGTCCCCTATTCTAACCGGCACCTCTGTTCCAACTACTTCTGAGTGAGCTCTGAAATAGTGACAATAGTGAGCAAATAGTGAGAAAAGTTACACGATTTTAAAATACTGACCAATAGTAACTCACTGGCAACTCTGCATAATGGCTATGGCGAGGAAATATGTTATATTTTTCACAAAAATGGTCCAAAGGATGTAAAATATGTGAGAAAAATTATCTTATTTTTTTTGTCAACCTATCGGCGTTATTGCCGAGTCAAACTAAGAGAGACGAATTATTATTTTTCTTATTAACTCGCCGCATTTTATGAGCCACAACGGGCGGATAAAAAAGTAACAATGAATCACCGTGATTTTTCAGGAGCAATTTTGTTTCACGAGTTTGCACAAAGTGCTCCATATATATAAATGTGTGTGTGTGTGTATTATTTATGTACCAGTCCCATTACTCTGGTCCTTGGAACCCGCTAGCGAGCCTCGCGACTGTGTAATTATCCTTACCACTTCGTTTCATCTCTTTCTCTCTAATCCTCCACATCGTTTTTTCTCGAACTCGTATAGGAAAATACACTGGCGAACGTTAACGAAAGACTCTGTTGCGAGGCACACAAAAATTTCGAACGAAACGAGCGACCACGAGGGCTCGTTCGACGAAAATTAGAGATCGAGGGACTATGAAAAAATGAAAAAAAGCTCCTCTTTTTTGTCTTAGGAATAAAATTATTATTATAAGCGTCGGTTCGAGAGTTTACTGTATTCGCGGCACGCGGTATAATTTGGAGCAATTTGGCAATTGCATATAATTGACGATGTTACCTTTTACTTTTCGTAAGGCCCGTCGAGCCAACGAGAAAGATGAATGATGGAGCGGAGTGGAAAAAAAGGTCCATCGGGATCGACTACACGTGTGTGTTGTACATGCACTTGGAAAATGGAGCCTCGGATATTGCGCAGCCAAGTTAAGAAGGATTAATCACCGGTTTGGACTCGCGCGCGCTTTTGGGAATCTCTTTTTTGATGATGCGCGCGCCCGGGTCCCGGGGTCGAGACGACCAGACCCCGTAGACGCTGATGATGATGCACCACGCTCTTGAGAAAGAACACCACCTTCTCACTCGGACGCCATCTCCGGGGCACAAATAAATTGGCACCGAATTTTCGGAAGAGAGATAAACCCTTTTCGCTCTCGAGTCCTTGATTTTTTACCATTACAGAGACAATTTTGGTGAATTTTTTTTTTAGAGTGAAGAGGCTTCTATTCGAATTAAAGTGAATTTCCAAACCATGGCAATTGATTCACCAATTTTTCTCGTTTGTATTCTAATTTTGATGTTTTTATTTCTTATTATAGTTTTATTCCTTTGCTTTTCAACTTTCGATCGTTGCAATTTTTTTTCATCGTTGGTTCCTGCTGTTTCGATCTTCGATTCTGTATTATGATTTTTGTTATTTTTATTTTTAGACAATTCATTCTCGGATTATTGATTTATTTTTTGATTTTGCTGATTCAAAGATACTCGCAGATCGAACATGACATTTATCTGAGAAACTTTGAGGAATGAAGAAGAAAAAAAACTCCCCCCCAAATGTAGAAGCATGACGGATGATTTAACCGCGAGACTTTGCACCGCCAGAAGTCTCCATGATGGGAGGATCAGTGTTCATCGGGGCAATTGATTGCTCGTAACTCGGAAGAGACGAGGAATAAAATTTAAAACAATGAGCGAGAAATGAAAGCCCTCTTTCGCGTATCTTTTTTTTTTAAATTATTATAAAGGCGCGCGTCCTCTTTCACGATGCCGGTATGTTATAACTATAGATATTCGAGGAAGGAAGGAGGAGAGAATGAAGAGGATGGCTGAAAAATCGAGGCGGAATTTACGATCGTCTACCTGAGACCGAGCGAAGATTCGGGGAAGGTGGAGGAATCCCTTGGGGAACGGTTTCCCATCGAGAGAGCAAAAAAAAATCGTTGGAGGGGGCTTCTCCAAATATCACATATGTGTATATGGTATATATATGGCATTAATCGTATTATGGTCGATCGGCGATTTATAGTCTCGATAAAAAGATCGACGACAGTTTTGAATCGATCTTATCCTTATATTTGTGCAGCAAGATTAGCCGGATGATCTTCGAGTGAAAAGTGAGTTGTTTTTTTTATCAAACTCCATAAAAAATATATATATGAGGCATTCCACGACATTTCGATCAAAATCTCGCTCAGATGATTTCAATTTTCCTCTACATTTTTTATAGAAAAAAAAACATACAAAAAAAAAAATTTCCCAAATTTTTTCAGAATTTTTTGGTCACGCGATTTTGTCAAAGTTATAAAAAAAACCTTTTACATCATCGTTCAAAAAGACCGAATTTTTATTACGTCTAAATATTCGCCAAAGATCACTCGAAGGCGATGAATCATATTTAAAGAGAGAAGTAAGAGAGGCGATAAGAAATTTGTCGACAAATTACAATGAATCATCGAATCTATCTAATCTCTTTTTCCCCTATTATTATTTACCCTTTATTCGTATAAAGAAAATAGTAATTTAATCGTAATAATCTTATCGGAATATTCGTTGGTGTCTATCGTGAAACGAGAATAATTTATGCGCGATTGTTTCGTCATCGAAATCGACTTGTGTTTACCAAGGGAAAATAGACTTGAGCGTAACGGCGGCAGCGAAATTCCAAGGCATTACATACCCGAAGCGATAATTTTGTGCGATGTATATAATAATATTAAATGATAAACAAAGATCAGTCGTGGTCGGGCTGCCGTGGAAATACGGTAAATCTCGTTAATTATTGTTGAGCAACATCATCAGATACGTGTCTAAATATAAGCGTATCGCAAAAGACACTATAATGTGTCTGGATACACATGTGAAAATATATACATATGTGCATTAATTTATGTTTAAATATATATATATTTTTTTATTGCTTCAGTATTGATAGATCATTCGAGATGTTAAATATCGCAGGTGGAACGCTCTTTACTTCAGAGTGTCTCAATATTATATTGTCGCTTGTAATAATTGTGTTTCGTATATTTATATACCATTATATATTATTTATGTATTATACATGTATATTAAGGTGGCCCTTATTTGGGGTCACGAGAGGTATCGAGTTTCCTTACGAATATCCGGATTCCAGATAGTCGTAAGAAAACTGTTCTTAAAGATATTTTTAAAAAAAGTTTTTCGTCCGATTTGAGACGGAACGCCCCATATATATATATATAAATGGAGGTATATGCAATGAAAGCTCAAGGTACGATATCGACAATCTCGATGTTGAATGGAGTTATACGGAACATTCCGGTTCAACTCAACTAATATATTCCATGGGACTGACATTTTTTATATCTTTTTTTCTAAATTATTTTTTTTCGACTAAAAGTTATTTAACCCGATCTTGCATCACTCAAGTGTGGGGGGTGGGGGTCGAATCGACCTCATGCTTAAAATAAATCGAAAACGTCTCCCTAAAAATCTGAAATTTATATTTCACACTCAAGTCTTCTACTTTGCGATAAAATTTTACAATACAGGTTTTTTAAAAATTATTTATTGTATGAATAACAATGACCGTGTGCTTTGTTCGACGATTCAAGAGGTTTGAAATTTCGGCCTGAGTCGAAGCGAAAAATATAATTAGAACTTTTTAGTATCATTCATATTCAGATTTCTCTCAGTATAAAATAACAGAGACAATGACTGTGTTGATTATTTTTTAATAACATTAAATAATGGAGAAACAAAATTTTCAACTTTTCATTGATTTACAGGGTTTTTTTCGGAAGACCCTCAACTCGTCGTATCGCGAACTGTTATTCAGAGTGCCGCGGAGCAGGAAGGCTAGAAAACAACATTGATCGTGAGCGTGGCACGCACCGCGTACGCGGTAGCTAATCTGATTCGACTCGGAGCGAGTCTCTCCGGGGGACACACATAAAGGATCTCTCTCTCTCTCTCTCTCTCTCTCTCTGATATACCCGAAGGATATAAAAACAGACCTCATTTTTTTCCTTCTAATTCTTCATCAATAAATTGCGAAATTTATACAAATATTTAAACACTTCTTAACACATCTAAACATTTTCAAACACTCTTTGACTTTTTTGGAAAAAAAGGTCAGGGCAGGTAATATCGTTGAGTAGAAATCTGAATTGGGAGTCATAATTTCAATTACGAAAATGATATTTAATAATTAGAAAATTTTCTATGAAAAAATTAGCGAAAAAAGCAAAAAAAAAAGATACATAATTGACATGTAATTGCCGAATGAGTTTTTTTTACGAATTAGCATGGATTCTGTAAAATTTCATTGCTATAGAAATTTTTGAAATTGATATTTTGAATGATCCTCAGATTTTAAAACAACAGTCTTGCCACGTCAAGATCACGATAATCTTAGCGATATCCACACGCATGCAATATGAAGGGGTAGGAATCGAGTGGCGCATAAGCGGCAATACGATTGCAATGAATGATGTGCATATATATATATATATATATATATATAGGCATGCAATATGTTGCGATAAAATTTGCTTACAGCTCGTACGGGCTCGTTAATTTGAATTCAAAACGCATCTTTCCGTCTCATCGGCAGGCATATGCATGCTTCTTGCACCGCGCCAACGCGGCAGAGGCCGCGAGTAAACCGGCGACAAGAAAAATTTGAAAAAAAACCTCAAGTGCGCATAGACGCTACTTGGCACCGTCGGGAAAACATCTTCGCGTCATATCGCATACAAAATGTAACATTTGCATATTCCCGAGACACCTCGTTTAATTCATCTATAATGCAATAACGACGTTGATTTCAATTTTAATATTTATAAATTTTTTTTTCTTTTCGCATGGAAAAGTTTAATCGTAAGTTTCGACGATTGTATTTTCCTTTTGGAATAAAATTCAAGTTATTTCGATTAATTTCAATTTTCTTTAAGCCGAATCAAAATTCGGCTCGAACGAACCAGTGCTTTTATTTTCAACAGCTAAACTGACATGAGCTGTATCGTTCTCGTTTATTCTCTTACTCTCTTGTTCCGGGCGGAAATAAGGCGGAATTGTCGCTCTGTTATTATTACAAGGCAGTAGCGAAAAATACAAATTTGTAAGAAATTTCTAACAATTTACGATGAATTGTATTAATATATCTAAGATTTTGTGGGCTAGATGAGATTAATTTAAGCACAATTTACAGAATTAAATAATAACACTGAGAAAATATTTTTTCATATTTTCATTATCATTGCTACTATTTTAATTTTTTAAATATATTTTTCAGTTCATTGAAATATTGATTGGTTTTTTCATATAAAAGATTCGTTAGAATATCACTCCGAAACTGTAATATTACCGATTTGTTGTTAATGAGATTTTTCCTTCATTTTGTTTAGTTATTTACTTGAGAATATGTTGTAAAATTTTTTTTCGGGAATATTGGTTGAAAAGCATATATAATATATGCTTGAATGAATTGAAAGAATGACCTTTAATTCATTAAAACTTTTTTTTTTTTTTAAGTTTTTCTTTGCTTTGTGTCATGAATACATTTTTTTTTCGACCAAAACTCTTCGTCATTTGCAATCAGCGGTGAATTTTCCATCGAAATGGCGTTCGAAAACGATAAATAAAATTCTTTCGACTCCATTTTGGGCGATTTTTCGGAAACCACAAAATAGGGAAATTGCGAATTTTCTTTTTCGCAAGCAAACGTTGTGACTAAATTTACGATTGGCGACATGCCATTTGGTTCTTTCCGATAACTAAATTTTTGTAAAAACAGTTTGAAAATCGTCGAAACAAATGGAGAGGAATGGAAATGCCTTGAAAAATTTGCAAAAATCGATGGTCGAACTTTAAAAATCTGCCAAAAATTTAAAAATAACCAGAATCGGATGAACCAAGCGGGGTTTTGAAGCTACAACGATCGCGAACAGAATGAGCGCATGTATAAGTCGTAATCCTATCTGGAAAATGAATTACAGTCATTTTAGAGAACCGATTGAATTTTGGCCAAAATGCAAAAAAAAAAAAAAAGAAATGTTATTCATTTTTTTAGAACCTTATATCAATATATTTTTCCCCTCCGAACCCGAATGTACCAATAATTTCTGTAAAAATTCAAATTTTGTATGCATTTTTTATTTTAAAAAACTCTTTTTTCCAGATTACCCGTGCTTTTGAGAAAAAGATTGTTAAACTTGATCACAGGCAAATATTTGGTATCTTCTCTCAAACAATCAGATCCAAATTGCATCGAGGCGACGGTACTTGCTTAACATTTTAACGATATTATAATGGACGCGCCAATTATCTTGGCGACGAAAAGTCGCCAACGATCGACGGTGATGCGTGTACGAAATAGAAAGAAAAATCGCGGCAAATTGACCGAGAAGTCTCCATAAATAAAACCTCAAACAGGCACCACGCGTCGCACATTGCATTTTTGTTTCTTTTTTTTTTACATTCTCCTATCCAATGGACATATTCGGGCAAACGGTTATTCGATTTGGCAGCGAACGGTAAAACGAAAGGAGCGCCAAGAGTTTTGCTCATATCGTTTGAACGACATTTAACGCACGTTATGAATTTTCTTCAAATATTTAACAAAAAATGCTGCACTTTTTGTTTATCAAATGCATTTTTTTCAATTTATTTGTCACTCGATTATAACCCCATTTATATCATTATTAAATTTTTTATTTCATCTTTCCGTGTAATTTTTAATCAGCCGCCAAGATTAATTTTGTTCTTCTTCATATGAGTTCGAATAATGAAAAAATTAATCGCATTCAATTATTGATTGGAATTGGAGGGAAAAAAAATTCCTGCGGTCTATTTGGCGTGAAATGGCCCATATATCGTGGTCAACGTTGCGCGTATTCAAATACGGCACGTGACACGCGTGTTGAGTATAACAAATACTATTTTGCACTCTTGGGAGCAATCGGGGCGGGGCAGAAGGACAAGTGGGAGTGATCGGAAATCTCTCGGGAGTTCTCCAATCGTAAAATCGAGTGTTAAAAATTACGTATATACCTTGGCCCCGATATTTCGCTCGAGCGAAAAGCGCGAGAGGCAGCTCAAAGTTAGAAAAAAAAATCACGTCCACTCCCGAGAGACTAGATTGATATCGTAATTACCCCCCTCCCCCGATTTCCGATATATCACGGTGTACTTTGCATCGTTAATTGTCCAACGTGAGAAAATCGTTTCCAATTCGTGAAGAAAAGTGAAAATCGACAAGGATCGTGAAACGAATGTGTAATTACTTTTAATTCAGAGCTATACATTTTTGTTATAATTTTTCAAGTCCTATGTGTAATTTGCCTATAAATTTTTTATAAAGATTGAAAAATTTGTTGTTCGAAAAACAATTGTCAATAATAATTTGTTGTCTCACGATTTTTTTCCAACTGCAAATACTTTTCTAATTTCTTTTTTCCATGTTTATCAGCTTGAGAAACTCGAATTTAATTTGTAAAGCGAAGTGCGTCTCGATACAAGACAGTCGAAAAAAATATTTAATTATGCTTGCAATTTTCTAATGTAAATTTGGTGCATTGAAAAAAATGGAACGAAGTGGAATTTATCCGTCGTTTGAAAACTTTGACAATTGAGTATCCTAAAGAATCGATCATAGATTATTAATAATACGGTTAGTCGGCGAGGTAAAAATTGCTGCATCGTTGACTTCGAATTAGAAAGGTACGATTCCGTGTCGAGACTTTCATCGGACTATAAATATACAAGTATGTGTGTGTATGTGTGTATAAAAATACATGAAATACGAAGTCACCATCAACGACGGCTCAAGGACATCTATGATACCTCGCTATTTGTAATAGATTTGTACTTTTGCATCTATATATTCGTGTTTTATTGCACTTTGCAGCCGAATAACTCGAATCGCGCTGCGGAATTGTGCTCACGATTTTTTGTTTTTTCTTCATCCACGTATGCATCATATATTTTCGCCCGACGAGACGGAAATGGGAGCTTTTCATCGAGATTACGGAAACAATTTGCAACGACTCGATGCACGGTCGGGATCTACGATTTATCGTCCAAACGATAATTTCACCGTCATTTGGCTCGACCCGGCGCACGATATCATTTTCTTTGGTCGCTACAATCGACTCTCTCTCTCTCTCTCTCCCCGTCGAGGATTCTGTGTTTTTCGCAATCGAGTTCTCTCATGAAAATAATTCCTCTCTTCTTGCAACGAGTCGCGCGAGACTCGCTTCAAGATCGTGGAAATTCGAGGCGGAAAAAAATAACGAAGACGCAAAGAAAAAAATGGGGATCGCACGAGTGCGCCTCGCCCTTTGAATAATTTTAGTATCGCGGCGTGATCTCGATCGAGAGAATTCAATGCGAGAATAACATATCGCGGAACTGAAAAAACGTTTTAAAAACGATGTCGCACGCGCGTGTACGAGGTACTAGACGCGAAATGGACCTGATAACAATTCATCGATTTTTCGAATATTACAATCCAAATAAAAACAAAAAATTAATTGTAAAAAATGCACAAAAATTAGATAGATCAAAGTCCGATAAAATTTTCGGCAATGTAACATGGGGCACTCGACGCTAGATCGACCCGATAAAAATGCAAGGATTTTTCTACCACAAAGATGCGATGAATCAAAATTAGATAATGTTGTCGGGAATATTAAATGTTTTTTTCCCCATCATATTGATCGATGATTTGATTAATGAAAATGGGCAAATATTCGGTTCTTTCAGGAGCCTATTTTTTTCTCACGCCAGCTGTACACTCTCGCCGAGGCTCTCTCGCGAGAGGTCTTCTCTGTGCTCTGTGCGAAGCAACTCGAGAAGTGGCTCGGGCACGAAAACCGTCTCGAGACGGAGAGCGAAGCACCTCGAGACGAGGTGCAGAAGTCTGAGACGAGCGGAGTGTACTGTGTCTACACTCTGCTACACTCTCGCTCTAGTCTCGGCGAGGGTAAACCGGCATTACCACGTGCACGGTGGACGATCCGTGGAGACCAATTTGCGAGCAACGACGAAAGGTGTATCAAACGTTCACCCCTCTCCTCTCGTCGCGCACCCCTGCACACGTATTCCACATACACCGACTGATACATGAAAAATTATATTTACGTATACGCCTTGATGTTTTGTATACCACCACACGCACGGTTATTATATATATATAAATATCGAGTAGAAACGCGTCAGCAGGCGCCACCAAGACGTGCTTCTGTATGCGTCAGTCAAACCAGGAGCGTATTTTTACCACGATGAGGGGTAAATGGAGGGAGAAGACATGTATATAAAAGCAGGAGCATCGTTACACACACATTTGTGTCCGTTAACCGTTGGGGCGCCTCTCTCTCTCTCTCTCTCTCTCTCTCTCTCTCTCTCTCTCTCTCTCTCTCTCTATATATATATATATATATATATATATATATATATATATATAAACACGCACACACGCACGCACGCACACACGCGCGCACACCACATGGAAAACTGCGGGATCGTTTTTAAGTATGTACAATTTTCCTATATAATTGGTGTCAATCGGCCATCCTAACGCGTGTCTTATTTTTCCTCATTTCGAATTTCAACGCGTATTTTTAATTTTCTTAACTTAATTTTTTGAGATTTTTAAACATGCGTCACAAAAAATTTGATGGATTTTAGGTTCCGAACGTTCGAAACTTAAAATGCAGAAAATTTGACCATTTCCATTGCTCCCTGAAGTTTCTACAATGAGGTGTAATTCGACTTTCAAAGCGAATTATCGTTATTATTATTTTTGTTCCTATTTTTTTTTTTTTTAATTCGAGCGGCAGGGCAATTTTGAGAAAAGTTTAACCGCGCGTGAAATCAAGGACGCTGGTTTTGTTTTTACGCTTCAAAATGCATTTTTAAAAAAAGTGCCAACTTGAGCCAAATTAATATCGCCGAGATAATTAAATGCAATAATTAGCCTCGGAACTCCCAAGTTCACGAGAATACACGGGTTATTCCGGATTTACTCGAGAAACGATTTCTCCGTCGCATTACTAAATTTTGTAATTTATTGAAAAAATAAACGCAAAAGAACGAATGCGCGAGAAAAAATGTTGAAAAATTTGCCCCCTTTCTGTGACACTTGTGAAAAAAATAAAAATAAAAACACAAAAACATGAACGGGATGCGCGAATGTGTATTATTCGTCCGTTCGTTCACGAGTGTGAAAGAGAAAACGTCCCTGTACGCGTGTCAATGCCAAAAGGACCGAAATCCACGAAATTTCACGGCCAATGTAACGCGAGTCGCGTCCTTTTTTCTGTTTTATTCGACGTTTACAAAAGGCTCTCGTGTGTAACCTCGTTGTGGCATAAATTACACGCGCGAGGAACCTCCTCGGCGTAAAACGAAAAGACGGGGATGCACGGGGAGAGAGCGGGAGTCGTTCCCCATTCTCCATGTGCAAAGTACTCGATGCTCGTGACTGGCGCCATGCAAATATTTGCATTTCCACTTTGATACATCGTTTTACCGCTGATTATATTCAACGAGGCCGAAATGCACGAATCCGACGTTCACTCGCGGTACGCTCTCGCAAAAATGCAATGCATACGCGTGTTCGTGGCCAAAATATGCATGGGAAAAAGCGTGCGACGCACCGGTGCTGATACGAGACCAAGTTTGCGTTGGAAAAATATTCAAACGCCGCGCGCATTCGTGCGCCAGAGTCGGAGGACGAGGAATGCGCGTAACGCGGTATTATGCGCGCAACCGCGATTATACGAAACCTGTTCAACGTGGATTTGCACGCGACGAGTGTCATAGTTGCGGATGCTCGGTGTGAAAAAAATTGTTTCCGCGTGTGTTGCACGTTTGAGCGGCGGATACGAGCGATCGTGGACGCAGAGACGATTGTCATTGATCCGGAAAGAAAATAAATTGGGCCCTTCTGCGCGCGTTGAGCCCAAGATAAATTGGAAAATTTGCACGTCAACGGGAGAGGAGGAAAATAATGTTGATCAGAGTCCTTCGAGTGGTAAATACATATTGCGGAATAGGACCTTTCACCAAATTTTAATACCGATGCGAGATAAACGAAATTACGTTGCCCAGTGACCTTTGACCGTCGAACGTCGCGCGACGGTTCCCTCTGTATCTTGGCACTGAAAATATATACCCGCCCGATTTTTGAGCGACGAACTCCGCGAGTTTGGCTCTTTTGCCTGCCCCAGCGGTCGATGCACGGATATCGGGAAGGCCCGTTTGCCAGAGTCATTCGCTACAGTGGCACGCGGACTCTGCGAAGCTTTGCTCGGGAACTATGGCCGAGTGAGACGGATGGAGTAGCGTATCGCGTGTGTACATATGTGCCTATCCGCGGCGCTATGTGCTCCGATACACTCCGCTATTCGCGCGCCTAGCCGGCGCCCAAGTACCCCTCCCTCCCTCTTTCGGGTACTCCTCGTCGCTCTCTTTCCGTCTCTGTACATACTTTGCTTGTGCCATTAAATATATATGCGATATATATCTATACGTATACGGAGCTGTTTAGCGTACTCTGTGGCTCGGTTCTCTCGCTTGTAGCCGAGCAAAACTTACGATTGGACTTTCGGGCAAAGACGACTTCTCTCTCTCTCTCTCTCTCTCCTTTTTAAATCTTTTTTTCCCGTTCTTTACCGGGTATACCATTTAACCGGAGACACCGAAATAACTCGATATTTGCGCGGTAGATCGAAAAACTCCCGGAGACGAACCAAGTCCGTTTGAAAGGAGAATCTAACTGCTATCTTACTTCCTTGGCGAATCAACGTTTCCAACGTGATGTCGTGATGTCAGGGTCAACTTTTGGTTATTATTTTGTACAGAAACCTGTATCTTTTACAGCAGCACCGTTTTGTACGAAATGAACTTGAAAACTTGATAAAAGTATCGATTTTTTGGAGATATCATGAGAATCGATCGGGTGCGAACAGAGATACGAATTGCGATTGTGAATCGATTATTCTTATCTCCTCTCATCGTCATTCTTTCTTTGTATACATTGCGGATCGCTTCTTTGATCGCGATGGAGGGATGCGAGGGCGCCAAACACGAGCGAGCTTTGATTGTTTTTTTTGTTTTTTTTTTCTTCGGCTCGGTTTACAAGGTACTCGATCTCGCGTTTTGTGATTTCGAAATCGACGACTTGATCGAATCGATCGAGAAGGGAGCGCGGCAGCGGCGCGACAAGGTGAGAATTATTGAAACGTGATTGAGATAATCGGCAAAAGGTGCAACCAGTGAGATTGTGGCATCGATTTTAAGAATATTGAACAATTGATACAATCAAGTTTCTAGAGAAAGTTACTATGTATGAATTGTACAATTTTGAACATTGGAAAATTACAACTGTAGATGTAATTATTCTAAAAAAATTACCATTGTTCCGAGTAATTACGATTGAAATGGTAATTAATTGCATGTGTAATTTTTGGCCAACTCTTTTTTTTCTCAGCCTCACTCTGGTTATTTTTCGATTATCGTTTTAAGAAAAATTTGGAATCACAAATTTCGCAAAAGCGATTATCCATCCAATTTTATTTATCGCATATACGACTGAGAGAAAAAAAGCGAATGAAGAAATAATTCTTTGAGCTAATAATACCAATGGTAATTGGTATAACGATGATATTACGAATGACCACATGTGAATTACGGAAGAAACATTCCTCCGCCAACGAGGGAAAGTTTTCGCAATATTTGAATTTGCGATCGATCGCGCCCGTGAGTTATATATATATATATATATAGAGAGAGAGAGAGAGAGAGAGAGAGAGATTGGCGCGGCTCAGAAATTGGGTGGGAAACGCGACGGGAATAGACGCCAAGAATCACAAGTCCGTGTGTATCAAGAAGAAATGGTCGGTTTGAGCTTGTCGTTCAAATAAAACGTGACCGTTTCACGATCGTGATCGAAAACGCCAAAAAAATACACGAATCGTAATTTTAAACTTCGCGATTTATAGTAAAAAATAAATAATTGACAATCATTCGATGATAGACATGATCTTTATCGTCTTTGAATTTTTATCTAAATTTTATTTAATTTAGCATTAAATGCATAAAGGATTCATATTAAATTTATTTGCATTGGATTTTCATTTTTTTAATCTCAATTATTCGACACGAATAATAATTGAATATTATTTTACGACTTATCGAGCACGAGTTTTATCGATGGAGATCGAAAGATTTTATACAATTGAAATATTAATCGAATAATTTCGATTTGGCATATTCAATTCGTATCCTCACTTTTTTTTATCTATATTTGATTTTTGTTTATTTTTTCAAGTCTTTGCTTTATTTTATTCTGTCTCGTGATGCACACGAAAGAATCGGCGATGATAAAAACATGTCTTTATGATCGAGTGGGACAAAAAAAAGGGGAATGAATATTAAAATTCCATCGTTATACGGACACGGTTTATCGCTTCTGCTTGTCCATTTTCAAACACTAGCCTCGGTGTCGCGACCTTGATACTTGGAATCTATCAACGATGTACTAAATATATATGGGTCATTCCATGTCAAATCGACCAAGAGTTGAAATCGACCCCTTTCAATTTCGATGAAATTTAGTCAAAAGTTTTCGTTTTCAATAAAACGAAGTTCTACCAAAGGAAAAATAGTACATTATGACCCTCGTACAATATTTTATCGCCCGACGGCGTAAAGTGCCTTTTAAGCCCACGAAGTGGGCGTAAAAAGGCACTTTTACGTCCGGAGGGCAATAAAATAATTTTTTTTTCTTCAAAAGTTATTCAAAATTTTAAATTTCACAATTTTTCAAATATTTCAAGTTTATTTTTCAAATATCTCGAAAATTATTATAGTTACGAAAAATCGTTCTGAATTCGACTTGAAAACAATACTTGGGGCTACGAAAAAAAAAATATTCCGAAAAAAAAAATTTGAAAAATGTTGAATTTCGAGAATTTTGAATTTTCAAAAATCGTGAAAATCCAAGTTCCATGTTTTATTTTTGGTTCAATTTTTTAAATATAATATCTTGTACTGATCTTAAAAGATCCTGAAATGTTCAGAGGTGTTTTTTTTCAGAAATATAAATTTTTGAATTTTTAAAAATCGTGCAAATCCACGATAAACATTAAATTTTTGGTTACATTTTTTTATATAATACCTTGTACTGATCTTAAAAGGTCCTGAAATTTTCAGGATGGTGCGTTTTTGTTTCAAAAATATAAGTTTTTCATTTTGGTTTTTTTTTTTTTTAATTATCATGAATTGAAATTTTTTCTGCTCAAAATTACGGAATTACATGATTGCACAACTTTACTTAACTTAGAGGAAAAACAAAAAAGTGTTGTTGGCCAAAATTCAAAATTTTTCATTTTTGAAACAAAAACACACCATCCTGAAGATTTCAGGATCTTTTAAGATCAGTACAAGGTATTATATAAAAAAATTGAACCAAACATTTAATGTTGATCGTGGATTTTAACGATTTTTAAAAATGCAAAAATTTATGTTTTAAAAAAAACAACCTCTCTGAAAATATCAGGTTTTTTTAAAGATAAGTACAAGGTATTATATAAAAGAAATTGAACCAAAAATAAAACATGGAACTTGGATTTTCACGATTTTTGAAAATTCCAAATTCTCCAAATTAATCATTCTTCAACATTTTTTTCGGAATATTTTTTTTTTCGTAGCCTCAAGTATACTCTTCGAAACGAATTCAGAACAATTTTTTGTAACTATAATAGTTTTCGAGATATTTCAAAAATAAACTTGAAACATTTGAAAAATTGTGAAATTTTAAATTTTGAATAACTGTTGAAAAAAAAAATAATAATTTTTTTCCATTGGTAGAACTCCGTTTTATTGAAAATGAAAACTTCTGACCTAATTTCATCGAAATTGAGAGAGGTCGATTCCAACTCCTGGTCGATTTGACATGGAACGACCGATATACATATGTCTAACGCGAATACCGATCGAAAACGAATCGAATTAAATGAAAAAAAAAGAACTCAATAAAAAAAACTTTTTTCGCCAATTAGTTGTTTTTACCTATAAAAAATCCTGTCCAAGTCCCGCCCGAGAATAATAGATATTCAATATAAAATATTCGTCTTGCAATCCTCAAGATGGTTCTCCATATTTTTCATTATTATTCATAAAAATAAATAAATTTTATGCGTTTCGTCATCTATCTTGAAATCTTTTTTCATCGTCATGTTTCTTGATTTCTATGTGTTTCACAGAGGCAAAACGACGAAAAGATGAATAAGAAACGCATCTTATAGTTCAAAGTTGAGCCGCTAGACAGCGCCCTCGTCTTAATTTCAGAAACACCCTCGACAAAGAAAGTCTCTGTTAAACACGAAAAAGGCATTTTGAAAAAAATGCCAATTCACCATTAAGCTCAACGAAAGATGGAATATGAATATTTTTTGTACCTTCATTGTCGGATTTTTCGTCAGCATCGTTGAGTATCTCGTAGTCACCTAAATCCGGGCCAACAGACGCGGTTCGCGCGATACCGGCGGTCAGAGTCGTCGTAATAGTGGCAAAAGCGATCAAATCTCTCGGCCACATTTTTCCGCAACCCTTTATGTATGTATAGATGTATATCACAGCGGTCGAGTTATCACTGACGATTTTTTTTCCAGCAAGAAAAAAAAATGTCGCGCGCATCGGACGAAAGGAGAATAATGAAAATTTTTTCTCTCTTCGCAACGTCACAAAATCGTCAAAGGCATTGGTCCTTCACTCGGTGCTTTGTTTTCTCGTCGTAATATCGACGAGAACGATTACGCGAACGAAAATAAATTAGCGAATACCAGTGCAAAGGAGAGAGAGAAGAGAAAAATGGTAAAAAAATAGAGAGAAGCATCAGAAAGATCCGATCGCTGATTTCACGAGGGCCGACGTAAGCCCGCTGTCGCCGACACGGACTTTCATCCGCATATCGTTGACAAGAATCTCTCTCGCGCTTTCTCGAAAAATGTTTAACGAGCCTTCTCGCCGTACAGAGAAAAAAAGCGTTCAACCCCTCGTTACACGGTAGTTTGAAATTTACAAAAAAATCTTGGCGATTGTCGCGATGTTTTCATTGCGACGATATTGGTCTCAAATTCATTCAAAATCCGCACATATCACCACCGTTGATCCCTATTTTCACTTCGAAAAGATGAAATATTGGTATCATCGATTTTTTCAATCACGGTTCTCTCCACAATTTTTTCTATGATCGCGTCAGTTTTTTTTTGTATTTACGAGAAAAGATACGCGATAAAAAAGGGAAACGGTGTAGCAAAATTGGGAATAAATTGGTAGAGTATTATTCAGAGAAATAAAGCAGAAATATCATTCCCTTGCGCGGGCGAGCGAGCGACATTGAAACACGCCGTTGCTGCACGCGCTTCGGCGATCGCGGAACGACTGAGCCTGAACCTGAATCAGACTGTCGGAGTCTCTGTCTCGGCTCTCTCAGCCACATGCACAGCACGGAGCGCCACCGCCGCGCAACGCGTACGCGATTCACTCGGCTGTCGCTGTCGACTCGCGCGCTACACGAAGAGGGCGCGGCGATCAAGTACCGTGCAGCAAAGAACCTCTCTCCTCTCGTTACTCTTATTTCGATCTTTTTGCGCTCGTATCGTATCGCTCTTTATCTCAGCGACTCGCTGATGGATTTTTTTTTGAAGTAACCCCGTGTTCTCTCGATCCCCTCACCACCCACTCCGTAATTATGTATCACGTATACTTTTTCGTCACTGCGTCACGCTGCACCGTGAGAACGAGAACTTCTTAACGCTTGAATACTCGCAACTGGAATTAATATGTATATTTCGTGATTTTTGTAATGTTAATTTGAAGAATATTTTTTTCTTCGTGACAAATAGCGCAGGGGCAACTCGAGTAGGAGACTCGAACGTCAAAGGGGTCCCGAATGACCGGAGAGCGTTTGTTTGCCGAACGGGAAACGAGCGAGACGCTACAGCAGCCGCACACGGCCACACGGCGGAGAGGGGGCGATACGGACGACGAAGAAAACGCCGTGGCGCCTCGGGCACAGACGCCACCGCGTGTTGGGTCAGCCCGATGCGAAACCGTTTCTCGAACGTACGCCTGTGTGTTTTGTAACGTCGATGTGCACCGACGCACCAGTGAACACGCTCCTCGGAGTGAAAACGATGAAACTGACGGATTTAACATTGCCGGACTGCGTTTGATTCTTCAGTTGCAGCGTTTTCACGCGGTGTCCCGGAGCACGGACGAATCGACGCACCAACACACACGCATCATCGGGTAGATGGCTCCGCATGTTTTTTCACGAAACAATGCGGACTGACCGAAAAAACGATACGTCACTCTATATAATTAAATAATTTTGAATACGGTCTAAAGATTCTCGCGGGAAATAACTGAGAAAGGATTGAGATCGTTGTATGACGAATGAAAAAATTTGATTTATAAAATTTTTACGGATTATTCAAGCAAAATTGTTTGCTCGATTAATTCCTGAAAATCAAAGATTCATGGAAGAAACAAAATGTAACTTTCATTCGATTATACTCGTACCACTACCTCGAGTTAAAATTGATTCCTTCATTGATAATAATTAATCGTCGATTACACGGAAGCTTTTTCTTTGAAATTTTGGGCTTTCGAGTGTCTCGCGATCTTTCTCATTGTTTTTTTTCCTTTCGGAAGGTTTGCCGACCGTGCGGTACGTGGAAAACCTCCCGCGGAGAGTTGTCCGTTACCTCGAGAAAATGCTCTCTGGCCGGACGATGAAAGAAAAAAAAACAAGTCGGAGAGGAGAAGGGGACGTATTTTACAAGTGAACCTGGACGGCTCGCGTGCCAGTTGTTTCAGGTCCGAGATCTTTGTCTCATGGATTTCGGTACCATGTATCTATCTATATATGTATACATATTGGTCTGGCAAAGAATATTATCGAGAAGCGGAGGTAGGGAAAACTTTTGCCGCTCAACCTCTTTTTCCTTCCTTTCGCTCATCCTCTTTACCTCTTCTTTCCTCTCTCTCATTCTCTTTTGCTCTCTCGTTACCGTCTCGTTCCATTCGCTCCTCTTGTATACCGTCCGTTTAGCGGAGTGATTGATTTTCGTGGAGCACGGCGAGTGCGGTGGTCGTTCAGGGAAAGACTCGGTACAAAGAAGCAAAGAACGCGCGTCGCTTCGAGACTCCGAGTCACCGTACACACACACATTTTTACGTGTATATATATATATATATATATATATATATATATATATATATATATATATATATTAGGGTGGCGCAAAAAAACCGACTATTTTTTTTTTCGAGTCTCTTGTGATGATATGTTAGTTTTTTATGTTTTAAGAACCCTCACCAAAAATGAGCTCAGAAAAAAAATTTTAAGGGTCACTCAAGATTTTTAAAAATTTCAAAAATCGAATTTTTATTATTTTTTCTTTTTTTTGCTCACTACGATAGAATGTTATAGACGAACAAAAAATAAGTTTCTCAAATTTTTAGCTCAAAATATTCATTTTTAAAGGTCGCTCATAATTTTTTTATATTTGTAAGTGCGTTGCATTAGATGTTTTAGAGTGACCTTTAAATATTCATATTAAGATTCGATAAATTTTTTTCTTTTAATTAGTAAGATAATCAATAAAAATACCCCACGAGATAAATAAAAAATTAAACACAATACTTAAAATATAATTTTTTAATAACTCGATGTTTTGCAAATTACAGTAATAATACGATTGATTATTTTTTCTTTGAGTTCTCAATTTCTTTTAATTTTTTTTTCTTTCGTCGTATCTTTCAACATTACAAGCATGGGTGTATTTTTATTGATTATCTTACTAATTTAAAGAAAAAAATGTATCAAATCTTAATATGAATATTTAAAGATCACTCGAAAACATCTAATGCAACGCACTTACAAATATAAAAAAATTATGAGCGACCTTTAAAAATGAATATTTTAAGCTAAAAATTTGAGAACCTTTTTTTTCGTCTATAACATCCTACCGTAATGAGCAAAAAAAAGAAAAAATAATAAAAATTCGATTTTTGACGATTTTTGAAATTTTTAACAATCTTGAGTGACCCTTAAAAATTTTTTTTGAGCTTATTTTTGGTGAGGGTTCTTAAAACATAAACAAGTACGCTTCGCGTACTCGTTGGGGGGCTCCGCCCCCCAAGCCCCCCCGCGCTCCGCGCTACTCAACATTGTCGCGCTTCGCGCGACAATGTTGCGTCGCGCGGAGCGCTCACGTTTTATTGGGGGGCTCCGCCCCCCAAACCCCCCTTAACGTTTTGTTGGGGGGCTTTGCGCTCCGTATTCTTGACCATTATCTTAATTTATTCGGTATGTAAATATTATATTGTTTTTATGTTATTGAACATTGTTTTTGATAATATTGAGTCACATTTTTCATTCTCAATGGGGGCAATGATTCATAAAGGTAATGACCGAATTTTAAGAATTATATTAGTAGGCACTCACAATTTCATAATATTATAATCATATATTTTGTTTTTGTGATATATTTTGAATGTTGGTTAACATGTCCCTTAGGGACGTTTTAATAGGCACTCACACCGTTATTTAAACTCTTTGATTCATTGTGAACATCGAGTAGTCGTATAAATTCTATTAATTATAATTAAAAAGACAGATTTGAATATAATCAATATGATATAAAAGTATCTAGACAATCATATTATTTAAATGTTTTGATAGATTATATTCACAGAATTGTTACAATATTAGGCAGTAATGAAGAATATTAGTGACATTTGAGATGGGCTTATTTATCATAACACTTTAATCATTTAATGATTATTAGTCCATTTATAATAAGTAAAAAAAGCTTTCGGTTATTAATCAATGCTCAGATTCTGTTTTTTCACGTTTAAAACGGGTGGGTGATCGCCATATTGCCAATAGAGCGTAAGCACACAAAAGAACCATGTACTTTTTATAAGAGCGAAATATGGGTTTTGAATTTGGCGCGCTCAGGTCGTGTTTAGTTCCTCTTTTCTCTGTACGTGGCGTAGCGGCGTCGTGACGTACGTGGCGACGTCGCGTGCGCCGGTCTATGCTTTACGTGAAAACGTGAGAGTGTTAATGTGCTTGTTTACAGTCATATAGAAATTCTGTCAGTGAGAAAAGTAGTATTTTTTTTGTTAAAAATATTGTTTTTGTGTAAAAGTTATTCACTTAGCAGTGTCTAATTGGATTGAAACTTCATGGGACATTTGTTCATAATCATATACAGAAATTCTGTAAGTTAGAAAAAAATTCGTCCGTGAACTTCGGAGATCCAAGTGCGAATGAACAGAAATTGCCTTTTTTCGTTAAAAATTGTGTTTTCTTTGCAAAAATTGTAAACATAATGGTCTCCGATCGGATTAATACTCCGTGGGACATTTGTTTACAATCATATACAGACATCGTGTGAGTTAGAGAAAAATTCGTCCGTGAACTTCGGAGATCCATGTGCATATGGACAGAAATAGCTGTTTTTTCGTTAAAAATTGTGTTTTCTTTGCAAAAATAGTAAACTTAATGGTCTCTGATTGGATTAATACTTCGTGGGACATTTGTTTACAATCATATACAGACATCGTGTGAGTTAGAGAAAAATTCGTCCGTGAACTTCGGAGATCCATGTGCATATGGACAGAAATAGCTGTTTTTTCGTTAAAAATTGTGTTTTCTTTGCAAAAATTATAAACTTAATGGTCTCTGATCGGATTAATACTTCGTGGGACATTTGTTTACAATTATATACAGACATCGTGTGAGTTAGAGAAAAATTCGTCCGTGAACTTCGGAGATCCAAGTGCATATAGCTAGAAATAGCATTTTTTGGTTAAAATCATGTTTTTTGCCAAATTGCAACCTTAATAGTGTCTGATTGGATTCATACTTCGTCAGACATTTGTTTACAATCATATAGACACATTCTGTGGGTTAGAGAACAATTCGTTAGAGAAATTCCAAGTTTCAACTACATATGATCATAAAACGTCTTTTTTTGCTCAAAAATGGCAATTTTTTTCAAAAATCTTTGTTTTACAATATCCGTTTGGATTTAAACTCCTTGGGCATAGAGATTACAACCATACACAACTACCCTCCAAAGGAAATTGAATTCCGTACACCGGTTTCTGAGATCTGGGTCTGGACGGACATCCGACACAGATTTCGAGGCGATTGCAATAGGCACTTTCTGTCATAAATGAGTGAGTGCCTAAAAACTAACATATCATCACAAGAGACTCGAAAAAAAAAAATAGTCGGTTTTTTTGCGCCACCCTAATATATATTTATGTATGTATCAGGGTTGCAAGTAATGCATTACTTTTTGTAATGCATTTGCATTTTCATTAACCATTAAAATTTTCAGTTTATAATTTTCATTAACCATTAAATTTTTATTTATTTATTTATTCATTTATTTATTTTTTTGGCACTTTCAAGAATAAAAGAAAATAAATAAATAAATAAAAATTTAATGGTTAATGGTTAATGGAAATATTTTCCATTAACCATTAAAATTCAATGGTTAATGAAAATAATTTTAATGGTAAATGGAAAATATTTCCATTAACCATTAACCATTAAATTTTTATTTATTTATTTATTTGGGTTTATCGTTTTAGTTATTGTTGGAGTTATTGTTTTAGTTATTATTTTAGATATTGTTCTAGTTATTGTTCTAGTTATCGGGATAACCGAGGCTTCTCAATGCCTTCAGCGTGTACGCTTGTGTACGAATGATTCTTCGCTATGCGCGCTTTTGACTCGGGTGACCCCCATTTCCCCAAATTCTCCTTTCTTCTTGAACTGCATTTCAAAATCCACGCATCGGGTAACACGGCGTCGATTTTCAACGACATTTCGAGATTCGAAAGCCCGATCGAAATGCCGATCAAGTTTTTCGCACCTTCTCGCGGCGATCATCTCTGTCTGTTTGTAGAATTTTAAACCGAAATGGTGTCGGGTCGAGCTTTCCTATCGCGCATTTCAAAGAATCGATCCTACATTCGCACCGATGTACTTTCAAATAAAAAGTGGCGTATCGAGAATAATCGAAGAGGCGCGAATCACGAGGGGTTCTTTGGCTACGAGCCAGCGCCTAAAAATTTACGGTAAATTTGTCACGTCCGCGTTACTTCGCGCGTACGCTTTCTCGACGAGAAACAAAGAGTTTTGCGCCATGCCGGGGGCGCGGGCGTCGAGTTCGCGTCATCCGAGCCTTATTTTTCATTCCTGTCCCAACGTGTTCGCTTTTTCTCACGCTACGCGCCCAAATATATGCATATATGTGTTTCCTACATAGCACATACGTACACACGCATCACGGTATATTTCGGACACTGGGAGAATTTCCGATTCGCGTTATCGTCTCTCGCTCTATTCGCGTGGGCTTCGTAATCGCCGAGAGGTAACGAATGGAAAGGAAGGATATAAAAACATGAAATAAAGAGGAATGGGCTTTTTTACGTGCCTGCGGTTCTCGAAGCGCTTGTCTCTCGCGCCCCCTTCGTCGAGACAACCGATAAAACGGACAGACACCAAAGTGTCTTCCACTCGCGCGCGATGCCATTTGCCGCAATCTTGGTACCGAGAATTCCATTTCGTCTTATTGTAAATATTTTATACACGCTCGTGGGATTTTTTACCCGTGCGTTTGTGTGAAAGACCACTTGAAAAAAAAGGAAGGAAGAAAGGACGAAACGACAAGCTGCGAACTAACGGCCACCACCTTTTCCCATCACCCGCAGGCAAGATACGCGGCGTACAGAAAAAAATTCGTGAGAGGACTCGATCGTGAGATACTCGAGTGTCATTGACAAAAAGAGTCGACGGAGACGGTCAAATTTTTCGGAAAAAATGTACAGGAATATAATTCTGGGAATATAATTGTGTCGATCCGATGAAGGGCACGAACCACCTGGTTCCTCTCGAGAACCCTTGCCACTGTTTTTCTCTTTTTTTTTTTTGAGTGTACACACGAGTTTCTCACCACATATTCTATGCTGGATGAAAAACAAAACCCACGCGCAGCGCGGTAGGAAACGAACACGAAACATCGGAATTTATCCTCGTCCTTCCTCGGTCGGCGATCGAAAACGTGTTCTCCAGCGTCAATTTTCAAATAACCGTTTGTTCTCAAGTCGTTGGGAACGAGCGATAAGTGCCGCAGGAGTACTCGTCTTCTTTGCGCCTCGCGTGTATACACGAATCTACCCCACGAACGAAGGTAATCCTCGTGAGGGTAGATTCGTGACGTAATATCGCGTAGAAAAGTCCTTTGCCATTTTTTGATATTTTCAACCCCAAAATTGGTCTTTATTTAATCAATTATCAACGCAATACGGAGTAGGAAAGCCCTTGGCCATTTTTTGATATTTCAAACCTCCGAATCGTTATTAGTTTGATTAATTATTAACGTAATATTGAGTTAAAAAAAGTCCTCTGCCATTTTTTTATATTATTTTTAACCCCTAATTCGATCAATCAATAACAATGCAGGGTTTCAAAATACCGAAAAACGGCAAGAGACTCTTCCGCTCGATATTACGTCACGAATCTACCCTCACGATGATTACCCTCGTACGTGGGGCACCCGGTATAAAGTGAGAATAAAACATATCGCGGTTGAGAAAATTCATCGGGAGGAAAAACGGGAGGCAGAATCTTTTCGATGTTGCAGCTCGCGAGACTCGCATCAGCGAATTTTCCAGCGAAAGAAAAAGTCGCGTTCGAGGCGCTTTCAAGTGTCAAGACGAATTCCGAATTTTCGTCAGTTTTACTTTGTACGAGCAGCGTTTGAAAATTACGAACTTTTCTTTTATCTCGTCCTCACCGTTCCATTTACTCCACGATGTTTGGTCATCGTCGATGACTCATCGTGATACTACTTTTTTTTTCATTTCTTCTCTCTCGTGCATCGCTTTGCGCATCGTTATTGTCCATACGCGTGAGTCGCGCGTGTATGCGCGTGAGTGATCGTTCGTTACTGGCGCCACGCGGAACCCCGACAAAATGTGTGCTTTTCGATTCACCCTCGTAATCGTCGTGTGAAAGTTCGTAAATGAGTCGGCAGAGGACAACGAGCAGCCTTTTCAAGTGCCAGGAAGTTTGCCAAGGACCCCGGTCCTCGCTGGATCCCACAGAGTCATGAAAATATGCGGTCGGCTTGAATCTCAGATGGTACCTATGGGACATTCTGTGTTACTCTTCACGCGCATGGGCCCTTTCGGGCTAAATTCGTGCACTGTATACGAAGATTTCATTTCAACGGCATGTACCGAGTCGCTTTTCGTGTCGAATTCGTGTACTTTGTACGATGATTTCGTGCTACATACACGAGGGATCCGCGTACGGGACATTCGCATGTTTGTGCGCGCGTATGTCGAAGTACTTGAAAATCTCACGCCGCTGAACAACGAGACACTCATTCGCGGTAGCTCCACATTCGACGGACGACACGGTCACTCGATCTAATTGTAAGTGTGTTTGAATTGGTATGTTATATATGCAACGACACACACGCAGACATTTATATGAGGCATTCCACGCCAATCCGATCAAAATCTTGCCTCGATGATTCCGATTTTCCTCTAAATTTTTTATATAAAAAAACACATTGAAATACATTTTCCCAATTTTTTCAGAATTTTTGGGTCACGCGTTTTTTGGATCTTATTTATTATTTTTTTTCAAGGACCACTTTGTAAAATTTGAAAAAATTTAGCATAATCTGATAAAATATAACAAAATTTGTGGGCTTTGTTCCAAAATGGAGATTTCAGTACCTTAGGAGTGCATTTTTTTTTCAATCTTTTGAATTTTACTCATAGAGTATTAAAATCTCCATCTTTGAACAAAGCTCAAAAATTTTGTTGTATTTTATTAGATTATTCGAATTTTTTCAGATTTTACAAAGTGGTCCTTTAAAAAAAAAAAAAAAAAAAAAAAATCCAAAAAACGCGTGACCAAAAAATTCGAAAAAAACTTGAGACAACGTATTTCAATGTGTTTTATTGTATAAAAAATTTGGAGGAAAATCGGAATCATCGAGGCAAGATTTCGATCGAAATGGCGTGGAATGCCTCATATGTATAGTCGCTCTCGACGAAGAAGAGGCAGATGCGCGTGAGAGTATCGGCTCCGAGGATTCGACGATTTATAAATGAGCTCCTAGTGGAACAGAGAAATCATTGAATCGCTGTTCCAACGACAAAAAAATCCAGTGATAAAAAGTCTTCGGAGATATTTGCGACGGTCGAATTTGAGACGACAAATACCAGTCACGATCGACAGGAATCATCGCCATTTTTCCGTGGTGTAAATTATAAAAAAACTCAGCTTAAAACAGTCGGATTATTGTGTTCGAGAAATTGATGGTTTGAGGGTAAAAAAAATCCATCTGGCTAACGAGAAATGGAAATGCCGAATTATCGTGTACTCGAGCTTCCTCGTAATTCTCCAACCCTCACTAGGGTCCTTCTCGTCGAACGAGGAAGTGACCCTTTGAAATGTTAGCTTCAAAAGCAAACAAAAATAAATTATCGCGGTAACGCAATTTAAATATATGTTTTCCCTGATTCTCTTTTCTTCGCTGTGCGAAAAAATTCGTTTATTAAAAAAAAATAATAATAAACGTTTTCCTAAAAATATTCCGACTTTGTCGAATAAAACGAGGAAAAAAAATTTTGAGAGTATTTTGCCGTATCATTACCTGGTTTCCGGTTGGCGCGGCTCCTTCCGCCGTGTCTCGAATTTCCTGCCTTGTCCGAGCATTTCTGTTTTTAATTTTGTTGTTTCCTCCCTTTGTCGACTACTTCGGTGATATTGCGTGGATGATGACGATGCAATAATCATACGACAATGATGATGATGATGATGATGATGATGATGATAATGATGATGATGACGACGGCCGAAAAACTTTGCTGGGCTACATAACTATGGACTACCAATTTCAAAGGGACTCCTGAGAAACCTGCAAAATATCGAGAAAAAAATTATTAAAATTCAACTTTCTAGTTTCAAGATTCGCTGAAGAAAAAGGGAAAATCACATTGGTCGAAAATATTTTTTTCAAGGGAATTCTTGGGATTCGGGAGAATTCTTCAAGGACGGTTATTTGAACAATTCGTTCCGTCACACGAAATCCTATATACACAGATAAGTAAAGGAATGTGGGATAAAATCACCACCCCGGGGCAAAACGGTCACTCTCCGAAATTATCGAAGAACATTGAAAATTCAAAAAGCTAGAAAATGAGAAATTTATTGTACCAACGAGTCTAAATATTCCAACATGGACATCCCACGTTGAATCAAATTTAGTTAATGATATCTGTACCTTGGGTAATAAGGTGACGGGAAAGGTTTAGAAATGAAGAAAATCGTTTTTCAAAGTTTTTTCTCATTTACTTGAATATTCGAAAAAAAATTTCAAAATTTTAATGGCGGTGGCCGTTTTATCGTCGTTACTTTCTCATGGTGGCCATTTTGCCTCACATTCCCATATATATATATATACACACACATATATATATATATATATATATATATATACACACACACATGTGTGTATGTAGAACTATAAAGAACGCTTTGTCGAATTCTTCTCTATCCACTCTTATCTCGGGTTGCCATTAGCCAAGACATAATGGCGGCCACCGAAATTTATAGACCGTTGTTTAGTCACCGTGTGAAAAATGTACGGCCTCGTCATTATAGGAATCTTGAATCGAGTCTCAACCTCTGACACACGCACATTCGTGTCATAGCGGCAATATTTTCATCCTTATTTGCCGATTTTCCGATTCACTCGCCTCTCATTTTCCTTTAATATTTTTCCGAAAAATAATTACAGTTCCTTCCGAAAGTTTCGATATAAAAATTTTCAACGAAAATTATTTTTAATTTGCTTCTCTGATTCTTCCATCTTCTCTATATGCCAAATTCATAATACACTTTATAAAATAGAAACTCTCCGTGAGTAATTGTTAATTTGGAAATAGTAACTGTAATATTGATTGGCAACGAAAAAAAATCGGGTTAATAAAAATGATCCAAACTTTTTAATTGATCACAAATAAAAAATTGAGTACCAATTTGCAAAGTAACAATTGCTTACCGATAATTTATATTTGACCATTTTCAAAAAATTAATATTATTATTATTTATTATTTAGCCTGTTTCAAAATAAAAAATATATGAAGATACGAAAGAGAGTCGTTGATTGCAGAGACTACAGGCTTTTCGTGGCAAATGAAGCCACGCCATTAGAGACAGTGAAGAAGAGGAAGATGAAGAAAAATAAGAAGAAAACAATGGTTGGCAAAAGTTCCTGAGATAAAATAATATTATATCGGGGAGGGGGGTTCCGAAGAAAGTATTCGAACGCTCCTCGGTTGTGAAAGCCATCTTGTTATGTGTTCTTTCGCCGGACATTCTCGAACTCGAAAACCCACTTAGGGCCCATCGGGACCGCCAAGATTAGAGGGTACGAAGGACCTCGAGAAAAAAAGACCCGAGAAACGATCTTTTTTTTTATCTCTCTTGCCTGGAGAAAAAGGTAGTAACAGAGAGAGAGAGAGAGAGAGAGAGAGAGAGAGAGAGAGAGAGAGAGAGAGAGAGAGAGAGAGAGAGAGAGAGAGAGAGAGAGAGAGAGAGGGAGAGGCAAACAGAAGGACGGACTCTGTTAGAACGCTTTTCAGCGACAAAAACGAATATAAACAAAAAAAGAAGAAATTGAATTAAATTTTAATTTAATAAAAATACAAAAAAAAATTAAATTCACTCAATTTTTTATTATTTCAAATCTAAACTAATTGAAAACTAAAATAATCAACATTTATTAAAATTTATTAAGTATAATCAAATTTTTAAAAATGTCAGTAGATTCCCGTGTGAATTTAGTTAAGAAGGATTGTTTGTAATAAAATTCACGTTCGCTGAAAATTTATCAAAATTCTTCTGAGGTTCATCCGAGTGACCCTAGATTTTCATCCCAAATATTCTAAACTCTATAGTAAAATTGGAATATCTGTGCTTAAAGAAAAAAAATCAAATGTCTTTTGGGATCTTTCGCTGGTGTAAGGAAAAAACGTGAAATGTCACATTCACAGACTCGCGTCAATTAGACATCGAATGATTACTATACATTCGGATATATATATATATATATATATATATATATATATTGGGGCGATTTTTTTCACTTTTTTTTTCTTCCACTCCCCGCCCGAAATTTTGTTGTATATGTCTGAAAGAAAATTCCCTGAAAGTTACAGCCCTTAATAATAATATTGAGTACTTTCCCTTCGCGTGATAAGTTTTTTCCATTTAAAATACACGTAAATGAATGACTTTTTTCGTCAAAATTTTACCTCTCCGCGGTTTTTTATGCCATCACATTGATTTTGGTCGTAATTTACGTAGAATTAAACGATCTTTGAAAGTGTCCTGAACAGCGTTAGTGTAACTTACACTGGTAAGATGGTACGGGTCCCTAAAGTTGATTTCTACCCAAAATTCTCGATTTTTTGCTGTTATCTTCGAAATGATGAACTTAACCGAAAAATCGTAAAAGGAAATTTTGTTGGAAATTTAATTTCCTACAAAAAAGATCCTTCAGACCTAACTGCTAAAATTAATATTTCTTGAGATATTGAACCTTGACTTATTTTTTGTATAAAATTAGTAGAGTTTATAGAACCAAACGTTTTAAATTGTTGATATTCCATATCATATATATGTATAACCATTTGAAACTTTTGGTTCGACAATCCATAACAGGGTCGCACTAAATCGGACGAAAAAAATTCCCTGACATTTCCCTGATGATTTTGAAAATGTCCCTGACAAGCCATTCAGATTTGTGAAAAAAAAGAACACGGTAAGAACATTGCATATGTTCATTATTATTCATTCTTTGGTATTGCTTATTAAATTATATCTTTGGAAGGAATAAATGATATACCCTGGAAACTATTTTACTTTTTTCTTCAACGCCGTGATTTTTTCATTGAAGAGAGCTTCTTGTTTCACATTTTTTACGAGTTCTTTTTATATTTTCCCTGACTAATATTTCATTCCTTGACACTTCCCTGATTTTCCTGACACTTAAAAAATTCCCTAAAATTTCCAGATTTTCCAGGTTTTCCCCGACAGTGCATAACAATTTTCATATCATAAATAAGTTTAGGTTCAATATCTCAAGAAATATTAATTTTAGCAATTAGATCTAGAGGACCTTTTTTGTAGGAAATTAAATTTCCAGAAAAAACCTATGTTACATTTTTTCGGTAAAGTTAATCATTTCGGAGATAACATCGAAAAAACGAGATCTCTGGGTAAAAATCAACTTTAGTGACCTCGTACTATCTCACCAGTGTAAGTTACGTTTACGTTGTTGAGGACACTTTCGAAGATCGTTCAATTCTGCGTAAATTGCGATCAAAATCAATACGATAGCATAAAAAACCGCGGAGTGGTAAAATTTTGAAGAAAAAAGTTTTGGATTTACGTGTATTTTAGATGGGAAAACTTATCACGCGAAGGGAAAGTACTTAATATTAATATTAAGGCCTGTAACTTTCAGGGAATTTTCTTTTAGACATATGCAACAAAATTTCGGGTGGGGAGTGAGAGGAATTTAAAAAATCGAAAAAAATTGCCCTAATATATATATATATATATATATATATATATATCTTTTGCACACGATAGAATGCATTGCGGTGGTCTTTTCCTCTCGAATCCTTTTGCGACTAATTAAAGGGGCTTACATGCTCACCGGAGCACGATCTCTCGAGCTACAACCGTACAGGAGTGGAGAGATGGAGATTTTTTTTCTTCTCCTTCATCGAGATGAGATAACAATCTCGAAACAAGTGCGCGCTCAACCACGGAGCTGATGAATCAGACAGCGCGGACAAAGACACGGAGAATTTTCAAATTAAAACTCATAAATGAGTGTGCTAAATTGTTTGAAAAAAAGTAATAATAATAAAACAAAAGATTATTTTATAAACATTCACGAGAAAATTTTTCGCAAACTTTGATAAACCGAGTTGCGGTTTAGAAATGTCAATTTGTCTTTAATTTCAGGGCGCACAAATGACTTTTCAAGATATACAAGGGTCATTCGAAGTCAAATCGATCAGGAGTTGGAATCGACCCCTTTCAATTTCGATGAAATTTGGTCAGAAGTTTTCGTTTTTAACAAACCGAATTTCTACCAAAGACAAAAAATTAATTTTTTTTTTTCAAAAGTTATCCAATATTTGAAATTTCACAATTTTTCAAATCTTTCAAGTTTATTTTTTAAATATCTCGGAAACTGTTATAGTTACGAAAAATCGTTCTGAATTCGTCTTAAAGAGTATACTTGGGGCTATGAAAAAAAAAATATTCCAAATTTTTTTTTGAAAAATGATGAATTTGGAGAATTTTGAATTTTCAAAAATCGTGAAAATCCAAGGTGCACATAAAATTTTTTGTTCAATTTTTTTTATATAATACCGTGTACTGAACTTAAAAGAACCCGAAATTTTCAGGATGGTGTTATTTTGTTTCAAAAATATAAATTTTTGAAACACAACACCATCATCTTGAAAATTTCAGGACCTTTTGATTTTTGAAACAAAACAACACCATCCTGAAACTTTCAGGATCTTTTGAGATCAGTCCAAGGTATTATAGAAAAAAAATTTAACCAAAAATTTAATGTTGATCGTGGATTAACACAATTTTTTAAAATTCAAAAATTCATATTTTTGAAAAAACAAAACACACCTTTTTGAAAATTTCAGGATCTTCTAAGATCAGTACAATGTATTGTATAAAAAAAATTGAAACAAAAATTTAATGTGCAACATGGATTTTCACGATTTTTGAAAATTCAAAACTCTCCAAATACATCATTCTTCAACATTTTTTTATTTCATAGCCTCAAGTATACTCTTTAAGACGAATTCAGAACGATTTTTCGTAACTATAATAGTTTCCGAGACATTTAAAAAATAAACTTGAAAGATTGAAATTTTCAATTTTTGATAACTTTCGAAAAAAAATAATAATTTTTTGTCTTTGATAGAACTTCGTTTTGTTAAAAACGAAACTTCTAACCAAATTTCATCGAAATTGAAAGGGGTCGATTCCAACTCTTGGTCGATTTGACATGGAATGACCCACATACTGAATCGAATTGAATAATAGTTTGAAGAAAATAATAAATCGTGACTTTAAAAAAATTGCAAATTCCTCACATCTTCATAAATGTAGAGAAAAATTGTGCTGACCTCGTCACCACGTAGCAAGCACCGAGTACCGAGGTCAATGCGGCAATTGCCAAAACGAGAACGGCCACGTGAAGTGATCCAACGCGATGGTTCATAGGATCGTAAGATTCTTCGCGATCGATCCTCGTACGAATATAATGTCTTTCGCGATCGCCAATTGATGAATTCAGCGTCACTTCCGGCGTCACGATCGTACCGTTTGGACGGTTTCCCGACGATATTTCGTCGGCAACGTGACTCGTCGTTGATCCAATTCGTGTATTCTCGATCGCACGATCTACGTCGCGATTCGCATTATCGATCACGATCGAATTGCAATAATCGTGACTATCGCAGCACTTCAGTCGAGGCCAGAGAATTTCTTGCCTCGCGACGATATTTTCATCGACGTCGACGCTCAAAACGTTCGTTGAACCCAGTCCGACGTTTCTCAACGTCGTTCCTCGTCCCGACGATCTCGTCCAGGCATTCGCCTCGCACAATAATGGCGTTGCTCTCCTGATAACGTACAAAAAAACGGCAAGAAAATTAATATTTTTCGACATGAATTATATTCTATATATAAAACTATTGCAAAAATTCAAAAGTTTCGATATCAAGCTTTTTCATAATTTTTTAGAAAACTTTTTTTTAAAAATTTCCAAGTAATGCCCTAAACATTTTCCTCAAAGGTTGCCGGATGGAAAAAAAACCTAATATATTAAAATTACGGAATTTATTAAATTTAATAATTGAAATGATCGAAATAGTAATTAATTGAAATTATAATAAATTCTTGGTTCTTCTTTCGCTTCGTCGAGTCGCGTGCATGAAAAATGACTTATTTTTTTTAGTTTTTTCCCTCTTGCACTTGCGAGCATGAAAATGTGAGCCTCGGGTCTCCCCTTAAGAACAAAGGACATTGACTCGAATTGCCGGTGTAAGGGTTTAATCGCGGTAGTAATCGAGGGAGCGACGAGTCGAGCAAGATACGACTATGCGCAATTGATAAAGTTCACGACCCCGTCTCATAAGTGAATGATAAAAAAAAATATATACATATAAAGCGATAAGTAAATCACGCACGAAGAATAAATTTCGTATAATAATATTGAGCCGGATAGTGTTATAGCACGAGCGTAGAAAATATTTTTATTTTGAAAGTTTTTTGAGTTAGCAAAATGAATAATCTTCGCGAAATGAAATTTGAGCTCTTTTTCATGCAAATAAAAATTTGAAATATTACTATAATTAGATCAGTTATTTAAGGTTTCTGCAATTTTGTCACTGTACATGCAGTGTGACCGCTATTTTCCGAATTATCAATAATTCGAATTTTATTTCATGCAACTTTAATCGTGAAAATTGGGAATCCATGTCAAGAGTATTCGGCACGATTTACATAAGATATCTCGATAAAAATGAGGAAAAAAAGTGAGGAATGGCCATCAATGTGTTTTACGATTCGACGTAGCCAGCATGTTCATCGTGATAGGAGTATCACTTTGACCGCATTCTTTACGACTCCAAAGAGCCATTAATGTATAATACACATTTTGTACGATACAGGTATATTTTACACCCTGTTTAAATGTATGCACATCGCTAATCGAATTAATTTGTCATCCATTTTATCAGCTCGTCGTATACATTTGTGAGTAAGAATAAATCTCATATTGTCTACCTCGATATAAAATTTGGCACGGTGACTCGGAACCGAGTCATCTTTACTAAAATTGCTCGTGATTTTTTTTCACGAAATATTCCGTCGTCGAAAAGAACGACATCCTCTCTTGATTCGCGCCACGACACGAATGTCATATGAAAAGGAAGATCTTTTGTACAACGATACCACAGGATACCACACGGTCTTCGGGATACCGAATTTGTACCGGATATTCGTTACTCCGAATCCCGAAAACCCATCCTGCTCTTCTTGTCTCGTATTAGCGTCACTGATGATGCGCTACCTAGCGGCGAAAATTCCAAACTAAAATGACGCTCAACATTCCGACATAACCTAATGATTGTCCTCAATGTTCGAGAAAACGATGTTTGGAGCGTTTGGAGTATGACGGCGAGTTTGATGATATATTAATCAACACGTTGAGCTGCGTTGAGCCCAGCGCCGAGCGAGCTGCACCTGACATGTTCCGTATACCGTCTGTCCCCAGGGACCGACGCCGGGACGCCGGGCTCAACGTGTTGATTAAACTTCATGATAGCGTTGGCAATTTGTTCGGGTTTATGGTGAAAATGTATCAAGAATTCTATTCTACAGTGTACTCACTCTGTGCATCCTCTCGTTGAATTGTTCTCGGTGTAGCAGGAAAACCGTGTTCTGCATACGTCAACGCCGGCTTCCTTGCACGCTTTGCTCGTGCAAACGCATTTTCTACCTAAAAAAAAGTGATCGTATCGCGGATATACATTGAAGAACAAAGAAACAACTGCGGAGTCTCGGATATATATATAATAATATTGTTAAAATTACGTGCACGGTTTAAAGACGCGTTAGAATTTCGTTATACCGCATGCAACGGTTTTTTTCTCGTTTACTATGCCGCAATAATTGCAATTTGCAGGGCTGCCGGCTGACAAATATGACGGTAGGTGGCCCTCGGAGCTCGGTATATCCGGTCGATAATCACCGGTGTGTATTTTACCAACGAATTCAGACGTACATAGAAGCACAGTTCCTATACCTTCGGACGAACTGGGGTACACTATGCTATTGGGGTATACTTTGTACCCCATTAGCATAGTGTACCCCAGTTCGTCCGAAGGTATAGGAACTGTGCTTCTATGTACGTCTGAATTCGTTGATTTTACTTACCTACGGTAAGCTGCGATATTGATGATAACACGAGGAATGCAATCGGCAACGATGCTCTCCACTTTCTCGATAAAAACATTGATCGCCGCATTGTAATTTATATACAGTCAAACGTGATTAACGTAAGACGACACACGGTTTTTCACAAAGTTTATAAGCCGATGAGGCAGGACTTTGAAAAGTTCAAAGTTAATCGCAGATATTTCTTTGGATATATCTGCAACAGACGTGTCTTATCAGCTCGAAGGACTATTTGAGAATGTCGATGTGTTAACGGGCCTCGCGAGAAACTGTTGACTCGCTGTGGCATCTCTAATTTTAGTACCTCCCACTGTGACACGATCTTCCAGATATTCACCCTCCCTCTCGCTTTCTGTCCTTTTTTTCTCGCATGTCGCGATCGTCATGGGGAGGAAAACACGAACTTTACCTTTCTTTTTTCCATCAGTTCATCGCGACTTCACAATTATTACCGATATATCTCGGAGCTAACGAAAAATTGTCGCAAAAGGCAAGCGTACGTCTCGAGGCGTCCTCTGACGCCATTATTTACCTCCGGATATAATAGCTATACGCACTCTTTTTTCGTATATATGTATATGTATAGATGCACTTGACTTTGATGTTTTTTTTTCTCTTTATTTTATTATCTCGTTTCGTTATACACACCGCGAAATATTAGTAGCAGTCGCAGAGTCGACGCCGGACGCGCCAGTCTACTCTCTGGTAGTGCTCCTAAAATTCGGGAATTTATCGGAAGAATAACACGAATATGTGAGACGAAAGATAGAATTACACGAGACAGAACTCGATTCTATAATAAAACTTCTTTTTTCGTCATCATCAGCCATGTCCCCGTTTTTATATATACGTACGTATGGAATATATCGTTTTCGAATCTGTACATTGGATTTCTTTTTTATTTCGTGCGATTTTCAACTGGGAAACTCTTCATGGTTGCGCTATTGCAACGTTTTTGCCCTTGCAGCCGATACAGGTGAATATCATGGTCTTAAAATCCCGAAGAGATCGATAGAAAATACTGCAGAATATGACACCTCAGGCGTTTCTATTTATATCACTCGAACGTTTTCTTTTTCATAAAATTTCAGTGGCTCTCTGTGCGACTGAGGAAAAAAACAAAATTTATAATTCGTCTTGCGTCATCGGGAGAGCACTGAATCAACTTTGCGATTGAAACGACGATTTTCGACGAATTAAAAAATTCATGGTCGAATCTTGTCCTTGAAAAAATAGACTCGGAGTAAAAGTCATTCTAGATTTCACATATACATTCTCAGAAAAATAGATGCGATGCAATGTGTCGATAATGAACAATCGGATTGAAACCCGGAAGACGAAAAATAGATAAAGCGAAAAGATTGTTTTTGAGTTCCAAATCGCCATGAATGACTTATTGCGAAATCGGATGTTGTCATCTCTGGCTGAAAAACTAGGGTCATCTTCATGAACTTGTTTAAATACCAAAAAGTTTCTGGGACATTTTTTTTCCTCTCTCTCTTACTATCGCACTGTTCTGTATCTACTTTTTACTACTAAAAGGAAAAAAAATGTTTTGCAAAGACACAACATATAGATATACATATATACATTTTATTTTCAAAATATTTTGAAGGCACTTTTTGCAAAATCACTCAAACAGCCCGTCATATATTTTAGATAGAAACAATCAATGATATTTTGTATTTGTGGTATAGATTCGTCGCGCTAAAACTATCGTGATTTTTTCAAGAGTTTTTAAAATCTTTTTTTTAATCTTAAAATAAATATTTCAAACTCAATATATATAGTTTACGATCAAATATATTATCATTTTAGGGGTACAAGTTGCTTGTCACGGTTTTTCCGTCGTCCCATAGATTTTGATTTCGTTTTTGAGAACTCAACGTTCGTATAAGCGTAAATTTGTCTAAAGGCTTTCAAAACATTGAGAAAAAATGTTTCATCGCTTTGTCCAGAGCCTCGACAAAAAACTCCTTGATCGCTATATTTTTTTCAATATTTTTGTATTGAATTTTTTCTTCTCACAATGTCGAAAGACGTAATAGAACGCCCAAAATGTTTTGCCAAGATTCATTTTGTTACAGCCGAAAAAAAAAAATCGTGATAATTACACTTGTTTTTTAATTTTCTAATTGACGTTCGACCCTTTATTATTAATGTGAGTACGTTCCATCTGGTAAAATTTACTAGGCTGAAGCAGAGAAATAAAAAGATACGAAATTATGTGAGTGAGACAAGAAGAGAGGAAGAACGAGTTTTGTGCTGGCTCGATATATATATGTTTATATATAGCCGGCAAATTTTGCAATCCCTTCTCTTTCAAAGCCGCAGAGTGGAAGCAAAAAAAGTACATAATTTGAGATGCCATCAAACATATATGTACATATAAATATGGGGTCTTTCGAGTCAACTCCAGAATCTCTTTCTCAATCGGATCTGGTTATTAATTTGTATTTACGATTTTACTGAAGCTCAAAAGTACTTGATATTTTTTGAAAAGATTTTTTTTTTCCTCAAAGAAATATTATTAAAAATGAAAGACAAATTAAAAAAAAATACTGTCCATTAAAAATAAACACATATTTTTTTATTTAACCTCAGGAAAAATCGAATTTCACCACGATGGCTCATTTATGTAATTCAGTATTATATATATATTTTTAATTGTTAATTTAAAATTAAGCTCAGAATTTTTTTTGGGTCAGTGGACATTCCAAAATATTTCGGTTAATTGAAAATAGTGAAAATAAATTAGTAATGAAATGAAATTATTAATTGCATGAATAATTGTGTTAATTGTTTCTCATGGAGAAAGAATACACAAAAAAAATCGACTTTTCGATTTCCATAAAATGATTACAAGAATGTAAACCAAATCCAAGAGGTTGAATGTTGAGTTCACTCGGAATAGTGAACCCCATATATATACACTCATACACTGTGCAATTACGTTCTGCAGCCTGAAACAATATTTGGCGGCACGTTCGTTCGTTTGCCGAAGACTCAGGATTATCGTGTGGAAAGGGGGAAAAAAAAGAAGAGTATGAAAAAAAATACACGGGCAAGAGAATCGAGTTATGTGGGCCAAGAGAATAGTGACTCTCGTTCTCGTTCAATATAATGAATGACACGGCGTTAAATTTTTGCATGTAATTCGTAGAATCACGTCCACGCGAGATTGAAATCCAAAATGTGCTCGTTTACTTTGATAAATAAGCAAAATTTCGATTCTCAATTTACTTTTTTTTTGAAGAGATAGAGAGTCAGAAAATTGGTGATGGGATTTCCGGTGGATTTTCTGGAATTATCAATTTTCCGTATGTTTACCATAACTTAAATCAAAGGGTAGAAGACAGCATTAACGAAACATATCATTTTTGGAGAACTGTACAGTCATAAACGAAAAAAAATTTAATACCAAAAAATGTCTATAAATAGCTTTGAAAGAATCTTATCGTTTGTACCACGCTTTTCTCTATATTACAATGAATCTCAGGATAGTTCTCGTTTTTTAAATACACATGGAACGTCCCAAGAGTGCATCGGCCTTTATCGCTTCCACTCTCAATAATCGTTGTGCATTAATGTTCCTTCTTATTTCGCGACGATCAAGAGACGAAGACTCGGATCGACGTTAAATACGGGTTTCGCGATATAATATAATGATGCACCTTTCGTCTTCTCTCCTCGAACGATCAGTTCGATGGGGCTCAACCGCGATAACGCGCTCTCTTTTTTTTCTTCCTTGAAAATCTGCTTCTTCGCTGCGGATGAGTCGAGGAAGTCGTTGGAGGCGTTAAAAAGCACGTCTGTGCGCGAAAAATTCACGGTAAAATGCTTCATGGAAGGCTCTCGTTGACGCGATAATTATGCCACGATTGGAGCTGCAAAAAAACATTTTATTTTCATCATTAAAAGGAATTAATGCAAAATGCAAATTTATCAAATTAAAAACTCTGAAAATTTTTAATTCCCAGGATTTTATACTCTAATTATGTATTTAAATATTGAGCAAACAAAGGTATCAAGGTACGAAAGAGTATGGTATTCTTAAAAATTTATAACGTCAGAGTGCATTCTGCATTTTTGAAAAATATAATTAAATGTCAGCCCTTTGATGGGTCTCAGCGAAATCCTGCAGGGCACTAACGATGAACACTGTATTATCTGCCTCATAAAATTTCAGTGCAGTATCTCAAAAATTGCTCGAATTGGAGCGTTTACGGCATTTTTCAAAAAATTCAAAATTCCATAATATTTTTAATCTTTCATGGATTTTAATCTTTCATTTTTTGCCAAACGTGATGGCTGATAATTTTAAGTTAATGAGATTTTTATATTTTCGTTGAATTTATATCGACAATTTTGATGAAAAGAAGATGAAAAATCTCACTCATGTGCGCGATGCTCGTCTGAGGGGCGCAAAGTAGCATTTTTCTGTGCGATGGTAGCATCCCGGAAGTTGGTATTACGTTGATAGATATCTCATTGACATTCTCCGTTTGTCCGTTTCGTCCGTCGATAGTTTGCACGTTCTGACCGAAGGCGATCGCTTGAAAGTTATGCCGGCAATTGCTCACCACGTAGCTGCTTATCTATCGACGAAAAAAACACAGTATTAAAAAAAAAATTCCAACTTTATCGACGAGGTGTGAATGAATGTCTTGAATTTTCAATTCCTCGCCGTGCAATCGTTTCATTGTACTAAATTTTTTTTTCTTCATCGAACGAGACATGAGATTTATTTCAACAAGCAAACCTCATTAAAATCCAATTTTTTCTTCCAAGGTCGTATTTACCCATTTTTTCTGACAAATTAAAAAACCTAACTTTTCGTCATCTATTTTCAAATTCAATTAAAATCAGGGTGAAATTAATGAAACTTGCAAGATTTTTAATCTATTCTTAACTATTATGATTACAAGAAAAAATGTCTCAGAAATATTGTTGAAAAATCGAGTATCGGAGGACAATTACAATTACAATTACTCACAGATGACACGAGAAATAGTACCAGTAGAGCTATGCCTAGCCAAAAATACCAAGCTTCCCAGTAATGTCGCGGTGGTTTTCGTTGTACCAATAGACAGCATTGAGAATTGCAACAGCAGTAGAGACAATATTTGTCGTTGTTACATTCGAACGGTTTTGTTATTTCGTCATTTCCGCTAACGTTGCTCGTTCTCACATCCAAATTACATTCGTACGCAAGACGTGCCATTTTGTGGTAAATTTTTTTCACATCTCGATATCGATCGTAACGTTTTAATCTTCGGTTCGCTAAATTATTCAAAATCGCGTTTTTATGGCTGCTCGAAGGATCTTTGGAGCCGCATGCTCGAGAGATTTTCAAAAATCACGTCCATTTCTATTTTTTATTTATTCCGTCGCTTCGCTTGATTCGAATTTTTTATTCCTCGATTAACTTGCGCCTGAATATTGTCAATTTTCGTGATTTCTCGCTAACAAGATTACGCTGTGATCGAGTCGATTCTTGGCGTAAAAGATAAATGAAATAAAAACGTAAATTTTACGAGTGAGTCGTACGATAGGGGAGTTTTTTTCACGCTGTGCCACCGCGATGTGGATAATGTCACTTGGAAAGTTGGCTCGGACTAAACGGGACGGACCAAGCAGGTGAAAAAATCGATACCAACGTGTCCGGATGAAATTCACACGCAACACTCTTTTCACACCGATCAATATTTCCCGCTGACCATAGTCCATTAAATCCATCATCGATTCTATAAATATAACCAGGCTCGTGAGATATATGCTCCGAAGGTCAAAAAAAAAAAAAACAAGAAAATCATTCCACGTGACGCCGAGTTTTTCATGTTTCCCGCCATTCACCACAATTTTTAAATAAAGCTTTGATGCATCTTTTTTTTTAGATCTCGGATTCCATCCTCGAAATATATTTTTCTACATGAGAAGAAATTCCTCGCGAAAAATCAAGCAGGAAAAAACATTTAAGGAACAACGTTCAACGTTATTTTTTTTACGAAAATCGATTTTTTTTAGGAAAATGTATTACAAGGCTGAGACTGGGAATTAAAAAAATAACATTTAAAATAGTACAACTATGATGGTGAAAAATTAAAAACGAATGGAGAAATCGGCTCAAGTTTTGGGATCAGAGTCTCAGAGTCTACGACTTTAATATTTCAAAGACAAAGTCTTTATTTTATATTTCGAGGAGAAAATTCGTATGAAAAACAAATATGAACTCTTTTAGCTGAATATTACGCTGAACGACATTCGTTCGCTGTTTTTGTACGATCGTGCGCAATCTCAAAGTTATCTCAAGGTTTTATAAAAAAGATAGCCGATGCCACACGAAAAAATTATCCAGTTCGACCGAATTCGATTTAAAAAATTGAAGATAAATATCATTTTCTCACGATATTCTTCATTGAGCTTTGGGCAAAAATATTTGTAAATTGAATAATTTCGTTCTGAGCTTTGTCGGATTTGGTCGATCGAGGAATTAAAAAATATACATTTATATAAACATTTTTTGTTGTTTCTTCTCCTTTGCAAATCATTCTAGGACTAGGAAACTCGAAGGATTAATACTGAGTCGTTTCGTGTGGCGGTGGTGGTGGCGGTGGTCCACGAGGTGGAAAAGGAGCGCGAAACTGGGGCGGCGGCGGTGGTGGCGGGCCACCCTGTGACAACGAAGGAGGAGGGGGATGTCTCCAGCCAGGTGGCGGTCGAGGAGGTGGCTGATATTGGCCAAATTGCGGCGGACCACCGACGGAGCTCGGAGGTGGCGGTGGGGGAAATTGTCCTTGCGCGTGTTGCGGCCAATGCGGCGGTGGCGCCATCATACGATGACCTTGACCTTGGGCGCCCGGTGGTATTGGCATCGGTGGTAAAGGTGGTGGCATACCTGAAGATTTCAAGAATAAAAAACGAATTTAGTTTCATTTTCTACTCCATTCAAAAAAATCATAAATTGATAAAAAGGATTTTGTGAAATTTCAACATGTACGAAAAATACTTATTAACGCTTTTATCTTTATAATTTTTCCACTTCCGGGCTTAAATTTTCTTTCTCCAGTGAATTGAGGAATTCGTATAAATGTTCAGTACAGAGTTTGGCAAAAGTCAATGAGGGGCGCCGGTTTCGTGGAAATTAAAAATTTTTTATATATTTTCTTCCGCGTTCCCATATAAATACATTTTTGTAAACCAAAAATACTTCGTGATTTTAAATCGGCGGTAAATTTCCCATCGAATTATGGTTTTTGAACGATGAAAAAGAAATTTTTTTTTTCTTATTTGCGGGCAACCTTTCAAAAATCTCAAAATAGCGAAATTTTACGTGCTCACAGCTTTACTATCGTTCAACCGATTCAGAAATTTATGCTTATTCCGCAAACGTTGTGACTAAACTTGGAGAATGATAACTGAATTTTTGTAGAAATGGGAGCAGTTTATAGATCGCCGAAAAATATGGAAAGGTATGCTTTAAAAAATTTGCAAAAATCAATGTCGAACTGTAAAGTTCTGCAAAAAATTGAAAAATTTTCGGAATCGGATGAACCGGGATTTTGAAGATTAAACGATTACGAAGAGAATGAGCTGTGATCCAAGTCAAAATTTTATCTAAAAACTCAATTACAGCCACTCTAGCAAACTGATTCACTTTTGGCCAAAATGCGAACAAATTTTTTTTAAATTAATATTTTTAGAACGTCATATCGATGTATTTTTTTCTACCGAATACAAATCTACCAATGATTTTCCTAAAAACGCCAAATTTTATCATAAAATCATTTTTATTCCGACATAAAACACTGCATGATATGAATTACCCATAAATTTCCCATGAAATGGTTCTAAAACTTTGAAAAAAAAATATATATATCAGCTTATTTTGCTTCGACTTAAAGAGATCTTTGCTTTCTAGATATATTCACCTACAATTATATTTACTAATTCGCTCATACGGAACAAAAACCACTGTAACGAAAAGTGATAATAAAATAGATGTCGAACAAAGAAAATAAACAACCTCTTGACAAACGGTAGAATTCGCTAGATGCGAAGTACTAATTTGCAAGATTCGTTAAATTTCGTTACAAAACTTGTTAGTCACATATATCGTTGTTGCTTTAAAAATGTTAAATAGCATTGATAAATCGAAAGAATATTCCAAAAAAGCATGATGCTGGATTGGAAAGCATTCTTGATTGCTTACCGGGCGGTAGAGGAGGATGGGAGGACATTCCCATCGGCGGAAGTGGCGGCGGTGGAATATTCGAAGCGGCAAAACCGCCACCGGGTGGCGCCGGCACCGGGGGCGGAGGCGGATGCCCCATCGGCGGTAACGGCGTTGCCGGTGGCGGAGGTGGTGGGACAACCATTCCGTGATGCATAACATGATGCTGAGGATGATGCTGTTGTTGCTGATGTACCATTCCCGAGTTTGGCATTGACATAGGTGTCAAGGGTGGCGCATCGGCGAAGAGCTGATGCGGTCTGTCCGCCTGACTCAGAGGATTTTGAGCGGCCAAAAGTCTCTCGGCTGCGCTACCGTGACGCTCGCCCTTTGCGTCGCGTTTAAACGCGTAAGACACCGATATAGGACGATTGCACAGATATTGACCGTTCATCGCCTCGATACTCGCGTCCGAGGCGTCGAAAGAAGCGAAATTTATAAAGGCGAAACCCTTTGAATTACCCGTTTCTGGATCGCGCATTATCTGCAATAAAACAAGCGATCGATATTCGCGAAGAACGCAACAATTATTTTAACCGACGTATATTCAATATTCATCTCAATGTGTCCTTAGGAAAGGCGAAAATTCAAAAATTTATCATAATTTAAGATCGTAAACTTACCTTGGGCGTTTGTAGGATAACGCCAAAAGCGCTGAACGTATCGTACAGCAATTTTTCATCGACTTCCGGATCCAGATTACCGATGAATATATTGGCCCCGACGTCAAGATTCTTTTGATGAGCGCTAGCTTTGTTAACGCGTATCGGCTTGCCGTAAAGTTTTATCATGTTCATTATCTTAATGGCATAATCCGCGTCCTCTTCGCCCATAAATTCAACAAAACCGTAACCCTGATGCATCTGCGTTACTCTGTCCTTTGGCATGTGAACGTTGACTGAAAAATTATGATTTTTTAAACAATTCCTTTTTGCCGGGTAGAGGATTAGTGCAAGATTCTGAGATCAGGCTGATAACTAACCGACGGGTCCGGATTGAACGAATAGTTCCCACATGAGGGATTCTGTGACCTTGTCATCGAGTCCACCCACGTAAATTGTGGCATCTGCGAATTATGGTGAATTTACGAATCTCGATGTTGAACATTATTTCCTTTACCAATGGAATTACGTTTAAACGACTAAAAAACTGGGTTTAACCTTAAAAAAGTCGAGTGATTGAAATGCGCAACGAAAAAACGCGTAAGATTACAATAATATTTCGCGGTTAGAACGAGATAAATGAAGAAATTATTCACAAGTATTAATTTACAATTGTTCGTTCGATAAACAATTACCTTGATTTCGTTCAGCAATCGGACCGGCTGCCATCGTTATTGTTTGAACGAATTTTGTGATTTTGTCGGTTATGAACGTAGAACATAGAGGAGGGGAACCATAGGGCTGCTGGAAGTGGAAGCGTCATCACGGTAAACAGAGACAGCAAGCTCTAGTGTGTAAAGCTGTCCTTGTCTTGCCGCATGCGCAATGGCAACATGCTGACGTCAGTATAGTACCGGAGAGGCCAATCGTTTACTGTGCATGCGTGATCAGGCAAGGGCAGTTTTACACACTCGAGCTTGCTGTCTCTGTTTACCGAGATGACGCGTTTACTTTACATTGCAAAGGACAAGGCTATTAGCGGAAAAAATGAAATACAAAATTCGATAACGTACTTAATTCAATTTTACAACTTCTATTTATTCTTTCATTAAATATAATTACAATAAAGAATATAGTGGTTTGAGGTACTTCTTTATTAATTTGGATGCCGAGCGACGGCGATGCCTTGAGCTTCTTGGGTCGCTGAAACAATTGCAACGGAAACATCGTGATGAATTACACTGATCGCGGATCTCTAAATCGTGTACCGGAGATACTCGCCTTTGTACGAATACTCGAGGGCCGTCGCGATAGTTCTCATGTCACCCTCGATGCTTCTCGCCCAATTCTCAGCGTCGCCGATCTCTTTGAGAGCGCTGGAAAATGATTCCACGAGGTTCAACCATGACTGTGTCTGCTTGGCAAAGTTTGTAGCGCCGTGCTGAAGCTGTTTGGCTTCGGCATCCAGTTTCTTCTCGTTCAAGTAAGCCTGCGCTACTCTGCAATGTATTTGTCCTCTCTTGCAATTATTTCGAATGACGGTGAGAAAAAATGCGTCGAAAATGTAAATGATATTTACCCGACATTCAAATGATCGACCAGCGCCTGTGTCAAATTACTCGCTGCTTGGACCGCCTCTTTGCGCTTTTGTTCTGTTTTACACAATAATTCATCGTTAGTACCATGAAAATGTCGGTGCAACGATTTGAACAACCTTTTTTTTTTTACCTTGACGCTCTTTTCTAGCCGCTTGTTTTCCCTGATGCTCCTTCACAATCGCTGATAACATCTTTGCGTTTGGACAGACACAATTTTATAGCGAGTTTGACATTTTCTTCAATGTTTTTACTTTTCTTAACCTCAAAAGAACAGATGACAAATATGACGGCGCAATAATAAAATCAACGGTGGCGCTAGCGGCGTTAAGAATATGTAGCAAAATTATTTAAATTAAAAATTTTTTTTTTAATTTTATTTTTTCTTATAATACAGTGTGAAAAAATTCTTCAAAAGAATCTATATGCTACGCAGAGAAAAAAACGGGGTGAATAATTACAGCGTTTTTATTAAAATCCATATTTTAATGACCGTACACCTAATTTTATTGTTTCTATTGTGTGTGAAAAGAAATTCAATGTTAAAAACGTGTCTCTTAAGCATTAAAGGTTTTGGGTTGATATAGTGATTTTTATATTTTCCTTTTCATATATTCGTCTTTTTTAAAATATCAAACGCTTCTTTGTTTGCATTTGTGCGAGCCGAAATCTGACCATGTCGTTCCATTTTGACCACCGATTTTCCCCGATGGTCATCTGCGCATAACATTTTTACAATTTCATAAAGTACAAATCTTAAACGCGCTAAATGAAGTACAAGTTTCGAATAGGAGTTTGACAATGCATGGGAAAACGTATACAATGGCGCTGATGACGATCCAATTTTTATACATTCGAAATCATTTAAAATCCATTTTTTTTTTCTTTGCATCATTGCATTTGTTAAAATTATATCTTTATATATACGATATATATATATATTTATATAATAAGTTATACAAAAAAAGAAAACACGAGGTGAATAATTGCAGCACATTTTTATTAAAGTCAACGTTTCATTGACTGCGTTATGTTTTTTTTTTCCATCCTTCCATGACCGAACACTTAATTCTACACATGTGTTTATTTTTTTGTTCTTCAAAGTGAAATAAAATTCGTCCATTAAGGATGAAAATGGAGGTTTTAGGATGGTGGAGGGACGGGATTGAGGTTTCGTAATTTCATTTTTATTTATTCGTCTCTTTTCAATATATATATATATATATGATAAAAAGTTTAACGCAGAGATAATCAATGTTGAATACAAATGAAAATTTTAACCGATAAAGAATATGATCAATTACAAACAAATTTTGCGAGCACCTTGAGCTCTCGTACCCTATGTAAAATATAATTCGAAACAGTAATGATTATGCCGATGAATCTTCGTTTTTAAATATCTCGCACTTTTTTTTTGTATTCGTTCTTAAATGCACGGGTCGGCCGCCCCCCGACGACCGACTTTTTTTCTTCTTTTTTCTGCCAAATGGATTTTCTATTTTGTCTCTTGAGGCTTGTGCAGTGTTTTTTTTTTTTTTTCATTTTTTCATTTGTTTTTTCGTTTACTTCGCCCTCGTGGAGCTCTTCTAGGCTTGATAGTTCACAGCCTGCACAATGAGCGGCGATTTCGATCATATTCTTTGTCACAACATCGCGATAAGGAAAAAAACCCTTTTGCGGGTTTTTTTTTCTTTTCTTTTGTTCTTGAATATCGACCCAAAGAGCACAAACCGGATATCTTCTTAAATTCTTGTCTTCGACTTTTTCTTTGCAAAACTTTTCAGACTTTTTTCATTTGTGAAACTTCAAACTTCCCTCTATCATCCAATACCTCTTGATTCAAAACCTTATAAACAAACAAACATATTAGAGAACTTACGACTGTTTTATCAGATTTATTGTGTTATTATCATTATCATAATTAATAATAATTTCTTTTTTTCTGTGATAAATGAATCAGGAAAAATACCACATCCGATCCAGTTCAATAGCGCTCGATAATTGCAGCCCTATTCAAGCTGGTCAACGGTTGGAATACACATCGATCGATACGGATTTACGCGATTAATCAAGACAAAAAACCGCAATTTATTCAGCGTCAACGCGAGTAAAGGAAGAAATAAAACGGAAGAGAAATGATTTTTTTCAAAAATCGCGCTACTTGTCACGTTGTATTCCAACCTTAACATTATAGCGATATTAATATATATATATATATAGCTTCAACCTTATCTCCATAAAAGTTTGAGAAAAAAGTGCAATGTCGTTTCAAGTTTATTTTTATTTATGAAAATAAGGTTTTCCGCGTCAATTCCGAACTTATGATTTTTCTTTCCATTTTTCTCGTACACAAAAACTCGCGCGGATTTCGCGTTCACCGAATTTCAATTTCATAGAAACATTTCGTCGTACAATCATGACTCGACATGCGTTATTTTTTCACTGCGTGAAATTAAAGGAAAAAATGAACCAACGCCCCCCTCCCCCCCCCCCCCCCCAACCGCACGAAAAATACGCGGTTGGAAAAAAATATATTAAAACGAGTTCGCGTGTAATTGAGAGAAGGGTCAGAAGGGTCAAGTCACACACAAACGGCTCCCAAAAAACTTCTGGCATCTCGCGCATCGAAAACTCTGACTCGTCGGTTTTAATATCGACCTGAAATTCGTCAAGCAACGAAAAGAAAAACCACAATGAGAACCCGGCACGTTAATCAAAATAAAAAAATGTGGAAATGGAGGAAAAAAACAAAATTTATTTTAAAGATTCTCAAGAGTTTTCTATATCAATTTTCGCATTGATAATTTCTACAAAAATAAAATAGATGACCCCAATTTCGTTAGCTCGAAAAAAAATAAAAATAAATCAAGTGCTCGAATGCGTGGGATTGAACTTCTTCCTTCGCTCTCTCTTTCTCATCTTTTTTTGTCTTCCGTGCCGTCGTTTATCGGAATAGCGTGACTAATTTGGGAAACCGTTTTGCTTTTTTTTTGCGATTACTTTTCTTCGTTCCGAGTGACGATTTTCTCTTTCTTTCGTTTGTTCTTAAAATTAAATGAAACTTAGACGTACGAGTCACATATATGTATGTATATATTCATGTTTTTTTTTCTTGTTAAATATATATATACATATATATTATTGATGGACAAAGCTGAAGCATATCTATGTAGGCTACCTATATTGAGAGATAGAATTGCCAGACATTGTATGAACAGACTTACGTGGTGTATACGATCGGGACCTCGAACGATCGTAGCGCGAAGACTTGCGCCGATTGTAGTACGGACTCGGCGAACGGCGATAACTTCCCCGATAGCTGCTACTTCTATTGCGAGATCTCGACCAGGAGATGCGAAAAAAACCGATTTTTTTCGATATAAAGCATGTTTCGTTGTTTTTATATGATGAAATTTGGTCAAAATTCATTCTTGTCATCAAGTGCACTTGCACAAAAAAAACATTTGGATCTATAGTTGCAATATTACGAAAGTTGTAGCGAACACAAATATTTTTTGTAAATTTCAAAATTTTCTTTCGATCGAAGCCCCAAAGCCAATTTTTCCAGATTCAATCCCAACTATTCTGATTCTATTTTGAACTGTTCGGAACAGAGATTTTGCAAAAAATTTAAAAAAATCCCGGCTGACGATGGTCCCAATTTTGAAAAAAAATGTTTGCCGATGCCTCAATTTTAGTAATTCTGAATGTCGAGTAAATGTTTTTGTAAGGGCACAGTAGGCGACAAAGATAGATTTAATAGCGAATTCGGAAAAAATTCGCTCAAGATGAAGATTCTAAATTTTACAATAATTTTTCATAAATCCTTTCTTCGAGATTGCAACGGAGTATCACCTTTTCCCGTTGTATCTTGGTATTTGCAAATTTATGAAGAAAATATAAATATTCGCTACTCACTCTCTCCGTCTCGGGGCCCCTTCTCTTCCGTCCCACCCGCGCTCATGCAGATGCGTCGGTTTTCCCATGTATATACCGGGTGTCGGTGTGTGCGCACGTTGAGTTATCGAAAAATCGACTCTTATCCTACGTCCGTCGATTCCCATACCGGAGCATTGTTCTTTCGCCACTTTGGCATCCTCGCTCGATTCAAAATATACAAAGCAGAAACCTCTGGATCGCCCTGTCTGTAATCGATCCAAAACAAGCGATTAAACTCAGTTTCCATTTAATTTGGCTCTTTTCAGGAAGAAAAGAAAATTACTCGAAAAAAATGAATCATTTTTCTGGAGAAATGTTGCCAAAGGCCTTTAACGTATCGCGCAATCTCGATAAGCGTACGTTCTAAATCTTTGGCGTGATTTTTTGCTGTTCCGGGCAATCCTGGGATCATCCGTGTGGAATTTTTAACTGTTTTTTTTTCTTCGACACAATCAATTTCATGCCGTCGAAAATTTATCGTCCGTCATTTCCTCCGGACACCAGGAAGACAACAAAAAAGCGGTACCTTCGCATCGATGACAACTTGGACGCGTTCGACGGGGCCGTATTTTGAGAAAATGTGATGAATTTGTTGCTCGGTCGTGTATATCGATAATCCGAAAACGCCGAGGCATCGCGATGGACACGGATTGTCCCGATTGCCAACGTGACGCCGCCTCGATGACATTGGGCTACGGGAGTGCGATCGATAAATGTTTCGGTCCCTCTCTCGCGAATATCGCGATCGTGAGTACGACCGAGACCTGCTTCTCGAGTAACGTCCACCTCTGTACGGCGATCTGCTTCTACTGCGGCTGCTACCGCGATGTCCGGTGCTCGGATATTTCGCAGCTCCGTACGACTTACGACCGCGCGACGCCGAACGACTTCGCGATCTCGAGTATTCTTGCTTCACCGGTCTGTGACTCTCTTTGCGCTCTCGTGACTTTCGAGATCGTGATCTCGAGCGAGAATCGCGCATCCCATCGTCGATAACGCGAGTTCTGCGAGGACTCGCGCTTCGACCGCCGCCTCGCTGCATTTGGGAAAATTGACAAAAGAAAAAACAAATATTCAGTAATTTCTCCATTTTCTTATCGAGACCTCGAATTTTCTTCTATGGTTAGAACGATGAAAATACATTCGACGAGAGAAAGGAATGGAATCGCGCTATCCGACGAATATAACAAACATCGCGCTACCGTAATGTTTCTAAGAAATAATGGAGCAAGAATGTTGCAAAAATATTTTTAAATAATATATACCGTATTATCAGAAACAGTGGGTTCCGTGTCGGCAATGATAAACAGCGTCGAGCATGCGGTATCGAGATAAAACATTTAACGACGCGGAAGGGAAAAAAAATGTTGACAGACTCCGACAATTTGCGTCGAAATGAAGTATAACGAACATTTTTATTACTCGCACGAGGTTGATTTTCTTCCAAAAGGAATTTTTTTTTAAATATGCACAACACGCGCGTGGCCGCCGGTTCGTCTTGAGGTATCGAAATTCAGCCACGTAGGGACAAAATATCATGCTCCATTTTTATTTTGTTTTTCTTTAGGGCCGGTATTTCGTTGCGTTGTTTGTCATATTTTATCTCGGAAATATCATTGGAAATAGAACATAGCGAGACAGGCGTGCTGAAAGCGAAAAGGGAAAAAATTCCGGATCGATATAGAGACGAACGAGGCGCGTGTCACGGAATCGATCACAATTTTTAACGCGATGCAACATTTTTGAGACGAAGAGGCTCCATAAAAAAAAATTTGCTTACCTCGATGTCGCTCATCGTTGTTTTGACCGCGCAAGAAGCCCACTATAGCGACGACGACGACGACGACGACGACGACGATCGAGAGCAAATAGTAAAAAAAAAAACTATTTACGTATACATATATAGATACGACCGGCTACGCTTGTAATCGCACGAGAATCGGTGGCGTCGCTGAAATTAATAATGGCGAATAACTTACACGCTCCACCACACTACACTATCGCCCACAGCAGCCCACAGTCCAGAGCGGAATGGTTATGGTATGCGTATCCGTATGAGAAAAAAACTACGATACAAAAGACAACGACCAACATCCGGCGTTGCCTAGGTTACCGCTGCGTCGATCGAGGGAGTATCGCAACGCTTGTCGTCACCGGTAAAACGACAACAAGGATCATGTTGTATATATATTTTCTTTTTTATTGGAACAATATTTCGTATCATTATTATACACGCTTGTTCTCATTGTCATTTTAATTCGGTATTAATTAAATGCGGATACAAATTTGCGGCCATTTTTGAACGAGAAAGCATTCTTCGTGCTTTTCTAGGGTTTTTAATTTTACGCAACTGGCAAACATGGCAGTGGAAAATGTAGCGTGAATTTAAAAAACTGACCGGGCGTGAATTGCAATTGATCTTCAGCCTATTTTTCGAAATCAGAAAACGTATGATGTTGTTTTTCTTCTGATTTAATATTCTTCTCACGATGTTTCTCATTATCGGCATTTGTATGCATGTGCATAGTATTTTTTTTTCGTTCGTTAAACCGGATGTTCGTCGCGCACACGTGTGCGGTGATGATTGCGCGCGCACGTGCATATCAGAGATAGTATACATAGAGGAGGTGAGACAGCCAGAAACGCGTGGCTCCACGAAAAGACAGAGAGATATTTTCATGGTAAGGGCTTCCTTGTCTGATCACGCATGCGCAGTAAACGATTGGCCTCTGGTACGATGGTGACGTCACTATGTTGCCATTCCGCATGCGGCAAGACAAGGACAGCTTTACCAGGTAACGCTTGCTGTCTCTGTTTGCCGGGCCACGCTTCCACTTACAGGCAGCCCTATGGCTCACCTCCTCTATGTATACTAAGTACCTCTATGGTTCCGAATGACTCGCCGGACGACTTTTCTCTCTTTCTTTCCTATAATGAGAGAAAGAGAGAAAAATCGCCCGGCGCGCATTCGGAACGTACTCCAGCCGCCATTATGGTTTTTTGGAAGAGTGGGGATGAACGGGATGAACGCGCGGTGTACGGTGTAGCCGGTGTAGGAGTGGTGCCGGTATACCGCCGCAGTGTATATAGAACCATATAGAACGTGGCATATACGTATATACAATTCAACGATGAGTGGGGATGATGCTGTATGTGTATGAAATTCGAATTTATCGCATACCGTCACAGCTCGCATCCACAAACGAGACAGCAGGGAATCTCTCCGGGAGTATAGTGACGAGAGCCGCACCATTTTTCTGTCGTCAAACGGATCAAGCTTTTTGTGAGACTTGGATCGATCACAAAAAGCGGGATTCGCTTTTCGCATAGGAATTGGTCCACCGACGAAGCTCGACGACGAATCGCCCAATTTCCCGTTTCAACGAAAACACAAATTAAATATTTTGTAAGTATGAAAAAAATAAAATAGCGCCGACGACGTTCCGTTCTCTCGTTCCATCATCGCGATACACGTACACGCATACACGCCGTGAGCTAAAAGCGGTCGATCTCATCCTGCCTGGGTTAGGTTTTACGCTTTATCATCGCTTTTCAATCTGTGACGAATAAATATCATTCTATCGTTGATAAGATGACCCGGAGGATTCGTAGTTTCTGTACGGTTTCACCCTCTCTGTGCTCGCGTTTCACGATGACAGAAATCAATCGATGATTTTTATAATAAAGAAAAAAAAAACATGGCCGCTGGCCGGTCTCGCACAGTTTTTTTACCCCTTTTCGTTATCAATCGTTTCACAGCTTATTCGCTATTTTATTATTGGTCATACAACATTCCTCGACTTCGCCTTTTACCAAAAAAATTTATCGCGTTCCTTGCGTTGAGATTTTTCTAAAATTCTCAAATTCTCGCGAATTTTCGTTGGCAAAAGAAAAATATTTGGCAGAGTTCATTTTTTGGAGGTTTATTATGGACATTACAGAGGTTTTAGTTTGTATTATTATGAGAATATATTTATAGTTTCTACGAGCATTTGGGAACATAGCAAAAAAACGAACTCCGAATACTATAATGACGAAACATATTGATAATTTCATGATTATTCATCGACGCTCTCTTTAAAAATTATAAAGAGAACCGGCGAAACTCAAAACTATCGTCGTTGCACTTACAATTTTGCATCCTGTAGGATTGTCCGACGATTATAGAGTCGACGGAAGAATAATGATAGAAAAAACGAAAGACAGTGGGAGAATAACAGGATTTTTTTCAATCTTCCGAGTAAACGGGGAAAGCGATTAGAAATTTCTGTCGCACGAAACTAGAATTGAATTTAACGGTAATTTTCGAAATTTGGTTCGTGAAATATTTCTTGGTTCAAGCTTCTGAAAAAAAAAAAAAAAAAAAAAAAAGACCCTGAAGGATACGCGACATCCCCGACGGATCGGAGCTAATACGACGAGCGGAGTTGCAGGAGCGGCCGATCGTACGAATAATAATCAGCGACGAAGAAAAGGTCGAGTAACGATGCACGCTCTGATGTCGGAGGCTTTGCCGTTGGACGAAACGAGCAAACTGGAGATGAAGTCATTGCCGAGCAAAACACCGGTATCCGTGCTGCAGGAATTGCTCTCTCGGCGAGGTACGACACCCAAATACGAGCTGGTCCAAATCGAGGGTGCCGTTCACGAGCCAACTTTTCGTTATCGCGTCACCGTCGCCGATGTTGTCGGTAAATGAATTTTCAAAAAAAAAAAATAGAAGGGATAGTACAAAACGTTTCGATTGAAACTTTTTTCTCTATCTCGAAAATTTTCGCATTTTCGCTAAATGATCAATGATAAGGACATAACAATTCGAGTAGATCCGATCATTTCAGCTATGGGAACCGGGAGGTCCAAAAAGGACGCCAAACACGCGGCGGCCAAGGCGATACTCGACAAATTGATCGGCGTCAATACAGAGTCGGGAGAGCCTTTGATTCCGAACAATTTATCGGAGTAAGAATTAATTATATTACGTTTTTTTTTTCAATGAAATTTGAAAGTTAAATTTTGATTTATCACATTTCCGCGTTTTTTGATTTCCAGTGGTACACAGAATCTCCAAGATCCACAGGGCGCTTACGGAGAGGAAAAAGTTATAAACAATCCGATAGGGTCGCTCCAAGAGATGTGCATGTCGCGTCACTGGCCACCGCCGAAATACACGATGGAGGGCGAAGCTGGTCTTCCTCATGAGCGACAATTCACGATCGTGTGCTCGATGCTCAAGTATCGTCAGGTTGGACACGGTAAGAGCAAGAAATTGGCAAAGCGACAAGCGGCTCACAAGATGTGGCAGACATTGCGAGATGCGACGGACGCTTCACCGGGACTCGATACAGAGGAGGTGAGTATCGAACGAATCTATACCGATTTTATTCCGTTCGAAGAGGAAACAAAAAATCAATCCATCTAAAAAATTCCAAAGATATTACAAAAACTTACCAATGGGAAATCGATATTTCATCGAACTAACGATTATGATAATTCGACCGACTCCCGTACGATTGTGTTTTGTATATAATTGACTTCTAGAATTCAAAGATTCCGTAAAAAATAATTATTTTTTGGTGAAAAAATAAATTGTGGAACATTCGTCCGAATCATGAGAGGGATGGGACATGTTTTTTCAATGTTTTTTTTTAAATAAAAAAAATATTTACAGTGTGTCTCGATGCATGGTGTTGTGTGTATGTGTGTGGAAAATGAAGTGGAAGTGATTTGAGCCCTGTTGAACGTTTCCCCGAGTTGAAAAGTTCAATCACTCCGGAACTTCCCGATCTATAACGGACAGGTTTTCGTTTATTATTTTTTTTCATTCGCGCTCCAAAGAGTCGTGACCACAATCCCGCGTTCAGGAATATTAGAAGACAGAGAGAGAGAGAGAGAGAGAGAGAGAGAGAGAGAGAGAGAGAGAGAGAGAGAGAGAGAGAGAGAGAGAGAGAGGAGAAAGAGAAAATTATATATGCTTTGATCATTTCCACTTCATTACGCGGAATCGTGATAGAAAACGAAAAATATGCATATTTCGTTGTTTTTTTTTCTTAATCTTCAATGCCATAATTATTCATCGATACTTGTCGGGCTGTCCGTTATAGATTGTGGAAAGCAGCGCGAACGTGAGCGCCCGTTACGCGGACCTTAAAGATAGCAAAATCTCGACACTGACGACACCTCACAGTCACAAAGTATCGCAATTTCACAAGAATCTCAAATCCTCGACGGGCGTTAAGCTCTGCGAGCTGCAGGTTTGTATTCTCGAAATTAGAAAGATTTAAAATTACAAAATTTCATTCTCTCCCCTTGCAAACGGATTTTTGCCGCATTATATTTATCTGCTTTCAAACATTATTATTATTATTATTATTATTATTATTATTTTTTTTTTTCAGAATACATGCTTGAACAATGGAGTCGTAAATTTGGTACAGTTCCTGCAAGAAATTGCATCCGAGCAACAGTTCGAAGTGACTTACGTCGACGTTGAAGAAAAATCCATCAGTGGTGAGTATACAAAAATATAAAAAAATCTATATATGTATATTATTTTCTTGGACCGAATTATTTTTGAGATTTTTCAGTGATTATTTCATCCAGTGGAACGTCGGTTTCCGTTGTTGGAATATCGTCGCGAATTTGCTCGTTGAAAGCGACGGCAACGAGATAAGGTTTTTTCGACTGTTTGGCTTCGCAGATTTTTAGAAATTTGTCGTAGTATCCCATTCCGTGACCCAAACGTTTACCTTGAAACAAAAGAAATTGTAAAAAATTAATAGAAATTTCGAAATCGTGAGATGGGAAAAAATTCATGAGAAGATAATAAATAGACTTGCCGGAAAAGGTGAACGCTACGCCGGGTAAAATAATCAAATCGAGTCCTCCTGAATTTTTTAGTCGCATCAGATTTTTTTTATATATTTCGGAAAACGGGTTTATTTTCTACCTCTGTTGTTATTTATTCACCAGTTTCGAGAGCGTCGTCCCTCTTGTCGCTCATCAACGGTTGTTTTATGTTCCATTTCGTGAGGGGCAATTTTTCATAATCCTCCAGAGAATCGAGCTTCACCATGCACATATTTTTGCCCTCGTAACACGGTACGAAAGCCTCTTTTCCATCGTCAAATATTTCTGACAGTATCGGTAAGGTGTCAATCTCATCCGCGGTACTCAAATATACCGATATCCTTTTGCTCTCCTTGTATCGTGTCAACGTGCGTAACTGGAAATTTTTTATTTCGTCGAAATGTTAATTAATTAAGAAAAAAAAAAAAAAAGAAAAAACGTATTTAGATAATAAATGGAGAGCAAAAATACTCCATGAAACATTTCTATTCAATGTATATTCCGAGAGTTACAACGTTAAGCAGTTTTAATTCAATGAAGAATCTCATTAAATGCATTTACTTATTATTATTTTTTTTTGTTTGAAAAAACCGTATATAGAAAATGTTGGGAGCTACAAAAATTCCCTCAAGCATGTTTGCCTCGGAATGGAATTTTCGAGTGTATCGCTCAAAGGCGCATCGAAAAATTTAGATGCAGATATCTCGAGGGTCATTTTAGATTGTCTCAATAAATATTTGTGGAATATTTGAAATGCTCGTGGAATATTTAAAATATTTGTTGCGACTATGTGGAAAATTTATCTGCGAATTGAGAGCATTTTGATATTTATGGGGTATTTCAAGATGTCTCGACCAACGTTCGCCTTATTGGATTTTATTCGTGATTATTTCAATCATCTATTTTTTTCGTACGTCTATTCGAAATATCAATATTTTCCTCGTTGGTATGATAAATAATAATCATAATAACGATTGGCATTCTAACCTCGAAACGTTGCTCCAGGGAGAAATACACGAATGAAGAAAAGAAACATGATTCGCATCTTACCTCTTCGAATACTTTTGCAGATTGACGTTTTTTTTCCCGATCATCGAGCTTCGCGATTGCAGCTTGAATTTCTTTGCGCAGCGCGCTCTTTGCCGATTTAATCGTCGCCATGCCTCTCCTTGAAATGATACTCAAGCCAGTGGCCATCATGGTCACTCCTCGCTGCTTGTTATCGATACCGCATTGCGATTACCAGTAAACTCGATACCCTCCTTTCCCATCGCGAAACATTTGCGAGAATTACGCAATTATTACGACTTTCTCCCAAATACAAATCAACGTTTGAATATACATGCTGAACATACATGCACATTTAAATATACGTTATCATTGATAATGTCGATATTGCAGCATATTTCAAAGATAGGAGAATACAAACAATGAAAAAATTATTTAAAAAAGAGCAAAAAATCAATTTTTATCATCGAGCAATAATTTATTTTTTGTTATTTTCTGATTACAGGAAAATGTCAGTGTCTCGTTCAGTTATCGACTTTACCGGTTGCCGTTTGTTACGGTTGTGGTGTAACTAGCAAGGATGCTCAAGCAAGCGCGGCTCAAAATGCCCTCGAGTATCTCAAAATAATGACCAAGAAGTGAGCCAGCGCTCTTCTCCTGCCAATGTTGAACGTCGATGCGAGATTAATGGATGCTCCGATGTCAAAGACTCAAAAAATTCCAGATTTCGTCAAAACTGCGACCACCCAAAATCGTAACAAGAGCGTCGATCGGAAATTCGTCAACGCAACGTCAAGTGGAAATTCATCTTGCAAACAAGCGCGTCCGAACGTCAGTGTCATTGTTGACAACCGGACGAATTCGACGAGCAATAACCGTCGTGGAAATTTTTCGCTGAGACGGAACGAGCAAATTTCAGAAAACGTACGTATCAATGAAAATGACAAAAAATCAATAAATTCACAACAAACGATGAATTTTCAAAATTCTCGTGCATCGACGTATCCCATTGACAGTTCGCACACCGATTTATCATCAAAGTCACGGTATTACAGTTCGAGGATGAAAAATTATTCCGGCAACGAGACGAGAAACGATTCAATCGATAATTACGATTGCAAAAAATTATCGAGCATCCTTAAGACCGCGCAATCGTCAAAGTACCATGACCAATCCTCGAAATTCATATCATCGACGGAAAATCATCGTCGGGCTAATTCGTGTAATCGATCGTCGCAAAATTCGTCGCAGAGTGAAAACCCGAGTTTAATCATCGCTCGAAAGAGCCACGAGCAACGTTGCGATAATGCGACGGCGAAGAAAATAACTCAGGCGAATTTTCCACCTCTCAGAGCTCCTCGGACCATCGTTGACGTTCGACATTCGTTGGTCACAGAGTCACGATGCAAAAATCGTGAAGCAAACGTCTGTAATGTCGGCAAAACGAAGATCGATGGATCACCGAGCGCCGTAAAGGATATGAATTATGCCGGACAAACTTTTCACGCTTACGGCACATCGAATATCACGGCAATCGGTAGTATACAAAATTTGAGCAATTTACCGAACGCGAATATCACATCGTACGCCCGATCGGATTCTTACGGCGCTCCCACGGTCACTAATGTACTTTTTCCGGATACAACGCAATTTTCACAATCTCCAAATTACAATCATAGCCAAGTTGGACAGATCAATCAATATCGGACTTACGATCATTCGTCGTACGTTGCGAGTCCGGTCAATACCGCCGTAATGGCGCAATTCACAAATGACAGTAATATCGCGTATTCGCAGTACGAAAATCCAGGACAATACGTACAAACCAACCATTATACGACCGGTAATGTCGGACAGATACAGGAATCTCCGTTGTTCCTTCAAAATTTGCAAAGTCCCATTGCGGTCGCCGAACAATACGCAGCTGGTAATTACACGAGGACCGTGAGAACCGAATTGTTGCCGCATCTTCGACGACAACCGAGATTCAATAAGTAAATACGGTTTTTTTTTTAAGATGAGAAAAATGACAAAATAAACATTTTCCATGTCATTTCAAGTTGTATTGGAAAAAGAGGGGAAAGAAAAAACGTCGAACGAAAAATTAAACGGGAGATTCGGTGAAAATTGTTTCAATCCCAGATCCACGTTGAAATAAATTTTTGCCAATCTCTAAAACAGTCGGAGGAAGAGGAAAGAAGAAAGAAAAAAACAATAGGAGCGTTGATGAAACTCGAATTACATTTGAGTGACATTTGGCAGGTGAAATTTTTCACGCGAGAGAACAGAGGAAATTGAAAAATGTAGATTTTTTGTATTCGTGGTTGGTTCCGAGTTTTATTTGCTAGCAGTAGAGAGAGAAGAAAAAACATATTTCGTGGAAGTATGTTGAAAAGTGTAAATAATTCGACGTTGAACCAAAAAAAAAAAAAAAACGTAAAGCTGAGTAAAAAAAATCACCAGAACGAAATATCCTAAATCGCGCCCTGAAAATTGTGAATTGGTGATAAAAATTAATTTTTTTGTCGGACGATGAGATTTTCGATAATTTTGAATTTAATTATAGAGAAAGAGAGCATTAAAGAATTTTCTTACGATCGGGATTATCGAAAGATGATCGATCGAGTTACGTGAGTCGATGAGAATAAGCGCTGAGAAATAAAAAGAAGCAATCGACAAGCTATACTTTGCATAGAATTAGTGGAGGTTTTCCAGTAATCGTATTTATTCTTAGCTTACAGTGATGTTGAACAAAAAATATTCATGTTTTCCCGATGTCCTTCGTAAATCAGAGAGATGAGAAAAATCGAGAGAACGAATTTCTTTTCTCTCGTTCTCACAGCGATTTTTTTTTTTTCGTTTCTACGAACAGCTGCAACGGAGATTTGGATTCCAGCGATTGAAATAATGTGAAACGAGCGAGGCAGAATAAGGCATGATCGCGTTATAATTAAAGCGGTAATTAAAATACGATTTTTGTTGTTGTCTTAGCAATGTAGATCATAAAAATAAAAATCTGACAAGCATCGCTTGTATCCCGTAAGATTAATCGTTAAGGGGTCGATGAACTCGGATGAAAATATTCAATGTGCATTTTTTCACGAAAAACACAAGAAATGTCTGAAAGCGAGCACGCTCGAGAGATCGTGATAGCAAAAAAAAAACAGTCACGAGAGTCAAACGATTTGAGAGTTGAACGGAGATTTTCAAAAACAGATATAGTCGGAAAATAAGCATTATTTGCATGCAAAGTATAGAATGTGTGAGAATTGAAAAAATGTGACCTGTGCGTATAATCTAGACGAGTTACGAGCATTTATATGTGTTTTCGGGTGGTTTGAAAAAAAAACTTTTGTCTCTTTAACGCCTCGTTGAGATTTTCGTATCTTTTGACTTCAAAATTCACATTCTTTCGTGCGTATATTGCTTGTAAGAAAATAATTTTTTTTTGTCAGTTTTGCAGATTTTTCGCGAATCAGTCGACATTTGTACCATCTCGAATTTCAAATTTTCGATTGATTTAAAAAAAAGAAGTTTTTTGGTTACTTCTTCCCTTATGAATGAAAATATGTGTTCACTGCGTTACAGTCAAAATTAATTTCGTCCAAATTGTATGTCGTTGAAAAGGAATAAACGAGATAATCGAAAAAAAATGAAGAAAAAAACCGTATAATTTGGAATGAAAAATTCGCAATTGCAAAAATGTTGATACCGATAGGTTTTTCGAAAAAAAAATTTCACGTGATTGAGGTTTGACAAAACCTTCTGTTTCTGCATAAATAATGTAATTTATAAATTTTACGTATCAAATTTCCAAAGGAATTTTCTAAAAAAGAAGGTGGGACAGTCTCAATAAAGAGGATACTTGAAAAATAACATTCTTCATTTTTCTAACCATCCGAATATACACGCATATATATATTTCCTCTTTCCCGCTCTGGATAAATATGTATCGTTGAAGATTTGATTTCTGCAACGTCGATCGAAATTTGAACTCGGGCTGGTGTACCAAATATTAGATTTGAAAAAAAGTCATCGAACCACGTTGAAGGAATCGAGTGTAATTCGTCGAAATATTTCCTCATCGTCTCGTATTTTGGTGGACGATGTGGAAAAAGAAAACGGAAATTGTGAGACAGAAAGTAAAAGTGTGATTCTGAGAGAGATTTTCGATATTTCGGGGCATCCCCGTCTGCGTTTTTATCGTACACTCAAGTTTGTTCTCCACGATCATCTTTGCGCTCACAGAGGACTCGCATATTGCGGAATTAATCTTTATTAGTATTTAAATATTTCGTGGATAAATGATCGAGGTGCGATCGATACTCGGTCGGTAGAACAGTTAAAAAAAAATCAAACCTATGCCGTTGTTTTAAATTTAACGGAGTTTCGAAGTGTTTTTCGAGCTTCCGCGGGTGTGTTTCTCGAAAATCGAAGCGAAACTCTTTTGCCGACGGCGTAACGATCGATCGATCTCGGATCACGAAGAGGGGACTGTATATCGGAAAATTTCGACAAGTTCTTTGATGTCATTCCATGTTTTTTTCTTCCGTTGTCTCTTCAAGTGTACGAACGTACATTATAAATCGTATACCGAGAAATTGCTTGAAAATATTCAACCATTAAAGGAACGATAAAAATGAATTATAACAAGAAAAAAAAAAAATAAAATAAAGAAAATAAAAAAAAGTTGTAGCCGGTTTATTCTTTCGATCCCATGTCGCTGAATAAAAATAAAACCAAATGCAACGATAGGAGTGAAAAATAGACCAAACGTCGTTGTCGCAATGCTTTCGGTACAGAGTTAGCTCTCCGCGGAGAACGTACGAGAATTTTCATTGCATCCGAATAATCGATTTGTAATAAATGTCGCGATACTTGTCGAAATATAAAACAAACGAACAAACAAATATCGTACACTGAGAAAAAAAAAATGTTTGAATCAACTAAATCTTTTATTCGATACGTCCAAACGAATATTTAGTTGATTCAAACATTTTTTTTCTCAGTGTAACGATTGTAACAAACGCCGTGGCACGATACCAATATTACATCCTAATGCAGATGTCCAGAAAAAAAATGTCAACCTTCAAGAAAGTTACATGGATCACAAATTTTTTGTTTTGTCACATGTACATCAAAAGTTTTCACTTTGCGTACCTCAAGGGCACGTGAAAGCGGATGTAAAATGCGTTATTAATCGTACCAATTGTAGAAAATAACTCTCTGGCTCGAGTCAAATGTTTCGTTACACACCAACTTTATTTCAAGTCAATGAGGACATTTTATTTTTCGTTTTCCATAATTTGTCGTTTCTCTTTGATCTTCAAAACATTTACAGTATGCTTCGATTACATTTTCACAGATGCCCTTTTGTAGTTTGTGAATTTTCTCGGTCCGTCTTCGCCCGGCATCACAAAGGTCACAGAATTTAACGTTGCCTCGTTCAAAGCGGGGCCATCGATTTCCAGCGTTGTGCAATTACGATTTTTCGCGATTTCATATTTTCGCACAGATCGTCCGGACGTGTGCGTGGCCTTCGCCGATCGAATATCATACAACGGGAAATCTCGTAAAATTAATTCAATTCGTTGCGTCAGATTTGTTCGAGAAATATTTGTCGAAGGCAAGAGAGGAGAGGAAAAATGAAACATTCATAGATCGAGCGTTAAACATACGGATCGTAATATTCTTAGGATGGATCGAGGAAACGATTCATGGTGCAAGTTTGTCCGATTTTTTCGGGAAAATTCGCATTATTTCAATTAGCGATAATCGTCGTGAAGGTAACGTTGGACGGTCCATGGTAATCCATGGATCTATACGGATCTTGCACAAAATCGATCATCGTACACGCTTTATAAATAATCTCTGCGGTTTCGAAAACTTTATAGAACCTTGTTTGTCCTTGCATCTCATCGATCTTCGTAAATTCGTATACTTTATAGATCTTCCTAATTTTATAAACTCCGTGTTGATATTCGTAGATGAATGAACCGAAGATAGATTTCGAGTACATCCAACGGATCTCGCGTACATCTCACGGATCTGCCGTATATTTTCCGAGGCGGACGATTTTCATTGATCGTAGAAACTTTTTATTTAAAATATTCGTGACGAGAAATGGTGGATCTCACGATACTTTGGAATATCGCGAAGAACCCACGTGGGAAAGGAGGAGGGGGAGGATCAAGGGGCCGTGTGGCATTTTTATATGCACCACGTGGCGGGTTCGCGATGGCTGGAGTTGGCCGGAGTCGAGGTGGTGGTCGAGGCCCATATGGGCGGGCCTCGCTGGGCCTCGCGGCGCGCCGCTCCCAATCGGGATCTGTATAAGAAGAACCGCGAGCTGCGTAACGCGATCCTGTAATACGTTCTCCGTTGCCTCTTCCACAACGACATGCGCCTCGTCGTGAGTATTTTTTTTCCTTCCCTTTCGTATAAAAAGTCAAAATTTCAAGTTTTTATTTCATTTTTTGATAACCAAAATTCCATTCATCTCCAAACTCGCAGATTTTTTTTCTCCTCTGTGCATTTGGCCTCGCAGTGGCGCGATACGACGATCGGTATCCGACGACGACGCCAGTGCCGATTCTCAAGCAAATAAACAGGCAAGTTTTCTTTTCAAATATACCTTTTTTCCCGTTCAATTTTTCAATATTATTTTTTACACAAATATTTTTCGAAAACATCCGGTCTAACTTTTCCGGAATTTCAGTGTCATTGACCCTCAACGGTCCGGCTGGAGTCTATTGGACCCCAGCGATTTTCAAAAGTCCATGGCTCAGTGAAAAATCGAAAAATTCACGATTTTGTTTCTTATATTAAAATTTTTATTTTCGTTAAAAAACCAATTGGCCCCTTTTTAAAAAATATTTTTCACGTGTACCGGTATTTTTTGCATTCAAATATGAGTGTTGGTATTTGAATTATGGACAATTTTTCTCTCGCGGGGTCCAACGGACCTCATGGGACCGTTATGAAATTCCCGGATAGTGGGACCGTTGAGGGTTAACGTGGATTTATAGATCTTTTTATAAGAAGTATTTTTTAATATTCTTCTCGTCTCAAATATATTTTTTTAAATATCGAATACATCTGTACATTTTTTTTGTTAGTATCTACCTGGATATATCTCGAGTTTTTGATTAATTTCGTTCATCTTACCGGACAAAATGAGTATTCGCGAATTTGTAAAATCGTCGAACAAATTTTTCTTTCAATTTTATCTCTCCAAATTCATCGTCTTCGATCTTGATCGGATTTTTTGAAAAAATTTGTATTTTTTGTTTGTTTCTTGAACCAGACACAACGAAGACGGTAGTTACAGTTATGGTTACGAGAACGCCGATGGTTCGTACAAGATCGAATCGAAATATCCGACCGGTGAGGTTTATGGAAAATACGGTTTCGTCGATGATTCCGGTAGCGTTCGCGAGATCGAGTACGGAGCTTCGTCGGGACGGGGCTTCGAGCCAGCTGGCACCGGTATAAACGTACCACCACCGACGCTGATCGGTAACGGCATTTCGAAGGATCCAAATGCCCCCGAGGACGATGGACAATATCGCGAGGATCCATCGATCTATCATACCGATCCAAAATACACGAATGGTGAGCGTTACGAACCGATCTCGAAACGTCGCCGGCAACAGATTTATCGGCAACCCGCTTCTCGCGATTCCCCGCTTTCTCGGTAAGTCGTTTCTTTGCCAATTATTTCATTTGGTCTCCATTTTTTCACGTTAGATTTTTCGTGATCAAAATTAATAGGTAAAATTAATGTCACAATTTATCTCCGTATTACAATTTGCTTCAATTACTCTTTCTCGAATGAATTCGTATTTTCTCACGATCGAATCCAAATCGATGACTCGGCAAATTTTTTCACTCGAATCTCTTTCGCGTTTCTCGATTACCAATTTTTATTCACCGTGTTGGAAATTTTTAATATCAAACATCGATTTCGTGACGGATGAATGAATTAAAAAAAAAAAAATTATCGATAAAATGACGGAGAGAAAAAAATTGCAAATCGCTCGTCGAGGATATCGTGAAAATAATACGCGACACGAGGATGAAAAATTCAAGCATTTTCTCAGAGAGGCCCTATCGTTTGCCTTCGTGGAACATTTACTTTCCACGGAGAATAATGTACATTGGTAGTTGTACGAGCGTGAAATGTCAAGTGAATCGTTCGAAAGTGGTGAGCGATACACCGAAGCCTTTTTGCAATAAATATCCGTCTGTACATGAGGTATTCCAGCCCAAGTGTGTAAGCCCGTGACCCTGACCCTCTCGGACTTATTTGATTTTTTTTCATACGATCGCATTGAGTCTAAAATACACTCTCATAATTTTTTTAGATGTTTCCAAACACCCGTTATTTGAAAGAAAAAAATTTGAAAAAACGCCATTTTTGAAAAATCAAAAAAAATTATGAAAAACCCGGGATAATATATAAAAATTTTCAAGCTATCACTCGTAGTGGGCAGATTTTTTTTTCCGTGTTTTACGTATCGTATTTCAGAAAAAAAATTTGTTTCGAAAAAAAACGCCATTTTTTAAAAATCTAAAAAAATTATGAAAAAACCGTGATAATATATAGAAATCTTCGAGCAAGCACCCGTATTGGGCAGATTTTTTTTTCTGTGTTTTACAAGCTATCAACGTTCTCAAAATTCCAAAAAATTTTCAAATAGCTCACCTTGAGCAGACACTGAATCATTTTGGTACTCAAATTAATTCAGTATCTGCTCAAGGTGAGCTATTTGAGAATTTTTGTCGAATGTTGAGAGCGTTGATATAGCTTGTAAAACACAGAAAAAAATCTGCCTACTATGGGTGATAGCTTGAAAATTGTTATATATTATCACGGTTTTTTCAGAATTTTTTTAGATTTTTAAAAAATAGCGTTTCTTTTTAAGAAAATTTAATTTTTTTAAAATAAGGGATATTTGGAAAAATCTAAAAAAATTATGAGGGTGTACTTTAGACTCAATGCGAACATATGTAAAAAAATTAGATAAATCCGAGAGGGTCAGGGTCACGGGTTTACACACTTGAGCTGGAATACCTCATATATATGTGTATGTATTTATTGCGCGCAATGAACTCCGCGACTACGAGGGGATTGAGTAAATAGGTCTCTACCGTATAATTGTGCGATTAAGGAATTTTTTGTCTGTACAAAAAAAAAGTCTTTCTCAGACGCGTTTCATTGATCAGTTATCCGGAGTATCGTCGTGAATCTGCGGCCCCTCAGCCTCAGTATCGACCGGATTACCGTCGACCAGCTCCGTTGTCACAGCCGGATTATCAGCCCGTCGATCATCGTCCTCGGTACAGATCACAATTGCAGCCGGAGTATGAGCAATATCAGCCAGATGCACCTATCTCACACGCCCGTTTCCAGGGACATCCCGTCTCCGATATTGATCCAAACGTTGGATCTTACACCGTGAATTACAGGCGATAAGAAGAAAAAACACATTGTTTCTTGACGAGAAAAAAAAATCCGAGCCTGTGAATCGAAATATTTTGAAACGGGCCGTCTGACTATCTCAATTATTCGACTATTAAATAGCGATTGTTCGATCATTGCCATTTGCGGAAAAGGCGTGATGTTATAATTTACTATTTAATAGGGATTATGCCATAATTCATTATTCAATAGTTATAATTCAACAGGTTACCGCTTCATAGCCATCGATCAATGGTTTGCCATTGAATAGTTGTCGTTTGATAGCCGCATATCTGATAGTTATCATTCCATAGACGCTTGTCCAATAATTGGATGATTGATTATTATGATTTAGAAAAATCAATACCAATTCATTAAGAAGTCAGTGAGAGGTCAATAGTTAAAATGACCGGTAATAAACTATATCGAGTCTCAATGGGTAATCGACGTCATTCCACGCAGTTCCTGCAGCTCGATGGATTTTTTTTTCTACTCCAATGTTTCAAAGTTCGTATGTACGTAGATTTTCACAATGCTCGTACGTGAATTAATCGATATTTCGTGAATCGAAAATCATCAACGTGATTTTTCGTCAAATTTCCTTGACATAATTTCGAGAAAAAACGCCAAAATTATCACACCCAGTTGACTCTGACAACGTGCAATTATTCACGAAATTTCTTCACTGATTTCCTCGTCTGACTATACTTTTAGTGGTTTGCGAGGCAAGTAGTTCGTCCAGCTTGTGGTCGGACGAGCTTTCGAAATAATTCGAAAAATTCATGATATTATTCGCTACCTCAATAATGATAATTGTAATGATATTAATGATGATAATAAAGGATCGAGAGAGAATATTTTTGGTCGTATCATTGAGTGATTTTCATGCTATGAGGAAAATAAAAGGCACAAAGTTGAACCGTGTTACGATTTTCTCGAGGCAAAATAAGACCCCCTCGAGCCATATTCATGTTTATATATAGTATATATATATATATATATAAATTTATACGCCAGTGTGTTACATGTGTGATACGTACATATAGGCTCATGTATATGTAACACGGAGACTGTGTGACTGTCACTTGTATAAAGTTGATACCCGGAGTCGCGACCTTGTCGGTTTGCTTGACTCGTCCAGACATCCGTATTACCGTCACGAATAAAAAAATTCCTTTTATTTCTCACAATGAAAGTTCCTCGTTATACATACACGTGTGTCTCTCTTTCTCAACGTGGGTTCTGTGCCACACCCTGGAATTTTATTCGTCTCGCTCTTTCCTTTTCGCCATCGCGTGGCCTTCCACCGTTTCAACGCGTGTTATACATATGGGCCATTTCAGGTCGACTCAAAAAACTCTCAAACTGCATCCTCTAGGATTTGGTCTGATTTTTTTAAGGACCAACGGACTTCACCGAGACGCTTAGTTTTTTCCCGATTTTTTTCACCAGTTATTTGCGTTGTTTTAATAAATTGCTGTTATCCGTTTAAAATTTGCCATCAGCTACTTATATTTTTTAAATTACAATTCAACCGATTTAAAATTAGGCGAGTATCGTAGTTCGTGAAGTAAAATCATGCGATTGCATGGTTACTTGACGCGAAATTCCCTACACACAAAATCTTGTTTTCTCGATTGTCAAAGAACGCCAATAAATTCGCACGCGCAAAACACGATAAACCTTATGATTTGTGCCTTATCCATCGTGAAACAGCGGAGAAATAAATCGTTTTTAATTTATTGCATTATCAATTCGTGCATTCAATTACGTTTACACTGTGCTTTATTTTTTTTACTCTCGACTGATTTGATCGAATCGGTATCTATTTTTTTTTATGCCACACTGCAATTCCGGATTTCATTGTGATGGAATAATTTTTTTTTCGAAAGTGCGAATTTAGGGCCCAAAAGTAGGAAAAGAATGATTTGCGTTTGAAAAAAGGTTAATTTCTGCGGTTTACTTTACGGTTAGCCGAACCCTGTTACTTTCGCAATACGCATAAAATTACATCCACTTGTTGCTTATCGCACCGGGTGATCCATTTATTCGTGCAGCAATTATATACTTATTTTTCTCGGATTCGTGATTACGTGAAAGAATAAAAAAATAATCAAGTACAATTGAAGTAACGCAGTTCTAATAGTAAAATAATAACAATCAAAATAATAGAAATTCTCGAGTAAATGCTCACAATCAATGTCGGAAAAATTTTAATGACAAATTCATTATTCCGGATTCCTCAGGTGGATTATAAAATTCGACTCGCTGATTGATCTCGAAGAAACCACGAGAGACGATGAAGGAATCTCGTTTTCGCGTACTTGAACTACAAAACTATTGCTTTTATATATAAAAGCGGATGAACAATGATTCCGATGTTCGGCCTCGATCCACCGTTTTTCCTTGATAAACAACAATTTTTACTTTTGCAAATCAATCGAATCGTTGCTCATAGTATTATCGTGAGATCGCGAAAGCGAAATACCGTGAATAAATTTATGAGAAATATAATTATGTAGCTCGAATAACGTAAATTAATTATTATGAATGACAAGGAGTAGATCAAATATCGTTTCTATAGGGCGGATGTTATTAAAACGAGATAGAAGAATGATTCGAAAATTATCGACACTCGGGCGAGAACCTGGAGATTTTATTTCCGATTCAACGTTCATTTTTATTCAATAGTCGGACGATAAATCATCATCGAAATATTATATTACTTATACATGTAACCTTTCTCCGGGCGTTCGATAGATGTTCTTGTGATTCAACGCGTCGCGGGGAATGCTCGGTGTCACACGGACGAACGCGTCATTAGCGGTAATCCTTGGGAGGGACTTACGGTCGAATCTCACGAGTAACGTATACACTGTATGTACATACGTATATTTACGTATGGTCATGTATGTCCCATAAGAGAAAGTGGCGTAATTCTGCGAGATCGATGCCCACCTGAAAATTTATCGGAGAACTTGAGACAAAATGAACGAGGAATGGAATGGACGGGAATGAGAGAACAGAGTCGAAGGAATGATCTTTGAAAATATTAATTTGGGGAAATAAGTTCCTTCAAAGAGAGCCTCTGTGACTTTGCAGGGCAAGGCTATAACCGACAGGATGAACCGAGGGCGTGTGTCCACTCAGCTCCCACACTTTCCTTTGCGTTTTCGCTCTTTGACGATAATCTCAATGTGGCCGGCGAGTCGCTATCTTGGCGGGTTGATAAAGAAAAAAGCAGGAATTCATGGAAGAAAATGGCCCGAAGTATCGGAAGAAAAAAATTACCGCGATAATCGATCGATTATTGGACACAAATATGGCCGACACGTTTTCGTACAAACGAAAGTGCATATTGGTGACCTTCACTCGTCCTTGATGGCGATCACTGTTAACCCCTTCACGGACGCGAAACTGCAGTCTCTTTGAAACTTCTCACAGCAACAACGTGTTAACCTTGGATCGATTTTTTTAAATAATTTTTTTTTCCATGTCGGTCGATCAAGCTTGCGGGGATGATGCGGGTGAAGGTCGTTCGGTCGATTAACGAGGTTTCGAAAACATGCGCTTCCGGCTATGTTCGATGAAACTCGAGCGAATTTTAGAGAACTTGTGAACAAATGGACGATCATTCGTAAGGTTTGGTATTTTTTAGAAGCCGTTTAATGTATGATTGCCCATTTAACAGTGATGCTTGAGTACATTATCATTGAATAGTCCCAGAGAATCTGGAAAGTATTCGTTAGTCACGGAGATCAATGGATTACCATTGAATAATTATTATTCCACAGTCCTCTATTTGATAAATAATTATTTTACCATTAAATAGTTTTATATAGCAATTAAGAAAATGGCGACTCAACTGTAATACCATCAGAGACCCTCATTGGTCGTTCTTTTTTTGTTACCTCGTAAGTGTCTTCGAGCATGTTTGCAAGTGTGGGTGAGACTATTTCCAGTTTCAGGGGATGCTTTGTTACTACGTTGGAGATGTGTATTACAATGAAATTGTGTGCAGCGATAAATATCGATGCACATAAACGTTACCACGAGCGTCGCAAGAAAATGTCAGGGAAATAACGCGTTTGGTCTGTTTCGAACGAGTTTCTGATTAGTGCTCGCGGGAGCTTTCACAGAGAAACGGAAAGAAAGGAAGAGAAAAAAAACATAAAATGGACGGTTTTCACGTTGCTCTTTGCCAGGGATCGTTATATAAAAGTTTCTTAATGCGGCTCGATGCACATCTCGTGAACGATTCGCCTCACATTCTTCATTACATGGTCGGAAGTAACCGACGATCTGTGCAGTTACAGCGGCGGCGGAGGAGGAGGAGGCGGGAATAAAGAGCGATGCATTGTAATGTATTCTGCATGTAAAAAGAAATTTATTATCCCACAATTGATGTTGGGAAACGCAATTTTCTCGTTTTTTTTCCTGCTAAAAGCTCTTGACGTTTTCGAAACGTGTGACACCTTTCCGCTCCAAATATCTCGCGGCCTCAAACGACCTTCATCGTTTCTGTAAGTCTTTCGACAAGGTCCGCGTATATCTCGAACATTCAATTTTGTTCGACGTATCACGCGCATTTTTTATCAGACTCCTTTCTCTTTGAACCGAACGTTGCACGCGCTCGGGATATCGTCGTTCCATTATCCAATGGCCAATGCATAAAATGCACTCATTTCTCATGTATGCTCGATTCAACGAAACTCGTGACAATTTCGTGAATTTAATGTGACAGATTTGACGAAAGATTCAACGCTGCGAATCGAGGAAAATATTTCGGTGTAAATTCATTCCCCCTTTAAAGCGTTGTAAAGTGTTTGAAAGACGTTTAATGGTGTACAGAATTTGTAGATGGAATTGAATCGTGTCCCCGCCCAGAAAAACCGGACCCATTCGCGTCTGATAAAAAAAAAAAAAAACGCTCCAGATCCATCGGCGTTATTCCCTCGAAACGCACGTTCAACTACCGTGTGTTGCGTAATTTTTCTCCCTCCACCCCAGTGACACGAAAGTAGTTCCAGAATTTTTATAACGGTGGGTGCAACATACGTTGTGTCATGTGTCAGCCGGTGTGTCACTTTGCCGTTGAATTTCAAGAGCTTCAACGATCGACGGTCTGATTAATTGTGATATGATTTAATATAATTTATTCGACAAGGATGGGCGATTGAGAGCCATAATTTTCTTATATTTTAAAGGAAAAAATTCTTCGGGGAATACTTGAAGGAAAAGGGGTCGCTAAGTTGTATTTAAAACTCATTGATTTACCAATAACCGAATAACTTCTCATCGATTGAAGGAATCTTAAGTATTTCAAAACTCGATTTTTGGATTCGAAGGTACTTGTTCATTTTTTTTAGTTTCTTTCAATGTCTTTCTTTCCTCTTAAACGAAGCCTCGAGGCGTCGAATTTCTTCTCGACGTATTGCGGAGAATCCTTGACCAGCGGGGTCGTTGTAATACCTACATACATACATATATCTATATATTATATATATATATATATATATATATATATATATATATATATATATCGGATTTCGTTGAGAGACGATCTTTTGTGATTTTTTCTTTTTCTGTTTTTTTTTTACTGCAAGATCCTCGTCAAAGAAATCGGAGCAGTTTGGAGGGCAACGGTTATCGCACACATTGACGAACAAAAGCGTGCGCGTGAGGTGCTTGTAACGGTGACAAGGTGGCGGCGGTGGCGAACGACTCGGATAGATAGTGAAAGTCCCCCTGAAGCCGAAGTACATAGGGGATGGCGGGCTGAGGAGGAATCCGGGGGGTTTCAGTAAGGTATATGAGGGCCTCGGTCCGAGCCCCGGCTGGTACTCTAGCCTCGTTGCCCACTAACATACTTGAGAATCATTCACGAGACAAATTTTGAAAAAAAAATTGGAAAAGATCTTTAACAAATTCGACAATATGCGCGCCCTTGTGATGGTACGTATTGTGCAACGAAAGAAAAAACAATTTTTTCCCCCATCATACCCAACGAATCAACTTTTCAATTTTTTCCCGTCATGAATTCTAACGTGCCAATAAAATGTGCGTGTATCTGTGCGTCGTTCGCACGTTGAAGAAATTTCTGTGATTGTGAATATTTTCCAGTGTCCGAAAGGCCGATATTTGCATGGATCTATTGTCGATCGATATTTCGTGAAAGGAGAAAATAAGTGAATTTGGAATCGTGAGGAAATTGGGAGTCTTATCGAGATGCGATCTGTATCGCATTGTAGGAAAAGATTTTTTTTTTTTTTCAATTAACTTAGTTTTTTTTGGTTAAGCAAATTTTTTATTGAGATTGGAACAACAATTAGAGGGAATATTGACATTATATTGATGAATAACAAATTATGTTCAACGATACAATTATCCAAAAAACATTTGTTTCAATCTATTTTTATTAATTATCAAAATAGTATGATCAATCAGGAAGAAGTGTACACTCGATAAATTGTGAAAATTTATCCTGTGATCAATTATGGGTCGACGAATAAAATTTACAATAAATAATACAATTATTTTATCAAATTGAATTATGATTTTATCATGATTCGATAAATTTGTATTAAATATTTTTTCTAATATGCGATTTAACGATCAAATCATTGGGAATTTTTTTCGTTCCGATCAATCATTCCATTTTTTGTTTCCAAAATAAGGGAATCGATCAATTGGGCTCGGAGTTTTTTTTTAAATGGAAGTTCCGTGATGGAATAATGCACTCGATAATTCATTATTTTTCCGAACGATGACGTAATACGCGACTGGTAAAACTCGCGGATATACCGGTATACGTGGTGTTCTTGTAGCGAGGTCCGAGCGAAGTGAAAACTCGCTTTTGCTCGCGGAGGCCCGAGAGTGCGCGCTTATCGCGAACCACACAACGAACACACTTTCTCGCGGAGTTTCGAAGGAGAATTGAAAAAAAAATTGCCGCTTGCCCCCTTGCACACATGCCGGTGTATACTGTATATATATAAATATATAATGTAATGATATACGTGCACGTTCATGCGTGACATTAGGAAGTCTGTAATTTCCGGCTCGACAAGTCCGGTATCGCTGTAACGTGGATTTGCATATTCATCGATGTATCTCGATCCCCCTTAATGCAGGATTACAAATATCTGGTGGTGGTGATTTTTTTTTCCAATTTGCATGCCGATCGCATGTTGCGAAATATTTCGGACCGGCGGATAGGTTTCGTCTTGAGAAAGGGAATTGACCTGATGCAATGATTTTTAAAATGGAAGCCAAATTTACGGTGGAATAATTGAACGATAAGCATTATTATAATCGTCTATCAAGGGATATGAAATCATGAAAAACCTTTTTATGATTTTTTTTTCGGCTTTTCTCGTTGATGGATTACTTTTGGACTGAAATCTTGCGTGATTTGGAATTTACCGGAAATTTTCCATCTAAATATGATTTGAAAACTATAGATTGAAAAAAAAAAATTTGTTTGTTTTTGGGCGAATTTTTAGAAACTTTAAAATAGCGAAATTTCAAGTACTCGTAACTGTGCTTTCGTTAAACTGATTTAGAAATTTCTTTCTTTCGTACTTAAAGGCTGTCACTAAACTTGGAGAATGCCGTTTGATGACTCTTGATAAATCGCCGAAAAAATGGAAAAATGGAATGGAATGGTACGCCTTGGAAAATTTGCAAAGATCGATGATCGAAGTTTAGAAATGTGCCAACAATCGAAAAATAGTCGGGATTTAATTATGACCAAGCGGAGTTTTGAAGCTTCGACGATGGCAAAGAGAATGAGCGCATGTAGAAGCCGAAATTTTATCTAGAAAAGAAATCACAGTCATTATAGTCGACCGATACAATTTTGATGGGCCAAATGCGAATTTTTTTTATTTATTTATTTATTCATTTTTATTTTTATTTGTATTTTTATTTATTATTTTACCAATAGTTTTCCGAAAAGATGAAAATTTTTACGAGTTTCCAAAAAAAAAAAAAACTTTTAAAAATATTTCTCTGTTTTTCCCAGTGAATAATTTTCTTCCCCATCAAACGTCACATGTGCTCGATCTCGTAATATTGTCTTCCGTAGATAAAATAGGGATTTTTAATAAAGTAATAATTTATTCAAAAATTAACTTCTTAATTGATCATTAACGCATCATTGATTATTATTATTATTTGATGAATTATCGATGAATAAATTCGTGCAAATTAAAACGTGAAAATAGCCAAAAGCGTGTACGGCAACTTCACTTTGCTCAACGATCAGCCATTTCGGATTAACCAATCGATCGTACGTCGATGACAAAACAAATTTTCGTAATATTGATTAAAAAAACCATGTTCACGCGAATTTGTTGTCCAACAAAAAGCGCTTTCATCACGACTCTCTGGGATCTCATATCGCCCGCATCGATATTCATAAATATATCCAAGCTCCTATTTATCTATCTGATGCTAAAAGCCTTTCGAGAATTTTATTTCGTCGATTCGAGTGCCAAACGCGCATCCGTCGATTTCCAAGATGACGCGAAATTTTCACGCCTCTCACCGTACGTCCGAGAAACCGAGAGCGGTGGTCAAGTGAGAGTATATTTTGCGCCATCGACGCCGAGACTTGTTGCAAATTTGCAAGATCATCGTTCGTGAGTCGTTCATTCGAAATTCCCTCCCTCCCTCCCTCCCTCTCTCTCTCTCTCTCTCTCTCTCTCTCTCTCTCTCTCTCTTTCCCGCTCTTTGTCAAGTACGATTATTCATAAACGAGTCGCACAAAGACGCACGAGCGTCGCTCTTTCTTCCATCGATATGCCTATCGTTTTAGTTACGAGAGTCTTGGACGTTAAGGTGCGATCGTGCGGCGATAATCAGTGACAAGTCCTCGGGATCGCCTCGGCGGAACAAAAAAAATTGTTATGAATTAATCGGCAAAGATGAGGAGGTTACTTTCATTATCGCGAAAGGTCCCGTTCGTTCTCCAACTGTTTGCCATTCAGAGTAACAGCAAGGCAACCCTTCGCGTTCTCCATTTTGGGTCACTCCTCGCTAATTGCCGATCGTAAATTTCAGATAATGATGGCGTCGGCCGTATTGCCCTCGGTGATCGGCCAGTATCGGCAACAAGGATCCGCCAATTATGCTCAAGACGAATATTCCGAGTACGACCAGCCCCGACCGGCGCATCCAACGCCCCGAAGTTACGCGACCGGAAGTCCATCGGCCGAGCGTCAACAGGCTGCGGCACCGGCAGCGCCGAAACCAACCCCCGTTGCCATTTTAAAGCAGATTAATCGTCACAACGAGGACGGTTCTTATACCTACGGTTTCGAAGGTGGAGACGGTTCGTTCAAGATCGAGACGAAACTGGCGAACGGAGAGGTCAAGGGTAAATACGGTTTTGTCGATGACACCGGCAAAGTTCGAGTCGTCGAGTACGGTGCGAATCAGTATGGCTTCCAGCCCGCCGGCGAGGGTATTACGGTCGCACCTCCAACCCTCTTTGACGAAACAACGAACAAAGATGGAAGTCAGAGCGCAAACTATCAGGATTACGATTATCAGCAGCAACAGCAACAGCCTTCGAGACCGGTGGCAGCGCCACAACGCGCTGTCGCTCAACCTGTCCCAGCACCACCGGCTCGTCAATCCCAGTATCAACAGTACGAACAACCGGCGCCACCCTCTCACACCGAGGCCATTTACAACCCCCAATTGGCCGCGCGTGGACGCGTCGCATCGGCTCCGAAACCCGCTGTCTTCGCGCCAACTGCCGCTGATTACGACGCACCCCGTCAGTCTCAACTTCTACGATCACCGACGTATGACGAGCCCGCACCTGCCTCGCAGGCTTTCAATCAGGGACCCGTTCAATTCAGTCCCGCACCGGTTCAGGAACGGTCTCAGGCGCGCGGTCAATCGGGCCCCTCCAACGGCGGTATACTCGATCAATTAGCGAGAGACTACGCTCTGCCGCAGGGTGGCTCACCACCCCTTCACGACATCAGCTTTGGTTACTACTAAAAATTCAATTTCTCCGATCGTAGCTTAAGAACTTGTTCTTGTCCAAAGTAGGTTATACGAAATAAATTTTCTTTCAAGTTTCAACAACGTCGGAGAAATTGGCCCTGTGAGAACGGGGCTCGGGCGTTATGCTTGTTGAGAAAAAAATTTTCCGTTGCGAAAAATGCGACGCGATCAATTTCTGGGTCGAAGAATCCATTTCCCTCCGATTGGATTACCAAGAGGCGGATTCTCAGGCCCGGATTTTCACTTCCAAGATTGAAGTTCACATCGCTCGCTCTTCGACTCAATTTTTTACATGAATTTGCATATTTGGTCACGTGCACTTCAATGTGTGCCTTTCTGTGGTAAAACTCGAGAGTATAAAATTAATATACAAAAAAAAAAGTGGGATTTTATCAAGCTTTGCGCAGTGAACTGAATTTCTTGAAGCATTCTTGTGATCGCACTGAGAATCACAGATCCTTCATGATCCTGCAAAATCGTACAGAAATATTCTTTGCACGAGGAAAAATTTATTCGTTCCACTTAAAATATATTAATATTAATATTAGTATGTTATAAATATATTAAATATATATATATATATATCAGAGTTGGGCAAAGTACTTGAAAGTACTTCAAGTATCAAGTACAAAGTACCGTAGGTACATGAAGTATCAAGTACCGGTGGTACTTGAAGTACAAAGTACTTGTTACTTGCAAGTACTCGTCAAGGCGAGTACTTGAAGTGCGAGTACTTGAAAAAATCAAGTATCAGTATCAAGTACTTTTTAAGTTTTCGGGTACGTCTTGTAAATACCGATACTTGGGTCATTCCATGTCTGATCGACCAAGAGTTGGAATCGACCACTTTCAATTACGATGAAATTTAGTCAGAAGTTTTGTTTTATCATAAAACCAAGTTCTACCAAGGAAAAAAAAATACCTTGTACTGATTTGAAAAGATCCTGAAATTTTCAGAAAGGTGTTTTTTTTGTTTCAAAAATATGAATTTTTTCAAGTTGAGCAATCATGTAATTTTGTAATTTTGAGCAATCGAAATTACACGATTGATCAACTTCACTTAAATTAGAGGTAAAAAAAAAGTTTTACCATAATTCAAAAATTCATATTTTTGAAACAAAAAAAAACACATTTCTGAAAATTTCAGGATCTTTTAATATCAGTACAAGGTGTTGTATAAAAAAAAACCAAAAATTTAATGTTGATGATGGATTTTCACGATTTTGAAAAATTCAAAATTCTCCAAATTCATCATTTAAAAAAAAAAATTCGGAATATTTTTTTTTTCGTAGCCCCAACGCCCCAAGTATAATCTTTAAGACGAACCCAGAATGATTTTTTCGTAACTATAATAGTTTTCGAAATATTTAAAAAATAAACTTGAAAAAGTGGGGAAATATTGAATTTTCGAAAAAAAAATTCCATTTTTTTCCTTTGTTAGAACTTTGTTTTATGACAAAAGAAAACTTATGAAAAAATTTCATCGAACTTGAAAGGGGTCAATTCCAAATATTGTTCGATGGGACATCGAATGACCCATATTCAAAGGCTTTGCACATGCAACCATCAGTAAGACACATTCAAAAGTACTTCATACTTGTACTTGAAAAAAGTACTTCAAGTACAGAAACGTACTTGAAATTTTCAAGTACGGTACTTCAAGTACGGGAAGTACTTGAAAAATTTAAGTACAATACTTGAAGTACTTTTTAGGTACTTCGTACTTGCAAGTACTGTACTTCAAGTACCTGCAAGTACCGAATACTTTCAAGTACTTTCCAGCTCTATGATATATATATATATATATTACTCGAACGAAATTTTCTTCGATTTCATTTGAATCGAGTTCATTTGAATCCACTGAAAATCTATTTTCTCGTCGTTTCTCAATTTATTTATAATAATCTATCCTGCAATGTGCATCTTTTTAGCGACCAAAGTCACCTCGCATAGATCGATACACTCTTTAACGTCATTATAACCGTAACTTTATTTCATAATTCTTATTGAATCACCGAGGACGGATGAACGAATGAAAAAATTATTTAATAAAATTTATCATCGAGTTCGAGACGATTTCCTGCTTCACCGGTCAATCGATACTCACATTTCCTCGATTGTATTCTTTTCCTGAACTATATTTTACGACGCCATTTTTTTTCTAATCGATCTCTCACTTCCAGCCGTTGGAGTCGTCGAGGACACGCGAGGAGATCATTAAAAACATCGATATAACAAGTTCAAGCGGAATGCCGTTGTTACAGTTAGACGGCAAAAGCGTCGAGTGAATTGCGCCGAGCATTCGTTGATTTTTTTTCTACCAATTTAACGAGAAACCTATGATAAATATACACTCGGGTAAAAGTCGGCGTGCTGCTGGGTATTCGGTGCATTCGAGAGCGAAATGTATTCACGCACTTCCTAATGTTCGCTTTCTAACTCTTTTCGTCGATCTAGAAGAAAGTCAACGAGTAATTCGTCCCACTGATTTTTCCCAAGTCGTGCTCGACACTCGTTTGTCAATTCTCTCTCTCTCTCTCTCTCTCTCTCTCTCTCTCTCTCTCTCTCTCTCTCTCTCTCTCTCTCTCTCTCTCTCTCTCTCTCTCTCTCTCTCCCTCTCTCGCGAATGAAATATTTATTTCCATATATTGATTTTATGACATAACGAGGAATGATAAATTGTCACCCGTTCGAAATTAGTGCGCACGTGCGAGACAAGTTTTGAAACTATTGAGGAAAAAGAACGAGAGATAAAAAAAACATATCGGTAACAGGGTGTGGCCCATTTGGCTCGAGTTATGCGCTCGCTGGTCACCTTCGCCTGTTACGAGAAATTATACTACCGAGGGAACTTTCTAATCGGACGTTTTGTGTCCTGATATGAAATTCAATATTAGGAAAAAAAACGAATCCTTTCACAAATTTCACAAAACTGAATATCATTATGTTGCGTTGAAATTTTTTTTCCGCGCTGTTAAGGTATTTTTTATCAGACTGCGGTTCAGAAAACTCCGGCAAATTATGCACCAATTAATTTACAACGACCAATTTCGACCAAATTTTTTTATTTGGGTATCCATCGAAGTATATCGATCTCAGGGGATTTCAAACCACGAAGATTCCTCTGATATCGATGTTATCGTCAGTTTCGACTCGAGTGATCGCAGAGGTCTAAAAAAATGTCTCGAGCGCCTGGAGAACGGCAACCGCGCTTGCAGCCACGTGAAGATTGTTGCTTCTCGCAAACTTCTCATTTTCGTACAGGCAACGAGATCGTTCTGATTTTGATTAATTCCCAATGAATAGTCTGAAAAAATGTTCACGACCAGTTCACATTTTATTCAGGCATAGAGAAAAATCGATTTTTTCTTTACGCGGGAGAATGCATCAGGTTTTTCGAGGATTTAAAGATTCAACGTGAATTTCGCGCGGGAAATGAAATGATGCAAAATATTCTCATTTCGATTATAGTGACCTCGATGGTAACTCGAATTTTTAGGCTCAGAATTTTTTCTCAACCGAGAATCTGCCGTTCCCACAAACGTCCATTTGACGAAATTTACTGGCGAAATAGCACATCCGAAGAATCAACTCCGTTAAACAGGATGCGTTTGGATGTTAAATTTATTCTACAGGCAACTTTGTTTCTTTCTCGTTGCGCGATCGCGTCAAGTGTGTATGTATATTCTCCCATTTGTTTGTCACTCGGTGTGAATTCGCATCGTCAAATTTCTCAGTCGTAATATCCTTTGGAAGTTCAGAGTGATACGCGACGCGATAGCGCAAAGCCCCGTCGACGAATAGAGGTTGTTAGTCCGTCGAGAGAGGAACTATTTTTTCTTTAACGCGCCTGCCACGTCGGACGAGAATTAATTGCATGGAGAAAGGACGCTGATGAGGATTAAAAATTGTATGAATTGGAAGAATTTTTTAACGAAGAAAACACGCGACAAGAAGTTGAGGTAATTTTAGTTATACGATATGAGCGAACAAAGTAGGAAAATAAATTGATATAATTTGGAGAAGATTGTGAAAAATTGCAGAATTATTCATTCGACGATAAATCGATATGGTGATGAGGATTTTATCGGGAATGAAGGAAGATCGAGCGAGTCGAAGATCCGAAATTATTCGTGAAAATGAAGGCGGGTCTCTTTTTTTTCTCTCTTCATGGCTACTCGAGGAATTACAATAAGAATCATTCTCTCCTCGTTGAAAAACGAGTTTGTAGCTCAGGATATTTTTACCGTCGTAAAATGATAGGGTATTTTTTTTTTAATTCACGATTATTATAATGCACATTGCAATCGATGTTCCGGACCGGGTCCAAAAAGTTCATGCCATAATATGGACACACCTTTGATGGCCGCGCGAATTACCGTTACATCACCTCGAGTGTTGTGTTACACGCGCAAGATGCATTTGCATGTTCGCCACGGATTTCAGGAGTGTCGGCTTTCGTCATTCAAGTGCAAGTTTAAGGGGTTGCCATTTTTGTTGTAGAAAAACCTTATTATATATTTATTTTCACCGTTTCATTTGGTCATTTAAAAGGCAACATCTGAAGAACATTCTGGTATATTTTTGTGTAAGAATATATAATTTTAAACAATTATAAAAAAGTCTTAAAAATGCAAAAATATTTGGCTAAAAAACTTGACAGATTTTCGCACGATGATTTTTAAAACATTCTCACTTCATTCGGTCGTCGACTGGCCACAACTCCTCAATTGATAAAACTCCTCAATTGATTTGATCAATAAATTAATGAACTCACTTAATCAACTTTATTAATATAAACTTTGCTTATATTAAAATAAATTTGTCTACAAAGTGTAGTATCTGAAAACGGAAAAAAATTGAGAACGTAAAAAAAAATTGATCTCACTTACTTTTCACCTTATTAAAGCAGCTTTTACTCTCGTGAAACGGACATGCGTGAACTCATGGGGAGAAAAACAGTCGTGGCACGCCATTGAGAGTCACGTCTGTGTTGAATCAGTATGAAAATTATAATCCCGGTATGAAGGCGAGGATAAACTAATATCGTGTAAAACAAACTTCTGATATAAATTAACGAGCCTTCCTACTCCACTTCCTCGCTGTTTACCACTGAAAATTGGCGTGAAATTACGTAAAAAAAAACTAAAATAAAATAATAATAATGATAGCGATAGAGCTGGTAATTACTCTTTCACGTCGGCGTTAACAAGTTCGAAAAAGATAGTTTCGTGAAAAATAATATAACTTTCCCCTTCGTTTAATTCCAAGCTGTGCATTCGATCGAGCACTTGTCTTCCCCTCCCGCAATTTGTTTTACCGTGCGCAAATACGTACGTTGTTACATTGCCGTTACATTCGGTTTTATCGAGATCAGCGGCGTGAGCATGAGAATTTGAAGAAAAAAAAAATCAATTTAATTGACTCTTCAAATGCCCGAATCATACGAGAATCATAATCCTGAAATAAATGGTTGAGAAAAAAGTGTACACCCCCCGTGGAGTTCGATCGGATGTAAAAAACAAATGAAATCATAATTACGCCAAATTATCGGCAATATTTGTTTCACCGAACTATATTTCTGGCACTCTCCGACGGCCGATTCGAGCTGCGTGTAATTTAATTCGATTGTAAAGAATTTTTTTCTTCCATAGATGCGATTCTTCGCTCATGTTACTCTCAATTATTTTTTTTCCAAATCATTTTTCGTCCATCAATTCTTATTAAATTTTACCGGTGACGAAAATTTATTTTGCCGATGTAATTTATGAAAAATTCATGCAAAATGGTCCGGCGATTAATCGCGAAAAGAATCCTATGGCCGAGTTTGTAATTAACGAACACAAACTTGGTACGAAAAGCTTCGCGGTGTCTGACCACATATTCGCCACTACCACGAGGATATCCTTATACTCGCAACTTGATTTTCATACTTGGCTCGGCAACTTGTAGTCTCTCGAACGGTTACAGGCGTTTGGGGCAGATTGGGGCAATATGGATCATCTTAATTCGTCCATCCATAAAATCTACCAACGCAGCTTAGATGGCATTTAATGAGGTGTAATTTCTCAACCAATGGATAGTCCGTGAAATCATGAAGTAGAAATCACTTTTCGTTACATCTTGTTCCTCGTTTGATGCACTTTTATTTTTATCATTTTACATCCTCAAAACATCTTGAGAAACAAACTTTTTTATACCCTCAAAAATACCTCTGGAAAACCCATATCCCTACCAGATCGTGGGTAAATAAATAAAAAATGGATTTCAATTATTTCTACCGGAATTAATTTGCCTCTTTTTTTAGAAAAAATCCTCCACTATGGAATTTTTGATTCTAAGAAAAGTGGCTCGATAACGTGCACTTATTTACACCTCATTCCTTATCGTTTGAATCATTGGAAATATGAAAAATGACAATTTTACCCAAAACGGGTATTTTAATGACGATCTTTTTCCATCTGTGCTATATTCTCTGACATTTTTCTGCGTGGTGGTTTATCCGTATAAATATGACCGTGTCTATGGCAAAGCGCGTTAAACCAGTGATCCATTCAAGAGACGTTTCCTCGTTGATGATCCCGAGAGTAAAACTCTCGGTACGAGCGCAAATAAGAACACGAGTGACGAGGAATAGACAGAAAAAAAGAAGGATATATATTCATCTTGCACTCGTTGCGCCGCTATAGTCGTTAGAGTGCAATGAACGAACGAAAGCAACGGTGTTTCGCGTTAGTTCTCTCTCGTACAGTTTCTCTCGCTCTTTTGCTCGTACACGGACCATGGCTCAGGACTAGGTCAGTGGGTTTTCACTCTTACTTCTCACGGATTACGATCAATTTCGGACTATGGAAAAACTAACGACGAAAGATTATACTTTGTACGACAGATAGGGGTAATGAACAAAACAAAAAAAAACGATGATTATCATCCAACGGGTTTGTCTTCAAGGCACGAGGAAAAGAGATTTCCAAATAGGAGGAGGGGAAAAAATATCACAGTAAAAATGAAGTGAGAATAAAGCGATGCGCGAGATAATGTTAATTCGTCGATTGGTAATTTTTCCGAAATCAATCGTTCCATTGTTCTAATCAAGGTATCCTGAAAATTATCAAATTTCTTCTTCGTTCCTATCAATGAAAGGATCGTTGATTAAAAATTGCACATTAAGTTTGAATTGAATCATTAAAATATATTTAAAACTGCCCGTAGCGAGTAGAAAGTTTGAAAATTTAGTACTTTGTCCTTGTTGGTTAAAGTTTCCTTGATTAAAAATTGAAAACTGAATGAAAATGTGTAGGGTAAACTGTCTACTTGAATTTCTTTGTTCTCATTAATAGAAAAATAAAAAATTGATAAATGCGTATTGGTAAAGTAAAATGGCGTGTCTATCTTGATATTTGCATTTAAGGGGCAGGACGAAAAAGATCCAGATCGTAGGTCGTCGTGTAACCGTACGTATATGAATAAAATGCAAAATAAAAAATCAGCTACTTAAAATAACAATTTACATGCACCCACACTCTTCTCACGGCCCTTTAAGAGACTCTCGCGCGGGCGTGAATGTACGACGTATATCAGATTGGCTAATTCGTATCCGTCGCCGCGTGTATTCACGTCAATATATAGAAAATATTTATTTCAGTTATATATATATATATATATATATAAATATATATGTTTTCATGCTTTCTTTGCCCGACGATACCGAGAGGTGTAATTCAAGTCTACGCTTCGGGTATACACGATTAAATTATTTGGCAATGATTCGTGGTGTGACTTTTCTCGTTATTCTTACCATACGTATACATGGGCCACTTTATGTCAAATTCGATGTTCGAAAAGAAAAAATATTTCTCCCAAAAATAAAAAGCGGCTGCAGAGAAAAAAATCATATTTCTTCGAGGATCTTTTTACAACGAAGAATAATTAACTGCGGCAATGTGAAAAAAATATGCGGATAACTGTAATCCTAATTTTTTGTTACAATTGAGGATTGAAATTAGAAATTGAATAACAAAAAGGGATATCAAAATTTGTTTACCTAAATTGCTGTAATTTTTTTAAAAATACGTATTTGGCAAAAAATAAACAATTGCGCCAGTTAGAGGACATTGATTCGACGTTAAATTGCCCATACAGATGAGTATGGCAATGGCCAACATCGACACACCGGCGTTCAGCTCCGGGACCTCGTTTTGCCGGTGTCGAGAGCCGCGAAGCACATTTCAAACATAATGTAAGACATGTGCCACGTATTTCACTCGTATCTAATACGCTTAATATGATTTTACATCAAACTTATTCTCGGTTTGCCCGCGAAAGAGACCGACGTGAGTGCCTCTACGTATCCAGATGCTTGTGTAGAGGGAAAAAGGACTCTCCCACTATTAGACAACGCTGAAAAAAAAAACGCTTTTTCACTATCTCTTTCTCTCTCTCGCGGGCGGAGCAGAGCTAAGGTTATAAAGGATCGTGTAACGTACTATCCGTCTGCACTCTCTCAGTGAAACTCACGGAGGACCGTTCTTTCTACGTCGTCTTTGCAACAGCGTTATCACGCACCATGAGGATTATATTACTGGTACGTGAGACATTGTTTTTGTTTTTATTTTAAATATAAATCGGTGCAATCGAAACAGTGATGATTCTTTCAATCAAACAGTCATTTTATTCGTTCTTGTTCGGCCCCAAAAACCCAATTTGTCAGTGTAAGTTTATTTCCTCAATTATTTACTAACGGAGAATTTTATTAACTTTAAATTCAGCAGTTTATTCAATTTTATTGATAAAGTTTTTTCCAATGACATTTAACCCTCAAAGGCTAACGATGGATCATTCGTGCCCGGGGCAAAATTTTTTGTTACGATTTCTCGTTCGTCCTTGCAGATAAAAATTTGGAATCGGGAGGGGGGGGGGGGGAATTGTTCTTTTCGGGTCGGACAAATTATTATAATTTAGGTAAGGATTCAAAGAAGGCTCATAATTTTTTCAGATTTCTTCAAACGTTTTAAAATTGTGACACAAGCGCACGACACGAATGACCCATCGTTAGCTTTAACCGTTGCTCAAAACATCGTTAGCTGACGAGGGTTAAATCAAAGGCTGCGCATGTTATTGCAATTGAAAACCATTCAAACCTTGCTCAAATTCAATTAAATTTCAAAGATTTTCGATGAAAGTTTTAATCGGCGCATTGATAAATTTGTAGATTGCGATTTTTGCGTTAATGTGTATTTGTCACAAAGACCCTTAATTAGGAGTCGCTGGAGCATTAATTTCCAATTGTTATTATCTTATTTTTACTCGTAAAATTCGAATGAAATTCGACTCGAAAGAATCCGAGTCGAGTTTCGTTTATGTAAATCTCTAAAATGATAATAATTATTCCCATGAAATACATATAAAATTTTGATTTGAACAAAAATAGAAAATTAGTGATTCAAATGTATTTCAAAATTTCGTAATGATATCACGCGAATCGACATATACATTTTCGTTTCACGATGCTTTATTCTCGTTTTGGAAAAATGGAAAGTCGTTATGAATTATTTAGAACGAGAGTGAAATATTTTGCTCACGCGTCGCGGGGGATCATTAGAAATCGAAAGTCGCTTCCTTCCGATACTTTCTTCACAACCCTTAGATGGATTTTTTAATGTACTATATATATATATATATAATTGTATAAATTTGTTTTCCTATCACGATTATCATCACGTCGTGCGTGTCTCGCGTTGTCCATTGTGTAATTTCGATCGCGACTGAGACTCGTAATACGTCGTACAAGCAAAATAAATGAATGTATAAAAAATTCGATCAATTTTGAACGAATATTTACGTATTATTTTTTGATCGATCGAGGTCACGGTCGAAACTTTCGTTTTCACGGCATCGATCGGTTCTCGATTGACTCGCGCGTGTGTACACGATTATTATTAATCGAGACGTCAGAGTGCAGAAATCAATGCCGAAACATAGGACAATCGTTAATTTGAAAAATGACGGTGCAAACTCCATATGCATTGTGTATAAACACGCGTATCGCGAGGCTCGATTTCACATGTTAGAAATCCACGACAAATGGCGATCAAAATTTTTTTTTTTGCGAAAGTGCATCCAACGATACACGGCCATGATAAAAACCAGCTCGTTAAATCTTTCGCTGATAAATCGCCATTTTTATGAACGACGGGACAATGAAAATCCATTTAAATTATGATTTGGGATAGGAAATTTTTGAACCCTTTTTCTCTTGAAAATCGCGAGCTCGGAAATAGAGAAAAAATTTCACAATTCTGTTCTGGATATCGATGATTATCGTTGCTTCTTTTTTTTGACGATTTTGCAATTTTTCAATGCGAAAAAGATAATTGTTTGAACGACAACTCCGTTCGTCTTGAGGCTATTCTCGAGACAGGCAAATCCGCCCCGATTAAATATAAATAAATACATAGTACTGACAAAGTTATTATGCCACATAAAGTTTACAGCAATGCCTGAATCAGAGTTGCAAGCGTGTTTTTATTTGGAGAAACATTTTTTTTTCGCGTCCCATTCATTATTCATAATGTCGCGGTGACACTGTGTATTTTCTCGAGCAGTTTTCCAGCGGGAGAATAATTTATAGTATTATATTTCGAATCGTTCAACATTATACGAGTGTACAATGAAGCGGCAATTACGACCTCGACAGCGATTTATATTTGTGGAATCGTTGAGGTATTCGATATCCGAAGAATTTTAAATATATAATTTTTAATTCTTGGCATGGACAATTTTTTAAAATGTAAATTCACTTTATTTTAATGATCAAATTCAAAACATATCGGGATATATTTAAATCAATATAATACAAAATAATTATGTGCATGAGAATACATCTTTGGGATAAAATATTTAAAGATTTGGAAAATTAAAATTGGCGCGACCTGCTGTTTTGAAAATTTCAACCCTTTTAAGAGATTTGGAAAGAAAAAAACAAATTTTCTTACACACCTGAAAAATTTGTTCACAGAGGCAATAAAATAAAAGTAACTAGCTGCATTTCTCGAGTATTTAAAGGAATCTCTCATATGTATCCTCTATAAACAACGCCCAGGATGATTAATGCGAACTTCCTTGAATCTCCGGCATATATTATGTAAATAATAGAGCGTGCGATCTTTACCGAGGGCAAATGTTTCTTGTCGGAAAAAAATCATCTCACGCATTCATACCCGCGGCACATGCGCTCGTACAGACCCGTATATTGCAGAAAAAAAGAACAACAATAATAATAATGAAATAGTTTGTAAGCTAATCCCCGGGAAAATACAAGCCTTCTCGTTAAAGTATACCGCGTGTCTTAGTCACAACCGACTATTTCTACTGATGTATCGCTCTCGCTGTTTCCCCCGAAAGCGCGTAAAACTGCGTTCCTCATTCACGTTTCTGCGTGTGAACGAGAATATCTATCAATTCCTGCTGAAAATAAGGGCGTAAATCCTCGCGATTCGACTCGAGCAGCAACTTCATTCGCGCCATTCTGTATGCGAGCACGATATAAGGATACGCGCAACGCTCGGCTTATCGCGGTTGTTCTCTCTTGAGTTGAAACTGTGGGAAAATATGACGATAAAATATTGTATGTGTATATATGGGGCGCTTATTCGATTTTTTCTTCGATAATTAACTCGCGACGATATCTTTGCTCCTCCGCCTCTGACTGCATCTTATCCACGTTCACGTGATTCTACTGAAGACTCTTTTCATTTTCGTGACCATGGAGAGCAAGAAAATTTGTATTTTCGTGTCGTAGACAAATTTTTTATCGCTCGAAAACCCCGCGTGAATCTTGATAAAGAGAGAATGATAAAATTTGATCCCCTCGATCGCTGAACAGTGATTTTCAAGTGATAAAGAATTTGTAAAACGTGATTTTTCAATGTCTCGGAAAAGATGTACGTTCTAAATGGGTCTTGATGGTTTCGGATGTGTCCTGAATTTATTTTAGAATTTTCTAAGTAGCGTAGAAAAGAAAATTTCTTTAAAAAAAATCAGGTCTAAAGTCACAAGAGTTCCACGGACTCTCTCGGTCTACGTGATTAAGAATTACGAGGGGCACGTGACAAAATGTGACGGGCAAAGAAAAACGGTCGCGATGAGGTAACAGCAGAGACACGGAATCTTTTTTTTTAATTTTATTTTAATGGTGAACAAGAGGGCCAGAAGAGTATCTTTTCGTGTCTTGCATTAGAAACGTGATTATCGTGACGTTTATTTTCGCGATTGGTCAACGATTGGCAGACTTTTTCTTTGTCAGATTTTATGCGGTTCTATGTGTGCTTAAAAAGGTTCGATAGAATCGACCAATGTGTAGCAAAAAAAAAAAAATAGAATATGAGATAATCGAAATCGATATTGCACATAGGAAAACGTGCATTCATTAATTTTTCAATTGGGAATCCATTGTCGATGCGATCGAGGAAATATAGCGGAAATTGAGCTTCATTAGAATACACAAGCATATGGATATTATTGATGATAAAATTAATCAGTATTTATTGAAATGTCATCGGGCATCCTCCTCCTTCTCGCTGTTTCTCTCGTTCATTCGCTAATTGTGATCGATAACGATCGAAGCGAAATATTTTTAGTTAATGATGCAGATGCACTTCTGTGCAGTAAATGTATAATGTGACGGAAATGATTAGGTTTTTATTTATTTTTAAAATTTTTAATATTGGTACGAGGATCTTTCGTTTTCTCTCGACGTCTTGCGAGGTTTCTTAATCCTATTTTTTTTTAAATTTCTTTTACGACTTTACGTTTATGAGACGCCGTCAGACTGGTTTCCCTCGTAATCTTCGGACGTAAATCATACGATACACGCGAGTTGCAACGTTATCGAGAAAAGTTACCTTGTTATTTTCCCTTTCAGAGTTCGAAAAATTCTTTGATCTAATTTCTTCGAAAGGTCATTTTAATTGTGCACAAAAAATGAATAGTCTTCTCGCAAAAAGTTCAAACGGATCAAATAGATTAATTCTTCTCGATGTTCACTCTTATTAATTTCTCGGTCCAAGATCATTACAGAGTAAAAATTTTTCCATAGGTGATTGTCATAAAAATGTTATCATACAGATTTGACTTAACGCAAAGACTGTACTTTGGAATATTTACGCTGGTTACAATAATAATTCCCTTAGTTTCTCGTTTTTTTTTTCAATTTTCAATGTGTTTGATAATTTTGGAAGGTTACCTCTCTACTCCCGGTAGCTATTTTGGCCCGCCTTCTCCTATTCCCATTCCTAGAGCATTCAGAGCCCACAAGTTTATACGTATATATGTACACGAGATAGTTTCAACCCTCTCTAGTTTCCGCAGCTCCAAGGACGGAAAAATGAAAGTGAAACCGCATTCGCGTCGATTTCCATCGCGCATACATTCATCTCATGCTACGAGCATTCAAAAAGATTATACATATATACATACACATATAAAAGATATAATACATGTATCAGGGTGGTTAAAAAAAACCACGTCGTGTTTTGATTGCGCTCCTCATGGAGTTTATCTTGTATCTTTTTTGTACCTCACCCATACAAAAATGGGTCTCGCACAAGCGGAGGCCTGTACAATTTTTTCACCTTTGAAAAGGGGCGTTTTTGGAAAAGGGCATTTTCGGGACTATCAAAATTTAAACATCGCAAAATCCTTGGAAAATTACATTGCTCGTCTACTTGGAAAAAATCCCCATAAGACGTGCTATCCGAAAAAAATGATTTTTTAAACCACAATGATATTCATTGCCTGCGACTGATCTAAAATGCGTACTAGAGAGTTATTTGGCCGAAGCAAGATCGCAAAGTGCGTGCGTTAGAATTTCTCTCTATCGCTGAACATTCACGAGCTACGCGTGGGAAGAATAGAAATTTTGTCGAACGTGAAACGGTTACCGGAACAGTGCGTTTGAAATATAATGCGCGATCAAAGATCGAAGGCACAAAGATTGATCTCAAAAATGTCAAATTTGCCAAAATTTAATTGCTCGAGACTCAAAGTCGAAATTATACTTTTTGTTGAAGTAGAATTGTCGCGAGGACGGAAGTGTATCGGGAACAAGGCGCGGTGGTCCACGGCTGTCACCTCTCACGGGCTGTGCGACTGGAATATCCACAACGTTGATATAGAACACACGATTAAATAGTCACGATTTTACCTGCTTTCGTCGAGTCATTAGCTCGTATATACGTTCGAGAATTCGAAAGAGACTCTCGAGATCGAGGACGATTCCGTGCTCCGAAAGTTCTTATTCCTCGGGATAAATAATACGAGTCGTCGGCAAGCCTGTCATTATCGTTATTCAATCAAGATCTGTGTTTTTCTGCCCTCAAATTGCATCAAAATTAATCGGTGAAATTTTCATCTGGAGAAATTTGGTAAATACGGCGAATGTTAAAAAAAAATTCTCCTAATTTTTACACAAATATTGACTCTGGAAGGAAGATACAAATTTGCGTTGAAAAATTGAACATTTTTTTTTAATTTCCCACGGTCAGCCAATCAATTTCAAAGTTATACAAAGTTTTGTGTCGGACTTGACTATCCACCCCCATAACTAGGTTGATTTTCATCGGATCGACTTGAAATTTGGGCAGGATATTGTTGGAACGTTGTATTCCGGATGGTCGTCGAAATATCGGAAGTGGATTGAAGAATTTTCTGAGCGTAACCCCTCGAATGCTGCATTACAAACGAAACGACTCGGAAAAAGCGACGCTACAATCGCTGAGCTGAATTTTTTTGACGACTCTCTGAGCCAACAATTACCTTTGCTGGAACTAATTTACTTCACTTTTACCATATGTTCCACGATGTATGGTAAAAGTGTTTGTGTGTAACTTGAAATGCTTCCAGCCAATCTCCGCTCGTAGCTCGTTCACACTCTCACTGCGAGTAATCAGCCGTCGTACTGTTTGTCTCTCGACGTTGCTCCCTCTCTACTTTAATTTTTATTTATTTATTACTAACCTTGGGAACATGATCCACCGAAGCTTACACCGACGATTGTCATATTCTTAAGGCAGTTCCAATGAACACTGCGCGAGAGCCACGTTCCACTTCCGGAAGTTTCACCGTCGAGAGAACAAGTTTCTTATTCGGACTCTTGCTATATTTGCCTCCTCGTATCACAAACGTGCAGGCAGCTTTGTAAATAAATTGTTAAAAACACCGAATTGGATTTAGTCATCCGTTTACAAGGAATTCTCGGTCTCGCGCTGTTTCTGCGGTTGGATCGAGTCATTAATCTCTTAGAATGGTAAGCGCGAGAGACTGGCTTCGAGATCGTTCGATCGGGCAATGATTTACGAAGGCGCGGTCCTCATCGTAATCGCGGATATAGATTCTCGAGTTTAGAATCAACGAGTTCTGGTCGGACGCGCGAAATAACAGGAGATTTTTCATAAACGGGTTACGAGGGTTTCGAAGATAAAAAAAAAGGTTTTTGTACAATAAATAAATTATTTTACTAAAAAATTCGAAACATATAAAAGAGCAGAACCAAAACATATATTTTATAAAATTTTCATTAAAAAGTTTGGAAAATTTCGCCGGTGAGACTTGGTTTCCGGAGACCTCTAAAAAAAAGTCCTCGTCGTGGTGTTGCTAACTGACGATGGCTCTGTGTGCAATTAAAAAACCAAATGATATTTATTACCGGATAAGCGGAGAATCCAAAATCAACGGAACAGCCTAAAAATCTGTGAATTTTGATCCGATTGCCTTTAAATTGTCAGGAAACATTCGTAAGATACCGCCAAGGAACATCGTTATAAAAATGAATAAAAAATATGATTTTTTCAACTTTTACAACTCGATAAAACTTGCCGAATGCATCACGATCTTATCCAGTCCAAATTTTCCCCACTCGCGCGTTTATCAGCGTCCATGATGGAACGCCGATAAACGAACCGTCAAACTTTTACTCTCGGAATCCCCGAAGCGTCCGGGATCGTCAATTTATCAAATACCCGTATACACAGCTGGATGAATCAACGAAGGAAAAATGGTACGCACGCTCGGCCGTTCGAAAGTTTGGAGAGACGAGTCAAGGCCGTCACTTGAAAAAGTGAACGATTCGCCGAGAGTCTGAGCCTTCCTCTGGAATCTCTTCCATTACGAACTGTTTTTATTTCACGTTTTTTTTTCCCCCGAGTTCTCCGAGGCGTGAAGACTTCGTCATTGCATACATTATTATCGTCGGTGAACCAGCAAAGTGGCACCTTTCTCGTTTTAATTAAATAGAGTGCCGCTTCGTCGGATCTCGAGCAGGCATCTCCTTGTCAGATTGAGACGGATTTGAAAATCGTTCGGCCCACGTGTAACGTTGATGTCGAGACTATGACCAATCGTGGCTTTCGTACGGAACAAAAATTGTGAGCGCCAAATGACATTGGACTGTTTCTTGTGGCGGAGGGATTCTTGTAGGTTTTTTTTCTCGCGAGGTCCTGGACGATTCTCGATGTTTCTCGAACATGACAATTGGCGAGGCAGGGCTTCGCGAACGCGGCATTAATCGTGAGACGAGCGGTTCAAGGAGATCCAGCGAGCGAGAAAATGAACGCGAAAGAGGGAGAAAGAACAGGAGCGCGGAGTTACGACTCTACGAATTTGAATCTCACGCTAGGAATAACAAGCGATCACTGAACGTTGGCTTTTGTGGATGTTGCTGTAACACACTTGCACACGCGGTTGTGCCTCGCCCGGATTCGGCGGCCCGACCCCGTTGTCACAATTACGTAAGCGATTTAATGTTTTGCCAAACGCTACGGGGCGTTCTCATCGTTGTTCTTTCAAACCGGAAGTCGAATCGATCTGTCGAAGGACCTTGTTTCATCATCGATTATCTTGACGTTCCGATCAGGGTTGCGTGAAACATTTTTTCTTGAATATTTTTCGACTCTATGAATCATCATTGGCCATTAAAAATCTTTCGAGATGTTAAGATTGAGCTTGGAGTAATTGAGGCCTCGCATATGTCCAGCAGCGCCAAAAAAGCGCTTCTGAAAAAAATTTTTTTTAGCACCCATGGCAATTGAAATAAATAAAAATGATTATTACACATGGTTTACGGGTACTTTGAGCATAGCAAATTTTGTGACTTCGTTACTTCGATACCACGTAGAATTTTTTCAATGTACTTTTTACTCAAATCAACCTGACTGTACAGAGAACGAGATACTATAGATAAAAAATCATTTTTCAAAAATTCTACACGTATGCAAGGCCTTAACGAAAAGTCACAAGAGCCGGTTGTTCGTGCATCAAGTGAGAAACAACAAAAGTGCGTTAAAAACTCTAAGAATTTAACAGGCCTAAAAAAAAAAACGCCTCACGCTCAATCGCGATTGACTGTGACACCGCGGTCATTTGTCCGTAAAATTTCACGATGCATATCGTTTGCTCGAGGTTTGTGGCCATATGGTAAGACCTACGCGACCGCCCAGCCGCACAGCCCACTCCCTTCGTCCACGCTTTATCACGCTTAATTCCGCATCCTATATTCGACGTGAAAATCATCCGGTAGTCTTTCTCACACGTGGGACACGTACGATGGAATTCGCGCGATCTAATCGTGGCATTTGGCAAATTTCTGAATTCCACAAGAGTGCACGCATCATCGAATAAAATATTGACGGGAGACATTCCAACAGTATCTGAAATGCCAATTCTTCGGTGCCCTTTCCGCGCACCTCAAGGGGTTATTCACCTAACCGTGAGAGTCGAGAAACCACTTCCTCTTTATCGAAGCGATGCACCCTAAATGTTTCCTAAAAATTTCGGGGGATTTCTTGAGCCAATCAGTCAAAATTTGGTACTCACGTAGATCTTTGATCTATCTTCACTTGGCAGAAACTTGGTCGACATTGCGGTCAATTTGAGTCTCGTAATTTTGCAGTCATCGAGCCCAATTATGATAAGGATCGATTATAAGGACACTCGGGGTCAATTTTGGATAGGAATTAAATTTCGATGTGTTTCAACGAGCAAATGTGAAAGGCCTCACGCGAGACCGACGTGTTATCATAATGCGGCAGTGAGAAGACTCGAAAACTATTTGATTAATCGATCAAAGCTAGTTCAGATGTTTCTCATCATCAGGGATCGAAGGAGATCGATGTACGTGTGTGCGTGTGTCTGCGTTTGTTTGTGTATATGTCTCATCGCGCGGAAACATAGTTTCACTGTGGCTCACGTGAGACGAGAATGGCCCACAGAGAGAAGTCAGTAATGTAAAAGGCGTGCTCGAGATAACAAGTTCGTGACGCAATATTGCGAGCGCGGAGGTTGCTCCGGAACGGTTGAGATTGTGCATTCGCGAGCGTGACAACACGAGTGAATGCCACTGAGCGTTGCGGAAAAGCCCGAGCAACATAAAAGCCTGTCTTCGAGAGCTCTCCCCCTCCCCTTCGCCCCTCAGCGGAACCAGAAAGACACATTGCGCTGTAAAATATGAAAACCATCGATTTTAACATTATTACTTTTGTTCGACAGATAATCCCGGCGTGTCTTTTGGCGATCGCGGCAGCGAGACGAATTCAGACACGCCCGCGTATCGCTGAGCCACAGGTTTATTACGAGGACGAGGATACCGAAGCGGCGGATGATGAATACGAAACGGCGCAGATCTATCAACCGCGCACGCGGGCTCTTCACGCGCCACGTTCAAAGGACACCTTGCAGTCGTCGAAAGCACCGCCTGTTCAAACGATACGCAATTACAACAAAGTTAACGACGACGGATCGTTCACGTTCGGCTACGAGGCAGCCGATGGTTCGTTCAAGGAGGAGACGCGCGGCACTGACTGCGTTGTACGCGGTAAATACGGCTACGTTGATCCTGACGGTAACAAACGCGAGTTCACTTATGTCTCGGGTAATCCCTGTGATCCAAATGCACCGCGCGAGGACGACGACGAGCCACCGCGGAAGCCCGACGACGAAGAGATCGCTGGACCGGCGAATTATCCGTCCGTGCGTCCGGTAGCAAGACCACGACAGAAGTACCAGCCACAAACAACGACACCGAGAGCACCAACGACGATATTTCAGACGGAGTATCAGCTGGACGATGATGCGAGCCAAGAATTGGAAGAGGACACCAAGACGCTTGTGACACCCGCTTCATTTCGACGACCACAGCAGAATTATCTCCAATTACAGTCGGTACAATCACCGTCGTTGTATTCGACATCGGCGCCATCGACTTCGGCGCTCTATCGATCGTCCACTCCCGCACCCCGTTATCAGACCCTCACGACTCCGTCATCCGTGATAAGATCGCGCCCCGCGACACCCTCCTATCAAGCGGTCGAGACCAGTACCCGTTCGATAGCTCGCGAGAGACCGCAATCAGTCGCGATAACGCCGAGACCTCACGTCGCCCAAGTCGCTGCCCAATACGTATCGCCCGGTAGTACCGAGAGACCCGGTGTCGTTTATGCGACACGTTCGCAAAATACACCTTTGGCGGCGCATCGTTTGGCGAGCACAACCGCCGGTACCCCGCAGCAGCATCATTTGAACTTTGCCGCTGAACTCGAGCGTTACGTCAATACCGTTGGTGTGACACCCTCCTCATTGGGAACTTCGCGTCCCTCGTCGTCAACGCCCAACTCCATACCCGCCGGACGCGTCAAAACCGGCGAGCCGATCTACCAGTCCGAGCTTGTTTACGAACCCGCAACCGGACAGTACGATACCCAACTCTATCAGAGCCTACCGCAGACGGTAGGTGACTTTAGATTGAGTCACAAACTCCAACCATTCGTAGCTCAGCAACAGTCCGAGATCGGTCATCAGCGGCAATCGCAACAACCGCAGCAACAAGCGAGACCATCGGCCTATCATCAATCGTCCCTGTACGGACAACCGGCCCGTCCACGGTCACAGTTACAGACTGGCCCACCGAGAACTCAGGAAGCGATCTATCGTCAACAACAGGCCGAATTGTTTCAACAGTCACAGCAGCTCTACGCTCAACAACAGAGACGCCAACAGCAACCAAGTGCACCATCCTCATCGCCTCCGCACAGATTTCAGCTGCTCGAGTCACAGAGGGATCCGCAGGCTTTCTACTATGTTCAGGCACCATCGGGACGTGGCTCAGGATCACCTCTCTCCGTAGGTCAGATAGATCAGTTTCTTCGCGGAGGTAGCGGTAACTTTTGATTTGGACAAACATCGAAACCCCTTCTACGATCTTAATCCGTTCAAGTCCTCCCTGTATAATTTCACCGTCGTGATCTCTTTTTGTCTCGATGGAAGACCGTACTCGATCATCGTTTTTTCACGGTCAACCGTGAACATTTTTCATTCACCGAAGAGTTCTTTGATCGGAAGAGGAATAACCAATTGGAGCGAAATGGGGCGCGCCGCTCCTTTTGGCTCGGTGATTTTTCTCATTCCAGCGAAAGCGAAACTATGAAGAAACGAATAACGAATAGAGACGACACGATGATGATTGTAGATTAGACTGGAATCACTTGTTACTGCGTCGTTAGGATAACATTTCCGCTCTGGAAAAGAAAGACCGTCGAGCGCCGAGAATTCTTATATTTTTGCATCGTTCAATTGATATTGGACGGTGCACTCGAACGTACGCTGAGGTCGTCGGTCTTGGAACGAATCGGATCCGTACGATTTGCCAATAGACTCACGGTTGATGTATCACTGTATTCGATACTCGGTGATATTCGCACGAATTTCCAGCGATTTCGACAATTTTTCAATCTTTTTTCATTTTAATCGAGGCTCCGTGAAATTTTTTGTTCTCATCGCTTCGTGACTCAAACATTTTGCATACGGATCAGTTGTGAAATCGAGGGACGCCCATTTTACATCTAGGCCTGCTAGACCGGTCGTTGATACCGCAATTTGTAACGAGTGTAACATACTGCGATATGCAGAGAAAGAGACAGAGAAAGAGAGAGGGGACGGAGATGGAGAGTAAAAGCCGATCCTGACGCAAGACTCTCTCGCGAAAGAAAAAGATGTTGGGCGAGTACACCTCGTGGAACACGTTACATTGACACAACGATTTAGTACCCTCTGTGACATGTATTATTCGTGTCTGACCTCGCGCGTGACGCGTCAAGAATTTACAAAGTAGAGCAGAGTTTTGACATCGCAAAATTCAACGAGGCATTTTATGCGGATTTTATGATGCCGTCGCGTTATTTCCGCTTCGGCAAAGTTCATTTCGGGGATCGTGCGAATATTTCTCAAAATTTCCTCAATTATCGGGAGAAATATGAATCTGTGGACGCTCAATTTTCGATCGATCGAGTGGACGCGAATCGACGGGCCAAACTTTCAACTATCGGAACGAGCTCGATGTTAAACGCGGTTGGGAGAATTTACGATCTTTTGACCCAGAGTTACCTCATCCTGAAAAAAACACTCGAACCATAATCGCTTCGTCCATCGCATATTCGGCCCAACGCCCTTCGTTATAACTGTGTTACAAGAATGATTCCATCTCGCGTAATTTCCATCGCAACACAATGAAACACTCGAGTGTTTACTCGAGACAACAAACGTCGATCGGCGCTTACGAAATGGTCTCTTTGCGTTCTTGAGAACCCGATCGTCGAGTAAACGATAGTTTGCGCAACTCGAGCAACAACCAGAGTCAAGAGAGAATCGAGAATGCGCAGTTGAGAGGCTTTTTCCCCATTTATTTTTCTTACCTCTGTGGCCCCTTAATGCTCGCTGGGTATTTCTTACATGGACGTAATTGCAGAACGATCGATGCTCAAAGTTAAAACTGGAGGGAGTATCGAGTGAGACGGTCCGACACCTTAACGATGATTGACTGTTACTCGTGAAAAAAGGCTCTGGAATGAAAATTCAACCCGGAAAATCGAGGATCGTTCTCTTGGACCGCCGGGCGATGGACTTTTTCATTCCTGACAAATTTCTCGGCTCGACGGTCGTTCCAGTCTGTACTTTCATTTGGCAGCGTGTTTGACATTTCCGCAATTAGCAACCGTAACGACCGTGTGTAAAAAGTCGCGTAGCTCTATTTTCGACAGGAATTTCTGGCTTTTTAAACTCAATGGCAAAAATCGCCTTTGTCTTTGATAATAGAAATTAAAAATAAAAATAATCAGTCTCGAATCACTGGATATCTGACATTGGCCGATGCCATCGATGAAGATGAAAAAAATTATAAATTCACGCGTTCATATACCCGAAAGCCCAAATATTCACTGTACCGAATGTTGGCCACTCTAATTAATATATATATATTTTTTTTTAATGGCAGTCACTATCTCACTCTATCTAATCGACGGATTGTGATCAGGGTCGACGAAACGTCGACTTATTTTTTTTATCATCGTTGTACATATTATTATTATACTCCTAGAATTTAATTAATTTAGCATTTACAATGCGATTCACATGTACGCATATTGCGGCAGAGAAATTGGTGCTAATTTGGAGAAAAAAATGGTTGAATTTTATAGCGTCTCAAGATAACGAGAGATTTTCGATAGTTTGAGAATTTTGTAAAACGAGGCCTCAGAGACCCTGAATCCCATTCGTTTTAACGGTGATTCAAATTTGCTCCAATCACTACAGCGCGATTTCTGCTCGTTATAATATTTAGTGGTGCGATGAAACGGATGTGCAACGAGATTTTTCTTTTGTAACGTCCCTCTTGCGAATGTCTCGCGATTATTTTTTTCTACGATTTGTAAGTGCGAGTCGACAATAAAAAGTTACAAAGAGAAACATGATTGATTGTTTATTCCATGCCTTAATTGTTTAAATTCACAAGTAAGAATAGATTTTGTGTTAATTTTATCCAGCATTGTTGATGTTCATCATTGTTCGGAAAGAGCAATGGCAATATCCTGAATATCAAGGGCAATAATTACAAAAAAAAAGGTGAAATGAAGGATGAGCTAGCATTGACCATAGTTATATCATTATTATCGACATTCCCAATTGTTATTATTGTTGGTTCGGGGAAAAATCGTAAAAAGACTCTTTAAGCGCCATCTGTAAAGCAACGTGGGTTTCTTGGGAGGCAGTGCACCTGCTTTTCTCGCGTGACAAAGCCTTTTCATAAAGACACGAAACGTTTGTTACTTTATTTTACGAAAAACGCGAACAATGTGGATCTCTGTAATGAAAATAAAAAAATGTCCATCGTCAATTAGAAGTCTTGAAAAATGTATGGAAATAAAGAAATTTCGGCATGGAAATTTATTAAGATATATTTGAAGATTCTTGAGAAGGGAAATAATGGACCGATGATGTCACGATTCTCAGACTAAATTCGGTTTCATAACACAGCACGAATCACCGTTAGATAATGATGAAAATTCCTCTTCGAAACGTTGGTGTCTCAAAATAGCGCATTCGATACGACGCGTTTTCAGTCGAATCTGACGAAAATGATTTTCGGCACTTTAAAGCATGATCCATGAGGACGTTGTGCATTGCAAATAGCATATTTATCTTCCCGAGGCAATGCGAATGCTCTCTGACGATGAGTTGAGTACGGATGATTCTTGGCTGACGCGCTTCAGCACCAATCTCGAACCAGTCGCGCGTATTGGAGAAATGTTTTTTCAACCAATTCGTGAGATTATCGCGTCCTGTCGAGACGATCCTTTTTTTTAATCTACTTTTAATTCTGGGATATTTAAGCTTGAAATATCGAATAAAAATAACTGGACGAGAGACGTCGGTGAACTTTGAGGGATTTTTTTATTTTTTCCGTTTTTTCATATGCGATTCTAGGACGATTCTAGTACGATTCTAGGACTTTGAGTGAGTAATTTCCGGTAGTGGCAGAAAGAATATTGAAATCAAGAAAATGGGGAAAAAATGAGAAAGCCTGCAGGAGGGAGAATCACACTGTGGTGATAGTCAACGGGTTTCGGTGTTACGTCAAATCTCATCATAAGAGCGAGAGTGTTGAGCCGAATGCTCGAGTTCCTCACTGAGAGTTTGCGTGCAAAAATTTACCTCGAAAGTTCGCTTCTTTCTTCGTTTTTCATACACGGTGCTGCATATTTTCCTATGGGACGTTCGAAGATTACTGAAAAAAAAATATATTGACCCTTTATTGAATTTTGCACAGCCCAAAAATGACCGAGGAATAGCCAGAAATTTACTTCCAATACACTTTGAATCATTTCGTAGTTTTACATATTCTTTTCCAAATTTAATTCAATGATTTATTTCTATTTTTTTTTATCAGATAGTAAATGAAAATGTATGAAAAATTAAAAAAACGAGTCGATCGTTTCGTCATAAAATGAATATGTAATGCCGGTGTATCATTTGAAAACCCGTTCGCTCGAGTTCCACAAGAAAATTCGATTTCTTCGTAAAACACGTCGATTACAATTCAACATGATTGACCATCGCGGTGTGTCTGCCTACGGATTCTTGAAAGATAAAAACGAATCGTTTACTCGTTTAGAGTCCGAAGCTCTCGTTTATGGCAACATCGTTTGATATCGACATGGGAAATTTATATCGAGTCAATCGATTCGACGAAATATATTTAATTGATGAGACGAATGACTTCCCGGAAGCGATTGAGAAAATTATTGAAGGAGAAAAGTGTGGATGAGAAATAAACTTTATTTCATTATTTTTGTCACGGTTCATCGAATTTTGTTCCTGAATAAAATGGAACACCAAATTTATTTCAATTGCATCTTCCCGAACTCTCGAATCGCAAAGTAATTTCCAGTTAAATTGAAGTTTCGTTCAATGATCGTTTGTTTTTTTTTTTGAATTTTTAAAAAAGTTAACCTTCAGCGGTATCCTCACAAAGAAATGCCAAAAAATTTCAATTTCTTTCAAGGAATCTTCGAAAGAATCCCACGAGGATTTGTGGCGTAGAAGAGAAAATAAAAAATCTTTTGAACCAACAGCAAAAAATCTGGTATAATTTGACAAAGATTGCCCCATATATACGACGTACGATATACGCGTCGGTGAAAGTGAAGGAAAATACGAGAAAATAATAATGGCTTCTTTCTTCGTGCCTTCAACGGGCAACGACGTCGATATCCGTAATAACGCAGCGGTGTTTAATTCGCCAAGAAATTTCGTCGGATCGCACTACGAGCTATCTTTCGTTTCTCGTTGTAGCGATAAAATCGAATATACAAGAAGATTGACTCCAGAATCGTGTGGCATTTACCAATTTGTAAGGATTCGTTGGGAACACGCGAGATATTCGTTTCCTCGATCGTAAAGTAATGATACAAAAACAAAAACAAAAAATAATTGCAAAAACGTGATATCTTGAAATCATACCTTTCGCTGCGATTAATAAAGTCATTTTCATAAAATAAATTTTATGAAAATGAATTTTGTTTCTACGCGGAGAACAAAAAATTCCTCGAGTCTTTCTCATCGCGATATCAATGATCAGTTTTTTTCTAAGTGGTAAATTTTTTTTTCACATATTTTATATAGTAGGTATATGTAATATATTTTATCACGGATCATTATAAATATTTAGTATAATGTACATGTTTGTAGAATATATGAAATCAAATTAATCGCAGTTAAATAAAAATGCACGATGAAATTATTGAATCTAAAATAATGAAAAAAGTTGGTACATCATACGAACGAATGTCAAGAGCAAAAAAAAGCGTGCCACGATCGGTAATGCGATTGGCATTGGCCTTGCAAAGTTTTGAAATGTTTAGCGGCCATTTGGAGGGAATTTACGGTTTTGCGGTCAACCGAATAGCCGAGATTTTTCTCGTTGAGCATCCGCGAGATTGCCGGTGCTTTCCAAACATGCTCATCGCTCGATTTTCTCGACGAGAAAGACCGATCAACAGACCGCGTGGAATAGAGATTTTTATGAATCGCGCGATTTTGCTCCGATTATTCAACGGTTGGGATGAAATAAAATTCTATTACCATATTGAATGAGTTATTTCATGCAGAAATTAAAAGTTTTATGACTCTTCGATATTGTGACACCATGAAGAGGTCGATCGAAGATACAATGATGAAGGAAAATCGTCACTAAGAGAAAGGTGCGATCGGTACAACGTTCATTGATCGATCACGATGATACGAGTGAGATTATTATACGCGCGGATGTGAGAAATTGATCGACTCAATCGAACGCAATATCCTGCTCAGCGTCACAATTTGTGATCCGCGAAATGTCATTATGATGAATTATTACGAACGGAGAAGCCGAGCTGAAGTTACAATCGAAATATAGTGAGTCGGTAATAGGAAGAAATTTAATTGAATTACATATTTTACAATTATTTTTTTAAATATCAATATTATATTGATTATCATTCAATCGTGTATTAATATTGTTAATGAGCACTACATTTAAAACTTACAATGAATTTGAAATTATCCTATAAATTTGAGTACTCAACTAGATAGTTTTTTGAAACTTTATTAATATTTATTTACTTACATTCTGTTTTCCCTTCCATGTTCTTCCCTTTTAGGAATTCAACAATGAAAATTCTCTATCGGAATTGAAACAATTTTTATGATTTTTGAATCCGAGAAGAAAATTGAAATCATTCTCAGTACTATTTTGAAATTTGAACGACGTGTAATGCAATATTTGTTGCAAGCCCTCCACCCGCTGTGAGAATTGATCGAATGAAAAACTGGCGAAGAAAATGTTTATTTTGATCCACTTAATATCTGGAATATTCTGTAACATCTCTCGCTACCACAATGGTGCAACGACTATGAACAGTAGAAAAAAATCATGGCTGTAAGGAATACTGTTTTTCCGCCGTGTTTGGTATGCAGTATACGAAGACAATTCTTTATAAATCAAGATCTGTTTCTATAAGAAATGGCGACAATTTTTTTAGCTCAAGAACGCTCAAACGAGGGAACAATCGGCTGTTTTCCCAGGATAATAATGCACAGTTTGGTCATTCACTCATGTACGTGTGTGATATATAAAGTGAGTATATTTTAGACGTTTCGATAATACTCAGTCGCTCACTCTAGCCCGTTAATGTACGAATGTCTGTGGTCGCATTAACGTTAATATCCTCACTGACACTATCAACGAGTGAGGACACGATATATGTGATATAATTCTCCCGTGAGATAATTGAGTCCAAACCGTAACTGGTTCGAGTGTGCGAAAATTGGTAAACCCTTTTTATTCAGGTATAATTATTTTTCTTAATGCAAGAATTCGACCGCGGAAGGAATGTCGAAAAAAAAGATAATTCTAAGTATACTCTAAATTACAAACCGAAAGAGAGGAGTGTACATGCATAAACTGGAATTGGCCAAGCTTTCGCATCTTTTCTTTTCTCGAGGAGTTGAGCGACGTGGTAAGGGGTGAAATTCTATTGAGTGTTATTTTATTGAGTATTTATTCAGCTTATTTCTTCAAATATCGAATAAAATAATTTATTTATTGTATAAAAAAAACAAAAATAGAAAAAATATGCTTTTTTAACCTTCGAAATCTATGTAACCCGTTAGAATTTTACCCGCGTGTTTCTGAAAATATATACTTTAAAGAAATGCAAAAAATAAATTTAAAGGCACTTGGGAAAAAATTATTGTTCATTTGAAAATAAATGAATTTTTATTTTAAGAACACGGGAACAAGGGAACGGAAAAACGAGAAACAATATTTGCAATTTGTCGACTCTTCTTTTCTTTTGACCGATAAAATCTTTGATATTTTGAGATAATCGTACGAGCGAGATCATTTTTTAGACGTCGTTTTTTTTCTATTTTCACTATATTTACACGAATTTATGCGAACTACTTATGTCCGTAGAATGGATTCGCACGGGGTAATTTAATTTCACGTGCAACAGCGGAGACTTGAAAAAAAAAAAATGTATACACGCACAGTCGTTAACGTACTATATGAATGAAGAAATAATATACGACTTTCGTGGGTTTTTTTTTTTTAATTCAACGGTCCAAGGATATTTATCGCATGTAAAAATCGAAAAAAGCGATATACAGTGAGGCTGCGACGTATGCGAAAAACACACACGGGAGGAAATTGCGTTATGCAATAATTGTCCCGCTGTGGGAGTGCCCGAAGAAGTTTGCCCTCTCGCGTTTCTCTCTCTCTCTCATCGCATATCACGCACCGTCTCATACAATACGTCGCATTGCACACTATGGGAACTATTGTTACACATTTTACAGTCTACTATAACGCGCGTTCCCCTTTTTTACAAAAATCCCACGTGTTTGGGGCTTTCACTTGTCCCCGCGCGCAAATTCTCAAGTTTCTCACTCCTGTCCTCCCTCTTTATTCCCCATTATCCTTTCTCGCGCTATTTCTCTACTTTATTCCGACGAATATCCTTTTTTTCCCCTTTTCCGCGAGACACAAATGCAATTAGCACAATTTTCGAATACGGAATGTCGATTTTTTAATTATTTACAATTTCGTATTAAATTTAGCATAATTCTGGCTATTACTTTTCCACCAAGGGATTATTTATCTGCGAGGTATGTATTTTGTAAAATGAAAATATAGAAATTTTGATGAGCCGTCCGAAACCTAAACGGGTCGATGTTTTATATTTCCCCATTTCCGACATAATCGAAAATTATCTCGTTCGTCCGTGCATTTTCGTTTCTTCCTCTGCGTACAATCTCAACTCGATGGAGATGGAAAGAATAATGGCACTCGCGTCTCGTGAGAAAGTTTTATGAATAACAACGACAAACGAATCTCCCGGAATCCTTCGTTAAAAAAATAAAAGACACTGCATGGATTTTGCATTTCCTTTCGTTCTCTTTTGTCGCGAATTCCGCGATAAATTTGACTATCTTGAATCAAGCGTTTCGGCTTTAAACGACGCGAGACGAAAGAACAATTTCTTCGGTGCCGTAAAAAATTAATTACGTTGTTGATAATGGTAAACTTTTTTTTTCACAAACAATCATCCGGATCCTATAATTGGCTGTTTAATTTAACAATAGGAGACGGGAGGTTTGGTTATTAAAAATTCAATTGTTTGTAAAACGATGCGTACGACTGGAAAAAAATAATTCATGACTGAAAAAATATCTAAACTTTCGTTGAATAAAAAAATTGCGCAAATGCAATGGAAAATTAAATTTTTTAATTGAAATTATAGAACTATCAAATCATTTGTACCACATATTTCTGTACTACAATTATTTCTTTCGTTTATTCGGAGTGTAAATAAGTAGTATGTACAGCGTGGATTTGAAACCAAGAATTGTAAAAAAAAAAAAAAAAATTAAAACGTAACCGGCTGAATTATTGCGCCATTGAGGAGGTGTGAACGATTGAGCAATTTGAACAAGTGCGAACAAATTTCATCAACGTTTTTTCATTTGATTCAGAAAAAAAAATCCAACGATCATAATTATCCGCGTCTTAATAGTTTTCGGATGTCTGTCCGTCATCGGTAGGTAATTCTTAAGGGGAGCGATGTGCGCGCTTCGATAAAGCAACGTCTCCGACGACTCGTGAATTTGTATCAAGGTTGACCGAGGTGCGAGGAGGGTAGGGAGAGAAAAAAATGGGCGGGTGGGAATGCAAAAAAAAGTAACGGAGGGGATCTCATCGTGTTTTCCATTGTGTGACTCTATATATAACGGAGCACGGGCACCCCACGCGGTATTGTCAACATTCACCGCTTGTGCGGTAACATGGTTTTCAGCCTAAAGGTACGTCTTCGAGGGATTTGCCTCGTCGAAAAGTCAATCGTCGTGCGCGAACCGTGAAGAAGTGAACATAATTGATAAACCTCAAAGACGAAATAGTGCATCGAGCGTATTGAAAACAAGAATTGATCTCGCTTCGTCGATAGATATAGATCGAGGAATCAATTTTTCACGCGTGACGCGTAATTTTTCAATAAAAAATGATAATTATGTTAAAGATGACGCCATTGCTAATGGCAGTCTTCTGCCTGGTGACTGCCGGCTGCACGAACGTCACGGACCAGCAGACGTCGGAGAGTCAGCACGATCGAGTTGCCATTCTCAAGCAGATACGAAAAGTCAACGAGGACGGGTCTTACTCATTCGGTTATGAGGCTGGTGACGGTTCCTTCAAGGTAAATGCTCATTGATGATCTCACAATTGGGTAAAAGTTGTCTCATTGGGATTAATCGTCATTGTTTTATGCCGAGTAACAATTCAGAATCAATGTTTTCGAGAATAGAGTCAAATCAATCGTGATTGAGTTCGGATCGAATCGTGGGTTGGTATCGCGGCTGAGATGGATCTTCTTCGATCAGAGTCAGGATTGTCTTATTTGGATTAATTGTCACGATTTTACGACGAGAAAGAGTCAAAAGTCAAGTATAAATATTGCAGAGGATCGAATTTGATAAATTGAGCGCCCAAAAAAGAAAAAAAAACCGAAAGATAAAATGAAAAGATGGTTCTATGAAAGTGAGAATGAAATTTGTCAGATCGAGAGCCGCGACGTATTAGGCAACATCAAGGGTACATTTGGCTTCGTCGACGCTGACGGTGAAATAAAGAGAGTCTCTTATTCATCGTCAAACGGAACGGGATTTAAATCGACAACGGTATCACCATTGCAGGAACACGTGTCCGTTGTCCAGAGTATACCGCGTGTGAATCGTAGCTCATCGACGAGAAAGCCAAACGTCGTGTACGCAACTTCCACGGAATCATCGTCGTCGAAATCTTCGGTCGTTCAGGCGATACCGAGAACACGAAAAACAACAACGATTTCAGCAACGTCCGCGTCAATGACCACGGAGAATCCAGGCCGTCCGATATTCGGTCATTACGTCAAATCAACGCCAAAGAGTCGTCCACGTTTCGTCATCAATGGACAGCAGCAGAGATCTCCACCGGCCGTCGAGGAAGAAGTCAACGAGGATTCGCAAATCACAAGACCGAGCACCGACGACGAATCACCGGCTTATCGTCGTGTATTATTCGCCAAACGTCCGATGGATCATAATCTACGACCTATAACCGAGGAATTCGAGGAGAAAGATGTCGAGACGAAGATAACAACGGGAAATTCATTGAGGCGTCAGTTGCACGAGGAAACGACGAAAGCCGAGCCCGATCACGAGACTACGAGCGACGATCATGCCGATGTTTACGGTGGTTCACTGTCGACTACTCGTCCACTTTTTACAACGAGCACGACGCCGCGTTTGATACATCGAGTCACGAATCTTGGCAACGAAGGACCAAAGAGTACCAATGTTGATCGGAATAACGTTGGACCGGCTCGTTTCGAGGGCAACAAATTCGAGAGTCCGAGAGTCTACGAGGAAGAAACCAAGATCATGCCGGACGAGCGTGAACCACCGCGGAGAATTCTTCTGAGGACGCCTCAGCCGACGACCAATGAGAATGACGAGTACTCGCATCAGGACGAGACGTTCTACGTTCGCCGACAGCCGGAACATTATCTTCGGGAATTATCCGCTGCGGGATTGTTGGTTCAGGGAGGCAATTCAGGGCAGGATGAAACGACTTATGGGACTGTCGTACCGATTGAAAGATTGCTCTATCGTCCACGTTCGAGTCAACGGCCGATCTATTCAACCACCACCGACTCGAACGTTCGTTATCCGACGGAAACACCGACGAGCGAGTCCGAGGAATCACCGAGATTACCGTTGCTGCAGAATTACGCGAGACCAAGGGCATTTAATCGCGCCATGACGAGCTACGCCGATCAGCATGACGGATCCCGTACGGGACGTCCTCTTTTGAGGCAAGTGACTCAACCGTTGGAACCCATTGACGAGCGTGATTATCCAACCGCATCGTCCGTTACGCCCGAGTATCCTTATCGCCCGGGTTCAATCGCTCTTCCACCCGAGCCACCGAATCCAATCGCGCCTCCCCTCAGCAGACGTGATTTTCAGATTCTTCTGAGACGTTTGCTCGTCAGCCAGTACGGCGCACGTGCGCTCTCCTATCCTGGAACTTATCTCGAGGATGCTCTCTACGATCAACATCCCTATCCGTCTTATCAACCCTCCTATCGGACTCCACTTCCGCGCCAGCCTGTTCCCTACGATCAGGCCTCATTGACGGTTCAATATGGTGACCGCGTGCCTCTGAGAAGACCCGCTTTGTACGGCAGATCACTCGATCCGATCTATCAGAATCAGGCGTACGACGATTATCAGGAGGGACGTTATCCGAAACGCGTTTATCGTCAGAAATTCTATGCTCGGGAGATGAACGACGAGGGCGACGAGATTTTACCACCGCCGATCAGGGAAGCACTTTTACTGAGAATGCTGCAGCTTGCGATCAACGCCGAGCGACCAACGAAGACGACCATGTTGACGTCGACGACCACGGAACGAACGTCACCGATTTATCGTAAAAGTGGACCAGTGCGAAGCGTTCGAATCATCACCGATGAGGAGGACGACAAGGACTCGATGATCAAGAAAAATTAGAGAATTTTTAGTTTTTTGTACCGATATTTTCGATTTTTATGTATCGCACTGGATAGATCGAGGATCTTTTCTACGGGGAGAATCGTTCGTGGATGAACGACTTAATTTTTTTTGACATTTACACGCGCGTTTGAGGGGTCTGCGTAAGCTTGAGGTCCAAAATCACGCGCCGATGTATTTTTTCGTCATCGGATCACCGGTACGACGGGGTTAAAATGTTACATACAGTTTTTCCATAGTCCTGTGAAGGTCGAGTTTTTTTTTAATTGAAAAATATTGGTAATCGATAGAGTTATTGTTGTTTAAACGTAGTATCGTCATCGTCGCGTGATAAATTGTTTCAAACCGTTTGGCAAGTAGGGTCATGAAAAATGAAAAGTTAAAAAATATCCTTGTCGTGTATGATAAAAAAATCATTCCGTCATACCGTCAAGCTTACGCGGACCTTTGAAGAGGATCCTCGGTATAAATAATCAAAGAATATTAATATTATTTATTGCAAAATAAAACAACCAAATATATTGTTTCGCGCGACTCGAAGGACGTTGTAGAAAATTGACGAGCAAAATATGACATCTCCAATGACTATGAGTGTGTTTCTGTGGAATGAGCTGAGAGACGACCGGTACAACTTTGCCAAAAAGAAACGTTTCAACGAGTTTTCAGTTTAGTTTGCATTTTTTTAAAATCTCTCTTCGTTTCTCCCTCTCTCTGTAAATACGACATTATGTAAATTAGTGTAATGTATCTGTACATCTGTGTAATATTGAAATAAAAAAAAAAAAAGAAAGAAAAAAACGAGAGATCGAACGATAAGACTTTAGGTGTGAGAACTCATTTCACAAGAAGCCCGAGCAGTCGCTTCGAGGCTTCTCCGGCTCGCTGTTTTTGTGCTACCGGGGCAAACAATAACAACGAACTTGCTCGGTAATTAGCATCGCGAGCGGGTCTCGTTGCAAAATGGGGATACTCGGATAAAAGTTGGGAATACCGTTGCACACGGTTCTCTCGTTACTCGAGGGCGGAGACGATGAGATCTCGCACAGGGAGTTTTCCACGCATTACGAAATTCCCTCTTTATTCTCGTGACTCGCCGTTCAGTCGCGAGAACTTGCTTCTCTTCACGAAACTATACAAATCCCATCGTTGTTATTCGCGAATTGCGAAAAATCTATTCGGCAAAGTGGAAAAACGAGTCTTTTTCTTTCACAAAGAAATCGGCAAATGGCAATTGCAGAGGACATTTTTTAATTTTACAAAAATCAAAATGAATCGAAATGCAACGGAATTCGATCGATCGGTCGACGAAAAGAGTTTCTTCTTGCAAATTTTGGATACGCGGAGTATCGAAAAAAATTTGTCAAAGGTGAAATTGCGATCGAGAGTGAAAATAATTGTAAAGAATTTAGGATGTAACGAATGAAAGTCGTGAAATTAAGAAACGTCAGGGCGTGGAATTCACACGCGTGACACGACTGTCGCGCTTCAAGTTTCACGCTTCGTTCAGCGTGTCCAATTTATCCGAGAAATTGTGAAGTGAAAAAAAAAAAGACGAAAGAATTGTCACACTCGTCTATCGTCTATTCTGCGCGTTTCCGGTGCAAAATAACTGCGAATAACAGATCGAGCAAAGAGACGCGAGTCGCACTGGGCGTTTCGTGAAAAACGAAAGTGCTCGAATTCTCGTTCAAAGTGGTTTTTAATAGTCGAACATCAGTAAAGACAACGATGATCCGGAGATGCGAGTTTCTGCTTCTGGATTTCCATTGGAAAAAAATATAGCAAAGAGCGCCCCCTCGTTGATTCTCGCATTTCGTTGTCTTTTTGTTTTCAATCATATCGTCCGCACGGAAAATTCCTCGCAAGTTGCGGTAACAATGACGAGCGTTCGTCGCGTAAAAATCCTACAAAAGATGATAATTATTCCGTGCGCGCGTGTGTAACGCACTCCATGCGCGTGTCTCACGGACACGGATACACGTACAACAAAATAAGCAAGGAAACGGTGCCTGGAAAAAGCCGGAGTCGTCAGCTACGGTGAGGGTATACACGTTAAACGGGATACGATACACGATCCAACGCGTTGAGACGATCGAGTCGAGACTCCGAGTCAAAAATTAAGAATCGTTTTACAAATTTGGTCCGTAATCGTGAAGCTAGAAAACTCGAAGATTTTCCAGATCAATATATATTTCCGTGCATTGAAAAGTATTTGCAAAAGCATTTGGACGAATTTAGAAATATTTTGCGATACTCGAAAGAATTTCACTCATCGGAACTTGTACCGTACGTGTACGAACAGTACGAGCGCTCATAGTGCGGAGGCTTTTGTCCACGAGACTCTCGACACCCTCTTCTTTTTCCGTAATGACAATTTCGAGCATCGTTCGTGCCGAGGGTGGGGGAAAGAAATAACGAAACGGTTGATCATGCTGCATACCGGTATAATGGAAGCTTCGATCGCCCGTCGAGTGACGCAGAGACTCACACGGTAAGTCGAAACACGATCGCATTGCCAATTCATCTCGACCACACGAGGAAAAATGCTGTGGATGATTTATAAATGACAAAATGAAACGACGCAAAGAGCGAATTCGAAATCGCACGATTTTTTTTCCATTTTGAATCAACCTTCGTCACGTTGATTATTTTATTTTGAATCATTGGATGTTTGTTTCGAGCATTTTTTTCCGCAACGTTTATCAACACGACGGAAATATAATTATATGTACAAATTGATCGATATCGCGCAGTGAGATAATGTCGATCGTCGATCCTACGGACAAGGTCAATGATTATTTTTTTGAACGTCGAAAAACGGCGGCTGAGCATCTACACACGCGACTCGTAAGAAAGTGTACGACATTTTTTTGTTCGACACTTGGAATAATTTTTTTCTCGGTTTAAATATTTTTTAATTTTGCAATTTTTTCGCGTCACCCGACTCCGAGGGAAGAGCGCGTGCAGATTTTAATCGAGATCGACTTGGTACGGTGAGCGTAGAATTTTTTTTTTCACTCGCCGAAAAAATAAGTCTCGGTAACGGCGTTTTTTTTCTTTCTTTCTTTCAAACGGAGAATTAAAAAAAAAAGAAATTGGAACGGTATTAGGAATCGTTTCATCAACAGTTCGAGGCTGCGGAAATTTTGGAATGTATCGACGACGATCTTGGCGCATCGCCGATAACCTCGATGTCGTCCTCGGGAACATAAGGATCGAAAGGCTCGGTCTGAACGCCAACGTCCTCGTAATCGAGCTCGAGAGCATCCTGCTCGTAAATGACATCGTGACTTCGCGGTCGTGCCACCGACGGTATCCAGGGCTGAGGAACTCCTTTGCCGAGGGCGAGAAATACCGCCGCCGTTGTCAACAGTACAACCGAGGCAACGCCGAATACGAGACGCCACGAGCCGGCGATCTTGCGATTAATGAAAATTTGAAGAAAAAAAACGTATACTTTCGGCACGTTACGCTGATGGGATGTATGAGAATTTATTTGATTCTCGAAATTACGTTACTGAATTTACACAAAGAGTAACCGTGGAAATCTAAAGAGCATTCCGTTCCAAACGAGCGAAAGTAAAATTAGCAAAAATAAAATAAAGAATTCAAGTCGAAAGATTCGATTGTGAAAAATTGCGGATCGCTCCGTGATACGTCCGATAAAAAAGATTTGTAATTTACTATTGTAACGGAAGAGAATGAGAATCGGGCGGAATCGACGGAGTGTGAAGGAAGAGAGGTTGAACGACACTCACCGAGCCGTGAATCGCCTGCGTGACAAAGTAGTTTGCCGCGAGTAAACCGGCGGCTCCGAGGGTCGAGCACAGAGCGCACGCGGCCGCAGCGCAGGCCGGTGATTCGGCGGGGGCGAGATCGGCGATCGCCGCGAGCGCACCCGCGGGCGCTGTTCCAGATACGAGAAGAGCGGCTATTCCGAGCCACGCTGCGCCCAATGCCTGACAGCCGGCGTAACCGGCGACGAAAAGAAGCGCCGCCGGTATAAAATGAGCTGAAAATATCAATCATACGGAACATTGAAATACCTCTGACGTCAATCGCAAAATTTCATTTCGCCCACATCCGATTTTCCAATCTTTCCGCAGCCATTGCCAAATTTAATTTTGTTTCGACAACGAATAATGACAAAATGCAACAAAGAAGTATTTCCCGAGAATTTTCGTTCAAATTTCGTACCGGTATAAACGACCAATTTTCTCGCCGTTGTCGTTGACACTATTCCAGATTCTCGTACGTGATCGACCAAGAGTCCGCACGTCAGTGCAGCCATAAAGTGACCAATGTGGGGCAACGTCGTCAACACGGAATCCTGTAAAAAAATTAAAAAAAAAAATACTTATCCATCCTTTTGACGAATCGTGATATACTCGAAAAGAAATTGACAAGACTTTTGATTAAAAAAATATGTAGCGAATGATATTTGAGAGGCAGGCGACGATAAAATGATCCAAGCATGCTGCGAGTGCTCGCGGTGTGATCACGCCGTATATTCTCATCCGTGAGCCGCGATGATCGAATTACACTCACATTTGCCGTTGAAAATCCGTAAATGAGCTTCAGATACTTGGTCATACCGAGAGCGAGTGTCGCGTCGCCCCATTGATTGCCCATTGTAGCAACGGCCGATGCCCATACGGGAACCGATCTCAATAATTTTCCCCATGGTATCACAGCCGCCTTTGGCACAATGCGTTCCAATTTCAATCATTTATTTTCTTTTCTTTTCCAGAGATTTTATGTTGATCGATCGATTATAAATTACATCGATGAGCGATCGTTTTTAATATTTCTAAGAATTTTCGTATTATATATATGTATATATTCACATTAGTATCGTGCTGATAGGACTTTGGTGAATCTTTGACGAATCTTCCGAATGTAAAGTACCAGCACAGAGCGAAAAGAACGAGACCGTAACAGAGTGAATCTCTGCCGTAAGATCTTACGACCGCGGTACCGATCCATCCGGTTAAACAGTATCCAACGCTAACGGCTGTTTATTGATGAAAAAAAACGTACAAAGATCGTGAACTTGATAGGAAAATAATTATAAAAGTCACAGGCATAAAGGCTGGAACGATTATTGAGAGATTTTGTGTATAATTTCTGAAATTATGCTTACCGGCGTAACAGCTGAAGTACCAACTTCTGTGATTGCTCTTGAACCATGTCATGGCGAGCATGTGAGCGGCTGGCATCGTCGCGCCCTTAAGATCGTTAGCGTTTCAGTATTTGGTGGGAATTGCATATTCGGTGAAGTCGATGATGGCCGTAGAATGGATGAAAATGATCTTGATTGCGGAGGTAATACGGCAATAAAACTCACGGTACAAAGTCCCTGAAATAGTCGTAGCGCGACGTGCGAGGGTCCTCTCCAAGCTGCTGGTACGAGAAGCGACGCTAGACAAGCGCTCAATACGGCCCTTGAAAATACCATCGAGGGTCCGGATCGGCCCCAGACCAGGCAACCACCGAGTATCGGTCCGGCAACTTGACCCCATAGAAACGCCTCGCGCATTATCGATTCGGCGCGTTCCTCTTGGGGCAACTGTCGAAAAATATTTCGACGGTTACTCGATTTATTCATTTTCTTTTTCTTTTCTTTTGTACAATGTCAATTGGGATTATTCGGATAAAAATTGATGGTCATCGAGACGTCTCACCTCCAGGAGTATCACCTCGAAATCTTCGGTTCGATTTCGACGGCTGATATTGACGAGCATGTCACAGTGCCACGATGTGTCGATGATGGCATGATTGTCCTCCTGATTAGCGAGCAATGCAACCGAGGAACTGACCTCGACCGCGCCGCAAAGTGCGAAACCAGCGGCTACGAGGGAAGCTACGATGTGACGAGCTCGCACCGCGGCTAGAATTTACGAAAAATTTATTTCTCATTTGAATTTGTGATTTTGCAGCGATCGATCTGAAATCCGTCGGGAAATGCGACCGAAAGGTAACTCTTAAAAAATTGATAGATATTCGACAAGTTTTCATACGATGAATTGAATGAAATATATCAAAATGTAATTCCACGAAAAAGGTCTGCATTTTCGAGACCGAATTAATCAAAATGGCGACGGAAATTCGTGAATTGTGCGTATAGACGCCGCACGCCTCTGTCACCAAATTCCTTCATCGCGCTACGACAGACTTTGCTCTTTTATTGCTCAAATATTTGTCGTCAGTTGCCTCGAGGGCGTTATTATTATTATTTATTAAATTTCGTTATCTCTCCAAGGAGAATATATTCGAAACGTCGCGCATGACGTCGTTTCTCATTATCAATCAACGGCAGTCTTTGAGCCAAAGTCTTTCGTCGAGACGAAAAAATACATACGGACAAATTTTTTTAAATTAAAATTTCATGTCCCTTGGATTGAAATTACCGTTTTGTCATTGAATAATATTATTTTTCACATTGTTGTTTTTACCGAGACACTTGACGCGCCGCGTTGTCGTTTGAATCAACGAGTGTCGAGGGAGTCGGGCGAAAGGTAATCGTTGAAAAAAATTAAAAACATCGCACGTAACTCACTGATCACTGTCACTCGGTTAATTACTTCCTCAAACCGAATCGTACGTTTTCTCGTTACGTTTCACGGTGACATTTGGAAACCATAATGGCCATTTTTATTGAAAAATTGCAACGATGGTGTGAAAGGATGCTTTTTTCAATGTATATATATATATATATATATATATATATATATATATTTGTTCATTTCAATGAATCGTGAATATAATTAACAAACCTCGTACTTCCTTGGCAGCGTGTTTAATTTGTACGCTGCCTCGTTTAACGAGGTGAACGCTGCCTTTTCTCACGAAGTCTGCCATTTCACAAAGCACGAAAACCGAAGTTTCGACAATGACATCCCTTTCTTATCGTGGGGATCTCTCGAGCCATTCGACGATTTCCTCCACCTTCGCACTATCTTTTTTTTTTCTTACGTATCGCCCGATTCTATCTTTACATCTGTCTTTTCTTATCTGTTTGTAATAACGTCTTTTTCTCTCCCTCTCTCTCTCTCTCTCTCTCTCCCACGCACGCTTTTACCGATCTACGTACACTATCGTGAATAAATTATCAGCGTCCCGGCCTCGACTTTGATTGCACGACTTACGCGAAAGATTGTCATTCGTGCGCGATGATGCTCCTATAGTCTTGTACGAATTACCGTATTTTAAATTATTCGCTGAAAAAACTATTTTTTCTCATTCATATTTATTTTATTTTTCGCATTTGGTCGGTGCGGGAAGAGATGCAACTTTCGATGGTTTAAAATGATCTTCATTGATATTTTAAATTTTATAATCGTTCGTACGTCGAACACAACACACGCGCGCAAACATACGCACAAGGGTGAATCGAATGATACATAATTTAACAACGACCAAGGATACACTTTCTTCGCTGTAAAAAGTAATCCCAGTGGTCTCGATTGGTCGTTCAAGAAAAATGCCGAAGCTTCCGCGGAAAAGAGATTTTTGTTCTGCGATAAAAATAATAATTACCTCGCATTTCCAGTGCCGCATGTCTGAGCTGTACGCTACCACGTTTTAGCCGCACGAGTGCCGCCATGATGGTCAAAATAATAAGGAAAATGATTGTTTCACCACGAGGATATATCGAAACTTTCGGCACATTTTAAACTTTTCTTTAAACTCTGATTCATCGAACTGTAAAAACATCACACGATGAGCGGTACGGACATAAAAAATCGACGAGAAAATATCACCAACTGGACCGAGTTAGCGTAACTATCACATTGGTCATTCGGAGATGTTGGTACTACGCGTAGTGGAACGAAATATGTGAGTTAACGAGTCTTGATACAATAAGTACCTCTCCTGGGTCAGCCTTGGGGCACAGTTCGACGATTACCCTCGTTTCTATTAGCGTATCTCGTATCGTAGGTACGATTGACGTTCAAAAATTATAACTCCATCTATTTTATTGCACCGATATAATTTATATTCATTTGGTAATTGTTTAATTTTTTTTTTTTTAATTTTCCGCATCGATGACACTCGACCGACCGCTCATCGGAGGAAAAACGTATGCACGATGGATAACAAATGGTCCACGGTTGATCCGTGATGAAAATTGGATCCACGAATCAAGATTTTCGAATTTTTATAAATTTTTCAAATTGTCGAAAGTACCTTGAGAAGGTTTCAGAGAGAAAGCATGATTTACAAATTGAATTCAATCTAACAAGCAACGACGACTTAATTTATTCCTTTCTATTCGATCAAATACCCGTGGGTTATCGCGTATCGAGTTTTGGCAAGTTTCATCAGCCGCTCTAGATCCCCCCTTTATCTACAAATGTTTAGCGGAATACCGTAATTCCGTACCGACCGTGGGTAACTACCGGCTGAGGAGGAAACAAAAATTTATCGGCAGTGGATGCGAGATCGACCGAGCATCGACGACTGCTCCTCGCTCCTCGTCTGTAAACCGGTGGAGCAGTTGTATGAATCTTTTGTCTAATTTGAAGCTCACAAAAGCTCGAATGGTGCTAGAAATTGTACAGCAAAATGGCAAGTCCAATTTTCGTGCATCGCATTAGCGCAATTTAATTCAGAGTCACGTGAAACGAACCCGCACACGATGATGAAGCAGCATTTTCCTGTTTTCTTTCGCCGATTTTCCCCGCAAAAGAAGTTTTATAATTCAATTTGCATTTGTATTTCTCCTCGGATGGAAAGCGCTTGAGACGCGGGCAAAATTCTGCGCAATGTAAAATAAAAAAAAAGTAGGAAATCCGCAGGGAAGAAGCCAAGTATACCGATTGAAATGTCCCGAGGATCGCCAACAGGTTGCGCCGGGAGACACGAGAGGTCCGAGTCCCACGGCCTGGGCCTGCTCGAGACTGCTCGAGACTCTCGAACAGGCCCCGACAGCGTTTTCCGATCTGTGAACCACCGCCTCCCCACTCTTCAAATACGGCCCATTCTCGGCTATACTGCGAAATGAGTCCCTGGTGTCGTTGGAATCACCTTGATCGCTATTGGTCAGTGCTCCGGCAGGTCAAACGGCAGAGGCACACGCACAATCGGTTCTCCATCAGTTTGTCATATTAAACCCGGTCTCGTGAGCCAACCGACGTATTAGATGTATCTCGCACCCGATTTCAACTACAGCGGCTTGCTCAATTTTAATAATTCTCCTGCCGTAAAAATATAAAAATAAACGATTTAATATAAAAAAAACTCGTCTCAATCGTGCGTTGCCGTATGTTTTTTTTCTCTCACGTTCATCGGTTTATCGGTGCTCGATCGTGGAAAAAGGAAGCCCGTGTGTGTTTGTAATGTTTTTGTGATTGAGAGTAATCGAAATCGAAATTGAGAGTAATTTTTCAATTATCTCTCTCGATCTTCGACGTTGCTGGTTATGCCGATTCTTTGAAAATTTCACAATCCCTCGATATTTTTAAAATATCGAATCTTGAAGAAAAATCCACGAAAAGTTTAGTTTACATCGGATATGAACTTTCAAATTCTCAACTGTATTATTGTATTTTCAAGATTATCGTGAGAATCGATTCCTCGCGTGTGAGTGAAAGTGATCGGTTAAACGGTCGTTGTATTTACAGCAAACACACATAATATTTATATATACATACATTGTACAATGGTGATGGCATTTTAAAGTGGTTTCTGCAGTTTTTCGAAAAATACGGCGAATGACCGGATTTTTGGGCTTTTGTCATTGCCCAGGCGGCCACGTGTCCCAAGAGATCAAAGGTAATTAATTTTTTTTCTGTAATCATATTGTTTTTTTTTCTACAAAGATTTCTTCAGTACGAATCGTTTTTTTCTAATTCCATCGGTGTTTAACGATTTTTTTTTACGAATCGTTCAGAGAGCAACGGGGGGTTCTTTTATCTCGCGACTAAAGCGCGGTAAGGATACACTTGGGCTGAATAAGCATGTATCTTGAGAGTATTTCTCGGTGGCCCTGGCATGCCTTGGCTATCACGGTCCCTCCAACAATATAGCAAAGAGAAGGAGGGCGAGAGAGAGAGAGAGAGAGAGAGAGAGACGGAGGGAGGGCAAAAATGAGATAGAAAGAGAACCTCCGCTACTTTGGTCTCTTTTGCCTGGAACCTTTCTTTCGGGATGGGCTAGAGGACCGGCTAAGAGAAGTTTTTTGAAACCTCTCTTTTCTCATTCTACCTTTTTTCTCTCTCTCTCTCTCTTGATCTCTCGTCCTCTATTTCTGGGCTCCAATACGCACCGTACCTTTTTCTCTCTCTCTCTCTCTCTCTCTCTCTCTCTCTCTTTGAGCTTCTCTTTCTTTCTTTCATTATATATTCTTTCTCTCTTCTTCATCTTGGAATGCGAACCTCACATCGGGGTTCCCGAAGCGTCCGGGCGCGCGGTCGCTGCTGCACATCGTCCGCCAACGCGTTGAATAATGCCCCTGACGCACGTTCAACAGGTACAACAACTTTGCACTCTCTCATAATACTATATGCGAAGCCGTATGTGTGTGTATTTTTTTTTTTTCAAATGCGCGCGTCGAGGAAGCTGTTGAGAATAATTTTTCGGCATTTTGTGTCTTTTGAATGATTTTCAATGTTTTGTTTTGTTTACTTTTTAAATTGTTTCGATCGGAAAAAATTGTAACTGGCCGTTGTTTTGTATTGTGGAAAAAAACAATGGATTTCTCATACGGATGAGTTTTTATCGTGATAAATCGGGAGAAAGTTCCTCCGTTCCTCCGGGTAACGAGGTTATCATTAATTTATCATTCTCTCATCGATTATTCGATACTTGACACGTATCTTTCTTTATTTTTCTCTCTCAGCGTATTCTTCAACGAGAAAAGCCTCGATCCATCCATTCTTGAATGGCAATGGAGAAATCGGCAACTTAAACGGCAACAAACATCGACAGAATCGTGAGGCTGGTTAGATTTTTATCGAAAAGAAAGAAAATAATAAACATCCGTTGAACGTATCGCGTTGCGATTAAAGCAGAGAAAAATTTTTACTCGGCACAAATAAGGAGCGATATTTCTGCTACTCAACGTCGCGTGTTAGATTCTCTGCCAAACGTGGCGCAGGAAATTCGCCGGTCTCACGCGACAACCTAATAATACACGGCTTTTCCTCAGCCGCGTCGTTTCTCTTCATAAAACATGTTCAGAGAAACGATATGACATCTACATTCATATGGAGAAGCGTTTTAAATTAAGTGCGCAAAATAATGTGGATGTATGCGTGTGTTTATATACAGGATGTCCCATTTTAATCTTACAGTTGATTTATCTCGAAAAATACTGCCCCGATCAAAAATTGAGTGGAATGAAACTTTTGGGGTTCAAAGGGGGACGTTGAAAAAAAAATTATTTTTGGTTCAAAATTCAAAATAGCGGCGTTAAGATGGCCGAGACGTTTTTTTTAAAAGGAAACATGATTTTTTTTTCATCAAAAAATTTTTCCGCCCCAAACTAACATCTTTTGTAGGAACATTATTTTGATACAGTCCATAATACAGGGTGTCCCATTTTAATCTTACAGCTGGATTATCTTGAGAAATACTGCTCCGATCAAAAATCGAATCGAATAAAACTTCTAGGGTTCAAAGAGGAACGTTAAAAAAAATTTACATATATTTTTCGGTCCGATATTTTAAATGGCGGTGTTAAGATGGCCGACATATTTATAAAAAAAAATGAAAGCATGATTTTGTTCACCAAAAAATTTGTCGGGTCAAAACTAACAACTTTTGTAGGAACATTTTTTTGATAGAGTCCATAAATACTTAAAAAATCACACACTCACGCACTCACACTGACAAGGAGGGTTTGGAGTCGAAAAATACGGCGAAAGTGACGAGCCGTAAAGACGTAATCCTTGTGAGTGTAAATCCACGTATGCACGCACGCATGCACGCCCACTTACACTTGGGATGTTAAAGACTTTACCTCCTCGTCCTCGTGGTTATCCCGGATAACGCTAAAATAGTAAAAAACGGGGATCTATTATGGACTGTATGAAAAAAATGTGCCTACTAATGTTATTAGTTTTGACTTGGCAAATTTTTTAGTGAAAAAAATCATGTTTAAAATTTTTTTTTAACATGACGGCCATCTTAACACCGCCATTTCAAATTTTGGATCGAAAAATATTTTTTTTTCAACGTCCCTCTTGGAACCCTAAAAATTTTATTCTACTCGATTTTTGATCGGAGCAGTATTTTTTGAGACAAATGAACAGTAAGATTAAAATGGGACACCCTGTATATGCAACGAAGCGTCAAATTGGGAGTATGCGGGAAGTCGTCGACCGTGAAAATTTTCCTGATTACCCAAAGATTTTCTCGGAGTATAGTTTAAGAAAAAAGATTTATCCGTCGGGATTACCCGTCAAGAAAAAGATTCACTCGAGGCAAATGTTTTCGATTCACTTGAATATCGATACCCCATTGAGTCAATGCTTGAATAAAATTTTGTTCATATTTGAAATCAATTTTGTCATTTATTTAACCCTAATGTCAATAATTTATTTGGGTTTTATTTATGATTGGCATATTTTTTTCGGGCTCAAGCGCCAAAACGATTCCAAAATTAGGAATTTGAAATATCTCGAGGAAACGTGGTTAGTGGACGTAAAAATCCGCAAAAGCTCGCCATGAATCATCCGGAGCGCGGAGCACATATTATGGGGAGAGAAACCTAACGGTGTCAAGCTGCCATAAGTTTTTATTTTATTTTTTATTATATATCAGAGAGTGCTTCGACCTCGAGAAACAGACGTTTTACCGAGCAGCAAAAGTTCTTTCTAGCCGTCTGTCTGATCGCCTGATATTTCTTCTCTCTCTCTCGCTCTCTCTCCGTTTCTTTGCCTTCTGCCGTTTCTCTCCGCGACAGTTCACGTTTGTGAAACACGTTTCTTACGCGTACTCATCGTGAAACTCACATCCGCGCACACGTTATATCGATAAATCAATCAACGAGAAGTTGCGGAGAGAAAAAAACAACCTCAAGCATCATCATTAGAGATTTTCCATCCTTCGGAAAGTTCATTGACTGGAATTTTCTATTATTTCTTTCATTCTACCTCGATCCTCGATTCAACGATCTTCCTCAGATAAATATTAGAATTACTCGCAAATTTTAAGTGCAACGCAATTTCAATTTGATCGAACGAATCTTGGAAAAAATGTTACGAGACTTTATTATACCCACATATTTCGAACTTACAAAATAATTTTTGTTTCATCGCAAAATATTGCTCGTTTATACGATATATACTGAAATGTTTTCGAGTGACTCGACGCTCAATTTTGCGCATTTTTTTAAACAAATTTATCGTGTTCCGAACTGCCCCGAGCTCGGTGAAATATTTTGGTTACCTTGTGGCACGCACATTGGGGGAATCTGCGTCTTTGACCAAGACTTTTCGTCTGCTCAGCTGTTAAACATGCCACTTTCTCCTTCTCTCTCTCTCTGTCTCTCTCTCTCTCTCTCTCTCTCCTTTTGATTCTCCGGGCGCCATTATTCCACTTTGGAATGGCGAAGAGAAGAAAAAAACGTCGCTTATTCGTAGTCACGTAAGGTACACACGCTCTTCGAGTCAGGCCTTTGCAAAGTCGTCTCGTCATATTATTCCCGAGTCAGGTATGTATAGACGATTTGCATCGTTCGTTGGCTCGCATTTCCGCCGTCGAATCCGCCATTACTCACTTTCGATGACTCTCAATGTTTTTCGCGGTATATACGCGCTCGAATGGGTAATATCGTGCCCTCCAATTTTTTTTAATTCCGAGGCTCATCCCTTGAAATAAAGGTCCTTGGATTAAAAATAATTTTTTATCCAGATTTTTCACGCTCGCGGCATGATAATTTATCGTATTAATTCGACGAATGAAAATTCGTCTTGAATGATAATTCACATGTTCATTGAATAAAGAAATGGCTTAATATCGATGAGAGATCTTTGAATGGCAATTCTCGGAGGTCTCGCTGCTCTCATCAGCGATAACTAGAAACACGAAATTGTGTCATCAGCGAAAACGAGGACACGGAGATATTTCCAGAGAAAAAACAATAAAAAACATTTATGCTGAAGAAAAACAATTCAATCAGCAGTTTCGACTAATTAGATGCGTTATTATCGTTGATAACGCGTGACCGAGAGTTTACAGGTGTTTTTTCTTGTTTCAATAACACGATTCGAGGCTTCGATAGTATGCGCGCGATTGCGCAATTGCGCAACAATTTTTTCCGCGAGCCGTAATCGTTGAACGTTCGACGTCTCTTCCCCCCCCCCCCCCCCCCTCTGTCTCTGTGCCAACTCGTTGAATTTTCCTGTTTGCTCGTAGTAATAATAAAATGACGGAGAGAAAACGACCTCCGCACGTTTGTCCAGTGGCAATGAAACTTTGACCATAAAATAGTGGATGCAAGGACACTATGAAAGTGCGTGATTGATGCAACGTGCTTTTTTCTCGTCGAGCATCGATCATGAATATTCGATTTCATTTCATTGACTTTGTACATCGAATTTTTAAATGATCGATTCGCGCTGTAAATGATTATTTTAGCTGGTTATTTAATTTTATTTTATACGTTGTATTGGACATTGCTTTTTGTGATGGCAACATTTTTCAAATAAAGAAGATTGGCAATGACTTTTCTATTACTATTATGCTTGCATACACATAAATATTAAACAAAAGCGATCCGGGGCCTCAGGGCCAAGTTCCAATTTCGTCACAATGCGCCTCGTCCTCGATGGTCAATGGACAAAACTCGTCGTCGTTAACTCTCTCGAGTTTGCCAATGTCAGCTCGTGGTTTGAACGGCAATTCGGATACCAGGATTCCTGCCGATTCTTCGCGCGTATCGTCCTCATCGTCATCGTCGAATTCCGAAAAATCATAATCCTGCGAACCAGCGCGAATTTTTGCCCTCTTGAAATCTTCCTCAGTGAAGACGATCGTTTTCATTTTCTTCTTTCTCCCTTTGACCTCATTCTCCTCGTCGATTTTCTTGCGAATCGGTTTTCTTTGCAATTTCTTCTTTTTTCTCGTCTCCTTCTTTCGCGATGAACGATCCTCCGAAATTTCGGATCCGGCTTTCCTCGTTTTCGTGATTAATTTATCATCATCGAACGTCGGTTCGGTCAGAGGTGATTTCGGCGTTTCGTCGCCATTCGTCGAAAATTCATTCTCGACCTTCTTTTTGAGCCTTGAACTCTCGGAGAATATATTTTTATTATCCGCACCTTTCGCGCTGACCTCGCTGTCACTCGAGCGATAATCGTCGCCGCTCTTCTCCTTCTCCTTGCCCATTAACATCGACGACGATTGACTTCCGGTTTGTTTATCGTCATCCGCTACGTTGCTCGCTCCATCGATCGAGCAAACTTGATCCTCTCCAAGGACTCCCGCCGGAACCTCGCAACTGTGCTCCTTCGACATCGAAGAAATTGTTCTCGTCATTCTCGCGCTCTCCATTTTTTCATCTTTCATAATATTGCCCGATGCTCCGTGAGCGACAATGTCGTCGCGCATTTTTGGATTCTTCCGGTACTCCAGCTGGAGATACCGATCGAAACGATCCTTGAAATAACCGTCGATCATTTTCCATACGTTGGTGCTGTACCACGATAGTATACCGATGAGGAATATGCCACGAAATATGAGCATAAACATTTTTATCGATAGGTTTTGTTGATCCAAATTAAATGTTTATTTCGGTCCTTATCCAGGATGAATCGCAGAGAAGAAAGATGAAACGCCGTGAGAAGATTTGCAACGTGTTTGCGTTTAATTTTTCAAAGTACCGAGGAAATAACTTCCTCGTGATTTTTATCGTCTCAACGAGTACGTATATGGCGAACGAAATATCGTTGTCAAATGGCGATTGAAGAGACGAGCTTTTGACATTGCGAATCCAGAGGATGGAGGAATTGCCGAGCTATTTTATTCCGGTGAAATGCCCAAGAACGATTCTATTAGGGCGCGAAGGATCGAAAATGCGTCGAGAGACTCTCGTAATACGGCGGCCATCAACGTTGATCGGTTTAGCAGAATCCTCCGATGTTGGGCTCTCTTCAGCTTCACGAGCGATTTCCTCTCTGGCCAAGGGCTCTCGCCGGTTTCGTAACATCCGCGACAAAACTGCCTCGAGAAAACGGATTCGAACGGGGGCTGGAGTTCGGAGCGACGAATATCCGTCCTTCTACCAGCGTCCACTTCCGGCACAGAACCGGAAGGTATTCTCACGAAGAGGTAACGCTGTTATTCACAATTTGCTTCCTCCGTCTGTTCATCCGTCGTTCTCCGTCTCTTTGCTACCTCACTTTTGTTCAATCTCTTTGCTCCCGGCTCATCTTACCCTTAAATCGATGTCCCGTCGAGTTTCTCGAGGATGTCGAAAGCCCGCGATTCAATGTCTGATTCAATGTTTCGACAATGTCGGGGATGTCGAAGGCGGCGATTCAATGCCTGATTCAATGTCTCGACGCAACGGTCGAGTGCTTGGGCAGTGTGATTTTTGGATCGGTTAAAAAATAATTTTTGAAACAGTCGCTTCCGCTCAAAAGTTGCCAAACATTTACCGTCCGATGGTAATCGATCGGTCTCCGTTGTCCCTTGAAAAAGTACTTCAAAGAAAATAGAACTGACACACACTCCAAGTACGTATGACTAGATTTATTTTTGGGAGGTCCTCGAGACTCGAAGAATTTTTCTGCCTTCCGCTGGACGATGATCTGTAAAAATTCCACAGATTCTGGAAATCACAGCCTAGAAATCACGGGATGCCCGTTGAGTTGACTCGACGGACGCTTTGTGAAAATCAAGCTTGTCCTCGACTGTAGGCTGACAATGACGTTGTTGGCTTGGAATCCGTCAAATCGTGTGATTTCGTATTGAACTCACGGTGAACGATCAGCCTCGTAGGATCGATCGGTCCCCGTTGTCCCTGCGAACTCACTCGCAAAATCTCGTTTATCACCGTATCAGAGTTGCTTCTCGATCTGCGAACGTATCGATCCAATGGACACGGACACAAACGCCGAGTGAGCAAGGCTATGCTTGATGTGAAAACGTCAGACGCGAGAACGAGGCCTATTCCTCTTCGCCCATTATATAGTCCTTGAGTATGTAAAGTGCCTCTTGCATATTGGGCCACGCCATCGTCATGAACACGAGAAGCGAATTGGCAATTACGAAGAGGCGCATCATCTCGACACCGTCGGTCGATCTCAGCCACGTACCGAAACCCTGATTCTCGCTATCGTCGTCGTGGCCGATCGATTCAACGGACTTGCCAACGTCCTTGCCAACGTTACCACTGTTGTCACCCTTATCACCGCCACTCGCGCGCTGACCCTTGCTCTCTTTCTCCGATCTACCCCGTTTTCTCATCTTTCAATGTTACCTCGTGTATCCGTCATCTGAAAAAATAACGATGCGACCCTCGATGAGTCAAGTGACATTGTTCAATTTTTCAGACATCGTTCGGACATTGTTCGATCGTTCTAACTTTTTAATTCTTTGTTTTGGCTAATAAGTTACGATAGCTGTGGCTGTAAATTACAAAAAATCGCCTTTTCAAGAGGATCAGGGTAAAAAATTAAGTACGAAAGATGATCCGTGGTTGCGATGCCGTTGGATTGACTCTGATTGTCTCTTCCTTGACATCTCGTAAATTTCCAGCAGCCATCACCCTTTTACCGACTGCCATCTGAAAATTAAACTCATCGTTGCGACTGACTGTCCGAATGCTTCAATGGTGACTGCGACAAGCAGGTTCAATCTTTGCTTATAAAAGTTGAGAACAGTCTCAATGGTTCGTAATTTCGATGGGTATTCCCCCTCCTCCGAAACTCTGGCCATCTCGAAAATGGACACATCAGCCAGACCGCGGTCAACCACCAGCGTGGAGAATGGACAAACGACGGAGTGAAAATACGAGAGGGAGAGGAGCGTTATCAGCGGTGGTACAGACACGGCGAGGGGGCTGAAGGGACGCGGTTGGGACAGGGTCGCTTTTCGTGTCAGGCGCAACGTATAACCGGGCCGGGTCGTTTCTCTCGCTCAAAGCATCTTTCCCCCCCGCCGTCGTCGTCCCCATTCCACACGCCAACTCACACCGAAATTCCGACTATGTTCCAGCTGTACCCTCGACCCAGGCTCCAGTTTTCAAAGTTTGCCCTTTACCATTATTCCCATTTGAGCTCGGTGAGAGCCGCGTGTGTAATGCACTGTCGCCTTCCCAACTTCATCCACACTCTTGGGCCTCTGTACACGGAAACGAACACAGTGATAACCGAACTGATGCGGAAACCAAAGGGCGTAAGCGACGTTGCTCAATGGGCAAGACGAAGTTCCACTCGTGCCGTTTTGTTTCCTAACGATCGAAGCCCATTCGGATAGCGCCGGTCCTTTATACGGTGGACGAAACTTCCCAGAGACCACCCTATCTGTTACGAAAAAGCTGGGTACCGCCCGTACAACGTTGGTTGGCTCTGTTCTTCTCCCCGGGATAGTCAAAACGATCGCTCGAGCGAATTACAATGGGATGTTGAAAATTGGGGATAGTTATTAGAAACGTGTCCTCGACGCTCAATGATAAAGACGCAGCTGGTGGGCCCCAGGAAGGTTACGAACTGAGCTTGAATGTTGAGAATTTTTGAGTCTCGATACACTTTGGGATATTTTTTGGTGTCGCAGGGAATCAAGGGCTCGTGGGATCAGTGACAGAGTCAAACAATACGGTGAAAAGGATCGTTGGGATAAAAGTGAAGATTAAAAATTGGTATGAGAGACATGTCACAGAGTTCTTCTACAGAGTGGTATTTTTATGTGTCTTACGTACGAATGTCACACCTGTGAAAAGCAGTCGATGCGAAGATTCTCTCGGAGGGAGGGACGATCTTTCGAACTCACGCTCTTATTTATTTTACAGCAAGTTTTAGCCTCAATGTGGGTATACTCATGAGGCACTTGCCTCCAAGTTTCTTGACGCGACGTCACGTAGGAAAATGCTCCGAAAGAGAGAGAGAGAGAGAGAGAGAGAGAGAGAGAGAGAGAGAGAGAATGTCGAAAGAGCCCACCGTTTGTATCGCTCGTGACTCACTTATAACGACGCAGAGTGGGTACTTTTGTCACGGGCGAGGAAGCCTCGGGGAGAAACTTTGCGACTGTGACAACCGCTACCCTCTCGCACTTTTGTTCGACGTGGGGCTTCGAGATACGAGCGTGTGGGAGGAAGGCGAGAGTATACGTAAGCTTATTATCGACTCCATAGCAATGCCGAAGGTTCTCAGCGATATGCTCCCGCGTCTGGTAGAACTTTTAGCTTTTTTTTTTCTTTAAAAGAACACATTGGTATTCGAAATGTACATCCTAACATTGGGCTGAAAGAGAGGTGAGACGGTTTGGAAATTTGACGAGTGATTTTCGGGTCAATTATAATAGAATCATGGTTGTCTGATTCTAAAGTTTGATCGTTACGGGATTCATCGAAGCTTCGTACAGTTGGGATTTCGTCGATTAACCGGAACCGTTCATCCGCGAAATGGCGATGGCAAACGGCACGGAGAGCTTATCCGATGACGAACCTCATTGTCCGTCGATTCAGCGATGCAAATTAGCGCTGCTTTCCTGAGATTATGCAACCTCAAGCCGGGCAAGGAGCCAGTGAGCAAGGTATTCGGTGGGAAGGAGCACAGGGGGAGGGAAAATTCAATGATACAGTGACTCAGAGGCCATTATCGACAACGCCTTTGGTACAAGGCACATGTGCAACTATCCGCGCATTAACACCATGATGGGCATTCCCCCGAAATATATATACGTATATAATACGAAAGGCATCGCCTTAGGCAGACTCTCGACTTATCGATTGTTCGCTGATTCTGAGGCAATTGTTCACACTGTATATCTCCAATTTACACGAAACCAGGTCTCACGCACGAGCCAAAGTGTCATTAAATTTAGAAAATCCAATAAGGGGTGCAAAATATGAGACCTTTCGTCCAAGTCATTGCAAAGAAATGATTTTACAATCTTTTTCGTGTTTAAATTCAACAATTCATTGTCGAAGGAGTACAAAAACATATCACATATTTCCACCCCCAAATTCTACCGCATCGAATAAAATGGTATATTTGTAGTAGTTTGAATAAACCCTACATTTTATAGTAACCACAATTGAAAATATAGTAACCGCACGATTATTAAAATTTTATCTGAGTAAATGATCATTCAGTGGTCACTTTTACAGTCGAAGATATTATTTTCAGAGGTTCCCATATTTTTTACTTAGTCTGGCATAAAATGTTGAAGTTTCAAGATGCGGTAGAAACTCAACCCCGCATAATTCAAAATCTCGCATTTCTCAACTCGTTACCATCATGGCAACGACCTCGCATTTCTCAATTTCCCCTATGGCCGTTTCGCCCCACTCCAAACCTTGACTGTGTGTTACACAGGGTAACATAACTTCAACCTGTCAAATTTTCACGCGGAAATATGCACGATTGAATTTCGTTTGATGAATTTTACTAAGTAAAGAATGTGCCTAAAACCTATTAATAATGTGAGGAAAACTTTGCAGGTAGGTAAAAAAAAAATTGTGCGCGTATTGCGAAGATGACGGTACGCATGCGCTTAGAGACGTGAGTGGGGAGAATAAAGGGGAATTTTAGTTATGCGAGGTTTCCGGTCCCGTCGAATTGAATTATCTGAGGTTCTACTGGATTATAATTTATTATAGAATGGTACGTGCATATGGTATGGTATAATTTCTTTCGGTGTATACTGAGTTTGAATTCGGCTGCGTCCATGTTCGATGAATCGCGGATCGATACGAATTCTCTGCAGGTTTGAAGCAAATCGTACTTTCGTGCGAATGAAAATAAGGGTCTTTATCCCTGACTAAACCAATGAATAACTCGACAACTCGACTCCCTTTTCTCCGTGAAACTGAATCTCTGTGAGGGCACGCGTTTCCCGAAGAGTTTCCTCGCTGGATAAACTCGTCGGGATCTCGTTTCCAATATCGAATTCATACATATATATACAGATCCGAATGCCCATAGGTAAACATACATCAATTTCAGGAATGGAGAGCAGCAGTAGCGTCACAAGAGATATCTGGATCATCCGAGCAAACGGAGGAAGAGAAACGAGAGGAGGAACTTGTCGGAGATTTCCGCTAATACGTTTTCTCGAGCTGAATGGCGGCGTATCTCTCGTACCGTCATCTCGTTTCTATAACGTTTCTCGTATGTAGGACACACACGGACACAAAATTCGTTGACATATATACCGATTATACGTGCGTTGTGTCGATGTATTAAAAAAAAGCATTGGGAGACGCGACGGCGAAATGTATACACCGGAACGTTTGAGAGCTTGACTATCGAGGCTATACTTCAGAATTTTTCTGATGTGAGGTTTATAGATTATCGTTGTATTGAGAAAACGTGGCGGCTGAAGGATACAAATACTCCGCCGTCCTGTATATCGAAGATTGGGAATGAACGAGGAAGCTTCACCGGTGGATTTCTACGACTGTAAATGATGAGAAACGCGACGAAAGACAAGCAACCAGAAAGGAAAATGGGCATTATTGAATGTATTGTCTTTTTTCATCATCATTCGCTTTATACGAAAATAGGGAAAGTCTATCCATCTATCTATCTTTTTCTTCTTCTTCTTCTTCTTCTTCTTCTTCTTCCCTTCCCCGTCTTGTCTCTCATACCTGTCTTTTTGCCTTTTCACTCTGAATATCAGAGGGAAAATTTAATTTCTCCTTGAGTGAGTATCGGAAAGAGATTTACTCTCTTTCGGCTGAACCACAACGTTTATATGAGATTCTTTTGCGTTCAGCAGCGTGAGATATTTCCTTCTCTCGATTCTCTTTTCTCGACGCTTATTCTTCAATTTTTTTTGCATACAAGAAAAACACCAGAGATTATCATGTGGGAATTAAGTCGATATAGTGGGGAAACTCTGATTGAAAGTGCTTTTTTCTTTCCTTTTCTATTTTTCATTTTCGTCCTCTTTCCTCGCACACGATCGACTCTTTTGAGCCTGTCGGATCAAAATATTTTTTCTCGAAAACCCTTGGGGCTGCTTTCAAGGAGCGCGACGGATATAAAAAATTTGGTGCGGGATCAATTTTGTGCAATGAAGATACCCTTCTGGGGAGATTCGTGAGAGATCGAGTTAATAGAGGATGAAAATTTATATATTTCCATATGTTTTTATGATATTACATATTAAGAAATAATAATAACTAATAAAAATGGTTGATATCTAAATATATAGAATATTATTTACATATACACCGCCGTCCCAAAGGTTGGAAACGCTCGCCCCTATTCCGCGCCGCACAAAAAGGTTAACCGCTCTTTTAAAAATAAAAATATTTCAATTCAACAAGCGGCGATTCATAGGGGACACGTTCAGCTTCATTTCGCTTTGTCCGACATTTTTTTCGATTCATTTCAAATCCGGTACGTCCTTCGAAAGATGGTCGTTTTACGGTTTTTTTTTGGCGTTGAAGTTTTGGCGCCCGATGAAATTTTTGTTCAACAGTTTGTACTTGTGGGGAAAGTATACAAGCTTCAATTTCGTTTTTTAAAAAGTTTCGTATGATTTTTTTTTTCCAAAATCCTTCATTTGTACGCAAAAAATGACCATATTTGTATAATGTAACGTAACTCTAAAACTATTGGGTTTTCGTGAGGGGATCACTGAGAGGGTAAAAAGTTGCGTGCAATCATTCTCGATCGAATGAATTTTTTTTTCAAAATTTTTTCCTGCTAACGAGACATTTTTTTCATCTCAAACAATCGGGTCTCTTATCTCATCTATGGAGTTTTTTAATCGGAAAACCTCATCTACACGGGTTTTTCATCGAAAAAACCGTGTAGATGAAGTAAGAGACCCGATTGCTTATGATAAAAAAATATTTCGTTGACAGAAAAAAATTTCCGAAGAAAAATGTTGCAAAAAACTCTTAAAAAATTTCATTGAATCCAAAATGATTGTATGCAATTTTTTACCCTCCTAGTGATTTCACGGAAACCCAATAATTTTAGGGTTACGCTACATTTTATAAATATGGTTGTTTTTTGTGAAAAATTGAATATTTTTAAACCGAAACTGAAGCTTGGACTCTCCCTCCCATAAGTTTTTCATGCGAAAAACAGTTTTAAAAAATTTCGTCGGACGCGCGCCAATATCTCAACGCCAAAAAAAGCCGAAAATCGACCGTGTTTCAAATGACGTACCGGATTGGAAAAAAAAAACGAAAACGTTTTTTGGAAAAAGCGAAATGAAGCCCTATGTGTACCCTATAAAACGTCGCTCGTTGAATTGAAATACACTGGGCTGCCGGTATAACGAACAGAACGTTGGTTTATAGCCCCCATTCTTTTCGTTACGAAACAATACTGCGCCATACATAACGGCTGCCAATGAGTTTTCATTTTTAAAAGAGCAGTGAAAATCTTTGTGCGGCGCGGAATCGGGCGAGTATTTCCAAACTTTTGAACCCATTGTAGGGCGAAGAGAATATTTTGTTGATCAAGGAGTTGCGCTTTGTCGATGACTGATAAAATCGGATTTTTCGTCAACTCATTGGAAAAAAAAGAAAAAGAAAAAAAGAACATTACAGCTTAATTTTAGACGAGTTTCTGCCTAATGGCGTCCCTCGGGCATCAAATTCCTCGTAGTGGAAAATTCACAGCATCATCCGACATTTTGAGAACAAACCGGAAACTACCAAAGTATCGTGACAAAGTTTCGCATTAAAACTTGTTACCAGGATGTTTTCGTCGATCGTCGACCTCGTGTCATTCTACTAGACCGAACCGATAAACTTTCAAGGCTTCAGGTCGGTCTTGGGGATGCCGAGCGTCACACAAAATTTGAGCGTAACGGAAAAATTGCAATAAAATTTGTTTGAACGGATTTTTACCGTTTATCTGTTTCAAATCGCATCAATATCCTGCAGTCAGATAACGGAGCGATGATTTCCCATTCGTTTAATCCGAGAAATATCGCGAGATTATTGTTTCGATTGAAAAGAAACTATTGAAAAGAAAATGTTTTCCACGCTCCGGCGTGTGAGAGAATTAAGGCGCGCGAGGAAAGGAACTTTCTCAAATAGTTGCGATCACGATTCTTATTAACCCAAACCGACGATTTTCACGCGAGAGAAAGAGCGAAGTTCCCGATGGTTTTTCGTTCAAGTTTTTTTCTCGTTACGTTTCTTCGAGAGAGCGAGCGCAAAAACGTCCGTCTCGCAGTTTCGCACTGTTGGATAAATCGAGACAGTTCATTTCGGACCGTTCGCTCATTTCCCTCGGCTCTGCATTCAGCCGAAGAAAGCTCTCTCTTCTCATTCTCTTTTTTTTCGTCAGAAATCTAATCGATGAATATCGAGGAAAGCACGATTCGTTCCAATCGAATCGCGACTGCATTTAGTCCAAATGAAAATTGCAAGAGCGTTTCATACGATGCAACGATAAGGGTGCGTGTGAAAATAATTCTAGCGATTGAAAAATAAATTGAATTGGGGCAATGTCGAAATTTCGACTATATCGATATAACATTGTATCATATCAATCGCTATATTATACCTGAAAAAAAGTTCGTACTGTCATCGTATATATAATCTGTTTCCGGAATTGTGTACGTTGTGAATAAAAAAAAATTATCTCAATCTAATCTAATCAAATTGTCGATGAATCTGATATCGACAGCATCGAATCTCGAAAATAACAATTGTCGATGGACACGGTCGTTCAAATACAAAAATGACAACTCCGGGGTTCGATCCACCTGGAAACCCGAGGATAATTGGAGATTTGAAATTAAAAAAATGAAAATAATTTTTTATTTCGTTTGTTCCGTAACGATCTTTCACAAGTAGAATACACGTGTGAAATATATTTGTAATAAATAAGATTCTGGCACGAAAAATATAGTGGACATATTTTCCGCATGTGATCCGCTGATTATTTGACCTTCGTGAATTTAGACGAAGGGCACCGTCGTCGTTTTTTCTTGCCACAATCGTGTCGCCACGAACAACGATCGTTTGGTTCGGGGCGAATTTTAAATTGTCGAGCTTCAACCTGCGACGGATCACGATTGCATCGCGAATCGCATTTTATCTGGAATTTTCGCGTCCGGTGCAACGTGGTCTGCCATTCGAGCTCCGACAAAATCGCGTACCGCTTGCCTACTTCGCGGGAGCGGCTTGGAGGAAATTCCCGGCATTGCTTTGGATTCCGAGGTCGATGTATGTATAGATATATATAACGAACGATATGTATAGATATATAGAACGAGAGAGAGGCAAGTTTTGCACCCCTAAATTACCAAATGGTTGAGGAACCTTGTCCGCTTATCCCTGCAGTATCCTTAATAATAAGGTATGAGGTGATTTAGGCTTCTCACAACGTCGCAGGATAACACAAACCCAATTCTCCCGTGGTGAAAATTCCCGCGCACACTGACAACTGTTTCCAAAGCCTCCTTATGGTTCCCTGTCAGGTCCCATTTAAGGTGATACTCGCGGAAAATTGCGAGGTTGAACGCTTTCTCCTCTTCCCCCCTCGTTTAATGAGAAACTGCTAGTTCCATAATCGTGCGATAACTATGTAGTTGCGACTTGCGACACGAGATTATTTACAAAACTCGTCGTTGGTTGTTTCATTGTTGATAAAATATTGCGTTTATACGATAAAAATTATGCTCCTTCGGTTAGAGTCAAAAATGAGCTGAAAATTTGATTAATTTGGACCATTGGACAATTGGTAAAATCCTCTAAAAAATTATGCTCTTTGAAGAGTGATCGATGATTTCAACGGCCTTTTTTTTGTTGATATACAGCGAACGAGCCTGACGTGTATTTGTACATTACGAGGCATTTTTGTATGCTTGTTTATACATTGGACGACTTTACAGCTGGCGGTAAAAGCCACAATGAGAAATATATCGACCATGAACGAACGTCGGGGCCGCGAGACTAAAAATGGTCGAATTCACGGTTAATAATATAATGCTCGCTCGGTATATAATCCCCTGCGCCAATGAGCCTGACGCTCACGAAACCATTGTATCAGCCGGGTTAACCTGCACCCTTTGGGCTTTTGTGCGATTACAGAATGATGAAATAATTTTTTCTCTTGTTAAATTTTACTTTTTAGAGTCACGAATCAGCGATACTTCGAAAGGCCTCTCATTCTCTTTGAGTTTGCCGATCAGAAATATAGAATACAGATATATATTTTTAATACCGAGAGTATACTCGGAGAAAGATCGTATGGTGTTTATCGGGATTTCAATTTTTCTGACCGTGAGTGCATTTTGATAAATTTGGCTCTTGGATCCGTCGAACAAGACTCGTGAGACAATAATACTAAAAAAAGATCTAACAAAATTGTATGATAAGTTATCGCGGTATTGGATTAAAATGCGTACGTGTTTATATAGCCCAGGCTATTACTCATAAATAATACAAAAAAAAATTATGTGCTTCGATAGACGATACGGAATAAAATTTGAGATTAAAAATGTCAGCTTTAAAATATCAAGGCTACTTTCTTCATTTCCGCGAATCCAAGATATTATTATCAACATAGTTTTTTCGGCTCCATAGATACACAATGATAAGAGAATAGGCTTGTGAGATTTCAAATGATGGAAATCGGATTTAGAAAAAAAAAATTTCGACCCTTTGGCAATCGAAAATAGTACGACAATAACGATATTGGTGGCGAAATCAGCGTATATTCTTTCACCGCAAATGAAAATACGAAATTTCGTGGAATAATAGAGAAACTTTTTTACTGATTCACTAAATTTTTTTCTTTTACAAAGGAGTCATTTGAATCGGAACGCGAATTTAACCTTTCACGCTTTTTATGAATTCTTCGGCAACTATAAGACTCGAATAAAATAAAACTTGTCGCATACTATTTTCTTATTTACCGTGAAAGGGAAAGAATTATGTGCCTACACGCCTCCCCTTTATCGCTGTAGGATCGATTTTGTCAATGAGAAACATTCGACATTCACCCCTGCCATGCGTTTTAGGGTCGATCAAAAATCGAGACAAAAAATTGATCAATTCGTCATATCAGAGTTTACTCAAAATTTAATAATTCCAACACTTTTCACTGTTTTTTTTTCTTTAGTTCAGATAAAAATTTCAATAGGATCGAGGGTAAAGAAAATGAATAAATCTTTGGCATAATTTTATTACCAGCTTATATTCGTCGTTACATATTTTTTCGAATCAACTCGCATTTGAAAACATCGTGATTGACCAGTGACGAAGAAAAAAAATCACGAGGATAAAATATCTCATTGGCAGTTTTTAGTGGGCAGCGGCGAGCAAATTGATGACGTATTTGGTTTGCGGAGCTACGCGAAGATTAAAGCTGCTTCTCGATGAACCGATGCTGCTTGCCGATGTGCAGCCGACAACGTAGCTTCCTGGTTCGTTAACCAAGCTAAGATAATGCACGATGCCTGCCAAAATTTATCGTGCTCATCATTTTGGATTCATCAAGGATTTCGGACAATTTTAACTTATTTCAAATAGAGAAATTCAGATAATTTTGGAACGAGCAATTTGTCGAAACCCCGTAATATTGAGTAGGAATAATATCGTGACAAAAATCTCACCATTGGTGACGGAAAATACGAGATCCGTGCTGTAAACGACGTTTGTCGGGTTCGAAACTTCGATTCGGCGCGTGAATAACGTTTCGCCCGCTATACGTCTGCCAACTTCAACATCGCCGATGAAACGGAGGGCGCGATTCAGACCAACAATGCCATCCGTCTGTAACGCAAAACCCGGAATTTATTTTTTTAATCGTACGATAAGTTTCAAGTTGGTAACCAAATCCCTTTAATGACACAATATTGTGTATAAAAGAGTCGACCTCAATGCGCTACGATTTGGATACTTTCAAGGCCGAAAAATTTTTCGAGCCAAGAAGACATTTTTTCTACATCAATTTTCAAACTGCAGACGATAATTGATTATTACCAAAAATTTTGAGAGTAAAATTTTTGGTATCGAGGAGGTTTTTTAGAAATTAAAATTTTTAGTCGAAATTGGTTAAATGGGTGAATCGATCAAGGGTGAAAAAATAGCTCTACGTACCAATTCCATCCCCGTAACGACGTCATCCTCGTTGAGAACGATCTCGGTCTCGGCGAGATCTCTAACGTCGTAAGACTCGATCGCCGCCGACGAAATTAGTGCGAAATTGGCGAGAAGAAGAATCGCCGCGACGAACGAGTTTGACAAAAAACGCGCCATTATACGACAATGTTGATCGTACGAGTGTGCTTTACGATTTAATTTTTCATTTCGTGAAATCTCGGCTTTTTATAGTCAGCGAAGAAATATCGCAAGTTTAACGGTATGAGCGAGAGAAGGGATTTCGAGTGTCTTTGATATGGCTTATCTTGGCTCGTTCCAGGAGTTTTCACCCGCGCCTTGCGCTTACCTCTTCTTTTTCATCGCATTGCCCTTATCTTCGCTGCTACCCGAGATTGCTATTATAAATAATATAACGCGTAAGCTCTACGTAAATCGAAAGAAAACAAAAATTATCTCACCGTGATATCGAGTGACGCGTAGTTTCTGCTCTAATTTTTCCATGTACGAGGCGATTTCATTGTAATAATCAAAAGGCGAGATTCAAGATTCCGTCTATCGGGTATCACGATCTTTTTCAATGAGGCGGAACATTGGAAGAGAGAAGAGGCAAGATTCTCCGAACAGCTAAAAATATTAGATTATATTTCGCGAGTGGAAAAGTCTAACTGAGTCGCTGTCTATCAAAATTCAGGTATCCAATGAGTTTCATTACTCAAAAATGACGTTATTGAATTTTTGAATATGAAATATTTCTTTTTTTGAATGCTGTACGTTAAATTGTTTGAGTATCTTTTGATGAAATTTGACAGAGATATTCAGTGTGTAATAACTAATTTGTTGGCGTAACAAAAATGATGTCGCGATAGATCAAAACTTAATTATCATTTAAATTACAATTTTTCCCGATTGTTATTACGATATTAGGCATTGAATGCGTAATAGCAAGTTATTAAAAACTATATATATACATATGGGGCATTCCGTACCAAGTCGACCTGAGTGTGACCCTCGACCTCGCTAATTTCGTTTACGATTTTTTTATCTGATTCTTCCAACTCAAAATAGCATTCAAATTTGTTTTCAGATTTTAAAAACCAAATTTGAGTACGTTATGACTTTTTGAACATTTTTTTCGAAACCCTCGAAGGCCGTAATTTAAAAATCTGAAAAAATTCGCAAAAATCCCGTGTCAAAAATGAAAGTTTTTGAACCAAAATTCATCATGTCCAGGCTTTCCGTTCCACCTCAATTTTAGGTTTTTATGAAGAAAACGTAAAAAAAAAAATAGATGCAGAAATTAACCAACTATTTTGGAAAAAAGTGAAAAAAATTTCAAAAATAGTTATAGTTAACGATAAAAATATTCAAGCCACTTTTCACGGTAGATCAATTTCTGCATCTTTTTTTTTTTTTTTTTTTACGTTTTCTTCATAAAAACTTAAAATCGAGGCGGAAGGGAAATCCTGGACATCATCAATTTTGGGTCAAAAATTTTCATTTTTGACACCGGGATTTTTGAGAATTTTTTTTCCAGGCAAACCATTATATGGATCAGATAGCTTGTTTTTTCAGCTCCAATTTGCTATTTTTGAGAGCTCGCTGCGACCATTTTTCGCTGAGATATCGGACTTTTAATGAAAAAAGATCCTTTTGTGTTTGACCATTGATATCTCAGCAGCCAATGATCGCACATAAATTAGAAGGGGCGTTTCACAAACTTGAGTCAATGCTCTACAAGGAACGACGATGGTTTTTTGAAACAATTTTTTTTTCTATCCTTGTCATGAATTTGAAAAAACAGGAGAAAAAAGGCTATTTATGGTCTTTTAGAAAATCAACGGTCAAATTAAAAATATTGACAAAACGACGAATGTTGAGCGTGACTTTTACAGCTCAATATACTCACAAACTTCTCGTAAAGTTTCAATTCCATCTATCGAACGGTTTTTTTGTTTCGAGCAATTAAATTTTTGAAAACAATCAAAGAATCCATTCGGATGAATATTGAGAAATGCATTGATCGGATCAAATGTTTAACACTTTGTTTTTATGGCCAATGGCCGCTGAATTTATCACGCCACACTGTGATAAGGAAAAAAAATAATTGCCGTAAATATCATCGATGATTGTTTATCAGGATGTAATCGAAATTCTGAGAATCTCGCCGAGCATACAGTGCCCGGAAATAGTTGAAATTATCCGCAGACCGTTCGGTCACGCGAAACAAAGACAAAATCTTATATTTTCGAAATACACGTCAAAGATACGATACTCTCGATCGTGAGATATTAAATGACGAAATTTCCGATTTTAAAAACTCGTGTTAGCTAATCGCATTTTTTTTGTATCGTTCTTGGGTTATCCAAAATACAATAAGAATATTATGTTATTAAATTTACCGGGAAATTGGTTTTAAAACCTGTTTAAAACGGACGCGAGTTTTCACAATTATTATTTCATTAAATTTATTTAAATGTCACAATGACGCAAGTTAAAATTGCCGTTACCCAAAGAAGCACTCGGAGAAATGATTTATTCAGTTTGAATAAATTTATCCGAAACAAGAGAAATTTTATTCAAAAATTGGCGCAATAGGCCATTTATTGGCCATATTTTTAAAAAAATCGGAAAAATTTATCCGCATCGAATATATCGTTTCTCCGGGTAGATTTTGTAACACTATGAGACGAGATTAAAAATCATTCGTAGACGTTCGTGGATTTTGGAATTATTTATCTGGAAAATTTTGTCTTTCTCAGTGCGCGGCAACGATCATCGTGAGTATCGATCTGCTATTTGGCAATACGCGAACGTTAAAGCCGCTTTTCGATTTTTCGAGGCTCTTGGACTCGTAACAAGCAACGGCATAGCTTCCCGGCTCGTTCATCAGGCTCATGTAATGTATAATCCCTGTTTTGAAAAAGTAGAAAAATGAAAAAAATCAAACAAACGGTCCGACGTGGAAAATACGAAAATGAGAGCTATACCCTTGCGAAGCATATTTTGAGTATATCGAGGAATGCGTATACAGATTATATGCATTTTCAAATATTACAAAAAGATAGACTCACCGTTCGTAACTGTCAGATTAATCGTTGTACTGTAAACTTGGTCGGTTGGATTCGAAACTTCGACGTTACGTCGAAATATCGTCTCGTCCGAGCGCCGTTCGCCGATTACGAGATCACCGATGAAACGAGTCGCGCGATCTTCATCGAGAAGTCTCGTCTGAATATGCACAATAAAAAATAAAAAAACGTCCGAACGAACATCGAAGAATTATTTTTTCCGAAAGATTGAGACGCGGAGAGTAAATAAATTTGATGATTTAATAGTAAACCGCATCTCCAGAGCTATGAACTCTGTCGAGAAATAAATATTCTTGACCCTCGAAATTTATTTAAAAAATTTTTTTTTGCAAGTTTTTCTCTGCTTCTTCTCATGAATAATTTTTTTTTTTTCGACAAAAACTCTGCGTGAATTGCAATCAGCGGTAAATTTCCCATAGAAATAACGTTTGAAAATGATGAAGATAAAAAAATTCTTTTTGCTCTTTTTGGGCTACTTTTAGGAAATCTCAAAATAGCGAAATTTCAAGCGCTTGTAACTTCACTTCGGTTTGGCCGATTCTAAAATTTCTTTTTCATACTCAAAGGATGTCAGTCTACGTTGGAGAATGCCGCTCGATTCAATCCAATAACTCAATTTTCGTAAAAATGAGAGCAGTTTGAAAATCGCCGAAAAAAATTGAAAGGTACGGGTAAGCAACAATTGATCGTTCAACTTAAAAAATCTGCCAAAAATCGAGAAACGATTGAGATCGGATGATTCCAGCGGCATTCCGAATCTACAGCGATCGCGAAACGAATGAGCGCAGGTAGGAATCGAAATGTAATCTACAAAATAAATTACAGCCATGGCAGGGAACTAATTGAAATTTGGCCAAAATGAAGAAAAATAAATTTCTTTGATATATTTTTTTTCAAACCTCATATCGATATATCGCGTGCCTAATGCCAAAAGGGCCTATAAAAGTTATAGGCCCTTTTGGCTTTGCAAAACCAAAAGGGCCTATAATTTTTTTTTTTGCGCCAATCGTTTTGCCAACATTTTCTAAGCCTAAAGACAAAAAAAAAATTTCCAAAGCCAAAAGGGCCTATGTCTAAAATTTTGGCTTTAGGACATTGAAAATTTAGTGATCTAAAGCCAAAAGGGCCTATAATTTTTTTTTTTTACTTTCCGCTAAGAAAATTGAAAATTTTTTTTGGAAAAAAATTTTTTTTTTTTGAAAAAAAAATTTTTTTTTTTTTGAAAAAAATTTTTTTTTTTGGAAAAAAATTTTTTTTTTTTGGAAAAATTTTTTTTTTTTTAATTTGGAAAAAAAAATTTAAATCATTTGTTATTATTTATTTGTTTCAACAATTTGTTATTGTTTATTTGTTTCAACAATTTGTTATTTTTAATTTGTTTAAAGAATTTGTTATTGTTTATTTGTTCAAACAATTTGTTCTTATTTTTTTAAACAATTTGTTATAGTTTATTTGTTTAAATAATTTGTTATTGTTTATTTTTGAACAATTTGTTATTGATTCGGATCCACGATTGTAACAATTCATGATATAATATCGTGAATTTATCATGAATTATCATGAATACCTGTATCAAAATAGATTTAAAAAAAAAAAAATTTCTATCGTCAGTGCTTCTGATAATTCTTGGTTTAAATATTTCTGTTCCAATCTGTCGACTCTCAGTGTATCATGCAAGGTAAAAATATGCTTTAATACAAAAAGTACTTGAAATTGGTACTTGATTTTTTAAGTACTTGTACTTTAAATACTTTAAATCTCAAGTACTTAAAGTAATAAGTACCTAGTACTTTAAGTACTTCAAATATAAAGTACAAAATACATTAAGTACTTAAAGTATTAAGTACCGGCAGTACTTAAAGTACTAGGTACTTATTACTTTAAGTACTTGAGATTTAAAGTACTTAAAGTAGAAGTACTTTAAGTTTCGTTTTAATCAATAACAAATTGTTCAAACAAATAAACAATAACAAATTATTTAAACAAATAAACTATCACAAATTGTTTAAAAAAAATAACAAATTGTTGAACCAAATAAACAATAACGAATTACTTCAACTTTTTTTTTTGCAACAAAAAAAAATGAAAACAAGTCAAATAATTTAAACAAACGTTTAAACAAATTGCTTAAACAAATAAAAAATAACAAAATGTTGAAACAAATAAACAATAACAAATTATTTAAACTTTTTTTTTTCAAAAAAAAAAATGCTCTGGTATGCAATTTCTATTCAAAACTTTGAAAAATTTTGATTTTTTTTATAGGCCCTTTTGGTTTTAGTACATCAAAATTTTTTTTTTTACAGATCTTCACGTTTCAAGCAATTTTAAGAAGAATGGCAAAAAAAAAATTTTTATAGGCCCTTTTGGCATGGACCCCTATCTTCTTGCTGTAATAGGCCCTTTTGGCATTAGGCACGCGATATTTTGTTCTCCTGAACACGAATTTGCCAACCGTTTTCTCAAAAAATCAACATTTCTAAGAATTTTCATCAAAAACCCTTTTGCCCAATTTTGGCCCCATTCTAAGAAACTTGGAAATAGCAAAATTTCAAATGCTCGTAACTTGACTTTGGTTCGATCGATTGAAATGATTTTGCTTTTCGATGATTTTTCGCATTTTTTAATTTTTTCGATTCGATTTTTCACTTACCAAAATTAAATTAAATTGAATTTGTCGTACATGTCACTCTCTTTTTTGTTGAAAAATGAACAAATTATTTTCTCTTCGATCGGAGCATTGGAAAAATAGAATTTTTTTATATCTCTCGTAATTCACGAAGTTAATGAAGCTGGCATTTTCATGTGATCATGTGATAATAATTTGAACATTATTTTTCCGTTTATTTACCAGTTCATTTTCCGGTACGTTGTCTTTGTCGGTGAATACCAGACCATCGTCAGCGAGTTTTCTCACGTCGTAAACACGACGGGACGAGGAGACGACGAAAAAATTGACGAGAAGGAGCAACATCGCGGCAAAAATTGTTGAAGAATATCGCAACATGATTGTTTTGGTTTTTTTCTTTTTTTTTTTGTTTGAAAAATTCTTACGCTCACAATCGACGATTGACCGCTCTGTGTCGTGTCTCTTGGCTTTATATAGTTACCTAGGCTGAGAAAATGGAGCAAATAAATACACGTTCAACACGTATGTACTTGTGTATATTTTCGTATCGCCCTTATATTCATGCTGGGGGTCGTGATTATTCGTGATACCGCTTATCTTCTTTCATTGCACGAGTCACGGGTTTTCTAACTTTCCGCTCGCTCTTTCTCTCTCTTTCGCCTCATTTTTCATCGTATCACCCCTATCCCGGGGAGTTTTTTTGTCATTTTTTAGCCGCGAGGCTACGAACGAGATCGGAATACAAAGAAGGTATATCGCTCTTTCGAAAACCAGCGAATTATTGCGCGATATATGTAGGGATCATTCCATGGAATATTCGAGCCATTTTTTACAATTGCATTCACCTCCGGATTGGAAGAATGTTTTTTCCTCCCAAATATTATTACGTTTTCCCGGGGCTGGAATATTTTTGTAATATTTTATTCGGAAAAAACTTCCGTATCAGTGTCAATACCTTCAGGGTGTTAAAAGTTCGACCTCTGAAGTTTTTCGTCCCCATTCCTGTGACGCATCGTCGGATTCCACGGTAGTTCTTTAATCCATAGACATTAGACATACATATAGGAAATCATTTATATCCATATGAAATCGAAACTATAATTCGCGATGAAAACGAAAAATCGTGCGATAGCAACATTTTACCCTCGAAAGTTGATGAATTTTTTTTTTTTTTACTCCATTTTATGTTTTTTTTTTACAGGGATGACATTTTATCTCTGTAAGATGGAATTTGATTTGAAAAAAAAAAGAAATATTATCGGTGACTTGAAAAAATAAAAAAATTTCTCGAAGAAGTCTCAAATTCTTAAAAAAATATTTGTGAAAAAAAAAATTTGGCATTATTTTCAACATTTATCGTCAATGGGGTACCATTTTCATGCCACAAACATTTCCAAAGCGGCAATTGTTTGACGAAACTCGACAATTTCCCTCTGAAATTCGCATCTCGTAATGCGAATTGACTGCAATAATGAAGGGAACAATGGCGAGGGGCAATGAGGCAAAAAAAGAGGAAAAAAGGTCGCGTTCGTCCGGAAAACTCGGAGGGAACGGAATACTCGAAAAGCATCGAACGAAAGGTCGCAACATTCCCCCAAAGATATATTTAGACGCAGACCTATAGCGTCTTTGATGCCCGCGTATGGGGGATGCTTCGTATCTCGGAAACATTTTCCGAATAGCCCGAGGGATATCGTCCACGCGATGCTCACCGTGGCACGCGGGAATTCCCGCCCTCGCCCTCGCTTCGAGTGTATTTCATCCCACTGTGTTTCTCTCATCACTGTCGAGGAAATACACCAAACATCTCCGCACAGTTCGCTAACTCCGCTCTCAATCCTCCCAGCGCCAGCGTCCCGCTCCTTGACGCCCCTCAGCCCTCAGCCCCTCGTGGCGGAGGTCAGTGTCGGGTTTCACGTTGGATATTACATTTTATCGTGGAAGGACGAACCCAGTGGCAATCGATAGTACGGTATGTTTAACGTTTGAGAGCTTTTCAGGGGGTTCAAGCGTTTCACACTCGAGTTAAATCAGTATTGAAATTTATTTAAAAAATCACTCGGGTCCAATATTTGTCAATCGATCGACAATATGAAATACGTTGTTTGAGTAATTTGAGAGTCCTTGATTCGAGAATAAATCACATTGCCATAAGGGGTTCGAAATGATGCGTGTCGAAAATTAAAAGAAGCCTATTTTCTCTATTTATTTATTTATATACATATCAGGGCGATTTTTTTTCGACTTATTTTTTTTCTTCCACTCCCCACCCGAAATTTTGTTGGACATGTCCGAAAGAAAATTTCCTGAAAGTTACAGCCCTTAATATTCGTATTAAGTACTTTTCCTTCGCGTGATAAGTTCTTCCATCTAAAATACACGTAAATGAAAAACTTTTTTCGTCAAAATTCAACCACTCCGCGGTTTTTTATGCCATCACATTGATTTTGGTCGCAATTTACGTAGAATCGAACGATCTTTAAAAGTGTCTTGAACAGCGTAAGTGTAACTCACATTGGTGAGATGGTACTGGTCCCTGAAGTTGATTTTCATCAGAAATTCTCGATTTTTTGCTGTCATCTCCGAAATAATTAACTTAATCGAAAAATCGTAAAGGGAATTTTGTTTGGAGATTATTATTTAGTTTTCTACAAAAAGGGTCCTCTAAATCTAACTGCTAAAATTAATATATCCTGAGATATTGAACCTGAACTTATTTATGGTATAAAATTTGTATAGTTTATCGAACCAAAAGTTTTAAATTGTTGATATTCTATATCATATCACCAGTGGTTATGTGATATGAAATATCAACAATTTGAAACTTTTGGTTCGATAATCCATACAAATTCTTATATCACAAATAAGTTAAGGTTCATTATTTCAAAAAATATTAATTTTAGCAATAAGGTCTAGAGGGCTTTTTTTGTAGGTAATTAAATTTCCAGAAAAATTTTTCTTTACATTTTTTCGGTAAAGTTAATCGTTTCGGAGATAACAGCGAAAAGATGAGAATTCAGGGTAAAAATCAACTTTAGTGACCTCGTACCATCTTATCGGTGTAAGTTACACTCACGCTGTTGCGGACACTTTCAAAGATCGTTCAATTCTGCGCAAATTGCGACGAAAATCAATGCGATGGCATAAAAAATCGCGAAGTGGTTGAATTTTGAAGAAATAAGTTTTTTCTTTACGTGTATTTTAGATGGAAAAACTTATCACGCGAAGGGAAAGTACTCAATACATATTGATATTAAGGGCCGTAACTTTCAGAGAATTTTCTTTCAGACATATGCAACAAAATTTCGGGTGTGGAGTGAAGTTCAAACGGGGTCGTTCAATGTAAAATCGACCAAGAGTTGGAATCGTCCCCTTTCAATTTCGATGAAATTTAGTCAGAAGTTTTTGTTTTCAATTAAACGAACTTCTACAAACAAAAAAATAATAATAAAAATTTTTTTTTTCGAAATTTATGCAAAATTCAAAATTTCACAATTTTTCGAATATTTTGTGAGGAAGGATTTTTCCTCCGCCTTGCAAGGGAGGACTTTCTCTTTTTCTTGTGACGTGCCTGCAAAGCACTTGGGCAACACTAGGGCCTGCCGAGAGGGGACATAAAACACGATCAGTTCGCGCCGGAGTCGCTTCTTTTCCCTCGGGAAAGCATCGAGGGGGACATTAACGTTTTGGACGTCCGCAGAAGCGCGGGCATAGATTTGCATAGATTCAAGGGATCTTTTTGGCAACGACGTTACTATACGGAGTTTAGACTCTGACACATTTTAGCACTCCATAGAAGCATCAATAATAGCTTGAATAAAGCAAACAATTGTGAAGATACGTCAATACGAGTAAAAATATTCCTGACACTTTTGAGTTTATTTTTTAAATATCTTGAAAACTATTATAGTTACGAAAAATCGTTCAGAATTTGTCTTGAAGAGTATACTTGGAGCTACGAAAAAAAAATGTTCCGAAAAAAAATGTTGAAAAATGACGAATTTGGAGAATTTCGAATTTTCAAAAATCGTGAAAATCCAAGTTCCGTATTTTATTTTTGGTTTCATTTTTTTAATACAATACCTTGTACTGATCTTAAAAGATCCTGAAATTTTCAGGATAGTGTGTTTTTGTTTCAAAAATATAAATTTTTGAATTTTGGTAAAAAATTTTTACTGTTCAAAATTACAGAATTACATGATTGCTCAACTTTACTCAACTTGGAGGAAAAACAAAATTTTTTTTTACCAAAATTCAACATTTTTTATTTTTGAAACAAAAACACACCATCCTGAAAATTTCAGGATTTTTCAACATCATCGGTACAAGGTGTCGTATAAAAAAAATGTAACCAAAAATTTAATGTTGATCGTGGATTTCCAAGATTTTTAAAAGTTTATATTTTTGAAAAAAAACACCTCTCTGAAAATTTCAGGATCTTTTAAGATCAGTACAAGGTATTGTATAAAAAAAAATTAAACCAAAAATAAAATACGGAACTTGGATTTTCACGATTCGTGAAAATTCAAAATTCTCCAAATTCATCATTTGGAAAAAAAAAAAAATTTCATAGCCCCAAGTATACTCTTCAAAACTAATTGAGAACGATTTTCCGTAAATAAAATAGTTTTCGAGATATTTGGCAAATAAACTAGAAAGATTTGAAAAATTGTGAAATTTCGAGTTTTTAATAACTTTTGAAAAAAAAATCTAAAAATTTGCTTCCTTCGGTAGAACACCGTTTTATCGCAAACGAAAACTTCCGACAAAATTTCATCGAAATTGAGAGAGGTCGATTCCAACTCTTGGTCGATTTGACATGGAATGAGCCATATGTAATAAATAAATTATTTCCTCGAGAGAATTGTCAAGGGTATAATGACGTGATATTATTTCGTTTTTGTGTTCCCCGAATGAGGAAGAGAAACTGCCGAGAGAAAACGGAAATGGCTAGAGGAAAATGCGAGAAAAGCGTCTTTGAATAGTTTGAATGGCCAAGTTTGCCAACTTTTTACTTTGAAATTTGCGAGAGACGAGAAGCGACTCTTTCTCTTATTTCAAGGTATCGCGGAGCATGTTTGGTGCTCACGATGAAACTGGCGCGATTAAAAGCATCGTTCGTCATATTTCGTAGTGAAAATTTTAAAATTGTCGCGGTCAGTATCAACGTACGAGAATTTGCGATTACGTCAGTCAGATCCCTCTGGAACTGGCATGAAAAAGTGTAGGAGCCTCTCGAACTTCTCTCGGATTTCTTTTCACTCTTCCGCAAGCATCTTTATAGCTTTTTTTCTCATCAAAACCTGCTTCTCGTAATTCTCATTATATTATCTGGTTTATTGAAATATCATTTTTCGTTCCTCTTTTTCCATGTCTTGTATTTCTTCCACTCGTGCAATGAAACAAATTTCGACCGCCACTCTCGCGCGACACGTAACTGTCAAAAATAGAGCCTGCGAGCGAGCGACCGGCGGAATTTCGTATTAATTAATGAAAATGAAGTTTCAGTTTGTTATAAATTCACACGTGAAAGTTCGCAAATAGGGGGCGTTAATTCCACTGTTCGAGCGCACAGATCGATTCGCGTATACATCGCGGAAAATGCAAGCCAATTAACGCGTACGCTAAATAATCTTTGGCTCTCGTAGACTGCACTCACGTGCTCAAGTACGAAACGTTCGGCAATTTTTTTCATCACCTGAAATTTCACCCTTCTGTTGGTGAAAAACTGACGCGTGAAAGTCGTCGGCAATTTTTTCAAATTGCTGGAAAAAAAAAATTGAAGAGAATCGTTGGAAAAAAAGATCATTGTACAATTCCATCGTTCCGAATATCACGGAATTAGGGTGCTCGAGGTTCGGTGGAAGGGCGCTTTTCAATTGAATTTTTTTCAGCTCAACTTTCGGATTATATCAAATCCGGAGACTATTCGTTATTCTCTGGAAAAATGTGTCAAATGATATAAAATAACGTGGCAGAATGCACATTATTTTCGATAGGATATCGATGCAGGGATGGTTTTAATCGCCTGATAAACAAACGTCCCATCGTGAGCCAATCAATTATAGATAGATTGACTCCGGAGACAACGAAAAACAATTATTCAGGGGTTGCTTTTGTGCGTGGAGCTTTTATCCGGAAAATAGCGCGTTTGAAAATAAAAAAAATTGAAACAATTCGTGCCGAAAAAAAATAAATCATACCGCCGCTTGTAACGCAAATTCAACGACGACGTGGACGAACGTTTGGCATTTCGCGCAAAATTGACGTCGAACGAGTGACGCACATTAGCACCACTATGTACTTTGATATATATCACGAGTTTATATATATACATATATAAGGGGGATGAAACGAGGGAGAACTGGATTTTGCTTTGGCTGCTTGGGAGAAACGCCAAGATAGGGTATAATGGGGCAGGGGCGCAACAGTTGCGTGGGTGGATGCGCGTTTCATGAGGGAGTGGATGCTGGGATAGAGAGGAGAGAGCGTGGAGAGAGAGAGAGAGAGAGAGAGAGAGAGAGAGAGAGAGAGAGAGAGAGAGAGCGAGAGAGAGAGAGAGAGAGAGAGAGAGAGAGAGAGAGAGAGAGAGAGAGAGAGCAAAACGGAAACGACGCGCGATCATAAGGGGGTGAAACGGAGTGACGTGAAGCGAAGGGGTGGCTGAACGCGAGAGAAGTACGTGCCTCAGTACCTTTCTCGCAGTGAGACGACGCGCACAAGCGATCGAGCATCCCCCTTAATCTTAGCTCAAACACCGGCTACGTACCATACATATTCTATACATATATTTATTATACATGGCACTTTTGCTAATATTGCTAATTTAAAAAAAAGAAATTTCCTCTCATCTTTGCGAGAGCCAAAAAAGTCAGTTTTTGAAACTTTAGAAAGAAAATTGTGTTTGTGAATCCGCCGTTCGATAAGAAAAAAGCATTGAGCAATCATGAGCACGTAAAAATAAAATTTTCAAAAATTAGTCAGTTTTTTTTCCTCGATATCATAGACGTAACGGTTCCACGATTATTTTCGGTGTTATTTGCAATAATTTTGGTGATATTAATTTATTGATCGATTTTATAAACAGTGATCGTTGGTCTTGAGTAGGATTCACGTCAATCTCGGCAAAGGGAGTAAATTTGATTTATATTTTTAACGGGCGAAATCACTCCTTGTGTGCAAGGCGTGATTTTGATCGACGATTTTTTTTTTATATTGCGATATTCTCAAATTTTAATGATATTAATTTATTATTTACAATTTTTTATATTCTCAAGCCTCGAAATGCAGTTTTATTCGCATGATTTTAGTAGATTTATCGGAACTTTCCTCGATGAACCGAGACAAATTTCAAAAATAACAGATAAAAATTCAATTCGAGCGTGTGCAATTTGCAATCTCGGCTCTCTCTCTCCCTCTCTCTCTCTCTCTCTCTCTGATTAACGAGACGAATGGCGTAGGTCGCAGGGATGTATTTCTCCTCGTTGGCATCCGATATTTCATTACTCGCAGTCGTTCGTTAGTGCTCCTCGAATTCTTGAAGAGAAATGAGTCGAGAGAGGAAAGAGGGAGAAAGACAAATAGAAGACCATTGTATATCATCGACACTCACTTGACTGTCGTGAAAATGAATTACCGTCAAATTTATATTCCATCGTGTTTCGCTTGAGTGAAAACGACACACACGAATGAGAATATTAGAATTATTGAAACATTCTAAAAGAGTTTTTATAATTTCATTTTCTATTTATATTCTTGACCATTTTCGCTGAGAAGATTTTTTTTTAATTCCCAAAGTTCTAATCGATTGATCTTTGATTCTGGTTTCTTTCTGATCAAAAAAAATTCTGATTCGATTAAAATTCGTCTCATTTGAGCAGATTTTTTTTTTTTCTTTCCAAGATTCCAACATCGAAGAGAATGTATTTTCTTTCCTACAATTGTAACAATCTAGAAGTCACTGAAAATGAGGTGACAAATGACTGAATATTTTTGCGATAATTTTCAAACGTCGACCAAGATTTTCTTTATGCATCAACATCTTTTATCTGTATATACGTGAAAGTTAACATACGAGAACTTGTATTATCTTTTTGTAATATTTTTTCACTGTAAGTCCGTCAGTTTGATTGAAGAAAAAATGGTTTCATCGGAATAATTGCAAACATTGTTTAATGTGTTTTTTAATTATGAAAAATACTGAACTTCTCTTGTGAATTGCCACTCTATATTTATCATATATGCGGAGTTCTTTTTCAACCGGGCTACTTTTTTTTTCACCCTCTCAAATTTTTTTTTTCAAAATCTGCCAGTTTGAAATATTAGTCAAAAAGAACGTCTGTGATTTTTTTAGGCGTCCGTTCAGGATTTTCAATTTTTCATTACGAACACTGTATCTCAAAAAATATTCATCAAACAAAAAAAACATAAGAATAAAAGCTTTTTTATTTTTTCCACTTTATCGAAAAAAAATTAAAATCGTAATTTTTCTGCATTGAGAAAATGGAAATTTGGCAAAAAAATAAGAATCAAATTTTTTTAAACCAAATAACACACTTTCGATTTGGGTACAAATTTTACAGGATGTCCGTCATTGGGTAAAGAGTCTGCGAAAAAAATTTCATCGTAGCCATTGCAGGTGCCATTCTGAAATTTGTTTCGCAAACTCTTTACCCAATGACGGACATCCTGTAAAATTTGTACCAAAATCGAAAGTGTGTTATTCGGTTTAAAAAAAATTTATTCTCATTTTTTTGCCAAATTTCAATTTTTTCAATGCAGAAAAATTATGATTTTAATTTTTTTGGATAACGTGGAAAACATAAATAAGTTTTTATTCTTATGTTTTTTTTTGTTTGATGAATATTTTTTGCGATACAGTGTTCGTAATGAAAAATTGAAAATCTTGAACGGACGCCTAAAAAAATCTTTAAAAAATCACAGACGTTCCTTTTGACTGATATTTCAAACTGGCGGATTTTGAAAAAAATTGGAGAGGGTGAAAAAAAAAGTGGCCCGTTTGAAAAAAAAACTCCTCATATGCGGTTACGCCTCTTGACAATCCCTGCGAGACTGACGTGGCTAGACGCGTAATTAATTTAAAGAATTCATTACAGAGTCTCCGGAAGAAAGAAAGAGAGCGGAGCGTGACGGGAATACTCGCGAGAAAACCGCTAAAACCACAATACGAAACTCTCCCTGAAACGAAATTTGCAAAACCACACACACGCGCGCGTATCTCTGTGTGTGAATTTCTATGGATTTCATGTTTTAGTTTTTTTTAATTTCTCTCTGGCTTTTGTCAGAGTCAGTTCTGGCAGAGGTTAAAAAAATCATTGAAAAGTAATATCGAGCCCGACGCTTGTGATTTTAATTAGATTGAGGGACGAATATACGAGAAAATTAAAAAAAAAGAACAACTGACAACCGCGACTTTTAATAATTCGCAGAATATCAAGGGAAATGAAAAAACTGCTGACAATCGATGAATTCATCGATTTATAATCATAGCCAAAGTTTGAATGGTCAAGTACTCGAATAACACTTATTCTTCGATTCATTTCTGTTTACTTTTGAGAAAAAAGTATGTTTTTTTTCGGTAGAAATGTGAATGTTATTTGACGATTTTATGGTATATTTTTCATTTTTTTCCAAGTTCACGAGTCTCTCTCGCTCTGTTCGTTTCAAACATCGAGAGATTTCGGGATACCAAACACATTCCGCGGGCTCGTCGAACGACCATCATTTACCAATGTATATGATATGTAATGTATATGAATCAATATCGTACGTTTATTTTTCCTAAAATTAAAAGGAAATTAAGGGTTCTCTTTTGCCCGAATTCCAGATTCAAATTTGCCGATATGAAATTTTAAAGACAATTGATATATTTTATTTAATTTTTAATAAATAAAACTAAAATCATATTAATCAAATGAAATTTGATGCGATGCACAATTTTATAATAATCATAACAGTTTCAATATTATTTAAACAATATCATCGAGTTACAATTACCTGAGAATAATTGAGTTTAAATTTAATCTCAATTGGCAACATTTTTGGAAAACCTCTGTAAAATGATTATAGTTTCAAAAAATATTCACGTCATTCTGGCCGCGAAAGCCTTAAAACTATATATACACACGTTATTTTTTTAAATACTGATACAGAATACGAACCCGGTGACATTCTTCTCTCCGCTCTTTTTTAATTACACGAAAAAGGGAGAAATAAAATACGGGAGCTCGTGGAAAAAAAAGGAAATGTTCACATACTTTCTCCGGCAAAACTTTATCCAGTCAACGATCAAAAGCGACAAATTTTTTACCACGGATGAAAAAATGTGTCAAAGGGCACTCGTTTCTCTCCAGGTTTTTCTACGAATCTACCCTCAAACCGCACAGCGGGGTGCGGACCAATTTTCTTCTGGTTGACCGAGCCCAAAGTTTCGCGCGTGAGCGACTCACTCGTGGAGTAAAATTAAAAAAAAAAAAGAAGAAATATAAAATGCTGATGCCTTACTCCCGAACTATCGGCCCTTGTTCTACACCTCTCTCTCTCTCTCTCTCTCTCTCTCTCTCTCTCTCTCTCTCTCTCTCTCTCTCTCTCTCTCTCTCTCTCTCTCTCTCTCTTTCTCTCTCTCCCTCTCTCTCTCTCTCTCTCTCTCTCTCTCTCTCTCTCTCTCTCTCTCTCTCTCTCTCTCTCTCTCTCTCTCTCTCTCTCTCTCTCTCTCTCTCTCTCTCTCTCTCTCTCTCTCTCTCTCTCTCTCTCTTACTCGCACTCTTATCTCTTTACTCCAGTTGCAAACTTCTTGCAAATTTTTTTTCCACTTTTTTTTCCTTCGGAGCGATGCTGTAGCCAGGAAATTACGTGTCAGCGTCTTAACTAATGCGTTCCCTTAATAATTAAAGACCGTCGATTATTCGGTACTGTCAATTGGTTATCCTATATTCTTGGATCGATTATATTTTATGGGGAATATTAATTTTCCTCCCATTCTTTTTTTCACCACAAAGAACGTGTAGAATTGATCGAAGTTCGAGATCAATACCTAGTTTCCAAAATCAAAATAAAAACTTATTATTATTATTATTATTATTATTTTTATTATTATTATTATTATTATTATTATCATCATCATCATCATCATCATCATCATCATCATCATCATCATCATCATCATTATTATTATCATCATCATCATCATCATTACTATGCGAAAATGACGATAGGATTATTAGTTACTTATTTTGAAGAATCGTAACGCAATATCGTTCGTTCGATCCCTCGGAAGTATCATCGATATATAATATGTATAGTATTTGTTTGATGCATGTGTATTGTGTATATTCATCCGACGTGCATCACTTCGTGGTAAACACACCAAGTACCCATAGAATTTCCTCGGCAGTCGGCACACAGACACACAAATGTATACACAGAGAGACACGTGTTACCGAGATGATCAATATTCAGGATAGAGATGCGAAGGGGGATCCCGTCTGGGATGAAGATACGCGACGAGAGGGTAATTTGTATACGTGCGATGTACGATCCGCAACGATGGGGGAATGTTTCTGGTCTGATCGCAAACTTGGTTGTTGCACGCGATAGCACAAATGTGCCAGTCCTTTTCGCAAGATCAACGGATTCGCGGATTTTACCAACTCTCTTGCGTGTTTATATACCGTGAAATTGAATTACAAACAATATGGGCGTGACAAGCTCCAGATATATATATGTGGCATACACAAGTACTCGTACAGGTGTAAGTCACATGTATATAGCTGTAGTCCATGTTTACAATTTCTCGACGAAACGTGACGTAGCTCCGGCATCGGAAAGCGAACTCAGGACCGGCTATAGTGACACAGGTTTTCCGCAGTTTCCCTGTGTCTATGGAAATTAATTTCCATAGCAAATGCGCTATAGAGGGGGAAGTCGGATGCGGCCGCATGGGGATCTGGTTACTGATCCGGACCAGATCCTCAGGGGGGACTGGCTACTGACCCGGGCCGACCCTGTAATAGGCGAAAGCCTCTAAACGGGGGGAAATGCACAATAAAAAAAAAAAAAAAAAAAAAAATTGAATTACAAAAAGAAATTTTGTTTGCTTCCCTCGGATGGCGAAACGGTCAAAGTTGATTTGAAAATGGAAATAATATATAACTAAATACATAAAACGATTAATATTCATACCATTATTTATGTATTCAGTTCATTAAATTAAAATGATTATTTTTTAAACTAAAAAATATCAAGTTATGAACAAAATATTAATAGTATATAAATAGTAAACAAAGAGAATGTTATAAATGTAATTTACATTTTCATATCTCTGATTCCAGAAGGATTTTTTTTTTTTTTTTACTAGATCAAAAATTATCATTAATTTTTCGCGGTTATTTTCACGGATGGATGTAGAAACCCTTGATCGAATTCTCGGCGAAATCACTTTTTTTTCATTATCGCTGGAGTTGTGACATTTTTGTTTATCGGGACATCGTATAATGGGACAGATGGGTTTATGGCAAACTCCAGATAGGCAATATTTATTTATTTTGAATAAAAACATAATTTCCGTGGTTTTTACAGTCGGTACCGTTCGTTGCACCATTCGTCTTTTTGATGATTTCGCCGGGTATCCTCGAGAACATATTATACATATGGGTCATTCCTTGTCAAATCGATCAAGAGTTGGAATCGACCACTTTCAATTTCGATGAAATTTGGTCAGAAGTTTTCATTTTCAATAAAACGAACTTCTACCAAAGGAAAAAAAATAATTTTTTTTTTCGAAAGTTATGCAAAATTCAAAATTTCACAATTTTTCAAATCTTTCAAGTTTATTTGTTGAAAAGTATACTTGAGGCTACGAAAAAAAAAATATTCCGAAAAAAATTTTTGAAAAATGATGAATTTGGAGAATTTTGAATTTTCAAAAATAGTGAAAATCCAAGTTCCATATTTTATTTTTCGTTTATTTTTTTTAATATAATACCTTGTACTGTTCTTAAAAGATCCTGAATTTTTCAGAGAGGTGTTTTTTTTTTCAAACATATAAATTTTTGAATTTTTAAAAATCGTGCAAATCCACGGTCAACATTAAATTTTTGGTTAAATTTTTTTATACAACACCTTGTACTTATCTCAAAAGATCCTGAAATTTTCAGGATGCTGTGTTTTTGTTTAAAAAATATGAATTTTTGAATTTTGGTAAAAATATATATATTTTTTTAATTGTCATTAATTGAAATTTTTACTGCTTAAAATTACAGAATACTCTTCAAAACGAATTCAGAACGATTTTTTGTAACCAAACAGTTTTCGAGATATCTGACAAATGAAATTGAAAGATTTGAAAAATTGCGAAATTTTAAATTTTGAATAACTTTTGAAAAAAAAAATTTAATTTGTTTCCTTTGGTAGAACACCGTTTCATTGAAAACGAAAACTTCTGGCCAAATTTCATCGAAATTGAGAAGGATCGACCAACCCTTGGTCGATTTGACATGGAATGACCCATATACATATATACATAATTAGACTGATTGAAAAAAAGGGACGATTTTTTGTTTTTCGAAGTAACATATTAAATACTTTCGGGAAGGTGAAAAAAGATGCCTGTTGAAAGCAGAGCTCTTGATATAAATATTTAAATAGGACTCATCACGAATTTCTATTTCTCATTTAAATAACGCAGGAAAAAAAAATTTAAACTGTGAAATTTTATACCTCGGCTTCAATTCAATGTACCAAAATAAACGACACATATTCTTGTAGAGAATTGAACGTTCTACAGAAAAGATCTCTTATGGTTTTCGATAAACTTTTTCCTTCAAAAGGTATTCACGGTCTAATATAAATGTATATTAGACTGTGAATATGTGTGAACTACTGTTGGTAATTTCTTTAAAAATTAAATAATTTATGTTAATGCAATTTATTTATGTTAATGATTTTTCGCAATATCTGCAAAGTCGTGGTAGATTTTCTAAAACAAGAAAAAAGGCTAATTTTTTGGACTTGTTCAAGACAAAATGAATTATGGAAACAATTTTTTTTCGTTTATGACAATAACAGGCATTTATAGAGGGTATATTCAAGTTTCCGAAACCCACCGTTTACTCACTGTACCATTATTAGTTCCAGAGATATCGAAGATTTAAAAAAAAAAGACGAATTCTTGTTCAATCGCCGATATCTCAGCAAAATATGGTCGTAGAACAAAAATAAAAAAAGCAAATTGAAGCCAAAGAATTCAGCTAAACGACCCATAGATTGGTTAAGTTCGGATTTTTTTTGGACCCCATCGACTGTTTTGAAGAAAGCATAAGTTTCGAGAAAATGTTTACCGTGATATTTCTTCCGACTGCGTCGAGGGTGATGCTCATAAAAAAAATTGACTCGAGATTCCAAAAGTAGAAGATTCAAGCTTCAAAATGCTTTTTTTGAAAATTTTTTACGACCAAAATTAACAAAGTTACAGCCTTTGGAAAATTGCTGAAAAATCTCGAAAATTTTGCTGTTCCTTTAATTTTTTGACTGAGTGTATATATGTTATCAAATCCAGGAAGCTTGGACAAAAGTGTCGCGTGGGCGGCAAAGAGAAAAGGACGATGGGCGCGAACGAGTGGGACAGTAAACGGAACCAGATACCGGTGCATGCATATCGTTATATCTGTATGTCTACGTGTTTATATATATTTATGTGCATAGCTGTTTTCCAATCCAGCTGCAGTCGCTCGAACTACGAGATAAAAAATCCCGGTGTTCGTGGTGAAAAATGCTCAATTTTTTTTTCAAAAACCACCCTCTGTGCTCGTAAATTTGAAGGATTATGTCTACCGGTAGCCTGAAAAAATCGGTAGTTTGGCGAATTTTTTATCAACCAACTTGCCAAGTTTTTCTAAAAAATCTCTGTGAACTTTAAAAAGCATATTTTCGAGTACCTTTCAGATTTTTAAAAATCCAAAAAAGTTCATAAATCTCAGAAACTCAATTATTTTGATAAATTTTGAGAAAACCTCAGCATACCGAAATCAAGATATTTAACAATTGTATTTTCGAAACAAATTTGATTAGAAATAACTTTTGTTCATATTTATTTGTCAGGCTATTTTAAATAATAAATTGATAAATTCATTCCACGTTTTCCGTTTTCAAAATTATTAAACGATTGTAATTAAAAAACCTTCATTTGATCATAATTATTTTTTATCGCGTTTCAACGATCTAATATTTCGTAGACCCGCAGTTGGCTGAAAAACCCGAGGAATTTCGTAATATGCGGGCGCACATTCAATTTGATTTGGTTGGGAAAATATTTCAACGGAAAAGTGATAAATATCGCAGCGTGAATCACGACACGTTACGGGAATGGAAAAATTTGAAAATATTGTTTTTTCATCGTTTCAATGATCATCGCGCACGAGGATTCGGTTCACGCGATTGGGAAAAACGAGATTCTTCTCTCATTAAACCTTCGAGCACACTAGGGGGGGGGGGGGGATGAAATCAAGGGCCCGAACACGGAGGAACCCGCGCGTGATATTATACACGAGTCCTGCACTTTTACATCGTGTAATTCCATTGAGGTACCTACGGAACGAAGCGTCGCTCAGAATCCGGGCGCTTTTTATGGGATTGAAAAAAAAATATATTAAAAAAATCGCATCCTCTTTAATCCGAAAGGCTCTGCCGACCGGAAGATTATTCCGGGTCCACTCTGGTGACGCGATTTTATTTTATTTTTTCGTTTTTTACGCAAGAGTGATCTCAAACGGTTCACAGAGTGCTCTCCCTGATGCACATCGCCTTTCATTATAACCTGTCTCGTTTCTCGGTCCCGCACGGATTACTAATTGAAAAATTACGTCCCTTTGACTTTTTGTTTTGCGCAATTTCACCGCCCGATCGTTTCGTTGAAAAACCAAAAATTGCACTGAGAACAAAAATTTTTTGAATCAACTAAATCGTTGGTCGAATACGCACGACTAAATATTTAGTTGTGAAATGCAACATTTTTTTGCCTGAATAAAATTTTGGTCAACCGAAGCGCAGAATTATTGAAGAAACTAATTATTTAGTCAGACCAAATAAATATTCAGTCGTGCGTATGCGAGTAACGATTGAGTTCATTCAAAAAAAAAAAATTTCTCAGTGTGCAGAATTTCTCGTATCATAAAATAAAGTCAAAAGTAGTTGAATTCAGAGGGGTTCGGGAGACCCTTTTGTTATCAATTTTTGATTTCGATTTTTTATTTTTATGAGCGATGAATCAACGCTGTTGGTAAAATTGTCAGTCCAATGGGGAGATTTCGCTACCTCCGCTACCCTTTAAATATACCTGTATGCATGTATCATAGACATGTGAATCTATGGTATACCAAGCGTATTCGCTCCGTGCACACCTACACGTACTCACCAAAGTGAGAATGTGTAGTCGTGTATATGCATACCGGTGGCGACGCCAATAGTCGGGAAAGGCGTTTTATGCACGGAAAAATGTACGTATGTACACGACTACACATTCTCACTTTGGGAGTGTGTGTACTTGTGCACGGAGCCAATACGAGTGCATGTATATATACAAAAGATATTTATCCTCACGGGGGATAAATGGAAAAATAAAAGAATCGATGAAAGAATGTAATACCGTGCACTCGGGATTTCCCGAGTCGCGACATGCTTATCCATAGAAAGAAAAAAAAGAAATCGATAGATTCACGTAGTTGTCGATCCTCGAAGGGATACGCAGGATCCAATTTCTTATCAATCACACCAGCCTCCGGCCCGCCGTTTCAAACAAGAGTCGCTCTTCTCACCTCACGAGAGAAGCCTATGAAATTCGGTCTTTTGTAGGTATCCATGCAAGAGAACCCGATTCCAGTCTCGTTTTATCGCGATAAAAATATATTCCGCTCTCGCTCTGTCGTTCTCCGACGCTCGGCGTCCATTTTAATGCCCGGAACAAACTGCAAAATTGTCATAATTGCTTTTGCATTGAAGTATAACCGGATTTTTTTTTAATCGGGTAACGCCGGTATCGAATTAGGTATATTTTATGAAATCTACCAGAGAACCAAAGAGAAAAAAAAGCTCCAAATAACTAATGTAAACAAATGTGTTTCGAATTACCGACTGATCGATTAATATGGCGATAATCGTGCGAGGGAAAATATTGAATGTCGAAAAAATTTCTGACGCAAACACGGGAAATGGTCAAATTTTCACCCAGGAAAAACTCCCCCGGGGATTTCGAACGCAAGAGTACATTTTTTCGCTGATATGAATATGTATCAACAACGAGACAAACGTAGAAAATCTCGTGGGATATGAAACGAGCGAGGCCTTTGGTTATTCATTTTGGCGTGAGAGAGAATGGAATCTTCAAAAGCCCAGATTCGATCCGTTGGGCTTGACCTGTTAGGCCTTGTCAGCGAATAACGAGAACCAACGATTCAGCCCCTCAATGTTGATCCGTATGATCGATTCTCTACGATAAATTATGTTCTTACAAATAAACAAACGGTAAACGGCCCGGTTAGTGACACTGTCCCAGATTGTGACACCGACGGCTTAATTTTGCTTGCCACAAATTGTCGAATAATAATCCGATTCCCGGCTAATTAAAAAGAATGTTTCACTTTCAATTATTGGAGAGATACTTTTTTTTAGAATTTATTTTGCACATCTAATTTTTGCAATACCGTAATGATCGAAAAATCGAAAATAAATACTTTGTGCTATCGAAAGTTTTCGGCTTTTCAATTAAAATATTTTTAATTCTCTCGCAGTTGCGATAAATGCGGAAAAATGAATTCACGGTGAATGGAGAACGATTTTTTTTCCACGACTAATTTCTTTTATTTTCGCGTTCGGGGCACAACGTTGATATATCACGAAATCAATCGTACGTGTATAGCGAGACGCGTATAATTTAATCGTTGAATATGCCAACGAGGTATTTCTACGCGTCAGCAATGTCGGAGGCTGCGTGGAGCATATAGAAACGCGAGAGATCGAAATAATGTCAAGTGTGTGACTCAATGAGACGACGCATTGATCCGAGTCTCGATTGATGTCACGATTCTCCAACGCACAGAGAAAGAGTCGAGAATCGAATGAATTTTCTTTTTACAAAAATTGCCGTAAATAATCACGTTTGAAAAAATCAATAGAAAAATAAAAAATAAAAAGTAGAAACTAATTTTTGTAAAAAATGATTTTTTGGGACAATAAAGAGCAGCCGTTCCTGGTATAATTTCGTGTTTTGTTTTCATCCAATATTTTTCAATTTTCGAAAATTCCGCTCCGCAGGGTTACCAGTGTTTCAGAGGGGTAAAAATAGTAGAATAGCGACTCGTCTTTCACAGAAATAGTGACATAATAGTGACTTTTTCCTCTAAATAAGTTGCAGGCGTTTGAAATTTCGCGATTTTGAGGTTTTTCAGAGTGGGGCGGCTAAAATTGAGTAAAAATGTTTTTTATGAAAATTCATAAAAATTTTGATTTTTTGCGAAAACTATTGGTAGATTCGTGTTCAGGGGGACAAAATATATCGATGTAAGTTAAAAAAAAAAGAATTGCAAATTTTTTTTTGCATTTTGGCCAAAATTATTGAATCTGTCCAATAAAATATATGTAATTTTTTTCTACTCCAAATTTTGGCTCTAGAATGCGTTCATTCTCTTCGTAATCGGTGAAACTTCAAAGCCCGCCTTGTTCATCCGATTCTGATAGATTCATCGATTTTTTGCAGATTTTTAAAGTTCGCTGATCGATTTTTGCAAATTTTTTAAGGCATATATACTCGAAATTTTGGCTCTGGACTGCGCTCATTCTCTTCAAAATCATTGAAGGTTCAAAACCCCGCTTCGTTCATCCGATTCTGATGATTTTTCGAAATTTGTCCCCTATTCTAACCTGCACCTCTATTCTAACCACTTCTGAGCGCCGAAATAGTGACGATAGTGTCCAAATTTTGAAAATCGTGAGAAAAGTGATACAATTTTAAAACAGTGAACAATAGTGACAATAATGACGCACTGGCAACCCTGCTGCTCTGATTTTTCACCAGAAAAAGAAGGTGATATGATTTTTTTTTACACCGATTTATGGAGAAATACGGAGGGTTTGATTCGTGTAGTTTCGATCGGTCGATTTCTCATCGGAAAGAGTAAAAAAATAATCGAGCTTTCGAATGCCATTGTCCTCGAATGTTATCCGCTTCTTTTATCGCTCTCACAAGAGGGTGAGAGAGAGAGAGAGAGAGAGAGAGAGAGAGAGAGAGAGAGAAACTTCCTACCCGACTCTCGTCATCCATCCCACGTACCTTTATCCCCGTATCATCGATACAAAAGAATTTCGCTTTTCGACCGTAATACACCGGGCCTCTGATCTTTGACCAATCGTTACCCTCGTTCTCCTTCGATTTTTCCCACCCTCTCCCTCGCTTCTTCTCTCTTTGCTATTTTCATCGTTTCACGAACTTGTTCCTTCCAATATCGCGTCATCATTCGACCACTTTTTCTCCGATTCTTCTCTCCCTCGGCGTCTACATTCCCTTCTCTTTTCCAGGCGATATCTCGGACTCTTATTCTCAGGGTTTTCTGCCATTTTGCGGTGAAAAGCCTCCTTTTTCCCCTCGAGGGCAAGAAATAGGTTACCCGTCCGTCGATTATCCGAATAACGATCCATCTGTATTTTTTAAATCAAGCAAGTTTATTATCTTTGAACTCATTGATTTATTTTTATTCGCATATAAACAATCCTAGATTATATCGCGTTGATCGAGAACTGGAATTTTATTTTATTTTTTGCGCACAATTTTGCGATGAATTGTTTAGACGGTATTTCAAATTTTCGGGAATATTTTCGAGAATCTCAAATCTGAATATCACTAATTTTAACTGCAAAACTTTTGTATCAGCTGAAGCGACGATTTTTCAATTTAGGTCTATAAATTTTGTAACAAATGAAATTTTAATTCCTCACGCAGGTGGGGTTAAAATTTTTGTTCAATTTTTTATTTTTCGAGTGTCGACGTCATATCGCGTGTATCATCCTGTTTCAGTTGTAATTTGTCCCGACCAATTACAATTCACTTTGGACGGACACCAATTTACATCTCCACAGCGAGACTGACGAGCAACCATGGAGCAGATTATACGTATACCGTATGTGTATTATATATACATATGCGTACAGGAAAACGAGAGCTTTCGCATGACCCCGCTGCCGTTGATTCGATTATTTCGATTGGTGCGAACGAACGAAACTTTGGACACCGATGCAGAACCGTCGAAAACCAGCGTCCAATTGACTTTCAAATTTTCCAACTGTCCAACAATCCTATAACTGTCCCTCCATTTCTCGACCCTCCTCTCTCTCTCTCTCTCTCTCTCTCTCTCTCTCTCTCTCTCTCTCTCTCTCTCTCTCTCTCTCTCTCTCTCTCTCTCTCTCTCTCTCTCTCTCCCTCTCTCTCTCGGGTATTCTCTCTCGCTATTTCGATCCTTTATATGGGAAAAAGAGACATTTAATGGTGAGCTCTTGTCCGCGAACGCGTATCCTTTTTTTTCACCCGCTCTTTCCACGAGAACAATTCTCCAATTTGGCGAAACATCGTCGGGTGTCGGATATAAAAAAAAAGGAAAATCTTTCCCGATTGATCGATGACAAATCGAATTTCATTCGATAGATTGGGAGAAGTAGAATTGGAGCAATCTTTATACAAAAATGTGATGAAATTCACGGGTGAAGAATTTATGTTCTCGGTTTAATCATTCAAGAAGAATCCTGAGAGATTCCCCATGTGACTAATAAACTGGCCCCTCTTTCGCCACTGATTTACTTATCTCATACAATACGTTCAATAAAAACTCAATATTTTTATGAGTATATAATGATAAATTTTTGTTAAGTGTTTTTTTCGCTTTTTCTAAACAAAAAAAAATCGTTTGACGAAAATTTCACATTATTTATAATCAGCGGTGAAATTTCGATTAAAATAACATTCGAAAACGATAAAAATAGGAAAAAAATCATTTTTGCTCATTTTTGGGCCCCATTTTTAAAAACCTCAAAATAGCAAAATTTCAAGTGCTCGTAACTTTACTTTGGTTCGACCGATTTCAAAATTTCTTTCGTGCACGCAACGTTGTGATTAAACTCAGAGAATGCCGTTTGGTTCATCCTGATGTAACTCGATTTTTGTAGAGAAGGGAAAATTTTTGTAGAAAATTGTGGGAAAAAAAATGTAAAGGAAACCTTGAAATTTTGCAAAAATCGATGCAAGATTCGACGATCGCTACTTTGACTAAAAACCGTGGAACCGTGTTACCGAATGATCCAGAGAATCACTGTCCATTATAAAAATTTGATTTCTCGTTATTCGACGTACAATTGTTTTTTTCTTTCCCATACCAATTATAGACGAGTGCGACGAAAATAATCCATAACGGGGATTGAAACAAAGCCACGAGTGTATCATAGATTCGAGTGTAATGGTGAAAAAAGTGTTTCCCGGGTCAAGATGCAGCTAATGACTCTAAACTCCCTCCTCATGTTCGACCTCGTGTTTCTATTCTTTTTATTTCTCGTCGGGGTATCCTGCCTGGTTTACTATCTCCCAGGACCACGTGGACACCCGATTGCACCCCACGAGATCATTAAATCGAGAATACCGCCACGCGCCGATTCTCCCCTCGACGATGTCTGAGGTTTGTAATTACAATTTTAATTATAACGGATCAAAGAGAAAAAAAAATGTCGCACAAGAATGACGTTGAATACACGCGCATCTTCGTTAATTCGAAATGAGAATTTTCGCTCCCTCACGAAGAGTTTCGTGAGACTTTTTAAAAAACAAATCATCGTTGACTTCTGAAAAGCGGAACGAATGAAAATTGTCCAATTTCTTGTTTTTTTTTCAATGCCAATTTTCATGGAACGAAAATCTCGTGCGGCAATAAAAATGTAGCCGACGAAAAGAAAAATTTCGATTTTAATGGGCCTGGCGGTGCGGAACCATTCACCATACACGACGATGTTTACTTGCATGCTGTTGGAAACGTCGCTTATCTTCTCTCGAAAGGTTTCTTGAAGAAAAAAGAAAAAAAAATACATATTGGCATCCCCGTTTTTCACTTCCCGTATTCTTGCGAAAAAAAACCACGTACTTTCGGTACTTTCGACAAATCCCTGCTGTACCGTAAAAAAACCACTACCACCTGTGACATCGTGAGCACTTGGAAAATATCGGCCAGACTTCTATTTCGTATGTCGAGAGAGGGAAAAAAATCAATATACGTCAACGACAGACGTCGGAGAGCAGAGAGTACCGACTGTAACGTCGAGATCCGTCTCGACGCGGGGGCTTTTTTTCATTTTCCATTAGCCAAATTTAGCCGCAATGATGAGGTCGAGTGTCGGGCCGATTGCAATCGTCGTTCGGCGAATCATCGGACGGCGAAGAGAAATAAAAATGAAAATTCAAATGATTTTCTCGCTGAGAAGAGGAATTTCATTTCGAGAATATCCTCTGCTCCGGACGTTTCTGTCGATCGTTGATAATAGGCCCGATATATCGGTGATGCTGACCACGGGAATTATCGGAAGTTGACCTCGCGATTTGTGTTATCGGGGGAAATTGAACAGGATTTCGAATTAGATTCGCGGTCAACCGGATATCTTGCAAAACCGCGTCCCTGACTTGACAATCTTGACATAATAATAATAATAATAATAATAATAATAATAATAATAATAATAATAATAATAAGGAAATCGAAGAACCGTCCGAATGAACGTCAAGATATTTATTTATATAATGAAAAATATTTTTCGCACTTGCAGAAATTATTTGTCGTTGTGAAATATTCGGCCAACGCATAAATAAATAAGAATAATTTATTTAGTTGAAATAAATCTTTTCACTCAGCGCGCGTTGTAAATTTTTTTACATCGAGCCTGGCCAAACTTGTGCCCCCCCGAGTCGAAATTTTTAGCCTCCCTTGAATGCCCGTAGGTCTCATTTCCTTTGTAATGTACAAGCCGCCGGCCTCCGTTGGACCTACGGAACCCCATTTGTCGAATCCGGTGCCTCCGAGAGGCCTCCGTTCGATTCCACTCAACCTCGGGCAGGCCTCCTAGGCCTCTTTTCGATCTAACGTATCAGTGATACAGGCCTCCGTAACCTCCTTTCGATTCCAAGTCGTTGTCTCCATCGTTTTTTGGTCCAAAACCCTCGGTTCAGCCTCAGAGGCCTCATCGGTAACCCATTGTGTGTTGATGCTCGTAGTGTTTTTGTGGCATTGCCGCAAAGGCGACAAAGTGATGTTGTGCGTCGTTCACTAGCGTGCGAATTCTGTGTCTGTGTATGTCCCTGTGCCCTTTTCTTTCTGTGTGAGTGCGCGTCTCTGCTTGCTTGAGCACGTTACGACTTCCCGCCATCCCGGCACCAGTCTCGTGTAGTCTCTTGTCTCGAGCGCACGTATAGTTTTTCATATTTTTTCATGTTCGATTGGATATTTTATAGTTGAGGATAATCAATCGTTGATAATTAGAAAAAACAATTCGACGATGAGCACGAAAGTGAAGAGACTTGTGCGCCCTTGTGGTTTATGAAAACCCAGAAAAAGATCCAAAGAAAAAAGGTGGTCGAGACTCGAAAACTTGTATGACGCTTTGGAACTTATTCAAATTCCGAAAAATCATTGCGTTGTCTGTGATCGAACGAGAATCACGTGGGTGGACTCGTAGACGAACAAGCGTTCCTGCTACTACGTCATTGTTGAATAATTGGTAAGAAAAAAGTCGAAACGCCGGTAGTCAACTTAAGTAAACCTAGCAAACTGAACCCTTGTGAACACGTGGTGGATTATATATTTCAGATAATCGTGACGAGCTGTGAAAAATATCTCCCGCCAATGCGTCTACGGGCGAGATAGCGGGTCCGCAAGCGAAAATTTTCACCACTGCAATCATCAATGAAAAAAAAGATGGAAGGTGTGCAAAAAGCCGAAAAAGTGGCTTGTATTGCTGCGTGGATGGTACTTGCAGAGGAAACTTCAAAGGATCGTCGGGTATGGGAAGACGTGCAATCTTCTGATGCATACTTCCCCGTTCAACAACCGTTCGACACTAGTGCGAGAAGAGGAGGCAAGTAGTACACCTGACGAGGTAGAAAAGAAAAAATATATTTAAAAAAAAATTAATATGTTGTTACGTTCAAATATATATTTAAGAGATATTATAAATTGCAATTCCTAGTAAGCCTTATCGCATTAATTATAGTTGATACGAAAAAAAAAAATTGGTTTTCTTTCTGTCCATTTTCAGTAAGTTTAATTTGTAATAATGTTGAACGTGGATGTAACATAAATAAATGATACTATCCCTACATATGTGAAACATTCATATATATATTCCCGTTACTTATCCCTACTCCGTGTACCATTGGTCAGAGGGTCTGAGGCCCTGGAGGGTCTACGGTACATTCGCAGCAGGCCGAAAGGAGGGCCAGGAGGATTTGCGAGAGAGCTGCAATAGGCCTAAAGGAGGCCCAGGAGGTTTTGGGTGAGAGCTGGAATAGGCCTAAAGGAGGCCTAGGAGGTTTTGAGGGAGAGCTGGAAGAGGCCCGAGCGAGGTTCCGGAGGCCGTGCGGCAGGGCTAAAATAGGCCCAAGCGAGGTTTCGGAGGTTCTATTCGTACCCTCATGGGCCTCCTTTGGGGAAAAAGTCTACTTTCGAGACTTTTTGAGGCTTTACCGAGGCCCTGACATATCCCTCTTCTATACGCTGTACCCTCGCTTCGATGCCCGATACTCCCCTAATCTTGTGACGAAGCCTCGATGTTGAAGGGAGGTCAAAAATTTCGACTCGGGCCAACATTCATTGATTATGAATAAATTTGATCGAAGTGAATAAAATCTTATTCCATAGCTGGCTTGAGGTTCTATAAGCTCTATAGAACCTCAATGAGTTTGTGCATAAAATTATTTTGATGAATAACATTTTATTGCACAAACCACAATGACAAAAGTTAATTTCATCGTAATACGATAATCAGGGACTAGGAAAAATTGCTACCCCGAATCAACGCAAACTTCGACCTCTACAAAGAGTTTTTACCACAATCGAAATACCGGTAATCTTAAAAAAAATGGTACCATCGTGAGGGATAAAAGAGCTCCCTTCCAGCTGAAAATAGGATCGCGAAGTCAATTCTCCGTGACGGTGTAGAAGCGCGATAACCGCGTTATCGCCGAGGCATCGGCGAAACGGCCGAGTGGATCGAATAAAGTTCGGACCATCGGTGCGAGTACCATCGGCCATCGATGTATACGGGGGCCACCTCCGTGGGGACCAACGATCGAGAGGCTCGAAAGCTGTCACAGACGACACGATCGGGGATGTCCTGCTCCGCCGCATCGGGCGAGACCAATTCGATTTCACTTTGGGCAAAATTTATCGAAGACACTCGTGATGACCCTCTGCCGCCTTTGTGACCCTCTCAAAAGTCCTCGTCGTTCTTTTCCGAATAACGGTGGATTCGATCGACCTTGAAAAAGGAACCATCGAGTATACGCGCATACACAAATATCGTGGAGGATGACTCTTCTCTATTTTCCTCGCAGAGTTTGTTCCGACCGTCAAAGACCAACGTTGACCAACTGAATCAGAGGGTTCGGCACGAGTGACTGTGTACGAATCTATATGGCGGAAAAACTTGTTCGCGTTACGCGGAGTCGTTGGTCTTTGTTCGACGGTGCCGATACGGTCGATCCAAGACGGTCCTGCACTGTCCAGAAATGTCACGTAACTTTCACCTCGCGTAGCGCGTCAATTGCCGCTGAATCGAGGGATGCTGCCCATCGATGGACGTTTGTGTGTCGTAATGAATTTTTCTTTCTCTCAATGGCACCGGACGACGTTTGCTGATCGAGAATTTATCGCAAATGGGAGAGAAATTTATTGGAAAATGCGAATAAAAGAAAGAAAGAGAGAAGAATGATAAATTTAGAAATATACTTGAAACGTCGTGGCGCATGATGCTTGCGATACGTTTTTTTTTTCTTCACTTCTCGATCGATCAAAATGAAAGACCATCGTGCATCATCGAGCGTAACTCAGAGTTCCAGAATTCCATTGACGAACATTGTCCATAATTTTTTTTTTTCAATGTTTTTGTTTTATACAGATATTGTCCCGCGAATATCTAAGATTGAAAAGCGGTGCTTCGCACAGCGAATTCAGGAAAAAAAACCATCGGATACCGAGGCAAAAAGTTTCTTTTTCTCTCCTTCGAGGGGGAGAAACTAGTACGACGTCCGGCATCGTCGATTATTCGAATGATAATGAAATTTTCATTGTAAAATGGCCTTGAGAATTTAAATTCTATTTTTGTCTTGTAAATATCGTTTTTAAGCTCATTTATCCATTCCTATTCGCATCCCAAGTGCGAGTAAAAAAAATCATTACACGTTTCTTTGAATATTTCTTCAAGATCTCAAGTTCGTGGAATAAAAATTCACGCTGATAACGGAATAAATCGTTGCCCGTTCGATACAGGCTAAAATTTACGCTTCGCTGGCAATTACGAAGATTCGAAGGAATTTCAAGCTATCGGAATTACATTCGATAACGCTGAATGAGCCGGTAAACGAGTAATGATAACACATCGATATTTGTGTCATTCGCAGGATGCAAACGGAGGCCGTTGGCAGCTTCGAGCTCGCCGTCGTGGCAGGGGATGTTCTTGCTCTGAGGGGCGCGGGTCTCGCCGCACCGGAAACCTGGGCTCTTCTGTGCCAGGCGGCCCAGGCCCTCCAAGATCTTTTCTTATCCAGTAAGTTTCATCGGCATGTTTTTTTTCTCTCCCACAACCTTCCTAAATTTTAAATATGAAATAATCGGAGAAGTAATAAACTTCAGTCCTTAAAAAGTGGGTTTATTGGAAATGACGAATGCAAAATTTGCACAATCCGAGCCGGATTATTATTTTTTTCTAGATCCAATCTTGAATTTTTGTATCGGAGATTGTCATAATTGTGCAAATGGTAAAATCCACTATGATTCGACGATGCCCCTTTCAAGCTCTTTATCGACGATAAACTTTGGAGCTAGATTTACCTCCATCGTGCGAGGAACTTGTTTGTAGTTTCGAGTATACGCACGAGTATACTCGTGGGGGTTTGCGAAACCTCTGAAAAGCACACAGAATTTTTGCAGATTTCTTTTAAGCGGTTTCACCGAACGATAATTTTTTATAGCTCATCTCACACCGATTCGGCCAGGGTCTGATACTTCACCGCTCCGATTTTGTCGGCAAGTTTTTGTGTGTTTGTTGTACTTTTAAAAATCACTCAACATTTTTTTCAAATTTCAGATTTTTTTCACGATTTTGAATGATGAACTAAATATAGAATCTGGATTAAACAATTCTTACATAATGTAGAAAAAATATACCAAAACACTGTTACGGAAAAATCCATGGACTTTTTTTCAAATCCTTTCAAATTTTCCTTTCCCAAATTTTAAAAATCCATCGACTCGACTGTATCGTAAGGATTATCCCTCAAAGTTGACACGCACGCACGCACTTCCGCAATGGCCGAACTTTTTGTTCTTTTGTCCATCGATTACTCATCTCGAATCCTTCTTCCTTTACGACCCGCCTTTTCCGTTGAATTTAAGAGCACGTGTGTTACTCGCGTGATTATCATCCCTTTTTCACGTTCCTTCGAGGAGGATTCGATCCGCGAAATCAGAAGTTACATCCGTGATGAACTTTCTTTCTTGTTTCGCAGCGTTTCAACCGGAGAGAGAATTCTACGTACCGTAGACGTCCGAGGCTTTGGGGATTTTACCCTCTAGGGAATTTCGATGGCAAAAATAAATATTTGTTTATCGTGAGCTCTAAACAAATATTGCAAGCACGAGGTGGAAAATGAAACGGTGAAAACTAAGAGAGAAAGAGAGACAGCAAAATGGATGAAACGGCGAGCTTTTTTCTTCGATCCCCATTCATTCGCCTGTCATATCGCGCGCTTCGCAGGACTGGCCTCGAAAAATTATGCCTTTTCTCTCTTTCTTCCTCAAAGTCTCTACAATCATTGTTCACTGTTTTTTTATCGCGTCAATTGAAACGCCCCAGAGACGATGTTATACGAAATTCACCGAAGGGTTGTCTATCTTTGTACATTTTTTCGTCGACCGTGAGGGGTTAAAAGGATCGTCCGAATGACCGTAATTACACTGACCCTCCTGGCGGCGCGATCGAGAGTCAAACGTCGGCGTCCCTGAGGAGAAGAGGGCAGAGGGTTGAACGAGGTACCGTCGAGAGAGAACTGCGTCATTGGATACGGGGTCAAAGTAGGGTTAATCGTCGTGTCGAATTTTGGCGATTCAACAATTTCCACGCAAATGGCACATTCGTGTTGCCCGGGAAACTTTCCATGCAAAGCACACGCTGTGAAACTCTGAATGATGAAAATAAAATTGAGACCATCGTAATTCGATCCGCGAATCGACAGGCCTCACGACGAGGAAAAAAATATTTTTCTACTCATCTTTATCAACGTCTCAAGAGCCGTGCATGGGAAATCGAGCATCGTGCGATAAAAACAAATATTAAAAAAAAGAAATTACCACGAGAAACAGGCGGAAGGACTGTTTTTATACAATCGTAGGCTTGGAATGAGGAAATGAGCATTCGGAGAGAGAGAAATAAAATAGCATTGTCTTCGGTACATCGTCGGGATACAAAGATGCCCGCAACGAAAAAGGAGAGAATTTCTTGTTTTCAAAATTTTTCAATTTTTCAAGTCTCAATCCTTACGGTCGATTACGCCAGGACGCCCCTATCGTACCTCAGTTCCGCAAACACGTTATCACGATATCGAGATAAATGTAAATTGCAATCGTCCAACAAAATAATTGAAAAATCATCACCGCGACATTTTCTCGAAATTTTGGAATTTGCGATCACACCGCGGAGCGTTTTACAGCGAGAAATGCATATCGTCGTGCGTTGTAACTAACATTCCTGTTACTTCGTGTACCGGAGAAACTGGGGCTCGGAAATGATGGATCGCGCAACATCAGTGACACGTTTGTACCGGCATGTACGCGTCTCAGGCTCGGCTATATGCGTCCCGGTGCGAAAGGACGTAAGCGGCCGTATTATATTCGCTGTATCTTTGTCAAATATTTCGCTTCTACGTGTAACACAATGCCGAAAGCGAACCTACTCGAGATTTTCGAGAAACTACGATCGGCCCGAAATAATTCGAGTTACGGACCCTCGAAGTGATGACTTATTTTGTTCTGGTCAAGGTCCGTGGATTGCCAGACCGCTGCAGCAATACCGTTCCACTTGGCCGATGGGCGTTGAAAAAATTTTCGTCTCTTATTTTGGAACCGAGATTCGATGCTTTTATCATCGTGCGGGCGACTTTTATCTCACTTGAATTCAAAAAAAAAATGTAACTCTGGAAAACGAGAAGAACTCTCTTGAAAAGTCCCTATTTTGTAAATACCACAAATTCGACGAATGGAAATGATCTTCGTTCCCCGATTCAGTCGTGGAAACTTGTTTTTTGATTTAACAATCGTATGAAAACTTTTTGGATGCCGAGCCGCGGAAATTTCGCGTGTAAAAAAGGACAAGATGGTTGTCAGGGTGACTCGGCGAATGAGGAGTCTTTGGGAATCCAAAATTTTATCCTGCATTCTCTGGTTTCGTTGGAGCGATACGTTTCTCGTTTCACACTGTACAGATTATTCTCGTTCCACGGGCGGTAAATAAAACACGTGGGTCGCTGGAGATTGAGAGTCAAGGGAGTGAAAGACAGAGAGGTGGGAAAATGCAACCACAATAATGGCGACGCTGGAAACGCAGGAACACGAAGGAGAGTCGCAAAAGTGTTGGAATCCGTTGCGTCTACGGTGCTATGGAAACGCCACGTAATGAAGTCCCCGTCGTTTCCTCTGAGCGCATATATTACAGGATATGATATACAGGTATCCTTGCACTTGGGCGTTCCGTGCCAACCACCCGCGCTCTTTTAGCTCTCCCTCTCTCTCTCTCTCTCTCTCTCTCTCTCTCTCTCGACACAGTGTGACCCATTTAAAATTACCTCACGACACTGTAGTTTTAAAAAACAGCCATCGTGTAATTTTAAGATCAAGCTTCGATCGTGCTAATTTGATCAAAGACACAATTTACGTAAAATTTCTCTGATTTTATCAAATCCAATGAAATCCATTTGATAATATAATATTTATTTGTAATCAATAGCTTTTTCTTTTTATTTTTTTTTTATTCCATTATAGTATATACGGATTTAGCGTGGATTTGTAGCATCGTGGACATAATTAAATTTATGAAAATAATTTTTTCCGATTTATTCGCTTATGATGGGCCTAAATAGCCTGTCAGTCTGTTGATTGAATGAAATTTGATTTATATTAATTAAATTTATTCGAACTAAATAAATAATTTCTTTTGTAGTATTATTCTTACTGAATCATAAAGTTTCAATTGAATTTGGACGTGAGTTTTTTTTTAAATATACGTAAAAATATATTCTCCATATACCCAATTTTTATAACTTAATAATTTTATTTTTGAATAATTTGTTTTTTCTTTTTAATTTTTCATCGATAGATAATCACGAAAGATCAAATAATCACAAAAGATCTGACTTTTGGAACAAAATACGGAATATATTTGATATATCATTTTGTTATATCTGCAGTGTGAGGGTGAATAGAATCGTGACCACGCTGACGAGCCTCTCGCGAGGGGGGATGACACGATTCATTTCAATGGTTCTTGCTTGGGTATCTATAAACCGACATGTTTGTGGGAATTGCTTTGGCCTCTGGGATCGTTCAGACTCGGATCATATATCCGTACCAGGGTGCCGAAATGTGTGTGTGTGTGTGTGTGTGTGTGTGTGTGTGTGTGTGTGTGTGTGTGTGTGTGTGTGTGTGTGTGTGAGTGAGAGAGAGAGAGAGAGAGAGAGAGAGAGAGAGAGTGAGAGAGCGAGACACGCATACGGAGAGGGAGTTTAGAGATGGAAACGCTGAGGGGTGCTAATCCCGACATATGAAGTTGACTCAGAGTCCTTTGCCAGATATATACACATACGTTAAATCCTGGGAATAATGCCGAAGCGGTCTGCTCTCACGAATGTGAGAAACCCCACGAGTTTGTATTCAGTACGACGGCGGTCGGAAATTTCCGGTCGGCGACCCAATGATGATGATGATGATGATGATGATGACGAAATGAAGCCTTCAATTTAGAGTAACATCGTTTCAAATTGCTCATCATTGTAATTGGAAATAACTGAGATCAAAATTAATCACGATTATACTGTTAAAAATGTAATAATATAAATTTTACATAAATACATTATTAAATATAAATTAAATTATGAAATGAATAATGAATAAATGATGAATTGAATGATAGAAAATCTTCTTCCCCGAAAAAGCTGCAAATTCGATCTGTCCTTATTTTCTTCGTAACGACTCAAGTTCGTAAATGCCATCTACATGACTGCGTTACGATGATTTTCAATTTGTACATGATGTAACGTGTAAAAAAATTTCAAAATCATTTTAAAAAAATCCATCGTGGCGTTTTTACGGAAAAAAAACCCTATATAGTTGGGTCGATATTTTGAGGTTTTTGAAAATTTAGAACCAGCGAAATTCTCGCTCTGGCTTTAAATTGAGCGGATTTTTGCTCGAGGATAAAAAAGCAATGGAACAACAGTTCTATTCGACACAAAAAGTTACCCAAATGCCGCGAGGTTTTCGTGCAGAAGCCACGAGAAACGTAGAGAGTTGAATTCGAGGTTATATCTTTCGATCTGCCTTCGATGCTTTTGGAGAGGACGATCCTCGCGTTGGCCCGTTTTTTACCCCCAATCCGGCTTAATTTACCGTGGTTAACGACTTCGACCCCCATCAAGTTCAATGTGCTTCGTCGAATCTCGCTGCTATACTCGAGCAGCACAGGCGTATCGACATGACAACGGAAGCTTGACGCTCGCGCATAATTCGCAACGTTGGATTAACCAAGTTACGCCATGTTTGTTCTTGATCAAGTCGATACATCTGTATGTTTGTACTTGACTTTCGAGACTCAACCCCCAATTTGGCAGTCCACCTGCTTCGATTCCATTGTACGTACGAGAAAATATTATACGGAACATAGCTGGCACGCAACAAGGGAGAAGTCGAGGGTTTTGGTCTAGCCGACCTTACGAAACTCCGACGTCACCGATATATGTATACACCGAGTGTCCCATTTGAGTCGCCCGGCACCGAAAAGGCCGAACCAGATATTTAAACTGTAAATCGAAAAAAAAACCTCGTGATGCGTATCAAGTCGATTTAAATGAAGAATCAAATGGCACACTTACTTTTTCATCGAGTCGATGTTTTCAAGGTGATACAGAGGTAAGCTTTGTTTACATATTGAAATTTACATTGTCCGGATCTGAAAACTATTCCAACAAAAGTTGGACTTTTTTTTTTTACTTGTAAAACTGTGCTGCTATAAAAAATTTGAATTTGCATTTAAAAACATTTAACGTTGACAATGATATCTTCTTGAAAACGTACACTCGATAAAAAAGTAAGATATCCATTTGATTTTTCATTCAAATCGACTTGATACGTGTCCAGGGGTTTTTCCATTTATCGGCTATAGATAGAATTATCGTGCAGAGCCTCGAGTCAATCAGGACACCCGGTATACATCGAAAGACGAAATACAGTACAGCCGGTAGTTTCTCTCGGGCATCGGGGTGGATAACTGCTTTGGTAACGTGGCAGATTTACATACCATGTCCGCGTGGAGAGACGAAACGAAAGGCGAGGAAAACTGCTGAGAATCGATGATGAAGCGCGATTTGATGTATCAAATTTATGGGTTAGAGCGGTTGAAAAAAAACAACCAATTTCTTCCCTTACGATCTTCATTGAGAGACGTTTGTCCCCTTTTGCTAAAAAAAAATCATCTCGCTCGATTCTGCAGGATTTTTTTTTACCACTTCGCCGCATTCGCATTGAAATTTGACGAAAATTGCATTTCTGGGAATTAAAAAATTGAGATATCGCAAAATGGTTCCACCCTGTATAAATTTGGGTCGCACACTGAGAGGGATCGCCTGCATTCCGGCGATTGAATTTTCATCCAACGTAGTTGGGGAATATGGGGCAAAACGGGCACTCGGGACAAAACGGGCACGCAAAAAATTTCGAATCCCGGGGCAAAACGGGCACGTTCTGAAACTAAAAAATTATAAAATTCAAAAAATATCTTATTTTTGAAAAAACTTATAGTTTCGAAGACTGAAAGTAAAAATCAATGTGCAAATTGTAATGAATGATTATTTTATTTATGTTTTACAAAAATCGCATTGGTAACTTATATTTGATCGTTCTCAACGCCAGCGATAAAATTACGGAACAATAAAATTATGGTGTATGTATCTTTGATAATAAGTCAGAATCATTAATTATAGATTTTCACCGCCTCTGAGAGGGTGTGCCCGTGTTGCCCCGAATTTTTTTTTTTTTACAAAATTAAAAAAAAAGGATGGGAAATGAATGTTATGATTCATAAGTGGACGAATATGTAAAAATAAGGTGATTTGCCTTATTCCATCCGAGGGACGATCTTTTGGCTTAATTTCTTCGTTCATCTTGTCGAGTTGATATTTCATTCAGGCACAGTGGATCAGAACGCCTGTATCATCGAGAATCGTCGAGTATCGATTTTTCTGCATCCGAGATGGCGTGCCCGTTTTGCCCCGGATTTTTTTTTTTTTTTTGAAAATTCGGAAAACTAGGATCGGGCATCAGTTTCGGGACTTAAAAATAGTTAAAAGACCATGCGCTTACCGATGAAAACCGCTCAATTTCTTAAGTGCCCGTTTTGCCCCATGTTCCTCTATAAGTATTCCAATTTCGAGGAGTTTCTAATAACGCAAATTGGAGTGAATCGATAACTTCTTCCTCCTATATTAATATACGCATTGAGTCCGTTATGATTTCAGGGTAATACCGCGTATATCGTACACGCCTGTGCCCGCTTGATTCAATTATTAAAATTTCTCGAGCTTTTCGTGCGAACGCTCAGGATTAATAGAGATTGCGGAGAGAGGAGATAAATTTAGCGAGAGCGAGAAAAAGAGAGAGAGATAGTAACGATGAAACGAGCTTTTTGTGCTTTTGTACAGGATAAAGAGAGAGAGTAAAGCCGGGTTGCCGGTTTTTCTACTTGGTAAAAACGCGATAATTATCAAGAAAGCTCACAAAGATCCACCCTGGTAGTCATCATAGTCCTTTCTTTCACGCTCTCTCTCTCTCTCTCTCGGTTCTTCTTCTTCGCTGTCTTTGTAACGGTCGTAATTCAATAAACTTCCGGGTCATGCAAAAAGCTCGAGGATTTCCGCTCTGATCAAGTGGCCATCCCGGAGCTTTTCGGGAATCGATGCAGCACTGCTTGAAACATATTGCTCACCGAGTTAAGATATTTTCGGAAAAAATGCAAATTGTCAAAAGATCATTGCGCGTAATTCAAACAAAGTTGGACTTGACTCAACCTTTTGAGTCAAGTCAATTTTCTAAAAAAAAATCACTCTTCGGTTATTTTTTATTTTTTTTAAGAAAATTCATCAACAATTTTGTCATTTCGGTATGAAAAACTAGAGCTCTGTCTTGGAGGACAGAGGGGAAAGATTCGTGCACGAGAAAAATTGGACGACGCGTGACAGCGGACGTTTTACTTTTTTTATTTTCCCCCCTCTCTCGAGACTGTGAACAATTGCTCGTTCTCTCGTACGCTTTCGCGAGTCTCTTCAAGGGTGTACACTCCAGTGCATGAAATAAATAAGTCTCTCTCTTTCTCTCAACCATCCCTCATTCATTCTCTCTTGTCCTATGATTTCAACCCTCTCGCTATTTCGCTCATCCATTTACCCTCCCCCGACGTCCTCTTTACACACGCTGTAAGCTTTTTTTTTGTTCCTACCGCCCCCTTGACTCGGTTGTAAAGGCACTTGTTCACCCTCATAGACAAGCCACGACACACAAAATATGCACTGTTTTGTCGCACACACCGGAAAAACTCCCGCACACCCTTGTATTTGCGGCAACCAACAATGAGCAGTCGCGAGTTCCTTTTTTTTACGCGAAAAAAGCACTTGAGTGAGAAAAAAAGCACCGCCGAGAAGAGAGAGAGAGAGAGAGGGCGGTGTGTTTTGCCCCATTCACGATGAAAAACAGGGTTGAAAAACGAGAACCCGTGCCATTTATTCACATCGTACGGTGTGCAAAACGAGGCGTATTTTCTACACTGGGATGTGCGAATTTTTCCGGTGTATACAACATCCCTGATACGACGGCAAATAATGTACTCCCCGATGCGCGCAAATATTTCACTCTGCGGTTTCCAGACATTTTTCTGGTTTTTTTCATTCAATTAAAGTTAACATATATTTTTTTCAACGTCCAAGCTTTCGCGACACGATTCGCTTTGCGCAACGGAAAATCTGTCGAAGAATCGCAAAAAATAACCTACCGTCGGAGTATTACGATAATGAAATTATTTTTCAGCGATCGATCGACATTTTTCGCGTGTGTCCGTCGTGAATTTGTTTACGAATAAATATTCATACACCCATAGAGCGAAGAGCGAAAGAAATGAGAAATTCCGTCATATGGATATTAAAACTTTTTTTTTCTTCCGCGTTGGTTATTGTAACATCGACGAGATGTCTCGCGAACGCAAATTTCACGCGCTCGCTCTCTCGGAAAGCGAGGGATAAATTTTATTATTTTTCTTCCCTCAGCGTCACATCCGCTATGCAAAACAAATTTTCGGGCCTTTGCAACGTGTTCGCTCTCACGGAAAAGCGACTTTTTATCGTGCGCGAGGAAGCGAAATTTTCACCCAACAAACTTTCAATCATCGGATACGCAAATTTTCAAAAGTTTCTCCGCTTCATCGACGTGCGTCGATTTCTTTGAATTTGAAAAATTGTAATTTTCATTTAAATTACATTTTAATTTTATTCTTTATCTATTTTAATTTTTCGTGAAATTTGGTAAAAATTATTTTCCATCTTTTCAGCGTTGAACGAAAGTCACGCTCGCGGATATCAGGGAGCATCTAAAAATTTTACAGTTCCAACGAGGTGCCACTCATTCAGTCGGAGAAACGCGATGAAAAGCGTCCGCTAAAATGGCCCGGAGCCCCAAGCCTCCCCCCCCCCTCTCTCTCGCTTGCTCTCTCTATTCCTCCCTTATTTTCACTTGCAACTTAATGAATACTTACGACGCAAACTTTGTTTTTTTTTTTTCAACGCGAAAATTTAAACCCAGACTTCGGTGCGGCGTTCCGCACGTTCTTGCCATTTTCTCCAATTCAGTTTTCTCATCCGCTCACCCGTCTCTCTCTCAACCTTTCTCAATGGTAATTACTTCTTTTTAACGCAACCCTTCCCTCTTCGCGCACCATCCTAACGACACATTTGTCTCTCTGCCTGGATAACGAATGACGAACCTTCCTTTCTGCAACGCAATTACCAACGAATATTCGGAAAAAATGTTTCAAAATACGTTCCGAAACATTTCGAAAGAAAACGCGTTGATATTTTTTTTTCCATACAAAATGGTGGAACTTATTAAACTTGCGACACTCTGAGCAGGTGCTGGTGATAAACGAATCGTTCATCACCGACTTTTCTTTCAAGTTGTTTCGAGAGGGAAATTGTTGCGGAACATGGATCAATCGCAGACATATTGTTCCTTTGTGCTGTTCGTTACGTATATTTTCTTCGTGTTTATTCAAACACTTGTACAATTTATAATCGATCATGGCAAAACTTATGGAACAAGATAATGTTCTCGAATAAAATGACGTTTGGAATCGTCACTTGAATGCAGCGAAGATGTATAGTGACGGGTCCGTAGGTTCTCGGAGCCAGACGGAACGTAACGAGCGTTCTCTTTGTACCGAGATCCTTCGTCGAGCCGCAGCCGCGGATAACAACGGGATTCCCCGGATCATTCGTCAAGTTCAGGTAGTGTACATTTCATGTGTGAAATCAATTTTTGGGAGTTCGGGGGCCCGGAACGATAATTGTACATATATCGTCTGTATGTGGGGAAAAACGCGTTACTTTCATGACGCGAACCTGACCATTTTTTATTTGACCGAAACTTGGCTCATTTCATCGTCCGATCCCAAAAACGACTCTCAAATTTTATTAGATTTTTTGGAGCCACCGTAGCGGAATACAGGAGACCATCGATTATTTTCGACCTTTGAAAATATTTAATTCTCAATCGACGATTTCTCTGTAGCGGTTTTTTGTATCGAAAAGTACACAAGGGGTTCTTTTTTTCTTTTTGAGTCCATGTTTAAATAAAAAAATTGTCCAATTTTTTTCCATCACGTTTAAGCGGTCAAAATAATTTTCAAAAATTAAAATCACGATAACCACCCCCTCCCTCCTTCGAATTTTGAACAAAAATTCGCAAAAATAGTGGAATTCATTACCAACATTTTTAGAAAAAAACTATGGGAATTCCGGTGGTTCGCGGGATATTGACTTTTTATAGTATTTAATTTACTTCCCGTTTATTAATTTCTGTCTTTCTGTTGATTAATCTGACGATGAGTTTCGAATGGTGTAAAGAAATAGTAGTATCGATGCCATCGCTGTTTATGAACATTCCAAAATGATAAACGACTCCATGAAGGATCTCGTAAAAAATTTGTCAAAAATCTTATACCGTCGTACCGAGACCTCTGTGAAAGGGCTTCAAAAAATATACCGTCGATTGAAATTATTTACCGTGAGAAGACTAATTACCAACGATCGAAGGAATTTCTAACGAATGGACGATTCAAAATAGCCTCATCGATAAAAAAATACTCAGAACCATCGCTAACATAATTCTGCTTCGCAACGTGGCAACGTTGTTGCTGAAAGATGAGCGAATTTCGTCGAAAGCGAGATACACAACGTAATTTGGAAAAATTGATTGGGCCGGCCTTTTTATAGTTCGCGACAACTCGTCATGTTTTTGGAAGGAGCTTTTGACGAATGAAGAAAATATCGGCTGAAAATCTTGGCACCATTGGCAGCATTCTGATATGAAGATACCAACTATCATCGTTCCCATCGACAATTCAGATTTGTCACAGCCGATAAAGAATCCCGCCAAGTTCCGACAAATCGAAATTTTTCATCATAAACAGATGGAAATGGATTAAAAGAAAAAGTAAGTCTTGGGGGACTTGGCGGAAAGGGGGGAAGGGGGGAAAAAGGACACCAACAAAAATAATCGGAATTTTTTTTTAAATTAAAAAATATGGGAATTATCTCTCTCTCTCTCTCTCTCTCTCTCTCTCTTTATTTTGAAATGTATTTTTTGCCGAGTCATATTCTGAAATACATGCGAAATATAACGGTTTGGAGTAAATAAATTCTACCGGATGAATGTTTAAGTTTTTTTGTTCCCAGTTGTTTCGAGAGAGTGAGCTTTTGGCAGGAAATGGAATATCGCAGACATATTTTTCGTGTTATTCGTTGCATCTTTTGTTCGTATTTATTTGTTTTCCATATAATACGATCGATAGTCAGTGACGATAAAACTGATGGAAGATGGTAACAGGATAAAATGAAAAGATTTTTAATTCCTACTGAAACGAAGCGAGCACACCGACCGTTCAATTTGTTCTCGGAGCCAGACGAAAGTCAATGGTCGCTCCCATTTTGTCAAGGTCTTTTTTCGAGCCACGGACAACAACGTAGCTTTCCGGTTCATTCATGAAGCTCGTGTAATGTATACTTCCTGTGGATAGTCAATTTTTTTGAGTTTCCGACGTCGGAAAAAATAAGTAGTACACGTATTATATCATTCGTTCATTAATATTTCCACGTTCCGGAGCCCAAAATAGGAGAAAAGAAAATTACAAAATTATAATTAAATTATAAATTATAGTTTATCGCCATACACGCAACAAGCTCCAATCTTTGCCATATATATATATGGATCATTCCATGTCAAATCGACCAAGAGTTGGAATCCACCCCTTTTCAATTTCGATGATATCCGGCGATACGTTTTTGTTTTTAATAAAACAAAGTTCTACCAAAGGAAAAGAAATAAATTTTTTTTTCGAAAGTTGAGCAAAATTCAAAATTTCACAATTTTTCAAATCCTTCAAGTTTATTTTTTAAAAATCTCGAAAACTACACATTTTCGAGCATTTTATATCAATCGTGTGTTAATTTGCAATCAATTTATTTGAAATTGATATAATTGGCTCGAAATAATTTCCCGATGGTCTATTCATCAGGCCCATATTGAAATTGATATTAAAAAAATTATCCCAATCAAGTAAATTCTTTTTTTGGGCGTAGAATCCAAGATTCGACGTAACGAAATCGCTTCCAGATCGATCGAGGCGAAAAAAATGATAAAACGGTAACGATGTACCAACGGGATTGTTTTGGTACAGTTGTTTCTTGAAATTGGGAGAGTAATAACCGGTAAAGACGTGAATTTGGGTTTATTTTCCAGCCTGTATCTCGTTAATTACCTGCGCGGTACTCGAAGGGTTTCGAAGCTCTCGAAGGTACCGAACAAACGAGAGGCTGGTAAAGAGTAAGCCCGGGACTGGAAAAGCTCCCCGAATCCCGATGCTATGTACACAGGATGGCGTATGGATACGAATATGGTCCGTGCTCGGGCGCTTTGCCGGTACGTTAACGCACCCGGGACTTTGGTTCGACCGTTCACCGACCTCGACTCTACCACTATCGCTGGAAAAAGCCTTTCCTCACGCGGAGTACATAAATTTCACTGACCCCGTGTACGTTTCGTCCATCACAAATGACGCCAGTGTGCGCGTATGTCGGTGTACTTTCTCGCTGTAAAAACCGGACGAAAGAGCTGGAGGAAAATTTCGTGGTCCGTGACGAACGGCCAGTGACGCAGAGGCGGACCTTAATTCCAGCCCTGACACATCGCGCGAGACACCATCGCTCAACCCCGCGGTCATTTTTATTTACAAACATTACAAAAAGCGACCGCCATTGAAAACTCCCGAGGGAATGGAAAACGATGCCAGAGATCAAGTTCACTCCCTGTTTTATTTTATTCCTGCCAAGAATTTTCCAACTCCGCCGCATCATCTTGGCGAGCTTTTTCCATTCCAATAATATAACGCCGCTATATTGCGGCATTGCCCTTTACTTCGGGTCAACCTGTGGAAATTATTCGTGGACGTTTTTTTCCTTCGTCTTATATGGTAAACGATAAGTTTTCATCGTGCGGGGACAATCGATCGATGACGAAGAAAGAAGGTATCTCGATGACGACGACTTTTTTACGCTCTTTAAATCGATCATCGGGGGAGGGAATGAAGCCGAATAGCATTTTTTTCGCACAGCAACGCTCGCGGCTTGATTAAATTTTTTCATCGGTCCCGGAAGAGAGAGAGAGAGAGAGAGAGAGAGAGAGAAGGAGGAAGAGGACTGAGATATTCGAATTTTTCGAGAGGTATATTAAAGCGAAAAAAAGGTTGGCTACGCCGAGAATACCGAAATTGGGCCACGCTTCGTCGTCGCTTCCGTGGATTATTACGACTCTCTCGTTTTACCCGAGGGCTACTCGCATGATGCAAGTTTTTCCTTCGCGCGGAATTTAAGGCCAAGTTTTTTTTTCAGCGCCCACGAGATCCTTTCGACTCGAGGATCTCCCTCAGCCGGGGTTTGCGAGCGATGGGTTTTTGGCTCTGGGCGAAGGGATGCGGGCCCCTTGGAAGTCGTTTTTTTTCTTTTTAGCGCTCGTAAGAACTTTAATGCTCCTGACACGCGCAAGATTAACGGGGGCGAATGCGCGAATTATCCGGGATTTAGGAGGTCCGTTACAGTTCCCGGCAGATGTGTAATTTTATACGAGAAAGAGAGATACGTGGAAAATCGGTTCGTCTCGTCGTTTTCATGACTCTCGGCTGGGAGAGCTCGTTGATGTATGTAACGCGAATTAAATTGACAAATGCTCGCGAGGCGATCGATACCTCATAATCGAATTGACTTCGGGATAATTCAAGATCCGGTTGATCAAAATCGCGAACGAGTGAATTAACGGAATTTTCAGAAGCTTTTCGACCTTATTAACGACGAAACCTTGAAATTTTGGTAAAGCGAAGCGCGTTTTTGTTCGTATTTCCGGATCAATTTTCCATCGAATTGTCTCTCGATAAACTTGAACCCCGGAAGAATAGGCTCGACTGACGAAAAAACGTGACGCGAAGAGAAAATCTTTCGTTACTTTGGGGTTTTCGAGAATGCGGAGAATTTTTGCAATTTCTCTATTCACGGACAAACGTAAATTATAAACGACGATGTAATCCTTATCTTTGACAAGGGAATCACATTGCAGCGGCTCTTTGCGAGAGCATCGTTGGATTTCACAAACATCGTTGAAGCCGTACAAACATAATGGCGGGCAAACAACTTTGGAAAGCGTCGGAAAGTGGGTCGCAGGTGCGTCGAATGAGCGAAAGCCTCGTGGATGTTGGGATGTTTTCCGCAAATTACCGGCTTGTTTACCATAATTATTCGTCCGCAGGGTTTTTCGCGTCCCGCTCGTTGTGCGCGTTATCGCGAAGGGGTCAGTCTTTTCTTTCTCCCTTGTTTGGCAAATTTCCCTCAAAAATTTGCAACGCCGTTTCCGTCGTTCCAAATGGAAATAACATCTTCAATTTCTAGGATGCAACGAACAATTAAATTGTTCAATTATAATCAAGTGAATTTGAGCAAAAAAAATAATTGATAAAAATAAAAAATTTCAGTTGTTCGCCGTTTTGTAAATAATCAAAGAAGAAAAAAATGACCGCTCATAACGATGGCAATAACATTGACAATTTTTCCACCCCTTACGGTGGTTTTCCTCATTGAGGAACGTGCTTATCTCGAAACTATCGTGTCCTGTATAAATGAGAGGATCTTTGTGGGTTATGCGTAATTGAAATTTGCGACTTTTCATTTGTCGCAGATGGCGGAGTGGTCGGTGGGTCGGGATTGGGACCCGTGGTGACTCCTCGTACCATCGAGTTAACGCCGCGTGGTAGAGTTACCCTTCAATTGGCATCACCGGAATCAGCGAGAGCGTACTTGCCACCGGAATATCGTTCTGGTCGAGTTTACTCGGACACGGATTCGGAAAAGGTTGGTTGAATGTAAAAAAAAAAAAAAAAATGACATTTCTTTGTACACTTTTTAGATTTTCTACTCGATGTTTAAAAAAATGTAATACAGTGTTCGACAGTGAAATATCTTAGTTTTGATCCGCAGATTCTCAGCTTTAGTCAATTTTTGTTGAGCCGAATTTGAAATCGTTCCAACTCTCGACGGTTTTTAAGACCGGATCCTTGGAATGCATTATTTTCTCAATTAAAATATGTACGAATTATTTTTCAATTTTCAATGCTCGATCGACTGCCAAGAATCGTCCCAACTGCACGCCAAGTGCAAAGGCGACCGAAAGGGGTTCATTGCTCTCCCATTTTTCCATTTTCATCGCTCTTGAAACATCGATATCACCCCGCGTAATGAAACGCACGGCTCTCCTAATTTTCTTCGTTGATTAATAACCTCGGCATCGTTGCCGAATGTATCATTTGTCATTCGGTCGCACATGGCTCGTGGCTCGACAAAAAAAAATATCACCAACCGTCAAGTTCGAATGTTTGAAAATTTATTATTCAATTTGTAGCCTGATCGTAACGGAAAACGGATGTCTAATTGCGCGAGATCATTTTCGACTCTTTTCAAAATATACGCGACGCAACTGCATTACGGATATACATATTCCGTTTCAAAAATTAGATATTTTGAAATATACATTAAATCCATGATAATTGAAATTTCCAACGAATATCATTGATTGAAAATGACGAAATAAAGTGAGTATTTATTTGCAAAAAGTTAAGCACACTGTGATTACCCGCGCTAAGAAATACGTTCCAAAAAAATGAACGAGAATTAAATTCCTCGATTCAAAACTGATTTCGACCGTTTGATCTTTCTGCGGTTTTTTCCGATTAGCTTTATTTTTCCGCCAATTTCGTTCAATGACACACCTCTCTTCAATGATCCTATCGACGAGAGGCGAGCCAAAGCTGAGACGATGAATCATTGTGTTTTTTCGCCTCGCCGAATTAATTCTTAATCAACGCGAAAGTATACGCACGGAGGGGTGAGAAACGTGTGTGAAAAAAGTAAAAGTAAAACACAGAAGCTACGTCATTGTCGGTGGTGGAACGAGGGTAAGTTTAACTTTTTTCTCTCATAGCTCGAGAGAAAACGTGGGGGGCTGAACGGCTGCTGCCTTTTCTCGTAATTTTGCCAACGATAGTCTCCGTACGAACATTAAGAAATTCTCCGTGTACCGTGTGCACTGTTACCAACCCAAACCGCTACCCTCCGTTACCTCATACGTTTCTGCACGCGCATCTTCGTGTGGGTTCAGCCTGTCGCGTTTACTCTGTGCATATAACTCGTGGTACATGTATACACGTGCACCTTTGTTCACCGTGCACGCTTTTTTTCTTTTCTCTCGACTGCCTGGTTTTCCTCTATGGCAAACGCAGTTTTCACTCCGCTCGCTCTACCGGAAAGATTTAGAATCTTTGAGCTCTTTTTTCAGTAAAGAGCGCATGGATTCGGCCATGCCGATTCCACGAATTATTTCAATTCCTCGAGGGTTCATACGCGAGGGTTTGACGGCCGAAGAAAGCGTGTTTTTGCGATTTTTCTTTTCGAGAATCGTAATTATACATTTGGATTAAATTTTGAGATTTCAACGAGTAACTTCCAAAGAACGTTTGATAATTTTTTCTGTTCAAAAATATGCTACTATCAAAAAGTTAGGCTGGATGTTTTTTTTTTTAAATACAAAATCCAACATCGAATAAAAAATTCTTCATCAAATACTGGACATCTAGAAATTTTGTTGTCGTCGTTGGAAAGTTTGTTGAAAAGATCTTGAAAGATTTTCGAAAATTGCCAATTTTTCGGCCAACAGTGCGTGACGCTTTAGCAGCAAATTTTTCGGGAATTTTATCGTACTATTTTTTCAACTTTTACGTCTTTTGGTATTAAAAAAAAATGGCGGTAATTACCGAATGCGATAATGAGACGAGCAGCTTTTTTCCAACGCTCCATCGGGCAATTGGATGACTTTTTTTCCCGTACTTATGTACATGTTCCTTTAAACGTGGATGAACTCTGCCCCTTGGCCATTGTTCGGGTCAAGTGCCTGTACAAACGGTGCTCGAAAGTTTGTCCGAGAGGGCAAAGCTCGCTAACGTGTACACTGCAGGGTAAGTGGTAAAGTTGAACCCGGCACGCTTGTAACTGAGCTGATTCTCGTATTGAAATATGTAGATTCGTTACCGTTATCCAGGAAAACACGCTAAATTGTTCCGCCACGGAGAAAAGCTCAGAGCGGACGATAGAAAAATTGATAAAATGTCGAAATGATAAATTTGCCAAGCCTCGACGAAAGAAATTTTTCGAGCCCCCAAAAGGGGGAAAAGGAATATTTTTCGTGAATTCCAGATTTATTTTTTTACAGAACCGGCAAATTTTTTCCAATTTTTTAATTAATCGCTGATTCAAGGCCATTTCCATGATTGTCCGACCTTTCGCGATTTTCCCTATTTTTTTCGCGCAATAAAATCCGTGACGTCGGTCGAGGCTCGCGATAAGGGTAATTCTTTCGAGCGAGAACAAAAAAAAATGCTCTCGCCCTTCGGGCACAAAAGAGGTCGTTCGACTATCGATTTATTCTTCGCCCAGGGCCACGTAGGTTTACCCAGAGCAGGATATCCTTTTTTTCGGCGGGCTCTTTCTTCTCGTATCATTTCCTATTCCCGGAGGCTCGGTTTCCCATCGCTTCTACGATGTTTCTCGCAACCACGGTGATCCCCTCGAGTGGCCATTAGAATTTTTCACTTTACCGAAAGTGTCGATCTTCAACGTTACCTCGCTGAAAAACGCGCGTAAATGCGACCCCTCCCACACGAATTCTTCGCAAATTGCTTCCAATTAGCCGCGTGTTTTGGGTTCGTTGAACATTCGACGAGCATACACGAGATCGCGCGATTATCGAACGCACGAAGAGAGAAAGGTGACGGAATTTCGTGGCTTTGCTGGATTCTCGATGCAAAGCCATAATAGTTTCACCGTTGGTCGACGACCACGGATGATTATTTTGCGAATTCTATGCGTTGAGAATCGAATTACGCGATTAATTAAGCGTAATTATTGTTTGTAACGAATAATCAACCGCGTGGCTCAATCACTGGTTCGTGCAAAACTTTGGGCACCTTTTACAAAGATTCAGCGCATTTTTATGGGGGAAAATATACATTATTTTTTCACTTTCAGATATTATTCACTCGTTGTAAGATATTTAGTTACACATACGGGCCAATTATTCTACAATTTTGCAATGTTTATCATGTACCTTAAAACGGCACTGTATCGATATCAATTTTCTTCCCCCTGTTCTCTATTTTCATTCACTTGATGATTTTCTTTCGTCTCGATTGAATTGGCAAAAAAAGCTCAGTTTTTTTTTGTCAACGAACGTTAGCGTTGAAACATGAAAACGTTAAAAGTTGATGTTTCAGAAACCACGCGAACGGTAAATTTTCACTATCCGAAAAATATATTTTTTCAAATCGACGAAATGTTTTTTTGGTATTTGTCATTTTAGATGTGGATGTACTCACTCGGTCGTGCATTATTGGACACGACGCCAAGGGTAGCCGCCCTCACCGGTTCCGTATCCGTGTCACCCTCGTCGGCCCTTCAGTCCGTTTTATCGGCGATGACGGAGCCCGATCCACGTCGACGCGCATCCTTGATGAACCTATTGGACGTAAGTGTCGTATTGGTAATTAGAAAAATAACCCGGGAATTCATCGAATGATTTTTTATAAAGGAGCAGTTTAGAAACATCACTGTACGACTCGATCTCTCCGGGGGATGCCTCGTGCGGTCGAAATGCAATTTTGAGGGGTTATTATTCGGTAGATATCGATTATCACGGATCCCTCATCTCGCATGGTTGTGAGATAATTTTTTACTCGGCGGAAATGCAGTTACGCGTTACAGTTGCCGATCCGTGGAGTTGCATTGTGTCGGAAATGTATTTCCGACGATAAATAAGTAACTGAATATAGCTGAAAATACAATCCCTACCGATATAACGGCACGATCCATCGATCGTCCTCGTTTGAATTATATTCTCGCAATCTAGTTTGCAGAGACGTCGACGGTAGAGTTTCATTGTGCCGGGAAGATATTTCCGGTAGAGAAGTAACCGCGGGTAGAGCTGAAAGTGTGGCGAAAGTACAATGCTCGTCGATATGACAACGCGGATCTGTCGTTTCGGTTCGAGTTACATTTCCACGTAACAACGAACACCCCGTATTTTTATAAGCGTGGCGTTACAAAGTTGAGAACAATTGTCGCCAAATATCGATGATTCTCCGCACGCTGCTCTCCGCGTGAATCAACTGTGTAAACAAAATTGAATGTTGAATCGGCGATCGCGATGGTCCCACTTTCGGTTCTATTCTCCCATAACCAGCAGCACGATTTCGAGAACCATCGTCAAAAACAAAGCGCGTACATTGACCATTGAGGGACATAATTCTACTGTGCAAGAAATTACTCTCACCGAGCGTGTCTCTCTCCCTTGTCCGTTTATTTTCGTGGACACTTTGAGGGCTATCGGAGTTCAATGGAAAGGACGCACCGACACGATGTTTACTCGCTATCTTTCTTTTGTTTACAAACAGCCGATACATGGGCAAAGCCACGCCAAAGGAGGCTGTGCAAGTTTCGGATTAATTAGCTTTATCCCTAACGCGAGAGCTTGCCTAGATTCTGTAAACACGTATATATGTATATATAGATATATCTGCACAAACGTCCGGTGAATATAGCCAGAGGCTAGGACGTAGAGGGAAGATGATTCAACATTCCCGAATGTGTCGGAAGACCGCCTCCATTGCCATCGGTGCATCTGACTACGACTGTTCCCGGCGACGGGAGAGAGGAAGAATGAGAGAATGGTAGAGGTGCCCACCGCACCAGAGAAATCCCGAGAATATAATATATACGCATCTGCGTGATAGCCAGAGGGTAAGTCGGGGTGAATGATAAACCAATTCCCGGGGTACGATACGCCACCAGGGGTGTTTGTGCTATTGGAATTCGTAAAATCCCGAAGAGCCTATCGCGAAAGTACCATCCGGAATAGAATAAATTTCGAATAGTTATATTTTCGAATAGTAGGTATTTCTGGATTTACAGCTATTTCGTGCAGTCTGTTTACAGCCATCATTGTCACGGATCACAGGCGTCTTCATCTCCGCAGAGAGCAGCGGAGGTCACGAAGCGTCATTGTGGGCCCGATGAATCGCGTTGGAATCGGGATTTCAAGATTTTTGCAATTCTTTTGAAGCTCTCTTCCCTTTTCCAGTTTTTTCCGCGATTTTCAAACTGCTCTGATTTCAATAAGAATTTAGTTATCGGGATAAACCAAGCGACATTCTTCAAAGTTGGCCATAAGCTTTGCGAACGAAAAAGAAATTTCTAAATTGGCTGAACCAAAGAAAAGTTACGAGCGCTTGAAATTTCACTGTTTCAAGGTTTCGGAAAAGTTGCGTAAAGAAAACAGACGATTTTGTTTTTCATCATCCGCAAACCTTGAATCGATGGGAAATTTAGCGCCGATGACGAATCACGCAGAATTCTCGTCGAACAAAAATTTAATCACTGATCAAATTACCGATAGATCAGTGTTCAGTTGCGAAAACGAGGTCAGCTTCGTCATATGGAAAAGCAATGTCTCGAGGATCCTTCGTGTGCATTGTGAATCTGACAATTTGGGGTTTACGTTGACCCGCGTGAGTTTTTGTCGTAATCATAAATGAATACCTTTCGCGGGGCGGTCCAATTGTCGATTCCCTTGTACCTCGCGCGCGTTAAATTCCTTCTTCGCGCCAGTAACATTGAATTTTAATGAATTATCGGTGCTCGATATTCGTTTCTTCAATCGAGATCTACGATTCGATCGAAAGCCGTAGAGTCTGATCAGGCAAAACGATGTCTCTCGGCGCTTCGTCGCTCTTTGTGCGCGAGTTTTCAACAACGAGAACAAAGAAGAACATTGCACAATGCGAATCATCCAGCGTATGTGCGCGTCATGCGAATAAGAGAATGGTATATTCTTCGGGCGATGTGAGTACGTGACGGGTTATTATCAGCCTCGCATTGTATACACCCCGTGCGAAGTGACACTGCGGTGTACGCTGAACGCTCGATGGGTCCAATGAGAGGGTTGCGGGTGAATAGATACCGGTCTCGTGAATCAAGTATACAAGGATGGGCGAATGATGGCAGTGGCGTCAATGGGGATGAGGAAGCAAAACCACGTATTTCTCGAGCACTTGTATCGTATGACCACGGAGAAGATGCCACGCGCTATTCCCCTTGATTCAATTGCAAAGATACATACACGCCCGCGAGACGAAGGCTTTCATCGCCTCTGGGCTCAAAGTCTGATAACGCATAACCACGAATTTATTCCTTCTCTTCCCATCTCGATCGAAACTCTCACGTATTCTCATCAAAGTCCGCACTCTCGTCTTTGATTTTCTCACCTTGCGCGTGAGTCAACGTTCACCGGATATATCCCGATGTGCAGGCGCTTACGCAAACTTCCAAACGCCTCGATAATGATTTTCGTATTTCAGAACGCGTCGATCCTCGATGAGTCGTGAAATAAACTCGCAAGATTTATCACACGCGTTTCACCCTCGGGAAAAAAGAATATATCGTATCGTGAGAAATGGTGAAAAAATAGAAAAAAAAATAGAACAACGCGACTACTGTAATTGAATTCTGCAGAAAATCCAAGTCCTTTCTGCATCAAGGGACAACAACGTCGCTCTGGCGCTCGAAAAAAGGCCTAACTTGGCAACTTATTTTGGTAGTGTGAAAAATGGAATAGGATTTCTTTTTAGGGAGGAGGGTTCGTTCGTCACACACTGAAGTATGAATTAAGAGAGAGAGAGAGAGAGAGAGAGAGAGAGAGAGAGAGAGAGAGAGAGAAGTCCAACACCAAGACTGTTAACGACCGTTATTAACGACCGTTGACAGCAGGATTATTGGGAATAGTTGTGGGAGCAATCGCGGCGTTTAGCGATTAACGATTAATCAATGGTATGCGCGATATCAACGAGAAGAGTCGATTCATCGTCATGATCGTAAACGTCGAACGGACTTTGACAGCAATATCGCTCTATTCTGAAAAATCAATGTGGCGGCGATTCGATGATATTCATCCCTATTGGCAATGTCTGTGTTACCTTCGAGCAGTTCGAGCATTGTATTTGCATAGATTCGACGGGAATAACGACCGAAAAGGCTCTTGGTCGATCAACGAGATATTGGAAATGAATATGATGGATTTCGTGCGAATGAGATGCGGGGACAATCAAAATTTCCGGTGCGTATTTCAACATTCTGGTTGGAGCGCGACGGGGAAGAGTGATTTATGATTCGTACGATGTAATGTGCGTGTGCGACAATGAGAATCGGCGCAAACACTCGGGCTAAACGTTTCTTCCCCCATAATCAGGGTTGCCAGCGATTCAGAGGGGGTCAAAAATAATAGGATACAGTGATGACTCGTCTTACACAGAAATAGCGACTTTCGTACAAAATTGAGAAAAATTCGTAAAAATTTTGATGAAAATTCATAAAAATTTTGATTTTTTGACAAAACTATGATAGATTCGCGATCAGGGGGACAAAATACATCGATATAGGGTTTAAAAAAACAAAAAATCTAATTGTTTGTATTTTGGCAAAAATTGAATTTTATCCACTAAAATAGGTGTATCATTTTTTCTACTCGAAAGTGACATAATTTTATAATAGTGACAATAGTGACTCATTGGCCCATAATAACCCATCAAATTGCCTCTTCTCATCACACGCGCGTCACTCGATACGGCCCTGATAAGCAGCTTGTTAGTCCTATACTACACGAATAACATTTTATTTATTTTCAAGAAATTTATTCAAACTAGTAGAATCATTGATCCCGTTGCGGATTCAGCGTCACTGATGATTGGTCATCGTATATATATCGTCTGATGACTCGACACTTTGTGAAAACTTTCGAGTTCCTCGCCATTAATCAGAACTCTCATTCTGATTGTGAGCTGACCGTACACGCAGGGCACGTTCTAGGGAGCATAATAATAATAATAATAATAATAATAATAATAATAATAATAATAATAATAATAATAATAATAATAATAATACGTGTGAAAGTAACACTCTTTCTCCTCGCTCGCTTCGACGGGCGCAGCATCGATGACTTCATACAAGCAGTCACCGGAGATGTTTATATGGGAATATCGTCTTGCTTTTGGGCGACACAAAGGAGCCCCAAAGGCATCGACGCCTCGGCAACGAGGAACGGGGCATTATTCGGGAGAACGCGGAGCGATACAGATCGTTGACAATTTTTTAACGAATTTTTTAACGAATCGTCAAGCAGAATATGTGTTAATAACTTCGATACCAGAGTTTCTTATACGTGTAAAATATAACCTTCTCCCATGAACCCTGAGATCGATGCACAACGGTCTAACCTCCGACCTAACCCGACTTTTCTCGCATCGGTATGGAAAACGCTGCTCGATTTACCTGCTACGATTACCTACTCGACCACCAATAATTTACATAGCCACGAAAATTCGGGTCTCTGTCGCAAAGCACCACTTTCGTTCCTAACTTCCATCGTACATCTTATTACGCGATGTTGGCGCAGAATGTGAAATGGGCACGAGCATTGAAATTGATGGCTACGAAGAGTCCGTGGAAATCGGATATAATATTTCTGTTTAAAGAGATCGTACGGAAGCCAAATACTTGAGGGGTAATCGGAGTTTGATCATAATGAAAAATCGATTCTCTTTCGCGGCACAGCGCGCTCGCCCGCTGTGCCGCGACTTTAAACGCGTTTTCTCCAAAAGAATGTTTTTTTCTTGATCAAACTCAAACAAAAAAAATATCCCTCGCATCTATAATTCGTGTTGGAATGAGAACCAAGCCAAACATGAAATCCAGAACTTTCAGGCTTTGGTAATTTTTCAATTCCATTCGTGATAGCATAACAGCGAGGGTTGAATAATTTATCGTGCTTGCTCAAAGTTACACTCGTGCTGCTCTCCCGTCGACCGTCGTTGATCGATCGTTCAACACGATGTCAGCGATGCGAAAACTCCCAATGATGATCTTCGTCGCGTGATGATACAATGGAAGTTGTTCTCGCGGTTCGCTGGAAAGGAAACGTTGGCTCTTCCGACGCTCGATCTATCCCGATCGTAGATAGTTGCTCTTCGACACCGGTAAAGGCAATATCCATTGAGTCGTATGATTTTATTAACCGGTACATCGGATCTTCCACCCTCGGGAGTAATTCCTTCTCTTTTGGCGAATGATGCCGCGTCTTGTACGAGATTTTCCGACGTTTCGAGCCTCTATGAACTACCCCGCACTGCATCGGCTGTCGATGATCAGTCGGGAATCAAAGACCCTTCGACGAGCAATTTTTCAACCAAATTATTCAATCATCGCGACATATCGCATTACCAATCGAGGTCACTGGTTGGAACATTTTGGTATTACACGCTTGTTCGTATTTTACTTTCTTCTGTTTTCATTGATGCCCGAGCGAACTGTACACGCCCTGAATGTAAATTGGACATTTATTTATTTTCTTCCTCAGTCAAGTGAGCTACGTGACGTATCGAACATTTCGCGTTACAGCTGCCATAAGGGCGTATCACCTCTTTTACGCCCTTATGGCATTCGGGAGCCATAAGGGCGTATCGAAATTTTTTTTTTCAAGAATCGACGTAATTATGACCGAAACGTATAGAACCGATGAAAAAAAAATTTTCCCAATTTTTTTTTTTTTTAATACGCCGTTATGGCTTTCCGAGTTGGTGTCGAAAGTCATAAGGGCGTATCGAATTTTTTTTTTTTCAGCAATCGACGTAATTATGACCGAAAAGTATAGAACCGATGAAAAAAAAATTTTCCCAATTTCCCAAACGGGATTTTGAAGCGTGAACGATTACGAAGAGAATGAGCTCTTGCTCAAGCCGCAATTCTATCTAGAAAATAAATTGCAGCCATTTTAGTGAACCGATTGAATTTTGGCCAAAATGAAAAAAAAAAAAAAATTATTTTTGTTTTTCGGGCCTCATACCGATGTATTTTTGCCCCCTAAACACGAATCAATCAATAGTTTTTTGAAAAAATCAAAATTTTCATGAATTTCGATAAAAAACTGTTTTGCTCAATTTTGGGCCTATTTTCAAAAACCTGAAAATAGCGAAATTTCAAGTGCTCATAACTTCACTTTGGTTCAACCGATTTCAAAATTTGTTTTTCGTACGCAAAGCTTGTGACCAAACTTAGAGAATGCCGTTAAGTTCATCCCGATAACTAATTTTTTGTAGAAATGAGAGCAGTTTGAAAATCGCCGAAAAAAATGGAAAGGGGTATACCTTAAAAAATTTACAAAAATCTATTGTTGAACTTTAAAAATCTGCCAAAAATCGAAAAATGATCGTAATGGGATGAACCAAACGGGATTTTGAAGCGTGAATGATTACGAAGAGAACGAGCTCATGCTCAAGCCGCAATTCCATCTAAAAAATAAATTGCAGCCATTTTAGTGAACCGATTGAATTTTGGCCAAAATGCAAAAAAAAAAAAAAAATTATTTTTGTTTTTCGGGCCTCATATCGATGTATTTTTGCCCCCTAAACACGAATCAATCAATAGTTTTTTCAAAAAATCAAAATTTTCATGAATTTCGATAAAAAACTGTTTTGCTCAATTTTTGGCCTATTTTCAAAAACCTGAAAATAGCGAAATTTCAAGTGCTCATAACTTCACTTTGGTTCAACCGATTTCAAAATTTGTTTTTCGTACGCAAAGCTTGTGACCAAACTTAGAGAATGCCGTTAAGTTCATCCCGATAACTAATTTTTTGTAGAAATGAGAGCAGTTTGAAAATCGCCGAAAAAAATGGAAAGGGGTATACCTTAAAAAATTTACAAAAATCTATTGTTGAACTTTAAAAATCTGCCAAAAATCGAAAAATGATCGTAATGGGATGAACCAAACGGGATTTTGAAGCGTGAACGATTACGAAGAGAACGAGCTCATGCTCAAGCCGCAATTCCATCTAGAAAATAAATTGCAGCCATTTTAGTGAACCGATTGAATTTTGGCCAAAATGCAAAAAAAAAAAAAAATTATTTTTGTTTTTCGGGCCTCATATCGATGTATTTTTGCCCCCTAAACACGAATCAATCAATAGTTTTTTCAAAAAATCAAAATTTTCATTAATTTCGATAAAAAACTGTTTTGCTCAATTTTGGGCCTATTTTCAAAAACCTGAAAATAGCGAAATTTCAAGTGCTCATAACTTCACTTTGGTTCAACCGATTTGAAAATTTGTTTTTCGTACGCAAAGCTTGTGACCAAACTTAGAGAATGCCGTTAAGTTCATCCCGATAACTAATTCTTTGTAGAAATGAGAGCAGTTTGAAAATCGGCGAAAAAAATGGAAAGGGGTATACCTTAAAAAATTTACAAAAATCTATTGTTGAACTTTAAAAATCTGCCAAAAATCGAAAAATGATCGTAATGGGATGAACCAAACGGGATTTTGAAGCGTGAACGATTACGAAGAGAACGAGCTCATGCTCAAGCCGCAATTCCATCTAGAAAATAAATTGCAGCCATTTTAGTGAACCGATTGAATTTTGGCCAAAATGCAAAAAAAAAAAAAAATTATTTTTGTTTTTCGGGCCTCATATCGATGTATTTTTGCCCCCTAAACACGAATCTATCAATAGTTTTTTCAAAAAATCAAAATTTTCATTAATTTCGATAAAAAAACTGTTTTGCTGAATTTTGGGCCTATTTTCAAAAACTTGAAAATAGCGAAATTTCAAGTCAACGTAATTATGACCGAAACGTATAGAACCGATGAAAAAAAAATTTTCCCAATTTTTTTTTTCATCGGTTCTACACTCTTCGGTCATAATTACGTAGATTCCTGAAAAAAAAAATCGATATGCCCTTATGGCTTTCGAGACCCACTCGGAAAGCCATAAGGGCGTATAAAAAATTCAAAAAAATTGGGAAATTTTTTTTTCCATCGGTTCTATACTTTTCGGTCATAATTACGTCGATTCCTGAAAAAAAAAAATTCGATACGCCCTTATGGCTTTCCAGCCCTACCTTTGGCTGGCATACGCCCTTATGGCAGCTGTGACGCGATTTGTAAAATCTCAATTTCGTTTATTCGTTTGTTGGCCATGAACATTTCACCGTTATCCGAGATTTTCCACCGTCATTATCAGAGACATTCGGACACAAACGATGATGCAAAAAAAAACAAAAATGACCGACCCTTGTCATACTTTAGCCCTGTACGGAGCTGGCGCGTTTTCATTCATTCATTTCATTTTTTTCGCAAACGCCGAAAGCGATTCGGACTAATGAACCGACGAGGTTTTGTCAGCGTCACTGCGTTCGATTCGAACCAGAGTTTTTTTGATGGTCGAAAAATTACTTTTTTGAATTTTTTTTTTTCGGCATCCGTCAACTTACGGATGTTCGTTGAAAATTTTAAGACCATTAAAATTCACAAAAGTACAAGCATTTTTTGTGAGCGCTTGTTAGTCACGTGTTATTCGCTTTTGAAATTTTTAAGTCGTTTTTTTGAAAACCACGATTGCCGAGTCGCTGAGCAATGTATCTTGAAAATTGATTTTTACCGGATTCAAAAATCTAGTATTCGATCGAAAAACCTTCAATTCTGATCCATACTTTCAATTTGATGTTAAAAATCAATTTGTCATCGAACAAAAAATATTTGTCAATTTTTATATCACTCGAACGCTTGGATCTTCGAGTGATTCGGTTTTTTTTTCTTTAATTTTAGATCAACCGAATGTCCGTTGCCCCATTGCTCGCGATAAAATACTTTTTTAACAAGTCCTTTTTGCACATTGGCTTGTAATTGTAATTATAGATTCTTATAAAAAAAAAAATAACCTTCCGTTATTTCCTGAAATTGCGAACTCGTACACAAATTTATTATTACGAATTTCCCAAATGGAAACAAAAAAATATTAAGGTAGTACCAATGTTCCGTAGTGAGCAAAAGTTGGTCCAGTTTCTTATATTTTAGTTATAGTTGCATGAAAGTATAATTTTGGTTTTTCAGAATTTTCCGATAAACGTTGAGAATAAATTTTTCCAAAACAAACGCATCAAACTTTCGGACAAATGAATGGATAATTCAAGTTATTCTTTGAGTTCGATGAACCATCGAAAGAGAGAATATCCTTTTCCCCAATGATGAGAAAATTCTCTCTTTGAATTCTCGTAGTTTTCGTAGTTTCTTCGAGTTTTTAACAAACGTCATTGGGGCTCGCGGAGTGCGGACAAGTGGAATTCCGTGTTTTGAGACGAAATAAAATTTTTACCGTTACAGGTGATATCGGAATACTGTCGTACGCGTTTACAGTCAAAACCCTTTACCCACGTAGTCATGGACATGTACAGAGAAGTAACGAGGTCCGCGCAGTACAACGCGAGAAAACGCGCGATTTATCCGGCTCTGAGAGTCGTTCCAGGGCCGAATCAACGGACCGATCAACGCGCGAATCAGCATCAGGCTCCGCAAAATCCGAATCAACGGCTCCCAAATACCAAGCATCAACGTGGATCGGAGCAACAGCGGCAACAGCAGCAGCGGCAAACGGGACATTTTTCGAAGCATCGGATCAAGGGTGCTCTCTTCGAGGCTCAATCGCGAAATTCACGATCCCACCCGAATCTGCTGACATTATCCGGACACGATGAATCACTGAACGGTCACGGGCCACAGTTTCAATCGCAGATGGACGTACGATCGAGCAATATTTATGAACAGCAGGGCAAGAAATCAGCTGTGAGTCACACGCGAACCAATTCACAGCCTGAATATTCGGATCGTGCGCAACGTGGATCGGCTCAACACGCGAGAAGCACTCACGATCTAACCATGTTGACGAATAATCAGCGTGGATCACAGGCTCCACGTGGCAATGTTTACAGCGATCCGATTTATGCACTTCCGGTGAGACCATTTCTAAGCTCGCAGGACGTCAGAGTAAACGGATTAGTGGCCAAGTCGAGTGTCGATAGGCAAGATTTTTACGGTCAAACGATCACGGGAAGACCGAGAAGCATAAAGAACGGTGGTTCGTCGCAGCCGAACATGGGGCATCTTGCGAAAACCACGAATCTCGACGATCAACTTGCATCTACGGATGATGAGGGTAGGTTGAAGAGCGGTGTTGATAAAAATTGCCCAAGTTCGACGGGTCGAGTGCTTCATGGACGATACTCGAATCCTCAACTTCCAACGAGTAATGTACGTGAAACCACGGCTGGTTTGCATCTCTATGCGCGGAATAATGTCACCGCTGTGACATCGAGGCTAAGGGTGTTTAATGGTGATGGTAAGATAGACGGTGGTCAACAAAATAATACACAAATAAATCAAGTGTCTTCCATGAAAGTTCCAAGTTTACATGGCCCGGTACCTCCAAAACCGCCGAGGGTCATAACGACCCTCAAGAGAACCGCGGGGCCGAACCTTGATCAACCTGATAACGCCCCCAATGAATCCACGGCTCCGGCTAAACCACCGAGGTGAGTTTGCGCTTCGACCCGATGATCGAGCATCAATGATAATAATCCGGAACGATAAAAAATGTAAAACAAAAACGCTCTGGCTGGTTCGACGACATCCGGCGCGGCACAATTCATTTTCTCGAATGTTTCAGACTGGCAATAAAAAATGGTCCGAGAGCACGAAGAGGTAGGCCCGTTCAGCGCGCACCCTCGCGTCTTTACAGAGCAATCGGTGGATCAACGCGATGTTTCGACAAAACTCAATGCGTGGGTCCCGAATTCGTCATACGCGCTAATCAACCACCGAAAATTCTTTGCGTTGGCGTTACAAAGGTATTTGGGTACTTTTTGTTGTATTAAGAATTAAGAGAAAAAAAATAATATTCCGGTACCGGGAATCGAACCCGAGCCTCCTGGGTGAGAGCCAGGTATCCTAGGTATCCACTAGACCAATATCACACCAATACCAATATTGTATCGTACACAATGTGGAGGGCCCAAGTGGCATACACATCTATGTAAAATCGAGATGCAATAAAACCCAATGTATAGACCATACCGGAGTGTGGTGAGGATTGAGTACATTTGCAATTTTCCGAAATTACAAGTGTACTCTCAAATACTCTTGACAGCGATTAAAAACACTTGAGTAACATTCATACCGCGGACTCGCTGTCTCTCAGTTCTTACCGGATCAACGAGAGATTGGCATTCCTGTGAACGGTTATTCTTGAAATGCACAAAAAAATAATTTTTTTAGTTCAAGTGACGTGTTTGTTAAAAAATTTAATTCAAATATCGACCAAACCGACTATTTACTAGGCCGGAATTAAAAAAAAATCGGAAAAACTTATTTAAATCGGACAAATCTTTTCTCTCAGTCCGGTAAGCCGATAATTTAATATTTGAATATTGAAAAGTTAATTTACAATATCGAGGTCTCTTATTTTCGAAATTTTTCGTTTGAAACTAAACCCAAGACAATTCATGAAAATCAAAAATTGAATGAGAGAGAAATTTTTCGTATCAACTAATTGGTTGTGTCAACGTATGCGAAAAAAAAAAAAAAAATTCCGGTACCGGGAATCGAACCCGAGCCTCCTGGGTGAAAGCCAGATATCCTAGCCGCCAGTACAGTCGGAATAATTAGGGAAAATTATTCCGACTGTACTGGTATATCATTTTACATTGAAGGAAAATATAGATATAATAATCCCAAAGTATAAGTAAAACTGTTTATTTATTGTGAAATGTTTATTTATTTAAAAAAAAAGTAAAAAAGAAAAGTCGTGGAATATTGAGAAAAAAAATCTTCCGCTACCCGCGGGAACGGAACCCGAGCCTCCTGGATGAAAGCCAGATGATTCCAACGACTAGAGCATAGACCGTGAATTTAAATTTTCGTAAAACTCCATTATTCGATACAGAGAAGCGTATGCGATTTACTCTGACCAAAAATCTATATATGTATTGTTCGGAATCGAGACTCGAAAGTCAGGATGGCCGAGCGGTCTAAGGCGCTGCGTTCAGGTCGCAGTCCACTTCTGTGGGCGTGGGTTCGAATCCCACTTCTGACAGTTTTATTTTATACATTTTAACTTCTTTTCCACGAAGGAAAAAAAATTATGGCCAACCATGTTACAATAGCGTATAAAGTTTCGTCATAGTATATATTATGCCAATTTATAGATCGAGGGAAAAGATTCGTTTGATTCAAATAAATTTTTCTGATCTATTCGATCGTTGCCCCGATAAGTAGCCTATCAGGCTGGAATTTAAATAATTCATTCAATTCATTTTGAATGAAATTAGTCAAACTAAATAAATTATGCTCTCGGTGCTGCTCGAATCCCCGCAGGAACTTTCTTATTATTTTATACTGACCCAAATTAAAAACAATACAATTATCGTTGACCGTTTCTTTTTCTCCACGACAAGCTTTCAATCGTATCCGATCGGTGGATTTAAATTATAACTCCTCCATAATCCGTGATGTGTATATTGATCGCAGGCAACCAATTATGGACGCATAGTTGTGATACTACTAACCGGTCAACGCATCGAAGTGAGCTGTGATCCTCAAAAAATCACCGCCGGTGAATTATTTCAGGTGAGACTTTTAATTATAATAATCACACTTATCCACCGCGAATTCCAAGCGTCTTGGCAATGATGAGAGATTCTTCTCAACCATTCTAATGACGACAGATCCAATCGTCAATAGTGAGGAGTCGATAAATCGATTGAAATTGTTCCGCTTCAAACGGTTAAAGATGATTGAGAGTCAATCAACTGTGTAATTCGTTTTCCAAGGCATCTCTCACGTTCAGCCCCGGGAGTGCGATAAGCGACTTGGTCCTTCGTGAAATTATCGAAGGCTCGGAACTTTCCAATTTCTGCACAAAGCTGTGTGAAAGCAGTTCTTCAAAGCCTCCGGTCTTGATTCGATAAATTCGTGCAATGACTTCTTTTGTGCGAATCTTCGGTGCAATGGACACGCGGAGGAAGCTGAGGCGAGCACAGAGTCATGTTTACGATCCGGCAAAATTTCACGTCGTACAACCTAACCCGTGAGAAAGCTCGTCGTTGGCTCTGAGCCAAGACCGCGGGTCCCCGCATTATAATGTCCGTACGGCGCGTCGTTATTGTTAGCCACAGCGTTCGTAGAATCACCGATCCGATCGTATTATCTCTCGGACACCGTGGAGCACCCGATAGTGATGTCACGTGTACATCGTGCTGGTGAAATTAAAAAAAAAAAGCCCAATCCTCACGTACATTATTGTCATTGACCCTTCGGGTTTTCGGTGTGACAGCGTCATCCCTCCGTTGACAACGTAACGACGAGAGGCTCCCGGGCCGAGAAGGGTAAAAGTATTATAAAAGAGAAACTTTTTCAAGCCTCGTTGAGGAGCCGCTCGAAGATTGATCCGATAGGCGAGAATTCTCATTAAAAACTTTCAAATATCACCGAAACCCTTTTCGCCCTCTGTACAAAGCAAAACTTGATCCCGCGAAGACGCAAACTGTTGGATGACGAGTGATTCGACTTTCGGATAGAGCAAAAGTCGCCATTGGTTGACTCGATCCCCTTCGCAATATCATTCGATATCCCGGGCTAATGAATCTTGAAAAGGTTTCACGTTCTTCATAGGTCGAACAAAGGGCTGGAAGATGTTTGAATTGAAACTCTCGTGAAAGTATTTGGGAAAAATGTGATAAAATTCTTTTTCAGGCTATCGTGCAGGCCGAGAGTCTCGATGAAAACTTTACCCTCGGATTGGCCGCATTACTCGCCGGAGATTTCGCGATGTTGCCAGCCGAAACGAAACTCAACAAGGTCGCACCACCAGGCTGGTTCAACAACGGCAAGAGCAAAGGAACTCTGGGATTACCAACGAGTTTTATGCTATATCTGAGATTTCGATTCTTCTTACCGTCACTTCGCGGCACGAGGTAATCGCGAATTAATCGCTGAGTAAATTTTTGTTCCTCAACCATCACGATTGCTCGATGAATCGTCTTATTTCGGATTAAATTCGCTGATATATCGCGCGTGATCTGTCGATACAGGAGCTGGATGTCGAAGCATCTTCTTTATCTGCAGATAAGACGATGCATACTGGAGCAGCAGTTAGTTTGCCCTCTGGCCCGGCTGATTAATTTGACGGGTCTCGCGCTCCAGGCGGAGTTTGGAAATTACAGCACAAACGTGAGTGAAGAAATTTATGAGTACAATGGCACTCGCGTATCTCGAATGTCGAAGATCATAAATTTATGATCCCCTTCGTTCAGGATGAAATATGCACGTTGATCGAAAACTTTGCTGACCCTCGTGCAGCATTCGGTAATTAGTCAATGACGCATCAGCGATGTGGATCAAGGATGGGCGATGTTGTTCGATTGTTTCAACATTGATGTTTTTTTTTTTCGGTGTACGAAAGATCAATCGCGTCTTCTCAGACGTTTCTGTGAAGAAACGATCGAGATTTATCGTTTCAAAGGGAGATTAATTATAAATACCGACGTTGTCGTATGAAATTTTCGAGTCAAGTGTTCTCAGAAACGGATCAATGGAAATCAATGAAATTTCAACAATTATAATATTATTGATCGACGGACCAGCCAAAGTTTCTTCGAAGAAATTTTTAATTATAATTTATAATGAGGATTGAACAATAATGTTTGAGGATAAGGGTGGTTGATCCTTAGGTTTTCATATTATTACGCGATATTGCTTTGGCCGAAAACTTGGTCAAACTGCCTCTGTATTATTATTCCGAATTGGATCGTCAAAATTTCCTTGAATTCTCATTCAACGGAGTCAAAGAAATGCAGAACGATAATTTAAATGTAACAATATCGGTATTCAATGAAAATGATATTCTTCAAAGAAAATGTTGAAACTTGCGTGAATTTTTGTTTTCAATACACGTCGAAAAGAAAAATGAAATTTGAAACGGTCAATGATAATCGGCAACTCGAAAAAAACGATAGACCGTGCAATTGTAATTTTTTTTTTTACGTTCGCAATGCAGCTTTTTTTGGTGTTGAAAAATATTTGGAACGATCGATTATTGGCCGTCGATGTTCTCTTTTTTAACGCGTCGCCGATCCTTAATTTTGATAGCTGACGTCACCGCGAAATAATTAGCAGCCGGGGAATGCGACGGGTCGTCTGTTAACGAATGTTTCATTTTTTTCCCGATCGAAGGAACACGGACGAGGAGATTATTTCCTGCTGGAACACTATATACCAGAGTCGCTTGTCCTGAATCCGGATTTGCATCTGCAACAAACGCAGCTTCCCGGTGGCACCGAGACACTGCGAGCTCAGCTTCATCAGGCTCATCGCGATCGTCGCGGATTGGACGCCAACAATGCCGAGGAGATGTACATAACTCACGCACAGGCATTGCCGGATTATGGTTCGCATTATTACATGGCGACAGTGGACAACAGGGAGCTCGAAAAGATCATATCCAGATTGAAAAAGTTAAATTTTTTACCGTCGTCGTCGTCGTTGCCGACGAAAGATCGTGACTCGTACGCTTGCACGGAGAATATTTATCAGCTCGACGCAACGTCGAATTTACGTCCGATTTACGGAAAAATCGAGTTTAATCACGATAACGGCGAACGCGCGGATTACACGACCGCACGGAAGATTCGCGCGTTCTCCGATATCAATGAGGACATTTACGCAGTGCCAATGGCCCAATCGTCCGTTAATATCGTTGAAGCGAACAACAACAACAACAACAACGACAACGGCAACAACGGTAACAAGAACAAAATCATTAGGTCGAGGAAATCCGAGAGCAACGTATGGCTGGCCATCCACTCTCAGGGATTAAAATTATTCGAGAGAGGCGGTAGACCGCGGGACAGAACTGAATTGGCCAGATTACAGTGGCGGGATATACAGACTCTCAGTTACAGCAAAAATTCTCTTCTCGTTTACACTCGTTTCAATGGTAAACGTTGCAAATTCAAGCTACGAATGGATCACAAAAAGTAAGCGGCACAATCATTGCGAGTCGGCTGGCTCGATGTTGATGAATTACATTTTTTTAGGCTTCAAGTTGTTCGTTATTTCAATACTCGAGGAATATTTTTTTAAACGATACGTTTTCTTTTTTGATTAAAAAAAATTTTTTCAAAATGTTTTTCACGACGATTCATAAAATTTGTCAACTTTTCGAGGAAATTACAAGTATATTCGTACACGGAGATAAAAAATAGATCGATACCTGTAAGATTTTACAAAAATAAATAATTCCGTCAAAAAAAGAAATTTATTCACGAGCAAAAGCGAGCGAAAATAAATTGAATCGTGACAAAATTCACTGAAATCTAAATTCCATTTACCTCAAGTATCGGAGTAACGATTCCGACGATGATGATATTTAAAAAAATTCGAATACAATTGATCGCTCGAGTAACAATTTTGATGCGAATACTTGAAATTTCTCACAGGAGTTACTACGCCTTCGAGCTGACGTCTCTTCATCATCAATTTTTCCTCAAGCTAAGGTCCGAGCCAACTTCCCTCCACGGACTCGCCAAAGGTACGTCCAATTTGAAAATGACCTCGGCATCCTCGGCAATTACCGTTGGTTATTTACAAAAAATCTTTATCCATGAATCTTTATCCGTATCGTTCGATCCGTCACAGATTTTGGAATACCTCCGACGGTCGAGGCAGATTCTCCGCCAACGATGTCGAACTCCGAATCAAGCGAGCCAAAGACAACGTTGATCGATACCGCCGAGAATCCAACGACTTCCAAGTATCCGATGCAGCTCGAGGAATATCGGAACAAGGAGAATGAGAATCCTCAAAAAATGACGCATCCCACGCGGAGTAACGACGATAATGACACGGAGACCGTGTGTTACACACCCGAGGAGGATGCGCTTTACGCCCAGGTTAACGCGCGTCTCGAACCGGAAGGAGCGTCGCGTGACACGGAAGACGAATCCGACAGAGCGTTGACCGGTAGAAACGGTCACGCCGCCGAGATACCATCGGAGGAGCAAACGAGAAAATCCGACGATGAGAAGCGTCAAAGTTATCCGAGTCACGGCGCTTTACCGTGCGAAAGAGAATCAATCTACTCCGTACCGAGGCGAATGTCCGCGTGCGACATCGACGGATCGAACGGCGAGATAAAGAATCCGGAGGAACTTTACGCGGCGATCGATAAAACCGGACGGAACAAGAAGAGCGCCGAATATCCGATTCCCGATGAAATTTGGGACGTCGCGAATTCGAAAAAGAGTCTCGACAAGGTACGCGGCGATTTGTCATTTTGAGCGGATGGAAAATGTCGAATCTCATTCGGACCCGCTCCATCGGAAATGTTTGAATCTTTAAAAAATGTCCTTCCACAGATTAAAACCTCGAGTTTACCGAACCACGGTACCCCGAGACAGAGCACGGGATTTCAAACTCCCAGTCTGCCGCGAAGACTCGGCGTTAAAATGGGAACCCGCGCGATCTACAGCAGCGCCCTTCAGAGAGATTCCAATTTCATCGACGATCTTGAGTCGCCGTCGATAAAGTCGGACACCGCGTCGTCGATAAGGTCGGCATCGGCCCGATCCAACGACTCACCGATGCCCGAGGCGTACGTCTTGAGTGAGTATATATACCGGCGGTCGGTGTACGGTACAAATCGTGAGCCAATTAAGAAGCTCTGCGCCCGCGCGTTTCGATCGATTCTAATGTGTTCCACCCGTACAGACGCGGATATACGAACCGACGATGAAACGTTTCGCATTGGAAATGACGACACGATGTCAGCTTCGCTGGCAGCGAGACTGGAGGAATTGTCGTTCGCCGAAGAGAGGATTCTCCGCACGATACGGCTCGAGAGAGGTCACGGTGGTAGCATTGGATTGCAGGTGACCGAGGGTAACGACGGCGGTGTCTATGTTCAAGCCGTTTCCGTCGGTGGTTCCGCCGATATGGCAGGAAATGTCAACAAAGGTTCGTATCCGATAATCACGAATAAATAAAAACTCTGCCGTGACATCTTCGCTGAATAAAATATCCACCGGATAAAATCTTGGTCGAACGAAGCGTTTGAACAATCTCCGTACCGAAGACCCCGGTCATACCCGAATTGATCTTTGCAGGATGACAATGACGAGATAATATCTCTGGAAAGTACGAGAGTTTTGATATCTCTGCCAAATAACGAGCCTACAGTACCCCGGCCTATTCGTCTCTACCGAATAATCATATACACGTGTCAATGTTGATTAGATTTTTCGATAACGACAGGTGACAGAATAGTTGCGATAAACGGTCAGAGTTTGCCGAATCTTCGTTACGAGGAAGCTCTGAGGATGTTGCGGAGCTCGTCGGATACCGTGGAACTCGTACTGTCACGGATTACCTCCAACGGACATGGGAATCCACGGCGTCGACAGTTGCGAGAGCCACTCGAGAATAATTATCTACGGTGAGTGTAACGTGGACAAATTAAATTCCCACTTTCATTGTTCAAGAAGCAATGAATATTACCGATCGATTCCGTCGATCAACCGCGGATCAGCAAAAATCTGTGCTCGATTCGGTACAGCCCCTACACTGTTGAAAAAATTTAGTTGAAACGAACAAAATTTATTTTATGCGAGTAAATAAATTATTTGTATATAATCCGCCAATTCGCGTTATTGGGATAAAGCAAATATATTTTTTCGATAGAAATATCTTTGTTCAATAAGATCAAATACGAAATCTTTTTGAACAACGCACAGTTATTGTACGGGAGTGTACGGGCGACTGAAATATCAAACCGATTTACTTCAGTCGAGTAAATGAAAATTTTAACGAAGCTTCCGACTTTTTTGGTGCCGTCTATGTTTCCATAGAAGTTAGAAAATGCTTTCTCTGATCTAGAAACTGCTCATTTAAATGGAACGTCCCATCAGTTTCTTCCAAATCCAAATCTATTGGTCGAATTACGTATTGTTTTAGATCAATATTGTGATATTTTGCATTAACTGATATAGATAGTTGTGTCTAACCGGTAATTAGTCCAATCAACAGGAAAAATGATCGATTCGATAAAATGCGTATTGGATATTTGTCCCTAAACATGTTATAAAAAATATATAGCCCTTGCAAAATAATTTAATATGCATAGTTCATTGCGGCCCCAAAAAGTGATAAATAGAAAAAAATGAAAAATCTGCCCCAATTCTCCGATCTAATTTTTCTGTCCGACCGGGAATCGAACCCTCGACCCTGCCTATCGTACCTATGTAATTACCTAACACGCTACCTATTACGCTATCGACTACTACTGTGCACTTGAAAAAAAATTAAGGGTTATGAAGATTCGAATTTTATCCGGCAAGGGAAAATTTATTTTCTTTATGAATACCTTTCTTTCATCAACACTCTGCTCGCTATAATTCGTATATATCGTACATACAAAAAATGCAAAATCATCGGATTGCTATTGATTGAAACTTTCGTTTTAATCAACGATAAATTGTTCAAACAAATACACAATAAAAAATTGTTTGAACAAATGAACAATAACAAATTCTTTAAACAAATAAACAATAACAAATTGTTTAAAAAACAAGCAATGACAAATTGTTTAAACAAATAAGCAATAAAAAATTGTTTAAACAAATAAGCAATAACAAATTGTTTAAACAAATAAACGATAACAGATTGTTTAAACAAATAAACAATTTTTAGAAAGAAAAATGTTAAAATAAAATGACAAAAAAATAAATAAAAAAACGAAAAGTATAAATTGATTGATTTTAGTCGTCAACTCATTTTTCGAAAAAATGGACTTGACCGGTTCTGCGCAGAAGCCACGGAAGAATCATCTTTTTTTTCCATTTTAGAATACCGTGTCATAATATAACATAATTTTTTCTTGTACCGGAAAAATACACGGTAAGATGAAAAACTTAAATTACTCGCGTCAAAAAGTTTTGGTTAATTCACTCGAAAAATTTTCCATATACACAGCTAATAACTTGAATTTGTGTTAAACGAATAAAATATGATGCTCACATAAAATAATCATTTTAGATAGATAATCTGGGTATATTTTCTCATCTCATCTGGGTATATTTTCTTGTACCGAAGAAAAACACAATTGATGTAAAAAATGTAAATTACTTGCTTACACTATTTTTGGCTTATCCAATTAAAAATATTACACATACGCAACTAACAACTTCGTTCGGTGTTGATCAAATAAAGTATTTCGATAAAAAATATTAATTTTTTCCATCTAATATTTGTGGCTTGCTGTTCGTAGAAAACCTGCATTTGAATAAAATAACTGTATAACCAGTGTCAATGAATTAGATTGATTCGACAAAACAACTGCTACCAAGAAAATGACTTACCGAGCGCAACTTCTGTTTTTATTTAATGCAAAGAAAAAAGGATTTGTCTCAAGTAAATGTCACTCGAGTAATTTGGTTTATTTGGACCAAATAAATTTTTTTAACAGTGTAAAAAAGCCCCACCGAGGGCCGGTAGAGTGCGATGACGATGGAAAGTTGGGACTATGGGCGCGGGCCACCCCTTTCCCTCAAATATTTGACCTGTTTTACAAATCTTGAATCTCGATTATCCCCGGTTTCAGTGATCTCAGGTTCGACGTATCGTCGGAGGCCGAAACATCGAGTATGACGACAAAATGGTTGTCACGAAGAACGGGCGACGTTGCGTCCGTACAAAATACATCGAGCGCCTACAGTAGCGCAGCATCGAGCTCAATGGGAAATCACAATGCGAATAACGCGTACGTTACCGACGTCGTCGACGCGAATGCCTACTCTTCGGCGAGTATGCTGCTGAGCCTCGAGGATTTTGATGTCAGCCGAACGAGTCGTCAGGTTTTCATCTGATCAGGTATCGACCGGAATAATCGTACGCCGGTGGAAAGTTTGTTTCCCCCGGATCAACGTAATCTCCGCTTCCGCGTATCATCATTCGCTATGTACACGTCACTATCGTGCGGTATCATTTTTGGAACAATGGGCGTAGAATCGTTCGTACGGAAAATTTCACGCGCGGTAGAATAATAATAGTAATGCGCGGATCAGAGGCCTTCTCCACGGAATGAGGAAAATTTGCGACATAATTTTTGCAAGATTCATTCATCGACTTTAACGATTCGACTCCCGACGAGTTTCTCGACGGTTGCGCCTTGATGGAAATACCTCTCGTCCACGCTTTTGGCCGCTGATCGAATTATTTCTATCCGCTTAGCGAAGCCTCGTCGATGAAGCCTCGTGACTCTCGTTCTCGGTTCCAACCGCGCGCACTCGTTATCGGAAATTGTCGAATGGAATTGCCGAGCCAGGAGGAACCTGCGATCGCCCTACCAAAATGTGCAAGTTCGTCGCGAAAAAATGTGCGCTGGATGCGTTTTCAAAATGACCGTGCAATTTATGGATCGTACCGGATATGACCTTTGAACGACGGGCAATTTCATCGATCACCGAGACACACTCGACGAACGGAGATTGAACGAAGAACAACGCGGCGCGCGAGGGTACGCCGTCGGTATCTTTCGACCATCTTTGAGAATGTTGCGTGAAACTGCAGGCGCGCGTCAGGTTGACTTTATTGTTATCGAGCGACGGAGAGCGTTGGGGGAGGGCCACGATGGATCGGATGTCATTTCTACGGAATCACTTTCAGTTACTGACGGACGGTCGAGCCTCGTGGCGTTTTACCTCCTCGCGTCTCGGTGGTCGTCGTTTGGGAAAAAGGGATTTTCGTTGTTCCATCATTTTTTTTCGCGTCGTTGAAATACAAAAAGTGAGCATCCGGATAATTCGAATTTTTTAAATTTCTTTCTAAATTTCCTCTCTCTCTCTCTTCAACGAGTTTCGAAAAGAAAGCCGCGATCACTCCGGCTCTCGCGAGTCTCGCGCAATATCGGGCCGCGGTGTACAAACTTTGGCGGATCGATAATTTTTCATCGATCTGATTTTTCGTTCAACGACGAAAGCTGCGATTACCGAGCATGATCGCCATTTCTGTTCCAGTGGAAATCGTTGCTCCACCGCCGGTTCCGCCGCGTCGTCGAAGGCGCAAAATCAGGGACGATCGCGTTGTCGATGAGCCGCCGATGACAGCCGCGGCGACAAGATCGATCATCGATGAGCACGGAACGTCGTCTGCGAGCTCGGGACTGGCGAGACCGGAGAGAAAATCGCGATCTTTGCCACCGCCACCTCCCGTACCCCGGAGTCTCGTTCCGCGACGGAAAAAATCACGATCAGCCGTTGATTCGAATTCCGATCCAACGAGTCACGAGCCAAAACCGCTGATTCGAGCGATCACCGATGGCACCGCAAAGCCGCGTTTCGTCGTGACCAAAGTGACCGACATCGACGATTACGAGACGCAACGTCACGATCGTCATCCTGCTGTTACCCCGGAGCTTGGAAATGAAAATATTTCTGGCGGAAGTTCACCGATGCCACGAACATCGTCGCCGTTATTTTTCACCTTTCGCGACTTTGAAGCCGTGATGGAACACTCGGGAAAATCCGATCGCGGTGTCGATCGACGGTTCGATTCGATCGTGATCAACGATCATCCTGATCCGGCCGAGGAATCTGAGGAAGATGAGAAAGTTTTCTTCGGAGTAACGACAACGAGCGTGCCCTTTGAAAAGTGTCTCGATTCGCGTGACTCGGGGTACGACTACCGAGACTTTGGACGTAATTTCAATGAGATCAATTACATATTCGAGGATTACACGGATCGTGGTGAAAGATCGAATCGTCGGGCGTCAGCCGCGTCGCTGTTCGACGACGGGACGTTCGACGATTCGATGGACAAGAATGAACCGGATCGGCGGACTCTTCGATCAGCCACGAGAGTTCGTTTTGTCCTCGAATCGCCGACTCGCTCGATTCCCGATCTCGATGTCGACGATACTCGCGATGATCCTCGTAAGGTCGATTCCGTTGTCATGACGGAAATACGGAACGACCGTGGCGATGAATCTCCGAATTCCGATGAATTCGGCGATGTTCCTTTCTCGTCTCTGATCGAAGGCAACCCGCTGATCCGCGATCCTTTCGAATCGAGCGGTAATAATTTTCATTCGTTGAGATATTTCGAACCGAACGAGCGGAAAAACGACGCCGAAATCGAGAGCCGCGACGAGAGGGATTCGACGAATCTGCGAAATCACAATGGCGATCAACGTCGACCGCGATCGACACCCTCGCCAAGATTCGCGGGTCCGAGAAAACTCTCGATCGAGCCGATTCCCGATATCACGGAGATCCTGTTGCCGGATCTACCAACGACTCACGATCCGCGCGACGAGGGTTACGTGAATAAAGAGCAATGGGACAGCGAATCAGAGGCAGATTGTAAATCGGCAAAATCGATCAACGATGGATCGAGCTTTTTGGAAACATCCTGGAACAGGTCGATCATCGGCGAATCAGGTGGAGCGGCGCCGCGCGAAGCTCTTGCGCGCGGTAAGCCGAAATCGTCGTCGCGCGAAACGTCGAATCATGATTCTCGGCTCAACGATGATTCTACGAGGATCGGAGTCGAGTCAAACGCAAACGCGAATCACAAAATCTCGATGGATTCGGCACTTGGGAATGTTCTCAACCAAGATGACGACGACGATGTCGATAGGAGAGAAACCTCGGACGAGGAAGACGCGAATATCGACATTGGCGGAGAGAAGCGAAACCGATCGATTTTGTCGGAAAATTCTTGGCTGTTCGCCGACACCGAGGACAAGGTTGATCGCGGGTTGCCGGTGAACTTGCGTCGAGATTCGTTTCTCGAGAATACGTTGATCGACGAGGACAACGACGATCGTCGGAGTTTCGCCGACGATGGCTGTTCGATGATAGCGGCGCGTCCAAAATCAGCGTCACCGAGAGAACCGATCGTTCCGCCACCGCTGGATATACCTGAGGAAATTACCGAGGAATCTTCGGGATCGTTGATCGATGTCCATGGTGACGGTGAATCGAGGGAAACGTCCCGGAAACAGTTGGCAAATCAGGAGAGAAGAAAGAGCACCGTCGAGGCAAAGAGCGACGCGTTGTTGAACGAGCTGCTCCGTAATTTCACTGCTAAGAGGCTCAAGTTGGCGGAGCCGCTCGCGCGACGGCCCGATGATACAAAGATGAACGAAACGGCCGAGTTTGTCCCGGGAACGGAGGAGCCGGAGTTCGAAGAAAGGATCGCGGAAGCGTCGGAGGGAATAAAAGTGGTGGATGGCGCTGAGAAAAGGACACCGAGCGTTGGTATCGAGTTCAAAGAGGCCGCATCGATCGATTTCGTGGATTTGCGATTGGACGACGCCGACGATTTTTTGGCATCGACAGAATCGAAAGAAGCGACGATGACGAACAAACTCGAATCCGAAGAAGCCGATTCGCTGGACATTGTACCGAGTGACGACACCGAAGAGACTGATGAAAATTTGACGATCCGACGAATCGACGAGAGCGCGATCGTCGTGATCGAGTGTACGGAGGACGGATTCGTAACGATGAGACGTTGCGACAAAGATATTGGCATTGATTCGAGAGCGTCGAGTCTCGACGTTGCGAGAACATCGGACAAAAGCGATACGATTATCAGCGCGGATAAGTGCGCCGTAGTTGGAAATATCGATAACGGAGATGAACGTTTCAATGATAATGACAATAACGCCATGACACCCGTAGAATTAAGTAACGACCAAAAGTCGCGTCACGATGACGTATCAGCGATTATCGCTGCACCCGGCAGCGTTGGGAGCTTCGTCGAGTCGTGCGAGATTCAGCGCGACCGAACGACCATCGAACGACGTTCAAAAATTAACGATAGCGTAACGAGCACAGCGTCATCGACGGGGACGATATCGAACGGAGAAACGTGGATCGCGGATGCGTACGATTCGACGCTGATCGAAGATAAGGAAGAGTCGGGTGTCGCGGAATTTCGGTTCAACAAAATAATGGCCGATGGGAGATCATTCGCGAAAGATCGCGATCTCGATGAAATTGTAATCGAGGACCGCGGGACGGAGGATTCTTCAACGCGCTTCAAGAACCAAGATCACGACGATGCCATTGAGGACCGTGCGAATGTGCGAGATGGCGAATTACGAAGGAACGACGATGGACGTTCCGGCGCGGCGAACGCTTCCGTCCGCTTGCGAGAGGCCTCGTCGAACATTCCCGTTGCGGCCGAGAGACGCCTCCGGGAGTCCAAAAGTTTGAGACGGTTCGACGAGCATGGTTCGTCGCGTAACGAGAGCAACAAGTTTGTGGGAACGTTTTACAATGACTGCGACGCAACGATGATGGACGGTAATGATCACGGAGCGAGAAACGTTGAGAGATCGAAACGGAGGGCACCCGAAAGACCGGAAAGACCGGTGAGAACGCGAGATGGTACAGTGCTGCCGGATTTTACGATGCGGAAGACCGTCGAGGTCGTAGGTGATCGAGGATCAATGGAGAGCGAGAGACTTTTGGAGATTGGTGAAAGATCGAATCCTACGCCGTCACCGCGATCCAACGTCACCTTGATTCGTCGTCCCCAGGTTCGTTTCGTCCGAATAAATTGTCATTGATAAATTATAAAAGGATAATAATTTCGCAAAATTAGACATAATCGTTATTTTTATTTTCAATTATCAAAAATGTATTAGAATCTTTAAAAAAATATAAAAAATAAAAAAGAATTTAAATGGCATAAATTTGATGGCATTGCAGAAATTCAGTTTGTTGGAAATCTATTCGTACAGGCTGAAAAAAAACAATAAAAATTCGTTCAAATGGAAATTTGTTAATTCGTCGAGGTCAATAGAAATTTTTGTAAATTCAATTGCTACATTTTTCGCACGATTTTTCGCTCGTTACCATTGACGATGCTTTTTTTCGTGATTGCAGATTCATCAGCATAATATCCAAGATGAGAAGAAGAATCGCGATAACGTAAAATCAGGTATTGCATCCTCGGCCCTTGATACCGACGTTCCTCAACTCCGAGAGCCTTGTGTATTTTACCGTAGGGTGTAGCGGTGCCTCGTAGTTCTGTATTTGATTGATCAAAGGACCGAATTGTCGAACGACGAAACGCGCGCGACTCGTTTCACGGATTCGCGAGTAAAGTAATAAACAACGATAAATATGAATCCAGTATAGTCTATTCATTTTACGTGTGATTTATTTTCGGCAATCTTGAAAAAAGTCGACGTTTTTTTGATTCAATGATCAAATAGCCGGTCAAGGATTGTACATTGTCGGTGCATTCTCAATCAAAACTGTAATCGTTGCAAAAGCGATACGAAGAATCTTTTTAAAAAAATCGACCGTCAAAGATGTTGGAAAATTTTCATTTCTCAATAATAATGCCATAACGTTATCGTTTATTCGTTGAAAAAAAAAATATAGGGGGATGTGGGGCAGAGTGGACATTTAAGGAATTTAACAATTTTCGTCGGTAAAAGGACACGGTCTTTTCGCTATACTTTCGTGTCCCAAAATTGATTCCCGATCCTAATTTCCCCGATAATTTTATGACCTTGACATTATTTTCAGTTTCAGCTCGTGTCCACTCTGCCTCCAAATTTGAAATTTTACGCGTGTCCACTTTGCCCCACATTCCCCTGTACTTATGATTGTTTTAATTTTTCCAAATTTTTGATAAGTCATTGGCATTATTATTATTACTATTATTATTGGAATTCATGCTTTTAGTATTTTGAATTTAATCGAATAACATTGTGCAAAATTTAAGTGGCAAAAGTAACAATCTACTAATTTTACTTCTTTTCGCGGGAGAAATAACTTTCGATTAGAATCCTTGAAAAGCAAATTTGATGGAAAAATTGCGTTCGATAAGATAGGACGATAATTGATTCTATCATCTCGAAATTTACGACGATTGTTTGTATCTCCATCAAGGACTCTCTCATACCCGAAGAATCGTGCGAATTTCACGTAGAAGCGCCCAATTTCTTCTCCCCCTGTGTGTAGTTGATCCTTTGGCAGGATTATAATTGTATATAGAATATAAATACATATATGGGATGTTCCGAGTCAACTGAACCAATATTTGTCCTGACCATTTCGGATTTAAATGTCCAATAGCCCTGTCTTTTATAATTATCATTATTTTATTGAAAAGAACGCGAAAAGAACTGTCGCGGCTGTACACTGTAAAAAATGTGGTGTTAAATTAACACCACCAGTGGTCTATATAGGTCCAAACAGACCACTGGTGGTGTTACTTCTAACACCACATTTTTTTACAGTGTACCATATAATCGAGAGCTTAAAATTTATATTGAATTTTATTTTACGGTTTTTTTTCAAAATAAAAAAAAAAAACCCCAAAGATCACAGCTGACGAGAAATACATAGGTCACTGGAACGGTGAAAAATATCATAAACTCAGTGAGAGTCGAACTTTTGCCAAGTTGACTGGGAACGTTCCACGCGTATGGTAATTGGAACAAAAGTGATAGTCCGGAAGAGTATCGTTAGAGTGTGTAAAAATAATTAAGTAATCGTCGTGGGCACGTTAAATACGTATGTAGAAAATCCACGCGATAAGCGCTCGAGGCGCTGAACAAGCCTCAACGCCTTCTCCCTGAAACGTGCAATTTCTTTTAAATGACAAAAAGAGTGTACAACTTTTTTTTTTTGCAATTTTTCTAAAGAAATTTATCGTCCCGCATATACGCGTGTTTCCTGTTTCCGTGATAATAAACGTGCAAATATCGTGAGATCCGTGTCATTGTTGACGGGATAATGAAATAATTAATCGCGGCGCGATAATTAATTATAATCGTGTCGATCAGCTCCGACGATCGAGCATTTATCGGGCAATATTTTATAATGTTATTTTACATATACACGCGATTAAAGTGAACACGAATGGCCTATCCGCGAGGACGGCATAAAAATTTATGAACATGTTTAAAAAAAAAAAAAAAATTAAATATTCCTCTTTCCGCGAGAGATTGCAGATTGAATGAAATATATAGAAATAAATTGTTGAATAATGAGACACTTATATATATATATATATATATATATACATATACATATATAATGGAGAATGTATCAGGGATTGAAAATTCATTTCTAACATGAGGATACAGATTGAATTCTGCAGCCGATAACATAGAGGAATTATGAAAAATGTATACGGATGAGGAGAAAAAAGAAATACGCAGACTGGCGCGAATGATCTATGCGTCGAGAAAAAAAAGTCAAACGAGCGAGAGACGCGTGATAGAGAATTAGAAATGTTTTGCGATGTTTACATATATTTAAAAGGATCGCGTTACGTTGCTGGACAAATAAATAATTGTTATCACTGTTTTGTGACGATTCGAAGCTGAATAATTATCCCGCTGATGAGAAAAAAATAAACAAATTTAAGCCCCGTAGTTCAAGCATCCATTTCGTCGTTCGAAAAGAGACAACCGCGAATTACAGAAATATCGATAATCGTGCATCTTTCGAGATTATTCTCAGCGGTAAAAAAAATCGTGAGAAAAGATAAGAAAACCTGCACCGCAATATTCCGCTCTGTCGTACGTTTATAATTCCGCTGACTGCTGAATAAATTATTGTTTTTTATGCTGTATAAATGGTATTGCGAAATTTCATGTCGTAACCTCAGGCTCCAACATGCGCCCGCGCGATTCGAGCTTTTCCGAAAAAAAGATAAAATATATATTTTTACTCTTTGAACATTTTTTGCACCCCACGAGCTAATTGATACGTGATATTTGATATTAATATTACATTAAATAAATAATAATATCAATACAATATCGCAACATATCAATATCGTTGTAATATTCAACGTGGATATTCATGTCAATTAATGATCTTTTGAATTTTTGGTATTATTTTTCATCATCCAATTTTCAACCGAATAAAATTGTTTCACATTGATTTTCCCTGCAAATATATCAAAAAATCTTTACCGAATTAAACTCCACCGGTGTGATATCGGAATATATTCGATGATATTTTTTTCCATATCGATATCGATCGATCGATCGATCGATATGCAAAAACTCTTTCGCTCTATTCGACGTTCCATTTATTCTCCTTGGAACGAGAGCTCTCGATAACAAGAAAAAAACGGAGAATAATAATTAGAAGATGGGACCGCGACTCTAATCGGTGGACGGTGATTAGCGATAGCTCGTTAAAGTAGCCCCCCGACGAATAACGGCGGTTCGCAACGACGCGACTATGAGCGATTTCATCGGCGTTGAATCATCGGAATTGCGACTTGGAAAAAAAAAAAATGCCTCCGAAATTTCCAAACACATCCTCTTCAACGAAACTATCAATTTTTTCCGGTGACAACGACATTGCACCGCGAGAGAGAAACATTGACATTTTTATCAAAATAACGTGCAATGATCGAAGAGACAAAAAAAAATCCATAAACACACAATATATGCGTATCAAGTGCACGACGCAAATTATCATTCAGGGATTTTTCGTTGCACCTCTTTCATCATTGAACCGAAAAACTTGTACCGATCGAAAAAACTCTTGAAAAAATCAACAACATTTTTAATAAAACGTCGTGTTAAAAAACCTCGATCGAGTCGCAAAAGTTGCTATTAGTTTTATCAGGAATCTCTCATACGTGTATTACATTTGTGACGCATATCCCACGTGCTGAGAAATTCCTGCGCCGTATAACCTGCCCACGAATCCCGAAGGATTTATTTTGGGAAACTGCGTGTGATGTCAGCGCGAGATGGTCTATCCGCGAGTTGCGCGCGAGTTTTCTTCGCTGTTATTCCCCCGCGGCTCTTCTGCCCTCGCTTCTTTGAGTTTCGACTCGAGCTTGTGCGTGTGTGTGTGTGTGTGTGTGTGTGTACTTATATGAGCCTGCAGCCAGGCTGACTGGCCAACTGTAACATCGTTTTGCATCTCGCGTCGCGGTCGACTCGATAGACAGCGGGCAGCGTCCGAGCGGATCGATCGCGATCCGAGAGCGATCTTCGTTAACGCGCGCGCGTCCTCGGCCTTTAACCAGATTTACAAAAAACGATCGAGATTTACGTAAAACAAGTTCCTCAAGGACTCGTTAAATAAACGTGTAGATCGAGTGAAACTCACCGTTCTCTTTTAATCCCGAAAACTCTACAGTTTTTCCGCTAAAATTACCACCATCATCATCTCCGATTCTATAATTCTAAATCATTCTAAATAATATTTTTCTCTTTATCGGCAATCTAAATCGACATCGAGACAAAGATTTTATTTCCCTTTCTATTTTCATTAATGTACAAAGCAAATTCAAGAAAAATCAATCTTTACTCTTTTTCTTCAATCTCAACCCAAACGAAGACTAATTTTTTATTATTTTCACCGAGAGCTTGAATCAAGAGTAAATCCGTTTCTTCCTGTTGAGCGTTCTTTTTTTTCTTCAAAATAATCCCAGATCAAAAGGAATTTTTGCAAACCGCGTGGAATGCAATTTTTTAATTTGACGATCGAGTAAATCGGACGAATAAATTTTCCGAAAGTGCCGTATACTATTTCGGGCAAAAAATTTCAAGTTTTCTTTCTTGGTACGAAAAAATTCAAATTTTGGCACATTGGTTAATCTCGCCGTGCGGTATACCGTTCGTGAGTGATTGAAAATGTGAGAGGAAATGAATTTTTCATTTTTCTTCCTTTTCGTTTTGTTTGGAAAAGCGATTCGGCGGGTCGCGCGAATGGTCGAAGGAATTTTCATCATCGACCGTGAGTCATTGCCGCGTTCGGTAACAAATACGACAGCCTTCGGGTGCTTTTCGAGATCCGCGGACTCGGTCGTTCCGTCGAAATACCCCGCGCGCGAGAAAAAAAAACGAAGAACGAGAGCGCGAGCCGAGAGACGCGATTCAAGAGTGAATCTCAAAGATAGTCGAAGGCACGACGACGAATAAAAGGCGTGGAATCGCGAAAAGTTGACGCACCGCCAAGTTTACGATCTCAAAACAACACGAGCCAGAGGTTTACGTAAGCCGAGTAATGTAATAATAAAGCCGCTGTGCGCGCCGCCATTTTGAGATATTTCGGAAAATATCTCGAGAAAAGTGCGATGCGGTGAAACGATATTCGGAAGAAGAAAAAAATCAATTTTGGCTCAAAAAAACTCATTCGCCATTCGTCGAGGAAGAAAAAAGAAAGAAAGGAAAATGGACAGCGCGGAAGATACGACGATCGCGACACCGGCCGATACGTCGAATCCATCGATGCCCGAATCATCGTCGACGAGCGACGATTCACGACCGACGGTTGAGCTTGGTTCCAACGTGACGAGGGAGCACGATGAGCATCGAAACAACGACAAAATAACGAACGAGCCGAGATGGCGAAACGATCGTCACGAGCCATTTTTCGATAGGCTGGATCAGGATGGCCGACATTTGGTCGAAAAGACCGGCAGAACGGCCCAACGAGCTCGATCCTCCGTACGACCGAGATTATCGCGATTGGACGCCGATAAAATGGAAGCGAGGATAAATTGGTCGGCGGATGTCGGTCGTATTCCGAAAAAGTGTCCGAGCGCAACGCGCGTACTTGATTCGCGCGAGTCAAGCTCCGGCTTGATTAACGGAAGGCGTCGTTATTCCCGCGGTATGGAAAGATCGAGGTTGATTCGTCTTGAACCGGAAGCGACGCCCGAGAGATACTCGGCGGGTGATTATCTGCGTCAGCAGATTCTCGAGGATCTCAGCTCGAACGAGCTGATCGGCAAGACCGAGGAGCAAATTGCCGAGGATCGTTGCAACAGGGTCAGGGCTTATTTGCGACGCGGGAAGATGGATTCGTCGCGCGCGAGACCCGAGGTCAGACTGCGGAGAGCGTTCGAGGATCGCGGTTGGAGATGCCGAGTTAAGCTGAAAAATTCCAAGGATCTCGCCGGCAACGAGACCAACGCTGCTGGGAAACACGATTTGGACAACAGGATCGGAACGTATCTTGAGGATGGAGTACGGAAAAAGATGAACCTGCAGGAACGAACGAGGGATTGGGAAATGACGCGATCGTCGATAAAGTATCCGAGCGAGCCGAGTCTCGGTGATAGAATCGAAGAAACGACGACCCGACCACCCGAGATCGTACTACCGATCGCAAAGATGATTCACGATAAATTTCCACGAACCGTTTTTTCTCAGGGGAGAAAGGAGAAAAGGGCTGCGAACGGAGGCTGCGGAAGAACGCGCAGTGACGCTGTTATACCGGAAACGGTAATCGATCCCGATGACGGTGAGGTGAGAAAACGTTTCTACTCTTACTCGGCTGGACGGAGAAAATCCTGGAGAACAAGGAGTTTCTTGACCTTCGAGAAAAAGCTCAGTTTGCCGAGCTGCGAATCCTCGATGAACCTCGATCGCGATACTCGGTCGTTGGGCGGGCCGAGCTCGGATCACGATGACAACGTTTGTGGGAAGAATCGGAAAGAGTATCGTCCAACGACTCGGAGTGAGACGCTGACGGAAAAAATGACCGCGACGATGACCGGCCGAAGAAGAGCCGAACGACGAAGCGTCTCTCGGTCGGACGAGGGAAAATTGCATCGTCGAAGGATCGATCGTGACGAGACGAGTTACGATTCCGAGCCGGATCGAGACTCGTGTTCGTGGCGGGAATACAAGGAAAAGAGGAGGATCGAAAGACGGATGACGTCTCGCACTGAGCGGCGTTCGATCGAACTCGAATCCTCGATTCGGGCGGCTTCCAAACATTTTCCCACTCGATTTGACGAATCGCGAGTTGGCGGAGATACAACGGAGACGCCGAAAGTTTACGCGATATCGGCAAATCGATCGTACGAACAAAATGGCGCGATCGTTGATGTAAAAATCGAAACGAGCGGGCCGACGATTACGAACGATGATGGACGAAAAGTAGGCGAAACGAACGATGACACGGAGACCGAAACGATTCTTCAGGAGAATTATTTATTGGTCGACGGAGACGAGATCGAACGATCGAGAGAGCGCGATTCATCGTTATCGACGATATCGAGGCTTCGGGTCAATGAATATCTCGATCCGGGCGTGATGTTCGATGGGACGAGTTTCGATGAAACGTCAACGAATCGTGACAAAAATGGTGGCGCCGAGAGTTTCGTGGAGCTTGATACGGACACGGAATACAATATACCGGATTTTGGTTACGATACGATACCAAAACGCCGTGGCAAAAATTGCGACGTTGACGGCGAACGTTACGATTACGATTTTAAATCGAGAGTCAAGAAGAGCGATACTTTTAAGATCGTCGATGGCAGCGAGGATGCCCTCGATGATGATTGCCAAAAGCCAATGAGGATGCGTGATAATTTGATCGTGACCTCGCGTCGGTCATCCAACGTGTCGAAAAGTTCGTCGAACGTTTTGGATCTCTCGGAAGAGATCGATGATAAAATTGATCGTCATTGTGCAATCTCCGATGAGGAGATTCCAGCTTCGGGTCGCGGTACCGACGATGACGCTTCGACAAGGTCGAGCAAGGACGTTGCGAGAGATTACTTCAGGAGGGTCTACGAATTCTTGAAGGAACGTCGGAAAAATGGTGAACACGATGATACAGGAGTATCGAGCCAATTAGCGAGCAGGAAGGAATTTGAAGCATCATCGTCGAGCAGCGAGAACGAGAGGGAATTGAGAAAACGGAGTCGACGCCCAAAAAAATATAAAAATCGAGGTGGGAATTAAATTTAAAAAAAAAAGACAAAACAAAATGTCCGCGACCGCAGCGACGCTATTTTTGAGCATGTTTTACGCTTTTGCGGCTTTTGCGCCGAAATCCTTTGAATTCGAAAACTCCCATGCAAAATTTAACGCGCCTTTTACTAAAACACAAATGCGAGAGAGAGAGAGAGAGAAATGAGAAATAATCGTGAAAATTGTTTTTTTTTTTCAAGATTTTTGCATTTTTCGTGTCTGAGAAAATTATCAGTTCACCGTCATAGGGAAAACGATAGTTTCGGTGAATTAGCCGGACAATTTGATTTTTTTTCTTAGCCAGGCGTCGTTTGAGAGTGATCGATGGTCGTGAAACTTGTAAAACGTTTTGGTGGTCAAAAGTTTTTTCTCGAAAATATTGATTCAATGGCGATTCGTAACTGTCGAGCTATCAACTCTGAGAGATAAATATTCATCGGCTTTTTAATTTGCAAAATTTAAACCCTAAAATTGAAAACGTTCAAAAATTTGTACTAAATAGTATATTGTGCAACTAGTGCGGCAAGTTGTCGATTGCCCACGAAAGCGAAGTTGAGCGCACGAGCGAAGCGAGTGCGCGCTCATTCGCTTGAGGCCACAGACCAAAAATAATAACTAAAAAGTTAAGAAATACACAGGAAACTTAGTTAAGGAACAATGAAAATAATTTATTTTGAACAAGAACAAGAACCGCATGAGTAATAAAATAGTATACGATCTGTCACGTCAACCTCAATTCAGCTTTAATATTTCGGTTGCGTTTTTGTTTCCGTTGAATTTCACCAACGTTATTCTTTTATTTTTCTTACTTTGCGCACTCAAATTATAAAATGGGCAAAAAGCTACTTTTCAACCGTAACAGCGGGCGTAAAGATACCGCTTTTCCCGCATGAGTAATAAAAAAAAATTTATTCAATTTTTTTCAAACCTCACACGAATGTATTTTTTCCACTGAGTACGAAATAACCAATGATTTCTCCAAAAACTCAAAATTGTTATGAATTTTCATGAAAAAAAAGACATTTCTTCACATTTTCCTTGCTCTCTCTCTCATGAATAAATTTTTGTTCCCACAAATGCACCGCTTGATTAGCAATCAGCGGCGAATTTCCCATTAAAATAAGGTTTGGAAATGATAAAAATAAAAATAAAAAATTATTTTTTACTAATTTTTGGCAAAATGTGAATTTTTTTCTTTCAATCTATTTTTTTCGGGCCATACATCCATTTATTTTTCCCCCCTGAACACGAATCTACCATGAATAATTTTCACAAAAAAACAAAATTTGTATGAATCCAAATAAAAAACATTTTTGCTCAATTTTGGGCTCTCTCTCGGAAAACTCGAAATGGCGAAATTTCAAGTGTTCGTAACTTTACTTTGGTCCGACCGATTTAGGATTTTTTTTTCGCACGCAAAGCTCGTGACTAAACTCGGAGAATGGGATGTGGGATGGAACGCCCCAAATATACTTGGACGGGTTGAAAAATAAACGAAAAAATTCGATAACTAATCCTTTTGTCGGATGTCTTTGTAAATTAAATGAAACGTCCGTGCAAATAGTTTCAGCGATATATCGGAGGTAACCCTTTTTCAGAACTTTAACCTTTTTTTTCTCAGGGATTTTTTAACGTCCTATAAAACTACGCGTTAGTGCGAAATTTTTGAAACAAAGATTTTTCACTAACAAGCATCGATGGAATCTTCTTGAAATATTTTAACAAAAATTTCTGACTATGAGGCTATTTTACTTGATTCGCAATAATGTCGTGTTCTTCCCTTAATTTTGGCGTTCGCGAGAATAGCAACCGATTGGAAAACAAAGTAATATATATACGAGAATTAGAAAAATAGTAAAAATTCATGGTAATATAATCTTTCGTAAAATCGTACCTCGCCTAGAAAATTAAAGAAAACAATAATACGGATGTAGGAAAAAATAGTACATGAAAAAATAGCCGCGGAAAAAATAGTACGGGAAAAATACCTCATGGAAAAAATACCCGATGGAAAAAATACCCGCGGAAAAAATACCCGATGGTAAAAATTCTCGCGGAAATAATACCCAGTGGAAAAAATACCCGATGCGTGCGTCCATGAGATACATGCGGATTTGTGGGGTGCGTGCGTCCACGGAGTAAAGTGCAGTATCCATGAGATACGCGGATTTGTGGGGTGGGTTCGGGCATCGAATGCGATGCACGGAATCGGATATTTTTTCCGCGGGTACTTTTTCCTGTACCATTTATTCGTGTTACCGAAAAATACGAATGAGCAATAAAATATGCGCTTGACACTCACTCTTTGGACGCGATGTTCTCTCAATCGATGTGCAAACACTCGGAGATCCCTCCCCGAAGGCAGACTGAGGATATTACAGCGATGGTTGATCGATGATTTGTCTTCGGTGGGCCGAATCTTCATCCTCGTGAAATTTCGACCGGAAATGCAGCTCCTCGAATCACGCGCACATTTTTCTTCACACGTTTCACTCCGCGTTCATTATTTTAACTGATTAAATTTGAAAAACCGACGAGACGAATGATTTTTTTTTTTTTTTTTCGAATGACCGAAGAGACGAGATTTTTTAATTCGACGTCACATCGTCTCGACACCAGACTCGATTTTGAATATAAGAGATTTCAAATTTTTCATTGAATCGAGAGATTTCAAATTTTCATTAAATTTAAGAAATTTTTCATTTTTATTTCATTCGAGAGACGTTTCATTTTCATCGGATTGAAAAGATTTTGAAACTTTATTTGATTCAACAAAATTCTGAATTGTCATTGAATTAAAAATATTTAGAATTTTTATTTGGCTCGAAAGATCATTTTTTACTCAGCCCTTGATCCGCGTAAAGAAATGAAACTGGCGTATACCGTGAATTTATATCGCGATGGAGTCGCAAACGGATAAAAAAACGATTTTTCCGGAAAACGATTGCCGATACGGTAGCGCGAAGCGAGTGAGGACCCGTGAGCGTGCTAACAGAGATAAATAATGGACTTGAAGTTCCGAACGTTCGAATTAACGGAAAATCGGATAACTTGTTCTCTTAAAGGAGAGTTTGAGGACCTTTGACGATTTGGAAATGATTCTTCAAACATCTTTCAATTTAAAAAATGATTATTCACCAAGTACTTGCCCGCGGGCTCTTCTAATTTTTTGCAGGTTAATGTTTTTTTTGCAGGTAATGTTTTTTTTTCCTTTGGTAGAACTTCGTTTTATTGAAAATGAAAACTTCTAACCAAATTTCATCGAAATTGAAAGGGGTCGATTCCAACTCTTGGTCGATTTGACCCATATATACTCTACACAATAAACCCCACTCAATATTTATTACTATCGATGTTGTTCGTTTATCGCAATAGTTGAACACGATTCGCGACAAGGCGCTTCGATATCTAACCGTTAACAGTGTTTCTCGTACATGGGCCACACGCGATGGGAAACAAATATTTTTCACTCACCGCTCGCTATCTTTTTGTTTCTCCGCGAAGCGCGTCTCTCGCGCCGTGCCGAATGATTTTTGGTACAATGCGAACGTGCGACGCGACAATGGCGCGCAGAGTCAAGCATACTCGCAAAAAAACTTGATCGACGCACAACGACGACGATTCATCGACGAATTATTCTTTCGTAGCACCGAACGCTGCCCCGCGAATATTTTCACCGCAAATTTGGAACGCGGAGCTCAAGAATTAGGGAAAAGTAATGAATTTACCGAGCCGCGATCAACAAGTGCGTTGTAATCGAACGAGATTCACGGCCAAGAGTGAAAGAGAGCGCGGGCGTGGGGGTAGCGGCCGGAGAGGGAACCAGGGACAGAGAGAGAGGGACTCGCGAAATGCGCGCGCTCTCTTTCTCTCACTGGTGGCGCTGGCGTGGGGGTAGCGACCGGAGAGGGAACTAGGGAGAGAGAGAGAGAGAGAGAGAGAGAGAGAGAGAGAGAGAGCGACTCGCGAAACACGCGATGAATCTACCAACGGTTGATATCAATAATATTCTGCCGAAATTCTAAGAAAAAAAAAATATATATATATATCTCGAGAAACAGCAAAAAATATTCGAAACACCGAGAAGAAAATATACAATAGTCGTATCGTATACGTGCAAGTGTATGCATGCGTCGCATGTATCGCAAAAAGTCATCTCCTCGATTCTCCTACCAATTCCTCCCACTCCCGTTGTAGCAACGACAATGACGCCGAACACGGAAAAAAATATCCCCCAAATATTACCAACTTTTTTTTTTTCACCGAGCTCCGAATACGCGGTATTTCTTTTAGCTCTCGATTCGTAAAAGAAGAAAAAAGATCACGTTTACCGCAAAAAACAAAAAATACGATTTTTCCGAGTCGCGCGAAGCGAGTGACCTCTGAGCGGGAGAGAAACAGAAAAATATGGCGCGGAGAAAAAAACACGAGGACGAGGCGCACGCGCGCACACCACCCAACGCTGTCGGTACATGTGCACACTTTGCACCACGCTACATTTATTCTCGCAACGGCGATTGCTCCACGAACGTTCTCACTGCGAATTTGAAACACACAGAGCTCAAGAATTAGTGGAAAACAATTAATTTACCTTGACGCGATCAACAGGTGCGTTGTTGTTATCGAACGAGATAGATCCACGACCACGAGCACGAGTGAACGAGAGCGAGGGCGTGGGGGTAGCGGTCGGAGAGGGAACAAGCGAGAGAAAGAGAGAGAGCGCGCGCATTTCGCGAGTTGCTCTCTCTCTCCCTGGTTCCCTCTCCGGCCGTTACCCCCACGCCCGCGCTCTCGTTCACTCTCGGCCGTGGATCTCGTTCGATTACAACGTACTTGTAGACAGCGTCTCGGTAAATTCATTATTTTTCCTTAATTCTTGAGGTCCTCGTTTCTAATCCGCGGTGAAAATGTTCGTGGGGCAGCGATCGGTGCTGCGAGAGAATAATTCGTCGACGATTCGTCGTCGTTGCGAGTCGATGAGGTTTTTTGCGGGTCGCACGTTCGCGTTGTTCCAAAAGCATTCGGCACGGCGCGAGAGACGCCCTTCGCGCAGAATCAAAAACATGGCGAGCGGTGAGTGAAAAATATTTTTTTTTTCCCATAGCGTGTGGCCCATCATGTACGAGAGGCACTGTTAACGATGAGATGTCGGAGCATCTTGTCGCGAATCGTGTTAAAATATTGCGATTAACGAAAATCATCGAGAGTAAACATCGAGTGGGGTTTATTGTGTAGAATATATGCATATATCGCGCTGCGTCAGTTGGCGCTCGCACGCGTCTCCCGAGTTCTTTCCCCCTCGTCTTTTTCCCACACGATCCGCGCTACCGTACCGGCGGTCGATTCCCGGAAAAATCATTTTTCATCTGTTTTTGAGTCAATCGCGAGGTAAATTCATGCTATACGCCATTTTTATTTCTTTACGCGTATCGAGGGTTGGTTAAAAAAATGATCTTTTGAATTAAACAAAGATTCAACATCTTTTCGATTCAATGACAATTCGGAATTTATTAAATTCAATGAAAATTCAAAATCTCTTCGATTCAAAGAAAATTCTAAATTTTCTAAATTAAATAAACATTCGAAATCTTTTTAGAATCAGATGAAAATGAAAAATCTCTCGAATGAGACAAAAATTAAAAAGTTCTTAAATTTAATACAAATTCGAAATCTCTCGAACCAATGAAAAATTTGAAATCTCCAACATTCAAAATCGAATCTGGTGTCGAGACGATGCGACGTCGAATTAAAAAATCTCATCTCGTCGGTAATTCGACGAGAAAAAAATAATTATTTGTCTCGTCGGTTTTTCAATCGAAAACTATCGTCGAAAAAAAATCGCGTCTCCGGCATAAAATAATAGACTCGTGTTAAATTTTCATTGCGTCTGGTTTCTAATTTAATCAGTAAAAATAATAAACGCGGAGTGAAACGTGTGAAGAAAATTGTGCGCGTGATTCGAGGAGCTGCATTTCCGTTCGAAATTTCACGAGGATGAACATTCGGCCCACCGAAGACAAATCATCGATCAACCATCGCTGTGATATCCTCAGTCTTCCTTCGGAGAGGGATCTCCGAGTGTTCGCACGTCGATTGAGAGAACATCGCGTCTAAAGAGTGAGTGTCAAGCGCATATTTTATTACTCGCTTGTATTGCACTTTTTCGTGCAATTTCCACAACTACTTTTCAACATTTGTCACATTCCACTCCAAGTTTGTTGTCATTGTTTTTTTTTTTTTTTTTTTTTCCAGGTGAGATACGATTTTACGGAAGATTATATCATTACTATGAATTTTTACAATTTTTTCAAAAATCTTTCTTTATTGATTCTCCATGTTGTTATCAATCACAATTATCCAGATCTTCTTCTGACATTAATCAGTCGTTTATTTCCATTCTGATCAAAAATTTCTTTCGTTCGAGTTCCAATGCCAATAGGTTGAACATGTTTTTTTTTTTTTCAGTCAATTATCGCAGGTTTCTCTCATCATAAAAATATCTCGTTCTAAATTTATCGGAGGTTTTTTATCGATTAAAAAAATAATAATAATTTTTTAAACTCCCGATAGCATTTTTTTCTAATTCCAAATGCTGTATTCGCTCATTACTATCTTGAGGAAAAATGATAAATTTTCAAACTGATGGAAACCGCGTCGAAAATTGTTTGCAATTTAATTGAAATGCCCCGTACATAAACGCGGTTTTCCAAACGTTTTTACGCGTTTTTACGCTCTCCCGATTTCATTCATCCTCAGAGAAAAGACAAAAAAATAAATAAACACACAACCGTTCGTATCGTCGTGGAATACCAAGCCTCTTGCGCTATAATGGCCGTGTACTTTTGAGATAAAACTTTCGCGAGACTTTTATCAAGCCAAAACTCTAAATTTTCTCATGGGGGAATCAGTTACGGCTCAACTTCAATTGATATTATAACATTTTTCTCACGCACGCTTGAAAAATTATTTCTACTCACGTTAAATCCAAGCGTTGTCCCTGCGAGATCACCAACCGGCCAAAAACATCGATGACGATCAATTGTTTTCCTCGATTACTCCCCTTGAATCTCCTTCGCTCGAAGCACATTTCACGTAAATATTTTTCTCATCGCACTTTGCCCCACCCCCCTAAAGAGAGCGGCAAGAAAACATCCGCCGATAAAGTGAATGAAAACCTCCGTGGTAAAAAATTACATATATTTCGATGCCATTGATACAATTGGATTATTATTTTTCCGGCACTGCTCGTTTCGCTTCGAATGTTCCAAATATAGCGACTAGCGAGATGATAAAAAAAAAAAAAATGACGAAAAAACGATCGTCGAGGTATCCGTACTTTTACTCCTTCGTACGAGTCTTTGCTAACGACGGACAAATTACGATAAAGAAAGGAGAAAAAATATAATACGCGAGCGCGTGCGCTCGGCCTCCCGGCGACTTTGAATAGAAAATAAATACGGTGAAAAAAACATGGAACGGGAGGGAACGGTTTCTGAGAGTTTCGTTGATTCTCGTTGTACACATTAGCTCGAGCCTCGAGTTATACAATAATGCGAGGAACGATCCAGAACTCACGATTTCGTTAACGACCGTCAATGGGAATGAAAAATAGAGAAGCGATGTGCGCGCGCTCGTTCGACTCACCCGTGCTGAAATAATTAGGATAATGTAGGATAATGTAGTTTTCACCTAGGGTAGGTACGGAACCGCCATGCTGACCGGGCAAATCCTGAACCCACGTACCTTGATTGATCAATGAAAAATTAATTTTGCCTCAAATTTAGCATGATAGCGGAATTTAAAAAACTGTTGGCTACCCTCAAAAATCAAAGATATCGTTGAAACAAAGGTCTCGGTGCAACGATTCGATTTTTTGACAATTAATGGACAGATGGCGCGCGCGATGTTTAAAAACGCAATTTTTAGCGTTAAATTCACTTCATCACTCTGATAAACGGAAAGTTCTGAATTTTTTATACAAATCGTCCAGATATGTACCCTTTCTGCAACCCATATTTACCGAACGGTAACAAATGGTTCGTATCTTCGGAAAAAAATCTCTGATAATCAATATTTTCACTATTTTTCAATTAATTATATCGGTAAATATTTATTTTTGTCTCCTAAAATGTTTTTGTATTTCTTCCATCTTTTTTCTTGTGAAACTCGGTATCAATATTGCTTACAATGCAAAAATTGCTAAAAAATTAATCTTTATTTTGGAAATTTTCATATTTTATTTTAAATTAAAGATTTTTTTGAGCAGTTTTCAGTTCTTAAAATAAAATAAAAAAATTAATTCCTAATACCTCTTACACGAGTAAAAAAAAAGCAATAATAAAACGTGTCTTGAAAAATTTTGAAAAATATGCAAAATATCAAAATTTTCCAGGACATGCTTTATTTTTTTTTTTTTTTTTTTACCCATGTAAGGGGTATTGGCAAACAATTTTTTGAATTTTATTTTAGAAACTGAAAAAAAGATTATTATTTAAAAAAATATGAGGCAACCGCATCCCACTTTCCATTCATGATACATATTACTTATTTACATGACCCAGAATCTGTAGAAAAAATTGCAGAATTTTAAAAATGACGTTTTTTCAGTTATCCCTTTTTATTGAAGTATTTTATTGAAAAAAAAAAGATTTTTCTCATTTATTAAAAAAAAAAAAAAGCAAAATATCAAAATTTTACAAGACATGTTTTATTTATTTTTTTGTTTGCCCATGTAAGAGGCATCGGGAAGTAATTTTTTTTATTTTATTTTAGAAACTGAACAAAAAAATTATTTTAAAAAAATGAGGCACCCGCATCCCACTTTCCAATCACGAAATCGGAAGAGAAGCAAAAGTTATTCGTACGTTTGATAGAGAACGAACGGAGGACGACGATGAATATCTTTACGAATTATTTTTTCCGTTTCGTCCTCGAATCCACAACAAAATACGGGGGATAAAACGCGCGATGGTCTAAAAAAAATTGTGCCGAACAATCATGTACGACGATGAATATAGTTCGACTCGACCGATATATATATTTAAACCGTTCTCCGAATATCACCGAATCTCGTTTGTTTTCGACTTGGTCAAGAAGCAGAAGCCAAAAGAGAGAAAAAATAAAACATGGTCAAACGCGCAATAAAATTCGCGGAAGAACGAACGCGAGTCGAGTCCACGCTCCCTGCTGACAACTGCGCATACCCACTGACAAGTGACAATATGACTATGAAAATAACGAGAAAAAAACGCGCGCGGGCTCGACTCACACGCTACGCGCCCTCTGACGGAAAAACAAATAGCGTAAACAGCAACATCGAGCGTTGGCTTCCAATATTCGAGAATTTTCTTTTTTTCCCATCACAAATGCTCATTGGCTCGAGTCTCGAGTCACGTCGGCGCGTCAAAAAATCGTTCGCGACACTGTGAATTTTTTAAAAAAAGACACGAGATATTTTACCGATTAAATAACCGTAGGAATGATCCGTCGTAAAAATAGCCGAGTATTCTTCGCACATTTCGTACATCGAAAATGCGTGAATAATTATAACCGAATATTCACTTGGATGTTGGATACGAAGATTTCGGGGAATAAATGCCGCATAAGGTCGACGCGAGTTTCCTAAATGTATGTAAACAGTCCGATGGGCAATGAGCTCGTCCGAGTCGTGTATAATCAGTGAAAGTGAGGACGGACAGAGAGAGAGAGAGAGAGAGAGAGAGAGAGAGAGAGAGAGAGAGAGAGAGAGAGAGAGAGAGCGCTCGAGCGGTAACGCGGTGGGGAGAGAGAGGGACAGAGACAGAGCGACAGGTATAGGCAGTGTGCTTGATCGTGAGATTACTGAGATTGCTCGAGATCGCCAGCACGAGCAGTCAAGCCGCAAGCGTTGTACGGAACGTCTCGCGGGGATGCCGGCGGATTTTTCTCGCTCTATTTTATACTCTTCATTCGCTATTGTTTTTCGTTCATTTTTCCACGTCATTCCTGTTCCATCTTACAAATTAAACGAACGACGCGATTATTCTTGTGCCTTTTTCAGCAACCACGGCGAAACAGCGCGTGAAAACGACGAATTAGAAAAAAGCCGAGCATTTTTTTTCGCGAACCGGTACCGGCCGGCGAGATGGCGCGTGGGTAAGCGCGTTCGTTGTTTTTACCGTCTTTCACGAGTACGAATTTTCGATAATTTTGCAAAACGTATCCAAAATTAAAAATAGACATTCTCGCGATCGCGTGCGCGGTGTTTTTGGTTAATAAGTACAGCGCCGAGTCAACTTGGATGCTATCAGTGAAAAATCTTTTTATTCTCGCGGCAAAAAGAACCTCTTGGCTATTATATCTATATCAGAATTTTCGGGCTCAAGTTCGAGGCTATCGTCTTTTTTTTCTCGTATTTTTTTCACGAGTATCGCGACGTGGCGAAGATGCGCGATTCGAGAGTGTAGCATAGCGAGTGAAATGCACGGTAGCTCGTCCGCTCGTGTACGGAAGCTTCGTACTGATGTGAGAGTACACGGGTGAGGAAAAACAACGGATATTCGGTGTTGGTCAAGGTGGGGACTGGGGCGGTCGTAGGATGGATGCCGCCTCGGGGTAAACAGACATTTCGTTTATCCTCGCTAGCGGCGTACGATCGGCAAGGTAACCCGTACATTACACACGTTTTCGCCAAACGTTTTACATACGCACGAATAAATTATGTAATACGAATAATAAACGTGCCCTGATATTCCATACATGTAAAAATTATTCTTCCATACATGTACGCGCGCGCGCGTGTGTGTGTGTGTGTGTGTGTGTGTGTGTGTTTGTGTTTGTGTGTTTTTGTGTGTGTGTGTGTGGGGGGGGGGGGAATATTATGTATAAATATTTATTTTATTCAGGCACGGGCAATGAGGGTCGGTAATTTATTTTCTCGTCTTTCGCCAAGAATTCGTACGAAAAAATCTGGATGTTTTTTTTTACGATTCCAAATGCATTCGAGTCTCGTTAACTTCGATATGGAAATATTTTTCGAGCATTTTTATAGCGCTTGACGTACTTATAATAGCGCGTCGATTCTTCTCTCATCGCCCATTATTTTGACGGACGGTGAATTGACGGAGTGGGGGATGAGAAACCTTTTTTTTTTCAAGTATAAAAATGGGTAATATCGCTGTACGATGTTGGCACGGATCGCGAGCATTGCGATAGTTTTCAACTTGTTGCTCGCCTTATAGCGGACGAGGTCCAACGCGCCCATCTTGGCATTGGCAGTGGAGCCCGATTGGCTTCTTCAATGACATATTTGCGCGATCGATCAAACGCTCTCGGTCATCCCGATGTTCGCTCTCGGGATTCTTTTTACTCACAGATTGGCCAATTATCGTTTGTTTTTTTAAATCCATAGAAAATATGAAATAAAAATGAAAATAGAACGAAATAAATTATTTGATGTACAACTATCGGATCTTTGTAATATTAACATTAATTTATTATACGAATATAAAATATTTATAAAAAGATAATATTTTCGATAAATTTTGAATAACGCGGATTTCTCGTTACGCAAATGTAGCCGAGAAAAAAGTTTTTAATGAAATTTTTATCGAAACTCGAATCGAGAAGCAAAATTATCACGCCCGAGATCGAATATAAATCGAATATAACAAAATTGCGATCGATCCGATCAACGAAATCCGACGAAAATTATTAAATGCCATTATTCGTGGTGAAAATACAAAATTTTCAATGTTTTTCACTCTTTGATCAATTTATATATTTTATTGAATTTTGTCGTTTATCAGAAAAATTTTTCATCGCTAAAAAAAATGAAATACCTTGAAATAAATAACGCGTGGCTGTCGCGGCTATTTTTATCGTGGCAAATTGTGTCTCTCGGTTAACACGGTGGTATCGATGATGTAAAAAAAAAAGACAAGCGACATCGTCGGCATTTTGTATTTCAATGCTTCTGGAACGGCGTTGCCAATTTTTTTTTCTTCTTCCTCATCTCGAGTAGCGGGGATATATTTTTTTCTTTGTACTTTGCTTCGCGTAGAAACGATTCTGCCTCCGTCCTCGAGCGTGTTTTCTCGTAGTCACGTACCTTACCCGACAATGACAAAGGGACGAGACGATCTTGGCAAAATGCCGCTACGCCTTTGTTCTCACTCTGTCTTTCCGATTTCCCTTTTCGTTCTCTCTCGTGCCCGCCGCGATGCACGATGATCGGACCATCAGCTTCGACTCGCTTTTTTTCCGTACAATACTTTTTTTTTCCTCGTCATCTGCAAATTTATCAATGTTCAATTATTTTATTCCACGAAAGAGAGCTTTGTTTCAATGGAAAGAAAAATATTTTTCGATTCTTTCGTCGTTGATGAATTCAATTATAACGTACAAAAGTGTTTTTCAGCTGTTTTTCAAATATTCACGACCCGAAAATCTATATCGTAAATTATTTCGGATACCGACCCTCAAAAAAAAAATCACAGGGCGGGCGTTCGATCGGTTTTTTAAAAATTAACAAAGTCAAGAGATACCAGAATTATTCGTGGTTATCGAATTAATAAATGCGACCCCGGTCAGCACCCCCGACAAATATATAGTTTCAATGATATTTAATTAAACGATAATATGAAAATTTGACAAAAATATCCCATGAAACGGAAAATGACATTTTTAGTAGGAAAATAATTGACGCTGTAAGGAAAAACCAGCCGAATTAATATCTCGATGGGCGTTTAATCGCCCCGTCGAATATCGCGAAAAGTATAAACGGGGAATCGCGGGTTTGCGTTAAATCGACGAAAGAGGGTGGATGATTTTGCTAGGATTTTGGTCGAATGCCGAGCAACGACGGGGCGAGAAACGCGAGTTTACAGCTGAGGAAGTTTCGGCACTTTTATTTTGGGGTAGAAAGACACGATGGTAGGTGGAATACGAGGGGGAGAGTGAGATGGTCGAAATGCGGGATGCGTATGGTAATGAGAGAGTGTACAAAGGGGGTTTAAATGTGCCGTACAGCATCCAAGATGGGCATGGTAAGATTCGAGTACCCGGGCGGGTTTCGTCACACGCGGCAAACTCGGAGAATGGCCACAAACTTTTCCTCTTCGGGTGTAATAGCCGTACGGTAGTTTATATATACCTGAAATGAGAGGACCCCACTGTGACGTTCTCGACGGCCCTTGACATCACGGTCCACTGATCGTGAGTCGAGAGAGCACTTCCGAGAGCTCGCTCTGAGCCTTGTTTTCAAGCTTTTCGGCTCTTTGCCCCCTCGACCCCCCGCGAAATTTCAAGCACGCGCAAAATCCACCCCTGGCCACTCTCGCGGGGACACGACGATTCGCGTAAAAGTATAACTGTAAAATGGCAAATATTTCGACCGTACACCGTGAGACTGCAACCTAATTCGAGACTTCCTTCTCGTCATTCTGGCGAACAAACGGCTAAAAGCTCTCGGGAATAACGACTGTGTCGCTGCACGATCCTCTCGGCGCACTCGCATCCTTTCATTCTTTACCGGACGAAACTCGGACGTGAAAAGAATTGACCAAAAATAGAGTTGAAAAATATCCCTGGCATTTTGCAACTTATTTATTCGAGTCAAAAATTACACGATTAGCATGTTTGCAATTTACTTCAACATTTTTTTATATAAAAAAAAAAAAATTTACTTTTAACCGCGCTCACTGAGAAAAAAAATGGTTGAATATGCAAAATCGTTTGGTTGAATACGTGCAACTAAATATTTAGTTGTACAATCCAAATTTTTGTTGCCTGAACAATATTTTGGTCAACCGAATCGCGGAATTATTCCAGAAACTAATTATTCAGTTAGACCAAATAAATATTTAGTTGCCCGTATTCAACTAACGATTTTGCATATTCAACCAATTTTTTTTCTCAGTGCTCTGGTTCTGCAGCGATCGAGACTTTGATACGAACGGAGGCGGATGATAAATAAAATTTTCCAACTCCATTGTCATCTCGATTTTTAAATTAATTTTCACAGAGTCAATATATATATATTTATTAGGGCGATTTTTATTTCGACTGTTTTTATTTCTTTCACTCCCCACCCGAAATTTTGTTGCATACATCTGAAAGAAAATTCCCTGAAAGTTACAGCCCTTGATATTAATATTAAGGACTTTCCCCTCGCGTGATAAGTTTTTCCATGTAAAATACACGTAAATCAAAAAATGTTTTCTTCAAAATGTTACCACTCCTCGGTTTTTTGTGCTATCGCATTGATTTTGGTTGCAATTTATGCAGCATTGAACGATCCTTGAAAGTGTCTTCAACAGCGCAAGTGTAACTTACACAGGTGAGACGGGGTACGGGTCACTAAAGTAGATTTTTACACGAAATTCTCGTTTTTTTGCTGTTAACTCCGAAATGATTAACTTTACCGAAAAAATGTAAAAGAAAATTTTTCTGGAAATTTAATTTCCTACGAAAAAGGAAATCACATATCATATCACCACCGGTAATATGATACGTGATATAGTGATATGATATGGAATATCAACGATTTAAAACTTCTGGTTCGATAAACTATACAAATTTTGTACCATAAATATGTTAAGGTTCTATGTGACAAGAAATATCAATTTTAGCAGTTAGATATAGAGGATTTTTTTTTGTAGAAAATTACATTGCCAATAAAATTTCCCTTTACGATTTTTCGGTTGAGCTAATCATTTCGGAGATAACAGCAAAAAATCGAGAATTTTGGGTAAAAATCAACTTTAGGGACCCGTACCATCTCACCGGTGTAAGTGACACTCGCGCTGTTCAGAACACTTTCAAAGATCGTTCGATTCTACGTGAATTGCAACCAGAATCAATTTGATGGCATAAAAAACCGCGGAGTGGTAAAATTTGGACGAAAAAAATTTTTGATTTACGTGTATTTTGAATAGAAAAACTTATCGCGCGAAGGGAAAGTACTTGATATTAATATTAAGGGCTGTAACTTTCAGGGAATTTTCTTTCAGACGTATACAACAAAATTTCGGGTGGGGATAGTCAAAGAGATAAAAAAAGTAAAAAAAAAAATCACCCTTATATATATAGATATATATATCAGGGTGGCTGTTATTTAGGGATCGGACAAATTTTTTATCAGGCGCCCCCCAAATCGACTCCAAATAATTAAAAAACAATACCCTAATTTTTTCAGATTTTTATCCAGACTCTAAACCCACCCGAAATGAGGGTCGATTTCCCCATTTGAAATACACGTGTTTTGGCCATATGCTCAGCATATATTTTATTCCGAGTGTAAAAATTTTCCGAAAAATCTGTAACTGCGAGATTTTAGTGTTCATCGATGCTACTATTTGAGGAAAAATTGACATAGTCATGCGGGTAAATCTACACGTACTGCACACCCTTTGATCTGATTTTTTTTTTTTTAATCAACAAAATATGGTATCTATATGTGAAAGTGATGAATGTTTCATAATTTTCCTCTTCTCAGGGTCACGCAGGATTGTAAGGTAGCACATTTTGTACCAATTTTTAGTAATTCGTCCTTGCCAATTTTCGTATGGAGCATTCCATAGCAAGTGGACTTGAGTGTGACCCTCGAACTTGCTGATTTCGTTTACGATTTTTTATATGATTCTTCCAACTCAAAATAGCATTCAGAATTTTTTCAGATTTTTTAAAATTAAATTTGAGTACGTTATGATTTTTTCAACATTTTTTTTCGAAAACCTCGAGGGCCGTAATTTAAAAATCTGAAAAAATTATCAAAAATCCGGTGTCAAAAATGAAAATTTTTGACCCAAAATTCATGATGTCCAGGCTTTCGCTTCCACCTCGATTTTAGGTTTTTATGAAAAAAAACGTAAAAAAACAGATGATGCAGAAATTAACCAACTGTTTTTGGAAATTGTTGGCTAACGATAAAAATATTCAACTCACTTTTCACGGTAGACAAATGTCTGCATCTATTTTTTTTACGTTTTCTTCATAAAAACCTAAAATCGAGGTGGAAGGGAAATCTTGCTCATCATGAATTTTGGGTAAAAAATTTTCATTTTTGACACCGGATTTTTGAGAATTTTTTCAGATTTTTAAATTACGGCCCTCGAGTTTTTCGAAAAAAAAAAATGTTCAACAAAAAATCATAACGTACTCAAATTTGGTTTTAATAATCTGAAAAAAATTCTGAATGTTATTTTAAGTTGGAAGAATCATATAAAAAATCGTGAAACGAAATCAGCGAGGTCGAGGGTCACGCTCAGGTCGACTTGGTATGGAATGCCGCATACGAAAATTAGGAAGGTCGAATTACTGAAAATTGGTATAAAATGTCCTACCTCACTAACCTGAGTGACCTTGAGAAGAGGAAAATTATGAAACATTCATCATTTTTACACAAGTATTTCAAATGGGGAAATCGACCCTCATTTCGGGTGGGCTTAGAGTCTGGATAAAAATCTGAAAAAATTGGGGTATTGTTTTTGAATTATTCGGAGTCGATTTGGGGGGCGCCTGATAAAAAATTCGTCCGACCCCTTAATAACAACCACCCTAATATATATATATATATATATATTCAATGCAACGCAATTATCGTTCCACTTTATAAAAGCTCAGAGCTGGTGAGTCAAGCACGAATTTGGGCATTACATGCGGAACAATCAAAGTCCAAAGCATACAGGATCACGAAGGCGTTCTCCGTTGATCCTCAAAGGCCAAATATATATATATACGAAATGGGTCATCTATGAGCGTATGGCTGAACGCGTTTGTCGCCGAAACTTCATTTCTCTAAGCTCCTGACGTTTCTCTCTCTTTCTCTATCCCGTTACTCAACTGCTTTAACAGATTCCCATGTGAATCCCACCTTGTACAATGTATGTCGGTCATTCCATGTCAAAGCGACCAAGAGTTGGAATCGATCCCTTTCAATTTCGACGAAATTTGGTCAGAAGTTTTCGTTATTAACAAAACAAAGTTCTACCAAAGGAAAAAAAAATAAATTTTTTTTTCAAAAGTTGTCCAAAATTTACACAATTTTTCAAATCTTTCAAGTTCATTTTTTAAATATCTCGGAAACTATCATAGCTACGAAAAATTGTTCCGAATTCGTCTTGAAGAGTATACTTGGGGAATATTTTTCAAGCATACTTTTTAAGTATACTTAAAAAATATTCCGAAAAAAATGTTGAAAGATGATGAATTTGGAGAATTCTGAATTTTTTGAAATCGTGCAAATCCACGATGAACATTAAATTTTTGGTTAAATTTTGTTTCCATAATACCTTGGACTGATCTTAAAAGAACCTGAAATTTTCAGGATCCTTTAAGATCGGTCCAAGGTATTGTATAAAAAAAATGTAACCAAAAATTTAATGTTGATCGTGGATTTACACGATTTTTAAAAATTAAAGAAATCAGATTTTTGAAAAAATAAAAAAAAATTCCGAACAAGTGTTCGCAACTATAATGGTTCCCGAGATATGTAAAAAACAACTTGAAAGATTTGAAGAATTGTGAAATTTTTAATTTTGGATAACTTTCGATATGTATATTTTTTTAAATTTTGTTCCTTTGGTCGAACTTTGTTTTGTCAATAACGAAAACTTCTGACCAAATTTCATCGAAATTGAAAGGGGTCGATTCCAACTGTTGGTCGATTTGACATGAAATGCCCCATATATACATAGCGGATGCAAGCTCTTCATCCGACCTGCCACATTCGCCAGGACGGAGGATGTGCTCCGGTCGTCAAGTATGATGAGTTTGCCACGCCGTCGTGCACACATCGCGAATACACAGATGCAAAGTATCATCAGGCTATATTACGGATGTATAAGTGGTATAAATATCTGCCCTGTCGTGTGCCTTCGGACGACGGGGACATCCCTAAATTCATCCCGACTATAACGGCCATTCCGAGTTAAACGGACGAATATTTCGCCCTCGCCCCAGAGTTGCCAGTGAGTCGCTATTAATTGGTCACTATTTCAAAACCGTGTTCCTTTTCTCACGATTTTAGAAATTTGGTCACTATTGTCACTTTTCCAGAGCTCAGAAGTCTTTGAAATAGAGGTGTCGGTTAGAATAGGGGACAAATTTCGAAAAATCATCAGAATCGGATGAACAAGGCGGGCTTTTGAACCTTCAACGATTGGAAAAAGAATGAGCGCAGTTCAGAGCCAAAATTTTGAGTATGCCTTGAGAAATTTGCAAAAATCGATGGTTCAACTTTCAAAATTTAGCTACGTTTTGAAACTTGAACGGTTATGAACAGAATGAGCGCGGTATTTCAGTGGACGGATTGAATTTTTGCCAAAATGCAAAAATGAAATTTCTACAAAAAATGTTTTTTCACACCTCATATCGATCATGCATATTGTCCCTCTGAACACGAATCTACCAATAGTTTTTTCAAAAAATCAGAATTTTTATGAATTTTCACTAAAAATATTTTTCTTCAATTTTAGCTCCATGCTGAAAAATCTTCAAATCGCGAAATTTCAAACGCCTGTAACTTTTTTGGACGAAATAGTCACTGTTATTCCACTATTTCTGTGAAAGATAAGTATTCTATTCTCCTCTGAAACGCTGCCCTCGACCTTTTTCAAATTCAATCGTGATTTTTTCTACAATTGTACGAGACCTCATGGGCATTTGCAATTTTTGTCAGAATTTTATCATCAGCCGTTATCGCTTGTTACATTTTTTAAGCATCTGGCAAAAGTGAATCTGAGAATTCAAGAAAATCCTCAAAAACTACAATTATTATTTTTTATACGATCTTACGATAAGTGATAATAATAAACATATTTTTTTACACAATTATCCCGAGGCTGACAAAT